>HG992161.1:0-2639161 GCA_905220505.1 Laothoe populi | reverse complement strand
TGAGTCTGGTATTGAGCCCGGTATGGAAATATGCTCGCTCTTATCACATTATAGGACAATCATTAATTCAGCGTAAAGAGGGTGTACTGGTTACACCTCTGCCTATCCCTTCGAGGATAGTGGGTCTGTAGCGTTAGTGTATATATGTATGTTTTGTTATCACAATTTATTTAATAATTCATGAATATTTTAAACCAGATGAACATGTCTGTAAAAAGAGGAGAAAGTTCAGTTTACTACGTTCTAGTGTAAAAGGGAATGAGATAAAAAAGGGACTCGAGAGCTGTAGAGCTGTTGAATTTTGTATGAACCGTGATTTTCGATGTGCCCTTTATAAGATAAATTGTAGAGAGACCATAATCATTGAGGCATGTTACGTGGAATCAAATAGACTGGACAGGACGTTGATAGTAAATTGTTATTTATCTTATTTGACAGCCTCCGTGGGGCAGCGGTCGAGAAGCCGGCTGTGAAACGAGAGGCCGTGGGTTCGATTCCCACACCAAGACAATTTTTTGTGTGACAGACAGATATTTGTTTCAGGTCTGGGTTTTGTGGGACCGTAGTGCCTCGTAGTTCTTGATACCCACGATACAGGTTTTACCTAGTGTGGGGTTAGAAGTATGTGTGTGACTGTTGGGTGTATTTATTTATTTATTATTTATTTATACAGAACTCAGTTTCGGTCTCTGATTTGCTAGGATACGTATTAGGTCTATAACATGTTACGACTAGAAAAGGAGCTATATACTTATCAATTTTCGCCATTATATTTGCTGTAACTTAATGCCCTGACCAGGAATCCATTTTTTATTGAGTTAAGAGTAAATTACGTCAGTTTCTCTTCACTCTTTGCCATGACACGATTTCATGAATGGTTGTATCATGAATTGGTGTTAGTAAAAAGAATTATAGAAATAATCTTACCACTTGTCCTGACCAAATATATGTTCTAAAGAAAACCAAATTCAAAGGAAAGTCTAACGTGAGTTACAAAGCTTTCAATGTTCACAAAAAAGCAAACTTTAGGATAATAATAATATTAGTCCAGTATTAAACATTGTCCCACTGCTGGGCACGGGCCTCCTCTACTAATGAGAGGGGTTAGGCCTTAGTCCACCACGCTGGCGTAATGCGGGTTGGTATACTTCACATCCCGTCGAAATACATATGAGAATTCTCAGGTATGCAGGTTTCCTCACGATGTTTTACTTCACCGTTGAAGTAAGCGATAATTAACACTGAATACACACGTAACTTTAGTAAAGTTAGAGGTGTATGCCATTTGGGTTTCGAACATACGGCTTTCCTCTTGACAATCCGTACCGTATCAACCAGGCTATCGCTGCTATTTTAGCATTATATGATGTTTAAAAAACTTTGGTCAAGGCAAAATTGTGAATTTAAACAAAAGCTATTCTAAATGGGAAATTAAACATGTAATTATTCCCCCATCTCTTAGTATTGTGTTTTGAAATTTACGCCAATAATATTGCGGTTGAAAGGCCCGTACCGAAACAAGTACACGCGATCTCATTATTTATTCATTGGGTATTAAACGTTAAATTTGCTTGATCAGAGAATTGATTAGCTGAAATTATTTTCTAATAGACGCATGGGCTTCGAACTAACCACGAGTTCGGTGTAAACACATTTAATAAATCAAATTTCGTGGTTTATGTGTTTCGTGCAATGTGGATAACAATTAGGATTTATACTTTTTTATTCTGACACGATAATAATAATAGCAGCGATAACCTAGTTGGTTACGGACTGTCAAGACGAAAGTCGTATGTTCGAAACCCAAATGCCATACACCTCTGACTTTTCGGCTTCTCGGTGAAGAAAAACACCGTGATGAAACCTGCATACCTCAGAATTCTCATAAGAATCTCGAGGGTACCTATTTTTTGTTGGCGCGGGGAAAGAGTTTTATTACTGCCGCTCGCTCAGGGGGGAAGCGGAATAAGAATAAAGCGGTTATGCTGGACTAGCCGGTCTTACGACCCAGCATCCCCCTCGCACGGATGATGGCTATCCATGCTACCGCTGGGCCGAGTCAATACCCCCTATGGATACCCCACCCGACACTACCAGCTAAAACCCCGCGGTGGCCTTCTTCGGCACTTACGGGGGTATTCTAAGGAGTGCTAGAATTGCTGCTGGGATCGCCCCTCCGCGACATAGTAATCCCCGAAGGGGTAGACAGAGGTGTAAACTACTACGTCGACATTTCATCGAGCTTATTACCGGTCCATGTTATAGGGGGCGAGCCTAGATCTTACCCAGATACCGAAACAGCGTGGTTCTACCACTTTACACCATTATAGCACTAGCGCAGTGTGAATATGCTACTTAACAAGCCGGCATTATTGTTATGTTCGGTTTATCGTTATCACTAGCTTTTCCACTTCACTTTCCACTGAAAGAGAACATCGTGAGGAAAGCAGAGTACTTGAGAATTTTAAAGATGTGTGAATTTTACCCACCTGCATTAAATAAATAACACCCAACAGTCACACACATAGCCCCGACCCCACACTAAGATACGAGTCTTGTGTTGTGGGTATCGGGGACTACGAGAGACATTCGGTCTCACAACACCCAGACGCCGGACACAAATATCTGTCTGTCACACAAATATTTGTCCCGGTGTGGGAATCGAACCCACGGCCTCTCGTTTCACAGACGGCTGCTCGGCAACTACGCCACGCAGGCTGTCTGCATTAGATTGGGGCAGTAGACTAAACTCTAACACTTTTATAAGTTGAGGAGATACTTGTAATACTAACTGAACCGATAATATCATCAGGTGCAGTGCAGTCACTTTGCTGTTCGAGGATAAAAAAAACTCTTGTTCTTACTTAAAATACCATCCATCATACTCCCATATTTAGCTATTTTCATCAAAGTGATGTGTATCTTTCTACACACTAAAATGTAAGGAGGATGTTAGGATATTTTCTGATAGCCGGTAACCGTTCATCCGACACCCCTCGCGGCTCGCTTTACGACTTTTTCACTGTTATTGCCGTTTTTATTCATGTTTCGGAAAGTTTATTGATAATATTTTTGTTTTTTTTTTCTCCGCTGCGTATTTTTATCGTGAATGCGGTCTGATTTTAGAATAATTAATGTATTAGAATTTGAATGAATTAACCGTTCCCTGTTTATTCTTATGACATTTTGAATTTCGAATATTAACATTTTATCCTTCTTGGTACTCTAAGGCTGAGTTTTTAGTTGCTTCTTCTGTGCCGGATCAACCGGTGCTTCGGACATGCTCACTAGTGGATTTATATATCAACGTGGAAATAAATAATTTAATTCGATTTTTCATTATTTCGAAAAAATATATCGATATTTTTAAGTATTTATAGATAATCAGTCTCGTAAAAAAAATTGTATGAGACAAATCATGAAGCAAACCTTTACCAAGAAAACTATTCGAATCTAGATTGATTTGTCACGAAATCATTCAGTAATAAGGTTATGCCTAACTTCACCTTTATGTATAATTCCAGCTGTTATATTAACAGAATATTGCCTCTAATGATACTATATAAACAGGACACGGCAGTGAAGCCTCGTGCTGAACCATTTCCCTCGATCACTACCAAGACGCATAATATTTGTACCTCACTCGCTTCTCCTAACTAGTTACTAAAATAATTTACATTGAATTAACCAAGTATTTACTGAAATTTCATTAGATGACCAAATATTGTTAAACCAGTGTTCGAAAAGAGCAATGTTAGAGTTTCTTGCCCGTTCTTCTCTAAAGAAACTGCATTCTGAACTTGCGGTAGAGTAAAAAGATTGACTGAATGTAAATAATGCATTTCATGGATTCATTAAATATTTGATTTTGATTCGAAATTAAACTAAATTTACTGTTTTTATTATAGTTTAACTTATTTTTAGTTCCGACGTTCCGAATACTTTACAGACTTCATCGTCATAGACCCCACCGTGAACCAAGCAAAAATTAAAAATAAACCGCAATATAAAATCCGTAAGATCAGACATTGAGACCAACTCAATGTGTAATATTCGCGTAAACAGATAAATAAATAAATAACAGCCAACCGTCAGACCCATAGCTCCGATCCCGCACTAAGATACGAGTCTTGTATTGTGGGTATCAGGGATTACGAGAGACTTTCGGTCTCACAACACCCAGACCCCCAGGCACAAATATCTGTCTTTAGAGACTATCCCGCCCACACACCCGCCATTGTAACTCCTGTTTAGCCAGGATCAACAATGGCACGCATTTTTTCGACACCGAGTAATGAAACTCGGCGAGTCTCTGGGAATGCTTCATAACTGTCTTTTATCCCGGAACGAAATTAATCAAATAGAAATATAGGGAGGAGTTGGAAATATAAATTATCCACTTCCCTCCATAGCAAAGCGGGAGACAAATACTGAACTAAAGAGGTAGTAACCTCCAATAAAGGACATTTACGTCTGGAGAAGCCAGACGTAAAGCACCACGGAAGTTACTTAACGGGTAACTTGTGTGCGATGTGTGCTCGCATGATAGGACAAATATCTGTCTGTCACACAAACATTTGTCCCGGTGTGGGAATTGAACCCACTTCCTCTCGCTTCACAGCCGGCTACTCGCCAACTGCACCACGGAGGCTATCATATATTTACCTATTTCCTACAAAATATTAAGATATTTATTTTCGGTGACAAAAGATTGAAAAATGTCGCTCACGATAAAAGGTAGAAACCACATATAAGCATGCGTGTCTCAGGTCTATTTAAAACGTATATTTGCGGTGACGCACATCTTGGAAATCAGCGTCGCTCGCACCGGCACAGTCACGTTTATGGGTATAAATCTCTCAGTCACACGGATTATCCCCATAGTGACTGCAAAGCTATAGACGTGACGTAAACGACACGATTAATCGTATCGCGTGGTATTAAAATAGGGTAACTCAAATTTGTCTCTAATACCTAGAGGGGTTACGCTCTTAGGCTTTAAGAAGCTTTTTAAGGTCCGTTTTTTGCGGATCAGTCGTATACCATTGAAATTGAAAATAATAATGCAAGGATAATAAACTTCTTTTATCCTGGCACGGCATAGTGATCACAGTGCATCTGATGGTAAACGCAGTGCCGTCCAGTTAGAGTATCAAGTAGCGAGAAACAATATATCCCTCGCTACTCAACACAATCATTTCGGCCTGCTGTATAGCTTCTTCACACTACGCTATGGAGCAAGGAGGTAAAGAAGTTATCGAGGATCTAGAGTCAGAGCACTCAAAAGGCCGAAAAACAGCCAGACATCGTACCCCAACTCTAGACCCCCGACAACCGGATGTACACTGGCTGATTCCAGAACTCGACACACTTGCGTGTACCACTATGGCGAGTTTTACACTCTGTGTACGGTGGTCGCTATTCGAGTGGATATGAATATCCTACTACCAGCTAATTTAATAGCTTCAACTTATCAACTGGACTAGCTTCAAACCCAAAGACTTTGGTTCTTGGACACTACTGGCTGCAGAAATGAAATACTTTTATAGTGGTAGAGCAACGCTGTAGACATATTTGTCTGCAGCATGAATGGGCCGGCTCGACCGGCGTAGTACCACTGTCTCACAGAAAACCAACGTAAAGTGACAGTTTACTGTCGCGTTTCGTATGGTAAGTGAGATATCAGGCCAGATTCCCCCTTCCGTTCCCTAATCCTTATTCCTGTCCTTTAAGGCCGACAGCGCATACATGATACTTTCGGTATTGTGGATGTTCATGGGCGGTGGAGATCACTTAACATCAGGTGACCCACATGCTCGTTTGTGGGACTATGCAATAAAAAAAAATAGGAATAATGTACAGACTTCTGACACAAGAAATCTACTTTCTAGCAAACATATTTCTTAATAATGAGGTGAAGAAGGCATATGAAGATAATATTCCGTTAGCTATTTACGATGTAATAGTATCTTTGTTAATTAAACTCTTGGAAGGATTCAGACGAAGCTGAACGACACGGGAGCGTAGCGTAATTATATATTAGATAATGGGGTTCAGGTATATTATTTATAAATGGTAAATTATTTAAAATTACTGTTGGGCTTTTAATAATAAGTTTATTATATGAAATAGATAATTGTCGTCCAGATAGATTTCTACATTATAATAATAATACTAGCCCTGTATTAAACATTGTCCCACTGCTGGGCACGTGCCTCCTCTACTAATGAGAGGGGTTAGGCCTTAGTCCACCACGCTGGCCTAATTCGGTTCGGTTGACTTCACATGACTTCGAAATTCTCAGGTATACAGGTTTCCTTACGATGTTTCCCTTCACCGTTAAAGCAAGCGAAAGTTAACAACGAATACACAATAAAGAAACTATGATTTCTTTATAAATTTTTGTAAATTTCTTGCAAATGATTTATGTTAATGATTTTTGTCAACGTTCGATCCAGCAGCATAAGCATTTTAACAGCAGCCACGAGTCAGCCTACGTGGTATATAGGAATAACCTGCTGTGAAATAAGAGGTCACAGGTTCGAAACTCACACGTGGACGAATGTATATATGGTCCACAAATATTCGTTTTGAGTCTGGTGTTTTTTTGTAGTTCCGGAAATCCATGTGACAATTAATAGATAATTGCGTGTTACTGTAGGGTTAAGGCTATGTGTGTGCCTGTTAGGTTTTATTTTTTATTATTACAGTAGCCATAGCCTAGTTGGTTGCGGTACGGACTGTCAAGACGAAAGTCGTATATTCGAAACCAGCCCAAATGGCATATACTGACGTTTCTAAAGGTTACGTGTATATTCATTGTTAATTATCGCTTGCTTTAACGGTGAGAAAAACGTCGTGAGGAAATCTGTACACCTGAGAATTCTCATGATATAATCTTGGCTTTCTAATTTCAAATATATCTCAAGCAAATTCCCTTCGTATTCTAAAGCAAATTCCATTATTATTAAGGATATAGTTAAATAAACCATTTCAATTGTAATCTTTACATCTGTGAATCCTTGCCTATCTGAACAGATCAAGTAAGCAATAATTTCCCTCCGGACGGTAAAAAGCGTATCAGGCTTACAAATATAATTCAACATCCGCAAATAGAGTCGTATTCATTCACAAATCTCCTTTGATGTTATTAGGGAGGATTTGAAATTGCTAAATCCCAGGATGTATGTACTGATTTTTTAAATTCCAACAAAAATATTGCTTTGGATTTACTGGATACTAAACATTTAGGGAAAATAAAATATCTTTATAGTAAAAACAACAAAAGCAAATAATAACATTGAAATGAAACTAATTTTACGGATTCTATCGCGGTTTATTAAACTTTTTTAATCCCGACGTTTCGAAAGCTATACAGCCTTCATGGACAAAGGTTGGACCAAGTCCGTTTCATAGTAGTTTAATTTCAATGTAAAATATTCGCGTAAACATAAGAAACCTTGACTGCCATGGTGGCGCAGTTGTAATTGCGCATGCGTTACAACCGCTGTGCTGAGGTCTCGGGTTCGATCCCCGGGTCGGGTAAAGTGATATTGGGGTTTTCTATCTAGAAATTCTCAGTATTAGCCCGGAGTTTGGAACCTGTGCCCGGTATGGCGATAGGCTCGCCCCCTATCACATTATGGGACCGAAATTCGGCGAAAAGTGGGTGTACTGGTTACACCTCTGCCTACCCCTTCGGGGATTATAGGCGTGAGTGTATATGTATGTATGTACATAAGAAACCATCAAATAATAACACTAAGTCCGAAAGTGAAAGATGCACAGATAATCTTATAATAGCAGGTAATATATAGATAATAATAGATATAGGTAAAAATACATATAATAAGACAGCCGCCGATGCAAAGTCGATGAGTAGGCTGTGAAACGAAACATCATGGGTTCGATTCTCGCACCGAGCCTAATGTTCGTATTATCCACAAATATTTGTTTGAGTGTGGGTGTCGTGACACTGGAAATGTCTCCTTATTATAAAATAATTGAATCTTATTGTAAGGTCAAAGGACTATGTTTGTGACCCCTTTTTTTTTTTTTTTTTTTTTTTTTTTTTTTTTATTTTTTTTGTCGCGGGGAAAGCGTTTTATTACTACCGCCCGCTTCGGGGGGAAGCGGAATTAGAATAAAACGGTTATGCTGGACTAGCCGGTCTTACGACCCAGCATCCCCCTCGCCCGGATGATGGCTATCCGAGCAGCCGCTGGGCCGAGTCCCTACCCCCTATATACACCCCACCCGACACTACCAGCTAAAACCCCGCGGTGGCCTTCTTCGGCGCTTACGGAGCGATCCCGGGGTATTCTAAGGAGTGCTAGAATTGCTGCCGGAACCGCCCCTGCGCGGTGCTGCGTAGCAGCCCATCTCCATGGGAGGGCTTAGGAGCCCCCGCGCACCGAACAACGACAGCGAACGAGGCCTTACCACACGCGCTGCCGTCCATCTCGGGGTCGCACGATGCTCCGAAACTGGGAGTGCATCGATTCCGGCTGACAGCCCCCCGCTGCGAGCCCGCGACCCCCGATGGCCCCAATTAGTCGCCTCGTACGACAGGCAGGGGTTACCGTGGTGGAATTCAAACGCCCCCGTTCCACAGGGCGGGAGAAGCCGGTCAGTCGTCCACCCGGCGCCTCCTACGTCTTCTCTGGCGGCGGGAGGGATCATTTCGTTCCCGATCCCTCTCGGCACTCTCCTTCTGCGAGATGACGCTCTCGCAGAAGTGGGCCACCGCACGCCAGGACCTCCGGCTGGCGACCATGGACGACACCACGGCCGGCAGCGAGAGGTCTCCTCCGACGACTGCTCTGATAGCGCTGCGCTCTTCGTCCCAGGCTGGGCACTCCTCCAACGTGTGTTGGGCCGTATCCTCGCGGCAGTTGCCACAATGGTGGCACACGGCAGACACCTCCTTTCCGATCCGACACAGGAACGAACCGAAACACCCGTGGTCCGTCAGTACCTGCGTCAGCCGGAAAGTTGGCGCACCGTGGCGCCTGTCTAGCCATCTCTTTAGGACAGGACGCACTGCCGCGACTGTCCTCAAGCCCGCACTTGGGCTTTCCAGCCTGGTATGCCACTCCTCCACAGCGGTTCTGCGAAACCGGGCTGCAATCTCCCTTGGGGCCAGTCTCACCTGACGGATGTTTGTGACCCCTGTTATTATTAGTTTAGCAAATATTAAATGTAAATTATGGGCCGATCAAATCCAGACAGACCTCTGTCAAAATTAAATTTCCTACAACAACCGGACCACATATTGCGGCTGTTACATATGTTCTTATCTACCGAGCTATATTTTTTGCACGCGCTAACGGACCCAGACTGGGGCTTACGAGAAATATTTATGATTCCCATGCATAGATAGAAATAAAATACTTGTATGCAATAAATAGCATTGCTCCACGCTTAAAATATATAAAGAAAACTCTAAAAATAAAAACACATTTGCAACATGTGTTGGGTAGTAGCAATTTTTTTTCGTTTAAGTTAATTCGATTGAGGTGGGAAAGCTAAATTCTAAATAATAGATTTTTATTGAAATCACGGACAACCTCAAACAAAGAATGGACAAAATAAATAATAATATCTTTAATATTCATTTCTGAATTTCGAAAAAACCACTGACCATACTAGTTGATAAAAGTTAGAGAATTGGTCCTCTAGCCATACATCTAAGCCCAATTATTTAATCCTAGATAAATAGATTTCATGTTGTTGGTTAAATTTTTGATCAAATTGACAAGTCGTGTATAGAAAAACGAAAAATGTTTTATACAAATCCTTTATCGCCAAGTCCAAAACATAAAAAGAAATTGAATGCACAAGATGGCGGCGTCATGTGACACCAACGGCGTGTTAAGAACCCCCTTTATTTAGGACTCATCGACGTGAATGATACGAAACCTTTTATCACGGAGCGTGTTTCGGAGCGTGTGAAATGGTTTATGAATTTATGGGATTTTATAATAAAAGATTTTTGGTGACAATGACTTAGAAGTTTTTGGAGAGTAAATCGATATTTTAATACTTGGTGCTAATCGATATTTTACTGCTGGTGGTAGGATATTCATATCCGCTTGGATAACGACCACCGTACACAGGGTGTAAAACCCGCCACCGTGGCACACGCAAGTGTGTCGCGTTCCGGGATCAACCAGTGTACATCCGGTTTTTGTCGGGGGTCTAGAGTTGGGGTACTATGTTTAGCCGTTTTGCGGCCTTCTGAGTAGGTTTACGGTTCCACGTTCCAGCTTATCGCATCATGAAAACATAACGAATATGTTCCAAGACTGTATCATATGCTACTTATAGCCTCAAGAACTTAGTCATTTTGAAACAATAACATAGTTGCTATTTTAATAATAAACGGATAATGGACTAATCCTGTCTAATATTATGTTATTTTTACAACGGAAACCATAAAAGTATTAATATTTCCGTAACATGTAATAAAACTTATAGAACACATTTAGTTCATGTCCCGTTAAATGTGAATGGCGAATAGAAAACTTGTAAACATAACTTTTATGTTGTGAATAAAGTCGACCCTTTTACGATGTTGGTAGTACGTAAATATGATATGTGGCATGGAATGTTCAGACATGTATTCGACCGAAAAATAGATACCGTTTATAATATACGAGTAGAGTAGATAATCATAATTCATTTGATATTATCAGCTCAGTATTTATAATATACCTAATAGTCACACATATAGTCATGGAGGGTTACTCTTGACACTCGATTTTAAAATTGTGATTGGATTCGAAAACTGTACAATGGGCACTCTTGAACGCAACACCAGCGCACGATTTAACTGAATACGGCTGAATTTTTAAGAACTAAATGACATAGAGTATTTACGATCGCTGGTTTGTAAATATTCTATTTCATTTAATTGAGTGAATTAGAGTGCCAATATCTTCTAGATTGGTATTGAAGCTGTATCGAGTTCGAGATTGGAATTGATTTCAAGAGTAGGCCTACTGATCCCACATTACCGTAGTTATCAACAACTACGAGGGACTAGCTGATAGATTATTCAATTTCTCAAGTATGGGCTTTTTTTATTAAAGAGAGGAGCTAGGCCTTAGTCTACCACTCTGGCCTAATGCAGGTTTGTAGAAATTACATACTTTTGAATTTCGTATTTAGATTTCTCAAATATCACTGGCACAGATGTAATTCCGCACAACGAAGCATTTTGCTAGTACATTTATCATGCGCACCGCTAGAGAGTGGAACTCTTTGCCGGAGTCTATATTTCCCGAAAATTATAATCCGGGTATCTTTAAGTCAACAGTGAATAGGTATCTTCTAGGCAAGCGTGCTTCACCGTAGACCACATCATCACTTACCATCAGGCGAGATAGTGGTCAAACGCAAGCCTATTTAGGTAAAAAAAAAAACAACTGCTGTAGAACTTATTTCAATCAAATAAACGATCTTCTCCTAAAAGGGCAAATCAGGAGTACCTCCAACCGTCGAAAATGTATGAGAAAATGTATGAATGTGGAGAGGCGAAAGAAGTGTGTCAGGATCGTAGCTTGTGGCAGTCAATAGTCTCTGCCTACCCCCATGGGATACGGGCGTTAGTGTATATGCATGTAAGCTGTACTGAGGTCTCGGGTTAGATCCCCGGGTCGGGTAAAGTGATATTTGGTGTTTCTATCTTGAAATACTCAGTATCAACAATGAGTCTGGAATTTTGCCCGGGTGGCGATAGGCTTGATCACATTATACCGTAATAAATTAGGTGTAAAATGTACTGTAATACACCTCTGCCTACCCCTGTGTATATGTATGTACAAAGAGACCACTAAGTTGCTTCCGTAAACACGAATAAAGATGTTTCTTGTTAGGGAACTAAGTACGTTCCCACTTGAGCTAACATGTCAGTGTCAGCCGAGACTCTCGCCTAACAAAGAGACGAGCCACGGTTCAAGCCGTCTGAAAAACTCGCAGGTGGTTGACCTTTATGCGATTATGGTTATTTAGCTGTATGCTTAGGAACAGCTTAACGCTTTGTACTAAAGGGTTATATTAAATCGCCCTTACAAGTAAGTAGTATGAAGTATGATTCAATGCGGATCTTTCTCTCGGCAGAATTTCTAAAAGTGTTCTCAAATATATTTTTTTAACTATTGTTTGAGGATGATGCCATCTCTTTATGCTGTTTATTTGTGTCTTATACTAAAAAAATATTGTGATAAATGCAACATTTCTAATACCTGCGCCTCAGGTGCTCAAAACCTCTACTGAGCTAGTTTTTTGTCTGTGGTACTCAGTGCTCAAACTGTCAAGATAATTAATGCGGTGTGCACTCTTAAATGTGAATAGATATCTGCGTAGTCACCATCCCCTCTCCTAATAGTATTTATCAATATTATAGATATATATAGTCTTATCTCGACATCATAATTTGTGATCACCCGACCTGGGAATCGAATTTATGAACCTTTGGTTTTTAGCAACACGTAAGTATGTTTTAAACACGCCAAGATACATTATCTGGGTTTAAATTTTGGAATTTCTTTACTCATAAAAGACAAAAGTCCACTTACAATGAGTATTAGTAAATATAAATATTTTTTGTATATAATAGGGTTAGTTCAATCATTCTTACGTACAAAAATAAAATATAAAAAAAAGAAAATAAAAACCTAGCCAATAATACCTCACAGCTTAATCGAATATTTTTTCACGTACATATTTTTTTAATTACTTTTAAATATATTTAAGCATTCACATTCTTAAATACCGTTCGGTAGGTTATAACATTATCTTATTATAACACATGTTATCAACACTGAACACGAAATCTTTATCCATCTCCAGATTTCACCAGATGTCTACTCGTGGAGCTAAGCAGATTTCATGCTCTAAAGAACCACTGAGGAGGAAGTGGGGGAACGAAATTAAATTCCCAATGCTGAACGTTTTGTATAGAGTAATCCTTAAAGAAATAAGTCTTGGGGTGCGTGGAAATAAAGCTTACCAGTCTACTTTAGTTTCAGATTTTGAAACGAATTAACGTTATTACAATGTATAGAAATTGTAGTGGAGACTAAGCCCATATTATTTGAGAAGGAGCGCTGATTTATAAAACACAGATTTGGATTAACATACTAAAATAGTATGCTAGCTTTTGCTCGCGGCTTCGTCCGCGTAATAGTTATTTTTGTAAGAAAAGGTATAAAATCTGTCAAGTAATCGATGATTATTAATGAATACACGTACATACATATACTCTCACGCCTGTAATCCCTGAAGGGATATGCAGAGGTGTAACCAGTACTCCTACTTTTGGCCAAATAAATTACGGGCCCATACTGTTAGAGGGCGGACCTATCGCCATATCGGGCAAAATTGCAGACTCCGGGCCGATACTGAGTATTTCTAAATATAAAAACTCAATATGGGCGTAACGTGAAGAAGCTAAACAGCAGGCCGGCATGATTGTGTTGAGTAGCAGGGGATAGACTGTCTCTCGCTACTTGATACTCTATCTGGACGGCACTGCGCTTACCATCAGGTGCAGTGTGGTCACTTTGCCGCGCAAGAATAAAAAAAAATATCACTTTACCCGACCCGGAGATCGAACCTGAGACCCTCAGTTCAGCAGTCGTAACGCAAGCGCAATTACAACTGCGCCAACGAAGCAGTCATGAAAGTTAATACACATGTAACTTTTAAAAGCCAGAGGTGTATGCCATTTGGGCTAGAAAACAAAGCTATCGTTGTCTTTTTCAATGTAAATTTTTGTTTTTTAATATTAGTACCTATGTTGTTTAGTTTATAATGCTTATAATGAATAAATATTTCTTTCTTTCTTTCTTTCTAAATGCCCTCATAACCAAGTTCACTAGGTTACTAAATAAGAAAACACAACCAATTTTAGCTGGTGTTACTCTCATGACAAATGTGCTGTTATTTCGTTGTCTTATTCGTGCAGCGACCGCTGAAAAACATGATACATCGCCACTATTCATAACAACGACGGGGCGACGTGAAAAAATCAACGACCGTATCTCTGGACTGGGCTGGGATTTTAGGTTGGTCGAAATGAGTCGCGAAAATCCTGTAGGATATGTTCTGATTAAAAAGTATGACACGAAAGGCCAGTATTTTAAGACTGATGCAACTAAGTTTGTTTCGATATTTTTTTGCATTTCTTATTGATATAGATTCTGTAATCAACAGTACTTTGTTCTGATTTTTAGACTTTCGCGATTTGTGTACATATAATGAAATTTTATTTCTGAAATATTTGGGTCGGTGGTATCAATGCAACGCGATTGAAAAGTCAGTAAATTAATAGGTATTTATACCAAATATTAGGCGATTAGGGTCTGTTCATTAATCTGATAATACTTTGTACTATCTTTGTTTTAAACCTTGTTAAAATGAATACGTAAGACAACACCTAATAATTAGACGCAAAGTTTTTTTTTTAATTCTGGCGCGGCAAGGTTACCACACCGCATCTGATGATAAGCGCAGTGCCGTCCAGATAGAGTATCGAGTAGCGGGAGACAGTCTATCCCTCGCTACTCAACACAATCATGCCGGCCTGCTGTTCAGCTTCTTCACACTACGCCTAAAGGACCCAGGATCATACCATTATACCACGATGGTGGCAAACAAGTCCATCCCGCCTGATAAGTCACAGTCCTAACTATCTTGTAAACTTAAATGATCTTGTATCTTGTATATCAAGAACTACACTACACTTTGGGTCTAACAGCACTCAGACCTGGAACGTATATTTATATAACACACAAATTTGTCTCGGTCGACTTGTGGCTTCCCGTTTCAGTCAGCTAAAGAAAGAAAACAAGTTTTATTGGTCAATATTTTGACATACACAAACACATAAAAGGAGTAGTACAAAAGGGAAACAAACAATTATATGTAGACCCTGAAGATACCCGCTACTCCTCATTTGGAACACCTGTGTCTAAAATTTGACCAAAAAGGCCATAGGCTCAACATTTTCCGGGTAATAAATTACTGTCTGGCACTAATATTCTTGATACTGCTGTATTGAAATAGGACTGCCTTGGTGTCACAGTTGTAATTGCGCATACGTTACGACTACTGAGGTCTCAGGTTCGATACCCGGGTTGAGTAAACTGATATTAGGTTTTTCTATTTATAAAAACTCTATATCAGCCCGGAGTCTGGAATTGTGCCTGGTATGGCGATAGGTTCGCCCCCTATCACGTTATGGGTCTTTAATATATTTGGCGAAAAGTGGGTGTACTTATTACACCTCTACCTACCCCTTCGGGGATTACAGGTGTGAGTGTATATGTATGATATCGCCTTTGGCTACTCATAGACTGTAATACAAAGCCTTTCAATATTAGTTTGTCGTGCACACTCTGAACAGAGAATGTCTATCCATTTCATCAGTACATACATACATACATATTTTCTCACGCCTGTAATCCCCGAAGGGATAGAGGTATTTTTATTTTCGCCGAATTTCAGTTCCATAACGTAATAGAGGGCGAGCCTATCGCCATACCGGGCAAAGATTTCAGACTCTGGGCTAATACTGAGAATTTCTACATAGAAAAATCCAATATCACTCAACCCGAGACCTCAGCACGGCAGTCATAACGCATGCGCAATTACAACTGCGCCACCGAGACAGTCTGAGGCAGACTGTTTCATCAGTCTTCTTTCTCATTTACTAATAACATATATATACCTTCAACTTACTTTACACACACTATGTACAAAACTAAATATGAAAAGCAATAACGTCAACCACGAGTTCATAAAACCCAGTGAGCATATCGCTGTGACTCCACACAATTAAAAGACTAATATGACGCCGTTGTGAGGTCACCTTGAGTTTGTTAAACTCCAAATGTTTAGAACGTCTGTGCTAGGTCACTTCACAATTTTAGATTCGTGCTGTCAAAAGATAAGGATTTAAAATTCATGAAGTGTGAGGAAAGATTTTAAGTTTGAAGTGATTTATTGAAAACTATATTTTGGTAGTGGCTTAGATTGGATTAAATGTTTAGTGTGAAGAAGCTACAGCAAGGCATGATTGTGTTGAGTAGCTAGGGATAGTTGACTCTCGCTACTTGATACTCTAACTGGGCCGCACTATGGGTTCCTAAATAGATAAATGTTATTTTTAGAACCCTAGGATCAATTTCTTAACCACCACTAGTCCAATACCTCGACTCTCTCGGTGGCGCAGTAGTAATTGCGCATGCGTTAAGACTGTTGTGCTGAGGTCTTGGGTTCAATCCCCGGGTCGGGTATCAGCCCGGAGTCTGGAATTTGTGCCCGGTATAGCGATAGGCTCGCCCCCATCACATTATGGGACCGAAATAAATCGGCGAAAAGTGGGCAAACTGGTTGCACCTCTGCCTACCCCTTCGGGGATTACAGGCGTGAGTGTATGCATAACTGAGCCACGACTCTCATGACCACTAATTTAAGGATTTCGGTTGTTAATATGTACTAATGTGAACAAGGCACTACAGTAGGCCGGTGTATTTTGAAGGTTTGGCATGGGGCCAGTTCGGCGGAACTTAGTGCGGTCATACATCAGCAGTGAATTAAGGTTCAACAGAAAGAATCATTGCGGCAAGATTTAGTGTGTTCTAGGGTTTATATGTTTTTAAAGTAGTTATTTATAAAGAAAACTAGCTTTTTACCGCAGATTCGAATATATATTCGATAGATTCTTCTTGTCGGGGGTCTAGAGTTGAGGTACAATATTTGACTATGTTGGAGCCTTCTGAGTACTATGATACTAGACCCTCGACCGCTTCTTTACCTTCTTGGCGTAGTGTGAAGAAGCAGGCTGGCATGATTGTTTTGAGTAGCGGGGGATAGATTGTCTCTCGCTACTCGATACTCTAATTGGACGGCACTGCGCTTACCATCAGGTGCAGTGTGGTCACCTAGCCGTGCCAGGATAACTAGGATAAGGATTATGGCGGGTTTTACACCCTGTGTACGGTGGTCGCTATCCGGTCGGATATGAATATCCTACCACCACCAAAATTGTTTAAATTAAATGTTATTATGTTTAATTGTTGTTGATATAGATTAGGGATTTGATTTTATTAACAATTATATGTTTGTTTAAGAAACATGAGAGACTACTAAATTTATTTCGATATTTTTGTGTTACAAATAAATACACCCAACAATCAGGCCACTCACCCACTGACGGAGGCTGTCAATAAATTATAAGAAGCCTATATATGTTTTATTCAGTCTAATATAACCTCCTCAAATATTCACAATAAAATTAATGAAAGATAAAATATCTAATTAAGTTTTCCCGGAAATCTAATCAAAAACAACAAAAACTCGAACCCAAGTAATTTACGATATGAAAAACATTAATATGGTGTACAAGTATATTAAATGGCAGAAATACGGAGACGTTGTATGTTATTTAACGGGAAGACTTTGCACGAGCATTTTTGATTCCGGGAAAATATTATTTTTGTATAAAGTTTCTTCAGACGCGTGGAGGATCTTTTGATTTTACACATCAAGGATTTGGATAAGAGAGCTACCGATGATTCAAGAAATATGTTTAATTAACTTGGATTTGGTTTATCTCCGGCATTAAGGCCGCCTACCTATACATAATAGGTTAGTTCACTGATTCTGGGAAACCGTTTTATATTATTCGTTAAGGTCTATATTATTAAAATATTATCATTAATAAACATAAAACATCAGTTTTCAAGATTTTATTTGCATTTTCATAAACCAACTTTATTTTTCCCACCAAAACGCTACGATGTCATGGCCTCTCGTATGACGGGACCATCCGCAAAACTAATAGGACGTTTGGCTCAACGTTTATTAGATGTATCAAACGGTGACGTCTGTATGACTGAAGGGTGTTTCATGTCACGTCACAAAATGCTTTATTATTATATATTTGTTTAAATATTAAATAATCACATATAAATTAACAAATTAGTTTAATTTTCGATATTTTTAGACTAAAATTTATCATTAAAAATAAAATTCTATCAGATTTTCACTTGCTGCCAACTACCCTTTTGTATAAAGTGTTAAATAAATTTGGAGCTAAGGCTCTTGATAGCGTAGTTGGACGTGGAACGAAAGTTGTAAGTTCGGAACCATCCCATATAACGCACATATCTGATTACGAAGTTAAATGTATATTCATTGTGAGGAAACCTGCATACCTTCGATATACCTACTATAAAAGTTTCAAAGATTAGGCCTTAGTCCACCACGCTGGCCTAATGCGGGTAGGTAGACTTCACATACCTTCGAAATTCTTATGAGAATTCTCAGGTATGCAGGTTTCCTAACGATTTTTTCCTTCACCGTTAAAGCAAGCGATAATTAACAATTAATACACACATCACTTTAGAAAAGTTAGAGATGTATGCCATTGGGGTTTTGAAAATACGACTTTCGCCTTGACAGTCCGTACCGCAACTAACTAGGCTATCGCTGCTTGACTTAATTGATATAAAAGTTTAAAATGACATCGGCAGATAAACTACATATCTGTCGCATTTAGTTATAAAACTGCATATCCCGACGTTTATAAAGTTTTGAATAAACCACATCGAGCGATGTTGAAAATACGCTAGTGCTGCATATTTCTCAAATTTCACTAATGAGTATAAACGGAATATAAAATATTACTCGGCTAAATTTGCAGGTTGTCCAAAATTAAATGCTGTGGTATTTTATGCGTTAAGAATTTCGTAAACTTTGGAGCGCATTTCTAAGTTTTCCCTTATATTTTGATATTTATTTTTGGTGATATAAATCCAAATTCATCATTTCAAAATTCAATAGAATTTATCTACTATAGTTAAGTTTTGCTGGTGGTAGGATATTCATATTCGCCCGGATAACGACCACCGTACACATAGCGAAAAATCCGCCATAGTGGCACACGCAAGTGTGTCGCATTCCGGGCTCAGCCAGTGTACATCCGGTTATTGTCGGGGGTTTGGAGTTGGGGTATAATAGCCATTTTGCGGCCTTCTTAGTACTCTGACACTGGACCTTCGACCGCTTCTTCACCTTCTTGCCCATGGTGTAGTGTGAAGAAGCAAGCCGGCATGAGTGTGTTGTGATAGATATTCTCTCGCTACTCAGTACTCTATTTGGACCGCACTGCGCTTACCATCAGGTACAATGCGGTCACTTTGCCGTGCCAGGATAAAAAATAAAAAAAATCTTTTCCACAATATGATCATTCCAGATATTGCACTACATCACATTTGCATAATCCTACTAATATTATAAATGCGAATGTTTGGATGGATGTTTGTTACTCAATCACGCTACAACGGCTGGACGGATCTGGTTGAAATTTGGCACAGAGATAGATTATAATATGCCTATAAGCTATTTTTTATCCCGGAAAATGTCCAAGTCCCGTTGGATAGTTTCGTTTTTCACAGAGCAAGAGATCGACATGATTTTCTTCCTTCCTACGGCATAGCTAAATATAGAAAGGTGTAATATATGTGAAATATAGCTTAAGATGCCTTCATGGATTGTATACCTTTGCTTCCAAACAAAACCTTCACGCGGGCGGAGCAGCAGGCAACATCTAGTACTATATAAATATATCTGGGGTTGAAAAGAATAAATAATCTCTGAGCTTGGTTCGGTATTTTTTTCAGGGTTAGACATGTAGGAAATGTAAAAGTACATATTGAATGACTCTACCTAGACGATAAATTATTTGATTTGATCCAAATAGCGCACGTTTGAGGGAGACGCAATACATAACTAAACAATACAATACATAAATAAATAACACCCAACAGTACACACATAGTCCTGCCCTATGGTTAAACCTGTATCGTGGGTATCAAGAACTACGAGAGCCTACGGTTCCACAACACCCAGACCTGAAACAAATATGTCTGTCACACAAACATTCGTCTCGGTAAATCAAACCCACGGCCTCTTGTTTCACAACCGTCTACACGCCCGCAGCGCCACGGACGCTGTCAAATAAAATTACATATGCAATTATACCTTGCAATATTTTCTACTCATAGAACCAAATGAATAATGTCTAGATAAGAATCTTATGCAAATATATGCGTATATGAAGGAAGTAGCAAGGCATTTAACAATATACTGGCAGTGGCTTATGGCATCCATTAAGTTATGGAATGTGCCTACATTATGAGGCGGTGCTATTATTTTCTTAAAAACGGGCTTTAATATCTGCCGTATAAATGTTACTGACCTCTGTGGCGTAGCGGGCCAGTAGTCGGTTGTAAACGAGAGACCGTGGGTTCGATTCCTGCACCGAGATAAATATTTGTGTGACAGACAGATATTTGTTTCGGGTCTGCGTGTTGTGGGACCGTAGTCCCTCGTAGTTCTTGATACCCACGATACAGGTTTTACCTAGTGTGGGATCAGAACTATGTGTGTGACTGTTGGGTGTATTTATTTATTATTATTTGTCTTTTAATCTACGGCCTTCCATTTCACAGTACACGTTTAAAATGTCAATGTATATTTTGTCTTGTATCGTTAAATATGTTTCATACTAAAGTAATGTTTTTATGTTTATTGGAGATTTGCTTATTAACGGATTGCCTCGGTGGCGCAGTTATAATTGTGCATGCATTACGACTGCTGTGCTGAAATCTCGGGTTCGATCCCCGGGTCTCGGGTTCCATCGAGTAAAGTGATATTGCGTTTTCTATTTAGAAATACTCAGTGTCATCCCTGAGTCAGAAATTGTGCCTGGTAAGGCGATAGGCTCGCCATCTATCACATTATGGGACCGAAATAAATTCGGCGTAAAGTGGGTGTACTAGCTACACCTCTGCCTACCCCTTTCGTGGAATACAGGTGTGAGTGTATGTGCATGTATGTATAATTATATATTAATAAAACGAGAAAATTGTATGTTTAAGTCTAGTCGCCAAAAAATTTTTTTTTTAATTCGGCATATAGGTATTCTTAACTCCGTCTACTACTGCTACATTCATACCATACCCTATATAGTATACGAGCGCCATTTTGGAGATTTTGTGAACTATTATTTCCAGCTTACAACTGGACACTTTTTCATCTTCTCTCCATATGCGACGGTTCTCCTTACCTCTACCCTCCATACATAAAGGATATATGTCATAAAATTGATAAACAAGTTTGTACTTATTACACGAGAGCAAGAGCTCTTGCCAGAGTTTTCATCAAGTAAGTAACTTTGTGCCAGAATTGGTTACAGTAAGTAATTGGGGTGAAACAACCCCTACACGTGTCGTATGAGTTGTTTATTAGGTTATTGAGGTGAGGGATTAATGGTGAGGGCAGCTGAACTGAGCGAAGATCTGTTTGAGTAATGAGTGTTGTTGGATTCCATTTATATTATGCTGCTGTTTATTATTAAAAACTAATACAAAATTGCTGCACTCCTCCCCTGGGAATCGATCTTACGAACTATTGTTCTAAGGAGTGTGTTTATACCTAGAAAACGTAGACTGCCTCAAAAGGATGTTACTTGTAGGAGTACAATTAAACGTGTAATACTAAAAATCTAATATTATACATTTTTTATATAAAATACTAGCTTTTGCCCTCAGCTTTACGTGCATTACATTTATCGGTACTGTAGGATGCACAAATAATAACTACACTCAACATACATACATTTTCCACCGCGCGAGAATTGAACCCGCAATGCAAAAAACAGCATCCCAAAAATAAGTACCTCGACTTCAAATTCACCCTAATTCGTTGAATATTGACAATGACGTCGACATCTTTGGTGATGGTCTGTCACTATTCAGACGTAAGTTACTGAATGGTATTGCTGAACGGTAATTTTTTTCTTTTTGCTTATATTTTTTTACTGCATAAGCGTTTAAAATACAAAGTATTTTTATTATTCTGGTACACTGAACATAATTATTATTGTTACGTTATATATAATTTTTTTTTGTTATTAATATTGCTTTAAAATGTTTTGTCTTGTGGCTCATGCTGTGATTGCTTGTAATCAGAGTTGCAATTACAAAAGAGACTATTATTGTATTCATAAGTAGATTTTAAGTATTATTGTAAACTCCGTAAGCAATCCTAAAACAATGAAAATAAAAATAAAATAAAATGTGAAAAAATAAAACACTCGCAAAGTGTTGCATTTATGTATTAATAATCCATATTCTCAGTTGGTTCTACATTCAATTGCTGAGAAATAAATCGCCACTCAATTATGTTTTCCGATTTTTCAAACGACTTTATTAATTAAAATCGTCACACGCAAACAATTTGTAGTTTATGAAATTATAATATAGAAAATGAAAAAGTTAAAAAAACTAGTTTAGAATAAAACACTAAGGCCAATTGTTTGAACCGAGACCCAGTTATGATTATTATTGGTAAAATCTTTTTTAATAGTTAGTTCGCATAGTTGCAGCTATAGTCAGACATGGTAATAAATAAATTGAGGCCGTCAGCGCAAAAGTGCACTAAGCTTGAGACAATGAGTATAAAAATATTTTTTTTTATCCTGGCACGGCAAAGTGACCGCACTGTACCTGATGGTAAGCGCAGTGCGGTCCATATAGAGTACTGAGTAGCGAGAGACGATCTATCCTCGCAACAATTTTTGCAATGCCATCTTGTTGTCATCATATTGGCAATTGGTGAAACTAGAGATAGGTCGGTTTTGCATTAAATTTTCGCACATTTTAAATCATTTGTAGTACATAGGTCAGATTATGAAAAATTTACGTTTAAGCCACTTTTGCACTGACAGCCTCGTAATTGTGAATATTTGTTATAAAAATAAATAATAATCAAGTTCGACTATTGTTTAATTTGTAATTTTACGCGGTACGACTGCTGTGCTGAGATCCCGGATTCGATCCAAAGTCCGATAAAATTGATATTGAGATTTCTAGCATGACATATTTAGTACCAGTCTGGAATCTTGAACTTTGTATGGCGATAGGCTCGCCTCGTACCACATAATAAGTAAACGGTAATAAGGTCGGCAAGATGTGATTGTAATGGTAACACCTGCGCCTGTTTTTTTAAAGGCGTAAGTGTATGTATATAATATTATTTAAACAACGTATAGATCTTACTTTTGACTATTGAAATATTTTAACAATAGTTTAAATTGACTACAGTTGACGCAACACAGTCTAAATGAAAGATCACTTCATAAACACCTTTATCAAGTTAATTAGATCAGTGCTGATTCAAGTTTAGTTTCACTACAAAATAACTCAAGCGGTAACTAATTGCATTCGGTTTGCCTCTCCTCTTCATTGAAATTAATATTTTGTCTATACTAATATTATAAAGAGGAAAGATTTGTATGTAAGTATGTTTGTAACGAATTGGCTTAAAAAGTACTGGACCGATTTTAAAAATTATTTCACCATTTGAATGCTACATTATCACTAATTAATATAGGCTATTTTAATTGCTAGATTATGGTGGATTTTATACCTTTTCTTTCAAAAATAACTACCACGCGGGCGGAGCCGCGCGCAACAGCTAGGAGTAAATAAACTCAATAAAAAATCTCCAGTCCGAGATACGAACCTAATAACCAAGCTAAAGGATCTAACTTTATACAAAGTTTTTTAAATTCAGTATACATTTTCATTTACAAAATGAGTTCCGTCGAAAATCAAAGTTAATTAAAATGACGTCATACTTTGCAAATCAAAGGAAAACTTAGCAGTAGATATTAAACTAGATGCAGACGCTGTCGGATGCACTGCGAACAAGACAGCTAATTATAAAATCTATTAAAGTATATTTATACATTCGAATTTACAGGACTTCGAAGTCCTGCAATAATATACTTGACTAAGTATATTATTCTAGACTGCCTTGGTGGTGAAGTTGTTGCGCATGCGTTACGACTGCTGTGCTGAGGTGTCGGGTTCGATCCCCGGATCAGGTAAGGTGATATTGGATTTTTCTCTTCAGAAATAAGCGTGGAGTCTGGAATTGTACACAGTATGGCGATAGGTAGGATATTTTATGTTAAGATTTAACGTGTACTAGATAAGTAAAACTTGGATACACCTCGAAGATCTCATTAAATCTTGGGTAGAACCGACCGCAAACCGTCAAAGGCAGTGGTCCTCGATACTGGCTCGGTGTCACACTATACACGATGTTGAACCGCAAGCACGTCGTCCTGCTCTAAAAATACAATGGCAGAGAGGGATGGTTGTACCGGGTTGCTTCCGATGTGTTTTGAAGATCTTAGGGTCGGTGTTCAAGCGTGTAGCGTTTTGCTGGTGGAAGGAGATTCATATACGCTTGGAGAGTGACTAACGTACACAGGTTCATAGTGGCACACCCAAATGCTTCGCATTCCGGGGTCAGCCAGTGTACACCCGGTTTATGTCGGGGGTCTAGAGTTTGGGTACGATGTTTGGCCGCGTTGCGGCATTCTGCGTAAGACACTGGACCTTTTCTTCACCTCCTTGCGCCATGGCGTAGTGTAGATTAAGTATAATATTATTATTACTAAATAAATATAAGTAATCAAAATGTTAATTCAGCTATATACTATCTCACTTCTGGGCACAAGATTCTTATAGAGAAAAATGGCTCAGCTTTTCTTTCCCATGCCTCATACAACACCTCTCAAATGTATGTTTTTCGATATTCTTTCTAACAATATTAAGTCTTGATACCATAAATATGTTTATTTGCCATCATACTCAAAAAACACATTATAAAAATCTAAAATCGCTAACGCCTTCACTCGCACCACACCCTTAGGAAGATATGGTATACGAGCGGACTAGATCGCGCCGCATGAAACTGACGGCACGGAAATTACGTGAGTCTGAATTATTGCGGCGATATTCATTGGCGTTTGTGGGGCAGGTCCGGCGGTTAGCTATCGTTTTAGGGTTCCAATGTTTAATAAACAGTGATCCATAAAGAAGGAGACATTATAAGTCGTGATATAGTTGAACCATGTTTCAACTTTTAAAAAATCGTATATACAGCGTAACAGATATACACAAGTACATTGTAAAAACAAATATACACGGTCTCACAGCTGGACATGCGGCTCTTCTATTACTGGTATGGGTTAGACCTTCGTCAACCATACTGGCCTAATGCGGGTTGGTAGAACTTTAAAATTTTTATGGAGAATTATTAGGTATGTAAGTTCGAGAGGTTTCCCTTCACTGTCAAAGCAAATTCAGAATAGTGTGCCATTGGAGCTAGGTCGAATTTCGAGCCTTTTACTCTGCTTTCCGCACTACCTCCAAATATAATATCGCTGCTATTTTATTCTAACGCTGATAAATGGAAGGTACAAAGCTATTCAGCATAAGAAGCCATATCAGATAACATCGTGAGAGTTAATTAGGGCAAAAAACAGTCGTTTATTCTTGAACATATTTTTGTGTTTTCATCCACCCACTCAAACACAAGAATAATTATTAACTCAAATTCGAGTAAGCAAAAAATAATGCAGATAAGTAAAACGGAAAATGTTTTTATAGATCATGTTACACATCTTTTTATGATACTACCTCTCAGGTCATCTCAGACTGCGCATGCGTTCCGACTGCTGTGCTGGGGTCTTGGGTTCGATCCCCGGGTCGAGTAAAGTGATATCGGGTTTTTCTATCTAGAAATTCTCAGTATTAGTCCGGAGTGTGGAACCTGTGCCCGGTATGGCGATAGGCTCGCCCCCTATCACATTGTAGGACCGAAATTCGGCGAAAAGTGGATGTACTGATTACATCTCCGCCTACCCCTTCGGGGATTTACATGCGTGAGTGTATATGGATCCGGTGTTTTCAGTATATCAATTTCAATTAAAACTAAATATCGTACGGAACTCAGTTCCATCGTCACTAGACCTTTTTTCACCGTACGCTTGTGTAGATTATCAGATTTTATTGACGTGAATCGAATAGCCATTGCGAAGTCGGTAAATGTGCCGGTGTATGGTGAAATGCGAGGGCCGTTACCGACGTATTGTGCCGATACTGTTCAGTCATTACACTTTATGGGGATGTTTCATAATGTCGGTGTGGGGTTTTTAATTATAGCTTTTTGTACGCTTCGTATGAACATTTATATAACCATTTTATTAGGCAGACGAGCAGACGGGCCACCTTATGGTAAGTAGTCACCGCCGCCGATAGGCTTCTGCAATGCCAGGGCACGGCAAACCCCTGCCTACACTAAGGTGACATACAAAAATACTTTCCGAATTTTCCAATTTTTCGGGCAATTTTTCTTGGTCAGGAAACTTTATTCGGTTTATAATATTATATCACAACATTAAAAAAAATCTGAATAAGTCCGACGCTTTTAACGGATAGGCTGATCACTAACAGCATTTAATTATTATTTATATAGATATAATATATACAAATAATAATACAGAACTAAACTGGGACTACAGTATGGGGTTCTTCAAGAAGGGAGTAAATAGGTAATAGCACGCGCATGTTATGCTCCTGGTGTTGCAAGAGTCCATATACTACAGTAACCACTTATCAGGCGGGCCGCTTATCGTATCGGCCGAGACTTGTTTGCCACCATCGTGGTATAAAAAGAAATTTACATAGTAATAAAGTTGGGAATCAGAAATACAAAATGTGTATATTTCAAAAACATTTACGGCAATAGCCTACCAAATCCCGCCACGAAGTTTCCTGCAAAAAATATACAGCCTGACATACAAAATTGTGTATGTTAGAGCCTTAACAAAGTTTGTTGCAATCTCAGCCTCAAACGTTTGAAAATCCAGCACAATACACGAATACGGTAGCATTCTAGTAACTTCAATCAAGCAACGCTTTCCCAGGCTCCCGAGCACCGTCAAAGCCTTTAATATAGTGACGCCACTATCTATCCTAACGAGGATGACCATAAATTCAGTTGGCTATTTAATACAAGTCCTGGATTAACTTTGTATGGATTAAATGTAAGTTTTTAAGAGCGGTTTTAATTAGGCAGCGGCTTTGCTGTGCCCTGGCATTACAGAAGTCTATGGGCGGCGGTGACTACCATTACCATCAGGTGGCCCGTCTGCTCGTCTGCCTATTCAGGCATAAAAAATATATTTTATTTTTAAAAATAGAATCGTTGTTAAGATAGCTTGAATAAAATGGCCAGTGTTTATTACTTAGTATCTCATATGTAAAAACTCTTGTCTATTTCAGTTACAGTTAAGTTACTACATTACTATGTGCACTAATTAATTCGTTTCACGAACATTTAAGTAAAATTACTGATCATTGTGAGACTTAATATGACGAATGCGAGACATTTTATTGCCATGCAGTACTGTGAAGGTCAATGTCTGGATGATGTTACTGTTGTTCTTGTCAGGCGAGGTGTTTAGCGTCAAGTGAACGACCTTTCAATGTGGAACCAAATAAAAACAGAGAATAAACATCCGTTGAAAGCGATGCAGAAATTTTTATAAAGACTTTTTATGAGTTTGTAAGATGGATGACTAAGTTTAAATGTCAGTATTCTCGTTCCATAAATCCCGCCCGATGTGGGTACCCTACTTACATCACAAAGCCCCGGTGCCGCCAGCAGGCCTGATTGGATCGTAAGTAACAATCACGGCTTCCATCTGGACGGGATGTCCGTTCGACTCCCGACCGGACGAATTGGTTCTAGACAGGTGCCAGCTACGTATTACAAGTACATAAATTGAGTGGAACGATCTCGATTGTGATATAGTTGGTTCAATGACTAAGTCTACCATGTACCATTTTAATACATACATATACTTATACACTCACTCACTTATACAAAAAGCAGCGATAGCCTAGTTGGCTTGCGCTACGGACTGTCAAGACGAAAGTCGTATGTTCGAAACCCAAATGGCACACACCTCTGACTTTTCTAAAGTTATGTGTATATTAAATGTTAATTATCGCTTGCTTTAACGGTGAGGGAAAACCTCGTGAGGAAATCTGCATACCTGAGAATTCTTATCAGAATTTCGAAGGTATGTGAAGTCTACAAACCCGCAATAGGCCAGCGTGGCGGACAAAGGCCTAACCCCTCTCAATAGTAGAGGAGGCCCGTGCCCAGCAGTGGGACAATGTTTAATATAGGGCTTGTATTATTATTATTACACATACACTCATATTATCATATCATCACTCACTTTAATCCTCCAAGTGGTAGGCAGAGGTGTAGCTAGTAAACCTACTTTTCGTCGAATTTATTACGGTCCCATAATGTGATAGGGGACAAGCCTATCACCATACCAGGCACAAACTCCGGGCCGATACTGAGTATTTCTAAAAAGAAAAACCCAATATCACTTTACTCGACCCGTGGATCGAACCCGAGACCTCAGCACAGCAGTCATAACGCATGCATTACAACTGCGCCACCGAGGCAGTCCAGTACTACTTCAATATGTAGGTGTTTTAAAAAATTACCAGTATGACAGTCTTCGTGGCGGAAAGGATGAATAGCCAGCTATCAAACGAGAGCCCGCTTGTTCGATTCCCGTACCAATACAAATGTTTGTTAGATCTACAACGGCAAAGAACGGTAGGCAGTGGCTTTGCTGTGCCCTGGCATTGCAGAAGTCTATGGACGGCGGTGACTACTTACCATCAGACGGCCCGTCTCCTCGTCTGCCTATCGAGGCACTAAAAAACATATCAATTTGAGTTTCTTCGTAATCTTGATATCCACGATTACAGTTGAACCTAGTGTGGGTCAGAACTCTGTGTGTGACTGTTGCGTGTTTATCAAGTTTATTAAAGCCACCACTTATAAGCTTTCGTCCATGGGTGTTGATCCCGAATATCTGATTTTTAATATATTTATATTCCATCATATAAAACACTGATGCCCGGTATAAATAACAAACCATTAAACTTCCAAATGCATACATCTTGGGATTATCAATATATCTTGGATACAAAATAAATATTCGCGTCTACGTCGTAGTAATTCGTAGCAACTATACGAATTGTCTACACAATTCGTAGCAATATTACGATAAATGAATAACAATTAACGTTCCCTAGCAGATAAGAAAATTTAAATAAGCGCCATCTCTCGACTTTTTCGTGAAACCTGAAGTACACATAGAGTTGGCGCCATTTATTCAGGTCAGATTACAAGTTTAGATTGAATCTAAACTTTACGGTGCAAAATATTATTTCAGCTGTGTATATTATGTTGTAGTAGACTACATATTTCCTGCTACGTTACTCGTGATATTTTATTGACTTTATTTACATAATGGTTTCTTATTGAGTTTCATTTTATTCATTCATTTTAATTTTATTGATATACTGATGATATGTTTAATAAAAGATTAGAACAATATCGATGGTTGGCGGGTATTTGATTTAAGCGACATTTATTGCGATATTGAGTTGTATACATTTTCGGAAATCGCAATTTTTTCTGCAACGTTTGAGACTACTTTTAATTTAAGTTAGTTGTACTTTTTGGCTCTCAAATAAACAGGTAAAACAAAGCTATTTTTTTCTTATTTATTTTAGAAACAGGCCTACAGGTTACAGGGCTTATTTATTTTAGGAAATAATGCTCCAAAATGCACGAAATTAAGTCATAAAGATGCAGTACGTGCTTATACAAATAATATATTAATTATACTAAAATCCACGCAACAGATTATTTAGGACTCCCTCGGTGGCGCTGTTGTAATTGCGCATGCGTTACAACTGCTGTGCTTAGGTCTCGGGTTCGATCCCCGGGTCGGGTTTAATGATATTAGGTTTGTCTATCTAGAAATTCTCAGTATTAGCCCGGAGTCTGGAATCTGTGCCCGGTATGGCGATAGGCTCGACCCCTATCACATTATGGGACCAAAATTCGGCGAAAAGTGGGTGTACTGGTTATACCTCTGCCTACCCCTTCCGGGATTACATACGTGGGTGTATGTGTGTGTAGTTTAGTTATGGTGAATTATTTTGCGCAAATTAAACCTCTCTCCTGTAACTTTAATGTACCCCTAATTGCGGTATAAAGTGTTCTGTCTTTTAAGTTTTGCATGAATAAACCAATGAACCAATTTTGATAAGATTTAGTATTTTTTTTATTTTAACACTGAAACAATTACACATCCTAATAGGTGCATTTCATTCGCTACCTACCGCTATTTAAACATTTCAATTTAAAATTACTGCTCATTAATGCAGACCTTAGTTCCACTATTATTCTGATGTGAAGCATCATTAACCTGATTCTAACAGCAAACAAATCAACAAGTTTGCTAATCACTTGTATGAATCGATAAGAATGTGAGATTGGAATCGATTATTGGTATAACGTTACTTGTCTGGAGTACCTATGTATTGTTGTTATGTTTTTAATTATTATTGACTACCTCAGTAGCATAATTGTGATTACGTACGCGGTACGACAGCTGTGCTGAATATCTCGGGTTCGATCCCCAGGTCGGGTAAGAGTGATATTGTGTGTTTCAATTACGGAATATTCATTATCAGCCGGAGTCTGATATTATGCCAGTATGGCGATAATTTCTTCCCCTATCACATAATGGAACGGTAAGCTCGGCGAAATGTAGGTTTACTGGTTACACCTCTGTTCTTCGGGAAAAACAGGCTTGAGTTCGTATATGTGTTACAGAAGTATGTGTTAATTTTATTGGAATCTGAGTTGATTTGTGCATGAAAATATTGGATAGCATTTATGATTAAAAAAAAGATTTGGTGAGTGATTATAAAACACAAATCAGTTATTCTTCGATATAAAACACCCAACAGTCCCACACATAACCTCGATCTCACAAGATACGAGTCTTGTAGGTATCAGGGACTACGAGAGACTTTCGGTCTCACAACACCCAGACCCCGGACACAAATATCTGTCTGTTACACAAACATTTGTCCCGGTGTTGGAATTGAACCCACGGCCTCTCGTTTCACAGCCGGCTACCAGCGCCACGGAGGCTCTCAAATATAAAATAGCCTACATAATCGATAAAATGTCCATAACCCATTTCGAACATTTAAATCGGAACAATAAGCGTCGGTTACGAATCGATTTCGGACGTGACACTATCGGTTCTCGATTATCGCAATGTTTTCGACGTAGTTAGTATAACTTCCTGAATATGGCGTTTGATTTGCACGCAAATTATTATATGTTAAGCAGTATAATATACTTAATTATTTATATTTAAGATAGAAGCAGCAATAGTCTAGTTGTTTGCGGTACGGACTGTCAAGACGAGAGTATGTTCGAATCCCAAGTGGCATACACTTCTGACTTTTCTAAAGTTACGTGTGTATTCATTGTTAATTATCGCTTGCTTTAATGGTGAAGGAAAACATCGTGAGGAAACCTGCATACCTGAGAATTCTCATAAGAAGTTCGAGGGTATGTGAAGTCTACCAACACGCATTAGGCCACCGTGGCGGACTAAGGGATAACCCCTCCCATTAGTCGAGGAGGCCCGTGCCCAGCAGTGGGATAATGTTTAATACAGGGCTAGTATTATTATTATTTATAATGTGTTTTTAACTGTTTTATTAATCTGAAATAACACTGATTTTGTGTTGCTCTGAAAAGAGAAACAACATTAAAAGCAATTATTTCACCTGATATTTGTTGCTGTATATTATTACTTACAGCGTTCGTGGCGCAGTAGGCGAGTAGCCGGATGTGAAACGAGAGGCCGTGGGTTCGATTCCCACACCGGGTCAAATGTTTGTGTAACAGACAGATATTTGTGTCCGGGGTCTGGGTGTTGTGAGACCGAAAGTCTCTCGTAGTCCCTGATACCCACAACACAAAACTCGTATCGTAGTTTGGAATCAGGGCTAAGTGTGTGACTGTTGGGTGTTACTCATTATTAATTTTATATTCCCACATAACCTTAAATTTTTCTCTGTCTAGTCATCTAAGACATCTGTCACTCATCTGTCACACGTCAAACCTAAATGAAGAGCAATGAATGGTCTTCATTTACATATTTAAATTAATCGGTTGTTTATTATTTTCTTTGTTATAATATGACACAATGAATTGATATAATATTGGATTTATTAAAATTATATTAGTAACTAGCGGGCCCGGCAGACGTAGTACTTACCGTAAAAGCAGCGCCACACCGACTGCAGCGCCATCTGAGGGCTGATTTGTAAATCTGAACAATCTAGGGCACCATCCAAACTCATACAAAGAAACATTCAAATCGGTCCAGCCGTTTAGGAGGATTTCAGTGACATACACACGTAGTAGAATTATAGTAGAATTATAGTAGTAGAATTATATATATAAAGATATGTATACATGGTCATTTTAGCGAAAAAAAACATACATACACATTCACGCTTGTAATCCCCGAATGGGTAGGCAGAGGTGTACCCAGTACACCCACTTTTCGCCAAGCTTATTATCGTCCTATGATGTAATAAGGGGAGAGCGTTTCGCTTTACAATTAGCACATTTTTAGGGCACAATTTCGCGCCGGGCTCTTACTGAGTATTTTGTGATAGAAAAACCCAATATTGCTTTTACTGGACACGGGGATCGAATCCGAAGCCTCAGAACAACAATCGTACCACGTATGCAATTACAACTGCGCTGCCGGGGTATGCTGATGGACTGAGACAAACTTCCGGCGCCAAAGGCATAATGAGATCCCTTGTTTTTTTTCCGTTTGTCCATGTCACAGTAGTTTCAATTGGATATTATTAGTGCTATATTGTAAAGTTAGTAACCCCAGAAATATTATTTGTTTTTTAGCGTTATACATATACAATATACTATGTATACACAATTGTTTTTGCTGCCGATATAACTTATATTGTATAGATGAATATTTTGTTCCATTCAGAATATTTAATTTGTTACAGAGCTTTAAATGATGCCTATAGTAGCTGTTGCCCGCGATTTTGTTCGCGTGGAAATTTTATGTGTATTTGTGAGAATTGACGGCATGATCAACAACATCGTGGCTTTCCATTTATTTTGTTTTAAAATTTTTAGACAATATATTTCGCTACTGTGTAAATTTGTGAAGCCTCCTTAAGAAAAATGCGCTAAAACTATATATACTAAATCTATGGCTAAAACCCTATAATCCAAACATTCTTACTGTCTGTGTGTCTCAAATCTGGCTGTTTTTGATTCAATATCAATAACCCCAGAATATAACAATTATATCAATTTGTGCCTTTTATTTAGTACTTACCTGTCATAGTGCGACACTCCAAGTAAAATAGTATGTTTTTAAATAACTTCTCTTTAATTAATAACGAAGCGCTGTTGACCGCATTCTGTAATTTTGACTCCGAATTCAATTAATCCTCTTTAATATGCTGATTGATAAAATATAATTATGAGTACGTACTTATATTATTTGAAAGCACATTATTACAATTAATCAGTATTTAACAATCAGCTGAATATTCTGATAGCAAAGACAACAGATACAAAGATTTATGTCGGAGGTCTAGAGTTGGGGTACGATGTTTGGCTGTTTTGCAGCCTTTTGAGTACTCTGACACTGGACCCACGACTGCTTCGTCACCTTCTTGCCCATGGCGTAGTGTGAAGAAGCAGGCTGGCATGATTGTATTGAGTAGCGTGGACTAGATTGTCTCTCGCTTCTCGATACTCTAATTGGACGGCACTGCGCTTACCATCAGGTGCAGTGTGGTCATTTTGCCATGCCAGGATGAAAAAAAAACAGATTGTCTCTCGCTACTCGATACTATAATTGGATGGCACAGCGCTTACCATCAGGTACAGTGTGGTCATTTTGCCATGCCAGGATAAAAAAGGTCATATACGACATAAATTCAACGCACATATATGCATACACAAACCTGCATCCGCGAAGCCCTGAATAAATATAAGGTATCCTACTTAACTGTTTGAATGAAGTCTCATTTTCTGGGAGTGTCTCACTCGCGGCGTCTAAAGGTCCCATTTGTTCGTCTACGATGAGTTTGCTAAAGAACTCGCTAGGTTGTTAACGTACCGAGGAAATTTCAACGTATTAAAAAAGAAAGGTTATGATTCGGTTGCCTGTTACGAGACTATACCACCAACAACAGTAAGAAAGAAAGAAATATTTTATTTGTTACAAGCATTAAAAACTAGTTATATAGGTAAATGTACTAAAAAAAATTACAAAAATTCGAAAATAACACTAAACATATAAACACATTAGTTGTATATATATTTTTTTTTATAAATTACATGTCGTAATATTGAATACACTTAAAATATAACAAATAATAAACTATGACGACCAATCGCGTATAAAATATAAAACAATAAATTGGCAATTAATATGTGACAGGTCATCTACTAGAAATAATGAACCGGACCAAAAACAAGCCCGCTGAGTTTGATTCGCTGGATTGTCTCAGGACTGGGTCGCGCCGCGTAGTATTCAGCGGTAATATAAGCCCGCTGAGTTTGTTTCGCCGGGTCTTCTCAGGCTGGGTCGCGTTTGGATCCGGTGGTAGCTTTTAAAACGTGCGACGTCTCGGAAATACCCATGGTCCATATCAAACCCATTTAAAAATATGTATATTTGACTGGTATTTCTTTGAATAACATTAAAAATAAAAATTATAAACACCTTATAAATGAATAAAGTGATTGCTAGTGTATTGATGATGCTATGTATATATAAGCTGATATCCTTTTCTTAAATTTCTTTACTTTTTTTTAATGTACTGACTTGTCATAAGAGCTATGTAATTGCCTACATGATCAATAAACGATTTCATTTCATTTCATTTTTCTTTTTTACACTATAGCACACTTACCTCATTTTTTTTATGCGAAAAAGGGGTCAAACGGGCAGGAGGCTCACCTGATTGAAAGTGATCACCGCCGCCCATGAACATATGCAACACCAAATGCGTAGCCGGCCTTTCAGGAAAGAATATGCTCTCTTCTTGAAGGTTCCCAGGTCATAACGGTTCGGAAAGACCGCCGGCGACAGCTGGTTCCACAGAGTTGTGCGAGGCAGAAAATGCCGTAAAAATTGCGCTGTTGTGGAACGCTGGACATCGAGGTGGTGCGGATGGTTTATTTTTTACTTACCTAGCTTCTACAAAATAAGAAAAATTATTAGCATAAGGATTTTTCAATGACGACTGTGAAGCTTGGTAAGTCTATTAGAAAACCGCATCTAAATCGGCCCTTTCGTTTAGGAGTTACGATCCGCAGACAGACACACTAACAAACAGATACACAGACACATCAAACTTATATCCCCTCTTTTTGCTTGGGGGGTTAAAGAGAAAAAATGTATGTTAATATGTTCAACAATAATTTATTCGGTGCAGTTGAGTATTTTTCTCAACTATTGACTTGTTCGTAATGAGAAAATACATAATATTTTTTGTTCCGAAACGTCCGTAACTTATTGGTTCTGCAATATATGATTTTAAGTTGTAGTATTAGTAGCAGATGGTGTTGAAATATGAAACTGATGCTTTGGATTACTAGTTAGCTTCTCTTAGTTCGAGAGGATCGGTTGATTTCAATAATACTAAAAGGTAGTCCTTTATTACACTGGTATTTTTTTATCCTGGCACGGCATAGTGACCATACTGCACCTGATGGTAAGCGCAGTGCCGTCCAATTAGAGTATCGAGTAGCGAGACAATCTGTCCCCGCTACTTAACACAATCATGCCGGCCTACTTCTTCACACTACGCCATGGGTAAGAACATGGGGAAAGGCCCCCGACAAAAACCGGATATACACTTGCTGATCCCGGAACGCGACACACTTGCGTGTGCCACTATGGCGGGTTTTACACCTTGTGTACGGAGGTCGCTATCCGGGCGGATATGAATATCCTACCACCATGTTTTTTTAAACTATTATAATAAAACTTTGAAATAAAAACAATATTATGGATTCGCGGTTTATTTTACTTTTTTAGTCACGACTTTTAAAAGCTTTACAGCCATCATGGTCACGGAATTGACGACACGCAATTATCAACCTTATTATATTATATTCCATATTTTAATCGAACCTCGTTATAAATGAAAATTGTTGACTTTTTGAATTATTACTGCTGTTGTACCACCTCCCTAACGTAAATAATAAGGGACGTACAGACATGCTGGCGCTTTATCCAACAAGAGCGTTTCAGAAAAACGTAACGTGAACTGGTTCTGCAAAAACTACTCTCACATACATCATCTTAATTAGGTCTATTAGTAGAAGGCCGACTCGCTGTAGGATAAAGGCATACTTTTTTCAGAGATTTAAAAATAGAACGGCCCCTTTTTTGTTTTCTCTATGGCATGAATAGGCCAGGACCTAGACAGTACTTCTGTCTTACAGAAACGCCGACGGACTGCCGATTCTTCTTGTATTTTCCGTGTTTGTGGGTAGTGTAGATTTCTCGCAACCGAACAGGTGGTGGGCAGGATTCGGCGACTGGGCCTTAAGGTGGCCCTGAACAAATCCGAGGCCCTTTACTTTCACGGTCCTCGGATTCGGCCACCTTTAATGCCCCACAGTAATGTGGAGGGGGTGCGGATTCCCATCGGCTGTACAATGAAGTACTTGGGATTGATTCTGGACAGCCGGTGGGATTACCGTGCCCATTTCAAGGAGTTGTCGCCGAAATTGGTGCGGGTGGCGGGCGGGCTCGGACGCCTGCTGCCGAACCTGGAGGGACCTAATAGCCCTTGCCGAAGTTTATACGCTGGAGTCGTGCGGTCAATGGCCCTGTACGGATGTCCCGTATGGGCCCAGTCCCTGAAACCCCGCTGCGTCGCCTTGCTGCGCAAACCGCAGCGTTTGTTGGCGAAGCGAATAGTAAGGGGCTACCGCACGGTTTCCCACGAGGCGGCCTGCGTATTGGCCGGCACCCTCCCTTGGGAGTTGGACGCAAAACTCCTCTCGTCCGCGTTCTTCTGGCGGGAGGAGGCGTCCAGTCGCCGTCAGGTGAGACTGGCCCCGAGGGAGTTTGCGGCCCGATTTCGCAGAACCGCTGTGAAGGAGTGGCATACCAGGCTGGAAAGCCCAAGTGCGGGCTTGAGGACCGTCGCGGCAGTGCGTCCTGTCCTAAAGAGATGGCTAGACAGGCGCACGGTGCGCCAACTTTCCGGCTGACGCAGGTATTGACGGACCACGGATGTTTCGGTTCGTTCCTGTGTCGGATCGGAAAGGAGGTGTCTGCCGTGTGCCACCATTGTGGCAACTGCCACGAGGACACAGCCCAACACACGTTGGAGGAGTGCCCAGCCTGGGACGAAGAGCGCAGCGCTCTCAGAGCAGTCGTCGGAGGAGACCTCTCGCTGCCGGCCGTGGTGTCGTCCATGGTCGCCAGCCGGAGGTCCTGGCGTGCGGTGGCCCACTTCTGCGAGAGCGTCATCTCGCAGAAGGAGAGTGCCGAGAGGGATAGGGAGCGAAATGACCCCTCCCGCCGCCAGAGAAGACGTAGGAGGCGCCGGGTGGACGACTGACCGGCGTCTCCCGCCCTGTGGAACGGGGACGTTTGAATTCCACCACGGTAACCCCTGCCTGTCGTACGAGGCGACTAATTAGGGCCATCGGGGGTCGCGGGCTCGCAGCGGGGGGCTGTCAGCCCGAATCGATGCACTCCCAGTTTCGGAGCATCGTGCGACCTCGAGATGGACGGCAGCGCGTGTGGTAAGGCCTCGTTCGCTGTCTTTGTTCGGTGCGCGGGGGCTCCTAAGCCCTCCCATGGAGCACCGCGCAGGGGCGGTTCCGGCAGCATTTCTAGCACTCCTTAGAATACCCCGGGATCGCTCCGTAAGCGCCGAAGAAGGCCACCGCGGGGTTTTAGCTGGTAGTGTCGGGTGGGGTGTACATAGGGGGTAGGGACTCGGCCCAGCGGCTGCCCGGATAGCCATCATCCGGGCGAGGGGGATACTGGGTCGTAAGACCGGCTAGTCCAGCATAAAAAGGGCGGTAGTAATAAAACGCTTTCCCCGCGACAACAAAAAAAAAAGTGTAGATTTCTTGCCATCAGGTGACACTCTTGCTCATTTTGCAGCCTGATATAATTCTATTATTAGACAAGAAACCTAAGGCACTTCAATTTACAGGCCGGGAAATCACGATTTGTTTAAGTTGTCTAGATACAAAAATTACATATGAATTATCCGGGATTGGAATTTACAGAGGTGTAAATGGTACATATTTCGATGATGTGCTTATTACTGCCCCACGATGACAGTCGAAAGAAATCTATTATCAGTTTTAAAAGGGACTCATACATCATAATACGATCATATTCATAGCCTCCATAGCGTAGTGGGCGAGTAGCCAGCTGTGAAATGAGAGGCTCCGGGTTTGTTTCTTGCGCCGGAACAAATAATTTTATAATACAAAAATATTTGTTTCGGGTTTGGGTGTAGCGGGACCGTAGTTCCTCGTATTTTTTGGAACTTCTATATATGTTACGCGTCACACAAACAGCTAGCAAGATTCAGGAAGGCGTGTTTCCTATCGCACTGTGCCGCCACAAATGAATACACACGTAACATTCGAAAAGAAAAACGATGTGTGCCATTCTGGTTTCCTTCGACTTTAGTATAGGCAGTCTGTGGGACTCCCAAATAGGCCACCGCTGCTTGCATGCAAAGTATAATAAACCAATCACTCCACTATAACATTTTCGTGCTTAAATGCAAAAAAGGTAAAATAATTCCTCATAAAATGTAATAATGATCATCAAATAAATCGATTCAGATTAGTAAACCGCTCAAACGATATGCAATAATTCAACCCACTGACCCTTTAATTAATGAAAACGATATGAACTGAATCGGCAAATTTCCATAGCCAACTCAATAATATTAAAATGTAAGGGTTAACACACATTTGAGGGCTTGGTTGTAATATTTCCTGCTCTCGAAGTGTGAAGAATTAATATTACTTTGTACTAGCTCTTACCCGCAGCTTCGTATACGTAATTTGAAATTCCATAGAATAAGTAAAAGTTTTTATTCATAAAAAGTACACCGACTTCAATAAGAAACAAATTATGCATCACTATAAAATTTGAGGGTTGCCCTTGATTTTTCGGAGATCCCATCATCAGATCCTGACTTGGTGCCAATGGGACCACCTGGGAAGTATACCCTTTTAAACAAAGAAAGAATTTCTCGAATCGGTCCAGGCGTCTTCGAGTAATCGGGAAACATACATAAAAAAAAGATTCCGACGAATTGTTAACCTCCTCCTTTTTTGAAGTCGGTTAAAAAAGGACTTTATATATCTTAAAATTTTGTTCAGATAATATCTTTAATGATCTCATTTTAAATATAATTTTCAAACGGCTCCGTAGTGAACCCTCATCCTGTCATCCTGGGTCCTTTAAGTTAAGTATGAAGAAGCTACTCAGCGAGTCAGCACGATTGTGCACAGGAGCCAGGGATAGTTGTCACTTGTTACTTTATACGCTACCTGGAGGACACTGAAGAAGAAGACGAAGAACTTGCAAGAAGTTTTTTATTCGAACACGGCAAAGTGACCTAATGGTAAGTGCAGTGCCGTCCAGTAAGAGTATCAAGTAGCGAGAGACAATCTGTATCTACCTCACTACTCAACACAATCATGCCGTAGTGCTTTCAATTCACCAGCTTGATGTTCTGTTGTGAACATACCCTAACATGTCAGGACGCACACGCGGGAGTTTCACACAATATTTTTTGTGCCTACATTCAGCGTAATTACTAAAGGTTTTTGTCATCCGTGAGCTGGAAAATATTTTGTCGCTGGGAAGTACTGTGGAACACAATTCATTATATTATTGTGGAACATTGCAGCTGTAATGTACAGTAGTTAAATATGGGCTGTTATGAGTGTTCGACGTTGTTTGTTTTTTGGCGAATTCGTGTTTTTGTTGCAATTATAATTTTATATGTTACATATACATATACACACAGGCCTGTAATCCCCGAAAGGGTAGGCAGAGGTGTAAAAATTACACTCACTTTTCCCCGAATTTCGTTCCCCTAATGTGATACCCCTATGTGAGCCTATCGCCATATCGGGCTTAATTCCAAACTCCGTTCGGATACTGAGTATTTCTAAATAGAAAACCCAATATCACTTTACGCAACCCAGGGAACGAACCCGAGACCTCAGCACAATAGCTGTAACGCATGCGCAAATATAACTGCGCCATTGAGGCACGTCACCGAGTAATATAAATAAATATAGGTATAACATACACCCAACAGTCACACACATAGTTCTGACCCCACACTAGGTAAAACCTGTATCATGGGTATCAAGAACTACGAAGAACTATGATCCCACAACATCTAGACTCGGATATTTATGAATCTAACAAACATTTGTATCGATGCGGGGATCGAACCCCAGCCTCTCGTCACAACTGATTCTTCCCACAATACAGTGTTAAAGACGTTAAAGAAACAATAGTTCTTACATAATATATTTTTAGCGACGAGCTCTATCTAGTTTCCGAGAACTTCAAACTGTTTATAAACTACTTACGGAAATCCCCAGCAACCCACGGTATTACCTGTAACATTTGGAGTTTATTTAATGGAAACTTCAAACTATCAGCTGCGAGAAACCTTCACTTTGTCAGGGTCTAGAGTTGGGGTATTATGTTTGGACGTTTTGCTGCGTTCTGAGTACTCTGACACACTCGACCACTTCTTCGCCTTCTTGCCCGTGGCGTAGTGTGAAGAAGCAGGCCGGCATGATTGTGTTGAGAAGGGGGATAGATCGTCTCCCGCTACTCGATACTCTAATTGGATGGCACTGCGCTTAACATTAGGTGCAGTGTTGTCACTTTGCCAGTATAAGTTTTTATACTTCTATTTTATAATGGACGAAGAGAAAATTGTCTAAATAGATACACCCAACAGTTACACACACACTGCCCCACACTAGGTCAAGGCTGTGTCGTGGATATCAAGAACTACGAGGGACTACTGTCCCACAACACCCGAAACAAATATTTGTGGATTATACAAGCATTTATATCGACGTGGGGATCGAACCCAGGGCTTTCGTTTTACAGGCTACACGCCCAGGAAGACGTGTCACCACCCGCTTTCGTATTACGGTCCCATAATAGGGGGCGACTCTATCGCCATACCGAGCACAATTCCAGACACCGGGCTGATACTGAGTATTTCTGAATAAAAAAACCCAATATCACTTTATCAGACCCGGGGATCGAACCGGAGAACTAGCAGTTGTAACGCATGCGCAATTACAACTGCGCCACCGAGGCAGCCGACATATTATAAAATGTAGAATATTAGGCCAGTGTGAGGGACTAAGGCTAAACTCTCTCATTAGTAGAGAAATCTATTGCCTAGTAACGGCACAATGTTTAATACAGAATTGATGTTATAATTAAGATAAAAGTGGGATCCAATAGTATAAACGAGTTGTTTCAATATAAAACGATAAGAAACGGAAGTAAGTTACAGCACTTGGCCATACTGTGTCAGGGCCAGTTATACGGTCGTAATGTATGTTTGCTTTTATACACTCGTAGACTAAATGCTGGTCAGGGTTGGACTCAAGTAGGTGTGTAGTGGGGGTCTATATTGGCGTTTTAATATTTGATTATCTCTTGTTTTTTTTGTAACATACAGAAGTGTATATGTCGGCTTACCTAATTATATGGCAAATGAAAGAAGAAAGAAAGAAAACATTTATTCAGCACAAAAAGAGACACAACACAAACAGAAATACTGATAACAAAAATAAAAGAAAAATTAAAATAATTGAGGCTACAAAAAACAAAATATAAAAGGGTAGCGGGTAGCGTGTGTGTGCAAATGCGGACTGCTGTTCATAAACACTATTTATTATGAATATCATTAGAAGTATAGTCTATTTAAACGTACTAAATGATATCCGTCCAAAACTAAATATTGGCTATTTCTTAAAGAGCGGCTTTATTTTGTGACTTAAAGTGCATTTTAAGAATAATTTTTCATAACTTTCAATTTAAAGCATTAAATTTTTTAATTAAAATATAGCAGTTATATATATATATATATATTCTCGACGAAAGTCGTATGTTCGAAACCCAAGTGGCATACACCTCTGACTTTTCTAAAGTTATGTGTGTATTCTTTGTTAATTATCGCTTGCTTAAACGGTGAAGGAAAACATCGTGGGGAAACCTGCATACCTGAGAATTCTCAAAAAGAAGAATTTCGAAGGTATGTGAAGTCTACCAACCCGCATTAGGCCAGCGTGGTGGACTAAGGCCTAACCCCTCTCATTAGTAGAGGAGGCCCGTGCTCAGCAGCGGGACAATGTTTAATACAGGGCTAGTATTATTATTACATATATTTTCGGGTACACATTATCAGAATTGAAGTAAGAATTAAGATTCTTTAAAAAATTCAGTCTCTGATCGTAATGAAAGATTAGTGAGATCATCCTCCTGGCAATATAAATATGGGGAAGACCGCAACAATATACAATATAAATTATATGAATAATTCCATTATTATTTCCCCATGAATGGAACCTTAAATCTGTCCCTGGACACGTCTCCACCCTCGTCATCCTAACGTAGGATTAAGCGTTTCTTCACCATAAAAATGTTCACAATGAAAATACATTACCGTGCGTTCGTGTAATTGCATTTATGCTTCCTACTTTAATTCATATCGTTTTTTCATACAGATAATATAATATAAAGGCTATACGTTGTGTATATAGTAAAAAATATGTCTAGTTGCAAAACAAAGCAAAAATCTGTTATAAGCTATACATAAATATATGTTAAATACATACATACATATACACTCACGCCTGTAATCTCCGAAGGGGTAGGCAGAGGTGTAACCAATACACCCACTATTCGCCGAATTTGTTCCGGTCCCATAATGTGATAGGGGGCGAGCCTATCGCCATACTGGGCTCAATTCCAGACTCAGATAGTATTTCTATTACGAATACTCAGATAGTATTCGTAATAGAAAAACCCAATATCACCTTACCCGACCCGCAGATCGAACCCGAGACCTCAGCACAACAGTCGTAACGTACGCGCAATTACAACAGCGCTACTGAGGCAGAAAAACGACAACTAACAATATTACGTCATTAACTTATTCAAAGGCTTTATATATTCTTTAGGTCTATATTCAAATCACGAATAATTTTCAACGTATATTGAAACAAATCAGAATTCTGCTAAAGTTCCGTCCCATATTATTTCTGAGCACCGGCTTCTTGAATTTATTACTGAAAACACCCCTCGTTTTGTCTCCCTGCATAATTATAATCTCAAATTTTAATGTAAGCCTAATTTTCCTTATGTCGCAAGCCGATTCGAGCATGTAATTTCTCGTTGGCAACATTGCTTTGGCAAAAATCTACTATTATTTACAGGAATTCTTTTTTATTTTGATAATAATTTGTGCTGAAAATCTAATGTAACAGCTATTACATTCCTTGTAAATATATTTTAGGTTTACGTAACAGATTTTTGTCTAGAACAAGATAAGTAATTGACTGAAATCGAGGCTGGCCTCTAGAGATAGATCTGTAAAGAGCTTAGTCTTATACAAAGTACTTTAATTCTCATGAGTCCATGCTTTTTCGTTCTATTCTTAAAATAGTTATTAGTTTGGAATATTACAAGTATAAACACGGCAAGTATTTAGAAAAATATATTCAAAGAAAAACTGAGAATACCTACATGTCAGGGCTTCTTTATACTAATTAAAATAAAAGGCCTAGGCGGAATATCAGTGCCAGGCAGTATTTTACTACCTGGCAAATGCTGAGTCTAATCCCCGAAGGGGGTAGGCAGAGTTGTAACCAGTACACCACCTTTCCCCGAATTTATTACAGTCCCATAATGCGTTAGGGATCCCTTCCTACTAATTTAATTAATACTAATGGAATTGTGCCCGGTATGGCGATAGGCTTCCGCCTATCGCGGTCATAATTCCAGATTACGAGCTCATACTAAGTATTTCTAAATAGAGAAACTCAATATCAGTTTACCCGACCCTGGGATTGAACCCGAGACCTTAGCACAGCAGTCGTAACACATGCGCAGTTACAACTGCGCCACCGAAGCATTCTCTTTTCAAATAATAAATAAATACATCCAACAGTCACACACATAGTTCTGATCTCACACTAAGTCAAACCTGTATTGTGGGTATCAACAACTGCAACGGACTACGGTAACGCAGACCTAGAAGAAATTATTCGTGAACCACAAAAAAATAGTTCGGGGCAAGGAATGAACCTGCGCTACGGAGACTGTTAAATTAAATTGGTGCTGTAATCAATAATTAAATTTGGAAAATACTTGATACTTTAACTGGACGGCACTGCTCTTACCATCAGGTGCAGTGTGGTCACTTTGGCGTGCCCAGATAAAAAAAATAACGCGTCCTGTTTTTAAGTTACAAGGGCTTGGCATAAATTCTGCCTACGCATATCCAATCCCTACAAACCGAATAGAACCATATTTCAATAATTCATTCTGAGAATCACAAAAAGATACCCTTTTGAAGCTATTGTGTCACCATATATTACAGGGATGCGTATAAAAGGTAATTTGATGCACGTGCTGTTGAGTCGAAACGGTTTCGGAGTTGGAAATTTATACGCGTGTGTGAGCTTCACCATTTTACACTTTCTAACTTATTGTATACTCGTGCGTGTGATGTGGTCTGATTGGTCTAGTGGTTGCTTTAGTAAGGACCTATGTTCGATTCCCAGGTAGGATACACATTTTTGTTGAGTGTTTTTGATGTGAGACATGATGAACGGTAGTGGCAGTATAGACTTTACACTCCTAAACTAACCAGATGAAGATATGGTTATGTTCAGTGGTCGCAAATCTTATTTGCCTTCTCGTATGGCCATATGTATCGAGGGCATCAAGAACTACATGGGTGATATCTTACTCTACTAGATTAAATAGCTATATATATAAATTGTCTATGCCGATACTACTTAGACAATTCTAAGAAGTAATAATTCCTAAGTCAAAATGCAAATGTTAGTTAAATATTATGTAAAATATATAATATTTATCGAGGTTCGCAAACTCGTACTTTTGCCGCACCATCAAACTGTGGAACAGTTTGCCAGCTACCGTGTTCCCTCCTTCCTATGATCCTGGGTCCTTTAGGCGTAGTGTGAAGAAGCTACACAGCAAGCCGGCATTATTGTATTGAGTAGCGAGGGATAGATTATCACTCGCTACTTGATACTATAACTGGACGGCACTGCACTTACCATCAGGTGCAGTGCGGTCACTTTGCCGAGCCACGATAAAAAAAAAATGTTCTCAAATGGTCTTAAATAACACTAAGGACGTAAACTGCCGTACAGCCAGCAAACTTATATGTGGAGACTTTTTTCTTTCCACGCGAAGCAGCGGCTTGATGGCGAGTGCTCCAATTCAGAATATTGCTTGAAAAAATAAAATGCTGGGCTTACATTGTAGTCTTACTCCAGTAATTGAAGAGGACTGCAGTTTAAATTTGCCATGCAAGGAAATTGGATGGAGTTTGAATAACAATTCTGTAATGTCTCAAGACTTTAGTGTAACGATTAGAATTTGTAAATTACCAAAACCGAAATATTACAGGAATTTCATGTCCAAATTATGGTCTCGCACAAAATAAATACTATTGTAGGAATCTAATCACATTTTTCACATCTCACATATTAAATCATGAAGATTGCTTTATCTAAGATAAGGCATCTCACATTGATATCTTGGGTTGCAGCGTCGGGCCATCTGCATCGTGAATGATGCAGATGTCTTCAAGAACTTAGATTGGGTATGTCATGCTCGCTTAAGGGTCTGTGCTTGCGGTGGCGTTATGTGCCGGGTCGGTCACTTCCCTGTTCCCTGTCATGGTTGAGGAAGCCGATGGCTGGCACATGCGTCATACTGAACGGGTGCTGCTTGTTTGGATTGGCCTACCTGGATCGCTCATTGATTGTTAGTTGGATAACATTAAATAACAGGTTGTATAGCCTTGTTTACGACTCTGCTTTGTATTGACATGTATACCGTCATTTTTTTATCTCATGTGAATGTGACTTGTTTAAAAATGTATTTTATGTGTGATTTTTTTTTGTAATGTACTGTCAAACTACTAAACACCTAAGACTGAGTATCTTGGTGCTTTTTCTCAGACCAGTGAGCATTTCCGAAGCACCGGTAGACTTAGATTTTAACATTACTATGACATGTAAAAAGTGCCCCTAGTGGCCTAATTTACAAAATAAATGATTTGATTTAATTTGAGATCTACTTCTGTTGCGCAGAGATATATCCTCGCTAAGCGTGTTCTAACATTTGTACGACGATGACTGCTCTGAGGAGTTACTTTGTTTATTTGCTGAACTATCTATCTGTGGAATCATTTGTCGACCCACGTGTCCCTTTGACATTCAGTCTATTAAGCGAAGTCTGAAGAAGCAACTAAGAAAGCCGCATCGTCTTTTGATACTGTCATGTCATATCCTGTTGTTCTGATGACACTGTACTTATCCTCAGGCGCAGTATAAGTACTTTGCCCACTCAGGCTATAAAAATATCAATTTGGCACTACACGTACCTTATCATAATAGCAGTGATAGCCTACTTGGTAGTGTTACAGACTGTGTAACGAAAGTCTTATGTTCGAAACCAGCCAAATGACAAACAACTCTGACTTTTCTAGTGTATATTTATTGTTAATTATCGCCTGATTTACGATCAGGAAATCATCATGAGGAAACCTACATACCTGAGAATTTTTATACGAAATTCAAAGGTATAAGACCAGCGTGGTGGACTAAGGCCTAACTCCCTTATTAGTAGACGAGGCCCGTGTCTAACAGTGGGAGAACGATTAATAAAGCGCTAGTATTATTTACACATACTCAATTCTGTTCATCATGCAGAGTGTCAGTAAAATAAAACATTTAAACGGAAGCATACTATAACTGGCTGGAATTCCAACGTTTTCACATGGCATCAACGTGGACATGCTAAAAAAATTGTTTCACCAAACAATTCTCCGGTCCAAACGTATGTATTTTTCATATATTTGTAACTAATCCTGGCATTTATATCACAAAGTTTCCCTAAAGAACAATATTTATTTACAATAAGTAAATTTTTTACTGGGCCGGCCACGTCTTTAGAATGCACCCAGACAGGTGGGCGAAAGTCGCTACTGACTGGATACCACACGACGGTCGGCGAAGACGTGGAAGGCCCAGAATGCGATGGAGGGACGACCTGGATTCTTTTTGTAAGCAATGGCGCAATATGGCTGATGACAGAGAGGAGTGGAAAAGGAAGAGGGAGGCCTTTGCCCAGCAGTGGGACATAAAATAGGCTATAGAAAAAAAAAAAATTGTCACTCAAGCTAATTTCACCTGCTCTGATGTGCGAAAGATGGTAATCTCAATCATATTTATGGTGGATTAATTATTGATTAGATTTTTTTTAATCGAAAGGTAGTCCTAATCCCACAATAGGATGTACTCATTATTCAATTAAATATCATAAGCTGCGTAAAAATTTCGTTCCTTTTTTTATTTCATTCTCTCTATAAAAGAGAAGATTTTCGACCATGCAGCCTTGTCTGTCGTTATTTTTCCGAATCTAGGTTAAAATTGAAAATCTTCTTCTTCTTTGGTTTTTAAAAGGCCAAAGCCATGTCTGTAGTTTTTATCCATTTAAAAGCCGAAGCCATGTCTGAAATAATCAAAATTCAAAAGGCCATAGCCATGTCTGAAATAATCACAATTCTAAAGGCCCAGGCCATGTCTGAAATAGTTACAATTCAAAAATCCAAAGCCATGTATAAAATAGTCACAATTTAAAAGGCCAAAGCCATGTCTGAAATAATTTATTCACTTAATGAAATCACAAATCAAACATCACATTCCCGCCATTTTGCTCTTTAAAAAAAAATTGTTCCATAATATCTAGCAAAATCCAAATACTGGCCTGTTCATTATTTTAGAAATGTCTTTCAAATTAAAAGGAGTTTTTAATCCTACAGTGAGATATTTATCAACTAAATCCTTTGATTAAATCTCAACAAATTGACATGAAAGAAGTATCATAGTTTGTAATCATCATATCGAGCAAAAATCTTTGCAAAACTCAAATACTGGCCAGTTCATTATTTTTGAATTTCGAAACAGATGTTCCACAATGTTACTACCGACATAATACCACTATAGGAAACATAATTTTCAACATGTCATCTTAGTTAGTAAAGTTACCCGGTAGTAGAGTACAACGCGCCGCCTTTCGAAGCCACAGCAAAACTGAATCTGTTGAAACTCTATACTAAGATTACTGTATCTTGTTACCAGGCAAACTTGCACAGTTCATTTACACTAGTAGCAGAAGCGGGAATGTATGTTATTGCCTTGTTATAACTTGGAAGGATTAGATCGGGCGTCAGAATCAATTTTGCAACATTATTAGGTATATTCAAAGTTACTTAATAAGGCTCCTTTTAAGATACATAAGTTGAAGAGTCTGATCGATTATTAAACTTGATTTGTGATACCACGTGGCATTGAGTTAAAGAAGCTCAGATGTTTTTTTATTATTAATGTAATATTTAATTTTAGTTATATATTTAAAATATCAGAACTATATTAAACTATTCCCTCTGCTGAGCATGGGGCTCCTCTACTAATGACAGGATTTAGACCTCAATCCACTACGCTGACCTTAATGCAGGTTGGTGGACTTTACATACTTTCGAAAATATTATTGAGAATTATTAAGTATCCAGGTTTCATTATGATATGTTCTTTCAGCGTTAAAGCAAGCGATGATAAAAGCTACATGTAATTTTCAGAGGGTATTCCATTTGGTTTTGAACCCACGATTTTCGTCTCGACAGTCCGACCAGTTCCAAGTAGAAAATTTAATTACCTGCATCATAGACCAGTAATATCCGAAAGAACCAGAAAGTTTTAAATCCTTGGTGAGAAATTATGCTGAGAAAATGATCGGTGAAATCTAAAAAATACCCAAACTCAGCAACAACCTAAAATACAAGTCACCTCTGCTTACCCTTTCGGGCAGTCTTTGTACCAGACTATTACGGTCTCGTGGGAAAAATGTTCGTAGTAAACGAGGTTATGCTTTTACATCAACGTGATGAAGGCTTATTAGTCTGTTAAATCCTATTTACTGAGCGAACCACATCGATTAACCTCCACCGGGAAGGGGCGGATTTGGAATGCTACGGGAGACAAATTCGGAATAATTTTTAATAATATAAATACCTACACCCAACAGTCACACGCATAATCCTGGCTCCTGACCCCACACTAGGTGAAACTTGTTTGTATCAAGAACTGCAAGAGACTACTTCCCACAACACCCAGACCAGAAACAAATATCTGTTTGTCACACAAACATTGGCTTAGTGCGGGAATCAAACCCACGGCCTCTCGTTTAACAGCCGTCTACTCGCCTGCTGCTCTACAGAGGCTGTCAATGTTATCATAAATATTTATTTTTAACACTTTTAAGGTTTCCTTACATCATATAAAATATGTTTTCTCATCTCTACAGCGTATCGAAACACACATATTATGGGTTCTTTTATTTACTTGAGTATTACGCACTGGGATAATAAGTCTGTACCGTGACTATGAAGACTTTAAAGTATTCGAAACGTCGGAATTAAAACATAAAATAAACAGAAACGAAAAAAGTAAAATTATTTTTAAAACATATCTTAGTCCAGGAGTTGTGACAATGTAAAATCCTCGTTGCTCCTGTAGCTCAACTATGATCTGTTCTCCATATATATAGACATATTGATTATATGAAAAAAAATATAGCGCCTCTAGCGGTTATGTCAGTAACTAAATTTGCTACTATAACAACGAAACATTGCATATATAGAAACAACCCTGCGACGCTAGCGACTTCGTTTACCTATCGTTACTTTTTGACATAAACTCATGGTTGAGGTACTGATACTCAGGTTATCCTAGTTTAAGGTCAGGATCGAGTGATAGGTTTATTTATTTTTGACTCATAAATAAGTCGAGAGTAAGAGAAATAGGGGGTTATGGCCCTCGCATATTCCAAATACGCCCCTGTTATCCAGCCCATAAAACGACTGCCTTTTAAAACAAGTATGAAAAACTTTTTTCAAAGTAAAACGGTAACCTGCCGGGATTTGATTGATTGGAATAAAACGAAGTTAAACGACTGACATATTAGATTTTTAATTTAATACGCGATGGCTCAATCATATATAGGCTCGGCTGGAGCTCTCTAGAGTACTTTGCTAGAAGTTGTGAAGGTTGTTTTAATATTGACGATGTTAGCTCTGAGGGGCGGACTAGTTGATGTGCACAGAATTATAATAAATAAAACAATAGGCTGTCATGGCGACTACCGACAGAAATGAAAGCTTAAAAGTTTGGAATTATTGTGTTCTTTTTTAAAACAGCATTCATGAAGTGGTAACTTTTTTTATGATTGCTCTAAGATGATTGCTTGTCAATAAATATAGAACTACAAAGGCGTGCTTATGTCAAAAGTAAAAACGTCTGAGTGTTAAAGTCACGCGAGTCAGTGTTTTTTCCCCATCCCAAAAGTGCCCAACGTGCCTAAAGAAGTTTTGACTTCAAAATATTTCACTTCAATAACACACAACAGTGTCACACATAGTCCCGATCCCACACTAAGATACGAGTGTTGAGTGGCTAGTCAATTTAATGAGCACTGGTTCGCAACCCAATGTACCAAATACCACTATCCAAGAAGTCTCAAGTGTGCATGGACAGCATAACCCTCTATGCTGAATAGCCACCAGACCAACAACGGTATAGGACGATGAGCACTACACGTCCGTACGAATGGACTGTCCACAGTACGGGGTTGCGAACCATTGATCATTAAATTGATCACTACCGTAGTATTCATCATTTATGTGCTTGAAATGAAATGAAATGAAATGTTTGAAAAAATCGTTTATTGATCATGTAGGCAATTACATAGCTCTTATGACAAGTCAGTACATTAAAAAAAAGTAAAGAAAATTTAAGAAAAGGGTATCAGCTTATGTATACATAGCATACATAGCATCATCAATACACTAGCAATCACTTTATTCATTTATAAGGTGTTTATAATTTTTATTTTTAATGTTATTCAAAGAAATACCAGTCAAATATACATATTTTTAAATGGGTCTTATATGGACCATGGGTATTTCCGAGACGTCGCACGTTTTAAAAGCTACCACCGGATCCAAACGCGACCCAGCCTGAGAAGACCCGGCGAAACAAACTCAGCGGGCTTATATTACCGCTGGATACTACGCGGCGCGACCCAGTCCTGAGACAATCCAGCGAATCAAACTCAGCGGGCTTGTTTTTGGTCCGGTTCATTATTTCTAGTAGATGACCTGTCACATGTTAATTGCCAATTTATTGTTTTATATTTTATACGCGATCGGTCGTCATAGTTTATTATTTGTTATATTTTAAGTGTATTCAATATTACGACATGTAATTTATTATATACTCAGCCTGTTGCCGTCCACTGTTGGACGTAGGCCTCCCCAAGTGAACGCCAACCATCCCGGTCTTGGGTAGCCCGCATCCACCCGCTACCCGCCACCTTCTTCAAGTCGTCGGTCCATCGTGCAGCAGGGCGTCCCACACTACGTTTGCCTAAACGCGGTCTCCACTCCAACACATGTCTGCTCCATCGGCCATCTGTCCGTCTGCAGACGTGACCAGCCCACTTCCACTTTAGCGTGCTAATTTTGCGAGCAATATCTATGACTTTGGTTCTCTGGCGGATGACTTCATTTCGAACTCTATCCACCAGAGAAAGCCCAAGCATTGCCCGCTCCATAGCACGCTGAGCGACTTTAAATTTATGGACCAGTCCATTTGTGAGTGTCCACGTTTCAGCCCCGTAGGTCATTACGGGTAGGACGCACTGGTTAAAAACTCTTGTTTTTAAGCATTGAGGGATCGACGACTCAAACAGGTTACGTAGTTTACCGAATGCCGCCCAGCCCAAACGAATTCTTCTATCTGCCTCTTTCTCGAAGTTGTGCTTGCCTAGTTGGATTATCTGGCCCAAGTATACGTACTCTTGCACAACCTCGAGAATGGCATCACTCACGGCGACGGGTCTCGAGAGGACGTGACCGTTAAACATGACTTTCGTCTTGTCAAGGTTCATCCCGAGACCTATCCGTTTTGAAGAACAGTTAAGGCTGTTCAGCATGTCTTCCAAATCCTGCAGAGTTTCAGCCATGATGACTATATCATCCGCAAATCGCAAGTGAGAGATGTACTGGCCGTTGATATTGATGCCCCGTCCTTTCCAATCAAGCGTCTTAAATGCATCTTCCAACGCGTTGGTAAACAGTTTCGGAGAGATTACGTCTCCCTGTCTTACCCCACGTCGCAGTTGGATTGGCTTTGTGCTTTGTTTTTGTACTTGGACGGTCATCGATGCGGCTTCATACAGGCATCTCATCACTTGGACATATCGGTCGTCAATGAGGCATCTCTGCATAGCCTCCAGAACAGCCCAGGTCTCGATGGTGTCGAAGGCTTTCTCGTAGTCCACAAACGCTAGGCAAAGAGGCTCATTGTACTCCTCGGTCTTCTGAATTATTTGCCTTAGTGTGTGTATGTGGTCTACGGTACTAAAGCCCCTCCGAAACCCAGCCTGCTCCAGGGGTTGGAAGTCATCGAACCTTTGGGCAAGACGATTCGAAATAACCCTCGAAAACAGCTTATAAACATGGCTCAAGAGTGATATAGGGCGGTAGTTCTTCAATAGAGTGTTATCTCCCTTCTTGAAGAACAAAACCACCACACTCCTGCTCCATGCCGCCGGTGTTGTACCAGTGTAGATGACGGAGTTGAAGAGCTTTACAAGCTCAATCAATACTGGCATACCGCCTGCCTTGAGTAGCTCTGTAGTTACTCCGTCATCACCCGCAGCTTTGTTATTGTGAAGCTGTTCAAGGGCTCTTCTAATATCGCCCAAGTCGATGTCGGGAAACTCGTCTGTATGGTGGCGGGTTAGTCTGGCACGCGGATCATCTGCGCTCGGGGCCTCAGGTGGACTTGTTTTTTGAGTATACAAGTCCCCATAATACCTTTCGACCTCTGCGAGTATCTCTGGCATGGAAGTGACGGTGTTGGTCTGTGATGTTCTGAGCTTTGTCAGGTGACAACTAGAGGTAAGTGGCTTGGCGAAAACTCTGGTACCCTTGTTCTGCGTAATAGCATTTTCAATGTCCAGAGTATTCGAGCGTCTTATATCGCGCCGTATTAGCTTCTTTACCTCTTTGTTAAGTACCTGACGCTCAGATGGTGTGACCTTTACGAGTTCTCGTCGTTTCCTTAAAAGTTCCAGAGTCTCGCTTGAGAGCTTCGACTTACGTCTATTGTTCTGAGGTCGAAAGTATTTATTACCCACCTCACGCAAAGTCCGCACCAGGCTGTCAGTGGCGTCATCAATATCCGCCGTAGTTTCCAATACGGCAAATCGGTTCTGTAGCTCTAGCTGGAAAGCTTCACAGCCGATCTCGACTTGGGGCAAAGTTGGTCGGAGAGTCGACTTCATTAAGCGCGCTCGGTCAATTTTAACTTTTATATTCAGAGTGCCTCTTACAAGTCGGTGATCACTACCGGTGTTAAACCTACTGATCACAGAGACATCTCTGAATATTTGGCGCTTATCAGTCATAATGAAGTCGATCTCATTCCTGGTGACATTATTGGGGCTTCGCCAAGTCCACTTCCTTTGGGGCTTCTTCTGGAAAAATGAATTCATCAAAAAGAGCCCCCGGGTCTCGAGAAAGTTGACTAGCATTTGCCCCCTGTGATTTCTGCACCCATAGCCGAATGATCCTACCCTCGATTCGCCGTGTCCTTGTACTCCCACTTTGGCATTGAAGTCACCCATTACAACGCTGTAGGAAGCCTTGGTACGAGACATAGCTTTCCCTATGTCTTCGTACATGGCCTCTACTTCGTCATCAGGATGAGCTGACGTTGGGGCGTACACTTGTATAACCTTCAGAGTATATCTCTCAGTTATTTTTAAGACAAGGTACGCCACTCGCGCTGATACGCTGCCAACTTCCACAACGTTGCTTTTTAGTGACTTGTGGATAATAAATCCGACGCCACCTTGGGATGGTTGGTGTCCTTCTCGGAAGTAGAGTAAGTGACCAGAATCTAGGGCTATCTTCTCCTCCCCCTGTCTTCGGATCTCAGATAGCCCTACGATATGCCAGTTAATGTGACTTAGCTCTACTTCCAACTCAGCGATGTGTTCGTCCAACCGCAGAGAGCGTCCGTTGTACGTCGCCAAAAATAGCTGTTTGTGGTACCCTACCGTAGCCCGGGGATTCTTAGCACCCCCCACCCCACCGTTACCATGACCGGTACCGTGGTCAGGAATAGCGGGGCTACCGGGAACTGGGGGCCGTGAATTTGGGATGTCTTTCATCTTGGGGGGTTTTGCCATAGTCACCACGCTTGGCAGGCGGGTTGGTGACCGCAGTTGCTGGTATGTTTTACCGCCGACGCTGCTGCCCGTCGAAGGCATGGGTATTTGGCATTCCAGCATTTTGTGTGGTTATGCCGCCACAAGTCGGCCGCCAGGACCTCATTCGTTAGCTAGCAGGGTGTACCACGAGCAGGTAGGGTTGGCAGTTGGGAGCATGAGATGTAATTTGCCCCCCTTACACCCCTTGTAATTTATTAATATTTTATAAATTTAATTAATATTTTATTTCTACAACTAACATTGTGTAAGCTACAGGGCGCCAGGTCGCAGTGTGCAGAAAGGAACCGAATGCCAAACATCCCTATCCTCTAGATATTGTTGATCATTATAATAGCCCCTGTCCATAAGAACACGTTTAGTGTGAGTCTTAAACATTTTATCGGGCATATCAACCACGTTATTGGGGATTTTGTTATAGAATTTAACACAGTTACCCATAAAAGACTTTTTAGATCTCACCACTCTAAAGGTGGGTACGGTAAGTTTGTCTTTATTTCTGGTGTTAACGTTATGAATTTCACTATTTTTATGGAATTTACTTATGTTTTTGCGAACGTACATAATGTTTTGATAGATGTATTCAGACGGCACAGTTAATATATTACTCTCCTTGAATACAGATCGTAAGGAATCCCGACTACCCAGGTCGTAAATAGCTCGGACTGCTCTTTTTTGTAATAAAAATATGGTGTTTATATCAGCAGCTGATCCCCACAATAGAATGCCATAAGACATAATACTGTGGAAGTATGCGAAATATACCAACCTAGCCGTTGAAACATCTGTTAAACGTTTTATTTTCCGGACTGCAAAAGCCGCAGCACTTAATTTAACGGATAACCTTTCTATTTGAGGACCCCATTGAAATTTACTATCTAGAGTTATTCCTAAAAAAACTGTTGAAGAGACTAAGTCTAATGTTTCTCCGTTTAGTTCCAGGCACGAATTTATATTTGGTACATTAGGTAATGCAAATCGAATGCATTTCGTTTTTCCTGGATTGAGTAAAAGATTATTAGCAGAAAACCAATTTGAAATTAATTTTAGAACATTGTTAGGCGTAACTAGGTCTTTATCCTTACGATTTACTTTAAATAATAAAGATGTGTCGTCAGCGAATAAAACAATGTCTGAAACCTTCTCTACCATATAAGGAAGGTCATTTATATATATTAAAAACAAAAAAGGGCCCAGAATGGAACCCTGTGGAACTCCTATTTTTACTGTAGATCCTATTGAAGTGACGCCATCTATAGATACTTTTTGTTCCCGACCCGATAAATAGGACATTACTAGATCCAGAGATGAACCAGAAATTCCATAATATTTGAGTTTTACAATGAGGGTTCGGTGGTCGACGCAGTCAAAAGCCTTAGAGAGATCACAGAAAACTCCAAGAGCATCCTGGGACCCCTCCCAGGCCTCCAAAACAGTTTTAATTAAAATTGAACCAGCGTCTTGAGTAGACCGACCCTTTGTAAACCCAAACTGGTTAGGATGCAACATCTCATTCTTATTAAAATAAACTATTTGATTTGATTTGCATTTGATTGAGCATGATTTTTTCGAAGACCTTACTAAGGGTTGGTAAAATAGATATAGGTCTGTAATTAATAGCGTCATGCGCACAACCTTTCTTAAAGATGGGTACAATTTTACTTATTTTCATTAAGTCAGGAAAAATACCATCACTTATACAAAAGTTAAATATGTGTGCTAAAATAGGAGCAATATTTACAATGACAGCTTCTATAGCTTTAACAGATAGCCCCCATAAATCTTCGGTACCTTTTGTTTTTAGAGTTTTAAAAACTTTAACTATTTCATAATGTGTTACCCTTTCAAAGTAAAAATTGGGCCAATTTCCCTTAACATTTTCTTTTAACAATGATTCTGCTAAAGTCGCCGATGACTGCAGGGATTTAGTTGTCTCTACAGGTATATTAGTGAAATACTGCTCGAAATAATTGGCTATAGTGAGTTTATCTGAAACCAGTTCGTCATTTAAAAGTAAAGCTATAGAGTCATTTATTCTAATTTTACCAGTTTCAGTATTAATAATATGCCAAGTCGTTTTTATTTTATTAGTAGACTGTCTTAATTTTTCACTAAGATATGCGGCTTTAGCTTGAAGGCATACTTTTTTAAATATTTTCGAATAATTCTTAACATAGTTATAAAAATTGACATCAGGTGTATAGGACCTTCTGTCGTACAAGTCATATAAAATATCTCTACTATGTTGTATGCCTTTTGTAGCCCAAGCGTTAAAATTAGTTTTAGGATTGAGTTTAAAAGATTTTGTTAAACAAGTTTTATTGAATTCATTGCAAATATTATTGAATAATGAATTGTACATGTCGTTTGGCCTAACGACGGCTAGGCCACGTTGGCTTCTTAAAGTACCTACCTTAAGTAGCCTTTTTGTATGTTGCTAAAACTAGTTTTTGATGATCGGAGATCAAATGATACTTGAGTATTGAAACAAATATATGTCTCAGTACGGGGTTCGAACTTGCAGCCTTTTATTTCACAGCTGACTACTTGCCCGTCGCGCTATTAAAGCTTTAGATATAAACGAATGTATCATTTGATGACTAAACATTGTTTCACATCGCTACATTCCCTTGTCTATATCATCTCATGCAAACGTCACGTTCGAATTCTGTCGAAGAATATTTTATTTCAAACATCATTTGCACGTTCGTGTTACATTTCATTTTTGTGCCAGTATTTTTTATGTATACGTGATCTTGGATGTATGACCTTCTAGAGAGTTATGATAGAGTTGGCATTGCGATATTATTCTTTTAGCTAACACCGCTAGCGAATAAGGCTAAGCGATATTTGGTTGTGGTACTGAAAAGACTAAAGTCGTATTTTCGAAACCCAAATGCCATACACCTCTGACTTTTCTAAAGGTACGTGTGTATTAAATGTTAATTATCGCTTGATTTAATGGTGAAGGAAAACATCATGAGGAAACTTGCATACCTGAGAATTCTCAAAAGAAATTCGCAGGTGTGTGAAGTCTATCAAACCGCCTTAACCTTCTAGACAAAACAATCTAGTGTGATTTTACTTTGATACCCTCGTGTTCGTTTTAAAAGAGAGCACGATTTTACATGTATCAAATACCAATCTTAAGAATGTTATTAGAAAGCAAAGGCCTGGCTCATATGCGGAGGAAAATATACATCAATAAAGTTTGTCGGTACCGCTGAAAGAACACCGGAAATTACATAAAATCTGTTTGCTAAATAAGAAATCCAAGGAAGATCAATATTATGATATTTAAAAAAGTATATAAGAAAAATCTCGTGTCACGTTGTTTGTGGTCGCACTCCTCCGAAGCATCTATATTTAGTTGATTAGGGTGTCTCAATACATAATTATTATTATTATTAATACCTATAACCCCAAAATTTCACCCATAATTTATATGGCAGAACAACGTTTTCTAGGTCATCTAGTGATTACATAAAAATGGCCTTCGCCTCATGAGTGCGGCGCAAACAAACGAGAAGCCGTGCGTTTTATTCCAGGACTAAAAAAAATAATGATTCATAAATATAATTTTCAGATGTGTTGTGAGAAAATCAGCAAAGTGGTCTGAAGAATTCTAAGTGAGGTGACGTCACGGCTCATATCATGCATCCTTTTACTGTCAATCGACAATGACCCCTTCCAGCAGATTTGAATGGCGTCTAGTTTTTGTTCGAAAAATTTACTTATTTTTGTTCGAATTCTTAAATTCTTTCAATAATAAGATTTAGGTAACGTAACTTGTCAACTACCCTTTTATCTAACTACTCTATTATTGAATGCATTATGAGCGTAATGGGGTAAAAAACTTATTACGATAAAGTAAATCACTGTAAAAATGTACGCAGAAATCAAACCAATCGCATGACAATAAATTCCAATACTTTCAAAAGCAGGTAAAATTCCCATCATATAACCGAAAATATCCAATTGAAACAATGAAATTCGTGATTGCAAATCGGGGAAAGGGTCGTAAAATACCGTTCTAATATTAATTTTTATGTACGGTGACCCGCTTTTTATGAATAGGTATAAGTGCAGATATGAAATTTAATTTTACTGCTATCGTGGCACACATAAAATATCTATTAAATGTCAACAGCAAACTTTGACTGCGAAGTATAGACCTTGATTGGGCACAAAGCTTGGGATATAGCGATTACTGAATTCAATAAGTAGCAAATTTAATTTCCATTATTTTTTAATAATCTACCTACTTTCATTATTTATTCATTTTTATAATGATGTGCGTCTATGTATGAATCAAATCCCACACGTAAAAAGAAATAATTTTACAATATATTTTTTTCCAAAGCTGATTCAACAATCAAAATATTCTACAACATCTGGAGTTGAAATACCAGGGCTATCTACAGCTTTAAGCAGCTTAATTCTACAGTGAATCATTTTCTAACCGGACCACCTCGGCCCGCAAAATTGGACTGATTCGATCGGGCATACATAACTGTCATTTATAGATCATCATCCACGATCCCTTTAGTATTATGGTTAATGAGTGGCGATGATAACTTATCAAATAAAATGTATTGGTAGCATGTCCACTTTGACAGCTTCCGTGGCGCAGTTGGCGAGTAGCGGGGTGTGAAACGAGAGGCCGTGGGTTCGATTCCCACACGGGACAAATGTTTGTGTGACAGACAGATATTTGTGTCTAGGGTCTGGGTGTTGTGAGACCGAAAGTCTCTCGAAGTCCCCGATACCAAAAACACAAGACTCATACCTGTTGGGTGTTATTTATTTGTATGAAGTGTTAACTTTTATGTTGTGTACTTATTTTATTTATGTAGTAAATGTGTTTTTGTATTGCAATTTAGTGGAACAATTATTCTTTGTGAACCCATTGAAATAAATAAATAATGATACATTGACAGTTCAGCTTCTTTTGAAATAGCAATGATAAAGCCATTGAATCCAACGAAGGTGGTTAGGTTTCCATTTTGTAAATATGTACGTCTTCTCGTTTAATGCCAAGCGTTACACATGTGTTCAATTAATGGCTACATCAGCCAATACCTTAATTTAACACCAAGAAGCATGAAACTATAGGTACTCCACTCTTCATGTTATAGGATTAAGTATTAACGTCCAGCAATTTATTTGCCTTTAATTGTTTTTTGGTTGCAGAAATAAACTAAATGACTATCCAGAGAGACTCGTATAGGAAATACCTAACCTTTGTTTTACCTATATATTTTTTTCTTTTCGCTGTAGTGTTAACAGAGCGTGAAAAATTGATCACAAATTACATCATTAAATAAATGTTGCTTACATTTCTCAACGCTTGTAGCAATACCAGATTACACCCATTAACTATAACGTATACCTTAATATGTCATAATTTACCTTATCGCTTATAACTTACGGTGTCTAATGACGCAGCAGCGGTTCGGTGCCGTTAATTTACGGTGGCCATTACGATGACGTCACTGGGTATCGCGAACAAACGGCTTTTGTTACGGACTGCGACAGGGTATTGTCCAAGGCTGTAGGCTTTTAGTTTTACAAAGCCACGTGCCAGAAAGGTGCGTTTGTGATTGTTTTTATTGTTGCGGTTAGATATTTTGAGGTGTGGTGCGAAATAGTTATAGGATAGTTTTCTGTGTTTTTTGTTAGTCATTTGGTATGCAACGAAGAAAAAAATGGTTTAAAAGACTAAAAAACACGCTTTGATAGCAAGCTGAACCATTAAAAACATGCTTTTTGGTATTTTTATAATATAATTTATTTTCTTAGTTTAAATTTCAAAATAGCATAAAAGCTCAAATCAAAGCCCCATGATAAAAAAGACACGCTAAAAATATGATCTATAATTTTCATATTTTTAAGATGATGTCTGATGATGTCATCGGCCCTTGACATATGTACCAATTTGAAGTAAATTTGACATCTTCAACTTTATTTTATAATAGATTGTCATATCTATTGTTCAATCATCATCGCATAGCTTTGTGAAGCCGGGTGTCACTATAATACAAAGACGTAATTCTCGCTTTATTTTTTGAAGTATTTTTACCCAGCATCTTTGTAACATGAACATTATTACAATACGTCGAATAATATTTCATGCACTTTTCTCACTGCATTAAAGTATTAGTAATATGAGATCTTAATTATTGTGTCAGTTACACTTCTTATTGAGTGAGATTGAACAATCGGCCAGTGCGGCGTGGGAGGAGCAGAACTTAAGATACTTCAACTGATATCATTATTCTCCTAATATTTATGTCTAGTGAGATTAAATGCTCCAAAACATCATGACATATCATCATCATAACTTAATGAAAGAAGGAAAGAAAGAAAATCAGTTTGTTGAGAATCAGTAGCACAATCCATTGCACTAATTTTTAACGTGTTATATGTGTATCCCAAAAACATATAAAAATGTTCGTCAAACTGGTTACCTTGTTTATTACTTAACTAGCTGTTGCTCGCGGCTCCGCCCGCGCGGAGGTCATGTTTGGGAGAAAAAGTATACAATACAAAATACCAATATTAATGCGTTTAACTTAAAAAGGACGGATTTTCATACAAACTTTAATTCCCTATTTTACCCCCTTAGGGGCGGAATTTCCAAAAATCCTGAAACATATATTTTTTATTTTTAACTAAAATGCCAAATACAAATTTTCATGAATTTAACTTCAAAAATGACGGATTTTCATAGAAACTTTCATCCCCTATTTTACCCCCTTAGGGGTGGTATTTCCAAAAACCCTTCCTTAGTGGATGCCTACGTGATAAAAGGTACCTACTGTCAAAATTTCAAGTCTCTAACCCCAGCCGTTTAGGCTGTGCGTTGATCGATCAGTCAGTCAGTCAGTTTCTTCTTTTATATATACAGATAAAAATGCGGCGCAATATGCGTAAACCCGCTTGTGTATTACGGAAAGGGGTGGACATTTTGAACAAACAGCAGCGCGCGGCGGGCGTATGCCCATGCATCGTTCAAGAAACGGGATACATTATTTTTGCATGTCACCGCGTGAGTTTTCCTTATTATTATTATGTCATATATTTATCTAATCTTTTATACCAAAATCTAATTTGGATGTTTCGGCTTTATTGTATACAAAAACTAATCTTGTATATGTCGCTATTTGCAATGGCAAGAGGACTCCTATAAATAAAAATAAATAACATTCAACAGTCGTATATCGTGTCTTATGCTGTTAGTATAGATAATTTGGTATTTTTTTTTTATTTTTTTTTTATTCTGGCGCGGCAAAGTGACCACACGTATATAATATATTTTATAAATAGGTAGAGTATAAAGTTGAATGTTTTTGTTATTTTGTTTCAAGATTTGTTTTATAGTCCCGCCAGTTCGAATTGAGTATATGCTGTAATGACTGTGTGTGTTGAATAAAGAACGAAAAAAAAAAACTGTGAAAGGCTTTCGGTCTCATAAATATTTGTCTCACACATAAATAAAAATATGTAGTGTGGGAATCAAACCCACATGTTTTATTTGAATCAGCCCCCCTCTTGTTTCACAGCTGGCTAATCACCCAGTAAGCCACCAGGCTGTCTTATGCTAAAAGTTCTCACAGGTTCTAATTGTGTTCTCAAAGGGCATTAATATTCTTCTAGAATGTGATAGAACAAAAACCAACACTCAAACCACAAAACAATAAGCCCGACTCATGCCAAGTAAATTGTTAACCAAAATAAAACTGTTATTTTTAATCAAATAAACAAACGCTGAGTGTTGTGAGACTCGTAATATTGTGTATACAAGAAGATTGTTTTAAGTGAAAAGTTGTTCGAGCGATATCGTTGAGTGTATATAAATAAAATTAAATGCTGTTCTCTGGTACGCGAATCACTTCAGCACGGATGGACCGACTTGGCTATTTTTTATGTTTGTAATAGTTACAATAAGGTTTATAGGAAAGGGAATCATTATCTTTCGGAAAATTTGGGAAAACTCTGTGTTTTTTTCTATAAAATTTCATTCAGCTACACTTAAGTGTGCATGAAATGAAATGAAATTAAATCGTTTATTGATCATGTAGGCAATTACATAGCTCTTATGACAAGTCAGTATATTAGAAAAAAACGTAAAGAAATTTAAGAAAAGGAATATCAGCTTATGTATACATAGCATACATAGCATCATCAATACACTAGCAGTTACTTTATTCATTTATAAGGCATATATAATTTTAATTTTTAATATTATTCAAAGAAATACCAGTCAAATATACATATTTTTAAATGGGTTTGATATAGACCATGGGTATTTCCGAGACGTCGCACGTTTTTAAAAAATGACTTGAAATGAATGGTTTGATTTGTGTAACAGCGAATTATAAATCGTCCTGAAATTATTAACGATCTATTTAATTAATTATAATATGATACTAAAAGATACAGTCGCACACTAAGTGAAACCTGTAGAATTATGAGGGTTTAGGGTACACCACCCAGACCTGTAACAAATATTTATGGATCGCACAAACATTGCCTCTATATGGGGATTGAATCCCTGACCTCTAGTTGCACGGCCCACTCTTCACATAGTGCGCCACAGAGGCATTTTATATGCGGTTCTTGTTTTAAAAATATTTTGAGGTCCTCATTCAAAGTCATTAGACCTTAAATTTCAGAAGTATCTATTGACATGCTCTCCACTATTATATTGACTAACATATTTTGCTGCCTTATAAAATATGTGATAAATAATATTTATTCAAACATTGTGAAGTATTATAACATTAGTGAATATAAGGTTCTAATAATAAACTACACAAAATTATTTCTCTCCTAGCTCACCTTACTTATGCAAAATCTAAAAAGAATTTTCGTTGAAGTTTTCAACCCCAGACAGCTTTACTACGTGGTTAGGTAGGGTACTCAAGCTCTCTCAAGATAAAAGTGGCAACTAGCTCAAGGACATCTCCCAGGCTTTAGTGTAACGAAACAGGATTTAGATGTTGCAGAATTTTGTGAGATGTCCACATTATCACGCTTTTATCCCACAGGGCTAGGTAGAAACTATGAAATACCACTATGCATGATCCTAATACTTTAACACTTTAACTTCAACTACTTTCATCAATCTCTTCATTCATTCACGTCAGTTAAAAGTATAACCAACCTGTCCTTTACAAGTCTTTACCGTAGGTTAGGGAGCACCCCGGTCTTATTCATAGGAAGTTATCGGAGCTTTGTAAGGCCGTTAATAGGAGCTTACTAAAAAAAAATTCAAAGAGATAAAACGCTCAACATTTTTTAACAAGCTCCTATTAACGGCCTTACAAAGCTCCGATAACTCATTATGAAAAAGACCGAAAAAATATATCTATTTATTAATATTTCTTACTATATAAGACAACTAGCTGTTGCTCCCGGCTCCGCCCGCGTGGAGGTCATATTTGGGAGAAAAAGTATACAATACAAAATACCAATTTTCATTTATTTAACTTCAAAAATGACGGATTTTCATACAAACTTTCTACCCCTATTTTCCCCTTTAGGGGTGGAATTTCCAAAAACCCTGACACATATATTTTTTATTTTTTACTAAAGGCCAAATACTAATTATCATGAATTTAAATTCAAAAATGACGGATTTGCATACAAACTATCATCCCCTATTTTACCCCCTTAGGGGTGGAATTTCTAAAAGCCCTTCCTTAGTGGATGCCTACGACATAAAAGGTACCTACTGTCAAAATTTCAAGTCTCCAACCCCAGCCGTTTAGGCTGTGCGTTGATCGATCAGTCAGTCAGTCAGCTTCTTCTTTTATATATACTATATATAAAAATTTCTTGTACTGCTAAAATGAAAAAAAAACCTAAAATGTGAAACAAAAAAACAAACATCGAGTTATTCAACACTAAAACAAGAGAGGTTGACGTGATAGACGAAAATATATTTAAGATTTATTGGAATTCATCACCGCGTTTTTAATTCAGAATTATTGAGTTAAAAGTAGTGTCTGCAACTCGTGCGGTATTGTTGATTCGAGGAGCGCACTCACTTCATTCGTGCGCTTACCGCACTATTTACACAAGATACTATTACTACACCCAAAATTTACAACCTATTGGCACAAATTTAATAATCAAATTGGAAATTACAATAAAGAACCAAAGTAGATAGACGTGAACCTCTCTTAAATATAAATTACATGCCCTAACTGCGCTTCAAACGGTCCAAAACGAAAAAAAGTGTTAAAAATTGCTTTATTACAGAAAGTTTCCTCGCACGCGGCGCAAGGAAGTCGGTGCGGAAGTAAGTGAAAAGTGGAAATATGAGTGTCTCTAATTCCATCCAACACGTAACACTCGGTAACGTGAGTTTGGAAGCGACATGTTGTCGAGTTTAATAAATCCAATGCTACTGGAATATTTTTTATGAATTAAGATGAGCACTCCAGTTTCTATTCAACTTTCTTCTTAGTAGTAGAAGATGCCCGTGCACAGTGGTATGGCAGTATGGGGAAATAAATGATATATACTAATAGATAATGAAAATATGCATGCATGCACTCACGCCTGTAATCCCCGAAGGGGTAGGCAGAGGTGTAACCAGTATACATAATGTGATATATCGCCATACCCGGCACAATTCCAGACTCCGGGCTTATACTGAGTATTTCTAAATAGAAAAACCCAATATCACTTTTCCCGACCCGTGAATCGAACCCGAGACCTCAGTACAGCAGTCATAACACTCATAACCCATGCGCCACCGATGCAGACAGTTCAGATTATGACAATACTAGCCTTATATACCGTTGCACTGCCGAGCACGGACCCGTACTAATGAGAGGGGTTCACTATGCGTTTTAATAGATTTCACACACCTTCGAAATTCTTATTAAGATTTTCTTTAATTTAAGTTTTCTCACGATGTTTTCCTTCGCTATTTAAACAAGCGAAAATTAACAATGAATTCACACGTAACTTTGAAAGTCAGAGCCAGCCAATGACTCGGGCTGGTTTTGAACGGCTTGTATCTCAGTCTATACCGATTCGAATTAGGCTAGCGAGGATATAAGGGGAATAAATAGTTAATAATTAATTATAAATAACTGAATGCATGTTCCCCATGGATCCCAAAAACCTAAAGCGATTTTGATGTAATTTGCAGGCAATTCAAATTAGCCCAGTGGGTGATCCTGTGAAATTTAGGTAGCGATAGAATCAACAAATTAATTTTTGGCTTTATTAGTGCTACCCGTGCGAACACGGGCCGGCTCGCTAGTTTACAAAATTCAAAGCTTTCATGAGACCTGGTGAATATTTACCATCAAATGATCAAGAAACTCATTTTTCAAAAGTCTCCTATAAAAAGTTGAGTGCAATTACGTGAAGGAAAGTTGGCTTATATCGTTCACAATCTCCGTAAAAATTGCTGGATCTATTTTTATTCCATCTGAATTGCACAGTAAAGGAATGGAACATTAGAACTGTGGCTTCATGAAAACTAGTACTATTAGTAATTAAAATCACTGTCTCAAGTTCCGACAGAAGTGTGATGTCTGGAGGAAATATATATCTTAGCTCATAGTAATATGTGCTGGTTGAAATCCTTCGATCAGCAGTGGATATTTACAATATTCAAAAATGATTCTCTAGTGGTCTCTTTGGGTATTTCTGTATACAATGGGTAATTTTTGGCGTCAAAGATCTGACCAATGTCGTATACAAATCAATAAGGTTGTCTAAGTGTCATGCATAAGACGGAAATAAGCCACTTATTAAATAAATAATTAATACACTCAACATTCACATACATAGTTCTTGATATCAACGTTTATTTCTTCCAAAAGCCTAAAACATGTAACTTGCTTTACACAGCTTAATGAAAGAAGCTATTACAAAATAAAATCAAAATAAATAAATACACCCAACAGTCACACACATAGTCCACACTAGGTCAAACCTGTATCGTGGGTATCAAGAACTACGATCCCACAACACCCAGACTCGAAACAAATATGTGTCTTTCACACAAACAATTGTCTCAGTGTGGGAATCAAACCCACTGCCTCTCGTTGCTCAACCGGCTACCCGCCCTCTGCGCCACGGAGGCTGTTCCTCGTCGTCTTTTAATAATGTTTTAATAAGCGAAGTTATTCTGAATTATATTGCTGTTTTGGAATTGGTTTCATGAAAGTGTGCGGCTGAATTAAAAAACACCAGAAAAAAATACTTGCTAATCATCCAAAACATTTGGCTCGAACGATCTATCGTATCTCAGTATGCCGCGGAGTCTGTCAATGTCAAATAGTTAAGTAGTGAAAAGTGGTAGAGCCACGCTGTAGACATATTTGTCTACAGCATGAATGGGCCGGCTCGACCGGGGTAGTACCACTGTCTCACAGAAAACCAAGGTAAAATGACAGTTCACTGTCGTGTTTCGTATGGTAAGTGAGATATCCGGAGGATTCCCCCTTCCCTTCCCTAATCCCTATTCCTGTCCTTTAAGGCCGACAGCGCATATATGATACTTTCAGTATTGTGGATGTTCATGGGCGGTGAAGATCACTTAACATCAGGTGACCCACTGGCTCCTTTGTCGGACTATGATATAAAAAAAAGTGAAGTTATTTTTATTATTTTACATGCATTCTGTGGTGACTTTTAAGTAAACACTTATAATAGACAAGGCTTAAAGTGGTTTTGAAGGCAAAATTACTCGACATTGTACCCAAAATATGTGTTTTTTCCAACGAAGCTTGCACTCACTTCGCTCAAACGGAGATTGTTCCAAGTATTCGGCGCTATTCCTCATTTCAACCTTAAAATAAAACCCATCTAATTTTGTACGTACAAAGTAACAATTTGTAACAAAAGATGTATAATATTTAGGTCTTCTATTCACCATTCTCGTAACAACTAATTTACATTTTCATATGAAACATATTAGACGTCCTACTTTATGTCGGCCGTAAAGAGGTCTTCCCACCGCCCTGTAAAGCCACACGAGCATCTTATTACAATGTTGTATTAAAGTTGAAAAAAGTAGATGAAAATTACTTGGTAATATATTCTTCTCTTTAAAACTTAGATGGATTTATGCAAGTACAAATTTTTTATTTTTGTTTAAATTTTTAGCTATAGAAACATACATACATATACACTCACACCTGTAATCCCCGAAGAGGTAGGCAGGTAGATAGGAGTTGTAACCAGTACACCCACTTTTCACCGAACTTCGGTCCCATAATGTGATAAGGGGCGAGCCTATCGCCTAGCTATAGAAAGTAGGATAATTTACGACGTAGGATATAATAAAGACGGCGCTCAGGGTTTTTGAACCTTACTTTTAAATATGTGTGAAAATAGTCTGAACGGATCCAATGCCACGTTATGCTCTTACATAAACGATTATTTATGAGAAATCATTTTATCAGTAATTGAAAATATTTAATATCAATAATATCAGTACGTCCTGTGACCAGGTGGAGCGACGACATACGCAAAGCGGTGGGCAGTGACTGGAAAAGAAGAGCTGAAGATCGGTCTCAGTGGCGCATCTTGGGAGAGACCTACGTCCAACAGTGGACTGACACCGGCTGATGATGATGATGATGATGATGATGATGATGATGATGATGATGATGATGATGATGATGATGATGATGATGATGATGAATATCAAAAAAGCAATAGAACAATCGATCGCTTATTAAATGAGGAATCGTTTGTACATGACACTCAATTGATTCCGAACGCCCATAATGGTTATATGAGCTCTTGATCGAAAACTATGTAACCATTTTCATTTCAAACCGCAATAAATTTTCAGTTAGTTTTCATTATCTAAATAAACACAAAATTCGATATTACAATTCGTTAAATAAGAATACATTGAATTTAAAAAAAAATACGGATCGCGGTTTATTTTACTTTTTTAACGTAACGTTTCGAAGGCTTTACAGCCTTCATGGTCACGGGGCAGACTGAGTTGTATGTCGTCACGAAAGTATAGTGCAATGTTTCTACCCTCCATATAGTTGAGATATTTTTTTTTATTTTGTTGTAGTCCGATCTATGCCGAAAGAGCTCACAGTGTCTTGAGGTCAAAAATACATGTCTGCACGACAGACACTTGTCATTTCTGACCTACAGACTACATAATACTGAGAAAAGGTCGGTTTGTTCCAATTTTTTGCTCAACAACGAGTTGTAAAGGCGTTTCCACCTACATAACAAGACCTTCGGATGTCTTGTGAACTCGTGTAATTTTTTCCACCAAACGAGGTCTGTTATTAACTACACGTTGAGAATTTAGGTACATTTAACTTTGAGGTTTTGCTAATGATTGTACGACTGGTGTATTAGGTTTGTGTGAGGGAAAAGAGACCTTTATGAGATTGGGGTATTTTTATAAATAAAATTATGGATGAACATCTATCAATATGTTATATATAAAAATATTATGTTTTGGTTTGTGTATGCTTCAAACACTCAAAAATTTCTGCATAAGAGCTCAAATTTTGTTGTTCCAGTGTTGGCGTGTTGGTGCGTTGGCGTGTTGGCGTGTTGGCGTGTTGGCGTTTTGGCGTTTTGGCGTGTTGGCGTGTTGGCGTGTTGGCGTGTTGGCGTGTTGGCGTGTGGGCGTGTTGGCGTGTGGGCGTGTTGGCGTGTTGGCGTGTTGGCGTGTTGGCGTGTTGGCGTGTTGGCGTGTTGGCGTGTTGGCGTGTTGGCGTGTTGGCGTGTTGGCGTGTTGGCATGTTGGCGTGTTGGCGTGTTGGCGTGAATAATTTTCCTTTTTTTAATGCCTAAAATTTAAAAAAATACAATTTAGATTGTTTTTGATAATTTTCTGATGACTTGCCTTTTTACCCGATTCCGGCTTGACGTCGAATTTTGGGGCACCCTGTATGTCTTTGTTTGTTTCCTATGGACTCCCAAAACGGCTTGAGCGATTTTGATGAAATTTTCAGGCAATCAAGACAGTGAAGATTCATAGCAATCAGATCAACTGTTTTTTGTTTTTTGGTAATGGCGTTTTATGGTAGGATAAAGTCTGCCCGGGTAAATCTGTTTCTCATGTCCTTTAATAGTAATAAAATAATAAATAATAATAATACTAGCCCTGTATTAAACATTGTCCCACTGCTGGGCATGGGCCTCCTCTACTAATGAGAGGGGTTAGGCCTTAGTCCACCACGCTGGCCTAATGCTGGTTGGCAGACTTCTCATACCTTCGAAAAACTCTCAGATATGCAGGTTTCCTCACGATGTTTTCCTTCACCGTTAAAGCAAGCGATAATTAACATTTTAATACACACATAACTTTAGATAATAAATAACTTTATAATAAAACAAGCCATTATAAAATAGAGTTGAATAGTGCCGAAACTAAAATGAACAAGTGAAAATTAGAGAATTGTGGTAAAATTGCCGAGCGTTGATCAATCCGTTCGTTTACCTCCAACCACTCGCTAGGGAGTATTCGAACGGGTTAGTATACTTGTACAAGTGAATTTATTGTTGGTTTACTTATGTATTTTTAGGATTAATTCATTGTTGTTTTATTAACTTCAGTGTAATTATGATACATACATATACACCCACGCCTGTAATCCCCGAAAGGGTAGGCAGAGGCGTAACCAGTACACCCACATTTTTCGTTGAAAAAATACGAATTCAAATCTCGACAACAACGCCACCTATCGGATCTGAAACTATCTTATCTTTAAAGTTGGACCCAACTACACACATTTTTATTGAAATCGCTAACGGACATAGGTAGTAACAATGTTGTGTTTTATATATATTTTTAAATGATATATATTGCTTCAAAATATTTTACAACAGCTACACTTAAGAACTGCCTCGGTGGCGCAGTTGTAATTGCGCATGCGTTACGACTGCTGTGCTGAGGTTTCGGGTTCGATCCCCGGGTCGGTAAAGTGATATTGAGTTTTTCTATGGCGATATCCTCGCCACCTATCACTAAAAGTGGGTGTACTGGTAACACCTCTGCCTACCCATTCGGGGATTACAGGTGTGAGTATATGTATGTAAACTCAATAAATAAAAAATAACAACAGTCTATATATCCAAACAAACGCGTATTGAGGTATGCTAGTGACATTAAGTTATAGCTCTTGCCATTAGCAAGTAACAAGTCAATTTGAATGGACACAACAAACGGTCCATTACAGGACCGGTCGAGGCGACGTTCAAACCATGTAATTGCTGGCTCATTGTGAGACTGTGATCCAATAGTACCATTACTCCACTATTACCGCACCCAAATCTACCTGCAGATAGTTAATTTTTATTGTACGACAAATTTATCGCCGTTTTACTGGAGTTTTATATCAGTTTTTGAACTACTCTCGCGCCGTTTGTGATTTTTATTGCTTCAACGAAATCGTTTTTGAATTTTTAATTCCACACTATTTTCAATTGAAGTTATGTAGTATATGCTGAGTTTTGTAGTCATAATAAGCCCGTAATAGCGTAAACTTTGATTTTAATATAGAAATGGCCACAAACAAAATTATAGCTAGTACTTTTAAGGATGTCTTACGATTGTCGCGACAGATTAGACGCATGCATTGCGTGCGATAGTGACTACTTTCGAATAAAAAAATAACACCCAACAGTCATATCAGTTTTTAAACTTCTCTCGCGCCGTTTGCGAGTTTTATTGCTTCAACGAAATCGGTTTTGAATTTTTAATTCCACACTATTTTCAATTGAAGTTATGTGTGTATATGCTGAGTTTTATAGTCATAATAAACCCGTAATAGCGTAACTTTGATTTGAATATAGAAATGGCCACCAACAAAATTACAGCTTAAGCTTTTAAGGTTGACTCCCGATGTTCGCGACAGATTAATTGCGTCATTAAAACTCAAGTTTGACGCTTGTTGCGACTGTAATAAGTCTGTAATAAGACTATAATAAGTTTATTATTGGAAACTTTATTGGTTTAGGTGTTAGCTGTAAGCTACAATTGCTGGTGGTAGGATATTCATATCCGCCCGGATAGCGACCACCGTACACAGGGTGAAAAACCCGCCATAGTGGCATATGCAAGTGAGTCGCGTTCCGGGATCAGCCAGTGTACATCCGGTTTTTCTCGGAGGTCTAGAGTTGGGGTACAATGTTTGGCCATTTTACGGCCTTCTGAGTACTCTGACAATAGACCCTCGACCGCTTCTTCATTTTCTTGCCCATGGCGTAGTGTGAAGGAGCAGGCCGGCATGATTCTGTTGAGTAGCGGGGGATAGATTGTCTCTCACTACTCGATACTCTAATTGGACCGCACTGCGCTTACCATCAGGTGCAGTGCAGTCACTTTGCCGTGCTAGGATAAAAAAAAATAATATAATAATACTTCTGTTAATAATACTGTTTGTTTACTGTACTAAGATAAAAAGTTTTTTAATTCATAAAAAGTACACCGACGTCAATAAAAAACAAATTATGCGTCACTATAAAATTTGAGAGTTTCCCTTGATTTTTCTGAGATCCCAACTTTAGATCCTGACTTGGTGCCAATGGGACCACCTGGGAAGTATACTCTTTTAAACAAAAAAAGAATTTCTCGAATCGGTCCAGGCATCTTCGAGTAATCGGGTAACATACATAAAAAAAAGATTCCGACGAATTGTTAACCTCCTCCTGTTTTGAAGTCGGTTAAAAATAAATAAAAACTCCCCGAAAGAGTAGGTACATAATCTTTCGGCGACTTATTACTCTACATAGAGAAGCAAGTCATCCAGCCAAGGTACGCAATTTTTTTTAATATTACAATAGAAGAGTCTATTGATTGCACAAATTACTAGTTTGATTAACTTAATGTAAATTCGAAAAATGCACCAAAAAAATTGCGATTGCCAGACCTGGGATTTGAATTCTTACCAACCAGTAAGAATACAAATCTACATTTTTACAAAATACTTAACAACTAATTTATCTCAACTCAAGTATATTAAGATTGCGAAAACATCAATAAAAATGTACATACCGCAAACATAAGCTATGAAACTAACTAACGTATACCAATTTGATTTAAATTGGCAAATGGTGTAGTCAATATCAAAGACCAATCCCACACGGATTACATTACCAATGCAAAAACAACCGGTAAACCGGAATCGCTGTCGGTAAAACAGTTATCATTTTGATGACTCCTAAAAATGCACAATCGAAACGGGAACGGCAATCCGAAATTGTCAGTTATAAAGCCATAACAGTCTATTAAACTCACCGGTGACGATATGAACTGTACCGGTAAACGTAAAAACCGGAATACCGGTAACATTTCATTCGGACAGGGATGTGCGTGACTGTGTAATTTTTTTTCGTAGTCTGCATAATTTTTTCGTTTGTAGAAACTGTATGGCAATGCTTGCAATTCTTTTCAAAGCTATCGTCTTAAATTATTAGTAGACTTCAAATGCCTTCCAAATTATTGTAGGAGCGATTAAATATGCAGAGTTCTACCCATGTTTACTGTATTTTTTATGAGAAGGAATTAATGCGGGCTACAGATGTTAAACAGTGAATACTGAAATTGAATCCGAAGGCTTCATTTCAGCAGTTTGTTTCATTGTGATGACATGAAAATAAAAATTATCTCAGCCTTAATACACTTATTAGGATTATAACTGGATAATTTGATAGAAAAGTTTTAACCTAAACAAAAAGAGAAAGAGCTCAAAAGCTATATCGTTTGAAAAGAAACCCGATAAGTAAATCTGTCATAAAACTAATACTTTGGTAAATACATCAAAATTATGTTAGAACAGCTATACTATAAAAAAGAACAAGTTTTACAGATTTAAAATAAATTTATCAAAAAATATAATAACTTAGTAATTGAGATATTTAAAAGCCAATCTTCAACGTCAATCCTAAACGACTTGCAATGTGACACAATCGAATTATTTTCTGATGAAAAAGCAATAACACGTCGTGCTTGGTTGATCCATAAAACAGCTGTCAAATGAGATTCTTTTATGAATGTAGTATATGGACATATAAAATATCTTCATGGATTGTTAAATGTGGATACACTTTTTAATTTATCTGGGTATTAAAAAAAAATAAGTAGAAGACACTTCTACACGCCGATTGACTTTTGCTATCTATAAAAGTTTTTCAATTCATAAAAAGTACACCGACTTCAATAAAAAACAAATTATGCGTCACTATAAAATTTGAGGGTTTCCCTTGATTTTTCTGAGATCCCAACATCAGATCCTGACTTGGTGCCAATGGGATCACCTGGGAAGTATACCCTTTTAAACAAAAAAATAATTTCTCGTATCGGTTCAGGCGTCTTCGAGTAATCAGGTAACATACATTAAAAAATATGATTCCGACGAATTGTTAACCTCCTCCTTTTTTGAAGTCTGTTAAAGAGAACGAAATATCTAATTTCAAATGGTAAAAATAAATTACATAAGGACAGACCTCCGAAGTTCGCCAAGCATCAGATGCGTCGGTCACATCGTCATCTATCAACACTATGAAGGCAATGGGGTAGTTGACACGATTTTATTTATTATTTTAATCAACAATTTATATTACCTAAAACCTATTATTGTAAGAATTTTATGAATCCGAACAAAAAGAAGTTAAATTAGACGCCTGGAAGGGGTAGTTGTCAAATGACACTAAAATACCTATTACGCACGTACCTATTTTTGCTCATACCAATATTTAAAATGAGTATCTTGAACTACTTTTTGAAGCAATTTTGATTCTGCTTTACGAAAGGGTTTCTTTTCGTATTATATTCGGTTGCATATCAAATAAAGTACAAAATAAAACACAGGAAACTACCCTATTATGATTGTTCTATTTCCATCAAATGTGCAGACACAGTGGCAATAATGCCTGAATCCGACCCATGAAGAAACCATCGTACAACTGCCGTGATGACATAGCATATCGATCTACCGACGGTGTACACTGTATGGCTGTCATCTGCCATCCGTAATTTTTACCTGATGGTAAGTAGTCACCGTCCCCCGTAGACTTCTGCAAGCTTCTTCAGCAAAGCCGCTGTCTACCGTTTCGCGTTTAATTTCGCGACCAATGGTAGATTATGTTATTAGTGCGATCTGAGGTCTAGGGTAAATGCCTGATGTGATTATTGGCCGATTAGATGATCATGACCTCTTTACAAACTGTGCAAAAATTAATAATTTAGATAGCGTATTTGTAGTAAATAATTAAACATACTGCAATATTAACTAATAGCCTTAACTAATTATAAACAGTAATTATATTCAACATAAAAAGGATTCTCTAGAGATCTATTCTACTCACAGTATTTGGATTCTGAATTTTCAACAAAAATATATCTATTGTTTTTCGCTCAATCGAATGTTATTTGCGAATGTTTTTTCAACAATGATTTAACCTTGTTAGAGGCATGGATAAACCGATTTAGAATCCAATAATTCGATGATCCTAGCTTTTACTGTGTATGTTCAAACAGCTTAACCATTTCACATATACTTTGCTGGTGGTAGGATATTCATATCCGCCCGGATAGCAACCACCGCACACAGGGTGACAAACAACTCAGTGTGAAAACACGCCATAGTGGCACACGCAAGTGTGTCGCGTTCCGGGATCAGCGAGTGTACATCCGGTTTTTTGGGGGTCTAGAGTTGGGGTACAATGTTGGCCATTTTGCGGCCTTCTGAGTACTCTGACAATAGACCCTCGACCGCTTCTTCACCTTCTTGCCCATGGCGTAGTGTGAAGGGGCAGGCCGGCATGATTGTGTTGAGTAGCGGGGGATAGATCGTCTCTCGCTACTCGATACTCAAATTGGACCGTACTGCGTTTACCATCAGATGAAGTGCGATCACTTTGCCGTGCAAGGATAAAAAAAAAACATATTTGTGGCATATTTTTCTGTGTTGATTTAATTTCTATGGAATGGAATTAAGTACATATAAAAAATAATAAATTATGACATATATACTCAGCCTGTTGCCGTCCACTGTTGGACGTAGGCCTCCCCAAGTGAACGCCAACCATAATAATAATAATATATATGTTTTATTCTGTTATAGTATATGTGTAGATATTAATTAATATATTCTTCTAACGTAGAATTCAATTTTAGCACCTACCTTCTTGTATCTCTGCACTACCTCAGGTTGACTGGCAGAGAATGCCTCCGGCATTAAGTCCGCCTATACTTAAATGTATAAAGTGTGTTAAATAAATAAATAAATAAATATATAATAATGACATATAATTTGCTAATCTAAAACGGTTTAAAATATACCGGCCTAAAAGAATCCAATAAAATATGAGAATGATTGAGTTTCGGTTGATTTGTTGATTATGTACTCAAACAAATGTGTGCTTGTTTACATTCATATCACATTAAAAATTTTAAACAATTTAAACAGTTATGGATGCTTTTCATTTTGCCAAACAAGATAACTATCTCCATAAAACGATGTTTTGATTAAATATTTCATTACTTTAACTTTTTCGATCAAAACTCCGTTATTTCCGAAACTTTTATTGAATGAAACAGGCTTTGCATTTGAGGATGAGGGATCAGCGCTACATTCTATTTTTAGGTGTAAAGGTGTGTAATCCATTTTCCATTTGGGGAGAAAAATTCTGTCGGATCCTATGCACCGGTGGTAGCCATTATTCTTTTAACGAATGCAAAATAAACTACAATATGGGATCAAATGGGAGATGTTGTTGCATGACAGGACCATATGAAGATGTGTATATAAAAGGTTTTTTTTAAGATTGGCTAAGTCTGTAATTTTTACTATAAAGAATTACATTTTTGAGAGCCACGAAGAAAAGGATAAGAACATAAAATATATTGAAGGATTGTACAACATCATAATTCTAAAAAGTTATCAGTATTTAATGAAACATTAGACAATGATTGAACTAAAACATAGAAATATAATAGACTGCCTCAGTGGCGCAGTTGTAATTGCGCATGCGTTACGACTGCTGCGCTGAGGTCTCGGGTTTGATCCCCGGGTCGGGTAGTGTGATATTAGGTTTTTCTATCTAGAAATTCTCAGTATCAGCCCGGAGTCTGGAATCTGTGCCCGGTATGGCGATAGGGGGGGACCCCTATCACATTATGGGACCGAAATTCGGCGAAAAGTGGGTGTACTGGTTACATTTGCTGGTGGTAGGATATTCGTATCCGCCCGGATAGCGACCACCGTACACAGGGCGAAAAACCCGCCATAGTGGCACACGCAAGTGTGTCGCGTTCCGGGATCAGCCAGTGTATTTCCGGTTATCGTCGGGGGGCTAGAGTTGGGGTACGATGTTTGGCCGTGCCGGTATTAGCCGGTTCACAGTCGGTTGGAGGCGTGTTGATCCGTCGGCCAGGGAGACCTGTAGAAACGGTTGTACCGCTGGCCGCCCGCGGTACAGTACAGGGGCCCAATCGTGGCTAACCACCACGAGAGGCTGCCCCACCATGCCGCGCATAATCTTGGGTGGGTCCGTCGTGCCGGTTGGTGACCGGATGTGGGGTCCCGGCGGCCTATCCCGGGAGGGTACGGGGGCCCTTCCGTCCGGCGGATCAGCTCACCTCCTCTTGGCTCTATTAGTGGACCGGCGCTTGTTGCGGCCTTCTGATTACTCTGACACTAGACCCTCGACCGCTTCTTCACATCCTCCCCCCATAACTCCATGACAGTGCCTATAAAGAGAACAGGACCTACAGCGGTGCGTAACCCCACCACCGCTTTCACAATGGAGTTCGCTAACATCCGCGGACTCCATTCGAACCTTAATGCCGTCCACCACCATCTTGAGACGGCCCGGCCTGCTCTTCTCTTCCTGACGGAGACGCAGATTTGTAGTCCGACCGATACCACATACTTGCTTTACCCCGGCTACTCACTTGAAGAAAACTTCAGGCCGAGGGCCGGGGTATGCCTGTATGTTCGGTCGGACGTCTGCTGTCGCCGTCTGCGCTGCATGGAGGACCCCTCCTTCTCCACCCTGTGGGTACACGTCGACCTCGGCTCTCAGAGTCGGGTTTACGTGTGCCTTTACAGGTCACACGACGGGGACGTTGAGACAACTCGGCTATTTGATTACATTAGCCAGGCGACAGACGACGCGCAGGAGCAGTTCCCAACAGCGGAATTGGTAGTTCTGGAGGACTTCAACGCACACCATGAGTTGTGGTTGGGCTCCTCCAGAACTGACCATGCTGGCAGAACTGCTCATGCATTCGCCTTGACTCATGGCTTGACACAGCTGGTGAACCAGCCTACCAGGATCCCAGATGTGGCGAGTCATGCGCCCTCTCTGCTGGACCTTCTGTTGACGAGTCACCCGACCGGGTATACGGTGTCGGTTGGTGCTCCTCTGGGGACCTCCGATCACTGTCTGGTTGGGACGTCAGTACCTCGCGTATTGCCTCCACGTCCCGTGAAGGTCAAGCGCAGGGTCTGGCACTACTCGTCGGCAGATTGGGATGGTATGCGGGATTATTTCGCATCCATCCCTTGGCAGCAGCGCTGCTTTGAGGGAAAGGATCCTTCTGCGAGTGCCGACGCCGTTGCCTGCGAGATCAGACTAGGAATGGAATATTACATTCCTTCCTCTGAGATCGCGGGCAACGGCCGAGGACGCTCCTGGTTCAATCGTGCATGCGCCGATGCTGTTGGTAAAAAACAGACGGCGTATCGCGCTTGGATCAGGGGTCGCGCTAAGAAGGATCCCAATCTCAAGTCCCTCAAAGCAGCCTACAACCGTGCTGCCAAGGCTTGCAAGAGGGAGTATGTTAGAGCGGATGCCCAGCGCGTCTCCAAGATTGGATGTGCTTTGGCCGATCACCCGACAAGCAGTCGTGCTTATTGGAGCTTGGCTAAGGCGGTCCAATCTAATTTCTGTCGCCCTTCGCTGCCACCGCTGAGATATCGTAATGGAACACTGGCCCATAGCTCGCAAGAGAAGGCCGATTTACTGGCAAACCTCTTCGCGGCTAATTCGAGACTCGAGGACTGCAATGCTCCTTTACCACCTACGCTGCCCGGTTGCGGTCACACAATGCCTGATATCCGTATCAGGCATTGTGATGTGCGGCGTGAGCTGCAGTCTCTCGACGTCCGGAAGGCCAGTGGTCCGGATGGTATCCCAGCGCTTGTTCTCAAAAAGTGTGTAGCGGAGTTGTCTCCTGCACTGACGCGCCTATACCGTTCGTCCTACCTCTCAGGTGTTGTGCCTGAATCGTGGAGGGAGGCCAATGTGCAGCCGATCCCCAAAAAGGGTGATCGGTCAGACCCTAACAATTACCGCCCAATCGCCATCACCTCAGTGATCTGTAAAGTCATGGAGCGACTAATTAACAGCCAATTAGTTCGTTACCTGGAGGATCACTCGTTGATCAGTGACAGACAATATGGTTTCCGCCATAACCGATCAACGGGTGATCTTCTAGCGTTTGTATTGCATCACTGGGGCGAGGCGATTGACAGGCATGGCGAGGCTCTGGCTGTGAGTCTCGACATTGCCAAGGCGTTTGATAGGGTCTGGCACCGTGGCCTTCTCTCCAAGCTCCCGGCATACGGTCTGCCCGACAACCTGTGCAAGTGGATTTCCGGCTTTCTGCATGAGCGTAGAATGCGTGTCCTCGTTGATGGACACGCTTCGCAGTTCATGTCAGTAAATGCCGGAGTACCACAAGGTTCTGTGATTTCGCCCACCTTGTTTCTTCTGCATATCAATGATATGTTGTCGCTTGGCAACATTCATTGCTATGCAGACGACAGCACGGTTCATGGGCGTTATTGCAGCAAGCCTCCTGGTTGCCGGGTGGATACTGAGAGGAGACGCGAGGATCTTGTCATGGAGCTCAACCAGGCCTTGGATCTCATATCATCATGGGGTACCAGGAATCGGGTTGAGTTTAATGCCAAGAAAACCCAGGTGTGCGCGTTCTCGTGCAAGAAGTCTCCGTTTTCTCCAATCCCCGTTCTTCAGGGTGTTCCACTCGCAATGCGGAATGACCTTAGTGTCCTAGGTATGGATATCCGCTGCGATCTTAATCCAAGGAGTCACATCGAGGGCGTAATATCCGCCACTTCCCGCAGGGTCGGAATCCTGAACAGGGTGCGGCGGTTTTTCACGCCCGGTCAGCTCTACCGCTTATATAAAGCACAGGTGCGACCGGGAATGGAATACTCCTCGCACCTCTGGGACGGTTCCGCAAAATACCTCCTCGATGCCTTGGACGGGTTGCAGCGGCGGGCCATCCGCATTGTGAATGATGCAGACGTGAGTAACAGCCTGGAGCCGCTACAGCTGCGTAGGGATATTTCCTCGCTTAGCGTGTTCTACCGTCTGTATCATGGTGAATGCTCTGAAGAATTGTTTGATCTTATCCCATCCTCTCCCTTCCATACCAGAACCACGCGTACTGGATTGCGGAGCCACAGCTTTGTGGTGTCTACTACCCCGGCCCGAACTAAGAGGTTCGCAAACTCGTACTTTTGCCGCACCATTAAGCTGTGGAACGGTTTGCCAGCTACCGTGTTCCCTCCTTCCTATGATCCTGGGTCCTTTAGGCGTAGTGTGAAGAAGCTACACAGCAGGCCGGCATGATTGTATTGAGTAGCGAGTAATAATCTATCCCTCGCTACTTGATACTATAACTGGACGGCACTGCACTTACCATCAGGTGCAGTGTGGTCACTTTGCCGAGCCACGATAAAAAAAAAAAAAAAAAAAAAAAAAAAAAAAAAAAAAAAAAAAAAACCTCTGCCTACCCCTTCGGGGATTACAGGTGTGAGTGTATATGTATGTATGTATAGAAATATAAATAACTAGCATCTGGTCGCAGCGTCATCCCTATGACAACCATTAGCTCCGCTCCCATGGGTTGCAATGTAACATTAGGTATCTTTATCAATAAACATGCTTCAAATAAATTTTTTACTCCAAATCTGACAGTAGTTCCAAAGATTAACACGTCCAAACAAAGAACCAGCTTTATGATAATAGTATAGACAACGGAGACATAAACTTCATATGGAAGATCAAACAATGAATATAGAGGAAATTGATTACTGTACACAAAAAGTAACATGCAATAACCTCACCGAGCGAAGACATTAAAACCAATTCCGTTTATTACAGCAACTTTGTCCCAAGCTACAATGAACATATACCTGATGACATTACAAAGAAAGAAGTGAAATTTTCCAGAGTATCAACCCTAGTGTGCAGTGTACCAACATCAGCGCAGAGCCGTAAAACGGGCTGTACACACGGCTAATTTTATTTCGCGGATGAACCCACAATGGGTATAACGATAGTCCGACGGGCATTGTGAAAAAGTGCTGGCTTGCATTCGTTAATGGAGCGTTAATTCAAAATGTTCCGCTGCATTTCCAATTCTACCTTTTGTAAACTCATTGGTAGTCTTGTGGTTAGGTATACGGGCGCCTACAAGCTGAAATGTACTAATTGCTTTTTCTTTTGTCGTCGTACAATTGCAGTTTATTGTTGTTTTTGTTACGTATATTATAGAAATGGATTGGTATATAATTAAATTAAAATCTACAAATGTGTTTATTGAAATCAAAGATAAAGGCTTTAATATGATAACGCAGTTTCAGATAAAAAGTAATAAAATTCATGGAAATTAAAACCAATGATACTATGACACTCGTGATGACATGAGTAAAATCTTTATTTCCACAATTTTTATTTCCCGCGGGCAAAATCCATCTTACGGATACCTTCTGGTCCTCGGGGGAGGAGAGATGTTTATGCCGGACTCACCGACCTTCCGATCCAGTTCGCCCGAAGGACTACTAGATCGGGACCCTAACCAATTTTCCTACGCCGGTGTACCGACTAAAAACCCCGCGGTAGCCTTCTGCAGCACATGTGGGACGATCCCGGGAGATCCTGAGTATACTCTGGATTGCTGCCGGAACCATCCCTGTGCCAGGCCTTTACGGCCCGTCTCTTTTTGGGCTAGATGCCCCCCACAATTTACAGAAGCAGCGCGATGTTTCGCGCCGCCACCCGCCTCAGGGTCGCACCATGAAGATATATACACAGTCAGGTCATAAGTATTGTCACACAGTAAAAACTTTTATTTTAGAATGCTGGCCACAAAAAAGTTTATTGAATTCGAATTTTTAATTGTTCATGAAAATAAAAATGTATACTTTTTAGAATTTTACTCATTTTTAAATATGCAGTGGACGCTTAAAGAAGACCGTGTTGCAGTAATTGCGTTGCATCGTTGCGGTTACGCGCCAATTCAAATTTTTGACATACTGAAAAATTTGAATATAACCAAAAGATTCGTTTATCGTACCATCAAACGATACAATGAAGACTCTAGTGTAGATGACAGGTCAAGAAGTGGTCGCCCTCGGTCTGTTAGGACTCCAGCAGTGATAAAAGCTGTGAAGGCGCGAATTCAAAGAAATCCCAAACGTAAGCAGAAACTGTTGGCCCTTCAGGTGGGGTTAAGCAGAACCACGGTGAAAAGGGTGTTAAATGAAGACTTAGGGCTTCGGGCATATCGAAGAAAAACAGGACATCGTTTGAATGCTCGTCTAATGGACGTGAGACTGAAGAGATGCCGCGCTTTGTTGAAGCGGTACGCGGGAAAAAAATATCGGGAAATTCTTTTTTCAGATGAAAAAAAATTTACCGTAGAAGAGAGCTACAACAAACAAAATGATAAGGTGTACGCACACAGTAGTGAAGAAGCGAGCAACCGTATTCCGCGTGTCCAACGAGGTAATTTTCCATCCTCGCTCATGGTATGGTTGGGAGTTTCTTATTGGGGCTTAACAGAGGTACATTTTTGTGAGAAAGGTGTAAAAACGAATGCAGTTGTGTATCAAAATACAGTCCTGACGAACCTTGTGGAACCTGTTTCGCATACCATGTTCAATAACAGGCACTGGGTATTCCAACAAGATTCGGCGCCAGCTCATAGAGCGAAGAGCACACAAGACTGGCTGGCGGCGCGTGAAATCGACTTCATCCGGCACGAAGACTGGCCCTCCTCCAGTCCAGATTTGAATCCGTTAGATTACAAGATATGGCAACACTTGGAGGAAAAGGCGTGCTCAAAGCCTCATCCCAATTTGGAGTCACTCAAGACATCCTTGATTAAGGCAGCCGCCGATATTGACATGGACCTCGTTCGTGCTGCGATAGACAACTGGCCGCGCAGATTGAAGGCCTGTATTCAAAATCACGGAGGTCATTTTGAATAAAATTTAGTGTCATAAGAATCTATGTTTTGTTAAGTTCATTTTGGTATATAAATGGTTACATAATGAATAAACTTGTTTCAATTATTTGATATTAAACATGTGACAGAATTTATGACCTGACTAGGTATAAAGGCCGCACATCCCCCGGTGTGCAGCCGCGACCCCCGTGATCCCTTTTAGTCGCCTCTTACGACAGGCAGGGTATACCGTGGTAGAATTCGGCAAGTTTACTAGAAATCTTTTTAATAAGACTGATAGATAACCATTTAGTATCAATCACACATTTAATACAAGCTATCGTTCTATTGCGTTTAACAATTTGAACTAAACAATGAAATTATTGTACAATCTATCTACAAACCTCTATATCATACGTATCCGTGTTTCAAAAATAAATCCCGAAAACTAAAAACATATTGTAAATTACTGGATGTTTTTTCATCGTAACGTGAAACAATTTGTTACCTGGATCGTTTACGTGCTGCCACTCGCAACTATTGCAGCTATGATTGATCGTTGTTTTTTACCGTTATCCAATTTTTGTGTTGGGTACAATTATGCTTCTGCCAATTAGAGATGTATAGGATCAAAAAAGGGGTTTAGAGTTGAAATACCTTGTTAAGATTGCTGAGACTACATTTTAATTTATATGCTCATAATTTCCGCTGTAGCAATTTGGAAATAGATAAAAAATGAATGTACCCATAAAAGATCTATGTGGAGTCAATTGATTTTTACTGCTTCTCTCTTAAAATATGTTGTGAAGTTGAATGAATTAAGTCCTATATAACACAATGCACAATAAAATTGACAATAGTTATACGTTTTAATTCCAAATAATTCGAGATTCAATGTGCATTGAATTCATTCATTCTAACAAACACCGAACATTTTACAGCTAAAATTATTCCGATTAAAATATTCAAAATCAATTTCTGTATCTAATTGTCTCTTTTACATACAAATGTTCCTAGTGTCAGTTGTAACATCACAACGACCTTTACGTGAGTGAGACCAAACTGTCTGTCTAAATCACGCACGCTCTGCATTTCAATTCAACACCATTTTCATCCCGGATTTGGAATCGATCACAGGTTTTTTAATACTTTCTATTTAATCAATCGACGCAAAAAGCAAATGGTATTTAATTTAAAGCTGTATGAAAACGCAAATCTTTGATGAAAACGCAAATGATATAGACCACATATAATCTTATTTGTCAAATTGATCTTGATCAAATATTTGGTTTTTACCAAGCTTTCACTATTTTCTTATTCACTAGAATGACGGTATGCGCATGGTTGGATGTAAACAGTAGCAACACTACACTAGGACTTTGAATTATCGATATTAAATAATATCACAGTATCACATAAATTCATTGGTTTTAACATATTTCCAACTGGAACTTGATATTGCATGAGAACACTACTGCTTGGTGGCAGAAACAAGCAAGGAGAGGTAGAATCTATATGCTAGATAAAATATATAAAAGTAGAAGTGGGATCTACGTATCTATTAAAAACGAACCCTCACATACCAGATACTTTATAACCTTTAGATCCAAATGCGATCCGTCAAATTCATAGATCTGATAACTTTTTAGCAGTAAAACCATTAAGACTATGTAAATCTGGCAACCAAATTTACTTGAAATGTTTGTAGTGGGATATGAAATTAACACATACATAAACCAAGTCCTTTAAATCATAATAATCAATTACTAATTGATAATTTTAACACCCATAAATCAAGACATACATTCGAAAATATGTTTGTGCTACTTAAGAGTTTGCTTACGCTACCTTCTATCAATAGCAAAATACTAAAGCCAGCAAATATGAAGCCGGGATGTCAGATGGGATTCAATCAACCCCATAGCATTACGACCACAATAATATTTTATCGGGAAACTTCAGTCTAGTACCGCGATCATAATAAAATTATGTTTATAGGTAAGTACATCGGTGAGGATAGCCGACCTTATTTTGGTGAAAATATTTTTGTTGGATACTCGTTGAATTGGGTCATATTTTCCCTGTTTGGTCTAGAAAGGGACAATGTGGGAAGTGGAACGCGTAATTGTGCTAAACATAATTGTGATGTTTCACATATGGGATAAATCACCACGAAAAATTACTAACAGGTTGCAAATAGTAAAGAATCGATGATAGTTAGCTGTAAATATGAATGTGTAAAAATAATCTTTACCTATATGGTTTAAAGTTGAATGACAATCGAAGTTGATTAGAGCTGTCAGTATATTATTTTGTGTTCTGAAAGTGAAATAGCTGATAGATGGATTTAAAATTGGGTGACGAGCGCGATATAGTACCATATAATATTTTGTGTATCAATAATGTGGATATACAACAGTTGACAACATTTAAATTGTCAATAATGATTACAATAATTGTAATCATAGTTGCAGTACGATAATTGTACTTCTATTTATAAGAGAAGGCCTCGTACCTCAAACATAATGTTCGTAAGCTCATACAGCCGTATCCACAAACCAGTGGGCCGTAACACAGAAATTGACGACGATGCATTTTCATTTCACGCCAGCAATCGATTCCTCGCCTAAGGCACAGAATTCCATTTCCATTGCGCGCAAAACCATCCTGGTTAAAAAAACAACGGACAACCAAATTAAAATGTGTCATCGGCAGCCCCAGCGATACGGGAGCGGGTGTCGATTGCAGCGCCGCTTTGTTGGTCGACCAGGATTAGTCGTTCCGAATATGCATATATTTTTCAATACTACTTGCAAAGACTGCCTCGGTGGCGCAGTGTATATATTAGTGAGAAAGGTTTTTATACCATCATTACCTTTTTTTATTAGCACTGTATTATATCAGACAACAGGGTACGGACCCTCCCTACTAGTAAGAGGGGTTGATGGACTTGAAGTCAAAGTTGTTAAGAATATTTAGCTCGGTATGTAGGTGTGATACACTTAATGTTTTTTTCTAATATTCATCACACTATTGACTATAAGTAATGGATCACAAATTCATTAGATTTTATTTAAACAAGTAAGGAATTTAATCTAATAATTAACGCTACGAGTAGTCTGCTACCGCAAGATATCACACACGGTCTAAATTTCTAAACCCTATTTATTGTTTTACTGTGTTACGCATGCGTTACGACTGCTGTGATGAGGTGTCGGGTTCGATCCCCGGGTCGGGTAAAATGATATTGGGTTTTTCTATTTTTTTCTTATCAGCTCGGAGTCTGAAATTGTGCTCGGTATGGCGATAGGCTCGCCCCCTATCATATTATCGAACCGTAATAAATTCGGCTAAAAGTGGGTGTACTGGTTGTAACCAAACAAACGTAGGCAAACGTGTACGTTTGCCTACCCTTTCGGGGTTACAGGCGTGAGTGTATACGTATTTCACATTTCACCCAGTATTCCATGTGATTTCCTAGTATGTAAACACCAACTCTCTTGTAGAACAAAACTTTCTTGCAGTAATTATAGACCTAAGAATTTTTACGAGAGAGCCTATTCTTTTTTTCAAATTTGCCATCATTTTTCCCTTTTGTTGTTTCAATATTAATGAAATCACGCCTTTATCCCATAAGGGAAGGCGGTAAGATTTCCACTTTAGACGATCCTTACATACCACTGTCATGTTGTTAGGCATTTTATTTTTCTATCTGATATAATTTAGTTGCCGATTTTAAAACTATATTGAGGTCGTAAGTGGGAGAGGGTGTCTAATTAATTTACCTGTCTGAGTAGCCACCACTATACAGACGGTGAAAATCCCGTTCCGGCTCATCGCGTTTCGGGGTCAGCCGGTGTATATCCAGTTACTACAGGCCGGCATAATTCTGCAGATCAAGTGACGATATATCTCATGAATGATATTACTTTGATTGCTTTGTACTTATCAACAGGTGGCGTAGTCACATAACTTTACCACAAAGAAGTATAAACTTCGCAACTGTATTGTCTAGATCTTTACAAAATTATATTATGCTACTTTTGTAAAAAAAAAATTATCGAGTTTCTTATAACAAATACTTGATGTCGTCAGGATCTTAATGTACAAAACTATATGCTGCTTTTGTAAACAAATTTTTATTGTGTCTCTTAACAAAGAATCGATGTCTATAGAAAACATATTCTCAGTAAAAAGTTTAAATAAACTGATTTAAGTTTGATGTCCAAAAGCCAAATCAAAATGGTATTAATGCCTTTGATTTACAATTCACGGGGCTCAATGAGTTCCGTATTCGAATACTACATCAACAACCATAAACCAACAAAATATCTACTATCATGAATACCATAACCCATTCCCCGAACAATTTCACATCGCGTGTCAATAAATCCGGGACGTTTAAACTCGAACGCCATTTACCACAGACTTACAAACACAGAAATGAAATAAACCACAAGGGAAGGACGTTAAGACGTTTTGTTATCTATTTTTCTCTGTACAAAGAAATGTATTTTCTCCGTACGCGTCTCTTCAACATGTTTATGTGCAGTTTTATTGTGGACTAGTTGTTCCCGCGATTCCATAATATATAACCGAATGGTGTAACATTCTTTTTTGTAGCTCGAAAACGGCAAAGCAAAAATACGGTTTTTATTGTAGCAGTCTATATTATAGTGGTAGAGCCACGCTGTAGACATATTTGTATACAGCATGAATGGGCCGGCTCGACCGGCGTAGTATCACTGTCTCACAGAAAACCAACGTAAAGTGACAGTTTACTGTCGCGTTTCGTATGGTAAGTGAGATATCTGGAGGCCCAGATTCCCGCTTCCCTTCCCTAATCCCTATTCCTGTCCTTTAAGGCCGACAGCGCATACATGATACTTTCGGTATTGTGGATGTTCATGGGCGGTGGAGATCTATAGATATTTCGTATGGTAAGTGAGATATCTGGAGGCCCAGATTCCCGCTTCAATTCCCTAATCCCTATTCCTGTCCTTTAAGGCCGACAGCGCATACATGATACTTTCGGTATTGTGTATGTTCATGGGCGGTGGAGATCACTTAACATCAGGTGACCCACATGCTCGTTTGTCGGACTATGCAATAAAAAAAAAGTCTTTACAGATCGTAGGTACACCTTGATGTTATAGTAACTATAGCGTCCTAGTAGTTTAGGTGTCATTCAAGTCGTCGAAACTTATTAAATAAAAAACTTATTATTAAAAACATGTGATTTACTTAAATTACACAACAATACAATTAAATAGCAAATCAGCTTTTGACCACAGATTATTAAAATGTGCGTATACAAGCCACCAAATGGATTGTATACAATTTGTACTGTCAGTTAGATGATTTCTTCTAGAAGGTTCGGTTTAGTACTATGTTCTATATATTATCTTTATAACATGTAGAGGAAAGTCGATGTTTCGTAATGGTTATTTCAAACTATATTTCCGGATGCTTACATTGCAAACATTGCTTAAATCTTATATGCATACATCGAAACTTCTTGCGTCGTATTCCTCAGTATTGAGGGTCGTGACCTGCTGTATCATTTCTCTCGTACGATCTTTCTCCATCTGTCTCTGGCGGTGAGAAGAGCGTTGTAAATAAATATACACCCAACAGTCACTCACATAGTTCTGACCCCACACTAGGTAAAACCCGTATCATGGGTATCAAGAACTACGACGGACTACGATCCCACAACACCCAGACCCGAAACAAATATCTGTCTGTCACACAAACATTTGTCTCAGTGCGGGAATCGAACCAACGGCCTCTCGTATCACAGTCCGTTTCTCGCCCACCGTGGAGGCTGTTGTGAACTGAACATCGAAACAATGTACTAGACCATTATGTATCTTAAAAAGATCTACAGAAAAGCTACTGGCATATATCCCGTCTCTCCTTTGAGGAGGACCATACAATTTCGTAGTTAGACACACCCTGTGTTACGCTCATTTAAAGTTTCGCAAATTTTATATGAGTGCTACGTACACAACGAGCTTGTATTCTTTGAGTTATTTTATTCAAAACACGTTCGAAGTTTTAGTTTCAGAACACATTAAAGAAAACGTTTATGTTAATAAAGATACGCGTCGATTCTAATGCAATCTGACGGGCTATTTGAATATAAAGCGAAGTTTTAAATAATTTATATATTTAATGGAAATTATATTTTATGTCGCGAATTCGAACCCAGACAGGGTTATATCAGACATTAGAGTTACGTTTGTATTGATTGCTAATTATTGCTTAGACGACAAAGTAAAAAAACATGTGTTCATAATTTCTCCCTGATATTTTCGAAGGTATATTTACTATCCCATCACCCCCCTATCACCTCATGGGACCGAAATTCCGCGAAAAGTGGGTGTACTGGCTACACCTCTGCCTACCCCTTCGGGTAGTACAGGCGTGTGTGTGTATATTAATTTTTATTTCTGCAGATCTAACTACAAACGTTTGAACGATGTGTGTTTAAAGACGAAGGTGGTTTCAATTAGAAAATCACTAACTAAAATATTTCAGCACAAAATTATTCAGGATAACCAACTCATGACAGTATGGTTCTCCGTTATAAATTATCAGCTTGCTCGCAGATTTGAATGCGTGAAAATCGATATAAACAAATTAAATTATAATTTGGCTAATAAATAAAAAAAAATAACACACCGGTTTCGGGTATTAAGAACTACTAGGAACTTACAATCCCATAACATTCATGGGTATGAACCCGTAATAAATATTTGTGGATCACACTATTTTTTTCGGTGCGGGGATTGAAGTCGCGTCCTGCTGTTTCATAGCGGCTACCCTTCTGCCGCACCACGAGGGCTTTCAAACTGAAAACTCACTGCCAATTTAAAATAGCCTTAAATGACACTCAGTTTTAGTATATATTTCAACTGTTGAAAGAGTTTTAAGAATCAAATCAATATATCCAGATAACTATATTTTAGCTTATAAAGTCAACTTAAGAGGTGAACTCACAACATTTTTTTTTCTCTTTATTTATTTCGAAACCTTTGAACATAGCCATGAAGGGTCCATCTTAACCTAATTGAAACTAATATAACTAAAAATAGTTTTGAGTGAAATTATAGTTTGTATAGTATAATTAAATAGTATAATAGGCCGTGACCTCGGCCGATGCAACTCGGTCGAAACGTCGGGAAATAATTGTGGTATTTATACCATTAAAATATTGCGCGATTAAGACCCGTTCCTAATTTTATAATATGTATTTAAATCGCGAGAGTCTAAAAACATTTAATTAAATAGTAACTAAATCATACAACATTTTAGCTTGGCTTGACATAGCGATAAAATGCTTTGAAATATACCTAAGTCTAATTTATTGATTTTTAATTCTCCTATCATTCTTATTCTTTCCGATTCGTTCCTGACACATTCCGCTAAAATGTCATGCACGTCCTCAACCCTTCGAATCATTAGTATAGAGTAAGCACAGTGTCTAAATCTTGAAGAAAATAAATCCACACGAGCACAGTCGCAGACCTTTGCACAGCTAAATGTCAGAATCGAGGCGCGAATTGCCACCACTCACATTTATTTATGACCTGCCATTTCTCCCCGGAATATCTTTTTTCCCTCCCATAGTTCGGAGTGGCCATACCTTTAACCGTGGAAGGAAATTAGGAGGAACGAATTGTGGAGATTTAGCTCGCCGCGTTCGGGTAAGAGCCTTTTATTATTTTTCCTACTTCGTAAATGATTGATGTTGGACGTTGGGATTTGATGTTTTGTCCGGTTTTGGATTAACTAAAATGGGGATTAGGATTTTATACAGTTTTGTTGGAACAAGCAATTGCCGTTACATATGCTTCTAACATCAGATGCATCAACTACGCGTTGTCAACTATAAAAAAAAAAACTTTTATGGACGACTTCACGAAATCCCTTGAGAAATCTTAGACAGGAAACTCCTTGCACACTTTCGTGCATTGGCGAGAACATCCTATTGAAAGAATAGCATAGCATTATTATCTTTTTATTACAGAGTTCGGGAGTTATGGTATCACCAGATAAGTCATATCCACCCGCCATAAACACTCACAAATCCAGAAAGAAAGCAATGGGATTATTTGGGGATTCAGATTAATAAGATGAAAATATACAAATACGAAAGAACCTAAGATAATCTATAAATTTCATATTTACGAATTAATAAAATGTCTTTTCCATTGCATGAAAACATCTTACATCACACATGCCGATATAGCGTCATAAGGATTTTCATAATCATCCACACTTCCTCGTTAATTAGATATTAATAATGATAATGGGTTATTAAATCCTTTTTGGGACATCATCTTATAGTAGAAGCTTTAAACCTTGTAGTAGAAGCTAAATATGAATATGGAATCTTTAAGTTATATTTTTTAGTCAAACCAATTTCTCTGTCGCCTACACTAATAAAAGTGTTAGGCCTTAGTGTACTGCAGGGGCGGTTCCGGCAGCAATTCTAGCACTCCTTAGAATACCCCGGGATCGCTCCGTAAGCGCCGAAGAAGGCCACCGCGGGGTTTTAGCTGGTAGTGTCGGGTGGGGTGTACATAGGGGGTAGGGACTCGACCCAGCGGCTGCCTGGATAGCCATCATCCGGGCGAGGGGGATGCTGGGTCCTAAGACCGGCTAGTCCAGCATAACCATTTTATTCTTATTCCGCTTCCCCCCGGAGCGGGCGGTAGTAATAAAACGCTTTCCCCGCGACAAAAAAAAAAAAAAAAAAGGCCTTAGTGTACTGCCCTGATCTAATGTAGGTGAGTAGAATTCACGCAACCTAAAAAATCTTTTAAAGAATTCTCAAGTGCTCTCACAATGTTCTCTTGTAGTAGTGAAGCAATAATATAATAGTAATACACCGAGCATTGATATTTATCGTCCCAACTCCATACTAGGTCTAACTGGTTTCATTAATTATATAGAAAAAGCAAAAATGCACGTAGTAAATACAATATTGGACATTTTATAAATTAATTACAATGAACAAACCATTTGTATCTAATGGTGTATACCACTGTGGACTGTGGTTTAGCGAAACAAAAACAAAATTTTGAAAAATATTTACTTCCTATTGTATACCTCTGAAGTCACGATTTAATCTTTATGGGATCAATCTGCGGTTTAACTTCACGCGTTTAATTTTAATGCATCCATTATTTTTGCTAGGTGATATGCCTCTTGTACGACAGTGTCTGGTACGTCCGCTCAGTCTATTTCTACTTCAAAGTATTAGTAGTAAGACAATAAATCTACTAAAATTACTTTGGAATTGTGAAGTAAACAAACATATAGGTGCAGTGCTATGCAGTACTCTGTAATTCAAAGTTCTGGGTTGTGATAACATTAGCCACAAGACTCGACCTCGACAGCTTCTTCACCTTCTTGCCCATGGCGTAGTGTGAAGATGCATGCCAGCATGAGTGTGTAATCGTCTCTCGCTACTCGAGACTCTTATTGGATAGCACTGCGCTTATCAGCAGGTGCAAATCGATAAACTGTGCCGGTACTATTATAAACAGAAGAACCCCTCAAACAAAATACTATTGACATTACAAATCCCATGAATACGCAGATAACGGAGAAACATTCGTAATGCGAAGTCAGGGCGTTTCGGGGAAAAAAACCTCTCAACCTGCGACCCTCAGCAATCTAATTATACTTTTGTGAAACGTCTACTATATGACGGATTTCCGTCGTCGACGCGAGCCTTAAATGATTTTACTTCTTGAAATCTGTCTCAATTTTGCGTCGTTTCAACTCCTGGCGCAATTTCGTATTGTACAATGTGTGGTGCCTGTGCGAGCGGGTGCATTCATATGCGTAATTGAAAACTGCACAAATTAGATTTATTTTTCAACTAATATTTTTTAAAACAGTTTTTTTTTATTCCGCGTAAAAACTCGACTGTGGTTTTACCAATATCTCACAGAATACCGATGTGATTTATCTGATTTGCTAGGTATTATTCGTTAGGTTTCTTAGAGTCACTGAACCTGCCAAAAGCTCATTACTTTCCTCACAAAACCTTCACTGGCCTTGTGGGTATTATAACTTGTGACGATGATCATTTTCCATCAGAGGACTCACTCAAAGGTTAAAGAAAACCTCATTACTTTAAATTAAAAATATCATACTAGAAGTATCAGCCATTACGACTGAAGAACACAAAACTCATGATAGCCAGTGGACAGCTAACATGGTAAAGTGTATAGTACTCAGTGTGAAACAAGATATCGTAATTGATATTCAGAGAGAGACAAATGTTTGAGTGATTCACAAGTACATTCATATACTCTCATCCCTGTAATCCCCGAAGGGGTAGGCAGAGGTGTAACCAGTACACTCACTGTTCACCGAATTTCGGTCCCATAATCTGATAGGGGCGAGCCTATTGCCATACCGGGCACAGGTTTCAGATTTCGGGCTAATACTGAGAATTTTAGATAGAAAAACCCAATATATCTTTAACCGACCCGGATCGAACCTTAGACCTCAGCACAGCAGTCGCAACGCATGAACAATTACGACTGCGCCACCGAGTCAGTCATTCAAAAGCATTTGCCTCAAATATGATTGCTGTGGGATAGTATATCCTTCATAATAGCTGATGCAGACATGCAGGTTAAACTTTTATTGGATCAAGACTATGTGTGTGATTTAAGAGCAAAATTATTAAACTTTGTTTCCCAATTAAAATGTATCCGCCATATTGTGTCGCGTTCCGGGATCAGCCAGTGTACATCCGGTTTTTGTCGGCGTACGATGTTTGGCCATTTTGCGGCCTTTTGAATACTCCAACCCTCGACCGCTTCTTCATCTTCTTGCCCATGGCGTAGTAAGAAGCAGGCCGGCATGATTGTGTCGAGTACTCCATATTCTAATTGGACGGCACTGCTCTTACCATCAGGTGCAGTGTGGTCATAATGCCGTGTCAGGTTAAAAAAATATAAGTACACTTTGAAATGATTATGAGGAAATATTTGGTTATTAGAGCATTGAGTAATAAACTATGAAATCTGGTACGATAATAATTGCTTTCCCAAACTTACGTACTATACTCAACAACGCAAATATCTTCTAGTCACGAAGCTCGTTATAATATTATTTTTATGATGACTATTTCCGTTTGATATGTGGTTTCAACCAAAAGTATAAAAATTAACAAACTTTGGCATTCTATTTTACGTAGTGATGTTATTAGTGATATTCGGTATTTTATCGGCTTAGGGTGATTATATAAGTTTGTCAGCATCGATTAAAGAGTATAATTTGTTTTAAGTCTTCTGCAGGCTCGCACCGCAATTCAGATCGCGTGCGTCTAATTAAAGTAGTAAAGCCATTCTGTAGCCAGTTTTGTCTAGAGTATGAACGGGCTGCCTTGTTATTCTTGTTACCACAACCAACGTGAAGTAACAGTTTCTTATTGTGTTTTGCACTATAAGTAGGATTCCCGGAAAGCTAAATCTACCTACCTTTTAAATCTCAATTCCTAGCAACGCCCTGTGATCATCGCCTGATGGTGTAGTGTCACTTTGCCGTGCCAGGATAAAAAAAAACTGCATTGAAGAATGAGACCAGAAATAAGATTATTTTATTTCTTATCTAGTATCCAAAACATGAAAATAGCTTCTTTCTAACTACGACTGAATTATCGTACCAAGCGGTCGAAGTAACAAACACTGCTCACATGCTCACAATAAACGGAATCCTTGCCTTGGATTCCCGCCCTCTTAAGTGACAAACAAAAAGAAAGTAGGACATTAAGCGCTCGCTATCACTGGCACCTATAATTCAACAAGCTATAACCATATTTTACATGTGTACAAAATTTGTCTCGGTTCTAATACGATTTGGGATTCCTTTGCCAGATTAACAAGGCCTTTCAACTCAATGGCATCATTTATTTATATTTGTAGGGACTATTTTCTTGTAAAAAGCGATTTGGATAAATGGGATTAATGAGTTTTCTAATAACGTCAGTGGATTATAGGAAGCCTGGCCTCGGCTACGTCGAGCAATTATCCCCAGTCTAGTTTGCGGTATTATTATCTGAACGGATAATTTTAAAAACATCAAATTTCTGAAAATATTATCTGTTTACTTCATGTCTCGATGAAGAAACAGTGTTTTAACGAATACTGCTTCTAATAATATGACAAATGGTTTTTTGCCATATTATATAACATATTTTGTTGTTATGAATATGATTGGTCAGATTGTTAGAATATGGAAGACGAATAAATGTGATTTGAATGATAGATAAGTTGCAAGCAAAAAATTGATAATGTCCAAATATAAACGTAGACGAAAAAAGACTTTATTATAATTTTTATTATGAGTTGATTTCATTAAAATCTAATAAAAGCCAGTCTTTGATGTAAAAGTACTTATCCAGGTATTTTAATTCAAAATTTTATGTATCTCTGTATATCATCCTAACGATTATAGCATGTTTTTTTACAGAACATATTGCACCGTCACAATAATTTAATATAACATTCTCAGATAAATCCATAGCACCGAACTTCTGAAGGTTACATTCCTAGAAGTTGGCTGAATTATTTTCTTCAATACATTTCACTTAGACTTACTGTAACTTTTATAAACAACTCCAAAAAACGGCGCTTTAAAATGGAGCATTTACTTTTTAAAATTATTCTACAGCATATTATATTAATATTAATTCGGTTAGAACATGAATAGTGTTTATCGATTGGATCTAAGAAATTATTTGATAACTAGCTGTTGCTCGCGGCTCCCCGCGTGGAGGTTATTCTCACACAGTTTTTTTTACACCTTGGGTAACATTATTGTAGTTTTAGTAGGGATTCTTATTTTTTTATTGCAATTAAAATAGCCTATATTAATCAGTGATAATGTAGCATTCAAAGGGTGAAAGAATTTTTAAAATCGGCCATTACTTTTTGAGCCAATTCGTTACAAACATACATACAAATCTTTCCTCTTTATAATATTAGTATAGATAATTAAATAATAATAAATTTAATAATCCAATTTTATTCGTTTAATTATACAGACAACGTTGACATTAATTGCTTTCTCTATAAAAAGATTTTTGGCCCTAACACAAAACAAATATAAATATGTTTAGTAGAATATGACTCAATTTAGAAATTTTAATATTAACTATAACTTACCTTTGTGTTAGATTTTTTCGTTCTGCCACTGTGCTCTCCAGGATGAATTAAATAAGATCCCAGGGTTAAAACTCTTTTATCGAGTCCTGATGGTACCTATAAAAGAAAGAATAAGTTAGTGGGTACTTTTGTATCAGATAATCATATTGGTAGGAGAATTTTTACAGTTAACATCAGGCCAACAAGATATGAAGAAGATTAAAAAGGCTATAGCAATCCAGCAGCTGGCACTAGAACAGCGTAGCCTAATGAATTACTGATCAAACCCTTATTTCAAAGGAAGGAATTTTGCTAGTATAGAATTTAAGAGACATAAAAACCCAAATAAATCCTAATTATGTTGAACTCTAAGCATCTCAAATTCAAGGCTCAAATCAATGATGCTATTTAACACATGACTAGACGACCAGAGAAACATTAGAAAAAGGACCTCGTTATTATGAATACTAACACCTAACAGTCACACAAATATCCCCAGTCTCTCTTTAAGATAATATCTCGTATCGTAGTTATCGAGAACTGCGAAAGAACTCAGACCCGAAACAAATAACAATATTTTTTTAACAAAAAGTTTTGTAATATAAAGCAAGAGCCCCACACTTGACTTGATATAAACAGGTTAAAGAAATAGAAGCTAACCACATGGAAATACTAATTTATGAAGTAATAATTAATATAGTTGATGAAACAGGAGATCCATTACGTGTATAACTAATTATAATAATAAGCCCATCTCGTTAATAGAGCATACAATTTCAATAACCAATTAATTATAATCACTCAACGCTATTCGAGTTCGTGTACCAAAAATTCTTGTACCAGATAAAACTTATTACAAATTATAGCTACAAGTTAGGCAATTTGCTGATTGGTTTCATAGATAGATATTATTTGATGAGCTTGCGAATGCTGTACAGCTGGCGTCGGTCATCAATCAGGCCTTACCTCATATTAGGAGCTTTCAGAGACCCGGGCTAGAACGAATTGTATGCTTCTTATTATTATAAACTAAACATAAGTTTAATAATAATAATATTATTAGGGTATTTCCTATATAATATTATTAGGGTATTTCCTATATAATATTATTAGGGTATTTCCTATATAATATTATTAGGGTATTTCCTATATAATATTATTAGGGTATTTCCTATATAATATTATTAGGGTATTTCCTATATAATATTATTAGGGTATTTCCTATTATTAGAAATACCGAACGTATATGGGAAGTATTTAGGAGACTAGTTGGGGGATACATTAATAATGACAACCTACATAAGTGAGAGTAGTAAATGTTTAGCATAAAACGGAGTGCCTTCCGCGCTCCGGTGTTCAGTTGAGTTGTAAATCAGTGATAGCCCGGATATTCGTGGTTCGGTCGCGGGGCAGTATGTAATTGTTAACAGTTCAATGGCGTAGTTCAGCTTAGAGGGTAATGCTGTTAGATAATTATAAAGAGAAGTCATAAGTGAATCCTGACATGCGTTTGTGTTAATGCAATGCGATGTGTAGCAGTGTCGTGTAAATCAATCAATAAAATGATAAACATTGTATTTGTGCTTTTTTAAATATCCATCTTGCATAGTTTTGTTGATGCTAACATTATAGCCTCTTTGAATCTTTATTTTTTTAAGTGAAATTAGGTTTGTCTATTTAGAAATAAATACTCAGTGTCCGCCCAGAGTCATACTTTTATTTTGTTTTTTTCAGATCTGACTAAACTTGGCGTCCCACGAGGGCCTTATTTAGGCTCCGAACTCCGTATAATATACTTTGACAGTTGACGTCTATAACAATTTGCTGTACATGAGAAATTTCTTGAAGTAATACTTGATATATAGACACGTCGAAGGTTGGACGTGTATAAATATATTAGAGATATTTAAGTTGCGAAGACTTATGCAGCCTTTGTTCGGATAGAATTGGGTTCTCAAACATAACTAAAACATTTTTGAGTTATGACAATAATATGATTGGTAAATAAGGATAGGTGAGTCATCATTTCCAGTGCTCTGTCTGAGAGGTCTATTCCTCAGACCGTAATTGGCCCTGTATAAGGGCAGACTCCTGCGGAAGTTGCGGCTGCATGCAATTGCGTACCCCGTGACTTTCGACATAAAGGAGAGAGTCAAACATCGCGGGGTTTAGTCGGTAGGACGGTCTAGGCCGGTGAGTCCGACATACTTCTTTGAAAGAAAGAAAGAAAAACGATTTATTTGCACAAACTACAACGCGCACATACCACATTAACAAAAACTATTATTACACTTAAAACTAAAGGGTTTGGCACTTGCACGTCGCAGCTGTGACAGGTAGGTGACCACTCAGCATACTGCTGTGCTGCGGCACATACATAGTACATACCACAACACAGCGCTGGTTTTCAGTGGTCACCTTAAGTGACGTACGGACGCCAGCCAGTTGATATAATAATAATAATAATAAAACACATATATACCATAGTTAAATTCTATATTAAATAATATACAAAATAACACTTTATTAAAATAAACACATACGTAGGTATATATATTATACTGTATTTATATACTTACATATATTGGTACATATTATACTTATTAAACTTTTAAATAGTATTAAATAGATACATTGCTTTACATAACAATAATAATTGGTCAATACAATTTTATATAAAATATTTTTTTTTTTGCCGATGCCATCTCTCGTTCCCACCCACTACCGTCACCGTGCGGCCGCGCAAGCCCAGAGGCCAGACCCCAGGCTCAGGCACCCGGCGCACGGCCGGCGAGTGGACGCGTCGTCAAGGCACAGTTTTTTTTTTTTAAAAACGAATTATTTTTTCATACATATTAACCTGCTACTAAAATGAAATTATAGTAGAAATAACGACGTGCGGTACAAGAGAATCTGCCATATGTACTACAATACCAGTGTGCTATACAACTTACCTATCCAGAATGCTGTCACACCGCCGCCAAAAGAAGATCTTTGGAAGATCCGTAAATGGATTACCCGTGGAAAAAAAAGGTGAGTCTTGAATGATATTTATTCACTTAATATAGCAAAGAATGGGTAGATAATATAACAAAAGATTGTGAAGATATGCCAAAAAAAAGTGTAAAACACCAATTTATTTTCTCTTGAAATACAAACAAGAATAAGATAGCGTACATTATAAACGTTATCCGTATCTGATATACTAGTAATAGGAGTGAATTTTGATACTGCATAGTTTTGATCTTGTAATAAATTCGATCCTTTAGATAGACCAGGAAAAACACCGAAGCGCCAACCATATCACGTAACGACTTCAGTTTTTCACCCTAACAAGGAGAACATTCGAAGCGTAATCCTTATTGATTTCATAGTATTCTCGAAAATTTCTCACTCACTTCTCGAATGTCACAGTATAAACACCCCTACTAACAGCTAAACGAATTACTAGCTATTAGGCAGTCTTAACTGCTCTCTTCTATATTGGCACGACAATAAAATCGACGTTTGTTATTTTATGACAATCGTATATCTTCCTTTAGTGTTGTGGATTAACATCATCAATACAGGGATATGGTGGTAGTGATGGGAAATATGGTAACGATGTGTTTAGTTCTTTATTTGTGGTTGGTATTACGATATATCTGTTATATTTTGTTTTATACAATAGTTTTATTTTGATAGCGTTTGTTTTTTTTTTATCCTGGCCCGGCAAAGTGACCATACTGCATCTGATGGTAAGCACAGTGCCGTCCAATTAGAGTAACGAGAAACAATCCGATACTCAACACAATCACGCCGCTGCTTATTAACACTACGCCATGGCCAAGAAGGTGAAGAAACGGTCTAGGGTCTAGTGTCAGAGTACTCAGAAGGCTGCAAAATAGCCAAATATCGTACCCTAACTCTAGACCCCTGACAATAACCGTATGTACACTGACTAATTTTGGAACGCGACTATGGCGGGTTTTATACCCTGTGTACGATACAAATCAATGTTGATTAATAATCTGATGTAGATCTTATTAAGCCTTAGTAATAATGAGTCAAAGATATGTGAAGTTTGCCGAATTAGGCCAGCGTGGTGGACTAAGGCCTGACCTCATTAGTAGAGGTGACCTGTGCCCAGCAGGACGATGTATAATGCAGTTGCTGATGATACAAAAGTAGTGGAATGTATTCGAAATTCGGATCGTTACGCATCCACATGCCTTTACTTCATCCGCACGTAGTCCATCCCTATAATACAGTGGTATTGGATGGAGATTAATTTGTTTGCGTTGTATTGAATGGATGAATAACACAGCGGCGGGAGGTGTTAAATTCGTATTTGTTTACGACAAATCCCACCGTGTATTATTTGCGACAAGCCAATGTATTCTGGTTGATGAGCGATTTTATTGTAAGTTCAATAGTGGGTTTATCGTGGTTTATTTTAATTAAACTATTAAAAGATATAGCCAATATTGCACGTGTTTTTATTTAGTTGTTTTTTTGATGTAATTACTTTAAAAATACACTAGATTTTGATGATTTTTTAAATTCTATGGTAGGAACTTTAAATTTATCTTTAATGTATTTGATGTTAAACTCCTTCTAGTGTAGTGACTGTCGCAAGTTGTGTTATCAAATTGCAAGCAGATTAATTGCAACTGAAAAGTTGTAATTTTTACAATATTACTTAAAGTTGCGCTTCAGTCAGAGAGTTATTATAATAATTGCCCTATATTAAACATTGGCTTATTCCTGGGAACGGACCTCGTCTATTAGTAGAGGAGGCTTCTGGCCTACGGAGGAATCCCTGTCATTAGTGACAGGGCTTTAGCCGTAGCCCACCACGCTGGACTAATGCGGATTGGTAAATTCTTAAGGAGCATCAGTGTACATACACTAAATCCGTTTTTTTTCCAAAAAAAATTTCTTGAAATAATATTCTTTGAAAATAATAAAAGCCATGTATTAAACATTGTCCCACTGCTGCGCACGGGCCTCCTCTACTTATGAGAGGGGTTAGGCCTTATTCCACCACGCTGTTCTAATGCGGGTTGGTAGACTTTACACATCTTTGAAATTTGTATGAGAATGTCCAGGCGTGTAGGTTTCCTTCCGATGTTTTCCTTCACCGTTAAAGCTAGCGTTAATTAACACTCGATATACACGTAACTTTTAGAAAAGTCATAGGTGTATGCCATTTGGGCTGGTTTCGAACATACATACATACGTCTTTCGTTTTGACAGCCTGTAAGGCAACCAACTAGGCTATCCCTTTTATTTTATAATATATATTATATGTTATTGACATATTGACGTCGCCCGATTAATCTACAAAACAAGATATCAAGATAAGACAAAAACGATTAATACCCATCACAGATAGCATTTCACATGTACGCGATAATCTAATTAGGGCGCGTCCTTCGAAATCTCACCGTTTCATTAATCAGGACTGTCGGGGACTTAATCAAGTGTCAGCGGCTTTCGCTATGAGCTTGTCACCCAGTTGTCACTATAATAAATTGACGCGACTGTATAGTGTGCGCTAGGGTTTTTTGTATAGATTAGGTATGGGAATATTTGTCAAACTATGTTCCTGAGTTCACGTGTTACGGCATCAAATGACATCAAGTTTTTTAGTGCCTCGATAGGCAGACGAGCAGACAGACCTCCTGATGGTCAGTAGTCACCGCCGCCCATAGACTTCTGCAATGCCAGGGCACAGCAAAGCCGCTGCCTACCGTAACAAAGAAAGATGTGCAAAGAGGTACAAATTTATTTATCGTGGAAATCATATTTTTGTCGCACCATCAAGCTGTGGAATAGTTTGCCAGCTACCGAGTTCCTTCCTATAATCCTGGGTATTTTGGGCTTAGTTTGAAGAAGCTACCCAGCAGTATGATTGTGTTGAGTAGCAGGTGGTAGATTGTCTCTCGGAACTTGATACTCTAATTGGACAGTACTGCGCTTACCATCAGGTGCAGTATCCTCACTTTGCCATGCCATAATAAAAAATCCTCATCGTATGTAAGAGAGCCAATTTATGTATTTATATTATTTGGATTTCAATGTATTTTAGAATGAATACATGAAATAATAGTAATGTATGTTTTAATAAATGTACTATAAAATGCATAGGTTAAACATAAGCATTTATTCCTTTCGTCGTTACAGTGATGCAGATTTGTATGAATTAATGTTATATATAAGGAATTTACAAAACTTGTAATTATTATAACAATACATTTTCATTAAAATTCTATTTAATGACCTCGTTAATGATATTCAAAAAGAATAAAAATCACAGACACATTTAATTAGATGGAATGAAACGGTTCCTTCATTAAAGCACTGAAGTCTCAAAGGCGGCTTTTCTTATTGTTTCCTGCCACAAGAAAATTTTCTCGAAAATTCACCACATCTATATATAGGCGAAGACAATACCTTTTTCTCGTCGGTCTCTGAAGCTTTTTGGTTAGTAGCTATTTAAGACTTTTAATGTTTTGAATTAAAATTGAAAACATTAACGAAAAAATGACAATAATGAAACAAAAGAAAATATGAAATAAGTAAAATACGGTAAAATTTCGACCACTTACCATTACTTTAACAAAATATACAAAGGATAAAAAAAGTATAATAACCTTTTTATATTTTTACAATATTTGAAAACACTAGGAATTCTAATGGGACAGAAAGCTTCTTAATGAAGCAATATTTAGTATATATTTATATAAGAAATGATTCAGCCTACTTCTCAAGTATTTATTACAGTGGATACTACATAGATCAAAAAATATTCTATAATTGTTGTATTTTTTCTTTTTTTAGATATTCTAGCAGAGATAGCCTAGTTGGTTGCGGTACGGACTGTCAAGACGACAGTCGTATGTTCGAAACGTAAATGGCATATACATCCATTTTTTCTATAGTTACGTGTGTATTAAATGTTAATTATCGCTTGCTTTAACGGTGAAGGAAAACTTGCATACCTGAGAATTCTGATAAGAATTTCGAAGGTATGTGAAGTCTACCAGTCAGCCTTAGGCCAGCGTGGTGGACTAAGGCCTAACCCCTATCATTAATAGAGAACGCCCGTGAGCTAGTATTATTTCAGATATTCTATACTATATGATACTTACCGTCTGGTAAGATGTTAAATCGAGATAATTAGTGATTTAATTTGCTTTTTCCGACGTCTTCTGGCATTAAATGTAAATTAAGACAATAAGACGAAACATTTTATAAGTAAAACAGGTGCACATATTTTTGCAAAAATCGGTATACAAATAATACAATGCTTCAATGCGATAAAGCAAATCCAAATAATTATCCTTCTTGGCCCATTTTCAACAAACTAATGTACTCATAATGTAAGATAACGAATACTAGTTAGCCGAACTGTATTACGAAACTTCAGCATTATTCTTTATCTAATTCCGTTTATTTAGTAGCACTTATGGCCATCACCGACCTTTGTCTAACCTTAGGTGACAGCTAACTGACAACTTTATAACTTTATTTTTATGTTACGTCTTAGGCGCCTAATGTTAAAGGTGGTGAAAATGGGGCTGAGCACCTGAAATACAAATTATTTGACTTTCTGGAGGCTCATATTGTTGACAGCCTCCGTGGCTCAGTTGGTGAGTAGCCGGCTGTGAAATGAGAGGCCGTGGGTTCGATTCCCACACCGGGACAAATGTTTTTTGTGACAGACAGATATTTGTGTCCGGGGTTTGGGTGTTGTGAGACCGAAAGTCTCTCGTAGTCTCTGCTACCCACCACCCACAACACAAGACTCGTATCTTAGTGTGGGTTCAGTGCTATGTGTGTACTGTTGGGTGTTATTTATTTATTTATTTATATTGTACAACCCTACATTATAGTCTAATCTTATACTAACAACGATAGACATCATACGGATGCTCTACAAAGTCTGCAGTTTCTGAGAATTCAGAGAAAGGCTTCAAACATTATTTGAGATTCGACAAACCACAAATCCTAGACTGCTTACGACGAGTAACCCAGTGTGAAACGAGAGTTCATGGGTTCGATTCTCGCACCGATACAAATATTTGTGTGACAGGCTGATGATATTTATATAGTTTCGGGTCTGGGTGTTTTAGGACCGTAGTCCCTCGTAGTTCTTGAAACAACAACAATACAGGTTAGACATAGTGCGGGGTCAGAACTATGTGTGTGACTGTTGGGTGTATTTATTTATTATTAAAGAATACCGATTTTTACCTAGGATGATTCACGAAACTATTGAAATTAAAAAAAATACATCAAACTTTCAATAAAGAAGATTAGCTAGCACCAGCCTGGCATCCAATTACACGTATAATAAAATCGAAACTCAAAAGACCAACTGCCAGACCTCAAGACACTATGAGGTCTCTCTGCGTAGATCGGACTACAACAAATAGAATTTAAAATCATCCATATGAGGGGTAGAAACGTTGCAATCTATTAACGTAACGACTTACAACTCAGTCTGTCCCGTGACCATGAAGGCTGTAAGCCTTTCGAAACGACAGGTTAAAAAATAAAATAAACCACGGAAAAATCAGTAATATGAGTCTCATTTCAATCTAAATGCATAGTTAAAATCTGTCCATAATTGAGGGAGGTATCTCGCCCATAAAAACTATTTTTCATTTTCTATAAAAAAAAACAATTTCCCTGCACTTCCTGATGTAATTATTTTTAAGTGAAAACTCTTTCAAAGCCATCTCTTCCACTTTGTTCTATTTTCAATCTACGTTACAGCCTTTATTATTTTTTAAGAGCTGGCTATTTTTAACAGTAACAAGATACTTTGTAACCGTGCTAAACCGCAACGTGGGTAATAGGGTAGTTGACAGTAAGTGAAAACCTAATAGAATGTTGTTTTTTTATAATAGATTTTAGTCTAAAATATCGAACATTAAACCAATTTGTTAATTTATATGTGATTATTTAATATTTTCAACATGATTTCACATTTAATAGTTTCATGTTTGTGACATGAACACATATCAGTCATGCATGATGTCACCGTCTGAAACATCTATTAATCGCTGAGCCAAACGTCTATTAGTTTTGCGGATGGTGACGCACACGAGAGGCTATGATATTTGGTAGCGATTTAGTGGTAAAAATAAAGTTGGTTTATAAAAATGCAAATTAAATCTTGAAAACTTATGTTTATTAATCATAATATTTTTATAATATAAACTACGAAGAATACAATAAAACAGTCAACTGGCCTATTGAAGTCGTTAATTTTTGTGTGGTATATTATATTCGACCTGTCTGAAAAGAATAACTTTATCCAATTAGTCTCGAAGCAGAATTAAGGTCGCGGGAGTCCGCTGGATGCGGGTGGCGCAGGACCGGTCATTGTGGCACTCTTTGGAAGAGGCCTATGTCCAGCAGTGGACGTCCTTCGGCTGACATGATGATGATGATGATTAAATGCGAACCATATTGAGAGTGGTATCGAGACGCAATGTTCGAAACCAGCCCAAATATACTGAAATGTTACCTGTACTTTTATTATTAATTATAGCTTGCTTTTTTAACTATAAATATTGCGTACGTGGTACGACTATTGGTTTTGCTACCAAACCTTTGCCTACCATTTATGAGATTATAAATTATAACGTATATATAACGAGAAATACATATCACTATTCTGTGATTCAAATAGAATTCCTAATCCAGACAACTTCATTTTAAATGAACGGACCAACAAGTTTCAAATTAGAACAGAAATATGTTGCCGAAATCATTACACGGTATGTTAACTAACATTTCCCCGAATTGGAACGTTCAAACGATCCAACTAATTACAAAATCGTTCTACCGTTCCCATTGAAATAAATCTTTTCATTGCGCTGTTAATATTTTTGTTAGTCTGTACATATAAAAGAATAAACTGACTGACTGATCGATCAACGCACAGCCTAAACGGCTGGGTCTAGAGACTTGAAATTTTGACAGTAGGTACCTTTTATGACGTAGGCATCCACTAAGGAAGGGTTTTTGGAAATACCACCCCTAAGGTGGAAAAATAGGGGATGAAAGTTTGTATGAAAATCCGTCATTTTTGAAGTTAAACGCATGACAATTGGTATTTTATATTGTATACTTTTTTCCCAAACATGACCTTTAAGTGGGCGGAGCCGCGAACAACAGCTAGTATCTCATATAATTAGAACACTAAGGCTGTATTAATAGTGTAAGCCTAGTTGGTTGCGGTACGGACTGTCAAAACGAAAGTCGTATGTTCGAAACCCAAATGGCATACACATCTGACTTTTCTAAAAAGTTATGAGTGCAATAAATGTTAATTATCGCTTGCATTAACAGTGAAGGAAAACATCGTGAGGAAATCTGCATACCTTCTCATAAGAATTTCGAAGGTATGTGAAGTCTACCAACTCGCATTAGGCCGGCGTGCTGGATTGAGGCCCAACCCCCCACATTAGTAGAGGAGGCCCGTGCTCAACAGTGGACAGTGTTTAATACAGTACATTATAAGGCTGTATTGTTACAGACTTAAATCAACTTGAAATCTTTATTCCTAATAAAATATAAGGGTGTCATGTTGTTTTAATTTGTAGTATTCCTTATTAGAAAGCTCCCGAGGAATTTGGGATTAAACCACACAAAACAACTTTGACCGATTCCCATGTCTAATGGAGAACTGTGGTGAGAGGCTATATATTTTTATAATTACCCCCACTTGAAATATGCTACAGAATTTAAAATACATTTTTCAGTTTGAACGTATGTATAATCCGTATATTATGTATGTATAGCTATAGTCTTAGCATACAATTTTCTAAATTTTGTTTCTTGCATCAGCTGTGAGCTCGGCCGTGGGTTCAATTCCCGCACCGAGACATATGTTTGTGTTATAGCTATTTGTTTCGGGTCTGGGTGTTGTCGGACCGTAGTCCCTCGTAGTTCTTTATAACCACGATACAGGTTTTACTTAGTCATCAGAACTATGTGAGTGACTATTCGGTGTATTTATTTATGTAAATGTGTTTTTAACATACATTTTAACTTGCTACATGGTTTTCAATAACTTTAAATATGCAAAATCTCACTCTTCCGTGCGCGCAATATGTTTAAAAGTTTCCTTTTTGCGTATTAATAAATATATAGCATAGGTATTTTTGTGGAAGATAAAAAGATTATCGAAATGTAGAAGGAAATTTCGTATCGACATAGAATTTTATTTGACGGCAACATTATCAGAGTAACAGGATAAACTCAAGGGCAAAGTTAATGTACATTCGATAAGATCAATTTGAACAGCTTTTAAAAGTAATCAGCACAGACATAAACCAAAACTTACTTAATAAGAGCACAAACAAAATAATTTGGAATATCACCACTTTTTTACCAGATTTATTTCACTTAGGTTTTTTGGTTTCAGATCGTGGGTTTAAACAACATTTTTCGATAGAGTAAAAATTGCACCAGATAAGGTGAAGCAGGTAAAGCTTAGAATCGAGAAGCGGGTTCGATCCCGAGTCGAAACAAATGTGTGATTGATTCACAGGTTTGTTTTGGGTCTGGGTGTTAAGAGACCGTAGGTAGTTCTTGATACCCATGATCCTCATATAAAGTAATTAAAATTTTATATGTGATAATAATATAGAGTTAGACATAAATTTGTTGTTAGGTATTTCGTAAATATTTGTGGGTAGATTGTGAGGGTAGGACTTATTTATTACACATATTGAGGGTATTTCATAAATTTCTGTGAGTAGATTGACGATAATTACCAACTGAGTGGGGGTAAAGAGTTGCAATAAAAGACAGCTCTCGGGCGCTCTGGAACACAGTCCGTTCTGGGACTGTCTACAGTACTGACGTATGGTGAGCATCAGTTCACGTCGTCCTTTACAACTATTGGTCTGTAGTAGGTCTGCCAGCCAGCGCCAGGCTATATCTTACTATCTGGCAAATGCTGAGCCTATAGCCTTTTTGATCATACTTTGGACATAGATGTTCCAATTTCAGAAGTAGTTTAAACTCATAGTGTTTTAAATGTTTTCTGTTTTTTTTGTTGCACTTTTTTATGTTTGTGGCTGGGTGTTTGGTCTAAGGTTATGACTAAATTAAGTTTATTTTTTTACTTTCAATTTAATGTTGACCCTTTCCTTTGTTAGGATATAAAATATGATATAAATAATAATAAATACACCCAACAGTCACACATATAGTTCGCACCCCAAACTAGGTTAAACATGTATGGTATAGCATCATGGTATCAAGAACTGCGGGGGATAACACCCAGACCTTAAACAAATATCTTTCTGTTATACAAACATTTGTCTTCGTACGGGAATCGAAGTCACGGCTTCTCGTTTTACAATCGGCTACTCGCCTGCTCGCCATAGACGCTGTCAAACGCAAATTTTCATTTCACAAAAACCAATTGAAGATCGAACTATATTAATTAATTCGTTTAACAAAAAATATCAAAAGAACCCTTTGAAACAAATTTCAGCGAGCCAAGGCGATTTAGTTCGTTCAGCCTTACCCATTTAGACATCTGGAAGAGGCGTTCCAGTACAAAAGGTCACTTTGTTTCACTGGATTTAAAAAAACCATCCTTTTGTTGGAGAGCTTAGTGTAATGAAAGGCTTTTACTGTCAATGACAAAACTAAAATGTCTTTTGATTAATTGGCACTAGAAATTTGGATGTAGATTTGTTTTCAAATGGTAATTTGTTACAAATGTAGGTCTTATTGAAATAAAGTTTTCAGAATAGATATAATTGAAATTAAATCGTAGTTACTTATAGAATAACAAAAAATAATGGCTTGTTATCTTTTTTTTATCCTGGTAAAGTGACCACGCTGCACCTGATGGTAAGCACAATGCCGTCCGCAGTTCTTTCTGATACAGTCATACAGTCTAGATGGAACATGCTTATTTAATAACCTTTTCAGTCAAGACTGTATACTGCTTCATATTGAAACTTTGTTTTTTCTTTAGAAGTGCGAGCAGTATTCTATTTCCGGCCGTATTTGAGATTTATATAAGCGGTAGAGCTGACTGGGCATGGATAACCACCTTGTTCGAGATTCCGACCCATCGTGAAATGGCAGATATTACTCCCTCGATTTGACTCCTTGGATTAAGATCCTAGGACACTAAGGTCACTTCGCATTGAGAGAAACACCCTGAAGAACAGGGACGGGAGACACATAACAGTAAGATGTTACTTCATCGGACATAGTAGCTATAACACGGTTAAGCCAGGTCATTCCTTCTCTAAAACAATTATATACGTAATCTTTTTCAAATAGATAAAATGATAAACAAGAACAAAATATTCTCTGCTAATCTTCAATTAATTCTCTTTTATCAAAGCCCATAGTAATTTACACCAAAGCTTTCAATGGATAATTAAAAATCAATTTGGGAAACAATAATTAATCTTCGTTAACAGAAACATGCTTTTATAATCGTGATTGGATATAGCCTAATGCCAAGTTAGCTAATTATTTGATCAAAGAATGAGGTTCTTTATTAATTATTTGATTAAGAAGCCGCTTACTACGAATAATTTAATGAATGAATGAATTAAATGAATCTCAAATACTTGAAACGTAAAATCTGAACTCGAATGTTAACAAAAAAGGAATCCTGGGGACTAGAAGAAGAACTAGAACAGAAGTAGAACCTTAAATCTTTGGAATCACTGTGTTGTTTTTAAAGAGCGTACATGAAGTTGTAACTTTTTTGTTTATGATTCTATGAAGACACGCCTATGAAGTTCTATAATTATTGGCAAGTGCCAATAATTATAGAACTTCATAGGCGTGCCTATGTCAAATGTAAACGGTTTGACTAAGTATAGCATGTCTGTGACGCGAACCCATAAGTCCCCACCCCCCTCTGAAATAAGCTCAAGGCAGTTAAAGGAATTTGCACTTAAAAAAACTCATTTTATCTCAATCGATTCCTCCCCGTATTCATTTCCGACTATAATGATAAAACCCTGTGAAAAACAAAAATAATCATTCATTATCCACATTTATTAGCAGAATTCAGTATAGTGAAAATTAGATTTCTTGAAGTCTTTTAATTCAATTATAAAAAACGCGTATTAAACTGGCTGCCTCAGTCGTAATTGCTCATGCGTTACGACTGTGATGAGGTCTCTGGTTGGATCCCAGGGTCAGGTAAAATTATATTGGCTTTTTCTATTTAGAAATACTCTGTGTCAGCCCGGAGTCTGGAATTGTGTCCGGTATGGCGATAGGCTCATCCCCTATCACATAATGGGACCGTAATAAATTCGGTGATAAGTGGGTGTACTGGTTACACCTCTGCCTACCCCTTCGGGGATTACAGGCGTGAGTGTATATGTATGTTTGTGTATTAAAAAATAACTTATACATATTATTTATCTACGACCGCTTAAATTCAGTAACATATGCACTTATTATATAATCAAATTGACCATAAGAAGAACACAGAAAATGCTTACGATGTTAAACTATTTCAGTATTTTCCTCCATTACAAGAAAATTCGTAGTTTTTCATGTATTGATATGACGTCATTTCGACACGTCGTAAAGTAGGCGTTTAGACTTAATTCTGTAGGAGATGGGTCACTTACGACTAATGTGAGTGGTCATCCCACTAAATATATGGAATTAGAAGGGATCTAAGTGAATGGATTACATTTACAACGTAATTGTTAGTGAGAAAGTAGTTTTACCATATTTCTAGTAACTAGGTAATTGTCGAATTGGAATTATAAATAATAATAATATAATAAATAACACCCAACAGTCACACAGATAGCCCCGATCCCACACTAAGATAAGAGTCTTGTGTTGTGCGTATCAGGGACTACGAGAGACTTTCGGTCTCACAACACCCAGACCCCGGACACAAATATATGTCTGTCACACAAACATTTGTCCCGGTGTGGGAATCGAACCCACGGCCTCTCGTTTTACAACCGGCTACTCGCCAACTGCGCCATGGAGGCTGTCAATTTGAGTGTGATTGGATCTAATCGTGCAAAAACGTTTTAATCTACCGTGTATTTTGAGATATTCAAGTTTAATCATTTATAACTATTTAATTCTACTAAAACATTCCGATTTTTATTTCAAAATTCAGATACGTGTGGATTGCATAATATTAACTATAATATTTGGAATATTTTAATAATACTGGGCCTGATTTAGGCATTAACTATGGGACATAACAGGTCTCAACCCAATAATGCTGCCAGTAAACACGGGAATAATTCACAAGTGACTTCTAATGCATACCAACATAAGTACTTTTTTGGAAATATTCCCGGTAAACGAGTAAGCGGGTCACCTGGTAATGACTGGTCATCGGACTAGTCTCCATCGTCCATTAATTACCACTATTCCAAAATATACATGGGGTACCAACTTTATGACAAAAGTATTAGGAATGATGTAGGTATTCTTTCTGAGTACTGAACCATAATAAGACAAAATTGACTGATTTACATCATATAGGTAAGCTAAACTAATGACTCAAATATTACGCTTTTATCCCTGAACGAGTACACAGAAGTCCAACTGGTTCATCGATCGCTTTCTATACAATTACCCAAACAAAAGCTAATCACGGCTCTCTGTACCCACTACCTAATCTATGAGTATTCATCTTCAAAAACAATTTTCGACAGGAGACATTGACCTTTACGCTATCATTTATTAAGCCCTATTGTAAAGTGAGATTGGAATATTGTGAGAAAATTGTAGGTCCTTGGGAATTAGCCATCGATCCCAACTGTTGTCAGGCGGTAAGTTGCCAAGTAACTTTCAAAGCTGGTGCGAAATTCTCTATTTAAATTTAGAATCGATACTTGAGGGGTTTGAGGTTCAGTGTGCAACGAGTGACGTCAGAATATAATATAAGATGCGAGTTCAAACTACTGTATGCTGCCAGTTACTTTGAGTCTCCAAAAACAATTACTCAAATTGTTATTTTATTATAATTTTTACACAAAAAACAATAAAGTAAGTAGTAAGTAAATTATCTCAATTGGTCATAGCTCATTACATCAAAATTATCATCATGAAGGTATTGCAGACCTTCAGAACACAAATGGGTGTTGCCAAAGAAGGAAGAAGAATTTGAGACTTCTGAAATCTTACTCTAAAAAGCAACAGGAAGTTTCAAACTCATGTACGTTTTCATTTGGGGACGGGTAATACCCCAGTAAAGTCGATTCATTAATACTATATGTAGATTTGTGTTTACTACTTTCATACCATGAACTTTTGACTATGGTCAAATATATATCATCATCATCTATATATGTATCATCTTCACCTTCTAACACCTATTCCACTGGTTCGAAATATTTTTCTTTTAAACTAATTCTATTGCGGGATATTTAAGTAAATGGGATCATCGACCTAATATACCTATGAATCAACAAGACCACTTTGAACTCCTGTGTAATACTAAAGGTTACAAGGTAATAGTACAAAGTCACACATCATCCTTCTCCAAAGACAGTCACCGTAGACAAAGCTAAGTGGTTTTCCCCAGCAATTTTCTTCTCGAAGATAAACTTACGCTTTGTCATCGGTTTATTTCTTTTTATTATATGAACCCTTTTGTGACTGTTTGCCACCTTTGTTTAGTTTATGACATACAAGTTGTCCCCGCGGGGAGCGAGTGACTTTGTGTTTTATTGACTTGATAAAGGTCGCAATTTCGTCTGTATGTTTAGTTTTATCCTGAGCTTACAAAATTACTATCTGAAATTGTAATACAAGAGTTATTATTAGAAATATAAGTGACTGCTGTTGCTCGCGACTCCGCCCACGTGGAGGTCATGTTTGGGAGAAAAAATATATAATACAAAATACGAATTTTCATGCAAACTTAGTGGAGGCCTACGTCATAAAAGGTAGCTACTGCCAAAATTTCAAGTCTCTAACCCCAGCAGATTAGGCTGTGCGTTGATATGTCAGTCACTATTCATTCTGCATATCAATGACATGCTGTCTATCGATAGCATGCATTGTTATGCAGATGATAGTACTGTCGACGTGCGATACACCGGCCAGCAGGGTATCCCTCGGAGCACTTTGGAAGAAAGACGGTTAGAACTTGTGTCGGAAATCGAGAGCTCTCTAGGGCGGGCCTCTGAATGGGGTGAAAGGAACCTAGTTCACTTCAACCCCACGAAGACACAAGTTTGCGCATTCACCGCAAAGAAGGACCCATTTGTCATGGCGCCACAGTTCCAAGGAGTCACTCTCCGGGTTTCCGAGGGTATTGGGATCCTCGGCGTCAATATATCGAGCTTGGTCCAGTTTAGGAGTCAAGTGGAGGACAAAGCCAAACTGGCTAGCAAAAAATTGGGGATCCTGAACAGAGCGAGGCGTTATTTCACGTCGGGCCATAGATTGGCGCTTTATAAAGCGCAAGTCCGGCCCCACGTGGAATACTGTTCTCATCTCTGGGCAGGTGCCCCGAAATACTTGCTAGACCCACTTGACTCCTTACAGAGGCGGGCCGTTCGAATTGTCGGGGATCCTGATATCACGGATAGCCTGGAACCGTTGGGGCTGCGGAGAGACTTCGGGTCTCTCTGCTTGTTCTATCGTTTGTTCCACGGGGAGTGCTCCGAGGAACTGTTTAAAATGGTGCCTACATCTCCATTTTATCATCGCACCACCCGACACCGCAACAGAGTTCATCCATACCACCTGGAAACGATTCCGTCTAGCACGGTTCGTTTCCAGCGTTCATTTTTACCACGTACGTGCAAGCTCTGGAATGAACTCCCTGCTGCGGTGTTCCCTGAGCGCTATGACATGTCCTTCTTTAAACGAGGCTTAAAAAGAGTAGTCCTTCAACGGTAGGCAGCGGCTTTGCTGTGCCCTGGCATTGCAGAAGTCTATGGGCGGCGGTGACTACTTACCATCAGGTGGCCCGTCTGCTCGTCTGCCTAACAAGGCACTAAAAAAAAAAAAAAAAATCAGTTACTTCTTTTATATATACAGATTAGTGTGGCTATAACTTTAGGGATGGTTTTTCAAAAAATGTGAAACACGTATTTTTTTATTTCCTACCAAAAGCCTAAATATGAGTTTTCAGATCCATAACTTGAGGAATTATGGACTTGCCATACAAATTTTGAACTCCTATTGGACCCCTTTCAAGATTGATTTTTGAGAAAAAAGATGCCTATGTCCTTCTCCGGGATATAATCTATCTCCATGCCAAATTTCATCACAATCCGGTCAGCCGTTTAGTCGTGAAAAGGTAACAAACATACAAACAAACAAAGTTACTTTCGAATTTATAGTATTAGTATGGATAAAGTCATGATGCACTTGTGCTGTATGTTCACTGTTGTATAGAAGAGGCTGGCAAACGAGTAAGTGAGTGACCTGTTTTGTATGTTCACGTTACAACAATACATGAAAGTATTTTTTGGTCTTGTATCTGTATATATAAAAGAAGAAACTGACTGACTGACTGACTGATCGATCAACGCACAGCCTAAACGGCTGGGGTTAGAGACTTGAAATTTTGACAGTAGGTACCTTTTATCACGTAGGCATCCACTAAGGAAGGGTTTTTGAAAATACCACCCCTAAGGGGGTAAAATAGGGGATGAAAGTTTGTATGAAAATCAGTCATTTTTGAAGTTAAATTCATGAAAATTAGTATTTGGCATTTTAGTTAAAAATAAAAAAATATATGTTTCAGGATTTTTGGAAATTCCACCCCTAAGGGGGTAAAATAGGGAATGGAAGTTTGTATGAAAATCCGTCCTTTTTAAGTTAAACGCATGAATATTGGTATTTTGTATTGTATACTTTTTCTCCCAAACATGACCTCCACGCGGGCGGAGCCGCGAGCAACAGCTAGTTTCACATATAACACTACAGCAATGGTTCTACGCACAGAACATAGAAAGTTCTATGTTCTGTGGTTCTACGCGTATTATGAGAGTAGTTTTACGCTGCCTAAGCCGGTGTTTTCAAGCCATAGACAAATACCTGCAGCTTTGCTTAGTCTAATCTATTCGAAATGTTACAAATAAAATAACATTTCTACAATTTACTTTTAGTTATAGAATACGAATATTATGTCTAAAAAGAAAATGATTCTATTAAACATATTAATCATAATAAATACAATGCTTTAGCCAAACATCACAGCGATTAGAGGACATAATGGCGGCATAGAGATGGCGGATAAGGCAAGTTAAAACTTGTAATCAATCATCTTTCTGCCGAATCATTGCTAGAATCGTCGTGTCGGTGATTTTGCTGGAATTAATAAATTAATCTGTTTAGTAAGTCGTTTTTGTATTTTCAGATTTTGGGATCTTAGGTATGAAACATTTTGAAGTAATTTATATTAGCTTGTAAATATTTGCGTATGTATTTAGTAGTGTAAGGCGTTACTGACTCATAAGTTTTATGGTGCTAGGATACTGATATCTGCCCGGATAGCGACCACCGTACACAGGGTGCAAAACCCGCCATAGTGGCACACGCCTATGTTCTGGGATCAGCCAGTGTACATCCAGTCTTTGTCGAGGGTCTAGAGTTGGGGTACGATGTTTGGTCGTATTGTGGCCTTCTGAGTACTCTAATTCTAGACCCTGACCGCTTCTTCACCTTCTTGCCCAGCCGACTGGCATGATTGTGTTCCGTAGCGGGAGATAGATTGTCTCTCGTCTCACTACTTGATACTCTAATTGGACGACACTGCGCTTACCATCAGGTGCAGTGTGATCACTTAGCCGCGCCAGAATAAAAAAATAGCAGTAGTAGTTGGTCTTATAATATATACGATGGACTGAATCTAAATGATGTATAACATTTCATGGATTCAATAAATATTTGATTGATTGATTGGTTATATAATATGGTGGTACGAATACCATCCTAAAATTCACATTTCAGCAAAATTTTCAACGCAGTCCGATTTTTTAGTAGACTTCATCTAAGATTTCATACGAGATTTGGCGACATTCCATATAGATCACATTAGATGGGAATCTGTTGGTAAGGCTCAGTGTGTGTGCCTTAAAAAAGTATGTAAAGGTGTTACTGCTCATGTTAGGGGTTTGGTAGATAACCAACCAACCTTGTGAATCTTAGGAAGAACATAAAGAAGCGTGTCATTGCAAATGTGGGGCTTCCTTCATTTTAAGGCAGGGGAATAGCTGGAACAATATCACCGGGCTGGTTCAATATTTTCTTTTATCCTGGCACAGCAGAGACCTAGTGCTCTGGGCAGATTCTATAATAGAACCATGCTGGCTTAAGTAACTAGATATATACAAGCTGCAAGAGAATGCAACTCATAAGATGGCCACTGTAGCGGATTATTCATTGTGTATACAGTTGTCACTCTCACCCTCTTTCACTCTTTCTTCTTTCTTCTCTTTCACTGTTAAGGTACGGCTACTTTCGAATCAGGTACGAATATGTTCCCTCACACCAACAATGGGAATGAGTTTTATATATTTTTTTTTATGGCATAGTCCGACAAACGAGCCAGTGGGTCACCTGATGTTAAGTGATCTCCACCGCCTATGAACATCCACAATACCGAAAGTATCATGTATGTGCTGTCGGCCTTGAAGGACAGGAATAGGGATTAGGGAACGGAAGGGGGAATTTGGGCCTCCGGATATCTCACTTACCATACGAAATGCGACAGTAACCTGTCACTTTACGTTGGTTTTCTGTGAGACAGTGGTACTACCCCGGTCGAGCCGGCCCATTCATGTTGTAGACAAATATGTCTACAGCGTGGCTCTACCACTATCAGTTCTACCGCTCTATATATATCAAAAGGTATTTATGAATAGATCTGAAGGTGTTTATGCATATGTAAAATTCCTTAATTTATTAATTTCTTCTGTTCAAATATCAAGTTAAATATCGTAAGTAAAAATGAAGACCAAATTTTTGCTTTATCGACACATTTTTTGAATACTTTACTACCACCAACGTAGCCAAATTTATTGACGCAGTTCATAATAAAGTTTGTTCCAACCAGAGTTAATGTCATAAACCAGTCCAATAAGGGCGTACTTATACCAATTTATGATAAAACCTGGCATTACCCGGCAAAATTAAACGGGCCGTTCCGATCGCGGAAATCTTTGAATACATTTGAACTTTTATTAAAACGTTCATTCGCATCAACCCTAAACGGCATAACGTTTGATGACGTCATTACAACATAATTTACATAATCACCCACCGATGCACTTGAGCATCGAAATTGAACCAATAACCAAAAGTGGTAGAGTCGAAAATCACTTGATCGAGTAAAAATTTTCACGATTTCACTTGAAAGTGTCTCTCGTAACAAAACATTGTATATTACTATACTTTACATTCAAAATGATAGGTAATGATTGTTTAGAGCTCGGTCGTTTTGAATGGCTTAGATTTCGGGAATTTTAATGAGCTTTAAGTAAAGGCTTAAAGTTTCATGGTCTTTGCGATACAGCTGGACTTAAGTAATGGGGAAACGGTATTAACAGACTAATAGAACGAACTTTTCACAGAATTTATTGCGGTCCCATAATGTAATAGGGGGCGAGCCTATCACCATACCGGGCACAATTCCAGACTCCGGGCTGATACTGAGTATTTCTAAATAGAAAAAACCCAATATCAATTTACCAGAACTTGGGGATCAAACCCGAGACCTCAGCACAGCAGTCGTAACGCACACGCAATTATAGCTGCGCCACCGAGGCAGTCAATAAACAAAATAATAATATTTATACGATCTATGTTTACAATTTATTGTCTAAACTAAAGAAATCCTATGATTATCAGATATCATCTTACTATTAAGATGATGAGAGGGTTCGAAAGTGAACTATAACAATAACTAGAGAGGGATAAAGAGAGTGGAACTCTTTGCCGGAGTATATATTTGCCGATAATTATAACCTGGGTGTCTTCGAGTCAAGAGTGAATAGGTATCTTCTAAGCGAGCGTGCTCCACCGTAGACCACGTCATCATCATTAATGACTTTTATATTGAGCAAACTAATGGAAGTACAAAAAATAACCAAAGAAATCCTGTTTTTAAATCTAAAATGCCATTCACGAATAAAAATTCAATGTTTATGCGACCGTCCCTTCCTGAAGATGTACACAGTATTATTAGATCCTTAAAAAATAAAAACAGTGTGGGTTATGACGACATATGTACTAAAGTGTTGAAATATGTTTCTCCAATAGTAGCTCCACCTCTCAGTCACATAATTAATTTAAGCATATTAAATGGTATATATCCAGACAAATTAAAACCAGTTATTATTAAACCTATGCATAAGAAAGATTCTAAAGAAGCAATGAAAAACTATTGACCTGTAGCTTTAATACCAATTATATCAAAAGTTTTTGAAAAATTTATATATCATGCTCTTAAATTTATTGAAATTAACCAAATACTTGCTAATGAACAAAAAGGTTTCCGAAAAGATAATTCAATAAACATGGCAATTTTTGATCTCGTTTCTCCTATATTAAAAAAAATTGACCAAAGAAAACCTATTTGTGCTATATTTATGGACATGCAAAAGGCATTTGATTTTGTTGACCATAACACACTTATAAAAAAACTGGAAGCCCATGGAATCAGAGGGTGACCGAATTCAGTATACCGAAATAACACATATTTCTCCTAAATCAGCCAAGGAAATTAAATTTAGATCGAAAGGCCGCAAAATTAAATTCGGTGTTCCACAAGGAAGCGTATTAGGTCCTTTACTATTCTTACTGTATATAAATGATCTCCCCAGGCATATAAGTCATCAGATGGTGTTGTTCGCAGACGATAGTACTGTTTTAATTCATTTCGATAACCCTTGTGTCTTTGAAAACGACATAAATAATGCACTTAGCACAATCATTGAATGGCTTACAGATAACAATCTTTTAATTAACATAGACAAAACTAAAGTCATGTTCTTTTCCCAGCGAGTAAAGTCACCTGGCTGTGTTGTTAAGTATAAAGGTAATATTGTCAAAGAAACAACTACAACCAAATTCTTAGGCTTACAATTAGATAGGGATATGTCATGGAAAACACACGTTGACAATGTTTGCAAGAGGGTAAGTAAATATTCATACGCCCTGTATAAGTTGTCTAAAGTAGTTGATATGAAGGCCGTCGTAGTAGCGTATCACGGGTTCGTGGCGTCGACGTTGCGCTATGGCCAGGGACAGGGTCTTTAAGGCGCAAAAGCGTTGCATTCGAGCTATGGTCAAGATTAAAACATCAGAAAGTTGTAAACCACACTTCATATCATTACAATTATTGTCATTTCCATGTTTATACATTTTTGAAGTGGCAGTATTTGTCAAAAGTAATACCAACTTATTTTTAAAAAACTATCAAGTATCCCATCGTACATTGCGCAATAACCAAAAACTGTGCATTATGCCATCGAACACTAAATTAAAGCATGAAAGCTTATTCTGTTTAGCACCTAAAATTTTTAATAAAATACCAAATTCAATAAAATCGCTTAATGTAGTACAATTTAAAACAAGATTTTTCAATTTACTTAAAAATAAATGTTATTATTCTGTTACAGAGTATTTAAACGATAGTAGCCTATGAATGATCTCAATGTTGTTATTTATTACTTAAGGAAATTTAAGTTTGTTTTTTTCTCATTATTAAAATTTTTATGTAGTTTAGTTTAGTCGAGTAATAAAAAACAAATAACTTTATGTGATGTAACAGTCAACATAAAACTAATATATGTGTACGCTGATGAACGGCAAAGCATTGTGAACAATATTTTATGTATTTCAATAACACCTGTAAACTACCTATGCTTACAAATAAAGAATTTGATTTGATTTGATTTGATTTCATTTACCATCAGGCGAGATGGTGGTCAAACGCAAGCCTATCTAGCTAAAAAATTGTTCATCTGTCCTAGTATTATACTGCGCGCAAATTGTTACCAAAGGCGGATGTAAGAGAGCTGCACTGCACCTGATGGTAAGCGCAGTGCGGTCCAATTAGCAAGAGACTCTCTATTCCCCGCTACTCAACAAAATCATGCCTGCCTGCTTCTTCACACTACGCCATGGGCAAGAAGGTGTAAAAGCGGTCGAGGGTCTGGTGTCAGATTAATCAGAAGCCTGCAAAACGGCCAAACATCGTACCCCAACTCTAGACCTCTGACAAACACCGGATGTAAACTGGCTGATCGTGGACCGCAACACACTTACGTGTGCAACTATGCCGGGTTTTACACCCTGTGTACGGTACAAATCAATGATGATTAATATATAATCTGATGTAGATCATACATACATTACATATATATAGATCAAGTTATATGGTTATACGATGTTACATACAGATATCCTACCACCAGCAGTAAATAACATTTCAATAAACCTTGATTGAGTTTCTTTGTGCTTTTTACAGAAGGCGATTTCAAAGCATCCGTAGTCTTCAATGATTTATACAATACTTGACGTTTAAAATTGGCCTATTTGCTCAATAAACATCTTTATTTGCATTTGATTTAAACAGCCACACCACTATGTTTATTAGATTAGGCAGGATTAGATATGATTCATACATCGATGAACATAATATTTACTTTTTTTTCTTTAGTGAAAATGTAATCTTTGTCTAAACAAGTGCCAGATTAATTACGAGGAATCAGGATTATCGATAACAACATTCTATAGTTCAATTTCAAGGAATCCAAAGTTATCGATAATCATATTAAATCCTAGATACAATTTAAAAGTATAATTTATTACTCCGATACTCGTACTTAGATATAACTTTCTGGAACACATGTTTTGGGTTAGAATTACTGTTCAACACACGTGTTCTCATAATCTGTTTAGAGCTTACTAAATAAATAAAAAATAAAACCCAAGCTCATATTACAAATAATATCTCAATCCAGGAATCGAGCTTAAAACTCCTTGAAAGTCAACGTATACTGCTAACCCAATGAAGCAATCCTAAAATGTATGGAACAATAACATTGTAATACAATTGTATAGGCCTAATATTCATTTGTTTTGCATAACGGCCTCTGTGGTGTAAATAGCAAAGGGCCTGCTAAGATACAATAAATTGGAGGTTAGATTCCCTCACTGGAATAAATGAATGTAACTGTTTGTTCCGGATCTGAGTTTTGTATAAGCAGAACAATCAATCTGGGTTTTACTTTTGTTCACGATAATATGTTGTCTCCTTTAGATCAGTTTTACATTAAGATCTGGCTTGTCTTATTGTCTAATGGCTTAGCCGCGAACGATGTTCTGACTGAATTGAATCCGTTTGGCTTGGTCAGTAAAATTGGTGACATCGTTACGTGCTTAAGACCAGGTAGATAGATACTTAGATTACATTTGTTTCTCTGTTTGACCAGTTCGTTTACAACGCGTTGCACAACTAAGCTGCTATAAGTAAAAGTTTTTTTATTCATAAAAAGTACACCGACTTCAATAGAAAACAAATTATGCGTCACTATAAAATTTCAGGGTTGCCCTTGATTTGTCTGATATCCTATCATCAGATCCTGACTTGGTGCCAATGGGACCACCTGGGAAGTATACCTTTTTAAACAAAAAAAGAATTTCTCGAATCAGTCCAGGCGTCTTCGAGTTATCAGGTAACATACATAAAAAAAAAAAGATTGTTAACCTCCTCCTTTTTTTAAGTCGGTTAAAATAGAAAGTTGCATAGTGGGTATTTTACCATAGCACATTGTCTGTTTGGTGCAATAAAAAGGATTTTATTTTGAACGTATCACCTTGTGCGAGATTTTTGTCACTCGTCCGCGAAATATCTCATGTGTTATGTTAAAGTTGGTTGCTCTATGGCGTCGCTATACTCCTTAGAATACCCCGAGATCGCTTCGTAAGTGCCGAAGAAGTCCACCGCGGGGTTTTAGCTGGTGTCAGGTGGGATGTACATAGGGATAGGGACTCAGTCCAGCGGCTGCCCGGATAGCCATCATCCGGGCGAGGGGGTGCTGGGTCATAAGACCGGCTAGTCCAGCATAACCGTTTTATTCTCATTCCGCTTCCCCCCGGAGCGGGCCGCAGTAATAAAATGCATACACCGAGACAATAAAAAAAATGGTGACGCTATGAGATTGATGTTCCATTAACCTAAGTACAATGAAGTTGCCACATGTCGTCGCTGTAGGAAGTGGTAGAGCCACGCTGTAGACATATTTGTCTACAGCATGAATGGGCCGGCTCGACCGGGGTAGTACCACTGTCTCACAGAAAACCAACGTAAATTGACAGTTTACTGTCACGTTTCGTATGGTAAGTGAGATAACCGGAGGCCCAGATTCCCCCTTCCCTTCCCTAATCCCTATTCCTGTCCTTTAAGGCCGACAACGCATTCATGATACTTTCGGTATTGTGGATGTTCATGGGCGGTGGAGATCACTTAACATCAGGTGACCCACTGGCTCGTTTGTCGGACTATAATATAAAAAAAAAAAAATAGCCCAAGTTACAATATTCATATTCTGAAATATATGGCAAATAAATTTCCTAAGAGATAATAAATTCACCCAATACTTTATTCGCAATGTGTCAAGTATCATGATGAAAGGTATCGGAAAAAATGCAATCGCCATAAACGTCTGATATTGGTACTATTGTACCACACATCACCCTTTACGAGAACGTAAACTTCTATTCTAAATATTTTATGTTCTGTTTATTTATTAACCGACTTCTATAAAGGAGGAGGTTAACAATTCGTCGGAATACATATTTTTTTTTATGTATGTTACCTTATTACTCGAAGACGCCTGAACCGATTCGAGAAATTCTTTTTTTGTTAAAAGGGCATACTTCCCAGGTGGCCCCATTGGCACCAAGTCAGGATCGGATGATTGGATCTCAGAAAAATCAAGGGCAACCCTCAAATTTAGTAGTGCATATAGTGACGCATAATTTGTTTTTTATTGAAGTCGGTGTACTTTTTATGAATTAAAAATCTTTTTTATCAGGTACATTTTATTAGGACCAATGTGAGAAGTATCTATGTCAGAGACAAACGAGGTACGTAGGTAAACGAGTAAATGGATACTTTATAATATAGTAACTCCACTTGCTCATTTAATAATAAATTAACCTCACTGTTAAAACAAATAAAAATACCGAGGCCGTGGGCTCGATTCCCATACCGGGACAAGTGTGACAGACAGATTTTTTGTCCGGGGTCTGGGTGTTTTGAGACCGAAAGTCTCTCGTACTCCCTGATACCCACAACACAAGACTCGTATTTAGTGTGATCGGGGATATGTGTGTGACTGTTGGGTGTTATTTTTATTATACCAGGTTCTCAGGGTTGAGAAATCTCTACATTAATCACGGGTAGACATGTTGTACAAAACTTAACTCACAAACAGACAGTGTACCACAAATAATTGAACCAGTTGCGTACTCCGGACGTACAAGTTCCACAGCAGCCACTACTTGTATCGTAACTCCAAACTTGTGTTCATCGATTACCTATACTTCTATTAGTACTAACGGTTTGTTTATCCCAATGCCTTTGAGCATGTTTCAGGAAACTCTGAACTGTTTTTGTGTGTTGCGCTCTTTTGCTTTTAGGAGTAGGTATAACTTCTAACGCCTTTAGTTAGGAGAGGAGGCCCGTGCCTAGCTGTAGGACAATGTACTAAAAAAATAGACGGCCCATTTGTTAATTTTAGTAAAGACTTTTTGAATATCATCATCATCATGTCAGCCGAAGGACGTCCACTGCTGGACATAGGCCTCCCCCAAAGAGTGCCACAAGGACCCGCTCTGCGCCACCCGCATCCAGCGGACTCCCGCGACCTTTACCAGGTCATCAGTCCACCTTGTGAGGGGTCTACCCACGCTGCGCCTTCCGGTACGTGGTCGCCATTCGAGAACCTTTCCGCCCCAACGGCCATCGGTTCTACATTTTTGAATATATAAGAACTATTTATTTGGTACTAGAAAATATATCTCCTATACGCTTTCTAGCACCGATAACCTAGTTGGTAGTGGTACGAACTGTCGAGACGAAAGTGGTATGTCGAAAACCAGCCCACATGGCATACAGCTCTGGCTTTTCTTAAGTTACGTGTATATTCATTGTTCTTTTACACTTGTTTTAACGGAGAAGGAAAAAGTCGTGAGGAAACTAATGGAAAGGAATGTATTATACATTGTCTTACTGCTGGGCACGGGCCTCCACTACTAATGAGAGGGGTTAGGCCTTAGTCCACCACGATGTGGGTTGCCAACTTCACACACCTTCAAAATTGTTATTTAGAATTCTTAGCCTTTTTTTTTTCTTAATTTTACTTCACCGTTAAAACAAGAAAAAATTAAATATGAATACACACAGAACTTCGAATAGTCAGAGGTGTATGCCATTTGGGCTAGTTTTTGAACTCTCTACTTTCGTCTTGGCAGTCTGTATCACTTCCAACTAGGCTATCGGTACTCACTAAAGATTTTTTTTATTCAGGCACGGCAAAGTGACAACACTGTACTCAGGTACTGGTTTATACTAGTTGATGTTAGTTAGTTACGTCTGCACAGACAAAACGGATTCCCAATCAATACTATTCATTTATTTTTTCCGATATCATTCAACTTTCGCGATATATCAAAAGCGTGATTCACGGCATACCTGCGGTCCGATAGAGCTCTCGATTCCGCGCTGTAAATCAAAATTTATGAAACCGAATAAAAAATAGACATACTATATTTCCACCGTACGAGGGAAAGTAACTCAATTAACGATATTGGCGGTCGGTGGGAGCAAGTTAGGAGCAGGCAATTCACTGATATGGGGCACAGTTGAAGCGCAGAAGGTTAAAACAATTACGACATTTATACAATGGCAGGCAACTAGCCGGCTGTGAAACGAGAGAGCGTGGGTACGACTCCAGCAGCGAGACAAATGTTTGTGTGACAGACAGATATTTGTTTCGGATCTGGATGTTGTGGGACCGTAGTCCCTCGTAATTTTTGATTCCCATGATACAGGTTTTACTTAGTGTGGGGTCAGAGCTATGTGTGTGACTGTTGGATGTATTTAATTAGCGGATTACTTTTTCTGATTAATGTTTTTGATGCATGCAAGGTCGGGAAAATCTAAAAATCTTGGACTTCAGTCTCCTACAGTACCGATAGTCACACATATGAAACTCCAGACAAAAGCTAATTTAAGACAAATGTCAGTTCAGTACAAATATAACAAATCGAATATTTCCCCTGGCATTTTCATCTTAGAATTTTTATATTTAAGTTGGACCACTGTTACCACATCAACTTGAATAGAGCTAAAGCCCAGAAACTAGTTAGCTAATAGCGAGAGATAAATGACTGGTTCGGTTATGTTTGTAAAGTTGTGGATTCCGTGTGAGGGTTGAAATAACCGCTCTGTTGAAATCTGATATTGCTTTGTTGATTAAAGTAACAGATGAGCTACATTTTTATTGATCGGATTATATCGGCGGTATTTGATTTAAGAGACATTTTTGAGAATTTACAAGAGTATTTTTGGATTTGATTTTCAGAAAAAAATATTATTAAGTAAAAATACTATTTATGACAATAATGATTGTATGTTTTTTGTTTACAGCGAAGAAAGAGAAAGAATGAAAGCTAATGCAGAAAAAGTAAAAAATTGAACCCTACCACCGTGCTGGAATACCGGCAGGTAGAATAAATAACAAATAAATAAATACGCCCAAACGTCACACACAAGGTCCAGGCCCTGCACTAGGTCAAACCTGTATCGTGAGTATCAAAAACTACGGGGGATTGAGATCCCAAAACATTTAAATCCAAAAACAAATATTTGTGATCCACACATATGGGGATCGAACCCGCGACCTCACAACACTCTCAACACTCGTTGCACAACCGACTACTTGCCCGTTGTACCACAGAGGCTGTCAGAAAAACAGTTTAACATAAAGTTAAACCATTTCAACTAACACTTAAGCAACTTTAAATCACACATGAATTGGGTAGCATTGATATTGCACGTCCTCGCTTACAATGCGGCAACAAGCGTAGCAAACAAACAGGTGAAGCTAATTTACAGCGTGTAAAAGTAATGGCAACGCAAAGTGACCACACTGAACCTGATGGTAAGCACAGTGCCGTCCAGTTAGAGTATCAAGTAGCGAGGGACAATATCCCTCGCTACTCAACACAATCAAGCCGGTGTAGCTTCTTCACACTACGCCATTAAATATATTTTATTAAATGATCCTACTGTGGCAGCCTATATCGGCTATGAATTACGAGGACTTAGGTTATATGCAACGCTTGGAATCAAATAGCTTAAATTATGGTCTTTCTATCAATCGTGAGAAAACTTATATGATTATAGTAGACAGGCTTCGCAACAACCAACCGCACCTCAGTCACATAGCAAATTATTTAGGCTCCAATATAACTAACACTGGGGGTTGCGAAGATGAGATCCGAAGACGTTGTTCAGTGACCCGATCTGCTGTCGAGAACCTCAGATAGATTTGGAAAGACCGCGAAATAACCAAAAACACAAAGTTTCGACTTATGAGAAGTCTCGTCTTTCCAGTCTTTCTTTACGGAGCTGAGACGTGGATGTTGAGCTTGAAGGAACAAAGAAAAATCGATGCGCTGGAGATGTGGTGCTGGAGACGGTTGTTAAAGATTCCCTGGACTGCACACCGTACCAATACATCGACGCTAAAAGAACTCAACATAAAGGAAAGATTATCCTCGACTGTACAAATACGAAAACTTAAGTTCTTCGGACACGTAACCCGCAATGAAGGCTCAATGAAACGTCTGGTGGTGCAAGGTATAATGGAAAAGATCCCGTGGTCACCCTCCGACAAGATGGTCAGACCTCATTAAATCCATTACACACTCTACAATGACGGAATGTTCTCGCAAAGCTCATAACAGAGATCAATGGAGATGCATCGCGAGAGCGGCTACTACAAATTATTCTGGACCCGACGTAACCGCGACCACTCTGCCTAGAGTGCACGACTAAGAAGAAGAGGTTATATAAAGTGGTAGAGCCACGCTGTAGACATATTTGTCTGCAGCATGAATGGGCCGGCTCGACCGGCGTAGTACCACTGTCTCACAGAAAACCAACGTAAAGTGACAGTTTACTGTCGCGTTTCGTATGGTAAGTGAGATATCCGGAGGCCCAGATTCCCCCTTCCCTTCCCTAATCCCTATTCCTGTCCTTTAAGGCCGACAGCGCATACATGATACTTTCGGTATTGTGGATGTTCATGGGCGGTGGAGATCACTTAACATCAGGTGAGCCACATGCTCGTTTGTCGGACTATGCAATAAAAAAAATAAAAAAAAAAATAAGATGAGGAACATTTTTTTTTGTTAATTTGTTCACAGTGTAAAGAGCTCACTTCGTATCGTCATGGAATAAAAATATCATCTGCGTTTGCATCATGTCAATTTTAGCAGTTCCTATTTCGGGATTGAAGTTGTTGTTAATGTGAAAAAAGGTTATATTTATCACACCACAGGGTATAAATATCATTTGCAACCTTTAGATGCATCTCGCCTACCTCTTCAGAAATACATGTGCATCGATTTATTTAAAAGGACATAAATTCAAACTTAATTACTTGTAATTTGGTCTGATTCAGAAGTCATTAAGTTCACAAAGCTTATTTGCATTTTGATCACTCATTTGCATTCTTAACTACTTGCAGGTAATTTTTAATCTATATAAAAAATTCAGAATTGATTTGGAAATTTAGTATTCTTTAAAGCCCTGATAAAGTTCTTAGTGGCAGAAATATTGGAAATGTTTCCCGGAATATTTACTAATACTTTTGTAGAAAGCTTACGGACTAATACAATCAGGTAGTTATAATTACAAGATAATGAAAAACTGTTGCCAATGACAAGCTTCAGAATATTAATAATAAGATATATACAACGTTTCCTTAAATATAGGTATTTCTACCAGGTAAAATGGTAAATTTTCGAAATTTCGAATATTGGAAATATTCCACAACAATTTGAACTGTTTTTTCTATGAGATATCAGTTTCCTACGTATCTATAAAAGTAATCACGATAACCTGATAAAGGCTAGTAATTAATAATTAAAAATCAAAACCAAATTGAAATAAAACTAATTTTACGGATTTTATCGCGGTTTATTTGCTTTTTTAACCCGACGTTTCGAAAGCTTTACAGCCTTCATGGTCACGGGGCGGACATCGTTCACTAAACCTACGTAACGTACTATGTAATGTGTAATATTCGCGTAAACTTAAGAAATCATTATTTAAGCACAAATAATAAGTTCTAAAAACAAATAAGTCAAATCTTATCTGTACAAGGATTACTCAAAAACAATTACACATGAGTGTAGCATTAATTTAGCAGCGCTCCGAACGCGCCAACAACCGTGGAAAACGGTTAGCGCACGTAAATGTTCCACTCACAATTACTTTACACCTGTTACAAATTTATTACTCTTCCCAACTAAACGTGTGATTCATACGTTAATATTATAAATATATTCTTATGCTTATTAGGGATGGTACATTCTTTAACAGACATCACATGTAGCAACTGCACAATAATTGGAATGATTGATGGAAAGAACGGTAGGCAGCGGCTTTGCTGTGCCCTGGTATTGCAGAAGTCTATGGGCGGCCACTCTTACCATCACGTGGCCCGTCTGCCTATCGAGGCACTAAAAAAAAAATAATGAAATTGAACATGTACAAGTTTTTTTTTATTCTGGCACGGCAAAGTGACCACACTGCTCCTGATGGTAAGCGCAGTGCCGTCCAATTAGAGTATCGAGTAGTGAAAGACGACCTATCCCCCGCTACTCAACACAATCATGCCGGCCTGCTTCTAAAGCTAAAGAATTAAAAAAACTAATTATATTATTATCTTGCGTAAATAGGAGAAGTAGGATCATTATATATCACATTTACATGTCAAGATGGATCCGGTACATTCTTTAAGAGACAATCACACACTAATTGGAATCATTGATGGAAGAAAGGAAATTAAACATTTTTCCTAAAGCTAAAGAATTAAAAAAAAATATACATATTATTATCATGTGTAAGTAGAATAATTGAATATCACACTTACATGTCAATTATTTTAACTAGATGGATCCGGTATTTCTTACTCCCGCAAAAAAATGACGAAACAAAATCACACGGTTATCTCTTTTAAATTCCAGAAAATTATGCTGAATTATACGAATGTAGAGCAATCTCTGGTAATATTGTTAAAAAGCCATAGCCTTCCATAGATCAATACTATGAGAATTACATTATTTTGTACCCCTTATCCTATACATTCCCCCATTTTCATCAATTCAATCAATAATCCCCATTCATGTACCTTAAATACCCTCTTTTATCACAAAATGAACTCCCAAGCTCCGTATTTCACCACGTATTACACGATTAACACGTAAAACTGTACTCTGAATTTATTAACGAAATATTTAGGCGCGAGTCCCTTACGCTGCTGTCTTAATCTTAACGACATGATACATCAACAGGGGTAACTCTCGGATAAATGTGAGATTTACTCAAGAAACGGGGTTTAGGGACACTGCGTTAATTGGATAGTACTGTTAAATTCCTTCAGACTCCGTAGCAGTGGGTTAGCAGCCGGCTGTGAAACAAGAGGCCGTGGGTTCGATACCCACACCGGAACAAATGGTTGTCTCACAGACAGATAGTTGTGTCCGGGGTCTGGGTGTTGTGAGACCGAAAGTATCTCGTAGCCCCTGATACCCATAACACAAGACCAGTATCTTATTGTGGGGTCGGGACTATGTGTGTGACTGTTGGGTGTTATTTATTTATTTATTTGTTTCGGGTCTGGGTGCTGTGAGACGGTAAGTATCTTATGGTTCCTGATACCCACGACACAGTACTCGTATCTTAGGTCAGAATTATGTGTGACTGTTGGGTGTAATTTATTGATTTATAAGATTTCCTCTAACGTGGCTCTATTCAGAATGGTAGAGTCACGCTGTGTTGTATATTCTGCTTTATGGGCACGAGTTTCTACTATTGAGGGTTTAGATTTAATAAACATAATTATTTTATCCGTATGGTTAATTTCCATCTGTGTTTTGACTTGTCATAACTGCCTTTTATATGCCTACGTGATCAATAAAGATTTTTATTTTCTCTATGCTGGTCGAGTGCGGGTTGATAGACTTCACACACCTTTGAAATTCTTATGGTCAATTCACAGGTATACTGATTCAGAACATTTTCCTTCATCGTGAAGCAAGGGATAATTAATAATTATTACACATGTAACTTTGAAAAGGCTGAAATGAATGCAATTTGGGCTGGGTTCGAACCTACGACTATCATTTTAACAGTCCGTAATGGTCCTAACTAGGCTATCGATGCTTATTTTAACATTCGACAGCCTCGGTGGCGCAGTTGTAATTGCGCATGCGTTACGACTGCTGTGCTGAGGTCTCTGGTTCGATCCCCGGGTCGGGTAAAGTAATATTGGATTTTTCTATCTAGAATTCTCAGTATTAGCCGAAGTCTGGAATTTTTGCCCGGTACAGCGATAGGCTCACCCCCTATCACATTATGGGACCAATATAAATTCGGCGAAAAGTGGTTGTACTTGCTATACCTATGCCTACCCCTTCAGGGATTACAGGCGTGAGTTATGTATGTATGTATGTATTTTAACATTCTTTCTCATTTCGTTAACATTATTATATTAGGTAAATTTAAATAGAGTGCTTTTCAAATTCAATTTTTGCTTTGATATAGAAACTAAATATAAATAACGAAGTATCACACTACCATAAAAACCTTTTACAACACTTACGTAACAGAAATACATACTTAATGGTCTAGACTTATTCAAGAAGGGACTAAAATATTTTTAAATAGGCATCCATTTACGAAAATTGACGCTTGTTTTTGTAAAAACAACCTCTGTCTAATGTAAAATAAGACCTCATTTATAATTTATTAGTATTGCGTGGGTACAGTCTGTAATGCCTAGCATGAAAAGTAACCTATCTTCTTCCATTTTCCACCGGCTTTCAAGTAGCTTCATTACACATTACATATACATTTTATAAAAACCAAATCAACAGATACATAAAGCTTTCGGTCGGAGCTTTGCTACCGTAGGCTATACAAATGTTGTCCCCTTCCTCCCCTTAAAATATGAATTAAAAAAAACCTGATATATACAGTGAGTTTGACAAACGTGGTATTAATGAAAGCTCCACATATAGACTTATTGATAAGAAAATTTGAAATGTAAAAATTTGATTTTAAAAGTGTAGGCATTTTTACAAAGCGATCTTTTGTATTATTACTTTTATTTTATTATATTAAATATACATAAATACTGCAAACATAGTTCGTTTTCATTTAGTGGCTCCAATTATTCATATAAGATGAGGTGTACGGGATTTTCAACTTTACTGATCACTTATCAATAACCCCTTTTATGTGGTATTGTTATGTATACAACCTTTCTGATACAGCCTGTATATACATCGTTACAATTCCAGACTCCGGGCTGATACTAGTATTTCAAAATAGAAATACCCAATATCACTTAACCCCACCTGGGGATCGAATTCGAGACCTCAGCACAACAGTCGTAACGCATGCGCAATTATTTTTTTTTTTTTTTAGTTCCTCGATAGGCAGACGAGCAGACGGGCCACCTGATGGTAAGTAGTCACCGCCGCCCATAGACTTCTGCAATACCAGGGCACAGCAAAGCCGCTGCCTACCATTATATTAATTACAACTGCCCCACCGAGGCAGGCCGAATAATTTGTAGTAAAATTTAATACATAAAAAACAATGTAACACTCGTTTCTCATGCTATCTTCCTCCCTACTATCAACCGTCTTTGCTCATTATGCACTCAATGCAGTGATGAAAATAGCAAACTACCGTGTTACCAGACTAAAATTTCCGTGTTTGAAGTATAATAACCTTAGATTTATTTTTGAACTACAGTGTATTGGTACCGTGTTAATGTTAAACGAAAAACAACGTTATTCTTTATATTTTTCTTACCAGAAATAAATTATTCGTCCAAAAGTTCCACTTCTTGGTCATAAATAGACGGAGTCATCTTTTTAAACCTGTTTATACCTCTTTCTAATGCGACTTAAGCTGCCGACAGATTTATCTGAATTCGTTTTACGATTTTTTATGATTTTTGGATTCGATTTCGATTATAATTTACACGGTAATTAATATTAAAAAATACCGAAGAAAATGACACGGTAATAGATCATTACCGTAGACCATGTTTTGGTTAAAAATACCGTGCATTTATGGTAATAACCGTGTATCTGGTAACACTGACTGAATGGCGTAAATTACACACTTATAATAATATATAGTGCCATTCCTTAAAAAACATTCGTTATAACTAACAAGAAACATTTCCAAAACATTTTAACAGCCCTACTTAGAATAATTGAAAAAACTCCTTAATCGCATCCGATTTGTCAAAAGGCCCAACTTAACCGTCCATGTTCTTACTATGAAACAGCTAATCGGCTAAAATGGGCTAAAGTTGGCTAAAATCGAGTAAAGTTCGTCGAGTCGACGACGTCCGTGTTTTGTCCCTGTGATTGATTGGTGCCGCTACACGCAGCCCGCTAACAGATTAGAAAATATGTACAAGTCATAAGCTATGGCGATAGTTTCTTTAAGATATTAATTTTTAATTAATTTTAATAAATGCTTTTAGACTTTTGCTATTGGTATACATATAAAATTAAAGAACGTGTCTTAATCATTATTTAATGGTATAAATACCAATTTAATTCTCGACGTTTTGCCGATTTGCATCGGCGGTGGTCACGGACTGACTGCCTGGTATTTATACAAATAAATATTGCACGACTAAGACCCGTTCTCTAATTTTATAATAAATTAATTTCGCGTAAATCTTACTTTTACTATTTATTGAAAAAATATTTTTAAGCATGTTCTATTGATTTATATTTTTTTTATTTCCAATTGTATTAATTAATAAAGCATATTTAAATAACAAGTGTGGTAAAAGAAGAGATAAAACTAGAGAAAAAGAACTTTAAAGAACAATATGCTTACCATACAAATATTCACTTAAATCACAACTTATTCCTTATATTATCTTTTGTAATGTTCAAAACATATTAAAATGCTAAAGTATAAACAAATATTGCACGAAAAAATAGTAAGATAGCACATATTATATTTGATATTTCTTGGAATATATTTCAGATCACAGACATCTTTTACGTATAAATATATTTTGAAAATTAGCGAACGCTATTGATGTGACATAGGTAGTTATAAATATTAAAAAAAGTTAACAGACCATTTGTTTTTATTATTCTAATAATTATAAATATCACGACCAGCAAAACTAAACAAATAAATAATTAAAAACAAAACGCTCGTCTCTCCCCTTGCTACCACCCACAACCCTTTGCAATATCGAGAGCCGGGTAAACAAGTTGTTAAAGAAATTGAATGTAAGTTAAAAGGGGGTGATAATAAAATTTTATTCATTCATCCCCCGCTCGTTTGATTTATTAACGCTGACATCAGCGACCTTGTGAATAAACAAAAAGTTGTAAAATAATTACGATCGCTTGTTTTGACTTTGCTTCGATTTGTTGTATTTATGATAGGTTTTATTTATACTGTATATTTGTGTATTTTTAGAGTGAAATTTATTTAAGCGATTAATGCCCTGTTGTTTCAACGGTTAACATAGCTCTACAATCATCAAAATTGTGTTGAGTAGCGGGGGATAGACTGACTCTCGCTACTTGATACTCTATCTGGGCAGCACTGCGCTTACCATCAGGTGCAGTGTGGTTACTTTGCCGCGCCAGAATAAAAAAAAAACACTTGACTGTTATATATATCCTTATATATATATCCGGGTGAAGGCATGTCAGGTCATCAGGCCGAGGTTGTGAGAGGGCTTACACGCCCCTCTCAGATCGCCAGATACAGCCAGGATGCATAGCGTGTAATAGTTCGGTAATAAAACACAAGATTAACACTTCAGAGTCTATTTGAAGCTACCACCAGTTCGGAATGCAGTCATCCAATAGGAAAGACCCTGGCAAGAAAACCTATGGTTGCTCTTTTAAACATAACACTTTTACATCTGTTCACAATAACACTTTTCACAGATACGCGTTATACATAAACTTATTACTTTAATTCATTGGTACTGTTAATCTAACATTAATTCGACATTACGACCACTACTTTACTGACTGTTCATTAATTATTTCCGAATTGTTTTACAAATGGCGAGGCAGTCGCTTTTATTGAGTGATTTCTACTATACCCCACTCTGTGAGCGAGATAATCCGATAAACAATTCAAAACCACCTTCAAAATAGCAAAATGACTTAGCAGTACCAACAATTTACAATATGTGGAGTTATTTGAAAGATCAATTCAGCAACCGTTTTCATGTTGCCCCGATATATATATAATTATTCTGTACGTATATTTTTCTACTGTACCTGTGTTTATCACCCAACTCCTCCTACGCGGCTGGACTGACTTGAATAAATTATTGTGTATATATTTAAATGGGTCCTGGATTATTTGAAAACATAATAAGGCTCGGTAGGTAGTACTGCTCTCGGTAGGTCACAAAATTTAATTTGATCTTTAAAATATCACATTTAACGTTGCACTGATTTTCCGGGCAGGACGACATCTGGCAGACCCGCTAATCTGTATATATAAAAGAAGAACCTGACTGACTGACTGACTGACTGATCGATCAACGCACAGCCTAAACGGCTGGGGTTAGAGACTTGAAATTTTGACAGTAGGTACCTTTTATCACGTAGGCATCCACTAAGGAAGGGTTTTTGGAAATACCACCCCTAAGGGGGTAAAATAGGGGATGAAAGTTTGTATGAAAATCCGTCATTTTTGAAGTTAAATTCATGAAAATTAGTATTTAGCTTTTTAGTGAAAAATAAAAATTATATGTTTCAGGATTTTTGGAAATTCCGCCCCTAAGGGGGTAAAATAGGGAATGAAAGTTTGTATGAAAATCCTTCATTTTTGAAGTTAAATGCATGAAAATTGGTATTTTGTAGTGTATACTTTTTGTCTCAAATATGACCTCCACGCGGACGGAGCCGCGAGCAACAGCTAGTTATTTATAAAGATAGAGATCAAACAACTCTTACTATGCGATGCTCTGATTTTGACAACGGAAAAATATTTTATCGATGGACAAACTTGCCTACAGTGGAAATAGGTCTAAAGTAGCGACCATCACCCAATCCTCTTCTTGTCCCGAGCATCGAAAATCAGTCTTTATTCCAAAGAATCGCATTTCCGGTCCAAGCTTTTAACTGGTAAAAACCAGGCTCCAAAAATTTAGTTATGAAAAATCACTTAATGTAATACGTCTTTATCTCGGCTCTACTAAATTTCCTTTCTTATTTTTATGAAAGTATAACAAGATAATCACTTTAATCAAATTTTTAATAAAACCTCATCTAGCGGCTTTTGGGACGAGCTCTAGGTTTTATAAGGGATGATTTATCTTATAGTTTAATAAAAACATGCCATGCGACATCTGCTGTCCGGGTGAGTCTCGATTAATCTCGATTATCATTTTTACCATAATATATTTGACTACTTATCTTATATAAGCAACAGGTTGGCGGCATGAAAAAGATTAATTTATGTTTCCAACATACAATGTGAAGTTGCTACAAGTTTCTTCATCAAGTTCAATTGATCTTATTCCTATACTTATCGAGGGTCTAGACTTGGGGTACGATGTTTGGCCGTTTTGCGGCCTTCTGAATACTCTGACACTAGACCCTTGACCGCTTCTTCACCTTCTTGCCCATGGTGTAGTGTGAAGAAGCAGGCCATCATGATTGTGTTGAGCGGGGGATAAATTGTCTCTCGATCTTCTAACTGGATGGCACTGCGCTTACCATCAGGTGCAGTGTATTCACTTTGTTGTGACAAGATAAAAAAAACTTTTCGATAGCCTTTACTAAATGGTTTGGAGATGGCAATAGATAATACTTTTCAGAATTCTTTTATATAACATACTGAGTAATTGAGCTACGTTTTGATTAAAATCAAAGAAATACTGTCTTACTATTTTTTACCGCTGGCGCCAATGATGTTATTGATTTGAAGCCATTGTGTGTATAATAATAATAAATACACCCAACAGTCACACACATAGTTCTGACCCCGCACTAGGTAAAACCTGTATTGTGGCTATTAAGAACTACGAGGGACTACGGTCCCAGAACACCCAGACGCGAAACAAATATCTGTCTGCTACACAAACATTTGTCTCGGTGTTGGAATCGAACCCATGGCCTCTCGTTTCACAGCCGGCTACTCGCCCGCTGCGCCACGAAGGCTGTCAAATATATAGGTTATAGGCATAAAACTCCTAAAAGTGTTGGTATTTTATAACATACATACATATACACTCACGCCTATAATCCCCGAAGGGGTAGACAGAGGTGTAACCAGTACACCCACTTTTCGCCGAATTTCAGTTCCATAATGTGATAGGGGGCGAGACTATCGCCATACCGGGCACAGATTCCAGACTCCGGGCTAATACTGAGAATTTCTAGATAGAAAAACCTAATATCACTTTACCCGACCCGGGGATCAAACCCGAGACCTCAGCACAGCAGCAGTCGTAACGCATGCGCAATTACAACTGCGCCACCGAGGCAGTCAGGCAGCAGTATTTTATAACTACTTTTATATTTTAATTACGATATTGTTTTTAGTTTTTTTTTTGTTTCGATACATGCTGACATAAAGAAATCGTTTTATTTATGTGAAAGAAATCCACAATAAATTGCTTTTTAGAAACCTTGAAACCTAGTCAAGCCCGAAAATTGATCGAAATAATAATAGGTATTATCATCGGTGATTCAACGTACGTGATATTAAATACACTGGCATTGAGAAGGTTTCAGGCAGGCAATATTAACACGACATTGAAGGACCTAGAACGTTCCAAATATGAAGCCGTATAACTTCTGTCTGAGTACGCCTTGTAATAACATGGTATAAAACAACTGATTACTTAAGTATATGTGGGATCAGACTTCAAAAATGCTAAGATTATTAGGTATAGAAAATACAGAGTACTTCATGGTATTCTCAAGATGTTTTCCTTCATCGTTCATACAAGCGATAATTTACAATAAATTATGGTAAATGCCTTACATTAAACATTACATAACCCCTCTCATTAGTAGAGGAGGCCCGTGCCCAGCAGTCGGACAATGTTTTTTTTTTTTTATATCGTAGTCCGACAAACGAGCCAGTGGGTCACCTGATGTTAAGTGATCTCCACCGCCCATGAACATCCACAATGCCGAAAGTATCACGTATGCGCTGTCGGCCTTAAAGGACAGGAATAGGGATTAGGGAAGGGAAGGGGGAATCTAGGCCTCCGGATATCTCACTTACCATACGAAACGCGACAGTGAACTGTCACTTTACGTTGGTTTTCTGTGAGACAGTGGTACTACCCCGGTCGAGTCGGCCCATTCATGCTGTAGACAAATGTGTCTACCACCGTACACAGGGTGTAAGACCCGCCTTAGTGACACACGCAAGTGTGTCGCTTTCTGGGATCAGCCAGTGTACATGCGGTTTTTGTCGGGGGTCTAGAGGGAGGTACGATGTTTGTCCGCGTTGCGGCCTTCTGAGTACTCTGACACTAGCCACTCGACCGTTTCTTCAGCTTCTTGTCTATGGCGTAGTGTGAAGAAGCAGGACACATAATTGTGTTAAGTAGCTGGTAGTAACTGGACGGCACTGCGTTTACCATTAGGTGCAGTGTGGTCACTTTGCCGTGCCAGAATAAAAAAATTGAGCTTGTTTCAAACCTACGTTTTTCATTCTCGGCTGATTTACCATTCCCCACTAGACGTTTTTAAACAATAAGTTTAAAACCGCTGTACCTAGACCCTCACTATACGCATAGTTATTTTAAACAAATCTGACCTTATTTTTAATAAAATTATGATGAATGAAATAACTGTCCATACACATAGAAATTGATAATAATATGTTCTTAATAAAACAAGAAAATTACAGAAGGCAGATATTAAACCGAAAGTCTTTAATAACAAAACATTCAAACTTGACAAAGGGTTCTAATAACTAAACTCCATCCGCAGTGTAAATATCAATCAATAAATTTAATACAAGAACGAAACTTGTATAAATAACCTAAGGCGAAGTGATATGCCGGCAATTGAAAATGTAGATTCCAAACTGTTTGAGTTTCAAATATTAAGAAAGTTTCAAGGGGCCGGCAGTTCGTTTTGTTATTAGCATAAAAGGAAAGTTAACGCTCAGATCGGGCTTTAGTGGGCATATGTAGATTGTCTCGGCAAAATCAATACCATTGAAGCTGATGAAGACCCTGTTTGCAAGGTTACAATTGACTTATAAAAAAATATCAAAATTTACCCAAGAAATTACAATATGCGAAAGATTGTCCATAAACATAGAAATTATAGAACCAATTAAAATATAAACGAATATTTACATGAGGTCAGATGTTCAGACTTCAAAGATATTCATAACATAACTTTGGCCGAAAGGTACTTAGCTGTAGCCTTAGTAAGGCTTCGATTCGAAAAATCTAAAGTTCCGATAAATTTAAAACCCCTGACGATCAGCTTATTGTAGACAGTAATGGACAAAATGAGTTCCTAGATGGATCAGAGAAAAAAGAAGAGAGATGATGACACCCAAACTTTGTCTATGATAATTAGTCTACAATATTAGTACTAAACTAAATTAAAAATGTCTTACTGTTGGATAATTAGTTGATTGTATTTTAATATAATAAAAAAAATATTGCTGCCTCTGTGGCGCAGTTGTAATTGCGCATGCGTTACGTCTGCTGTGCTGAGGTCTCGGGTTCGATCCGCGGGTCGGGTAAAGTGATATTGGGTTTTTCTATCTAGAAATTCTCAGTATCAGTCCGGAGTCTGGAATCTGTGCCCGGTATGGCGATAGGCTCGCCCCCTATCACATTATGGGACCGAAATTCGATTGAAAGGATTAAAAAGGATTTAACTTGTAAGGATGCATGTTTTTGATTACTATCTAGTCCTAGATTTCTTAATTTTAATATTGTGAACTGTTATGATTGTAATCTGTTATGCATCTTAAATAAATAAATAAATTCGAAAAATGGGTGTACTAGTGTATACCTCTCCCTACCCCTTTGGGGATTACAGGCGTGAGTGTATATGTATGTAAAAAAAATATTGAAAAAACTCATTGCCTTACATGGCCCTCACAACTCATGAAAATGCTAATCATAGCTTCAAGCCACTTCAGTTTTGTTAATTAGCTTACCAGCAGATCTTTGCTACTATCCCTCTCGTTAAAATCCCGATATTAAAAAGGTTTATTCATAATTTAATATTCTTTAGTCCTTAAAATATGACGCCTGAATTTGACGTAAAAAATTGTCTAGCGCCTATCTGTGGCTCGCAGGCCTGGAGATTCGGCTATAACAAGTTTTTAGGCTAGGCTTTTCCACTAGTTATATAAATTGTGTTCAAACTGTTTGACTTTGTCTTTCTAAAGAGGTTTAAATTGCATTGTTGAAAATAGGTTAGACCCTTAGAGTATTTTAAGAGGGTTTGTAATTCAGCTGCTGTTAATGTGATTATTATATTTTTCTTTTAGAACAATGTCTTGGAATGTTTTGTTGTTACTTTTCGAACGGTCATTGAAACTGCATGTGTTGAATTTAGAATTTGTTTTATCTCTTGCCTATTTCCACTTTCTATAAAGATTTCCATTTCACCTATTATTGTATAAAAATCATCATCAAACAATTATAGTTATATAATAATTTTATGATAGCCACTAACGCCCTCCCCTGGGTACATTAAGCTACATGCAATAAAAACAAAAAAATAGTCAAATATAATAAGCACTAAAACGCAAGGAAAAATTTATACTGTTCTTTGACACGTCTGAACAGGTTAGCATCCAGTAGGAAGGGAAACCCATTGACCATCATTAACCGTTAGCTCCATGTCTCCCTTTAATACTTCAAGTCCACTTTGTTGGAAAGTCAAACTTAATAGTGTATTAAAACCTGAGCCAAATGACCTAAAAATAAAGTCGAGGTATCTACTACCCCAAGAGATTCGCAAATTCGTATGTTTGCCGCACCATCAAGTTGTGGAACAGTTTCCAGCTACGGTGTTCCCTCCTTCCTATGATCCTGGGTCTTTTAGGCGTAGTGTGAAGAAGCTACACAGCAGGCCGGCATGATTGTGTTGAGTAGCGGGGGACTGATGACTTTCGCTACTTGATACTTTATCTGGACAGCACTATACTTACCATGAGGTGCAGTGTGGTCACTTTGCCGTGCCAGGATAAAAAAACCTGGTTCAGAAAGGTTTAATCGACGTGGATTAGGAGATGTAAAAAATGCTTAACCCTCACCCTTTAGTACATCAAGCCTGCTTTGTTTTCAAAGCGTATGAGCCAAATGACCTGGTCCGATGATGATAATCGATGTGGGAAAAGACTTAAGCCATGGGGATTGACACACGTGAGTCTCTCCCAGTGAGTATAATTTTCTGGAACTTCAAAGTGACCACACTGCGACTGATGGTAAGCTCGGTCCCGTCCAATTAGAGTATCAAGTCAACAACAAACTCACCTACTCAACACAATCATGCCTGAAACTTCCAACCTTACTGATTAAATACTGATAAAAAAAAAAAAAATACTCGCCCGGAACCTATCGGCTGACGACTCCTAGGAGGTATAGAGGAAACCGATTTATATTCTCAGCTCGTAACATCGCCGCATAATGTTCATGGCTAACAGCCAGCTGAAATATGTCACAATTTTAAAATCGATCATAGCCTTTGTGTTTGTGGCTATACTATTTCCAACTCGGATAGATATTATTGAATAGCCTGATAATTTTTACATGTTAGTGTATGTTAATAGCAGCGATAGCCTAGTTGGTTGCGGTACGGACTGCCAAGACGAAAGTTGTAAGTTCGAAACCGAAGTGGCATACACCTCTGACTTTTCTAAAGTTATGTGTGTATTAAATGTTAAGTATCGCTTGCTTTAACGGTGAAGGAAAACATCGTGAGGAAACCTGCATACCCGAGAATTCTTATAAGAATTTCGAAGGTATGTGAAGTCTACCAACCCGCATTAGGCCAGCGTGGTGGACTAAGGCCTAACCCCTCTCATTAGTAGAGGAGGCCCGTGCCCAGCAGTGGGAAAATGTTTAATACAGGGCTAGTATTAGTATTAGTGTATGTTAGAAAATAAAAGTGACTTTACAAGCTAAGAATATCCTGAGAAATCCTAACACATAATATATATTTTTAGTATGCACTTTATAAAATATATGTTAAATAAGCTTGATTATGAAACTTTTTGTCTTAATAGAATTCCTATAAATAAATAAATACACCCAACAGTCACACACATCATTCTGAATTTGTTAGGGTCGGGAACGCGCATGTAATGCTCTTGGTGTTGCAAGCGTCCATAGGCTAAGGTAACCGCTTACCATCAGGCGGGCCATAATAGATAGATAACTCCTTATTGCACACCATCAAAATAATATTACAAAAAGCAACCTTGAAATTAAAGTAAGTTTCAATAGGCGGTCTTATCGCTTAAAGCGATCTCTGCCAGACTACCTTCATATTATTTGTTATTGTAAAAAAAACATAATTCTGACCGCACAGGTTAAACCTGTATCATGGGATCAAAGAACTACGGTCCCATGACACCCATACTCAAAACAAATGTCTGATTGTCACACAAACCTTTATCTCAATGCTGGAGTCGAACCATTGTCTCGAAGCGCGTGAGTAGCCGGCTGTGAAACAAGAGGCCGCCAGTACGATCCCCGTATCGAGACAAATGTTTCAGGTCAGATGTTGTTTTTTTTTTTTTTTTAGTGCCTCGATAGGCAGACGAGCAGACGGGCCACCTGATGGTAAGTAGTCACCGCCGCCCATAGACTTCTGCAATACCAGGGCACAGCAAAGCCGCTGCCTACCGTTTATGTTGTGGGACCGAAGTTGTGTATCCAAGATACAAGTTTGACAGAGTGTTGGATCAGGACTATATGTGTGATTGTTGGATATATCACTACTTGTAACCCACTAAGTTATAAAAAGCCTTTTAAGAAATAAAATATTATCCGAAGTTTATCCTTTAGTTCATGAAACATGGTATTTTCCAAATAATTCTATCATTACACATTCGCGCGAACATTTGATTATTAAATCACAGATCTTCCAAACAAGATTCTATTCCAAAGCATAAAGGTTTATTATTATCTAAATTAAATCTCGGAGTATTTCACAAGATTCCCAAGACAACGGCACGCCTGATTGATTGAAGTAAGTTACAGCCTACAGGGATGACGCAAGAAAAGACCTTGACAGTATTAATAGGCTAATATATAGGACAAAAAATAGGAAAGTGAGAGAACAATTTCTCACATGACCTAGAATGTCTAGTCTGTACCTATGCTTCTAACGGACCACGTGTAATGAAGATATTTCGAAGTCGAATATGTGTTTAGGTATGGTTACATTAGGGTTCGAAGAGTGAATTTATATTTAGAGTTTCATAACATTAATGTAGGTAAGGCAACAATAGCTTCAAGTGGTAGGGACTGCGAGAAGAAAGACGCAGATTCAAAACCAAATGGCATACTGTTTTGATAAAGTAAGATTTGTTGAAGAAGAAGAATTTGATATAACATATTCATATTATTAGCATATTTTTTCCTGAAAGGCCGGCATCGCATTTGCAAGCCCTCTGGTGTTGCAGATGTTCATGGGCGGTGGTGATCACTTTCCATCAGGTGAGCCTTCTGCCCGTTTCCCCCCTTTTTCCATAAAAAAATAACAGTGAAGGAAAACATCGTGAGGAAACCTGCATATGTCTACCAACATGCATTAGACCAACGTGGGGACTAAGGCTTCACCGTTCTCATTAACAAACAAGGCCCAGCACAGTGGGACAGTGTATAAACAGGGATAGTAAAAAGCTGTAGGCAGGCGACTACTAAAAGAAAAATAGGTTTACAGAAAGAAAAAAAATGGATGCGTGTACTTATGTACGCGCGTCAGAAGTTATAAATCTAGTCAAATTGACTAGGTTTGTATATAAATTATTTTAATGAACGATGAAGAATAATATAAATATAAAATCGAATATTCTAAACAGCAAAAGTAAACACAGTTTGGTTAAAATCTAAAAACAATTATTCAAAAACATAGAAAAACGTTTAATAATCACATTTATAACAATAACGAGGTACTTATTATAATGTCACAAGTGGACACATGACAACTCGGTTCTGATTTAAGTCACTAGAAATGAAACGGTATCAAATCTCCTTACATTTCATGCCAGCCTGGTACTTAGGGCAACTTCAGAGTGTTACTTTTGTGTCACGGTATGCGCGCGCATCTTAAAATTTCACTCTCATCATATTTCATAACGCGCCTAAAGAAGTATAACTTCAAAAAGGTAAATATAGCAAAATCTCACTCCTATAATGTAATAGGACACTTCAGTGCTAATGGAGCAAATATAAACAGAAAATTTAATCTGACTAATTTGTAGACAAAGCCAATCGTCGATTTAGATGTTATCCTTAAACAAGGTCATCTATTTGCCGCCTGCGTAGCCGAAAATGCCGTTCGTTCCCTACAATTAATACAACCTTTATTACAAGCTTATTGATTAGACGTTTGAATAATACTAGTCGATAATTATACCGTCCCTGCTTAGGCCGGCTGGAATACAAATTCAGACTTTTCAATTAGGCCCGATCTGAAATGATCAGCTAATCTTGCTGGCGACGGGGACATTTCTATTGAAATTAGAAAGTTTTTTTTAAATCCATTTGTACAATTCATGTAATTGAAATGACTGCTTCTCTTACTTCTGTACTAATAATAAATTGTATAGATTATTGTTATGAAGAAGTTTTAGGTCGAGAATGTAAAGAAGTTTCTTTATTTGCAAACTAGTGGTCTCGGGTAGACGTTGTCCTGCCATAAACCACCTTCTCTGTGGACCAAATTTTGTTAAAAAATAAGTAATTCAGATCTTGACAACAGGGTTACCTATCAGATCTAAAACCATCCTGTCTTTTAAATTTGACCCAACCACACACATACACAAAACTTCATTGAAATCGGTTGCGTGTTTTCAAAGCCTATGACGGAGGAAGGTAGAAACAGTTTTTGTGTTTTACATATTTGGTAATACAAGTCAATTTCATTTTTCGTAAGCCAATAATGAGGTGATGGCGATCCGCTGACCTGCAAATTGAGGTCCAATCACCTTATAAAACTGTCATTTGATTCAAAGAGCTCTCTGCAAAAGTGAGACACTATTGCGCACTATTGGAATATCGAATTTTAATGAGGATAAAAGGTCTCGGCATATTAAAAGTTGTGATTAATTTAACATAATGTTTATTAACATATTGTTAATATCATATAATTAACATTATTTGATATTAAATAAGAATTAAATATAGTACCCGGGCAGAAAGAAGTCACAGGTTTGATATTTCATTCCTAAAGCAATTTTTTTTTATACCACGATGCTGGCAAACGGCCCTCCTGATGGTAATTAATTACCGTAGCTACATATTTCTGACTCTCCGATTATACCTAAGTATTATTTATCAAATATTACTTGTTTTTATTAACCGACTTCAAAAAAGGAGGAGGTTAACAATTCGTCGGAATCTTTTTTTTTATGTATGTTACCTGATTACTCGAAGACGCCTGGACCGATTCGAGAAATTCTTTTTTTGTTTAAAAGGGTATACTTCCCAGGTGGTCCCATTGGCACCATGTCAGGATCTGATGATGGGATCTCAGAAAAATCAAGGGAAAGCCTAACATTTTATAGTGTCGGATAATTTGTTTTTTTTTGAAATCGGTGTACTTTTTACGAATAAAAAACTTTTAATAATTAAGTAAAACATCATAATAAAACCTGGATATCTGAGTATAGTCTATAATAATATCGACGATACGTGAAGTTTGTTAATTTGCATGCATGGTGTAGTATAACTTAACATTCCTCATTTGCAGATGGCTATCAGTGGTATAGTATTTAATAAAGGACTAATATTTTTATTATTTTTAAACTTGTAAAAATTACGCATCTTTTTCGTCACCAGGTAATAAATTAATAATAACACCCAAAAGTCACACACACATAGCCTAACAAGATACAAGTCTTGTGTCGTGGGTATCAGGGACTACGAGTCTTTCGGTCTCAGAACACAAATGTCTGTCTGTCACACAGTACCGGTGTGGGAATCGAACCCACGACCTTTTGTTTCACAGCCGGCTACTCGCCTACTACGATCCTGTAATAATACCGGACTTCTTCAAAACTATAGAACACACAATTTGTATTCAACGCTCATTACCTATTTACAAGAGACTGCGTACAATATTACTTATTTTTGCGTAAATGCGTTCAAAAATAAAAATTAAAATAAAAAATCGTTTAAAAATCACTATGTTGCTATTTTGAGCGCCGACAATTTTCTGTTTTTTCATAGCATCAATTTAGAAACGTAAATGCAGTTACAATAAAATTGAAGTATCAATAAAAAGGCATTCAGAAAGGGTTTTCCAGTTTGTTTCACAAAATCGATTCAGCGGACGTGATATCTTTCTTTTACTGCAACTGAAAACTGAAGCAGTTATTTCAAAATATCTACAAATTTCGATAGATTTAATTGACGCTATTTATCAAATTTATCAACATTACTGTCAGAGAATTTTATATAGTACAACTATATAAAATCATTGATAAAAATGGTAAATTAGATGGTTAGAGGCTAACTAAGCTAAATCGAAGTGCACTCTTGGTACATATAAGAATAATAATAATACTAGCCCTGTATTAAACATTATCTCACTGCTGGGCACGAGCCTCCTCTACTAATAAGAGGGGTTAGGCCTTAGTCCACCACGCGCGCTAATGCGGGTTGGTAAACTTCACAAATGTACCTTCTAAATTCTTATAAGAATTCTCAGGTATGCAGGTTTCCACGTTATGTTTTCCTTCACCGACAAAGCAAGCGATAATTAACAATGAATACAAAATGAGTTAGAGGTGTATATCATTTGGGTTTCGAACATACGACTTCCGTCTTCACAGTCTGTACCGCAACCAACTAGGCTACAGCTGTTTTTTTAATTTTTACATATATTATTATGAAATGAATATATAAAACTTTTGTATCTTTTTGTAACACAAAGATACATGTTTCTTCAAACATGATGGTGACGGATAATGCACTTTCCTTTCTGACAAGACAAACAACATCAACTTCCGCTGCGTTTGTCATAATAACTCACCTTAATTTCGGAGATGTGGGAAATTTTATATTCCTTACCAGTAGTGGTTTGAAATTGTTTATATTTCGTTGGTTCCATATTCTCTTAGGTTCTTTTTATTTATTTCACAATTCTGTTTTATAATCATTTTATTTCAAACATTTCGTCGAGAGCGTTTCATGCTTCCACCATTCCGTAATTTCTCCTGTCTTACAATTTTAAAGACACAACGCAGTTCCACTTATTCATAAACATTTTTAGACCTGTGCCAGACAGTACCATTATTACACAGTAGGCAGAATTTTTGAACTTTAAAGCACCTTGATAATGACAGCCTACTTTACAATGTAAGACTAACCAATTCAGAAATTGAGAACTTCAAATACACCTATTGTGATTTCAAAGTTTGGTCACCGATCTAAATAATATAAATGAAATAGAACTCCAATTCTGTCAATTCATAACTTCAATAAATAAGAGATTAGAGAGCAATTGTTGAAATACAGAGCTCCTCGGCAGGACAATTGGAAACTTTTTAATGAACAATCGGAATTAGAGTTAAGTTCATTTTAAACACATTTACAAACTTTAGAATTAGGTAAATAAAATCACCTTCAATGTCTCAGTATGCTACTCAGACATTGGAGGTGATTTTATTTGCCTTTGATATGATAATTTAACTTTCTAATTCTTTTTGTCAATTTAGCAGCAAATAGCAGCGATAGCCTAGTTGGTTGCGGTATGGACTCTGAAGACGAAAGTCGTATGTTCGAAACTCAAGTGGCAAACACCTCTGACTTTTCTAAAAAAGTTACGTGTGTATTAAATGTTAATTTTCGCTTGCTTTAATGGTAAAGGTAATGCATCGTGAGGAAACCTACATACCTTAGAATTTCGAAGGTATGTGAAGTTTACCAACCCGCATTAGGCCAGCGTGGTGGACTTAAGGCCTAACCCCTCTCATTAGTAGAGGAGGCCCGTGCCCAGCAGTGGGCCAATGTTTAATACAGGGCTTATATTATTATTATTTGTCAATTTATATAAACAGTTCATTTTATGAGAGTACTAATAGTTTATTAATAAAACTCTCAGAAGTTAAAATAGCAGCTCTGTGTAGTCAAGATTGCAGTGTTAATTGTATTTATACCTAACTGTAATAATCTTAAACAATTGTCTACAAAGGTAATGCATACATACATATACACTCACGCCTGTAAACCCCGAAGGGGTAGGCAGAGGTGTAACCAGTACACCCACTTTTCGCCGAATTTCGGTCCCATAATGTGATAGGGGGCGAGCTTATCGCCATATCGGGCACAGGTTCCAGACTCCGGGCTAATACTGAGTATTTTTTGATAGAAAAACCCAATATCACTTTACCCGTCCCGGGGATCGAACCCGAGACCTCAGCACAGCAGTCGTAACGCATGCGCAATTACAACTGCGCCACCGAGGCAGTCAAAGTACAAAGATAATGCTATTTTTATTAAGATTATAATAAAATTATATTTTTCTCCTTTTGGATATATATTTTCTATCTGAAGAATATCCTCGAAATAAGTTTAAATTAATTTGGAATAGTATTGTAGCTAAAATTATATGCAATATATAAGAATCAAAAATAGAGCAAAAATACTATGATATGTAAAACTTAAATAGGAATGCCCTAATGGAAAATGATGCATAGATTCCGACGTAGGGCTCCCCACGTCAGCACCAAACGCTATGATGGATGGGGCGGGTTTAGCTATTCATAATGTTATTAGCCCGACTGAATCCCTCCCCATTGCACAATATGAATTAATTCTGAACATTCACTTTCGTTTATGATTTTTCTATTGATGAATTGACGTTAAGGCATCTGTGGAATTGATTTATGAATTTGATTAAGGAAATTTTATGAGTTAATTTACAAAACTGGATGTAAATAAAAGCTCGGTTTTATAATTAAAAATGTTACGTAATATACCTAATATTATTATTACTTATTCAACAAGTTAAACAGGAAAAATGTATGATAATAACTCAGTAAAGAACATTCAAATTAAGGTTGAGAAACATAATAAAATTTAATAAATTCGGCGATAAGTGGATGTACTGGCTACACCTCTGCCTTACCCATCGGGGAGTACAGGCCTGAGTGTATATGTATGTATAACTATATAATATACTCAATTTAGCATTATAAATATTACAATCAACAAAGGTGTCCCCACCATATTAAACAAAGTAATTTATTCCGTTTCTAATAAAATGGAAATTCTAGAATCATATTTTAAAACTACGCTGAGGCCTAATCCATCTTAGTAGACATTATTTCTTGAATAAAATTTCATCAATATTACGAAGCTCATACAAACAAAAGGGTACGTTTGATAACCAATGCCTTTACAAATTAAGGTATAAAGGGTTCTATTCCTCAGCAAAATTCATTAATGGTTCATAAACAAATTCTCTCCCCGAACCCTCCAAATGGTACTTATTATAATGGACGTTTGTAAACAGTATTGGCGAAGTTTGACGCTCAGTGGCTGCGTAATGGAAATTAAAATTCGAATACAATCCGCTTGGAGTGTTTTGTTTTTGTGTACTGGAGTTTTGAGATCGCATGACACTTCATACCTCTGAACACTTTCAGAGGTAAATCTTTTGATGGTTTGTATCTTAAGGTAAATAATACTAGCCCTGTATTGTATATAACATTGTCCCCAACTGGGCACGGGCCTTCTCTACTAATGAGAGGGGTTGAGCCTTAGTCCACCACGCTGGCCTAATGCGGGATAATTAACATTTAATACACACATAACTTTAGAAAAGTCAGAGGTGTATGCCACTTGGGTTTCGAACATACGACTGTCGTCTTGACAATCCGTACCGCAACCAACTAGGCTATCGCTGCTAATGTTTAGGTAAATGTTTATAATCATTAACTTATGATTTCTTTTAAAGTGATCTCTTGAGCATGATCCTACGTATGTAGTAGGTTTTGATTATATTTATAAGAAAGAAAGTGAAATTGCAAACAAGATTGCAACAACAGATTTAGATAACAATGAAACAGTTCCATATAATGTTTAACTATATAAATTATGGTGATACAATTAAAACAAACTAACATAATAAGGCAGTTGAGACGTTTTTTTTACTTTTTTAATCGACAAGTTACATTACCTTAAACCTGTTATCGAAATATTTTTATGAATCCGAACAAAAATAAGTACGTTAGACGCCATTTTAATCTGATGGAAGGGTGATTGTCAAATGACAGTAAAATGATGCTTGATATTAGCCGTGACGTCACCTCTCAGAATCGCTATTACTGTGCCGTTGTGGGAGGGAGATGGTGACATGCTCCCACTACGCACCCATTTTTGCTCATACCAATATTTAAAATATTGTGACCTAATTCTTCAACCAATTTGGATTCCGTTTTCACAGAGGGGTTTCTTTTGCGTATTATATTCGGTTGCATCGAATGATGTACAAAATTAAACATAGGAAACTACACTATTCTGGCGACCGATGAAGTATGCAATGCATCTCGTAAGTCGACATTAGGTGCATTCGTACTTTCCGGCGTGTTTCTTTTGGAGGTCCCGGAATCCTTCCGTACTGCAGATGGAGATAACCATGGGGTTTTAGCCGGTAAAAATCCGGCATACCCCGTCTTCACGACGGGAATCCAAAAGGATTTTCCCCATGAAAAAAAAAAAAAAAAAAAGGTGCATTCATACTACACTGTCTCAACCACTAGATGCACTGTAGTAACTCCATCGTTCTAGGTTGATAAATTTAATGTTATTAAAACTAAGTTTTACGACTACCTCGTCGGTGCTGTTGTAATTGCGTAGCGTTAAGACTTCTGTGCTGTGGTCTTGGGTTCGATCCCCGGGTCGGGTGGAGTGATATTGGGTTTTTCAATTTAGAAATACTCAGTGTTAGGCCAGAGTCTGGAATTATGCCCGGTATGCAGATAGGCTCGCCCCCTATCACATTATGGGACCGAAATAACCTTACTGGTAGTAAGGTTACATACAACCTAGGGGATAGCAGGTGTGAGTGTGTATCGCAGGGGCGATTCCGGCTGCAATTCTAGCACTCCTTAGAATACCCTGGGATCGCTCCGTAAGCGCAGAAGAAGGCCACCGCGGGGTTTTAGCTGGTACTGTCGGGTGGGTTGTATATAGGGGTTAGGGACTCGGCCCAGCGGCAGTACGGATAGCCATCATCCGTGCGAGGGGGATGCTGGGTCGTAAGACCGGCTAGTCCGGCATACCCGTTTTATTCTTAATCCGCTTCCCTCCGGAGCGGGCGGCAGTAATAAAACGCTTTCCCCCCGACAACAAGAAAAAAAAAAGTGTCAGTGTGTATGTATATGTATGCAAAACTAAGTTTTTCATAATACGATCTTTTCTCAGTATAGAAGTCTCCATCTACTTGCAAATTTAATTTCGAAATCAAATCAACTTTATGAAGGATTTCGTGTAAATAAAATGAGCAAACGTTAAATTTCGAAGTCTAGATACAAAGTCAAATAGGCTTTATTTAGTTTGTTTTTAATTTCTTCTTCAATCTTTAATATAAATAGTATTTGGGGATTGGCCCCTTTTCTCAACAAAAAAGCTCTTTGGAATCCTGATCTACGTTTTATGATATTGAAAAACTTTCTTCTTTCTATTTGAATTACATAAATAATAAATAAGATATGATACTGCTTTATACGTAATACATTATATTAATATTATAAAGCTGGAGAGTTTGTTTGAACGCGCAAATCTCTGAACCTAACAGTTAGATATGAAAAAATCTTTTTTGAATTTACAACCTATTTATTGAGAAAGGTTTTTGGCTATCTTACATTACGGTACGACCTACGAGAGTGGACATGATTGGCAAAAGGTGGATGGGCATCGTGAGCAATAGCTACTAAATATATTTTTATGAGAAACAAAGAAATGATAAAGTGGGTCACTTATTAGTAAATTAACAATGTTTTTACAGCTTCAGATAGTTTTTCAACGAAGAATTGAGAGACTTATTTTACCATCAGCATTCGTTATGAATAAAACTTCGCAATGACTGTCGCTTGACGCTTGTTTACTGTAAGTTAGTGATGATATGGTTCAGACTCATACGGAAAGCCAAATTAGCCATTTCACAACTAATACTACTTACAACTCAATCAGAATAAGATTTTTATATCGACGGTGAAGTCATAAATACTAATGCAATATTGTGATACCAATAATGCCAATATCTCCTTACAGACGTTTTTAATTTTTCAAATTCACTTTTAAATTGTTTTACTGCCGGCGAGATTCCCATATAGTAAAATATTCTATGTGTATTTTTCTTAGAGTATTTAACACTGGAGACGCCATTGAGCGCTTACCCCGTTTGACAAATGTAAGAGCACGGTGCTCATACACGTTCTATAAAACTAGTTGCGCTTCGTAATCCGCCACTAAAAAAGTGACATCACGTGCGAATGGAGCTCTGTGAAAAAGCCCGCCTGTAGCGGTATTAACATGTAAAAAAAGATCTGACACATGAAACTTACGAAAATACAACATTATTTTTCACCTGGTCGTATTTTTTTAAAGTAATATTATCCTTAAAAACAACAAAACATATAATTTCTAAAAATTATCATCGGGTAATAAATGTTGCCAGGTTAAACTTTTAGCCACAGTAGTGCAAAATTTATTTGCATTCAATATCTTAAACGCAAGTTGTTTTTTTAATATTCATTTTTAACTAATGTTGCCCGCGGCTCCGCCCGCGTGTAGGTCTTGGAGCATTTTAACCTTCTATATTTTGCGATCCCATAGGAAGCGTGCATTTTTTCGAGTTAAAAGTGGTCTTTGTCATTTTCTGATCCCTAAACTGCCACTATGCAAAAAATCATGTCGATCCCTTGCTCTTTGAAAAACTTAACTATCCCATGGGAACTTTACATTTCTCCGGGATGAAAAGTAGTCTATGTGCTTTTCTAGACTATAATCTATCTCTGTGCCAAATTTTAAGTAGATCCGTCCAGCCGTTATAGCGTGATTGGATATCAAACAACCATGCATCCATAAAACATACGCATATATAATATTAGTAGGATTACTTTATTTATGCTTCCTTAACTTAATTTATAATTTAAATTGTTATTTTAGGAGAGTTGACATATCGACTAAGTTAACAATTTCATAAACTTTATGCCAGTGTAGCATTTTGGGTGGTTTATGTGGTAACACTGTTGTTTATGCAAGACTCAAATAGTGTTGTAGATAAACTTATAAAGGTTATCGATAAAATTACTAATCCATCTGGACTGTCTTCTAAACATGTTCTTTTAATGTAAATAGTTCTAACACACTAGGAATGTCACAAAATATACCAAAACCAGAATAAAGTATTTGACAAAAAAATGTGATCCTAAAAATTTATCCGGTATATTTAAAAAATATTTAGGTATGAATTTTGGCGCCATTCATTTATTACGTAAAATGATGAAGAGGGGAGTCGATCATGTCTTTTTTTTTCTTACAAGGGGTGGGAGGGAGTCTTAATAGTTCTTACGTAAGATCACACAGATGCGCAATTTAGGATTATACTTTGAAAAAGCGCGGGCCATGTCTATAATTTTAAAATTGCAACTTAGATTTTTTTATATTTTTTTGATAACCGGTATGACTTGCCTTTTCACCGGGTTCCGGCTTGACATAGACTTTTGGGACACCCTGTATTCATGTCGAGATTTCAAGCCATTTTTTTATATGCTCTTCATAATAGATAGCCGTTAGCCGGCTACCACACCAAACAAAACAGGCGATAATCGCTCTCAATGACATACAATAATTTCATTCGCTAATCGCATTCGTTACCAGTAACACTGTATTTCTTGGCTCCGCTTATTTAATTTGAAATTTTATGGAATAACAGAACATTTTCTCACAAACTATATACCATTGGAAAGGTCGTTTTGTGTACTTTCCGATGGTATATTTGCTGAATCGGAATACCTCAAAACGAGTGAGTAATCATCAAATACATTTTAAAATAATTTGCAACGGTCGTCATTGTTGTGTTCCATGTGCTGACATACCTGAAAAACGCTTCTCTACAATTAGTGTTGACCAAAAAAAAATGGAAGTGTCACGGATGATGTGCAAAGCAACCAAAAACTGATAACAGTAATACACATTTACGTCCCATTGACTCACCCGGCAAGTCAAGGAACAATAATGACTCGCTACCTTTTAATGACAATATTACGTATCGAAACAAAGCCACTGTTGATACTAGCGCAATTAGTGGAAGTTCCGGCTTAAACTCGTCCGCGTCAGTTATTACAAAGAAAGACGTTAGGAAAATAATAAGAGAAGAATTCAATGTCATGAAATTGGTATTAGCACAGGAGCTTAACCAAACCCTTAAGTAGATGGTGAGAACCAAATTTCAATCTATAAAACAGGAAATAACTGCTTTGGAGAATAATGTTTGTTTCTGAATGAAAATTATAAAACTACCAAATCCACCATCGCCAAATACCAAGACACACTGGGAGAGCTAAAGAAAGAGAACGTTCAGTTAACAAATACGTTACAGGATCAAATCAGGCTTCAGGTTGCTGAGCAGCATAACCGTTCTAACAATCTTGAGATAGAGTGTGTCCCCGAGCACAAACAGTAAAACTTGCTATCTATGATTACTCAGCTGTCTAAGGTATCCTGCGACTTGAAAGAATCCGACATTCATCATTGCACTCGTGTGGTAAAAAGTAACAGAGACGACAAGAGACCTCGCTCAATCATTGTTAAATTGGCTACCCCTAGGCTTCGGGATACATTTTTAGCGAAAACAATAAATTTTAATAAGGCAAATCCAAACGACAAGCTCAGTACTGCTCACATAGGCATTGGAGGTAATAAATCGCCGCTTTACATTGTTGAACACCTATGACCTAAAAACAAATTACACGCAGCGGCTCGCCAGATCGCCAAAGATAAAGAGTACAAATTCCTGTAGATTAAGCAAGGTCGTGTTTTCATTACGAAAACAGAAGAAGACGAGTTTACTTATATAAGAAACCAAGGGACCAGAACCAACCTAAAACAATTCTCTGCCATATCCCGTTTGTCCAAATCATATAACTCTATTTGTGAAACGATGTATGTATGATGTATTTGTTGATAAATTGCCAAAATTCAAAAAATCTGTTGGGGCAAAATGGTTAGATGTACCTACATATAGCTAACCATTTTTTCTTATAGCTACAATTCTATAATATTGTTATACTTAGATATAATATATATATATATTTTATTATTAATTAAATTCTTATTTGGTCATGCTCATTGTTATTTTTGAAAATTTAATTAACCTTTTACTTTTATTGAATACTGGTGTTACTTTTTTTTCTCAACGCATGTCGTGGTATTCTTAAAATGTTGTTCATTAATAGTAAGATTATTGTTACCTCATTATAACTTAGTCCTAAGTAATGTAACAACAGCTGGATATCCATTTTAAATAAATTAAAGGCGTATTATTTAAAATTCATTTTCTAAAAAATCAAGTTTTTATTTTTGCTTACTTGGCTTGCATTTTTCTCACTACTTTTTATCTACTACCTTTATTATCTTTACAGTATTTCGATTAAATTAGAAATATTAATTTTCACTATTTTTAACTATACCTCTCTACTTCCGTCCCTTGTCACGAAATCACACCCAGAGATTGCAAGAAAGCGATAGAAAAGATGATACACATAAAAAATAATTTTAAAACACTTCATAAATTATAATTGTTTGATTTTATCTATCGATAGATAAGGACAACGCTATCTATACCCCGTGTCGACATTGCTACGCTCTACTGTTTTCACACAGTTGTCAATATATGACACTGTAAATACATTACACACCAAGATAAATTTGTAACTGTGTGCATAAATTTGCCAGTGTTGTATGAAATGGTGTAGTGTGCGTGCGTAGCGACGTGATTACATTTTGCATTTGTGTGCACATGTTTATTTGTAGTTGTACGAAGCCCCCCACCGACATTGCTGAATTTTTTGTTCAAGATTCGAGCGTAATGCCGACTCCTTTTGGTTGCCTACTCTAAGGTATTTTTAGTTGCAACAACATTAATGATTATTCTAAATAAATAAAAATATTGACTATTAATAAAAACTAACTATTAAATTAATTTTTAACTTAGCCTAGTAAATAAACCTTTTTTCAGTTTGTGTAAATTCTTGACTTCGATATTAAGGAGCTATTGCTTCGCCGTCGATATGTATGTATGTACTCTTGAATTTCACTAATGAGGTTATTACAGTCGTTAATTAAGTACGATCATAGTAAAGCTCATAGTGATGATTACAATCTAATCCACATAATAATCAGTAACTAATACTCTTACATCGGTCATTACCCTTCCAATAAATTAGAACATCAACCCTTTAGACGTAATAGTCTTACAATAATTTACATAAGCGGTCCCGGCCGCGACTGCCGAATCCCGAACTTGCAAGTGACGTTGACAAACTGTTCCCTGACTAATCCGGGATCCGCTAGTGTGGTAATTAATTAAGCATATTGACTGATAAGTGGAGCAAACTTTGAAATGTGTGTCTTCGTGTATTGATTCGGTGGATTTAACAGTACGTTTCAAGAGAGCAATTTAGTTAACGTGGAAGGGGATTAGCATATATTTGCCTTTACTCCTAAAACTATGAATAGTCGCGACAATGTTTTTATTATTTTAATCAATGTTACCTAAAACCCATAATCGAAAAAGTTTTATAAATCCGCTGAAAAATAAGTAAGTTGGAGGCCATTATAATCGGGTGGATAGGGAAGTTATCAAATGACAAAAAAGATGCACGATATGACTCATGACGTCACTATGCAGAATACTCGTTACGTGCGAGGGAGATAATGAGATTCCCATTACGCACCCAATATTCCTGATATTTAAAATATTCATTATGTTTGTGTATAGAGGCCGACTTCAGATGGTCGCGTTGAGATGAAAGCATCAGTGACTTAGTTTGACATCTCTATAGTAGTGACATCGTTAATGTCACATGGCCAGAGGCTCGCCTCATATCACGTTATGGGACCGTAAAATATTCGGCGAAAAGTGGGTGTACTGGTAACACCACTGCCTATCCTTTCGAGGATTACCGGCGTGAGTATATATGTATGTATGTTTTGTTAATGTCATTAAGAATAAATGTCACTGACGTTCGTGTCTGATGCTTAATGCAACCAACTAAATTCTGCCTTAAATGTCACAATTGACTGATTCGGCATTGTAGATAGTTTGGTAATGGCAGTTGAGATCTACAGCTGACTTTCTTGCTCGTTTGTTACCTTAAATATGTAAAAATGTGTATGTGTTTGCCAGCCCACGTGTATCCTGCTTCATATTATGATCTTAGTTCTTCAAATTTAGTGTGTACAAATTACTTAGCAGGCCGGCAGGGTTATGTCGAGTCGAGAGATAGTTTTTTGCTACTTGGACGGCACTGCGCTTACCATTAGGCACACTGGGGTCCCTTTACCCTACTAGGATAAAAAAAACTTACCTACTCCTATTTTCAATCTTGATTTTTTGACTGCCTCTGTGGCGTAGTTGTAATTGCGCATGCGTTACGATTGCTGTGCTGAGGTCTCGGGTTCGATCCCCGGGTCGGGTAAAGTGATATTGGGATTTTCTACCTAGAAATACTCAGTATTAACCCGGAGTCTGGAATGGTGCCCGGTGTGGCGATAGGCTCGCCCCCTATCACATTATGGGACCGAAATTCGGCGAAAAGTGGGTGTACTGGTTACACCTCTGCCTACCCCTTCGGGGATTACAGGCGTGAGTGTATATGTATGTATTTTTTTGTAGGCTTTATGTAAATTCCTCAAAGTTCTAGAAAGATTAAATAACTATTTAGCTTATCAATTTGTGTAGGCCGAAACTCCATTAAAAGTAACTAACAGAGCTGCCAACAAAAATTACATTGGAAAGCAGTAAACACAATAACAAACGAGAGTGACTAGTTGACATAAAAAACATCAGACTATCATTAATAACGATTATCATGAATATTAGCAGAACAAAGCGTCGGCAGTCGGGACAACTGAGAGCAGACTGGTGAAAGGTCAAGGGCAGAAAATGAAATAAAAAACACATTATGAATTTTAGGGTCCCACAGATGTGCTCTGATGGATCACCTTTTTATCGCCTGTTTTATTTTTCAAGCGTATTACCATACCACTACAAAAAGTGATTTAAGACTGTACACATGTTTTTGTAATGGAAGCCGGCTCGACCGAGTCAGTACCAGTGTCTCACAGAAAACTGGCGTGATGATATACTATGTTATACGTGACCACATGATAATATTTCAACATTTATATTGAACTTCTCTTACTCAAAAATAAATCCAATATAAAAAATTTAAAAGCCAGTAAATTTAGCACCTGATCTACTTAATTTTCAGTTGGTTCGACAAATCATGACAATTCACTTCAACCATAGAGTTTCGAGAAAACGCGATTGAAGTTTTAGATTGAAATGAAACGCATTTTACAACTTACATAGACTTCTCGATTCCGGCACCATAAAGCAAAGAATCTGCTGCAGTGGCAATATCCAGGGTATTCTTTTGTATGTGTCCTACGCATTCTTTCTTAGAATAGAAACAATAGATAAACAGCTGCCTCAATACCTCTGCGACGCGCCACGCTAAACCGGCCTGGTGGTCAGAACTTCCGAAGGCTCTATCCCTTAGAATTTTACTCCGATCATTTTAAAAGTTTGATCGAAAATATTCTACACACATTGTACTTTTAATAAAAAGAAAACTATATTTTAAAACTTCAAACCACCCCTTATCCCAATCCCCTTAAGTCTAATCCCATTAATTAGAATCTATGGCTTAACAAAATAAATGAACAAGATGAGGATAATCATCATTTGATGTTCTAAACTATATTGCAATCAACTGCCCAAAATAACAGTGACATACTTTCAGTATTTGATTGCAAAAATATTTCAATTAATTATTACAAATTATAATTAATGATTAAACTAACTAAAATAGGGTAGTTTCCTGTGTTTAATTTTGTACATTAATCTATATGCAATTGAATATAATACGCAAAAGAAACTCTTTTGCGAAAACAGAATCAAAATTGCTTGAAAAATGAGGTCACAATATTTATTTTAAATATTGGTATTTGCAAATACGCACAGGCATGAGCGAAAAAGGTTGCGTATTGGAAACATATTGCTATCTCCCTCGCACAAGGGCGCAGTAATGGGGATTCTGAGTACCGTGACGTCATGGTATCATATCATGCATCCTTTTACTGTCATTTGACAATTACCCCTTCCAGCAGATTTGAATGGCATCTAATTTACTTATTTTTGTTCGGATTCATTAAATTCTTCCGATAATAGGTTTTAGGTAATGTAAATTGTTGATTAAATTAATAAAAAAAATCGAGTCAACTATCCTATTGTAAGTGATTTGAACTTGTACGGGTCTCTTATACTAATTAAATGACTTCTTAGGTTAGGTTCGAGTTAGTTATTGTTAGTGCTTTGAAATTCTTAGGTATTTAGATTTCTTACCCCGTTAAAGTAAATGATAATTTACAATTAATACACAGGTAATTTTTTAAGGAAAGTCAGAGGTGTATAGAATACCCCGGAATCGCTCTGTAAGCGACCAAAGAAGGCCACCGCGGGGTTTTAGCTGGTAGTGTCGGGTGGGGTGTACATAGGGGGTAGGGACTAGGCCCAGCGGCAGCACGGATAGCCATCATCCGGGCGAGGGGTATGCTTGGTCGTAAGACCGGCTAGTCCATTATTATTCCGGTTCACCCCGGAGCGGGCGTCAGCAATAAAATGCTTTCCCCGCGACAAAAAAGTGGTGTATGCCATTTGAGCTGGTTTTGAACCTACGACATACGTCTCAACACTCCGTACCATTCCCTAGGCTATCCCTACTTTTAGTGTTTCATGTAATACTGTTGCTCGCGGCTCCGCCCGCGTGGAGGTCATGTTTGGGAGAAAAAGTGTACAATACAAAATACCAATTTTCATGCATTTAACTTAAAAAATGACGGATTTTCATACAAACTTTCATCCTCTCTTTTAACCCCTTGTGGGTTGAATTTCCAATAATCCTGAAACATATATTGTTTATTTTTCATTAAAAGCCAAATACTAAATTTCATGAATTTAACTTTAAAAATGACAGATTTTCATACAAACTTACATTGTTAGTCAGTTGCTTCTTTTATATATACAGATGACAAAAAATTCATAATTTGTAACAGTGATTCTAATTTTAGAACGACAATGAACAGAAGCTATGTTCATCTAATAATTATTCGCGCTATTCATTTTTCCACAATTATGTACGCATCACTGGCCACTCGAGATGATTTGACAAATTGTGGCGACGACTGTTCGTACCACAGAGTCTGGTTTACGTTTAATTTCGGACAATCGATTGTGAAGCTCAATACTCGTTTATCTTGAAATGTCTTTGTATTTTTTGGTCCTTCGAGCCGGATGGTCTTTTAAGTTCATTACAGATGTAATTAACATTACAGTGTACGTTTATTAACTTCGAAAACTCTATTAAGGTCTTAAGGACTTTGAGGTACCCGTTTCAGACAGAAGGCAACTATAGGGATGCTTCAGATTTTATGCAATTGTATATTTATGCAATTTATTTATTTATGGAAGAGCAGCGATAGCATAGTTGGTTGCGGTACGGACTGCCAAGTCGAAAGTCGTATGTTCGAAACCCAAGTGGCATACACCTCTGACTTTTCTCAAGTTATGTGTGTATTAAATGTTAATTATCGCTTGCTTTAATGGTGAAGGAAAACATCGTGAGGAAACCTGCATATCTGAGAATTCTTATACGGACTTCGCAGGTATGTGAAGTTTACCAACCCGCATTAGGCCAGCGTGGTGGACTAACACCTAACCCCTCTCATTAGGAGAGGAGGCCCGTGCCCAGCAGAGGGACAATGTTTAATACAGGGCTAGTATTATTATTATATTTATGCAACTGTCGCGCGTTTATCACCTGTTTCGGATGCTTACGTAGCGGCTTTAAGGTGTACATTTATTCGTGTTTTTTTATGATGGCACGGTAAACCACACTGCACCAGATAATAAGCACAGTGCCGTCCAGTTAGAGTGTCAAGTAGCGAAAGACAATCTATACCTCGCTACTCAACACAATCATGCTGGCCTGCTATGTAGCTTCAGACTACGCCTTTAACTGGCACGTTAATAAGATAATGTTCTAGTTACTAGGTAACGTTTTACGTATATGATTTATTTCGACAGCCTCCGTGGCGCAGCTGGCGAGTAGCCGGCTGTAAAACAAGAGGCTGTGGGTTCGATTCCCGCAACAGGACAAATATTTGTGACAGAGAGATATTTATTTCGAGTCTGGGTGTTGTGGGACCGTAGTCCCTCGTGGTTCTTAATACCCACGATACAGGTTTTACGTAATTTATTAAGTTTAAGATTTTTGAAAACAATTATTTATTATTATACTTCATCTTGTAATTACTGATTAAATTTTTTCGTCTTTAGTAATCAATTTGAATGCCACATAAAATTTAAAAAGCTCTCTATACATACTCCCTCACATAGAGGCTACAATCTTTAGGGCTAGCTTCTCTAACATTTCTGGCGATGTTAAAGGTGTTTCCATGTTTGTATAACTCTAAAAGTGGAGGGAATTTTAAAACGCCATCACGCAAATGGGGTTTCGCCATTAACAAAAGTAAAGACATCAAACCTAGCTTCGACATACCAGTAAGAGGTGGAAATGGCAATATATACCCTTCTGTTTACTATCTTTTCATATAATTTTACATATATTGTACATACATATACACTCATGCCTGTAATCCCCGAAGGGGTAGGCAGAGGTGCAACCAATACACCCACTATCCACCGAATTTATTTCGGTCCCATAATGTGAAAAGCCCATCGACATACCGGGCACGAATTCCAGACTCCGGGCTAATATTGAAAATTTTTAGATAGAAAAACCCAATATCACTTTACCCTACCGGGGGTCGAACCCGAGACATCAGCACAGCAGTCGCAATTACAACTGCGCCACCGAGGCAGTCTAATTTCTATGGAGAAATCTCAGAGGTAAAGGTTTCCTCAAGCTGTTTTCCTTTACCGTTAAAGTGAGCTTAGATTTTTAAACTTTTCTAAATGTTACTTCAAAATATTTACCAACCAGTTGTTTTCTATTAAACACATTTTGCAAGTACACGGCATTACCTTTGAGCTCTATAAAATAATGTACGTTCCATTTTTTTCATATTTCGTTGAGAATTTTCTCTGAACGGTTTTAAAGTTTAAAAGTACTTTTGCAGTTTTTGACATCGTTTTTCTTATAATGAACGTGTTTCTGATATAAAGACTCAAGGTAAGTTATAAAGGGATTTTTTTATTCTCATATAAATTTCTAATGCGCTTGCTACGAATTTTTTACAACAATGTTACATACAAAGAGCTTTTTTCTCCTGTATATATTAATAGGACGTATTCACAATTTTAAGGTTGTATTTTAGTTTTACTCGCAGCTTCACATGCGTATTTACCGGTACCATTGGAGGTGGAAATGCCATAGAAAAAGCAATTTCAACTCTATCCCGAATATAAGAAATTTTCTTTCCGCAATTTACCTTATTTGAACGAAAGTGTTTAAAAATTGACTTATTTTTTGTCGGAGATATAGAGTTAGGGGACGATGTTTGGTTGTTTTGCGGCCTTCTGAGTGCTCTGACACTAGACCCTCGACAGCTTCTTCAACTTCTTGCTGATGGCGTAGTGTGAAGAAGCAGGCTGGCATGATTGTGTTGAGTAGCAGGGTATAGATTGTCTCTCGCTACTCGATACTCTAATTGGACGGCACTGCGCTTATCATCAAGTGCTGTGTGGTCGCTTGGCTAGGCTAGATAAAAAAAACTTGTCTAGTCTTTGTCAAGTGCGCTAAGCTAGGCCTTATTCTATCCCGCTGGCATAATGCTGTTTAGTAAACTTCAAATAACTTTGAAATTCTTAGGACAGTTCTAAGGTGTCCTTCACTATTAAAGTAAGCGATAATTAACAATGAATAATAATAAATAACACCCCACAGTCACACACATAGCCCCGACCTCACACTAAGATACGAGTCTTGTATTGTGGGTATCAGGGTCTAAGAGAGACTTTCCGTCTCACAACACCCAGATCCCGGACATAAATATCTGTCTGTCACACAAACATTTGTCCCGGTGTGGGAATCGAACCCACGGCCTCTCGATTCACCAATAAATACACATCTTGACATAAGTTACGCTGGTAAACCAAGTACAGCTCTTTGTACTGAATTTGGGCTCGTTTCGAACCTACGACTTTCGTCTCTACTGTCCGTATCACCTCTAACGATCACTGCTTTTATAAAATATAACATACTCTCATTAATTTTATTTTTAACAACAACAAAAATCTGAACATCTTTTATTTGCTGTACATATAAAACTTAATGGGCCGCGTCGTGTTATTAAAACAATAATTTTGCCGACATATGTAGCTTATGTTCTAGTTTTAGGTCATATTTACGACCTAAATTATGAAATTAGTGAGTAGACAGTATACTATTTTGACCCCTTTGTTCTTGAAAAATTATCTGAAATATTCTTTTAATATTACAAAATATACGATAAACAATTTAAACACGAGATTATTTTAAATCAAATTTAATAATAGGAATTATAAATTTGTACGTATAATCGCGCCCCGATGTTGTCTTTTAAAATACTGCTATATTTTACATCAAAAATGTTAAAAACATTCAAACATAACATAGAGCTAGAATAAAATGATTGATGTCAGTTTAAAATGTGAATATTTTATATATAAAATGAAAATTGTTGATCAAAGAAAATTGATACTAAAAAGCGTATAAAATTCATTTAATAAAATTATAACGATATGAAATATTCATGAAATGTTCGTTCGGTGACATGTTCTGAAGATGATTGTTGGAATAACTAAATTCATTAATTTGACTTTTATATATGAAATTCCATTAGTTTCTTTCTTAAGTTAAAAATAAACAGGTGCAGGCTTAAGGTGCATTGATGTTTTTGAAGTAAAAACTTCTTTGGAAGTGGTAGAGCCACGCTGTAGACATATTTGTCTACAGCATGAATGGGCCGGCTCGACCGGGGTACCGACAGTGCAAACATGACACTTTCGGTATTGTGGATGTTCATGGGCGGTGGAGATCATTTAACATCAGGTGTCCCACTGGCTCGTTTGTCGGACTATACTATAAAAAAAAGAGACTTGGGCACTTTGGGATGGGGAAAAAGCACTGAATTCGCGTGGCTGTCACGCTCAGATACATATAAAGATGTGTGTGCATGTGATGTTATTTTACTTTTGACATAAACATATGAAGTTCTATAATTAATGACGAGCAATCATAAACAAAACGTGTTACTACTTCATGGACGCTGTTTAAAAAAAAAACAGTAAATCCAAAGTTTGGAGCCTTCAATTTTGTCAGTAGTCCCCATGATTGCTTATTTTTTTTGCATGACACTTCTTTCCATTTAGGACACATGTGAATAGAAGTAGTACTTTAAAGACAATATAAAATGTCGTTATTTTCTATTTTTATAAATCTCCTTTATAAAAAAATATAAATACCCTCCAGTTAAATAAATCAAATATTAATTTGAGTGGAACCACTAATTGGTCGGCACATCTAACTAAAAATATGGGTGGGAGTCCATCTGGGCCAAGACCTTTATTTAAATATAGACTCTTCAACTTTTTGAGTACAGCTGATTCTAACACAGAAATAGTATTGAGACACAGTGAGCTATTGCATGACATTCTTCTAGAAATAAAATTTTAAGAATTTAATATTAAATAAATAAATACACCCAATTGTCACAGACATAGTTCTGACGTATAGTGTCAAGAACTACGAGGGACTACAGTACAACACCCAGACACGAAACAAATATCTATCTGTCACAAAATTCATTTGTCTCGATGTGGGAATCGAATCCACGGCCTCTCGTTTCACAGCCGGCTACTCGCCCGCTGCGCCACGGAGATTATAGAAATTCTATGGAGACAGAAAGTTCCATAATGAAGCTATACTCAGCACATTGGATTGGATCGGTAGATTTCTCAGGACTGTTTTAGAACTCGACGAAATTGTTACGATTTCAGTGATGTATAACCTGAAGTTTTTTTTTGAGAAAATTAACATTCTACCCGTCATACCGTCCAGCATATTTCAAATTATAACAATACATATATATACACTCAAACCTGTAATTCCCAAAGGGGTAGGCCGAGGTGTAGTCAGTACACCCACTTTATCGCCGAATTTATTACCGTCCCGTAATGTTATAGGATGTGTGCCAATCGCCATACCGGGCACAATTTCTGACTCCGGGCTGATAGTATTTCTAAATAGGAAAACCCAATATCACTTTACCCAACCGGGGATCAAACCCGAGACCTCATTACAGCAATCGCAACGCATGTGCAATTACAACTGCGCCATTGAGGCAATCAATAATATAGAGGTTCATTTATTTCGGAAATCTATCTTGAAGTGACCACATCACAACTTAATTCATTGAGTGTAACAAAACGTTGACTCTATTATCTATTTAAAGGCAAAACAAACTCGCTTCATTAAATAGGAACTATGTTGCATTTATCACGTGAACATCGCTGAAATTCAGCCCGCAATAAATTTTGTATTGGGAAGCGTGAAATATTTTTGTGGTAATGTTTACAGACCTAACTGAATGTATAGTACGCTCAAACGACTGGAAATAGGGATATAGCACGTAAATGTATTGAAAGAAATAAATGAAAAGGGTGACTGTGCAATATAATATGTTATTATAAGAACTTAGTCGCCAAGGAGTGTGTTTTACTGTGTTTTTAAGTGAGAATGACGTGCTATATTAGGATAAAATTGTAAATTTTTGTAATAAATCTATGTGTATCCATGTAAGCTTTTGTACTGTCGGACTGCTTGATACACATTAGGATACAGTGTTGTGTAGTTGACGGAAAATTTTGTAATATTCATAGAGATTCTTAAATTCGGTAAATTTTGTCTTTTTATTTTGGTGAACACCTTAGTCGTTTTTCATTTTAGCATTATCTTTTAATAAAAGTATGTAACTCAAATAGGTGTTTACAATATCTCTGAATAAATATCAGAGGGAGCAGAGGGAGGTGTTCCCCCCCCCCCCCCCCTTAAAAAAAACGACTGGAAACTTAATAGAATCGGTAATACTGTGTATTATAATTGAGCTATAATTAATTTGAAATTACGAGTTAAATGATTGGATAAAGCTTTATTCTGTGCATCAATGGGCATGATGTTGCTTACATGGGTTGTGGACCTAGAGTCTGGGTTTGATTCTGATGCTGCACTTTATCTGGGTTTTTACAGTTTTTGGTCAGAAATTGACATTTGACAGGGAGCTGATGCAAGCAGGATGATTATAAAAGATCATATTGATGATGATAAGTAGGTGGTCAGTTAATCAAAACCTGTGACCGGTAAAAAGATGTTGGACCAACTTGCAATTGCAATAGGGTAACAACAAATATGAAACTGAACACCATTCAGCTTTTCATTCCCAAGGTCATCTAAGTGGTTGAATAGGGTAGTACAATACAGCAGCTCTTTATTGTATAACCTTAAGAGTATTTTTTTTTTATCGTGGCTCGGCAAAGTGACCACACTGCACCTGATGGTAAGTGCAGTGCCGTCCAGTTATAGTATCAAGTAGCGAGTGATAATCTATCCCTCGCTACTCAATACAATCATGCCGGCCTGCTAACTAGTATAATAACATAGCATAAATAAGACTTAATAACTAAATGGTAGAACCATGGGCGGTCTTATCCATAAAAGCGATCTCTACCAGACAACCTTTATATGGACAGAAATGGAGGTAGACGAGACGGGAAATACGATATTTTAGTATTATTTTAATCAAGAATTAACGCTACCTTATATACATACACTCACGCCTGTAATCCCCGAAGGGGTAGGCAGAGGTGTAACTAGTACACCCACTTTTCGCCGAATTTCGGTCCCATAATGTGATAGGGGGCGAGCCTATCGCCAGGGCACATTTACTAGACTCCGGGCTAATACTGAGGCATTTCTAGATAGAAAAACCCAATATCACTTTACCCGACCCGGGGATCGAACCCGAGACCTCAGCACAGCAGTCGTAACGCATGCGCAATTACAACTGCGCCATCGAGGCAGTAAAAGGATAATAAAATAGCATAAATAAGACTTACTAACTAAATGGTAGAACCATGGGCGGTCTTATCGCTTAAAGCGAACTTTACCAGACAACATTTAGATGGACAGAAATGGAGGTAGAAGAGACGGGAAGTACGATATTTTAGTATTATTTTAATCAAGAATTAACGCTGCCTTATACCTTTTTTATAAATCAATAACAAGTTAATTAAAAGCTATTCAAACCGGATTAAAGGGGTAGTGACAAAAAGGGATGCGTGATATGAATTATGAGGTCACTGAATACCCATTACTGTGTTGTAGTGCGACGGTCAATAGGATAGGATAGAGAAATGTTTCACTGCGCACTCAATTTTGCTACTACAAATATTGCAAATAATAATTAGGGTCCCATTTTTATTAATATTTTTAGGCAAAAGTGCAAAAACACCATGTTTTACATGTTTGAGTATTTCTCAGAATTACTGCATTTGAATACCTTGAAGCGCGTTTTCTGTTAAAGGTACTAATGGCCGTTTACTGAGCTTTGACAACGACTAAATTCATGCCTACATCTCTAGCATAAAAAAACGTTGCATTAAACATATGCGGCTACTAATACTAAGGATATATAAGCAATCTGAACTTAAATCTTAGAATAGACTATAATAATAATACCAACCATTAATTCAGCTGGTGGTAGGATATTCATATCCGCCCGGATAGCGACCACCGTACACAGGGCGAAAAATCCGCCATAGTGGCACACGCAAGTGTGTCGCGTTCCGGGATCAGCCAGTGTACATCCGGTTTTTGTCGGGGGTCTGGAGTTGGGGTACAATGGCCATTTTGCGGCCTTCTTAGTACTCTGACACTAGACTCTCGACCCCTTCTTCACCTTCTTGCTCATGGCGTAGTGTGAAGAAGCAGGCCGGCATGAGTGTGTTGAGTAGCGGGGATAGATCGTCTCTCGCTACTCAGTATTCTATTTGGACCGCACTGCGCTTACCATCAGGTACAGTGCGGTCACTTTGCCGTGGCAGGATAAAAAAAATAAATGAATATATACGTAGCTTCAAAGAGTCTGAGGTATATGTCATTGGAGCTGGTTGTCACCTACGATATTTTTCGGCAGTCTATACTACTCCCAACTAGGCTATCGCTGCATAATACAATGCAAAATGATAATAAATATGACATCATTATTAGCTATTTAAAGTACAAAGCGATTTAATAAATTAAATCTCAAAATTATCCTACAGTTCTACGTCTCTCAGAATACAATAGGCTGCTACGATATTTGCTACGAAGTTTGACAATGCTCTTCGCGTAGTTCGCAAGTGCTACGTCGTAGTACTCGCCGAGCTTGTATATTGCAAGTAATTTGAGAATATCTATATTTCGCTGTCCAAATAGCATTTGTTCTTTTCCTTCAAAAGTCTTAGCGGAATTAGTCATGATGGTAATGATTCAGTTTACTAAAGTACACAATACTCACAATACTTGAACTGATTTTCTAAATCTGTATTGTAATCTTTCTATTTCTTCAAAAATCCCTTAATATCTTTCAGATTTTGTTGACAAAATGATATAATAAATTTCAGTATAAATGAATACCCGTAGCTTAGCATTAAAAATACGCAACAAACAAGATTATGAGACCATCTTCCAAATTAAACCATAAATCAATTTGACTTGACTTTTAAAGCGAAAAATTACCCAATTTCTGAAACAGCCGAAATAAGCGATGCTGAAAACGCCATTTCGGCCCCGTTTTGATCACAATATGATGATTCTTGTCTTGGAGGTGATTTATGTTAATGAACAGCGCCACCTGGCGGAACATATTGGGTATTAATAATGTATCGAGTGCTAGATACGGTTTCATGGTTATTATTCAGATATTACTAGATTGTTGGGCATTATTTCAAACTACATGTTGCTCGCGACTCCGCCCGCGTGAAGGTTATTTTTGTAAGAAAAGGTATACTATCCATGGAGGCATCTTAAACTATTACACATTTCACAAATGTTTCTCTACAATATTATGCATGTATCATAAATATAAACCTTCCTCTTGAATCACTCTATCTATTAAAAAAAGCGCTTCAAAATCCGTTGCGTAGTTTTGAAGATTTAAGCATACATAGGGACGGACAGACAGCGACAGCGACTTTGTTTTATACTATGTAATGATATGGCTCAATATAGTTGATATGTTTACGTAGGGTTTGCCTAAATGAATATCTAAATTAGACCTTGTTAAAGTTTATAGATCTGACTGACGTTTTTATACTTTTGATTAAACGCAGTTTAAAGTTTGACAGCGAATTTAAAAATAGTTAACAGTAAGTAAATGGAAATTAGTAGGGTAATAAAACATGACAAGTTTTTTAGGTAAATGTCATCAAACTGCCTGGATCTTTTGTGCACATGAAACTTGATTAGGATATTATTAACTCGATTTCATAAAAATGTTTGTTGGATCTTTTCTGCTTAACAGGGTCCAATTATATTATTAAAGACTCTACAATTTGTATTGTATGTATCAACAATTTAAGTTTTGAATATTATGTGACCCTAATATATTTCAATAATATTTTGATTATAGCTTTCTTTTATTTTAAAATATATTATATGCGAAGTCTGATCAAATGATTCTTTCAGACTCTACATTACTAAAAAAAATAAGTTCTCAATGGTATAGAGATTTCTCTGCCTTTTTTTCCTTCTTAGCCAAAACTGTACAATAATATTGGCATTAAACACACATATACTTTTTAAAACTGTATTTTATTATATTTATTTTTGTGCATTTTAAAAATATTGAGAACATTAAATTGAAAATACCCGTGCATATACTAAAGAAAATATCAAGAAATGAACAAACATGAACTATATGAGACAACACATCCAGAATTCTAAGTCCGTTACTCAAGCCGCGAGTAACGAGAAAAATAATGTAAAGGTGAAAAATTACGTTTGTTGGAATGGTGTCGTAACGAGTTACGGTTTACGTGCGTATGTGCTCCGTGCGAACGTTATGTGTTATGTAAGATTTTTATATAACTTAGAACTTGATTTTGCTTTTCATCTCCATAATTATTTATATTGTGTTATATACATGACGAACGTCGTACGTTCGAAACCAGCCTAAATGGCATACACCTCTGAATTTTCTAAAGTTACGTGTATATTCATTGTTAATTACCTTTAGCTTTAACGATGAAGGAAAAACATTTTGAGGAGACCTACATACTTGAGAATTCCCATATGTCTACCAATCCGCATTAGAACAGCGTGGTGGCTAAGGCCTCTAAACCCCCTCTTATTACTAGGCGAGGCCCGGTGGCCAGAGGCCAGCAGTGGGACAGTGTTTAATACAGGGCTAGTATAATATACATGAGGTTGTGATGAATGCACTTGTTCTCTGTTTGGACATAAGCTTTTGTGGGCTAGACCATTTCCATGAATCTTTCTTATTTTTTTGTAATGCTCAGTTGTCAATGTCAATCAGTCTAGCCAGTCTGCAGCCCAGTCCCACTTCACACTTTACTTGACAGCGTCAATGACGCAGCGGGCAGGAAGCCGTGAAACACGAGGCCGTGGGTTCGATCCCCATGCTGAGACTAATGTTTGTGTAATCCACAAATATTTGTTTCGGGTCTGAGTGTTAAGCGACTCTAACCTCTCGTAGATCTTGATACCGTCGACTTAAGTTTGACCTAGTGGGGGATGACTATGCTTTTTTTACTTTCAATAAAAATATAAGTTAGTAAATATAATAACTACGTAAGCATAATTGGTTCGTTACGTTATATTTAACGTTTTATTGTCAGTATTTTTCACCGTAGAAAGGGTAATTTCTCAACCCATGCGAAGCTACGCCTTCATTCGAGGAAGACTACAGAATTCTTTTAATAAAAATATCAGAGTACGGTCCCCCGGCATGATTAAATACGGAAGCAATTTTAATGTTACCTCACAGTCGAATGACATACTCATAATGAATGACAATTATCTATACACTTAGAGTATTTAACACTGGAGACGCCATTGAGCGCTTACCCCGTTTGACAAATGTAAGAGCACGGTGCTCATACACGTTCTATAAAACTAGTTGCGCTTCGTGATCCGCCACTAAAAAAGTGACATCACGTGCGAATGGAGCTCCCTGAAAATGCGAGCCTGTAGCGGTATTAACATGTAAAAATAGATCTGACACATCAAACTTACAAAAATACAACATTATTTTTCACCTGGACATATTTTTTTAAAGTAATATTATCCTTAAAAGCAACAAACATATAATTTCTAAAAATTATCATCGGGTACTAAATGTTGCCAGGTTAAACTTTTAGCCACAGTAGTGCAAAATTTATTTGCATTCAATATCTTAAACGCAAGTTGTTTTTTTAATATTCATTTTTAACTAGATGTTGCCCGCGGCTCCGCCCGCGTTTAGGTCTTGGAGCATTTTTACCTTCTATATTTTGCTATCCCATAGGAAGCGTGCATTTTTCGAGATAAAAGTGGTCTTTGTCATTTTCTGATCCCGAAACTGCCACTATGCAAAAAATCATGTCGATTCCTTGCTCTGTGAAAAACTAAACTATCCTATGGGAACTGTACATTTCTACGGGATAAAAAGTAGCCTATGTGCTTTTCCAGACTACAATCTATCTCTGTGCCAAATTTAAAGTAGATCCGTCCAGCCGTTGTAGCGTGATTGGATATCACTGACTTGTCATAAGAGCTATGTAATGCCTACATGATCAATAAACGATTTCATTTCATTTCATTTCATCAAACAACCATGCATCCATCCAAAAATACGCATTTATAATATTAGTAAGATTACTTTATTTTTGCTTCCTTAACTTAATTTATATAGGTGGGACTAAAAATGAATATTACGAAGACTAAAGCAATGACAAACAGCTGGAAAAGACCAATAAAAATCAATAGTAGGCCACTGGAATACGTGGAAAATTACGTCTACCTGGGAAAGAAAATCAGCTTTGATAGAAAACATAATAACCTAGAAATAGAAATAAGAATACAACAAACGTGGAATAAATACTGGAGTCTCAAAGAAATTTTTAAAAGTAATATGCCAACTGATATTAAAACAAAAGTCATGAACTCGAGCCTTTTGCCATGCTTGACATACGGTTGCCAAACATGGAAATTCACTGCTGAAGCAAAAAAGAAGATTACCACCTGCCAAAGAGGACTTGAGCGTAGTATGCTAAATATAAAGAAACGGGATAGAATACGAAATACATATATAAGAAAAATAACAAAAGCAACTAACGCTTTAAGCTACGCACAGAAACTAAAGTGGAAATGGGCAGGCCATGTCGCGAGGCTTACAGATCAGAGATGGACTGGAAAAGTATCATTTTGGAATGGTCCACAAGGCAAAAGAGCGAGAGGGAGACCTATTACACGTTGGGAGGACGAGATTAAAACAACAGCGGGACCAAACTGGAGACAAGTAGCACAGGACAGAGACAAATGGGCATCATTGGAGGAGGCCTTCACCCACTGTGGGGTTCTTGCAGAATAGATAAGGGAAAAAATGTAATTAAAACATTTGAGATTTGAGAGACAAAAAAAAAACTCCTACTTAGTATATAATTAAAAAGATAGAAAACTAATATAGAAATTAATGAAGACTAACCTTACATATAAGAAAACTGTAAATTATTTTTTTGCAAGATATATAACGGCTTTTTTATTTATTTATTTTATTTAACTTAATTTATAATTTAAAAATTGTAGGAGAGTTGACATATCGACTAAGTGTACAATTTCATAAACTTTATTACACTGGCATTTTGGGTGGTTTATGTGGTAACACTGTTGTGTATGCAAGACTCAAATAGTGTTGTAGATAATTTTATCAAGGTTATCGATATAATTACTAATCCATCTGGACTGTCTTCTAAACACATACTTTTAATGTAAATAGTTCTAACACACTAGGAATGTCACAAAATATACCAAAACCAGAATAAAATATTTGTCAAAAAAATGTGATCCTAAAAATGTATCCGGTATATTTCAAAAATATTTAGGTATGAATTTTGGCGCCATTCATTTATTACGTAAGATTATGTATGGGGGGAATCGATCAAGTCTTATTTTTTCTTACAAGGGGTGGGAGGGAGTCTTAATAGTTCTTACATAAGATCACACAAATGCGCAAAGTTAGGATTATACTTTGAAAAATCGCGAGCCATACCTATAATTTTAAAAACATGCAACTTAGATTTTTTATATTTTTTTGATGACCGGTATGACTTGTCTTTTCACCCGGTTCCGGCTTGACGTCGACTTTTGGGACAACCTGTATTAAATTCAAGATCTCAAGCCCTTTTTATATGCTCTTCATAATAGATAGTGTTAGCCGGCTACCACACCAAAACAAGCGATAATCGCTCTCAATGACATGCAATAATTCCATTCGCAGCATTTGCTATTCGCATTCGCTACCAATAACACTGTATTTCTTGGCTGCGCTTATTTAATTTGAAATTTTGAGGAATAACAGAACATTTTCTCACAAACTATATACCATTGGATAGGTCGTGTTGTGTACTTTCCGGTAGTATATTTGCTGAATCGGAATACCTCAAAACGAGTGAGTAATCATCAAATACATTTTAAAATAATTTGCAACGGCCGTCATTGTTGTGTTCCATGTGCTGACATACCTGAAAAACGCTTCTCAACAATTAGTGTTGACAAAAAATAAATAAATGGAAGTGTCACGGATGTTGTGCAAAGCAACCAAAAACTGATACACCTTTACGTCCCATTGACTCACCCGGCAAGTCAAGGAACAATAATGATTCGCTCCCTTTTAATGACAATATTACGCATCGAAAAAAAACCACTGTTGATACTAGCGCAATTAGTGGAAGTTCCGGCTTAAACTCGTCCGCGTCAGTTATTACAAAGAAAGACGTTGGGGAAATAATAAGAGAAGAATTCAATGTCATGAAATTGGCTTTAGCACAGGAGCTTAACCAAACCCTTGAACAGATGGTGAGAACCGAATTTCAATCTATAAAACAGGAAATAACTGCTTTGGAGAATAAAGTTTTGTTTCTGAATGAAAATTATGAAACCACCAAATCCGCCATCGCCAAATACCAAGACACACTGGGAGAGCTAAAGAAAGAGAACGTTCAGTTAACAAATACGTTACAGGATCTGCAAATCAGGCTTCAGATTGCTGAGCAGCATAACCGTTCTAACAATCTTGAGATAGAGTGTGTCCCCGAGCAAAAACAGTAAAACTTGCTATCTATGATTACTCAGCTGTCTAAGGTATCCTGCGACTTGAAAGAATCCGACATTCATCATTGCACTCGTATGGTAAAAAGTAACAGAGGCGACAAGACACCTCGCTCAATCATTGTTAAATTGGCGACCCCTAGGCTTCGGGATACATTTTTAGCGAAAACAATAAATTTTAATAAAGCAAATCCAAACGACAAGCTCAATACTGCTCACATAGGCATTGGAGGTAATAAATCGCCGCTTTACATTGTTGAGCACCTATCACCTAAAAACAAATTACACGCAGCGACTCGCCAGATCGCCAAAGATAAAGAGTACTAATTCGTGTAGATTAAGCAAGGTCGTGTTTTCATTAGGAAAACAGAAGAAGACGAGTTTACTTATATAAGAAACCAAGAAACCAGAACCAATCTAAAACAATTCTCTGCCATATCCCGTTTGTCCAAATCATATAACTCTATTTGTGAAACGATGTATGTATGATGTATTTGTTGATAAATTGCCAAAATTCAAAAAAGCTGTTGTAGCGAAATGGTTAGCTGTACATATAGCTAACCATTTTTTCTTATAGCTACAATTCTATAATATTGTTATACTTAGATATAATATATATATTTTATTATTAATTAAATTCTCATTTGGTCATGCTCATTGTTATTTTTGAAAATTTAATTAACCTTTTACTTTTATTGAATACTGGTGTTACTTTTTTTTCTCAACGCATGTCGTGGTATTCTTAAAATGTTGTTCATTAATAGTAAGATTATTGTTACCTCATTATAACTTAGTCCTATGTAATGTAACAACAGCTGGATATCCATTTTAAATAAATTAAAGGCGTATTATTTAAAATTCATTTTCTAAAAAATAAAGTTTTTATTTTTTCTTATTTGGCTTGTATTTTTCTCACTATTCATTACCGTTATTATCTTTACAGTATTTCGATTAAATTAGAAATATTAATTTACACTATTTTTAACTATACGTCTCTACTTCCGTCCCCTTTCACGAAATCACACCCAGAGATTGCAAGAAAGCGATAGACACATAAAAAATAATCTTAAAATATTTCATAAATTATATTTTTTTTATTTTATCTATCGATAGATAAGGACAACGCTATCTATACCTCGTCAACTATACCTCATCGACATTGCTACGCTCTACTGTTTTTACACAGTTGTCAATATATGACACTGTAAAGCACTGTAAATACATTAGACACCAAGATAAATTTGTAACTGTGTGCATAAATTTGCCAGTGTTGTATGAAATGGTGTAGTGTGCGTGCGTAGCGACGTGATTACATTTTGCATTTGTGTGCACATGTTTATTTGTAGTTGTACGAAGCCCCCCACCGACATTGCTGAATTTTTTGTTCAAGATTCGAGCGTAATGCCGTCTCCTTTTGGTTGCCTACTCTAAGTCTATACATAAATAGCCAAAGACAAAAAGGTTCATTATCTTTTTCTATACTGTTTGTCAACTGATTTTCTTTAATTTTTTTAAAGCTGTTGAGCTTTAAAAAATAATAATAACACGGGCACGGGCCTCCTCTACTAATGAGAGGGGTAAGGCCTTAGTCCACCACGCTGGCCTAATGCGGGTTGGTAGACTTCACATACCTTTAAAATTCGTATAAGAATTTTCAGGTATGCAGGATTCCTCATAATGTTTTTCTTCACGGTTAAAGCAAGCGATAATGAACAATGAATATACAACTAACGTTAGATAAGTCAAAGGTGTATGCCATTTGGCAGGTTTTGAATAAACGACTTTCGTCTCGATAGTCCGTTCTAATACTTACTAGGCTATCGCTGTTTATCTTAGACAAGTTTTAGTGTAGTCAATAAAAAAAAAATTTAATGAACTTCGGAATCTGATCACTGTGTGGCCATTAATATAAAGAAACTAACGCCTGCACCTTTCAAGATGTAATTAGTACCAGCTTGTCATTTCAGGCCCACATTGTAATAACGAGCAAATGAAGTCTTCTAGTCTACCTAACTCATAGATGGGCAAAAGCAGTTGAGACCAAGGGGGAGGCGCTTGCAGCCAGCCTGGACATAGCGAAGGCCTTTGATCGGGTATGGCACAAGGCGCTTTCGAAGCTACCTTCCTATGGGCTTCCCGAGAAATTATGCAACTGGATCACCAGTTTTTTGGCAGATCGGAGCATCAAGGTCGTCGTCGACGGTGCATGCTCTGATCCTAAATTTGTCAATGCTGGTGTTCCACAAGGCTGTGTACTGTCTTCTACTCTGTTTCTTCTGCATATAAATGACATGCTGCAAATCAGCAACATTCATTGCTATGCAGACGATAGCACTGTAGATGTACTGTACACTGGCCGTGCTAATATTTCTCGGGAATACGTCGACGAGAGCCGGAACAAACTTGTGTCTGAAGTCGAGTCCTTGTTAACCAAAGTCTCGGACTGGGGTCGACTAAACTTAGTCCAATTCAACCCCAAAAAGACACAAGTCTGCGCGTTAACCGCTAAAAAGTCACCATTTGTCGTGACTCCTCATTTAGAGAACACTCCCCTGTCTGCCAAACCCAGTATCGGAATACTTGGCGTCGACATTTCGAGCAACGTCCAGTTCCGCGGTCAATTGGAAGGAAAGGCCAAATTGGCCTCAAAGAAGCTTGGTGTGCTCAATAAGGCGAGACGGTACTTCACGTCGGGTCAACGCCTAAATCTCTATAAGGCGCAAATTCGGCCCCACATGGAGTACTGTTCTCATCTCTGGGCGGGAGCCCCCCAGTACCAGCTACTTCCATTTGACCGCATTCAACGTAGGGCAGCTCGGGTTATCGACGATCAAGCTCTTTCCGATCGGCTTGATCCATTGGCTCTGCGTAGAGATGTTGGATCACTCTGCATCTTCTACCGCATTTATCATGGGGAATGTTCCGAGGAATTGTTTGGATTGATCCCGGCCGCTGAATTTCACCATCGGACATCGCGCCAAAACATAAAATTCCATCCGCACCATCTCGATGTCCAGCGTTCCACAACAGCGCGATTTTTACGGCATTTTCTGCCACGCACAACCACTCTGTGGAACCAGCTGTCGCCGGCGGTCTTTCCGAACCGTTACGACCTGGGAACCTTCAAGAAGAGAGCATATTCTTTCCTGAAAGGCCGGCAACGCATTTGCAAGCCCTTTGGTGTTGCAGATGTTCATGGGCGGCGGTGATCACTTTCCATCAGGTGAGCCTCTTGCCCGTTTGCCCCCTTTTTCCATAAAAAAAAAAGAAGTGTATTAATGAAAAACAAATTCGGATTGCTCAACCGATTGGTTGATTCGTCGACCCTGCTATCTCACCGACTCTATAATTTAAATACGCTAGCACAACGATGACGTGGTTTAATCTTAAATAATCATCATGAATGTTAATAATGATTATCAGTTGCTTGCGGGTAATAATTTCCACATGAATAGTTACTCTATAAGATTAATGGTGTGTTATTGTGCCTGCTATTTGGGTCTATATATTTTTTTTTATCCTAGCACGGCAAAGTGACCGCACTTTACCTGATGGTAAGCGCAGTAAGGTCCAATTAGAGTATCGAGTAGCGAGAGACGATCTATCCCCCGCTACTCAACACAATCATGCCGGCCTGCTCCTTCACACTACGCCATGCGCAAGAAGGTGAAGAAGCGGTCGAGGGTCTATTGTCAGAGTACTTAGAAGGCCGCAAAATGGCCAACATTGTACCCCAACTCTAGACCCCCAAAAAACCGGATGTACACTTGCTGATCCCGGAACACTGCACACTTGCGTGTGCCACTATGGCGGGTTTTTCACCCTGTGTACAGTGGTCGCTATCCGGGCGGATATGAATATCCTACCACCAGCTTAATATAATACTATATAATGAAATACTAACAAACTACTACGTAAAATACTAACTATAAAGACTCTAACATTTACATTAACACCATTTTTATATATAGAGAAGAAAGATATATAAGAAATTTAATATTATTGCCATTAGTACTTCAAAAGTGTACCTAATATTCATTTCATAAATATCATTATTCTAACTTAGTTATCAAATATATAAAAAGTTTTTTAATTCATAAAAAGTACACCGACTTCAATAAAAACAAATTATGCGTCACTATAAAATTTGAGGGTTGCCCTTAATTTTTCTGAGATCCCATCATCAGGTCCTGACTTGGTGCCTATGGGACCACCTGGGAAGTATACCCTTTTAAACAAAAAAATAATTTCTCGAATCAGTCCAGGCGTCTTCGAGTAATCGGGTAACATACATTAAAAAAAAAGATTCCGACGAATTGCTAACCTCCTCTGTTTTTGAAGTCGGTTAAAAATATGTACAAAAGGTTCCTTTAGTCGATTAATCAATTATCTCAAAATGGGTGAAATGGCAAGAAGTTTTATTTAGACACTAGCGACCCGTTCTAATATCGCTGTTATGATTGTGTAAAAATTAAAAAAAATATATAATTTTGTATTAATTTTGTAAGGAATAGCAGCGATAGCCTAGTTGGTTGCGGTACGGACTGTCAAGACGAAAGTTGTAGGTTCGAAACCCAAGTGGCATACACCTCTGACTTCTCTAAAGTTATGTGTGTATTAAAATGTTAATTATAGCTTGCTTTAACGGTGAAGGAAAACATCGTGAGGAAACCTGCATATCTGAGAATTTTTCGAAGGTATGAGAAGTCTGCCAACCCGCATTAGGCCAGCGTGGTGGACTAAGGCCTAACCCCTCTCATTAGTAGAGGAGGCCCGTGCCCAGCAGTGGGACAATGTTTAATACAAGGCTAGTATTATTATTATTATTGTAAGGAAAATACGATACAAAATTATCAAAAACCCGAAAATTTTTTTGCTATATTTTATTGATCCGGTTGCTACCAATCTTCATAGGATCACCCGCTGGGCATATTAATGAAGATCGCCTTAAAATTCCATCAAAATCTCTCCAGCTGTTTTGGAGTCCATAGGGGACATACACACATAGATTTTTATATATACACAGTCAGGTCATAAGTATTGTCACACAGTAAAAACTTTTATTTTAGAATGCTGGCCACAAAAAAGTTTATTGAATTCGAATTTCAAATTGTTCATGAAAATAAAAATGTATACTTTTTAGAATTTTACTCATTTTTAAATATGGAGTGGACGCTTAAAGAAGACCGTGTTGCAGTAATTGCGTTGCATCGTTGCGGTTACGCGCCAATTCAAATTTTTGACATACTGAAAAATTTGAATATAACCAAAAGATTCTGTTATCGTACCATCAAACGATACAATGAAGACTCTAGTGTAGATGACAGGTCAAGAAGTGGTCGCCAGTGGTCGGTCTGTTAGGACTCCAGCAGTGATAAAAGCTGTGAAGGCGCGAATTCAAAGAAATCCCAAACGTAAGCAGAAACTGTTGGCCCTTCAGATGGGGTTAAGCAGAACCACGGTGAAAAGGGTGTTAAATGAAGACTTACGGCTTCGGGCATATCGAAGAAAAACAGGACATCGTTTGAATGCTCGTCTAATGGACCTGAGACTGAAGAGATGCCGCACTTTGTTGAAGCGGTACCCGGGAAAAAAATATCGGGAAATTCTTTTTTCAGATGAAAAAATTTTTACCGTAGAAGAGAGCTACAACAATCAAAATGATAAGGTACGCACACAGTAGTGAAGAAGCGAGCAACCGTATTCCGCGTGTCCAACGAGGTCATTTTCCATCCTCGCTCATGGTATGGTTGGGAGTTTCTTATTGGGGCTTAACAGAGGTACATTTTTGTGAGAAAGGTGTAAAAACGAATGCAGTTGTGTATCAAAATACAGACCTGACGAACCTTGTGGAACCTGTTTCTCATACCATGTTCAATAACAGGCACTGGGTATTCCAACAAGATTCGGCGCCAGCTCATAGAGCGAAGAGCACACAAGACTGGCTGGCGGCGCGTGAAATCGACTTCATCCGGCACGAAGACTGGCCCTACTCCAGTCCAGATTTGAATCCGTTAGATTACAAGATATGGCAACACTTGGAGGAAAAGGCGTGCTCAAAGCCTCATCCCAATTTGGAGTCACTCAAGACATCCTTGATTAAGGCAGCCGCCGATATTAACATGGACCTCGTTCGTGCTGCGATAGACAACTGGCCGCGCAGATTGAAGGCCTGTATTCAAAATCACGGAGGTCATTTTGAATAAACTTTAGTGTCATAAGAATCTATGTTTTGTTAAGTTCATTTTGGTATATAAATGGTTACATAATGAATAAACTTGTTTCAATTATTTTATATTAAACATGTGACAGAATTTATGACCTGAATAGGTATAAATTCCCACTTTTACCACACAAGAGAATATTTTTATTTTCAAATATAGTAACAGAGCCACACTCTAAACAGTTCTGTATTCAAGATGAAAGAAAAGCCCGGTCGTCGTAGTACTACTGTCACACCAATAATCCACGTAAAATAATGGTTTGCTGCATAGTTTAGTAGGTACATAATAATATGATTTTCAGATGCTCACATTCATTCCCACTTTTCAATGTTAAATTGTGGATGTTCATGAATTAAAGGTGATCATTTATGAGTAGATAAGACCCACTTATTCGCTGGCCTCTACTGTACAAAAAACCTTCAATATTTAATTTTTGTTTTTTTTTTGTAGGCAGCGGCTTTGCTGTGCCCTGGCATTGCAGAAGTCTATGGGCGGCAGTGACTTCTTATAATCAGGTGGCCCGTCTACTGGTCTGCCTATCGGGGCACTAAAAAAAATTACGAAGCGGACGATTGACGAAATGACGAGGGTCTATTTTCAGAGTACTCAGAAGGCCGCAACACGATCAAACATCGTACCCTGACTCTAGACGCCCGACAAAAACCAGATGTACACTGGCTGACCCTGGTACGTGATACATCTACGTGTTGCACTATGGCGGGTTTTACACCCTGTGTATTGTAGTCACTATCCGGGTGGATATGATTATCCTACCACCAGCAAATACTCAATTTGTCACTAAGTATTTTAACACATTCTAAGGATCATGGTACGATATACCAAAATCTTAACTAACCATGAATCCAGTACGACACTTCTAACTACCAGAGGCTCTCTACAATCCATCTTATATTCAATTTCACAGATTCCCGAATTCAGCATCAAACGAAGTGCCTTCACACATAGATCTGAGGAGCCGCCATTTGCCAGCGTTAACCAACCGTCTGTTTGTCGGATATTAATATTGATAAACTTGATCTGCAATATAAATTGGAAAATGAATGTTACGTAATTGTAGGGGAATTATTTAAATCTTGTTTTAAGGTTGATATCTACATATATATAAAACACAAAAATTGTTTCTACCTATGTATGTTATACACTTTGAAACAACTGAAGCGATATCAATGAAAGTCTTCGTGTGTGGTTGGTTCCAACTTAAAACACAGGACAGTTTTAGATCCGATAGGTGGCGCTGTTGTCTAGATTTATTTATTTATAAACTTTTATACATCGTATATAGGTGATCTGTATTTCTTTCAGCGAAAATTCGGTCCACTGTGGTGGTTTATGGCAGGACAACGTCTGCCCGGGACCACTAGTAACAGAAAATTTTCAGATAACCCTGATTGGATGTTAGATTGTGAATTATACTTTTTTTTTATTCTGGCGCGGCAAAGTGACCACACTGCACCTGATGGTAAGTGCAGTGCCGTCCAGATAGAGTATCAAGTAGCGAGAGACAGTCTATCCCCCGCTACTCAACACAATCATGCCGGCCTGCTGTTTAGCTTCTTCACGTTACGCCTAAAGGACCCAGGATCATAGGAAGGAGGGAACACGGTAGCTGGCAAACTGTTCCACAGCTTGATGGTGCGGCAAAAATACGAATTTGCGAACCTCTTGTTTCGAGCCGGGGTAGTAGATACCACGAAGCTGTAGCTCCGCAAGCCAGTACGCGTGGTTCTGGTACGGAAGGGAGAGGATAGGATAAAATCAAACAATTCTTCAGAGCATTCGCCATGATATAGACGGTAGAACACGCTAAGCGAAGAAATATACCTACGCAGCTGTAGCGGCTCGAGGCTGTTACTCACGTCTCGTTACTCACATATATATGCATGTATGTATATTTAACTCCGCAACGGCTTATCTATATCTGGCATAGTACTGGACCACCGGGTCACGTCCTGCTGCTAGCTGATTACTGACGAATTAGATCAGTGACGTCTATTATTGGACACACAACTGACACTGCATGGTGCTCTGGTGCCGTCATTCCAAATTGTGTTAAGAGTTGACATTTCTGTACAATATCTATATCTACTGACTGACTGCCTCGGTGGCGCAGTTGTAATTGCGCATGCGTTACGATTGCTGTGCTGAGCTCCCGGGTTCGATCCCCGGGACGGGTAAAGTGATATTGGGTTTTTCTATCTAGAAATTCTCAGTATTAGCCCGGAGTCTGGAACATGTGCCCGGTATGGCGATAGGCTCGCCCCCTATCACATTATGGGACCGAATTTCGGCGAAAAGTGGGTGTACTGGTTACACCTCTGCCTACCCCTTCGGGGATTACAGGCGTGAGTGTATGTGTATATATGTATGTATCTATATCTATCTATACTATATAAATATAATATAAATCTGAAGAGGCACTTTCTCTGTACATTAAATATTTTTGCATAATTTTGATTGTAACGTGTAATATATGTAATTTACTCAAAAAAAATATCTGTTATTTACCTATCCTCTGATTTGCAAACTATATTATCTAAAATGATAGAATCAAACGATGTTCATTAGAATGCGCATAATTTAAAAAATACTAGATCGATTTGGTTTCTTTTTTAATATTAATGATAGTACCAATATGGGGAAGATACTCGGCGAAGCGTCATCGATACATGGTTGATATTCCAGCAGCGCGCACGAAGCGTTTTGCTAGTACATTAATCATGCGCACCGCTAGAGAGTGGAACTCTTTGCCGGAGTCTATATTTCCCGAAAATTATAATCTGGGTATCTTTAAGTCAGAGTGAATAGGTATCTTCTAGGCAAGCGTGCTCCACCGTAGACCACATCATCACTTACCATCAGGCGAGATAGTGGTCAAACGCAAGCCTATTTAGGTAAAAAAAAAAGATAATGGAAAAGTTGCCCGATATTACAACATTTGGGTTTTTTTTATACGAGATAACAGTCTCCTAAGGTAAGAAACTGCAAAATATTTTATAAACTGTATAGGTAGTTCAATTAATTTGCACGCACAGTGCAATGTGATTTGGTCATGAGCTGTATATGTATTACTTGCAATATTTCATCTGTCTGTGAATAATTCAGGTGATCACATAAACCAAAACCACAAATGTGCAAACTCACACATAGACCAATGAATAAACTATAGGACTACCTTTACCTACATTACTCTGAAACCGTTCAAATCAAAGTACAAAGTTACACCACTGTCCTTAGATTACTAACGTATCGGATCAGACGCGTCTCTTATTGGACACATAAATGACATAGCACAGTCCGCCAATGACGTAAAAGTATTAGACCCTTCAGCATTGTATTGCAAATGTACCCAACGCTTGCCAATAAATTATTTATTTCTTCCTGTACCCAGCGAGCTCAGTATAATAAAATTTTAAATTAACGTCTTCATAAAATGATTTAGCTGGTGTTAGGATATTCATATCCACCCGGATACTGACGACCGTACACGGGGTGTAATGCCCGCCATAGTGGCACACGAATCCGTCGCGTTCCGAGGTCAGCTAGTGCACAACCGATTTTTGTCGGGGTCTAAAGTTGGGGTACGATGTTTGGCCGTGTTGTTGTTCTGAGTACTCTGACACTAGACCCTCGACCGCTTTTTCACCTCCTTGCCCCATGGCGTAGTGTGAAGAAGCTACACTGCAGGTCGGCATGATTGCGGGGGTAGTGAAGGATAGATTGTTTCCCACTACTTGATACTCTAACTGGACGGCAATGCGCTTATCACCAGGTGCAGTGTTGCCACTTTGCCGTGCCAGGAAAAATAAAATATTTGTTATATTAAAGGCCGGCAAACGATTAAGTCAGTCACTTAATGGTGAATGATCCCGCCATTCATCTACCACTATCATGATATTGAAATAAACTAAGCGGTTGGGGGTAATAGATGCTTCACTCTCTACCACTTCGGATACAGCCGTGACATATAAATATGCTATTACTTCGAAATAAATTATATGTTATTTATATGGAAGGCTTTGTACTGCTCTCCCTATTCTTGGATCTTAAAGAAACCAGCCGACCATTCAAAACCGAAAATCCCACAAACATAAATAAATCAAACATTAATACAAGCGTCCGTATAAGAATAAACATTGTCGTAAGTAATACATGATATTAACATAATCTACAAGTCTTAAGATATCTCGCGAGAACCGCTCAACTCGATGATATATCGCAAAACTTTTACAAAACACATCAGGATTATATTATATGAAATGTTTTCTTGCTCCAGGAGTTTTTGCATGCCGTGTTGTTCGCTTTCCCCTTTTTTATATTATTTACGATATATTATTCGGCAGTGTTTATGACTTCGTTTGTACGGTTTTTTAAGGTTATTTATGAATGTAATATTTTTTGGATAGGAAATTATTGTTTTTGTGTTTCTCGTATTAATGGCTGTGACTCCATAAAGTAGGATATGACATGTTTGGAAGTAGCTAAATGTTTTCATGGCGTTGGTCGGGTAACGGCGGCGTCTAACTAAAGTAGTGTATGTCATAAAGGTCAAGTTTACAGAATAGTCGTTTATGGATACTTTCTTCTGTTGCCGTTCTGTTGATATTAAAGATATTGATTTGATTTTTTTACAATAAATATATAAAATATACGTTTTCTTGGGTTTAAAGTATACAAAGTTTTAATAAGAGTTTTCAGATATTACAGTGAATGAATGTGGTAAAATAAACATACAATTTTTCTCGCCATATTTACATTTATTGATATTATTTTCCCACGTATATTATACATGCTTTACTTCAAATATTCTGGATTAAATTTTAATTATATGAAATAGTATCTAATTCAAAAATAATATATTTGCGAAACAAGTTCGAGAACGCACACTTCCCTTGTACCAATGGTAAATCACATATATTATACAAAAACCTCTCTAGAAACACAGAAACTGATATAAATGACCGTCATAGCCAGTTTACGGTATGTGCTTGAATTATATGCGATTATATAGCGGGAAAGCCTTATCTTTGAAATATACAAAAGTATTTCTAATGGATTCGGTAGTGTGTCTCTTTCTACCGAGCGTTATTTTGGCCTAGTGCAGGGTCCACCTGCGTCCGAAAGTATGTCAAATATTAGTTATAGTTGACTCAAATACGAAAATCTTCATTTGTTTAAATATAGAGTCCACCTGGATTCGATAGTATGTCAAATAATAGTGGTTGACTAAAAACACGAAAATCTTCATTTTGTGGGTTACCATACTTTACTTGAGCCCGTCGTTATTTTGAGAATATGTACATGAGAATGGGAATAAGGCGTACATGAGGTAAAATGAATCACAAGGACGACGGTGTTCGGAAAAGGTAATAAGTAGTCCGTAAAATACAAGCTAAAATCAATTTTATTTCCATAATATTTAAATTAAAATAGCATGTAAGAACGGCTAGGTGTTGCCAGTATTTTTGGCTCGCCGGCAAGCCATTGATACGTGATAGATCTATTTCTGGAAAAATTTAATAATAAAACATTGAATACTAATATTATACGAGTCTTCTGTAATCCATCTGTCTATTTACATCGTTAGAGATACGTGAGTTATGTAAGATATTTCACAAATTAAAACATTTCAAACTCAACCAACCAATAGAATCCAGTAAGCAAACTGACGTCTTGCCTTATTGAAATTAACAAACAAAAGTTGCTGAACCGAATATTATCAGTGTAGCGAAACAGCGGTAATCTGTGCGAGAGCAAGGTTTCGCTATAGAAACTCATAATGTTAGTCTAAGTTATTAATTAACAGCGGGTTTAAACTAAAAACTACTAATTTTCGGATGCGCCACTAGATGACGCTATATTAAATTTATAATCAAATACTCATGTAATAGCATGCATGTTACAGTCGGTATTAATAACTTAGAATTGATTCTGGACCAATATTAAATCATATTTATTACGACATGCATGGAGTCCTAAAATAAAAAAATCTAGATTCGTGATAAGTCCGCGTGGATGTAATAAAAAGCAGCAATAGTCTAGTTAAAAATATTGACTGCCAAGATGAAAGTTATAGGTTCAGATCGGCCCAAAAAGTCATAAATTAGTAACATTTCGAAAACACATGTACCTTATATAAAAGTTGTGCATTCATTCTTAAGTTCATGCTGTCAATGTCAAAAATGTAACGACGTTTTTGTACACCTTGAAGTTGATTTAACTAAAAAAAAAACTTAAAAATAATAATTAGTGTCGAATTGCCTCCACTAAGCGACCACTATATAGTTTTATGACATTGTAGGGAGTTAGTCAATACTAAACAAAAAGCTTGAAGATACAAGGATATCGCATTTCGAAAACATGTGAATTCAAATAAAAAACAAACTGTGGCCTATTTGCCGACGTAACAAGCCGAAGGGCGAACATCTCCGAAATAATACGAACCCACACTTGGCAGGTCAACAATATCACTGGAAAGATTGAGGACAAATATTTTCGGTTCAATGGGTACGTTTTATTTATTTGAAAGATATGCGCTTCTTATGCGGGTATGTGTATATTTTAGTAGAGGCTACCAAACGAGCTAGCGGGTCACCTAATGGTGCACAACCTATATGTTGTAGCTTGATTTAAAATAAATGTATTTCAATTAATTTCCGTATTTTAGTAGCTTCATTAGTAAGAGCGGTCATAGACTGATATTCAGTGACGTCATGGAGTCGTGTTATTACAATTAGTGTTAAAATTTTCGAAAAATCAACTTGAGCATATTTGAATTTGTTCGCGATTGTATATACTGCGGTATTAATCATATCATAGGACGGAAATAAAATCGGCAAATCGTTGATGTACTAATTGCATTGACTGCCTCCCCTTTCAGCCTTGCCTTTCCTTTTGATGGTGGTAGGATATTCATATCTGCCCGGATAGCGACCACCGTACACAAAACGTACGTAAAACCCGCCATAGTGGCACACGCAAGTGTGTCGCGTTCCGGGATCAGCCAGTATACATCCGGTTTTTTCTCGGGGGTCTAGAGTTGGGATGCAATGTTTGGCCATTTTGCGGCCTTCTGAGTACTCTGACAATAGACCCTCGACCGCTTCTTCACCTTCTTGCCCATGGCGTAGTGTGAAGAAGCAGGCCGGCATGATTGAGTTGAGTAGTGGGGGATATATCGTCTCTCGCTACTCGTTACTTTAATTGGACCGCACTGCGCTTACCATCGGGTGCAGTGCGGTCACTTTGCCGTGCCAGGATAAAAAAAAAAGAATACCGTCATGAACTTATGTGGTGTTATGTTAATATCACTTCAGTAATTCTCACATATATGCCGTATAAGCTGGTATTACCATCGTTCCCCACATTTATTACCCTTTTAAAATAGTTTTGCACTCAAACATACCGCGTGACACATACAGATATTTAAATTACAGGAAAACCATTCAATAAATTAAGTTATATTTTTTTATTTTCACTGCATCCAGGTATGAAGATTGCGCTCTAAATCTTTCACTGGTAGCCTCACATTTAAATTCCTAATTGTTCTGACAATATAATATTTGTATTAGTTTCTTGTAACTTGGACCACCTATGAATTTAATCCTCCACCAGCCGACACAAAGCAAAACAGCAAGGCGTTTCAGAACACACCTGCACAATAGTTTACATTAATTTCATCCTTATGTCACGTGCAATAAGTGTCACATCCCATTGCTAGCCCATATGTAAAGCGTGCATCGGAGATTACTTAGGTCAATGCTTTTACACAAATGATATTCGACATTCACCAATCTCGACTGGCAGTAATCAAATGGTTAGCTTATAGACAGTTTGTAACAATGGCTTCTGAAACAAGGTGGTTTCAATATGTGTTAATACGCGTAGTTCTCAATAACGCATGGCTTCATAGTTTATAATATTTATTTTACATTTAATTATTATAAAACCTAGGTAATTGTATTAGGGACGATAGATGGCGAGGCACTCAACCGATTGAGCCTTCTTGATTCAAACAACTGGCTGGTTGTGTGTATCGTTTTTTTCAATATTTAAATTTAATAATTATAAGATCTAGGTAATTGTATTAGAGACGATAGATGGCGAGGCACTCAACCGATTGAGCCTTCTTGATTCAAACAACTGGCTGGTTATGTGTATGATATTTTTTAATATTTACATTTAATAATTATAAGATCTAGGTAATTGTATTAGAGACGATAGATGGCGAGGCACTCGGCTGATTGAGCCTTCTTGATTCAAACAATTGGCTGGTTATGTGTATGATTTTTTTTTATATTTACATTTAATAATTATAACATATAGGTTATTGTATTAGAGACGATAGACGGCGAGGCACTCGGCTGATTGAGCCTTCTTGATTCAAACAATTGGCTGGTTATGTGTATGATTTTTTTTTATATTTACATTTAATAATTATAAGATATAGGTTATTGTATTAGAGACGATAGACGGCGAGGCACTCGGCTGATTGAGCCTTCTTGATTCAAACGACTGGCTGGTTGTGTGTATTCTATTTTTTTTAATTTTTACTTTTAATTATGTTGTGAATTAGGAAGTAAGGCATGAATAAATATATTAATTAATAAAACTAGGTGTTAGTATGTATTCCACCAAAGAACCAAGGCGAACGAATATATTTCAATTTAGAACAATCAATGACACAATAATATTTCTTCTTAAATACCATAGCAGCGATAGCGATAGCTAGTTGGATGCGGTACGGACTGTTGAGACGAAAGTCGTATTTTCGAAACCCAATTGGCTTACACCTCTGACTTTTCTAACATTATGTGTGTATTAAATGTTAATTATCGCTTGCTTTAACGGTGAAGGAAAACATGGTGAGGAAATCTGCATACCTGAGAATTCTCATAAGAATTTCAAAGGTATGTGAAGTCTACCAACCCGCATTAGGCCAGCGTGGTAGACTAAGACCTAACCCCTCTCATTAGTAGAGGAGGCCCGCGCCCAGCAGTGGGACATTGTTTAATACGGGCTAGTATTATTATTATTAAATATCAATGATACTCTTTTGTATGCTACATTGAGTAGGTATTTACTAATAAAGTATTTCTCCTTTATTATATTACGTAAGTAACCTATCGGTACGAAATATTCGCACGGCTCAGCTAGTATTATTATAGAAGCTAACGTGTTGTTGTATTGAAGTAGGTAAATCACAAATTCCAAATAGCTTTTTCGAGAATAATAAATATTTCTCACACAAAAACTTAAATCTCAAACACCACAAGATTTTAGCCACTATTTTTCTTTTTTCATCCTAAAAGATCCTTTCCTAGCCATAGCCTCAACACGACCCTCTTAATTATAAATGGAAAAACATAACCCTTCCTGGGCAGTTGGGTAATAAAGAGGGATTTTAAAATATATAAATAGCAAACGTCATGAAAACGGCGCGGTCTTGTTCTTATTGGCTATATTTTTAATTCAGCCTTTAACCGAGGCATTCCCAGACTGTCCTAGAAACGCGTGTTTCCTGAAGCATACTCTTCCTCGTAAGACTGTTACATAATGCTGTAACCAAACGTTTGAAAAAAGAATTCCAACGCTGAATTATGTTTTTAATTTTTGACAGCCTTTGTGGCGTACGGGGCAAATAGCCGGCTGTAAAACGAGAGGCCATGGGTTCGATTGCCACACCGGGAAATATATTTGTGTGCACACAGATATTTTTTTTCAGGTCTGGGTGTTGTGAGACCGTAAGGCTCTCGCAGTCCCTGATACCCACAACACAACTCGTATCTTAGTATGGGGTCAGCTATGTGTGTGCCTGTTGGGTGTTATTTATTTGTTTATTACTTACTACTCTATTCACACGAATACTAAACCATAAATTGTAATTAAGAAAATGAACACTAGTTATTGCAAAACAAAAAGCTAAAATAGGTTGCCATCGAAAATCAATTTAAACCCCATGGCTTTTCTATGGGCGCACAAAGCATCATCAAGGTAAAACCCTAAACGAAATAATTTTCATAATTTTCAAATACCAGCACAGAAAGGGTGTATTTCGCCTCCCTTTTATGAGAACATTCAAGGTTGTTAATGTAATCTGTTCTTAAAGGGGAAGATGTTCGAACTCTGTTGAATACGGCGCCATTTTTGCTCGAAAACCTTTCGTAAATAGGGTCAAGTTATACTGTTCTATGTAAATGAGAACGAGTATACAAGGCTTTTTTATTACTGTTTTTTGTGTGTCAGCAAAAATCCTTGGTAGGTTTTGCATCGGTAGTGGACTCAGAGAAGCGTGTTTTATGTTCAAAATGCAAATATCCTTATAGGCTGGCACGGTTTCTTTGACAGTTCATGGAAATTGGCGATCACTTACCATCAGGTGACTTTACCGTCCTTTTGCTGTAATAAAATTTTTAGTTCTTTTATATTCCATATTCCTACTTCATTCCATATTGTATTATTTGGAAGTAGAAATTCGTTGGTAAGCTTTCTGACTTGTAATAGATAGACAGGAATTAACAGCTTCCGCGCAGCGTGCGAATAGCTGTTTGTGAAACGGGAGGCCGTGGGTTCGATTCCAGCACCGAGGCAAATGTGTGACTGTCAGATATGTGTGTCGGGCCTGAGTGTTGTGGGACCGTGGTCCCTCGTAGTTCTTGACACCCACGATACAGGTTTTACCAAGTGTAGGGTCATAACTATGTGTTTTGGTGTATTTATTTATTTATAAACTACTGAAATACAAACCATTGAATTAATTTCTCGGTTTACCAACAATGTCACAATATTGTCATGTTCTATGAAAGTCTATTTTGTCCTCCATAGTCGCCTCAATGTGACAATATTTTTTTTTTACATTAGGAAAACAAAAGAAATCATTACTACAATAATGAACTAATAATTCAAATGGCAATATAATGAACCGATCGAAAACGTATAAAATACTCTGTGAAGTTTAAAATGGTGAATCTCACAAACGCGCGGCTAAACTGTAAAAACTTATTACTAGTATCTTTAAACTTCTTAATGCTAGCTAGGTGTAGCTATTTATAAAATCATTTCATCCCTCATAACTACTCTTTACATAATACAGATAATCGTTCAAACATTAAAATTGAATTTTATGTTTTAAATTAAATAAAGACCAAATGTTCCCTCGAGATATGCTCTATGATTTTACCGTCAATTCTTTTGTCGTAATACAGTTTGGATGTGATGCCATGACAGACAGACAATGATTCCAAAAACAATTGTTTTGAGTTCTATATCGATAATATAACACGTTACAATCGAAATTTTGCAAAACTATTTAATGTACAGACTAGGTGCCTCTTCAGCTCTATTATAGTATAGGGCTAAGGCTCACAAAAAATGTACCTCATCCATATTTTTGATGAGCCAAATTTTATCTAAAGAAAAATGTACCTTCAAAAGTTTTTTTTTAATTAAAATTTTATCCGTATGTACGCTAGTATTCATGTGATAATATTAGACATAAAAGTTGCAGATAAATATCGAATTTCACCGAAAACACCGCGGTATAAAAAATAGCTTACCACTCGTTCCATACAAGAATAAAATGTGTCCACCCCATTTCGAATGTATTATTTTTTTATTTCATCTTGTGTGTAGTACTTACACTTGATATCTTGTTTACATGTTAAATGTATAGGAATATAGCTTCTATATCAGTAGTAGTCATAAGAAAATAAGCAGGAATTCATTATACTATGACTAAAAATAAAAATATTCCCATCTAACTTCACGTGTGTTACAATCCATTCGTTACGATGTAGTTTTTTTTGTTAAAGTAATAGCAACATAAGTTGCTATTTTTTTGTAACAGTAACATTACTACATTATATATGAAATGTCAGTTTCCGGTCTGACATCTTGGTTTTTATAAAAATGGGTGTAGTTTGTGCGTGTTGTTTTTCGTACTTTGGTTTTAGCAAGTTTTCGGAGGCAATTTTGCATGGTAAGTACTTAAATTTGATTGTAAGGTGTAAACACAAATAAGAGGGATATATGTATTGTTAATTAAATGTAATTCATAGCTGATTTAGATTGCGATTAAATTTGCTACACGAGTTTTAGTTTATATTATTCACGCGTGTTTGTTCACGTGTGTTACGTGTGTTACGATTTTGTGTCACGTATCACACGTGAAAAAAGTAAAGCTTAGTTCACATTGCAATATTGTCATCATCAGCCCAGCAAGACAGTGCTGGGCAAAGCTCGCCTCCACTTTTTTAAAATAGGTGGTTTTCAGCCAGCTGCTTCCTTTTGCGGTCTACCTGATCGGAAGGCGTCTGCTTTTGACCAGGTAGACTGCCTCCTGCTCATACTCATCATCATCAGCATAATACTATGCTTGTCTACATTGCCTATTTTTTCCCGGCTTCAAAACAAAAAAGTTATGAAATCGTATGTTTTTTTCCTGTTGAGTTAAGGGTTTTTTTTAACTTAGAGCTAATAAAAAAATTGTTAAATCAAAATCGGATGATGAATTTTTAAGATATAAAGTGTGTCTGCACACACGCCCAGAAGACTTTTGACGCACTGTTTTAATGAGTTAGTGAGATAATGACAGTCACGCTTTTAATATGATGATTGGAGTTGTTCGATTTTTGTAAAAAAAATATGATTTACATTAGCATTATATTTTTTTAGATACCACTAACAACTGTCAAAAGAAGCTCTATCGGGAAAGGCTACAAAAATCCTGAAAAGTTCTTAGCCCAGAAGATAAAAAATGCTGAGGAAACAAAACAAAAGAGATTCGAATAAAATAATTTCGTGATTATATAATTACAAATAAAAGTATTTTTCAAATAAATTACTTCTGACAAAACTATAATGATACATAAACTGTAAAAATATAATAAAACACTAGTGACTGTCTGCCTCAAATTATGTAAAAAAGTAAGTACATAACTATTAATAAATTTTTAAGTACAAAATATGAGTTCATTTATATAACTAGTATATAAGAGTTGGTAATAAATCCTATGCAGCTGTGCTAGCGATTTTTTAGTTAAATAAACAAATTGGTCTATATAGTATTTTATTTAAAATTCCACTATACATAAAGTACAAGTACAGTCTTGTCTCATGTGAACTATTCCTAACAATATTTCCAGCGTGTTACCGATTTGGTGTGTGTTATCGTGTGTTACAATTCCCGTGTGTGAAGGTACATTTTTTGTGAGCCTTAGCCATTATAGATATAGATAGCTAAAGAGGAAGTGGGCTGGTCACGTCTGCAGACGGACAGATGACCGATGGAGCAGACATGTGTTGGAGTGGAGACCGCGTTTAGGCAAACGTAGTGTGGGACGCCCAGCGCCCTGCTGCACGATGGACCGACGACTTGAAGAAGGTGGCGGGAAGTCGATGGATGCGGGCTACCCAAGACCGGGATGGTTGGCGTTCACTTCGGGAGGCCTAAGTCCAACAGTGGACGGCAACAGGCTGAGTATATAGATGATTAGCTCTAGACGACTGAATAATAATCTGAATTTCCTAATTACATCGTACAGACGGGTTACGTATTTTGGAGATATGGCAAACAACCTTACGGCCCACCTGATGGTAAGCGGTTACCGTAGCCTATGGACGCTTGCAACACCAGGAGTATCACATGCGCATTGCCGACACAAATTCTGTGTGTGTGTGTGTGCGTGTGTGTGCGTGTGTGTGTTAGTGCACAATACTCCCTTAATGTGTTTTGCTTGAGTTCATCTTGCATTAATTTTTATGTAGAATTTTTGGTTATTTAATTTTGACATGTTAATGTAATGTACAACATTATTTTTAATATACTACAAAGCCGAAAGTAGTTTGTTGAGAATCAGTAGCACAATTTGTTGCACTAATTTTTAACGTGTTATATTGGTATCCCAAAAACATATAAAAAATTTGTCAACCTGGTTACCTTGTTTATTACTTAATAAAAATGCAGCGAGTGTCGGTTGTTCACCTATACATACATAATACTTTGGCGGAAAACAAACAGCAGCGCGCGGCGCGGGTATGCCCATGCATCGTTCAAGAAACGGGATAAATTATTTTTGCATGTCACCGCGTGAGTTTTCCTTATTATTATACCAAAATCTAATTTGGGTGTTTCGGCTTTATGGTATACAAAAACTAATCTTGTATACTTTGAATTAATACGATGAATTTGTAAAAATTATCTTCTTTAATGAGTGAATTTTATAACAATGCTGAGAATGTTTTTAGACCAAATAACATACAATAGCAACTGTATATAGTGTTGTAGAAGTGTAATTCTTATAAATGCTCCACGAGTAAAGTTAGCGATAAGAAACTACAGTAATTTCCAATACAGAAATTTCACCGCTTAGTTTAATCCTACGGTCTTTATAAGAAGTATTAAGTTCAACAAAAGTGTTGTAACTATTAATCGTTCAGTATCGGGCAAGTCGGACGGCCAGTATCAAAAACTGTTTTTGCTGTGAGAAATACGACCAAAAAAAAACTTAATTTAAAACGGCTTTTAATTACTTAACACCCACTTAACAGCGAGATAAATAATGAAAGGAGTTAATATACCAGCTGAGTAATACCAACAAAAAATGCTATGAAGCAACTAACTTAATTAATGGCAACACATCGAAAATACCGACCAAATTTATCTTTTCAACTGCCGTGTTGTGTACATGTGCTCTCAGCTTTAAACTAAGCAGGGGGAATTAAATTTTGCTCCGTTGTGCGCGATGTCGGCACGCTGCTCGCAAAATATGGCCGACCGAGTTCTAGAACGGACCAGAATTTACTGGTAACAACCGGTTCGCGTCGGCGAGAGCGTTTTATACGGATGCAGTTTAGTGTTTCATTTTCGAGGCAAGACGCTTGGAGGTATTATGTATGACATGTTTTAAAATTCAGTTTTATTTAAGTTTCTTGGTTCATCGCTTTGAGACGCTGATGGTTTACGATGGAGCTATATTTAGATTAAATACGGGTTTAAAGATGTGGGTTTTAGTGGATCGTTTGCGTAATTTCAGCTTTTATCCGTAAAAGACTGTCAGTAAAATGCATACAGATTTGTCATAAAGAAAACTTTGGTAAGCAGCCAGTAATCTTTTAATGAGGTATCCGACCTAAATAAAAGAATGTTTAAAAAAAATTGAAATACTAAGCCCGTTACTGCAATAAGCTGAAGCCTGTAAAGGTAGATAAAGATGCGACTAGTGGACCTAGCCAAGCTTATATTTGTCCTATGATGTGATAGAACGCCATGCCAGCCTATCGCCATACCGGGGCAAATGCCAGGTTGATACTGAGTATTTCACACACACACATACACTCACGCCTGTAATCCCCGAAGGGGTAAACAGAGGTGTAACCAGTACACGCACTTTTCGCCGAATTTCGGTCCCATAATGTGATAGGGGGCGAGCCTATCGACATACCGGGCACAGATTCCAGACTCCGGGCTAATACTGAGGAATTTCTAGATAGAAAAATCCGATGTTACTTTTTCTCGACCTGGGAATCGAACCCAGACCTCAGCACAGCTATCGTACTGCGCCACCAAGACAGTAGTTATAGTGTACACATCATCCCTAGTAATTAGTTATGTTTATGGAAACACGAGATTATCCTGCCCAAGCCACTCGCCACTGTAACTCCTGTCAAAGAAGGATCAACAATGGCACACGTTTTTTTTAACTAAGCAATGAACTCCGTCAATTACCGTAAGTTTTTTTGCCAAGCAATACAATCCGTAAAGATTATCACTCGCTACTTGATACTATAACTGGACGGCACTGCACTTACTTTCAGGTGCAGTGTGGTCACTTTGCCGAGCCACGATAAAAAAAAAATTGTTTAATTTCAATGTGTAATATTCGCGAAAACATAAGAAACCATAAAGAAATGAAACTTAGCGATTCTCTGTGAATGCTTAAATATCTTATTAATCGAATAAGTCGACGAACGAAATTAACCAAATAGGTTTTTTTCTGACTGGCTGCCTCGGTGGCGCAGTTGTAATTGCGCATACGTTACGACTGCTGTGCTGAGGTCTTGGGTTCGATACCCGTAAGTGACATTGGGCTTTACTATTTAGAAATACTCAGTATAAGCCCGGAGTCTGGAATTGAGGTATGGTTTACATTATGGGACCGTAATAAATTCGGCGAAAAGTACATCTTATATTTACAGGTTACATCTCTGCCTACCCCATCGGCGATTACAGGCGTGAGTGTATATATATGATTTTTTTATTAAAATACTTTTTGTTTGAAATTCAATTTTGTTTATTCTGGCACGGCAAAGTGACCACACTGCACCTGATGGTAAGCACAGTGCCGGCCAGTTATAGCAGTGAGAGACAATCTATCCCTCGCTACTCAACACAATCATATTGGTCTGCTGTGTAACTTCTTCACACTACTCCTATTTAAAGATTAGGGAAAGGTGGTGGTGTTCGTTATAAGCTGGGTATCTTTAAGTCCACTTACCATCAGATAGTGGTCAAACGCAAGCCTATTTAGGTGTCAGGTTCGATCCGGGTCAGGTAAAGTGATATTGGGTTTTTCTATCTAGAAATTCCTCAGTATTTATCCGGAGTCTGGAATCTGTGCCCGGTATGGCGATAGGCTCGCTCTCTATCACATTATGGAACCGCAATTCGGCGAAAAGTGGGTGTACTTGTTACACCTCTGCCTACACCTTCGGGGAGAACAGGCGTGAGTGTATGTCTGTATTTATGTAAAAAAAGTATATAAAAATCCACGCGAGCAACACCGTGGGCAGAAGCTCACATAAACAACATTATCATATACAATTAAAATATGTAATTTTTTCTCCCGCAGCGCCAACATCATTAAACTCAGTTAATAATGAAAATGTCCATTATTCCGTACATTATTTGTTTTGGCAAAGTGTTAGCGGCGTCGTTAAGTCTTATTGTATCCTATTGTACGAATATGGGGCTTGGTTATAAAAACTTCGGTCGTATAAATGGACATGACGATGGTAAGTATAGTGGTGTTCCAAAAGATATTATACTAAACATAATAATATGACATATATAGCAGCGATAGCCTAGTTGGTTGCGGTACGAACTGCCAAGACGAAAATCGTAAGTTCGAAACCCAAGTGTTATACACCACTGGCTTTTCTAAAGTTATGTGTGTATTAAATGTTAATTATAGCTTGCTTTAACGGTGACGGAAAGCATCGTGAGGAAACCTGCATATCTGAAAATTCTTATACGAATTTCGAAGGTATGTGAAGTTTACCAATTCGCATTAGGCCAGCGTGGTGGACTGGTGCCTAACCCCTCTCATTAATAGAGGAGGCCCGTGCCCAGCAGTGGGACAATGTTTAATACAGGGCTAGTATTATTGTTATAATATGACATATATTTATTAACTTTTTATTGTACACTTAAAGATTAACGGTCTTATTCATAATGTGTTATCGGATGTTTACAAGGCCGTTAATAGGAGCTTGTTAAAAAATGTTGATTGTTTTATCTCTATTGAGCCATTATCAATAACATTTTTTGACAAGCTCCTATTAACGGCCTTATAAACCTCCGATAACACATTATGAATAAGACCGTATAAACAAAGAAAGATTACATTTATATATTAAAATTACAAATGGCGGTCTTATCTCTCTAGGCAATTTCTTACAGACAACCATAGGATGGATAAAAGAAAAGGAGAAAGAGAAGGCAGTCTAAAGTATAAAGGATTAAAAGCACTGAGTGTTTAAAAATATATCTACCTTATTTTATTTTTTACCACAATATTACACATTTTTTTATCGAAATAGGCTTGCGTTTGACCACTATCTCACATAAATATAATGTGCCTCGACTGCCTCGGTGGCGAAGTTGTAATTGCGCATTTGTTACAACTGCTGTGCTGAGGTCTCGGGTTCGATCCCCTGGTCGGGTAGATTGATATTGGGTTTTTCCATTTAGAAATAGTCAATATCACCCCGAAATCAGGAATTGTGCCTGGTATGGCGATAGGCTCGCACCCTATCACATTATGGGACCGTAATAGTTCGGCGAATGTGTGTGGACTGGTTACAGCTCTGCCTACCCCTTCAGGGATTGCAGGCGCGATTGTATATGTATGTATAAATAAAAATATTTTTACGGACTTCATCGCAGCTTATTTTACTTTTTTAGTCACGACGTTTCGAATACTTTTAGTGTTCATGGTCACAGGGCGGACTGGGTTGTATGTCGTCACGAAAGGATGATGTAAGATATTTAAAACGTCGGGACTAAAAAAGTTATTAGTATAAAAATTTTTTATCTTATCCTATCCTCTCCCTTCCACACCAGAACCACGCTACCTGGCTTGCGGAGCCACAGCTTCGTGGTGTCTACTACCACGGCCCGAACCAAGAGGTTTGAAAATTCGTATTTTTCCACACCATCAAGCTGTGGAACAGTTTGCCTGCTACCGTGTTCCCTCCTTCCTATGATCCTGGGTCTTTAAGGAGTAGTGTGAAGAAGCTAAACATAAGGCCGGCATGATTGTGTTAAGTAGCGAGAGATAGACTTTCTCTCGCTACTTGATACTGTTTCTGGACTATCGCTTATGACAAGGACTCAAGTGCAGTGTGGTCACTTTGGCGTGCCAGAATAAAGGAAAAAGGTAGAAGGAGAAGACAAAAAGCACACAGAGGCAATCTACAATCACAGAAATTAATCAACAAATCGAAAAATAAAAAAAAACACAAAATAATAGGTTGGAATTGGGAATTGGAAATTCTCAAACGAGAAGTTTCAGCCAACTTGGAGCAAATGGACACTTTCATTATTCGTCTTTGTGAAAAGATCTTTCAAACTCAACCACAGGGTACACGCCTTTAATAAAGTATTCTAAGTGGTAGGGTCACGCCGACATGGCTCTACGGTTCCACTAGGTTATTACCACTGAAGTATGTGAATTAACCGATTCCATACTTTGCCGCTACATTTTATAATTAACTACAACATATGATGCATATTGTTTAAGTTAGTAATAAATTAGTATTTCTCTATATTATACTGGACAAATAAAGGATATATTATGTTCCAATAAGAACATCTTTTAATACGGCACTTCAACCTTCACCACATGGCGATGCCAATCGTCATAATACCACACCACTATTTCACAAGAACCGACGTGAAGTTTTTTTATCCCGGGACGGTAAAGTGACCACACTGCACCTGATGGTAAATGCAGTACCGTCCAGTTAGAGTGTCAGAGAGACAACTATCCCTCGGTACTTTACACAATCATGCCAGCCTGTTGAGAAGCTTCTTCACGCTACAATTAAATGACCCAGGATCATAAGTAACGGCTTGCTGTTGCATTCTATATTATGAGAGAGATTTGAGGAGGCACTAATACATCCTTTCCGAACCCCATTGATATATTTTTACCGGGGATCGAACCCGAGACCTCAGCATAGCAGTCGTAACGCAAGCGCAATTGAAATTGCGCCACCGAGACACTTTATTACAATCTTGTAAAATAAAAAACGAATTGTTTTTTAAAAAGTCGTAGGGTTAAAATCTTTGGTAAATTCTATATAGTTCATTGTTTATCAATACAGCAAACACCCACCAATTAATGATGATTAAAACATAAAGGTCGTAAACAAAAAGAACACAACTTTTGTAATAGCCAAGAATGAAGTAAAAGCGGACAAAAGTTATACGTCCAAAGCCAGACAAAAGGCCGGAGAAATAAACATTACGAACGAAAATACTTATTAAGAACTTGTGGCCAACTCCTCTGCCTATCCCATTAAGGACACGTTGCCAACTAAAATAAGTAAACAATTACGCGTCGAGTTTACGACTGTCCTTAAAACACGCCGTCGAGATAACCAATTAATGAAGACCTTCGATCCGTCATAAATTTCGTTGAACAACAACGCATTATGGCAAAACCGAAAGCCCAGGTTAAATCAGATTTCGTATAATGTCACGACAGAACTGCCGTCTTGTTTGTACGGCGAGCGTTAAACTGTGCATATTACGGGTTACGAAGCGTATTCTGGTTGCTAGATACCAGGCGATGTAAACAAGATAATTTCTATCTTATTTATCCGTTTTGAAGAAAGACCACGGAATAAGACAATCAAGCGACAGGCGAGAAGGCTGTGAGAGGCCGTGGGTTCGATTCCCGCACCGAGACAAATGTTTGTGTGACAGACAGATAGTTGTTTCGGGTCCTGGATATTGTGGGACCGTAGTCCATCATAGTTCTTGACACCCACGATACAGGTTTTACCTATTGTGGGATCAGAACTATGTATGTGACTGTTGGTTGTGAATTACATAGATAATGAAAAACTGTTGCCAGTAACGTAATAAGCATATGATAATATAGACGGTTGGCATGCTATTTTATTTAAGCGACATTGTTGCGTTATTGAGTAACATAACGCAACGAATCAGGAATTCTACATCTTTGAGCCTAGTTTCAAATTTTTTGTGTAATTTATTGGCGCTAAAATCAACTGGTAATCAAACAGGGTTTTTTTTCAGCCCACATTCATTATTTTAGAAAATAATTCTCATAATAGCATGAAAATAAGTCAAAAAGATGCAGTACATGCTAATGCAAGTAATATATTAATTCTACTAAAATACACGGAATACTTTTTGTATAGTGATTTTTTTTATAAATTCTAGGGTTTTATTTACCTATATACGCATACCTGAAGGGGTAGGCAGAGATGTAGACCCATATTTTGCCGAACTTATTAGCATCCCATAATGTGATAGGGGACGAACCTAACGTATACAGGCACAATTCTAGACTCCGGGCCGATACGGAGTTTTTCGTTGTATAAAAACTCAAAATAATTACCCGGGGATTGAACCCAAAACGTCAGTATAGCAGTCATACATTATTAAACAGTATAAGGATCAGTAGTTGGTGTCTATTTAATGTTATTTAAGAGTCTGTTTGATTTTCCTCGACAGTATACAGTGTTCAAAACTTTACACATTATTTAAATTTACATAGTTTGTTGACTTGCGGCCGCTTCCCTGAACCTAAAACACAAAATTCACAAATATTTATTTGAAACTAGATTGTTCTAGCTATTTTGATTTACTTTCGGTAATGTGTATTTATGAGATGGTGTGTGTTAAATGGAATATTTAGCTATTTATCCTAGCACGGCAAAGTTACCACACTACACCAAATGGTAAGGGCAGTGCCGTCCAATTAGAGTATCAAGTAGCGAGAGACAATCTATCTCTCACAGCCATGCTGGCCAGCTTCTTCACACTACACCTTGGGCAAGAAGGTGAAGAAGCGGTCATGGGTCTAGTGTCAAAGTACACAGAAGGCCAAAACGGCCAAACATCGTACCCCAACTCTAGACCCCCGACATTTTTTTTATTATACATACATACATATACACTCACGCCTATAATCCCCGAAGGGGTAGGCAGAGGTGTAACCAGTACACCGAAATTTGGCGAAAAGTGTCGCCGAATTTCGGTCCCATAATGTGATAGTGGGCGAGCCTATCGCCATACCGGGCACAGGTTCCAGACTCCGGGCTAATACTGAGAATTTCTAGATAGAAAAACCCAATATCACTTTACCCGACCCGGGGATCGAACCCGAGACCTCAGCACAGCGGTTGTAACACATGCGCAATTACAACTGCGCCACCAAGGAAGTTTTTATTATATTGTTTGAATTATAACATCAGAACAATTTTTGTATAAAAGAAGTTCAAGGGGTACCGCAAGATGACACTATATTAATATTTATCTGGGCTTTTAAATCGCAGAGTAAAATTTTATTAATTTCACTTGACGCTACCGAAAAATATAAATACACGTTTTAAAATAAGTTTTATCTATACACTAAATGTGTTTATAAAAAACCGTAACACAATTTATCTGGCTAAAATTTTGTAAGATTTTTATACGAAATAGGTAGGTAACGAAATAGCTAGATAGGTACACACTTCTCTATCTTTCGTTAGCAAAGGTAGCACTTAACATTTTGCGTACAATTAACCAGTTTCAAAAGCTGCGAGCTTAATTCTCACACCCAGATAAATGTCTGTGATTCCCAAATACGTGTGGGGTCTTGATATTTTTATCATATATGTGTGAGCCTATGATACGTTCAATATTATTTTATCTTTAGTATATATAATTTACCATCATCAACTATTGCTTTTAATCAACACCTAAGTACAACCCTATATTCTCAACTTTAGTTCGACTCTTATAGTTATAATATAAATAATAATATAATACTAGCCCTGTATTAAATATTGTCCCACTGCTGGGCACGGGCCTCCTCTACTAATGAGAGGGGTTAGGCCTTAGTCCACCACGCTGGCCTATTGCGGGTTGGTAGACTACACATACCTTCCAAATTCCTATGAGAACTCTCAGATATGCAAGGTTTCCTCACGATGTTTTCCTTCACCGTTAAAGCAAGCGATAATTAACATTTTTAATATACACATAACTTTAGAAAAGTCGAGGTGTATGCCACTTGGGTTTCGAACCTACGACTTTCGTCTTGGCAGTCCGTACCGCAACCAACTAGGCTATCGCTGCTCTTATAGTTATTACTTAATATTCAAACCATTACAGATTTCAAATAAATTTGCCAAATAGACACGAGTAAAATGGAATTACATTTTAACGATAACAAATTCGCCGACACCGGGACCCACTCTTGGTCTGAATTCGGCTTTATTCGGATTACGAAGACCCTAGGGGTTCGTGGCCAAATCTAATTTAGGCATAACGAAATTTGTTGGGCTGTAGTAAGGGTCACCTTCCGCTTAGAAATATGACTTATTCAGGCTTTGTTTTTGTGTTCATGGTATTTAGAGGGGGATTTATTGACTATTCTAAGTTTGAAGAAGAGGAGAAGATGCAGTATAATCAGTAGAAGAATATTAGTTTTAAAAATTGTTTTTATTTTTATTAAAAAAAAATATGCTTTAAATATTTAATATAGTTACTCCAAAAGGGTTCCTGCTTCGTGGAAGGTTGCCCATGTCCATCCGATCCCTAAAAAAGGTGACCGGTCGGACCCTTCGTGTTATAGACCGATAGCCATCACATCCTTGCTCTCTAAAGTCATGGAAAGAATAATTAACGCCCAGCTTATGAGGTATCTGGAGGAGCACCAGCTGATTAGCGATCGTCAGTACGGTTTCCGTCACGGTCGCTCAGCTGGCGATCTTCTTGTTTACCTCACACATCGCTGGGCGGAGGCTATAGAGAGCAAGGGTGAGGCTATGGCCGTCGGTCTAGACATCGCGGAGGCGTTCGATCGGGTATGGCATGGGGGCCTTCTATCGAAGCTACCATCATATGGAATCCCCGAGGGACTCTGCAACTGGATCGCTAGCTTTTTGGATGGTCGGAGCATTAAAGTCGTCGTAGACGGCTACTGCTCCGACGCTTTGTCCATTAATGCTGGCGTTCCACAAGGCTCGGTGTTGTCGCCGACACTATTCATTCTGCATATCAATGACATGCTGTCTATCGATAGCATGCATTGTTATGCAGATGATAGTACCATTGACGTGCGATACTACGGCCAGCAGGGTATCCCTCGGAGCACTTTGGAAGAAAGACGGTTAGAACTTGTGTCGGAAATCGAGACCTCTCTAGGGCGGGCCTCTGAATGGGGTGAAAGGAACCTAGTTCACTACAACCCCACGAAGACACAAGTTTGCGCGTTCACCGCAAAGAAGGACCCATTTGTCATGGCGCCACAGTTCCAAGGAGTCACTCTCCGGGTTTCCGAGGGTATTGGGATCCTCGGCGTCAATATATCGAGCTTGGTCCAGTTTAGGAGTCAAGTGGAGGACAAATCCAAATTGGCTAGCAAAAAATTGGGGATCCTGAACAGAGCGAGGCGGTATTTCACGTTGGGCCATAGATTGGCGCTTTATAAAGCGCAAGTCCGGCCCCACGTGGAATACTGTTATCATCTCTGGGCAGGAGCCCCGAAATACTTGCTAGACCCACTTAACTCCTTACACAGAGGCGGGCCGTTCGAATTGTCGGGGATCCTGATATCACGGATAGCCTGGAGCCGTTGGAGCTGCGGAGAGACTTCGGGTCTCCCTGCTTGTTCTATCGTTTGTTCCACGGGGAGTGCTCCGAGGAACTGTTTAAAAAGGTGCCTACATCTCCATTTTATCATCGCACCACCCGACACCGCAACAGAGTTCATCCATACCACCTGGAAACGATTCCGTCTAGCACGGTTTGTTTCCAGCGTTCATTTTTACCACGTACGTGCAAGCTCTGGATTGAACTCCCTGCTGCGGTGTTCCCTGAGCGCTATGACATGTCCTTCTTTAAACGAGGCTTAAAAAGAGTAGTCCTTCAACGGTAGGCAGCGGCTTTGCTGTGCCCTGGCATTGCAGAAGTCTATGGGCGGCGGTGACTACTTACCATCAGGTGGCCCGTCTGCTCGTCTGCCTATCAAGGCACTAAAAAAAAAACTTATATCAAAAACATATAATATAAAAAAAAACCTCTGTACCATACATACAAGAGAACTCCACACCTGTAAAACCCGAAGAGGTAGACACAGCTGTAACTAGTACATCATTACGCCGATTACCGTTCCATGGTTCAGGGTGTATTGTATAGGGGGCAAGCCGATCGTCATACCGGGCACCATTCCAGACTCCGGGGTGATATTGAGTATTTTGTGGTAAAAAAAACCAACATCACTTTACCTGACCCTAGCATCAAACCTGATACCTCAATATTAGCAGTACAATTGCCCCATCGAGACACACTTCAAAAGATAAACACGCAAATGCTCCAATGAAAATCTTGACTACTGTCTAAATCAAATTTAACGTTTTTATCCTTATGCCCTTGAACCAAATAAGGCACACTATCCTAGACCCTCAATAGATATAAACCCTAAAACGGGGCAAGCGGAATCCGGGAAGCGATAAGCGTGCAATCCGACCGGACCCATTTTTTAAGGGCACAGCTGGGCCAGCCCATTTCCTTGACCACGTAATACTGTTTTATATTCTTTTAAATTATCTACGTATGTATGGAGAAGGGATAATAATGTGTTCTTTGCATAGATATACAACTTAATAGACATTGCAACTACTAAAATCTGTATGAAACCAGCTTGTAAAATTTTTTTCTTGCTGTAATTTCAGACTGCCTCGGTGGCGCAGTTGTCGTTGCGCATGCGTTACGACTGCTGTGCTGAGGTCTCGAGTTCGATTCCCGGATCGGGTAAAGTGATATTGGGTTTTTCTATCTACAAATTCGCAGTATTAGCCCGGAGTCTAGAATCTGTACCCGGCATGGCGATAGGCCCTATCACTTTATGGGACCGAAATTTGGCGAAAAGTGGGTGTACTGGTTACACTTCTGCTTACCCCTTCGGCGTGAGTTTATGTGTGTGTATGTGTAATTTTACATGAGCAATTTGATATTAAATATTTTAGAGGATGTTTTTACAATGCTTTTTGACACAAAAAGCAATAGTCGTAACGTCAAATGAATATATTAGATTACGTTTGTGCAAGATGTTGCACAAGATCTCATGCTTTGTCTTAGCACATGAATTGCGTACTTTTGCGAAACAAAGAAAACTTATTTCATTAGTGGAATCGGTATGACTTTGCTGTTATTCATTCCTTAACTGTCAATTTTCTCTCATACCTATCTTTATATAACATTTATATGAACATCCCCGAAACTCCCGATTTTTGGCAGGTATTCAATAAAATCTCAGGCAACAAACGTCTAATTTCTGAATCAAAAATCCAAAATCAATAAATAGTTGCCAGATACAGGGTGATATAGGGTGTTGAAATTCATATAATTACCATGATTGAACAGAAGACCTCTCCAAAATCCCCCAACCGTTCGATTCAGATGAAGTTACTCCTTATAAAATTAAAAACGGGTCTCAATCGCGCAATACTCCAATGGTATAAATACCATAATTATTTCCCGACGTTTTTATATTTATAATTATTTAATTTAATTAATTAATTAATCTAATTTTATAATATGTATTCAAATCGCGAGAGTTTAAAAAGAAGTTACTCCTATCAGTAACTAACTTGAAATCCAAAAATAAATAACACCCAACAGCCACACTAAGATACGAGTCTTGTGTTGTGGGTATCAGGGACTACGAGAGACTTTCGGTCTCACAACACCCAGACCCCAGACACAAATATCTGTCTGCCACATAAACATTTGCCCCGGTGTAGGAATCGAACCCACGGCCTCTCGTTTCACGGTCGGCTACTCGCCAACTGCGCTACGGAAGCTGTCATAAAGCAAAGATTTCAAAAATCATAAACAAAGAACCAAATCTGCTACAATAAACAATGGTAATTATTTCGAAAGAGAAAAATTATTGGCTCCCAAAATAAAAGGAAGGAAGGGACTGGCGGATGCAAAAAAAAAATTGGATAGAAATAATCCAGTGCGAGCCATCTTTCGCAATTTGTTCAGTGGGCATGGCTAATTGTCTAAAGGAATCTCGAAGGATTTGAATAAACCCCCATCCGTTTTCGAGATTTCTACAGAATTAGTACCGTGATGTCGGGGTTTTGCATTAAGATATATCACGGCCTTTGGGGTGACCTATTAAGGAGTAGGCTTAAATTGAACACATTTAAGATATTCTATTTAGATTAAGATAGTCTATTTAGAATTTCTGCGAACTAACTGGAATTTTGTTGAAGGATTACTTTCCTAATACATTTTACAACGTGTTTAAATAGATACGCTGTAGACAGTTTTCTCTACATTGTAAATATACCAGCTTATGTTTAATATAGCATAAACTAATCACAAATTTATCAATAATATTGCAAGCACCAAGCAGCAGCGATAGCCTAGTCGGTTGCGATACGGACTGTCAAGACGAAAGTCGTATGTTCGAAACCCAAGTTGCATACACCTCTGACTTTTCTAAAGTTATGTGTGTATTCTTTGTTAATTATCGCTTGCTTTAACGGTGAAGGAAAACATCGTGAGGAAACCTGCATACCTGAGAATTCTCAAAAAGAATTTCGAAGGTATGTGATGTCTACCAACCCGCAATAGGCCAGCGTGGCTAAGGCCTAACCCCTCTCATTAGTAGAGGAGGCCCGTGCCCAGCAGTGGGACAATACAGGGCTAGTATAATATATGTTATTATTTTACTACCAATAAAACATGATTTAGCCTTACAAAAATGTGTTAGTAGAACTAAGTAAGAAGACATTTTTTCACAAAAACTAACTTTTTAATAACATTGCTCCATGAAAAGTATCTGATTCCTTGTATGGAAATACACGAACTTTAATAGTAGTTAGTATGAAACCTGTAAACACAAATAATTGTTTGGGGTCCGAAAGACGTGAGAAGGAAGTCCCCCGTAGTTCTGGTTTCCCACGACACAGGTTTGAAATAACGTGGGGTCAATAATACATGAGTACTTACTGTATAAGTACATTATTATAGTATTTTGTCATAAGCCATAACTTTTAGGCAAACATTTATATCTCATAAAGATTCTCCTGCAGTAGTCTACCTAACTTTCCTAGTAATTTCTCACACTAGCCAAAGTTTATATGGCTGCAAATAAATTACGGAGAAGTTTTGACATATTTCAATGGGTTAATATATGTCGGGCGATATTTTGATATGTCAAGAGTGACATCAAGACATCTATTCTAAAAATAAAAGTAATTGTCATCCATACCAATACTATAAATGCGAAAGTAACTCTGTTTGTTTGTTTGTTACCACGGTTTTCACGACTAAACGGCTGACCGGATTGTGATGAAATTTGGCAAGGAGATCGATTATATCCTGGAGAAGGACATAGACTATCTTATTTCTCAAAAACAATCTTGAAAGGGGTCAAATAGGAGTTCAAAATTTGTATGGGAAATCCATAATTCCTCAACTTACGGATCTGGAAATTCATATTTAGGCTTTTGGTAGGAAATAAAAAAGGTGTATCAACGTTTTTGAAAAATTATCCCTAAAAGGGGCAAAGTGACTCAACACCTGAGAGGCTGGACAATCGCAGGTGCAGGCAGGTGCCTTAGTGCAAAAGACAACTCCTTGGATTGTATACTTCTGCTCCCGAAATAACCTCCACGCAGGCGGAGCCGCGAGCAACAGCTAGTAGTTTATAAAGTAGTATTTAAAAGCTCGTATGAAATCATATTATAGGATTATCAATTGTATAAGAAATTATACACAAATTGTAGATTAGATTGGGTCATATCGCATTTCAGAAAAAAATAAAACCAAAATCTAATGGAAGACGTATTAAGTAGATACTGGATTTTTTGTACTTACTGGAATTAATTATTTCACACTTTAATGCCCAAAAGATTTTCTGTTCCACGTACCTGAAACATAAAACAAAACTTGATCAGTATGGCAATATTTTAAATACCACTTTCTGAATGAATATTAATAAATGATAAGAAGCTCTTAGTTTTTTGCTCATTCCAAACTGTTAAACTGCAAATTTTGTAGAATCCTAATCCACTATGTTTTCCAGATTAAACTAATTCATGTTTCGATTTCGTCTGCAACTTTTGCCTAACAACAAGTTTCTAGCTAAGATAAAACCGCTAAAGCAACGTGAAACATGGACTGCAGCTAAAAGAAAAATAACCTTTTCAGTGTAATAACGTTTATTATAAAATATATTTTTAAGTGAAACTTATTATGGTAAGACGGGGCCATTGAATGCTGAACTGCACCTGATGGTAAGCATAGTGCCGTTTAGGTAGAGTATCAATTAGCGAAAAATTCAAAATAACATGTTTACTTACAGTCAGTAATGGACCATTATCACTTCTTAGTAAAGGTTTAGAAATGCTACACCCAGTGTGAGTTAAACCCATTAGTGTCAGTAAATGAATGAAAACAACATCATATTTTAGTCATGGTGTCGTTGCCATATTGATTTTTATACTCATTATCTGTAAACTGTCCACAGAGAGTTTATCACTATAATTTATATCTATTACTAGTTGTTTCCCGCGGCTCCGCCCGCGTGGAGGTTATTTTTGAAAGAAAAGGTATACAATCCATAGAGATATTATAAGCTATAACACCCTTCTATATTTTACTATCCCATAGGAAGCGGGGATTTTTCCGGGACTACACTACACAAAAATCATGTTCAACGATCCCTTGTTCTGTGAAAAACTTAACTATCCCACGGGAACTGTACATTTTAACTTTTTATGCTTTAATTATATGAAATAGGTCACAATCTCATAGGTTTAAATCAATATCCATAATCAACAAATTCAAAACGGAAACTAGAGCGCAGTACAATTGATTCGCAGACAGCGTGATATTGGCTAGCCTCGGCTACGGTTATTGCCCCGTTTAGGAAGTTACCTGGACGTTAACTGCTTCTGGCCTTCCTAGAACAGTCTGAGATTGCAATTTTGAGTCAAATGTATTGTTATGAATATCGGTTATATTTGCACGTGTTGAATTTAAGGTATTAGTGACTGTGTATTATACATGTATATATTTTTAAGACTATAGTAATGTACCTAGTCAGGTCATAAATTCTGTCACATGTTTAATATAAAATAATTGAAACAAGTTTAATCATTATGTAACCATTTATATACCAAAATGAACTTAACAAAACATAGATTCTTATGACACTAAAGTTTATTCAAAATGACCTCCGTGATTTCGAATACAGGCCTTCAATCTGCGCGGCCAGTTGTCTATCGCAGCACGAACGAGGTCCATGTCAATATCGGCGGCTGCCTTAATCAAGGATGTCTTGAGTGACTCCAAATTGGGATGAGGCTTTGAGCACGCCTTTTCCTCCAAGTGTTGCCATATCTTGTAATCTAACGGATTCAAATCTGGACTGGAGGAGGGCCAGTCTTCGTGCCGGATAAAGTCGATTTCACGCGCCGCCAGCCAGTCTTGTGTGCTCTTCGCTCTTCGCCGAATCTTGTTGGAATACCCAGTGCCTGTTATTGAACATGGTATGAGAAACAGGTTCCACAAGGTTCGTCAGGACTGTATTTTGATACACAACTGCATTCGTTTTTACACCTTTCTCACAAAAATTTACCTCTGTTAAGCCCCAATAAGAAACTCCCAACCATACCATGAGCGAGGATGGAAAATGACCTCGTTGGACACGCGGAATACGGTTGCTCGCTTCTTCACTACTGTGTGCGTACACCTTATCATTTTGTTTGTTGTAGCTCTCTTCTACGGTAAAAATTTTTTCATCTGAAAAAAGAATTTCCCGATATTTTTTTCCCGCGTACCGCTTCAACAAAGCGCGGCATCTCTTCAGTCTCAGGTCCATTAGACGAGCATTCAAACGATGTCCTGTTTTTCTTCGATATGCCCGAAGCCCTAAGTCTTCATTTAACACCCTTTTCACCGTGGTTCTGCTTAACCCCATCTGAAGGGCCAACAGTTTCTGCTTACGTTTGGGATTTCTTTGAATTCGCGCCTTCACAGCTTTTATCACTGCTGGAGTCCTAACAGACCGAGGGCGACCACTTCTTGACCTGTCATCTACACTAGAGTCTTCATTGTATCGTTTGATGGTACGATAAACGAATCTTTTGGTTATATTCAAATTTTTCAGTATGTCAAAAATTTGAATTGGCGCGTAACCGCAACGATGCAACGCAATTACTGCAACACGGTCTTCTTTAAGCGTCCACTCCATAATTAAAAATGCGTAAAATTCTAAAAAGTATACATTTTTATTTTCATGAACAATTTGAAATTCGAATTCAATAAACTTTTTTGTGGCCAGCATTCTAAAATAAAAGTTTTTACTGTGTGACAATACTTATGACCTGACTGTGTATATAGGATGTTGCAGTACGGTGATATACAATGAGATGGGCCGCTGTGCAGCACCGCGCATGGGGTGTACCGGCAGCAGTTATAGTATGAAATGAAATCGTTTATTGATCACTAGATGTTGCCCGCAGCTCCGCCCGCGTGGAGGTTATTTTTGATAGAAACGTTTTACAATTGATGTAGTACACCTTTCTATATTTTGCTATCCTATAGAAAGCGTGCTTTTTCGGGGATAAAAAGTGGCCTATGTCATTTTCTGATCCCTAAACTGCCACTACGCAAAAATCATGCCAATCCCTTGCTCTGTGAAAAACTAAACTATCCCATGGGATCCTTACATTTTTCCGGGATAAAAAATAGCCTATGTGCTATTCCAGACTATAATCTATCTCTGTGCCAAATTTCAACTAGATCCGTCCAGACGTTGTAGCGTGATTGAGTAACAAACATCCATCCAAACATTCACATTTATAATGTTAGTAGGATGTAGGCAATTACATAGATCTTATAACAAGTCAGGACATTAAAAAAAGTAAAGAAATTTAAACAAAAGCATATCAGCTTATGTATACATAACATACATAGCATCATCAATACACTAGCAATTACTTATTCATAAGATATTTATAATTATTATTTTTAATATTATTCCAGGAAATACCAGTCAAATATAAATATTTTTAAATGGGTTTAAAATGGACCATGGGTATTTCCGAGACGTCGCATTTTTAAAAGCTACTACCGGATCCAAACGTGACCCCGTCTGAGAAGACCCGGCAAAACAAACTCAGCGGGCTTACATTATCGCTGGATACTACGCGGCGCGACCCATACCTTAGGATACCCCGAGATCGCTCCGTAAGGGCCAAAGAAGGCCACCGCGGGTTTTTAGCTGGTAGTGTCGGGTGGGGTGTACATAGAGGGTAGGAGCTGCCCGGAATGTAGTAATCCAGGCGCGGGAGTGCTGGGACGTAAGACCGGTTAGCCCAGCATAACCGTTTTATTCTTATTCCGCTTCCCCCCGGTAATAAGTTACTAATAACTAAACCCTATGTTTGTATGTACAGACAAGCAGATGGGCCACCTGATGGTAAGTAGACACCGCCGCCCATAGACTTCTGCAATGCCGCTGCCTACCTATCGACCAAAAGAGCACATTGGGAAATGAATCCTAACAACTGTGTAACTCTATTTCTGGAATGATAATAAATAAATATATAACACTCCACAGTCATCACACTTGTGTTGTAAATATCAAAAATAAATGAATAAATATTTGTCTATTACAATAATATCTTGTGTATGTAATGCGGTAAGTTGTGGATTGCCCACGAGAGAGAAGTTGGGCGCAGGAACGAAGTGAGTGCGCTCATTCGCTCGATTCGCTCGTTCATAAATTCCGATAAATTTTATAATATAAATTAATTTTCATCTATCACGTCAACCTCACTTTTTTAGTATTGACACATCGATTGTGTATTTGTTGTTTCCCATTTTACATAAGTTTTTCAATAATTTTATAATAAATTGTGGTAATGTCATTACCGCACGCAAGGAATCATTTCATTTCTACAAAACTCACTTTGGCTAATCAGTTATTTACCGAACTCAAAAATTTGAGCTAAGATAGTATCCCGCATGAGCAATTAAAACATTTATCTCAATGCAGAAATTTAACTTACGGCTTCTCCTTTCACAGTCGTATACTCTCCCACTGCGCCACGGATGAATACCATATTTCGTTTTTTTTAAAGCTTGGATAAAATTGATCTGGTTATTTCTATGTAAAACAGTCTATTAAGCACATCTGCAACAAATATCTAAACGAAAACGCACGTAATTAAGTTTCAAAGTTACTCGCACTTGACGCTTATGGAGCAAACTTTAACTGCGCGCAGCGGGTACGCTCGCAAAACCGCACCGTATGTTTTCAATAAATACCGCCCTTTGTGACACGGAACACTAGAAAGCTCCACGTAGAAATTTCATCGGGATATAAGCGGATTTAGAGAGTAACGTGGGGTACATAGGCTCTGGCAACAGTTAATAATTAAAAATTAGGACTACATGCGAAATTCTCCTGTACATTATTATTTTTTTGTAGAAGGTAGTATATTATGTTTGAGAATTTATTTAACTGTCGTTGCAAAAGGTAAAATTCTGACTAACTTATTGCGCAGCCCTAATTATTATTGTGTATCCTACAACGATTTGAAAAGAATAAGGTCCATAATATCAACACCTCGGAACCACCTGACCCAAATTGAAGGTTTCAATGAAAACATAATTTTACTTAGGATATCCCCGTCAAAATTATTTATTAAATACATATATATATCTAACAAATACTCAAAAAAAATTGTTTACATTCAAAATAGATAAATTCGAGGTGAAAGTTTTGTTTCCTTAAAGTTATATTTTTAATGGAATACTAAACTACTTGATGAAATTTTATTAGTATAACATATTTCTTGACTCTTTTATCTGTAAAAAGATTTTTCTTTGATACTTAATCCATTTTTGCATAATTTGTCTTCTCCAATTATAACCCACGATCTATCGTTGAATCCACCCCTGCCCTTCACGCTACATCGAACTACTTCTTTGCTACTTCTCCTACACAAACAGTACATTGTTTAATCAAGTGCATTGCCTTTGTAGTGTAGCGTAGTTCATGTAATTTGAAGGTACTTTCAACTTTTCTCTTTAAGCTACGAAATCTGGTTGACCAATGCAATACGATAATGCAATTTTGATACTTTCTAATGTATTACTAGTAGTACTACTTACTACTAGTACCCAATCAAATATAACGTTATAAATTTGTGTGTGTATGTTTTTATTATTATTTATTTTTTATCCTGCCTCGGCAAAGTTACCACACTACACCTGATGGTAAGCGGAGTACCGTCCATTTAGAGTATCAAGTAGCGAGAAACAATGTATCCCTCGCTACTCAACACAATCATGCCGGCCTGCTTCTTCACACTACGCCATGGGCAAGAAGATGAATAAGCGGTCGAGGGTCTAGTGTCAGGGTACTCAGAACCCTACCCCAACTCTAGACCCCCGACAAAAACCGGTTGTACACTTGCTGACCCTTTTTTTTTTTTTTTTTTGTCGCGGGGAAAGCGTTTTATTACTACCGCCCGCTCCGGGGGGAAGCGGAATAAGAATAAAACGGTTATGCTGGACTAGCCGGTCTTACGACCCAGCATCCCCCTCGCCCGGATGATGGCTATCCGGGCAGCCGCTGGGCCGAGTCCCTACCCCCTATGTACACCCCACCCGACACTACCAGCTAAAACCCCGCGGTGGCCTTCTTCGGCGCTTACGGAGCGATCCCGGGGTATTCTAAGGAGTGCTAGAATTGCTGCCGGAACCGCCCCTGCGCGGTGCTGCGTAGCAGCCCATCTCCATGGGAGGGCTTAGGAGCCCCCGCGCACCGAACAACGACAGCGAACGAGGACACTTGCTGACCCTGGAACGCGAAACATTTTCGTGTGCCACTATGGCGGGTTTCACACCCTGTGTATGGTGGTCGCTATGAGTGTGTAATACACAATAGTTTATGAGTATATTTACTTCGAAGCGTATCAAAATTAGACGCAAAATAATTTCCAAAAATCTGAAGAGTGGTTGACATCCAACCATTTAAAGGTGGTAAAACTACGCTATAGATAGCTTTGCCTGCAGCATAAATGAGCATCAGCTTGCAAATTGCAAATTTGTACTGTGAGTGAGATTTCCGGAGCACAAATATCTCGACCTATCACAAACCCTGTTCCTTTCCTCTAAGCACGACAATACACCGATAATTAGCCTGATATTACGAGTATTCATGGATGACTGAGAGTGGAGATTAAATCAGGATTCCTGCATCATTATTTGCCAGTCTTAAATATGAAAAACGGCTTATTGGCTCCACGATAGTCTCCGTGGCGCAGTGGGCAAGTAGCCGGCTGTGAAACGAGGCCGTGGGTTCGATTCCCGCACCGAGAAAAATGATTGTGTGACAGACAGATGTTTATTACGGACCTGGGTGTTGTGGGACCGTAGTCCCTCGTAATTCTTGATACCCACGACACAGGTTTTACCTAGTGTGGGATCAGAAATATGTGTGTGACTGATGAAAAATACTATTTATACATTGTTAATGATCCTTGGTTACTCTTCCAGACCTCACAAAGCCACTAAATGTTACCATGTTAGTAAAACAAAGTACGACAGCTTCCAAAAGATAACATTTATTAAAATGCTGGCGACTGTTATGCAACTTTGTTATCGATTTTACGACATCCAAAGGGATAAGAAGCTGTCAATTTCTGGGACCAGTAGAATTTTATTAAAATCATGGCTGTGAAACGAGAGACCAAAAGTTCAATTCCCACACCGAGATATATGTGTGACAGGCAGATATTTGTCTCGTAGTTCTTGATACTTACGATACAGGTTATACTTAGAGGTTTTACCTTGTGTGCGATCAAAACGTGTGTGACTGTTAGGTGTATGTATTCATCTATAATTAACAAAAGAGAATTCGCATTCAAGACAGTAAAGGCTTTTCTTTACAATCATAATACAATGTTTATTTCAACAGCAAAATCCTTATGGTTCGCAACACAGAAAAGGATCATAGAAACTCGATACAGTAATAACAATTGTAGTGAAATCCAGCCACTGGAATAGTAATGTTATAAAATCTAATGGTCTGTTGCGGCCTGAAGTTCTCAGGTTCAAATCCTCGGGACAAACCATATTATAAAGATTAGGTGTATGTGCGTAAAATTTCATGTGAAGGCTTACGTGTTAATGCTCCCTTTGTGTTCGGTTTGGAATAGATTAAATGTTAGTAAATGGTATTGAATGTGGAAATCACGGTACCTGTTTATTTAGAATATCTATGCTATAATAAAGCTGAAGAGGAACATTGTCTGTACATTAAATATTTTATAATGGTTTCTTATGTTTACGCGAATATTATACATTGAAATGAAATGAAATTTTACGGATTTTATCGCGGTTTATTAAACTTTTTTAATGCCGACGTTTCGAAAGCTTTACAGCTTTTATGCTCACGGGGTGGACGGACAGTCCGTAAAATTAGTCTCATTCAATATTTTTGGAAAATTTTGATTGTAACGTGTTATATTATTATCGATATAGAACCCGAAACTTTTTTTTTGAATTATTGTCTGTCTGACAAGGCTTCACGTCCAAAGTACTGTACGATAAAATAGTCGACAATAAAATCATAGAATGTATCTCGAAGGTAACATTTAGACTTTATTTTAAATCGGTGCATTCAATCAAAAGTTATACCTGTTTTAACTATCTATATTATGCAAAGAGTAGTTGTGATAGATGAAATGATTTTATAAATAGTATAAGATAACATCCACGCGGGCGGAGCCGCAGGCAATAGCTAGTTAATAATAAATGTATTTAAACAAACATTTTTAGACAAGCTTTTATTAAATTTGCAAATATAAGTTAATAGTAATTTAATGTAAGTAATGAATGAATTAAAAGTACTTTAATTCATAAAAAGTACCGACTTCAATAAAAAACAAATTATGCGTCCCTATAAAATTTGAGGGTAGCCCTCAATTTTTCTTAGATCCCATCATCAGATACTGACTTGGTGCCAATGGGTCCACCTGGAAAGTATACCCTTTTAAACAAAAAAAAGAATTTCTCGAATCTGTCCAGGCGTCTTCGAGTAATCGGTTAACATACATAAAAAAGATTCCGACGAATTAAGAGCCTCCTCCTTTTCTTGAAGTGGGTTAAAAAGTAGTTGTCCAAATCTAACGGCTCTAAACTCGATATGGCTGCTGTAAGCTATTGAGAAGTTGAGTGGTCTGCTGTGGCCCTGGCATCAGGTCAAGCTCACCATAATATTGCATTGTTTGGTTTTTTTGGTATATTATTTTTGGTATACCATAATATTGCTTTTTGGATCTGTCAAAGGCATTCGATTTAGTTAATTACGACGTCTTATGGCAAAAACTCAATAGTGAAACGACGTTACCGCCAGAGATTTTATCAATATTTAAATATTGGTACAGTAACCAACAGAACAGTGTAAGGTGGGACGGCGCTTTTTCTGACATGTACCGGTTGAGATGCGGGGTGAGACAGGGGGGGTTGACTTCGCCTCGGCTTTTCAACCTGTACATGAACCAGCTGATCGAGGAACTCACTAGCACTGGTATCGGATGTCATATTGATGGCATGTGTATCAACAATATTAGTTACGCGGACGATATGGTGCTGCTGAGTCCATCGATTAGTGCCATGAGACGGCTGATTTCTGTATGTGAGGTATACGCTACAGCCCATGGACTCCAATACAATATAAATAAGTCTGAGTTAATGTTATTTAAAGCTGGTAAAATAACCTACCACGATATGCCTCCGGTGTCTCTATATAGAACACCATTGTCTAGAGTAACTAGCTTTAAATATTTGGGCCACTTTGTTGATGAGGATTTAAAGGATAACCTGGATATTGACAGGGAGCGCAGGTCGCTGTCTGTTCGTTGTAACATGTTGGCACGCAGGTTTGCTCGGTGTACGACGCCAGTTAAGATAACGTTATTTAAATCTTTCTGTCAGTCATTTTACACGTGCGGCTTGTGGGTCAATTATAGGCAGCGGACATACAGCGATTTGCGAGTACAATATAATAATGCTCTCAGAGTATTGTTGGGGTTGTCGTGGCGTTGTAGTGCGTCGGGGATGTTCGCCGAATTTCGGATTGATGGTTTTGCAGCTATCATGAGGAAACGGTGTGCGTCTCTACTGGCACGTCTTCGTTCTACCACCAGCACTATTCTGAGAGTGTTTATAGACCGATGGGAGTCTCCTATGATGAGGAGATGGATAAGTTGTCACACTAACATATAATGTTTAGAAATAGTAAATAGTGTAGTTAGTGTTAGATTTTATATTTAGATTAATATGTAACAAAATGTTTAGTATGGATTAATTCTGAAATAAAATGATTTATTATTATTATTATTATTATTGTCATCAGTTTTATGCATATTTTTGCAAATGTTGACCCAAACAAACATTGCAATAAATAAAAGCTTATAAAAAGTATTAGTAGGTCTAGAGTTGGGGTACGATGTTTGGCCTTTTTGCGGCCTTCTGAATACTTTGGCACTGACCATTGACCGCTTGTTCACCTTCTTGCTCTTGGCTTAGTGTGAAGAAGCAGGCCGGTATGATTGTGTTGAGTAGCGGGGATAGATCGTCTCTCGCTACTCGATACTCTAATTGGACCGCACTGCGCTACCATCAGGTGCAGTGTGGTCAATTTGCCGTGCCAGTTAAAAAAAAATAGTCGCTAATAACTAAGTTTTTTTTATCTTGAAGCACCAATGGGCAAAGCAGTATTGTATAGATCATCAAGACATATTGCGTCTTTTGAAAATCACCAACGTGAGTTACTATAACGAATTTTCCACTATAACGGTGCTACGACCTTAATCAGTGGGTTCTATAACTATAACAACCGATCTAGGGTATAAATAAGCCATGTTTAAACAGGACTTGTAGGGCCATATAAACCGAATCATTCAAAGAGCTGTGGAAGATCCGGAAAGAGATGGCGTAATTGTCTGGACCACTTTGACTAAGATTGACAAACGAGGAAAAACAGCGAGGAAAATTAAATCAGTCAAGGGGAGCACCGACTCAAGTGAAAATTTAAAGCTTTGGAATTACTGTGTCCTTTTTAAACAGCGTCCATGAAGTAGTATTATTTTTGTTTGTGATTGCTTGTCAACAATTATAGATCTAGGCGAGCTATGTCAAAAGTAAAGAAAGAAAGAAATTCTTTCTTTCTTTTTCTTTCTTTCAAAAGTAAAATAATCTGATCATGACGGTCACGCGAGTTCAGTGCTTTTTCCCCATGTCAAAAGTGTCCAACGGGCCTAAAGATGTTTTCACTTCAAAAACAAAACAAAACAATAATCGTCAAAGCTTTTGATGTGTTTTGTTACTAAATATGGTTCGATATATAATTATATTAAATCAATCAATTTAATCCCATAATGAGGTATGTAATGCTAATTGCCGTAATTTCACTGAATATGTCAGATGATGAATGTAATGCTAGTATTGTATTTCTATTAGAATTGCACGATATGGAAACATACTCGATATGTCGATATAAATAATTAATATTAAATAAATACACTCAACAGTCACACACATAGTTCTGACCCCACACTAGGTAAAACCTGTATCGTGGATATCAAGAACAACGCGAGACTACGGTCCCACAACACCTAGACCCGAAACAAATATCTGTCTATCACACAAACATTTATCTAGGTGCGGGAATCGAACCCACGACCTCTCGTTTCACAGCCAGCTACTGGCCATTGCATGGAGGCTATCTGATGGGCTTGCCATTTTTAATTAGAAATAAGCTGGCAGAATTGTTAATTAGAGCATTAATTTTTAATATATCATTAAAAATACAGAGTGCAAATCAGAATATTAAATACATATCCATTAAAGCAACAACTATCTCTCAGTTCCCACACTCGAATAAAATACACATAAATGCCAAAAGCCGGTGGTATAGCGTAGAGTTGCCAACCGTCCTGTTTTCCCAGGACAAGACCTGGTTTTTAGAGTGCCCTGGGGTGTCCTGGATAATTTTTAAGCTGCATCCTGGGGTTTTAAATCGCGCCTATAAGGTCCTGTATTTTAAAATTCGCGTGTCACTTTTGCAATTTTCACATTAGGGGCAACCCCACCGCTCGCGAGTATTCGCGATGCTCAAGCTGTTTTAAAATAAAGACACGTCCAGTTTTTATACTGAATTGTCCTGGTTTGTCCATCTTCAAATCCTAGTTTTTGAAATCAAAGGTTGGCAACCCTAGAATAGCGTAATGCGTCGTACTCACCACATTAAATTAATACATGCAGCGCTCGAGGAAAATGACGGATATAATGCCCGTATTAAATGTGAACTTTTATATTTTAAAAGTACTTTTAAACGGCAGCGCTTGCATGAAAGGCTGCGGAGCATGAAACTTCTCCATTCGAGGGTCCCGTACCATTAATGTGTAAGGGGATTTTAGCTGGTTGTACACTTCGCGACCTTTTCAGGATTTTTGTGGCGATTTGGTTAACGGTGTGATTTTTTAATGCTCACAATCGGTCAAGACCTAAGATGACATTAAATCTTAGAGTATTTACATTAAATATAACATTTTATGTATTACCCGCGTCAGGCCAGGTTTCACACGATTGCAAATTAGAATAAAAAATGAGGAACTGCTCAATAGAAAGAACATATTTAGCTGATAAATTTAAAATAATATTTTCATGGGGATTTTGTATATGGCGATTTCTTATGGCTATTCGTAAGCCATGAAAATAATTTTGTGGGTGACTTGATTCCGAAATATATTTACTATTTAGACATATGACATTTTAATCAGGATGTAACGTAATGGTGCAAACTGTTCCGTTGCGTCTTTTCTTATAAAGTTAGCGGACAAATAATCAGACAGACTGACGCGGAGGGCGACTTCCTTTCATGATATGTACCTATATAAGATTTTTTTATTTATCCACTTCGTAATACGTAGGGATCAAATACAAGCCAAAATCAATTTAATTTCTATAACATTAAAGTTAAAAATAGCAAGTAACAATGGCGAGTGTTGCCAGTATTTGTGGTGCGCCGGCATACCATATTTTGCAAAACATAACAAATCTAATCAAATCATTTATTAGTAAATAAGGCCACTAGGGGCAGGTTTTACAGGTCAGGATTAAGTTTATCTACCGGTGCTTCGGAAATGTCCACGGGCCTGAGAAGAAGCACCAAGAAACTCAGCCGTAGGTCTTTTGTATTTATGTCCTAACATAAAATATTAATTTACAACCAAGTCTACTTCAAAAGCTTAGAAAATATCTGCATGACAAACTTCATTCAAGCCTGCGTTCCCAAGCTACCATTTTAGTTAATCAATGTATACTCTAAGTATTTCCCTGAGCTGTTTAAGCTTCATCGCACTGTAATAGGCTATTAGGAGTGAAATCTCCAAGGTGTATATGGCACCATGGCTAAGCCCGATCGTGTTATTCTATTTTTATCCACTTGGCATGCTAATGATATTCAGAGAATTTTATTGGGAGAGCGGGTAAATTGGGTCTCTCTAGCATAACCCCTACTGTAATATTCACGGACTGCATTGTGTGATGTATACAAAGTAAGAACATACCAATTGTGTTTCTATATTCGACTGCCTCGGTGGCGCAGTTGTAATTGCGCATGCGCTGCAACTGCTGAGCTGAGGTCTCGACTTTGATCCCCGGATTGGGTAAAGTGATATTGGGTTTTTCTATTTAGAAATATTCAATCAGCCCGGAGTCTGGAATTGTGCCCGGTATGGCGATAGTCTCGCCCCCTACCACATTATGGGGCCGTAGTAAATTCGGCGGAAAGTGGGTGTACTGGTTACACCTCTGCCTACCCGTTCGGGGATTACGGGTGTGAGTGTATATGTATATGTGTGTGTTCCTATATTCCTTTAAATGAAGAAGATACTCAGCAGGCCTGCATGACTGTGTGATATAATTGTCTCTCGATACTCAAACTGGAAGGCACTGCGATTACCAGCACATGCAGTGTAGTCACTTTGTCATAATAATAATACTAGCCCTGTATTAAACATTGTCCCACTGCTGGGCACGGGCCTCCTCTACTAATGAGAGGGGTTAGGCCTTAGTCCACCACGCTGGCCTAATGTGGGTTGGCAGACTTCTCATACCTTCGAAAAATTCTCAGATATGCAGGTTTCCTCACGATGTTTTCCTTTACCGTTAAAGCAAGCGATAATTAACATTTTAATACACACATAACTTTAGAAATGTCAGAGGTGTATGCCACTTGGGTTTCGAACTTTCGTCTTGGCAGTCCGTACCGCAACCAACTAGGCTATCGCTGCTTTTTACTTTGTCATACCAGGATAAAAAAAGGAATGCCAGGTTAGAGGATAGCTTAGTTTCTTTCGAGATTAAGCATCGTCCTGTTTAACGGTGTCACTGTCTATTTTAATTATTAGTTTATGATTTCAATTTATGTTTTATTATGTAGATTTTGTTTTTTTGTGTAGCTTAGTTATATTTTTTCTTTAACTTTTTAATTGTTAACCTATCTACACATAGCAAGCTGTGTTTATCTGAATTAGGTTGTACCATTTGATTAAATAATTATATAGCTACTATATACCTAGTCAGGTCATAAATTCTGTCACATGTTTAATATAAAATAATTGAAACAAGTTTATTCATTATGTAACCATTTATATACCAAAATGAACTTAACAAAACATAGATTCTTATGACACTAAAGTTTATTCAAAATGACCTCCGTGATTTTGAATACAGGCCTTCAATCTGCGCGGCCAGTTGTCTATCGCAGCACGAACGAGGTCCATGTCAATATCGGCGGCTGCCTTAATCAAGGATGTCTTGAGTGACTCCAAATTGGGATGAGGCTTTGAACACGCCTTTTCCTCCAAGTGTTGCCATATCTTGTAATCTAACGGATTCAAATCTGGACTGGAGGAGGGCCAGTCTTCGTGCCGGATGAAGTCGATTTCACGCGCCGCCAGCCAGTCTTGTGTGCTCTTCGCTCTATGAGCTGGCGCCGAATCTTGTTGGAATACCCAGTGCCTGTTATTGAACATGGTATGAGAAACAGGTTCCACAAGGTTCGTCAGGACTGTATTTTGATACACAACTGCATTCGTTTTTACACCTTTCTCACAAAAATGTACCTCTGTTAAGCCCCAATAAGAAACTCCCAACCATACCATGAGCGAGGATGGAAAATGACCTCGTTGGACACCGGAATACGGTTGCTCGCTTCTTCACTACTGTGTGCGTACACCTTATCATTTTGTTTGTTGTAGCTCTCTTCTACGGTAAAAATTTTTTCTTCTGAAAAAAGAATTTCCCGATATTTTTTTCCCGCGTACCGCTTCAACAAAGCGCGGCATCTCTTCAGTCTCAGGTCCATTAGACGAGCATTCAAACGATGTCCTGTTTTTCTTCGATATGCCCGAAGCCCTAAGTCTTCATTTAACACCCTTTTCACCGTGGTTCTGCTTAACCCCATCTGAAGGGCCAACAGTTTCTGCTTACGTTTGGGATTTCTTTGAATTCGCGCCTTCACAGCTTTTATCACTGCTGGAGTCCTAACAGACCGAGGGCGACCACTTCTTGACCTGTCATCTACACTAGAGTCTTCATTGTATCGTTTGATGGTACGATAAACGAATCTTTTGGTTATATTCAAATTTTTCAGTATGTCAAAAATTTGATTTGGCGCGTAACCGCAACGATGCAACGCAATTACTGCAACACGGTCTTCTTTAGGCGTCCACTCCATATTTAAAAATGAGTAAAATTCTAAAAAGTATACATTTTTATTTTCATGAACAATTTGAAATTCGAATTCAATAAACTTTTTTGTGGCCAGCATTCTAAAATAAAAGTTTTTACTGTGTGACAATACTTATGACCTGACTGTGTATATATCTAATAATAAGCACATTTTTAATAAGCATGTATTATTGTAACAACTGTTGATAAACCAATAAATAAATAAATTATTTAAAGGAGATTCAACATAGCATAATAGTCAAAGAAGTAAGTAAAAATAGTAAGTAAATGATTTGACGGGGAACTAGACAAAAATATCCCGTTAACATAATGTCAACTTTCGCTAGCAAAGTCATTAATAAAATTTTGCTGTGTCACTAAAAGCTTGACAAAATTATAAAGACAATTTTATCTTCTAACTTGTGATTGCAGATTCAAACTATTAATCAGACCCGTCCGGGAAGATGCTTTAGAATGCTCCGAAGATAGCCACTATTCAAAGAAGAAGGGCCATTTTTGTCCGTTAACTATTTAATTATTTTAGCCATTAAAATACATATGGCGTAATGTGAAGAAGCTAAACAGCAGGCCGGCATGATTGTGTTGAGTAGCGGGGGATAGACTGTCTCTCGCTACTTGATACTCTATCTGGACGGCACTGCGCTTACCATCAGGCGCAGTGTGGTCACTTTGCCGCGCCAGAAATAAAAAAAAAAACAATATTTTTTACTACTTACGATAAGTTAACCAGTCATGACACATAGGCTTACCGGCGGTGCGGAGGTCCGTTCAAATACTGGCCAGTTTCGCCGTTCTTACATGCTATTTTTAACTATAATGTTATGGAAATAATAATGATTTTGGCTTGTATTTTACTCCCTACTTTTTTTAATATCCTTACTAGACACGAGTGATTAAAATTCAAAAATTACAATATGCTCGATTATTATATTAAGCATAGAAATTAAACAATACAATTTTTTAAATTTAAAATACGAATTTCATAAGTACACACATACATACATATACACTCACGCCTGTAATCCCCTAAGGGGTAGGCAGAGGTGTAACTAGTACACCCACTTTTCGCCAAATTTCGGTCCCATGATGTGATAGGGGGCGAGCCTATCGCCATACCGGGCACAATTCCAGACTCCGGGCTAATACTGGGAATTTCAAGATAGAAAAACCTTTATCACCTTTATCACTTTACCCGACCCGGGGATCGAACCCGAGACCACGACATAGCAGTCAACTGTCAAAAGTCAGTACAACTGCGCCATCGAGGCAGTCTGCATCAGGCATCAGTTCATAAGTACAATTAAAAGTAATATAATTTTCTGTCGAAACTGCTACCGCGAAAAGAATATCCTGCCAGCAATAAAATGTGTGCATCATTCGCCCGTATTTAATAAATTCATAGGCATGCTTTCACGTACAGTTGGCTCTTATAACTATTTTAATAGACATTTTTCATATATAATGTGGTGTTATTTCATTACGGACTACTTGGTTGCGTGTTTGTCCCTCCTATGATCCTGGGTCCTTTAGGCGTAATGTGAAAAAGCTAAACAGCAGGCTGGCATGATTGTGTTAAGTAGCGGGGGATAGTCTGTCTCTCGCTACTTGATACTCTATCTGGATGGCACTGCGCTTACCATCAGGTGCAGTGTGGTCACTTTGCCGCGACAGAATAAAAATAAAAAAAATTACGAAGATTTAAGAAGAGAAGGTCTCCGAGAGGATAAGATTCAGATGTAGTCGAAACATGATACTATTCAAAGAGTATTTTGTATTTTGTAATTTGCCTTAAGAAACCGTAAACTGCACACCTGATGGTAACTGTAGTGCCGTCAAGTTAGATTATCAACTGAGTGGTATGTAAATAGCAACAAAATCGGAGCAAATGTGCATCATCGATAACCATCTATTTTATTCAAGAATTTGGCAAGAGTCGTTTCAAATCATCAGTAAATTTAAGGCGTTTGTAGAAATGGTTCATGTTTTATTTATTTTCGGTACTAAAAAGAAAATCTGTATATTCAATGAAATTTTGCTTCTTGAACGCTACACGACGAAACCACACATATTTATTGCTAAGTCTAGAGTGGTATACATATACACTCACTACTATGATCCCCGAAGGGGTAGGCAGGTGTAACCAGTACACCCACTTTTCGCCGAATTGATTACGGTCCCATACTATAATAGGGGGCGAGCCTATCGCCATACCGGGCTGAATTCCTAAATATATAAAATAAATATTTCTAAATAGAAAAACCCAATATCACTTTATCCGACCCAGGGATCGAACCCGAGACCCCAGCACAGCAGTCAACAATAACAACTGTGCCACCGGGGCAGTCAAAGGAAAATAAATATTTTCCATGAAATTCAAAACGTATTCTTTGATTTCATAAAGGAAAGGATATAGCTTGTCATTATCAAAGAGTTTGCAATGAGTAGGGAGTATTATGACGTGTAATGTTGAATTGTGTTTGAATTGGTAAGTAGTGGGTTTATGGCATTTGATAGAGGCTTCTGTGGGAAACCACAAGTGAACAATCCAGGTAATGGTAGACTGTTTTAAAGAGTTCGAATCGCTTTGATTTGTTACGGGCTTTATATAAATTATTATGATTCATACTAGACTTAACCTACATAAAGTATGTTTGAGTAAACGTGTTTTATATAAGTGACGCGATAAACAAAAGAGGATCAATTTGAGAGGTTTACTGCTATCAAAATGATAATAATTACATTACATTACCTGTTTTTGTACGTTGTCGTGTAACAATAAAGTTTTATATTATTATTATTATTAATTACAATAAAATATTATTAATTATTTCGATAATGAGAATCTTTTTCGTAAAAGGCGAAAATTGGGTGTACTGGACGTATCCAGAGGCAGAGGCGAGGTTAAACGTTATGTAACACATGTAAGGGCAAATCAACGCGTATAAGGTTTATAAATTGAGCTAACAGAATAGTGCCATTATTATTATTTGAAAATGAAAAAACATTAGCAGGAAGGGAGCGAGGAAGCGAGCCTATAGCCATGCCGAGCACAATTCCAAATGCGGGCTGATACTGATTATTTACTCACTTTTACCCGACCCGGGGATCGAACCCGAGTCCTCCTTACACCCTTAAAAGGCATACATTTTGCATATAATATACTGAAGATATTTATTTTGGTATTTAATAAAAACTTTACTTCTTGGGAAAAGGCGAAAGTAAAATAACTCATGGAAACAATGACAGATTTTCAGCCAGACAATTGAGACATCCAGACGTCCAACAAAATGATCCAATAAAGTTCTATTTTATTTCATTTTGAGGCACGGAACCGTAAAACCGGTGAAAATGTAACTTTTTGACTGGAACCCTTTTAATAACTTACGTTGCGACGGCGAAGGTTTATCTCACGATAAAAGTAAAGTTAAGTTAGTACATAATTAAGTAGACAAAACCGCTTTGAAGATATAAAGTTGATGGAAGCGGCTTGGGGGATATTTTTCAGTAAGAATTTAATATTTATTTTACTTATACGATGATAATAATAAACACCATAAATTAACATCATCATAACATAATATAAAACAAAGTTGCTGTCTGTCCGTCCCTATGTATGCTTAAATCTTCAAAACTACGCAACGGATTTTGAAGCGCTTTTTTTTAATAGATAGAGTGATTCAAGAGGAAGGTTTATATGTATGATACATGCATAATATTGTACAGGTTCCTGGATTGTACAACTTTTCTTACAAAAAAAATCTTTAACTTATACTTTATTTTTTTTATTACTTTTTCTTTATCTTTACCAATCAAGTCATATTGACTCGACCCTTCTGCTGCTAAAGAACTTTCTGGCAATAAAACTGAATTATAAGATATTTTATCCTACAGGTGTATATATTATACACACCTGTAGGATACTAAACATATATACGAAAAATCTAATGAAAAAGACATCAGATAAATGCAACATCAAAAATATTTCCAACTCTTTCCTAACTTCAATTTGATAGATTTAAGCATTCCCAGATAATCTCCGAGCGGCTTTTTCTGGTATGGCAAAGTGACCACATTGCACCTGATGGTAAGCGCAGTGCGGTCCAATTAGAATATAAAGTAGTGAGGGTGCTCGGTGTCAAAAAATACGTGCGACTTCCGAGCCTGGGTTACAGGAGTTGCAACGGGTGTGTGGATAAAATAATCTCTCAAATCAGATAAGTAATTTTGAACATTTGAACAGCGATTGGTATTTATTAAATTTTTATGAAACTTTAACCAGTTTCTCGGTGGGGCAGTTGTAATTAGGTACGCGGTATAACGGCTGTACGGAGGTCATCGATCCCCGGTTCTGGTAAAAGTTATATTGGGTTTATCTATCAAGAAATACACAATATAAGCCTATTTTCTAGAATTGTGTCCGCTATGACGATAGGGTCGCCCCCTATCACATCATGGGACGGTAATAATCAGGGAAAAGTGGGTGTACTTACACCTCAGGATTACAGGCGTGAGAGCTTATTTTACCATAACAACAAAATTCGAAAGCCTCATCCAGTAATCTGCGTTCAAACCATTGACCTTTTGTATTTAAGGTACCAGCACCCTTATACGTGTGAGCTACTTAAACTGTCAAACTTTGAGCATCCCTTACTGGAGTTTTTTGCACAATCAAAAAAAACTTTTAGCAGATGGTTATATTGGAAACGTTTTGACGTAGGATTGACGGATGAGGTTTTTTATGTCCCTTAAGTGGACAGTGGTAAGATCGGGATAGCAAGGTGCTGGATTTTTTACACGCTTTATATTAGCTTCACTTGTGTCTATGTATGTTTGTATGTAACGGAAGCGTTCAATATAATTTTCACCACCTTCAACTGTGATAGATAGATAGAAAATTTGCATAATAACTCTAGTTTAAAAAATTAGCGCTGCAGTACTGCTCAGGCTGTACTGCAGCGTATCGCTGAATGAGAGGATTTATTAAATAATAAATAATTAAATAAAAAAGGTATTTTCTTTTTTCTTTCAAAAGCAGCCACTAATAAACTATTTGTAACATTTGATGTCAAGGACCCCATGCTTTTACAATAAAATTAATAATAATTCATAATTATTTTCTACTCTTCAGTTCAAGTAGCTTAAAGCGTGGTCTTTTAGTTTTTTTAACCGACTTCAAAAAAGGAGGAGGTTAACAATTCGTCGTTTTTTTTATGAATGTTACCCTATTACTGGAAGACGCCTGGACCGATTCGAGAAATTCTTTTTTTGTTTAAAAGGGTATACTTCCCAAGTGGCACCAAGTCAGGATCTGATGTTGGGATCTCAGAAAAATTAAGGGAAACCCTCAAATTTTATAGTGAAGCATAATTTGTTTTTATAAACTATAATATTCTTAATATTGCACGTGATTCAAATGATGAGTGGAACGCGTATACATTCTTAAAACCAGTGTCTTAATGGTTGATTACGTTTACGCGAATATAACACGTTAAAACTTTACGCGGTTAATATTTTACGAGGCAGTCCGCTTGAATATGAAGGCTGTAAAGTTCTCGAAACTTAGACTAAAAAGTAAAAATAAACTAGATAAAACCCGTAAAAATTGTGTCATTTCAATGCTCTATCTTCTTGATTTCTTAGTCATTCTCAGTTGTGTGAAGATGGACTTTGGAAGGGATTGGAAGGGCTAAGCCACGCTAATGTCAATTTGAACTTTATACGCTAGTAAATAAAGCTATCGACACTGAAGTACACGAGGGCGAGATATAGCGAAGACGCAGAGGTTTTTTTTATTATACTATGTTCGTGAGGATTATGTAACACAATAACTTGTACTTTTTATAATAAATACATCCAACAGTCACACGCAAAGTTCTGACCCCACACTAGGTAAAACCTGTATCGTGATTCAGGGGTATCAAAAACTACGAGGGACTACGGTCCCACAACACCCACACCCGAAACAAATATGTATAATATTTATATATTTTTCTTCTTTTTATTATACGTTTTGAATGCCTTCTAACATACTTAAGTGTTGATATTTTTTTTTTTCGTGGCTCGGCAAAGTGACCACACTGCACCTGATGGTAAGTGCAGTGCCGTCCAGTTATAGTATCAAGTATCGAGTGATAATCTATCCCTCGCTACTCAATACAATCATGCCGGCCTGCTGTGTAGCTTCTTCACACTACGCCTAAAGGACCCAGGATCATAGGAAGGAGGGAACACGGTAGCTGGCAAACTGTTCCACAGCTTGATGGTGCGGCAAAAGAACGAGTAATATATAATAGGTTTAACGTAACTTAATGATCAAAATAAAAAATATCTTGCCAACTCTATTGATGATATTTAAACCTTCATATCTTGAATACACCAATAAAGTTCATCTGTCCTGAACGGTTTCGGATACTGATTGATTCATGGACACTTATCAGCCTCCGGGCGACGAGTTAGACGGGTTAATGTGAATATTTGGAATTCTCTACTAACGATGAATACCTAAATGGAATATTATGGCCACGTGATTACGTGATAGGAATTTCCGGTTCCGTTGTTGCCGTTAATCGATGGGCCGGACGGACTGCGGTCCGCGTGTCCGTTTGTATGATTAAATAGAGATAACCAGGTAACTTAACTAACTTAGTTAACTACCACTAAAATCGCTTGTCTCATGATAAACACTGCGTATTTTCATAAATAATACTAACTCAGAACTTTTATGGAATGGCATAATTGAGAAAGCGACATAGACCAATTATACTTACATACATATATACCTATACATACCTTGAATTTTTTTGTGTTTCAATAATATATATTCTAGTTTTTTATACATCTTCATATGCAGCCATACGTTATAAGAAGAATAAAAATAAGTCCAAATCTCTATACATATATAAAACCTAAAATTGTTTATACCTATGTCCGCTATAAACTTTTTAACAGCTTAACCGATTTCAAGGTTTTTTTTGTGTATGTGCGTGGTTGGGTCCAACGTATAAAAATGATAGTTTCAGATCTGATAGGTAGCACTGTGGTCGAGATCGGAATTTCTTATTTTTTCAACGAAAATTCGGTCCTCAGAGAAAGCAGTTTATAGAAGGACTACGTCTATCTGGGACCACTAGAACAATATGTTGAAACTAATAAATGTTTATATGACATTAAAAATACCTTTTGCACTAATATAGATATATTGCATATAGAATCCACTGTAAAGGAAATGCAAAGTGTCTAAAACCCGATTTTCGGCCCAAAAATGTTCTCTTCATCAATAGGCTAGTTGACTATTTTTGGGAAACCGTTTTATTTTCTTCTTCATGGTCTAGATTATTAAAATATTATCATTAATAAACATAAGTTTTCAAGGTTTTATTTGTATTTTTATAAACCTACTTTATTTTTCCCACCAAAGCGCTACCAACTGTTATGGCCTTATGTGTGACATGACCATCCTAATAGACGTTTGGCTAAGCGTTTTAGATGTTTCGGTGACAGTGACGTCATGCATGACTTATGGGTGTTTCATGTCACGTGACAAAATGCCATATTTGTTTCTTGAAAATAATTAAATAATTAATATAAATTAACAAATTGGTTTAATTTTCGATATTTTAAGGCTAAAATCTTAACAAAAAAACAAATTCTATCAGTTTTTCATTTACTGTCAACTACCTTATTGAGAAAGAACCTTATTTTACTTAAAAAAACATACATATAAACCATCCCCTTATCCACTACAAGGATATAAATGTACCATTCCTGGCGAGTGCTAATGAGATTTTCCACATCAAGATCGGCCGAAGATAACATCTCGTGGAAATTATGTTGGGTTCATTTACTTGATATACATCTAACTGGCCTTTGGTTAACAAACGTGGGAATTTACGACACGGAAGTGACCGTGACTCTGTTAATATCGCAATTTTTTATTCCATAACACATGATATACTCGAGATTTGTGCGATATGGCTGGAGGATTGGCACATAGAATGGTAATCAACTTGGCGAATGTTGTATGTATCACTTGCATTCTTATCGACATTTGGGATATAGAGGGTTTTAGTATTGATCATTATTTTGAAATGTAGCTTCTCAAATCTTGCAGTGGCAGATTAAAAATTCAAAGGTAACCCGCATGCTTTGAGCGATACCCGATATGTAAGATAGTAATAAAAAAATTGAGAAATGGAAATTAAATTATATAAATTGTACAGACAAAAGAAAACAAACCAATCAAACTAATGCTACGTCAAACTATTTATCCAGACCCAAAACCCAGCTACAAAAAATTCATAGATTTCCGATGATAAACGACAGCAATAAACAAACATTTTACGAGCGAACACTAAAACAATTCTATACAATAAAATATCAAAACAAAGCCAGCAGGATTTGCTCCAAATTTCAGCGCACACTCGCTCCTTAGGGAACTGGATTTGGAGCACGCGACGCCCAATCCTCTTTGTCATTGGTTGAATTTCTACGGATTACTATAGAAGTGAAGTTGATATTGTGTGGAAGATTGGCTCCTGTTATACAACAGCAGTATTAGATAATATTTTACTCAAAAACTCAAAAATCAAAAGCAAATATTTATGGAATCCATGAAATGTTATACATCATTTGGATTCAGTCAATTTTTTACTCTACCGCCAGTTCGGAATGCAGTTTCGCTAGAGAAGAACGGGCAAGAAACTCTAGCGTTGCTCTTTTTACACCGGTTAACAATATTATACTACTAAATTCTATACAAAATATATTACTAACTAGCTGTTGCTCACGGCTCCGCCCGCGTGGAGGTCATGTTTGAGACAAAAAGTATACACTACAAAATACCAATTTTCATGCATTTAACTTCAAAAATGAAGGATTTTCATACAAACTTTCTTCCCCTATTTTACCCCCTTTGGGGTGGAATTTCCAAAAATCCTAAAATATATATTTTTTATTTTTGACTAAAAGGCCAAATACAAATTTTCATAAACTTAACTTCAAAAATGACGGATTTTCATACAAACTATCATCCCCTATTTTACCACCTTAGGGGTGGTATTTCCAAAAACCCTTCCTTAGTGGATGCCTACGTCATAAAAGGTACCTACTGTCAAAATTTCAAGTCTCTAACCCCAGCCGTTTTGGCTGTGCGTTGATCGATCAGTCAGTCAGTTTCTTCTTTTATATATACAGATTATATACTAAATTCATATACCTATAATCATAGCTCATATAAAAGCCTTCGTGGACAGCGGGCGAGTAGCCGGCTGTGAAATGAGAGGCCGTGGGTTCGATTCCCGCACCGAGACAAATGTTTGTGTGACAGACAGATATTTGTGTCCGGGGTCTGGGTGTTGTGAGACCGAAAGTCTCTCGTAGTCCCTGATACCTACAACACAAGACTCGTATCTTAGTGTGGGGTCGGGGCTATGTGTGTGACTATTGAGTGTTATTTATTTAAAAATTGTAATCACGCAAGCGAAACTGCAAAAACTAATATTACTTATAATATATTATTTTTATAAAGGAATATACGATTAAATAGATTTTCAAGTTTTATCTTAACACTTTAAATGTATATTATAATTTCATAATAATTCTCAACGTTTCGTGAAGAGAGTTTACAAAACTCTAACTTTAAACTTAGCTCTTTCACCAATCAATTGAATATACAACTCACAGATAATGCTATTAAAGAATATGGAATATTTATCGCATCATAAAAAATATCATAAAAATCTTATCGAGATGCATTTGTAGAAAAATTCATTAAGATTTTCATATTTCTCTCTTAGATTTATTACCTTAGGTGTGTATTCTTGACTAGTAAGTTATAATATCTTTATAAATTATAACAGAATATCTAATACAATAAAATTGTGATAGAAGTACAGTGTCTCAAGACTCGTTAGGCTAATAGTGTTAGGTTAAAATTGAGTTCCCAACAATTTACATAAACCCATAACATCAAGATACAAACGTAAAACAGTAACTACTCATAGGCGGGGATGTTAACAAAATTAATGACTGCAGTCTTCGTATTTTACTAGAGAATAAACCTTAAAGTAATCCTGCTTATCTGGCGCTTAACAGTCGTCGTGATAACGCCTCTTTAGAGCTTAACTCCGGTTGAGCGGTTAACTTGTGCGTAGTGCGCGCAGTAAAAATGTACGCGTAGAAAAATTAGAGAGATTTATCACACAAAATGTCAAGTTTTTCTTTATTGGCAAAAATTATACAAGTAATACAGATGACTAACGGTAGGCAACGGCTTTGCTGTGCCCTGGCATTGCAGAAGTCTATGGGCGGCGGTGGCTACTTACCATCAGGTGGCCCGTCTGCTCGTCTGCCTATCGAGGCACAGGCAAAAAAAATGAGTTTGGAGTTTACAGTTGGGTACGATGTTTAGTTGTGGCCTTCTGAGTACTCTGACACTACACCCTCGGCCGCCTCTTTACCTCCTTGCCCCATGGCGTAGTGTGAAGAAGCCACTAAGCAGGCTGGCATGATTGCGTTGAGTAGCGAGGGATAGATTGTTTCTCTCTACTTGTAACTCTAACTGGATGGTACTGCGCTTAACATCAGGTGCAGTGTGAGGATAAAAAAAAGAACTTGACCGTCATGGCATTTGATATTTTCTTTTTGAAGTCGAATGAAAATTTGCTTCCTTTCGTCATTGTCAGATATGAAGTCACTGTAATAGCCTGAATACAAAAACGAACCTAAAATGATACTCATATAATGTCTGTTGGCAATTTTCAACATGTTTTCTACTCGAAAGCCAACCAGAATGTTTATTTGACTTAGAGATGTTTATTACTCGAGGTAATTCACGCGTAAATTTGCGCTTGAGAGCGTAATCTGATTGCTGTTAACACGCTGCGTACGGTGTTTGATATCAACTTGTTTGGTTTGACTTCATATTAGGAATGCGCCAGGTATGAAGCTAATAAATGAGGGGTTTCGTCTGTATATATAAAAGAAGAAAGTGTCTGACTGATACCTATATCAACGCACAACCTTAATGGTTGTGGTTAGAGACTTAAAATTTTGACAGTAGGTACCATTTATGACGTAGCAATCCAATAAAGAAGGGTTTTTGGAATTTGGAAAAAATAAAATTATATATATTTTTTTGTTTACTTATCGCTTATGTGAAATATTTAAACAATTCCTTGAAAAGAGTAAAAATGACTATACATATAAAAAAAATATATGTTGATTCCAAGAAATTACAGAAATTTTTAATGACGTAATCGCTATATCTGTATATATAAAAGAAGAAACTGACTGACTGACTGACTGATCGATCAACGCACAGCCTAAACGGCTGGGGTTGGAGACTTGAAATTTTGACAGTAGGTACCTTTTATCACGTAGGCATCCACTAAGGAAGGGTTTTTGGAATTACCACCCCTAAGGGGCTAAAATAGGGGATGAAAATTTGTATGAAAATCCGTCATTTTTGAAGTTAAATTCATGAAAATTAGTATTTGGCCTTTTAGTTAAAAATAAAAAATATATGTTTTAGGATTTTTGGAAATTCCGCCCCTAAGGGGGTAAAATAGGGAATGAAAGTTTGTATGAAAAAGTTAAACGCATGAATATTGGTATTTTGTATTGTATACTTTTTCTCCCAAACATGACCTCCACGCGGGCGGAGCCGAGCAACAGCTCGTAAAATATATATGTTAATGGCTTCGTTAACTTTACATATTATTAAAATGTTTTTACAATATAGTAGGGAAAAACATAATATTCTTTACCATAAATTCTATACCAAAAAGTATTATAATATACACACACACACATACACTCACGCCTGTAATCCCCGAAGGGGTAAGCAGAGGTGTAACCAGTACACCCACTTTTCGCCGAATTTCGGTCCCATAATGTGATAGGGGGCGAGCCTATCGCCATACCGGGCACAGATTCCAGACTCTGTATTATAATATCTTAAAAAATAAGGCTCACTGCATCTCGGTCGCCCGAAAGCTCCGCTTTCAGTTTGTTTGGGACAGTTAGCACTAAATCGCGAACATTTTAAAGCAAACTTTGAATTCGGCTCTCACAGGCAACTTGAGTCGGCTACACTCAATTCGTCCAATAAGTGTGGGAGAAATGTTTCGCTCCTCGACCGTGTAGTATTTCTCCATTTCATTCTGTGTTTCACGTCTGCTTATCACGGCTAGGTTATATTATTTTGTAATGTCTTTAAGATGCCTGCAAACTTCAGTTCCGTAAGTAACGTTTCGATAAATGTGGATTATATAAAAGCTAAATATATTTAGACGTAGTGTGAAGAAGCTACTCAGCAGGCCGGCATGTGTGGAGATCGAGGGATAGTTTTCTCTTGCTGCTTGATACTCTAATTGGATGACACTGCAATTACCATCAAGTGCTGTGTGGTCACTTAGCCGTAACCGGATAAAAAAGCAACATTCTCTCTATCGGTCATTGTGAGTCATATTTTTCTATATATATATTAAGTTATAAGATACTAGATGTTGCTCGCGGCTCCGCCGGCGTGTAGGTAATTTATGAAAGAAAGGTATACAATCCATGGAGGCATCTTAAGCTATTACACATTTCTATCCTTATTTTTGTCTTGCAATTAAAATAGCCTATATTAATCAGTGATAATGTAGCATTCAAATGGTGAAAGAATTTTTTAAATCGGTCCAGTACTTTTTGAGCCAATTCGTTACAAACATACAAACATACATACAGGACAGACAGGGAGTTCATCCTCACACTTTGGAACCTAAATGGTCGCGCACAGCGCGGTTTCAGAGGAATTTCCTCCCGCGAACGCTCCGAATGTGGAATGAGCTGCCAGCCAAGGTTTTCGAAGGGGACTACAGTATGGGGTTCTTCAAGAAGGGAGTAAATATGTTTTTGAAGGGTCGGCAACGCGCATGTAATACTCCTGGTGTTGCAGGCGTCCATAGGCTACGGTAACCGCTTACCATCAGGCGGGACGTAAGCTTGTTTGCCACCAACGTGGTATATAAAAAAAAAACATACAAATCTTTCCTCTTTATAATATTATAGTATAAATAAAGTCCGCGCTCACGGCACAGTCATCAGCATAGTCCTGATCCCACACTATGTCAAACCTGTGTCGTGAGTATAAAGAACTACGAAAGACTACCCCATAAAACCTCCAGTAACAAATATATCTCTTTATATGTCTCTGTGTCTTTATGTCTCTCTCTTTCTCCTCTAAAAAATGCTCTAATTTTACTTATATTTAAATTCCAAAACCGTTCAATCGTTTAATTTTCCACAATTTTTATAATTTATATTATGTAGCTTACAAAGTACCCAAGTACTACATACAGAAACCAAATTAAACAAATAGCGACTCTCGTAGCGTTCGGTGATCGCATCGATAAGTTTTAATCATGTATAATATTGCCGCATACACGCAAATATGTACCGAATCATTAAACATTAAAGATTATTTTACATTAACCGCGTAATCGGTCTGACTAAAATACATACGCGAACTAAGATAGGCCTGGAAGTAAACCGTCAAATTATTTCATTACGCTCACCACATCCTTCGACGGCAGAGATATAATTAACCCTTGTACAAAATAATATGATTAAGGGAGGTGATTTGTTCCGAACAAACATCGATACAATATTGTTTATATCATAATTGGGGAATTCAGAAGAGGCGGAAGTGTTAAGAATTAATTTGTTATTACGACCCTCTGTTTACGGGATACGATAATATCCGATTTGTTTGTTTGTAAATAGAGAGCACGCATAATAATAACTAATGAAATTTGATGGTGTTAGGATATCTATATCCGCCCGGATAGCGACCGCCGTATACAGGGTGTAAAACCTGCCATAGTGGCAAACGCGAGTGTGCCGCGTTCCGGGGTCAGCCAGTGAACATTCAGTTTTTGTCGGGGATCTAGAGTCTGGGTACGATGTTTGGCCGCGTTGCGGCCTTTTGAGTACTCTGAGACTAGACCCTCGAGCGCTTCTTCACCGTCTTGCCCCATGGCGTAGTGTGAAGAAGCTACATAACAGGCTGGCATGATTGTGTTAAGTAGCGAGAGACAGATTGTTTCTCGCTACTAGATACTCTAACTGGACGGCGGTGTATTTACAATCATGTGCAGTGTGGTCGCTTTGTCGTGCAAGAATAAAAAACTACGAGAGACTACAGAAACAGACAGAGAGCACCCAGACCCGATTTGTGAATAACACAAACATAAGCCTTGGTTTCGGAATCGAACCCATTTCCCTCGTTTCACAGCCAGCTATTGGCGGAGAGACAGCAGAGGCTGTTAAATATTACTAATGATATTGTCAATCTGTAAAAAAAAATTAACCGTGCAAATATGGGTTGAAATTTCACAATGATTTACAAGCTCTCAAAAACATGACCTCGTTACGAAACATGTCACATTACCATTTCGTATTCAGGATTTCGCAATAGTATTTGAAATTTAAGGCATCGTCTCTTCGGTTTAGTGTTCAGGCCGTAACACTGGTGAATTCCCGTGGTTCTATATCTGGGTCGGGTGATTAAAATATAAAATTAAAGTAATTTTGAGTTGTCTAAGAATTTGTGCCTAATATGGCAATAACATCATGGGCCGAAAATAGCCTCGGAAGACTGTGACTGCACTATACTTCTGCCCCTCTCTGGAGGATATAGGTATGAAGATAATCAATTTATTATCTGGTCAGTTTGACCGATAAATAAATATGCTACAAATTAACTTGGTATTTAAATTAAATAACAGTTACACGTAATTGAAGAAATTCAGAAATATTTTATTTTTTACAAGTAGTACTATAACATTCAGGCTAAACACTAGTATATCGGTAAAATCCTTAGAGTAGTGTTGAATACTCTAAGGTCAAAACTAAAAGAAATTAAATTAAATCGAATTAAAAACAGTCAAATTATCAGTTTTTATTTATCCTGGCAAAGTGTCAACACTGCAGAACCAGTTAGAGTATAAAGTAGAGTGAGACAGCTATACCTCTCTACTTGATGCAATCATGCCAACCCGCTGAGTAGCTTCTTCACACTAAGCTTAAAAGATCCAGGACCATAGAAAGGCGGGACAGTTCTTTATTATGTAATATTATCAGTAGCTTATCCCTGAATTCCAACAAAGTGTTGCCAATTTACTAAAAGATAATATTGCTTTCAACACGAAGACAATTCAAGAAATCAAATACAATATATTTCCGTTGGAACATCCAACAAAATGGTCATATTTTTCTCTACATTCTAACGGAACAAAGCATTCAGTTAAAGCCGTTGGTCGCAACAACCGTGAAAACTACGACTACGATAGAGAAATAAATTCAGGACACAAAAGCTTTATAAAAAGCCAAGACTAATACGACTCAGGCATCCCGTAAAAGCCATGTACTCAATCCGTCAAAAAACATTGTATACCTACGTCTGTTATAGACTTTGGAACCAATTAACCGATTTCAATGAAATTTTGTGTATATGTGTTGGGTTGTGGTTGGGTCTAACTTAAAAGTCTAGGATAGTTTTAGATCCGATAGGTTGTTGTCGAGATCTGAATTTCTTACTTTTTTAATGTAAATTGGTCCACAGATAATGAGGTTTAAGGACATCATCTGCCCGGGACCAACTAGTATATGATAAAACATGTAATTATCAATGTCAATTATTGTGTTTGTTTGGCTGAGTGGCCACCTTTTTTACAAGTTTTTTAATCCACCAGTCCCTGATAGTTTGTACAGCGCAGTCCAGTTAGATTATCAAGTAGCGAGAGACAATCTATCCCTGGCTACTCAGTAAACACAGAGTCTGTATAATTTTTAAGGGTCAAGCGGGAATGAAATACCCTCTTGACCTTTCTGAATTGTTTTGATAAACGATGTTTAACTAGAATCAGAATCTTGAGAAAGATAAATCGTGTTAACGTTACATTTTGAGAAATATTAACAAAGATATTTTAAGCTTTTATAAAATAATAATTGTCTTGTGAAATTTATAATACTAGCCTATGCATAATTCGAACGTATAGACATACACACTCTTACTATCACACTCCCAGAACCCAATTATTCTGTGCCTTGAGTATTAAAAAACTACAAAACTATTTTCCATCTCGCAGCACCACGAATAGTTATAGGTCATACAAACATTTGTATTTAAGCGAGAATCGAACCTACAGTTTCTCATTACACGACTACTCGCTGTCATGCCACGGAGGCTGTCAAATATTCATGGTAGTTAATTTTTTTAAATACAGTGTAATCTGGTCATTTTTGACTACTGGCAATACTCGCACTTGTTGACGTGCGTATTTGTAACGTTATTATTATGGATATAAAGTTGATTTTGGCTTGTTTTTTACTCCCTACTTATTACCTTTTTCCGAAAACCGGTGTCCTGAGACAGACGATGTACATGAGATATTGCATTTTAAAGAAATCCCGTTTTTTCTGCAGACTACAAAGGCTAGTTTTCTCAGGGTGGGTATTACAGAAAACCGATGTAAATGCAAATGTCTTTGGTGTTGCGTTTTGTAGTCAGATCTAAAGTTCCACTTACCATAAATTACGGTATTTGCTAAATGAGTAATAAAAATAGGCTAATAAGAATTGTCATTTTTTTATAGTTTAATCAATAAGTTACCATACTCAAAATCTATATCAAAATAATGTTATAAAAAATAAGTAAGTTAGAATCCATACATGGTGGAAGAGGTAGTTGTGATATGGCAAAAAGGATGCACGATATGAGTCATGACGTCACCTTCTATTACGATGCAGTCGTGCGAGAGAGACAGTGAGATGATTCAACTACGAACGCACTTTGGTTCATACCAATATTAAAATAATAATTGGGACTTTATTTTAGAACCAATCCTGATTCCAAAATATTGCATATCAAATAATAATAATACTAGCCCTGTATTAAACATTGTCCCACTGATGGGCACGGGCTTCCTCTACTAATGAGAGGGGTTAGGCCTTAGTCCACCACGCTGGTCTAATGCGGGTTGGTAGACTTCACATACCTTCGAAATTCTTATAAGAATTCTCAGGTATGCAGGTTTCCTCACAATGTTTTCCTTCACCGTTAAATCAAGCGATAATTAACATTTAATACACATATAACTTTAGAAAAGTCAGAGGTGTATGCCACTTGGGTTTCGAACATACGACTTTCGTCTTTGAAGTCCGTGCCGCAACCAACTAGGCTATCGCTGCTTATCAAATAATATACAAAATTAAATAGAGGAAACTACCTCAATGCAGGTTTAGTGTTTAGAACTGGTACTAAGTACGAATCTTTAGGTAATTAATTTGTTCATTTAGTTGCACTGTAGTATACAGCAATTATGTAAAAAACCCTGTACCATCACGGGGATCATAAAACTGAAAACTACCCTTAAGGGTTATAACTTTATGAACCTACACTTGTGGGTATTAAATTCGACCTTCATCCTTTTAATAAGGCCTCGTACACACAAGAGTCAATTACAAGTAGCGAAATTAATTTTCCAAGTAATTATATCTGTTGAAACTATTTCATAATGTTAGGCTATTTGCCAAAGTTCTATGTAGGTAGAACAGCTTTGCTCCAATTTGTACGAACTCACAGTTCATAAGCGTGGCCACAGTTTTATTAGTGTTGTCGAATGTGATAAAAATTAAGATAAAATTATCGTTGTTTTTAAAGTATTTGGGCAGCAAATACACTGGCTGTTGTTCTACCGTCTGTATCATGGCGAATACTCCGAATAATTGTTTAATCTCATCCCATCCTCTCCCTTCCATACCATAACCACGCGTACTGTCGGAGCCACAGCTTGGAGGTGCGATTGCCGTAGCGATACAATTTTTTGATTTAGACAGATATTTATTTCGGGTCTGGGTGTTGTGGGACCGTAGTCTCTCGTAGTTGTTGAAACCTACGATACAGATTTTACCTAGTGTGAGATCAGAACTATGTTTTTTTTATATCATAGTCCGACAAACGAGCCAGTGGGTCACCTGATGTTAAGTGATCTCCACCGCCCATGAACATCCACAATACCGAAAGTATCACGTATGCGCTGTCGGCCTTAAAGGACAGGAATAGGGATTAGGGAAGGGAAGGGGGAATCTGGGCCTCCGGATATCTTACTTACCATACGAAACGCGACAGTGAACTGTCACTTTACGTTGGTTTTCTGTGAGACAGTGGTACTACCCCGGTCAAGCCGGCCCATTCATGCTGTAGACAAATATGTCTACAACGTGGCTCTACTACTTTTAACTATGTGTGTGAATGTTGGGTGTATTTCTTGTTGGCTGACTGTTGGGTGTATTTATTTTTATTCATATGCTGGGAATGCATTGGAAACCTTGGCATCATAATTCTGACAGCCTTCGTGGCGTAGTTGGCGAGTAGCCGGCTGTGGAACGAGTGGGTTCGATTCTCACACCGGAACAAATGTTTGTGTGACAGCCAAATATTTGTGTCCGGGGTCTGGGTGTTGTGAGACCGAAAGTCTCGTAGCCCCTGATATCCACAACACAAGACTCGTATCTTAGTATGGGGTCGGGGCTATGTGTGTGACTGTTGGGTGTTATTTATTATTTAATATAATTGTATTGTTGAAATAACAAACAAGAATGATTGTTGCTCAATCTGAAGGTCCTAATCAAGACTTCACAGGTTTTATAGAACGTGCCAGTAGAATGAGACAGAATCATTCTCCTTTCGAAGTTAAGCCTTTTGATAACTCGACACTGCAATCAACCACAAAATCTACATCCGTAACTTACACGGACAAGTTTGATGAACCAGCGTGCAGTGTGTCATAAAGTTGAAAATTAAGTTACACACTTGAGTTGTTCGTCGAGTGTACATTTAAATAAACTGCGCGCAGCGTGTGCTTATAATATGCGAATAGTTGCGAGTTCCGAGTTGCCATTGCGATATTCAAATTTGGAATACGGAATGTTTGTTTTTATATGCTTTATAGTAGCTTCACCTGTATCTATGTATTTATTTATAATTTATAAACACGCCGATAGATGGCGCCACAATCGAAATACATCGCACTATGGTTTTGTTAGAAGCCAATATAGATATTATGAGTGACCGATATGTACAGACAGCGATCAGTTACAAACATATTATATGTATAGATTTTAGGAAAGCTTACAGACTAATAGTTTATAAATATATAATATTATGTAAACAATTTGCTGACAAAAAGCTTCCACATATTGCTATCTATTTAAGCCTGCCAGTCGTTCTACAAATAACATAATATCATTACATGTTTAAATTATAAGTTGACTTTACTATATAGTTAAGTCTGTATATATTTATAATTATATAAATACTATTGAATAGGCATGATAATTAAACGGAGAATGGAGAGACAGAAAACATAAATTTGCATATGTATGTAAGTATAAACATACAAATGTACGTAACGAAATCTTTCAATGAACTTTCACCAACTTCCAGACATCCAATTTACTTGAAAATTGGCACACGTGTCAAGGACCGATGACAATATAATATTTTCATAACCAGGATCACTAGGATAATAAAATATATGAAAATTTTAGATCATATTCTTTTATCATCTGGTCTTGATTTTTAATCGAGTAGTTTAGTCTTTTAATTATTAATACTTTTGATGCTGCTTTAAGACTAAAAACAAGAAAATAAATTATAAAAAAACGAGGTCTTTATTTAAAATCGGGTCTTTAAATAAATTGTCAGTACAAGATCTTTTTTATTTTTTTTATTTATTGCATAGTCCGACAAACGAGCTTGTGGGTCACCTGATGTTAAGTGATCTCCACCGCCCATGAATATCCACAATACCGAAAGTATCATGTATGCGCTGTCGGCCTTAAAGGACAGGAATAGGGATTAGGGAAGGGAAGGGGGAATCTGGGCCTCCGGATATCTCACTTACCATACGAAACGCGACAGTAAACTGACACTTTACGTTAGTTTTCCGTGAGACAGTGGTACTACGCCGGTCGAGCCGGCCCATTCATGCTGCAGACAAATATATCTACAGCGTGGCTCTACCACTATGAAACCACTTTGCCAAATGTGATGTATTTTGATGGCTACTTTGCATTTAATAGGGTTTACCTTAGGGCGGTTCCATATGAATTAAATTAGGATCTAACGACGGGGTCCAAAGTAAAATGGTAAATGTCCTCAATCAATAATAGTAGGTGCGTGCGATTCGGGTGTTGGCGTCGATCTTAGATTACTGAAAGGTAGATGATAGATCAAGATAATGATCTCTAGATATTATTATATATTTGAGGTAGAATAAAATGATTGAAATTCTACTAAATTTGTCTTAGTATTTTTTTTTTATTCTGGCGCTGCAAAGTGACCACACTGCGCCTGATGTTAAGCGCAGTGCCGTCCAGATAGAGTATCAAGTAGCGAGAGAAAGTCTATCCCCCGCTACTTAACACAATCATGCCGGCCTCCTGTATAGCTTCTTCACATGTATGCTCCCAAGTCAACGTGAGGAGCTAAATTCTAACCCCTCTCAATAGTAAAAGAGGCTCGACACCAGCAGTGGGATAGTGCTGGGCTCATAACAAGCTATATAAATTTTAACGGATAATATTTAATACAAAAACACTCAATGTCCTTAAAAATAAAAATTCAAAACAAATTTACCCAACTTAAGATCATAGCGAAAAACATTTCGGAAAAGGCGCGTGGAATTTTTAAAAGCCGCAATCAAAATATTTTCACCAAAATTATACAAGAGCATGTTTTGGCATATTTATTATTCATTTGGAGACGTTAGGCGCGGTCAAGGCTTCAGCGGACACTTAATCCCCATAAGTAAATGCAGCTGTTTTTATGAATTTTAACCGTGAGAGGGATTTTTTGTTTACAATTCGGGTCGTGTTTTAAAAAGATTTAAGTCAATATAAAACGGGTTTTGTAAAATATTTTATTTCTTTAAATATGTTCCATACAATTTGGATATCAAAAGTAATTAATTTATTGCTAGTGCCGAAAGGAAGGAATTAAATAATAATACTAGCCCTGTATTAAACATTGCCCTACTCCTGGGCACGGGCCGGAATAATGAGAGGGGTTAGGCCTTAGTCCACCACGCTGATCTAATGCGGGTTGGTAGACTTCTCATATCTTCGTAATTCTTATGAGAATTCCCAGGTATGCAGGTTGCCTCACTACTTTTTCAACTCACGCGATGTTACTAACTAACTTCAATTATTATTGTTATTGAATAAAAAATTACATTGTAACTATTGAAATTTTAATTTGAGACTGGAAGAGGCATAGGATCATACCATAATATGACATTCCATGAAAAAGAATTGTGTAGACATCATAAATAGCACCACACATAATCCTGATCACAGTAATACATATAATAATAAATTATAATGCAATACATTTATACCATGGACAGACCATGGTGCAGCGATAGCCTAGTTGGTCGCGGTACGGACTGTCAAGACAAAAGTCGTATGTTCGAAACTCATATGGCATACACCGCTGACTTTTATAAAGTTACGTGTTTATTAAATGTTAATTATCGCTCACTTTAACGGCGAAGGAAAACATCGTGAGGAAACCTGCATACCTGAGAATTCTCATAAGAATTACGAAGGTATGAGAAGTCTACCAACCCATATTAGGCCAGCGTGGTGGGATAAGGCCTAACCAGTCAATGTTTAATACAGAGCTAGTATTATATACCGTGGTCATCCAACTATTACTATCTGTGGTGGCTCGTAATTGGCTTATCTATTGTATCGTTTCGTCATGTATTTGTCTCTTATTGATAGCTGTGAGCCATTCAAATAAAATAAAACACCAGAGATTTTCGGCCTCAAAAAGCCCGTACCCGAAAATAGCCAGCTACTCACGGAGTTAATTTTCTTTTATAATGAAAGCATAATCTCTCTTATATACCATGTTCGGCAAAGTTGTACTGTACCTCATTACTAGTTAAAATGGAAACACGGTTATGTTTCTAAGATAACGACCTTGTCACACATTCAGAACAGAGGAATCGCGTTGTAATTAAATTCTCAACATTATTATATTAGGGTACAAATTAAACGTGATTCTTCTACGATCCTTTAATGCTGATCAAATTTAATATTAATTACTTGTATATAATATATATATGTATTGGAAAATAAAATAACTTCAGTACTGTTTTTGGTGTGTAACATCTTTACTATCGATTTCTGGGAATGATTTTGTGAAAAGGGACGGAAGTGTGTAACAATTCTTTTCCTAACAATTCTTATCCTTTTTTCCCAAACATGACCACCACGCGGGTGGAGCCGCGAGCAACAGCTAGTGTGTTATAAATACATTAAATAAAATAAATTATGATTTAATACGAAATTAATTGTTTACGATTATATTGCTAATGTTAAACACATATTACAAACGAATGACGAATATTTATACCATGAACAAAATTAAGAAAATATATGCAATGATTATAGAAGTATACTCTGTAATAAAAGAACCTCAATAATGTTAGAAATTTACTTTACCCCATTAGTGGGTTCGATTCTCGATCGAAATATTTTAATGCAGAAAAATATACTTATTCATTGTGTAAATATCATCATAAGTGGCCCAAGAGGTCGGTAAAAGTGCAACTAGTTTACCCATAATTCTCTTAGCTTATTTCCATCACATGATGTGATAAATGGCGAGCGTATATAAGATAGCTGTTGCTCGCGGCTCCGCCCGCGTGGAGGTCATGTTTGGGAGAAAAAGTATACAATACAAAATACCAATATTCATGCGTTTAAATAAAAAATGACGGATTTTCATACAAACTTTCATTCCCTATTTTACCCCCTTAGGGGCGGAATTTCCAAAAATCCTGAAACATATATTTTTTATTTGTAACTAAAATGCCAAATACTAATTTTCATGAATTTAACTTCAAAAATGACGGATTTTCATACAAACTTTCATCTCCTATTTTACCCCCTTAGGTGGTATTTCTTAAAACCCTTCCTTAGTGGATGCCTACGTCATAAAAGGTACCTACTGTCAAAATTTCAAGTCTCTAACCCCAGCCGTTTTGGCTGTGCGTTGATCGATCAGTCAGTCAGTCAGTCAGTCAGTCAGTCAGCTTCTTCTTTTATATATACAGATGTACGATTTTTCTACATATAATTTTTGTTATTACGTAGGATTTGAATCCCGGATATTACCAGTTTTAGTCGAAGCACACCGTCACAAGACCATTATACCGAACATAAAAAATCCAATACAATAAAAATGAAAAGCTAAAGTCGTCTAAATATTCAATGTTTTCCACATCTATCCAAGATCACACAACGATTTTATAATAAGCTCGGAAAATGGATATTGACCTAGGATATGAATCGCCGGTACATTATTAATAAATTTAGAAGAGGATCCAGTCTATATGGTTTTGCCTTCTTATATTAGAATTTAAGCAGAATGCCTGCCGCATTTTCTTGTAAAATGCTCGATTACTTAAATTTTAATATTATATGTAGACTTTCTTTCCATTGCCGTTTAAATGTGACGTTTTTTTTAGTGCCTCGATAGGCAGACGAGCAGACGGGCCACCTGATGGTATGTAGTCACCGCTACCCATAGACTTCTGCAATACCAGGGGGGTTACTCTTGACACTCGATTCCAATTTAAAATTGGGATTGGGTTCGAAAACTGTATAATTGGCACTCTTGAACGCAACACCAGCGTACGATTTCACTGAATACGGCGTAATTTTTAGTAACTAAATGAAATAGAGTATTTACGATCGCTAGTTCATAAAGATTCTATTTTATTTAGTTGAGTGAGTTAAGAGTTCCAATATCTTCTAAATTGGAATTGAAACTGTATCGAGTTCGGGATTGAAATTGATTTCAAGAGTAGGCCTACAGGGCACAGCAAAGCCGCTGTGCTTGTGTGCGTGCGTGTACGTACGTGTATCTATCTCTATCTATTTCTCTGGATGTGTGTGTTCTCCATAAATATAATTTCAAATATAATTTATTGTATTTATGTGTGTATTCTCAATCTATAGACACAAAGAATTCTTTACTGATTATGAATAAAATAAGATGGTTCAAGATAATAGAAATTTTGTTATTGTTATCCCATCTATGTCAAACATTGTTTTACCCCCTTAGGGGTGGTATTTCCAAAAACCCTTCCTTAGTGGATGCCTACGTGATAAAAGGTACCTACTGTACAAATTTCAAGTCTCTAACCCCAGTCGTTTAGGCTGTGCGTTGATCGATCAGTCAGTCAGTCAGTCAGTCAGTTTCTTCTTTTATATATACAGATACTATTTTTTTATAATAAATACACACAATAGTCACACATATAATTATTATTATATTGGTGGTAGGATATTCATATCCGCCCGGATAGCGACCACCGTACACAGGGTGGAAAACCCGCCATAGTGGCACATGCATGTGTGTCGCTTTCCGGGATCAGCCAGTGTACATCCGGTTTATGTCGGGGGTCTAGAGTTGGGGTACGATGTTTGGCCGTTTTGCGGCCTTCTGAGTCATCTGACACTAGACCCTCGACCGCTTTTTCACCTTCTTGCCCATGGCGTAGTGTGAAGAAGCAGGCCGGCATGATTGTGTTGAGTAGCGCGGGACAGATCGTCTCTCGCTACTCGATACTCTCATTGGACCGCACTGCGCTTACCATCCTTACGTTAGGGATCCTCCTCCGCTAAGCTATTGCTGTCTTTTAAAATAATTTTGTTTCACATTTCTTATATCACATAAGTCCGATGTAAAATGATGGCTTGTTAATGCATTTCATCCGGCGAGTCAGATTTTGCTGGCTGATTCTCCGTCCTATTCCATCTTAATCCCCATTACTTTCCATTAAGATCGGCAACGCAACAACGATTCTTCAGTTTATGGACGGTAGATTGGCCTTGAGAAGACCTACTAGGCCGTTTCCCGGCCTCTGGTGAAAATATATTATACAATTTGCAACTTCAAAAACAATTATGTAGCAACTTTATGAAATAGCCGACCGACAGTACGACCCTCGGCTAAGATCAGTACTTTTGTCAAATAATGAAGTCATTTAATAAAACATCAAACAAAACCACGTTTCCACTTGGAGTGGGGGCAAAATTAGACTCGCAAACGTTTTAAGATAAATTTTTCGCTTCAATATTAAGACGAGAAGTTCCTTGAGAGTTTTGAGAGACACTTTGCAGACCAGATTCCGAGGCCGGAGCAAGTTCTTTTGATGACCTTTTCGGTGTTGAAGTGTGAGCATTATTACAATTTTGTGACTGTTTGTTACTTAATTTATTGCTCTTTTTTTATGCCAAACAAGTAAGGAGAGGTACATCGAATAAATATTAGGTTCTTCGGAAAGTCATTTTGTTTTACTTTTTAAAAATGAACTACTACAATGTATGACTAATTTTTAATATTTAAATAAATATTTGTTAATTTATATGTTGTCTATACTTGTTCAGTACATTTTGCCATTTTATGTTGTTACTAGCTGTTGCTCGCGGCTCCGCCCGCGTGGAGGTCATGTTTGGGAGAAAAAGTATACAATACAAAATACCAATATTCATGCGTTTAACTTAAAAATGACGGATTTTCATACAAACTTTCATTCCCTATTTTACCCCCTTAGGGGCGGAATTTCCAAAAATCCTGAAACATAAATTATTTTTTTTAACTTAAATGCCAAATACTAATTTTCATGAATTTAACTTCAAAAATGACGGATTTTCATACAAACTTTCATCCCTTATTTTACCCTCTTAGGGGTGGTATTTCCAAAAACCCTTCCTTAGTGGATGCCTACGTGATAAAAGGTACCTACTGTCAAAATTTCAAGTCTCTAACCCCAGCCGTTTAGGCTGTGCGTTGATATATCAGTCAGTCAGTCAGTCAGTCAGTCAGTCAGTTTCTTCTTTTATACATACAGATTCTCCGGTTTGCATCGATTAATGCCTGCATTATGTCTTAATCAGCCTCAACTGGACCTCCAGACGTGGTGCATCTTTAACATCAAAATTGCCGGATCAAAATTTAGCAAACCAGTTTGGCACTGGCGTTCTGTCAATACATCTTCTCCATACACATCAGATTTTTTTTCTTGCATGAACGAAATTTTTATCTGACTGTAAAAAACTGAAATATGCCGAAAATGTTGCTTTTCCCTTTCCATATTTAAAGGGTACCAACCAAACACATTAGTGTTTGGTGGTAATCGGTTGATTCTATACAGTAGTATAGAATCAACCGATTTTTTTGCAAGCAACCCATGCTGTGAAAATATATGATCATTATGCGGCTTCAGTGTGAAGTTGGATGTGAAAAAATACAAATTAGTCCTTAGTTGGGAAAAACTAAATTACTTTCCGAACAACCTAATAGAATGTTACATTACTAATGTCATTCTTGTTAGAGGAATCAGTGCGTTTTCGTACGTCGAGGTTAACCTCAAGTATCACAAGGACACCGGTGTCGAAATGATCTGTGACTGGTTAAGAGGTGGTTTGGGATTGAGTCGCCGAGAGGGGGTGTTTAGAGCCTCTAACTCACTACATGAAATGCAACATTTGTTATGACGCGTCGCTAATGTGAAGCAGGAATAGTATCATTTCTTTTGCACAATGTTGCCTATCCAACCCTCTGACCATCGACCACCCTTGTGTTGCCAATGTTTTAAGACTGACACGATTCTTCATCATTGCAATAAGGTATTTCAAATATTAATAGTAGCGTTTGAGTTTGGGCGTAAATCGACCTATTTCCATGACACACTGTACTAATAAAGAGCGATAATTCAGAACAAAAATTGTCGTAAAAAGTTATCACGTGCTTGCAACATGGAACAACGATCAAAGTTATAGCCATAATAGACCTTTGTGTACACGAGATTACAAAAAAGTCTCTGAGCGTGACGATCTGCAGAGTTTTGATTTATGGCATCCGTCTTCTTTGTGTCAGTTGGAAAATGTTTGCCCACTTCAAGATCCTCGTGCGTTAAAACTTTTCAGTGTGATAGCTGTTTAAATTGTACGAATCGAGAAGTGAAGGAATATCGTTATTATGTTTTAATCTTGGAGTTTCCGTGTCGGTGGTTTATGGTCCTCAACGAAGTGAGTAAGATGGCTTTGAATTTTAAGAAGTTTTAATGAATGCTATTACGTTTTGGAAATAACCGGCGCTTTGGAAGATATGGCATATTTGGAAAACCATTACAAAAGACTTTCTCTGTGGGGCAGTTCTAATAGCGTAGTTTCCTGTGTTTAATTTTGTACATTATGTACAACCGAATTTAATACGCAAAAGAAACCTTTTTGCGAAAACACAAGGAAAATTGCTCGGAAATTGAGGTCACAATATTTATTTTAAATATTGGTATGAGCAAAAATGGTTGCGTAGTGGAAACATAGCACTATCTCCCTCGGACAACCTGTCGTCACGGGACATATTATCATACATTATTTTACTTTCATTTGACAATTACCACTTCGAGCAGATTTGAATGGCGTCTAAATTACTTATTTTTATTTGGATTCTTAAAATTCTTTCGATAGTAGGTTTAAGGTAATGTAAATTATTAATTGAAATATTTAAAAAATCATGTCAATTACTCTATTGTAAATATTGCTGAAATACCAGTACCTACATTTAGCAACCCTTAACAAACTTCTTTCAGGGTGCGTTTATTATGTAACACATTATATATGTTATAGGATTACATCTAGATTACATAGTGCAATTACACGTATGTATATATAAAACGCTTCTTCCCAGCTAACCGATATTCTAACGCATGTAAACCTAAATGCAAAAGCTACGAGGAAAAAAACACAATGTTGTATTTTCGGGAAAACACAATTCCGGTTGTTTTACGGACATGCATGTCGCTAGCGTAGGCGTAATTTGGTTTATTTATTATGACACGTATCCACCCGCAAAACAGATCTGTTTATTCAAATTAACATCACCGAAACCGAGTAAAAGTTCCTTTAAAAAAATAACCAGTTCTTTCAAGTTTATTTGTAGCGAAGTCAATGCGTTTATTGAAGATACGGAGGTAAAAAGCAACCGATAATTGGTTTTCTATCGGGCCTTTTTGTGTGCCACAACATTTACCTAACGTCAAATCAATTCTGCCGGGTAAATTTATTTATTAGCATATAGAGAGAATTTTCAAATGGCTCCCGCCCTTCGAGGAGGGATTTTTACGATTTTTGCAAAAAAAGATGCTTCAATCCGCCTCCATTTGCATTCGGCTAAAATACAAGACAATTGAATCAATTATTCTCGATTCTGTCATAGGTTGATTCGGTAATTATGTCGGGTTATTCGATTTTTGAGTGCAATTCAATTAATGAGCGTCGTTTTCCGATTTACGTGCCCCAATGAGAGACATTTTTTACTTACGAATTTATCAGGGTGGAAATGCAAAAAGAAAACAGGTGAAAATCATTAACACCCTGCTTGGGGTGGCATACAGTTTTGTTTTTATTGTAATTTTGTGGTTATTGATTTAATGACAAGTCACTTTGGAGTCAACGTTCTGTATCAACGCATGCAACTAAAAGGTTATTTTAAATAAATCAAACTACAATGTTTTCTTTTTTATCCTGATGGCAAAGTGACCACAATGCGTTGGATGGTGCGCAGTGCCGTCCAGTTAGAGTATCAAGTAGCAAGATACATCCCTTGATACTCAACATGATTATGCCGACCTACTGAGTAGTTTCTTCACATTTCTAATCATACGTTTGCTTTGTATATAAAAATTAAATCATCATAATTTTGATACATAAAAATGTATAGTTAACTCAGGTGCAGAGTGGTCCGCGGTGCCCGGATAAAAAAAATACAATCATAAATCTTACGGTACATTTTAAAATAAACGTTGAACCACAGAAGCTTACATCCAATCATAATCTTTTGTCATTTTACTTAAATTTTGTTTTGCAATTTACTATACAACTATGAAACGACAATTTATAACAAGATTACATTTTTCACAGGGATATTCGCGGGGCCGTCTGTTTGTCCCACCTTCCGTTTCCTACAGGAAATACCTCTATTGTTGCTCCAATCCGGCAAGAGGGATTCTGGCCCCGCTCAGCCTTTTTGTGGATTTATACTGTTATAATTTCATTCAACCCTGTTTTTCGTGGGAATTAAATTTTCCCGGATTACCCTTGGCGCCGTTTGATACATAGGAGGGATTCAATTACGAAGGACCGTATTTTAGTGTGAAATTAGGATAGTAAATAATAGCTGTTAGTAGTTGTGAAAGGAGAACACATGGTTTTGATTCACTGAGACAAACTTGACAGCCACAGTGGCGCAGCGGGCAAGTAGTCGGTTGTGAAATGGGAGGCCGTGAGTTCGATTCTCGCACCGAGACAAATGTTTGTGCGACAGATAGATGTTTGTTTTGGGTCTGGGTGTTGTGGTTGTAGTCCCTCGTTTTTCTTGATACCCACGATACAGGTTTGACCTTAGTCCACCACGCTGGCCTAATGTGGGTTGGTAGACTTCACATACCTTCGATATTCTAAGAGAATTCTCAAGTATGCAGATTTCCTCACGATGTTTGCCATTTGGATTTCGAACATACGACTTTCATCTTGACAGTATACCTACTATTTAAATACATTCGTGTCCAGTCGTAATGGGGTTGATATGCACTACAAAATATACCGTATTCCAAAAGAAATAAGGTGTTCTTAAAATAAACTAATACTACGATAATCGCCACGTCCGAAAAGCGCACCCGAACTTTTAAATTTACTTTGTTGTGAACAGTTCTGTTTAGTTCCAATGGCGGAAAACTAGTGTTTCACGTTAAATAAAGAAGTTCCGCAATCTTGTGTTAGTTTTCCATAGTGATGTTTTTCTCTGACACCTTCAGTTTGCGTCGGGAATATGGAGAAAATTCTATGTATTTGAGTGCAAGGATTTTTGCTTTTTTGCCGGTTGAATGTCTGAAAGACTACGGCAAGAGCACTTACTGGTCGATGACTTTTTTAAAGTGATGATAGGTGACGAGTGAAGATATTTTGTGGGGGGTCTAGTGTTGGGGTACAATGGCCATTTTACGGCCTTCTTAGTACTCTGACACTAGACCCTCGACCCCTTCTTCACCTTCTTGCCCATGGCGTAGTGTGAAGAAGCAGGTAGGCATGAGTGTGTTGAGTAGCAGGGATAGATCGTCTCTCGCTACTCAGTACTCTATTTGGACCGCACTGCGCTTACCATCAGGTACAGTGCGGTCACTTTGCCGTGCCAGGATATTCTATTTAGCAATACTCAGTATCAGCCCGGAGTCTGGAATTATACGCGGTATGGAGATAGGCTCGCCCCTTATCATATTATGGGGCCGTAGGTAACGGTAGGCAGCGGCTCTGCTGTGCTCTGGCATTGCAGAAGTCTATGGGCGGCGGTGACTACTTACCATCATGTGGCCCGTCTGCTCGTCTGCCTATCGAGGCACTAAAAAAAATGGAATTTGAAGTTTGAATTATTTGTTTTATGATACTTGAAGCTAATAATAAATTCTAGTGAATCAATTGTAGTATCTAATTATATTTAATGTTTAGACAATGGGTTGATACTTTATCAAGCGATTTAAATGTTAAAACAATTTTAATATCACGTCACAAAAATAAAAAAATAAACAAATTCCATTTTTTATTTTTAACTTTATTAATAAGTTACTAATAACTAAACTCAGGCATTAAAAAAAATTTTCGGAGAAAAATAGGTATACTGGTTACACCTCTACGTACCCATCCGGGGATAACAGGCGTGTATATATGTGTGTATTTCACTCTGCGTATTTGCAATACTGTGAGAAAATTGCAAAACTTCTTTACAGATGCAATTCCGTGTCCACTACATGCGCTGAGTTTAAAATTTTTATAAAATCTCTTATACGAATGCGGAAATCTAAATCTCGTCCAAGGAGGCGAGTGAATGGAAATCGACGGGAAAACAACGTCCGATCGAGTGGAAAAGATTTTCCTCGGCTCTTTCCTTTATTCGTTCGGCTTCTGAGAATAACACTTCTCAGATGTATCGATATATAATTTAAAGTGAAATTAAATTCGAAAAAGTAATTCGAATTATTGCTTAATATTTAAAACTTAGAATCAATTGTATTCAAATCACTGACAGTCATGGTGCAACAGGCGAGTACGCTGGCTATAAAACGAGAGGCAGTGTATTCGATCCCGCACCGAGACAATTTTTTGAGTTATCCGTAAATAGTTTTTTCAGGTTGGTGATCATGAATCTCTCGTTATTTTTGATACCCACGATGTAGGTTTGCCCCAGTGTGGGATAAAGTCTATGTATTTATCGCTTATTTTGAATTACGAATTCTGGGTGGCATGCTTCTAATAACTATTCAACGTAGTACTGGTTATTAGGTGTATTTGAACATCTCTGTTCTTGCAATCAGGCTCAAAGGAACCGCGCAGGGGTTCTGGCTGGATTCCAGAGTTTAGGATCCCCCGGGACTATCCCACACGCACTGCAAAGACCCACCGCGGGTTTTTAGTACATTTAGGAATATCGGTTAGGATCCATAGTTCAGTCTGGGTATGTCATGATCGCTAAAGTGTCTGTGCTTGCTGCAGCGCTATGTGCCAGGTCGGTCTCTTCCCTGTAACATGGTTGAGGAGGCCGATGGCTGACACATGCGTCATTACTCGTGACCGGTTGTGGCTCGTGTGGACTGGTCTGCTCAGATTGTTTCAGTAAGGACCAACTGCCTTAAGAAATCGAGATTTTCATCACTCACGATGGTCATGTGCGGCACTAGGTCTTGTAATGATTTTACATTGAGCTGCTCTAATCTAATGTAATTAAACTGAAATCGTATAATGATATATCGTATATAATTGTATGACCAAACATTGTTAACCGGTGTCAAAAGAGCTTCTTGAGTTGCTTGAGATTCTTGCCCGTTCTTCTCTAGCGAAACTGCATTCCGAACTGGCGGTAGAGTAAAAAATTTACTGAATCTAAATGATGTATAACATTTAACGGATTCAATAAATATTTGATTTTGATCTTGCAGTCATTCGGGTGGTTTGTGAAAATTCCAATCACTCATGGCATTTTCTAAACGAAATGTCTACTTAACCAGACTTTCTCAATATAAGTACGAAGTGACCATAAAATCGTCTGATAATCCACAAAAAAAAATACGACAAGGACAATCGACACCACATCCCATCTCTGCGAGGCGAGCGTCGAATGTATATCTGATTAGATTGCGCAACAAAGTAAAGTTGGGAATTTCTTTCTTCGTATGACGTAATCGAATTAATTATTGTGACGATAAATTGAGGTGAGCGGCGGGATAATTTCTACCGAAGTTGTACTCAGGATTCTTTTATAGGTGTATTTGTTAGGAAGATCAATAAAATAAGCTATTGTACAGTAGAGAGAATAGAGTGTCAAGATGGTGGGAATTCGGTCCCAATTCTCAGGCATTTAATTCGGACTTTTTGGTGGGTAATAAATCGTTTGTTTTCTTTTGTCATGTATGCGTAATTTTTAGTTTTGTTCGTTTATTGACTTTTTTTTGTAGTCATTTTATATATTTTTTGTCTAAAGAGTTTTGCTCACACTCAAATAACCCAATTTACTTCTTTAAGTGAGAACTTGTTATTGGCTTTTTGTCACTTAAATTGATGCTATTTTTTATGTAACTATTAGCTGTAAGTTTTCCATGCTGTAAATAAATAAATAAATAATTGTTTATTTATTGCTCGCTTTATCAATAAACAAAAGCATCGTGGACATGTAATTAATAAAAAAATATAAGAGTAAACATTACTACACACTAAGCATCACGTGTAAGCAAAGGAGTAGGAAGACTTCCAACCAGTATATTTTTTACTAAATGTTGCTCGCGGCTCCGCCCGCGTGTAGGTTATTTTTGGTAGAAAAGGTATACAATCCATGGAGGCATCTTAAGGTATTACACCTTTCTATATTTTGCTATCCCATAGGAAGTGTGCATTTTTTCGGGATAAAATGTGGCCTATTTAATTTTCTGATCCCTAAACTGCCACTATACAAAAATTCATGTTGATTCCTTGCTCTGTGAAAACTAAAATATCCCACGGGAATTATACATTTTTCCGGGATAAAAAAGTAGCGTAAGTGCTATTTCCACACTATAATCTATCTCTGTTCCAAATTTTAACCAGATTCGTCTATCCACTGTAGTGTGATTGAGTAACAAACATCCATCCATCCAAACATTCACATTTACAATATCAGTAGGATTAGGATTCTATCGGACATTAATTATAATCTAACACGTGGGATTCGAATCGAAAATTTAAACACTAATTGCAATTGTCTGACTTGGAATTTGAGAGAAGCTCAACGGCATCTCAGCCTAAGTATCCTCATTAATTAGACTCAGGAATGCGACTCGCTGTAAGGCGGAGTTTTTATTGTGTACGGTAATAGCTAACCGATCGGAAACTATAGAATAAATGAAATTCATTTTTTTTATTATTTAAATCATTGAGCTATGTTGTTTAAAATCTATCATGGAAACAATTTTATTAATATGGTGACAAATAAGGAGGTTAGAAGCCATTCAAATCTAGTGAAAGGGGTGATCAAACGACAGAAAAAAACAATAAGAGTCATGACGTCACCACTGTCTTTTTAACCGACTTCAAAAAAGGAGGAGGTTCTCAATTCGACTGTATGTTGCTTTTTTTTTTATGTTTGTTACCTCGTTTGTCTGTACTGTGTGAACCGATTTCGACCATTCTTTCTTTGATTGAAAGCTGGTGCTTGTCATTTGGTCCCATAAAAATATGGTGAAGATCTGATGAATATCTTCGGAGCTGGAGAGGGTAACTCCTTAAAATTAAGTAGTATTCCAGTGGTTCTTTTTGCATTACGTTCATTATAAAAGTTAAGTTTCAGTGAGAGAGGGTAAAAGGGGTGGGGGTGAGGGAGGGGGGTGATAAAATTAAAATACACGTAAATTCTAATATCTTCAGCAGCTTTTAACCGATTTTATATAATTTACCACTAAAAAGCAAAAAATAAATTATTACTTTTTAAATAAAAAAGCAACATACAGTCGAATTGAGAACCTCCTCCTTTTTTGAAGTCGGTTAAAAATTAAACCGCCTTCAAAAAAACCCAGACATAACTAAAAAGCAAAAAATAATTGGTTACATTTAAATCAATAAGTTATATGCAATTTAAATCAATTATTTGGAGTCGGTGCCAGCCAAAACATGGAAAAAACAGAATAATCAGGCATACAAAAAAATATAAAATAGATCCAGACTTGGTTTTTATAAATCTAAAAGTAAAGAAAACAACACCGGCACTGACTCCAAAAATAATTGATTTAAATTGCATATAACTAATTGATTTAAATGTAACCAATTATTTTTTGCTTTTTAGTTGTGTCTGGGTTTTTTTGAAGGCGGTTTAATTTTTATTTAAAAAGTAATAATTTATTATATTTCTTTTTAACTTGTATTTTACTAATTCTACATAGTGCGACATGCGCTTGGTCGGATTGCTGCTGCGTGTCTGGTGTGTGCACGTGTGGGATGACTCGATCCCGCCGCATCTGAGTTGCATTTTTTTATGTGTTTTAACATCCGACAGTAAAAAACCTTTTCTTTTTCACCTAGAATTGCCCATTCAATGCAGTCAAGACAATTATTATTTAAACGCCTCGGTGGCGCAGTGGTAATTGCACATGCGTTACAACTACCATGCTGAGGTCGATCCCGGGTCAAGTAAAGTGATATTCGGTTTTTCTATTTAGAAATACTCTCGGAGTCTGGAATAGTGCCCGGTATGGCGATAGGCTCGCCCTCTATCACATTATGGGACCAAAATTCGTCGAAAAATGGGTGTACCGGTTACACCTCTGTCTACCCCTTCGGGATTACAGGCGTGAGTGTATGTGTATGTATGTATGTACCTATCTTCCAATTCAGTTTACCCGAATGACTACAAGATCGGTATCCTAACCGATATTACTAAGTGTACTAAAAACCCGCGGTGGGCCTCTGCAGTGCATGTGGGATAGTCCCGGGGGATCCTAAACTCTGGAATCCAGCCAGAACCCCTGCGCGGTTCCTTTGAGCCTGATTGCAAGAACAGAGATGTTCAAATACACCTAATAACCAGTACTATGTTGAATAGTCATCAGAAGCATGCCAGCCAGAATTCTTAATTGAAAATAAGTGATAAATAAATATATAGAGTTTATCCTACATTAGGGCAAACCTACATCGTGGGTATCAAAAATTACGAGAGAATCATCCTCCCGAAACACCTATCACATTATGGGACAATAATAAATTCGGCGAAAAGTTGGTTACCCCTTCAGGGATTATAGGCATGAGTGTATGTGTATGTATGTATAAATATTAAACACAGGAAACTATCCTATTGTGTATCTAAGATAATAGTTTCCGCATATAATTAAGAAGAAGGAAACACACTGTTGCAAAAACACCAAAATCAAATACAACATTTGCGGATATGCAATTTGATAAACGTTCAGCCCAGTTATACAATAAAATCCACAAAGAGTTGGATATAAACGGTAAAGTTTACTACAATTGTAAAAAGTGTTTAAAAAATTGGATTATCGCACTCAATTATGAGGAGACAGAAGCACTATTGCGATGATTAAACAAACACAACATAAAACACACACACACACACACATACACACCCACACTCACACATAATAATCACGGCATAATATTAAATATTACTGTGTTGGTTTTTTTTATTTTTATTTAATTTTTTATTTTTAAATTACTCATACTGCATTTAAAATTGTTAAAACTTTTAATTTAATTTATATAGAGCAAAAAAAAAAAAGTTTATATCTAGTTTTAGTTATGGAAGAGCGGAGTTTCCTAACACAGGCACTAATGCTTAAAAGGAGGCTCCAGCGACCATTTATTGTTAACAAAAAAGTTTTTAAAGATAAATAAATGTTATTATTATTATTTAAGGAGTTTTTAAGTTTACTCAGCTTTTACACTGGTTCACCTGTATTTACGGGACAATGCCAAGTAAATACAGTTTGTGAAGTACTTGAAGATATGCGTGATTAGGATATATTAAATTGTTGGGCTATTTCATTCTCATCAATTTGCATGAATTTTCTTACGATTCTACAGGTATTTAGAATGGCTGCCTTTTGAAGGGTTATATATATAGATTTGTTAAGATCTAATAGGTCCAAACTTTTGTGAATGTGTTTTGGGATAACCCCTGTAGTTGAGAGTATGATGGGTACGACATAAACTTTTTCTTGCCTCCATATTCTTGTAACTTCCTCTTTGAGCTCTGCGTATTTGTTGATTTTTTCTATTATTGTTTTTTGAAGGTTGTGAGTGTTAGGAACAGCAATCATTTAGTATATTTTGAGAAAGTAATTTGTTTCGTTCTATTGCTCTTCTTTGGTCTGATACTCGCTGCTCTGTAACCTTAACGTCTGGGTATTGTCGTGAGAAACATTCATGCAACTGTTTTCTGTAAGTGGTCATGTCAGTTTCTAATTTTGTGATGTAGTAGTAAGTGCGCATAATAAATAGGTTAACATCTTTACTCCATGACATGCGCACTCTAGGTTTCCCAGCTTTGGTGGACGTGGGTAAAAAGGCGTTTGCCTCCCGCGCAACATCCAATGCTGGTATAGTTGGGTATCTAGAATTGTTAGTAGGTGATGATGTAGGTAATGATGGTGAGGAACGTGATGATGGTACATATGATAAGGTACTTGGGCTATATGCCTCTATTCGGCTATTTGATCGACTGTCTGTCAGTCCGTCAAGTTGGTCAATGTCGGCTGTAACAATTTCGGGTAACCCGGTGGGAGTCCGCCTGCTCAACTCCTCACCGCTGACGGATCGTATGCTGAAACACCCAGCGTCAGCTCCAGGTGTGCCCCGGCGATCGCCCCCGGGAAGCGGCCCTCTCAGTTTCTTTTTACTACGAGTCTCCATGTTTAATGGGTTCCCAGAGCCTTGTTAGCCATGTTAGTTGTAAGTTCATGTGTCCGCCCCCCACGTGGACCAGATGGTCGGTCCGGACGTAAGGCTGGATTTTAGGGGGCTTATTATTATTATTATTATTATTATTATTATATAATGAAAGCACAGACAAACCGTAACTCATTTTTAGCGCAGCTGCTGCGTTCTAGAACCTTCTTTCTGCTGCTATATCAATACACTACAAATAATAAAATTTGTTTTCAAACTCTATATTTCCGTGTAGCTACTTACCCGCTCGTGAGTAGTGTATGCGCTTCACTCCATTTTATAAAATTCTTTTTATAATATACCGTGTCTTGGAACAAGAAAATTCAAAGGAGAGTTAATTTCGTATGTGCAGAATTTTTTTATGCAATATCCTTCGAAATTTTGCGTCAATTTGGATCATAGTCTGACACATCTGACATTATTTACACCGCCGATCTTCGGTCAAATAAAATCTAGTATGTAATATAATACTGCGGGCTATTTTATTCTCAACATGAAATTATAATAATGATAAATACACCGAATAGTTACACATATATTCCTGACCTCATACTAGGTCTAACCTGTATCGGGGGTATCAAGAACAACGAGAGACTATGGTCACCTAACACTCAAACCCGAAGCAAATATTTATGGATCACAATTTTGCCTGGTGGTAGGATATTTGTATCCGCCTGGATAGCGACCACCGTACATAGTAAAACCCGTCATAGTGGCACACGCAAGTGTGTAGCGTTCCGGGATCAGCCAGTGTAAATCCGGTTTTTGTCGGAGGTATAGAGTTGGGGTGTGATGTTGCAGCCTTCTGAGTACACTAACGCTAGAACTTCGACCGCTTCTTCACCTTCTTGCCCATGACGTAATGTGAAGTAGGCCAGCATGATTGTGTTGAGTAGCTGTAGATTGTCTCTCTCTACCCGATACTCTAATTGGACGGTATTACGCTTACCACCAGGTGCAGTGTCGTCACTTTGCCGTGTCAGGATAAAAAAAAAACACAAAACTTTCATTTGCTATGGAGATTGAACCCACGGCCTCCCGTTTTAAAGCCACTACACCACGAAAGCTGTAGGAGCCTCCGTCCAGTAGTCCTATCATGATGACAAGATAACGGACTCTAGTTATAAAACACTAGTAGTATATTAAAGAAATGACAAAGCCCATGAAAGTAAATTACAGCAGCCATAAAAACCGCATTCGCAGTACTCCATCCCCTTTTATGCTTAATAACTCTTAATTTGAACGCAAGTTTTATAAAACTTTAATTGTGAGTTTTTCCTCGTCTTTAGAGCTTACAATGTAACTCCAAGACCTGTGGTTACATCGGGAACTACTTTTAATTCCACTTCAAAGTTTTCCAGTACAGAGTTTTTCTTGCTGAAGTAGTTGCATTAAAATACAAGTAAAGCATCTGTATATATAAAAGAAGAAACTGACTGACTGATCGATCAACGCACAGCCTAAACGGCTGGGGTTAGAGACTTGAAATTTTTACAGTAGATACCTTTTATCACGTAGGCATCCACTAAGGAAGGGTTTTTGGCAATACCACCCCCAAGGGGGTAAAATAGGGGATGAAATTTTGTATGGAAATCCGTCATTTTTGAAGTTAAATTCATGAAAATTAGAATTTGGCATTTTAGTTAAAAATAAAAAATATATGTTTCAGGATTTTTGGAAATTCCGCCCCTAACGGGGTAAAAAAGGGAATGAAAGTTTGTATGAAAATTCGTCATTTTTAAGTTAAACGCATGAATATTGGTATTTTGTATTGCATACTTTTTCTCCCAAACATGACCTCCACGCGGGCGGAGCCGCGAGCAACAGCTAGTTAGGGTATAAATACTCATTGCCAAATAAGATTGGCAGACTGAGTTCCGCGAGGCAATTGACCCCCATGTCAGGAAGAAAGTTAAGTATTAAGACTCCTCGAGCTTCACTGCTTAGAGTTGAAAAATTCGTTGTCGATCCTGGCTGTCGGGAGTTACAGTGGCTGGTGTGTGGGATAGTCTCTTGTACGGCATTAGTGTTATTCTGAATAATGTACTCAACAGTCAATCACATAGTTCTGACCCCACACTAGGTCAAACCTGTATCGTATTAAGAACTACGAGGGACTACGGTCCCACAACACCCAGATCCGAAACAAATATCTGTCTGTCACACAAACATTTGAATCGAACCCACGGCCTCTCGTTTCACAGCTGTTTACTCGCCCACTGCGCTACGGAGGCTGTCAAATTTTTGTCCTTGGTTTTATTGTAGGTAATTTGTAAGTGATTTTTTATGGATAAAGGTCAGAAAAAAGGTAAATGCAGCCTGATAGCCTGAAGGTGAGTAGTAAGGAAAGAAGAGAAGAAATTCACGGGTTTAGTCCAGCTCCAGAGAAGGCACTTCTTTATTTTCTTTATATTACTCGCTTGAACGTTGAAGAACAATGCGCGGTAACTTGAGAGGTTTCCATAAGAATTTACAAAAGTATATAAAATCTGCAAATCACATTTGGGTACTCTAATGCAGTCAGTATTAACCAACAAGAAAATAATTCTTAAAATCGAAGAGAGTGTTAATAGAAAGGTGTACCAATGTTTGTAAAATAATATAATCAATATTGTTATAGTTCAAACTCTACGTCTGTAATCCCCGGAAGGATATCCAGAGGTGTAACCAGTAGACCCACTTTGCGCCGAACTTCGGTCACATAATGTGATAGGGGACGAGCCTATAGCCATACCAGGCACAGATTCAAGACTCACGGCTAATACTGAGAATTTCTGGATAGAAAAACCTAATATCTCTGTACCCGACCCGGCAATAGAACCCGTCTCGGGGAGCACAGTAGTCGTAGAGCATACGCAATTACAAATGCGCCACCGAGGCAGTCATATAACAGAAGGAGGACAAAGGCTACATTTAATCCTAGAAGACCACACAGATGCAGTCGTGAACAAAATCAAACAGCACCATAAAGACAAACTCTTTGCCACATCATCTATCTGCCCTTATCTCACAATAAGTGTGGTCGGCACAAATGTTTTAAACTCTCTACGCAGCACTATCATCCGTCAAATCTGCATTCACTCCTTTCATGCGCATGTCCTCATTCACGCAATCCATCCATCTCGTTTTTGGTCTCCCACGACTCTTTGGTCCATCCACATTAATATTGACAACCAGTCTTGTCACATGCATCATCACATAATCTACCTTATAAACTCTATACTAAACTAAACCTCCATCGTATGTAAACTTCGATATAAAAGTGACTAACTTCAAACGAGATGTAGTTTTAACGGTTATTTAAAATCAATAGAGCATCCGTGGGAGTAAAACATTTATGTTTAGAGAGACATCTTGGCAGAGAAACACCTGCTGTAAGGCGGACTGGAGCGAGTTCAATATGAAACTACGACGTGTGCCTCGGCCTCGAGGATGGAGCCACGAAATGTGAGTTTATATTTATTTGGATTTTTTTAGAGTGAGGCTTATACTTCATACTATAGAAGCGCATGGACACCAGACAAAACTAGAAGCGTGTTTCCATCCGAACAGAAGAAGTAAATTCAAATTGTTAATAGTTTTTGTTTTATAAAAATGAAATTGTTTATTGATCATGTAGGTAATTATGACAAGTCTATTATATAAAAGGATTGTTTAAAACGGTAGTCTTCTGTTGCTGTTGCTTCAGATGATGAGTGACATTTAAGAATTGTCTTGTAAATCAACATTATTGGTACAATTTGTGTCGTCTTTATGTATATTGTATTTATTTATAATTATTGTGTTGTTGTAGATAACTAACAGCAGTTGGTAAACACCGATTCAATACTTGGGTAAAATTTAATGTAACTTCCAAGAACAGACAATCTCCTTTGTTTATCTTCTCCCACTAACCAAGGCACAGAACTAAGGCCTTCATCGCAAAGAAATCTACTATTTAATGTTGGAACTCTTCACTAACTTGACATTGGCGGAATAGCTTCTTAGTTAAGCTCGTCATCAAACAAAGAAGAAGAAGACATAGAAAGTCTAAATCCTTCCTCTTCGTCACTCTTTATTAAAATTTAGAATTATTTTAGTATAGTGCAATAGGTAGCCAGATATGACATAACATCTTTATTTTAAACCAAGAATAGGTAAATCACCCTAAAATATTAGGTATACTAGGATTTCGGAGTATCACGGACAATCTTTTGAGATACATAACATATCTGCGTTTCTGGATTATATATTATATATATTTATATGTGACATTTTATGTTTAATCGCCCATTTGCGGGCCCTAAATTGTCTCTTTTTAGTCATTTTATTTTCTTTAATACTACGCCCGGAATTGTAGAAAATGTTATTTGTTAGTTTCTACACTGTTTCCGAGCGTGACACGGTCGCCTTAGGATGTTAAGCTTTCTCTTTTTTTATTTATTTATTTTGTATTTCTCCTTCGACAACTACCCAGACTGAGAGAGCCAACGTTGAATTCACAATCCTTTGAGGAGCATTGGTCTTTAAAGCAATTTCTAAAGAGCTTAATCTATTCTTATTTGTGGTGTTTAATGCTGGTCTTCGACTTCAGGAGCTTTTTTCGCTTTGTCTAACGTTTACTTCTCCCTCGACAATTACCAAGATGGAGAGAACCAACATCTGACAATCTGTTGAGGGCCTAGTGATCATAAAACAATTACTAAAAAATCTTGAGATATTGCTGAATCATGCACAATCGTGTCTTTCCTTTTGTCATGGGTAAATCGCTTTTATTACTACCGAGGAATTCGCCGAGGCCTTCTTCGCCGCTTACAGGACGGTCCTGGGGTATTCTGAGATAAATTAGGATTGTCATTGGAACCGCTCCACGTGTCTTACCCGCCTGTGGTGCTGAAACTTGGTCTTTGACATCAGAGGGCTCAAGTCTTGCCAGAAAGCAGGAGCGCAAGGCGTGAAGCATACGGCGAGTATTTAAAATCATTTCTATATCTGCCTGCCTCGGTGGTGCAGTTGTAATTGCGGATGCGTTTCGACTGCTCTGCTGAGGTCTCGGGTTCGATCCCCGGGTCCGGTAAAGTGATATTGGGTTTTTCTAATTAGAACTTCTCATTATTTGCCTGGAATCTGGAATTTGTGTCCGATATGGCGGTAGGTTCGCCCCCTATCACATTATGGGACCGTAATAAATTCGGCGAAAAGTGGGTGTACTGGTTACACTTTGCCTACTCCTTCGGGGATTACAGGCGTGAGTGTATATGTATGTATGTTACTAAATGGCACTGATCTGTCGTCATGGACTAAATGCAACCCAGAGCAACTCATCGTGATCAAATCAAGAAACTCAAAGACAAATCGTGATTACCCGAATATATTGAATTACTCATGCAAGTCACATTACACGTAAGCCGAAGTACAAAACAGGTTTTATAAAGATAAGCTTGAACCAATTTCCTCCACGTAAAAGCGAATGTTTAGAATATCCACTTAATAGGATGTCGCGTCAGAAGAAAAAAGATCGAATGTTCTATTTATACAAATAATATACTCGGATGGGATTTTTTCGAGTGAATAAGTGATTTGTATTGTGCTTTGGCAAACGTAGTGACGAACGAATGTGTGGCATTTAAAAAGCGATTTCTTTCTTTTTCCTCTTCAGATTAGGCCTTTCAATTTATCTTATGTTTCATCAACAAAGAATACGATTTAATAGAACTTGGACATTCTGTAAAACAAACATTGTAACAAAAAGATCTCTTAAAAATCTTCAAATCAAACCGATAACAGTTTGTGTTTTTGTTTCATATTCTGATTAGGTTGAAACATTATAGGGCTTATTATGAAACCTGGTCTAACTTTAAACTGAGGTCTAAATCATTAAGTTACTATGGATTGCTAGAGTAACCAGTTGATATAAACCTGGGTAGAAGATAATCTTCGTTTTATAATAAGGTCGTAGAGCCATGAAGTAGACCATATTTTCTACAGCATAAATAGTCCAGCAACTTTATTATTGTTGCAAGTAGTGTTGGCAGCCCTGTAATAGACTGTTCTACTAGGATACATCCCTCTACTGCCAACTGAAGTGAGATATTAGTCTCTGAAGATCCTAGGTTTTGTTAAGACAGTTATAGCTTTTGTGAATTTCGTAGTCATGTATTTATAATATCAGCCCTATGTTAAACCTGGGCCCGGGACTACCGAGTCTACTTTACCAATAAGTCGAGTTTGATCTTATTCGACCATGCTGGCTTAGTGCGAGTAGGCAGACTTCGCATCGCATACCTTTGAAATTCTTGTGCAGAATTACATACATGTTGGAGTATACATTGGAAGTAAAACACAATTGTAGGGTACACTCACTTTTTAATACAGAGTTGTTCACTCGACGAATATTAAAGTAAGAATGAATCACATTTCAACCTACTCGGCTTTTATAGACGAGTGTAAACAAAATCCGGAAGTAGTGGATGTACAATAAATTGGTAAACTGAAGAAGTTATGATTGCCTTTAAAATTCTTTTACAAATTAATAAGCAAATAAAATTACCTAATTAATTAAAAAACAATATATAAGATTGACATAATCAAATGAGAGTATGTATAAATTGCTAAGTTTTAAAATCGTCGCTATCATACATATATACTCACGCCCGTAATCCCCGAAGGGATTGACAGAGTTACACACATGTTAACCCACTTTCGCTATATTTATTACGGTCTCATAATGTGATGGGAGGCGAGCCTATCGCCATGCCGGGCTTAATTCCAGACTCCAAGCTGATACTGAGTATTTCTAAATAGAAAAACCCAATATCACTTTACCCGACCCGGGTACTGAACCCGAGACCTCAGCACAGCATTCATATCGCATGCGCAATTACCACTGCGCCAATGAGGCAGTTATGCAGAATTCTCCCCACAATGTTTTCCTTCACCGTTAAAGCAAACGATGATTAACAATAATTGGGTGGTTTCGAATCTATGACTTTTTCGGTAGTACATTGACTTTGAGTGTACATTTGCTTCATCAAACCGAAATCCCGTTACTCCATACACGATCACAGTATCGAACTTTTTGAATTTCTCCTGGGGCCCTGCTCACTGTTCAGTAATCCTACCTACATGAGTATTATTACGTTGAAATCAGATTTACATTCCTGTAACACATTATTTTCAGACTCAATGCTGGAATAAGCGTAGGCTGTGAACCGTGAGGATTTGCGTTCGATGCCATGTTGTTTTCTAAGCGTTCTACGGGTCATAATACGTCTCAAAGTGGGTTCGATTGGCCCTAAGGTCAGAAACATTGTTACGGAATCCTGATATACGCATTTGTCTGTTAAGTCATTTGTAGAGATCTAAGACCCGAAGTCTCCCAGTATCAGCCCGGAAACCAGGAGGCTTGCTGCGATAACGCCCATGAACCGTCCTGTCCTCTACATAGCAATGAATGTTGCCAGCGACAGCATACCATTAATGTGACTGTGACAAGGTGGGGAATGAACAGATTCTTCTGCTACGCCGGAATTTACAGACATGGACTGATTAGCGTGTCCATCAACGAGGACACGCATTCAAAGCTCAAAGAGGAAGCCGGAAATCAACCTGCACAGGTTGTCGGGCAGACCGTACGCCTGGAGCTTGGAGAGAAGGCCACGATGCCGGACCCTATCAACCTTGTCTTATCTAGTCTGTCTTGAGAGACAGTCAGAGGCTCCTGATTTTATCTTATAAAAAATCGCTTACAATTACGTAGCTCTTATGACACATTGAAAATGAAAAATATATCAATGTATGGATACATATCACCAATACACCGGCAGTCAATTAGCAATAATATTTTTTAGGATTATTATTTTTTATTATAATTAAATAATATACAAAGTAATTATATTTTATGAATTGCTATCCGAAGCTTTTCCTTAATCCACATTAATTTGGTGTTTGGACAAAAGCCACAGTGATCCAAGTGAGTTGGCCAACTGGCCAGGGACTCTATTAGCTAATATGGCGTATTTCGGTGTTCTTAAACATTCAACTTTAAGGGACAAAATGGAGTGGCAAAATCAGAAAAGTTAGGAAAGTTGTGCACTTAAATATCCGTTGTCCAATTTTGATGAAATTTATTATATAAAAAAAACGTACTTAAATCTATATAGTCATAAAACTAAGGATTGAAAATGCTTAAAATGATAGTTTCATCTATCACATTATGGTATGGAAATAACTTCAATGACCTTTGAATACATAGGAATGAGTCTCTGTGTAATAAGCTTCAACTACAAAATTAACCCTATCACACTGATACAATCCCTTACATTAACTGCCAGCGAAACAGCACAGAAATTTAGCCACACCCGCCGCCGTTAAGGGCTCAGCTTGAGAACATTTGACCCCTTAAATTGATATTATCTCACCCAAGGTCCAAATGGTACCATTAAATTAATTAAAGATGGTAAATGAAACTATTTGGATAAGGTAATTGTAGTGACCTCCATCCGGAGGGTGGAAGCCGTTCAATTTTTTTTCAATTTTCTTTTAATTAAACATTTACTTTTGGAGTGTTTATGTTTCTTTTAGCGGAAGGTTACAACCCCAGACCATAAAGATATGTAGTAAACACTTTGGTTGTGTATCTTGGGCATAGTGCAAACAAATATGGAGTCTAGAGTTGGGGTACCATGTTATGCCGTGTTGCATAACATGGTACCCCAATGCATGGTGTTGTGTTTTGCCTTCTGAGTACTCTGACACTATACCCTCGACCGCTTCTTCGCCGCCTTGCTTCATGGCGTAGTGTGAAGAAGCTACACATCAGGCCAGCATGACTGTGTTGAGTAGCGGGTGATAAATGGTTTCTCGCTATTTGATACTCTAACTGGACGGCACTGCGCTTACGTGCATCAGGTGCAGTGTGGTCACTATGCCGCGCAAGAATAAAAAAAATATTTGGTATATTTTTAATTTTAATAATTTTTTTTAATTTAAATAAATTAATTATTTTTGGTATGTTTAATGCGTTTTTAGTGTTTTATACGTGTAAGAATGTATTTTCTGGCATTTTTATAACCAGACATGTATTGCACTCTATCCAACTGCTGGGCACAGCCTTCTTCTACTAATGAAAGAGTTAGACTTTAATCCACCACGCTAGATTAGTGCCGGTTGGTAGACTTCACATACCTTTGAAATTATAAGATCAGCGTGTTAGGCTGTCCAGACCTTATCATATTTGGTCTGAGAGAAAACGGGTGCTGAATAGGCGTGCAGCTCACGAATACAACTGGTTCAGAACACTGGTGGATAGAAGACGAAAACGCCACCAGGCCGACGATGATTCACCATCCAGTAACGTCTCCTGTAGAATGTGCGGTAAAGCTGTCGCTCTAGAATCTTACTAATATTATAAATGCGAATGTTTGGATGGCCGGATGTTTGTTACTCAATCACGCTACAACGGCTGGACGGATCTGTTTGAAATTTGGCACAGAGATAGATATAGTCTGGAATGTCACGGGCTACTTTTTATCTCGGAAAATGCATGGTTCCTATAGGATAGCATAATATAGAAAAATGTAATAGCTTAAGATATCTCTATGGATTTTATACCTTTTCTTTCAAAAATAACTACCACGCGGGTGAAGTCGCGAGCAAAAGCTAGTTGGCTTATATAGCCACGAAAAAAGTGCGTGTCTAAAGGAATTTGATTAAATCTTCTGAAATCGTCTGAAGGGTAAGGCAAATATATGTTGAACAATAAGACATAGGAAGGAAATCAAAATGTGAAGTTATATGTCACATATTAAATACAGTGGCATTATATAATCCCTCAGTGGGATTTGTGTTGCGGTTGTATTAATTATCATGGGCTTTGATCACACGTTTAGCCTTGGACCCCGATATTTGTATGTCATAACATTCGTCCCAATTTCAGGAATGTCGTATTCATTGCTAATCCCTCGCCTGCTAGATTCCAAATTTGATTATTAGCTGATAATCTTTATTGGTAACTAGCTTTCTTGTATCTTTAAATATTACAAGTTTTTTTAAAAGCTAAGTATACGTAACATATATTTGTTTAATAGTTATAGGGTCAAAACCAGCTCAATTGACATACATCTCTTTTCTAAAGCTATGTACCTATGTAATTATTGTAATTATCGCTTGTTTTAACGTTGAAGGAAAATATAATGAGGAATCTTGCATACCTGACCCAACATTATTTTTAGTAAGGAGGTCTGTCCAGCGTACGTAATTATATTCAATGGTTCTGGTGTGGAAGGAAGAGGCTGGGCTAAGATACAAACGTTATAACACGCTAAACGAGGACACATCCCTTCGCAGCCAAATTTATATTCCTTTCGTAGTTTTTTCTTATTGTCAAATTTTATTTTAATTTATATTTCGAGCGATATGCTTTTCTCTTTTATCAAGATTATTAAGATCAAGAAAAATATCATAAATTTTCGCATAATGGCATATTTATCTGGGATTACACTCATCTGACCTCCTAATTCAAAACCTTACCTTACATGATTATTTATCCAAGGATATGATATATGAAAATCCGTCCAAAATTCACGTACTAAACCTAATATACAATTACAATAGCCCATTATTCTATAACCCGGATAATAACTTTATCTAATTGTCTCGTACACACCAATTATATTGCCACAATAAAACATAAAGGGGCATATCTGTGGGCGTTACGTCAAGGTAACTAATAACTATGAAATGGCCAAAGCCCCTTCCCCGAGCGATGACACGAGCAGTAAATTCAGAAGGGATCAACGGCAAGGTCGTTGTAATGATATTGTGGCATTCGGGGCATGTGAGCCTGTGACACCTCATGCATGAAGGGTTAAGGTGTCTTAGTACAGTCGACGTCGACCGAATTATTACGGGCTGGTAAATTTCGAAGAAACTTTTACTTAGGTTCATACATACACCCACGCCTATAATCCCCGAAGGGGTAGGCAGAGGTGTAATTAGTACACCCACCTTTAGCCGAATTTATCACGGTCCCATAATGTCATAGAGGGCAAGCCTATCGCCATACCGGACTCAATTCCAGACTCCGTGCTAATACTGAGTATTTCTAAAGAAAACCCCAATATCACCCGGTCCGAGACCTCAGCACAGCGACCACTGCGCCACCGAAGCAGTCTTACTTTGGTATGCATATAATACACTTTATTGACTTAATTATTCTGAAGGAGTTGTAAAAACTTGACTGACTTGACTGCCTTGGTGGCGCAGTTGTAATTGCGCATGCGTTACAACCGCTGTGCTGAGGTCTCGGGTTCGATCCCCGGGTCGGGTAAAGTGATATTGGGTTTTTCTATCTAGAAATTCTCATTATTAGCCCGGAGTCTGGAACCTGTGCCCGGTATGGCGATAGGCTCGCCCCCTATCACATTATGGGACCGAAATTTGGCGAAAAGTGGGTGTACTGGTTACACCTCTGCCTACCCCTTCGGGGATTATAGGCGTGAGTGTATATGTATGTATAGGTATGTATGTATGAGTTGTAAAAAATACTGTGACCATAGTTGTATCAGTAATCAACCAGGAATATGAAAATGCCATGTTATAAAACTGTTGCTTTAATTTTCTATGTCTGGTTTCAGGAACACAAATATGTATCAACATTGAAATTAAACTAATTTTACGGAATTTATAGCGATGTCTTTTACTTTTTAACCGACTTCAAAAAAGGAGAAAGTTCTCAATTCATCGGAATCTTTTTTTATGTATGTTCCCCGATTACTCGAAGACGCCTGGACCGATTCGAGAAATTCTTTTTTTGTTTAAAATGGTATACTTGTCAGGATCTGATGATGTGATCTCAGAAAAATCGAGGGCAACCCTCAAAGTTTATAGGGACGCATGATTTATTTTTTATTGAAGTCGTTGTACTTTTTATTTTATTTTATTTTATTAGTTTTGTAGAAAGCTTACGGACTAATACAAACAGGTAGTTATAATAACAATACAATGAAAAAAGTATTGCCAATTACAAGCTTATGAATATGAAATTTTTTATGAATTATTTAAGCCGACGTTTGGAAGGCTTTACACAAAGCGGACTGAGTTGTATGTCGTCAGGAAAGTATAGTGCGATGTTTCTACGCTCCTTATAGTTAATTTTAAATTCTATGTTGTAGTCCGATCTACGTCGAAGGAGAATACAGTGAAGAAGGTGAACTTATGGCTTATGCATTTTAAACATATAAATAAAATAATTAAGAGAGAGAGAGATAATAGAGCCTAACTTCGCCTATGCCAATTTATTCAAGGATAAATGTACATCCAATATCATAAAAAAATATTTGTGAATTTACGCTCAAACATTTCAACTTGTGTACGAATAGGCCGCTTTAAATTATATTAACTCAGTTTTATGATTTTGGGTAAGTTTAGTATTCCTTCCCTTGAGGGTTCAAAAGATTTTACAACGGACGGGGTAATATTATTATTTATAGTAATTAGAATGTCAAGTTGTCCAAATAAAGTACTTTAGTTTGCTGCTTAACATTACCAGCACAAATACAATAAAATGATAACATTTGAACTCGGAGCGTGGTGAAACTAATGAATTTTTGATAGCCTCCGTGGCGCAGTTGGCGAGTAGCTGGCTGTGAAACGAGAGGCCGTGGGTTCGATTCCCACACCGGGACAAATGTTTGTGTGAGAGATAGATATTTGTGTCCGGGGTCTGGGTGTTGTGAGACCGAAAGTCTCTCGTAGTCCCTGATACCCACAACACAAGACTCGTATCTTAGTGTGGGGTCGGGGCTATGTGTGTGACTGTTGGGTGTTATTTATTTTATTTAATTTGCTGACGCAAAATATAATTTATAAAAGAAGTATTCCAATAAGAGTGTTTAACAAATATAACAAGATAATACTAGCCCTGTATTAAACACTCCCATCCCACTGTTGAGCACGGACCTCCTCTACTAATCGAGAGGGGTTAGGCCTTAGTCCACTACGCTGGCGCCTAATGCGGGTTGGTAGACTTCACATACCTTCGAAATTCTTATAAGAATTCTCAGGTATGCTGGTTTCGTCACGATGCTTTCCTTTGTCGTTTAAGCAAGCGATAATTAACAATGAATGCACAGAGTACTGGAACCAACTAGGCTATCGCTACTAATTTAATTAACAAATATAATTTTCATAAATACTTTATTAGTAATGCATAAAAAAAAAACAAAAATTCCTGAAAAATAAATGCGCCTACACTCTGTATTCAGTGATTACAAAGACATTAGGCAGCGGTACTTTGCTGTGCCCTGGCATTGCAGAAGTCTATGGGCGGCGGTGACTACTTACCTCCAGGTGGCCCGTCTGCTCGTCTGCCTATCGAGGCACTAAAAAAAATAGTATTAGTAAATACACCTACCTAACAGTCACACACATAGTCTCACACTAACGTACGACTCTTATCGTTGGTGTCAACTGTCAATATTATTACTGTGTCAATATTTTCGATCCCACAATACGGTTTCTGTCGGGGATCTAGAGTTGGGGTACGATGTTTGGCCGTGTTGCAGTCTTCTGAGTACTCTGGTACTAGACCCTCGACCGCTTCTTCGCCTTCTTGCCATCAGGTGCAGTGTGGTCACTTTGCCGTGCCAAGATAAAACTAAAAAAAGCTAGTTCCTTTTTCAAACTCTTCCATTAAAAATAATATTTATTTCGTTATAAAAAAATCTTTGCAACATCTAATACTTTAAAGCACTAGATACAAAAAATTAAGAAAAGAGTCCTGGCATATTTATTTTGTTAAGCAAGAAAAAATTCAATTTTGTGTAGTAATAAAAATTAAATCAAGTGTTACAAGCAACCCTATCCAGAAAAGTTGAGAATCCGCAAGCTATTTAGGTAAATAACAAAAAAATACAAATTTCACCCTCAGCTAAACCGCAAACCATTTACCCGTAAAAAGTGTAAGTGAAATCTTTCGAATGAAATATGAACCTTACTTCACCTAAACTCGAAAGCATTAATATTCTTTAGGCCCTTAATATACACTTCCCAAAATAAATTAACTCTGTAAATAAATGAAAACTTTGTAAACGGCCATAAAGCTCTGAAAGTCACAAAGTTCGTTGTTTTCCTTTTTTCTCCCAACTTTATGTTGCAATCTTGAGGGGAAAGTAAGACATAATTATGATTTATATTCCTGAAATAAATAATTAATTGAGGTTAAATTTACCTGAGTTCAGTATTAACTCGGGTATCGTAACTTAGAAGATAAAGTGACTCAACCTTTAATTAAGACAAAACAACATTTATCAAATTTAATCTCACGGATCTTGTGGTTTAAGTTCACGCTTGTGTAATCGAAAGGGTAGGTAGGTAGAGATTCTTCGAACTTATATTCATATCATGATTGGATAGATCGCAAGCCCAATTGAGGAACATAAGTTAGTACATCCAACAGTTACGCATATAAATCTAACCCCACACTAGATCAAACCTGTATCGTGGGTATTCTCAAAACACCCAGACACGAAACAAATTACCATTGCAGATGTAAATAAATCAGTAGGTGAAACATCTTTGGTCAACCTCTATTATACACAGTCAGGTCGTAAGTATTGTCACACAGTAAAAACTTTTATTTTAGAATGCTGGCCACAAGAAAGTTTATTGAATTCGAATTTCAAATTGTTCATGAAAATAAAAATGTATACTTTTTAGAAATTTTACTCATTTTAAAATATGGAGTGGACGCTTAAAGAAGACCGTGTTGCAGTAATTGCGTTGCATCGTTGCGGTTACGCGCCAATTAAAATTTTTGACATACTGAAAAATTTGAATATAACCAAAAGATTCGTTTATCGTACCATCAAACGATACAATGAAGACTCTAGTGTAGATGACAGGTCAAGAAGTGGTCGCCCTCGGTCTGTTAGGACTCCAGCAGTGATAAAAGCTGTGAAGGCGCGAATTCTAAGAAATCCCAAACGTAAGCAGAAACTGTTGGCCCTTCAGATGGGGTTAAGCAGAACCACGGTGAAAAGGGTGTTAAATGAAGACTTAGGGCTTCGGGCATATCGTAGAAAAACAGGACATCGTTTGAATGCTCGTCTAATGGACCTGAGACTGAAGAGATGCCGAGCTTTGTTGAAGCGGTACGCGGGAAAAAAATATCGGGAAATTCTTTTTTCAGATGAAATTTTTTTTACCGTAGAAGAGAGCTACAACAAACAAAATGATAAGGTGTACGCACACAGTAGTGAAGAAGCGAGCAACCGTATTCCGCGTGTCCAACGAGGTCATTTTCCATCCTCGCTCATGGTATGGTTGGGAGTTTCTTATTGGAGCTTAACAGAGGTACATTTTTGTGAGAAAGGTGTAAAAACGAATGCAGTTGTGTATCATATACAGTCCTGACGAACCTTGTGGAACCTGTTTCTCATACCATGTTCAATAACAGGCACTGGGTATTCCAACAAGATTCAGCGCCAGCTCATAGAGCGAAGAGCACACAAGACTGCCTGGCGGCGCGTGAAATCGACTTCATCCGGCACGAAGACTGGCCCTCCTCCAGTCCAGATTTGAATCCGTTAGATTACAAGATATGGCAACACTTGGAGGAAAAGGCGTGCTCAAAGCCTCATCCCAATTTGGAGTCACTCAAGACATCCTTGATTAAGGCAGCCGCCGATATTGACATGGACCTCGTTCGTGCTGCGATAGACAACTGGCCGCGCAGATTGAAGGCCTGTATTCAAAATCACGGAGGTCATTTTGAATAAACTTTAGTGTCATAAGAATCTATGTTTTGTTAAGTTCATTTTGGTATATAAATGGTTACATAATGAATAAACTTGTTTCAATTATTTTATATTAAACATGTGACAGAATTTATGACCTGACTAGGTATTTACACTAAAGGTTAATCCTCAGTCTTGTACCGGTAATGTAAACAATTATGTACTTTCCAAAATAATGTTTTATAGAATCTCTCAACACTTTAATAGTGGTAGAGCCACGCTGTAGACATATTTGTCTACAACATGAATGGGCCGGCTCGACCGGGGTAGTACCACTGTCTCATAGAAAACCAACGTAAAGTGACAGTTTACTGTCGCGTTTTGTATGGTAAGTGAGATATCCGGAGGCCCAGATTCCCCCTTCCCTTCCCTAATCCCTATTCCTGTCATTTAAGACCGACAGCGCATACATGATACTTTCGGTATTGTGGATGTTCATGGGCGGTGGAGATCACTTAACATCAGGTGACTCACTGGCTCGTTTGTTGGACTATGCTAAAAAAAAACTTGAAATACAAAAAGGAACATCGAAAAACTAAATCAACGAAACACCAAAAATCTGTATATGTTAAATACTTAAATGAAAAGAGAGAAAAAAGGTAACACTATAACACTCTTTTAACCAAGACGAATCAAACGTTATGTCATATGTTAAAACCTATCAAGCCGCTTAAGCTGCAGAGTGTGCTAGAGAAATAAACATAGAGACAAACACTCGAAAAACGTTACCTTTCTGTGGCAGGTAAAACGTTTAGATATTTTTATTATACGACATCCTCCGTGGAACGAGGGGCCGTGGGTTCAGTTCCCGCCCTGAGACAAATGTTTGTATGACATACTGATATTTGTTTCGGATCTGAGTGTTGTGGACCGTAGTCTATTTTTTTTTTATTTATTGATAAGAATAGTTACAGCTTTTTACAATATTGGGTAATTATTTAGGAATGTAAATTTTCTAGCCAATAACAACTATTCATATATTATAACATTTTAACATTGTCGGTACGAGAAAAGTATTAATGAGAAAAAAAACAAAAATGTAATTCAACACTGCTTAACACAATAATTTGTTTTACAACAATTAATTGTCATTGTTTATTAGGTATGAGATGGTACACCAGCACTGTTAAATAAAGTTTTCTTACGTAAATAAATAATTATATAAAATAAATAGATAAGTAGTTAGATATATATATATGGATACTAATAATACGTATACATACACATGCTTATACATATACATACGTTAATACACTACACAAATACACATATACATACATAAACACACATGTACATTAGTCCCTTGTAGTTGTTGATACAGGTTACAGATTTGACCTATTGTGGGATCAGAACTATGTGTGTGACTGTTGGGTGTATTTATTTAAATTTCTGATATAAAATTGACGATTAAATGTTACACTATTATCAAGTACTGTGTAGAACTTCAAACTATTTTTTTAACTACCTATTGTGTCCCACTGTTGGGCAAAGGACTCCCCCATTTCCTTCCACTGATCTCTATTTTGTGCCTTTTCGGGCCACATTGTTTCGAAGGCGGCTAAGTCATCCCGCCATCTCTTCCTAGGCCTACCTCGCCGTCGTCGGTCAGAAGGCACCCACTCGGTGACAATTTTTGCCCATCTCTCTCGACCCATTCGAATGACATGTCCCGCCCAATCCCACTTTAGTTTAGCTGCTTTTCTTCCTACGTCCACAATACCTGTTTTTGCGCGCAATTCAGTGTTACGTAGGTGATCCGATCCGAACTTCAAACTATTACGAGAATAAAAGATGGATCTCATACATTAATTTAAGGTAAAAGTATTCTTAAGAAGACTTCTATAGCAGGCTTTGCAAAATAATGTCGATTGAATTGCAAAGGTCAGGTACTCGTATTGGGGATAATCCTATGTAATATACATAAAATAGAAAACTTGACCCTTGCCGTCAGGAAAAATACATGTAAGAGACAGAAGTACCTACTTAAAGAAATGGCAAAACGTACACAGACTAGAGATAAATGAACAGCATTTAGTCTTACTGCTTACTAATATTATAAATGCGAATGTGGGGATGGGTGTTTGTTACTCAATGACGTCAGAACGGTAGAACGGATCTGGTTGAAATTTAGCAAAGAGATAGAATTTAGACTGAAATAGCACATAGGCTACTGTTTACATACATATACACTCACGCCTGTAATCCCCGAAGGGGTAGGCAGAGGTGTAACCAGTACACCCACTTTTCGCCGAATTTCGGTCCCATAATGTGATAGGGGGCGAGCCTATCGCCATACCGGGCACATGTTCCAGACTCCGGGCTAATACTGAGAATTTCTAGATAGAAAAACCCAATATCACTTTACCCGACCCGGGGATCGAACCCAGGACCTCAGCACAGCAATCGTAACGCATGCGCAATTACAACTGCGCCACCGAGGCAGTCAATCAAAAGGTATCTTTATGTACGAGATAATGATACTTGCCACAGCTCTTCACTTCCCAAATCTCAATCATTAATTAGACTACGTTCAAACTGAAAGATTATTGCAAAGCCTATGTTAAACACACACACACACAGACTAACGCACATATCCTCTTCTATTCTGAAATTTGTATTATTTTCTAAGTTCTATAGCATAAATAAACAAAAATGAGAGAAGACACTGACACCTGTAACACAGGTTTTTACCTGGCTTCAATTAACCTTTGTATCATATTATTATACCAATAAATTATTAATATTATTAAGAAAAAAACTTCCAAGCTAATCAAGGTATGAGCTTCGAACTAATTGCAATAATTGACCAGGCCACAGATCAGCCTGACAATGCAGTAGTAACAATATGAATTGATGTAAACCCTAATAACAAACATAGAGAACAAACGGGAAGCCAACCACAAAGAGCTTCGGAGTCTCTTTGACAGAATTGAAAATGAGGTTTGTCGAACATACAAAGGTAGGTCATGTTGGTGCTGGATGAATATTTGGTCCAATCTAATGCAAACAGGACAGAAGACCCGCTGTTTGTGAATATTTTAAATATGGATTTGATATAAATTATTAATAAGATAACATTTATGAATCATCTACACTTCCCTATATTATGGTTGAGGAGGCCCATGACTGGCACATGCGTCATACTCGTACGGGTGCTGCTCGTGTGGACTGGTCTGCTCAGACTGTTTCAGTAAGGACTAACTGCTTTAACAAATTTTCATCATTCTCACGACGGTCATGTGCGGCACTAGGTCTTGTAATGACTCTTATTTCACAATATTCCAATAAGGCAACTTAACATACACTGAGTTGCTCTAAACTAATGTAATTAAACTTAAATCGTATATTCATTGTATGACCAACTTGTTAACCGGTGTGAAAAGAGCAACGCTAGAGTTTCTTGCCCGTTCTTCCTTAGCGAAACTGCATTCCAAACTGGCGGTAGAGTAAAAAAAATTACTGAATCTAAATAATGTATAACATTTCATGGATTCAATAAATATTTGATTTAGATTTTGGAATGCTTGAGTTGTGTTTGAGTATTCGCGCGTTCGAGACAAGGCTATTCTCCATACTCTTGACTTGAACTCTGATTGCCCGATGTGTAGTGCAAGTAAGATTTGAGATTTGACAGCTAATGTACCAGGTTATCACGGTTTTAAGCAATAATCAGCTTCTGAAGCGCAGCGGGTAAATTGCCGGCTGAGAAACGAGAGCCCGTGGGTGCGATTCCGAGTCAAATGTTTGTGTGACCAAGATATATTAGTTTCGGATCTGGGTGTTGTGGGACCTTACTCCGTTGTATTTCTGGATACCCACGATACAGATTTTTGTCGGGTCAGAACTATGTGTGACGGTCGGGTGTACTTTATTATTTATTTTTATTATCCAATAAACAATTCGAGCCTATAACGGTCATGTTAATAAATGGTATCTTTATGGAATCCTGGAAATATTAATTACAACTTATAGGCATAAACATCATATTTTTGGCTGGATGCCAAACTAGTTAATCATTTACAAGCCCAGGAATTTTCTATTATGTTATTAGCTATCATTAAAATAATAAATACACCAAACAGTCACACACATACTCTGACCCCGCACTAGGTAAAACCTCTATCGTGGGTATCAACAACTACAAGGCACTACAGTCCCACAACACCCAGACCTGAAACAAATATCTGTCTATGGGCATCGAACCCACGGCCTCTCGTTTCACAGCCGGCTACACTTTATACGAATGTGCCAAGCAATGTTTCAAAAATGTTTTACAAGATCATACGACTGCTAGAGAGCAATATTTTAGGCGAAATCTCTTCACTGTAAAAACACAAAATGAAATGAACCGTCTATTTTTAACTGATGTTAAGTTACTCTTTAAGTGAAGCTTCATTGTGCGCAATGAGTGTTAAATTCCAAAGTGTAATTTGTATTGTAACGTTACATGTGCGACGTGTCAATTACCAGAGACAAATGTTTGTGTGACCGACAGATATTTGTTTCGGATCTGGGTGTTGTGGGACTGTAGTCCCTCGTAGTTCTTGACACCCAAGATACAGGCTTTACCTAGTGTGGGGTCTGAACTATGTTTGTGAATGTTGGGTGTAAAAAAAGTTCCGTGTGCATTAAGTAGCAAGAGGCAATCATGTCGGCTGCTTCACACTACGCTTAAAGGACCCAAGATTATAAAGGGATCACGGGGGTCGCTGCACAGCGGGGGATGTGCGGCCTTTATATATATATACATATTTTTATTCATATATTCATGGTGTGACCCTGAGACGGGTGGCAGTGCGATACATCGTGCTGATGCTGTAAAAATTGCAGGGTATCTAGCCCAATAAGAGACAGGCCGTAAAGGCATGGCGCAGGGATGGTTCCTCAGCAATCCAGAGTACACTCAGGATCGTCCTACGTGTGCTGCAGAAGGCTACCGCGGGGTTTATAGTCGGTACGCTGGCGTACGAAAATTGGTTAGGGTCCTGGTCTAGTAGTCCTTCGGGTAAACTGGGTCGGAATGTCGCTGAGTCCGGCCATAACCGGAGATAACCATCTGTCCTCCCCCGAGGACCAGAAGGTATTGGTAAGATGGATTTTCCCCGCGGCAAAAAAAAGGTAGAAGACACCACAAATCTGTTGCTAAATATTATAAATTACTTTACAAAGCATAATATATCTCAAAATTCTTTGTCCCATTTTATAATAAGCCCAGGATGAGCGCCAAGAAAGTTTCTATCTCGAAAAATTAAAAATATCAATGTTTAACTACCTTTCTTCCGAGGCTAAGCGCATTACTTCCCTCCCGAGGTATTTTTATTTATTTAACAAGTTGTTCGTACAATAGAAACTGCGAATTACGACACGATATCGGATTAGAGGTTTTTTTAAATTAAAACAATAACTCGTGTTGCTGGTGTATTTAATTATTTAACGCTATTTGTGTTAAAATAGCCTGAGTCAGGATAACCGAGATTAACTTATTTTTATTGAGAAATTACGATGTTATTGTTCTTGGAAAGACTGCGTGGCGTAGAGATCAATTAGCAGGCTGAGAAACGACAGGATGTGGGTTCGATTCCTGCATCGAGACAAAAGTTTGTAATTCTCAGTATTAGCTCTGAGTCTGGTATTTGTGTTCGGTATGGCGATAGGCTCGTCCCCTATCACACTGTAGGACCGAAATTCGGCAAAAAGTGGGTGTACTGGTTACACCTCTGCCGACCCCTTCGGAGACTAAAAAGGCGTGAGTGTGTGTTATTGTGTATGTTATTATTATTATGTAAACTTATATATTTGTATATGTTTATCGTATGTCCTTCTTCATTTTTGGGCACGTACTATGTTCTTCCACAAATACCCTTGGCATTAAGTCCACCTATATATTATACATATAAACTGTACATAAATAAATAAATAGACAATTGCTTTTAATTGTCTTTGTCTTTTAAAGCACTGCCCAATCAGAAGCAGTGATCTGCTTATGTATGTATCACAATTTACTGATACCAAGAAAACGTGAAGCACTTAAATATATATTCTATTTCATCAAAAATGGTTTTACATAGCCTTCATAACAAAGGAGTACCCAGATATCAACATTCTTAATAGCGTTACAAAAATTGTACTACAAATAAAATGCCCCAAACCCTTACCCTAGCTATAACCAGCCCGCTAACAAATGCTGTGGATTCGAGAAGGACCTCGATATCTCACGCCACAAGACAACAGCCATAAACTAGTACACAAAATGCACACACGATAAAAACAACCCAATACCACCTTTATCAGTTCAAACAATAGATCGAGTTCGCCATCGGGAAAAATAAGTCCGAACACATTCCGAGTCTGTAGCCGGGAAAAACCGAATTCTTTTCAAATAACCCAGAACAAAAGGGCTAATTTGTTCATTTTAAAAACAAAAAAGTCGGCATCGCGCCCCCTGCCCGAAAGGATAACTTATTGTATCCGCAAAAACAAAGGTCCCTTTCATCTGGTGCTGTGAAAAATGCCCGCTGAAGGCTCGATGGCAAATGGTGACGGAACGGCTCAATTCTTTCAAGAGGAATGTGTCTTTTGTACAACTGAATCTTAATTAGAATCCGCCCAGTGGCCAATTTGAGAATTCGCGTTTATGTAAATGAAGATTAAGATATTAAAGAGTCCTGTCCTTAAATAACATAATTTTATCTCAAATGTTTTACCGACATAAGTTTGCGCTTGGGTTGGGTATATAAGATGTTTTGCTCCGGGTATAAAGTGGCGACTTTATGACTTTGTCCGACGCAGATAATAGTTATTACAGATTGTGTCCTACATTGGAGTGTTGTACCAGTGACGTATATCAGGATCTATAGATTGGCCAAAATTATGGCATCTTTTAACATAGTATGGACAAACCTAGTCAAGTATATATATGTTTAGATAAATAGGCTTGCGTTTGACCACTATCTCGCGTGATGATGTGGTCTACGGTGGAGCACGCCTTTTTTTTTTTTTTTTCGCGGGGGAAAACGCTTTATCGCTACCGCTCCATCCTGGGGGGAGGTGGAGTGGTTATGTTGGACTCACCGGTCTTACGACCCAACGATAAGCCGTCCAGTAGAGATGGAAATTTCTGAACGGTCGTTGGGCCGAGTCCCTAACACTATTTACACCCTACACCGTAATGCCAACCAAAACCCCGCGGTGGCCTTCTTCAGCGCATTATGGTCGGCCTCGGGTTCTTGAGGCTAAGTCGCCCCAACTTCTACCGGAACCTACCATGCGCAGTGCCGCGTAACGGCTCATCTCTAAAGTGGGGCGGGTTTGTTCAGAAATCCCCGCACACCTAAGGACGCCACGGTGGAGCACGCCTAAAAGATACCTATTCACTCTTGACTTAAATATATTCAGGTTATAATTTTCGGAAAATATAGACCCCGGCAAAGAGTTCCACTCTAGGGATTTTGCGAATATTCGCATCCGCGTCCGTAATTGCGGAGCAAGATAAATGTACAAGCAAAACGCTTCGTGCGCACTGATGGAATATCAACCATGTATCGATGATGCTTCGCCGTGTCTCTTGGCGTCCGATGATGGAAAGGGGTTGGGGATATCCTACTAATATTAAAAATGCGAATGTTTGGATGGATGGATGGATGTTTGTTACTCAATCACGCTACAACGGCTGGACGGATTTGGTTGAAATTTGGCACAGAGATAGATTATAGTCTGGAATAGCACATAAGATACTTTTTATCTCGGAAAAAGTTCCCGTGGGATTGTTTCGTTTTAATGTAATAGCGTAAGATTGGATTGGATGGATTTTATACCTTTCCTTTCAAACACCACGCGGGCAAAGCTGCGAGCAACATCTAGTATAATAATATAATGGACATCAAAGTTTAAAAGGATATTTAAGGTGTCTAATTATTGTTATAAACAAGAATAGCAAATTGCGATATAAGCTTTGCTTTGTCACTTGTTGCTAGGGTCAACGGATAATAGTGTTAATATTGCTAAAACAGCACTAGTTACTATTATGATAAAAATGTTTTTAGTGCCAAAGGAAACCATTTTACACGTTACACTTTAATAAACTTTAAACTTTTAATTAACGAAGTGCTGACGCTCTTGACAGATTCGTCTTCAGCATGAATGGTCCGGATTTACCAGAATTATTTCAAATGAATTATTTATTGAATCCGCGAAATGTTATAGATTATTTAAATTCAGTCAATCTTTTTACTTAACTGACAAGAAACTGTAGCGTTGCTCTTTTTGAAAACTTATTAACATACTCTAGCTGTTGCTCGCGTGGAGGTTATTTTCGGGAGCAGAAGTATACAATCCAAGGAGTTGTCTTCTGCACTGAGGCACCTGTAGCGATTGTCCTGACTGTCAAGTGTTGTGCCTGAATCTAGAGATTGCACCTAAAGAATACCTCATAAGTTAACCCTCACTTTGCCCCTTTTGGGGATGATTTAGCAAAAACGTTGAAACAAGTATTTCTTTATTTCTTACCAAAAGCCTAAATATGAATTTTCAGATCTCTAAGTTGAAGTATTACGGATTGCCCATACAAACTTGCCATCCCTATTTCACCTTAGATAATTTATTGAGACAAAAGATAACCTATGTCCTTCCCCAGGATATAATCTATATCCTTGCAAAATTTCATCACAATCCGGTCAGCCGTTTAGTCGTGAAAAGGTAACAAACAAACAATCAAAATACATACAGACAGAGTTACTTTCGCATTTATAGTATTAGTATGGAAGTATCGATTTTGCGTTCACCTACTGGTCCGGTGTAATTTCTCCAACGGAGTAATTATGACCACAATGTCTCGTACCGTTCTATTCAATAAATAAACAATTATTGCCTTGACTTTGATTGACTGCCTCGGTGGCGCAGTTGTAATTGCGTATGACGACTGCTGTGCTGAGGTCTCGGGTTCGATCCCCGGGTCAGGTAAAGTGACATTGGGTTTTCTATCTAGAAATTATCAGTATTAGCCCGGAGTCTGTAACCATTGCCCAGTATGGCGATAGGCTCGCCCCCTATCACATTGTGGGACCGAAATTCGGCGAAAAGTGGGTGTACTGGTTACACCTGTGCCTACCTACCGGGGATTACAGGCGTAAGTGTATATTTATGTATGTAAATACCACTAAAATATTGCGATATAAATCTACTTGTTCTTTAATTCTGGATACATTATGTTACATAGATAAATTTAGTGATTATAATCATTTTGGGTTTTGTAGATTTTGCTCTGAATGACCATTGAGGATCAGAGCCAGGTGTAGCCGTGCATACAAACGTTTGTCTTGGCGCGGGGATCGAATCCACTACCTCTCGTTTCACATCCGACTCAGCCACGGGCGTCAATAACGCAAAAAAATGCAAATTTCATACACATTGCTCCTATATTTTATTGTAAACACCCTTCTTTGAATAACAGTATCCAATATTCGGGAAAAAATTGCGACCGCGACAAATAACATCATCGTCTTTAGGACCCAAAGAGCGGAAAATAGAAGCCAAGGGTTCCTAATCTGGTTTCAGTCACGCCTCTTTGAAGGGTGGCGTGAAGGTGTAAATGCAAAATGGAAGGGCAAAACTGATAAGACTTAGGATGGAGATGAAATGTAATAAAAAGAATGATTGTTTACAAAATATAGATATATTATATAGAGATGATACAACTTCTTGTCTCAGGTCTAAATAATAATTAAATACACAGCCTCCGTAGCGCAGCGGGCGAGTAGCCGTTTCTGAAAGGGAGACCGTGGGTTCGATTCCCGCACCGAGACAAATGTATGTGTGACAGACAGATATTTGTTTCGACTCTGGGTGTTGTGTGACCGTAGTCCCTCGTAGTTCTTAATACCCACGACACAGGTTTTACCGAGTGTGGGATCAGAACTATGTGTGTGACTGTTGGGTGTATTTTTTATTTAATATACATCTGGCCTTCCACGCTGGGGAATTTTGTATCATAAGTAGTAAAGACTACTGTCTTGCAACTCCTATCTGGAATAATTTGTGGCTCATACAAACATTTATTTCCCTTTCAGAATCAAATTTAGGACATCTCATTTCACACCCGTCTATACGGCCAACTAGGCGATTAGTGATAGATTAGTTAATTAGTGATTTAGCAAAAATGGAATATGGTTTTCATTCTTGGTCTTTTGCTAGTTCGTGACATTAATCGAGTTTTTTTGAATTTTCACCGGAACATAGTTGCAATGACTTAAAGTTTCCCCAAATCGTTTTTATAATTTGTCTTTTAAATTACAGTTTTAATGTGAATCCCAGAAAGTTCAAATATATAACATTCCTAGTTTAAATGAAATTGTTCCAGTCATTATCTTTTAATTCTATTGGATTTATTTATTTCACGAAATTAAATTATATTAAATTAATTGACTGCCTCGGTGGCGCAGTTTTTTTTTATGCTGGCACGGCAAAGTGACCGCACTGCACCTGATGGTAAGCGCAGTGCGGTCTAATTAGAGCATCGAGTAGCGAGAGACGATCTATCCCCCGCTACTCAACACAATCATGCCGGCCTGCTTCTTCACACTACGCCATGGGCAAGAAGGTGAAGAAGTGGTCGAGGGTCTATTGTCAGAGTACTCAGAAGGCCGCAAAATGGCCAAACATTGTACCCCAACTCTACACCCCGAAAAACCGGATGTACACTGGCTGATCTCGGAACGCGACACACTTGCGTGTGCCACTATGGCGGGTTTTACACCCTGTGTACGGTGGTCGCTATCCGGGCGGATATGAATATCCTACCAACAGCCACCACCAGTTGTAATGGCGTATGCGTTATGACTGCTGTGTTGAGGTCTCGGGTTCGATCCCCGGGTCGGGTAAAGTGACATTGGGCTTTTCTATCTAGAAATTCCTCAGTATTAGCCCGGAGTCTGGAATCTGTGCCCGGTATGGCGATAGGCTCGCCCCTATCACATTATGGGACCGAAATTCGGCGAAAAGTGGGTGTACTAGTTACACCTCTGCTTACCCTTTCGGGGATAACAGGCGTGAATGTATGTGTTTGTGTTAATTAATTCAGAACTAATGTGAGTCAATGCTCAACATATTCATCAACCGAAATCAGACTATCAATGTCAAATCGTAGACAAAAACAATCTAATATATTAGAAACAAACGTGGGTAGAGTAAATTACTTCAGTAAAACGAATTTAACAGAGTCGTTATCGCATAAAAGGTCACATGTGAGATTATTTTACCAACATCTATTAGTTCTTATCTTAAACTTAAACTATTAAAGTTTTTTGATGTAACATTAATCTCTTAAATGTTGTTACGAGTTTTATGTGTTTTGAGAAGAATGAATTTGGAAACAGGGGAATGCTATACACATTTATATTAGTTTGTAATTTTTTAAATGATTCCATATAGTAAATGTTAATTCGTCAGTGTTTCTTTTTGATGAAAACCTCCGTGGAGCAGCGGATGAGTAGCTGGCTGTAAAACCAGATGTCGTGCGTTCGATCCCCATACCGAGACAAATGTTTGTGTGAACTAAATTATTTATTAGGGGTCTGGGTGTTGGGAGACCACAGTCTGTAGTAGTTCTTCATACCTACGATACAGGTTTGACCTAGTGTGGGGTCAATGTTTGAGATTTTTGATGTATTGTTTATTTACAAGATAAACATTTAACTACATCGGATATCTGAATCATTGTCAGACGCATATCTCTATTTCCAAGACCTAAATAAGTAACAGCTTCTGTGACGTAGATAAGGAGTAGCGACTCCTATGCGTAAGATCTAAAGTTCAAACCACAGAAAATGTTCCATAGATTAATATTTGTTTCAGGTCTTGAAGTTGCTAGGTAAATAGAACCTTGTAGTTTCCGGTCTACGTATAGAGTTTGGCAGTTTCATTCGTTAGATGTTTTAATTTGAAAGTTGGTTGTATCCACTCTATGTTAAATCCACACCATATCGATACATCAAACCACAAAACAAGGGCCAAAAGAAACAAAAATATTTGATCCATTGTTTTCCTCGTAAAGGGTAAAGTTTCGGACAACTTCTGAACCGAGGTTTTTGTTTGTAGTTTTATCATATAAACTATGAAATGCGAAATCTTTTTTTAAACTTTATTTTTCCTTTATACGACAAAAAATGTTTATTATATTTCTTTCATATGCCTGTATGAAGAGACGTGGAAGACCAATGCTTGGATTAAATGTTATTCAATGTTAGATTATATTATTCCTGTTATTATGACTAAATAATCAAGATTTTGTTGTGTTAGTATTTAAGTAAATTATTAGATTAAATAAGTATGGAAAAGTTTTACAACTACCGTGTTCCCTCCTTCTTATGATCCTGGTCCTTTAGGCGTAGGGTGAAGAAGCTACTTAGCGGGCCCGCATCATTGTGCCAATTAGCGAGTTTATAGTTGTCTCTCGCTACTTGATACTCTAATAATATTCTTGAGACTCTGGTCACAATTTTTTTATACTGGCACGGCAAAGTGACTACACTGCACATGATGGTAAGCGTAGTGCCGTCCAATTAGAGAATCGAGTAGCAAGAGAAAATCTATTCCCCGCTACTCAACACAATCATGCCGGCCTGCTGTGTAGCTTCTTCACACTACGTCATGGGCAAGAAGGTGAAGAAGCGGTCGAGGGTCTAGTGTCAGAGAACTCAGAAGACCGCATTACGGCCAAACATCGTACCCCAACTCTAGACCCCCGATAAAAATACTTACGTAATAATTACGTAATTACGTAATCGAAAACCCCAATGTCACTTTTCCTCGATCCGGAGATAGAACCCGAGACCGCAGCACGGCATACCGCCTACGCGACACCAAGAAAGAAAAAATATTTTGTTTATTGGTACAATAGCAAAATATTAAATATCAGTATAATTTCACTGGCATGCGCTAGCTTACGTGGGCTTCACTTCTGGTCGCGCAAATCCCTTCCACTCTAGTACAGACACCGCTTTGATCCCGTGGCACGTTTTATATATAAACTAGCCTGGCCATTTACCAATTTATCTTAGAAATCGTTAAAATTTTTATGTTCTCGCTAGTATTTTATAGTGCGCTAGGGTTTCAGCTATGTGAAGTTTAGTTTTGTAAGGTATTTTTGTACAACTACTTTACATCCTTAACCTAAGTTCTGAAGAGAAATGAACCACTTCTTTTTGCCTTATATGCCGTTTTGTTTTTAATATACATTTTTAGTTCATAGAGTTTAAACTGCGTAAGTAGATAATAGGCAATAAACATTTATTTATTATTTAATGGATTCAGGGTATTATAGAACACATCTTTCGATTTCGAAATCCGAATCGAGAGCGTCATCTTTTATTAAAATTCATATTCATACATACATATACACTCACGCCTAACGGTAGGCAGCGGCTTTGCTGTGCCCTGGTATTGCAGAAGTCTATGGGCGGCGGTGACTACTTACAATCAGGTGGCCCGTCAGCTTGTCTGCCTATTGAGGCACTAAAAAAACGCCTGTAATCCCTGAAGCGGTAGGCAGAGGTGTAACCACAGGCGTGGCTCCCTGCACCGGAGGCACTGATGCAGGTCGAGCAGGAGGCGTCGTGGTTTGGGGCAGCGATGTCGCGCGTCTGCGACGCGGCCATGCCCCGAGTCCGAAGTCGTCCCGAGAAGCGCCAGGTGTTCTGGTGGTCGGCGGAACTTACGCTGTTACGTGTCTCCAGCGTGGCCGCACTTCGTCGCCTCGCCAGACACCGTCGTCGTCGGATCCGACTTTCTGGCGACGAGGACCAGGAGCGGCTGCTTCACGGCCTTCACAGGGAGGCTAAGAGAGCGCTGCGCGTGGCAATAACAAGGGCAAAGTCTGCAGCTCAGGAGGAGTTCCGGGGTACTCTCGATAACGACCCTTGCGGGCGTCCATATCGCGTGGCGATGAGAAGGTATCGCCCCTGGGCGCCCCCACTGACTCAGAGTCTCCGGGGCGATCTAGTTGAAGAGGTCGTCGCAGCTTTGTTCCCTGCCACTGTGAATGTCACTCCTCCAGCGATGGCGTCACACACGTCGACGCCATCGTCGTTAAGTTCGGCAAGGGTTGTTTCGGAGGTTTCGCCCGAAGAATTTCGGGCGGTAGTGCTTCGGCTACGGGGCAAGAAGACGGCCCCAGGTCTCGACGGTATCCCCGGACGTGCATGGGTGTTAGCCGTCGAGCATCTGGGTACTAGGCTCCGTGGCCTGTTCTCCGCGTGTCTGGAGCAGGGCCGTTTTCCGTCTCAGTGGAAAACTGGGAAATTAGTCCTGCTCAAGAAGGAGGGGCGGCCTGCAGAGTCGCCATCGGCCTACCGGCCCATCGTGTTGCTCGATGAGGTTTGCAAGCTCTTCGAGCGTATTGTTCACGCTCGCCTCGTCGAGCATCTTGAAGGGGTCGGGCCGGACCTGGCACAGTGCCAGTACGGGTTCCGGCAAGGCCGATCGACAATACACGCGATTTTGCGGGTCAAGGCACAAGCGGAGGATGTAGTGGCTCGTGGTGAAGTGGTGGTGGCGGTGTCTCTAGACATCGCCAACGCGTTTAACACTTTACCCTGGGCCTGCATAATGGAAGCACTGCGGTACCACGTGGTGCCAACGTATCTTCGGCGCCTGGTGCACTCGTATCTCTCAGATAGATACATAGTGTATCCGGGCGCCAACGGTTGGCACCGAAGAGCGATGGCATGCGGTGTTCCACAGGGCTCAGTCTTGGGCCCTCTCTTGTGGAACATCGGCTACGATTGGGTGCTCCGTGGTACCAACCCCCAAGGTGTCGCTGTCGTCTGTTACGCGGACGACACACTGGTGACAGCGACGGCCAGGTCTTTCCAGGAGGCCACCATGCTCGCCTCGTTCGCAACCGAACAGGTGGTGGCCAGGATTCGGCGACTGGGCCTTAAGGTGGCCCTCAACAAAACCGAGGCCCTTTGTTTTCACAGGCCTCGGATTCGGCCACCTTTTGGGCTCCAAATAATTTTGGAGGGGGTGCGGATTCCCATCGGCTGAAAAATGAAGTACTTGGGATTGATTCTGGACAGCCGATGGGATTTCCGTGCCCATTTTGAGGAGTTGTCGCCGAAATTGGTGCGGGCGGCGGGCGCGCTCGGGCGCCTGCTGCCGAACCTGGAGGGACCTAGTAACCCTTGCCGAAATTTATACGCCGGAGTCGTGCGGTCAATGGCCCTGTACGGATGTCCCGTATGGGCCGAGTCCCTGAAAGCCCGCTGCGTAGCCTTGCTGCGCAAACCGCAGCGTTTGGTGGCGCAGCGAATAGTAAGGGGCTACCGCACGGTCTCCCACGAGGCGGCCTGCGTATTGGCCGGCACACTCCCTTGGGAGTTGGACGCCAAACTCCTCTCGTCAGCGTTCCTCTGGCGGGAGGAGGCGTCCAGCCGCCGTCAGGAGAGACTGGCCCCGAGGGAGATTGCGGCCCGGTTTCGCAGAACCGCCATGGAGGAGTGGCATTCCAGGCTGGATAGCCCGACTGGGGGCTTGAGGACTGTCGCGGCAGTGCGTCATGTCCTAAAGAGATGGCTAGACAGGCGCCACGGGGCGCCTACGTTCCGACTGACACAGGTATTAACGGACCATGGGTGTTTCGGTTCCTTCCTGTGTCGGATCGGAAAGGAGGTGTCTGCCGTGTGCCACCACTGTGGCAACTGCCGCGAGGACTCGGCCCAACATACGTTGGAGGAGTGCCCAGCCTGGGACGATGAGCGCAGCGCTCTAAGAGCAGTCGTTGGAGGAGACCTCTCGCTGCCGGCCGTGGTGTCGTCCATGGTCGCCAGCCGGAGGTCCTGGCGTGCGGTGGCCCACTTCTGCGAGAACGTCATCTCGCAGAAGGAGAGTGCTGAGAGGGATCGGGAACGATATGATCCCTCCCGCCGCCAGAGAAGACGTAGGAGGCGCCGGGTTGACGACTGACCGGCGTCTCCCGCCCTGTGGAATGGGGGCGTTTGAATTCCACCACGGTAACCCCTGCCTGTCGTACGAGGCGACTAATAGGGGCCATCGGGGGTCGCGGGCGCGCAGCGGAGGGCTGTTAGCCCGTATCGATGCACTCCCAAATTCGGAGCATCGTGCGACCCCGAGATGGACGGCAGCGCAGGTGGTAAGGCCTCGTTCGCTGTCGTTGTTCGGTGCGCGGGGGCTCCTTAGCCCTCCATGGAGATGGGCTGCTACGCAGCACCGCGCAGGGGCGATTCCGGCTGCAATTCTAGCACTCCTTAGAATACCCCGGGATCGCTCCGCAAGCGCCGAAGAAGGCCACCGCGGGGTTTTAGCTGGTAGTGTCGGGTGGGTTGTATATAGGGGTTAGGGACTCGGCCCAGCGGCAGCACGGATGGCCATCATCCGTGCGAGGGGGATGCTGGGTCGTAAGACCGGCTAGTCCAGCATACCCGTTTTATTCTTAATCCGCTTCCCTCCGGAGCGGGCGGCAGTAATAAAACGCTTTCCCCGCGACAACAAAAAAAAAAGAGGTGTAACCATAACACCCACTTTTCGGTATTTATTACGGTCCCAGAATGTGATAGGGGGCGAGCCTATCGCCATACCGGGCACAAGCAGTAAGTTATTTAAATTCAACACTGGCATTCACGTTTCGAATACTTATTTATTGTTTCCACTAATCGTGAACATGCAACGAAGATTCGCGTTACAGATGTCGCATGCGACTTATCTTTGCAGTCCGTACCACTCTCAACTAGGTTATCGTTGTGAAGGCATATTTGGCTGCGAATTATCGCTTATTAACAATGACGAAAAATATCACGAGGAAAGTAGCATATCATAAGTATGTCCTTAGTCCTTTAGGCGTAATGTGAAGAAGCTAAACAGCAGGCCGGCATGATTGTGTTGAGTAGCGGGGGATAGACTGTTTCTCGCTACTTGATCCTCTATCTGGACGGCACTGCGCTTACCATCAGGTGCATTGTGGTCACTATGCCGCGCCAGAATAAAAAAAAAGTCCAAAAAGAAATATGGAATGTATGAAGACCATCAAAGATATGCCAGGATATTGAATGCATATCCCCTCTCTTATTAGAGGAAGCCTATACTGGGCTGTAGCACAAAACAAGCTTGATTATAATTCATCTAACCCAAACCTTCAACTCGTCTAAAACGCCCTAATTACATAGAATATTATTTACTCCAAAGCAGACACTACCCCAGAGATTTATGGCTTTTAATTTCTTTTTTTTGCCACTGAAATTTTTTCCCTTTTCGCCGAGATAGGAGAGTGACAGAATTAAATTTATTGCGTAAATTAGTTTTTTTGCGCTTCACACTTTGTAAAGAGCTGGCGGATCAGCCGTGGCTATGCGCAGTAATACAAAGAATATAAATAAAATTATTAAGTTATAAAACCTTTGTATATAATTTCATTGAATTGAAAATTTAATATAATTCTTTTGAATATTTTCGGGATCCTTGCCAGGACAGAAATGTTCTTTTTATATTAGAACTAGGTCGCCAACCCTTTTATGCTCTGTTCTATTAATGCTGTTGATGAAAATATTGTTGGAGCCAATTAGATCACGGATTCTTTAATAATGAACAGTCTTTTTCGTAATTAAAATAAGGCGGGGATGACTATTCGCTTCACACTGGGCATTAAATGACGTGTCTTCTCTAAAATCCCTTTTAGCTAGATAATCATCTAGTGATAACTATTTTTAATTTTTATAATGTAAAATGTTGTTCATGAGAAATAATAGTCTCCCATATATACACACATTGAAATAAAACGAATTTTACTGATTTTATCGCGGTTTGTTTTACTTTACAGCCTTTATAATCAGGGGGACTAAATTGTGTGTCGGGGGTCTTATACATACACAATCACGGCTGCATCCCATGGGGATAGGTAAAGCCAAAAAAACTCACAACCTAAGATCCTTACACACTTCTTTCTAAACTTTCCATCCACATTCGCACGACAGATAGTTATCGTAAATTGCCTTTCACCCATCCATATGTCCAAACCACCTCAACATAATTCTTTAACTCATAATGTTTTTTTTACTATCTTAAGTCTTCCTTAACGACATACACGTACCTATCTGAGCTTTATTATAAACAGATTTAAAATAGATTCTGAGAATTACTTTCATATATGTTTTACACCAAAATATCCAGAGTATTAGATATCCTTATTGTAATAATAAGATCTGTAACAAGAATCCACTCAATGAGGCCCACTTGTAGCTCGAATCTGCCGTTTATATTTAATACTTCCCATTTTAATAAAATAATAGATCTTCGGGGTAAACGAACCAAATTTCCTCATATTCAAGCACTTTGTATATACGAATTCCTTGAAGCCGCTTGTTATTTCATTTCTCGTTGTATTTTAAATATCTTCGGCAGATGTTTGCTTATTTACAAATTGATATTTTTTTTATCCTGGCACGGCAAACTGACCACGATGGTAAGAGCAGTGCCGTCCAATTAGAGTTGCGAGAGACAATCTATCCCCCGCTACTCAACACAATAATGCCGGCCTGCTACAATACGCCATGGGAAAGGTGAAGAAGCGGTCAAGGGTCTAGTGTCAGAGTGCTCAGAAGGCCGCAAAATGGCCATTTATCGTGCCCTAACTCTAGACCCCCAAATGATAACACACACATACACTCACGCCTGTAATCCCCGAAGGGGTAGGCAGAGTAGCAAACAGTACAGCCATTTTTCGCCGAATTTATTTCGATAAAATGATAACTTATTACGTTACATAAAGCAATAGAACAGTATGCAGTGCAGTCAGTACACCTTTAGGGTTAGTAAAAATGACTGCCTAGGTGGCGCACTTGTAATTTCGCATGCATAACGTCTGCTGTGCTGAGGTCTCGGGTTCTACCCCGGGTCGCGTAAAGTGATAATGGGTTTTTCTGTTTAAAAATACACGATATATTATGCACGAAATGACGATAGGCTCGCCCCCTATCACATTATGGGATCGTTATAAATTCCTGGAAAAGTGGGTGTACTGGTACACCTCTGCCTATTCCTTCGGGGATTATAGACGTGAGTGCATATCTTTATATATATAATTCTACTGTACGTGTGTATATCACTGAACTCCTCCTAAACGGCTGGACCGATTTGAATGATTTTGTATGCGTTTGGGTGGCGCCCTGGATGGTTTAGATTCATAAATCAGCCCGGCAAATGGCGCGGCAGTCGGTGTGGCGCTGCTTTTACGGGCAAGACGACGTCTGCCGGGCCCACTATTAATGTATAAACTATATTTATAGCTTCATCCGTTTATATAGCATTTTTTACACTGAAACAAAGATTTAGTGTTCCTAAGATTTTTAATTATCGACTCAAGAACTAATTACATTCTTTAGCTGCAACTACAAATCTTCCATTGACTCGTGTTCGGGAGTTTAAGATAGAAAAACTACTCTTTGAAGTTATTTGGCGAATAGTACTGGAATAGTGGCTTCTTACACGTGTTGTCTAATTATAGAATTTAGACCATAGACATTTGCTCGCAGTGTGATACTTGATAATTGGGTAGTTTGCTAAAACAGAATCAAAATTGCTTGAAAATAAGGTCACAATATTTACTTTAAATATTAGTATAAGCAAAAATTTGTGCGTAGTGGGAACATCCCACTATCTCCCTTGTACAACGGCACAGTAATGGCCATTCTGAGAGGTGACGTTACGGCTCATTACATGCATCTTTTTCTTTCTCTTAATTAATACATTAATTTACTTATTATGGTTCGGATTTAAAAAATATTTCGATAATAGGTTTTAGGTAATGTAAATTGTTAATTAAAAAATCGTATCTACTACCCTAACTATTGTATAGCCACTGTACATAATAATAATACTAGCCTTGTATTATACACTATCCCACTGCTGGGCACGGGCCACCTTTACTAAAGGTGTAAGAACTTAGTCCATCACACTGGCCTAATGGGGATCGATAGACTCCACATACCTCGAAACTCTTATTTAAAATACTCAAATATCCAGGTTTCCTTTCGCTGATTGCATTTACCGTTAAAATAAGCGATAAAAAGCAAAACTGATGTAACTTTAGAAAAGCCCAAGGTGTATGCCCTTTGAGTTGGTCTGGCACTTCCAACTAGGTGAACACTGATAAACAAAAATACCTACTTATAACCTATAACACCTCAAAATTTGGCATCCTCTGTGGTGCAGTAGGCGCGTAGCCAGTTATGAAACGAGAGGCCGTGGGTTCGATTCCCACACCGGGACAAGTGTTTGTGTGACAGACAGATACTTGTGTCGGGGGTCTGGGTGATATGTGACCAAAAGTCTCGTATTCCCTGATACCCAGGACACAAGACTATGTGTGTGACTGTGGGGTGTTCCATAAAAAAGCGAGAAAATAAAACCATTCTATACTCATTTTACACATACATTTCCAAATAGATAAAATTCGGCGAAAAGTGGGTGTACTGGTAATACCTCTGCCTACCCTTTCGGGGAGTACAGTCGTGAGTAAATGTATTTCCAAATAATATCTCAATATTTTTTTCTGCAGGCATCTCGGATCACATCAGTAATATGTCGTTACCAAACTCTCTTTAGGGTGCAAATCAATTTGCCCAATGCAGTTTCGATGTATAATTGAGTTCGTTTGTGCTCGAGTGTCGCAGGGCCGGACCCTTCGCACGAGCCATTAATTTTTAACACCCTACTGAATATTGTAGTTGTGTAAAACTGTTTTGATGTATGGGAATGCTGACGCGCCTTAATCCCGTGGTAGTACGGTTTTCTGAATTTATTGGATAAAAATGAAGAGGGTCTCGAACTGTATTTTTTATTTAATGTGCATTACGTGATATATTTGATTTTGAAATAAAACGAAATTTACGGATTCTATCACGGTTTATTTTACTAGAGTCCTCCCCATGACCATGAAGGCTGTAAAACTTTCGAAACGTTGGGTTAAAAAAGTAAAATAAACCGCGATAGAATCCGTAAATTTCGTTTTATTTCAATGTATACTATTCGCGTAAACATAAGAAACCACAATTAATTTTTTTTAGACATCGTTTATCTAGGGACACTTTCCTATATAGGCATTGTCTTATGTTTTACGATCTTATATTTATATTTAAAACTGACTGAATTTCTATCCGAAAAAAAAAGTCGCCCATTTCTCTTCTTCAATTCAATACTTGTAAATTTTAGATGAGTATTTTTTATCCATTTAAATTGTACCGTGTGAATTAGCAAGTGGTATTAAAACGTACGCCTATATCTTCGAAGGGGTAGGCAGAACTGCACTGATGATCTACTGAGCCTATTTTCATCCCAAAGATTTTAGATGGTATTATGATATCAATTTTTCTTTCTTTTAAAACTGGCAACTAATCCATTGGTTCTGGTATTATTGGTGTTTATGGGTTGTAGAAACCACTTATGATCGGATGAATCATTTACTAGATTACTAAACTGTTCTAAAAAAACGCCCTTACGAAATCTAATAATAAATACACTCAATAGTCAGAAAAATAGTTCTAACCCCACACTAGGTAAAACCGTGGTGTGTCATGGGTGTCAAGAATTTCGAGGGATCGTTCCACTTCACCCAGACCTGACACAAATATCTGTCTATCAAACATTTGTGTTGGTGCGGGAATCAAACCCACGGCCTCTCATTTTACAGCCGGCTACTCGGCCGCTGCGCCACGGAGGCTGTAAAGATATTCCAAATTATATCAGTGTTCTTTAATTACACTCTGAGTATTTTTGTGTTTTTTTTACCCTGGCATGACAAAGTGACCACACTACACCTGATGGTAAGCGCAATGGGTCCAGTTAGAGTATCAAGTAGCGAAAAACAATCTATTCCTCGGTACTTAACACAATCAAGCCGGTCTGCTGTTTCTTCTCTCTACGCCATGGGGTAGGAAGGTAAAGAATCGGTCGAGGGTCTAATGTCTAAGCATTCAGAAGTCCGCAACATGGCCAGACGTCGTACCCCAACTATAGACCCCCTATAAAAACCGAATGTACACTGGCTGACCCCGGAACACGACACACTTGCTATGACGGGTTTTACACCCTGTATACGGTGGTCGCTATGCGGGCGGATATGACTATCCCACCTCCAGCAAAAGTATGAGAATTCTTGCAACAGATAGAACTGCATCTCTCTAGCATCTCTACCATAAAGAAGTAAGAATACCATTACAAGATCTCACCAACTGGCCCGTAATCTTTAACATTTCCCTCACATTTGGTTATACTACATTTTTGTGTTATATTAAGGAAAACAAAGGCCATATCTGTTTTATTGACGTACGGGAAGGCGTTATCGGAATTCCTTTATTTGGTTCTCTTTACGATTGATTTGAATGGGGAATATTTATTGTTTGTATGGTTAAGTGTTTTACGAGATATTTCGTGGTTTATGATTATTTATTTTACAGTATTTTCGAAATTAGCAGCGATTGCGTAGATGGTTGCGATACGGACTATCTTGACCAGAGACGTGAGTTCGAAACCAGCCCAAATGACATACACCTCTGACTTTTCTAAAGTTATGTGTGTATTAAATGTTGATTATCGCTTGCTTGAACGGTGAAGGAAAACATCGTGAGAAAACCTGCATATCTGAGAATTATTATACGAATTTCGAAGGTGTGTGAACCAACCAACCCGCATTAGGCCAGCGTGGTGGACTAAGGCCTAACCCCTCTCATTAGTAGAGGAGGCCCGTGCTCAGCAGTGGGACAATGTTTAATACAGGGCTTGTTTTATTATGATTTTTTATATTAAAAAGTACGCAATATTTTAAATCTAATTTGCACCTGTGCGTAACCAGGCCTGATAATTCTGTATAATTGTAAATTAAACATATAATACACCTTTATCATAATTATTTAATTACATATGATGGTTAGCGAGAGAAAAGCCCGTCTTTTGATATGGCTTGACGACTGATCTGACAAGTGGGACGGCTTAAAGTCCCTTGGGGCTTGAAGGGTTTCATATTATGGTGTGCTAAGATCACATAGCTCCGAGCCTTCCTATAGTCTTATTAAATCCTCTTAACTACATATAATTTATTAAATCTTGTGTTTAGAGCCTTTGTTCACGTCACGCTTGTATCCTAAAAGGCGCAGACAGATATATTACACTACACAAGTAATTCAAATTTTCCTTTGGTACGAAAAAAGGCATTTAAGCTAGCTTTTTTTATCCTGGCACGACAAAGTGACCACACTGCACCGGATGGTAAGCGCAGTGCCGTCCAATTAGAGTATCAAGTAGCGAGAGACAATATATCCTCCGCTACCTAACACAATCATGCCGGCCTGCTTTTTCACACTACGCCATGGGCAAGAAGGTCAAGAAGCGGTCAAGGGTCTAGTGTCACCGGGCCCTAGTGTCAGAGTATTCAGAAGGATGCAAAACGGCCAAACATCACACTCCAACTCTAAACCCCCGACAAAAACCGGATGTACATTAGCTGATCCCGGAACGCGACACATGTGCGTGTGCCACTATGGCGGGTTTTACACCCTGTGTACGGCGGTCGCAATCCGGGCGGATATGAATATCCTACCACCAGCTAAAACACAATACAAAAACAGCCTTGCTGTCATTGGTATAGTTTTGGCGCCAAAAAAACTGTAAAATCTGGTATACGTAATCAACGCATATCATAAACTTACATACATACATACATACACTCACGCCTGTAATCCCCGAAGGGGTAGGCAGAGGTGTAACGAGTACACCCACTTTTCGCCGAATTTCGGTCCTATAATGTGATAGGGGGCGAGAGCCTATCGCCATACCGGGCACAAATTCCAGACTCCGGGCTAATACTGAGGAATTTCTAGATTGAAAAACCCAATATCACTTTACCCGACCCGGGGATCGAACCCGAGACCTCAGTACAGCAGTCGTAACGCATGCGCAATTACCACTGCGCCACCGAGGCAGGCATCATAAACTTATGTCGAGTGACATTCCACGACAGAGATATTTCGAGTAAATATTTTTTTTATTTATTTAGTTAGAAAAAGCACACCAGTAGCACATGCATTAAAATATTACAAAAATATGTTATAAATAAATACAAGTTCTGATGCACCTGCTTATTGAAGGTGTGTGCAACATTCACAATTTTATTACATTATAATATGAATAACAATTTGTGATATACTACAGCAGCCAATTAAGAATAAGAGGGTATGATAACTAATGATTTTATATATAAATATAACGTTTTTAGAGCTATACAACCCCTTCTGTGTAATATCTTTAATATATCTCTCTATACATATGTATATAGATACAATATGTATATAGTTTATGTACTAATTGACTGCCTCGGTGGCGCAGTTATAATTGCGTATCTGTGCTGAGGTCGCGGGTTCTATCCCCGGGTCGGGTAAAGTGATTTTTCTATTTAGGAATACTCAGTATCAGCCCGGAGTCTGGAATTGTGCCGGGTATGGCGATAGCCTCGCCCCCTATCACATTATGGGAGCGTAATAATTCGACAAAAAGTGGGTGTATTGGTTACACCTCTGTCTAACCCTTCGGGGATAACAGGCGTGCGTGTATTATATGTACTTATTTTTTTTGTTAATTCAGAGGCTTATTAAAAATTACTCTATTATTAAATTAAAATAAAATCTCCATTTCTTTCTATGGTAATGCATCTATATTTTTTCTTATTATATAGGTGCTCAGGACCACTCCAGATGACTCAGATGATGTGACTCTTTGGTTTAGTAGCAGTATACAATAGCTGTGAATAATTAACTCTTGGGTTCGATTGTCAGGCTATATTTTACCGTGTTTCGACCCGAATACAACCACAATGTCACAACCGACTGAATTACAAGAAGTCTAAATATCATCCCCTAGCTATTTTATTTTCGATGTTTTCCTTCACCGTTATAGCAAGATAATTGAAAATGACATACATACATACACTCACGCCTGTAATCCCCGAAGGGGTAAGCAGAGGTTTAACCAGTACACCCATTTTTCCAGACTCAAGGCTAATACTGAGGAATTTCTAGATAGAAAAATCCAACATCACTTTACCCGACCCGGGGATCGAACCCGAGACCTCAGCACAGCAGTCGTAACGCATGCGCAATTATAACTGCGCCACCGAGGCAGTAGTGTTTATAGGAAAATAAATTAGTTTATTTTCCAGTCATATAACTTCACTATGAAGTCCACTTCGAAATGGGGTATATGTAATTTAGACTTGTTACAAACCCGCGTCTTTCAGCAGTCTGGTAATTCCATGCTATCGCTTCTTTTATAAGTCGTGAACTTATGTTACATTATTTTGTCTTTTCAACAACAGTAAGAACGTTTTTGCCATAAGGGCCCCTTGAAGGGTCAAGGGCCGTGATCAGTGCCACTTGTGACATAAACTCCATCCTCTCGACAGCGGGTCGGGACGAACGGCATTTGTGAGCCATTTGTATGAAAAAATTCTTAATCCAATTTCCCGCAGGAACCTCTTTGGGATAAGAGTATACAATATCTAAACCCGTGTGTTAGTTCAAACGTTGTTTGGAGAGTGATTTAGAGATGCTGTTATAAAAAGGCCTTCACAAATACACAATAAGGAAAAAAACTAAAGGAAATTATATATACATGTACATTAAATATATAATTTTCCTTTTTTTTACACTGCAGCACACATCTCAAAAAATAAATCTTGCATCTAGTAAAAAATTTCGCAACCCCAGATGCCCATTTAATTGATTGCGAATATAGTAGTAACTAGCTGTTACCTGCGGCTTCGCCCGCGTGGAAGTTATCTTATGATATTTATAAACTCATTACATATCTCACAACTACTCTTTGCATAATACAGATGTTCATTCAAACAGGTATAAATTTTAATTGAATGCACCAATTTAAATGAAATAAAGACTAAATGTTACCTTGAGATACACTCTATGATTTTACTGACGATTATTTTCTCATAATACATTACTTTGGACGTTATACCTTGACAGACAATAATTCCAAAAACAATTGCTTTAGAATTGATATAGAACATATCGATAATATAACACTTTACAATCAAATTTTGCTAAAATGCCTCGGTGGCGCAGTTGTAATTGCGCATGCGTTACTTCTGCTGTGCTGAGGTCTCGGGTTCGATCCCCGGGTCGGGTAAAGTGATATTGGGTTTTTCTATCTAGAAATTTTAGGCAAGCGTGCTCCACCGTAGACCACATCATCACTTTCCATCAGGCGAGATAGTGGTCAAACGCAAGCCTATTTCGATTAAAAAAAAAAAAAAAAAATCCTCAGTATTAGCCCGGAGTCTGGAATCTGTGCCCGGTATGGCGATAGGCTCGCCCCCTATCACATTATGGGACCGAAATTCGGCGAAAAGGGGGTGTACTTGTTTTACCCATCTGCCTACCCTTTCGGGGATTACAGGCGTGAGTGTATGTGTGTGTTTGCTAAAATATTTAATGTTATAACAAAGTGCTTCAGCTTTATTATAGTATAGATATAATATCAGCATTGTCCCACTACTGGGCTACCTCTACTAAAGAGAGAGGCAAGGTCTCGGTCCATTATGCTTGCCTATGCGGGTTAGTAGGCATCACAATTCGATATTACTTTTGAATAACTTTCAGATTAAGTTTCCTCAAGATTAGTTCATTTGCCGTTAACATTGTCAGAGATCTATTTCAAATGTTTTTTGTGCTTTGCCTAAATATCACTCAATATATTCCCTACTTGTATATATCAGTCTAGTCTAAGACAGAGGCTCTCTACAGACTAACAGCGTATTTTCATTTATGATATCATATTATAAAATAAAATGTAATCTGTATATATAAAAGAAGAAACTGACTGAGTGACTGACTGATCGATCAACGCACAGCCAAAACGGCTGGGGTTAGAGACTTGAAATTTTGACAGTAGGTACCTTTTATGACGTAGGCATCCACTAAGGAAGGGTTTTTGGAAATTCCATCCCTAAAGGGGTAAAATAGGGGATACAATTTGTATGAAAATATGAAAAGTTGAAGTGAAACACATGAAAATTGGTATTTCGTATTGTATACTTTTGCTCCCAAACATGACCTCCACGCGGGCGGAGCCGCGAGCAACAGCTAGTAGATTATATATACTCAATTACATTTTATTCTTCGTTTGAATTCTGGACCGCCAAGTTCACACAGGTCATACAAAATTGCCTTTCGCGTTAATTCCCTTTTTGAATATTAAGTAAATTGCTAAATGTATTATTCATAATCATATTTATATTATAATTAATATCATTAATTATAAGCCAATGTTAAGACCACCACAGTAGATTAAGAGTACCATCTGTGCTGAATATTAACCTTTAAAAATGTGTTTACGAATCCTCAAATGCATTTTATATATACAGATAGATAGATAACTCTTAATTGCACACCACAAGAACTAACATAAAACCTTGAATAAGTAACAACAAAGTATAATCTGAAAAACAAGTAATTTTTATTTCAATCTTGATATCACATGACATAATCAAGATAATTATTTAAGTTAATATATTACAATTAAGTCAAAAGAGTAAGTCCAAATTAATTATGAAACATGTAAAAATAAAGCTGGTGGTAGAATATTCATATTCACCCACATAGTCACCACCGTATATAGGGTGTAAAACTATCCATAGTGGCACACGCAAAGTGTCGCGTTCCGGTATCAGCTAGTGTACATCCGGCTTTATCGGGGGTCTAGAGATTGGACGTTTTGCGGCCTTCTGAGTACTCTGACACTAGACCTTCGACCGCTTCTTCACCTTCTTGCCCATGGCGTAGTGTGAAGATGCAGGCCGGCATGATTGTGCTGAATAGCGGGGATCGATTGTCTCTCGCTACTTGATACTCTAATTGGGCGGCACTGCGCTTACCATTAGGTGCAGTGTGCTCACTTTGGCACGCCAGAATAAAAAAAACATTTATAAAGGCCTATTGCAACACCACATTTATGAGAACATAAAAGAGAAAAACGATCTGCCCATCCCAGATTGTATCAGAATATAATAACTCAATATATGTAGCTCATTCATTGATAAATTACATGTACAGATATATAAAAAATGATCTCCTTCTACCACATAAAACTAATTTCGTCTGTAATGAAATCTAATTATCTAAATCTGGACCATAATCTCACACAAACTTAAGCCGAAATCTACGCCCACAAATGGATTCAGTAATTTTCACTAATCCACAAAATATATTTGAATCTAGTACTCGAAATTGCGAAAGCTAATGAAAATACTTTTCGTGTATGAGATAAAAGTTATTTTGTAAATCTAATAAAACCTTTTTATTCCAACAAAAAGTAGAATATTAAAAAAGTTTGTTTATATAATATACGTTTTGTAGCACTTGGTCACTGTCTTCTGCCTATGACCAACCTACCAGTAGATAGGATAGATTGGTACCTGAGTAGCGAGGGATAGATTGTCTCTGGCTACTTGATACTCTAACTGGACGTCACTGCTTACCATCAGGTGCACAGTGGTCACTTTTCTGTGCCAGGATAAAAAAATAGCAAAAGAATCAAAGATGTCTTGCTGAATTTACTTAAAAAGAATTGGAAAGTACTCTGATAGTTAGGCTTTTGGAAATCTTTCTTACCGTACCGGTTTTCTGTAAGACAGTCGCTTAACCCAGTCACGCAGGATATCTATACAGTAGACAAAACCGTCTATAGCACGTTTCTACTACTACTACAAATATTTACCATATTCTGGAATGTTCTTATTTGTCAAAGTTGCGTATTTGTTGAGTTATTATTACATATTTTTTATTTGTATAAAATAATACATAAAATATAATAAGCATACATTTAATAATGACATAGTATAAATTAACACTTATTTCATAGTATCTATAAGGATCACTGGCTCAAAAACAAATAATATTTTTAGGGAAACTCTACTTAAAAATTTAGGCCGATAAATTCAAGAAACTAGATTTAATATTGAGGATACTCAAAGAGCATGAATTTTTAAATTAATTATATAAAAAATATAACATTTTCCTGCCAGTTCTAAATAAATAGTACACTCAAAAATAGTTTTTGTCTAACATAAATCATTTTGAATCGTAAAAAATGTTAGGATTATTCAATTGTTTAAAATTAATTTATTATTTTATTAGATATTCAATTGAAAGTTACACTTTAGTAATGACAAAGAAATTTTTATTACATCATTAATTTCCAATCCAATTCTACAAAAAAAAATATAAAATAAAATAAATAAAAACTCACCTCACATACACCGACTCTCAGTAAATTCCGAACGTATTCGCAAATTGTAATTCAATCACACACACAAAAACATACGAAATTACGGAACTTCGGAACGCCCGCTGCGAAGAGAGGACGCGACAATCCCCCAACGCATCTATGCCAAGACTGGAGTAATACGGTAAACACACTACATATTTTTGTATCGATGGTACTATAGCACCATCTGGTGGGCGGGAAAACTTATACATTAAGTACGACGGGCGCGTTAAAAAGTTTTATGCGAATTTTGAATTTGGAAAGCGTTAACGCTGTATTAAGATTTTTGATGGTAATTAAGGAGTTTTTATTGTATTTTATTATTACTGCACTAAATTACAGACAATTAATTAGAATAGCCTAGAAAAGCCTAAAAAACAGCGATAGCCTAGTTGGTTGCGGTATGGACTGTCAAAACGAAAGTCGTATATTCAAAACCCAAGTGGCACACACCTCAGACTTTTCTAAAGTTACGTGTGTATTAAATGTTAATTATCGCTTGCTTTAACGGTGAAGGAAAACGTCGTGAGGAAACCTGCGTGCCTGAGAAATTCGAAGGTATGTGAAGTCTACCAACCCGCATTAGGCCAGCGTGGTGGACTAAGGCCTAACCCCTCTCATTAGTAGAGGAGGCCCGTGCCCAGCTGTGAGACAATGTTTAATACAGGGCTTATATTATTATTAAAATTAGGATATCTTCAATTTTATTTTGTTATTAGTTTAGAAAATCGGAGATGGCGTAGTTGGTGACGGTACGGACTGTAAATACGAAAGTCGTATGTTCGAAACCAGCCCAAATGGCGTACACCTCTGACTTTTCTAAAGTTACGTGTATATTCATAGTTCATAATCCCTTTCTTTGACGGTGAAGGTAAACATCGTGAAAAAACTGCATACCCGAGAATTCTCGTACGAATTTTAAAGGTGTGTGAACCAACCAACTCGAATTAGGCTAGCGTGGTGTACTAGGCCTTATCTTCTTATTAGTAGAATATAATAAAATAATTATTGAATTGTATTATACAATTATTATTATTTGCATAAACATAGAAAAACATTTCCATTTATCAGCATGCTTTCATCTCTCTATTTATTGTATTTGCATTAATTATAAATTTCAAGTAAACAAACAAGATATTCTTAAGGGAAGATTGAGTTATAATATCATTAATTAACCCGACAAGCTTACGCTCAAATGCCGTTTGTAAGAATATTTTTTTTGAAGTCAAAGCTTCTTTAGGCACAGTGCAACACTTTGGGATGGGGAATTAAAATTCGCGCGTAAAATTATTTGTTCAGGAGCTGTGAGACCGAAAGTCTCTGATACAATACAAGACTCATATCTTAGTGTGAGGTCAGGGCTATGTGGGTATCTGTTTTTCTAACCCCACAGTAAGATAAGCTTATATTAGTAAGGCAATAAGTAAACTAAATTGTCATATTTATAGATTTAAGAAATTGTTTGTTTTCCATAGAAAATAAATTGTTTCATGTGACACTATACGACTCGACTGGTAATACTGGCCCTTATTGACGTGCGTATTAAGCGAATTTGTAACGTTAGTGTTATGGAAATAAAGTTGATTTTGGCTTGTGTTTTCACACTACTTATTACCTTTTTCCGAACACCGTTGTCTGAGATCCGTGAGAGGTTAATACAATTTGTAGATCACACTGTTTTCAGTACGGGATCGAACCCGGGGCTTTTCGCAAGCTCCCTGCCGACAGTGCCACGAAGGCCGCCGTAAATAGCAATCTATACACTGACAAACAGTAATTGCTAACAGGAAACTCGATTTCACAATCAAAATATTATATTTTCAATTCTCTCAATTTTCGGTAATAAATATTCAACAGTGTGTCGATCAAAGAGTTTTTCACAATCATTTGTATTGTATTATTTGAAGAGCTTCTGAATTGTGTCACATTTTTGTAAATGTCCTTTGATAATTGTGAATTGATTGGGACATTATTCCCTTTTAAAAAGTCGTTACATGTAGGGAGATTCGTACCTCGAAGATAATAGATAAAAGAGAGAGGAGAAAGAAATATTTTAATTCTAGTATATTATATTTATTTTATACTTACTTAATGTTATGTTTATATTTACATATTTTTATTAATCAATATTATTATATTTATTATGTATGTATGTAGTCTATTTATGTATGTCCATCCTTATTTGATTTTAATGTTTTTATTCGTTATCTTTATGCACCTACCCTACTTATCTCTGCACCACCTTAAGGTTGACTGGTAGAGAATGCCTTTGGCATTAAGTCCGCCTATATACGATGTATATGAAGTGTATAAATAAATAAATATTTTATTTGCTACAAGCACTCAATGTTATAACCTTTTTACATATACACAGATAAATATACAATAAAATAAATTAAATTAACACTAAACAATGAACATATTGAGAATTTTAAGAAAAAAGGAATTTAGTTAACAGTTTAGTTTTTTTTTATAGTATAGTCCGACAAACGAGCCAGAGGGTTACCTGATGATAAGTGATCTCCACCGCCCATGAACATCCACAATACCGAAAGTATCATGTATGCGTTGTCGGCCTTAAAACACAGGAATAGGGATTAGGGAAGGGGGAATCTGGGCCTCCGGTTATCTCACGTACCATACGAAACGCGACAGTAAACTGTCACTTTACGTTGGTTTTCTGTGAGACAGTGGTACTACCCCGGTCGAGCCGGCCCATTCATGCTATAGACAAATATGTCTATAGCGTGGCTCTACCACTTCCAAAGACATAATAATCTAAGATTAAAACAATACTAATAATACTAGCCTTGTACTGAACATTGTCTCACTGCTGAGCACGGGCCTCCTCTACTAATGAGAGGGTTTAGGCCTTAGTCCACCACTGGCTTAATGCTAGTTGGTGAAATTCTCAAGAATTTCGAAGGTATATGAATGCAGGTTTCCTCGCGGTGTTTTACTTCGCCGTTAAAGCAAGCGATAATTAACAATATACACGTAATCTTAGAAAAGTCGGAGGTGTATGCTATTTGGGCTGCGTTGGAACATATGACTTTCGTCTTGACAGCCCGTACCATCACCAACTAGGCAGTCGCTGCTATTAAGATTAATATGCTCTTAACAAACACGGCCTCAAACCAAGCCCGTACTAGTTAAAATGCCAGCGCTGGTTTTCCGTTTGTTCCAGTTAAGCGACTAGAATATGCGTCATTTGACGATATTATTTCTGTCACATGATGCGAAGTGACATTACAATTTCTTCTAATTTCGGGTAAATCATAAGCTTAGCGAGCGTGGGTATTCTAGTTATAAGGGGCGGTTCCGGCTGGGGCGCTTCTCGTTCCGACAATCCAAGGCCGTCCATAATGTATTAAAGAGAGGCACCGCGAGGAGTTGAGCCGGTCTATAGTGTATATAGTGTTAGGGACTCGGCCCGCGGTCGTCTTTTTTTTTATCCTGGCACGGCAATCATGTCGGCCTGCTTCTTCACACTACGCCATGGGCAAGAAGTTGAAGAAGCAGTCGAGGGTCTAGTGTCAGAGTACGCAGAAGCCGCAAAACGGCCAAACATCGTGCCCCAACTCCAGACCTCCGATAAAAACCGGACCGAACCGTACACTGGCTGATCCCGGAACGCAACACACTTACGTGTGCCACTATGGCGGGTTTTACACCCTGTGTACGGTGGTCGCTATCCGGGCGAATATAATTATCCTACCACCAGCGTCTGAATGTTACCATCTATTTCGAGAGGTTCAACGCTGAGACATAAGACCAGTGAGCCCAACATAACAGTCCAGCCTCCCACCCGGTAGTGATGCATCGCTTTTCTTCGCGACAAAACCTAGTATCGCTTCTGAAATTGCATAAATTACTGCCTCAATGCGCAGATATAATTGCGTAGACAGCTGCTGTTTTGATGTCTTGGGTTCGATACCGGGGTCGTTTAAAATTGAAATTGAGTTTTTATACCCTGAAATACTCAATATCATCCCGAAGTCTGAAATTGTTCCTGGCATGGCAATAGGCCCACATCATCATATGATGGCACGGTAGCGGGATGATGAGATGGGATGGTACGAAAGCTCGCCGAAATGTATGTGAACTGGTTACAACTGCCTACCCTTAGGGATTACAGGCGTGATAGCGTATGTATTCAATACTTCACATCGATGTTCTTTAAGACAATAGTAGTAACCTCATCAAAGATCATTTATACTGTAAATCCTCTCTACCAGTTTTAAAATACTCGCAAAACCTCGCTAAATTCGAATCTGGATCGCCCGCTTCAAATTCAACTGAAGCATTAACCTCGCGACATCTATGTTCATTTAAATAGTCTCCCGAATAGGCAATCACTTAAAAAACTCCTCTATCGCTCCCGCAGGAGATGCTCGACCTTCCCAGTCGGTCCATTAATTAATTCCGTAACCGGACTGATAAATAAGGGATACTTAAGTACATTATCGTCCCTTGCCAAACTGTAACGTTAGTTTGGCAGAATGGGTAATGTGTGTGAATCATTTAGAACGGTTCCGGTAGATTGCTGTTTACTGTAAATTTCTGCTGAAGATTTTCAGTCCTGTTTGTTATCGGACGGCAAAAGGACCACACTGCACCTGATGGTAAGCGCAGTGCCGTCCAATCAGAGTACCGAGAAGCAAGAGATAATCTATCAGACTCTACTCAACACAATCATGTCGGCCTGCTTCTTCACACTACTCCATGGTAAGAAGGTGAAGAACCGTTCGAAGGTTTAGTGTCAGAGTACTCAGAAGGTCGCAAAACGTTGTACCTTAACCCTCGACAAAACCGGATGTACACTGGCTGATCCCGGAACGCGACTTGCGTGTCCCACTATGGCGGGTTTTACACCCTGTGTACGATGGTCGCTATCCAGGCGGATACGAATATCCTACCAGCAGTTGTAATTGAGCATGCGTACGACTGCTGTGCTGAGGTCTCGGGTAAGATCCCCGAGTCGGGTAAACACCTGTGCCTACCCCTTCGGGGATTACAGGCGTGAGTGTATATGTATGTATACTCTACCATGTAGCATTTAAATATATATCAAATCTACACATACAATGAAAATACACGCAGAAATCATCGTAGCCGCAGTAAAAGTATGAAAATTTTGGTTTTTCTCCAATATTTCCTTAAAAGACTGGCGAGAACCTGCGAAATACATTTTCGGCGTGAACGAATTTATTTTCTTCAGCAAATTCAGCAATCGCTAATCAAGTATTCATTCATTCGCAAACTGAGGCTGAACTTGAATATAGATTTTTTTAATATTCATCAAACTTGTAATCTGCGTACACCAAACCCAGATGGAAAGTAAACCTTTGCCATCTTGGAGCAGACGCTGATTATATTGATGTTGGATTGGATGTTGTGGCAAAGGCTGACAATTGAACAAACGGGTCACTTTGTGGTAAGTAATCTCTAGCACATATAAACACTTACCATACCAAAAGTACCATGGAAAGAAAAGGTAGGTTGAAAAGGAGATGATTTGGGATCCGGAAACCTGTCATGTTAATTTTTTTTATCCTGGATGGCAAAGTGATCACACTGCACCTGATGGTAAGTGCAGTGCAGTCCAGTTAGAGTATCAAGTAGTGAGAGACAATCTAACCCTCGCTACTCAACGCAATCTTGCCGGCCTGCTGTTTAGCTTCTGCACACTATACCTAAAAATTTCTAACTATAATTATAATTGTTACTGACTATTACGCTGTTATTACTATTAGGTCCTTGTTTTGACGTATACAACATAGTTGCTGGTTGTTACCTGTGTATGATTTAGTACGTTATTGGATATGCAATTGAAAAGAAAAAAGAAACCTTTATGCGAAATTGGAATAAAAAACCGTCTTCAAAAAAACCCAGACACAAATAAAAAGCAAAAATAATTGGTTACATTTACATCAATTAATTACATACAATTTAAATCAATTATTTTTGGAGTCGGTGCCGGTGTTGTCTTTACTTTTAGATTCATAAAAACCAAGTATGGATCTATTTTATAATTTTTTGTATGCCTGATTATTCTGTTTTTCCATGTTTTGGCTGGCACCGACTCCAAATAATTGATTTCAGTTGTATGTAATTAATTGATGTAAATGTAACCAATTATTTTTGCTTTTTAGTAGTACAAATATAAAATAGGTACGTTGGATAGAGTACCAAAAGAAAAAAACCACTGAAAAAGTTACAGAAAAGCAAAATTTGTTTCGTATATTCGGACAACATGTTTTGTCAATTTATTTTGGTTTTAAAACCAAACTACTCAACCGATTTTCATAAAAATTCTATGGGACCAATCTGGAAGCATATTCATATTCCAAATCGGTCAATAAATGACCGAGTTCGGAGGTAACAAGCATAAAAAAACACGTCGAATTGAGAACCTCCTCCTTTTTTGAAGTCGGTTAAAAATGAAACAAATGTATACAATTATTTTGGTAAGGTTACTTATTGATTAAAACAATATCATCTCAACTATAAGAGCATTTGGCCGATCGCGTGTTCGCGTAATCTATGAATAATGTCAGCTCAGTTAGTACAAGGCTGAATCTTTATTCGGATGTACTAACGAATTGTGATTTTCCGAAAATGGTTCTGTTTCGAATATGTTTTCACAGTCTGATTGTTTCGCACTCTTTGATAGGCGTTTAAAGGTTACGAGAACTTGCTGGTTCTATATGCTAATAATATGTATAAGTCTCCCAGGATCTTAAAAATACACCGACCATATGTAATAGCTAGCTGAATTTCTATTCTTTTTACTATTTTATGCCACTTTTCAAAGTCGGCGAAATCTTTATTATTATTTTATTTTAGGGTTCAAGGTTGCTGGAGATCTGATATATTAGAGTGATCATCGCTAGCACTTTTTTGCCGGCCTTTGTTCTATAGACATACAACTTCATAGGAGTGCTTATGTCAAAAATAAAATAATCTGAGCGAGATGGCCACTCGAGTTCAGTGCTTTTTCCCCATCCCAAAAGTGCTCAACGTGCCTAAATAAGATTTCATTTAAAAATCATTGTTTACAACTGCCAGTAACTTATACACGCTAATGATGTTTTTATACGCGCTCACATCTAACGTTATAGAACAAAATTCAAAAAAAATATTAAATTATTAATTAATACGTATTTAACTCTTTGACAAAAGTACTTCAATAATTTTCAACCTTAATTATGAATGTTAGGCTAGTTCACTGTTATTGAGAAGCTTTTTTATTTTATTCTTCATGATCTATGTTATTAAGATATTATCATTAAAAACATAAAACATGAGTTTTCAAGATTTAATTATCATTTTTATAAACCAACTTTATTTTTCCCACCAAAACGCTACCAACTGTCATACCTCTCGTGTGACATGACCATCCGCAAAACTCATAAAGGTTGGGCTCGGCCGTTTAGATGTTTCGGTGAAATTTAAGTTATGCATGACATGGTGGTGATTTATGTCACGTGATAAAATGCTTTATTTTTGCATTTTTGTTTCTTGAAATTTTTTATTTTCACTTATAAATTACCAAATTGTATTAATTTAACAAAACAAAAATATAATATAAAAAACAAAATTCTATTATGTTTTCACTTACTGTCAACTACCCTATTATAGCTCAATTTCTACCACTGTGCGACTGTATACTTAAATACTGAAGGCAGTAGGCATCACAGGCATTGTAGACAAATAAATAGATAAATTAATCGCCACTGTCATAGCCTACGTAATTGCTCTTCACACCGTGTCACCGTGACATATCTCATTAAAATGTATCCTGAATGTTAATTTAGGCTGTAAATTATAACAGATGTCGTCGCACCGCGCTGAAGACACGTTTCCTACGTCATGCAGTTAAATTATCACACTTGACAAGCTGAAGCGAAGTTATGTAGCTAGCCGAGCCGGATAGACTACGATCATCATGCCAGTACGCATGTCTTTTATACAGAACATATACTATATATTAGTATATGTTTGATATGTATGTATTTTTTAAAAAGGAGCGATAGCCTAGTTGCCAAGATGAAAGTCGTATGTTCGAAACCCAAGTGGCATACACCTCTGACTTTTTTAAAGTTATGTGTGTATTAAATGTTAATTATCGCTTGCTTAAACGGCGAAGGAAAACATCGTGAGGAAACCTGCATACCTGAGAATTCTTATAAGAATTTCGAAGGTATGTGAAATCTACCAATCCGCATTAGGCCAGCGTGGTGGAATAAGGCCTAACCCCTCTCATTAGTAGAGGAGGCCCGTACCCAGAAGTGGGACAATGTTTAATACAGGTCTAGTAAATTATAATGTATGTATTTTTTCAATATTCAATCAATCCTGAATCGCGGTAGCAAAGTTTGCGTGAGGCTTTGTATAGAAGCTCTGATTAATAACTATTGCTGGGTCCTCGGCCGGTTAGTCATAACATCTGCCTGACCAGATTCTCTTCGCTAGAAATCTATCACCCGTTCCTCTACACGCAAATTCATTTATATTGTCTCTTTCTTCGAATACGTATAATTTAATTTTCATAACGTCCCAGAATTCTGTGTTTGTTTTAGAATCTTGTTTATATAAAATTTTAGTATTGTTGTTTTTGTTTCCTACAAATAAATAAAATATAGGAATAAAGAAAATTATCGACACTCTTTCATTATATTTGTCTCACATGTGATTGAAAACGCAAAAAAGCTCTTACTTAAAGCTGGGTAATAAAAGGGTAACTTTTCAGATTGGCTCCATACGTGAAGCTTATTAGAAAGTCTGGGGAACTTTTAATACGGATTTCATCAAATGCCGTCAAGACTGCGCGAAACGTAATTGTTGCCGAAGGCTCTCCGCAAAGTTTATGGGAAATAGGTTATGAAAAAATTATATGGCGCTGCTGTAAAGAAAGTGGTATGTGATGAAAATATTTATTTTGACCTCGACTTGGATGTGTTTATTAAAAGAACTTGTCGGCTGCATAACAATATCACATCAAGCGATCCAAATTGTATTGACATCTTTCACCTTTCTCCTTCTCAATATAAGAAAACATTAATATTATATATTACGACAAAAATACAAAAGACCTACGGCTGAGTTTCTTGATGCTTCTTCTCAGACCAGTGGGCACCGGTAGATGAACTTAATCCTGTGACCTGTTAAAAGTGCCCCTAGTGGCCTAATTTACTAAATAAATGATTTGATTGCATTCTGTACTGTTATATATGTGATATATTATGTGCGCATAGTGTGTTTGTGTATATATAGCTAGTTATGAAAAATCAAAATCAAATATCTCAGTCAATATTTTACTCTACCGCCAGTTCGGAATGCAGTTTCGTTAGAGAAGAACGGGCAATAAACTTTAGCGTTGCTCTTTTCACACCGGTTAACAATATTTGGTCATACAATTAATATACGATTTCAGTATAATTATTACATTAGATTAGAGGAGCTCAATGTATGTTAAGTTGCCATATTGTGAAACAAAAATCATTAAAGACTTAGTGCCGCACATGGCCATCGTGAGAGTGATGAAAATTATTTTTAATGATGTATGTTTAAACGTAATTTTTTTTAGAAGACTAGCAAACGGGCCCCCTGATGGTAAGTAGTCACCGCCGCACATAGACTTCTGCAATGCCAGGGCACAGCAAACCCGCTGTCTACCGTTTATTATTTATTAATTAGAAGATTCAGATATATTTACAAACTTTTAAGATATACCAATTATATTACTAAATGTAACAGCACGTTGCCAGGTTTTACATTCACATCTTACAAAGTGACATCATTTATAACACACTTCATCACGATGTTATTGTCAGTAAATAAATTGTAGCTGACATAAAAAGCGACAAATAGCTGAGTACGTGATTTTAAATGAAGAAATAGCTTTATTGCTAGTAAACGTATTCTACGAGTTTTATCTATCGTGGTAATTTCATTTGATTCACGAGAATTATTAGTAGCAATATTTTTTTGACTGCCCTGGGTGCGCAGTTGTAATTGCGCATGCGTTATGACTGTTACGCTGTGCTGAGGTCTCGGGTTCTATTCGGGTAAAGTGATATTGGGTTTTTCCATCTAGAAATCCTAGGCCTTAGCCCGGAGTCTGGAATTTGTGCCTGGTATCGCGATAGGCCCGCCCCCTATCACATTATGGGATCGAAATTAATTCGGCGAAATGTGGGTGTACTGGTTGCACCTCTGCCTACGCTTTCAGGGATTATAGGTGTGAGTGTTTTACGTACTTATACATTTTTTTTTACTATACTTGAGACAAATAGGCCCATCTCCCTGTGGGGCTTAGGAGCCCCCGCGCACTGAACAACGACAGCGAACGAGGCCTTACCACCCGAGCTGCCGTCGATCTCGGGGTCGCACGATGCACCGAAACTGGAGTGCATCGATATGGGCTGACAGCCCCCCGCTGCGCGCCCGCGATCCCGATGGCCCCAAATGGGCTGCCTCGTACGACAGGCAGGGGTTACCGTGGTGAAATTCTCAAAACGCCCCCATTCAACACCTTAGCCTACTCCTTCGAGGAATACAGACTTCAATATGTATGTATGAAAAACATTACAGCACCGATAGCATCCGGTTCAAATCCAGCGCTTATAGCATACACCTCTGATTTTTCGGAGTTACTTGTGTATTCATTGTAAATAATTGATTACTTCAACGGTAAGGAAACCTTTATGTCGGTGAATTCACTCATATACGAACTTCTATGGTATGTGAAGTCTACCAACCCGCATTAGCCGAGCGTGGTAGACTAAGGCCTAATCCCTCTCATTAGTAGAGAAGTCCTGTACTCAACAGTGGTAATGTTATGAATACAGGGCTGATATAATTATTATCAAGTCAATATGGTTATTTGAATGTTGGTAATCCACTAACACTACTTGTACTATATAAATCCTAAATCTTCGTAAGAAAATCCCACAAAGTTAACACTTTCGAAGCAGATGTCCAGACATAAAACAAGTATCTTCACGAGTAAGCTTAAAAAGTAACCAACAACACTCGACACATAGACCGGATGTATTCAAAGCGAGCTTAAAGCTTTGCATTCTGCAGCCGGTGCACGGGCCGGAGATATTGGGGGACTTACACACGAGGAACATGAACCGCCTAAATCAAAAAAAATGTTTTTAAATTAATAGCCCCGCTGGCGCAATACGTATTTTTGCAGACAGGTTCGGTCCCCGTACTACAACTTATGTTATACTAATAGATATTTATTTCCGTTCTGGGTGTTGTGAGATTGAAAGCATCTCGTAGTTTTTGATGCCTACAGGACATATATTTTTTTACCTGGCATGACAAAGTGACCACACTGCACCTGATGGTAAGCGCAGTGCCGTCCAATTAGACTTTAGAGTATCGAGTAGCGAGAGACGATCTATCCCCTAATACTCAACACAATCATGCCAGCCTGTTTCTTCACACTACTCCATGGGCAAGAATGTGAAGAAGCGGCCGAGTGTCTAGTGTCAGAGTACTCAGAAGGCCGCAAAACGGCCAATCATCGTACCCCAACTCTAGACCCCCGACAAAAACCGGATGTACACTGGCTGATTCCGGAACGAGACTCACTTGCGGACCCACTATGGCGGGTTTTACACCCTGTGTCTGAAAATGAGAATGTCATGTTAATATAGTTGTTGATGAGTCACACTCTAAACAGTTTTGCCAACATCATGAAAGATCTTGACCAGTATACTACCACTATCAACTGAAGACTTAAGATGTAACAGCATATTGTTACGTTGGTACGCGTGAGATGTCCAGAGGCCCAAAATCACTCTCATCCAATGCCCGTTCCTTTGACATAAAGCAAACATAATTCTTCTGTTGATATTTATGGCATTTATGACTTACAACAGGTGATAAATTTTTTCATTGATTTCGTAATTAATAAATAACACCCGACAGTCACACACATAGTCCCGACCCCACACTAAGATACAAGTCTTGTGTTGTGGGTATCAGGGACTACGAGAGACTTTCGGTCTCACAACACCCAGACCCCGGACACAAATATCTGTCTGTCACACAAACATTTGTCCAGGTGTCGGAATCGAACCCACGGCCTCTCGTTTCACAGCCGGCTGCTCGCCAACTGCGCCACGGAGGCTGTCGTATTGTTTGCTCTGGTGTGATAACACACTAAACCATATAATGATGAATTTTCATACATACATACTCTGATTATCCCACTACAGGGCATGTTGCCTTTTAGAAAATACCAGCTGTTGCCCGCGGCTCCACCTGCGTGGTAGTTATTTTTGTAAGAAAAGGTATAAATTCCATGGTGTCATCTTAAGCCATTACATCTTTCTATACTTCACTATCCTATTCGTCATCCCATCTATACCATAGGAACCGTGCGTTTCCGGGATAAAAACATCCCCTCTAATCCCTACACTACCACTATGCAAGAAATCCGGAGATCACTTGCTCTATGAAAAAAAAAATATCCCGCGGGAATCGTACATTTTCCGGAATAAAAAGTAGCCTATGTGCTATTCAACCAGATCCGTCCAGCCGTTGTAGTGTGATTGAGTAACAAACATCTATCCAAACATTCACATTTATCATATTAGTAGGATTAATAATTCATTATTGAAGTTGTAGAACTCATGTAGAACACCCCTAACAACGGTCTACTTACGAATCAGGGTCCGTAACGTAACCGACACGGGAAGAGTACAGCTCACTTTGTTACCACTTACTATGTTGTATACACTGTACCAGATTTGCAGAATAAGATTGGATAGTTTCTTTTGTATTTGCTATCTTTGTGGACACACGACCTAAGAACCGAAGTAGTTTGTTTTCGTTGATAATTTGAATAAATACTAAAATAAAGTAGTAAACATGCCTATTTTCTGAGCAATGCTTAAAAGTTAACCTAACATTGAACGAACACGTAATCTTGCTTTAATTTTATGTTGTCACAACAATTATGAGGAGTTATAAATAAATAAAAACACCCAAGAGTCACAAACATAGCTTTGACCTAGGTATCGTGTATGCTGTATCGTGGGTATCAAGAACTACGAGGGACTACGGTCCCTAAACACCTAGACCCGAAACAAAATATCTGTCTGTCAAAATATTTGTATTGGTGTAAGAATCGAACCCAGGGCCTCTCGCTGCATTTCATAGGAGGCTGTCAGTTAACTAAAAATGAGATTAATTCAGTGAACACGAGTATTAGTGAATATGAAAAAAACAAATAAATCAGGCCTATCTCGACATCTCAATTTATGAACATCTATGCAAGCGGCTTTTAGGTATTAATCACCAATTAAACAGCTATCTTACACAGACCTTTCTTCGAGGTAGAGTATCAAGTAGCTATTGACAGTGATTCTTCGGTACTTGATAAAATCAGGCCGGCCTGCTGAGTAACGTCTTCACACTACGCTTAAAGCCTTACTTTACATTCGCAAGCAGATTTTCAACCGTGACGTAAAAATGAGTTACAAGTTCCATTTTTGTTAAAACATTATTATGATGAGTTCTCTTCAGCCGCCGTCTTTAATCCAAACATGAGAACATTTCAAAAGTTTCTTTAAATTTATACGCAGAAATTGAATTGCAAAACTTAACCCAATTTATCATAACTTAACCTATTTCACGCAACAAAAACATAAATGTAGCACCGAGCTTTCATTTACCAAAATATATTCTTTTGTTTTCAATTGCATCCGGGTTGTTAGTTAAAAACACTCGAAAAATCCCGCCGTGCAGTCGCCCAGTAAAACAAACCAACTATTCGTACCTTCAGCTTTCAACCAAACGGACCTCAACATATCTACTTAGTTGATTAAACATCAACAGTGTAGTTGAAGATGTAACAGTAATTCAAATTGAAAAATGCTAGGAGTAGACACAAAACGCTAACACCTATGTCCCCGAAGAATTAGGTGGTTGCTGGTGATAAGATATTCATATCCGCTCAGATAACAACCACCGTACACAGGGCGTAAAACCCACCATACTGGCACACCCAAGTGTGTCGGGTTCCGGGATCAGCCAGTGTATATTCGGTTTTTGACGAAGTCTAGAGTGAGGGTACGATATTTGGCCGTTTTGGGGCCTTCTGAGTACTCTGACACAAGACCTTCGACCGTTTCTTCACCTTCTTGCCCATGGCGTAGTGTGAAGAAGCAGGCCGGCATGATTGCGTTGAGTTGGGGGATAGATTGTCTCTCGCTACTCCATACTCTAACTGGACGGCACTACACTTACCATCAGGTGCAGTCTGGTCACTTTGTCGTGCCAGGATTAAAAAAAGTAGATGTCTAAAATACCCATGGTTGATCTATTTTCCGCCACATGATATTTTCGAATCCAAAACAACACAGATTGCGACAGCACAAACTGAGGTATGAACCTAAAACTTTACTGGTTTCTCAGACTTAATAAGCTCGCGACTCTTTTGCATATTTATATACCTCCCTCCTCCCTCCAATTGGCCAGTAGCCGGCTTTGTAACGAAAGGCCACGGATTCGATCCCCGCAACAAAACAAAATTCACTGATATTTGTTTCGGGTCTCATCATCATCATCATCAGCCTATCGCAGTCCACTGCTGGACATAGGCCTCCCCCAAGGTTCGCCATTGAACCCGATCTTCGGTTCTATGCCTCCAATGACTGCCTGCAGCCTTGCGCAGATCGTCGCTCCATCTAGCAGGAGGGCGTCCCACACTCCGTTTACCTGTACGCGGTCTCCACTCAAGAACCTTATTACCCCATCGGTAATCGGTTCTACGACAAATGTGACCGGCCCATTGCCACTTCAGCTTGCTTATTCTTTGGGCTATGTCGACGAATTTGGTTTTCGCGCGAATAGCCTCATTTCTTATGCGGTCTCGCAGCGAAATTCCGAGCATAGCCCTCTCCATGCAACGCTGAGCGACTTTCAGCTGATGGACCAGTCTCACTGTGAGTGTCCACGTTTCGGCTCCGTAGGTCATCACGGGTAGGACGCACTGATTGAAGACTTTTGTCTTCAGACTTTGCGGTATGGGCGACGAAAAGACTTGACGAAGCTTTCCAAACGCTGCCCAGCCCAATTGGATCCTTCTAGCTACCTCCCTCTCGAAGTTGTTTCGTCCCAACTGCAGACATTGTCCGAGGTAGACATATTCGTGAACAACTTCAAGGGGTGAGCCATCGACATTGATTGGTCTCGGATCAACGTGATCGTTGAACATGATCTTGGTTTTATCCAAGTTCATTCCGAGACCAACCCGTCTGGATGCAGTATTTAGGCTGTGCAGCATTTGTTGTAGATCCTGCAACGATTCTGCCATGATGACGATATCGTCAGCGAAGCGCAGGTGGGAGATGTACTCGCCATTGACATTAATGCCCCGTCCTTTCCAGTCCAGAGTCTTGAAGACGTCCTCCAATGCGGCAGTAAACAGTTTCGGGGATATGACATCCCCCTGTCTTACACCTCTACGCAATGGAATTGGTCTTGTCTGGTCTTCCTGTACTTGGACGGTCATTGATGCCACGTCGTACAAACATCTCAGCGCTTCTATATATCGCCAGTCAACTTGGCATCGCTGCAAGGATTCCAGAACAGCCCAGGTTTCGATAGAGTCAAAGGCCTTCTCATAGTCCACGAAAGCAAGACACAGGGGCCGATTATACTCCTCGGTCTTCTGTATAATCTGCCGCATAGTGTGGATGTGGTCTATGGTGCCAAATCCTCTACGGAACCCGGCCTGTTCCGGTGGTTGAAAGTCGTCAAGTCGTTTTGCCAGACGATTAGTGACGACTCTCGAAAACAACTTATATAAGTGGCTCAAGAGCGAGATGGGACGGTAGTTTTTAAGATATGTTTTGTCTCCTTTCTTAAAGAATAGGACAACTAGGCTCTTGCTCCACTCTTTCGGAGTTCTCCCAGAGAAAAGGACGGTGTTGAAGATACGTTGGAGCTGTCTGATTACCGGAATACCTCCTGCTTTCAGCAGCTCCGATGTAACCCCGTCTTCCCCTGGGGCTTTTCCATTGCTAAGTTGTTTGAGAGCCGTCTCGATTTCGTCGAGGCTGTCTTCCGGCAGCTCGTCGGTGTAGTGGCGGGACAGCGCAGCTCTGGGATCTGTAGGTGAGGGTGATGGCTGTGGAGCGCTTGAAGCATATAGATGACCATAGAAACCCTCCACTTCCTTGATGATCTCCGGCTTACAGGTGACAACGTTGCCATTGGTGGTAGTGATCCTGGTAAGACGGCTCCTCCCAAGACGCTGTGTAAAGACTCTTGACCCCCGATTCCGCTCGATCGCTTCTTGTATCTTTTGCGTGTTGGCGCGTCGGAGGTCACGTCTTATCATCGTCCTGATTTTCTTGTGGAGGGCCCTCTTATCGGATGCTGTGGCGTTCGTATTTTGCCGTCTATCATCCATAAGCTGGAGTGTCTCGGCGGAGAGTCTCGATGTCCGCCCATTCTGCTTCCTCGCACAGAATTTCCTCCCTTCTTCCCTGATTATGCGGACTACGCTGTCTAGATCCTCGTCAATATCCACAGTGGTTTCCAGAGCAGCAAATCGGTTCCGCAGTTCCAACTGGAAATTATCGGAATCGCTCGCCACTTGAAGTAGGTTGGGTCGGAGTATAGACTTCATCAGCCGTCTGCGTTCACGCTTGAAGTCTATATTCAGAGTGCCTCTTACTAGCCGGTGGTCACTGCCGGTATTCACCCTGTTGACCACAGAGACGTCCCTGAATATATACTTCTTGTCCGTAATGATGAAGTCTATCTCGTTCCTCGTCACAGTATCGGGGCTTTGTCAGGTCCACTTTCTTTGGGGCTGTTTCTTATAGAAAGAGTTCATTAAAAACAACCCCTCCCGTTCCAGGAAGTTGACCAACATTTGCCCCCTGTGGTTCCTACATCCGTAGCCATGCGATCCGATTGCCGATTCGCTGCAGCTTTGTACTCCTACTTTGGCGTTGAAGTCCCCCATGACAACACTGTAATGAGTCTTAGTGGTATTGTGCAGAGCCTTTTGTATGTCGTCGTACACAATTTCCGCTTCGTCATCTGTGTACGTCGACGTTGGTGCATACACTTGTACCACTTTGAGGGAGTACCTCTCAGTGAGCTTGATGATGAGGTATGCAACCCGCGCCGACACACTAGATATCTCAACAATGTTGTCAGTGAGGGCCTTGTTGACGAGGAATCCCACTCCACCTTGCGAGGATTGGTCTCCTTCTCGATAGTAGAACAGATGGCCTGATTCGAGGGTCATGGTGTCCTCCCCCTCTCTTCGGATTTCACACAGCCCAAGAACATGCCATCTTATTTTGCTCAGTTCTACTTCGAGCTCCTCGAGGTGTTCGTCCAGCCGCATCGTACGTCCGTTATACGTCGCCAAAGTCAGTTGGTGGTGGTAGCGGTCCGTAGCCCGGTGATTCTTAGCACCCCCTGCCTTACCGTTACCATGGCCGCTACCGTGGCCAGGGATAGTAAGGCTGCCGGGAACTGGGGGCCGTTGCTTTTTTGTGCGTATCATCAGGGGGTTCTGCCGTAATCGCCACGCTTGGCAGGCGGGTTGGCGATCGCAGTGCCTGGCCCTTCGCACCAGCTACGCTGCTGCCCGTAGCCAGTCAGGGCTATTTGAGCCAGGATCATTGGGATGGTTATACCGCCATCTGTCGGTCGCCAGAGCCCCGTCCGTTGTTCACACTGTTAGGTCACTGGCGCCCACTTACATCCCCGTTTCGGGTCTGCGTGTTGATAACTAAGATACAGGTTTGACCTATAGTGGGGTTAGGACTATGTATAAGATTGTTGGGTGTATTACACAGTAGTTACGGGACTATTCCCGGACATTTGGAACGCGTGCGTTGGGCCGAAGCCAACACGTAGAGGCCAGTTAGATTTTAACTTAATGTTGTGATATGACACCAGTCTACAGTTCTATTCTGTACACAACACAAATGCATTGGGTGTATTTATTATTATTTAAAAGTTTATATTTTATCACGTAATGAATCGTTTCCATACTCTTGACATATACACTCACCACTGTAACCCTCGCAGGGGTAGGCAGAAGCGTAACCAGTACACCCACTTTTCGCCGAATTTATTATGATCCCATAATGTGATAGGGGGCGAGCTTATCGCTGATACTGGCTAATACTGATTATTTCTAAAAAGAAAAACTCACTCTGACTCTTAATCTACTGCACCCATATTATCTACACCCGTACTCAGAGTGGTGTTTCGGAATTAATTGTCTTGTTTTCTTTGTCAGCGCGGCCGATGTTTGCAATTCAAATGCGGCGTTGAGACCGTCTTGTCCACTTGTCAAGGGAATTGAGTGACAATGTTGATTGCAGATACGTATTTTTCGTTTATGTCCTCCACTATGGAGAACATATGTCCGTGTTATTTCGGAACGTGTTTGATTACTTGAACATAAGTGTAACAGTATTTTGTTTATTATGGCATGGCAAATTTACCACACTAAACCTGCTGGTAAGCGCAATGCCATCCAATTAGATTATCGAGTAGCGAGAGACAATCTTTCGCCCACTACTAAACAAAATCATGCAGGCCTACTCCTTCACACTACGCCACGGGCAAGAAGGTGAAGAAGCGGTCGAAGGTCTAGTGTCAGAGTACTCAGAATGCCGCGAAACGGCTAAATATCGCATCCCAACTCTAGACCCCGACCGGATGTATACTGGCTGATCCCGAAACGCGACAAACTTGCGTGTGCTATCCGGGCGGATATGAATATCCTACCACCAGCAGAAAACGTGTACCTGAAAACGTACTTTAACATTTTTAGTCACTCACCAAGCTTAGATCTGTTACTTCTATGAAAAGAATTTCTTATTTTAAAAATGTAAACAGCCAATAAATCATTTTCATATAAAACCGAAGAATGTCTACGAAAGCTACGATATTCCGTAGCGAGTGCTACGAAATGCACAATCAATTAATAGAGAAGAACATTATTGATTTTATATTGAATATTCAATTTCAAAATGATATCTATGTTTATTCAGAATGTCATACTAAGATATGTGAAATTATATTGCTGTGTCGTTACGTAGTCCCAAATTTAAATTTACTTCTTTGATGAATAAATTGCTTTTATTCGATAGCATATTAAATTCTATTATTCCGTGTCCATAGCTTTATCAACATTTTTAAAGTAGTATAAACAGTGATTTTTTTCCGTATGGTGAATTTCCATCTGTGTTTTGACATGTCATAAGTGCCTTTTATATGCCTACGTGATCAATAAAGATTTTTATTTTATTTTATTTTATAATATACTTGTGAATTTTTATAATCGTAATTTTTTCTTCACTAGCTGTTGACCACAGCTTCGCATACGTGATTAGGTTTATCGATACAAACTCTAATTGTAACAACTCCATTCATAATTTACGTCCATAAAAATATTTTCCATGCAGCTGGAATCGACCCCAAACTGGAATAAAACCCTATGTTAACCTAAGCTTATTTGAAAACTACATCTAAATCGGTTCAGTGGTTATTGATCTCTACATTAATCTTAGTAAGCACAAACCGTAAATTAAATAAAAAATACACAGAAATAAATATTAACATTAGGAATGAAAATATAAAACTATGCCTAGCGTGTAATGTATGGCTTTTTGCCAGAGACCATAATGAATTTATGTAGCCTAACAGGAAACAAATATAAATCAAAAGCAACCTCGACATATTACCTAAGTTTAGGTACTTCAGTACTGGCTTTACCAATAACAGTGTTAAAATATTTATGGGTAAAAAAGTTGGTATAGATAGAAAATGAGTAAAAGTTTTTTTATTCATAAAAAGTACACCGACTTCAATAAAAACCAAATTATGCGTCACAATAAAATTTGAGGGTTTTCCTTGATTTTTCTGTGATTCCATCATCAAATCCTGACTTGGTGCCAATGGGACCACATGGGTAGTATACCCTTTTAAACAAAAAAGAATTTATCGAATCGGTCCAGGCGTCTTCGAGTAATCGGGTAACATACATAAAAAAAAAGATTCCGACGAATTGTTAACCTTCTCCTTTTTTGAAGTTGGTTAAAAATATAGCTTACTTAGGCTGAGAAATTGATGGAATTTAAAAACAAACTGTTAATTCACATCAGTTTTCTGTACTTTGAGTCCGATCGAGCGAACGAGCTCGTCTATTCTGTAGACAAATTGTCTACAGCTTTGATCTGTAGACATAATGATCTACAGGCTTGCTCCGTAGACATAATATTCTACAGCCTTGCTCTGTAGACACAAAAGTCTACAGCCTTAGATTTATTTGGAGTGCTTATTTAAATAAATCAAGGTTCTGTTAGGGCCAAGCCACCCATATCATAATAGATTCCAATGTGCCATCAAAATTCACAATCGTTTAATATTTATGAGACACCATCAAGTAAAGACAGACAATACGAATTCGTATTAACAAATTCATATCGAATTAACAACGTCGAAGGAACAAAATACGAATGAATATTATAAATTTCGTGGAATAGGCGCCGCGAGATGCGGCACAAAATAAACTCATCTTTGGTACCAGGCGATGTAAAATAACAGTTCCCGACCTCTATTCCAATAGAACGGACTTATTCTGGTTATTGACTATGAAATGGAGTAAACAGTACTTAAAAAAAACGCAGTGGTTATCAAACATAAATAAATAAAAATTTGAAGCCTTTCGTTGGCAAATGTATCATCTAAGAATTAATGGATCAATTTAGCTAATACTTTGAATTTTTGTTCGTAAATGGACCTAATAAGGTTTTTAGGAAGAGAAAATTTAAAAAAATCTGGAAATTCAGGAAAAACTTAAAGTGGTTTTTTCTATGGGATTTCAATATATTATGATACCGGAAAAAGCTATTCTTAATTAATCTGTATTAATAGAATCGAATGGGGTTAGGGCAGCTTCGATCAGACAAAGGTTTATGTGCTTTAATCCATTATATCCTGATACTTAAAATATATCGCAGTTTTCTTTTACCATAAAATATATAACTTAAACAAATCCATTTCATAGGGAGTCACGACTATTTATATATTAATACACCCAACAGTCAACCATTCCTTGAAAAGAGTAAAAGATTCCTTGTAAAACCATTTTAAAAACCTGCATCATTAAACATGGGAATTCGAATTAATGGCTAAAGGACAGATAAATTGTGACACAGTACACATAGGTTCATTTAAATAAATAAGTTCCCCTGCAGTACAACTCCGCTATCGATCTTAATTATTCCATCGGAAATGTCCAATCCAACGGCGCATTATTGTCTGAACCCACATCTGTCACTCTTTTAATATCATTGTGCGAATTATCGCGATTCAATAAATAAAAGATTCTTGATAACATTAATACATTTCATCGAAATTGTACTGATGATCCCTTTTCAGTTGTAGTGATTATTTTGAGTCGATTGTGATAAGAGATTATTTATAGAATCGGCATTGAAAATTTCACCATCAGGAACGTCTATATGTTTACCGTAGCAACGTCGAGCTATGAAAATCATAACTAATATTCCTAGCTCAGAATTCAGAAGTGGATAATTATATTATATTCCCAAATCCTTATATTTCTATTTGTTTTACGCCTAGCTTCATTCTGGGTTTTGAAAAACGTTCTGGCTTACAGGACTTACAGTGGCACATCCAAGATAATCATGCCAGCCTTCTTCTTCACACTACACCATGGGCAAGAAGGTAAAGAGGCGGTCGAGGTCTAGTGTCAGAATGCCCAGAAGGCCGCAAAACGACCAAACACCGTACCCTAACTTTAGACCCCCGACAAAAATCTGATGTACACTGTCTGACCTCGGAACGCGACACACTAGCGTGTGCCACTATGGCCGGTTTTACACCCTGTGTTCAGTGGTTGCTATCCGGGCGGATATGAATATCCTACCACCAGCAAGCCAGGTTAGTTTTTTATGTGTATAATGGTCACTACCCAGTTGGGTACAATCTTTACCTCCCACTAGCAAACGTTACAAAAATCAACTTAATTTTGCCAAGCCAATTTCGTGATTTCTATACTTAATATGTACATACAAATAACAAATTGAATTCGCGAAGTTAAACATTAACTCAAAGGGTTGAGTGGTACCCTTCCAACGCTACACAAGGTTAAAGGGATTTCAGTATTGTAGGCCATACATTGCTTACATTTCCTCTTTTAAATGAAAATTACACACTTATCAAAATCCGCACTGATTTAAATCGAATTGTATTTTTTTTTATCGACAGCCTCAATAGCGCAGTTGTAATTGCGCATGCAATACATGCGATGCATGTGTTGTGCTGTGCTGAGTGTTTTTTAATTGCGTACGTGAAACGACTGCTGGTCTTGGGTTCGATCCTCGGGTCGAGCAAAGTGATATTGGGTTTTTCTATCACGAAATGCTTAGTATCAGCCCAGGGTCTGGAATTGTGCCCGTTATGGTGATAGGCTCGCTATCACATTATGGGACCGTAATAAATTCGGTGAAAAGTGTGTGCACTGGTTAAAACTCTGCCTACCCCTTCGAGGATTACAGGCGTGAGTTTATATGTGATTTATTTTATTCAGAAAACAAACAGTATAATAATAACTAATCAAATTAACAATATAGTTGTCTAAATACCAATTAAATGTTTTCACATATTACTAAAATACATTAAGGTTGTTTAAATTTTACCAAAACCTACCATATTTATTTTTATATATTTTTAAAATTTGTCCTCCCTTTATTAAAAATACGATCAGCAATCAGTAAATCAACTCCATCCCTGTCCTACATCGGTCAGCATCGCACCTCATGTTTAAAAATGGAACAATAATTAACGACCCGTATTTACACGAGAATACAAAAGGCAACAAGCGAAATTAAACATTCCCTATGTTTCGTCAAAAATCGATCGTCGATAATCATACGATAATCGAATGTCGGATGGTTACAGCGTTAACTCGCCTCGGAATACAGCCGTCGCATTTGCAATTCTGATTCATTCTCAATTTACAATCAACAGAATAAAATTAATTCAATAGACGACTCTGTTGAAGAATGACGAATTATACAAAGATTGTTGAAATGAATTTTTAATTTGCTCTCTCGTGTATTCTGGGTGTTTTTGTTGGATGTGGGGTAATTAATTTGTTAATTTATTTTAATTGGAGAATCGACTACAGAATAAATGAATTGCTGTACATTAATCGAAGTGAAGCAGCGATATCCTAGTTGGTTGCGGTACGGACTGTCAAGACGAAAGTCGTAGGTTCGAAACCCAAGTGGCATACACCTCTGACTTTTCTAAAGTTATGTGTGTATTAAAATGTTAATTATCGCTTGTTTTAACGGTGAAGGAAAACATCGTGAGGAAACCTGCATATCTGAGAATTTTTCGAAGGTATGAGAAGTCTGCCGACCCGCATTAGGCCAGCGTGGTGGACTAAGGCCTAACCCCTCTCATTAGTAGAGGAGGCCCGTGCCCAGCAGTGGGACAATGTTTAATACAGGGCTAGTATTATTATTTTTATTATTATTTTAATCCAAGTGAAACAATGAATGAAGCTAAAATAACTGAACTTGTTTGTAAAATTGTAATAGGGTCGTTGAAACGAATTTGTTATTGTAATGTACAAGTTACATTACCTAAAACCTATTATCGAAAAAAAATTATAAATTCGAAGAAAAATAAGTAAACTACACGCCATTAAATTTTTGCCCATTCCAATATTTAAAATAAATACTGTAAACTCATTTTTCAAGCAGTTTTGATTCTGTTGTCACAAAAGGGCTTCTTTTGCGTATTATATATATTCGGTGGAATAATGTACAAAATTAAACACAAGAAAATCCCTATTAGTTCGTGGTCATACTATCTCTTGACTTGAACGAGAGTCCTGGGTCCTTTAGGCGTAATGTGAAGAAGCTAAACAGCAGGCCGGCATGATTGTGTTGAGTAGCGGGGGATAGACTGTCTCTCGCTACTTGATACTCTATCTCGACGGCACTGCATTTTGGACCCACAAGTATAAAGCTTGGCTTGTTATGAGAACGAAAATCTCTCTTAGATCTTTTTTTTTGTGTCTTGATAGGCAGACGAGCAGACGGGCCACCTGATGCTACGTAGTCACGGCCACCCATAGAATTCTGCAATTCCGTTTAAAATAAAATATAACATAATATTATATATAATATAACCGTTGCAAAGGACCTGGGTATCTTATTCGACGATAAACTTTCTTTTCGAGACCATTATGACCACGTCATCAAAAGAAGCTCACAAATATTAGGGTTCATAGGTCGCATTACAAAAGATTTTAAAAGTCCTCATAGTCTTATTTACTTGTACAACACTTTGGCTAGAACAATTCTGGAGTATGGTTCAGTCATATGGTCTCCATTTTATCAAACCCACATTAATCGTATTGAAAAGGTTCAGAGAACTTGCCTTAAGATTGTTTGTTTCAGATTTAATTTACACCGAAAGTTTAAATCATACGAGGACCGGTTGGCTCATTTTCATGCGCTTTCATTAGAAACCAGACGCTCTTTGAGTGATTTTGTGTACTTATACAAAATTATTCATTCACTCATAGATTCTCCGGCTTTGCTGTCTGATTTAAATATTAATACTAATTACAGAACCTGTAAACCAAGCGTTTTCTCCCTCAAAATATTCCGCAATAATACATCCTATTTCAATCCTATTGTCCGTATGTGTCGGCAATATAATGAACTAGTAAATAAGAATCCCTCTATAGATTTATTTCATAGCAACAATATAACTACATATAAGAATCTGATCCGTAATGTCCTTAACGATTTATCTTAAGCTAAGTTTAATGTAAATTTAACTATGTATGTCATACACTAAGTGTTTTTTTTTTAATTCGTATTCCACTCCACTAACATATTTAAAAATTAACTAGTTGAAATTAGCATTGTATTAGATGTTTTTCACTTTGTTATCTCGTTAACACTTAATATTAATTCCGGAACACAAATTTGTGGGTTATAATTATGTAAAAAAACTTTAAACAATTTTGTATACTATTTGTACCCGATTGTAACCTGTTTTGTGTGTAATAAATAAAATAAATAAATAAATTCCAGGGCACAGCAAAGCTGCTGCCTACCAACGACACTAGAAACTCGTATCTTAAATTGAAGAAACGACTTTGTGAATGATTGATGATACATTTCAATAAACAAACTACACATACAGAGCGATCCTAATAAACCATTGTTTTTTTTATCCTGGCAAAGTGACCACACTGCACCCGCTGGTAAGCGCAGTGCTATCCAGTTTAAGTATCAAGTAGCGAGAGACAATCTATCCCAAAATCATGTCAGCCTGTTGAGTAGCTTCTTCACACTACACCATGGGGCAAGAAGGTGAAGAAGCGGTCGAGGGTCTAGTGTCAGAGTACTCAGACGGCCGCAAAACGACCAAACATCGTACCCCAACTTTAGACCCCCAACAAAACCGGATGTGCACTGGCTGACCCCGGAACGCGACACACTTGCGTGTGCCACTATGGCGGGTTTGACACCCTGTGTACGGTGGTCGCTATACGGGCGGATATGAATATCCTACCACCAGCTAAAAAAAGCAGAAGTTAACAACTGATCGAAGAAGCCAAGCACAACCAAAGGAGACAAACAATAATTATCCTCAAACTGCACATTATGCATACTTAATCAGAAAGAATTATATTGGTATCTGAAAAACAGCAGTACGCGGAGAGGTCACCTACCTGTCACAGCCGCGACGCGCCATTAGTTTTAGTATTAATTATAATAAAAAGTGTAAATTATTGTCTGTTATGTGGTATGTGCGTGTTGTGAGCTGTGCCAATAAATCATTTTTCTCTCTTTCTCTGGTAAAAATTCTTTTGACCCAATAAGCTGAAGTCGGGAATGATTCTCGTTTAACTGTATTGAAATAAACTAGGCAACACTCATCCAAAGAAGTATTCGATAAATTGGAGGAATAATTCATTTTCCACTTGATGGCACATGAAAGAGGACAGTGCGCCGCCCCCGTCACGGTTGGGTGCACACTGGCGGATATACTGTACGAAAATGTCACGATTAAACATCGACGGTGTTTTTATGGGAATTTAAATGGGTACGGATAAGCGTAAAATGGAAAATAAAAGAGTTTTTAATGCTCTAATGAAGTATCGGTCGAATTCTTTTTAGTTGTCATCTACCATGCTGTTATTTTTCTTTGTTTAATTCTCTTTTATATTCTTTTTTATAAAAGAGAAGGCAACGGTCCACCATGCAGCCTTTTATTTTGTTATTATCTGGCATGCTGTCATTCTAAGTTTAAAATATTTTAAATATAACTGGCAGACTGAAACATAAAATTTATGGATTATGAGAGAGATTCGTGCGAAAAATGGCAGGAATGTGGGATGTGACGTTTTATTTGTTAATTAATTATTTCAGACATGGCCTTGGCCTTTTAAATTGTGACTATTTCATACATGGCTTTGATCTTTGAATTGTGACTATTTCAGACATGGCTTTGGCCTTTTGAATTGTGACTATTTCAGACATGGCTTCGGCCTTTAGAATGGAAAAATATCAGACTTGGCTTTCCCCTTGTAAATGAATTAAAACCACAAACATGGCTTTGGCTTTTTAAGTTAAAACCAGAGATGAGAAGACTTTAAATTTTGAACAGATTTCGAAAAAATAATGACAGACAAGGCTGCATGGTGGAGAACCTTTGCCTTCTCTTTTATGTGAAAAAGAGAGAATGAAATAAAAAATGTGATTTTATGAGAAAATATTAGACAATAAAAATATGCATGAATACCAAGTATTTGAATGGGAAAATATTATGTATTTATCCTAAACGCGTCGTGCACGTCTACAATATCGATTAATGTGTTTCCACAAAATGTTGATTGTTCTAAAATTACTGTTGAGTTTTGTTTCGTCGTCGATTTTTTGGCTTACAATGGATGCGTAATCGGCTTCACTAAAATCACTCTTGCTTTATTTTCTTAACTTCGCCTCGAAGCTTTATTTGTATAAATATATTTTCAATGAAATTCATTTAAATTTCTTATTCTTCTATATAACCAATATATTTTTTTCTTTATTTTATAAATATACTAATCATCAGGTGGATACTCACGGTACATATGTAACACTGTATATTCATAATTTCAAAGGCACCATTGCTGGCCCTGAAGTTAAAAGGAGAAGGATTTTTCTACACCAGTGGTAAGTGAAGCGTTCGATTCCCGTAGCGAGTCAAATGTTTGTGTGACAGACAGATATTTTTTTCCTTGGCCTAATGTTGAGCCAGCGTGGTAGACTAAGGCCTTACCCTGTTAGTAGAGGAGACCATAGCCTATTGAAGGTGCAATGTTTAATGTAAAGCTGGTTTAATTATACACATCAATCACGATACTATTGGCTTGAATTATTAATTATAAGTATTTATGGGCCTTGATAAAAAAACCCATGATAAAAATGCTAACTTCAGTTTATTTTATCAATGACATTTCAAATTGAATTAAAATATTTACCTATTTTATTTGAAAAATGATTTATAGTGATGGTTGCCTCGATGGCGTAGTTGTAATTGCGCATGCGTTAAGACTGCTGTGCTGAGTTCTCGGGTTTGATTACCAGGTCGGGTAAAGTGATATAGCGTTTTTCTATTTATAAATACTGAGTATCAGCCCGAAGTCTGGAAATGTGCCCGGTATGGCGATAGGCTTGCCCCCTATCATATTACGGGACCGTAATGAATTCGGCGATAAATGTGTGTATTGGTTACACCTCTGCGTACCCCTTCGGGGATTACAGGCATGAGTGTATATGTATATACAACATGTAACATGATTAATGCACACTCTGAAAGTAGTTTGTTCAGAATAAGCGACTGAATCGATATCAACAATTTTTTAATAGACGATTTTTCCGAAAATTATTGGCACTCAGGTAAATAATAGTCACCCTTTAATTCAAATTTTAAGACAAACGAAACTGAAATATAACTTGATGCGATAAAGTCTTTTGTAAATGCAATAATAAACGAACACTTTAAAATATCAAATAATTAAAATTACGAAGTTTATGTCGAAAATTAGTACAACTAATTTCATAAAAAAACAATATTTATATTCATCGCAGACTAATTTTAAAACACGAATTATGATTGTAATAATATTTTTAAATTGGGGTGTCTGAGGATGTGCGTTATTCCCGTTACATGTAGTATAATAATCTTCACTCCACCACCAGATCAGATTCAAGTTTCACTTTGAAGAACGATTAGGAATTCTAGCATTGCTCTTTGCAAAAACTGCAAGATATGTATATCACACTCAATACAATACGGAAATACACTTAAAAATATATAATAAAATGAGACCAGTAGACTAAAGACACAAGAATAACATTTAGCATGTCATAGATTCTATGCACGAAATGGGCTCATTTAAAATAACTTTGAATACGAAATGAATACGTTTATTCTATTCCAAACGCCTGCAACGTCACTCATGATTAGCAGTTGAAACCTGGATGAGAAAGTTTTGAATAATATACTTATGCATTACTAAAATAGACTGAATGAACGAAGAACGATACGTCTTCTTTATTATTAATTCAACTTCAAACTCTTAATATGTCATAGGTAGTGTATGATTTTGCTTCTGAGTATGAAATTGCTGCTACATTTTGAACGACTGCTTCTGAAGGGTTAAGGGTATAAGAGTTTTTAATTCTCCAATTTAAACTTCAAGTATTCTAAAGTTCTGAGTATTCTCTCACTCTTAAAATATTTATAATTATTACAAATACTCGAAAATGTCATCAGTAAACCTGCAATGAGAATTATAAATAAAAAATCAAAGATATATATGAAGTCTGCCATCCGCATTGGATCAATGTGGCATAAGACACAATACCTCTCATTAATAGAGAGTGCCCGGGCTTGGAAGCAGGTTAGCATGACATTATTATTTGCTTCAATCTAAGTATTAATTTTGGAAAGAAAATCCCTTCTGAAATGATAAGTTCAAAACATTTCAATTCTGACACCAGGGAAAACCCCCAAACTATAAAAAAAGGATGCACAGCGAGTGATACGATGTCCCCGCTATTATTATTCAAGTATCTGAGAGATATCAAGATATTTCATTAGGTATGTCTTCACTTAACTGAGTTTACAAATTTTAAACACTGATAGATTGATTTAATTTGGCAAACAATTTAAGTTATGGTCACAAAACATATTTTATATTTAACATTTTAATCTCATCTAATCTCTCTATCTATACTATCTGGTTCTTAACTGACGGTTAAAACATGTACCAAATGGAATATCGGATTTTAACAGCTTATATTCACATACGTTGAAATATCAAATTGCTAACGTGAATCGAATCTCGATTCATATCATGAAACACAAGTCTTTGATCAGAAAAAGTGGAATAGAAATCATTTGAACAGCCGACTGGTTGAGTTTTGAGAAAAATCGTCGCAAACAAAATAAATTGAACTGAGAGCAATCGACCAAATAATTGGGCAATACGAACTCCGCTCGAGCATCGTATAGTACCAAAAATTTACTCCACAACTGATATCTCAAATTAAAACCGTCTGTACTATTCAAAGGACATTTGTATGTCAAACAACTTTTAATTTTCTAGACAATTTTCAATATCTACAAATAATTTCATACATGAAATGAAATCATTATCGTTTTAATAGGTCAAGTTCAAAATAAGGTTACATTCATATTATGATAATGAATATCTCAGTGCAATCATACGAACTGTTAGATAGATTGTGCAATAACTACAAATTATCAGATTTAGCATGTTAACAATAGATTCAATTGATTTCATGACAAAAGCTTTTAGTGCTAAACACAAAGAGATTAATAGTGATGGAATTTATAATAATACACAATGTCCCAAAATTTTGATCTGGCTGATGTTGTTGACGTGTGGTATGCTGACGAATATCATTGTCCGATAGTCGTTTCTGCCAATGGTCTGATACCGAAGAGCCTCGATCAACATCTTCAGAGTCTCTCAATTTGTCGTTGGGTCAAAAGCCAGAAACAAAAGACAGTATTATTAGAGACGGCACGTATTGTGAGGAGGTTCCTGTTTCTGGGGTCCTAACCGCTGGTGGCTTGGGTCTTAGGCCTCGCCATTTGAGGGTGCATATTTATATATTTTTATATATAGATTTATATTTAAAAGTGTAAAAAAAAATTAAATAAAGGGTACCTTCTATACATAATAATACTAGTCCTGTATTAAACTTGATCACTGCTGGGCACGTGCCCCCTTTAACAATGAGTACGGCAATGCTTAAGTCAACCGAGCTGGGCAAGTGCGTTTCCTTTACCCTTAAAGCAAGCGATAATAAATAATGAACCCACACTTGGCTTTAGAAAAGTCAGATTTGCTTTCGTAGCTACGACTTTCGTCTTGACAGTCCGTACCGAAACCAACTAGGCTATCGCTGCATAGAAGTAATAACAATGATTAGATTGATTTCATTTGTTATGATTCTGATGATAAGATGTTAGTGGTAGGATATTCGGTAATATCCAAAACAAGCGACACTTGTATACTTAATGATCTCGCCCTAGAGGCTTACACCAGAGAATCCAGACTCAGCCGATGTGCATCGATCGGTGCCTGCACTAACGCCATTTCTGTCGTTCGTTCATCAATGTTATTAACAGCATTACTTTAATGATCAAATGTAACATCATCATTTCAGTATGCATTGATATAATTAACTGTCGATTTAGTATCAACCGTCTGCAGACTACAGTTCTATTCTACAGCTCATATATTTCGGTGTTTTTTTAGACCAAGTAGAGTATCGAGTAGCGAGAGAGAATCAATCCCCCGCTACTCAACACAATCATGCCGGCCCACTTCTTCACACTACGCCATGCGCAAGAAGGTGAAGAAGCGGTCGAGGGTTTAGTATCAGAGTACTCAGAAGGCCACAAAACGGCCAAACATCGTACCTAACTCTAGACGCCGGACAAAATGTGGAATATTTTTATGGGAAATGATTAGAGAATACGTAAAAAAAACGGACAGAGATATTCTTTGTTTGAGCATATAATTTTGTAATTGGAACCATATCCAAATGTCATACATTTTTCAAACTCACCAATATATAATTCTTAGAACTCAAGGATATAATGAAACTTAATCGAATCCATTCACAGACAGATTACACCTTACAAACAAAGTTACAAATTATAAACTTTACCTGCTTATATTTTAGATTGTATATGCATAGTACATCATTAAAAAACGCGTTTGATGTTTTCAAAGTTTAAACCACCATCATTTAAGCAGTACCAAAGACAGCAGACCGAAAAATATACAAAATTAAAATTCTGTTTCAAAAGAGTCTACATTTAAAAATAATAGCAGTTTGTCCGAGAACGGAGGCAGGACGTTTGAGTTTATTTTTCCCGCGTAAGTGCAGTAACTCATTATTTAAACAGTAAGGACTAAAATACGGGACGCTTGGTGAAATTGAAGCGCTATAGACACGCGGTACAGGTTTGTCTACAGAATAAATGTCCCATTGAAAATTGACGAAAAATAAGGGGTCGTCCATTAATCACTTAATGTTTTTTAGCAACTTTTAAACCCCCCTGGTGATATGTGGTGAGGTTTTTGACCAAATACACGTGATATCTCATTTTATCCCCCCCTCGTGATAATTCGTGATTTTTTACGGGACCGCCTCACGTGATTAATGGACGATCCCTAACATCTGGCTGTTTTCAAACCATGAGTGAGATATCAAAGACCTAAACCTTTTCATTTATTCCTATAGTAAAATAGGTTATATAATAGTTGAACCTCTTCTTACCCTTTCGAGTATATAAATATGACTACGGTCCCACAACACCCTGAACTTAAACCAACATCTGTCCCCGTCGACGATCGAACACGCGACCCCTTGTTTCACAGCCGATAGTCGCCGGTTGTGTCATTTAGTATAATCATTTCTCCTCTATCTTTTCCAATACCCCAAAATTTCTTAACATTCACATCTTTCATTCGGATAATTATAAGGATTGTGTATACATGAAAAGCTTTAATAACAACATATGCACAACATACTGAGATAATTAGTTCAACTTCAAAGAGGTTTTAATTATAATTACCCATAAATACGGACTGTGTCCTGTTTAATTCATCCTTATTTATTGAGCTTGAATGTATGTGTTTGTCAATTTAAATCTTATCACATACGTGTTAGAATCGAAATTCCGTTGATGAAATGACAAACGACGGTATATTTTGCAATAAGGATGAGTAGTGTTAAACATATCGATGTTTTATTCAAGGTTTGGACGCATTTGAATGACCTTGAAAATTGTATCGTGGAAGTCGGAACAGAAAGTTTTCGCAGTAGCTGAAGTGGATTAACTGGCATATTTTTGAAGTTATACTTCTTTAGGCGCGTTATGAAAAAATGATGAGAGTGAAATTTTAAGATGCGCGCGCATACTGTTTTTTTTTTTTTTTTTTTTTTATCCTGGCACGGCAAAGTGACCGCACTGTACCTGATGGTAAGCGCAGTGCGGTCCAAATAGAGTACTGAGTAGCGAGAGATGATCTATCCCCCGCTACTCAACACACTCATGCCGGCCTGCTTCTTCACACTACGCCATGGGCAAGAAGGTGAAGAAGCGGTCGAGGGTCAAGTGTCAGAGTACTAAGAAGGCCGCAAAATGGCCATTATACCCCAACTCCAGACCCCCGACAAAAACCGGATGTACACTGGCTGATCCCGGAACGCGACACACTTGCGTGTGCCACTATGGCGGGTTTTTCGCCATGTGTACGGTGGTCGCTATCCGGGCGGATATGAATATCCTACCACCAGCTAAACTGTGTCACAAAAGTAACATTCTGAAGTTGCCCTCAGTACCAAGCTGGCATGAAATGTAAGGAGATTTGATACCGTTTCATTTCTAGTGACTTCTAGGTAATAAAAATGCAAGGTTTGTTTGTTCCTAGATACTTCTTGGGTACGTCATCCTACGTCACTGTCATTATTCACTTTAAGTACCAGGCTGGCATGAAATGTAAGGAGATTTGATACCGTTTCATTTCTAGTGACTTAAATCAGACCCGAGATGTCATGTGTCCACTTGTGACATTATAATAAGTACCTCGTTATTGTTATAAATATGTTTATTAAACGTTGTTCTATGTTTTTGAATAATTGTTTTTAGATTTTAACCAAATTGTGTTTACTTTTGCTGTTTAGAATATTCGATTTTATATTTATATTATTCTTCATCGTTCATTGAAATAACTTATATACAAACCTAGTTTGATGACTTTTATAAGTATAACTTCTCACCCGCGTACGTAAGTACACGCACCAATTATTATTTTGGTATTTTAGCATGAAAATACGTAGTTTTATTTTCGACTACAATGTATTTAGAGTTGGGTTCTCAAGTATATTTTATTCAAAGATCAAAAATAAAGGATTGAAAAGCAGTAATAAGAACTCAATTTCCCTTTTTTTAAATGCTCTTAAATTCTGTATCTACAATAGTAGATACATACATATACTCTCACGCCCGCAATCCCCGAAGGGGTAGGCAGAGGTGTAACCAGTACACCCACTTTTCGCCGAATTTCGGTCCCATAATGTGATAGGGGGCGAGCCTATCGCCATACCGGGCACAGATTCCGGACTCCGCTAATACTGAGGAATTTCTAAATAGAAAACCCCAATATTACTTTACCCGACCGGGGATCGAACCCGAGACCTCAGCACAGCAGTCGTAACTCATGCGCAATTACAACTGCGCCACCGAGGCAGTCAACTATAAAATGATAGAATACTATCATTGTATAGTTGCACGTTCCGTTAACTTGAAATAAAATAAATTTACAGTAATTTATTTGATATACTATTTTTCGACTTAGCAACATATTATATATTGTATTTAATTTTGGTCCAGGAATTAATCGTAAAAGACTGAAACCACGATTTTACTCAATGGACACTCGACAATATTTGAATGTGAATTCAACAAATGTTTACGTAAACACAAATGACCACTATCGACAATTGAAACATAATAAAGACCGACAGCATTACCGAGTAACCGCATTCTATCGACATTAGTAACCACCCATCACTACGCGAAGAGGAAATTATTTTTCCAAATGGTTCCACACATCTACATAGCTGGAAGCAATACTGTCAAATGAACAATCTTGTGTTGGGGCCTTTTTTATGAGATTTCGCTTTGGAACTGTCTCATGTTATTCGTTGCCGCTTCTATCGCTTTTGGTAGGTACCTACATTCTTATAAAGGGTGGCGGCGTTTAAGAAAGTTTTTTTCAAGGGTATTAGGGATATGGAATTTCGTATCTACATATGGATATCATTAGAGTGTTTCAGATCTCGTTACGGATATGAAATTATTTCGAATATCCGATAGTTTTGGATATTTTCAACTATGTATGTTAGATCTTTTGAAGAATTGTGTATATTCAGTTGGTTGATTTGTAGACCGTATCCTTTCAGAGCGTGATCAAACATGTCTTAGTTAGTACCTTGTACCTTCAACATGACCTAGACATAAATAAACAGTGTCTCGTTCGATCCCTATCCGAAATTATTGGAACATTTACATAGAATACGGGTACAGCTACGGATAATTATGAAAAAATAATGAATACCTATTGTGTCCTACTGCTGGGCAAAGGATTCCCCTATTTCCGTCCACAGATCCCTATGTGCCTTTTCGGACCACGTAGTTTCGAAGGCGTCTAAGTTATCCCGCCATCTCTTACTGTCACGGATAATTAATTATATCGAATATCCGATAGTTTCGGTTTCAGTCACTGAGGAACATCCCTAGTTTTATAACAAGAATTAGCTTTTCTACAAAACATGTGAAGGTTAATTTAATGGTAACCAAATTACAGTACTGGAATGGTTGTGTGTTTATTTTATTTCAAGATAATCAAGTTGATGACCGACTTCGTGATGCAGTGGGTAAGTAGCTGGCTGTGAAGAGAGCTCGCATTCATAAATAGTTATGTACTAAATAACAATAGGAACAAATTCGGAATTCTGATTATACAAGGCTTCGAGACTAGCAATTTAGCAGAGACTAGCAAATGTGCATGTGAGTTACTTGATTGTGATCTCTTCGGGACATAAACACCCACAGAATCAGAAGGAGCCTGATAGAGTGACCGTCTTGAGATTTTGTAAGTGAAGGGATATTTAATCTACGGATACTTCACTCACTGTACGAACAATACGCTACCTGGTACCTCACATTTTGTAAGCCAGTAGTATAAAAGAGTAAGAGGTTCGCAAATTCATACTGCATTATCAAGCTGTGGAATAATTTGACAGCTATCATGTCCCCTCTTTCTCTAATACTGGGTCTTTTAAGCGTAGTTTGAAAAAGTTACTCAGCAGGCCGGCCTGATTGCGTCGAGTAGCGAGGAATAGTTGTCTCTCGCTATTTGATACTGTAACTGGACGATACCATCGGATGCAGTGTCGTCATTGCCGTGCCAGGATAAAAATATAACCCCCTGTCAATTTTCTCCTTTCATGGTGAACACAAAACTGCGTACAGCGTGCCTCAATTACATAACAAATATGTGCTCTTATCATTCCAAAACACGTATTTCTCTAGATCACATAACCCCCAAAATAAAGTCACATCGTTAAAAGTTGCTTGATCAGCGACGCGCAAAAAATGTTACTAACTTTTAATAGTGCCCCGTGTGATGCGATGCCAACTCTTACGTCTGTGGGTGGCTCTAATAAAGCTGTATGTTGCGCAAATCATAAAAAATACGCCAAGTTCCAAGAAATTCCTGAGCAGTCTGCTAATCCAATAGCTACATCAAATAAATACCTACGCTCTCACGTCACATTATCACGATGTAGATAGCCATAACGTAAATCTACCACTATATGGTTCAAGAGCTTCTCAAACCTTTTTTTTATATACCACGATGGTGGCAAACAGCCACTATGGACGCTTGCAACATCAGGAGTATCACATGCGCGTTGCCGACCCTTCTAAAACCTATTTACTCCCTTCTTGAAGAACCCCATACTCTCATTTATTTACGGTCGGCAGTGCACTCCTGATTCTTCTGGTATCATGGGTGTTCATGGGAGTTGGATATCAATTACCATCAGGTACCATTTGTCGGGGGTCTAGAGTTGGGGTGCGATGTTTGGTCGTTTTGCGGTCTTCTGAGTACTCTGACACTAGACCCTCGACCGCTTCTTCACCTTCTTGCCCATTGTGTAGAGAAGCAGGCTGGCATGTTTGTGTTGAATAGCGGGGGATAAATTGTCTCTCGCTACTCGATACTTTAATTGGTCGGCACTGCGCTTACCATCAGTGTGGTCACTTTGCCATGCCAGGATAAACATAGGTGACCCGCTTGCTCGATTGCTACATAACTCAATGTTAATCAACCCATACAATAAAACGCGGTCCTTGGATGTGAAACAAGTTATTTTTACTTTGTCAACAGAACAGAATTAATACTGACTGGTACAGTTGTACTTAACCCTTAGTTTGTTTAGGACATCAAACGAAACGCCCGCAAATCTGATGTTCCACTTTTAGTGTAAACTTCGAATGTAGGTATTGGTTTTAGGTATGTGTTGTTTATTTAGTTTGAGGGCAATCCTACTAATATTATAAATGCGAATATTTGGATGGGTGTTTGTTACTCAATCACGCTACAACGGCTAGACGGATCTGGTTGAAATTTGGCACAAAGATAGATCTGAAATAGTACATATGTTACTTTTTATCGCGGAAAAATTTACAGTTTCAAAGAGCAAGGGATCGACATGATATTTGAAATGATCCCTAAAATCATGATCATGATCCCTAAAATGCCACTATGCAAAAGCATAGTGGCATTTTAGGGATCAGAAAAGGCTACCCAGAAAAATGCATGCTTCCTACGGGATAGCAAAATATAGAAAAGTGTAATAGCTTAAGATGCCTCCGTGGATTGTATACCTTGTCTTCCAAAAATAACCTCCACGCGGGCGGAGCCGCGGGCAACATCTAGTAGAATATAAATGATAAATAAGTATAAATAACTAGCATTAGCCCGAGGTATCGTCGTGTTGAATGAATTTAAATATTCATTTTTATAAACAACCTTAACCGTAAGGAAATTATTAAAATAAATGAATAAAAAAAAAATAAGCCTTTATTGCTGTTTACATACAAAATCTTATAAAAACTATGTGTTTAATTTACAATGTTAATGTTAATGTTTAATTTATAAAGTTTGTATCGGTAAGCGGTTATTCGTCTCCTACAGCTTGTCTTTCGACAAAGGCCTCCTCTAAATACTTCCATTTTGTCCTATCTTTTGCTTTTCGAGTCCAAAAGGGACCAGCTATATTCTTGATGTCGTCCGCCCATCTTTTACTCTGTCTCCCTCTGCTTCTTTTTCCATCTCTTGGGTACCATTCCGTTATAATTTTTGACCATTTTTCTTTGTTTTCTCTCAACATATGCCCTGTCCATCGCCATTTTAGTTTCCTATAGACCGTTACAGCATTTTTAAATTTAGTTTTTCTTTTTATGTTTTCTAAGTTTACTCTGTCCCTTCTTTTAACTCCTATTACGCTCCTTTCTATTCCATTCTGACAGACTTTTATTTTGTTTGATAATTGCTCCGGTTTGACAGCCGTACGTTAAACATGGCAAAATACACTTATTAAATGTGATCCTTTTTTCCTTTATTGGCATATCTGTATTCTTCATGACTTCGCTAAGTGACCAATAACGTTTCCATGTATTAGCTATTCTCCTTTCTATCTCTTTTTGCATGCAGTCTTTTGTAGATATTAATTGTCCTAAATAAATGTACTCTTGCGCATATTCTATTTGTTCATTATTTACTTTGATAATCGTGTGTGTTGAATTAGTCATCAATTTTGTTTTCATTGTGTTTAAGGACAAACCTGCTTTATTGCTTTCGTTAGATAATTGTTGTAACATGATCTCTAAAATGTGGGGGTACTCAGAAAACAAGATTAGGTCATCCGCGAAGCGTAGGTGGCTTAGTTTTTCACCATTTATGTTCAGGCCCTTTGTAGTCCAATCTAAGTTCCTTATTATCATCTCCAGTACAGCTGAGAATAGTTTAGGCGAGAGAGGGTCCCCTTGGCGAACACCTCTTTCTATTGGAAATTCGTCACCTATTTTGTCAAGTTTTATCTGTGCAGTGCTCTTCGTGTATATCTGCTTAAGTATTCGAATATATTTTGTTTCTACTCCTTGTCTTTTAATGCCTTCCATATGTATTCATGTTCTAGCGAATCAAATGCTTTATTAAAATCGACGAATCCCAAGTAATATGTTTTATTATACTCTTTGTATTTTTGAAGTACTTGTCTTAAGACATGGATATGGTCAATAGTTGAGAAATTACTACGAAATCCGGCCTGCTCCTTAGGTTGATTTTCATCTAAAGTATTGGATATTCTAGATAATATAATTTTTGAGAACACCTTATACACATTCGACATTAAGCTAATAGTAATTTCCTATGTCAACTTTGTCTCCTTTCTTATGTAGGAGTATAATTGTCGATTTAGTCCAGTCAGTAGGATTTTTTTCCGTAGTAATAATGATGTTAAATATGTATGTTAATTTAGGGGCTATCACTGGCAAGGTCATTTTTAGCAATTCATTTGAAATAAGGTCTGATCCAGGTGCTTTGTCAACTTTTTGTGTGTTAATTGCTCTTATTGTTTCTTTCTCTAATATTTTTGGTATTGTTTCTGAATCTGCGTCTGTATAGTTCTCTTCTGGAGAAGTTTGCAATTTATTACTTTGATATAAATTACGGTAATAGTTTGTAGCAATTTTTATTATATCGTGTCTGTTACTTGTACTCTTATTATTAATATTCTTCAAGTTTGGCATCCAATCTTTTGTTACTTAGTTTTGTTATTGCTTTTCTTATTCCTCCAGTTCTTCCAATATATTTTTTCATCGTATCTAACCTTCTTGTTTTCCTCTCTTTTCTTAGTTGTTCACTGATCTTTTTACTTATTTCAGCAATCTTTTGGCGCTCATGCAGTAGCTGTTTGGTTTCATAACATAATTTATTTTTGCTACTTGTGTTTGCTTTTCTGATTTCCGTTTTCATTGTGCTTATTAATGTATCATATTGGTTTTGGGTAGAATTAAATTCATTTTCTTTATCATTTAGTTTTGTTTCTAAGTTATAAAGAAGTGTTTCTTTGTTGCCTTTGAAGTCCACCGACGCATATTTATTATAAAATCTTCTTGCTCTTTTAATATGTGTCCCCGTCAGTGTTGCCCGAATCATTCTATGATCTGTATTAAAATTGAAATTATGTAGTATACATGTTGTTTTAAAAAAATTTACATTGTTGGTTAATATATAGTCGATTTCGTTCTTATAAAGTCCATTTGGAGAGATCCATGTCCATTTATTTCTAGGCTTAATTTTATAATAACTATTTAAGATGCTTAATTTGTTTTGTAAAGCTAAGGTTACTGATCTTGCACCATTTTTGCTTCTGGACCCAAAACCGTATCTTCCTATAGTATGTTCTTCTCCTGTATTGCAGGTTCCAATCTGTCCATTAAAATCGCCCATGACTATAACGTTTTTATGTGAGCTTTCGATTGTAGCTTGTAGATCTTCGTAAAATTTGACGATTTTTGCTATATCTTCCTTTTTGTTCGATTCAGTCGGTGCATATGCCTGGAGATTGTCCATTTTTTGTTTTTATCACCTTGTAAGGGTAGTTTAATATTAAGAATTGCAATTCTTTCAGATACTCCTCTAACTTCTTCTATTGTATGAGAGTTGTTTCTTCGAATCAAAAATCCGACTCCATACATGCCTGGAGTTTCCCCTTTGTAGTGTAGAATATACTTTCCGTAGTCTTCTATTCCTTCTCCAAATCTTCTCATCTCACTGATTCCTATTATGTCCCATTTTATTCCTTCTAAGGCTAGTTCGAATTCGTGAAGCTTTTCCGGAGTTCTTAATGATCGACAATTGATAGTTGCTATATGTATATCTTTAATTTTTCTGTTCTTTTTGTTATATTTACTGATGGTTTCTATATTTAGAGGGTCTTGGTCATTTTCCCCCACGAGGACCAGTCGGCTTGGGGGAGGTTGAAAATTTTCGAGTTGTATAATTTCTTTATCAAGAGTTGGTTGTTTTTGTTTTTTCCGTTTACCGATAGTTGATTGCTAATATTTGCTTTCTGTTGAGTAAGTAGAGAGAGAATTTGATCTGCCCCTCATCATATCAAAAGCGTTTGTTCTGGTAGTTTTTGATATTATGGTTTGCTGTTTCTTTGTTTGATATTTATTTTGAGGTGATGACGATGATTCTCGTTTCCTTTTATCTTTATTTGTGTTATTATCTTTTACTATTAATTTATCGTACTTTAAGTATGCGATATTTCCCTTCTTCCTTTCTTCTGTGAGTGCAGCTTGTAATGATTTTCTCTTTTCCAGAACTTCTTTAGAATAGTCTTCTGTGACATAAACTTGTTTGAGGTTTTTCTTGCTTTTCATAATTTCATTTTTCTTCCATCCGTTAACAAAAGAAACAAGGGCAGGTCTTGGCTTATCCCCCTTTTTAACTGTTCCTATACGATGAATTTTATTAATTTCGTAGTCTTCAATAGTTATGTTTAAATCCACTTTAAATATTTTCTTTACATTTTCTACTAATTCTTGGACAGACTTTTCTTCTTCTTTTATTCCAAAAACTATAATGTTATTAGATCTTTTTTCTCTTTTCAAATACTCTATCTCTTTCTCTAACGTCCCTATTTTTATTTTTAAATCTTTGTTTTCTGCTAAGATGGGTTGTAATTTGTCCTCCATTCTTTCCATTATTGTGTTAGTTATAGAAACTTTTAATTCCGTTGTTTGCCTTTGTATTTCAATTTTCATTTTGTCAAATAAAAGTTGAAATTGTTCTTCCATTTCTATTTGTGAAATTTATTTTAACTTATAATGGAACGTATCAGCAGGTTAGTAGGTTCCTTATTTTCTACCACTGGCAACACTGAATAGTATGTCAGTGAACGTTATTGTATTCTATGACCATACATAAAATTTAAAGTGACAAATAATAATTCTAACCTCACTTTCTAGTAGATAACAACTTCCAACTAACTTGATGTTTCAAAATCTCGACAATTCTTCAACAATTGTTATTGTCAACACTCCACACAATGAACGTCTTGTTGTACGTGTTATGAACAGTATAGAAGGTGCCTTGTAGATATTTAAATACAGTTTATTTCAGAGCCTGTGTACTAACGATGTTTACGATTCGAGAACCGGAAACGGAAAAAAGGAAATTATTACCAAAAATAAAATGTTGGTCCGATAGCTACCAAACTTCACAGGACCACCCGCACACACAGACACATACACTCACGCCTGTAATCCCCGAAGGGATAGGCAGAGGTGTAGCCAGTACATCCACTTTTCGCCGAATTCCGGACCCATAATGTGATAGCGGGCGAGCTTATCACCATGGGCACAGTTTCCAGAATCCGGGCTAATACTGATAATTACAAGATAGAAAAACCCAATATCACTTTGCCCGACCCGGGGATCGAATGTGAGACCTCAGCACAGCAGCAGTCGTAACGCATGCGCAATTACAACTGCGCCACCGAGGCAGACTAATAACATTTTATTTAATATAAATAGTAGCTGTCCCCGCGGACGCCGTTTCGCTTTAAAACATCTTTGTCCCAGAACGTCTATCCCTTCCATCGTACGCGTGTTTTCACGGACTAATTTGAACAAAAAGGGGTTATTGTTGCTCAACTATAATAGTTAGATATATATCGCGGACTTTGTAGTTTATAACGAGTATATTGTAAACATGTAGTCCATTATTTTATGACATAAAAAATAACATTTGTAAAAAAAGTACTCAGGCTGCGAATCGGATGACGTCTTGGCTTCAAATCCTAGCTTGGAATATTACAAGCTATCTAATTAATCCGAGCTATCCATTGATGTATATTTATTTGTATGGAATTTGTGCTCATGATGATAGAATAAATTATAGTATAATTTATTTTCTTGTTTTTTTGTCTCAAAACAGCATCAAAATTACTTATTGTTAACCAATCACGTATCAAATGGTACGCCGGCGCGCTGTAAGTCACCATTCTTACATGCTATTTTCAACTTTAATGTTATGGAAATAAAATTGATTTTGGCTTCTATTTACTGTGTACTACCTTACTTTTTAATATATTTTGATTCGCAAGTGGTAAAGACTCGACTTAAAATCACATGATAAAAAAAAAATATCTGAACTTCTCATTTTTTTTATTATCCTGGTGCTCCTGATTAGGATATAAGGCTAAAGTTGTGAAAATATTGTATTGTCATCAGTCCTTCCAAAATTTCAAGTAGATCGGACGTTTGGAAAGTGCTGAAAATTATGTTGAAAGATTCCTTTACATGCATACATATATACAGGTGAAGCTGAAAAAAATAGAAAAAAATAGTTTAGGTGTAAGCACCTGCCTACACTCCAAGTATACAGGCGTGAGTTTATGTATTTACTTGTAATATAGAAATACCTTTACTCATAAAAATACAATAAACATTTTGTATTATACAACAATATTAAAATTCGTCAGCCGTTTGACAAAAAATTCCCCACCTTCAACATCATAGGGAGCAATAATATTTTACTATCGTATAAAGGAGGTGCCCAGAGGCGAAACGTCTGTGTCAATACAAAGATCATTCAATATACCGCAACACCTACAACGTTATATCAACGGGCTTTATAAGGATTGGTTAAGGCCAAGACGTTTGAGCCGAAAGCAGACTTTTTGTGGTGGTAGGAATCTCTACAGCCATGGCAAGAATATTGAACGTATTACACGTGCATGTACAAGAAAACGAAACAACTCATTCACCACACAGAAAAATGACAAATAACACTCGAATAAATTTAAAACACAAAAAAATAAGGTCGGGTTCTGTTGAGGCTAATAATTTAATATGAAGTCTAGATATTTTTCATAGAGATATTTTTTTTGGATAAAACACTATTACAGTTGCTGGTGGTAGGATATCCGCCCGGATAGCGACCTTCGTACATAGGATGTAAAACCCGCCATAGTGGTACACGCAAGTGTGTCGCGTTCCGGGATCAGCCAGTGTACATCCGGTTTTGTCGGGGGTCTAGAGTTGGGGTACGATAATTGGCCGTTTTGCAGCCTTCTGAGTACTCTGACACTAGACCCTCGACCGCATCTTCAGGCTCTTGCCCATGGCATAGTGTTAAGAAACAGGCCGACATGATTGTGTTGAGTAGCGGGGGATTCATTGTCTCTCGCTTCTTGATACTCTAATTGGACGGCACTGTGCTTACCATCAGGTGCAGTTTGGTCACATTGTCGTGCCAGGATAAAAAAAAAGTTGCGGAAAACCCCACCTTATGAAGCCGTCATGAAGTTCTTCTCAGTCAACGTGACCACCGATGCCACTCGGTTGGAATGTCGGTAATTCGGTATTTATACCATTAAATAGTGTGAGATTAAGACCCGTACCCTGTTTTGACAGTCAGTATAGAAATCGCGAACGCCTCAAACAAACATTTAAGAAATTCTTAATCTTTGACAGACCGGTAGGTGTCTCGCTATACCGAGCCACAGTATATACTCAGTTACTTCACGCCGGCACAAGTTTAATGTCTTTCGATTATCCTTCGGCTAAAAGAACTTCTCCTTAACACCCAGTGTAACCTAACACGCATGAAGAAAAGAAAGCAGACACCATAACTCAGAAACATCATACGAACACGATATTGTGTTATTATTGCTCATCACACTAATCATATGTGAAATTATACGTAATTTTCTTAGTCCATCAATTATCGCATCTTTCAATGAGTATGAAAGGATCTATATTAACTTTTGACGTGAAATAATTATTACCTTACGTTATTATTATCACATAGATAGGTCCAGTTAAGCGGTATACGATTTGACTTGTCAGTATTTCTGAAAAGGTCAAGATACGTTCTGAAATACCACCACGCATACAACATTACTTCAAATGAAATTGGAACATTTCATTTTGTATCTAACAAATTTGTTTTTGAAGAACGGGCTGGTATGATTTTTTTACTATGGTTGTTAATCAGGGTTTAAAATGAATATTCGACATTATGTCAAGTGATGGTAGGTACATTTCTTAAAACGCCGCCTTTTCTCCACTATTACTTATACATTTCGATGGTGATGTTACTGATAAATTACTTAGTAATACTATATAATAGCTAACAATAATAAAAATAGCTAACAGTCACACACCCAGAAACCAGAACCCTAACTAACACAATATTAGGTTAAACATGTATCGTAGGTATCAAGAACTACGAGCGACTACAGTCCCACAACACCCTAATATAAAACCAGTATTTTTGAATTACAAAACCATTTGTTTTGATGCGGGAAATTAACCAGTGGCTTCTTTTTTCCCAGTCAGCTACTGTGAGGAGCAGGGAGGCTGTAAAAAATCTTACGGTAGTGATTTTTTCAGCGATGGGTAGTCCTGACAGGTCATATTCTAAAGATAGTGTATATTAAATTAAGGTAAGCTGGCACAATGGTAGGCGGCGGCTTTGCTGTGCCCTGGCATTGCAGAAGTCTATAGGCGGCGGTGACTACTTACCATCAGGTGGCCCGTCCGCTTGTCTGCTATCGAGGCTCAAAAAAAAAAATTACAGCTGTCAGTAAAACCGGCATAGTTTCTAGTTGGTCAATGTTGAATTTAGACTGTTTAGCATTCACCATATGGTGCAGTCAGCTCACCGTAAAGATAAAAAAGAATAATGTTCACGGATTAAAACTGTGCCTTTGAACTTAAACCAAATAAGAATGCATATTTAATGAACATAAACACCAAAAAAACAATATGGGCACATGAAACAGCGGCGCATGACAAATATTTGTGATCAAAAACAAATGTTTGAACGCTTTTGATGTCCTAAACAAATAATATGGGGCACTGTTGGATCAAACATTGGTCAGGATTGAGGGATTGATGACACATCAATAACTATTTACATGTTATTTATTATAAATGGATTGTTTACATGTTAAATCAGATAGCACGAGGTTTCTTGTGAATAATATTAATGCTGTTACAAATATGATTTTTTTCTACTTTAATTCCTTCCCATTAAGAACAGTTATCACTACCTTTCCAACGAAGACGTGAATCTATGAAGAGATTAACGAAAGTATGAAATGAAGATGAAGCTAAAGTGGTGTCTCAGGATCGTGCAAAGTAGAAATTTATAGTCTCTGCTTAGCCCTATAGGATAAAGGCTAAGGTAGCATGTGTAATCCAGACATGAACTAAGGAAATTGGCCCTTCTTTTTAGTCGGCAACGCGCATGTGTTGCTCCTGGTGTTGCAAGCGTTCATAGGCTACGGTAACCGCTTACCATCAAGTGGGCCGTAAGCTTGTTTCCTACCATTGTGGTATAAAAAAAAGCTGGTAACCTGTCCGACTTTATTCTAGAAAAATCCTAATTTAAACGAAAAGCCTTTAGCAAATAAACACATCATGCCAGTACTGTCACTATATGTAAGGTCAAAAGTACTCCGCTTCACAACTTTAAACTTATTGCCATAGTATATACATTTGCTACTACTAAACTAATTGCCATGCAAATATCACATTTACTCACATTGATTTAAGAACTAGTCTTACTTTAAATCTACTATTAGAATTGTTTGTCTAATGCGAAAACCAAATATTATTTGTCGTCAAATTGAATTGTAGACATTCAATAACACCTCTTAAGCTGATCGAGAGAAGGTTGAAAGTTAGTTTACATGAGAGCAGAATTAATTTTGCTAATAGAATTAACTATGGGCGTTCAGTTGGATCCGTTGTGAGACCCAATTTGCATGTAAATTCGTCGAAGTCGCTTCAGATTAACTTTAAGTTAGGAGTTATTGAACGCGGTGCGATTTTCAAAGAGTATTGATTTAGATGGCTTTGTTTTTAGGTAACAATTTTTTTCTATATTTTGAACTCGGTGGCGCAGTTGTTATTGCGCATGCCTTACAACTGCTGTGCTGAGTTCTGGGGTTCGATCCCCGGGTCGGGTAAAGTGATTTTCTGATTTTCTATTTAGAAATACTTAGTGTCAGTCCAGAGTCTGGAATTGTACCCGGTATGGTGATAGGCTCGCCCCCTATCACTTTATGGGACCATAATAAATTCGGTGAAAAGTGGGTGGTACTGGTCACACCTCTGCCTACCCTTCGAGGATTATAGGCGTTTATGTATGTATTTTTTTCACTTACATCGTTATTTCTTATATATTTTCTTATATTACGTTTAAACACTAATCTTACGTTTCGTTTTAGTACATTCAATCCACTCCAATCTATTAGTCCTGTTTGTTTGGTTTGTCACGACTTGTCTAACAAATGAATCATTCATATTTATAAACAAACCAATGCTTCTTGTTTAACAATTACTTACTAGATGTATACTTGAAAAATAAATATTTTTGTTACGTGAGTAAAGGTTCATGCATAAACAATGTCAATCCAAATTGATATATTAACAACAAATTTCCAAAAATAACGTCGTGTATTATTTCTGAAATCGTTAACGTGTTGCATCAATTATTATGTTGAAGCGCATTGACACAAATTTTGAAGTAAACTCCAGGAAAATATTAATTCTCCCGCAGCAAATCTTACCTTTCGAGAAGAAATATAAAAGAAGATTTCTTAAATAATATGTGTATATACACGTAATATATAAACACGTTGTTAATATTTCAGTTTTTGCAGTCCAGTCCAGCAGTCTGATCTATCATCAGCCAATCGCAGTCCACTGCTGGACATAGGCCTCCCCCAAGGCTCGCCATTGAACCCGATCGTGGCGTTGATGAATTAGTGAGGACATGCTATTTTATATATACATAGTCAGGTCATAAGTATTGTCACACAGTAAAAACATGCTGGCCACAAAAAAGTTTATTGAATTCGAATTTCAAATTGTTCATGAAAATAAAAATGTATAATGTGAAGGCGCGAATTCAAAGAAATCCCAAACGTAAGCAGAAACTGTTGGCCCTTCAGATGGAGTTAAGCAGAACCACGGTGAAAAGGGTGTTAAATGAAGACTTAGGGCTTCGGGCATATCGAAGAAAAACAGGACATCGTTTGAATGCTCGTCTAATGGACCTGAGACTGAAGAGATGCCGCGCTTTGTTGAAGCGGTACACGGGAAAAAAATATCGGGATATTCTTTTTTCAGATGAAAAAATTTTTACCGTAGAAGAGAGCTACAACAAACAAAATGATAAGGTGTACGCACACAGTAGTGAAGAAGCGAGCAACCGTATTCCGCGTGTCCAACGAGGTCATTTTCCATCCTCGCTCATGGTATGGTTGGGAGTTTCTTATTGGAGCTTAACAGAGGTACATTTTTGTGAGAAAGGTGTAAAAACGAATGCAGTTGTGTATCAAAATACAGTCCTGACGAACCTTGTGGAACCTGTTTCTCATACCATGTTCAATAACAGGCACTGGGTATTCCAACATGATTCGGCGCCAGCTCATAGAGCGAAGAGCACACAAGACTGGCTGGCGGCGCGTGAAATCGACTTCATCCGGCACGAAGACTGGCCCTCCTCCAGTCCAGATTTGAATCAGTTAGATTACAAGATATGGCAACACTTGGAGGAAAAGGCGTGCTCAAAGCCTCATCCCAATTTGGAGTCACTCAAGACATCCTTGATTAAGGCAGCCGCCGATATTGACATGGACCTCGTTCGTGCTGCGATAGACAACTGGCCGCGCAGATTGAAGGTCTGTATTCAAAATGACGGAGGTCATTTTGATTAAACTTTAGTGTCATAAGAATCTATGTTTTGTTAAGTTCATTTTGGTATATAAATGGTTACATAATGAATAAACTTGTTTCAATTATTTTATATTAAACATGTGACAGAATTTATGACCTGACTAGGTATATGTGGTAAGAAAACTCCAAATATTCACAGCCAATGCTCATTTGGGTCATCGACCAAAATCATGTGATAAAAACTGTGGATAAGTTGGTTGTGAGTGAATTTGGATGAATAAATATTGAAGTCTTTGAAATGGCTTAACATCATGACACTGGATCTTATATATCAGAATCCATTCAAATCATTTATTCTGTAAGGATTAATAATTAAGTTACACGTCTCTGGCATTTCGTACCTGATTAACTCTGAGACGAAATGCAAAAATCTCACAGGTTATAGCCTCTTTGAGATTCCTTTATTTATGCAGAATTAGGAGAATGTGAAATGGAAAATTAGGAAAATGAGAATAGCCTAGTTGGTTGCGGTACGGACTGCCAAGACGAAAGTCGTAGGTTCGAAACCCAAGTGGCATACACCTCTGACTTTTTTAAAGTTATGTGTGTATTAAAATGTTAATTATCGCTTGCTTTAACGGTGAAGGAAAACATCGTGAGGAAACCTGCATATCTGAGAATTATTCGAAGGTATGAGAAGTCTGCCAACCCGCATTAGGCCAGCGTGGTGGACTAAGGCCTAACCAAATCAAATCAAATCATTTATTTTGTAAATTAGGCCACTATGGGCACTTTTTACATGTCATAATAATGTTAAGGTCTACTGGTGCTTCGGAAATGCCCACTGGTCTGAGAAGAAGCACCAAGAAACTCAGCCGTAGGTCTTTTGTAATTTGTCATTACAATTTACATTATAAAATAATTTACATATAAAACACATACATCCTTAGACAAGTCACATTCACATGAAACAAAAAAAAACGGTACGGTACATGTTAATACAAGGCAGAGTCGTAAATGAGCCTATACAACCTGTTATTTATTTTCTCTAACTAACAATCAATGAGCAATCCAGGTAGACCAGTCCACACAAGCAGCACCCGTTCACGAGTATGACGCATGTGCCAGCCATCGGCCTCCTCAACCATGACACAGGGAAGTGACCGACCCGGCACATAACGCCGCCGCAAGCACAGACCCTTAAGCGAGCATGACCCCCAGCACATAACCCCTCTCATTAGTGGAGGAGGCCCGTGCCCAGCAGTGGGACAATGTTTAATACAGGGCCAGTATTATTATTATTATTTAGGTCATATAGTGGAACGATAGAGATAAGCGCATTGCAGTACTTTGAAACTCCAATTGTGGGTGGTGTTAGCTCTCTTTATGGTCATGGTCTTTATTATTAGGTACTCATCTCTAGATCCCAGCAAAAACATCCTCGTACCGACTTTCCTAATGCCTTTAGCCCCCCCCCCCCCCTTACTTTGATACTACTACTTAATAATACGTTCTTCTATGATTTTCTACAATCATCATTCTTAGAATTTATGTGGTTCGTTGATTCCAAAACTACTTTAACACCAATAAATTGCAGAACTAAGTCTAGATCAATCAACATCCCACACTTACAGTTTAAAACAAATGGGTACCAATCTTCATACATTACCTACTAGCTTAGAAATTCCAGCACAGTTTGAAAATTAGGACACTGCAGTGAATAGAATATTAGACTAACATTAATTACAGAGCCACCGCACAAATTAAAGTACCCAGCACTTTAATTCTAATCACATGAATACTATGCGAGTTAGTAATTGAATTTTTCAATGCATATTGTATTAGCGGCTTGCGAGAACTAGGTTGAAGGGATTCATTGAATCAATTTGTTATTAATTAGATAGCTCAGAAGGCCTTCATACAAGGATTTCAGTCGATTAATAATAATTCATGTATTCATTGTACATAGTAATTAAATAAAACGTTTTCTTCAGACATGTGAGAATTTTAACGACAGACAACCAAAAGATGGAGAGTTTTCTTTATTTACAGATGAATATGGAGCTTGCTCCGAGGAGTCTTACATATATATTACAATAATATATTGTCATCGGGCGCTTGCTTCTTCCACTAATGCGAGGGGTTAGACCTGGTTAGATTCCATCACGCTTGCCCAATGCATGGTTATAGACTTCACGTACCTCCGACTGCCTCCATTGCGTAGTTGTGATTGCGTACGACTGCTGTGCTGAGGTCTCGGGTTTGATCCCCGGGTCGAGTAAAGTGATATTCGGTTTCCTCACCACCGCGTGGGTGATCTCTATCACCCATTAATACCTACAAAATAAGAAAATTCAAGGGTGTGTTGCCAGCTTTAAAGAAATTAAGAAGATGAGAGGATTTTGGGCCTCCGGTAATCTCATTCACCGTATAAAATACAAGAGCAAGCTTTCATATTAACTTCTGCTAGTAATGACCCGATCAAGCCGCTCCATTTATACTGTAGGCAAAACTATCTACAGTGACGTTCTATTTCTACAATATACTTTTTATAATGTTATTTACATGTTTTTTATCATGACATGCTATAATGGCGTCGTTTAAAAAGGCCTATGTTTGATTATCGAATGCCATTACGTTTCTTTGAAGTTACTATAATTATATAATATTGTTAGGGTAGATTTAATTAGAAATGCCGCAGGTACATCCAAAGTATTTTAGAAAATAACTGTGGGTAGATTAATATGTTTATAAGTTGAGCGGAGTGAAGGTTTGCAATGAAATAAAAGAGACCGCTCGCGGCGTACCGGTCTTCAGTCCGTGTTGAGTTCTGTGCATTATAGTTTGTGAGCAGTGGAGTCGTACAGTCAGTGTTGGTAGTCTATTTAGTTCACGTCGACCATCTAGTCTAGTTGTAATTCAGCTTAGAGCGTAATGCTGTTCGTACTCATAGATATATTACAAAGCCGTATTTAGTACATCCTGACATGGGTTGGTCACGTAAAACACTAAATTGTGCAACAGTGATCATTAAATAAATCAATGATTAGTGTTTTAGTAGTGCTGAAAGTTCTTACAAAGAAAATCGGTATAACGGCGGATTTGTAAGCGCCGCCATCTCAAAAGCATCATCTTGAAGTCGGCGGAGTCAGGGGTGAGTTTAGTTAATTATGGTTTATGTATTTTATAATATCATCAGTTTTTACTTAGACCGTCAAATCGTTACAGCGACGGGAACTCCAAGAACACCCAGCCATAATTTTGTTACTACCTTTTATACATAACTTTTAAAATACCCACTTTACATAGCGACTCCGTTATATGTTGCTAAAAATATCTGTATATATAAAAGAAGAAACTGACTGACTGACTGACTGATCGATCAACGCACAGCCTAAACGGCTGGGGTTAGAGACTTGAAATTTTGACAGTAGGTACCTTTTATGGCGTAGGCATGCACTGAGGAAGGGTTTTTGGATATACCACCCCTAAGGGGGTAAAATAGGGGATGAAAGTTTGTATGAAAATCCGTCATATTTTAAGTTAAACGCATGAGTATTTTGTATTGTATACTTTTTCTCCCTAACATGACCTCCACGCGGTCGGAGCCGCAAGCAACAGCTAGTCTTTCTATAAAGTAAAAATCAATGTATGTATATCTGTCCTCTATGGACCTAAACTATTAATTCGATTGTGATGAAACTTTGGAGAGTTGTTCTGCATACGACCGCGATGGTTCCTGGCCTAAAAAATTAAAAAGAACTCGCTAGATGGCGCTGCAGAACATCAACTTCTATACCGTTAAACCGATCGCAATGAATGACATTTACTTTACGTGGCATTGCAACGCATGCTAGTTCTACTAATATTATAAATGCGAATATTTGGATGGATGTTTGTAACACAATCACGCTACAACGGCTGGACGGATCTGGTTGAAATTTGGCACAGAGATAGATTATAGTTTGGAATAGCACATAGCAACTTTTTATCCCGGAAAAATGTACAGTTCCCGTGGGATAGTTTAGTTTTCTACAGAGTAAGGGATTTACATGTTTGCATATTGACAGTTCAGGGATCAGAAAATTACATAGGCTACTTTTTATCCCGGAAAAATACACGCTTCTTAACGGATAGCAAAATATAGAAATGTGTAATAGTTTAAAATGCTTCCATGGTTTGTATACCTTTTATTTCAAAACCTCCACGCGGGCGGAGCCGCGGGCAATATCTAGTATACTATAATTATGTACATTCAGTGACTTTTTTAGAGGGTTTACGCGTATTTCGTCAAAAAACGAACACCAATAGAACACGTAGTATTCGGAATAAGTCTAGCGCAAGAACTTATCTCGTATTCAATATACAGTTCATTTGTTGTGAATATATCAAATAATATATCATAGCGCGTGAAATTTCGTCTCGCGCTCTCTGTATGTATAATGTGATGGAAGACGAAAATTTTATCGCAAATTGAGTCTCTTGTTGAGAAATGTGTTGCCTATTTTTTTTTTGTTTTTAAGGAATTTAAAATGATGAATGATTTAATAGCGCGCTTATGGTGTGTTGAATGTGTTTTAATAAAAAAAAATATTTTTAATATACATTAAGTTACTAAGACAGTCGCGCGGGAGCGCTCATTGCAACTAGACGCGTCGATCTATCTTCGATCCCGTTTACGTTTAAATACGGCGCTTCGTTCGTACACGGCACCCGTGCCTACGATGTTAATAGTGCGACATTGTTTATAATATTATTATCATGAATAACTATGACGTGTTGAAATATTTGGAAAATGAGGGAGATGGAGATCAAGATGAGTGTATGGACGTCGGAGACAGTGAAGAGGGGATGACGAGGACCGGGGGGAATACTGATCAGACAGGTAGTACAGAAACTTTGAGTGATTTAGGGGTACAAAGGCCCAATAAAAGAAATCGTGAAATTGATGAGAATGAAGTTTGGACTACGGTGGTGCGAAATACAAAAAGAGTTGACCGTACTGGAGATCGTGTATCGACGACAATCCCAGGGGAGAAAATTGAAATAAGTGTATCCTGTAAGGATAAGCTACCTAAACAGTTCAGTTTGGCAAAAATGTTGAAGGAGGAATCTATTAAAAACGTCATCCAAATTAAGTACATCAATGATTGCAAGGCATTTATCTATTTTGATAACGATAAAAATGCAGAATCTTTATTACAGTGTAAGAAATTTAATGAAAATGGCTTTAAATCCCAAAGAACGCTAGAAATAAATCAGTCATACGGCGTTATAAGAGATATCGATCTAGGCTTGACGGATGAGGAGTTAATGCTTGAACTTCGTAGCGAAACTCTCATATTGTCGGTTAAAAGATTAAATCGGAAGAATACTTACGATGGTAACTGGGAATTAAGTGAGTCTTTACGTATATGCTTTGAAGGTTCGTCCTTGCCTTCATATGTGTACATGTTCGACACTAGGGTGAACGTGTGCCCCTACACTTACCCAGTCACACAGTGTTCTCGTTGCTGGCGATTCGGTCACTCGATTAGAATGTGCCCTTCTCTTAAAACTGTCTGCCCTAAGTGTACGAAAAACCATTCAAATTGCGAATCGGTACAATTTAAATGCAATAATTGCCGAGGAAAACATATGGCACTGGCCAAAATTTGTCCAGTATTTATTAAAGAAAAAAGAATCAGAGAATTGATGGCCGAGTTTAATTGCTCTTATAAAAAGGCCCTGACCATATATGTTCCGCCGTCGCCTCGACCCCATGATAAGAAAGATACATTAGAAATCCCAATCTCACCTTCTTTTTTAACAGTAGCAAATGAATGTCCTCCGCAAGAAAAGTTGAACAACGAAGCTGAAATTTCTCCTACTTACGCTTTGGTCATGAAAAAGAATCCGGAAAAATTAAAAAAAAAGACGATGGTGGAGAAACGCAGAAATAAACAAAAATCTGTGAAAGAAGCAGATAGAGAAATGTTTGAATGTGTGTCAGAAGATAATGAAGATGAAAGGGAAACAGAAGGACAGTCAAGTGAGGATAGTAGTTCTTTTTATCGACAACAAATGTCTTGGCAATTATTATTTAAAAAATTAAAAGAAACAATTTTAGAAGAGGAATATAGTTCTTGTAAAGATAAGATCAAAAGATGTGGGATTATCATATTTGAAGCAGCATTATCATTTATTATGCATATAATTGGAGATCAGCCTGGTTTTAATTTTATAAAACAATTATGGATTACGGTTCTGGGACCCAAATAAATGTGCTACAATGGAATTCGCAAAGTATTTTCCCTAAACGTACCGAGTTTGAAGTGATGTTAAATCAGGATAAGATACACATTGCCATTTTAAGCGAGACGTGGCTAGACTCTGGTGCCGATTTTAGAATTAGTGGTTACAATGTGTTTCGTAAGGATCGTGCCGATGGTTATGGAGGAGTGGCGATCTTGACACATAGATCGATAAAAGCTCAAATGTGTAATACTGCACTAATGAATTCACAGATTGAGTTTGTTCATGTTAAAATTTTGAACTGTGACAACCTAGAAAATGTTTGGTCTTTATATTGCCCCCCTTCCGCGAACACTAGTTTGAGGGACTGGAACCAAATTTTCTCTCTAGCCAGCCGAAAAACTTTAATTGTGGGTGACCTTAATGGTCACCACACCAATTGGTCAACAAAAACGAACCCAAGAGGTGATCAAATCCTGGAAGCTATTTTAGAGAACAATTTTATTTCTTTGAATGACGGTACACATACTAGAGTCAAAATATTATTAAGAAGAAGGCACTACTAACTCAATATAATTCAAAGTGAAATCGAAAATGTACAAAACTTTTTATACAACTGGGAATTTTTATACTTTATTGCCTCTGGAATTTGTGATCTGTTCTTCCTCCGATTCATAAACTGCCACAACCTAATACAGTTTGATAAATAAAATTACTGATGTCATGGTCAGTAGTTGCCAAATGTTACTCGTTATCCCAAAGCTGTCTGTTAATGAAAAGTTTTCTAATAATCGTGACTTGAAGATTTATTATTTTGCTTTGAAATATATAGACATTTTCTAGTATTCACACTTGTAATCTTCCATCTTAGCTTGCATCTCCTCTTGTTGCCTCTCGGATCACCACTGAGGTAGAACATGCGTTCAGAGTGCACGAGTATATCAGAACTTACCTTTAGAATTGCAAAGAACTTTGGCAAAATTGTTTGTATCGGAAATAGTGGATAATAGATAAACCGCTATTTGTTTATCCAAGCAACACCAAATTTATTTATTTTATATAGGACAATCAATGGTAATTACATTAAATAAAATTAAAAAGAACAAATAACATACATGGTACATGAATTACCTTCAGATGTCACAGTATGCATTAAATACGTTAATTGCAAAAAAATACAAATTATAAATTAAAAATAGAATTAAGTTTAATATTAGTTGGCAGAAATTTTATGTAAAGCATAATATATGAGACCCAAAATATCACTCATTTTTACAAATTGCCTTTAAAACCTCATTTTTAAACGTTTTCATTGTGTTACTGAACATTTGTAGGTTCGGGGTAACCTGACTAGAGCAGAATTATATTTTAATTTAGTTCTTGCTGATGGTGGACACAACAGACCAGCAGGTTTTCGAGGCAGACGGCTTGGGACACGCAATTTTACACATTCTAACAATGGTGGGCAATCAATATAATTTCTCAATATTTAGTACAGGAATGTCATATCGAGGATTATCCTTCTGTCGCTCAAACTAATCATTGGAAACAACAAAAATATCATAAAAAACCAAATTCACCGGAGGTAGTAACATAAAAGACCAAATCTGCTTATGTGAAGTCGGTCAAAACTGAATTCTGTAGAGAATTCCCCATATTATTCATTTTAATTTGATGGCATGAGATAGGGGCGCCAGATTGTGTAGAGCCTGTCAGGTTTGATTTGTATCCAACATGCGTATCACGTAATGCTGTTGTTAGAATTTACACGGTATGCAGCTCTTTGTGATTTTATTTGTGGGGATTTTTAGCATCTTCCGTAAGGATCAATTTTTCTTTCTAGACCGGGAACACTTCTAAAGATCTGGTTTTTTTTTATTTTTATTTCATAGTCCGACAAACGAGCCAGTGGGTCACCTGATGTTGAGTGATCTCCACCGCCCATAAACATCCACAATACCGAAAGTGTCATGTATGCGCTGTCGGCCTTAAAGGACAGGAATATGGATTAGGTAAGGGAAGGGGGAATCTGGGCCTCCGGATATCCCACATACCATACGAAACGCGACAGTAAACTGTCACCTTACGTTGGTTTTCTGTGAGACAGTGGTACTACCCAGGTCGAGCCGGTTAATTCATGCTGTAGACAAATATGTCTACAGCGTGGCTCTACCACTTCTAATTTGAACATCAGATGCGAGTGTCAGGGTGAGCACAACGTGGTTTTCTTCAAAAATGTACGCGAGAACGTTCGACAGTAGTATCAATAACTTACAGCTCTGCCATCATTAGTATGGCATTGTCAGATATCCGACACGAGAACAAGAAGTTTTGTTTGATTGATGTTTTTGCTGATCATATCCACCCGGATAGCGACCACCGTACACAGGGTGTAAACCCGCCATAGTGGCAAGTGTGTCGCGTTCCGGGATCAGCCAGTGTACATCCGGTTTTGTCGAGGGTCTATAGTTTGGGTACGATGTTTGGCCGTTTTGCGGCCTTCTGAGCACTCCGACACTAGACCCTCTACCGCTTCTTTACCTTCTTGCCCATGGCGTAGTGTGAAGATGCAGGCCGGCATGATTGTATTCAGTAGCGAGGGATAGATTTTCTCTCGCTACTCGATACTCTAATTGGAAGGCACTGCGTTTACCATCAGGTGCAGTGTGGTCACTTTGCCATGAATCGTGCGCAGTTGTAATTGCGCATGCGTTACGACTGCTGTGCTGAGGTCTCTGGTTCGATTCCCGGGTCCGGTAAAGTGATATTGGGTTTTTCTATCTAGAAATTCTCAGTATTAGCCTGGAGTCTGGAACTTGTGCCCGGTATGGCGATAGGGTCGCCCCCTATCACATTATGGGACTGAAATTCGGCGAAAAGTGGGTGTATTGGTTACATCTCTACCTACCCCTTCGGGGATTACAGGCGTGAGTGTATAATACTAAGTACATTGTCCCACTGCTGGGCACGGGCCTACTCTACTTATGAGAGGGGTTAGGCCTTAGTCCACCACGCTGGCCTAATGCGGGTTGGTAGACTTCACATATCTATAAAATTCTTATGAGAATATTCAGGTTTCCTTACAATACTTTCCTTCGCCGTTAAAGCAAGCGATAATTAACAATGAACACTCACATGACTAGAAAAGTCAGAGGTGCTCATTCCGGGATAGTAGAAATAATAAATAATAAAGGTTTTGAACCTGCGACTTTCGTCTCGGCAGTCCACATCACTCCAAACTAGGCTATTGCTCCTACTCTTCTTTCTGCAGTGACATACTTTTCTAAAATGCTTTTTCTTTTGTATGGATTAATATAACGGTCATTAGGATAAAGCAATTGGGGTTATTAGGACTCCCCAAAAGAAGGGATAGATAGGAGGTAAGTAAAACAAAGACATGGAAATAAGAACTTAGTTAGGACTAGAATAAGGTAAATTAAAGCTATTAGGAATCCCCCAAAGAAGGGATAGTAGGATGTGAGTAAAACAGAGAAAAGCAGAAATGAAAGGATAAATTAGAAAAAAGAAAGTAGGCCCATTAGGACTGTCCAAAGAAGGAATACTTAGAAGGTAATATATAAGATTTTAAAGAATCAGTTTGACAAGAGCTCTAACTATGTTAGGGGAACGAGAGTGGGGCATGGTGCCCCACAAAAAAACGCTCATTAGAAGCTAATTTCAATCTTCCTGATATACACATACTCACGCCTGTAATCTCCGATGGGCTAGGCATAGGCGTGATCAGTATACCCACTTATCTCCGAATTTCGGTCCCATAATGTGATGGAGGGCGAGCCTATCGCCATGCCGGGCACAGATTCCAGACTTTGGGCTAATACTGAGAAATCCTAGATGGAAAAACCCAATATCACTTTACCCGACCCGGGGAACGAACCCGAGACCTCAGCACAGCAGTCGTAACACATGCGCAATAACAACTACCCCCACCGAGGCAGTCCTGATAATTAATAACCGATATATAAGTCTTGATATTATGAAAAGAAAAATTCATAATTACAATTAATCCAATTTAATGACTGCCTCGGTGGCGCAGTTGTAATTGCGCATGCGTTACGATTGCTGTGCTGAGGTCTCGGGTTCGATCCCCGGGTCGGGTAAAGTGATATTGGGTTTTTCTACCTAGAAATACTCAGTATTAACCCGGAGTCTGGAATGGTGCCCGGTGTGGCGATAGGCTCGCCCCCTATCACATTATGGGACCGAAATTCGGCGAAAAGTGGGTGTACTGGTTACACCTCTGCCTACCCCTTCGGGGATTACAGGCGTGAGTGTATATGTATGTATGTAATCCAATTTAATCTCTGAAGCTAATTAAGTTAATGATCGCTTGTTATATTTAAGTATTACGCAAAAAGTAAAGAAAATTCATGCATTTGATAAAGTAAAGCCTTTGAAGATGTAGCTCAGAGTTTAGTTTTTAAACTTTTAGTTCTTTGAACTCATTAGACAACACATCAAACACAGCACAATAAAAATGAAACTATTGATACCTCATTTTTAAAAGTCTAACAATAAATACTTTTTAATTTTAATTATGAACCAAATATCTTTAAGAATATATTTTTTTTTATTCTGGGGCGGCAAAGTGACCACACTGCACCTGATGGTAAGCGCAGTGCTGTCCAGATAGAATATCAAGTAGCGAGAGACAGTCTATCCCCCGCTACTCCTATTTAATATAATTTATCATTTTTAATATTTTTCTGTATTTTACACAATTGAAAGACTGTGTTTCAAAAGTTCAATTCAATGCCTGTTTCCATGACTACGTGATATAATATTTTTTTGGAGAAATCAAGATCTTGCTTCATAAGGAAATCTTCAGAAATTAAAACAGAAATTATTTACAAATGAACTTGTGACTCAACTTATATTTAAACCACTTATTGTCAAAAATAGAAACTGTATTCTAAATTTTAAAAATATATATAATTTACTTCTTAAACGAACTAAAACCCCAACAATCGAAAACACGCCAAACACGCAACTTTGACAAAACTTTTTCATACAACCGATTACGTCTTGTCAATACGATGGAAAGTCGCACCTCCTTATCTAACATAGAACTCCATCTCGCTCTAACAGATGAACGAGTCCCTGCTTTCATTTACCCAAATCGAGTTAGGGTCCGAGGAAACAAGGCAAGAAAGAGCGCCGCATTGTCGTCATCTGTCAACCGTTGGCCACTTGTGTAAGACCAACTTTTAATACCCATACCATGCAAAACCCAACTTTATATACTTCAATTTAAGACACAATTTCCTTCGCTATGTATGTTGCTAGAAAACCATTTAACATTTGAAGCTCAGAAAATGAAATATCCTTATTCGGAGTATGAAGAGTCGTGATCACCAACGGTAATGCTAAATTTGTAAATACAAGCGCGAAGTCACGTCCTGAAGTAGCCAGATAAGAAGGCAAGACAAACGCGCGTGCTCTTGAAAGCGCTTGAGTGACGTCACGGGTGAAAATGCTGAGATTTGATTGCGTTTGGGAAAACTCGTATGTATTATGAGATAGTTAAATGATAAAAAGAATCACCTTTTTGCACAATTTGAGAATTAAACACCAAAAGTGTACATACATACATATACACTCACGCCTGTAATCCCCGAAGGGGTAGGCAGAGGTGTAAACAGTACACTTTTCGCCGAATTTCGGCCCCATAATGTGATAGGGGGCGAGCCTATCGCCACACCGGGTACCATTCCAGACTCCGGTTTAATACTTAGTATTTCTAGGTAGAAAAACCCAATATAACTTTACCCGACCCGGGATCGAACCCGAGACCTCAGCACAGCTGTCGTAACGCATGCGCAATTACAACTGCGCCACCGAGGCACCAAAAGTGTATACAGATAATACGCTGGTAGGATGGTAGGCAGATACTGTTTCGACAGACCTCAGGCTGGCACAATTTTATCAACAGTCGAACAACAGTAGGTGTTATACAACATGTAACATGATTAATGCACACTCTGAAAGTAGTTTGTTCAGAATAAGCGACTGAATCGATATCAACAATTTTATAAGGAAAGATTTTTTTTTTCAAAAATAATTAACACTCAGGTCACAAATAATAGTCACCCTTTAATTTAACGTTCAAGACAAACGAAACTGAGACATAACTCGATGCGATAAAGTCTTTTCTAAATGCAATAATAAACGAACACTTTAAAAAATCAAATAATTAAAATTACGAACTTTATCTTGAAAATTAGTACAACTAATTTCATAAAAAACAATATTTATATTAATCGCAGTCTAATTTCAATACATTTATTGAAATTATGATTGTAATAATATTTTTAAATTGGGGTGTCTGAGGTAGTGCGTTATTCCCGTTACACGTAGTATTTCGACCGTTTTGCATACCGTAAGATACATCATAAAGTGCAGTCGCTTTGTTGTATCCACATTCCAGGTAAAGATAACGGAACCTGAGCTCTTGCCAATTCATTGATCTTTTTAGTACTTCATAATACTAGTCCTGTATCAAACATTGTCCCACTGCTAGGCACGGGCTTCCTCTACTAATGAGAAGAGTTAGGCCTTGGTCCACCACGCTGGCATAATGCGGGTTGGTAGACTTCACACACCTACGAAATTCTTATGAGAAACTTAAATATTTCACTTAAATTTGTCGAATTTTCTCCTGAGACTAGATATAGCAGCAATATGACACATGACAACTTTTCAATGATTAACTAAACCTATTTCAAGCCAAAATACCTGCTAAAGTGTACTAAAATGTTAAAGCACTTGTCCTCAACACGTCCTCGAATTGATTCATTTGGGAGCTAGGTTTAACTTTGACGTCAAATCGGACGTGGGTCTAAGCCCGGCTGTGTATTTATTTATATATTTTTTGTAACTTTTCCACGGTTGTACAGAAGGCTAAAGATTTTGTAGTTCAACTTTCCACAAATATTTCGGATCGTACTCTCTCACTGTTCTTGATACCTACGACACAGCTTTGACCTGTGAGATCAGGACTATGTGTGTGACAATGGTCACATTGTGTGTGTTTGAGTTACTAAAAGTGACTACATTGCACACGTCGGTAAATTATGTCCTCCATTACCTATCCGTCGACGGCGAACCTTGCTCTTTTAGATTCTATTTTTTTCCAATGTGAGCGAATTAGACTAGCCAGCCCTAACTTTGTTTTAGAAGTCCTGTCACAGGAAGGACAAAACAGTCGTCAGTTCATCATCGATGGCAAGTACAATGCCGTTCAAACAAAGAATCCGATGTCCAGAGACCATTATTTCTCACCATTTTCACACAATTATACTGGCCATATCAATTTCTTCTTCACGCTTCATTTGAACGATTCAATGCTATAAAAAGTAGGGAATGAGCCGTCATACCGCTGCATACGATTCCAAATCGATATACTGTTATTACTTTTTGGAGAACTCTCAGAAATGCAGGTTTCTTCACGATGTTTGCGTTTAGGTTTAAATGCAAATAACAATCAACAACATAACTACGAAAAGAGAGATGATGGTTGGGAAAGCGCGTCATCCCGTCAGTATGTTCCCCTTAAGCTGCCTGCATCATTATTTACTATGTTGTTTTAGTATTAGCTTCATTTTAGAAACATCGCTAGACCTTGATTGAAAACACACACTCTGAAGCCTGCATCCCTTGCAGGCCACAAGCTACAATCCTAACATGATGACTTCTTCCACATTCTTACTTCTCATTCTCATCTTCATGTATGTCTCTTCACCATAGTTAAAATTCTCTTGAAATTGCCTTTGAGTCTTCTGCAGCATTTTTTACAACTTTTTTGTGTGCCCTAGAGTGGACCGCACTAACTCAATTTACACATGTCATCAAAGCTCGCTTAAGTCTCAAAATGTCAAATTTGCGGGGAACAAGGTTCAACTCCCTGTCAACCTACAAAGAACCTTGTAATATTGAAATGATGAGAAAAGTTTCAACAAGTATGTATTGATTGTGGTTTCGCGATTGCATTATGTTATGGTTATTGAATGAAGTGTCAATTGAACACTGAATAGAGGATTTATTGGTATTTATCAACATATACATACACTCAGGCATGTAATTCCCAAAGGGGTAGGCAGAGGTGTAACTAGTACACCCACTTTTCGCCGAATTTATTACAGTCCCATAACGGGGCGAGCCGATAGGTGGTAGGCGATTGTCGGTAGATTTGTATTTGTATGTCAGAATAATCAATAATATGTGGGTGTCCTATGATGGTTAATAAAGCCATGCCGGGCTCAATTCCAGACTCCACGCTGATACTGAGTATTTCTAAATAGAAAAACCCAATATCACTTTACCTGACCCGAAGGTCGTACCCGAGACCGCAGCACAATAGACGTAATACAATAGTCAACTGCGCCACCGAGGCAGTCTAGGAATGTATGTATATGAAACCAACAATAAATTCTTAAGCACCTTTTATAACAGAGTTTGTAACGCTTTCAGCTTACTGCTGCTTATACAATGCTGTCTTCATCAAATGTGGACTGATTCTGATGTTTAATTTTATAATCTACTAGCGGACCGTGCAGACGTCGTCCTGCCCGTAAAAGCGCCACACCGACTGCAGTGCCATCTGCCGGGCTGATTTGTGAATCTAAACCATCCAGGGCCCACCCAAACGCATACAAAAAAAATCATTCAAATCTGTCAAGCCGTTTAGGAGTAGTTCAGTGACATACACACGTACAGTAGAATTATATATATAAAGATTAGTCAGATAATGTTAACGTCAAAAGTAAATCCATAGAAATGAATTTGTAAATTCGAACAACACTCAAAGTCACACATGGTTCTGGCTCTGTATCAATATACAGTCATCTAGTGGGTATCAGGCACTACGAGAGACTTTTGGTCTCATGGTATCTATCTCAAAGTAGAAATAAATATTTAAGGATGCTTGAAATTAGGCTACCTTTTATGTCGTAATCATTTGAAACGATAAAAGTCTATATGAAGGTCTGGCAGATTCCGTGGCGCGTAACCAGCTGTGAAATGAGAGGCCGCGGTTTGGATCCCCGCCCTAAGGCAAATAGTTACCTATGTGATCTACATAGGTCTCTACTGAGTCCGGGTCTGGGTGTTCTGGGACCGTAGTTCTTGATACCTGATTAATCTAGTGTGGGGTGAGGACTATGAGTGTGACTGTTGGGTGGAATATTATTATTCACTCTTCATTTCTAAAATCAATGATACTGAAAATAGCATTTAGGCATTTGGTGGTATAATATAAAGAAATACGATTTCAATGCTTTGGCAAAATAATTCCTTAATTTACTTTCTTTCTTTACTTCTTTCTGAAATTCTATAACTTGAATCCTGGATAACACATATACTATTTATTTAAAGTTTGATTCTTACCCCAGAAATAAAGTAGAGAAAAATGATGGGTATACCAAATCGTTATTTATTGCGTATCACACAGTCTCCTAGGTTATGGACATATGAAAGAAAAGCATTTCGTATTATCTATCTACGAATTTCGAAGGTATGTGAAGTCTACCAACCCGCATTAGGCCAGCGTGGTGGACTAAGGCCTAACCCATTTCATTAGTAGAAGAGGCCCGTGCCCAGTAGTGGGACAATGTTTAATATAGGGCTATTATTATTATTATTTATCAGCTCATTACGCATGACTTTACCTCTTACTTATATGTCTGGTTGATAGTTTTTCGAAAATTATAAAAACTCGTAAACTTAAATACAAGAAGTTAAAGTGTATTTGATAGTTTATAGAAAATTATAAAAGTGAGTTTAAATGTCTGGTGTTATAATTCACTGGTGGTAGGATATATCATATCCGCCCGGATAGCGACCACCGTACACAGGGTGTAAAACACGCTATAGTGGCACACGCTTGTGTGTCGTGTTCCGGGATCAGCCAGTGTCTATCCAGTTTTTGTTGGGAGTCTAGAGTTGGGGTACGATGTTTGTCCGTGTTGCTGTCTTCTGAGTACTCTGCCACTAGACCTTCGACCGCTTCTTCACCTTCTTGTTCATGGCGTAGAGTGAAGACGCAGGCCAGCATGATTGTGTTGAGTAGCGGGGGATAGATTGTCTCTTGCTACTTGATACTTTAATTTGACGGCACTACCCTCACCATAAGGTGCAGTGTGGTCACTTTGCCGTGGCCACTATAAAAAAACACTCTCACATCTTAAACGTTGCAGAATAAAACACTTTACTTTAATAAACATGAAATCAACCACTCCGCATTCAACAAGAAGCGTAAAATTCAAAATGTACCTCTTCATAAAGGGGTCGTAATAAAAATCTTTGTACTTCAGAGGTCCGTATCAAAAGCCTATGACCCGGGCCCCGCATAATTTCCGTGTATTTCTTTGTAAATTCTGGAGCCATTTGCAATTCTGATATGGACAGTGAAGGTGGAACGCCACAAATTGGGGACATCTGGGTGGAATGCGTCGGACGAAACAATTCTGATTCGTTACGAGGCTTTCCTGTAGAGAATTGGTTTTATGCCTACTATGAGTTCTTGAATAAGGTTAGGTTTGGCTAGGTTTGATTTTTTATTTTTACGTTAAATATAATAATAATAAAATAATACTAGCCCTGTATTAAACATTGTCCCACTGCTGGGCACGGGCCTCCTCTACTAATGAGAGGGGTTAGGCCTTAGTCCACCACGCTGGCCTAATGCGGGTTGGCAGACTTCTTATACCTTCGAAAATTTCTCAGGTATGCAGATTTCCTCACGATGTTTTCCTTCACCGTTAAAGCAAGCGATAATTAACATTTTAATACACACATAACTTTAGAAAAGTCAGAGGTATATGCCACTTGGGTTTCGAACCTACGACTTTCGTCTTGGCAGTCGGTACCGCAACCAACTAGGCTATCGCTGCTATTTCCGGTTTATTTGACTTCCAGTGGTGGAAACAACTAAATCTGTACCTGATGTACTTCAATTTTATATATATATATATATATATATATATATATATATATATATATATATATATATATATATAGATCGACTTTTCTCTTTAATCCAAAGTCCAATGCACCCAAAACAAAACTACATTAGCACAATTTAATTTCAATTTAAAATATTTCTGGAGTACGATACTTTCTCGGAAGCCTGGAGCTGTGGCCAGTTTGGGAACAAACTTCGCGTGTTTGTGCCACTGCTGGAATACTATTTCGAAAGTTTCAGTTATTGAAGCGAACCTGTATCGTACCTTCTGCGTCCAATTGCCTTACAATACAACAATTTCTTCAAACCGTGCATAGCTTAATAGATTTGGAAATAATAAATACACAGTGCTTTTTTTTTATTCTGGCGCGGCAAAGTGACCACACTGTACCTGATGGTAAGCGCAGTGCCGTCCAGATAGAGTATCAAGTAGCAAGAGACAGTCTATCCCTCGCTACTCAACACAATCATGCCGGCCTGCTGTTTAGCTTCTTCACACTATGCCTAAAGGACCCAGGATCATAGGAAGGAGGGAACACGGTAGCTGGCAAACTGTTCCACAGCTTGATGGTGCGGCAAAAATACGAGTTTGCGAACCTCTTGGTTCGGGCCGGGGTAGTAGATACCACAAAGCTGTGGCTCCGCAATCCAGTAAGCGTGGTTCTGGTATGGTAGTGCTAGTGGTATGATATTCATATCCGCCCGGATAGCGATCACCGTAAACAGAGTGTAAAACCCACCATAGTAGCACACGCAAGTGTGTCGCGTTCCGGGATCAGCCAGTGTATATCCGGTTATTGTCCAGGGTCTAGAGTTGGGGTACAATGTTTGGCCGTGATGCCGCCTTCTGAGTACTCTGACACTAGATCCTCGACCGCTTCTTCACCTTCTTGCCCAGGGCGTAGTGTGAAGAAGCAGGCCGTCCTGATTGTGTTGAGTTGCGGGGGATAGATGGTCTCTCGCTACTCGATACTCTAAGTAAGTATTTTTTCTTCAGGCCTTTTTCCTATTACTAACGGGTGGGTTCGCCTAGGAGTCTTTCTCTTTCGTTTCGGAGTCCTTGTGTCAAGGTTATATTTACTGTAGTTGTAGTTTAGGATTTAAAAAAACATGAACTAGTTAACTAATATGTATATGTACAGTGATTTTCTTTTCAGATTTTCTCTATTTTTTCTGTACAACTGAATTGACGATTCTCTATATTTTTTGTTATTCTAAAGGCACCTATCTTCGTTAGCGTTAGCAGAATGATAACACTATTAGTTGCAACTCTAAGCTTGATGGCGCTAGATATCAACGATGTACAGAACATCTCAGATGTAACAATGCCGCCAATGTAGCTGCCAAATAGCAACGACCGTCTAAGTCTTGTAATTTAGAAGCATTATGTATGAGAATTCAGTACCAAATAAAGAAACTGATAGAAACAAGCAGGCAATCCATTACAGCCACCGTGGTGCAGCGGGCGAGTAGCCGACTGCGAAACGAGAAGCCGCGGGTTCGATTTCCGCACCAAGACAAATCTTTGTGTGACAGAAAGATGTTTCGGGTATCGTGTTGTGTGACCGTAGTCCCTCGTTGTATACAGGTTTGACCTTAAAAGAATCCAAGTGACAATCATATAAAACCAACCTCTCCCAATCCACTCCTTGCAGAAACTACACCCACGATTCCTCTGGCATTAGTATTAATGTTCTGTGGTAATTACTTACCATCAGATGACCCACCTTCTTCTAAAAAGGTCTTTGGTATTTCTGAAGAAATAGATAAACAAACGTCAATTCAACGGACATTGGGTATTTCCAGACCAGTATGATATTTTCAAGAAGAGTCATTACTTAAAGGTCGACAATGTGACGACAATTACTCTAGTATTGCAATTGTGTATGGGTAACAGCTGGTAACAGTGATCATTCAGAAAGAAGAAAGAAAAAAATATTTTATTTGTTATAAGGAAATTATTGTTAGATCTATAATATTCAGGTTAAACAGAAAATAAATAAAATTAAAACCAAACAGTCAACTGATTCCATCATTATATTTACCATCAGATAAAACACCAGCTCGCTCATTCTTCCAAAATAATGATATAAATCCAGATGTTCGTGAATTATTAAAAAGCATCAATGTCTTTACAATGTGAACACACAGTTCGAATCTAGCTCGTAAATCGTGTTACGCTCGACGAATACTAATATTTATCATCTGCAAGTGCCGGCGTCACGGAGGAATATCAAACTGTGTTCAAGTACTGCAGCTCAGATTTTAACAAGATTTCCATGATAACAACTTGATTTATTCCGAACCCTTATCAATTCAAATTTGGAAAATATTGGATTCATTTTAGTTTATTTGTGCTTAAAACGTTCAAATATATTACTAGCCTTGAATACACCGTCTCGCTGTAGTACACAGTCTTCCTTTACAATTGAAATGAGTTTGGCCTTAGTACAATACGCTGATCTAGTGCATGTTGGTAAACTTCGAATACCTTTGAAATTCGAAGGGTACATATATACTCACACCTGTAATTCCCAAAAGGGTAGGCAGAGGTGTCCCCAGTACACCTACTTTTACAACTGTGCACGCATACACAATTAAAACTGTGCCGCCTCGGTGGCAGTCGATGAATTTAAATGATCATCATTCAATGATCGTCAAATTTGTTGCGTTCACACCGTTCTGTTCACACTGTTCCTTCACCGTTAAAGTAAGCGATAGTACAAAATGAATACAAATGTATCTTAAAAGTAAAAGGTATACCATTTGGGCTCCTTACGAACTTACCAAATATCGGCAGTTATTACTTGGGACTAAGCTATCGCTGCTTATCTGGTTGAAGTATGGATATCATAACATTCTGGGTGATACAGTTAAAAAATGACAGCAGCCTATTGAGTATATCGATAGAAAGGTTGCTTATTGTTTTAACAGTAACACAATAAACTTAATGATTTACTTATTCAAATAATTAAAAAACCATAATTAAATTAGAAATCGCTAGCAAACATCGTCGGACAATGATAAAATTTAAATCCAAATCACTGAGACATCAAAATCTCTGTAATTCTGCAAAAGCACCTAGTGGCACTAAACGAGAATTATAATAGAATATATGATATTAGTTAGTAAAGGTCGCGAGCCGCTGAAGCCATAACTCCAAGAGTTAGGGGCCAGACAAAAACGTGATTAGCCGACGTCCAGCGGGGACGTTGCCAAATATCTTTTTTGCACATCCTAAGAGGTCTATCTAAAAACGCCGACTCGCACGTTTCGCTTACATTCGTCATATGTGGACTAGTGATGTTACTTAGGCTATAGTATTCTACTACAATTCTATCAAATGATTATTGTCAATTGATTATAGCTCTACGTTTTTCACTTCTTTGGTTTTTATTTCGACCTTTTGACAGCCTCCGTGGCGCAGCGGGCGAGTAGTCGGCTGTAAAACGAGAGGCCGTGGGTTCGATTACCGCACCGAGACAAATGTTTTTACTGACAGATATTTGTTCCGAGTCTGGGTTTTGTGCGACCGCAGTTCTTGATACCCACGATACATGTTTGACCTAGTATGAGGTCAGCACTATGTGTGTGACTGTTTGGTGTATTTATTATTATTATTTTAAGTGTTTTAAAATATTATTAAAACATATGTCAGTTGAATGGTGATTTCTAACACGGCTGTCTGCCAACTCGCAATAAGATGACAATGATGTTTCAGATGTCTCAACTATTTATATCGGATAGCTAAATAAAAGTTTGATAATTATTTACAATAGTAACATCACTAGTGTTTAATATGATTATTGAAATATTATTTTATGCCTATATTTGTACAAAAGAGTCTGTTTTATATTCTGACATTTAATATGGCTAGTTTTACGACCTGACACATCCATTGCACAACCATTTAAATATGTATCAGGACCATTTATAATTTTGTTATAACACCGTGCTCTTAAATTCATCGAACAAAAATATTTCTCTGTCTGCGTCGATGGCGGAGTAGTAATTTCGTATGTGGTGGTGCTGTGCTAAGATCTCGGGTTCGATCCCCTAGTCGGGTAAAAGTGATTTCAGTTCTCCTATTGCTCTATTCTATTGCTGGTAGTAGGATATTCATACCTGCCCGGAAAGCGACTACCGTATACAGGGTGTAAAACCCGCCATATGGCACACAAGTATGTCGCGTTCCGGAATTAGCCAGTGTACACCTGATGGTAAGCGCAGTGCCGTCCAGATAGAGTATCAAGTAGCGAGAGACAGTCTATCCCCCGCTACTCAACACAGTCATGCCGGCCTGCTGTTTAGCTTCTTCACGTTACGCCTAAAGGACCCAGGATCATAGGAGGGTGCGGGCTTGAGGACCGTCGCGGCAGTGCGTTCCGGCTGACGCAGGTACTGACGGACCATGGGTGTTTCGGTTCGTTCCTGTGTCGGATCGGAAAGGAGGTGTCTGCCGTGTGCCACCATTGTGGCAACTGCCTCGAGGACACGGCCCAACACACGTTGGAGGAGTGCCCAGCCTGGGACGAAGAGCGCAGCGCTCTCGGAGCAGTCGTCGGAGGAGACCTCTCGCTGCCGGCCATAGTGTCGTCCATGGTCGTCAGCCGGAGGTCCTGGCGTGCGGTGGCTTACTTTTGCGAGAGCGTCATCTCGCAGAAGGAGAGTGCCGAGAGGGATCGGGAACGATTTGATCCCTCCCGCCGCCAAAGGAGACGTAGGAGACGCCGGGTGGACGACTGACTGGCGTCTCCCGGCCTGTGGAATGGGGGTGTTTGGAGAATTCTACCACGGTAACCCCTGCCTGTCGTAGGAGGCGACTAATTGGGGCCATCGGGGGTCGCGGGTGCGCAGCGGGGGGCTGTCAGCCCATATCGGTGCACTCCAATTTCGGTGCATCGTGCGACCCCGAGATGGACGGCAGCTCGGGTGGTAAGGCCTCGTTTGCTGTCGTTGTTCGGTGCGCGGGGGCTCCTAAGCCCCACATGGAGATGGGCCCGTACAAGGCACCGCGCAGGGGCGGTTCCGGCAGCAATTCTAGCACTCCTTAGAATACCCCGGGATCGCTCCGTAAGCGCCGAAGAAGGCTACCGCGGGGTTTTAGCTGGTAGTGTCGGGTGGGATGTACATAGGGGGTAGGGACTCGGCCCAGCGGCAGCCCGGATAGCCATCCTCCGGGCGAGGGGGATGTTGGGTCTTAAGACCGGCTAGTCCAGCATAACCGTTTTATTCTTATTCCGCTTCCCCCCGGGCGGCAGTAATAAAACGCTTGCCCCGCGACAAAAAAAAAAAGGATCATTGGTAGGAGGGCACACGGTAGCTGGCAAACTGTTCCACAGCTTGATGGTGCGGCAAAAATACGAATTTGCGAACCTCTTGGTTCAGGCCGGGGTAGTAGACACCACGAAGCTGTGGCTCCGCAAGCCAGTACGCGTGGTTCTGGTATGGAAGGGAGACGATGGGATAAGATCAAACAATTCTTCAGAGCATTCGCCATGATACAGACGGTAGAACACGCTAAGCGAGGAAATATCCCTACGCAGCTGTAGCGGCTCCAGGCTGTTACTCACGTCTGCATCATTCACAATGCGGATGGCCCGCCGCAGCAACCCATCCAAGGCATCGAGAAGGTACCTTGCGGAAACATCCCAGAGGTGCGAGCAGTATTCAATTCCCGGCCGCACCTGCGCTTTATATAAGCGGTAGAGCTGACCAGGCGTGAAAAACTGCCGCACCCTGTTCAGGATTCCGACCCTGCGTGAAGTGGCGGATATTACGCTCTCGATGTGACTCCTTGGATTAAGATCGCAGCGGATATCCATACCTAGGACACTAAGGTCATTCCGCATTGCGAGTGGAACACCCTGAAGAACGGGGATGGGAGAAAACGGAGACTTCTTGCACGAGAACGCGCACACCTGGGTTTTCTTGGCATTAAACTCAACCCGATTCCTGGTACCCCATGATGAGATGAGATCCAAGGTCTGGTTGAGCAACGACAAGATCCTCGCGTCTCCTCTCAGTATCCGCCCGGCAACCAGGAGGCTTGCTGCTATAACGCCCATGAACCGTGCTGTCGTCTGCATAGCAATGAATGTTGCCAAGCGACAACATATCATTGATATGCAGAAGAAACAAGGTGGGCGAAATCACAGAACCTTGTGGTACTCCGGCATTTACTGACATGCCGGAAATCCACTTGCACAGGTTGTCGGGCAGACCGTATGCCGGGAGCTTGGAGAGAAGGCCACGATGCCAGACCCTATCAAACGCCTTGGCTATGTCGATACTTTAATTGGACGGCACTGCGCTTACCATCAGGATATACCGATATATTGATAGCCTCTGCGGCGCAGTTAGCGACTAGCCGGCTGGAAAACGAGAGGCCTTGGGTTCGATTCCCACCCCGGGACAAATGTTTGTGTGACAGACAGATATTCGTGTCCGGGATCTGGGTGTTGTGAGACCGATAGTTTGTCGTTGTCTGCGATACCCACAACACAAGACTCGTTATTAGTGTGGGGTTGGGGCTATGTGTGTGCCTGTTGGCTGTTATTTATTATTATTTATTCTATTGCTGGTAGATATATATGGGATAGATCGTCTCTCGCTACTCGATACTCTAATTGGCACTGCGCTTACCATCAGCTGCAGTGTGGTCACTTCGCCGTGCCAGGATATAAAAAGACAAAATGCTCAATATCAGCCCGGAATCTGGGATTGTGCCCGGTATGGCGATAGACTCGCCCCCTATCACGTAATTGGACGGTAATAAGCTTGGCGAAATGTCGGTACTGGTTTACTTCTGGTTTTTAAAAAGCAAAAAATAAACTTCAACAATTATACATACCACGTAGGGTAAATTATACATTCCAATTGGACTTGGGACATTGATCGGCCGATTCCCAGAGGGTAAATGAAGGTATACTTAAAGAGACATCAGTGAGATAAGGGTCTGACCAGACGCAGTAACAAATATTTAATGATACGATGTTTTATGTAACCTTTAGTTTGGGACGGCTTATACGCCTCAATATAGATGTATGATAATTTTAGATTTGAATGTATATATAATAATACACGTGTTAGATGTTGTAAGTTTAAACTCACATTGAAGGGTAGAATACTGCTTAATATTTAAAACGTTCTATAATATCAAAAGTAAAGAGGGTATATTGTAAAGTCTATGATGCTATCATTTTTCAATAACAAGAACGATTGTTGGAAGGAGGGTATATAAATGCGCCTGTTCTTGCCAGAGAGTCAGTTTATCTTTGCTATTCAAACAGTTAAGGTTGTTATGCTGTTCAATTTATCTTAGCGGTTATAAAATATAGGCATTATATTTATGCATATTAAAGATCACATAAAAAACGCGTATTCAAGAAGTGTTTAATTTCACCGGCCTGGATTTCTTATACACGCAATAGTCACACACAGACACTAGGTTAAACCTTAATCGTGGGTATCAAGAACTACGAAGGACTTTGGACACCCATAGCTAAACAAATATTTGAGATTCACAGAAACATTTCTCTTAGTGCGGAACTTTGAGCTTCGTGGTGTCTACCCCGTTCCGAACCAAGAGGTTCGCAAATTCGTATTTTTGCCGCACCATTAAGCTGTGGAACAGTTTGCCAGGTACCGTGTTCCTTCCATCTTATGATCCTGGGTCCTTCAGGCGTAGGGTGAAGAAGCTACACAGCAGGCTGGCATGATTGTGTTGAGAAGCGAGGGATAAACTGTCTCTCGCTACTTGGTACTCTATCTGGACGGCACTGCGCTTACCATCAGGTCACTTTACCGCGCCAGAATAAAAAAAGTAAAACGGTCAATCCTTTATCGTGGGTATCAAAAACTACGAAGGACTTTGGACACCCATACCTAAAATATTTGAGAATTAGAAACTTTTTTTTCGTGCGGGAACCGTATTCGCTGGCACTCGTTTCACAGCCGGTTAGATGCCTGCTGCACCACAAAGGCTGCCATCTATAAAGAAATAACTCGATCTTTTTAAAGTGGAAAATCTTACTAATATTATAAATGCGATTTGGTGGATAGATGTTTGATACACAATCACGCCAGAACGACTGAAAGGATCTGATTGAAATTTAGCACAGAGATTGATTATAGTCTGGAATAGTACGTAGGCCATTTTTATCCCGATAAATGCACGGTTCCTATGGGATAGCATAATGTAGAAATTGTATTTTATACCTTTGCTTTCAAAAATAACTAGCCGCGGACCAGAGTTAGTAGGTTATGAAGATGTATTATTTATTACGTTGCAGGTCTTGTCATTTAAACTCCGTTTGAATGTGTCAAAATGGGTTCATTGTGCCGTCAAACAGTGTAAGTACTATTATATTCTGGTCTGAAAGACATTGAAGAAATTGGCATTACTGTGTTCTTTTAACAGCGCCCATGAAGTAGTAACTTTTTTATTTATAATTGCTTATCAATAATTATAACACTTCATACTGTGATTATGTCAAAAGTAAAATAACACATTTCTCTGTCATTTAACATCTAAAGGGTAACTTTCAATTGAATATATTTAACTAAAGATCTTTTAAAATAATACATAAATAAATTATATAATGATTAAATCATTCTAAAAACCTTTATAACTTTATAACCTCTAAAAACCCGTCATAAGATTCTAAAAGAGTTAAATTAGACAAAAACTATTTGTGAAGTGAACAAATTATGATTATGATTGCTTCTCAATAATTATAGAACTTCATAGGCGTGCTTATGTCAAAGTAAAATAATCTGAGCGTGATGGTCACACACGAGTTTAGTGCAAAGAGCATTTAGTGCTTTCCCATCCGAAAAGTTCCCAAGTGCCTAAAGTAGTTTACACATCAAAAACCCCAAAAACCTCCTGCGAATACACGGAATATAAAAGCAAAAGCCCCATCATCAAAAATTCATTACAAAAAACATATAAGCGTTGATCCCCATACAAGAACCATTGTTACACCCAACAAAAGAATTACAGTGTTCGTGTAAACAAGGAAATTATGGATTTAAACATGAAACCTTTTGTTTTGTACCATTGATGTTCCCGTAAACGTTTATTGATAGCGTATTAATAAATCATTCAGTCGATTGAGAGCGTTCCATCGGAACCGATGGTCGTTGCAATAAACAGTCAGATCAGGTGTGTGTAAAGTATGGAGTTATTATAGTTTGTCTCTAGGGAGGTGCAGGAAATATTTTTTTTTTTTATATAACATAGTCCGACAAACGAGCCAGTGGGTCACCTGATGTTAAGTGATCTCCACCGCCCATGAACATCCACAATACCGAAAGTATCATGTATGCGATGTCGGCCCCAAAGGACAGGAATAGGGATTAGGGAAGGGAAGGGGGAATTTGGGCCTCCGGATATCTCACTTACCATACGAAACGCGACAGTAAACTGTCACTTTACGTTGGTTTTCTGTGAGACAGTGGTACCACCCCGGTCGAGCCGGCCCATTCATGCTGTAGACAAATATGTCTACAGCGTGGCTCTACCACTTCATAAATAGTATAAAATAAAGTTGCTATTTCTGTCTGTCTGTATAATCATGAGTCATACTAGCCCTGTATTAAACATTGTCCCACTGTTGGACACGGGCCTCTGCTAATGAGAGGGGTTAGGCCTTAGTCCACCACCGCCAAGTGCTTATAAAATTCATATAAGAATTCTCAGATATGCAGGTTTACTCATGGTTTTTCCTTCACCGTTAAAGCAAGCGAAAGCTTAATGTAACTTTAGAAAAGTCAGAGTGTATGCCATTTCGGCTGGTTTCGTATATACGTCTTTCGTCTCGACAGTCCGTACCACATGCAACTTGGCTATGCTATATATAACAAGCACTTCTTTTTTAATGAATGGATTTTGATACGGTTTTCACTATCATCTTTATATAAATACGTGAATAATCTTTGTCCTTGGTATGTATTTGGGAAATAAGAAACCGACTGATACGTTCACAATTTAATCTCCATACCGTGACTGATGTATTCTATAGCCGGGGTAGCTAACTACCTACATTTATCTTATAATCTTCATGTGTATATACAATGTTTGCGTGTCCAATCTGTTACAACATCAAGTATTATTTATATTTGTATTACTCTAATATATAACAGTCCCCATTTTAAAGCATACTGCGCGTAGGATGAGATTTGGGATAGTAAAAGTATGTGTGGAGAAAGAGCGCAGAAAGTTATAATTTATGTATTATATGTGTAATATATACATTAAATTAAATAAAAAAATACATACATACTGCCCAATAGCATGTACATAACACACGCTAAAGACATATTTTGTTGCTCGTCTCGTGCGCCCTTAACCTCAGTATTTACTGGTGTTTGTATGAGGCTGTCTATTTTAAAATCGACAAGGTCAGTACAGTGAGATACAGCCTTAAGGACGGCAGCGCTCCCATTATTCTTCTGGTATGAGAGATCATCGACGAAGCACTTGACCCCGTGATCCCTTCACGTTTTTCGACCGATATAAAAATGATCAATAGTGTTTGAACATTGCTATAAGTTATCAGTCGGAATATTAAATAAAATAAAAAAAGCCTTTTAATTCTTGCTTTCCAAAGTTACAAAAAATAAAAATTCATTTCTAGTTTAATTTCTTTAGCATGCAAACTTAAGATTAAATTAATAATAGTATTTTATAAATAAAAAAAATATACAGTCGGAATATTATCTTGATAAAATAGGAGCGGTTTCATTCATCTCTATCAATATAGTTCAATACAACTTGATGTAATGGCCTATTGAAGCCACAGCTGTTCAATATTTCTTGTTTGTGAAGCATATTCAATTCAAGCGGTTCGTGCTATGAACAGCGTTCCGTAAACGGAAAATTAAATGGAACTAGCTATTACCCGCAGCTTGGCATGCGTGATTACGTTTATCGGTACTGTAGAAACGGAAATATCAATTTTCGACGAACTTTTGATTTTGTCGGGGGTCTGGAGTTGGGGTAGGTACAATGGCCATTTTACGGCCTTCTTAGTACTCTGACACTAGACCCTCAACCCCTTCTTCACCTTCTTGCCCATGGCGTAGTGTGAAGAAGCAGGCCGGCATGAGTGTGTTGAGTAGCGGGGATAGATCGTCTCTCGCTACTCAGTACTCTATTTGGGCCGTACTGCTTACCATCAGGTACAGTGCGGTCACTTTGCCGTGCCAGGATAAAAAAAAACTTATGTAACCGGTTTTGAATTTGGCTCATTTCAATTAACAGCTAATTATAATATAAAATAAAATTACATTTGGTTTTCGAAGAACCTACACCTATAAGCCTAATTTAAAAACAATAGAGTAAAAAACAAAAAAAAACTAATAATAGGTTCTTACGTATATAATTTTATTATAACTTAAATTAATTACCATTAGATTCTACTCATGAAATGCCCTATTGCAAGGATTTTTATTAATCTTAGTACTCGTAGAGGATAGAGCTTTAACAAGACAGTCCAAGTAATTTATAGCTGCATTTCTAAAAAATATATCCCTATTTCATTAAATCAAATCAATCTACAGCGCAAAAGATTTAACAACCGATTTTCACAAAATAAAAAATCACATTCGAAATACAAACAAACAACACGCCGTTTATCAAAAATTAATCTTTCGTAAAAATAAACATTACAACGGTAGAATGTATTTGTTACGCGTCATATACGACATTGTGGGTCAGCTACCCTATACTCACGTACTTCATTGTTGGTCATTGGGGTGAATGCCGCAATGAGGCCACTGGGACAGTTTTCGCGGTGTAAACTGTATCGGAGACGACTGCAGATTTACGAGCGAGACATTAGGAAACTCTGGCTGATAACAAACTGCGGGGTGGAGTCGATTTGAGTTTATATGTCTGTTATGAATTGCGAAAACTGGATGTTTTAATTGCAGTATTGTAGTGGGGATTTGTTAAATGATCACCTGTAAGATTAGGTAAAATCCATTTAATTCATAAAACTTTATTCCATGTACTACAATTTAGATTATCAATCAAATTGTAGTACAATTATCAAAATCAATATAGATAGAATTAAACTATATTAGTGTCTTCACGGACTGATAACAAGCTCCAAAAAAGTTTTAATAAGGATGTTTTCTCATTTTCTATTATTGTCATATCACACATCATTGACGTCACTGTCATTATACTGCTAGGGTGCGAAAGAGATAGCTAGTTGTTTCCATTATTGACCGTACCTATATAATAATAATAATAATAATACTAGCCCTGTATTAAACATTGTCCCACTGCTGGGCACGGGCCTCCTCTACTAATGAGAGGGGTTAGGCCTTAGTCCACCACGCTGGCCTAATGCGGGTTGGCAGACTTCTCATACCTTCGAAAAATTCTCAGATATGCAGGTTTCCTCACGATGTTTTCCTTCACCGTTAAAGCAAGCGATAATTAACATTTTAATACACACATAACTTTAGAAAAGTCAGAGGTGTATGCCACTTGGGTTTCGAACCTACGACTTTCGTCTTGGCAGTCCGTACCGCAACCAACTAGGCTATCGCTGCTATAGCGATATATAGCTGTACCTATATATAAATAAAAAAAAATATCGTAAGTAAGCGCATCACTTGAGAACGACCAGACCTATATGGCTATATTTTTAAAAGCTAAAAAGAAATATTGACCAAAGATAAATTGATAATTTGACCGGAAAACTAAAAATGTTTTTTTCCATCGTATTTCAGTCTATGGGCAAAAGCTAATTTAAAATATTGATCAGTGCCTCATATAAGCTAAGGCTATATTTTTTATCACGGCAATGTGACCATACTACACCTGATGAAAAGCGCAATACCATGACATCAAACAGTGAGAGACAAATATCCCTTGCTTACTACCTTTTCCTAGCCTACCTTATTCACATATTAAAGGACCCTTTTTTATCCTGGCACGGCGAAGTGACCACACTGCACCTGATGGTAAGCCAGTGGGGTCCAATTAGAGTATCGAGTAGCGAGAGACGATCCATCCCCCACTCAACACAATCATGCCGGCCTGCTTCTCCACACTACGCCATGGGCAAGAGGGTGAAGAAGCGGTCGAGGATTTATTGTCAGAGTACTCAGAAGGTCGCAAAACGGCTAAACATCATATCCCAACTCTATACCCCGACAAAACCCAGTGTATTTTGGATCAATGAAGTCTCCACCCCAGTCCATAGTCCAGTGCACCACGCGACATTACCCCTGCGGGTACCATTCGATAATATACTCATTTTATTTTATTAAGCACCACCCTCGAGCTTCCGACCCGGCTCCCTTCGCAACGACTTTTTGACACATAATTTGTTGATTTAATGAACTGCGCTCTCAAGGGGAAATAGGTCATTTGCGGTGCCATGTTCTTATGGTGTAAACACGTTGTGCGCGAAGTTATTGATGTCGGGTATGGGGGTTTTGTCGGTACGTGATAAATTCGGATATGGCCTGCGGGTCATGGTGTCTCTATACTCATATTAAATGTGGACGCGATGTAAATATTATTTTGCGCTTATTAATAATTATATTATAATAAATTTAATTTAATAAATAAACCGTGATGGCCTAGTTGTGTGTACGGACTGTCAAGACGAAAGTCGTAGGTTAAAAACCAGCCCAATGGGATACACTTCTGTATTTTCTAAAGTTGCATGTGCATTGATTGTTAATTATCGCTTGCTTTAACGGTGAAAGAAAACATCGTGAGACATGCATGAGTATTATCATAGGTATTTTTGAGGTGTGTGAAGTCTACCAACGCCAGCGTGGTGGACTGAGACTTAACCCCTTTCATTAGTAGAGGAGGCCCATGCCCAGTAGTGTGACAGTATTTATAGGGCTAGTACTATTATTATATTGGCAAAACGAGCGAGTACCTGGAAACGAGAGACCGCGGGTTCGATCCCCGCTCCGAGAAAAATCTTTACGTGATCCACAAGTATTTGTTTTTGATTGTGGGACCGTAGTCTCTCGTATTTCTTGATACCCACGATACACATTTGACCTAGTGTGGGATCAGGACTATGTGTGTGACTGTTGATATTATTATCATATCAACTCTAACGCTCATTGACACACTATTTAAAAGTATCATCAAATAATTGAATACACAAAGAAAAGTCAATGTTGAGGTTTGTGTATGAATGTGCGACATTTGTCTCGGAAGTCCGATCCTGGTCCGCTACACTCCTTAGAATACCCCGGGATCGCTCCGTAAGCGCCGAAGAAGGCGGGGTTTTAGCTGGTAGGGTCGAGATGTACATAGGGGTAGGGACTCGCGCCAGCAGCTGCCCGGACAGCCATCGACCGGGCGATGGGGTGCTGGTTCGTAAACCGGCTAGTCCAGCATAACCGTTTTATTCTCATTCCGCTTCCCCCGGAGCGGGCAGCAGTAATAAAATGCTTTCCCCACGACAAATGATTCGCTACCACATAGTTTTTAGTATTTCTAGTATATAATATGTATTTTTAATATTCCCATTCAGCATTACGAAGTCTAATCCACGGTCGGATGAATCAATTCACTTCCGTGCTATTTACAATGCAAAATTCTAATTATTATATGAAATTATACAAAACTGAACGCGTGCCGCTTGAATTATAAACTGAATGGACGGCTGTATTTATGGTTTAAAGCAGACTTCCGATCGTCGCGTCAAGTAAGTCATATCAGTGTCAATGCCATATTAAAGGTGAGATTACGCTTAGAGTATACATTACGCAAATCTTAAATATGACATTAAACTCCCAAGAAATTCCTGATGAGTCTGTTGACACAGAATGTATAAAAACATTATGTATTAAGTATGACTTCATTACAAAAATTTCTCAATAGGATTCTTATCAGTGTTTTCTAACATGTAAAAATAGCATTAAAAGCTATTGATACTGATTTTTAATGAAATTGTATTCCATTCAACGACTAATTCTATTAAAATGTGTCCTATACTAAATGTAATACAGTGACTTCCTAAAAACGAAATTAGCTACATTTCACTGATCCAATTAAAAAGAGAAAATAACTTAAACATTAAAAAACTTTATGCATCGGGAGCATGAAACGTTTTTGGTATGAAACAATTACTGTCGAAAGTTCCATATACAGCTCGAACGCCTAACGCAACCATCGGAAGTCTACTTTTAGACGCATCGTTTTATACCATAATTGTATTCGTTGAATACAGTCTTGATTATAAATTTAGATGTGCTTGGCCTATAATTATAATTAATGCAGATTATACTCTCAAAATTGGAGTAATAGTAATTATGATGCCAAAATTTGAGCGATAACACGCAGTATACTAACCATAGGCATTGTTTTTTTTTATCCCGGCACGGCAATGTGACCACTGCACCTGGTGGTAAGCGCAGTGCCGTCCAATTAGAGTATCGTGAAGCGAGAGACAATCACCCCGCTACCCAACACATTCATGCCAGCCTGCTTCTTCACCCTACGACACACAAGAAGGTAAAGAAGCGGTCGAGGTTCAGAGTACTCAGAAGCCTGCAAAACTTCCAAACGTCGTACCCCAACTTCATACCCCCGACAAAAACCGGAGTCTATACCATGTATACGGTGGTCGCTATCAGTGCGGATATGAATATTCTACCACCAGCAAATGCAACACCAGTAAATTTATCCACTACCTTTCCTCAATACTCAAAAGCTCTCTAATATACATAGTCTATTTATTCAAACCGAGTTTCAGAAGTCACTCTCAGTTTCTACATGAAACTAAATACCCTAAAACTATTTTGTATAGATGTTTCAAGTAAACCACAACACACAAGATTAACCCTAAGAATAAATTAACTATTGTTTGCAATGATTTGGGCACATACACAATGGCTTTGTGGAACAATGACATTTATAATTGTTATAAAATGAATTTGGTTGTTTGTGAACTAAATATTAGGAGTATGGTGACTTAGGGTTGGTGAAGGGTATTTCAATTACAAAAGAAAATCCGGCAATCCAAAAATAGTTGTGACGCTTTTTTTTACGAAGTGTGATAATTATTATCACAGATAGACTAGACTACCTCGGTGGCGTAGTTGTAATGGCGTATGTAGCATATACGAATACTGTGTTGAGGTCTCGGGTTCGGTCTTGTGTGTAAGGCTCGATTAAGATCTCAATCACACCATGGGATTGTAATAAGCTCGGCGAAATGTGTACTGCTTACACGTCTTAAAGGTTTATATTTTATTAATATTTTAAGGAGTACGACCCAACGTCCGCACGTCACAGGAGGCCCCTCGTTGAAAATCAGTGCTTCAGTACTGCACAGGCTGTACTATAATAAGATAGCCTATGTCCTTCTCCAGGATATAATCGATTGCCTTACCAAATTTCGTTACAATCCGTTCAGCCGTTTAGTCGTGAAGAGGTAACAACCAAACAAACAGAGTTACTTTCGCATTTATAGTTTTAGTATACACGTTCACGTCACACGAAACACAAATCAGTCATGCATGAAAAATCGATGGCCGTTGGGGCGGAAAGGTTCTCGAATGGCGACCACGTACCGAAAGGCGCAGCGTGGGTAGAACCCCCACAAGGTGGACTGATGACCTGGTAAAGGTCGCGGGAGTCCGCTGGATGCGGGTGGCGCAGGACCGGTCATTGTGACACTCTTTGGGGGAGGCCTATGTCCAGCAGTGGACGTCCTTCGGCTGACATGATGATGATGATGATGATGAAAAATCGAAAAATCTAAAACGCTGAGCCAAACGTCTATTAGTTTTGCGGATGGTCAAGTCACACGAGAGACGATAACAGTTGGTAGCGTTTTGGTGAGAAAAATAAATGGTTTATAAAAATGCTTAATAAATCTTGAAAACTTGTCAAGATTCTCGTTACTTGATACTCTAACCGGTGCAGTGAAGTCACTTTGCAATGCCATAATAAAAAAAATCAAGCTGTATCACACATTAGAATTCGTATACATCAAACGTTCCCTCAGAATTCATCACGTAATAACTACAGCAAAAACGTAAAGGTAGTAAATGTAATGAACGTTCATTTAGCCGGGTTAACCCTTTAATAACAAACCTTTAGCATGGCGGTCACAGAATGTCACTAAAGGAAAACTAAAAGGGTTAATGTTTTCCTTCCCTGTACGTCTATAAAAGACGCTTCTCCCCCTTTAGTACTTTATTGGGCCACAGCCGGAGATAGGGTTGGTTCCGATGCGGTTTATAGGACCCTCGTGTCGTAACTCGTATTTGACAGAGCAGCATGTTTTAGAGGATACTGCAAAATTAAATTGTACTTTTATTTTAAAGGAACCTATTTTAAAAGTAACAGTTTTATCTGTAATTAATTTAGTTTAGTCTGTTTTAAAACTTTATAGTTTTGTCACTTTAAATTGCTTACTTTTATTACGTTAAGTAATAGAAAACAGCAGGTATTTAATACTTTTATTATTCCTTATTCAAATTTATATGTTATTAGCTGTTGCTCGCGGCTCCGCCCGGGTGGAGGTTATTTTCGGGAGCAGAATAATACAATCCAAGGAGTTGTCTTCTGCACTGAGGCACCTGTAGCGATTGTCCAGCCTCTCAGGTGTTGTGCCTGAATCTTGAGATTGCATCTAAAGAATACCTCAGAAGTTTAACCTCACTTCCCCTTTTAGGGATGATTTTTAAAAACGTTAAAACATTTATTTCTTTATTTGAACTTGATTGAATTGAATGAATTTCCAGATCCCTAAGTCGAGGAATTATGGATATTCCATACAAATTTTGAACTCCTACTTGACCCTTTTCAAGGTTGTTTTTTTTAGAAAAGACATAGCCTATGTCCTTATCCAGGATATAATCTATCTCTTGCCAAATTTCATCACAATCTGGTCAGCCGTTTAGACGTGAAAAACAAACAAACAGAGTTACTTTCGCATTTATAGTATTAGTATGGATATCGCAGATAAATCATATCGATCAAACATGTTATTTAAATAAAGTAGCTACATGAATAAGTGGGTAAAAAATATGCTTAAAAATGTATCTATTTTTAAGCCATACCATTTCTGTGTTGCCTACTATTGTTAATTTGAAATGTTGTAATAATTTAACGAAATCCATTATAATATTGATAACGCTAACATACCATAACTGATCCATCAGCTTAGTTGCGGTAAGGGAGGACCTTTACATATAACATCATAATGTACCGAGCAGCGGACGTTTTGAATACCGCCCTAAATGTCACGATCTTGAGGGAAATTGAACTATCAGGAATGGGCAAAATATTACCCGGCACCGGTGAAATGCAGTCTTATAAGTAAGACATTTCTGGACCGATGGAATGGCGACCACAAGGGTATTTAACTAAAGATAATATATCTAGGTTCAAGTCAGATATTGATGATTTTATGGTTGTCTAAAGAAGTTTTATTTATGATATTAGCTCCCGAATACTCAAACGCAACTCAAGCATTTAAGATCGTGTTAAACATTTGAGTCCCTCTTATTTGTCATAATTGTATGGCGTATTACAAAAAAGTAGCCCTAAGACGATCGGTCAGTTGACTAGTGTTTGAGTATTAGGGGCTAAGTGTTACAGTTGATTATAAGTGGCGTAGAAAAACTCGTCCTAATTTTTAACCGACTTCAAAAAAGGAGGAGGTTAACAATTCATCGGAATCTTTTTTTTTGTATGTATGTTACCCGATTACTTGAAGACGCCTGGACCGATTCGAGAAATTCTTTGTTTAAAAGGGTTTAGGCGGTCCAGGTTCCCAGGTGGTCCCATTGGCACCAAGTCAGGATCTGATGATGGGATCTCAGAAAAATGAAGGGTGTTCCCTCAAATTTTATAGTGGCGCATAATTTGTTTTTTATTAAAGTCGATGTACTTTTTTTATTCTACATCTTCTTCTTCTTCTTCTTCTTTTATAAATTAGATGGCTCCACTGTTTCACCAGTGATTTTGCCAATGTCAAGTAAAGTGTTGTCACTTGTCAGTAGGAATTTCAACTTTATAGTTTTGTCTAACATCCGGCCCGAAGTTACTTTAAATGAATTCTAGTCGGTCAAATTAGATCTTTATAATGTTATTTATATAAATTCGAAATTTTAATATACCGAAATAATGAAACAATTATTAAGATTTTAGAATATGGAGTTAGTTATGTTATAATATAATATAAATAAATAAAGTAAAAGCCCTTAACCGACATAAAAAAACAATAAACTTAAATTATAATCAAACACATTGTTATTTAATTAATAAAAAAGAGAAAAAATAAAGGGGGGAATTACCAGTGTTAGGACATGGTATGGTATGTTACCAGTCTGTGGGTTCCACGTATGTTGCATATGTCATACCATGCACGCCATTTTATTTGAACATAAATTTATTTTGGAAACATAAAAGGGTCGGAAATTAATGGTCAGTGACTGTAATCTTATGATAGGATTTAAGACAGTAAAGGGTAAAAAGAAATGGTAAGGAAACTCAGAGGTATAAATTATTAACTTGAATAAATTTACATAGATATTTTATATATGGAAAGAAAACAGAGCACAATAAAACCTTGACATTCACAGGCCGGGGGAAATCTGCAGGAAGGAGATCATAAATAGGGACAGGAACTCTGGGACAACTGAAAAAAAAATGTTCTAAGGAACCTTCGTCCAGACCACATTCACATAGGGAATGATTGCGAACGCGAATCTTAGCTAGAAAAACAGGGGTACAAACGTGACCCAAGCGTAGTCGGATAATAGCTGATGTGACTTTTTTGTTAATATGACGGTGTTTAAAAAACCAGGGCTTTAGAGGGATATCGGGTTGGATGGAACCATAGTGAATACCTTTAATTGAACGTGAGGTCTGCCATTGTTCATTCCAGGACTCTCTTAAATTACATTTTGCCCCATACATTAAATCTCTGGAAAAACACTGCTTGTGGACTTCCATACCATTTGAGATAGCTTCACGGGCACATTGATCTACCATTTCATTGCCGAGGATTCCAGAATGGCTTGGAATCCAAGCCAAAACTACTTCAATGCCAGATCTATGACATTTATATAGTGTATCTTTAATTTTCAGGCTTAAGAAGAACTGCTGTTTTTGAAAAGACGATTTAAGAATGTCCTGGAGTAAACTCAGGGAATCAGAGAAGATGATGGTTTTATTCAGACTATGGGAAAGGACAAATTGGGCTGCTTCCAGGATAGCTATAGCTTCACCGGTAAATATAGAAGATTGAGGAGGACATTTAAAGTTAAGGATAATCCTATATTTTGGGATCCACACAGCAGCACCGACTGGGTCAGAGTCAGAAATCTTGGAAGCATCTGTAAACAGAGGGATCCAATCCCTCCATTCCTCTGTCAGTATTCGGGTGAAATTGTTAGCTGCATCAAGATCCTTTTTGTGGATACCAAAATAAAGAAGAATGTTAGGTTTAAAAATTAGAGATTGGAAGTCAAATGTAAAAAGGAAATGGGGGTTAGTTTGGAATATTTGAAGGGAAGTTTATTCTACATCATTTGAATCTAAATTTGAATTTTCGATTGAGCTTGTGAACAAACTACATACCTACGCATTCACGCCAAACCTTGTGAAATTACATTAGTACCGATATCATTGTCTTCATTAATATTTTTTTACTGCCTCGATTGACAGACGAGCAGACGGGCCGCCTGATGGTAAGTACACACCGCTGCCCATAGCTTCTACAATGCCAGGGCACAGCGAAGCCGCTGCCAACCGTTGAAGGACTACTCTTATTAAGCCTCGTTTAAAGGACATGTCATAGCGCTCAGTGAACACCGCTGCAGGGAGGTCATTCCAGAGCTTGCACGTATGCGGTGGTTGGTGGTAGGATATTCATATCCGCCCGGACAGCGACCACCGTACACAGGGTATAAAACCCGCAATAGTGGTACCCGCAAGTGTGACGCATTTCGGGATCAGCCAGTGTACATCCGGTTTTTGTTGGGGGTCTAGAGTTGGGTACGATGTTTGGCCGTTTTGCGGCCTTCTGAGCCACTCTGACACTAGACCCTCGACCGCTTCTACATCTTCTTGCCCATGGCGTAGTTTGAAGAAGCAGGCCGGCATGATTGTGTTGAGTATCGGGGGATAGATTGTATCTCGCTACTCGATACTCTAATTGGACGGCACTGCGCTTACCATCAGGTGCAGTGTGGTCACTATGCCGTGCCAGGATAAGAAAACCTGTCGTTTGTTGTAGGTTGAAAGAGAGCTGTCCAGGAAATTCTTGCAAGCGATTCAATATTATCAATTGAACATAAGTACCCATATTAACGTACTGTCCCCCGCTCTAATATCGCTTATAATTTTTAATGTTCAAAAATTAAAGAAAATAGAAAACTCCAAGTTTTGTTTTAATTTGTACGGAAAATATTGGCAATTTTGAAATTGAAATTTGGCATATTTCCTGTGTCCGTGGGACCTTCGGTATGAAATGTGTATAAAAATGCAAGGTTTTGTAAAAAGGCAATCGATACCCGCAGACATAATCATATTGTCAATACGACGACATTTCTTTAGTTCTACTGCCACAAATATGCGGAAACTTATATAACGGTTTTTTTTTTAATAAAATTACCCGCCAATGTTTATTCTTATTATATTTGCACCATTGATATATATAGGTATAAGGGGATATCACACAAGATCACGTGACCTGAAGCCAAATTTTTCCCTAAAATGGCGTCGACTCCGCCCACAGCAAATTGTGATGCATATTTGTTTCGATCTTATTGTCTTTTGTACCACAACAAAAATTACATAAACACGCACAATTCACTTGAAATCGTAAAACAAATCTCGCACGATACATAAATGACAGTCAAACTACTTAGCAAAGTGTTTTCATAAAATGGCGTCATGTCGAAAAATGAGCTTCAAGGCGGAGTTTGATGACATATCAAAAATTGACAAACGAAAATTTTAAACAATTGCGTATACTGTACTCTTGTTGACATAAGTAAATTGCAACGAGTTGGAATGAGAGAGCAATGTTTCTATTAGTGAAGTTCATATTTGCAACATATTTGTTTAACTAGAAATGATATAGGCAAATAAGTGCTTATCCCCTACTATATATCAATGATTTGCACAGATTATGATTTTGCTGTTTGTATTTGTATTTCGATTTGGATAATTGTATGTTTATCATTACATTCTTCTGTATGCTCGCCCATACAAAAGGACTGATTGTTAATACGTTTTGTCAGTAAGTGATTAATGTAATAATCTTATGAGAAATAAATGATTCTTAAACCTTAAACCATATGAGTATATATAAATATAGAAAGATTGATGGGGCAACAAGATGTATGAACCGTTTCTACAGTCCAGTCTTTAAGATAGCAATACGGTTGTGTAAAGAGGTCCGTAGATTTATAGGCAATTTAACTTGCCAAATTAACCTCAACTATCTGCCATATAACTGAATACCCCCATTAAAATTCGTCCAAAACTAATTTCACTGTCATCACAATAAAATTAAACTACATTTGAAGCTATATATCTAATTTAATTTATTAGCTACATGTAATATGTTGATAGCAGCGATAGCCTAGTTGGTTGCGGTACGGACTGTCAAGACGAAAGTCGTATGTTCGAAACCCAAGTGGCATACACCTCTGACTTTTCTAAAGTTATGTGTGTATTAAATGTTAATTATCGCTTGCTTAACGGTCAAGGAAAACATCGTGAGGAAACCTGCATATCTGAGAATTCGTATACGAATTTCGAAGGAATGTGAAGTCTATCAACCCGCATTAGGCCAGCGTGGTGGACTAAGGCCTAACCCCTCTCATTAGTAGAGGAGGCCCGTGCCCAGCAGTGGGACAGTGTTTAATACAGGGCTAGTATTATTATTATTTATTATTATGTAATATGTTAAATGGTCTTAGCTTTTATGCGACAAAATAGGACAAGAATTTTACTTCATATTGTTTTTGTTAACATAGATTTTGTTACGATATGAACAAACCCCATCTTGATATAACAATTACCATATTACGAATGTTATATTTTTATTTTTTTATATAGTATAGTCCGACAAACGAGCCAGTGGGTCACCTGATGTTAAGTGATCTCCACCGCCCATGAACATCCACAATATCGAAACTGACATGTATGCGCTGTCGGCCTTAAAGGACAGGAATAGGGATTACGGAAGGGAAGGGGGAATCTGGGCCTCCGGATATCTCACTTACCATACGAAACGCGACAGTAAACTGTCACTTTACGTTGGTTTTCTGTGAGACAGTGGTACTACCCCGGTCGAGCCGGCCCAGTCATGCTGTAGACAAATATGTCTTCAGCGTGGCTCTACCACTTTCAATGAATGTAGATATGTTACAAAAAATCTTCCTTTGTCGGTTATAGTCTTTGAAACCACTCAACCGATTTTAATGAAATCTCGTTTTTGTGTCCAACATAAAATATAGATAAATAAAAAAAAATATATAAAACTATATTATTAAATAAGTTAATTATTTGCCACAGCGCCATCTATTAGAAATCTAGTAAATTATTACGTTGTCAAAACTTATACAGACTACGTTGTTTAATTATTTGTCAATAGATGGTGCTAACAACAAAACTACATATTTATTTTTTATAAAATATTTATTATTATCATATATTTACATTACAGCGTTTAGTTTTTGTATGGAGATATAATATAGTCTGTTTTCAAATAGTGAGATTAATCAATAAAATTAATTGACCGCAAGTGTTTTACTCTAAAGTTATAACATTTAGAAAACAATAAAAATATTCATCGATATTTGATTAAAATCTTTATCACAATATAAATTCAGCAGGCTTCCCTCAATCATAAACCGAGGACAACGTTCTGAAATTATAAATTAATATAAGTACAAAATTTTCACACAATATATTCTTAATAATAAAAATATAAAATCTTATTATTTTTAATTTCCCTGTACTTAAATTAAATCTTATATTGTAAATATTAATATTAAGCTTTACCATTTTTTTACAACTAGAGAGATATGTATACACACGCAAAGTTGCGCTCGTGACCAAATACTTATATAGTTAGCCATATTGACCGATAGATGGTGTTAAAACAACCTTTGTAAAAATCAAACATGACACATCTATCCGGTGATTTAAACTTTTCCACAGAATTTACACAAAAGCTTCGAGCTTCGTTGTAGTGCAAACACCTTACAAAATTGCTTATAACATAACTATCATAAGTTTTTGGGAATATAAATGCAAGAATGTTATGTGCTCTACGTCAGAACTAGTAACATTAGAAAAAGTATTTTTTTATAACCCACTCAACAGCTCCACATTTCATCGTAGAAATAAATTAAAATTTATATTCAATCATATATAAATACTTAAATCAGTAACATTGATTGAATTATCTATGGGTTTATTTCGAGTTACAAAATATATGAATTGCAGATCAATCGAAGACTACAGAAGACTAAAACAGAGTTTTATGAGTATTCATTACGTTTTTGAAGCCTTTGAAACCTTTGTCATGGTGTCTTCCATACTACGCAAATATCGATTTAATGACTCCGAAGTACTTTGCAGAATACTTAATCCTAGTCTAAACTTAAAATCTACTAGTCTTTTGAGAAATGTAAAGAATCCACCAGACTGGTTTAACGGAGGATACGTAATGACGTCAGGCTGCGTTGGTTTTGGTGAAGTTATATCAGATATTGGCGATGGAGAAGGCGGTAATGTTGATGTGGTATCTAACTTCAGATCAGTTGTAGTCTCTGTCATCATATTTCTAAATTGCGTTGTCGTTTCATACTTTGTGGCATCTTTTATTTTCGTACTACTATCTACCCCAGTGGAGAACACTTCATAAACTTTGAATGCTTTCGTAGTAACGTCCATATCAGTTTCAGATGCAGTATTCGTGTTATCTTTGTCATTATTTAAAGGTAATGTGGAAATATTCTCAATAACTTCATTTTTTAGAGTCGTTGATTCTAAATTTAGATCCTTTGCTGGGTCGATAGATACAGCGTATACTGGAATCACTTCTTTGGGTTTTTCTACGTCGTTCATTGGCAAAGGCTCTGAAACTGCTGCGAGATTTCTCACAGGCACGTTATAAGAATCGTCGATTTCATTGCTTATAAATATGTCTTTGTTTTCTTTCTCAGCTCGTAAGATCTCTTCAAGTGAGCTTGATATACTTCTCTTTTTCAATTTCCTCGGACCGTGTTCCGGTACAACTGCTGGAGTATCAGAATCAACAAGTTCTTTAGGCACATTGCCAACTACGAACTTATTATTATCAGATTCGTCACTTTGACTTGAGTTCTCAACGCTGGCCTCTTGCTCTTCATTATTAGAGCCTAAATACATAGATGTTGGAGAATATGTCACTGGACTACTAGTTGTTTCACCGAAGAATTGGTTGTTGTAAGGGTACACTGGTTTAAAATCTGAATCGGATGTCGGTTTAACACCGTATACTACAGAATTCGCATTATCATTTCCGTAAGAAGATACCCCAGAACCTGTTTGTGGGGCGGCGTATATAGGTTCTACGGCTGCATATGGCGTATAGCTCTGTGGCTTATCAAAATTATACTTTCCTTCTGTTGTATAAACATGTCTGGTTTCATATTGATGATTATAGTTGACAGGTTTTGCATAAACAGCGGCATGAGCAATGCCAGTTTTTTGCTGAGGATACCTGCTGTAGGTCGGGTCGTAAACTGCTCCGTGGCGATATCTCAAATCTTGGTCTTTCTTAACTGAATATCTATTAACATGAGGTGTTTGAGCGACATATGGGTTAAGTTTTTTATTTGCGTGACTTGGCATTCCAGCTAAAACTGTTCCTAACATTTCTTCTTCAGCTTGACCGTTGCCTTCGTTTGCGTATTCCTCAGCATTATACTTATAAATATCATCTTTCTTATCAACTTCAAATGTTCGCCTTACAGGTGTAGAAAATGGATATAAAAAGTAGCTGGCGATGCCTACTAAGCTGGCTAAGCCAATAACACCTACGCCGACCGATGGCATAACCTCTCTTGAGAAGTAGTTATAAAGCTGTGTAGTAATAGCACCCGTTTGTTCTGGCTTCTTTGCGGGTTTAGCTGATTTTGTTTTATTTTTAGAAGTTTTATTTTCAGTAATTCCGGTTTCCGTTTCGGGTTTGGGTGTTGAAGGTTTTCTTTTCTTTGTTTTATTTTTCGATTTTGATGAATTACGTTTCGGTTTTTTAGTTGTTGTTGGTGGGGTACTGACTTCTAGTTCAATCTCCTGTTCTTTAGGTTCCATTGGCAATAAAGCAGATTCATCCTCTTCAGGTGCTTCTGTGGTACTAACTTTCTGTTTAATCTTATTCTTCTTTTTTGGTTTTGTAGTAGACTGAGTTTTGACGCTTTCTTTCTTCGGGATAGATACTTCTGTTGAAGTTGTAGTCGTGGTACGTTGAGTAGACGCGCTCTTCATTTTCTGTGCATTGCTAAGTCCAGGGTCTTTCATTCTGTTATACACATTTTCATTTATAACTGACCCGCTTGCAATCATATCAGATTTATTGATACTGCCTGCATTGGGACGTTTAGGTACAGTCTTATTATTTTGAGGTCTCTTTGTCTTATTTTTATTCGATGACGGCTTAGGTTTTTTCTGTATTTCTTCAGTCTGAGTTGGTTCAGTTGATGCTATGCTTCCATTTGTTGGATTACTAACTAGAATCCAAGTAGAAATACCATCATTAGAAGTTGAGGATTCACTTATTACGTCACCAATTTTATTATCTGTGTCTACATCTTCCAAAGTGATTGGAACAGCTTCACCAGCATGGCCGTTGTAAGTTCCTTCTCCATCTTCATTTCTTGTTTTTATTTTGTGCTTGTGTGATAGCTGAGACTTGAGTTTTGGCGGTATTCTGGTATCAGCAACAGGTGTATTTGCCGACTCATTTTCAGATTTCTCGAGAAGTTGATTGGCAACGATTTTGATAGAGTCACGTATTGGAATCTTGGATTTGACATCACGTGCTGAATCAGGGGTCACCACTGCTGTTACTGGTTTTGGATTTGATTTTTCGGGTGTTTTCTGACTGGTGCTCCTGAAATTTTAAAATATAATAATGAGTATGAAGTTATGTAATTGTTATGTTGCCCTAGAGTCCTTAATATATAAACGTTGTTGAAGAAAAAGACATGTCTTACGAGTACCTACATTACATTTTTCTATCAACTTTTAATGTTATGTTTGTCTTTTCTCCATAGATTTTTAATTAAATGTATTCCAGATATTGATAATAATCTATAATATAAAATATGACATATTATACTGAAATAATATCAATGATAGATGAAGATTTATAATTGTAATTTCTTTTTTTAATAATCGGAATAGTATCTTGTGTTACTAGTGCGGTTATTTGTCGATTGCCTAGAGAAGATTATTTTATTTTTAGTGCCTGGATATGCAGACGAGCAGACGGGCCACTTGATGGTAAGTAGCCACCGCCGCCAATAGACTTCTGTAATGCCAGGGCACAGGAAAGCCGCTACCGACCCCTTTTTTTTTTTTTTTTGTTGTCGCGGGGAAAGCGTTTTATTACTACTGCCCGCTTCGGGGGGAAGCGGAATAAGAATAAAACGGTTATGCTGGACTAGCCGGTCTTACGACCCAGCACCCCCCTCGCCCGGATGATGGCTATCCGTGCTGCCGCTTGGCCGAGTCCCTACCCCCTATGTACACCCCACCCGACACTACCAGCTAAAACCCCGCGGTGGCCTTCTTCGGCGCATACGGAGCGATCCCGGGGTATTCTAAGGAGTGCTAGAATTGCTGCCGGAACCGCCCCTGCGCGGTGCCTTTTACGGGCCCATCTCCATGTGAGGCTTAGGAGCCCCCGCGCACCGAACAACGACAGCTAACGAGGCCTTACCACCCGCGCTGCCGTCCATCTCGGGGTCGCACGATGCACCGAAATTGGAGTGCATCAATATGGGCTGACAGCCCCCCGCTGCACACCCGCGACCCCCGATGGCCCCAATTAGTCGCCTCCTACGACAGGCAGGGGTTACCGTGGTAGAATTCTCTAAACGCCCCCATTCCACAGGGCGGGAGACGCCAGTCAGTCGTCCACCCGGCGCCTCCTACGTCTCCTCTGGCGGCGGGAGGGATCAAATCGTTCCCGATCCCTCTCTCTCCTGCGAGATGACGTTCTCGCAGAAGTTGGCCATCGCACGCCAGGACCTCCGGCTGGCGACCATGGACGACACCACGGCCGGCAGCGAGAGGTCTCCTCCGACGACTGCTCTGAGAGCGCTGCGCTCCTCGTCCCAGGCTGGGCACTCCTCCAACGTGTGTTGGGCCGTGTCCTCGAGGCAGTTGCCACAATGGTGGCACACGGCAGGCACCTCCTTTCCGATCCGACACAGGAACGAACCGAAACACCCGTGATCCGTCAGTACCTGCGTCAGCCGGAACGTTGGCGCACCGTGGCGCCTGTCTAGCCATCTCTTCAGGACAGGACGCACTGCCGCCCCGACCCCTGCGAAATTGGGCACACGAGCGTAGTGAGCTGCTCGAGTCGGCATAGGAGCTCGCCCCAGTGGCTGCCTGGATACCCATCTTCCGGGCGAGGGAGTACTAGATCGTAAGACCAGCTAGTCCAGCATAACCATTATATACTTATTCCGGTTCCCTCAAATATCCTGCAGGGCGGCAGTAATAAAACGCTTTCCACGCGACAACAAAAATCCATGATTATGTCGATTAGCGTGGTATAGTTGTCTCTCGCTACTTGATACTCTAACTGGACGTCACTGCACTTATCATCAGGTGCAATGTGTTCACTTTGCCGAGTCAAAATAAAATAATAATTGTATATTGTGTGTGTTATTAATCTTAATAACACACACAATATACAATTATTATTCTATCTAGAAGGCAGTCTTCACTGAGGCAGTCTTCTATCTAGAAGACTGCCTCAGTGGCGCAGTTGTGGCGTATGCGTTACGACTGCTGTGCTGAGGTCTCGGTTTCGATCCCCGGTAGTGATAAATAATAATAATGATCGGGTAAAATGATATAATAAGGTTTTTCTATCTAGAAATTCTCAGTATTAGCCCGGAGTCTGGAATCTGTGCCTGGTATGGCGACAGGCTCGACCCCTATCGTATTATGGGACCGAAATTCGGCGAAAAGTGGGTGTACTGGTTGTAACCATGGGTACACCTCTGCCTACCCCTTCGAGGATAACAGGCGTGAGTGTATGTGTGAGTGATTAAGATAGTTATGGTATTGCTGCGCCCAGTCTGTTTCACATGTCCCTATCTTCTGTCAGACTATTGCATGTAAATAGTAGTTATACCAGCCCTGTATTACACTGTCCCACTGCTGGGCACGGGTCTCCGGTACTAATGATAAGGATTAGGCCTTAGTCCACAAGAGCCTAATTCGGGTTGATAGACTTCACATAGCTTTGAAATTATTTATTTTATATACCACGATGGTGGCAAACAAGCTTAGATGATGTTAAAACCACGCTGTGCGCGACCATTTAGTTTCCAATGTATGAGGATAAACTCTCTGTCGATGGCGAGCGGTGCAATGGTAAAAAGTGGCCGTGGACATCATGTCAAACAAATTCTCGGAACACAGCCCATTATACAAACGGTAGAACACACACAAGGAGGCTATGTCCCGCCTTTGATATAAAGGCTCGATACCGTTTGTGGGTTTGGGATCGTCAACGATTCTCACAGATCTTCTTGAACCGAGTCAAAAGGACCAAGCTGATATCCAGGTGCTCCCGCCCAGACATGACAGCAGTACTCAATATTGCTGGTGGTAGGATATTTATATCCGTCCGGATAGCGACCACCGTATACAGGGTGTAAAACCCTCCATAGTGACATACGCAAATGTTCCGGGATCAGCCAGCCAGTGTACATCCGGTTTTTGTCGGGGGTCTAAGTGACGTACGTATGTATGGCTGTTTTACGACCTTCTGAGTACTCTGACACTAGACCCTCGACCGCTTCTTCACTTTCTTGCCCATGGCGTAGTGTGAAGAAGCAGGCCGGCATGATTGTGTTGAGTAGCGGGGGATAGATTTTCTCTAGCTATTCGATACTCTAATTTGGCGGCACTGCGCTTACCATCAGGTGCAGTGTGGTTACTGTGCCGTGCCAGGATAAAAAAATATATATTCTCAGATCTGCATGTTACCTTACGATGTTATCCTTCACCGCAAGCAAGCGATAATTAACAATGAATACACACACGTAAATTTGAAAAGTCAGAGGTACAGGCTACATGGGCTGGTTTCTTTTGTATATTGCACTGTTGCATATTGCACTAAAATTACTTATTCATGGGTTACTCTTGACTATTGAATGATTTCTATATTGAATGTCAAGTTCATATTATCCATGCAGCATTTAATAGACCTAATTCTCACCCTGAGCCATACATACACTAACATACACTGAAATGATACTGTGATCAACTTAAGTATTGCTTACGTATTTGCTAAAAACCTTTATTTCTCTCAACATGAAGTTAATTTTGTTTAATTAATAAATAAATACACCCAACAGTCACACACATAGTTCTGACCCACATTAGGTAAAACCTGTACCGTGGGTATCAAGAACTACGAAAGACTTTGGTCCCACAACACCCAGACCCGACGCAAATATCTGTCTTTCACACATGTCTCTATGCGGGAATCGAACCCACGGCCTCTCGTTTTACAACCGGCTAATTGCCCGCTGCGCCACGGAGGTTGTTTAATAATGGATTTATGTTTTAATTTCGAATGACTGTTTTACGAAGGGTGAGTGTTATTTACATAGCTGTAATTATTTAAAATTAATTACCTATATTCACATTATTGGAATCGATTCTTTCTTATTTAAAAACAACTATTTTTAAAATTACTAAAGTCGATTCTTTCTTACCAAACTAATTTCATGGTTTCCATTTGAACACCTGTCATGGTCAAGGCAACACATTTTAGGACTGAGTGAATCCTAGGGAGTTAGTTGAACTTAGGTGTTGCCAAAATTTAGGTAAGCATTAAATTAAATAAACTTTGAAGTCTTTACGTATCACGAATTAATTTATATGTCAGATTTTGACATTAAATACAAGGTATTTTATAGCTCTTGAATTGAGAGTGTGATTTAGGTATAAAGAAGAACGGACTGCTGAGACCAATGTCGCCGGTTCAATCCCAATTAACAAGGTACACATCTCTGACTATTTGAAGGTATGTGTAATTGTTATTAATTAGGGCGTAAAGCAAAAATCGAGATAACTAAAATACATGAGAATTCCAAATACATTCTAAGGAAAAAGAAAACAATTTAGAACGCAAAGAAGTTATGTTAGTATAATATCACTACATTGATTTATTAAATTGAATATATAAAACACACAACACAAAAACAACTTGTTTTCTAATTAATTTATTTAATAAATTTCCCGTTATTTTCACACATTTAAAAATAAATTCCTTATACTAGCTTAACATTTATTAAATAATACTTTCTTTTATATTATTATGTAGATATAAAATAATTTAAAATTATGATCGTATATTTTAATGAAAATAAATTATTCAGTATTTGTTACCCATAGTCTTAGATTTCCGTTTTAAAACAAATGTAATTCGAGAAAAAGCTTACTGAATTCTCTATATACCAGAACCTGTTCAAAATTACATTTTATACAAACCAGTGAAACTGTAATTTCAGTGTCATACATTTTCTGAAGAATTAGAGTATTTGAGAAACTACTGAGGTTTTGGGTTCAAATTCCTGGTCGAGACATTTAGAGTTGTTGCTTGGGAAAAGCATATGATGCCCAAGATTAGTATTTGTGTCTTATGGTGATAGGCTCGCCTAATACATTACAGGAATAAGCTCAAGGAACTTTGCACCACTAGCAAATCTGCCAACCTACTCAGGAACATAGGTGTAAGCTTATATATAAGAAAAACGTCAAGTGTGATCTAATGGGATTTGTTTATGTTAACACTTTTCTAAGTATACAACAATGGGCTACCTGTGTAAGAGAATTTTGTATATTTAATAATTTGTTTCATATTGGGTTTTGTCGAATTGTAAATCTTTTGTAGTTCCTGATAACCATAATAAGACTTGGATCTGAATATTAATTTAGGACGTACCGTGTTTAATATTATGTTATTTTTTACTGTTTTGTTTGTAACAAACATTTCTGTTAATAATAGTCATTATTTATATTGTTGCATTAAACACCTAATTTATTAAATTATTAATATTATTTGATCTATCTGTAGTTTATTATTTACTTAAAATGTAAGTCATTAATAAAATATACTTCCTTCTTAATACTGGCTGATTTATTGCACATAAAGATATTACCATTTATTAATTTTTACGTTATTTGACCGTTACATTCCATGCCTCTCTTTTCTTCCTTTTATCTTTATGATTACTAAATACTGTCTTATTATTTTCCAATTTTTGTGCAGTGGCTTTCATCCATTCATTAAACTTTATAACCCAAGCTGGTTGTTCAGAATATTTTTTTATATCAATTTCGTTATTCGTCTTTATTGATTCTGGTCTCACTCTCCTGCTATTAGGAAAAGAGTGGGAATTCCAAGTTTTAATCTTGTCTTCCCAACGCATGTCTGGTGTATATAGATGAATTATTTGAGGCGCTTCTCGTCCATATGGAGCAAACCAACTTGAAAATAATGCTGCTAATCCAGACCCTGCGAATAGGAAAGCTAACGGAGTCAATAAAAGTGGAAATAGTCCTACACTCAAAGGATTAATCGATGCGAGCCAACTTAACAAATTCACTGCTGGTCGGAAGAAATCTAATAAAGATGAAAAATTAAAAAAATCATCATCATCATTTTGTGGACGGCCTGGTTTTGAAATCGCTGATATTTGTGATGATTGAGCGCCGTAATTGCCTGGTTCAACTGATTCAGACGGTATCGCGTTAGCTGAATTATAACTATCTAATTCAGTTCCTTCAACAGATGCACTTTCAACTTGTCCTTGACTTTCTTCAGACTGAAAGTAATCAGTAGCCGCTGACTCATCGTTACCAGAATCATCGCCTAAAGGAATACCAAATGCATCAGGAAATATACTTTCGACTTCATCTTCTTCCGATTCTATAACAACATTTTTATTTATAACATTCGTATTTACTGCAATATTTAAGTCAGGGCAAGCTTCTTTGGCTTGCCCTTGGAACGTATTGTTCAAAGTGAGAAAAATTGTCGGACAATCATCAGGTGACCCCATGTATTCGTCAGGTCTTATTATAATCTTCTCTGTATAAGCCGAATGCGAAGGGAAAGTTGTGACGTCGTAATTCGGATAATTAACACCCATGTTATGATAATCGTAATCTTTTAATGGTTCCGTCACTGGGGCAGGTTTTCTTGTAGTTGTTTTATGGCGGTCGTATTTATTTTGTGACCACGGTTTTGGGTAACCTACATTTGTGATAATTGGTGTCGGTGTCGGTGGAGTGGTATAATAGTAAGGTCTTTTTAAAGGATAATCTATTACATGAAATTGATTTGAATAGACTTGAGTTTCTTCCGAATATTGAGGGGGTGGTCTATTCAGTTTATTATAATGACCGTTTGAATGAAGCTTATTTGATTTTGTGTCAAGGCCGTCGGGTTTTTTATTAGAACTGGATAAAGGAACTTTTTCCAACTCGTCAGAATTAGTATCGTGTGGAAAATGTAAATCCTCATACTTTGTTTTATCCGTCCATTTTGTAATTACTTTTTTTATTGTGGGTTTTCTATTATCGTTTGAATCTTCTTCGTAGTCAATTTTAGGTTTAGATACTAGAGCTATAGGTCTGGTTTTAGGCTTAGCCTTTTTCTTTTCAATTCTTTTGTGTAACAACCGACTGGTTCTTGTGTTATTGGAAGTATTATTTTTGATAAAATATCCTACATCACTTTTAGATTCATTTTTAGTTTTCACATTTGGTAAACTAACGACTATGGGTAACTTAGAGCTAATATATCTAAATCTATACCTTAATGGGTTTTCTGTAGTCTCTGTGAGTACACTGCTAACGGTAGTGTCTACTTGTGAAGAATCCTGTGGCCTACTATACACGAAAGGACAAACCACACATATAAACACTAAAGTCCACTTCACACTAACACTCTTTCTTCGCGTCATGATGTGCTGGATTTATACCTGGAAAGAAAAGAAAATTTGATAAGTACAAATATTCATTTAATTTTTATAATTATGACATATATAACTATACTTCAAGTTGTAACTAAACAATTGATTGGATGTAGTATAATTCATAAAAAGTACACCGACTTCAATAAAAAACAAATTATGCGTCACTATAAAATTTGAGGGTTGACTTTGATTTTTCTGAGATCCCATCATCAGATCCTGACTTGGTACTAATCGGACCACCTGGGAAGTATATCCTTTTAAACAAAAAAAGAATTTCTCGAATCGGTCCAGGCATCTTCGAGTAATCAGGGAACGTACATGAAAAAAGATTCCGACGAATTGTTAACCCCCTCCTTTTTTGAAGTTGGATAAAAATTAAAAAAAAAATAAGACTAGCAATATAAAACTATAATATCACATTGCAGAGTAATTAAACATACTGTAAACTTCCAAAAGCTTACTTTAACTTTTTAAACTTTTCATTTATTTGCATAAATGGATATATCATAAAAAACCGTTATAGCATCGTTAACCTACATAATAAAAGAGGCTATTTATATATCAACTAAAAGGTAATAAAGACTATACTTCGTTTTAAATTACGATGAAAGTAATTGCTTAGTTTAGTATGTGTTTTGGTTGGTTACCTACTGAATTCTTGGCACCTTAATCGTGCGTGATTTTTTTGTTTGATAAAATCTCTTATCTCCATTTTCGCTGTCGTGTCCTTAATTTTAATTGACCCTTAAAATTAGGAACGGGTCTTAATCGCGCAATATTTTATTGGTATAAATACCACAATTATTTCCCTATTAATTATTGGGAAATAATTGTGGTATTTATACCAATAAAATATTGCGCGATTAAGACCCGTTCCTAATTTTATAATATGTATTCAAATCGCGAGAGTCTAAAAACATTTATTGACCCTTAAAATGCCTAGCACAATCAAAACAGCCTGCCTATTGATCCGTTTCATTTTGAGTTAAAATCAAAATTTAAGTTAAACCAAAATAAATTTTATGGGATTTTGTAATTCAGTAATAAATAGAATGATTATTGTAACAGTAACTCCCATCGGTTGCCAATGTTTTAACATATGAAATTGATTAAATTCGTTGTCCACTGTCTCGCCTCGGTGGCGCAGCTGTTGTCTCAGGTTCGATCCCCGGGTCGGGTAAAGTGATATTGGGTTTTTATATCACAAAATGCTCAGTATCCGCTCAGAGTCTGGAATTGTGCCCGGTATGGCGATATACTCGACCCTATCACATTATGGGACGGTTATAAGCTTGGCGAAATGTGGGTGTACTAGTTACGCATCTGCCTACCCCTTCGGGGATTACAGGCGTAAGTGTATATGTATGTCATTGTCCACTGCTTTGTATATTTTGAATCATAATGTGATACCACTAGTCTAAAAAGGTAAACAATGCCCACCTTTGTTCCGTGACTCACTTAAAAATATTTGCCATTGGATAATTGAGTTTTTTTTAAATATATTCAATTTAATTTTATTCTTTTTATATAATTATTAATTCCATCCACGCATGCGGTTACTAAAAATACTTGTAAATTAACATTTAATTAGATATATTTTGCTTGCGGCTCTGTCCGCTTGAGTATTTTTTCCTACGGTGTTCCAACTATTTTAATACCAAACTTCATCAAAATCGGTTCAACATAATATTGAAAACTTTCTTATCCCCATGTGAATGAAGACTAAAGATTAATCATCTAGTAACAAAAATAACGACAATAAGTGACAAAGAACAAAGAAAGTTATAACAAATAAACAAAACCTATAATATTGTTTATATGTCATTATACCCTTTCACTTTTTCACTGTTCACTTTGCGGTTGGTGTGGTGTCAAACATTGCCTGGTTGATTGTGCGTCACTTTTAATATTGAATATTTATTTTTGCAGATATTCGATATTTAAAATGATGACATTATTTTTGATTTTATTAGTCGAAACTTAATCCCTTGGAAAATCCAACCACAAGAATTCATTAAATAAAGGCAATGTACTTGAGAATCAAATAATAATAGCAAGGAAAACAAAACTCGTAATTTTACCGTCATTTACTAAAATTACCAATATTTGCTGGTGGTAGGATATTCATATCGCCATAATGGCACACGTAAGTGTGTCGCGTTCCGGGATCAACCAGTGTACATCCGCTTTTTGTCGGGGGTCTAGAGTTGGGGTACGATGTTCGGCCGTTTGGCGGCCTTCTGATTACTCTGACACTAGACCCTCGACCGCTTCTTCACCTGCTTGCCCTTGGCTTAGTGTGAAGAAGCAGGCCGGCATGATTGTGTTGAGTAGCGGGGGATAGATTGTCTCTCGCTACTCGATACTCTAGTTGGACTGCACTACACTTACCATCAGGTGCAGTGTGGTCACTTTGCCGTGCCAGGATGAAAAAAGCGCCATTTTTTTCTTCATTTGGTTACAATAACAGCAGTACAATATGTCTAACTAACAGTATATACACAGTCAGGTCATAAGTATTGTCACACAGTAAAAACTTTTATTTTAGAATGCTGGCCACAAAAAAGTTTATTGAATTCGAATTTCAAATTGTTCATAAAAATAAAAATGTATACTTTTTAGAATTTTACTCATTTTTAAATATGGAGTGGACGCTTAAAGAAGACCGTGTTGCAGTAATTGCGTGGCATCGCTGCGGTTACGCGCCCATTCAAATTTTTGACATACTGAAAAATTTTAATATAACCAAAAGATTCGTTTATCGTACCATCAAACGATACAATGAAGACTCTAGTGTAGATGACAGGTCAAGAAGTGGTCGCCCTCGGTCTATTAGGACTCCAGTAGTGATAAAAGCTGTGAAGGCGCGAATTCAAAGAAATCCCAAACGTAAGCAGAAACTGTTGGCCCTTCAGATGGGGTTAAGCAGAACCACGGTGAAAAGGGTGTTAAATGAAGAATTAGGGCTTCGGGCATATCGAAGAAAAACAGGACATCGTTTGAATGCTCGTCTAATGGACCTGAGACTGAAGAGATGCCGCGCTTTGTTGAAGCGGTACGCGGGAAAAAAATATCGGGAAATTCTTTTTTCAGATGAAAAAATTTTTACCGTAGAAGAGAGCTACAACAAACAAAATGATAAGGTGTACGCACACAGTAGTGAAAAAGCGAGCAACCGTATTCCGCGTGTCCAACGAGGTCATTTTCCATCCTCGCTCATGGTATGGTTGGGAGTTTCTTATTGGGGCTTAACAGAGGTACATTTTTGTGAGAAAGGTGTAAAAACGAATGCAGTTGTGTATCAAAATACAGTCCTGACGAACCTTGTGGAACCTGTTTCTCATACCATGTTCAATAAAGGCACTGGGTATTCCAACAAGATTCGGCGCCAGCTCATAGAGCGAAGAGCTTACAAGACTGGCTGGCGGCGCGTGAAATCGACTTCATCCGGCACGAAGACTGGCCCTCCTCCAGTCCAGATTTGAATCCGTTAGATTTCAAGATATGGCAACACTTGGAGGAAAAGGCGTGCTCAAAGCCTCATCCCAATTTGGAGTCACTCAAGACATCCTTGATTAAGGCAGCCACCGATATTGACATGGACCTCGTTCGTGCTGCGATAGACAACTGGCCGCGCAGATTGAAGGCCTGTATTCAAAATCACGGAGGTCATTTTGAATAAACTTTAGTGTCATAAGAATCTATGTTTTGTTAAGTTCATTTTGGTATATAAATGGTTACATAATGAATAAACTTGTTTCAATTATTTTATATTAAACATGTGACAGAATTTATGACCTGACTAGGTATATGTACTACCTACAAGATGGAAAAACAGTAATAAATTGATTTTACTGCCTCGGTAGCGCAATTGTATGTGTAATTGCGCATGCGTTACGTCTGATGTGCTGAAGTCCGAGACGTTCGCGCCCCGGGTTGGGTAAAGTGATATTGAGTTTATCTATTTCAAAATACTCCGTATCAGCCCGGAGTCTGGAATTGAGCCCGGTATGGCGATAGGATCGCCCCCTATCGCATTATAGGTGAGTAAACAATTCGGCGAAAAGTGGGTGTATTGGTCACACCTCTGTCTACCCATTCGGGGATTACATGCGTGAGTGTATATCTATATATTAATTTTAGTTCTATAGGCACTCTTGGTGATAAAATCTTAAAAAAGAAATTTATTGTAGTGAAGTCCACATACCTATTCGTGCACACAAATATAGATATGGAATACTTGTTCCGCATAAGAATGTGTTTGGAATTCATTAACTCAGTGTAGATCGTGTGGCGTTTTATCGCAGAATAGTAAATTCTAATTATAGGACTGGAAATATTTTATGGCCTTACAAATTTAGTAAACAAAACTATAATGAAATACATAAGTAACTTTAGACAAGTCAGTGGGGTGTGCCACTTGTGCTGGTTTCGAACTCACGACTTTTCTCAGTCTGTACCCATGTTACCGCCGCTTTTCTACCAGTTTCTTAAGTTAAATAAAACCTCTCTCAAAAAATTATCTAACACAAAATTCTAACCCAAGTCCCCGCGATACAACCACCGTCACTACAATTTAGAATGCATGGAAGTATAACTTCGTTCGGGTCGTCGACCCCACGGCCGTGACCCACAACTTGTTTCGTGTATAAGCCGCATTTCTGACCTCGATTCGAACTGGCTTTTGGGGTCGCACTCCGTTATACGTCGTATAAAGGACGTTCTGTTGTTTTGATTTACGTTTTGGATTCCGTGAGCCTTTATAATAATTTTGTTTGGCTTTAGTATTGACTATACTTTCACTCGCGGCTCTGATTTTTAGTGTCTCGATAGGCAGATGAGCAGACGGGCCACCTGATGGTAAGTAGTCACCACTGCCCATAAACTTCTGCAATGCCAGGGCACAGCAAAGCCGCTGCCTACTGTTAATGATTACTTATCTAGTATCAATTGAGTGAAAAGTATTATTTGTTATCAAACGTTCCCTTATTCACTTCTCCCTTTTCTCTTTCTCCATGGATATAGAAAACGGACTGAGCACTATCCAGCTATTAAGTGAATACGGGCAGAAGAATGTGAGAGAGATAAAACGAACGCACGGCCAGCAGCTGTCATTTTCTATAATTTTAATTGGTCTACGTCATACACATAGTGAACGTCACAGACTTGCAGGAGCGACAAGAAAGGTATTGGCCGCTCAGTCGCTTTGTCTCTTTCTACAGTGGTTTTTGTGAGGATATTGCTCAGTCCATGGTCTATGTCTATGTATTTTAGGGATACAATATCAAAAATAGTCATCTATCATTAAGCATAGGCAGCGAATGGTTCCGCTTTTTAAGTCCAGCGTTTTGATGAATTAGTTAGAACATGTGTAGAATCGACATAGCTGTTAAAATCTCTTGTAGGAAAACCCGCAAAAACTATTTTAAGTTTGTCTGCGACTACAATAAAATTTATTTTAGTAAACATTATGATGATAAAAATAAATTTTGACAGTAATAAATAGAGTCGTAGGAGGCTAAAGCAAACGCATAAAGTCCTTCCCAATTCATTCTTATATCAATTTATGCCAAGAATTTATCCGACAGTAATGGATGATGACAGTAATGAATATTTAGGATGGTGACGTTTAATCGAAATTTCTTTGGAGTTCCTAATATACGTTTACAAGTCTACCTATATGTAACTCCAGTGTGCACAAAGGCTATGTATAAAATAGGTTTAACCTCTCAAATATCACATGGACACCGGTGTTCAAAAAAGGTAATAATTAGTGAGTAAAATACAAGCGAAAATCAACTTTATTTCCGTGACTTTAACGTTACAACTACGCTTAATACGCACGTCAATAAGGGTGAGTATTACCAGTTTGGCGTGGCCAAATATGTCCAGATGATACTTGAATGGTTAAAAGCAATATATTGTCTTATAAGAACCGTTGGTAACCACGCATATGAATAAATAGATGACCATGACTGTGGAAACCGGTTGATTATCTTCATCCCTCCCACAGTACGTTGACCTAAGTGTAAGTGGTAAGATATAAGCGATTACGATTAAATTAGATTCTGAGCCATGACAAAAAGAAATATAAATAAAAAATAATTAATTTATTGGTATATAATTACAAGTATATTTTCTAATATAAATTTAACGCATGGAGTTATTTCAAATATTAGTAGCAAAAGTGAGAAAGCGGTGGGAATATCTGCCTATCTCCCTCACACGCCTGCGCCGTAATGTTCATTACGGGTAGTGACGTCATGAATAATGTCATGCATCCTATTTCTGCATTGACAATTACCACTCCATCTGATTTGATTGGCTTCTAAATTATATATTTTGAAGCGTTTTTTTATGACTTATTGATTAAAATATTTGTCAATTACATACAAATTGCATACAAAGCGGACATGTTGCTGTCGTCTTACGTCGTAGTCTACGGTCTCTGTCACACACCTTCAAATATACGATTTTAAGTTATGTTGACCTATTATCTGGGCCAGTGAATAAAACTCTAGACCTTTGTATTGTTTAATAAACTATTTGATACATATATTTTTTTTCTTTTCACTGACCCATCTATAACTTTAGTTGATACATAACAGTGACAATACAACTACTATTACACGAAAATAAAATTGGGTTTCTTTAGTATGTTTTAGATTACACGCTTTTTGAGATGGTGACCGTGGCTCACATTAAATTGTAAAGCCTGGCTCTACGACTTAGCTGTTAATATATGATTGGCAATGTTTATTATAAATGCCTTTAGAATCCAGTTTTAGTCACTAGTGAAAGTAATTTGAAAGTAGATTCACTCATCTGTCATATTTTTTTTGAACAAATAGATGTTAATTTTTTGCTCTCCAATGCTTCGAAGTGCTCTCTTAATATACCTATATATCGCCTGTCTTTAAACTTTGACAACGCCTAACTTCATGCCTCAATACTTACGAGACCTTAACTTAAACGCGTTGAATATATTTTCTGAATGTTTGTAATAGTCTGAAGCGTTGCGGCGTTGTTTTTATCTATAGAAAGTTTCGTCCTTATTGACCAAGAGTGTGGGAAACTATCTCACGTAACCGATAGAGGCGCTGTATTTTTTTTACTATAAATAGGATTGCTTTTGACCACTATCTCGCCTGATCTTAAGTGATGATGTGGTCTACGGTGGAGCACGCTTGCCTAGAAGATACCTAATCACTCTTGACCTTAAGATAAAGATACCCAGGTTATAATTTTCGGGAAATATAGACTCCGGCAAAGAGTTCCACTTTCAGTATATTTTGTCATATAAATATTTTACGTTTTCGCTAGCAAATATACGCGAGATAACCTCATGGTTGAGTTGAGCCGGGGTCACAACCGGTCAGGCACCCGGTTGAATATCTTCCCCTTCGATAAAGGACTGACACACGTTCTAAGTCTCTACTTGATATTTATCGCTTATAACTCGAGGCAAAGACCAGCACGTTATGATAATAGTACTTGTACAACCGGCGTGCAGAACGCTACTCGTTTATACTGGACTACCTCACTAGATATACTCGCTCGGAAATTACACTTCTCAGTGAATTGTGTGGACTGATTATCACGCAAGATGTTACACATTTTCCTCTTTAAAACTGTTAAACGAGGCGAACAGGAATGCTGGTTAATTTATTTCACAACTTAACGGTTAACAACTAAAAATGTAATATCGTCTAGAAATTATGGAGAACTAGCTTTTGATAACATTGGCCAGGCATGATTGTGTCGGGTAGCGAGGTATAGTTATTTTTTATCCTGACACGGCAAAGTGACCACACTGCACCTAATGGTAAGCGTAGTGCCGTCCAATTAGAGTATAGAGGAGCGAGAGACAAACTATCCCCCGCTACTCTACACGACTCAACACAATCATTCTGCTTCTTCACACTACGCCATGGGCAAGAAGGAATAAGCGGTCGAGGGTCTAGTGTCAGTGTACCCAGAAGGCCACAAAACGGCCAAACATTGTACCTCAACTCTAGACCCCCGAAAAAAAACCGGATGTACACTGGCTGATCCCGGCACGCGACACACTTGCGTGTGCCACTATGGCTGGTTTTACACCCTGTGTACGGTGGTCGCTATCCGGGCGGATATGAATATCCTACCACCAGCATGTTTTAGTGACATTTCTATAAACTGAAACACTCCACTCTCAGTGTATTTACAAAAGACACTTTCACACCAGGGGCATTATTCTCTATGTCCTTACAAACGCGTAACGAGACGCGTTACGTTCACTGCATGTTATTCGAATGTAATGGCATTACAGAATACAATAACATGCTAATTACATGTGAATAACATACAGTCAACGTAACGCGCCTCGTTACGCGTTTGAAAGGACATAGAGAATAATGCCACAGACCACGATTTGTGTCACTAAACAATGCGACGGGGAATTTGTCTATCCTCATTTCTCAAAAACATTCGGAAATTCTCGGTAATAATCGTAGGTACATTAAATGGCGAGCTTGATGCGAAAATAAATATTCAGTATTAATTCAGGAGTTTTGGCTTTTTCCAAATTGTTTTATTTAGTGCTGTCTGAATATACACTTAAAATCTATTTCAGAGACATATGCACTTAAAGTATAATTTTAAGCATTTTTATAATACGACAACCGTAAACAAGGATCTGTAATAGTGAAGGAAAACATCGTGAGGAAACCTGCATACCTGAGAATTCACATAAGAATTTCAAAGGTATGTGAAGTCTACCAACCCAAATTAGCCCCCAAGGCCTAACTCTCTTATTAGTAGAGGAGGCCCGTGCATTGGCACAAGTTTTAGTATAGGGCTGGTAAAACTATTTCTATATATTTTTTAAATTGAACATTTTTTCAGCAGCAATATCAACGTTAATTCAAACTGGAACCGTTCCATAAATGAGGTTCAAACATAGTTAAGTCTCATAACTATGAAATAACATGACCTTTACATGCGTGAAATTATTTACAAGGCGTGAATTATTATACAATATACAAAACTACAGTATGTCATTCCCACATTTAATACGTTAACATGTTTGTTACGCGGTAATAACATGACACCATTAATGAATGCACAAAATATTTCAGAATTTGTATTGCTGTTTTAAGACACATTTAACTTAAAGCAAAAACCTTTGCTGTCTATAACATTTTTAAATTGTTAATTTATCATATTGTTATCAAGAAAATAAACTAACTTTCGTCTAGATACTAATATTCATTCAATCGTATGAGATGCGAGTAAGGTAAGTTTTATGTGTTTTACATATTATAGACTAGCTGTTGCTCGCGGCTCCGCCTGCGTGGAGGTTATATTCGGGAGCAGAAGTATACAATCCAAGGAGTTGTCTTCTGCACTGAGCCACCTGTAGCGATTGTCCAGCCTCTCAGGTGTTGTGCCTGAATCTTGAGATTGCATCTAGCAAACACAAACGAATACCCCATAAGTTTAACCTCACTTTGCCCCTTTTAGGGATGATTTTTCAAAAACGTTGAAACACGTATTTCTATATTTCCTACTAAAAGCCAAAGTATGAATTTACAGATCCCTAAGTCGAGGAATTATGGATTTCCCATACAAATTTTGAACTCCTATTTGACCCCTTTTAAGGTTGTTTTTTAAGAAAAAAGAGCCTATGTCCTTCTCCAGGATATAATCTATTCCCTTACCAAATTTCATTACAATCCGTTCAGCCGTTTAGTCGTGAAGAGGTAACAAACAAACAGAGTTACTTTCGCATTTATAGTATAAGTATGGATATCCTATACAAAAAATATTTGTCTCGATTTTATAATGAAACTTGAGATTGAACAAATTCTATTAGGCCGTTTATTCGCCTGTGACGTTAAAATTAACCAAACACTAATAATAGTTTAAATTAATTATGATCTCACTAGAACTGAAAATTCACATCTTATAAATTACTAGCTGTTGCTCGCGGCTCCGCCCGCGTGGAGGTCATGTTTGAGACAAAAAATATACACTACAAAATAATTAATTATTAATACCAATAAAATTAATACCAATTTTCATGAATTTAACTTCAAAAATGAAGGATTTTCATACAAACTTTCTTACCCTATTTAACCCCCTTCAGGGTGGAATTTCCAAAAATCCTGAAATATATATTTTTTATTTTTGACTAAAAGGCCAAATACGTATTTTCATAAACTTAACTTCAAAAATGACGGATTTTCATAGAAACTTTCATCCCCTATTTTACCCCCTTAGGGGTGGTATTTCCAAAAACCCTTCCTTAGTGGATGCCTACGTGATAAAAGGTACCTGCTGTCAAAATTTCAAGTCTCTAACCCCAGCCGTTTTGGCTGTACGTTGATCGATCAGTCAGTCAGTCAGTCAGTCAGTCAGTCAGTCAGTTTCTTCCTTTATATATACAGATTAACAGGAAAGAATCTAGATGGTCATGACTTCCAAAGTACTTGAAACGCTAGATACATTACATATTCAAATTATAGACGTTACTCAATATCAGAATCGTAACATAAAAATATAAAACATACAATTTTTCATATCAAAAGTGCATGATGCGTAAAACGATGGCACAGCTGTAGAAAGTGTTTCCGCGCGTTACAAATGCTGTCGCAAGCCGATTGTCGTGTATTAGATGTGAACTATTCATTAAATGTTTGCGTTGGTTCACGTTGCGTCCTTACTGTTCTTTATTACATCATGGTTTTTTATTTTACTATAGATACGTAACGCGTGTATGCGTGGTCGATTAAGGCTAAGTCTTCTTCAAAAAGCCCGTGCCTAGCAGTAGGTCATACAAAGCTGATATTATTATGTACCCATAAGTGGGCGTACCTCAAAATTGGAAGGAAAACATACCTTTTTAATGAGAATCGACAAATTCCTAAGGACCATGTGTTAGTGTAAGTAGATTTATATCATCCAAATATAACATAAATGTCTATAAATCGTTGCAAAAATATTCCCATGACATTACTTGTATCACTATTTATTTTTCCATCAAATTTTGAAACGTTTTTCATGGGGGTCATGAAGGAATCTTCATTCAGACACTCAGTTGGAGAGAGAAAAAATTTAAAAAACGGTACCGATGTGCATTGCAACAAATTGATTGTAATAAAAATTATTTACAAAAAATGCTGTGTTTTTCACCGCTCTATCGTCCACTTAAACTGACTGGGAGAGAATGACTTTCGCACTAAGTCCGCCTATATACCTTGTATAAATAAATAAATAAATACATTTACTATTCAACATAAAATATTATCATATTAAATAACTAAGATATTTTATTGTCCTACCATTATCGACGGATCTTCTCTACTAAAATATTTTTCATAAAAATTTTTCGTTCATTAAACAGTGCTAATAATAGTAATAAGTATTAACTATAAAATATTACTACTCTTACAATTTTTTTTCACTTTTCATCAATGACCTAACATGAGACCTGCTGGTGGTAGGATATTCATATCCGCCCGGATAGCGACCACCGTACACAGGGCGAAAAACCCGCCATAGTGGCACACGCAAGTGTGTCGCGTTCCGGGATCAGCCAGTGTACTTCCGGTTTTTGTCGGGGGTCTGGAGTTGGGGTACAATGGCCATTCTGCGGCCTTCTTAGTACTTTGACACTAGACCCTCGACCCCTTCTTCACCTTCTTGCTCATGGCGTAGTGTGAAGAAGCAGGCCGGCATGAGTGTGTTGAGTAGCGGAGATAGATCGTCTCTCGCTACTCAGTACTCTATTTGGACCGCACTGCGCTTACCATCAGGTACAGTGCGGTCACTTTGCCATGCCAGGATAAAAAAAAAATGAGTATTTTGTCAATATTCAACATTTCAGATCCAGTGATTAGGCGTTATAAAAAAAACACGTTAGTTTCTATGTACAAACGGCGAAATCGAACAAAAGCCTTCCAAGAAGACATAACACAGAGGAATTTCCAGCAATTATCTCTCCATAGGAGGGTACTATAACCTAGATACTGACCACCAAACACTGCCAAAAACGAGGTTAATTACCTCTTCATCTTTAAAGTTCATAAACCTACTTAATTTGGAAAAATATGTATAACGGATTTGAGGATACGTCACTTGTAACAGCATGTGGATTCTAAATACATTATTGATGATAATTATGTCATCCCAGCTAAAAATAATAAGTTTAAAAAAAAAAACAATATTTCGAAAAAATCAATACCAGCAACTTTTTATAGTGAATCCTGGCAAACTTTCAAGTCAAATGATGGTAAGCAGTTTCTACTATGAACACAAAAATATTCTTGAGAGCGTTTTCCTTAAAGGGTATGACAATTGAGGAGGGTAAATGAACTTTCAGGAGTCTCATTTACCGTTCAAAATGTAACAACAAGTTAATACACTTCGTTCTACCCCAATCTACTCGATCTATTAGATAAAACTATCTAAATAGTGGATGTATCACTTTAAAATATGATGACAGCTAATCTGAATATTTAGTATATCATCGTATTATAAATCGTAATCGTGCTACTAATATACTGAATATTGTGAATCATCTTAATCCTAACTTTTAGATACAGCAATGACTATAATTCCAAAAACTGGAAGTGGTAGAGCCACGCTGTAGACATATTTGTCTATAGCATGAATGGGCCGGCTCGACTGGGGTAGTACTACTGTCTTACAGACAACCAACGTAAAGTGACAGTTTACTGTCGCGTTTCGTATGGTAAGTGAGATATCCGGAGGCCTTGATTCCCCCTTCCCTTCCTTAATCCCTATTCCTGTCCTTTAAGGCCGACACGATGACGATGTATGCGCACATGACACTTTCGGTATAGTGGATGTTCATGTGCGGTGGAGATCACTTAACATCAGGTGACCCACTGGCTGGTTTGTCGGACTATACTATAAAGAAAAAACAGTCGTTCGATCTATTACCTAGCTTCTGGACCCAAGTTAACAATAGCATCCAAACTCCCACCCACACTTGCGTGTCACAAACACATTTACAAATTTACCAAAATCTCAATACCATTGATGTTGCGAATCTATGCCGGTCATTGTATGGTCCCATTAATGTCCCGTTGGGTTCGTGATCGCATTCTGGCACACTTGACTATACATGGCGGTTAGGAAAGGACTCGACACCTATTGTACAATTTGGAACATGGTGGATGATGAATTCAAAAACGATAATTAAGTCCATAGAAATATTGGAATAGGTTTAATTTCTAGTTGTAAATTGAGGAATGTAAATCGTTCGAAATATTATAACAGATAATAATCTTAAATAATTAAAAAAGCCTACTTCGAGATCCGAATTTCCAATTGTTATCTGCAGAGTTTCCATTTTCCCCCACGTAGGCAGAGGTGTAACCAGTGAACCTACTTTTGGCCAAGCTTGTTACCGTCCTATGATGTAATAGGGGCGAGCCTATCCAGACTACGGCTACTACAAAGTTTTTGTTGATTGAAAAACCCAATATCACATTTACCCGATCCGGGCATCAAAACCAAGACCTCAGCACAGCAGTCGTACTGTACTCAATTACATCTGCGCCACCGAGGCAGTTCGAAACACATGAACGTTTTTTTCCCTGGTACGGCATATTGACCACACTGCACCTGATGGTAAGCGTAGTGTCGTCCAGGTAGAGTATCAAGTAGCGATCGAAAGCCATACCACAAAGTTTTCCATGTTTTGTTAATACATTGTTAAATATCGCTACCTAAATATTGTATATAAGAATTTCAAAAGATATGTGCAAAGCCTTATAAGCATAGTATCGTGGTTGTTCACTTTTTCTTTAATATTTATTGAATCAATGAAATGTTATACATTATTTAGATACAGTTTCGCTACAGAAGAACGGGCAAGAAACTCTAGCGTTGCTCTTTTAGAACATCGGTTAACAATATTTGGTAATACAAATAATATACATGAAATTTATTTAAGTTTATATAAGATAGCTGTTGCTCGCTGCTCCGCCCGCGTGGAGGTCATGTTTGGGAGAAAAAGTATACAATACAAAATACCAATATTCATGCGTTTAACTTAAAAATGACGGATTTTCATTCCCTATTTTACCCCCTTAGGGGCGGAATTTCCAAAAATCCTGAAACATATATTTTTTATTTTTAACTAAAATGCCTAATACTAATTTTCATGAATTTAACTTCAAAAATGACGGAATTTAATACAAACTTTCATCCCCTATTTTACCCCCTTAGGGGTGGTATTTCCAAAAACCCTTCCTTAGTGGATGCCTACGTGATAAAAGGTACCTACTGTCAAAATTTCAAGTCTCTAACCCCAGCCGTTTAGGCTGTGCGTTGATCGATCAGTCAGTTTCTTCTTTTGATTAGAGCAGCTCAATGTATGTCAAGTTGCCCGATTGCAATATTGCGAAATAAGACTCATTATAGGACCTAGTTAATGGCTTAATACAACTGAATCCCTAGTAAATAAAAAAATATATTCTATATTAACTAAATGTTCTTTTTCAATTATATTTAAATACTGGCACGATTTCTATTAATGAATCACACGTGTAGAAACTCTAGCGTTTACCCCGATTTCTTAAATTCATAAATATTAATCAATGACTGTAGATGGACAATGTTTTGTTTGGAAAAACTGAAATGTGAGGGTTAAATAACAATTAAGGTGATAAGTTCATTTAAAATTATGTTTAAGGTTAGATCTTTTAAATTTAAAATATCTTTCAATTTATTACGACATATTAAAATTTTATTTGAAGGTTTCTAATTTACTAGCTGTTGCCCGAGGCTCCGTCCGTGTGTAAGTTTTTGGAAGAAAAGGTATACAATCCATGGAGGCATCTTAAGCTATTACATCTTCTTATATCTGCCTAGTAAGAATTTATACAGAACCTAATATTCTTCTGGAATAAAAGGTATCCTAGATCTTAATACACACACATAAACTCACGCCTGTAATCCCCGAAGGTAGGCAGAGGTGTAACCAGTACACACACGTTTCGCCGATTTTGTTACGGTCCCATAATGTGATAGCGGGCGAACCTATCGCTATACAGGGCTCAATTCCAGACTCCGGGCTGATACTGAGTATTTTCTAAATAGAAAAACCCAACACTTTACCCGACCCGGAGATCGAACTTGAGATAAGAAAAAAGTATTTTAAGGCCAGAATCCGACAACAAAATGCCAAATTAGGTCTTCATTAAATACATCATGAAGTATACAGTCTAGCCTATACTTAAAATCACCCTTGACCGAAGGCTCAACAAAGAAATACACCTAACAGTCACACACATAGTCCTGACCCCACACTAGGTAACACCTGTGGGTATCGTGGGTATCAAGCACTTAGAAGGGTTACGGTCCCACAACACCCAGACCCGAAACAAATATCTGTCTGTCACACAAACATTTGCCTCGATGCGGGAATCAAATCCACGGTCTCTCGTTTCACAGCCGACTACTCGTCCGCTGTGCCACGGCGCCTGTCTTATAATACAACACAATATTATCAGCTTCCCTTGACGTAAAGAGATAGAAAGATGAGAGAATATTATGCATTATATTTAAATTTGGAATATAAAAAAGAATTATTCTTAATGACATATTGATGGTTATCTCTGACAAAAATTATAAAATATTACGTCATCATTTAAAATTTACTTTTTTTACTGCCTGGATAGACAGACGGGCCACCTGGTGGTAAGTAGACACCGCCGCCCATAGACTTCTGCAATGCCAGGGCACAGCAAAACCGCTGCCTACCTGACTATCATTGGCAGTATGCAGATAACATCTGGAGTTGTATACTATATGGACCTTGTGGAAACTAAGAGGAATTTCCGTGCTTTCCGGTGTTTTTGCCATACCTATTATTGGAATCAAGCGTAACAGCTCGCATGATAGGACCCAGGACCCATTAAGTAACTTCCGTGGTGCTTTACGTCTGGCTTTTCCAGACGTAAATGTCCTTTATTGGAGGTTAATACCTCTTTAGTTCAGTAATTGTCTCCCGCTTTGCTATGGAGGGAAGTGGACAATTTATATTTCCAACTCCTCCCTATATTTTCTATTTGATAAATTTCGTTGCGGGATAAAAGACAGTTATTAAGCATTCCCAGAGACTCTCAGAGTTTCATTACTCGGTGTCGAAAAAATGCGTGCCATTGTTGATCCTGGCTAAACAAGAGTTACAGTGGCGGGTGTATGGGCGGGATTGTCTCTACCTGACGGTTATCAGCTTTGAAATGTTTATCCTTGACAGACATAATATTGTGAATTAGCAACAAATTTCACCTATATAATATGAGCCCTTAACTGGCACACAAACGAAAGTGGCCTTAAACCACCAGACCCTAGCGAAAGTCGATATGTATCAATACGCACAGATTTAAGAATCTCTCGTAGCCGACACTTTCTCCCACCTGTTTACTTTGTTTATTAGTGCATCACCATCTTCAGCATGTTAATATGCGTGTGTTGTCATATTTATGTTTCTATCATTATTTAGTAACATATACTCACGCCTGTAATCCCCGAAGAGGTAGGTAGAGGTGTAACCAGTGCCATTTGGCTAAATTTATTACGTTCAAAAATTTGATAGGGGGCGAGACTATCGCCATGCCGGGCTCAATTTCAAGACTCTGGGCGGATACTGAGTATTTTCAATAGAAAAACCCAATATCACTTAACCCGAATCTAGGATCTCACCCGAGACCTCAGCACAGCAATCGTAACGAATGCGCAATTACCACTAAGGCAGTATTTACAAACCATTTCTCGAAGTTTCACATGCGTGATTACAGTAGTATATAAAACTGTGACTTATCCAAGTACTCACCTAACCTAACATTTGCCTGGTGAGATTCGAACCTGCATCTATGATAAAATGCAGCCTTAAATACCAGGATATATACTATATCCATTCTGAATTTCACTCAAATCCATTGAGCCGTTACAGCGTGTAAGCAACAAACAAACTTTCACATATATATGTGAACATTAGTCATTTGATTATGCATTTAATGCGCACTATTTTCCTAATAACTGCCTCGGTGGCGCAGTTGTAATTGCGCATGCGTTACGACTGCTGTGCTCTCTCGGGTTCGATCCCCGGGTCGGGTAAAGTGATATTGAGTTTTTCTATTTAGAAATCTAGGTGTCAGCTCTGATTCTGAAATTGTGCCCGGTATGGCGATAGGCTCGCCCCCTATCACATCATGGGACCGTAATATATTCGGCGAAATGTAGGTGTACTAGTTACACCTCTGCCTACCCCTTCGGGGATTACAGGCGTGATCGTATATGAATGTATGTCTTATTACATTTTAGTTAAATATATTTGTTGAAGTGAAATGACACGAATAAGCTACTCGATACACTTTTGGACGGCGCTGCGCTTACCATCAGGTGTAGTGTGTTCACTTTGCCGTGCCCGGATAAAAAAAAGAAGAGATCCTTTGCCCTGGGAGTCACTGCTCATTAGTAACCATGGAGTTTTCTTTAAGCGTAAGAGCGTGACCAATTCGCAATTAATTGCTTGAACTATCCCCTTGGTCGAGCACTAATTATAATGCATGTGTGTTTATTCCAATTTCTGCTTACTTTTAATTCATAATCATAAATTTGAGCTAGAACTAATCCTACTAATATTATAAATGCGAATGTTTGGATGGATGTTTGTTACTTAATCACGCTACAACGGCTGGACGGATCTGGTTGAAAATTGGCACAGAGATATATAGTTTGGAATAGTACATAGGCGTTTTATCCTTGAAGAATATACAGTTCCCGTGGGATAGTTTAGTTTTCCACAGAGCAAGGGATTTATACCTTTTATTTCAAACATAACAACCACGGGCGAAGCCGCGAGAAAAAACTAGTGGTTTATATATAAAAGCATTTGATCTAATTATTTTGAACTAAATTCGAAGAAGAAGGTTTTTAAATCAAAGCAATTTTTTGTTTCGTTATGTATATTGATTTCTAAGCTGTGTATGGAATGGTTTTGATGAGAGTTCAATAGACCTTTCCTATGAGTTGGTCTCCTATAAATTTATACAGTGCTCTGTCTCTTCCTGGGTATTCGTCCCTCATTGTGGTAGGGTCAGCTTTCCTACTTTTTTCTCGTCCATTTCACTTACAGACCTAATGTTAGGGTAATAAGGAAAACAATGAAACTTTTGGATGACCATTGGGCTATTATTTTGCAATTTACATGCAAAATTATGTACATAACAATATATTTAAACACAGAACTTTAACTTTTTTTTTTTTTTTTTTTTTTATCCTAGCACGGCAAAGTGACCGCACTTCACCTGATGGTAAGCGCAGTACGGTCCAATTAGAGTATCGAGTAGCGAGAGACGATCTATCCCCCGCTACTCAACACAATCATGCCGGCCTGCTCCTTCACACTACGCCATGGGCAAGAAGGTGAAGAAGCGGTCGAGGGTCTATTGTCAGAGTACTCAGAAGGCCGCAAAATGGCCAAACATTGTACCCCAACTCTAGACCCCCAAAAAACCGGATGTACACTGGCTGATCCCGGAACGCGACGCACTTGCGTGTGCCACTATGGCGGGTTTTTCACCCTGTGTACGGTGGTCGCTATCCGGGCGGATACAAATATCCTACCACCGGCAACTTAACGTAATTATGGGTTTTCCGAAGTTGGTGTTACCGGTACCGGCCAACTGAAATTTATCAACGATACTCCACTATTGTTCATGGAAGAAATAGTTATTTGAGGAGTTGATTTGTTAAGTTAGTTATTACGTTTCAGACAGCCTCAGTGGCGCAGTTGTAATTTCGATCCCCGGGTCAGGTAAAGTGATATTGGGTTTTTCTATTTAGAAATACTCAGTATCAGCCCGAAGTCTGGAATTTCCCCGGTATGGAGATAGACTCGCCCCCTATCACATTCTGGTGTAACGTTGCGTTTTGCGACTGTAATATATTCGGCGAAATGTGGGTGTAATTGTTACACCTCTGCCTACACCTTTGGGGATTACAGACGTGAACGTATATGTATAATTACGTTTTAGTTAAATATGTTTGTCGAAGTGAAATGACGAGTAAGCCATATCATCAAATTATATGTAAGAAAAAGATAATTTAAATTCCCATACAGAACGCTTGACTGCGGTAATTTAAAAGTAGTTGGAAATCTATTAGGACAGAACAAAACATGACACAATTTGGTAATATCAACGTATATTAACCAAATTATTTAATAAGGTAGCAAATAGCTCGCTTTCCTCACTAAAATTAGGTTCGTATCAAATTGGTTTAGGCTATTTGTAGTTTCTTTGTTTTATCCGACTGAAAAGAAAGGCGGTTCTGTATTCGACCCATAAGTATTTATGAAAGTAAGTATGTACTATGTCCACGATTTTCTCAAAAACTATTGAACACATATTTTGTTGTTTCAATATCGTTATACTTTCAGGGAGGTTTTAGTGTATAATGTATTGGAATATAATCAGATGATTATGCAGATTTTAATAATATAATTAATAATAATAATAAATAATACCCAACAGTCACACACATAGCCTTGATCCCACACTAAGATACGATTCTTGTGCGTATACTTTTCCACAACAATGCTTATAAATTATAAGTAAATTTTAAATAATCAAAGATTATTCTTCTTAGTTGCCAGATCTAATAGAGTATTAAGTCTATCTCTACAGCTATGGGAAGAATTTTACACGTGCGTGTGCAAGAAATTAAACAACTCATCCGACACACAGAGAAATGACAAATTACACTCGAATAAATTTGTTACAAAAAATAAGGTCACGTCCTGCTGAGGCTAATGATTTAATATGGAGTCTAGATATTTTTCATAAAGATAATGTTTTATTAGATAATAAAAAAATAATCGATATTAACTCTTCAATAGTTGCTTTAAACTAGAGGTAAGATGTTTTTGTCAAGACCACAGCGCTTGGCGCTACACAGTCTCTACCTACCCCACTAGGCGACAAGCGTGAGTTTAATTAAAGACACGAACAATAATTTAAGTAATATGTCTTTCTTGTTAATATTTTTTGTTGTATGGTATTTTTTCGTGTAACATATTATTATGCATACAATTATAAAAAAATATGTCAACGATTATCCACGGTACAGCCAATATAGGGGTTTTTAGTATACTGTAATAATTATCAAGTTGGGAGCAGGAACCCTCCCGCCTAGCTGTATTTGTTCCGGGGTACTTTATTTGACTTAGCTTGTAGGGATTGTTTAAGAAATTACTACACATTCAATTCCTGAACAGAGAAAGGTGATGTTATAATCAACGCGAGGGAAGTAGGCGTGAAAATATCCGTTTATCCGTTTTAGTAAACATTTGCTATGAAGGTAACTTCTACTAAGGATGAACAGGATATTTTTATCATAGAAGAAGTCAACATTAGCGGAAACACAAGCAAAAGATAGAATGTTTAGAATCTTTTGATCATTGGTATTGTGGTGGGGTTTTTCGAATGTGAACCCAATAATGTAATAGTATGAATCCCAGGCTGAAATAAAAATATATCTTAGTGTTTCGCTTGAAACGAAGGAGAAGCCGGCTGAAGAGGCTGTAGGTTCCATTCCCGCACTAATATTTGTTGGGTGTTTTGGGACCGTATTTACTCGTAGTTCTTAAAATCCCCAAACAGGTTTGACCACATGGGGTCAGGACTAAGTGTGTGACTGTTGGGAGTATTTATTTAAAAACAAGTGACTGCTGGGATAAAATTTTGCGATATGGTAATATTATTGTAACCTTTTTTTTTTTTGCAGCTGGGAAAATCCATCTTACGGATACCTTCTCAACCTCGGGGGAGGGGAGATGGTTATGCAAGACTCACCGACCTTCCGACTCAGTTTACCCGAGGGACGACTAGATCGGGGCCCTAACCAATTTTCCTACGCCGGTGTACCGACTAAAAACCCCGCGGTGGCCTTCTGCAGCACATGCGGGATGGTTCCGGGGGAACCTGAGAATCATATTATTGTAACCTGTCAAATCATGACTCCGAAATAATTTCGGTGTACTGCTTGCAGTTCTGTCTAATTCTTGAATATACAAGCGTATATTCATTTATCTTTATGTTTACGTAAGTAATGGTGTCAAACATTTTTGCTTCTTCACGGATACGACCATTAACTGACCCAGCATATAAAATTATGTAAACAGCCTGTGGTCTTTTATTTCCTGTTCCTGACCGAACTTAATAAGTGACCTGGAAATTCCTTATTATGCCAAACTAAATAAAGGCACTGTCATTAGCCACGCTGTCAGAATTTGCGCAGGCAGCTATAAAACAGAAGGCCATGAGTTCGATTCCCGTACTGAGGCAAAATTTTATGATCTACAAATATTTGTTACGAGTCTGGGTGAAATAAGACCTTAGTCCCTTGTAGTTCTTAACACCTACTATACTTTGGTTTAGTGTGAAGAGATTTAGTTAGGACTACGTGCGAATATTTGGCTACTCCACCGATTGCAAATGCACTAAATAATATGTTTAAGCGTAAAAGAAAGACTCTTAAAGTTTTTTTAGTTTAATTTTAATTTATCCTAATGATCTGTACTTGCATCTTTTAAACCCGTAAAATAAGTTTAAGGCAACTGGTTCACATATCTCAGAACTGTTCACGCAAATAATAAATCATATTTCAACAAATAAACACCGAAAACACAAAACCCCATTGAATCAAATATACATCCTCTAAAACCAAAATCGACGACTTCAAAAAACACCCAATAATGAATAAACTACAAAAAAAGTAGACAACAGGGTAAATCCTTACCGTTATATCGATAGTCAAGCACGGAACACAACACTAGCGTCAAAGAGCGCAGTCGCGATGGTACTGGCGTTCGAGACCACTAACGGGACTCTGTGCCACTTCGGACTCGTTTGACGCAGTGCTTTCCAACTGGAGACACTGTGCTGCTTTTTGTTATGGTTTCGAAAAACCATTATTGTAGACAAGAACTTAAGGATGGGTATGACTAAGTCGTGATCATAATTTGAAATCCTCGGCCTGATTTGGGACATTCAGATCTTAAAGACTTGTCTTTAAACGACTTCAAAAAAGGAGGAGGTTCTCAATTCGTCGGAATCTTTTTTTTATGTATGTTCCCCGAAAAGTCGAAGACGCCAGGACCGATTCGAGAAATTCTTTCTTTGTTTAAAAGGGTATACTTCCCGTTGGCACCAAATCAGGATCTGATGATGGGATCTCATGAAAATCGAGGGCAACCCTCAAATTTTATAGGGACGCAAAATTTGTTTTTTGTTGGAGTCGGTGTACTTTTTGTGAATTAAATAACTTTTACTTATTGTTATTATCATAATATAACCCTGCGAATTTCGAAAAGGGCAAGCAAAAGTGCAACTAGTTCACACAAAGAAAACCGAGATTATATCCATATGGCGTCGTGAATCAAATCATGTGTAATTTATCAATTCTAATACTCCGAAAATGTGATTGCCAGACCTTGGATTTGAATCCAGGAACTCATAAGTTCCTAAGCTTCTGTACGCTGCCACCAGACTATACTTAGGTATCTTCTAGGCAAGCGTGCTCCACCGTAGACCACATCATCACTTACCATCAGGCGAGATAGTGGTCAAACGCAAGCCTATTTATAGTAATAAAAAAAAATACTAATGCAAATTACTTTTCTACACAGAAAATGTAACTAAAGATATCAAATCTGTCCAGAAGACAAAAATGAGCCTAATCTTATGTATGATATTACTGAAGACAGAATACATATCGTTGATTCCTCTGGGACTATGAGTGACCAAATCAAATTAAATCATTTATTTCGTAAATTAGGCCACTCTGGGCACTTTTTACATGTCATAATAATGTAAAGGTCTACTAGTGAACATAACGATAAATTTGACCACAATTGCTCGTTTTCCGATATAGAGCCAAAATTTAAAAATGTATAGGATACGAACCCAGAATATTCTTTTATTTTCGCGAGGAAATGTTTTATGATTATCGCCTTGTCAGGAAAAAGTGAGACAGTTATAATTGCGCTCACTATCCTCTCGAGCCACAGTTAGGCCTGATAAAAAAAATATTTAGACTACCACTGAGAACTTTAAATCTATTGCCCTCTTCAACGCTTTAGGATCCAGGTTCCCAATATGAGTAACACCTGAGATTCTGCAGGAACCGCTACTTCACGATGTCACTTGCCGATACGTCTGAATGTTGTTTAGAAGCAACCAGCCAAGCGCACCGAAGGATGCTCTAACCAAGATGCACTGCCTTCTATAACGGGACCTCATAATGTACTTAAATGTACGGTAGGGCAGCACAAAGGTCGCTACAACCGTCCTTGCCCGCCCACGTATCTTAATTGTTCCAGTAGCCTCTAAGAGGCAGGGGATACCGTTTTTAGCCTGGCACGGCAAAGTGACTACACTGCACCTGATGGTAAGCGCAGTACCCTCCAGTTAGAGTATCCAGTAGCGAGAGACAATCAATCCCTCGCTACTTATCACAATCATGCCGGCTATGGTAAAGATCACCAAAAAATCCTAATCCATAGGGCAGGAGACGCCAGTCAATCATTATTCCAACCTCAACGTCTCCTGTATCAGCGGGAGTGTTCAGATAGTGCTCTATCCTTCTTGGAACACTCCTTCTGCCAACGAACTCAGGACTTATCCATTTACAGCTCAAGTTTGCAAAGATGGTCTATATTCTTATTAACGGAGGAAAACCTGCATACCTGAGAATTCTCATAAGAATTTCGAAAGTATGTGAAGTCTACCAAACCGGATTAGGCCGGTGTGGTGGAGCAAGGTCTAACTCTTCTCATTAGTGGAGGAGGCCCGTGCCCAGCAGTGTTATTATGGCTACAGGGCTTATTTTATACGTATACTTACTTATGTATGTGTATACTTGGTGTTGCAGACTCTCAATCGATTTACCTACATTTACTAAAGCTTTAAGAAAGTTTCGATTTATACAACTGGTTTTAAATGGGTGAAAACGTAGAATGATTCATATTCTACATGTTACTCTGATTAAAGAATATATCTACGTAACATATACATTTTACTAGATAGAGGAAATTATAATATTGTAAAATTAAATTTCCTATCGAAACAATTTTTTTTATTCTGGCGCGGCTAAGTGACCACACTGCACCTGATGGTAAACGCAGTGCCGTCCAGATAGAGTATGAAGTAGCGAGAGACAGTCTATCCCTCGTTACTCGACACAATTTTTTTCAACTGACAGCCAAAAAAGGAGCAGTTTTTCCTGCTGTATGTATTTTTTTATGAATAAACAAGCTATTGCTCGCGGCTCCGCCCGCGTGGAGACCATATTTGGGAGAAAAATGACGGATGCTCATACAAACTTCCACTTCGTGATTTCTTATACTTTTAACCCGATGTTTCGAAGTATTCTTAAGGCCTGTAATATAACCTCGGCCGAGCCAACCCTGTGAACTAAAAAAAACAGGCTAATAACATAAATGAGACCTCTTGGTTGTTCTTTTCTCACGAACACTATATAGACAGCCACCGTGGCGCAGCGGGCGAGTAGCCAGATGTGAAACGAGAGATCGTGGGTTCGATTACAGCACCGAGAGAAATGTTTGTGTGATACAGATATTCGTTTGGGGTCTGGGTGTTGTGGGACCGTAGTCCCTCGTAGTTCTTGTACCCGGGATACAGATTTTACCTAGTGTGGGGTCAAAACTATGTATGACTGTTGGGTGTATTTATTTAATTTAATTATGAAATAAAGGTGCAGCCATTCCATTAATTTGTAGATCTATATTCGAAGGAAAATATATTAATCCAAAATAATTAAATAATTACTCCAAAATATTTTGAAGCAAACAAAACTTTGCTTCAGAGACATCTATCGAAGAAATTGCAAACTAAAGTAACAGCGACCTAGCTCCGCACTTAGTACGGCAGTTTGTCGCTAGATGGCACTGTAACAATCAAACATTAAGCAGTCCATGTTTATTATTCGTGTGATCCAAATTATTCAAGATATAAAAATCTAAGGATTCAAAAATATTACTTGTATTGCTATGAACATTAATATGAAACAATAAAAGTAATTCTTAAAAATTGCAAAATTTAAAAATTGCCTCGGTGACGCAGTTGTAATTGCGTACACGGTACGACTGCCGTCCTGATATCTCGGGTTCGATCCCCAGATCAGGTTAAAAAGGATATCGGGTTTTACTGTTACGAAATACTCAGTATTAGCCCGGATTCTGGAATTGTGCCTTTATGACAATATGCTCGTCTCCCATCACATCATGGGACGGTAGTAAACTCGGCGAAATGTGGGTGTACTATTGTACACATCTGCTAACCCTTTCGGGGATTACAGGCGTGATTACGTATGTATATAAAAAAGTTTTTTAATTTATAAAAAGTACACCGACTTCAATAAAAAACAAATTATGCATCCTTATGAAATTTGATTCTTCTAAGATCCCATCATCAGATCCTGACTTGGTGCCAATGGGACCACCTGGGAAGTATACCCTTTTAAACAAAAAAACAATTTCTCGAATCGGTCCATGCGTCTTCGAGTAATCGGGGAACATACATAAAAAAAGAGTCCGACGAGTTGAGAACCTCCTCTTTTTGAAGTCGGTTAAAAGTACCAAATTAAAACGTTAAAACATACTTCATCTCGGCCGCACGGTACCTCTCATTATCCGTTTTTGGTACATGACGTCAGTGCTCAAATCGTCAGGGACTCAGGGTCAATAAAGGTCCAGCGTTAAGATAAAGCCCGTCTCTGATCTCAAGAAAGCGACCGCCACTTTCCATGTCGAGGAACATTTTATCGCTCTATAAATATTAGCTGTCCGATTTTCCACTGTACACGGCGCGTTAGTGTAATCGGACGTAACCACAATGAAAGTAAACGCATTTCTTTTGACTACATAATATTTATTTTTGTTCGTGCTACTTTTTATTTCTGTAAATGTCAACCATAAGATTATACACGGCTATTTTGTGTTTTCAGAGCTATTTAATTAATCATGCATGTAAATCGATTAGAACCATCTACGTAGCATTTAGATGTTTAAAATCCTGAACGAAATACAACAGCATTGAGTGTTACATAAAATCAAAACTTTCGTCTCACACAAACATTAGTTTCGGTGTCAAAGTCGAACCCACGGCCTAAAGTTTCAGAACCGGCCACTCGCCCACTACACCATAAAGGCTGTTTAACTTAGTTATGATTTAAATAAAATCGGTTTTACTATCGCGATACAATCTTAATAAATAATAATACCCAGCCCTGATTGACCCATTACTGGGAATGGGCGTCCTCTACTACTAAGAAAGGTTAGGCCTTAGTTCTGAAATTACACAATGACAGTAAAATGACTGAGAATGGAGATTGGTAACGTCATCTTACTACATTCCAACGTGGATTGTTGGATCCTTCTTACCACATCCACAGTTCGACGACAACGTACAAGTAAGAAAGTAAGATTGGCTTTGATGACCACACTGGACCTGATGGTAAGCACAGTGCCGTCCAATTAGAGTATCGAGTAGCGAGAAACAATCTATCCTCAGCTACTCAACACAAGCTGGCCTGCTTCTTAACACTACACCATGGGCAAGAAGCGGTCGAGGGTCTGGTGTCAGAGTACTCAGAAGGCCGCAAAACAGCCAAACATCGTACCACAACTCTAAACTCCCGACCAAAACTGGATGTACATATTTGCGTGTGCCACTATGGCGGGTTTTACACCTTGTACGGTGGTCGCTATTTGGGCGGATATGAATATCCTACTGCCAGCAAATTTTAATATATTGGTAAAACCCATAAAGTTACAAACTTTTTACAAAGCTAGAATTCTTATTTGCAACATCTGATATCTTGTAGCACAATGTGTAATCACAAATTCTAAATATAAACAAAATCTCGACATCGATCTCGAGTCTCGACATAGCAAAGGCGTTTGATAGGGTCTGGCATCGTGGCCTTCTCTCCAAGCTCCCGGCATACGGTCTGCCCGACAACCTGTGCAAGTGGATTTCCGGCTTTCTGCATGAGCGTAGAATACGTGTCCTCGTTGATGGACACGCTTCGCAGCTCATGTCAGTAAATGCCGGAGTACCACAAGGTTCTGTGATTTCGCCCACCTTGTTTCTTCTGCATATCAATGATATGTTGTCGCTTGGCAACATTCATTGCTATGCAGACGACAGCACGGTTCATGGGCGTTATAGCAGCAAGCCGCCTGGTTGCCGGGCGGATACTGAGAGGAGACGCGAGGATCTTGTCGTTGAGCTCAACCAGACCTTGGATCTCATCTCATCATGGGGTACCAGGAATCGGGTTGAGTTTAATGCCAAGAAAACCCAGGTGTGCGCGTTCTCGTGCAAGAAGTCTCCGTTTTCTCCCATCCCCGTTCTTCAGGGTGTTCCACTCGCAATGCGGAATGACCTTAGTGTCCTAGGTATGGATATCCGCTGCGATCTTAATCCAAGGAGTCACATCGAGGGCGTAATATCCGCCACTTCACGCAGGGTCGGAATCCTGAACAGGGTGCGGCGGTTTTTCACGGCTGGTCAGCTCTACCGCTTATATAAAGCGCAGGTGCGGCCGGGAATGGAATACTGCTCGCACCTCTGGGACGGTTCTGCAAGGTACCTTCTCGATGCCTTGGATGGGTTGCAGCGGCGGGCCATCCGCATTGTGAATGATGCAGACGTGAGTAACAGCCTGGAGCCGCTACAGCTGCGTAGGGATATTTCCTCGCTTAGCGTGTTCTACCGTCTGTATCATGGCGAATGCTCTGAAGAATTGTTTGATCTTATCCCTTCCTCTCCCTTCCATACCAGAACCACGCGTACTGGATTGCGGAGCCACAGCTTCGTGGTATCTACTACCCCGGCCCGAACCAAGAGGTTCGCAAACTCGTATTTTTGCCGCACCATCAAGCTGTGGAACAGTTTGCCAGCTACCGTGTTCCCTCCTTCCTATGATCCTGGGTCCTTTAGGCGTAATGTGAAGAAGCTAAACAGCAGGCCGGCATGATTGTGTTGAGTAGCGGGGGATAGACTGTCTCTCGCTACTTGATACTCTATCTGGACGGCACTGCGCTTACCATCAGGCGCAGTGTGGTCACTTGGCCGCGCCAGAATAAAAAAAAAAAAAAACTTGTACATCTAATTATCGTGGGAAAAGTTGATAATAAATCGTTCTTGCAGAATAAATACCACGTGTACAAACAAGTTATAACCAACGAAGAATGGCGAGATAAAATCAGTAACAGTACAAACGAGAAAACGTTTCGACTCGGTTTAAACAAAGCTTTGTTGATAAAGGTCTCAAAATGACAAGAGATAAATGTTATTGGGGCAACTAATGGGAGGGCACTTGATATTTATCTTTGTCTAGATATATTCATCACATCTCATGATGAAAGAGCTGCCATGGCAGCGTAAATCGTTAAGGTAGCTTACGATGCATGACTATAAGATATTGCTACTAATGTCAACATCCACACGCCATATTTATATGTAATTGTATCATTTGGAAGTCAGCTATCAAGCCTGGTACCTGGTACTACCTAGTAAGGATATCGTAGATTTCACTATCGTAGTTTCTATCTCAGTTGGTCATTGGTCATCTAGTGGTAATGGTATGGCCATTATCACTAGATGATCAATATAACTTTGGCGGTCTTGTAAGTTGCAATGCCTCTTCTCTGTCAATTTACTTGGATTATACTGAGTATAGTTCCATCCAAGTAAATAAGAAGTAAGTGTACTATAAAGTATTTCCATAGATACATATTTATAACATATTAGAAATCTAAATGGTTTTTAATTCTGGGTTACAAAAGAGCTTTATGGACGAGATAGGTATTCACTCTCTTCTATGTAATGTCTTATGAGTTACAATCGGAGAATTTTCTCCGATCATATCATAGGACGGAAAGAAATTCAGAAATCCGATGAGGCGCTATCACCTCTCCTTACCTTTTCGAGGATACAGTTGTAAGCTTATTGTTATTATTGTTGTTTGTCGCGAATTGACATAAGGTTCCAATTGATGACTACCAAAGAATGATTGACGTCTTTTATCACAATTGTTATTCACTGTCTGTTGATTATCTCACACCATTGGTATTATAATATCGTTTAACAAGGAACTTACAATGCTTTTAATTTTGTATACATTTTAAAATGGTGTGAAAGTTAATTGGTAACTTATTACAATATTTGCTAAAGTATTTACCTAATAAAAACGTGCAACTAGCATTAGTATTATAGTAAAATTTGCTTAAATTAAAATGCTGTATTTACGTATACAAAAACAGAATTACGCGTAATAGCCAGATGTTTCAATAAAAGTTTGGATTTCTTACAACTTTAATTGAAACTCCTATTACATTAAACGTAATTTCTTGTGTAATGATGCATACGTTTTTGTCTTGTGAATAAACACCCACTCATTAATTATTTTTTGCTAGGAAGCAATGGGGTCTAACAATGTTCATATATTTGATAATGACAACAAACATATAACATATTTGTTATAAAATATATAGATACGAAGGTCACGTGATCAAAACTTACTCATTTTAATGGTAAACAGAAATATCGTGAGGAAACTACCTTTTTGAGAATTCTCGATACGTACTTTAAAGGCAAAGTCCACCAAATCGCATTAGTCTTACATAATGAGCTACGAGCTAACTAGTTTTAATAGAGACTATAATTGGTATCATTATGATTATTACTAGTTGCTACAGAGATCTAGCATTAGTCCCAATATCTGAATCTATTTTGCTTCCGTAGGTAACTCAAATTATACCTAAATAAATAGCGTAACTATATTATTTCATTAAAACATATACACTCACGCCTGTAATCCCCGAAGGGATAGGCAGAGGTGTAACCAGTACACCTACTTTTCGCCGAATTTCGGTCCCATAATGTGAATGGCGAGCATATCGCCATACCGGGCACAGGTTTCAGGCTCCGGGCTAATACTGAGAATTTCTAGATAGAAAAACCCAATATCACTTTACATGACCCGGGGATCGAACCCGAGACCTCGGCACAGAAGTCGTAACGCATGCGCAATTACAACTGCGCCACCGAGGTAACCATAAATTCATAAAACTACTTATTAAATTACCTAAAACGAATACTTTCTGAAACAACAGCCGAGCGACCTAAATCGATTATAACAAAGCAAAATTCACTCACCTGTTACCTTCATTTGTCCAAAACGAGGCACTCTTGAGCACGTATTCACATCTTCTTAACTGCATCCGAAGCTATAATCATGCACACTCCAATTGTTGCATGTATTCTTTTACAATTATCTTAATGGCCCTGTTACTGTCGAAATTTTTCTAACCTTTGTCAGGTCGGGTTCGTGCAAATTTAATGCTGTTTATTCCATCGCGTATACTTTCTCGAAGTTTCCTCGGTCGGTAAATATATTTGCATCTGTTGTATAAAACGTGCTTTGATTTCCTTTTGTAAACCACTATCATTACTATTGTTTCAATTGCGATGACTTAAATTTTTTACGTCTAGTCAGCGGCTTCTTTGTGTTTGTTACTTTCAATTACATGTTTTTTATGGCAGAATGATTCTTATTTGCAGTTATGTAAGTATTAATATGATTGTCATCCATTAAAGCAATTGTTGCATCTGGTGTGTTCCGTAACTCCATATAATTTTGATAATTTTTATCATTGTAATGTAAGGTGGCATTCGAATATTATTACAAATTGCTTCAATTTCAAATGTATGTAAATTAAGTTTCTTTCGTCTCCAAATGTCTCTTCGTTTTTCTTCAGTATTTTCTGACTTAAAGCTAACTTTGTCGCAGATTTTCGCAGATTCAATATAATTTTTTGTTATTCTAATTACTTCAGATTTTCAGCTCTGCATACGTCTTCCAAACGACTAGTTCCTCTTCAATTAGTTCTGCATACTTTTTATTAACGTCCTCCGGTTATGAAATGAGCTGGAAATAAAAGAATTACACGTGATCACACTTTCGTCAACTTGCGAATGTTTTTTCATACTTTCGTTTATTGCATAAGATTGGGCTTTATTATGTCATAGGTTGTGATTTTGGTATTTTATTGGCCGGTGTGGTTCTTTGATGATATTTAGCATAGGTTTAAAACTTCCGTGTTCATGATTTCGTTCAATGCGATTTTGTAATGTGTCTTTAAGTAAATTTTTTTACATTAAGTCGCCATTTTATTGACTTTCTCGACCTTTATCTGCAATGTCCATTTTCTGGTATAATCAATAAAAAAATTACACATTTCACAATATGCAATTTTATTCTGATAGCGTTTAAAGAATTAAATAAATACGAGTAAATAAAATTATGTGAAAGCTGTACTCAGAGGACATGTTAAATATTTTAACCGTCTCCAAAACTTGTCGGGATTCTTAATTCGACGTGTGGATTTCTTTCACTTTTTTATAATTTCTGCCAAGTATTAATGAACACGTCTAAATAAGTATGAATTACATATTGTATACGTGTTTCATTGAATGCCAATTTCAATGCCCAATAATCCAAATTCGTCAATTGGCTAAGAATATGATACAGTGAAGATATACGAGTACTTGCATATTTATCAATTTGTATGTTTTGTAATTATTTTGTGTGTTTGTGGCAATAAAGTGTTTTTTATTTATTTATTAGAAAGAAATCACATGATCTCAACAATATACTTTTATAACTTGGTTTATGTAGGTAAAGTCAAAGGTTTAAACCAAGCATACGAGTCCACATTTTAATGTAGACCAGTTCTTAAAGATGAAACTACTGATAAATATACTGTTCTTATCAGGAGATCAATTTCCAGATACATAATTCAGAAATATGTTACATAATTAACATAATTTCATATTCATTTATAATAATCATTCATATGTTTATAATAAAATATAGTGTTTATAGTTAAATGTATGTGTAAATATATAGTTTTTATAGTGGTAGAGCCACGCTGTAGACATATTTGTCTACAGCATAAATGGGCCGGCTCGACCGGGTAGTACCACTGTCTCACAGAAAACCAACGTAAAGTGACAGTTTACTGTCGCGTTCCGTATGGTAAGTGAGATATCCGGAGGCCCAGATTCCCCTTCCCTTCCCTAATCCCTATTCCTGTTCCTTTAAGACCGACAGCGCATACATGATACTTTCGGTATTGTGGATGTTCATGGGCGGTGGAGATCACTTAACATCAGGTGACCCACTGGCTCGTTTGTCGGACTATGCTATAAATATATATATATTATCTTTTCTGCTTTTTATTACGACCTTATTCTAGAATAACTTTAATGTAGCTTATCGTGATTGATCCGTTTTTATACAACGCCAATAATAAAAAGAAAACTAAAATTAAAATTTACATTAAACAAACAGCTCTGTTCGTAAATACAGGCGTTAAAGCTGCTGCTGGTGGTAGGATATTCATATCCGCCCGGATAGTGACCACCGTACACAGGGTGTAAAACCCGCCATAGTGGCACACGCAAGTGTGTCGCATTCCGGAATCAGCCAATATACATCCGATTTTTGTCGCAGGTCAAGAGTTGGGGTAAGATGTTTGGCCGTATTGCGGCCTTCTTAGTACTCTGACACTAGACCCTCGACCGCTTATTCACCTTCTTGCCCATGGTGTAGTTTAAAGAAGCAGGCCAGCATAATTGTGTAACGGGGAATAGATTTTCCCTCGCTACTTAATACTCTAACTGGATGGCACTGCGATTACCATCAGTTGCAGTGTGGTCACTTTGCCCTGCCAGGATAAAATAAAAGTAGTTACATTTATAATTGACAATATGACACCAGATAAAGGCTAACTAGATGCCGTAAAACAAGTAGAAGAAAATGTCCTTAATGGTGTGATAAAACAAAATATCCTCAATATTTATACCTTTATATATAAATGAACGTATCTCATTATCCACTCCGAAGCAGAGAAAGTTTACCTGTGTGATATCGCATTTTGAAATTTATCGTCTTACCGCAAGACATTATTTAATACTGCAAGTTATATCGTTGTTTTACTCATTTAACAATAATTGAAATCTCGAATTAACGAGTTAAGTCTTAATTTTAGAGAAGATTTAGTCTCTTGTATTATGGTATTAAAAGTTTATTGCTGAAAGTATATTTTCTAGAATAGAATTTTTTATTGATATAGCAGCGATAGCCGAGTTGGTTGCAGTACGGACTGTCAAGTCGAAAGTCGTATGTTCGAAACCCAAGTGGCATACACCTCTGACTTTTCTAAAGTTATGTGTGTATTTAATGCTAATTATCGCTTGCATTAACGGTGAAGGAAAACATCGTGAGGAAACCTGCATACCTGAGAATTCTCAAATTGCGAAGGTATGTGAAGTCTACCAACCCGCATTAGGCCAGCGTGGTGGACTAAGGCCTAACCCCTCTCATTAGTAGAGGAGGCCCGTGCCCAGCAGTGGGACATTTAATACAGGGTACTAGTATTATTATTATTATTTATTTATACAGCATCGATAGTAATGCGCAGATTAGGTAAAAGGAATATTATTCCGACTCGTTATAATTGCAATTAGTTATTTTGATTTAGCAGCTGGCAATAATAATTTGAACTAGTATATAAAATGAATATTCATTTTATCAGATGATAAATTCATATATATAAATAAGAAGAAACTGCTACTAAATACCATAGCACATCATTTACAAAATACTGACGCAACATTTAAATGTAAGTGAAATTTGCGAAATTTCTCAAAAGTATCTTGTTCTTGATCTCGCGATAAGAATATAGACAAAAATCAAGACATTAACATAATATGAACGATATAATATGTGCCTTACCCGAAAGTGTAAATGATACATACCGATCATAAAGTAGTCAACTCAGATGTTAAAAGTGAAACCAAATCGCTTGTGATATCTGACAACATACTATCTGAATGCGAATTATTAACCATACAACAGTAGAAGTCAAATATAGACCAGCCTCTGTGGCGCTGCAAGCGAGTAGCCGGCTGTGAAACGGGTGGACGTGGATTCGATTCCCTCACCGAGACAAAAGTTTGTGTGAAAGACAAATATATTTTTCGGGTTTGGGTATCGTGGGACCGTAGTTCTCCGTAGTTCTTAATACCCAAGATACCGGATTTACCTAGTGTGGGGTCAGAATTATGTGTGTGGTTGTTGGGTGTATTAATTTTATTGTAACATAGTTTATAGTTCAAGAGACATCATGATAAGAACCGATCCAACCAAACATTACATATTGCAACTGCTGTGACTCAAAATTCAACTCTACACAAAAACCAAACCCTCCAAATAATTTCTTTAGCAGCAAGCTACCACTGCCATACATAAGTTTCTCTGCAAAGCATTTGTTCCACACTTTCCATAATTTCTTCTCTAATCGTGGGAAATGCAATTTGGTGTGTAATAAAGTGTTTATGGCGTCTGCCATCATGGCAAATAATTTGCACTGCCAAGGTGACAATGCATTTTAAAACTTTTCTGATAAAGTTGTGTTTCAAATGTTGGATGCAGTTTTCAAAGATTACATTTTTATTACGTAGTAGTATGAAAATGACAGGGGTGGGAATAAGATTTAAATTCCTGTTATTAACATTTCTTGCTCGGGTAATGTCTGTTATTTCTCTATGTTGGAGGCATAAGTTAAAGAGGTGTGTTTATGAGCAGTGAAATACATAATCAATTATCTTGGTGGACTAATAATCGATCTAAATCCAAAAATTAGACAGTTGCTTTTGGAAGACAAAGTTCAACAAAAATCGGAATATGTTACAGAATATATTATTACCGCTATTACCACTTTCATATTTGGGATTGCAAATTTTTAGGAAAGAATGGTAATAATTCTTAGTGAAAAAAGCAAAGGAAATACGTGTCAAATTAAGAACTTCCTTTTTCGATCAAGGTATAAAGAAGTGCTATTAGAAATAAGAAGAAGCATTATAGTCATAAACATAATAAGTACCAATAAAATCCACTTGTATTGAAATAAAAAAGCTTCTGTTGAAGAATAAATATTTCTCTACGTAGCCATTTATTATATTGGCAAGCTATGATATTCATCGTAAAATCAAGGAAATTCTTAGATATAAACAAGACCATAATGTAAGAAGACAGTATGTGCAGTATATTTACATTTGTTACAATTATACCAACCCAAATCTGGAGTAAGTCGTGCGCGATATGTCCTCGATGTGACACGATAGGCTTTGTGAACGATGAAAGTGCACGAGAAAATGGAAAAAACTATAACGAGATTCTAATCGTCTTGCACTAGCGAAATCTCGAATTGTTTAATTGATATTTGCATGTTTTTGGAGATACTGATACGCCTACTTAACTTTAATGAAAGCAAGACGTAGATCCATTCAACTTGTTAGATAAACCCTTACAAATTTCGAAGAATTTGGTTTGAAGATTATAGAAGTGTTTATGTAGGACTTATTCTTTGGTAACCTTACAAATATAAATATGGCAGTAAAAGGCCATTATATGCAGTTATCTTACTCGAGTTGCAAAATATCAGAAGCTTCAATAGCGGTGTCTTGCCCAGTCTAGAAGACTTCCAGTGGCAAAGATGACCATAATTAGGAATAAAGTGGGACCTGAAATTGTATTGAGAATACATGCTTGCTTAAATAGTAGAGACTGACTTTTTAAAGCAGAGGCCAGCAAATGATCAAGTGAGCTATCCAATGGTCAGCAGGCCGGCATTATTGTGTGAAGCAGAGAGAGATAGTTGACTCTCGCTACTTGCTACTCTAACTGGAAGGCACTGCGCTTACCATCAGGTGTAGTGTGTTCGCTTTGCTGAGACAGAATAAAAATAAAGTTCGCATCAGCTCCACCCATGAACATCCTTATTCCCAAAGGATTAAATATGCCTTGCAGGAGAAGTAACAGTGAAAAGAAGAGAAGGTTGTAGGCCTCCATAAATATTACTTATTGTCCGAAACGCAACAGCAAGCTGTCACTTCACGTCTTACAATATTTTCAACACCTCCCTATATTTCTATTGGATTAATTTTGTTGAGGGATAAGAGATAGTTAAGCATTTTTAGAGACTCGCCAAGTTTCATTAAACTCGTGTTGTAAAATCACGCCATTGACAATCCTGGCTAAACAGTAGGTAGGTAGGTGTGTGGACACGATAGCTTCATTGACGTCTTTATTATTAAGACAGTGGTATCACATACATGGTATGGTAAAGTGGTATCCTAGTCAAGTTGTAGGCGAAATTGTTTACAATGGGACCCTTTAAGTACTGATTAGCTTACGAATATGTTCTAGTAGTCGCGAAAAAGGAGCAACACCTACTTCCAACGTTACTTTTGAATTAACATCAGGCTTAATGATGATTGTGTTACTGATTTAAGGTTGATAACTGACTATGGTATTTAACGAAAGACTAATATGATAATCAAGGAAAGCGATAACATTTCCCACAGTACAGTTAAATTATGTAAATGAATTTATAAGAAAAGCCACTGTGCCATGCCTGTGAGAATTTAATGAAGCATTTTCTGCAGTTTACTGTCAATTCATGTTAATTATGGATGTATAGGGACTCAATAGCCTATTAGTAACACGCGAGGTTAGCGTCACTGAACTAAAGATGGCTTGAAACCCACGTGGATACTAGGTTGATAGTTTTGTACATAGTACAAAGCCGGCAAACGAGCAAATGATCACCTAATAGTAAACAATCACAATAGTCTATGGACATCCGCAACACCAGAGAAATGGATGATGAACATGTTTAAAGAAAGGAATTAAAGAGAAGAGAGATAAGAGGTTTCAGGTGTAGGTACAGCAATGTGACCGTAAGAAATACACCTCGGTTTTTAATAAGAATAGTACTCACTACAGATAACATTTTATGTTAAAGGCAAAACTGATTACAGTGTAACTGTACTCAATAGAACAATTACACAAGTCTTTTAGTGCCTAGGATAGGAACACAAAATCCCCTTTTTTGCCAAACAGCAAAAACCGTATTTATTACGGTCCCATAATGTGATAGGGGGCAAGCCTATCGCCATACCGAGCACAATTTCAAACTCCGGGCTGATACTGAGTATTTTTTAAATAGAAAAACCCAACATCACTTACCCCGACCCGGAGATTGAACCCGAGACCTCATCAATGCAGTCGTAACGCATGTGTAATTTAAACTGCGCCACCGAGGCTGTCAATAAATTTAAGTTATACAAAGCAATAAAGTATTTTATTATCTAGCGATCAATTTGGGTCATATTTTTCTTATATTAAGTGATAAAATCTCAAGATATTTATTTATTTATTTACACTTCATACATAAATTTATATGTAAAGGTGGACTTAATGCCTGAGGTATTCTCTTGCAGTCGAACCTTGGGTGATGCAGAGATAGAATGAAGTAGGTATGCAAATATAGTTTATAACTCAAAAAAAATCTAAATGCTTCTAAGTAATAAAACTAAACATGAAAATACTAAAAGTTATAATGAATATCATGAATACATACTAAACATATAGTATAAATATATACATGGCATAGATACATATATATCTAAATATTTATGGATATAAAAATAAATATATACATATAACATAACTACTGTTGTGATGATCCTGCTAATTCGTTTAACAGCAGTTTACGAACCTTCGACTTAAACGTGTAACGACTCGTGCACATCCTAATTCCTAATGGGAGCGCATTCCAGAGGAGTATAGATTGTATAGGGAAAGAGGAATGAACAAAGCCAGAGCTGTGGGATGGGCAAAGTAGGTGAAGATTATTCGACGACCGAAGAATTCTGTCGTGGCTAGAATGAAGGAACCTAAAGTACGGAGCTAAGTAGTAGCTAGGTGCAGTGGAAGACGTAAGAAGTGAGAAGAGAGTTAGTAGTAAGCGCGCGAAGATTTTGGCGCTGACGAATGGATAGCAACTTGAGTTTTTTTTTTATCCTGGCACGGCAAAGTGACCGCACTGTACCTGATGGTAAGCGCAGTGCGGTCCAAATAGAGTACTGAGTAGCGAGAGACGATCTATCCCCGCTACTCAACACACTCATGCCGGCCTGCTTCTTCACACTACGCCATGGGCAAGAAGGTGAAGAAGAGGTCGAGGGTCTAGTGTCAGGGTACTAAGAAGGCCGTATAATGGCCATTGTACCCCAACTCCAGACCCCCGACAAAAACCGGATGTACACTGGCTGATCCCGGAACGCGACACACTTGCGTGTGCCACTATGGCGGGTTTTTTCGCCCTGTGTACGGTGGTCGCTATCCGGGCGGATATGAATATCCTACCACCAGCGAGTTGGGAACGAAAGGAGGACACATGATTGTATTATAAGATATTTGACTATTATATTAAATTATAAAATGTAGGCATTTTTTACGGCTAACGTAATCATTTCGTGGGACACCACTTGCATTTTTAACAATATCTCAATATTATGTTTATCACTTAACATCCTTCTAGTAAACAGATTTTAACAAAGCCACAAACCGGAGTGTTTATTTTTACTCACCGCATGTCAACATACATTATTAAACACAAGTGTTTTCTGAGCTAGCGCATTGATAGCATCTTTTAATGACAGCACTGTCGCAGTGACATGGTTTACATCCTACTTCTTATTTCTCGAACTATTTCCTGACGAACAGACAACATAAAGACATTAGAAGGAACTATTGGCAACATGCTTTCAATATGGATAAAATTATAAATACACCCAATAGTCACACATAGTCCTGACTCCACACTAGGTGAAATCTGTATCGTGGGTATCAAGAACTACCAGGGACTGCGGTCCCACAACACCCAGGCCAGAAAAAAATAGTCTGTTATACAAACATTATCTCAGTGTGGGAATCGAACCCACTGCCTCTCATTTCACAGCCGGCTAATCGCCTGATGCGCCACGGACGCTGTCAATATAACAGATTTAAGAATGGATTCTGCTTCGAATTCATCAAATAATACAAGTAACTAGTCATGTGTTTCCTCAAAGAACCCGATAAATACCTGTATTGTACTGACACTAATGAAAGATTATCTTCTTTACTAAGGGATGAGTTAATGGTCCATTACTGCTCAGTGCGATGGTAAACCGTTATATACTCTGGGTGCGTAATAAATAATTCAAAACTACGTAGAAAGGATTTCTTGAACGCAAGGATGCATTTTGATTTGACTCGAAAAAGTAATTCTTAACTAGCGTCAAGGATTTTTCACTCGGAAGTGATCTTTAAAAAGTAAGTTATGCTCTAGAGATATTTTACAGCATGGTCAGAATTTCTTGGCTATCATATAACGCCTCTATTTGAATAAGGAATCCGGCTATTCGTTTGCCAATTATTTTATTTTATTCTCCCTTTGTTTTACGAATAAGTAAATTTATCGATATTAATAAAATCAAATTATAACCCTTTTCTTTTTTATTTTAGATAAAATTCAACTAGACTGTATTGTATTGAAAATTCTCATAAACTTTATTTATTACGTCTAATTCATGCCAATCCACTTCGTTTGTTTTCACCTTTTACGTGACATTGGCGGAATAACTACTTTTTAAGCTCGTCGCCATTTACCTAAACGAAGAAGTAAAGTAGACTTTTTAACAGAATAACTTTTTCCTAAGACTAGACTAACAAGGGAGCATAAAACTCGGAACATTCTAGAATAAACTGAACAAGCCCTAAGTCGTGACTTGACGTCGTATTTAAAATCACAATATAGAAAGTGTAATAAAGTGTAAATCTGATAAAATTCACGATATGTACCATTGTGATCCTAGAAAGTGGCGCATACGACGTTTTATTATGCACTGCACACATGTTAGTGGCGACAGGTTGAATACTTGCACCTAACAATGTCTAGCGGTTACATTTATAAGTGACAGGTGAATTATAATAAAGTTGTCATGATGATTATTAAGTTCTACGTCTTTGTTTTAGTTTACTGTATATTATTCTCGTACACATAAAAAAAAATTGTTTTCCCTCTTTCATCACTGAAATGTACAATACGAAAGTCAACAAACCAGTCATGTATCATTCGCTTGCCGGTTAGCGGACAAATACTGGCAACACTCGCCGTTCTTACATGTGATTTTTAACTTTAATGGTATGGAAATAAAATTGATTTTGGCTTGCATTTACTCCCTACTTTATATCTTTATATATATATTGTCTTTTTCCGACCACCGGTATACTTTTAAGACATGAGGTTAAAAGAGAGAAAAATATAATTTAAACGTATGTAAACGCAGCCAATGCAAACTAAGCAACACATTAATATTAAGTTCTAGTAATTCAAAAACTGAACGTCTCTCTCATTACGTGCACCTTTATAAACGTATAAACTTCATTGACACTCTTAAAATATATACAGCATGTATCAGCATATTTGTCGGGGGTCTGGGGAGTTGGGGTACGGTATTTGGCCGTGTTGCGGCCCTCTGAGTATTCTGACAAGAGACCCTCGACCGCTTCTTCACCTTCTTGCCCATAGCGTAGTGTGACGAAGCAGGCCGGCATGATTATGTTGAGTAGCGAGGGATAGATTGTCTCTCGCTACTCGATACTCTAATTAGATAGCACTGCGCTTGCTATCAGGTGCAGTGTGGTCACTTTGCCGTGCCAGGATAAAATACAAAAAAAATGTGGCATAAAGTGGTATACATAACAATACGATTTAAGGGGAGAGTGATTTATAATATAATTTATCGGTGCTGACACGGTATTGATAAATTGATAATTTATTTTATAAACCTGAAGCTATTGATAAATGCTAAAGAGCTATTTTCGCAGTGTCTATTTATATTTAATCACTCGAGTCTAAAAGGATATTAAAAAAAAGGAGGGAGTACAATGCAAGCTTTTATTTCCATAGCATTAAAGTTAAAATATTTATGTGACAAACATACAGCGCCTACAGTGGTTACGTGAGAAACTAAATTTGTTACTAAAAAGTTTTTTAATTCATAAAAAGTACACCGACTTCAATAAAAAAACAAATTATGTGTCACTATAAAATTTGAGGGTTAACCTTGATTTTTCTGAGATCCCATCATCAGATCCTGACTTGGTGCCAATGGGACCACCTGGGAAGTATACCCTTTTAAACAAAAAAAGAATTTCTCGAATCGGTCCAGGCGTCTTCGAGTAATCGGGTAACATACATAAAAAAAACGATTCCGACGAATTGTTAACCTCCTCCTTTTTTGAAGTGGGTTCAAAATAGCATTGAAGAACGGCGAGTGTTGCTAGTGTTGACGCACCGCCGGCGAGCTTATGAGTCATGACTGGTTAATCTTTAAATAATCGGTTGATACTTTATCAAGGACTTTAACAGTTACTATATCTACTATTTTAAGATCGCGCTACAAAATACCAAGAAAAAAATCAAAACCCTTTTTTTCCAATCTGGCCATTCATCTGTACCACCTTGAATTAACCGATGAATACATATACACAGAGGATCATTGTGAAGCCGGAAGTTAACAATTAATAATCAAATCAAATCATTTATTTTTTAAATTAGGCCACTAGGGGCACTTTTTACATGTCATAGTAATGTTAAAATCTAAGTCTACCGGTAATATAAATTACCACAATAAAACTACATACATATACACTCACGCCCGTATCCCATGGGGGTAGGCAGAGACTATTGAGTGCCACAAGCTACGATCCTGACCCACTTCTTTCGCCTCTTCCACATTCATACATCCTCTCATACATTTACGACGGTTGGAGGTACTTCTGATTTGCCCTTTTAGGAGAAGATCGTTTATCTGATTCGTAAACGTTCTCCTTGGGCGCCCTCTACCCACTCTTCCAGTCACATTTGCACGATAAATAGCTTTCGTAAATCGCCTTTCATCCATCCTCTCCATGTGGCCAAACCATCTCAGCATACCTCTTTCTATCTTAGTCACCACATCATTCTTCAGCTCACAACGATCTCTTATCACACTATATAAAATAAAACTACATGTATTTCTATAATATGCAAATAATATTTGAATAAAGAAATCGTTCAATGAATATCGCCAGCGGGCCACGGTATGTTACAGATAAGTATCTTAATGGTGGAAAGTAATCCGGCGATCGGAGAGTTCATTGGAAAATACATACAGCCAATTCAAATACATACATACATATACACTCACACCTATAATCCCCCAAGGGGTAGGCAGAGGTGTAACTAGTACACCCACATTTCGCCGAGCTTGGGCACAACGCCATACCGGGCACAATTCCAGACTCCGGGCTAATACTGAGCTTCGTGATAGAAAAACCTAATATCACTTTACCCGACACGGAAATCAAACCCGAGACATCAGCACAGCAGTCTTACCGCGTACGCAATTACTACGTCACCGAGGCAGCATTTCTTTTTCTATTTAGGTAGATATAGCCCGACAAAAGAAAATGAAGGGTAAATGTATTTCATTTACTTCATTCACTTTATTTACTTTCCAAAAGGGCCCCAAATTCTTGTGTGCCCAAGAACCCGGTCTGGCCTAACTTCCGCGATGCTGTTATTCATATTTCAAATGTATGGATAACTGTCGAGTTTATTTATTTTGAACATTTTCAACTGAATTCGAGTGACATCACTAAAGTTTCAAATTCAAATGAATACATTGAAATAAAACGAATTTTACGGATTAGATCGCGCTTTCACGGGGCAGACCATGAAGGCTGTAAAGTATTCGAAACGTCGGGTTAAAAAGTAAAATAAACCATGATATAATCCGTAAAATTTTTATTTCAATGTATAATAGTGGTAGAGCCGCGCTGAAGACATATTTGTCTACAGCATGAATGGGCCGGCTCGACCGGGGTAGTACCACTGTCTCACAGAAAATCAACGTAAAGTGACAGTTCACTGTCGCGTTTCGTATGGTAAGTGAGATATCCGGAGGCCCAGATTCCCCCTTCCCTTCCCTAATCCCTATTCCTGTGCTTTAAGGCCAACAGCGCATACATGACACTTTCGGTATTGTGGATGTTCATGGGCGGTGGAGATCACATAACATCAGGTGACCCTCTGGCTCGTTTGTCGGACTATGGTAAATAAAAAAAAAAATAATATTCGCGTAAAAATAAGAAACCATAATGTCCACATACGTTGATGTAACAGTATAGAGGCTAAGACGGCCCTGGCTATGTTAAAGTCCCATGATTTTCCACCTCACACCTCTCACAAAGCGTTATAAGTTTAAACCGTTTAGTACCGCATAAAAAGTTTGTAAATCTTACAATAAGCGGTTTGCATACATTGGAAATCTGAACATGTTATTATTGAGCATAGGCACATGTTAATTAGCCATTAGATCAAATGCTTTTATTACAGCACTTAGAGACGTTAATGGACTATTTACTTGTCACTAATGGAGATTAAAATATTGCAACACTAGTGTGTTAATCAGTTAGCAACAATAATATTTCGTAGAATATTTAATATTTCGTACATAGATACATAAACACTCACTCCTGTAATCCCCGAAGGGTTAGGCAGAGGTGTAACCAGTACACCTACTTTATTACGGAATGTATTACGGTCCCATAATGTGATAGGGGGCGAGCATATTACATACTGAGTATTTCTAAATATAAAACCCAATATCACTTTGCCTGACCCGGGGATCGAACCGGAGACGTCAGCGCAGCAGTTGTAATGCATGCGCAATTAGAACTACGCCACCGTGGCATTTAAATTTTTTCACTATTGAACTGTTACTTTACGTTGGTTTTCTGTGAGACAGTGGTACTACCCCGGTCGAGCCGGCCCATTGATGCTGTAGACAAATATGTCTACAGCGTGGCTCTATCACCTGTATCATGGGTATCAAAAACTACGAGAGACAAAACCCAGAACCAAAACAAATATCTATCTGTCACACAACCATTGGTTTTGGTGTGAGAATCGAATCCATCGAATGCTTATGCCTATCTGGATACGGGCTAGGTTTCGTCTTATTGGTGTTTTTATTTGTCCTGTCTCGGCAATATGACCACACTGCACCTGATGTTAAGTGCAGTGCCGTCCAGTTAGAGTATCAAGTAGCCAGAGACAGTCTATCCCTCGCTACTCAACGCAATCATGCCGTCCTGCTGCGTAGCTTCTTCAAACTACGCCTAAAGGACCCAGGATCCTAGGAAGGAGAGAACACGGTAGCTGGCAAACTGTTCCACAGCTTGATGGTGCGGCAAAAATACGAATTTGCGAACCTCTTGGTTTGGGCCGGGGTAGTAGACACCACAAAGCTGTGGCTCCGCAAGCCACAAATATGTGTTACAAATAAAATGTAGTTTTCAATTATACGTAGTAAAAGAAATACATTTATTTTTAAAAATGGTTGTAGGAAAGATACTATAAAAGGGGCTGTAAAAATTTGAATACTAATGGATAACAAAGTTATTTACCTAGTATGGGGTCAGAACTATGTGTGTGACTGTTGGGTGTATTTATTATTATTTATAATTTTCACACAAACATTTTTCAACGCATTTACCGGGCTCTATAAGGCAATACATAACTAGTTCCTGATACAATAACATCAAGGTAGTATGCATCTTTAAATGCATACGGTTTAAGGTTACATTTAAACTCTGAGAGTGACAGTTTCTTAAGAGATTTTATGACTACTTGTTTTTAAATGTAATCTAAAATGCACTAAATACGCCTTAATGTGTAAAGTAGTGTAAAGACGATTTTATGTTTATATCTTTGTTTAATTTATTTAATATTCTGTTTTATTTCATTATTTTATTCGAATTAAATATAAATTATTCATATTAGTGGTTATAGTGTAAATTTAATTATTATTTACATTAGACACCTACTTTATAAACAGTGTAATTATCTTTAATGTATAAATAAATACTTTTGAATTTGGAAATATTAACATATTGAGGAAATACAGAATTAAGATAATTAATTTTAATTTAATTCATATTCTAACATAAATACAAGTAAATTAAATTCTAACTTTCAATTTCATAAAATTATGAATCATATTTAATTTGAATTAATTTTTCATTTAAAACTAGTAATAATATAAATAAAGTAACACTCGTGGAAATTGAAAAAAAAAAACAATATTATTTATCTATTCCAAATTCAAAAATCAAAACACCGTTAGCCAATATTTTTATTAAAAATAATAAAATGTACCTCGTAGTTATTCCAAATTCGAAACAATTCAGCCAGACACAACACCACAACCTTTTAGCAACTAGCAACCAACGACCGCACGTCACCGCTTTGAATGGTATAATGCTGTGACAGACAGCAAACAGTATTGTGATCACATTGCCTCGACTTTCAGAATTATACCTTATCCCAAACGATTAAAGTATAAATTAGAGTCGACGCGGGTTGTTGGTAAAAGCAACTTTTTGCAGTTTTTCTTAATCGTAATCCCTTTGATTGATGAAAGCGATAAAAGAAATGTGTCTCCCAAAGGTATTGTTAAATGTTTTAGAGTGATTTTTTATTGTAGCTTTTTTATTATATAAGTACAGTATGTTTTTTTTTTGTATTTAGCCTGAAAATTATTATAACCCAAGAAAATTGGAATCTCATTCAGAATGAAGAAATAATTTTATTATTAGCCACTGTCCCACTGCTGGGCACGGGCTTCCTCTACTAATGAGAGTGGTTAGGCTTTAGTCCACCACGCTGGTCTTTTTTTATACCACGATGCTGGCAAACAAGCTGATCTTACTTCTTAATATATCTTATCTTACTTTCTTATAATCGTGCGAATGTTTGTAGGGATGGATGTTTGTTACTCAACATTACACCAGAACGGCTTAACGGATCCGGTTAAAATTTATCACAGAGATAGATTATAGTCTGAAATAGCACATATGTTACGTTAATCGCGGAAAAATGTACGGTTCCCATGGGTTAGTTTTGTTTTAGACAGAGCAAGGGAACCACATGATTTTTTGCGTAGTGTTAGTTGAAGGGCTACTTTTTATACCAGAAAATGCCAGATGTAATAGCTTAAGAGGTCTCCATGGATTTTATACCTTTTCTTCGAAAAATAAGAACAACGCGGGCGTAGCCGCGGGCAAAAGCTAGTATATTGTAAAAAAAAACTTCAGAATTATCGTTAATGATAATAAATAAATTATGATCCAGTGTATTAATGTCACTATATCAACAAGTATGTGTCAACAGTCACATACTGGCCTGACCCCACACTAGTTCGAACCTGTATCATGGGTATCAACAACTACGAGAAACTACGGTCCCACAACACCCGGGCCCGAAACGAATATCTGTATGTCACACAAACATTTGTCTCGGAAATCGAACCCTCGACCTCCCGTTTCACAGCCGACTACTCGCCCGTTGCGCCAGTTAGATTATAAACTTGACATTACCCTCTCATGGATCAAAATGATACCAGTGTTATGCAAAAGGTAATAAGTAGGGAGTAAATACAAGCCGAAATCAATTTTATTTCCATAATATTAAAGTTAAAAATCGCATGTAAGAACGGCGACGGATGCCGATTCATGACTGCTGAATAGGCAAATTAAGAAATTGTTTGGTAATTCCACCTTTGCAATATTAGTGAATACAAATCTACTCGTAACAATTAAAAAACATTACACAATACCACGGTCGTAAATTTATCAAACACTACGCGAAAAAACAAATGGCGTAATTAGTCTCGCACGCGAACTCCGCAAATTCTAAAATGATTCCGGCTTTCAACTATCATTCCGATAATTAATCAACTTTAAAATGTGAGAATTCACACGATTATCCATCAATTAATACGCGAAGAGAAAACTTTTTTTTTATCCTGGCAAGACAATTTGACCACACTGCACCTGATGGTAAGAGCAGTGCCTTTCAATTACAGTATCAAGTAGTGAAAGACAATCTATCCCTCACTACTGAACCCAGTCTGCTCTGTAGCTACTTCACACTACATACATAAAAGAGGAAGCGGTCGAGGGTCTATGGACTGGGTTAGGAGTGGGCGTTGAATCAACGAACCGTTTTTAACCTGATTTTCTACTGTTAACGAGGCAACTGTTTTCTATTTACCGCAAAACTAGTTGAATTTATCAACCTGTTTCATTAATATGACTGAATCAACGACTGACGCTCTTAAAACGGGAAATTAACGTATAGATCTGTGGACGTTTCTGCAAACCAGTACGTAACCAACCTGTACGGTGGTCGCTATCCGGACGAATATGAATATCCCATATGAATATATGAATATCTTAGCTGGTGGTAGGATATTCATATCCGCCCGGATAGCGACCACCGTACACAGGGTGAAAAACCCGCCATAGTGGCACACGCAAGTGTGTCGCGTTCCGGGATCAGCCAGTGTACATCCGGTTTTTTGGGGGTCTAGAGTTGGGGTACAATGTTGGCCATTTTGCGGCCATCTAAGTACTCTGACAATAGACCCTCGACCGCTTCTTCACCTTCTTGCCCATGGCGTAGTGTGAAGGAGCAGGCCGGCATGATTGTGTTGAGTAGCGGGGGATAGATCGTCTCTCGCTACTCGATACTCTAATTGGACCGTACTGCGGTTACCATCAGGTGAAGTGCGGTCACTTTGCCGTGCTAGGATAAAAAAAAAACTAATCCCACCACCAGCATAATTTACTTAATCTTATGCCTCGTGTTCTTTGAAGGGATGACAAAATAAATGCTCTACTGAGACGGTGGATATTTATTATACGAAGACGGTATTTTAAAACATATGTCATAATATCGTAATAAAATAAGAACAATGGATAAATTAAACTAGAAAATTATTTAGATTGCCTCGGTGCCGCAGCTTTGCGCATGCGTTACAACTGTTGTGCTTCTGTTCTTCTCGAGCTCGAACCCCGGGTCGGGTAAAGTGATATTTCTATTGAGAAATACTCAGTATCAGCCCGGAGTCTGGATAGAGTCTGACATGGCGATATGCTTGCTTCCTATCACATTATGGGATCGTAATAAATTCGCCGAAGTGGGTGTACTGGTTACGCCTCTGCCTACCCTTTCGGGGATTACAGACGTGAGTGTATATGTATGTATATACGTAACATTATTTATCACAATAACTACACAAGCTCTTAAAATAATATCATTAAATCTTTTTACAGACAGTTCTAGAATATAATAATTATTTTCTAGTGAAATAATTTCACTGCCATCTCATGCACGACCTCCCCTGATTTGCATTCAAAGCAGGGTTGCTCCTCAATGTGACATTACTTTCAATTATTTAATATTCATTGTTCACTTTCACACTGACAATCAAGTTTCCATTGACAATGAATGCGTAAATTCGTTGATCTTGTTAATTCCATTGATTTGGTTGTGCGTCTAGATCAATTCAGAAATTTATTGAGTATAACGCCATCTATTGTTAATTAGTTTATATCAAGATGTATTAGATACTTTTGTTACCATTTAATCTATGTTAGTGTTTTAATATACCATATTATTATTTAAACTAACTGTAGTTATTAATGAATGTTGTTGTATATATTTCGTATTATATTAAAAACACTCGTTTTTACTATCTGTCTTTTTTAATTAATTTGTTTGATCAACACATTATACGACTATTTCGTTGCTGAAAATTAATTATAATTGTTATAAGCTGAAAATTATAAATGACAACGTATTTTTTTTAAGTATTTGCTTTAAGTGCTATCTGTTGACATATTACCGAACTATAAAATTTGCTGTCATTTTAATTCTGTCCATGACAAAAAGTTTGTATACGTGCTGATAGATGTCGCTATTCAAAACTGTCACCTTACTAATTTTGATGCTTTGTTTTTTCTTGAATTTAATTAACGTATACCAACCAATTAATTTATTATTGTTTTAATATTACTGTACCCGAAAAATTGTGACTACAGGAACGAGGTTTTGTCCAGCGATGAACATTCCTTGCTTCATAAATTAATTTGGATAATAGTTATTAATATTACTTAATAAATAAAGAATAACATTTAAAATATGGAAGAAAATGCAGACTTAGTTTCACAATGCCTTTGATATAAAAAAATTAGGTTACTAATTATGATAATTATTTTTACTTGGTATCTAAGTACATACTGGCACATTAAATCACTACACGGCATAAATTGTCGACAGACAATAGACGTTGTTTGATGCCCCTCAACAATCGCTAACCAACCAACAGTGCTGGTAGCGTTAGCGGTAACAGCGTCACGGGTTAATATATGCCTTACATGACTTTACTTCATATTTTTCTAGTATTTTAATTGTTGTATTCAGTCTGGGTATGTCATGCTCGCTAAAGTGTCTTTGCTTGCTGCGGCGCCATGTGCCAGGTCGGTCTCTTCCCTGTAACATGGTTGAGGAGGCCGATGGCTGACACATGCGTCATTACTCGTGAACGGGTGTGGTTCGTGTGGACTGGTCTGCTCAGACTGTTTCAGTAAGGACCAACTGCTTTAAGAAATCGAGATTTTCATCACTCACGATGGTCATGTGCGGCACTAGGTCTTGTAATGAATTTTATTCACAATATTGCAATAAGCCAACTTAATACACATTGAGCTGCTCTAATCAAATGTAATTAAACTGAAATCGTTTACTAATTGTATGACCAAATATTGTTAACCGGTGTGAAAAGAGCAACGCTAGAGTTTCTTGCCCGTTCTTCTTTAGCGAAACTGCATTCCGAACTGGCGGTAGAGTAAAAAATTGACTGAATCTAAATGATGTATACCATTTCATGGATTCAATAAATATTTGTTTTTGATTTGATATCAGTCAATTATATATATCTATACTAATATATAGAGGTAAAGTTGTGAGTTTGGATGTTCGGGGTAATCTTAGGAACTTCTGGTTCGAATTGAAAAATTCTTTTAGTGTTGGAAAGCCCATTTATCGAAGAAGGCTATAGGCTATATAACATCACGCTATAACCAATAGGAGCGGAGCATTTATGAAATATGTTCCAAAAACGGGAAAAATTTATTCCTTTTGAGGCTTCCGTTGCCTGTGCTAAGTAAAGGCGACTGGGCGATAATTGTATATTGTCTGACCGGTCACCGTTTTAGAGGATCGGCTGCACGTTGGCCTCTCTTTAAATTCAGACGCAACACCTTAGTGATAGGACGATCGATACAGATGTGACAGTGCAGGAGACATCAGTGGATTATAGATAGATGGATAGATAACTCTTTATTGCACACTAACATGATAATATAACAACAAGAAACCTTAAAACTAGAGTAAGTTACAATAGGCGGTCTTATCGCTAAAAGCGATCTCTGCCAGACAACCTTAATAATATGGAGACAAATGAAAAGGGTCCGTAAAAATGAGGGGTGTGAAACACAATAACAATGATATATATATATATACACATAAACATACACACACATACATACATATATATGCAACCGCACATAGCAATACATAGCATATATATAATAAATAATATAACAATGAAATAATAATTAATTATATAAAAACTTATACACTTTTTCGCAAAAATAGCTTCCACACGAGCGTAGCTGTGGGCAACGCCTAGTATAATAAGAAAAAATACGTCGAAAGTCACAGTTTTGAAACCAACCTAAGTGGCATACACCTCTGACTTCGAAGTTACTTCATCATAATTCGCTTGCGTAAACGGTGAAGGAAAACATCATGAAGAAACTCGTATGCCTGAGAAGTCTAAATAAACTTTCGAATGTGTGAAAGCCTAACCGATCACAGTACCTAGAGGAAGCCCGTACCCAATAGTGGGTCAGTGTGTATAAAATTATGAAAGAAAGAAGAAAGAAAAACGATTTATTTGTACAATCTACAACACGCACATACCACAATTAACAAAAACTATTACAATTAAAACTAAAGGGTTTGGCACTTGCGCGTCGCAGCTGTGACAGGTAGGTGACCACTCAGCGTACTGCTGTGCTGTGGCACGTATATAGTACATACCACAACACAGCGCTGGTTTTCAGTGGTCACCTTAAGTGACGTACGGACCCCAGCCAGCGGATTTAAGAAAATAATAAAAAGAACACATCTATACACATAGGTGTAGGTATAGGTACATCTATTCTATACATATAATATATTTGTAACCGATCGCTGTCAGTACATCGGTCACTCATAATATCTATATTGGCTATTAACCAAACCATAGCGCGATGTATTTCGATTGTGGCGCCATCTATCGGCGTGTTTAGAAATCTATACATATAATATATTTGTACCTGATCGCTGTCTGTGCATGGAAGATATATGAGAAAAACTATGTTTGGGGGTCTTTATTAACGCAATAGAACACAAATCAATGATTTTTAGCATTTTTGTCTGTTTATCTGTTTGTCGGTGCTTGTTGTTCGGTCGTTGTTCACGCTAATCTCAGAAACGGCTAAACCGAATGAGGTCCTGGAGGATTGGGTGATCTCGGCGGGTTTGGCCGTCCTGAATAGGGGGTCGGTGGACACGTGTGTGCGACACAACGGCGGCTCAGTTATTGATTTGTCGTTCGCGAGTCCGGCCGTCGCACACCGTGTCCGGGGCTGGAAGGTATTGGTGGGCGTGGAGACGCTGTCGGACCATCGTTACATTAGGTTCGACGTCTCCGCGTCCGCCGTTTCCCTGTCCGGTGGTAGACCGAGTGCCCCGCATCAAGACGGCCCGCGGTGGGCATTGAAGCGCCTCGATAATGAGGCCCTAGAACTTGCCGCTCTGGCTATGTCGTGGCTCCCTGTACCGGATAGGCCGGTGCAGGTTGAGTTGGAGGCGGAATGGTTCGGGGTATCGGTGACGGACATTTGTGACGCCGCCATGCCCCGAGTCCGACGTCTCCCGCCCCGACGTCAGGTGTACTGGTGGTCGCAGGAGTTAGCATCGTTGCGCATCGCTTGTGTTTCGGCGCGCCGCCAGTACGCCAGGCACCGTCGCCGGCGTCTCCGGGACGACGAACACGCAAACCAGGAGCGGCAGCTCTATGGCCTCTACAAGGAGGCGAAGAGAGCGCTGCAGGTGGCCATTAAGAGAGCCAAGGTCGCGGCGAGGAAGGATTTCATCTCCACTCTCGACAGCGACCCGTGGGGGCGCCCTTATCGCTTGGTGATGAACAAGCTTCGCCCAGCGGCGCCCCCGCTGTCACAGAGTCTCCGGCCAGAACTTCTGGCCGAAGTCGTCGCTGCCTTGTTTCCGGCCACCGTGGAGACCACTCCTCCACCGATGGCGCCCCGCGAGTCGGCGCCATCGTCGAGTTCGGCAAGGAATATCCCAGAGGTTTCGCCCGCTGAGTTGCGGGCGGCAGTGTCGCGGTTGCGGGGCAAGAACACCGCCCCGGGTCTCGATGGCATCCCCGCCAAGATCTGGGTGCTAGCCGTCGAGCACCTGGGGCCGAGGCTCCGCAACCTTTTCTCCGCCTGTTTGGAGCAGGGCGTCTTCCCGTCGCGCTGGAAAACCGGGAAGCTCGTCCTGCTAAAGAAAGAAGGAAGGCCCGCAGAGTCGCCGTCGGCCTACCGGCCCATTGTGCTGCTCGACGAGGTCGCCAAACTCTTCGAGCGAATTATTCATGCTCGCCTCGTCGAACACCTCGACAGGGTCGGTCCGGACTTGGCGGATTGCCAGTTCGGGTTCCGGAAGGGGCGATCCACCATCCACGCGATTCTGCGGGTGAAGGAGCAGGCGGAAGAAGCAGTGGCCCGGGGCAAAGTCGTTGTAGCTGTATCACTCGACATCTCGAACGCGTTTAATTCCCTGCCCTGGGCCTGCATTCATGAGGCACTGCGGTACCACGTGGTGCCACCCTATCTTCGGCGTCTGGTGCACGCGTACCTGTCAGAGAGGTACGTGGTGTATCCGGGCGCCAATGGGTGGCACCGGAGAGCGATGGTGTGCGGTGTTCCACAGGGCTCAGTTCTGGGCCCGCTCCTGTGGAACATCGGATATGATTGGGTGATCCGTGGGGCCAACCTCTGGGGCGTCGGCGTCACCTGTTACGCCGACGACACGCTCGTTACTGCGTCAGCCAGGACTTTTCAGGATGCCGCAATTCTGGCGGCGGTGGGTACCGGCCACGTCGTTAGTCGCATTCAGCGACTGGGTTTAAAGGTGGCCCTTGAGAAGACTGAGGCCCTTTGTTTCCACGGGCCTCGGAAGGGGCCACCGGCCGGTGCCCACATAGTTGTGAATGGGGTGCGGATTCCTATCGGCAAAACAATGAAGTATTTGGGGTTAGTGTTGGATAGCCGGTGGGAGTTTCGCGCCCACTTTGAGATATTAAATTCTAAATTGTGTCGGGTAGCAGGTGCATTAGGAACCCTGCTGCCCAATCTGGAAGGTCCTGGCATCCCTTGCCGAAGGCTTTATGCCGGAGTCGTGCGGTCCATGGCCCTGTACGGCAGTCCCGTCTGGGCCGAGTCCCTGAGCAACCGGTGCGTCGCTCTGCTGCGCAGGCCACAGCGATCAGTGGCGCAGCGTGCGATCAGGGGCTACCGCACGGTCTCATTCGAGGCGGCTTGTGTTTTGGCCGGTTTTATACCGTGGGACCTGGACGCTAAGGCCCTCTCCGCCGCATTTCACTGGCGGGAGGAGGCGTTCAGGCGCGGGGAGAGACCGGGCTTGAGAGAGGTGGAGGCCATCCGTGGCTCCCTCCGCAGAGCCGCCGTGGAGGAGTGGCGTCTCAGGCTGGAGAACCCAGTTTGGGGTCAGCGGGTCGTAGCGGCAGTGCGTCCTGTCTTCCATCAGTGGTTGGACAGGCGCCACGGCGCGGCGACGTTCCGGCTGACACAGGTGCTCACAGGCCATGGTTGTTTTGGCGAGTACCTGTGTCGCATAGCTGGCGCAGAAGAGTCGGCCGTGTTTCATCACTGTGACAACTGTCCGCGTGATACGGCCCAACACACAGTAGAGGAGTGCCCAGCTTGGGATGAGGAGCGCAGCGCTCTCATAGCAGTCGTCGGAGGAGACCTCTCGCTGCCGGCTTTGGTGTCAGCCATGGTCGACAGCCGGAGGTCCTGGCGTGCGGTGGCCCTCTTCTGTGAGAACGTTATTTCACAGAAGGAGAGGGCCGGGAGGGATCGGGAACGATCCGATCCCTCCCGCCGCCAGTCGAGACGGAGGAGGCGCCGGGTTGACGACTGACCGGCGTCTCCCGCCCTGTGGTTTGGGGGCGTTTGGAGAATCCCACCACGGTATCCCCTGCCTGTCGTAAGAGGCGACTAATAGGGGTCATCGGGGGTCGCGGGCACGCAGCGGGGGGCTGTCGTAGTGCCCTTTCCGGTGTGTCAAAATTTGTTAGTACATAGTTTTATTTTGTATATACTTCGTCGGCACACCGGGCGACCCCGGGATGAACGGCAGCACGGGTGGTTGGCCTCGTTGCTGCCGTAGATGCCGAGGGCGTCCTTTGGTGCGCGGGGGCTTCTGAGCCCCCCCCACTTGGAGACGGGCCGCAAGGCGGCACCGCGCAGGGGCGGTTCCGGTCGAAAATGGGGCGCTTCTCGCCCCGTGAGCCCGGGACCGTCTCTTATGCGCCGAAGAGGGCCACCGCGGGGTTTTTAGTTGGTATTGCCGGTGTAGGGAATTTGTTAGGGACTCGGCCCAGCGGTCGTCCGGATGTCAACATCTCTCCCGGACGGCTTAACGCTGGGTCGTAAGGCCGGCGAGCCCAACATAACCGTCCCGCCACCCCCCCGGCGGAGCGGTAGTGATAAATCGCTTTTCCCCGCGAAAAAAAAAAAAAAAAAAAAAAAAAAAAAAAAAAAAAAAAGTGTAAGATAAGATTGTACATATACGCTCACTTTTCGCTGAATTTCGGCCCCATAATGTGATAGAGGGCGAGCCCATCGCCATACTGGGCACAGGTTCCAGACTCCGGGCTAACACTGAGAATTTCTAGATAGAAAAACCCAAAATCACTTTACCCGACCCGGGGATCGAACCTGAGACCTCGGCACCGCAGTCGTAATACATGCGCAATTACAACTTCGCCACCGAGGCAGTCGAAGATTGTCTCGGTAGCTCAGTTGTATCTGCATACGCGGTATGACTTCTGTGCGTGAGGTCACGGGTTCGACCACGGTCGGGTAAAATTATATTAGATTTTTCATCTTTATACTCAGTATTAACCCGGCGTCTGGAATAGTACCCGGTGTGGCGATAGATTCGCTCCCATCACTTGCCAGGTGCCAGGATAACAAAAATCTAAATCGACATGTCAAGATTCTCCGCGACTTAATATAATCATCTAATACATTTAGATCTGCCTACTGCCTTGGTGGCTCAGTTGTAATTGGGCATGCGTATCATATTATGGGACCATAATAACTTCGGCGACAAGTGGGTGACTGGATACACCTTTGCCTACTCCTTCGTGGATTACAGGCGTGAGTGTATATGTATATGTATGTACATATAGATCTCAGTTGCCGGGCAAAATTAAATTTTAGGCTTTAGCTGTAAAATTAGCACTCGCTTGATGTGAATTGTTGTTTTCAATAGAGGACGCCACGCGTGCCCAGCAGTGGGTCAATGAATATGTACATAGTGTACGTATACATGACTACATTATTTTTATTTACCCGACTTCAAAAAAGGAGGAGGTTAACAATTCGTCGGAATCTTTTTTTTATGTATGTTACCCGATTACTCGAAGACGCCTAGACCAATTCGAGAAATTCTTTTTGGTTAAAATGGTATACTTCCCAGGTGGTCCCATTGGTACCAAGTCAGGATCTGATGACGGTATCTCTGAAAAATCGAGGGCAACCCTCAAATTTTATAGGGACGCATAATTTGTGTTTTATTGAAGTCAGTGTACTTTTTATGAATTATTTTGCTATTGGTCACGTCTGCATCATTCATAATGCAGATGGCCCGTCGCTTCAATACATATCAACCATCGAGCAAGCAATTATCGGAACCATAACAGAGGTGGAAGCAGTATTCCATTCTCGGCTGTACCTGCGCTTTATATTAGCAGCTAATATACGCTGACCGGGCGTTAGAAATCGCCGCCGCAATATTAAATCCGATATCTACACCTAAGATCCTAACATCATTCTGTATTGTCATTGGAACACCCTGAAAGTGGAGACTGGATAAAAGGGGGATTTGTGGCATGAAAATGCACACACCTATGTTTTCTTGGCACTGAATTCAATCCTATTCCTGATATCCTGCGAAAATATGAGATCTAGGGTCTGGTTGAGCTCAAATACAAGATCCTCGCGTCTCCGCAAAGTGTCCGCCCGGCACCCGGCTACTAGGCAGATGCTAGAGGAATGTAATAGCGTAATATGCCTCCATGGATAGTATGCCTTTTCTCTCAAAAACAACTTCCTCGCGGGCGGAGCTGCGGGCAAAAGCTAGTATATACTATAATTCTATGAAAGACTAGATGAGGAAAAACGTAACACTTATAATAAAATATACACATACGTACCTATGCCTTTTTTTTTTTTTTTTTTTTTCATGGGGAAAATCCTCTTGGATTCCCGTCTTAGCGACGGGGTATGCCGGATTCTTACCGGCTAAAAACCCCATGGTTGTCTCCATCAACACTACAGAAGGATTCCGGGACCTCCAAAAGAAACACGCCGGAATCCCCCCAGTGTTACGCTGTATTAGCACGTCAAGAGCGGAGTATCAATAACTCCCCAGCATTCTTACGTACCCCTATACAGAGGAACCGGGGCGATTTCTACCATCGCCTCGGCGTCTACGCCTCCGAGCGGGATCGGCTCTTTCCCGATCCCGTTCCGCAGCCTCCTTCCGAATCATAACTGATTCACAGAAGAAGGCTACCGCTTTCCATTCGTCCTCTCCCGTAAGCATCGCCGACAAAACAGACGACAGGGAGAGGTTATACCCGATCCGGCTGATCAGTGTCTGCCGGTCTGCTACCCACGCAGCACACTCTGAAAGCGTGTGTGTTGCGGAATCCTCGTTACTGCCATCGCAGTGGTGACAGTTCGCCGTCCCCGGTAAACACCCGTGCCCGGTGATTACTTGTGTAAGTCTGTAGGTGAGTCGACCATGTTTACGGTTCATCCAGTCTTCGAAGACCGGCAGGATTGCTTCGACGATACGTTTTTGCGCATAAGGCTCTTCAAGCAGCCTTGAATGCCAGGTCGTGAACGCATTTTGTCGTTCCTGCCGTCTTATTGCCACCTCGAGCGCCATTGTGGGCTGACCATTGCCCGCCTGGCGGACTATACGAATTAAGCTGTAAACCTTTGCATCCAAGTCCGCCAGTATATCCAAAGGCGGAAATCTTGCCAGAAGTGTCGCCGCCTCAAAGGATATAGTACGGTATCCTCGTACGATTCTGATGGCCATCTTGCGCTGCAGTCGATAGAATTTTGTTCTGCAGCGTCGTACGCGCAGTCTTTGCGACCAAATAGGCGCTCCGTAGAGGGCCATACATCGTACGACTCCTGCATATAGACGGCGAACTTCTTCGCTTGGCCCCCCAATATTAGGTAGTAGTCTATGCATGGCACCCGCTACCCTCTCAATACGGGGGGCCAGGCGCTCGAAGTGTTCTTCGAAGCCCCATCGACTGTCCAGGATGAGCCCCAGGTACTTAATGAACCGGCCCACACGAACTTCCGACCCACCCACGCGGATAAGCGAGTTAGGTGGTTCCCTGCCCCGTGGTAGTTTATGGAACCATAACGCCTCAGTTTTATGAGGCGCTATTTGGAGGCCTAACTCGCGTATTTTAGTAACGACGACTGCCACACCACGCTCAGCGAGTTCTATGGTCCTCTCGAAATTCTCCCCGTCGGCTATCAGTAGCGTGTCATCAGCATAGCAAATAATGTTTACACCGTCGGGGAGGTCGACACGCAGAACTGCGTCATATGCGATGTTCCAAAGAAGAGGGCCTAAAACAGACCCTTGTGGAACGCCGCATTGTACCTCCCTCCTGTTTAGCCGCCCATCCTGTCCGATGTATTGTATATACCTGTCACGCAGGTACGCCCCGACTATGGCCTGCAAGTAGTATGGGACGGAATGATGAGCCAATGCCCTTCTAATGGCAACCCATGGCAAGGAGTTGAAGGCGTTAACAATATCCAAACTTATCGCCAGCGCCACTCCACCCCGGGGCCAACATGCGTCAGGTGTCGATTGAGACGAGCAGCAACTATCCTTTCGAATAGTTTACCCGCCTCGTCTAACAAACATATTGGACGATAAGCAGAGGGAGAAACCGCAGCTCTACCTTCTTTCTTCAAGAGGACTATTTTAGCCTCTTTCCAGGCTCCAGGAAATGTAGCAGTACGTAGGCAACTGTCAAACAGGTACCTTAACCTGTCCCCTAACGCAGATAGAGCTAGCGCCCAAGCCCGGGCAGGTATTCCGTCAGGACCTGGCGCTGTATTTCGGGCACTCGAGCGGCGAACGGCATGGTTGAGCTCCTGCTCAGTCACGCTTAGTTCTTCCGACCAGTCCGATGGCGTTACTGAAGGAACCATGGATGTCCCTTGGCTCACTGGGAACAGACCGGATATTATCTGTTCTAACAGGTCTGGATCTAGGGTTTCTGTTAGTGGAGGCATCCATGGTCGGAGCTTACCTAACACCATCTTATATGGACGTCCCCATGGATCCCTATCAAGACTCTCAAGAAGCTCATGCCAAGACCGACATTTTGCATTTTTGATAGCGGCCTGAAGCGCCATCGTAGCCACTCGGTACTCCCTGTATGTTCTTTCTACCTCTTCAGTTGAAGATCGCCTTCTCCTTCGGGCTCTAGTATACTGGCGTCGATTACGTAAGCAGACAGTGCGCAGTTGCGCAATTTCTGGCGACCACCAATATACAGTGCGTCGATTGGCGGTCTTGACCCGAGGCATTGACGTGTCGCATATTTTCGTCATTACACCTCGGAACCAATATGCCTCGTTTTCTGGGTCGGTAACTATTAAATTACAGCTTAGGGGCCAGGATGTAATATTGGCAGCGGCCTGGAGCAAATCTCGATTCATCCGCTTGAGGGACCAACGTCGCTGTAAACTATTATACCTACGATCGGAATCGAAGCCGGGATGACGCAGGGCTACATCAAACAGAATATGGCGATGGTCGGAGAGTGTAACTATCTCTTCTGCAACTCGCCATCCCGATATCAGTCCAATAGCGGAGGCAGTCGCCCATGTGAGATCTACAATTGATTCCCCTTGCCATCGCACACATGTACTCACAGACCCTCTGTTTATGAGTCGAAGATCAAGTCCCGCTGCCCATTCCTGTAAAGCTTCTCCTCTTCGATTGTCTCTACGGTTACCCCAAACTCTAGAATGTGCATTAAAGTCCCCCATCACGATCAGTGGACGAGGTGAACATCTACGAATGCAGTTGGCCACGCCATCCAGGTAGTCTTCATAGTCAGAAATAGACGTATTAGGAGATATATAACAGCCTACAATGGCCAGGGCACCCCACTGCACAGCAACAAATCCCTGTCCTTTTTCCAATAAAGAGCAGATTGGAGATCTGTCAACACTACCCCAATAGATGGCTACGCAACCCTGCTCGTCGCCAAACCATCTAGGATGAATCGGGACAAGATAGGGCTCCGCAACCACTGTTATGGCAACCGACCACTCCGCAATGGTTTGCAGTAGCAGGTTCTGCGCATTGCGACAGTGGTTCACACATACGTATGCCTAGGTATAGAACATGTAACATGATTAATGCACACTCTGAAAGTAGTTTGTTCATAATAAGCGACTGAATCGATATCAGCAATTTTGTAATAGGCAATTTTTTTTCCAAAATTAATGAACACTCAGGTAAATAATAGTCACCCTTTAATTTTACGTTCAAGGCAAACGAAACTGAAACATAACTCGATGCGATAAAGTCTTTTTTAAATGCAATAATAAACGAACACTTTAAAAAATCAAATACTTAATTAAAATTACGAACTTTATGTAAAAAATTAGTACAACTAATTTCATAAAAAACAATATTTATATTCATCGCAGTCTAATTTCAATATATGAATTATGATTGCAATAATATTTTTAAATTGGGGTGTCTGAGGATGTGCGTTATTCCCGTTACACGTAGTATATAATATTATGTTGTATTTATATACTTACATAGATTGGTACATATTATTATCATAATATATCGATCTCTAAACCTACAACCGCCTTAATAACAACAAAGTTTCTTAATAAGGAGCTCGGAACTTTCCCGCTCGGAGCTATCAACAAAAATCGTGAAAGCCGAGGGGGATATAATTAAATTATTTGTTTTTTAATTATAAATTACGCACATTCGCTAATGGACTGGGGGCTTTTAAGTTATTTTGCGCAGTTTTTACCTTTGCTTCATTAGGAGAAAGTTGGGGTGAAGTATGATTAGACAAGATGACTTGAAGAAACGTCAGGTCATTTTTACTTTTCTTTGTACAATTATTGCTCTTCTCCGAATATTTCTATACAGACTTACTAGTGGGCCCGGGCAGACGTTGTCCTGCCATAAACTGCCTTCTCAGTAGACCGAATATTCGTTAAAATAAAATCAGGTCTCAACTACAGCGCCACCTATCTGATCTAAAACTATGCTATTTTTTAACTTGGACCCAACCACACACTATTGAAATCGGCTGAGTGGTTTCGGAGTTCATCGCGGACCAATATCGTGACGCGGGAATTTTATATATTAAGGTATACTATGATCCCATGCTAGCGATAGCCTAGATGGTTGCGGCAAAGACTATCAAGATGAAATTCGTATGTTCGAAACCAGCCCACATGGCATACACCTCTAACTTTTTATCATGAGGATCAAACATCATGAGGAAACCTGCATACCTGAGAATACTCATAAGAACTTCGAAGGTATGTGAAGTCTGCCAACCCGCATTAGGCCAGCGTGGTGGACTAAGGCCTAACCCCTCTCATTAGTAGAGGAGGCATGTGCCCAGCAGTGGAAGAATGTTTAATACAGGGCTAATATTATTATTTACACTATATAGTCTATCATAGTCAACTATGAATGAAATAAAGACTCAATATTAAGAATATAAACCTTACGCCAATGACTATGATAATTTCAGCGCTGACAGCCACATTCAAACACCAGTCGAAGCGAGGTTTCTGACGCTCAAGATACAGCGTTTTTTGATGTTTTTCTTTTTTTTTGGTAAGAAAGTCAAAAATATGGCTAGAGCTGTTTTGTCCGGATGTTATAACACTTATTTAAGTATGGGATACGCGTGAATAGACTTAGTAGATTTCCAGGATTTACAGTTCGGTAGCGTAAACTTATTTAAGTTTTTTTTGTACATTATTTACACTTAAAGAAATCGTATTGAGCCAGAAAGTTTTGTAATGAAGCCATGTTTAAGATATATTTTTTATACAGCGATTACGTCAGCAGACTTTTCAGGAACTTCTTGGAAGTATACGTAATTTTCACGATTCGCGCGACAAATAGCATTTAATATAGTAGGGAGGGAATGTACCCAAACTATGTGACCCATTTTGTTTTTAATTTTTAGTCCTATCCCCCCCTCAGTGACCACCCGTATTATATGCTCAGATCCCCCGCTAGTTTTCACGTAGTAATTCATAAATATGGTTTTAAAACATTTTTTACAATCATAATGTTAAGAAAAAAAACGCCCCGGCACATGTGCGTCAGCGTTGCCACGTGTGAGTTCGAAGACTTAACCAAAACATTGTTTTTAATTATGGTTATGAGCAAGAGTTAGTGCGTAGTGGGAACATTTCACTATCTCCCTCGCTCGTGTGTAACGTAACAACTATTGCAAGCGGTGACGTCACTAGTTATATTAGATGACGTCGAGATAGCAAAAACAATACTCAATTTTATAACTATGTCGTTTGTGGTAATTCCAAAGCCGAATAAAATGACAACTAGTACTCAATACTTTTTTTATATTTAGGACGTTTTTCACAATGAATCAGCCGTATTCCAGTTTTAGAATACATGACTGGTGTTTAAATGTATTCGAATTTCGAAAATTTGCAATCATCGAATGCATACAAAATGCGTACACTCTACCTGATTATCAAATACCTATTTGTATAAGCTCACAAACAAATACCGATTGATCTGTCTGTCTGATTGCAACTTTGCTATTTTAATTTAAATACATAATGCGCTGTCCATGGATCGATTACCAGATTTCAGTTTTCTTGGGCCATTTACAATTCAGACAGCCTCCGTGGCGCAGTTGGTGAGAAGCCGGCTGTGAAACGAGAGACCGTGGGTTCGATTCCCACACCGGGACAAATGTTTGTATGACAGACAGATATTAGTACTCTGATACCCACAAGACAAGACTCGTATCTTAATGTGGGGTCGGTGCTATGTGTGTGACTGTTGGGTGTTATTTATTTATTATTTACCATCAGGTGGATTTGCTTGTTTGATGAATTCTTAATTGTTATTAACCCTGGAATGCGTTATGTGTGAACCGTGTCGCAAGAGCACGGGAAGAACTTAAAATACGATTTTCAAAAATTGTATATAAGAGAGTCACACAGTTCAAAACATAGGCAGTCATGGGGATTACCGACCGAGGTGAACTTAAAACTTTGGAATTACAGTGTTGTTTTTTGAAACAGCGTTCATGAAGAAGTAACTTTTTCGTTTATGATTGCTTGTCAATAATTATAGAACTTCATAGGCGTGCTTAATTCAAAAGTAAAACTATCTGAACGTGACAGTCACGTGGGTTCAGTGCTTTTCCCCATCCCAAAAGTGCCTAAAGAAGTTTTTTCAATAAATAAATGGCGAGTGAATCCACAAGTAAAAACTATTTACGCAATTTCACTGTCAATTTTCCAACAGAGTCGCGCTCAATCAGCTAAATTGGCTCTCGCGCCGACAACTCATCACGCTAGCGAGTATTCCAAATTCAATTAATAATTTCCAATACAGATAACGGTTTTTTTCACCTCCCTTTGTTTACACTTGGCAGTTCCGTTTTTGCACGGTAGGTGGAGCTGTAAAGTTTAATAAATGCAGTTTGCGTTCATATACTTTACTCTTTAATTGTTTTTGCAAATTAAATGTTTGCGTGCCAACAATAATAAATCTTTTCTTTCTTTTGATGTTATACATCAAAAATAATCAAAGTTACAATATAGATATTTTCAGTACATCTATATCCTCATTAAAAAGACTGTTAAAAACTAAGCCATATACATTACATAATAATTAAGTTGTATGTATCATAGTTTATGTTTTCTGTTTATCCTGTTTATATAATTTTTTGTTTCGATTCTTACTGTTTTTTTTCCTGGCACGGCAAAGTGACTGCACTGCACCTGATGGTAAGCGAAGTGAGGTCCAATTAGAGTATCGAGTAGCGAGAGACGATTAAATGATTATGTTCTGTTATCATTTTTCTGTATATTTATTATTTTTAATTAAGCAGATCTATGGTTTATACGCATGCTGTGTTCACTCTAAGAAGGTGGTACACTGTTGTATGATATTTTTGTATGTCTTAACATTGTAATATCTGTGTACAACTAGTTCAGTGAACCAAAAAAAAACCATTTAAAGTTAAATATATATTTTTATAGCTAGCTTTTGCCCTTGGTTTCACATGAGTGATTACGTTAACGGACCACAGGGGACTATCTACGCAATAAATTAGTACATCCATCATTGTGAAAATATGTTCCCAGCATGCGAATCGAACCCGCAATCACCTACAATGTCTATAACATTCTCGCAAGTGCAAGCAATAAGTTGACAGGATTTTACACAATCGGATGAACGAATCGATTAAGGCGCATGAAATACGAAGAAACAAGTTAACATCGATTTGCCAACGAACATAAATATAAAAAAAAACAAAAGAAATATAAGTCCGGTACTAGCCTTAAAAATAAATAATGGAAATAGTGAAGATGAAGGAAATTTATAACATATATTATTTTACCTAAAATGATTGCTATTATATCTGCTACATACAAAAAAATCTCTACGCAAGTTACACAATCCAACATCAGTGACAGACAGACAATGAAAAATATTTCATGCAATCTCAGGGTTGCCCTAAAGAAAATTGCGAGGGTTTATCAAGGTGATTCTGACCGAGCGAGCAGTGCCTCATTTCGGCCAACCCTTTTCAAAAGTATGACATTATCTATTTACTAGGAACTGTTTTCGCTGGCCAAACAGAAGAGCGGAAATAAGTTGGAATGTTAAGAACCGTGTACACTCTCTTTCTTCGAAGATTTTTTGATCGCACAATTTTTTTTAGTGCCTCGATAGGCAGACGAGCAGACGGATCACCTGATGGTAAGTAGTCACCGCCGCCCGTAGACTTCTGCAATGCCAGAGCACAACAAAGCCGCTGCCTACCTTGAACTCGCACTAACTACGTATTACGATATAGTGAGCAAAACACAGACTTTCGTCCAATTATTAAAACACCTACTTACCGATACCCTAGTTAAAAGTGGTACGTACTGCGTAGACGAAATTGATCAGTTCGAAATCCGAAAATACTGGTTATCAACAACAAATACAGACCCGAAGCAAAGATCTGTCTGTCACACAATCATTTTTCTCAGTGTGGGAATTGAATCTACTACCTCTCGTTTTACAACAGACTGCTGCGCCATGAAGACGATTCATTATTTTATGCGATATTAATACCATTATTCAGTGTTCATGAGTTATATCATGACCAAATACAAAACACCATTTATAATGATATTGAGTTTTTCTATCTAGAAATTCCTCAGTATTATTAGTATTAGCCTGGAGTCTGGAATATGTGCCCGGTATGGCGGTAGGCTCGCCCCCTATCACACTATGGGACCGAAATTCGGCGAAAAGTGGGTGTATTGGTTACACCTCTGCCTACCCCTTCCGGGATCACAGGTGTGAGTGTATATGTATGTAAGTTTACCATTTATAACTCAATGTCTAACCAATGTGTAATATACTTATGACTTCATAAGCCTGCCGCCGAAAAAACAGTTGAAAGAGAACCTGATATACACCCATTGTGCCTCATAATTAATAGCTTTCAACACGTAATATATTACTGGAAATTTCAGCTTCTGTCGTTTCATTTGGTTTGGGAACAGTCGTAATATACTTGCTTGGTAATATATTTTCAGCGAATACTTTTGCTGCCTCATTACACTACGCAGATGTATTTTTAACCGACTTCAAAAAAGGAGAAGGTTAACAATTCGTCGGAATCTTTTTTTTTATGTATATTACCCGATTACTCGAAGACGCCTGGACCGATTCGAGAAATTCTTTTTTTGTTTAAAAGCGTATACTTCCCATGTGGTCCCATTGGCACCAAGTGAGGATCTGATGATGGGATCTCAGAAAAATCAAGGAAAAACAAATTTTATAGTGACGCTTAATATGTTTTTTATTGAAGTCGGTGTACTTTTTATGAATAAAAAAACTTTTACTTATTAACATATTCAGTCTCGCTGCTGGTTTATGTTTTTTTTTTCATCCTGGAAAGGCAAAGTGACCACAGTGTACCGGATGGTAAACGCAGTGCAGTCAACACAATCATGCCGGCCGCTATGTAGCTTCTTCACACTACGCCATGGGGAAAAGAGGCGAAGAAGCGGTCGAGTCGAGGTCGAGCTGTCTAGCGTCAGAGTACTTAGAAGGCCGCAACACGGCCAAACATCCTACCCCAACTCTAGACCCCCGACAAAAACCGGATTTACACTGGCTGATTCCGGGACGCGATACACTTGCGGGTGCCACTATGGCAGGTTTTACACCCTGAGTACCTACGGTGGTCGCTATCTGGGTGGATATGAATATCCTACCACCAGCAAATGTTTTTCTAAATGTATAAAAAACCATACCTTTATATGAATGGCACTCTCGCGACTCGATACTCTAATTGGACCGCACTGCACTTACCATCAGGTGCAGTGCGGTCACTTTGCCGTGCTGGGACAAAAAAAATGCAGCAAAAAAAAAACAATTATATATTGATAAACAACATGATGATCTTACAAAAGGAATAAGTAAAAGTTTTTTTATTCATAAAAAGTACACAATTATGCGTCACTATAAAATTTGAGGGTTGCCCTTGATTTGTCTGAGATCCCATCATCAGATCCTGACTTGGTGCCAATGGGACCACCTGGGAAGTATACCCTTTTAAACAAAAAAAGAATTTCTCGAATCGGTCCAGGCGTCTTCGAGTTATCAGGTAACATACATAAAAAAAAAAGTTTCCGACGAATTGTTAACCTCCTCCTTTTTTGAAGTCGGTTAAAAAAAGAGAAGAAAACAAAACTAGGAAAAATAGTTGAAAGTATATAGTTAAAATTGACTACGGTTGAAACAAAAATCAAATCAAATTACGTTCCTGTACATGTTTCAATTCAGGACGCTGGACTTGCGGTGTCTATGTAATCAAGTATGTAGTATAGTGAAATTACTGTAATCTTTCGTGAGCCCTTTGTAATAGTGCCTTGGATTCATTAACGTGTACGGCTTAGAGGGGCTTTGCAAGGGTGTTGTGTGTAGGCTGGTTATTGATTACAGCTCCTATCATGCAATTTTGGATATTGACTTCAAAGGCGAAATCGAAGTCTGCTGACTGGCTGAAAAACAATATTTTGTATTTATAAAACTTAATTATATTATAATAACTTAATTAATTAATGTCTTTTAATACTGTCGGTAGTTTTTTAATTTGAACTCATTAAAATGTGGCGGCAAATCGTTTTTACTCTTATTTATAATTTATTATTTCATCCTAAAATGGTATCATATAAACATGTAAATGTAAAACGAAATTTTACAAGAAAAAAACTAAGATTATTCCAATTCTCAATACTAAATGAAAATAAATTAAAAAGTCTTGAGATTGCCATTTTCCAACGAAAGACAAAAAACAGTCTTCACAAAAAAACAAATAAAGACCAATTTAAATTGATGTTTTCACCTCATTGCCCTTCAAAAACAACTAAAAACGACTCAGTAAGATACCATCTATTTCATGAGACGAAAAACAAAATAGAAACACAAAACTCGCCCAATTTGGACCATAACCATTCAAATTGCAACCGACACAGGAATCCGAAAATATGACTGCAAATTGATTTTACCAAACAAACTCTATCATTTTACACAAATACCGACTTTATTACTCATCGCAGAAGTCATATAATTGACAGTTGAATATTAGCACTCGTAGGGGGATGAGCAGAAATTATTTCAGAAGTGGTTTTAGGGAATTTGAACTTTGTGCTGTATTGTTAGGGTTGGGAATGTGTTTGTGGATGTTTGTAAAGGAAAGGCAGCTACCAGAGAAGTATAGTTCGCTCTCGAATAATCGATAGCTGACGTCTGGCCCTCCTCCCGCACAGGTGGTCCCTCTCTCGACGTTTGTTAAGAGGAGTTTCCACTGCTAAGAATATTAATTGCAGTATATTATTCTATTTTGGTTTAGATAAATATGGCAAGATTCACAAAAATTTATTAGTGTATGTTTAGACAATTACAGTCATAGGTTCTTACCTCGGTATTTCTAGTCATTTTATATATAGGTACATTACAAAGGCCTTCCTCCTTTTCTGTTTACGTAAGTTGCTTTGTAAAACATTTTAAACATTATTATGTACCAAACAACTGATCAGACAAATATTTTGTTTTATGTACTCATTGTTTATGTCTGGAGATTATGGCCAAATAAAAGATTTTCTTTCTTTCTTTTTATAAGTCATTCCAGATGCAGTTGAACATGATCTGGACTGCGTAGATAATGGCACCCCCACGGTCTGGTGGTGGAACAGCAGCCCCTTTTCGACAGCAAATTACGTAATTCAATTTACAACTAAACAAAAATGTTAAATTAAAAGATATGTAAATGATATTTATTTTACTAGTGTATTACTTATAATGTTTGGTCAATTATGTTTTAACACTATATTGTTTCTAATTTTTTTTTATTATAAACAGCAATCATGTATTACAATACTTAATTATATGAATAATTAGCAATACCATTTTGAAATCTGCGATACCAAAGTGAAACGACACCGACTTAATCTTATAATGTAATCTCCTACAACAATACTTGGCAATTTTGACGGACTTTTCAATTCTTACAACACATAATGGTTACTTATGTTTACGCGAATATTATACATTGAAATGAAACTAATTTTGCGAATTTTATTCGGATTCAGTTCGCCCAGTGACCATAAAGGCTGAAAGCTTCCGAACCGTCGAGATTAAAAAAAAAGTTAAATAAACCGCGATAGAAAAATTAGTTTAATTACAACCTAACAACATTTTTTTTTACTAGCCCTGTATTAAACATTGTCCCACTGCTGGGCACGGGCCTCCTCTACTAATGAGAGGGGTTAGGCCTTAGTCCACCACGCTGGCCTAATGCGGGTTGGCAGACTTCTCATACCTTCGAAAAACTCTCAGATATGCAGGTTTCCTCACGATGTTTTACACATAACAACATATGTTTACCAATTACTAACTTACTTTCATAGCCTCCAGCAAACGGGTGTCTATCTGGTTGTCAAACGAGAAGTTGCTACTGCGATTCTTTGAGAGAAACGTTTGTGGGATCCTCAAATATTTGTTTCAGGTCTGGGTGTTGTGAGACAGTATCTCTCGTCGAAACCCACCATACTGTTGTAGCCTAATATGACCCGGGACTATGTGTGTGCTATTTATATTCAGTCTCAATCCGCCTGGAGACAGCAAAAAACGCACATGCAATTTGTCGTAAAATCGCAGGATCCACACCTCACCTTAACAAGCGCACAGACGGGCGTCTAACAAGGCTTTTGCATCAATGAACTGCGTGTAGTACAGTGTTGCGCCGGTAATTGGGCTTTGTATCGCGTCTGCATTGTTTTATAACAAACTTCTCCTTGTATCGGTGCTGTAAACATTGTACATACAAGATTTATTTTGATTGGAAATTATTGCTAAAGGGGAATACTATTTTAGGTTGTTTATATTTCAATCAGCAGAATTTCAGCAAAATGGAAACTAAAATGTCTTACCTTCGTTCTCAGAACAACCCTTTAAGTACAGCTGTCAATAGCAGTTGCTAAACTAAATTGGAAATATTATTAGCACTAGCTACAGAACCCGTTGACTAAGAAACAGTTTAATCATCGCCTTCGTAATAACTCAAAATAACCAACGACAAGAGTTGAACGGGCTGTAGAGACAAATGCTGTAGATCTTCTTGAACTACCGGGCACATTGATTGTAAAAGTGACGTGCATTTATTGTTATTTTATCTGTATATATAAAAGAAGAAACTGACTGACTGACTGACTGATCGATCAACGCACAGACTAAACGGCTGGGGTTAGAGACTTGAAATTTGGACAGTATGTACCTTTTATGACGAAGGCATCCACTAAGGAAGGGTTTTTGGAAATACCACCCCTAAGGGGGTAAAATAGGGGATGATAGTTTGTATGAAAATCCTTCATTTTTGAAGTTAAATGCATGAAAATTGGTATTTTGTAGTGTATACTTTTTGTCTCAAACATGACCTCCACGCGGGCGGAGCCGCGAGCAACAGCTAGTTGTTAATAATCACATGCTTTAATGGCGTATAGTAGCGTATAATAGCTTAGAATTCGTTGGCCTCCTTCGGCCTTCTTCTGTATCCAGCTTGATCAGATTGTTGCCCATGCTATCACTGCGCACTGCCTCCCACCATAGCAGCTGCCATGACGTCTATTCTTAAGGTCACACTAAAAATTGCCTCGGTGGCGCAATTGTCATTGCGCATGCGGAACGACTGATGTGGTAAGGTCTCGGGTTCGATCCCCGAGTCGGATAAAGTGATATTGGGTTATTCTATTTAGAAATACTCAGTATCAGCCCGGAGTCTGAAATTGAGCCCTGTGTTGCGATAGGCTCGATCCTATCACATTATGGGACCGTAATAAATTCGGCGAAATGTGGTTGTACATTTCACCTCTGCCTACCCCTTCGGGGACTACGGGTGTGAATGTATATGTATATATTAAAAAAAATCCAAAGCCGCACATACCCCGTGGCGCTGTCATGCGCTGTCTCTAGCGCGGTCTGAATCACGGCGAACGCTGTTGAATGTAAGAAGTGGTTTTGTGCCCGTGAATTCACCAAACGGCTCAACGTAAGACCAGCACTGGTTATTTATCAGTACACGCTCAGTTGACGCCATATTCGTTATAAATATAAGCATGTTGATTTTTTTAATTTGTAGTTTGGTTTTAATTTACTGCTTATAATGAATAAAATATTTCTTTCTTTCTTCTTTCTCTAGTCTGTCGTCTAAAGTAAAGGAGGTACCATGGTGGAAATTTTAAAAGTCCCTTATCTATAGGGCAGGCGATGCCAGTCAGAGTTGTCTATCTGGCATCTCGTTTAGCAGCCGGCGAAATTCATGCATGCGCACGCTCGATTTCAGCGATGTGACACCATGACTAAGAATTATGATATTAGAATGAATTTAAAAAATCTAAGTTTACCTAATAATTTTAACCCGTTTTCACTGACTATTGCTTAGCTTTAGTTGACTCCTAACGCCAAACACATACGAGCATTATGTAATTAACTTTTGTTAAAGTATTTATATCTTGAAATAAAACTAATGTTACGAATGTTATCGCCTTTATTTTACTTTATTTATGTGTAAAATTTATATCATCAAATATTTAAACTCATTTTCAATAATTTGATTATGAATACAAATCAGAAAAGTACGCAATGTCAATATATTTTTATGTTGGTGTAACTAACGTTAAGCACAGCTTGGTGAAAACGATTATGCATACCAAGCTTAAAGCGTACTTAAATAAAAACACGAACAGGAGAAGACAATTCGCAACGCTCGCATGCGATAATACAAAAAACAATTTACGTTGAACAATAAAAAAACATAAAGAAAATATATAACCAATAAACGAAAGAAACTGACACGTTTAATCTTGATCATCAGACGCAGATGTTCCCGGCAAAATGTTCGGTAGGTGATATAAAAATAACAGAAGCGCAATAATTCTAATTTAAAGGGAGTTGAGAAGTTCTATGTAAAGGGTCTTCGCTATAGCGAGGTCTTGCGATGCCTTCGTTCGTTTAAAACGCAACCTTTTAAAACGTTTAGTTTTCATTTAGAAATTTAATTTTTTAAAATAAGAGTTTCAGTATGTAATGGTTTTACTTATCAATTACGCTGTGAGATTAAACTTTTGAAGTAATGTTTGCATAAACATATCTATAATTTGTAAATGATTGAATTAATAACATAATCTTACCAATGTTACACTATTATTTAGACTACAACATCTATGCTAATGACCAATCAATATAATAGTCTGATTTACACTGAATAAGGTCAGCTGATTCAAAGTAAGGTTGACTGTGGAGAATGCCTTTGGCATTAAGTCCGCCTATATACCTTGTATATAAAGCGTATAAATAAAGAAATTATTGGTTACTTCCGGCTGGTATAGTTTTTGACGAAAAGTCAACATTAAAAGTACACTGGCTTCAATAAAAAAAGAAATTATGCGTCCCTATAAAATTTGAGGGTTGCCCTCGATTTTTCTGAGATCCCATCATCATATCCTGACTTGGTCCCAATGGGACCACCTGCGAAGTATATAATATTAAACAAAAAAAGATTTTATCGAATCGGTCCAGGTATCTTCGAGTAATCGAGGAACATACATAAAAAAAAGATTCCGACGAATTGAGATCCTGCTCCTTTTTCTGGAGTCGGTTAAAAATATAACTACACTGTACTTATTACTAGGTTTAATATAGCTCCTAAACCGCGCCAGTGCTATAAATAATTAATAAGAAGTCAGTTAAACTAATAAATAATTGCATTAATGCAATACAGTCTAGGGATGTTATGGAGCTCCGTAACCGTAACCGAAACTATCGGATATCCGAAATAAAATTCTATCCGTAACCGTAACCGAATCTGATATAAAAGTTTCAAATAATTTCGGATTTTCTAATTGAGACATGTTATGACTGGTTTTTGTTTTTGCCCGGTCGAACCGACTCACGAGCCGCGCGCGTATCTCAATGCATTTATTATATTTATTTCTATTGTTTAGACATAGCCTGTCAGTCCTCTACTCTTGTGGGATTACAGTTACTTACATAAAATAGTACCTTATGATAAACTAAAAATTAAGCTATTTGTTTTTTACTTTTACAATTTTGTTCAAGACCTAATATCCATAACCGAAACTATCCGAAACTAACGGATAATCCGGAATAATTTCATATCCGTAACCGTATCCGAAACCTATATAATATTATTCACATATCCGTATCCACATCCAGATCCGAAATTTCAAATCCATAACATCTCTAATACAGTCACACAAATCAAATATGAGCTATGTGTTATTAGAGTCTTATTACAGACAAGATGACAAAAATTAATAATTTATAAAAAATAGTATATAATATTCGTCTTACCGAATCTTTCGTAACACCGGACATAACGTTACGTAAGTCCTATTACACTGAACTGCAAATACAGGATGGTTGTAAAACTCTTTCATTGCAAATAGGCCGTAAAGAGTGCCGGATGCGTTAGACGACTTTCGATTATCTAGAACAGAAGGAAAGGGACGGAGAGATTTGTGGATACGAAATGTAAGTATCTTGGAGGGAAGTGGCAGTTGTATCTTGTTTTTTATAATTGCCGTGTTTCTTGAGTTTATTTTTGTTTGTTTGGTTTTTGTAACCAGTACACCCATATTTCACCGATCTTATTACCGTCCTATGATGTGATAAGGGGCAAGCCCATCGCCACACCGGGCACAATTTAAGACACCGGATGATGCTGACTATTTCATGATAGAAAAAGTTTTTTAATTCATAAAAAGTACACCGACTTCAATAAAAAACAAATTATGCGTCCTATAAAATTTGAGGGTTGCTCTCGATTTTCCTGAGATCGCTTCATCAGTTCCTGACTTGGTGCCAATGGGACCACCTGTCGAACCACGTTCATAATTATAACTGCGCCACCGAGGCATTGACGTTTTTACCCATATTTAAGTAAGGATATAAATAATAATACCACTCATATGTCCCACTGCTCGACACTGACTTCTCCTACTAATGAGAGTAGTTAGGCCTTACTTCATCATGCTGAGCTACTGTGCTTTGGTGTCTACCAATATTCATATTTCTTTAACATTCTCAGGCACATTTTCTTTCATTTTCCTTCACCATTAAAGCAAGCGATAATTTACTGTGAATATACCTACGTATAAACCGCTGAAAAGTCGTGTATTCGGAACCAGTGCAAATGGCATACACCTCTGACTTCTCGAAGTTACGTGTGTATTCATTACCACTTGCTTTATGTTGAAGGAAAACATCACGAGGAAACCTATATACCTGAACGTACTAAATAGGTTTTGATTGGTGTGTGAAGTCCACCAACTGGCATTAGACCAGCATGGTGGAATAAGGCCCCTCACTAGGGAAAACCCCCGTCCAACAATGCATGTGTCTACAGAGTTGATATTATTTTTCTAATTATACTAGCTTTTTCTCGCAACTTCGCATGAGTGATATTTACGTTTAAAAGATACGCTACAACGCCATCTGGTGGTGAGTTATAGCAAAATAAGTAGTGTGAAAATATTCTCCATGTTCAAATTTCTAAGCATACCAAATGAGGACCAATTTTATTTCTGATCGGTAGAACGGTAGAGAGGTTGATGTAATGCAACGCCATCTAGTGGAGAGTTAAAATAAAATGGATGAGATAACAACTATTGCTAACTATCAACTACTTTTTGAGTGCCTCGGTGGCGCAGTTGTAATTGCGCATGCGTTACGACTGCTGTGCTGAGGTCTCGGGTTCGAGCCCCGGGTTGGGTAAAGTGATATTGACTCTTTCTGACTAGAAATATCAGTATTAGCCCGGAGTCTGGAACTTGTGCCCGGTATGGCGATAGGCTCGCCCCCTATCACATAATGGGACCGAAATTCGACGAAAAGTTGGTGTAGTGATTACACCTCTGCCTACCCCTTCGGGGATTACAGGCGTGAGTGTATATATATGTATACTTTTCGAGTTTTGCAATTTTGAATAAACCAACATATTTTTTTCTTTACTATAATCAAAACATCTCATCTCCTTCCACGAAGATTAGTCTATGACAGACTTCCCCTAAGCTCTAGGCTGCATCCCCAGGCAGTACTCGAATAAGAAAGGGTAGTTTTACAGCGCACGAGGGAAAACTTTACGTGTTAGAGGCCAGTCTAACTTCCACCCCTTATTTTGGGGTCCGTAGCTATGATACTGCTAGGGCAGGGCCGTATTAGGGATCAGTGTGGGGGGTAGGTATGTAGAGTACAATCGACAACTTTATACTAGAAATATAAGGAAATAGTCACTCTCTTTTAAAATGTTTAATAGGATATAATACAGATTTTTTTTAATTATTATTAATTAATTAAATTTGGAATTAAATTAATTGATTGAATTGTTGATTAAATTCAATATAAAACACAAAAAATATTATTGTATTATTTAAATAAAAATACGTACTTTAACAAATTTTTATGTCTGAAAATTTGCCATTTCGAGTCCATCTCTGCCCAAAACGGACTCACGTTTCAGGAATTTTCACCGCGTAAAGCTGTAGGTATGTAGTTATGTTTATTATCATGAGGGGCAATCATTCGAGATACGCACTAGAGTAGGACCATGGGATCTTGCGTGAGTTTTGGCTTGTGTTTTGTATGACACAGCAGGCCAGCATGGTTGTGTTAAGTAGCGGGGGACTCATGTCTCACGCTACTTGATACTTTAACTGGACGGCACTGCACTTACCATCAGGTGGTCACTTTGCCGTGCCAGGATAAAAAAAAGGATCTTATGTAAGTTAGATGTTACTAGGCGTTTCAACTGCAGTCGATCTATGTAAGTAAATATGTGGGAGCGTCATGAATACAGGTGCCGAATTAAATTTGCTAATAACTATATTTGGCGATCGGACAGGAATGAGTAAGCCCTGTCACAGCCTCGCCATGATCCCCGGTCGCCGACAAATATATATAAGCGAAATACCACTGACTCATCACGAGATCTCTGAAACACCTTATCTCTATACACCTGATTGACTTGAAATTTAGCATAGTTAGTTATTCATTTCGCGATGTAGATGCTAAGAACGATTTTTGGAAATTTTACCCCTAGGAGGGTGAATTTGGTGTAGACGGTGTTCTGACTGGAACATATGCACGGCTCAACCATTGAACCCATTTTAATAAAATTTTGTATGAGGATACCTATAATCCTGAGGACGAAGTATATGACTTTATTATTCTTAAAGGGGTGAACTAGGGGATGAAAGTTTGTATGGGAATTCAGAAACCGCGAAATTCAGAATATCATTTGAGGTACTTAAGTATGAATCTGTGTGGGGCTCACCCCCATTAAATTAGGGGTGAAAGTTATCATTTAAATTACTTCTCGGGCAGGAGTAATTATTGTTTTGGTCCCACGGGATACCGACAAACTCGATCAACGCAGACTAAGTCGCGGGCAAAAGCTTGTTTTTAATAATATTATTAAAGTGGTCTATATTATTATAATATTATCTTTAAGTAACATAAAACATAAGTTTTCAAGATTTAATTTTCATTTCTATAAGCCAAATTAATTTATCCCACCAAAACACTACCAATTGTCATGACCTCTCATGTGACTTGACTGTCCGCAAAACTAATAGACGTTTGGCTCAGCGTTTAATAGATGTTTCAGACGATGACGTCACGCATGACTGATTGGTGTTTCATGTCACGTGACAAAATGCTTTATTTTTACATACTTGTTTCTTGAAAATCTTAAATAATCACATATAAATTAACAAATTGGTTTAAGTTTCGATATTAGACTGAAATCTATTATAAAAAACAAAATTCTATTATGTTTTTACTTACTGTCAACTACCCTATTTATTGTATTTCAAAACAATTTTTGTTTATAGCGTAGTCCGACAAACGAGCCAGTGGGTCACCTGATGTTAAGTGATCTCCACCGCCCATGAACATCCACAATACCGAAAGTATCATGTATACGCTGTCGGCCTTAAAGAACAGGAATAGGGATTAGGGAAGGGAAGGGGGAATCTGGACCTCTGGCAACCTCACTTACCATACGAAACGCGACAGTAAACTGTCACTTTACGTTGATTTTCTGTGAGACAATGGTACTACCCCGGTCGAGCCGGCCCATTCATGTTGTTGACAAATATGTCTACAGCGTGGCTCTACCATTATTAAAATAAATAAACCATTATAAAAATATAGTCTCTCTCTCTTTTATTATCGTTGTGTATATTTTGTAAATCAGTGAGATAAAGCTGCGATGGCGCTGAGCGATGGCGGTTATTTAGCGCCGACTCGCTGTGATTAGAAGTAATCTCTCCAAGGGAACTCACTTGCTTTTTTATTGCGTTTTATTTATTTTAACGTTAGACATTAGTTATGTTGGCTATATCATGTGTTTACTTTTTGAATTACTAAGATACCTATATATTACTCACGCCCGTAATCCCTGCAGTGGTAGGCAGAGGTGTTCACCCACTTTTTCGCTGATTTTATTACGGTCCCATAACGTACCAGTGTGTGACTGTTGGTTGTATAATAAATACACCCAACAGTCACACACTGGTGCTAGAATATTCATATCAGCCCGGATATCGACCACCGTACACATGGTGTAAAACCCGCCATAGTGGCACAAGCAAGTGTGTCGCGTTCCGGGATCAGCCAGTGTATATCCAGTTTTTGTCGGGGGTCTAGAGTTGGGGTACGATGTTTGGCCGTTTTGAGGCTTTCTGATTACTCTGACAATAGACCCTTGACCGCTTCTTCTTCACCTTCTTGCCCATGGTGTAGTGCGAAGAAGCAGGCCGACATGATTGTGTTGAGTAGTGGGGATAGATTGTCTCTCGCTACTCGATACACTAATTGGACCGCACTGCGCTTCCCATCAGGTGCAGTGTGACCCTACACTAGGTAAAACCTGTATCGTGGGTATCAAGAACTACGAGGGACTACGGTCCCACAACACCCAGACCCAAAACAAATATCTGTCTGTCACACAAATATTTGTCTCGGTGTGGGAATCGAACTCGCGTCCTCTCGTTTCGCAGCCGGCTACTTCTAGCTATTCAAAACTAAAATCTTGATTTATACAATCTAAGTCCAAAATATTTACATCTTAATTTACACATATCCCAATGTATGAAGATGAAATTCAATTAAAACGTGCTTACCAAACTTTAAACGCACGGGCCCCTCTCGTTATCTCATCCCGTCCACAAATTACATTTTAATTGTATTATAATTGAAATAACTTTATTCTAAGGTCTGATAGTAGTGATGGTATATCACTGGATATTGAATAGTGTAGGTACATTTATTGCATATATTTTCACATAAAATAACATGGACAATTCTAGTTGAAACACTTATCCACCAAGGCTCCATCTATATAATAATAATAAAACTAGCCCTGTATTAAACATTGTCCCACTGCTGGGCACGGGCCTCCTCTACTAATGAGAGGGGTTAGGGCTTAGTCCACCACGCTGGCCTAATGCGGGTTGGTAGACTTCACATATCTTCGAAATTAGTATAAGAATTCTCAGATATGCAGGTTTCCTCACGATGTTTTCCTTCACCGTTAAAGCAAGCGATAATTAACATTTAATACACACATAACTTTAGAAAAGTCAGAGGTGTATTTCGGTCCATTTGGGTTTCGAACATACGACTTTCGTCTTGGCAGTCCGTACCGCAACCAACTAGGCTATCACTACTTGTTTATTGCATATATTCTCACATAAAATAACATGGACAATTCTAGTTCAAACACTTAGGTACCACCAAGGTTCCAAGTATATACATATATAAAATCAATGTTAGGATATTTGTCCTCTATGGACTCCTTCTCTCCTCTTCTATCGTTTTTTACTTTCCTCCTCTCTATTCTCTCTCTTCTACACTCCCCTCCGCCTCTGCTCTCCTCTCCCTTTTTTCCGCATCTCCACCACTCTTGTTCCCTCTTCCCATCGCTCACGTAATTCTTAATTATATCTTAGTTCCAATTGCTTTTCCCAATCTTGGTTGTTGCATTTGTCTTTTTATGAATAATAATAAATGCATAGAGTAATGTTATTGAGGTAAAATATTTCAGAAAACTTATGTGACATGATAATTTGCTAGATATCTAAATCCTCTGCCTTGTCTGCTTCCATAATCGTTTAAAGCAGACCCTTCACCCATGATTCTTCTGGCATTGTGCAAGTTTATGGATTATTATTGCTCGCGGCTCCGCCCGCGTGAGGGTCATGTTTGGGAAAAAAGAATACAGTACAAAATACCGATTTTCATGCGTTTAACTTTTTTTTTTTTATACCACGTTGGTGGCAAACAAGCTTACGGCCCGCCTGATGGTAAGCGGTTACCGTAGCCTATGGACGCTTGCAACACCAGGAGTATCACATGCGCGTTGCCGACCCTTCAAAATCCTATTTACTCCCTTCTTGAAGAACCCCATACTGTAGTCCCCTTCGAAAACCTTGGCAGGGAGCTCATTCCACGTTCGGAGTGTTCGCGGGAGGAAATTCCTCTGAAACCGCGCTGTGCGCGACCATTTAGGTTCCAAAGTGTGAGGATGAACTCCCTGTCGCTGGCGAGCGGTGCGATGGTAGAAAGTGGCCGTGGGCATCATGTCAAACAATTCCTCGGAACACAACCCATTATACAAACGGTAGAACACACACAAGGAGGCTATGTCTCTCCTTAGACTTAGAGGCTCGATACCGTTTGTGAGTTTGCGATCGTCAACGATTCTCACAGCTCTTCTTTGAACCGAGTCAAAAGGACCAAGCTGGTATTGAGGTGCTCCCGCCCAGAGATGACAGCAGTACTCCACATGGGGCCGGACTTGCGATTTGTATAATAGCAGTCTTTGCCGCGGAGTGAAGTACCTCTTCGCTCTGTTTAGCACACCGAGTTTTTTAGACGCCAGCTTGACCTAACTAACTTAACTTCAAAAATGACGGATTTTCATACAAACTTTCTTCCCCTATTTTACCCACTTAGGGGTAAAATTTCCAAAAACCCTGAAATACATGTTTTTATTTTTTACTAAAAGGCCAAATACTAATTTTCATGAATTTTACTTAAAAAATTACGATTTTTTATACTAACTATCATCCCCTAATTTACCCCTTTAGGGGTGGTATTTCCAAAAACCCTTCCTTAATGGATGCTTACGTCATAAAAGGTACCTACTGTTAAAATTTCAAGTCTCTAACCCCAGCCGTTTTGGCTGTGCGTTGATCGATCAGTCAGTCAGTTTCTTCTTTTATATATACCGATGGAGATCATTTAACACCAGATGACCCGCTTGTACGTTTGACGGGCTATGCCATAGATCTATATTTTCCTTACATCATGTGCTTTACAGAAATTAATGGTATTATGCGCGTATATATTCATAAGATGTCATTGGATTTTACTTAAAAATAATTGCTGCTAAAACCACTCATAAATAATTATATAGAATCTTCTATCCGTATACATCACTAGCCTCCTAAAGTGGAAGGGGGCTTCCGCAGAGAGCTGACCGGAATTCCGTTTGATCACGGAATTAATAGATTTGCTCTCTTGGGTCCGTGGGTAATTGGGACCAAGTTTGCTTATCCTTACGGTCGATTGTGTATGTTTAGGTATCCACTTTAGTGTGTGAGAACATTTAAAATGTGTGCCAAATAAATGAAGATCAATATCTCGTATTTAATTGACGCAACTTAATTAAAATATTTTGAGCTGTTCTAATTTAATTTTTAAATCGTATGTATGTCATGTATGACAATTAAATTGTTTGTCCAAATATTGTTAATCGGTGTTCGAAGAGCAATGTTAGAGTTTCTTGCCCGTTCTTCTCTAGCGAAACTGCATTCCGAACTGGCGGTAGAGTAAAAGATTGATTGAAACTAAATAATGTATAGCATTGACTGCCTCGGTGGCGCAGTTGTAATTGCGTATGCGTTACGACTGCAGTGCTGAGGTCTCGGGTTCGATCCCCGGGTCGGGTAAAGCGATATTGGGTTTTTCTATCTAGAAATTCCTCAGTATTAGCCCGGAGTCTGGAATCTGTGCCCGGTATGGCGATAGGCTCGCCCCCTATCACATTATGGGACCGAAATTTGGCGAAAAGTGGGTGTACTGGTTACACCACTGCCTACCCCTTCAGGGATTACAGGCGTGAGTGTATGTGTGTGTAATGTATATTTCATGGAATCAATAAATATTTGATTTTATTTGTGTGACGATCGATGGCTGGCCGAATTGAGAATTGAGTGAGATTATATAAAAGTTTTTTTATTCATAAAAAGTACACCGACTTCAATAAAAAACAAATTAAGCGTCACTATAAAATTTGATTTTCCTTGATTTTTCTGAGATCCCATCATCAGATCCTGACTTGGTGCCAATGGGACCAACTGGGAAGTATACCCTTTTAAACAAAAAAAGAATTTCTCGAATCGGTCCAGGCGTCTTCGAGTAATCGGGTAACATACATAAAAAAAAAGATTCCGACGAATTGTTAACCTCCTCCTTTTTTGAAGTCGGTTAAAAATAACTAAACAATTGTATTTATCCGTGTGCATATAAAAAAAATTGTGTGTGTATGCAATTCACATATAGTAGAAGTAAAACTTCAGAAAAGTAAGCTTCGTAATACGCAGTCAAATAGACGCATGTTAACTTACAAAAACATGAATAAAAAAATATTGACATAAACCCAGAATATAAAATATTGTGTAATGTATTCTATCTCATTCTCTCGCCTGCTTTCAGGACGGCATGATTGTGTTGAGTAACGAGGGGAAGATTGTCTCTCGCTACTTGATACTCTAACTGGATGGCACTGCGCTTACCATCAGGTGCAGTGCGGTCACTTTGCCATGCCAGAATTTAAAAAAATAGACGTTGTCAATTTCTTAGGTAAGCTCTACCTAAAAGTCTAGAATTGGACAAGGAAGTAGCTGGAGAAATACTTGGTTGGAAGCTTCCAGCATGGCAGGCGTTACTGCTGCACCGTGTACTGCCTTCTTGCGGAGGGCTTATAGTGTACCTGACAGTATTGTGTGTGACTTTACACTAACTCTAGACTGGCATTATTGATCACTAGATGTTGCTCGCGGCTCCGCCCGCGTGGAGGTTATTTTTGGAAGGAAAGTTATATCTATATCTATGGAGGCATCTGAAACTATTCCACCTTTCTATATTTTGCTATCCCATAGGATTTGTGCATTTTTCCGGGATAAAAAGTGGCATATGTCATTTTCTGATCCCTAAACTACCACTATGCAAAAAATCATGTCGATCCCTTGCTCTGGGAAAAACTAAACTATCCCACGGAAACTATACATTTTTCCGGGATAAAAAGTAGCCTATGAGCTATTCCAGACTATAATCTATCTCTGTGCCAAATTTCAACCCGATCCGTCTAGCCGTTGCAGCGTGATCGAGTAACAAACATCCATCCATCCAAACTTTCGCATTTATAATATTAGTAGGATTATAGTTATAAAATCCATAAAATTTCGTCAATCGATAAATTGCTATAGGGATGTACATTTTCAACACATTTATGAGGGAAATATATAAAAATTTCGCCGATGCCATCTAAGCTTACAGGCCTTCCTCCCACCACCCGCCTCCCTACAATAAAACTGGTATTTCAAACATGTCATGTAATAAACTTAAAAGTCGCTCGCCAAGGTAAGACGTGCACCTAAGAACATTCACAGATAGTAAAGATAAATTTATTAAGTTATTTATTTCAAGTTGGTCTTGCACAGCTGACTATTCATAATATAGCCAATATATTACACCAAGCAATACGTCAATTACAAAGAACGCAGAATATAAAACAATACGCAAAGAGTAATAAATTAGAATTTCATGCAAAATTAAATTAGAGATAAAAACTAAAAAAAATGGTGTAAAAATAGCAGTGATGGCCTAGTTAGGAGAGGACGGCAGCGATACGAAAGTCGTAGATTTGAAATCATCTTACACTTCAGACTTTTTACAGTTACGTTTATTTAAATGAATACACCCAACAGTCACACATAGTACTGACCCCACACTAGGTAAACCTGTAACGTGGGATCAACAACTACGAGGGACTACGGTCCCACAACACCCAGACCCGAAACAAATATCTGTCTGTCACACAAACATTTGTATCAGTGCTGGATTCGAACCCACGGTTTCTCGTTTCACAGCCCGCTACTCGCCCGCTGCGCCATGGCTGTCAGTTTTTATTTTAATATCATATAATACATATAAGAATTTTAAAGTTATGTGAAGTCTACCAACCCGCATTAGGCCAGCGTGGTGAACTAAGGCCTAACCCCTGCCGTTAGAGGAGGCCCGTGCCCAGCAGTGAGACAATGTTTAATACGGGGCTATTATTATATATAATGCATATATGAATAACTGCAACCATTAAAATGTTTTTCTCCTTCAAATGTCTAAGTAGCATTTTTTTTATTCTGGCATCCAATTAGAGTATCGAGTAGCGGGAGACAATCTATCCCCCGCTACTCAACACAGTTATGCCGGCCTGCTTCTTCACACTACTCCATGGGGCTAGAAGAAGATTATTTTGGGGGTTATTGTCACTCGCGTCCGTGGGCTTTACTCTAGTTCCCCTACACGTGACCCCTGGGTAGTGCTAAATGAGTGACACATCTTACTGGTGGTAGGCTTCGGCCGTGGCTAGTGACCACCCACCGGACAAAGCCGTGCCGCCAAACGGCTTGCCGTGTTCCGGCGCGATGTTCGGTGATGCCATTTAGGGAGACGGGTCGGAATAGTTGCTGAATGCAGTTGGGCTAATCTGACGCAAGTTGATAACGCCGCATTGGGAGACTAGTCGTGGAGGGTAGCGGGATCCGAGGCACGGTGCACCGCTGGCCGACCGCAGGTAGTTGGGGGCCCAAGTAGTGTGCTAGCCACACACGAAAGGCTGCCCCGCCAACTGACGAAAAATCCCGGGATGCGCCATCGTGCCGGTCGGCGACCGGATGAGAGGGCCCGATGGACATCCCGGGGGGGCTCGGGCGTCCCCGCAGTCTCCAGACTAGTCCCCCTTCTGTGTGGTATTTCATCTTGTGTCTGAAAGTTAGATGCATAAAGTCTCGTTCCACTGCCGTCTTTCTACCTTCATTCGCTCTTCCAAAAACAATGAAAAGTAAAACGAATAAGAGAACGTTTCCACAGCGGCAGCACTCCCTCTCACTAAAAGTGCACCTTACCAACATCCGAGGATTGCACTCAAATCTCGTCGCGGTCCATCACCACCTGGAGACTGAAAGACCCGCTCTCTTATTCCTCTCAGAGACGCAGATAAGATGTCCGTCTGACGTGGCGTACCTTTCATACCCAGGGTTTACTCTGGAGCACAATTTTAAGCCACATGCGGGTGTGTGCTTGTACGCCCGTGATGACATCTGTTGTCGGCGTCTCCGTTATCTTGAAGATCCCAGATTCTCTGTTATTTGGGTACTGGTGGATACAGGAATTGAGAAAATTCTTTATTCCTGTGTATACCGGTCGCACAGCGGAGATCAGGAGACTACTAGGCTCACATTATACCTTAGTGAGGCGGCGGATGCGGCACAAAGGCGGTACCCTTATGCCCAATTAGTACTACTGGGGGACTTTAATGCCCACCACCAAGAGTGGCTTTTCCCATACCAGTGTACCGACCATGCTGGGAGAGAAATGCGGAAGCTAGCGCTGACGCAAAATCTCACCCAGTTGGTCCAGGTGGCAACAAGGGTCCCGGATGTTGACACGCACACAGCCAATTGCTTGGACCTTCTGTTGACAACTGATCCAGACCGCTACTCAGTGTCGGTTTCATCACCCTTGGGTAGCTCCGACCATTGTCTGGTGAAATCTGTATCTGCCTACTCACCGCCCGATCCCAGCCCTAGAGGCACCCGGCGGGTGTGGCGATACAAGTCAGCAGATTGGGATGAGATGCGAGCTTTCTTTGCATCTTATCCTTGGCGGCCCATTTGCTTCTCTTCTGAAGACCCTTCAGCTTGCGCGGATGCTGTGACGGATGTGCTGCGTCAAGGTATGGAATACTACATTCCATTCTCCGACGTAGCAATGTCAGGCGGAACTCGCCCATGGTTCGGGGCTGAGTGCGGACGCGCTGAAGCGCGGAAGCATGCGGCATACCTGGCATGGGTTGATGCTCGAAACCGCAAAGCAAAGGACTTGCGCTTAAAGAAGAGAGCATTTAACAAGGCTGCCAAATCATGCAAGAAGGCTCTACGGCAAGCTAGATTTGACCACATAAGCCAAATCGGGAAGAAACTAGCTTCGTACCCAGCGGGTAGTAAAGCGTTTTGGTCCCTGGCAAAATCAGTTGAATCGAACTTCCGTCGCCCCTCACTTCCTCCACTGCTGAGACCCGACGGGTCTTTGGCTCACTCTGCTGAAGAGAAAGCAAACTTGTTTGCTTCTCTTTTTGCCGAATCTTCGCGTTTAGATACTGCTGGCGAAGTACCTCCTAGTCTACCAGTTTGCGAGACACATTTGTCAGAAATTCGCATTCGTCCGACTGAGGTAAGAAGAACGCTGCGTAATCTGGACGTGAATAAAGCCAACGGCCCAGATGGGATTCCAGCAATTGTACTGAAAACTTGTGCGCCTGAGCTCTCTCCTATATTGACTCGCCTGTTTCGTCTCTCTCTGGTCACTGGACAAGTGCCTCAAGCCTGGAAGCAAGCTAACGTGCAACCTGTGCCCAAAAAAGGTAGTCGTGCTGAGCCTGCCAACTATAGGCCCATCTCGGTTACGTCCATACTTTGCAAAAGTATGGAACGTGTACTGAATGGCAGGCTCATGGCATACCTGGAAGCGAATGACCTCCTAAGTGACCGACAATACGGATTTCGCCGAAACCGGTCAACTGGAGACCTTCTAGCGTATGCCACTCACATCTGGAGCGAGGCCGTCGAGAAGCATGGGGAAGCGCTTGCCGTTTCACTTGATATCTCGAAGGCCTTCGACAGAGTGTGGCATGATAGCCTCTTAAGCAAGCTTCCATCATATGGCTTGCCCACTGGGTTATGTGCTTGGATATCGGACTTCTTGAGGGAACGATTGATTCGAGTGGTCATTGATGGCTGCTCCTCCGATCTATTGGCTATCAATGCCGGGGTACCTCAGGGGTCCGTACTTTCTGCGACTCTATTCCTGCTGCACATCAATGATCTGCTTAAGCCCGGTACTTTTGGGTACGCTGATGACAGCACAGTGGTAGATAGTTACATATCTAATGCACGAACCAGTGGAGTGCAAGTCCAGGCCCTCAGGGAGGCCTTGGTAGAACGCTTGAACTTGTCCTTAAAGGCAGTCTCCGATTGGGGCGATGCCAACCTGGTCAAGTTTAATGCCACTAAGACCCAGGCTTGTCTATTCTCTGCTAAACGGAGTCCCTTCGAACTGACTCCTACTTTCAGAGATGTGTCCGTACCGATAACTGACCACCTAGAGATTCTTGGTGTAACTTTGTCTCCAACTCTCAGTTTTGGCTCCTACATTGAGCATAAAGCTCAATTGGCTGCCAAAAAGCTGGCTATCCTTGCGAAGGTGAGACGGTACTTCACGCCGGGACAGCTCCTTGATCTGTATCAAGCGCAAGTCCGGTCGTGCATGGAGTACTGCTCTCATCTTTGGGATGGATCAGCCAAGTACCAGCTTGAGGCATTGGAGGCAATCGAGAGACGCGCCAAGAGACTCGTAGGCAACGATACCATAGTCGAGGCAAGGCTGCAAAGCCTTGAACACAGACGTAAAGTTGCTAGTTTATCGGTATTTTACCGGATACATTTCGGCGAGTGTGCCTTGGAATTACATAATTTAATTCCCCCAACCCCTTTCCATCATCGGACGACAGGAGAATCGGCGAAGCGTCATCGATACATGGTTGATATTCCACCAGTGCGCACGAAGCGTTTCGCTAGTACATTTATCATGCGCACCGCTAGAGAGTGGAACTCTTTGCCGGAGTCTATATTTCCCGAAAATTATAACTTGGGTATCTTCAAGTCAAGAGTGAATAGGTATCTTCTAGGCAAGCGTGCTCCACCGTAGACCACATCATCACTTTCCATCAGGCGAGATAGTGGTCAAACGCAAGCCTATTTCGATTAAAAAAAAAAAAAAAAAAAAAAAAAAAAGAAGAAGAAGCGGTCGAGGGTCTAGTGTCAGAGTACTCAGAAGGCCGCAAAACCGCCAAACATTGTACCCCAACTCTAGACCCCTGACAAAACCGGAAGCACACTGGCTGATCCCGGAATGCGACACACTTGCGTGTGCCACTATGGCGGGTTTTACACCCTGCTATCCTGATATGAATATCCTACCACCAGCATTTTGGTGAGAGGACAAAATTCTTTCAATATTGAACTACCAATTCTTCCCAATACCGTAGTCTACATTTTTGCGCATAACTTTTACCTGCCCGGAATGCGGCAATATATCTACGGTGAGCAAAATGTAATTAATCAAAAAGTTTGCAGAATTCACCCCTCGGTGCCCTTCCCGCACCCCCACAGGGGTGGCATCTCACAATGTCACACCCCGGAATACTTTCCCGCTTGTTTGTCCCGGTTATTATTTTCGCTTTATTTTGTGTGTGTCATTGAAGGGGAATATGAATCTGTCAGTTAAGTTTATGAATTCCGTTTCCGTAACGTGACATAAATGACGTTACACAAATGACTGCCATATGTTGTCAGGAGGATACGCATGTTATGGCCTCTAACAAGTGTCATGCTAGATGAAAGTGGAAGAGTGTTGGCAGTACCTCTAGCCCGAATAATTTGCGAAAAAATACTCATATGAAAACTTCGAAAAAAATTATGAAATTTAAAACAAAAACGTTCTAGATTTGAATATAGGATCAGCAGAATAAACAATAAATTAATTATTTATTTCGACATGATAGCAGTTATCACTTTTTTATCTATCGATCATTTGTAATTTATATAATACTAGCCCTGTATTAAACATTGTCCCACTGCTGGGCACGGGCCTCCTCTACTAATGATAGGGGTTAGGCCTTAGTCCACCACGCTGGCCTATTGCGGGTTGGTAGATTTCACATACCTTCGAAATTCTTTTTGAGAATTCTCAAGTATGCAGATTTCCTTATGATGTTTTCCTTCACTGTTAAAGCAAGCGATAATTAACAAAGAATACACACATAACTTTAGAAAAGTCAGAGGTGTATGCCTTGGGTTTCGAACATACGACATTCGTCTTGACAGTCCGTACCGCAACCAACTAGGTTATCGCTGCTATTTGTAATTCACTAATCTATACTTATACTTATAATAAATCTGTAGAGAGGTCAATTCTGTACATGAAATATATTTCCAAAATAACTATCAGCGGGTGATTAGTGATCGATACTGACGCCAAAAATGCAATCAGTAAAATTTTTGTCTGTCTGTCTGTCTGTCTGTCTGTCTGTCTGTATGTTCGTTATAGAAACAAAAACCACTCGACGGATTTCAAGAAAACTTGGTACAATTGTTCTTCATACTCCTGGGCAGGTTATAGTATACTTTTCATCACGCTACGATCAATAGGAGCAGAGCAGTGAAGGGAAATGTTGGGAAAATAGGAGAACTTACTCCATTTTTTAAGCTTCCTTCGCGTGTGCAGCCTTAATAGTTAAAGCTACACAGAAATCATGTATGACGGAAATGTTCTCCTTAAAATTATATAAAAAATATTCCACGACAGCAAATATCTATATTTTATGGTTGACTCACAATAACACGTGTAACTCCCGATAGCTTAGCAGTTCAGAGATTTCTGATTATATTTGTCTACTCTTACGTTTATAACACTCTCAATTATCCCTAATTAATAAATGTTAACATTATTACCTATTTAATTTAATAAAAAAAGAATTATAGAAATAGGTACAGAAACACCAAAGTTATACATGAAATACGCTAATAAGCCATCGCGCGTGAATACTGAATCATGCTATAAGGATTATTTTTGTGTAACCGTCGGGTCGGGTCACCGCGGGAGGCTACTAGGCAGATGCTAGAGGGATGTAATAGCGTAATATGCTTCCATGGATAGTTTGCTTTTTCTCTCAAAACCAACTTCCACGCGGGCGGAGCTGCGGGCAAAAGCTATTATTATTATAAGTATGCAATTTTTCTCTCCACTTGTCGCGAATAGTCGCGAACAGTCGCGAACTGTGAACAGGCAGCAAACGATTAAATTTCTGTGTGAGGGTAGCCTCTTTTTATTGGATATGTATGGGTCTCTTACAAAATATGTACGGGTAGATTCATAATGTATACTCGGTCTCTGCGTTCTCGAGTTAGTCTCGCTCGGTTGGATCAGTGTGCAATTGTCCTTAGTTCAGTGTGTGTGTGTGTTTAGTTGTGTTACTAACAGTGGGCAGCAGACGGCGGTCAAGGAGAAACAAATGTAAGTCATTTAGAATGTATTTATTTTCGAGATAGTGCAGAATCTATTAACTTTCCTTTAAACAGTAAAGCAGTGAGGTTCTTGCTATTGTATGGAGCTATAGGTTTCTATTCAAAGATCAAATCATACTTATGATGTACAGTTACTAGACCCAAGTGACACCAATGGTCAGAGGTGTCTTCAGATAGTTATCTTGCAAAACTAGGCCAGATGGTTAAATAGGAGGCCGAGTGCCTTATGCGAGGGATATCTTCCCAGATAGTTCATAAATTACCTTCGTAGTTACATTCCGTAAACGCAACCGTCGTATTTCATCTGTGATAGTATCAATCCTGATTATTTCGCTACAACATCAAGTTTACTCAGTCAACACAGTACTATGTACTAATATACCTATATATTCGCCATAATATACTTATGTAGCCCAAGGTAATTGGCGAAAAACTTGTTTCATCAATTTCGTTAAAGAATTTGTTACAACAATCTGCTATACCTCATGCAAATTGCAACCACAAATGGAATAGCAAAATATATTTCTTATCTATCCAGTAGATAGGTCCGGGTAATTAATTAATAATTCATTGTCTACACTATTTATTGTTACGTGTGTTAGGAACATCAACAAAACTATGCAAGATGTATATTTAAAAGGCACAAATATAAAGTTTATAATTAATTGATTGATTTACACGGCACTGTTACACATCTCAGTGCTTAATATTAACACACACGCATGTCAGGATTTACTTAAGGCTTCTCTTTATAATTAATCAAATCAAATATTTATTAAATCCATAAAATGTTATACATCATTTAGATTCAGTCAATTTTTTCACTCTACCGCCAGTTCGGAATGCAGTCTCGCTAGAGAAGAACGGGCAAGAAACTATAGCGTTGCTCTTTTCACACCGGTTAACAATATTTGGTCATATAATTATAATCATAGGTCATGTAATATATACGATTTAAATTTAATTACCTTAGATTAGAGCAGCTAAATATTGTGAAATAGAACTCATTACAAGACCTAGTGCCACACATGACCGTCATGATAGTGATAAAAATCTCGATTTCTTAAAGCAGTCGGTCCTTACTGAAACAGTCCGAGTTTCCGCACCCGATCACGAGTAGTGACGCATGTGTCAGACATCGGCCTCCTCAACCATGTTACAGGGAAGAGACCGACCTGGCACATGGCGCCGCAGCAAGCACAGACACTTTAGCGAGCATGACATACCCAGACTGAATACAACAATTGAAATTTTTTTGGGGGTTATTGTCACTCGCGTCCGTAGGCTTTACTCTAGTTCCCCTACACGTACCCCTGGGTAGTGCTAAATGAGTGACACATCTTACTGGTGGTAGGCTTCGGCCGTGGCTAGTGACCACCCACCGGACAAAGCCGTGCCGCCAAACGGCTTGCCGTGTTCCGGCGCGATGTTCGGTGATGCCATTTGGGGAGACGGGTCGGAATAGTTGCTGAATGCAGTTGGGCTAATCTGACGCAAGTTGATAACGCCGCATTGGGAGACTAGTCGTGGAGGGTAGCGGGATCCGAGGCACGGTGCACCGCTGGCCGACCGCAGGTAGTTGGGGGCCCAAGTAGTGTGCTAGCCACACATGAAAGGCTGCCCCGCCAACTGACGAAAAATCCCGGGATGCGCCATCGTGCCGGTCGGCGACCGGATGAGAGGGCCCGATGGACATCCCGGGGGGGCTCGGGCGTCCCCGCAGTCTCCAGACTAGTCCCCCTTCTGTGTGGTATTTCATCTTGTGTCTGAAAGTTAGATGCATAAAGTCTCGTTCCACTGCCGTCTTTCTTCCTTCATTCGCTCTTCCATAAAACATTAATGAAAAGTAAAACGAATAAGAGAACGTTTCCACAGCGGCAGCACTCCCTCTCACTAAAAGTGCACCTTACCAACATCCGAGGATTGCACTCAAATCTCGTCGCGGTCCATCACCACCTGGAGACTGAAAGACCCGCTCTCTTATTCCTCTCAGAGACGCAGATAAGATGTCCGTCTGACGTGGCGTACCTTTCATACCCAGGGTTTACTCTGGAGCACAATTTTAAGCCACATGCGGGTGTGTGCTTGTACGCCCGTGATGACATCTGTTGTCGGCGTCTCCGTTATCTTGAAGATCCCAGATTCTCTGTTATTTGGGTACTGGTGGATACAGGAATTGAGAAAATTCTTTATTCCTGTGTATACCGGTCGCACAGCGGAGATCAGGAGACGACTAGGCTCACAGAATACCTCAGTGAGGCGGCGGATGCGGCACAAAGGCGGTACCCTTGTGCCCAATTAGTACTACTGGGGGACTTTAATGCCCACCACCAAGAGTGGCTTTTCCCATACCAGTGTACCGACCATGCTGGGAGAGAAATGCGGAAGCTGGCGCTGACGCAAAATCTCACCCAGTTGGTCCAGGTGGCAACAAGGGTCCCGGATGTTGACACGCACACAGCCAATTGCTTGGACCTTCTGTTGACAACTGATCCAGACCGCTACTCAGTGTCGGTTTCATCACCCTTGGGTAGCTCCGACCATTGTCTGGTGAAATCTGTATCTGCCTACTCACCGCCCGATCCCAGCCCTAGAGGCACCCGGCGGGTGTGGCGATACAAGTCAGCAGATTGGGATGAGATGCGAGCTTTCTTTGCATCTTATCCTTGGCGGCCCATTTGCTTCTCTTCTGAAGACCCTTCAGCTTGCGCGGATGCTGTGACGGATGTGCTGCGTCAAGGTATGGAATACTACATTCCATTCTCCGACGTAGCAATGTCAGGCGGAACTCGCCCATGGTTCGGGGCTGAGTGCGGACGCGCTGAAGCGCGGAAGCATGCGGCATACCTGGCATGGGTTGATGCTCGAAACCGCAAAGCAAAGGACGTGCGCTTAAAGAAGAGAGCATTTAACAAGGCTGCCAAATCATGCAAGAAGGCTCTACGGCAAGCTAGATTTGACCACATAAGCCAAATCGGGAAGAAACTAGCTTCGTACCCAGCGGGTAGTAAAGCGTTTTGGTCCCTGGCAAAATCAGTTGAATCGAACTTCCGTCGCCCCTCACTTCCTCCACTGCTGAGACCCGACGGGTCTTTGGCTCACTCTGCTGAAGAGAAAGCAAACTTGTTTGCTTCTCTTTTTGCCCAATCTTCGCGTTTAGATACTGCTGGCGAAGTACCTCCTAGTCTACCAGTTTGCGAGACACATTTGTCAGAAATTCGCATTCGTCAGACTGAGGTAAGAAGAACGTTGCGTAATCTGGACGTGAATAAAGCCAATGGCCCAGATGGGATTCCAGCAATTGTACTGAAAACTTGTGCGCCTGAACTCTCTCCTATTTTGACTCGCCTGTTTCGTCTCTCTCTGGTCACTGGACAAGTGCCTCAAGCCTGGAAGCAAGCTAACGTGCAACCTGTGCCCAAAAAAGGTAGTCGTGCTGAGCCTGCCAACTATAGGCCCATCTCGGTTACGTCCATACTTTGCAAAAGTATGGAACGTGTACTGAATGGCAGGCTCATGGCATATCTAGAAGCGAATGACCTCCTAAGTGACCGACAATACGGATTTCGCCGAAACCGGTCAACTGGAGACCTTCTAGCGTATGTCACTCACATCTGGAGCGAGGCCGTCGAGAAGCATGGGGAAGCGCTTGCCGTTTCACTTGATATCTCGAAGGCCTTCGACAGAGTGTGGCATGATAGCCTCTTAAGCAAGCTTCCATCATATGGCTTGCCCACTGGGCTATGTGCTTGGATATCGGACTTCTTGAGGGAACGATTGATTCGAGTGGTCATTGATGGCTGCTCCTCCGATCTATTGGCTATCAATGCCGGGGTACCTCAGGGGTCCGTACTTTCTGCGACTCTATTCCTGCTGCACATCAATGATCTGCTTAAGCCCGGTACTTTTGGGTACGCTGATGACAGCACAGTGGTAGAAAGTTACATATCTAATGCACGAACCAGTGGAGTGCAAGTCCAGGCCCTCAGGGAGGCCTTGGTAGAACGCTTGAACTTGTCCTTAAAGGCAGTCTCCGATTGGGGCGATGCCAACCTGGTCAAGTTTAATGCCACTAAGACCCAGGCTTGTCTATTCTCTGCTAAACGGAGTCCCTTCGAACTGACTCCTACTTTCAGAGATGTATCCGTACCGATAACTGACCACCTAGAGATTCTGGGCGTAACTTTGTCTCCAACTCTCAGTTTTGGCTCCTACATTGAGCATAAAGCTCAATTGGCTGCCAAAAAGCTGGCTATCCTTGCGAAGGTGAGACGGTACTTCACGCCGGGACAGCTCCTTGATCTGTATCAAGCGCAAGTCCGGTCGTGCATGGAGTACTGCTCTCATCTTTGGGATGGATCAGCCAAGTACCAGCTTGAGGCATTGGAGGCAATCGAGAGACGCGCCAAGAGACTCATAGGCAACGATTCCATAGTCGAGGCAAGGCTGCAAAGCCTTGAACACAGACGTAAAGTTGCTAGTTTATCGGTATTTTACCGGATACATTTCGGCGAGTGTGCCTTGGAATTACATAATTTAATTCCCCCAACCCCTTTCCATCATCGGACGACAAGAGACTCGGCGAAGCGTCATCGATACATGGTTGATATTCCACCAGTACGCACGAAGCGTTTTGCTAGTACATTTATCATGCGCACCGCTAGAGAGTGGAACTCTTTGCCGGAGTCTATATTTCCCGAAAATTATAACCTGGGTATCTTCAAGTCAAGAGTGAATAGGTATCTTCTAGGCAAGCGTGCTCCACCGTAGACCACATCATCACTTTCCATCAGGCGAGATAGTGGTCAAACGCAAGCCTATTTCGATTAAAAAAAAAAAAAAAAAAAAAAAAAAAAAATACTAGATACAAAATATCAAGTAAAGTCATGTAAGGCATATAAGTTCGGAATGTTAAAGAAATAAATATATTGGCATTACTATATATATGTACCTAAAGTTCCCAATAATAATTTAATGGCACGCTTCTAAGTAATAGGATAACTTATTCCCAAGCCTTTAGGTCATCTAAATATTCCGAAATTTTGTAATAGGCTTTATTACTTAGTTTTCGCTTAATAGTAGCTTTAAAACATCTTTCATTTAGTTCTTTAATATGATTGGGAACCTTATTGTAAAAGCGTATACAAAGACCCTTGAAAGAGTTGCCGATTTTGTGGAGCCTTGTTTTATAACTAACAAGGTTATTTTTATTTCTAGTATTTACACTATGGACATCACTAATTTTAGGAAATTGTTGTATATTCTTATGAATATACATTAAATTAGCGAATATAAATTGTGATGCTACTGTCATTATATTAATTTCTTTGAATTTTTCTCTCAAAGAACTCCTAGAACTTAGCGAGTAGATAGATCTTATAGCTCGCTTTTGTAGAGTAAAGATGATATTGATATCAGCAGCACCACCCCATAGTAGAATCCCGTAGCACATCAAACTATGGAAATACGCAAAATAGACCAACCTAGCCGTGTTAGCGTCGGTCAATTGACGTATTTTACTCACTGCATAAGCTGCGGCACTTAATTTTTTGGATAATACAGATATGTGAGATCCCCATTGAAGTTTGGGATCTAATGTTATGCCTAATCTACCAGCATTACCCTTTTAAACTGAACAACGCCATTGAACCGTTTACAATTAGTTACTGCCCCGCGAACGAACGATATAATCAATAAACGATTTCATTTCACTTCACGTAACTCCAAAATATTACCAAACCACTTGTTGGTTTTGAACCCGTGAATATCGACCGGCAGTCCGCACTACCCGCTACTCTATCAAAATTACTAACTCAAAACGAAATACAACGTTAATCGATATTGTTTTGCATCACTAAATTCATGCGTCAAAATAACTTAATTAGTTACAATTTCCCACCAAAACGCCGTGAAAATCTCTAAAAGGGTCTGACAAAATAATAATAACAGCGGGGTTCATTGTTTACCCCACAGAACCCTACGGAACAGTTAATATAGCGTCCGTCGCCTTCACTGGGACAATTATTGACAATTGGCACTTATAGGGACAATGGGATCAATATTTGTCCTGTAATAATGATACGAAATGAAAATGGTATTGAGGAACATTATAGGCGTAGTAGGTTGAAATTCATGGTAAGGTAAACAGATTCGGTACAATTTAAGTTGCCCAGCACCTATTAACATTCATGTAAGAATTGATGTTATTTGTGACTCTGGTAATGTATAAATTGGTGTCATATTATATTGAGAACGACAAACTAACGAACAAGTAAATTACGCCTTTTTTTAACCTTTCACAGAAAGTGACCACACTGTACCTTATGGTAAGCGCAGTGCCGACCAATTAGAGTATCGACTAGCGAGAGACAATCTATTCCCCGATACTCAACACAATCATGTCGGCCTGCGATAACACTACGCCATGGGCAAGAAGGTGAAGAAGCGGTCGAGGGTCTATTGTCAGAGTACTCAGAAGGCCACAAAACGGCCAAACATTAACCAACCCTAGACACCCGACGTTTAGTTTCATAATGTCCATTCATTGACTGCAGTGTTTTCCATTCGTGACGTACTCACGTCCCATGAAAGCTAAGTGAAATTTCCCGAAACGTCAGGACTAAAATGTGAAATAAACCTTGATAAAATCTACAACATTAGGTTTCATAGATTCAAGTCAAGTCAAGTCATTGACAATTCAAGTCAAGACTGCCTCGGTGGCGTAGTTGTAATTGCGCGTGCGTTACGACAGCTGTGCTGAGGTCTCGGGTTCGATTCCTGGGTCGGGTAAAGTGATATTGGGTTTTTCTATCTAGAAATTCTCAGTACTATCTCGGAGTCTGGAACCTGTGCCCGGTATGGCTATAGACTCGCCCCCTATCACATTATGGGACCGAAATTCAGCAAATAGTTGGTGTACTGTTTACACCTCTGCCTACCCCTTCAGGGATTACTGGCGTGAGTGTATATGTAAGTCATTGCAAAATTCGTCATATAATAGACAGTCTAAAAACATGCCATAAGTAACTCCATGTTTTCTTAAACCAGAATAAGTGTTCGCCAGCACGTCGCCAACTAAATCCAACCGTGGTAGCGAACTTTTCGCGCCCGCCCAGGGAGCTCTGGAGATCGTCTTACGAATTTTAATGTCACATTTAGAGGCTAATACTTAAGTTTTGAAGGTTTGTAATCTGGATTTTCTCCTGTTCATGATAAATTATTCTGAATAGGCATTTTGTCGTAAATTATGATAAGCGTATTACAATGGTAATTATCCTGAATGCATTAAAATCTCGAAGTTAGCTCAATTTTTGCAAAGTATATAATTCGATTTCATAAGGTATAAGACAGGTAAACGAAGAATGAAACGACTAAAAGGGGTCGCGGCTGCACGGCGGAGGATGTGTGGCCTTTATAATTTTTTTTTTCATGATGCGACCCTGAGACGAGTGCTGGCGCGAAGTATCGTGCTGCTATAGAACGTGGAGGGCAACTAGCCCTAGAAGAGACGGGCCGTAAAGGCACCGCGCAGGGATCGTTCCGGCAGCAATCCAAAGTACACTCGGGTCCCCGGGACCGTTCCACATGCGATGCAGAACGCTACCGCGGGGTTGTTAGCCGGCGTAGGAAAATGGGTCAGAGCTCCGATCCATTAGACCATTGGTTAAACTGGGGCGGAAGGTCGCTGAGTCCCGCATCACTATCTCTCCTCCCTCGAGGTCCAGAAAGTATCCGTTAGATTGGTTTTCCCCGCGGGGAAAAAAGATAAACTAGGAATAAATAAACTGTAATATTATAATAAATAAATAACACCAAACAGTCACACACATAGCCCAGATCCCACACTAAGATACGAGTCTTGTGTTGTGGGTATCAGGGACCACGAGAGACTTTCAGTCTCACAACACCCAGACCCCGGACATAAATATCTATCTGTCACACAAACATTTGTCCCGGTGTGGGAATCGAACCCACGGCCTCTTTTTTCACAGCCGACTACTCGCTTACTGCGCCACAGAGTCTGTCAAATATTCGAGAATTAATAAGTTTCATTTGTTATGCCCATAGTCAATACAAAACAACCAGTCGTTATGAAACTGAAATACTAAATTCCCTTTTACACCGTAGCTTCTTAACAAAGAATATACAGAACACATAAAAATATGTTTAACGTTCATACACAGATTTCCTTTTATAATTTCTTATGTTTTCACAACGAAGGCTTGCTTCTTACGTAAAGTATATTTTGTTTGCTTATTTAACGTTTCAACAAGCGGATGATGTATAACTTATATAACATGCGTGAAGAGGGGAAATAATATTTTTCTTATAAAACTGTGAGATTTTATTACGTGTCCTCGGTATTATGCTACTAAATATTGTATCTATAATGAAAATATTTTGAATTTCTGTGATGTGGAATATTCTACAAAGTCACTTAGATTGGTATGGTTTCGCTCTGAGGAAACCACAGAAGTACGAGATGAAGGCCAAATTGGTGATATTCTTAGAAGACTACATTCACAAAGGATAGACTACATGAAAATAGGGTAAGCCCAAGTGGTGTGAGGATTGTGCAAAATGGAAAACTATAACCTCTGCCTACCATTATGGGATAAAGGCTTGAAGATTTTATGGATGTAAAATTAATAATAATAAAGGACCCTGTTATGGGCCAAAAGTGTCGAGAAAAATACCTCACAAAAAGCAGATTATGTTTTGAAAATATTATAAATAAAAACATCTATATGCCTTTCTAAATTAATATCATAAAAAACGACAAAACAGAACGAATTTATTCATCTTCAAACAGATTATAAATGCTTCAAAAACAAATTCTCAAGAAGATTCGTATTAAACGACGTTTAAATTAGGAAGGCGCAAAACCGGCTACAGATTACGAAAACAAAATAAATTGATATTGCTTTTGATTGTATCACCAGGGGAAATTTCATTGATTGCTTTTCGGCTATTACTCTAGCGAGATCCTGGGTCGGAACCTAGGTTGGAAAATTAAAATTCTTCGGTTCACAAAACGTATTTGCTTTGTTTAATCTTATCTGAGGACATAATGTTTTTTACTGACTGCCTTGGTGGCGCAGTTGTAATTGCGCATGCGTTACAACCGCTGTGCTGAGGTCTCGGGTTCGATCCCCGGGTCGGGTAAAGTGATATTGGGTTTTTCTATCTAGAAATTCTCAGTATTAGCCCGGAGTCTGGAACCTGTGCCCGGTATGGCGATAGGCTCGCCCCCTATCACATTATGGGACTGAAATTTGGCGAAAAGTAGGTGTACTGGTTACACCTCTGCCTACCCCTTCGGGGATTATAGGCGTGAGTGTATATGTATGTATAATGTTTTTTAGTGCCTTGATAGGCAGACGAGCAGACGGGCCACCTGATGAAAAGTAGTCACCGCCGCCCATAGACTTCTGCAATGCCAGGGCACAGCAAAGCCGCTGCCTACCGTTGTATGGTATGTAGATAAGACTATTTGCTAATGTCATAATAATAGCTCATTAAATAAAATAATTAAATGGAAATTATTTATTCGTATAAAGTACACCGAATTTTTTTACAAAACACAGTTAGTGTACATAAACTTACAGATTTTACGGTTGCAAATTAAATAACAATTGTGGCAGTAAATAATTATCCACTGATACCTATGCTAGAAGAACCTATGTTATAGGTACACTTCTGTCTACTTCTTAAGGGATACAGAGCTTAGCTTATATGACTAGTATTGGAGTCAGTATTAGATTCTAAAAAATTGTCTAAAGTGGTAATCGAACCCAGGAACTAGTATCCATTGAAATCCAATAAAGTGATCAATTTTAATTGCCACATCTGAAATTCGTACTCTATTATGAAAACGTAATAAATCGGTCGTCCAGTTTTCGTAAATTCTTAAGAAGGGCCCATATAAATCACTCGCTTTTCATAACATTTTTCACGTCTGGATTTCTTTTAGAAAAACCTTATTTAAGTTTCATTGTCGGAGTTTTTCATTTAAATATTCCTGTGATCTTATTTTTTGGTATTCAAAGGCTTTCTTTTAATTACAAATTGTTGATGAATATTTAAAATCTAATCAGGGAGTAGGCCTTGGTAAGAGATATAAAAATACTATGTAAAGGTTGAATTATTTTAAACGCGTACCAGAACCATATACATATTTTATAGTAGTAGAGCCACGCTGACTATTTGTCTACAGCATGAATGGGCCGGCTCGACCGGGGTAGTGCCACTGTCTTACAGAAAACCAATAATGGTATGTATGGTAAGTGAGATATCTGGAGGCCCAAATTCCCCCTTCCCTTCCCTAATCCATATTCCTGTCCTTTAAGGCCGACAGCGCATACATGATGCTTTCGGTATTGTGGATGTTCATGGGCGATGGAGATCACTTAACATCAGGTGACCCAGTGGCTCGTTTGTCGGACTATGCTTTAAAAAGTGTAGTAAAGTAAAGTGTAGTGTAGTAAAAAGTGCTTTAAAAAAAAAAAGACAGTGGTACTACCCCGGTCGAGCCGGCCCATTCATGCTATAGACAAATATGTCTACAGCGTGGCTCTACCACTTCAACGAAACTTTCCGTTAAAATAGAATTTTTTTGCAATGTTTGTTCTTAAATTATGTAGATGAAATCTTGTTTTTAGATTTCGTCTACATAATATATTGGTTTTCAATCCAACTTGTGTTTAAAACTTATTCTATCCAATAGCGTCCTATAATTGTTTTTGTGACATTCTAAAAAATGGGTGTGGCTATATTTTTAAAGTGTCTAATTAAAAAAATATCAGATATAAGCCTTATAAAGGCTACGGGTGCTAAATATCCGCTTTTTAACCGACTTCAAAAAAAGGAGGAGGTTCTCAATTCGACGCGTATTTGTTTTTTTTTATGTTTGTTACCTCAGAACTCCGTCATTTATTGACCGATTTAGAAAATTATTCTTTTATTACAGAGAATATGCTTCCAGATTGGTCCCATAGAATTTTTATCAAAATCAGTTGAGTAGTTTGGTTTTAAAACCAAATTAACTTGAAAAAATTTGTTTTTCCGTGACTTTTTTCAGTGGTGTTTTCTTTTGGTACCCTATTCAACGTACCTATTTTATATTTGGACCACTAAAAAGCAAAAAATAAATTATTACTTTTTAAATAAAAATAAAACCGCCTTCAAAAAAACCCAGACATAAGTAGAAAGCAAAAATAATTGGTTACATTTACATCAATTAAATCAATTATTTGGGGTCGGTGCCAGCCAAAACATGAAAAACAACAGAATAATCATGCATACAAAAAAATATAACATAGATCCATACTTGGTTTATATGAATCTAAAAGTAAAGAAAACGGCACCGACACCAAAAATAATTGATTTAAATTGTATGTAATTAATTGATGTAAATGTAACCAATTATTTTTTGCTTTTTAGTTGTGTCTGGGTTTTTTGAAGGCGGTTTTATTTTTATTTAAAAAGTAATAATTTTTTATAGATCAAGTTATCGAGATCATAAGGTACCGCCTTAACCTTCCAAGCCCGCCCCAGTAGCCGGCTACCGCACCGAAACAGGCGATAATCGCCATCCATTAAAGGCGTAGTTTTAAAATATATTTTCTAAACAAAATATAATATTTTTAGCAACATATACCTGAGTCGCTATGTTAAGTGGATATTTTAAAATGCACTTAAACGAAGATCACTAATCAATGATTTATTTAATGATCTTTGGTGCACAATTTAGTGCTTAACGTTGCCAACCCATGTCAGGGTACATTATAATGAATTTGGCAGCATGACCTTCTAAGCCGAACTACAACTAGATTGAACATGGAATAGGCCGACGTGAATTGATTAGACTACCAACACTCTGACTATACAACTCCACTGCTCACAAAATGGTAATGAACTGAACACCGGTACGTCGCGGACGGTATTTTATTACATTGCAAACCTTCACCCCGCTAAATCTATAACTCATAATCTACCCGTAGTTATTTTCAAAAATACTTCCTTCAGTACTTCTAGTAAATGGGAACTACCCTAACAATATAATAAAATATCAAATGCATTATTAGTACATGCAAAGTATATTATCTTTAACCATAATGATAATAACGCCATCTAGCGGCAATTTTCCAACGAGTTTGACGGATGTTCCATCGAGACAAGGGTCCAGGTGTCTTCTGATAAATTAGTTTCATTATAGTACCGAGAAAGCCGAGCCTGCAAGATTGATGTTTTTAAATTTATGAAGATTGATAGTATCGAGTCTAGTATCGAGTTTTGGATAGAATACTTGAATTTGTGGGTGGTGGGAGATAAGATTACTAAATAATTACGCAGATGTAGCCATTATGATATACAAAATATTGACTTATTCCTGTAGTGCTTAAGCTGTGAATTTTAAATATGAATCTTTATATATAATTCTACTGTACGTGAGTATGTCACTGAACTCCTCTTAAACGGCTGGACCGATTTGAATGATTTCTTTTGCATGCATTTGGGTGGCGCCCTGGATGGTTTAGATTCACAATTGGACTCGGTAGGTGGCGCTGCTGTCGGTGTGGCGATGCTTTTCCGTACAGGACGATGTTTGCCGGGCCCACTAGTATTACTTAAATATTAATTAATATTACTTATTATTTGCTCATTTAAACTCTAAAATACTATTCATGAATTTACACTAGGTCAAACTTGAATCGTGGGTATCAAAAACTACGCCCAGGCCCGAAATACTGTGAAACACGAAGATTGGTATTATTACGGGAATCGAATCCACAGCATCCTCTTTCCACAGATGGCTGCTCGGCCACTGGGCTGCTGAGGAATTACACTGAAATTAAAAACAAACTTAAAAAAAACATAGACCAATTATGTTTCCAATTAATGAAGTCATGCATGTCATTATTTAGCTTTGAAGTTAACGTTCTAACACAGAAAAGCCTGAATTTCGAAGTGGCTTAGTAAAAAAAATCACGCATTTACAAAACAATATGTAAGACAATATTCCCATTACGTGACATCAATAAACCAAACTACGGATATCCGGTATCGTTTCTATTGTATGAATCCGAATGAAATGGAAATTCGAAACTCGCTCGAGATTACCGAGTATCGAGTTATATTCGAATTCCTACGGGCTTCCGAACATAAACAGAGCTTTCGCAGCTTTCTCCTTAACTTTGTCCTTTCCTTAAGTTTAGCAACGCATTCCTTCTAGTATTGCAGGTCTTCTTGGGTGGTTGAGCGCCGGCTAAGAAAATCTGTTGCTAGTTCATCGGACTCTACTTTAATAAAATATTACTAATCGTTGTGTCGAAAAAACTCCAATAAAGGAAGTTCACTGAAAGTATTTTCAATCATCGCTCTGTACGGTCAACGTTCGCTAAGCGTTTTCAACCATTTGTACCTACTTTTATGTAAAACAATATATCAAAGCTATGTTTTTCTTTTTTCTTTATCCTGGCACGGCAAAGTGACGTGCACGTGATGGTAAGTGCAGTGCGGTCCAATTAGATTATCGGCGAGAGACAATCTATCCCTCGCTACTCGACACAATCATGCCGGCCTGCTTCTTCACACTACGCCATGGGGAAGAAGGTGAAGATGCTGTCGAGAGTTTAGTGTCAGAGTACTTAGAAGGCTGTATACCGCCAAAAATCTTACCCCAACTCTAGACCCCCAACAAAAACCGAATGTACACTGGCTGATCCTGGAACGCGACACACTCGCGTGTGCCACTATGGCGGGTTTTATACCCTGTGTACGGTGATCGCTATCCGGGCGGATATGAATATCCGACCACCAGCTAGGTGACACCAAATTGACATCAGTTTCAGAAGTAAGACAAAATATATAATTTGTTACTTACTTAAACATATGAAGAAGCTGCGAATTTATTTATTTATATATAAGGTACGCCAACAGCACTACATATTAACATATTACAGTGAACAATAAAAAGAGGCACAGTGTCAGATATGTGTGCTAGACACAGGAGCTACCTACATAGCATTCACCACATAACAAGACAACATAACAAAAAAAAGTAAATTAGAGGAAATATAACTATTAAATATACTTATAAAATTATATAAAATAAACTACATAATTAAAAAAAAAAACAAAAACACTTTTCTAGTGATGGTAAATTTGGTGATTAAAATTAAAATAAAACAATATAGAAAGGGTAAATGTAGTAAGTAATATTAAGCTATAAATAATGTAATATAAAAAAAATATTGCGTAACATATTTTAACTTTACTTAACTCTTTCATGTGTTTGATAGCGTCATATCTAGTTGAGGATCGTTTTAACCCCTCGATACAGGCTTGCCTAATGACGGGACTATGTAAAAATCACTCTGTTTCACCGAAAGGATTGCATTGATAACTCGAGATGTAATGCAGTCATTCCTGTCGTGTAACATTTGTAATGTTTAAATATTTCTTTATTTTTTCATCTTACGGACCATGGTGGTAGACTCAGGAGTGGTACTGGCTGCCGATAGGTTACATTCGTGACTTTGAAAAGTCAAACGTGTCCTGGGGGCTAATTTGCAACTGTGATCTCAGTTTTGATAGTACAATCCTCTTCCTTCTACGCTATCACCACTTCAATTCAACTCGCGACATTCGGACAAGTCGTAAATTAGAGAAAGTAAAGCTACCGTGATGCGGTTTAACATAATTCGGCCAGCTTATCTGGGGTATTGAATTCTTCATATTAATCATGTTGGCAATGACATAGCTAATATAGTATGTCAGTACATGAAAACAGAAATAAATATAACAATAAGTATAGGTATCAACCTACTTATACATACCGTTAATAATACAATCAATATTTAATAGTATAGAATACAATAATTATATTAGTGTATGGAAAAATAAAAATGATCGGTAACAATTTTATGCTCCTTTTTATTTCAAAGTTCAATGCAAGCACATTATTTCTATTTTATTGCCTTTTAAACATTTTATTCTCACCACGTTGTTATCAAATTGGTGAACAAATGACACCAAAATATTGTTCGTATTCGTTCTGTTTGAACGTTCGTGTAGAATTTTATATTTACAAAGCATGCAAATGTTTATTTGTTTGATTCATTTGATATACAGGTTGTTCTGAGTTTCGGAAACAAGTCGTTGAGTTGAAGGTGAGTCATGGAATTTCGTTAATTTTTTGTCAGACATTTTATCTCGATAATATACGGAGAATCGACATTATAATGGTTTCTTATATTTAGGCAAATATTATACATTGAAATGAAAATGCTGTCTACCGTTAATCGGTAAGAGTAAATCCCATTAAATCCAGACGTCTTTGTATAATTTTAAATTACAATAACAAAAAGAAACAACCTGTACATCCATTCGCTTATTACGCTCGTCACGTGCGCTCGTAGTGTTTTACGTGGCGCGGAGCGTATGCTGAAAACGCTCGTATCGCTTACAGCGCTTACAAATCGTTTATCAGCTGAAACGCGTTATAACTTTGAATAAGTAAAGAAGTAATTTAAGGACGAGCTGGAATAGAATATAGTCAGTGAAGTTCTAAAGTTGGATAAGACAAAAACTCTCAATTAACAAGGGGGTAAAAACAGTGTGTAACCGAATTTAAACAAAAAAAATATATCTATGAAAATTACCATGCAGTTTTAGAAATACAAGAACTGAATATTAAGATATTAACTGGTTAAGCAGGGATAGCCTATTCGGCAGTGGTACTCGTCGGAGGATATCTCTCGCTGCCCGGTTTGTCCATTGTCGCCAGCCGGAGGTCCTGGTGTGCGGAAGCCCACTTCTGCGAGACCGTCTTCAGAAATTGGGCCAACACCCAAAAAATAGTCGGCGGTGGTACGAACTGTCGAGATGAAGGTCATAAGTTCGAAACCAGCCCAAATGGCATACACCTCTGACTTTTTAGGGTGACGTGTATAGTATTAATTATAGCTTGCTTTAACGGGGATGGAAAACATGAGTAAACCTGCATACCTACTCTCAAGAATTTCAAAGGTATGTGAAGTCTACCAATCCGCATTAGGCCAGCGTGGTCGACTAAGGCCTAACCCCTCTTATTATTAGAAGAGCCCCGTGCCCAACGGTGGGACAAGTCTAATACAGGGCTATCATATTATCTGGTTTACCTTGACTGGGTTTACACATTTCTTTCTCCCTTGTGAAGTAGGAAAGACTTTAGCTCTGTTAGAACTTCGTTGACGATATTTTGTTTGAATGTGTGGTTTTTTGGATTCAAGAATTTTAGGAATGTCATCAATTTCTGCTGAGGGGTTAGGCATACATACTGGCCTACATACTGGCCTTAAGGAATGGTAGACTTTACATTCCTTCCAAATTCTAATCAGAATATCAATTAAGCAGAATTCCTCACGATATTTCTTTCACGGTTAAAGCGATCGATATTTTTTAGTTACTGAGTACATTTTTGACTACACTGTTAAGTTTTGATGCCAGTTATCCGTCAGACGTTGTAAATATGACGCAAGATGAAAAGATATTTAAAGATGAGAATAGATTTTCCGTACAAAGAACCTCCCATGAAAGCATGGATTAATTCAATATGGACTCTCGGTCCCGGTCGACACAATATCAAAATCCTATTAAACGACCCCAGTGACTCCTACAGATATTACAAAGATTTACGATAATAAAACGACATGAACTCTATTTTATGTAACGTTACAGAAGACTTATAGTAAAAGATTAACCGTTTAGCTAAAACGAATGTTCCATTATACGTAATCAAATTGTTTTATTCGGAACATATTTTGTGATAAAGAATTTTTAGAATAAAACCTAGTGGAAAGTAGTAGATAATAATTTAATAAAGAAAGGTGTTCAGTCGATTTAATAAGAAATACGTTTTTACTGAGCGTTACATACATACACACACATATACACCCACGCCTGTAATCCCCGAAGGGGTAGGCAGAGGTGTAACCAGTACACCCACTTTCCGCCGAATTTTTATTACGGTCTCATAATGTGATATGAGGGCGAGCCTATCGCCATACCGGGCTCAATTCCAGACTCCGGGCTGATACTGAGTATTTCACCCAATATCACATTACCCGACCGGGGTAAAGATTCCGACGGTTTTTTACTGAGGTGGCCCGAGAGAATAGAAGTAGGTATATAGATACACTATATATAGGGCCACTATACTATTACTTAACTATAAGATACAGGTAACAACCTGTATCGTGGGTATCAAGAACTACGAGGAACTACGGTGTCACAACACCCAGACCCGAAACAAATATCCGCTGACACACAAATATTTGTCTCGTCCGGGAATTAAACCCACGGCCTCTCGTTTTATAGCCACCCCCTGCGCCACGGAGCCTGTCAAATGTATAATTGATTTGTTAAAAAGTTAGCTAGAAATTGTTATCGTCATAATTTCGTAACACAGAATCATCCACAACAATCTAAAGGTACTGGCATCACCAAAATTGTTCCCAATCCCGCCGATCCAGTCGAGCCTCTTTTGAGCTCGCCAATAATAGGTTATACTGGTTGACGTCTAGACCTAAAGTAATAAAGCCTAGGCTTTTCGTTGACTCTGCCGTTTTCGGTTCGTCTGTGCTGGCGTAATGCTCTCAGACGGATCTAGTTTATTTTTTGTCAATGCGATACAATTTTGTGAATCTAGGCTGGGAAGTCAAATTGTGTTAGGCTTTTGGATAGATTTTCTAGAAAGTATTTAGGTTTGATAATAATACACCCTTTTTGTGCCTGTATTTAGTAATGATTAAATAAAATATTTTTCCATATTCTCAAAACTGACGGCAAGCTGAATCGATTGAAAAAAGTTTGTAGTTTCGTAAGTGATCGGGAAGTGCCTCAAAATCACTGCAAAAAGAGGTCGGTTTTTGGTGTCATTTTTCATTGTTACCCTTTTTTCGGTCTTGCTCCTCATCCCGCAAACAAATGATAACGTGCGATCAAGATATCCGTTCCAAAAATTATAGTTCCAATTTCCACGGTTGTTTTAATAGGCGAATACTCTGTAGGATTGTTTAAACCTATCCCATTCTCTCCCATCCACACTAGAACCACACGTACTGGCTATGGACTCCAGAACGACCGGAGTGATTATATCATCATATATCTATTCTATCATACTCATATTCATATTCTGCTCATTAGCTCGGCGGGTCATTCTGTGAAGTTTGGTGACAATCGGATCAATAGGATTTTTTGGTTGTATTAGTGCTACCAGTGCGAAGATAGGGTGGGTCGCTAGTTATTAAACAACTAGCAGTTTCCCGCGACTTCATCCGCGTGGCGTTTTTGATTTTCATGTGTGAGACACTGACTGCATGATTTGCATGAAAATTTTAAATATTCCAGCCGTTCTGGCATTCTGGCGTGATAGAGTAACAAACATCCATCCATGCAAACATTCGCATTTATAATATGAGCAAGAAGTAGGATAGTAGGAGAGCTATTTCTATCTTACGGTAACTGTACCTTTTTCCGGGATAAAAGTAGCCTATGTGCTATTCCAGACTATAATCTTTGTGCCAAATTCCAACCAGATCCATCCAGCCGTTTTGACGTGATTGAGTAACAATCCGCATTGTGAATGATGCAGACGTGAGTAACAGCCTGGAGCCGCTACAGCTGCGTAGGGATATTTCCTCGCTTAGCGTGTTCTACCGTCTGTATCATGGCGAATGCTCTGAAGAATTTTTTGATCTTATCCCATCCACTCCCTTCCATACCAGAACCACGCGTACTGGATTGCGGAGCCACAGCTTTGTGGTGTCTACTACCCCGGCCCGAACTAAGAGGTTCGCAAACTCGTACTTTTGCCGCACCATCAAGCTGTGGAACAGTTTGCCAGCTACCGTGTTCCCTCCTTCCTATGATCCTGGGTCCTTTAGGCGTAGTGTGAAGAAGCTACACAGCAGGCCGGCATGATTGTATTGAGTATCGAGGGATAGATTATCACTCGCTACTTGATACTATAACTGGACGGCACTGCACTTACTATCAGGTGCAGTGTGGTCACTTTGCCGAGCCACGATAAAAAAAAAAAACAAACATCCATCCAAACATTTATTAGTAGGATACAGCTGTCTAAGGCATTAAACCTTTTTAATCAACCACATGTAGTTACCATTTGAAAACACTTAAATTCGAACAAAGGACACGTTCAATCAAATTTATCTCGTGCCTGGCTAAACAATTGCGGGGCAAATCCTGTAATCTATTTCGCTTAGAGGCGCGTACGGCAGAATCGGTGGGCTTACGAACTGTACGAATGGAAACGGCTGGGCGTGGCTTAATTGAAACTTAGTCGCGTTTGTGGTGACCATAAGATGGTAGTGTGGTGGATATTTCATTTAAAAATGCTAACTTACAGGTCTTTATTTTTATTTATTTCTACTCTTTATTGTACACTGGAATATTTAATAGCTAAAAAAATTTAAAGTACAATTGGGTCTTATCGCTCTCGGCGATTTTTTCAAGACAATAGGATGGAAAATTTGAAAAGGGAAAAGCAAGAGTGGAGGGCAGACTGTGTACATAATAGTGTTTACTATTGTCAGCCTCCGTGGCGCAGCGGGCGAATACCTGGCGTGAAACGAGAGGCCGTGGGTTCGATTCCGCACCGAGACAAATGTTTGTGCGACAGACAGATATTTGTTTCAAGTCTGGGTGTTGTGGCACCGTAGTCACAAGACTCGTATCTTAGTTTAGGGTCAGAACTATGTGTGTGACCGTGTGTTATTTATTATTTACTTTATACTAAGTAACTTTTATATTTTTTTTACAATATATAAAACTTTTATAAAAAAACTTTGCCTTGTGGGTGATTGTTTCTTAAACGCGATAGACTGAGGTGTATGTCGTCACAAAAATATACTGTAATTTTCTATCTTCAATCTTTTCATTATTGTTAGTCAAATATACACAGAAAAAGCAGTGTCTTGAGATCTGATATAAATAAATCATTTCATAAACAGTATTTTCATTGGTCCGACCAAATCTGCCACAATCTTTCCATGACAGTCCATGATGCTATTCGAGTTGCCGGAAATCGTGACAGATGGAAGAACATCATTCCGGAGAAAATGATTCATGGAGGAGGTCACGACCCTCAGCAATGAGAAAAGCGATGCAAGTCGGAGGAGGAGGATATTCATGGCATAAACCTCAGCCCTTCCCATGAAAGCTGTAAAGTGTCCAAAAAACTAAAAAGTAAAATAAACCGCGATAAAATTAGTCTCATTTCCACTGAATCATGGTCACCCTACGCACGGGGTGTCTGTCGACAAGTTATTCGGAGGATTAACGTGCTTGTCCGACCAGTGTTGGTGAGCGGTGTTTCAAGGCACCCGAGAACACTTCAACAAGCCGTGATCCCAATAAAATTGGCAGAAACTTCCACCATGTTTGTTTACACTGAAATTAAGCTAAGCTTTGGTGGTATGTATAATATTCGCGTAAACATAAGAAACCATTAAGCTTTGGTATGTTTGGTATATTGTGACACGGGTAAATATGTAATTATAAATTTTGTACTGCCTCGGTGGCGCAGTTGTAATTGCGCATGCGTTACGACTGATGTGCCGAGGTCTCGAGTTCGATCCCCGGGTCGGGTAAAGTGATATTGGGTTTTTCTATCTAGAAATACACAGTACCAGCCCGGAGCCTGGAATTGTGCCCGGTATGGTGATAGGCTCGCCCCCTATCACATTATGGGACCGAAATTCGGCGAAAAGTGGGTGTACTGGTTACACCTCTGCCTACACCCTCGGGGATTACAGGCGGAGTGTATATGTATGTAAATTTTGTCGGGGTTTTGGAGTTGGCGTACAATGTTTGGCCTTTATGCGGCCTTGCGGCATGCGGCACGGGAATGTGACCACACTGAACCTGATGGTAAGCACAGTACCGTCCAATTAGAATATCGAGTAGCGAGAGACCATCTATCCCTCGCTACTCAACACAATCATGCATTATTTTTATTATATACAATGATTACAAAGGTATACTCTTTGACGAAAGAACCGCAATAAAATGCAAACTCAAGGATTTAATTACACACGGGTATGGGCATGGGCTTCCTCTACTAATGAGAAGGTTAGGCTTTAGTCCACCACGCTGGCCTAATGCGGGTTAGTAGACTTCACATACCTTTGAAATAATTATGGGTAATTCTCAAGTAAGTGGATCTTTCGTGATGTTTAAACAAGCTGCTAAAACAAGCGATAACTGACAATTAATACACATGTAACTTCAGAAAAGTCAGAGGTGTATGACATTTATTACATATAAACATATACACTCACGCCTGTAATCCCCGAAGGGATAGGCAGAGGTGTAACCAGTACACCCACTTTTCGCCAAATTTATTACGGTCCCTTAATGTGATAGGGGGCGAGCCTATTCCAGACTCCGGGCTGTTACTGAGTATTTCTAAATAGATAAACTAAATATCACTTTACCCGACCCTGGGATCGAACCCGAGACCTCAGCACAGCAGTCGTAACGCATGCGCAATTACAACTGCGCCACTGAGGCAGGAATTTATTTCAAGCCTACATATTTCGTGTTCGCAAAAACAGTGATACACGGCTAGTATCATTTTATTAAAACGTGTACAAGGAATTTCTGATTAACCGCCGACTTAGTTTCAGTTCTGATTATTGTAATCATCCTTCTTAATCAAACAATAATAAAGGGTAAACCCTAAAACAAACGCCACTCAGACGGAGTACATTTTTCATCAACGTCACAATTGTCCACACGGGTAGGCCGACAAATCGCTCGATCATTCGGATTCACCAACCCGCACCTATTTGCTGACGCTTTGGGAAGTTTGTCATTTCGTACATGAAGGCTGGTTGGTTCCACTTTGAACCTAATATTTTAACCTTATGATTATTGGCCATCGATTACAGAATATATCAAGAGATTAGACAATTTACTTATTTTGTATCCTGGCTCGGCAAAGTGACCACACTGTCCTGACTGAAAGCGCAGTGCCGTCCAATTAGAGCATCAAGCAGCGAGAGACAATCTATCCCCGGCTATTCAATACAATCATGCAGGCCTGCAAAGTTTTAGTTTAAACTCTGTTCATTAAAGAAGGCTCTACACAATTCGTTCCAGATATTCTTTCTAAACTTGTCAAAAAGCAATTCTAAACAAATAATAATATGCTATCAAAAATCAATAACATGACATTGTAAAATTTCGTGCAATCGTATATAATGGCGTGTTGACTTTCTTTTAGAAATGCTTATACCCTTCGCCACTGTAAACTTGTTTCCCGTTCACTGTTGTTGTTTAAATACAACAAAATCATTTTTAATGTACATTTAAAAAATGAACGCACAACTGCACTATGCATTTAAGCGTTAATAAATTTACCAGAATGTTCTTATAATCATAAATCACAGAGCCCCGCTGTAGTCAATTTCGTTTCCAGTTAAGATGAACCGGCTCACACTCTGTCCCACATAAAATTAAGAGATAAGTTTTCTTTCGTTCTTGGTACGGAAGGAAAGATAAAAGATCTTGTAAGATATATTTTTTATTTAGATCTACCATAAAAGTAACAATTGGAGCATACTCTTTCAGCCACAAGCGGAGCATACTAGGGTTGTCACGCGAAGGGAACCTGATGGAACTCGACAAACTCTATTAATTATATTACTCGGCTGTCAGAGCGGAAGTTTGAAGTACATACGTGTTCTATGCAGTACAGACCGAGTTTTAATAAGTTTATTATAGAATGTTAGGGCTGTCTACGAGATGATATTTTCGAAATGTGCGTATGCGCTATGAAGCGAGTTTTAATAAGTTTCCTATGTGTGTTAGGGTTGCTATCTTTGAGAAATAATTTTGTGATCCATGCAGCTCGAATATTGGGTAGTTTACTATTGACACTATTATGGTTGTCGACTATAACTAATACTTTGTTTTCTGAATAAACTGTTTTAAACATTGAAAGACAAGAAATTTCAAGAGAGCAATTTGGATGTAAAATATTTTAATGTACTTAGGCTAGAAACCGACTTTAATTATCCTGAACTTCAGTATAAGCCGAAAACTTCACGAAATGGGATAGTTGTAGTAAATTTAGTTAATCTAAAACAGATCCCAAATTATCCACAAAAATCGATGAGATATTTTATTTAAGCAATAAATTAAATTTTAAAACCAATTAGTACTGGAACTATTATAAACTAAATTAATATAAGTACAAATGGGAAATTAACCCAAAAACGAAAACAAAAATTGAATAATAACAAAAACAATACTTGGTGTAAAAACTGAAGTACATATACAAATAATTTCATCATCATCATCATCATGTCAGCCGAAGGACGTCCACTGCTGGACAAAGGCCTCCCCTAAAGAGTGCACAATGACCGGTTCTGCGCCAACCGCATCCAGTGGACTCCCGCGACCTTTACCAGGTCATCAGTCCACCTTGTGGGGGGTCTACCCACGCTGCGCCTTCCGGTACGTGGTCGCCATTCCAGAACCTTTCCGCCCCAACGGCCATCAGTTCTACGCGCAATAAAAAAATAAAAAAATAATAATACAAATAATTTAAAAATGAAAAATATTGTATTAACAAAATTGAGAAACTCAAGCTTTTGAAGTCGATTTAAAACTTTATATAAAGACCAAATTGTAATCAAATAAAACCAACTCAAAGAGCTTTCCTTATTTACCCCATTAATCATTTTTGTCGGAACCATTGTATCGTTTCAAATTAAATCGGAAGGAAGTTCAAAATTGTAATTTTGTAATTAAATCCCACGCTCCGATCACCTCGATAATTCCAATCAATCCTTAAGAAGTTCCGAAGAAACTGTACTCGTTTAATTAAAAACTTTTTCTTACATAATTAATCTTGGATGGGGAAGAACGATTTTAAATTTACCCCGTCGGTTTTGGGGTAATCAATCTATTATGCGATTTTAAATTGACGTAGAACAGACTAAGCCACGTTGGATTGATTTGTAAGATTATTCCAAATTAAAATTTTGGAGTGTTATTTTTTTCTATATTGTTAGAGATAACTAAAATAAAATAAAATGAATCTCTATTCATCATGTAGGCATATAAAAGGCACTTATGACAGGTCAAAATACAAATGGAAATTGTCCATACAGAATGAGTAATAATGGTTAGTGGCGTAGGAACTTGGAATCTACCATCAAGGGCTGGTAGGCAGGGATACAACGTAGAAGATAGGACTGGAAAAGGAGAAAAGAGGATGACCGGAAAATGAAAGGAATCATGATCGTCGGTGAAGGAAGTGACGGGAGATGATGATCAGGAGAAGGACAGGAATGGGAGGGGAGAAGTTGAAAGGAAACACGGATTTGGAAGGAAAGTAAACCCTAGTCTAGCTAAATTTGAAATGAAGAACTTGATAAAATGTCTAGTATCTTCAAACTACTATAATAGACAAGTTACAGGGAAATTGACACGAATTGTATGTTTTTTTATTACTTTTGACCGAAAGATTTTTGTTCACCCGCTCAAAAATAAATAAATTAGAAGGTATTCAAACCCTATGGACCGTTTCCATACGGTTGTCAAATAACAGAAAAGAGATGCACAATATGAGTTATGACGTCACCTCTAAGAATGGGCATTTATCATACAGACGTGAGAGGGAGATAGTGAGATATCCCACACACCTGCTTATGATCATACCAATATTTAAAATAATAACGACGACCTCATTTTCGACTCAATTTAGTTTTTTCGCTAAAGGGGTTTTTTATCAAATAATATGCAAAATTAAACACAGGAAATTACACTATTATCGTTTAATACATAGTAACCAGTTATCGCTTACACCCTACGGTTAGGGAGTGGTAAGGTGATAGCAGCGACACCGCAGACGTCGACTAAGTGATTTCCAATCCTCATGTCCTCAAGACAGTACAACGATATAGAAGTACTGGATGAGAAAAATCTTAGGCCTAGATTTGTAAAGCAAATTATGACCATCGTATGCAGTGCATGTACAATCTCTTCTGAAAGGGAAGATCCTCAGACAAGCGTGTGTTATCCCTGACCAACCGCGGCCCTCCAACCGTTGATATTCTGAGCTTATTTTGCCTTTTTTGAATGGCACGGCATAGTGACCACACTGCATCTGATGGTAAGCGCACTGCCGTCCGTGGTAAACTGGTCACATTGCAGTGCTTGTCCAAAAAAACATATATTTCTTTATTGATTACCAAAAGACTAAATATAAATGTTGATATCCCTAAGAATGCATTTCAATGCATGCCGTGGCAACCTAAAGGTAATGCATTTAAAATATGTCCTTCCCCGGGATATAATCTATCCCCTAGCCAAATTTCATTACGATCCCTTCAGCCTTTACTAAGAGTTACTTTAGCATTTATAATATTAGTATAGATCCTAATGTATGTAATGCACAATACACATTTAAAGGCGCAGCATCATTGATGCTATGCGTATTAGTCAAACGCCACTGTTATACGCATGGTACTGGTACATGTTTACTACATCGGAGCGCATTTGCCTACGCTCGTAGCGTATTTGCCTACGCTCGTAGCGCTTATTACGACGCTTCTTCTCCCTATATCTTCGCTCCACTTTTGTTTCACGCTTCACTTTGTCGCTCAGTTCGCTCGATCAGCCGCTTATTCGCGATTACGTTCATTTTTACCAACCCATGCGGTGAGTCAGCCAGTTCGCTCCAGTAGGCCAATTGGGAAAAAAGGTGTTATTGGAGAAAAAACCGTTTTCACATTAGCTTAGTTTCTTGCTTTTGTTTTTGTAATCCTAAGGGGTATCTTTATTGTTATTATGGACGAGAAAGTCTGAGCGGGTGTAATTTTGTTATTTTCTGGGGATTCTTTGTAATTCCGTCGGGATGGCTAGTCTTGTACGGATACATTTTGGGGAAATTGTCTTTTTAAAAATGGCTGGCTGCAAATATATGAAAATGAAATTCTGTTTTGTGTTACAAAAATATCTTGTCATATAATAAATTAATATCAGCGTAGTTACACGATGAGGAGTTCTCAGTTACATTATTAGTAGTCTATTAGTAGAGGAAGCCCAGCAGTGGGACAGTATTTAATTTAGGACCGGTATTTTTATTAGTACAGATGTACTGTATCCGACGCTTGTATAATATTGACAAATGTTGACATTGAAGACTTGTATAAATTAAATCTTTATAATTAATTTTATAACATGCACACATATACACTCACGCCTGTAATCCCCGAAGGGGTGGGCAAAGGTGTAACTAGTACACCCACATTTCACTGAGCTTATTACCGTCCCATGCTATCACAGCAATGTGCAAGCCTATAGCCGCACCCGTCACAATTCCGGACTCCGGACAGATACTGAGTATTTCGTGATAGAAATATCCAGTGTCACTTTACTTGACCCGGGAATCAAACCCGAGACCTTAGCCCAGCAGTCAGGCAATCAAAATCTTGCTCTACGAAATCATACGAGTTCCTTTACATTGGTGTGTCTATGTTTTCAAAGTCGTATTAAATTAAATTTAGCCCAACGGACCGTAGGTAATCTGGGCCATATATTTTGCTTTTTGTTTGTACGCCCATTTCAAAATGATACGTTCAAATAAAATGGACATCTAATGGAACCCGTTAAATTAACCGTAAGTCGGCAAATCTGAATTAGAACCGATTCACCAACTGTGCTTGTCGGTTGGTCAAAAATAAAATTTTGTATAAGGCGTTCTGTACACAATCGTTTTTTTAAATATGAAAAGAATTCGTTAGACTATGAATCCTTGCTTTATTTTAACCGACTTTAAAAAAGGAGGAGGTTAACAATTCGTCGAAATCTTTTTTTTATGTATGTTACCCGATTACTCGAAGACGCCTGGACCGATTCGAGAAATTCTTTTTTTGTTTAAAAGGGTATACTTCCCATGTGGTCCCATTGGCACCAAGTCAGGATCTGATGATGGGATCACAGAAAAATCAAGGGAAACCCTCAAATTTTATTGTGACGCACAATTTATTTTTTATTGAAGTCGGTGTACTTTTTATGAATAAAAAAACTTTTCTTTGTAAAATAATACTGAAAGAGTACACAGCTTCTCGATTTGAGCACCACGAAAAGCGACTACAATAAAGGTTTCGGGCAATTTGAACGCGGAGATTTCTACGGTTCTAATTTAATCTCAACATATTTGGTTGTATGTTCACTTATAACGCCGGAATGTATATACACTAAATTTTATATATTTTTTGTTCTGAAGAGTTATTTAATTTTTTTCTAGGATCGAGTAAGAGATTTCAGAGTTAGAGCATCAAAGCACTTTTTCATAATAATCACATTTTATTAAAACAACTGAGGAATATTGGGAACATCTCGCTATCTCTCTCGCACGCATGGAATGCTATAGTGGGCGGTGACGTCATAAACAACATTCAGGGTTGATTTGAGTGACTTTTAATAAATTTATTTTTTATCGGATAATGAAAAATATTGCGATAATAAGAGACTTTCGGTCGCACAACACCCAGACCCCGGACATAAATATCTGTCTATCACGCAAACATTTGTCCCGGTGTGGGAATCGAACTGCCTCTCGTTTCACAGCCGGCTACTCGGCTAATACGCTACGGAGGTTTATAATGTCGAAATATCTGCTCTATTTGACGTCCAGTTACCGTCCAGCCTTAGGGATATTTCCTGTTTTATTCGGGACTCTAAATCTGCTTGTTCATGAGGACTTTATCCAATTTGACCGGATAAGTGCGACCACCAGAAATTGGGACGGGACTCGGTCCGGATATATATCCACGGGGACATTTTAAAATTAAATTGAATTTTTATAAAGAGTATAAATAAATATTTATTTATTTATACTCTTTATTGTACACTGGAATACATGATATTAAACACACAAAAATAAAATTAAAAGTACAATTGGCGGTCTTATCGCTCTCGGCGATTTTTTCAAGACAACCATGGGATGGAAAATTTGAATAATACATAAATACTTTATTAAATTATCGAGACGTTTTTGTCTGAGGTTCACAAAATCATTCCGAGTAGTTCATTCAATCATCATAATTTAAGAACGTCATTTGATAATTATACATTCAATATCGTACTCGCTGTGTCTAGGAATATGTTGATTATAATAATAATATTTCCGTACCAACATTTCAAGACTATAGAGTCCCGGTCTTTTTAGTGTCTCGATAGGCAGACGAGCAGACGGGCCACCTGATGGTAAGTAGTCACCGCCGCCCATAGACTTCTGCAATGCCAGGGCACAGCAAAGCCGCTGCCTACCGTTGGCGTAGCGTAGGCGTGCGTAGGGCCGAAGCCAACACGAAAAGACACGTTAATTTTAATTTAATATTGTGCTGTGACACCAGCTGACGGTTATCCCCGTATACAATATACAAGTGCAACTAAGGACAACCCCCGGCTGGTGTAGGACTATTGTATGAATAAATAAATAACACCCAACAGTCACATACATAACCCTAATCTCACACTAAGATACGAGTCTTGTGTTGTGGGTATCAAGGACTACGAGAGACTCTAGTTCTCACAACACCCAGACCCCGGACACAAATATCTGTCTGTCACACAAACATTTGTCCCGGTGTGGGAATCGAACCCACGGCCCCTGATTTCACAGACAGCTACTCGCCTACTGAGTCAAAATGAATGAATGGAATATTTCCGTGGTATTAAGTTAATAGTTTTCTGATTTTTTATAAGTATGTCGTTTTAAAAGTGAAAAAACAACGCTATAGACTATTTTGTCTTCAGAATTTTGGCTTGATCGTCCACAGAAAACCGAAAAAGCGTCTTGCTGATCCATTTCATGTGATGAATGAGACTTCTAGACACAAAATGTCCGTCATTTATTTATTTATTTAAGATGCATAACAGATTACAATCATAACAGTTCAAAATATTAAAATTAAGAAATCTAGGACTAGATAGTAATCAAAAACCTTGCATCCTTACAAGTTATAATATTAATGTTAATAGATAGATAGATAACTCTTTATTGCACACCATCAAAATAATATTACAAAAGGAAACCTTAAAGCTAAAGTAAGTTACAATAGGCGGTCTTATCGCTAAGAGCGATGTTAATGTGCGAACTAAGATACTAAGTTTAATAACAAGAATACATAAAAACAGGGATATCTAAGAAAACAATTCATTCTTCAATCTCTATTCTTTTCAATTAATTACGGCAACATATCCATGATTCTTGTAGTATTGCTGGCGTTCATCAGCCGCGAGGATTATTTACCATTTTTATTTATTTTATATTTAATTACCAATTTGCTAGTTTACCGGACTGTTAAAAAAATAGACAGTCATGGATAGACAGAAGTAAAAACTTAAAACTGAATTACTGTGTTCTTTTTGAAACAGCATCCATGATGTAGTAACTTTTTTGTGTATGATTGCTTGTCAATAATTATAGAACTTCATAGGCGTGCGTCACTGCGTCGTGCGTAACTTTATGTCAGAAGTCAAATAATCTGAACGAGATGGTCACGCGAGTTCAGTGCTTTTTCCCCATCCCAAAAGTACCCAACGTGCCTAAAGAAGTTTCCACTTCCAACACGCGGCAAAATAACCTGAAATCATGGTATTTCATACAACAATACACATGAGTCTTACATATAAATACTATATATTGTACTAGCTTTTGCTCGCGGCTCCGCCCGCGTGGAGGTCATATTTGAGACAAAAAGTATAAACTACAAAATACCAATTTTCGTTAATTTAACTTCAAAAATGAATGATTTTCATACAAACTTTCTTACCCTATTTAACCCCCTTAGGGGTGGAATTTCCAAAAACCCTGAAATACGTGTTTTTAATTTTTAACTGTAAGGCCAAATACCAAATTTCATGCGTTTAACTGCAAAAATGACAGATTTTCATACAAACTTTCTTCCCCTATTTTACCCCCTTCGGGGTGGAATTCCAAAAATCCTGAAATATATATTTTTTATTTTTTACTAAAAGGCCAAATACAAATTTTCATAAACTTAACTTCAAAAATGACGGATTTTCATACAAACTTTCATCCCCTATTTTACCCCCTTAGGGGTGGTATTTCCAAAAACCCTTCCTTAGTGAATGCCTACGTCATAAAAGGTACCTACTGTCAAAATTTCAAGTCTCTAACCCCAGCCGTTTTGGCTGTGCGTTGATCGATCAGTCAGTCAGTCAGTTTCTTCTTTTATATATACAGATATCCATAATACTCCTCCTTGCATCACTTTCCTCATTGCTGAGGGTCGTGACATCCTGCATGCATCACTTTCTCTAGGAAAAGGCGGGAAACAGTAAAACGAAAGGCGCGCTTTCTCAAATATTTATTCAAAAAAAATATTTTTTCTTTATTTTGTACAGTAAAAGCACAAATATTTATAGTATAAGTATATTTTAAGTGTGTACATAATTTATTAGCCCCACAAAATGGGGAGAAAGAGACGAAGGAAGGAGGAAGACCTAAAACCACCAGATCCTGTGCAGGTGGCCCTCGAATCATCGGACTCTGACTCGGCGGAGTCTGCGGTAACAACAGCCTCTAAGTATAAAGATGCTAAGGATAAGGATCCTAAAGAAAAATACCGCATTTACAAGGTAAAAGGATATACGCGTAAGTATCCCGAGGATACTAAACAAACGGAGCTGATTGTTTTCTTAAATCATCTCAATGAAAACACAACATTTAGCGACAGGGACCGTATGGCCCTTTCTAAAGGAATACGGGAACATGGTGTCTCGGGTGTGATGCATCTGCGTTCCATCAATAAATACAAAGTCGGAATAACATTTGATTTGCCCAACAATGCAAATATGTTTATACAGAACAAAAAATTACTGGAACAGCTGTCCTTAACAGCATCAATACCTGCCAGGGATACAGAGGTTACTGGAGTCCTCACCTCAGTCCCTGTAGACATGGCAAATAGTGAAATTTTCTCATTGATTGGTAGCTCCAAGAATGTGATCCAGGTCAGACGCTTTATGCGCAGAGTGAGAGGAAATGATGGTGTGACATTTGTTCCCACGCAAGCTGTTGCAGTCACTTTCGCCTCCACTATCCTTCCTGACTATATATATCTTGACTCATGGCGTCATCAGGTGACCAAATATATTCCTCCTGTAAAACAATGCCTTAAGTGCATGCGATATGGTCACATTGCCAAATTCTGTCGCAATACAGAGGTCTGCTCAATCTGTTCCCTAAGTCATAATTATAAAAACTGTCAAGTTGATCCTAAGGACGCCAAATGTGCCAACTGTAAAGGCAATCATGTGGCTATTTCTTCTATGTGCCCCTTAAAAAAACAAAAAGTTGAAGAAAACAAAATTAAATCAAGAAGTGCTACATACGCTGAACTTTTTGATGTTAATACTTTTCCTTCTCTTACTGCTCGTAATTTAGATAATCAAATTAATAATTTAATTAAATCAGACAAATTTATAAGTACTTTAGTAGAAACAATTGTTAAGATAATTTCTAATAAAGAAGTTCCTATTAATTCAACATCGATTAAGGAAATGTTAAAAACAACTTTAAGCAACAAATTTTCTAGTTCACCATAATGGATTTGCCAAACATAAATATCATGCAATGGAATGCACAAAGTCTTAATAGCAACAAACTCATATTTATAAATTTCCTCCATACATACAACATTCATATTGCAATGATATGCGAAACATGGCTAAAACCTGAACAAAATTTTAAAATTAATAATTACAATATTGAAAGAAATGATTGTGGCAATAATCACAACGGAGTTGCAATTATAATCCATAAAAGCCTTACTTATACTAGAATCCCCACTTTTTACGACAACTCTTTACAAAATATTTGCATCCAAATAACAGTTAATAATAAAGATATATGTATAGTCAGTTTTTATAGCCCTCCAACTTCTAATCCAGCTTTTACTAAAGATAAGTTTGATTTCTTGGTTAAATCTATCCCTAGTCCTTTTATTTTTGGAGGAGACTTTAATGCCCACCACAGTTCTTGGGGTTGTAGCATTGATAGTCCGCGAGGTCGACACATTTTAGAGGTAATTGATGAAAATAACTTGGTTCTGCTCAATGATGGTAAAGCAACAACTGTTGGCTCTCTAACATGGCGTCCCAATGCTCTGGACTTGTCTTTGGTATCTTCACCACTGGCTCTCAATTGTGAATGGTTTGTACATGACTGTCCTCTTGGTACTAGTTATCACATTCCTGTAATTATAAAAGTTATGGTTAGCCAAAATAATAGTTACTTAAATGACAATTGCTCTTATGCTGAACATTTGCCCATTTACCCAAATTACAAAGTGGTGGATTGGCAAATGTATAGTACTTGTGTTGATGAATTGTTAGCTGATTTTGAGATAGATGATAAAAACCCTCTTTATTCATACTCTCATTTTTGTTCAATTTTGCGTACGGCAGCCGCAAACTGTGTTGCAAATTCTAATAGTTTGTATTCTCATGTCAGCCCCAATATCACCAACCACTTTTGTAATCGAAATAATTTTAAAGGTCCTTCACTTCCTTGGTGGAATCAAAAGTGTACAGAGGCTGTTTCAAACTTCAAAACTGCATACATAAACTTTAAAAATAATCCGACAGAAGAATCATTTTTGCAATTCAAAAGGCTTAGAGCCATTAAAAAACTCACATTAAAATTAGAGAGACAAAAAAGTTGGTTTTCTCTTTGCGAATCTTTTAATAGGTGCACACCATTATCTGTCATTTGGAAATTTATGCGCAAATACAATAAAACTTATAATTTTAATAACCATGTAAGTGACAGTGACATATGGGTATTGGATTTTCTAAAGAAATACACTCCAGACTTTGTGCAACCTACTGCAAAAACATGTTTTAGTAATAATACAAATCCAAGCAATAGTTTTCTACTTAACTCTTTTACAATAAATGAATTAGTGTCAGCCATCTCCTCACGTAGAGATACTTCTTATGGTCTTGACGGAATGCCATACATCTTATTTAAAAAACTTAGTATATCAAGCTTAGAAACATTCCTAAATGTTATGAATCTACTTTGGGAGAATAACAGCATACCCCAAGACTGGAAAGTGGATTGCCTTGTACCTGTTTTAAAACCAGAAAAGCCTAAGTCTTGTGCTGATTCTTACCGCCCTATAGCACTTACTTCTTGTGTCGGTAAATTATTTGAACAATTGCTAAAACATCGTATAGAGTTTTATGTAGAACAAAATAATATACTACCTTCTAATCAATTTGGTTTTCGTAGAAACCGGTCTGCTAGAGAAAGTGTCTGTCAATTACAGCTTGATATACATAAATCTTTATTAACAAATGAAAATTTGCTTGGAGTTTTTTTTGATATTGCAGGAGCTTTTAATAGTGTAAACATAGATGTTCTATGCATTGAGTTGGCACAAATAGGGATTCCTTTAAAACTTATAAATTGGATTAAAGAATTTCTGAGCAGTAGGAAAGTATTTGCTAAACTCAATAGACATTTATATGGACCTCGGCTTTCATCAAAAGGAGTTAGTCAAGGAGGAATATTATCACCTCTACTGTTTATATTGTATATACGTAGATTAAATCTAATTTTAGGGCCTCAGGTTAAAAATCTACAGTTTGCAGATGATTTGGTTGTTTATACATCAGGGAGCATTATTTCACATATAGCCCAAAAAGTCAATGTAGCACTAGTTAATTTATATAAATATTTTTCTTACCTCGATCTCAGTGTCAATCCACTCAAATCCAAATTTGTTTTGTTTGGTAAAAAGTGTCAAAATGTGCCTGATGTACATTATAATAACTGTTCTCTACCCATGTCACTCGAAGTAAAATTTTTGGGAGTCCTATTTTCATATAATTTGTCCTGGAATAATTATAATAAACACATATTTAGTAAAGCAAGCAAAGCATATAACATACTAAAGTCTTTATCTGGTTCATACTGGGGCTCAGATCCCAAAATTTTGTTATTGTTATATAAATCTCTAGTTCGTAGCCACTTTGAATATTGTTTCTATTGTTTTGCTGCCGATACTAGAATTGTAAATAGTTTAGATGGTTTGCAAAATAAATGTTTACGTTTAATAACTGGGGCATTCAGAAGCACTCCTATCAAGGCAATGCAGATTGAATGTAACGTTCCACCTTTGAGTATTCGATTTCAATACTTAAAAGAAAGATTCATACTCAAACTTTATAGTGTATCTAATAATAGCCTTTTGGCCAATTTATTACATTCAGCTGATCACCTATCACTAAAACCTCTGTATATGTTACAAGGTCTTCATAGCTTTTATAATTTTATAAAAAATTTGAACATTTACCAATCAAAATATATATTGCCTTGTTTTGAAGGAACTTTTATTAGTAAATTCCCAGCAATAAATATAATAATAAATAAAAAAAAGGACCTGTTTTCGAAGGAGAAAGTTTATGCAATGTTGTCAATGTGGCCAGATCATAAATTTGTATACACTGATGGTTCCAAAAATGATAAAGCTGTGTCTTTTGCCATATATGAACCCTCCTCAAACACAGGTGTTGGTCAAAAACTTGATAAACTCGCTAGCATTTTTACAGCTGAAGCTGTTGCTATTTTGAGTGCGTTAAAACACATTAAAAATTATCATGCTGGACATAGAAAATGGATAGTGATAAGTGATAGCAGAAGTGTGCTAGAAAACCTTGCAAATAATAAATTACATGCTAACACTAACTACATAATTTATTTAATAAAACAACACTGGATTGAATTGTCTCAATTAAATTTCATAGTCCGTTTCATATGGGTGCCTTCTCACATTGGTGTTGAAGGGAATGAAAAGGCAGATTATCTCGCTAGAAAAATAGTTGAATTAGAAGAGTTAATCCCAAATCCTGGCATTCACATGAGAGTTTCTATACCACACACAGACATAGTGAGTGTTCTCAGACAGCGTATGTGTCAAACATGGGGGAATCACTCATATCAATACACAAATATTGAAAATAAAGGTGCTTGGTATGCTAGTTTTAATGTTCCTTTAAACTCTACACCTTGGTTTTGTAAAAATAATTTTTTTATAAAGAGAATCTTCTATACAATTATTTGTCGCTTGCGTTTTGGTCATTGTCGTTTAAATTATCATCTTTATCGCCTTAAATTGACTAATTCTCCTTATTGTGAATATTGTCAATTACAAAAAATTCAGTCGCTACATCATATCTTTTTCGAGTGTTCGTCTTTCAACATTCAGCGCCTTGTGTTGTCGGATGAGCTATTAAAAATTTATAAAAAGCCTGACAAGGTCCCGCATTGCATAAAAGAACTGCTTATGAATGCATCAACTTATATATATTTGTACAAATTTATATTAGAAACTGTAAATAATATTTAATAATTATATAGAAAATGTAATATGTATTTACAAATTGTTGTGAACAGTGTGATTATTGTTGATAATATACATTTTATCGACGTCTAGAATGTGAAATTCAAAGAGTCTTATATTATAAGTGAAATTTCTTATTATTATCCTTAACATGTATAAGGTCCAATATTCAACATTGGTCCGTTTATTAAGACATATTACAATTATATTTTAGTTCGTTAATATTACTTGGTATTTAAAAAAAAAAAAAAAATTGCCGAGAAAATGAATCTTCTCGGAAAAAGACGTTTGACAAAATGGATTTTACTTTCACCTGAATTTGACAATTGTTAATCGATGACATAATTTACTGATAAAGAGATGTAAACGTAAGACTAGGCAGTATGGTCGATTGACTATAGCCTGTCCTTTGGACGAATAAAACGAAAATCACTTTCTCTAGTATGATGTTCTTCTATCTGTCACGATTTCCGGCAACTCGAATAGGATCATGGATTGTCATGGAAAGGTTGTAGCGGATTTGGTCAGACCAATGTGTTGGGTTGCGACCTCTCTCTCTTTTGCCCTCCACATTGCCGGTGACGATGAGTTTTTCCAGATTGTTATCAGTCTCCCTGGCAATGTGGCCGAAGAACTCAAGGACTCTGTGTAGATAGCTCTCATATTCTAAAACGAGGTATTAAAAGGGATAACAGAATTTGTCTACGCACGACTAAATAGCCACGATCACATAGGATATGTATATCCAATCTATCGACATTAAGTGAATCTGTGAAGACTTTTGTAAACGCACTAGCGTGTTTGAACGCAGCGTTTTTTATGTTCTTTGAAAATCTAGAGGTGTAGAGTTCAATCTTATGAGTCAAGTCATTGTACGTATAGTTTAGGCTATGAAGATACTATGTCATCGAACTTTTACTTATTTCATTATTAGGTTCTGGCTGTTGCTTCGCTGGCATTTATTTCGCTTCTGTGGGTTGTAACGTCATGGTAAATAGTCTGTTATCCTTGATCTTATTTTGTTACTATATGCGAATGTTTGGATGGATGGGTGGATGTTTGTTACTCAATCACGCTAGAACGGCTGGACGAATCTGGTTTAAATTTGGCACAGAGATAGATTATAGTCTGGATTAGCACATAGGCTACTTTTTATCCCGGAAAAATGATCCTGCGGGATAGTAAAAATATTGAATGACGTAATAGCTTAGGATGACGCAACAGCTAGTATTGACTATAAAGTACAAAGATTTAAATCTGACATGTAATTCAATTATCGCGTTAAAACAACAAACAATTAATAATATTTAAGTTTTATAGATATTAGAAAAAAATGGTCAATTAACAGTATCATAGTATTCCTTGTACTACCATAGAAAGCTAAGTAAATGTGATTGACATTATTGACCACACATAGGTAACAATATTATATGTACTTTTCTACACTGTAGGCCTGTGCAACGCCTGTGGGATGGCCCTGGAAGATCTTGAGTAAAATCTTGATTGCTCACGGATCCACATACGTACATAAGCAATCATAAGATGACAAACTTTAGACTCTATGTGACGCTGGTCACATCGTAACAAGATGTTTAGTCTGCCCTCCCCTCTTTCTTTTCCCTTTACAAATTTTCCATCCCATGGTTGTCTTGAAAAAATCGCCGAGAGCGATAAGACCGCCAATTGTACTTTTAATTTTATTTTGTGTGTTTAATATCATGTATTCCAGTGTACAATAAAGAGTATAAATAAATAAATAAATAAATAATGTCCTTGTCATTGACTTTAATGCCCTTCAAACCCAAATACTCCAGACAGCCTCCGTGGCGCATCGGCTGTGAAACGAGAGGCCGTGGATTCGATTCCCGCACCGAGACAAATGTTTGCGTGACATACAGATATTTGTTTCGGGTCTGGGTGTTGTGGGACCGTAGTCTCTCATAGTTATGGATACCCACGATATAGGTTTAACCTAGTGTGGGATCAGAACTATCTGCGTGACTGTTGGGTGACTTTTGCTGGTGGTAGGATATTCATATCCGCCCGGATAGCGACCACCGTACACAGGCCGTAAAACCCGCCATAGTGGCACACGCAAGTGTGTCGCGTTCCGGGATCAGCCAGTGTACATCCGGTTTTTGTCGGGGGTCTGGAGTTGGGGTACAATGGCCATTTTGCGGCCTTCTTAGTACTCTGACACTAGACCCTCGACCCCTTCTTCACCTTCTTGCCCATGGCGTAGTGTGAAGAAGCAGGCCGGCATGAGTGTTGAGTGTTGAGTGGCGGGGATAGATCGTCTCTCGCTACTCAGTACTCTATTAGGACCGCACTGCGCTTACCATCAGATACAGTGCGGTCACTTTGCCGTGCCAGGATAAAAAAAAAAGACAAACCTTCGCGTAAAATATCTTACTTGGCCTTCATCCTACTAGGTGGTGCACTTGCCGGCTGCAAAAATTTCAAGATTCTAAATACAAGGTCAAATTTACTCATAAATATTCAATTGTATTCAATTTTATTCAAGATTAAATATTCTATAGTCAAATCCAAGTTTGGCACGAAATTAAAAAAGTTAGACGTACTGATTAGACCTATTCATTATTAACGAGGAAGAACTAATAAAAAAAATCCTTGCTAAGGCAAAGTTTTCAAAAGTTTCTGTAAGTTGACGATGCGAGCCGCAGCTTTTGATGTAGGCTGCGACTATTGGCTGTGGGAAGTTCTACCACCGGCTCGGGTAGAGGTCCAAGTTAAAGGACTACGACATGTCACAATTTTGAACCATATAAAGAGTGGAAGAGATTGCTAATGTTCCGAATATTTACATATTTGTAGTATTAAATGTTTTTTTTTAAAGAGATTGCAAAGAAAACAAATTAGAGACCCAAAGGTTTAGGCTGGTTTAGGCTGTTTAACGTTGGATAAATTAATAACCAACATATATTTAATAGCGTTCTTAAAAAAAATACACCGAACAGTCGCACACAAAGTGCTGATCCGTTGTGGTGCAGTGGGAAAGTAGCCGGCTGTGGAACGTGAAGCCGCAGGTTCAATCCCCTCAACGAGACAAATGTTTGTGTGATCCACAAATATCGGTTTCGGGTCTGGATGTTTTGCAACTCTCTTTGTAGTCTCTCATAGTTTTTGATACCCACGATACAGGTTTGACCTAGTGTAAGAACAGAGTACTATGTGACTCTTGAGTGTCATATTTATTAATAAAATAACAAGCACTGGTTATTTTCATGATTTTTAATTAATCTTAATATACAAAATTCTTCTTTACGTGTGTTTGTCAAACACTCCTAAACGGCTGGACTAATTTAGATGAAATTTTGTGAATATATTTCAATGGGTTTGAAAACACAATTGGATCCGGTAGGTGGCACTGCTGTCGGTGTGGCTCTGCTTTTCCGGGCAGGACAACGTCAGCCGTGCCCGCTAGTACATGTATAATTTTTTTTTATACTAGCACATTCAAGTCACCACACTGTACCTGATGGTAAGCGCAGTGCCGTCCAATTAGAGTATCCAGTAGCGAGAGACAATCTATCCTCCGTTACTCAACACAATCATGCCGGCCTGCTTCTTCACACTACGCCATGGCCAAGAAGGTGATGAAACTGTCTAAGATCTGTTAGGTCCATTAAAACCATTATAACATATTGTAGTAGTATATTAGACAACCAAGAACGGAATAGCAAAAACAAATCACATCAAGTAAAAGAACACTGTCAAATAAATAATTTCAAATATAAAACTATTATAAACAGCCAGCTTCAATTTACAGAAAGATAGTTTTTAATCTTTAATACGCCCCTTTAAATTGAAGCTACTAAAACAGAATTCAATTACAAGTATTAAGAAGCTTTAATACCTAAAGCACTGACACACTGAGCGTGTTTGACTCGAGGTAATGGTTTAGTCAATATATCAGCGACCATATCGACAGTAGGTACATGTCGCAGCTCTATGTCATTATTATTTTTTAATACGCCCCTTATAAAATGATGTTTAATATCAATGTGCTTACTACGAGCATGATTTAAGGGATCTTGTGCCAAAAATATCGCACCCTGATTATCGGCATGCACAGTCACTTTACTATACCTTGAAAGTCCTATTCCATTCAGTAAACTGTTCATATAAACTGCTTCCTTCATAGTCTCCGACAAACTGACATATTCAGCTTCGCAACTCGAAGTAGCTACTGTTCGTTGTTTACGAGATTGCCAAGAAACACAAGTGCCTCCTAAAATAAAAGCATATCCAGAATATGAACGTCGGTCTATCAAACAATTTCCCCAGTCTGCATCCGAGAAACCTTGTATATGTTTACCTGTTTTTCTAAACATAAGCCGATAGTTTAAAGTTCCTTTCAGGTAACGTAAGATCCGTTTAGCTGCTTTCCAATGACACACTTCAGGACAAGTTGTAAATTGGGCCAACTTAGCGACGGAATTGGTTATATCGGGTCGAGTGCCAATACTTATATACATTAATGAACCAATCAATTCCCTAAATGGCAATTTCTCCCGAGTCTCGTCACTACTACTCATTTTCATCGTACTAGTTTTTGTACTATTAATCTCCATTGGGGTTTTACATGGTGAACACGAAAACATATTATATCGGCGTAAGACATCACGAATATATTTTTCTTGAGATAAAAGAATGACACTGTCATTGTCAAGTCGAGTGAAATCTATACCAAGAATATACGTTGCCTGTCCGTAATCTTTTAGACTAAACTCCTTGGATAAATTATTTTTAAAATTTGATATCCAATCTTTTTCTTCTGAAGCAATGAGAATATCGTCGACGTAAACTAATACATATAAATGTTTTCCGTCCCTTTGCTTGAAATAAAGACATGGTTCGTTCAGGCTCTGCATCAACCCCATTTCTTTGAGTTTTTCATCTAGTCGAATATTCCATTGGCGGCCAGCCTGCTTTAATCCGTATAAGGATTTTCTTAGCAGACAAGTATCACACCCGTCTTCTATTTGTTCTAACATTTTCTTTGCTCGATTTACAGTCATTTTGTCCTCTCCTTCAGACTTTGTGAGCTTGATTAGACATTCTTTTAACAGCTTCGGAGTTTTCATGTAGATTTCTTCATCTAAAAAACCATTCAAATACGCCGTGTTTATATCTACTTGGTGTATTTCCATTCCCAGTTCAACAGCCAAAGCAGCCATTAGTCTAATTGACTGTAGTCTGGCGACTGGTGCAAAAGTTTTTTCATAATCTACTCCAAATCGTTGACTAAATCCTTGTGCCACTAATCTTACCTTTTTCTTTATTGTTTTGTCCACCTGAAGCTTGTTACTCAAAATGTATCGACAACCAACGACATTTATACCTTTCGGCCTCTTTACTAATTCCCACGTCTCTTTTTCTATTAAGCTTCTTATTTCTGTTAATATTGCTTCCTCCCATGTTTCTTTTTCCTCACCATTTAAAGCATCTTTTAGAGAAATTTCGGTCATTCCTATAAAATCAGTACAATCCGCAAAAGAATCCTCGGAATTTTCAGAATCAATATCACATGCCTCATGATTCAATTCTAATTGCCGCGGTTGTTCCGCTTGCACTTGCATAGGCTCCACTTCAACCATTTTGTACATTTTCTTAGGACGGCCGACATTTCCAGTACGCAATAATCTTGGACGACCTTGGGCTCGTTTCAATATTGTGGGTCCTTCAATTTGTGACATCTCTGTTTGGTTCTCTTCGCCTATATTTTCACTGCAATTATCTAAATTTCCTTCTTGAAATTCTTGCCTTCTCTCTAATGTATCGTGTTTTTTCTCTTTCAGAAAAATGACTTCTATAAATTCTTTATCATTGATGTTGTCCGACGAGCCACGTTCTTCTGGAGCTCCAGTCTCTGATTGCACATCTTCATGGAATTTAATATCTCTAGCAATCAGTGACTTTCTTTTCTCCGGTATCCATACTCTGTATCCCTTATTCATTTTTGGATAACCAATGAACATACCTGATATACCTCTAGCAGCAAATTTATCCTTGTTTGGCTCTTTGTCTAGAACATGTACTCTGGCTCCGAATCTTCTAATATGTTCGATATTAACTGGTTTCTCAAACCATTTCTCATACGGAATACCACCTCCAAGTTTATTGTTTGGACAACGGTTTCTGACATAACATGCTGTATCCACCGCTTCTGCCCAGAAACATTTGGAAAGATCAGAATTAAATAACATGCACCTGGCCATTTCCACCAGCGTCCTGTTCATTCTCTCCGCCACTCCGTTCTGCTGGGGTGTATAAGCAACTGTGAGCCTTCGTGATATTCCTTCTTGACGCAAGAATTCATCAAACTCTTTATTGCAATATTCACCACCATTATCACTCTGGAAGTATTTGATTTTGAAACCTGTCAATTTCTCAACATTACTTTTGTATATTTTAAAAGCATCCAAAGCTTTACTCTTTGATGACAAAAAATATACTTCGCACCATCGTGTACAGTCATCTATAAAAGTTATAAAATATTTTGACCCTTCTCTAGATTCACACTTCATAGGGCCGACTATATCAGAATAGATAATCTTTAATTTTTCATTAGAGAGTTCAGTACAATTCGAAAATGGAAGTGCAGTCATCTTACCTTTAGCACAAATATTGCAATCACGTAACTTTCGTACCTCATTTATATCTATACTCGCACCTAATTTGTTGAGAAGTTTAACTACATCTTTTCCGTTTAGATGCCCCAATCGCTCATGCCAAATTTGTAAATTAAAATCCGAGCTCATAGTGTATGCAGATTCACATTCGCGCATACAATATAAATTCCCTTTGCGATAAGCGGTCACCTTAACTTTTCCATTTTTACCTATAATTTTAGCGGTATCCCTAGTAAAAGTGACGTCATAACCGCTATCTGTAATTTTAGATACTGAAATAAGATTAGTTCGCAATTCCGGTACATATAGTGCATTACGGAATTCAATTACGCTTTTTGTGTGATCATTGCATGCCGATAATCTGACGGTACCTTTACCTGTTACGCTAGTACTTACATTTGTCGCTAAATTCAATATACCATTAGACTGTGTCAAAGTGTCGCCGAATTTACTCGCGTTATTACATAGATGCGATGTGCACCCACTGTCGATAACCCAATCGTCTTTTTGTATATTTATTACCTTACACGCATCCGTGTCAGCGCCTGAAATATTAAGACTTATTAGAGTTTCATCAACATTAACGTAATTAGACTTATTTTTTGCATTTCTTGGACACTCTGAAAACTTATGTCCCACTTGATGACATTTAAAACATTTCATCTGAAATCTTTTTCTTCCAGTTTGGCTCGAACTTGCTCGATTCTCTTTTCGATTTGTATACATTACTCTTTCTATCATCCCTTCTCGTACTTCGCCGTGTCTTCTTGACTCGTACTCTTCTAAGATTTTCACCTTCAAACTTTCAGGTTTGGGTAATTCATCTCTCGATTCAATAGCACATCTAAAATTTTCTAAGCTCTCAGGTAAACTATACAACAACATTACTGATAAAAGATCATCATGAATTCCAACATTCATATCTGCAAGTTTATCAACAGCATCGAAGAATGTATCCATGTGTTTTCGTATATCCTCAGCTTCTTTCATTTTGTGCAACATGAGTCTCTTTAATAGTGTTGCCTTCTTAGCAGGACCTTTTGAAGCATATACAGACTCTAATTTTAACCAAACTTCTTTTGATGTTGTGCACCCTCGTACGTGCCGCAACTCACTTGCACTGATCGATAGGACTAGATCAGCCTTGGCTTTTTCGTCTTCCGCTTCCCATTTTTCAGCCTCAACTAGCTCACCAGGTTTTTGAGCTTTTCCGTTTACGTATTTCCAAACTCCGTCTTTCACCAAAAACGCTTGCATTTGGATACGCCAACTATCATAGTTGTCTTTTCCTAGCGGTTCGAATTTCATGATGGAATTCATCTTCCCGCACTACTTTCAGTTATATCAATCCGCAGAAATTCACTATTCTGGGCCCATAACCAATGTTAGGTCCATTAAAACCATTATAACATATTGTAGTAGTATATTAGACAACCAAGAACGGAATAGCAAAAACAAATCACATCAAGTAAAAGAACACTGTCAAATAAATAATTTCAAATATAAAACTATTATAAACAGCCAGCTTCAATTTACAGAAAGATAGTTTTTAATCTTTAATAAGATCTAGTGTCAGAGTAGTCAGAAGGCCACAAAACGGCCAAACATCATACCGCAACTTTAGACCCCCGACAAAAACCGGATGTACACTGGCTGATCTCGGAACGCGATATACTTGCGTTGTGCCACTATGGGTTTAACACCATGTGTACGGTGATCGCTATGCGGGCGGATATGAATATCCTACCACCAGCAAATCCTATCTTTTATCACTTACACCACACACTCGATCAGATCAAAGCGCCCGGTCCACGATGTCATTAAATGGAGACCACAAGGAAACAAACTTATATTTACAGTCGTTAATTTACAGACCCCATACAAATAAACACAATCCAACGATTTCACAACTGCAAAACAAGTTTGTCGTCATAACTCGTGTGATTCCTTGTCGAAATTCGAGCGTCTCTTCATCGAAAGGTCGTATGTGAAAATAAATCGTTTTGTACATACGACATTTTGAACCGAGGAGGTGGGATTATTAATTCTTAGCTTAGTGTATGGTATTGTATTTGTATCTTTAAACTGAGGGTGTAAGGTAGGTATTTGTTTGTGAGTTCTGTGCACATATTCCTTATATTGGTAAGGTAAGCTCTATTATCCGTTTGAATCCTTTGATCAATTTGTAACATAATGAGTAGGTACAATGACACGTGGATTGGAATTGAATTAACCAAATATTCCAATAAGCATGGTGCTGTTTTCTCGTCTGGTCTGTACTCGTAGACGTGTATATAAAATATTAGTTAGTTGTTTATTTGCACTTTATATACTGTTACGCATGCGTGAGCGTCATTTTCCCTCATCAACGGTAGGCAGCAGCTTTGCTGTGCCCTGGCATTGCAGAAGTCTATCGGCGGCGGTGACTACTTACCATCAGGTGGCCCGTCTGCTCGTCTGCCTATCAAGGCACTAAAAAAACATTATAAACGCACCCAAATTAACAAATACACAGCAGAATTCCAGATTGCACTTGCAGTTTCGTATTATTATTTTTCGATGACTGCCGCGGTGTCCTGTGTCATGTACTGAAATCTACTTTAAAATATATTTATACAGACGGCCTCCTTCACTCTTCATTAGGGAAAGCTCCGCCTCACTTATATTAGAAGTAGCAGACGTCCGGACCCGTCTCACGCTCTATTTGTTCATAATATACAAAGTGCTTCATCCCCTTTAAGTTATTCGTGTTTCGTTCATGTAATTTATAATAATATAAATAAATATTTATTTATTTAACACTTTTTTACATTTAAGTGTAGGCGGATTTAATGTACCTTAAATAAAAATTAGTTTAAAGATTATTTATAAGTAATATATTTCACATGCACAATTTTAAAATGGAACATCATTAATTTCTAATACGTCTAAATACGGCGTGATCCAGTAAATTTTTTAGTAATTATCTATACTACGTGTAACGGGAATAACGCACATCCTCAGATACCCCAATTTCAAAATATTATTACAATCATAATTAATGTATTGAAATTAGACTGCGATGAATATAAATATTGTTTTGTATGAAATTAGTTGTAGTTACTAATTTTCGACATAAAGTTCGTAATTTTTTTTTTATAGGTGTTCGTTTATTATTGCATTTGAAAAGACTTTACCGCATCGAGTTGTGTCTGTTTCGTTTGTCTTGAACGTTAAATTAAAGGGTGACTATTATTTACCTGAGTGTTAATTATTTTTGGAAAAAAATTCGTCTATTAAAAATTTTTGATATCGATTCAGTCGCTTATTCTGAACAAACTACTTTCAGAGTGTGCATTAATCATATTACATGTTGTATATTCATTAGGTAAATTAACAGGGTAAGCTCATGCCGTAACCACAAAAGGTTAGTAATAGCTCTATCTAATCAATATTTTATTCCAACACGTGATATAGGTAAAGCTAATCTAGGTTTTACCTTGAAGATGGTAAAATTTTCTTAAATTATAATGCAGTACGAGAGAAGAATGCAAATTTCATCAACGTATTCTAATAATAGGTTCACGGAGTGTACATCCGGTTTTTGTCGGGGGACTAGAGTTGGGGTACGATGTTTGGCCGTTTTGCGGCCTTCTGAGTACTCTGACACTAGACCCTCGACCGTTTCTTCATTTTCTAGCGCATGACGTAGTGTGAAGAAGCAGGCCGGCATGATTGTGTTGAGTAGCGGGGAGTTAATTGTCTCTCGCCACTCGATACTCTAATTGGACGGCACTGCGCTTACCATTAGATGCAGTGTGGTCACTTTCCGTGACAGGTTAAAAATAGATTGCCTCGATGGCGTACTTGTAATTGCGCACGCGTCGTCTGCTGTGCTGAGGTCTCGGGTTCGATCCCCGGGTCGGGTAAAGTGATATTGGGTTTTTCTATTTAGAAATACTCAGTATCAGCCCGGAGTCTGGAAATGTGCCCGGTATGGCGATAAGCTCGCTCCCTATCACATTGTGGGACCGTAATAAATACGGCGAAAAGTGGGTGTACTGGTTACCCCTTCGGGGATTACAGGCGTGAGTGTATATGTATGTATGTACCTATGTTAAAAAAATACAGTAGCTCGCACATTCTCATTAAGGTGTAAAAACTACGAGAAAACCTGTCATAAAATATACTCTCAAGCAACAACTCCATCAAACAAAACTCATCTCACTGAATAGCCTCTAATAAGACGCAAACACGTTCTAACTACACTGTATTCACGTCACGCGCCCGTCACGCCGCCGTCACGCCCTCCTCACGCAGTAAACACGCTGTTTACTTGATGAAACGCTCTAGCGAAATTAACTTAACTCTGACATGCGTGAAGTCTATAAATAAGTTCGTTTGCTCTTGTAATTTGGGTGTTTCATTTATGCCCTGAAAATATGGTTTCCACGGCTTTGGAAGACAAATAATATATCCATAATTATATTTTTCTTTTAGAAACAATAATTAAAAACTTACATGCTATATCGCAAAACTGAACACACAGTTTGTTGGCGAAAATAGAAAATTATAACTAGCAAGCAACTTCCAACAAAGAAAAAAATAATAATAATGATAGCTTAGCTGGCATTTTAATCAACGACTCCAAAAACAAAACACCACACCCGTATTAAAAAGTCAATTTCTCAGAACAGTAATCTGTCGATAATAATTAAAAGTTTTTTAATTCATAAAAAGTACACCGACGACTTCAATAAAAAAGAAATTATGCGTCACTATAAAATTTGAGGTTTCCCTTGAGTTTTCTGAGATCCCATCATCAGATCCTGACTTGGTGCCAATGGGACCACCTGGGAAGTATACCCTTTTAAACAAACAAAGAATTTCTCGAATCGGTCCAGGCGTCTTCGAGTAATCGGGTAACATACATAAAAAATCCGACGAATTGTTAACCTCCTCCTTTTTTGAAGTCGGTTAAAAATAACCTAATTCTTAAGTCTGTTCTTCAGAAGTCTGATGTTAAGTTGTTGAGTCACATTTCTCAGAATATCTATTTTGTTAAATATTACTAATATTACTGGTTAAATACTCGGGGTGCTGAGGTCTCGGGCTCGATCCCCGGGTCGGGTATAGTATTGGGTTTTATATATCACTAAATACTCAGTATCATATCGAAGTCGAAATGTGTCGTAAGAAAAGTGAAAAGTGGTAGAGCCACGCTGAATACATATTTGTCTACAGCATGAATGGGCCGGCTCGACCGGGGTAGTACCACTGTCTCACAGAAAACCAACGTAAAGTGACAGTTTACTGTCGCGTTTCGTATGGTAAGTGAGATATCCGGAGGCCCAGATTCCCCCTTCCCTTTCCTTATCCCTATTCCTGTCCTTTAAGGCCCACAGCGCATACGTGATACTTTCGGTATTGTGGATGTTCATGGGCGGTGGAGATCACTTAACATCAGGTGACCCACTGGCTCGTTTGTCGGACTATGATATAAAAAAAAGAAGCTCAGAGAAATGTCGGTACACTGGTTACACATTTGCCTATCCATTTGGAGATTATAGGCCTGTGTATAAATGTATATATAAGATAACTTAATAATACTAGTCCTGTATTATACCATTGCTGGGCACGGGCCTCTACAAATGAGAGGGGTTAGGCCTAATGCGGGTTGGTAGACTTCACATACCTTCGAAATTCTGTGAAGGTTTCTCAGGTTTCCTCGCGATGTTATACTGCACCGCTTAAGCAAGCGATAATTAATCATGCATACGTATCGAAAATTATAGATGTATGCCATTTGGTTTACTTTCGAACCTACGACTTTCGTGTCAGCAGACCGACTCCCAACTGTGTTATTGTTCGATTATATAATATAAAAATATATACCATAACTAGCAGGCCCGGCAGACGTCGTCCTATAAAGCATCTATAGATATTCTATTGAATGGACATAGACTGGTTGGTTGCGACCTTCAATGAGTGAGATAGGGCAAACAGACGGGTGGCCGTTGTAATACTGGTAAGTGTTAGTCCAAAATTATTTTTTTTGTGTTTTTTTATTTAATTTATAAAAATATATATTACAATTAAATATAAAAGATTAAATGCTCTTAATGTGCTCTTTTTCTTCTTCTTTCTTTTTTCTCTTTATTTTCTTTGTGGCGGGATAGTCGATTTTGCGACTAACTATAGCATAATTTAAAATAATAAGATTTAAAAAAGAATGTCGTTCAATTAAAAGTAGAAAAGAGAAGCGTTATATGGAACTGGTGAAGTTTCTCAGATGGAAGAAAAAAACATTTCAACAATACCCTCGAATTGCCAGGGATTAGAATTCATACCCGATGTATCGATATCATTCTCAATCACATTATAGGACGGAAATAAAGATAAATATATATTTATTTGTCAAAACATGTGTATGTCATAATACATTAAAATGCACCTATGGATGTAATAAATTTAATTAAATAAATTAATAAGTACCAAGATGTGTGTATCCTAGCTGCACTCCAGTCAACTTCTGTATGAAGATGCGTGTCAGTGCATGTAATGTATGCTATTTTGATGTTACCCGTACCTGTGTACGGGTGTAAAACCCGCCATAGTGGTACACGCAAGTGTGTCGCGTTCCGGGATCAGCCAGTGTAAATCCGGTTTTTGTCGGGGGTTTAGAGTTGGGGTGTGATCTTTTGCCGTTTTGCGGCCTTCTGAGTACTCTGACACTAGATCTTTGACCACTTCTTCACCTTCATGGCGTTGTAAGGAAGCAGGCCGGCATGATTGTGTTGAGTAGCGAGGTAGGAGGTAAATTGTCTCTCGCTACCCGATACTCTAATTGGACGGCACTGCGCTTACCATCAGGTGCAGTGTGGTTTCTTATCCGCGCCAGAATAAAAAGCAAAAAAAATGTTATTTCTATTTTATAACCATAATGATTTCATTTCAATGTATTGCTTTATTTTAGCTAACCGCGGACTCTCTACTAATGTGTCAGTAAGAATATTAAAGTTATATTTCTGCACGCTAAAAATCACCGTTTTATATCAGACATAAAACACATTTTTAACCGACTTAAAAAAAGGAGGAGGTTAACAATTCGTCGGAATCTTTTTTTTATGTATGTTACCTGATAACTCGAAGACGCCTGGACCGATTCGAGAAATTCTTTTTTTGTTTAAAAGGGTATACTTCCCAGGTGGTCCCATTGGCACCAAGTCAGGATCTGATGATGGGATCTCAGACAAATCAAGGGCAACCCTCAAATTTTATAGTGACGCATAATTTGTTTTGCTATTGAAGTCGGTGTACTTTTTATGAATAAAAAAACTTTTACTTACTCAAGTACTTGCCTAAACACCAGTCCAAACGAGCCACAACTCGATTGTTTCAAACAGCTACCTAGACGCTGAAGCCAGGCGTAATTTACCGCCCTCTGCCTAATACCCTATTACATTATTTATTGCTATTCGATTTTAATAGTTTTTTATATGACATCAATAAAACATTTATTTGCCAAAATGTTGAATGTACATACATATACACCCACGCCTGTAATCTCCGAAGGGGTAGGTAGAGGTGTAACCAGTAAAACCCAATTTCACCCAATTTATTACGGTCCCATAATGTGATAGGGGGCGAGCCTATCGCCATACCGGGCACAATTCCAGACTCCGGACTGTAAAGTATTTCTAAATAGAAAAACCCAATATCACTTTACCGGACTTGGGGATCGAACCCGAGACCTCGGCACAGCAGTTGTAACACATGCGCAATCACAACTACGCCATCGAGGCAGTCAGAAAAATACCAGCTATATATTAAACCTGTCCACAACAACACGGGTGTCCTCTAGTAATGAGAGGGGTTAGGCCTTAGTCCACCACGCTGGTCTAATGCGGGTTGGTAGACTTCACACACATTTGAAATTCATATACGAATTGTCAGGTATGGAGTATAATATTTTCCTTCACCGTTAAAGAAGCGATAATTAACAATGAGTATTCATGTAGTTTTTTTTTAATTTATTTACTCTGTAAAAGAGAAGGCAAAGGTTCTCTACCATGCAGCCATGTCTGTCGTTATTTTTTCCAAATCTGGGCTAGAATTAAAGTCTTCTTCTTTTCTGGTTTTTTTAACCGACTTCAAAAAAGGAGGAGGTTAACAATTCGTCGGAATCTTTTTTTTTATGTATGTTACCTGATTACTCGAAGACGCCTGGACTGATTCGAGAAATTATTTTTTGTTTAAAAGGGTATACTTCCCAGGTGGTCCCATTGGCACCAAGTCAGGATCTGATGATGGGATCTCAGAAAAATCGAGGGAAACCCCCAAATGTTATAAAGGCGCATAATTTGTTTTTCCATGAAGTCGGTGTCTTTTTATGAATTAAAAAAACTTTTAACTTATACAAAAGGCCGTATCCATGTCTGCAGTCTTCATCCATACAAAAGGGGGAAGCCATGTCCGATATTTTTCTCATTCTAAAGGCCGGAGCCATGTCTGAAATAAACCCAATTCAAGAGGCCTAAGCCATGTCTGTAATAGTCTCAATTTAAAGGCCGAAGCCATGTCTGTAATAGTCACAATTTGAAGGCCTAAGCCATGTCTGAAATATTTTTTCACTTATTAATCACAATACAACATCACATCACATTCCCGCGCGACAGTCATGTAGCTTTAGAAAGTTAACCCAAGCTTTTTTTTAGTGCCTCGATAGTCTGACGAGCAGACGGGCCACCTGATGGTAAGTAGTCACCGCCGCCCATAGACTTTTGCAATGCCAGGGGACAGCAAAGCCGCTGCCTACCGAGCTAATTACGAATCTACTACTATCGTCTTGAATGTCCGTTTCATTCCCAAATAGGTTTTTGAAATTTTTTAAACATAAATCAAAGAAATACGATCCGTGTTACTTAAACTCCACGCTTACACCTGACAGCATAATTTAATTACGTGCTGATGTATTGCCTTCTAGAAGTTCACCTTCAAGTTCAAGTTACACGAGCTCTATGTGTAATATTTTAGGAAGTTAAAGCATAAATTACCTCATTGTTCAATTAGTTGAAGACGTCGAGATCCTGTGTTTAATCCCAGGTAGGTGAAAATTGTGTAAATTTTTCGATCAAAAACATACGTGAAGTTTGAATCTGATACCGATAAATAAAATACATAACGCCCAACAGTCACACACACAGCCCCGACCCCACACTAAGACGAGTATTGTGTTGTGGGTATAAGGGACTACGAGAGACTTTCGGTCTCACAACACCCAGACCCTGGACACAAATATCTTTCTGTCACACAAACATGTGTCCCAGTGTGGGAATCGAACCAACGGCCTCCCGTTTCACAGCCGGCTACTCTCCAACTGCGCCACGGAGGCTGTCAGAAACGTTTAAGGCTTATCTATGCCTTTGATCATATAGACGTGGGCTTGTATTATCTTATTTCAACACGTATCGGCGCGAAGTATATCTAATTCTACGAACAACTTCAGAAAGTTTTTCACATCAAAGTGGCAAACGACCACATGGCTAATCCGATGGTAAACCTCTCCACTGCTTATGAATCTATAGCAGAAGAAAGGTAAAGGCACCTATGTTGGACGCGGACCAGCCATGGACATTTTTTGAATTTACGTCGAAAATTAAGCAAACACGCAGTATTTTTTTTTTAATTTCAACACTGATCAGTTGTGCCAATATTTTAGTTGTCATACCAACTGTTTTTGACAGCCGACACCCATTTTGATTGCGGCCTTAACGGTTGTTAGTTACGCGGTGTCATTTGGTGCCGGGAATCGCAATTTATTATAAGAATTGCGATGCAAGTAAGTACACTTAGCATCTTATTTTGTGTCAGGTGTATCGTCGTTGTTGAAATTCATATTATTTAGTGATTTATCAATAGTAATACATTACTTTTATAATATAACCCAAAATGCCATTGTTATTCTAACTCTAAAATTACCGGTGTCCATAACTGGATATTATTCAAGCACGTACACCCAATCATGGACAGAGTGTCCATAAAGTGAACTTCCTTATTTTTATTATTTTTCATGTATTATACGTCTGCTCTAGTATATCTTCATGTCTCTCTAGCAATCTGCAATAAATTATTAGTCTATCCAATAATGGACATTCTGTCCATGACTAGGTGTCTGTAATAGGTTCAAAGTATTTCTTATACAAACAAATTTATTTTCAAACTAGAAATGGCACCAAGAAAAGACTACACAAAAGAACAAATGGCCAAGGCTATCGAAGAAGTAAGACAAGGAGAAATATCTGTTGCCACTACAAGATACGGAGTCCCAAGGATTAATTTACACTAGCTGTTGCTCGCGGCTCCGCCTGCGTGGAGGTTATATTCGGGAGCAGAAGTATACAATGTAAGGAGTTGTCTTCTGCACCGAGGCATCTGTAGTGATTGTCCAGCCTCTCAGGTGTTGTGCCTGAATCTTGAGATTGCATCTAAAGAATACCCCATAAGCTTAACCTCACTTTGCCCCTTTTGGGGATTATTTTTCAAAAACGTTGAAACACGTATTTCTTTATTTCCTACCAAAAGCCTAAATATGAATTTACAGATCCTTAAGTCGAGGAATTATGGATTTCCCATATAAATTTTGAAATCCTATTTGACCCCTTTCAAGGTTGTTTTTTGAGAAAAAAGATAGCCTTCTCCAGGATATAATCTATTCCCTTACCAAATTTTATTATAATCCGTTCAGCCGTTTAGTCGTGAAGAGGTAACAAACAAACAAACAAACAGAGTTACTTTCGCATTTATAGTATTAGTATGGATAACAAAATAACCGGGAAAAGTCCTATATTGATTATAATCTAGGTCCAGCTACTGTACTTACATATGAGGAAGAAAGGCCAAAGTTGGCTTACGAGTATTCTCCTGATATATAAGACGGACATTCATAATAATGTAAGAGTGTTTTTATTCAAATAACATGGCTGACGGGTTGGCTTAAAAGAGAAGCATTTTGTTAATAACTAATACTTTGTCCTTTACTTGTTCATTCATATTTCCATAACTAGCTGTTCACAATTAGTGGTCCTACACTGGATTATTACTGTCCATTGATGGCTGTTCATAATATGATAATGTCCATAATTGGGGGTCCAACACTGGATTATAACAGTCCATTGATGGTGCCTAAGTAGGGGTGTTGTTTATTTATAATATTTTATTGCACTGAGTACTAAACTGAAATTAAATATTGAATACTGATTGACAAAAGAGCTTTTGATTTACTTCCAAATCCCAAAGAATGTACATTGAAAAATGAAGAAATTACAAAAAAATATCGCTTATACTGTCCATGACTGGTGACTTTACCTAATATCGATGTTGTCAATCTTAAAGAACAGTAGCTCAAGTAATGTATTCGAAACTACTTAACTATACACCGTCTCTAGCGGTTACGTGAGAAACTGAATTCGAGTTTTGCCTATTTGATAGGCAATCACATCATGGGACAGTAATAAGCTGAGTAAAATGTGGGGACACACTGTCCCCCTGTAAGTGAAAATTAATATTTTTTATTAAAAACTGAGTGAAATAAAACGAATTTTACGGATTCTATCGCGGTTTATTTTACTTTTCGTGACGACATACAACTCAGTCTGCCCCGTGACCATGAAGGCTGTAAAGCCTTCGAAACGTCGGGATTAAAAAGTAAAATAAACCGCGATAGAATCCGTAAAATTCGTTTTATTTCAATGTATAATATTCGCGTAAATATAAGAAACCATTATCAAAACTGAGTGTATTTCTTGTTTTTTTTTTTTTAGTCTTCTATAGTATCCTTAAACGTAATCCCGCATACAAAGCTGCGAGCACAATCTAGTGTATGTATATAATAAAAAACAAATTATGCGTCACTATAAAATTTGAGGTTTCCCTTGATTTTTCTGAGAGCCCATCATCATATCCTTACTTGGTGCCAATGGGACCACCTGGGAAGTATAATCTTTTAAACAAAAAAATAATTTCTCAAATCGGTGCAGGCGTCTTCGAGTAATCAGGTAACATACATAAAAAAAAGATTCCGACGAATTGTTAACCTCCTCCTTTTTTGAAGTCGGTTAAAAATAGGGAACACCACAACCAGCCTAATGAGACTACAAATTCCAAACCAACAGCCAAGTCAAATCGCCATTCCGGTTTTAATTCATTGCAAACCAGATACACAAATATGGTAAGCAAGTTATGTGCCGCAGCGATAATACAAATGGGTCGAACAAACTGAATACCCGATGTTGATACGAAGATTCCCTTGATTCGTGTTTGTTTAGGACCTAATCTAATTATAAGGACTTTGATTGTGATTTTGGGTTCGTGTGTTTTCTGTGGGCCACTGTAGTTACTGTCCTTGCGAATATTGTTAAAATGTTTTAAATTGTGTCAGCCTGCTGAGTAAATGACCTAGTATCGTAAGAAGGAGGGAATAGGGTAGCTGGCAAACTGTTTCACAGCAGACACTAAAGCCATTCCACATTCAGAGTGGAACACGTAAAATGAAGCCGGCTGTGAAACGAGAGGCCGTGGGTTCGATTCCCACACAGGAACAAATGTTTGTGTGACAGACAGATATTTGGGTCTGGTTTTTGTAAGACCGTGCGTCTCTCGTAGTTCCTGATACAACACAAGACTTGTATCTTAGTGTGGGGTCGGGGTTATGTGTGTGACTGTTGGGTGTTATTTATTTATTTATAACACACATGTAGCTACATGATCCCTGTAGCGTGACGGTGCAGCGGGAACCCCTAGCCCGTGCAGGGATCTGTGAGCATCGCCCGTGGCTAATTGAATGCCGATGACGCGAGCTGTAATGGGGCATGACGTTTGGATGCGTACGATGGATGCATTGAAAAATTATACGTTAAATAATAGTCCAAAATGTATTAAATGGTTGTTTGGAAATATTGATTGAGTCCATGAAATGTTACCGGCCATAGTGGCACACGCATGTGTGTCGCTACGGGATCAGCCAATGTACATCCGGTTTTTGTCGGGGGTCTAGAGTTGGGGTACGATGTTTGTCTCTTGCGCTTAACATCAGGTGCAGTGTGGTCACTTTGCCGTGCCAGGATAAAAAAAAATAGTCACCAAATTTATAAGGAACCTACCTTCTATACTCTATCGAAAACAAAAATAAGCAACATCATTCCACAGTTGGCAGTATCGCTTAATACATACATAATACAGGCAAATTCATAACATGCTAGTTTGAAAGTTGATTAAAAAGTTTTTTCAAGTCAACATACGGCCAGTTTTAATACATAATCTTAATCGTGGTCGAATGATCGTTTCAATGAGCCAATTAGAATAAAGTTACAATGCTACGCTATTGTTTGATAGGTTAATTTTTGGGATCGATATGTAAATGCGGTTTGAGATTGTTTATTGAAATTGGCTTTATGTGAAGACTCGCCTCTCTTTAGCGTAATTATGTTGGTAACGAATATAGAACACGAAGTCGTCATTAGAATTTCGAAGTTATCCTAACTACATGATTGCAGTATAGAAATACCTTTCTCAATACAGGATGACCGTAGGCAGCCTCTTAAAAGAAGGTTGATATAAATATATATGTACAGAACCAATCTTCAAGTCAACAAATTAAATTTGAAACTCATCTAATATTACGGGCATTTTTCTTGTCACATTATAAACGCTCTCGGAGGGTTGGGCCCCAATTTTTTACATTTGACATATTTTGAACATAATGCTTCCACGTCGGTTTGGATAAACTTATTGAATACCACATGGGTAATAAGTAAATGTTTGCATCGATTTACTTAATCAGCCTTATAATAAATACCATTTATAAACAACATGAGCTCCTTCATCATTAAAGCCTTCGTCCTTAGGTTCGGTGGTAGGCAGAAAAGCTTAAATAAATAGTCCATATAATGGTTTCTTATGTTTACGCGAATATTATACATTGTAATAAAACGAAATTTACGGATTCTATCGCGGTTTATTTTACTTTTTTAACCCGACGTTTCGAAGGCTTTACAGCCTTCAGTCACGCGCAGTCATAAATCTGTCAAATAAAGTATTGGACCAAAACACAATTAGAGTTTTATCAAAGGGATTAAATTTTGCCATAACACCACGAAGGATACCGTATGAGGACATTATTTGTAACGTTGAGAACAGTCTCGTCAAAAATAGTTTAAAAAAGGAAGATTCGGAGGCAATACGTCAAGATATTTCGTCTATCTTACGTCAAAAGGTAACGCCGAAACCAAATCTTTCAAAACATGAATATATCGTTTTAAAGAACTTGCGATCACAGAAGGACTTAACTGTGCTCCGTGCAGATAAAGGTAATGCGACGGTTGTAATGGATACGTCAGATTATAACAGTAAAATCGAATAACTTTTGTCGGACGAGAGTACTTACAAAAAGGTGAAAACAGACCCCACTAATAAAGTTTTAAAGGCTACCAGCTCTTTAATAAGTAAGTACTCTAACACATTAAACCTGGATGTATCCTTACTCATTCCATCGTGTGCAAAACCTCCCAAACTGTATGGGTTACCAAAAATACATAAGGCTAATGCTCCGCTACGTCCCATAGTGAGTCAGATCGACACACCAACCTATAGATTGGCTCAGCACGTAGCAAAGGTGCTTTCACCACTTAGAGGGAAGACCAGAGCATCTGTGAAGGATTCATACCAATTTGTCAGTGATATTAAACACCTACAATTAGCTGACAATGAAACCATGGTAAGCTTTGATGTTAAATCTCTCTTTACAAGTTTACCTGTACAAGACTACATCAAAATTGTCTCTAAGAAGTTAGCCGAGAACAGCATGCCCCTAGCATATGCAGAAATACTTACTACTAAACCATTGCCTTACATCTGGCTACATGTTGTGGAATAGTCAATTCTACATGCAAGTGGATGGAGTTGCTATGGGCTCACCCGTATCTCCAGTAGTCGCCGATATCTTCATGAAGGACTTTGAGGAGATAGCCCTAAGCACAACCCCTGTTCCAATAAGGTTTTACAAGCGGTATGTAGATGACACACTCACAATTTTACCATCTGATAAAGTAACTGCATTTTTAGATCACCTTAACTCAGTGAATAATAAAATTCAATTTACTATGGAGTTAGAACAAAATAATTCACTTGCATTCTTAGATGTCTTAGTTATCCGTAATCCTGATCAGTCTTTAAGCCATACTGTATATAGAAAAAAGATCCATACTGATAAATACCTTAATGGTGAATCTCACCACCATCCAAAACAGTTAGCTACCGTGGGTAAATCTTTGTTTCAGAGAGCACAAGGAATCTGTGATGAGAAACATCTGGCCGCTGAGCTGCAACATGTCAAGCGAGTACTGCAAGACAACAAGCTCCAAATTCCTCGCCGTCATCACAGAAACCAAGTGAAACCAGCCACAGTCGAACGTGTCCCGGTTACTTTACCATACATCAGAGGCGTCACTGGCAAGATTGGCTATGTACTGAAGCGTGCTTCTATTAAAACCTATTATAAGCCGCCCAAGAAGATAAGTCAATTCCTACCACCTGTTAAGTGTCATATACCTCTACAAGAACCGGGCATCTATAAAATAGATTGTGACTGTGGACTCTCTTATATTGGTCAAACAAAAAGAAATATAGGGACCCGCGTAAAAGAACATATAGCTGACGTAAAACACCGACGCTCTACGAAGTCTGCAGTTGCCGAACATTCAGAGGAAGGCTCCAAGCATTATCTTCGATTTGACAAACCACAAATCCTTGCCAAAGAACGCCGATTCCTGCCTAGGATGATTCGCGAGGCTATTGAAATTAAAAAACATCTAAATTTCAATAGAGAAGATGGTTGGAAGATAGCACCAGCCTGGGATCCAATTATACATTTAATTAAATCGAACCCAAAAGACCAACTTGCAGACCTCAAGATATTGTGAGCTCTTTCTGCGTAGATCGGACTACAACAAAATAAAAATTAAATATCAACTATATGGAGGGTAGAAACATTGCACTATACTTTCGTGACGACATACAACTCAGTCTCCCCCGTGACCATGAAGGCTGTAAAGCCTTCGAAACGTCGGGTTAAAAAAGTAAAATAAACCGCGATAGAATCCGTAAATTTCGTTTTATTACAATAAATAGTCCATAGTCAAAACTTTTTTGTTCGTTAAAGACCATTTAAAATGTAAACTAGTTGAATTGGCTTTATATCACCATGTGGAAACCCACATGGTGATATAAAGCCAATTTCTACATTTCTGTCTACATTTTATAAACTAGTAGCTAAGTGCGGCTACGCTTAGCTGTGGAAAAAAACTAAATTCTGCTACCAAGTATTTAGAATTTCAGGATAAAAAGTATGTATGAACACTCTTGGGTAAAAGCGCAACAACCAGTCAAAATTTCTAGTTAATCCATACTACTTCGCAAGTTTTGCGGCCACAAACATTCGGAAGATTTAATAATAATTAAATTGTATATATAAATATATTTTTAAAGAACCTCATAATTATATAATTTCCAAGACGCTTCTATGATGACAACGGTAAAGGTAAAGACGCTCTTTCTGCCGACGAAAGCGTCACCGGAAATGGAAGTCTGCTTGTCTTCCTCCGCCGTAGGAGGTGAATTTCCGGCCCTCTGTCTGTCTTTACTTTTACATCTCGGTGGTGTCAGGAGCAGATGAGAGTTTGAGCCAGGTTAGACACAAAGGTTTTGTCTGTGATTTGTTTGCCTATGGCAAGTTTGGATTTTCGATTCATAAGTTGTGATATAAAAATGAAATTTTATTTTTTGTCTTCTATTTGATATTTATTGAATTATCTCATTTTTTTTAGTTATATATTAATTTATGTCCTTTGCCTGCACTGCCTCGGTGGCGTAGTTGTAATTGCGCATACGTTACGACTGCTGTGCTGAGTTCGCAGGTTCGATCCCCGTTGGGTGAAGTAATATTAAGTTTTCCTATCTATAAATTCTCAGTATCAGCCCGAAATCTGGAATCTGTGACCGGTATGGCGATAGGCTCGCCCCTTTTCACATTAGAGGGACCGAAATTCGGCGAAAAGTGGGTGTACTGGTTACATCTCCGCCTACCCTTTCGAGATTACAGTCATGAGTGTATATGTATGTTAATTTATGTTTAAAAATTGTCAGTGTCCATGGATCAGACAGACTGTCCAACGAAAACCAGCGTTGTAGTACAGGAAGGCAGTATGGAGCACTGCAGCATAATACTTAAAGGTGATCCATGGGCAAGAAGGTGAAGAAGCGGTCGTGGGTCTAGTTTCAGAGAATTCAAAAGGCCGCAAAACGGCCATACGATGTACCTTAACTACGTTGTACCCGATAAAAACCAGATGTACATTGTACACTGGCTGATCCCGGAACGCGACACACTTGCGTGTGCCACTATGGCGGGTTTACATCCTGTTTGCGGTGATTGCTATCCGGGCGGATATAGATATCCTACCACCAGCCAAGTTCGCCTAGACAGGGTTATTACCGCTCTCGGGGGCCTAAAACCCCTCATACCTTCCCAACCTCGTTTCATTTAAGGCTAGCAACACACGCATGATTATTTTAGTATAATAATATATACTATAGGTGTTCATTTTATTTTACTGGGGCTTCTACTACTTAAATAAATATGATTCTGACTGACAGAGAATGTTTATGACATATATTTATTAATAAAAAAAACAACATAATGAGTGCCACAAACGTGCTTTATTGACAAAAAATGTGGAACGTAGTCCGCAAGTATATACACAGCGAGCCAAGCGCCTTACTGAGGCTCAAACTCGACGGTTGAGACCCGATTGGGACCGAAACAGACTCAATAAGTACTGGATCACTACATGGCATTATAAGAAAATTATAGCGATTCTAAGCGTTGAGAACTAAAATGGATAGAACCACCCATTTAAGGTTAAAACACTCTTTGACGCTTGTGAATTAAAGGCTTATCGAATGGCTTGAGCCTGTCCCAAAATAGTCTCAAGACGTTCGAGAACGACTTACATTTATTAGTGACATTTACACATGAAACACGAAGTAATTAAGGGTAGGTAGATAATAATTCGGAACAATCAGGATATAATCATATACAAAAATAGAACAGCATTTTCGGATTGACATTCATTTTTTTAAAAGCTTAATGGAAATCAGAGCCGTAATTCTCGATCCGAAAATGACATATCAATGCAAATAAATGGCAGGTGAATTAAAAAATATTATTTAACTGAATCGACAAAAATAATAAATGACAAAATAAAAAAAACTGGACATTGAAAAAATATGGCCGACTTTCCAAGTATAAGTGCCAATTGATGCATTTTACAGGAATCATTCTTGCTTATCGAACAGTTTCTATTATTGTGACATGTTTGCGAACATTCTGACATTTATGGAGTTTATCAGAAAATAATAACAAAGTTTCCGACTAACATCACTATTTATAGTTATGTAGGATTATATCCATTTCAAAAATCTACCTACAATACTGCAAAATCTCACTAAACATTTTGCTATTTTTGTATTATTGCTTAATAATATAAATGGCCAATTAATTCATGTCATGCATGCTAAAATTCGTATTTTTTTAATTGCGCGAAAAAATGTTTTTTTACGTCTGTGCAATAACCGGATATCAACCAGCCCTACTAATTGAAACATTTCCTTAATCAAAATTAAGTGAAAGAACCATTTAGTTTCATAAGCAATAATACATTATGTCAATAAAGTAAAAAGATAAATAAATGGCTCAACAACCTGAAAAACGTAATAGAAAATTCTGATACATTTTTCGTTTCTGGTTGCCGAAAGAAAAATAATTATCAATATTAGCGACATGACAAAGCACTTTATCCTGAAGGGATTCTAGATAAGAAATAATACACTCAATTGTGTATTTAACTCATTTCTTGTTAGAGTAATTATTACATTATGCACAAATAAATGAAAATGCTCTAGTGACAGCTCATTAATGAAATAAAATAATAAATTTAATTATTATTACGAATCAGTTATTCCTCTCAATATAGTAGAAAAATATGTATGAGCAAGCACAACTCCTGGGTAGATATTCTACCTAACCTTCATTAACCTGGATTTGAAATAAACATCCATAGACATCCAAATAGACATTGCAAGTATCCATCCGCGCTAATAATAAGTCTGACATTGCGTAAGTAATTATTTTTTACATTGGCTGGCAAACGAGCAATTGGTTTGTTATGTCTACGCGAATATTACACATTGAAATAAAACGTAATATTACGGCTTATATCGCGATTTATTTTAGATCTGCGTAGATCGGACTACAACAAATAAAATTAAATATCAACTATATGGAGGGTAGAAACATTGCGCTATACTTTCGTGACGACATACAACTCCGTCTGCCATGTGACCATGAAGACTGTAAAGCCTTCGAAACCTAGGTTTAAAAGTAAAATAAACTGCGAGCCGTAAAAAATAGTTTTATTTCAAAATTATACATAGTGAATAAGTAATCTTCACCAGAAACTGTAAGCACAAGAAAAATCATGAGTGTTTGATCTTAAAAAAATAGGCAGTCACGACGAACACAAATGAAAACTTAAAACTTTGGAATTACTGTGTTATTTTTTTAAACAGTCCACGAACTTGTTTTTATTGCTTGTCAATAATTATAAACCTTCAAATGTGCTTATGTCAAAATTAAAATTATCTGAGTGTGACGGTCGCGCGAGTTCAGTGTTTTTTCTCCATCCCATACCCAACGTGTTTAAGAAGATTTCACCTCAACAATACTTCAAATACTTTACAGGTGTTTTTCTTTTATTCGTGTTAAAAATAAAATGCTTACTCAGTATCATCGAATGTCGTTATGAACTTTATGAAAGCTTTTTTTTATACCATAGTCCGACAAACGAGCCAGTGCGTCACGTGATGTTAAGTGATCTCCACCGCCCATGAAAATCCACAATACCGAAAGTGTCATGTATGCGCTGTCGGACTTAAAGGAATAGGGATTAGGGAAGGGAAGGGGGAATCTGGGCCTCCGGATATCTCACTTACCATACGAAACGCGACAGTAAACTGTCACTTTACGTTGGTTTTCTGTGAGACAGTGGTACTACCCCAGTCGGACCAGCCCATTCATGCTGTAGACAAATATGTCTTCAGCGTGGCTCTACCGCTACCGCTGTTTCAAAAAAGAACAGTAAAACTTTAAGTTTTCACTTCTGTTGGTAGTCCCCATGACTGCCTCTTACATCATTGACATTACTCTTGTTTTTTTACAAGACTATATCCACATATTCGCTATATAACTCCTGTTAAGCCACAATCGACAATAGCATTTTTGAGAAGTAATGAAACGCTGCTACTCTCTGGTAATGCGAAATTTTAATTCCGTGACGAAATAAATCAATATTAAAGTTGGAAATATAAATTGTCCACTCTTGCTGTTGCTTAATATTGACACGTTTCAGGAATAAAATACTTGCGGTTTCTATTTGGATTTTCGTCTATACATCCCTAGTCGCCAATACATCATAAGAAACTTAACGTTAGTCATTAAAACACATTACAAAGCATCACAAAGGTTATGTTACACGCATTAACTAAAACTTAACTACCATTTGACAAACTTAACTCGTTAAAAATAACAACAATTACCACAACACGGCAATCACATTTGCCTAAAATTAACCTGGATAAGAAATAAATGGCATTTCAGAAATTAAACATACATTTCGTTGATAAAGAAAGAAGCAGTTTACTTAACAATTACAATTGAAACCGGATCAAAGAAAATTGTATTAGCTTTAAAATTACAACTACTTATAATAAAACAGAAGTGTCTGTTAATTAGAACGTTACTTGGAAATGACAGAACGTTCCAATGTATTAGAATTTAGTAAGCGAAAATCCATGAAGTATATTCAAAAAAATATGAAACATTAAAAAGCTAGAAACCATAGAGAATGGACTGAGAACTCTATCCAGTTATAAGTGAATACGGGCAGAAAAATGAGAGAAGACAAAGCGAACGTGCGGCCAGCCATTTTTCTAGAATTTTGATTGGTCTACGTCTTGCAGGAGCGAAAAGAAATAGGTATTGGCCGCACAGTCGCTTTGTCTCTTTCTACAAAGTGGTAAATTTTGTGAGGATATTGCTCAGTCCCGTTCTCTCTATGCTATAAACACAAAAATAACTAAAAATGTTCCAAGTTTCTTTAACCAGCCAATTAACTCATAATAACCGGATAATGTGATCACTTAATTGTCCGATCCACTTCATAATGACCGGTAGGTGTTTAATAAAGACCTATTAATTCCACCGAGCGGTTTATCACGCGTTTAATCAATTAGGATTCATGACTGAAGTGATACAAATGTAATTTAATATCTTTCATTTCAGAATTGTTTAATAATTTTAACTTGCTTTTTTATCCTGGCACGGAAAGTAATCACACTGCACCTGATGGTAGCGAGAGTCAATCCATCCCCTGCTACTCAACGCATTCATGCCGGCCGGCTTCTTCACACTACGCCATGGGCAAGGATGTGAAGAAGCTGTCGAGAGTCTAGTGTCAAAGTACTCAGAAGGCCGCAAAACGGCCAAACATCGTACCCCAACTCTAGACCCCCGACAAAAACCGTATGTACACTGGCTGATCCCGGAACGCGACACACTTGCCTGTGCCACTATGGCGTATTTTACACCCTGTGTAAGGTGGTCGCTATCCGGGCGGATATGAATATCCTACCACCAGCTTAGTTCTTTACAGTCCTTGATTTATTTGGAAAGGCTGATAAATTGTTTTAAAATCTTTATTAGCTATTAGCGACATTTCATTTGCACGTATATAATCGTGACTTTAGCTTTTGCACTCGAATGCATAAGTTCATTTGAACATGGAGATAGTTTTAACCGACTTCAAAAAAGGAGGTTAACAATTCGTCGGAATCTTTTTTAATATTAAAGTAAAATAAATGTATCTAATACGGTGTGGCTGTAACGTGGAGTCTTCAGTTCAAATCTGTTGTTTGAGTGTTTGTTTCGCATATCTCATATGATCTTAATTGCTAGAGTATCATGGGGCGGAAATAAGCTCGGCCCATCGTGAGGGCGTTATTTGCCTCACTGCTTACTCCTTTAGGGATGGAGGATGGTTTAGATTTCATCACGAATTTTATTAGACTATATTTTGGGGAAGCGGTGATAGTATACCGTAGATTGAACATAAGCTAAGCTGGCAATATTTTAAGAAATTTTTAATTTCTTGCGTTCAAAAAAGGTAAATGCTTAAAGATGTTGATATTTCATAGTACTGAATCTGAAACTTTACTTTTTGTTTTAATTTCATTTTTACATAAAAATAATCTATATTTTTAATCATTCACTATTAAGAATAAAGGGTGTTTGTAATTTAAAATAGTAATAAGTAAAGTTAATTTTTATTTCTTTGTACATAAGAGCGAAATTTAAACGCTTAAAATTAAAAAGTACATTAATAAAGGGTGCTCAAGGTACAGGCAGAACTATGGTATGGCGATAGAAGAGATAAAGAGCAATCAGGGCATACATTTGACCAACTATTTCTTTTTATAATACATATTTTTCATTTTCTTAGTGTCTATATATTTAATAATCTTAGCCGCCATTAACACAACACGTAAAAATCTGTCAAACACACGCCTTGTTTATTATAATAACAAATTTATTGCAAGAAAAAAATTAATTTATACCTAAAAAAATACAAAACAAAACCAAAAATGCTATGTGGTACTTACGACAAATATGTTTTGGCATAGGTATTCCCAATATCATTGAAGATTTGACTGTACGTAAACTGACGAATTAATAAACATTACATTTCGGGCATTCAAAGCGACCAACACATTGAGTAGTTCAAAAACCGCATTTTATTACAACATTTAAAGCGCTTTAAGCAAATGAAAACGCGTAGAGATATGTTTTTTAATTGCGCCTTATAACTGTCATTGAAAGTTGACAGTTTTCTATGACCAATGAAGTTTTTGTTGAACAAAACATGCTCAATTTCCAACCATCCATTTAACAATCATCTTATATTTACACGATAAGATTTAAATTTTCGCCAATTTACACTAATTACCTAACACGTTACAAATGCTAGTTTACATGTACACTTCATATGATAACTGTACATTAAAAGCTAATTATTTAAAGGAACGATCCCCACATTTATAACAAAGTACGGTGAAGCTGAAACCAGCTAAACATTAGTACGTTGGCTTAATTCTAGTTTAGACATCGAAATAACTCCTGTTTTAATAAAACAAAGCCGTTTTATTAGAGTTGTGAAAACAGATTTTCCGACTCACTCAATAGGTGAAGGTCGTCCAGAAAAAATATAATTTGAACACAAACCGTACTTTTTCGATCAGAAAAACGAATGTGGCTCTGATTTCCCATTAGTGAAGTAACATTTGCCTGATTGTTATCAGTTTTTTCTGCTCGAAAAAATATTCTTGATCATTTCAATCTAAAATCATATAATAACGTTGCCAATATAATTAAGAATTCTGGATACATTGACCCAAGAATCCTTCGGATAAATTCGTTTTTTAATATAAAGTACGAAGCTAGATAAAATCTGATTAAGAAGGTGAAACGTGATAAAAGTGAAGACAAGTAAACTCGTATATTATTGTCACGAGGGATTTAGAAGTTTGGTACGGCGCAAAGCACGAGAACTATGCTAAAGATATTTTTCACTTAAATATTGACTTGTTTGTCACAGCACGCTTTGATAAACACATTTGCAACATTACAGCGAGCACACAAGGATTACCAGTCACCAGAATATCTAGTTTACTGGATAATATACCAATCGCCAAAATCAGTGCTTTTAATGCTGCAATAAGAAAGTGCTATTGGTCGATACAATTATTTTACCGTGCCCGTGGCACAAAAATCGAGGGCTCTCTCGATATGTCAAACTCTAACTGAGGTAACCTTACAGGAGTACTTAACTAAAAAAAATAGAAAAAAAAATAGTAATTCTACAAGTACACAAAAATTATAACTAAAAAATGTACTTCCGCCACACACACCGCAACATGTTAAATCGCTTTTGGATATCAGCATTTTCTATGACGAACGTTTATCTTTGATCCCAATGAACCTTAGAATGTTTTATTAAGCAATAATTTGTTGTAACTATTTGATATTCAAAAGCGATTTCATTAAAACATTTTAACCGTTCAATCACAAAAATTGTCTAAAGTGAAATAACTTTTCAGAGATGCAAATTGTGTTAGATACATAAAGATAATCACGGAGATTCGTAGAGGTGTATTGTTTTCATTATCATTGAAGATATTCAGAGTTTAAGTGGCTCTCAAAACTTTTTTGGCTGCAGTATCGAAGTAAAATCTACATTTGGCAATAAGAAATAGTTTCTGTAAAGCCAACGTTATCATAATCAATTTTGATAAACTGTGAGACCGCAAGTCTTCCACCAGGCTGTATATCAATTGATCCCATTCTGAAAAGATATTTCACATCTCAAAAGTCCGTTACCAAAAATAGTTCCACAACGCACTGAACACCTTATACTGCAAGAAGGTGGAAGCTATGAAGAACAAATGCATGATCAAGAAGCGTAGGTTGTCCTGCCTCACTTGCCTGACCACGTAAGGCCCCGGTCCCTTTGAAGGGAACTTTCCCGTCTTGTAAAACTCTTCGAGCATCGTTTCCTTCTCCACGAACCTATCATATAACCAACGAGTCATTTGTTCTGGGTCTGATGGTACCTATGAAAGAAAGACTAGTTAGAAACTATAAATATCAAGTGTGTGCGCGTATTTAGTAGAAATTATGAATTTGCTGGATAGGATATTCAAATCCACCCGCATAGAGACCACCGTATACAGGGTGTAAAACCCGCCACAGTGGCAAACGCAAGTATGTCACGTTCCCGGGTCCGTGTACATCCGGTTTTTGTGGGGGGTCTAGAGTTGGGGTACGATGTTTGGCCGTGTTGCGGCTAACTGAGTGCTCTGACACTAGATCCTCGACCGCTTCTTCACCTCCTTGCCCCATGGTATAGTGTGAAGAAGCTTCACAACAGCATGATTGTGTTGAGTAGCGAGGGATACATTGTTTCTCGATACTTGATACTCTAGATACTCAAACTGAACGGTACTGCCCTTACCATCAGGTGCAGTGTGGTCACTTTGCCGTGCCAGGATAAAAAAAATGAAATGTTACCTCACTCGCTGGATACAGTCTGTAATGCAAGTTCGTGGTGCAAGCAGGTCGGATCCCGCACACCACGTCCTGTAGATGCAATGGAATTCTATCCTCGTAAGCTATGGTCACGTCCAGAATCCATTCGATGCTATCACCGACCTTGTTGTCGATTATCATTTTAGTCTTTGGGCTTTTGTTCGAGTTGTCATCTGTAAAATAAGAAACATTGAGCCTTGATATTTCTTGATATCCTCTTAAACCCCTGTTTAGAGTGACTAAATTGGAACTGCTATTCAGTACAGTGCATCCCAAAAATTTTTTTTTACTACATCAATAGGCAGACGAGCAGACGGGCCACCTGATGGTAAGTAGTCACCGCCGCCCATAGACTTCTGCAATGCCAGGGCACAGCAAAGCCGCTGCCTACCGTATATTATATTAACTATTGAGAATTAATTCTGAGTAATTGTTATGTGTTCTGGGTTTTATTTTAACTAGCAAACTTATCTCACCTTTCTTGGCTTTCTCTTTGGAAGTGCTGGCGCCTTCGTCCCTGCTAGGTCCAATCTCTTCCATTATCACCTTCATAGCGCCCGCCCGCGGCAACGACACGTATTCCAACTTTGGCAGATTATTTTTCTCCGCGAACCTGGAAAAGTTTGTGAAAGTAGTGCGTTTGTTTTATATGGACGATGTGAAGGTGTAGCATGATGATTGGTATGATAAAATGAAGAATGACATATTTCTTCAATTATCATTATCATTTAATCTCGATCTGCTGTACTAAGTTAGTATAATAAAAAGCAAAATGTGATTTTCTCATTAATTTTATACTTAATCTGATCAGGTCCCAAACGCTAAACGCAAACGCGACAAAATATTCTATGCATTTTGCTTAAATAACTGGCGAGACGAGCTTGCCGTTCGTTATTTTCGGAAGAAAAGGTGAGTAACGAAACGGCTTTGAAACGAGAGGCCGTGGGTTCGATTCCCGCACCCAGACAAATATTTGTTCCGGTTCTGGGTGTTTTGCGACCGTAGCCTCTCGTAGTTCTTCCAGGACTCAGGTTTTCCCTAGTGTAGTGTGTGTGACTGTTGCGTGTGCACTGAGTGACTGTTGGGTGTAATGTTATTAATAAATATTTATATCTGGCCTGATTGTTATGGGTCCGTGAGCCCCTCGTTGTTTCTACAGGTTATCTTAGAGTGGTATCAAAATGATGTTGTGTGAATGTTGAGTGTGTTTATCTTTTTCTTTCTTAAGGTTCTAAGCGAAAAATCCTTAAAAAAAGCTAATTAATACAATAATAATACAGTCCATATGTAATTCGTGTAACTGTCAGGGGCGGGCTCAATTTTATCGCCTGGTGGCCTCAACCCCCTCAAGCGACATCAATCAAGTACGTGCCGAGAGTCGCACGTTGGACGCGTGCCAACACACGCCCGGCGAAGAACAAAACTTGGCAAGTGTCTGAGTAATTCTCTGAGGATTTCATGATAACGTTTGATGTATTAAACTGTTTCATACCACAGGTGCGGACTCAAGGTGTTCTTGGGTGGGTCTAAGTCTTGAATAATTACAAAAATTACGCAGCGAGCTAATGAGGTCTAACAGACTACGTTCTTTTACTGTTAAAAAAATGAAAGCTCTGAAATAAACACGATTTAATAAAGCAAAGACAGTAAATCGAACAAGTGAGTCACCTAATGGCAATTGAACTAAACTACATATGATCACCTTAAAGGAATGAGGATAAGGTTAAGGAAGGAACCGGACCAAAAACAAGCCCGCTGAGTTTGATTTGTTGGATTCTCTCAGGACTGGGTCGCGCCGCATAGTATCCAGCGATAATGTAAGCCCGCTGAGTTTGTTTCGCCGGGTCTTCTCAGGCGGGGTCGCGTTGTGATCCGGTGGTTTTAAAAATAATTCATTTACGAATTTTAGTTTGAAAATTCGTGACAGTCCTTTCAGGAACATTTTGTTGGAAATTTCCGATTGAAGAATACTCCTAACCAGTCACGTATCAATGGCATGCCGGCATACCAAAAATATTGGCAACACTCGCTGTTCTTACATGCCATTTTTAACTTTAATCTTATGGAAATAAAATTGATTTTGGCTTATATTTTACAGACTCTACTTATTACCTTTTCGAACTGCGGTGTCCCTGTGATTCGAGAGTGGTTAAATCCAACTCACCTTTGACTGACTTCCTTCCTCTTGTGCAGGAATCCACCTTCAGGGAACAGCACCATGAACTGCCTGCCCAGTGGTATGTAGAATTTATGGATGTGCTGTCGTAGCTCTTCCAAGGAACGATCTCGTTTCGCTTTACCCTGTGAAAGATATTAATATTAAGTATCTCATCATAGTAAGGTGATTTGGCCGCACTGCTCCTGGCAGAACAGTGCAGTAATAAGATCGAGTATCGAGGATGCTGCCTTCTCAATTGGTCGCCAGAATTATGCTGGCACGAGAGTAATGAATATACATTAGTTTACAGGAAAATGAATTTACAGAACAATTCATTAAGGTGGGTTTTAGTCTAGCTGCTAGCACCGAACTGTGAAACAGATTATCGCTAATAGTAGCAAAACTGAATAAATGTTTGTTTTTAACCGACTTCAAAAAAAGGAGGCGGTTCTCAAATCGTCGGAATGATTTTTTCATGTATGTTTCCCGATTACTCGAAGACGCCTGGACCGATTCGAGAAATTATTTTTTTGTTTAAAAGGGTATACTTCCCAGGTGGTCCCATTGGCACCAAGTCAGGATCTGATGATGGGATCTCAGAAAAATCGAGGGCAACCTTAAAATTTTATAGGGACGCATAATTTGTTTTTTATTGAAGTCTGTGTACTTTTTATGAATTAAAAAACTTTTTGTATTGTATATGAGTTCCATGTTATTCTTAGATTATTATATTCGAAACCCGGAACCCTTATATAGACTTATATGAAATTATAATAAAAAAAACATTTCTCCTATTTCAAATAATAACTATATTGAAAAAATAAATTCAATAACAATGCCATCAAAAAGCCTTTCATTGATAATTGATTTGATGATTGATTGATGATGATTTTAATTTACTGATAAAGATTTGTAATAAGCCTAGGATCATTGAAAATTCTATTTATTCATATTATTGTTCTGTAAATCTTCTAAAAAAATAACAAAAACTCTATGATAATTAACATATTTTGAGTATATCCTAATGTGTTTGTGAGATCTACAAATATTATAATGTAATATATTTATAAATAGACTGCCTCACAAGACTCGTATCTTAGCGTGGAGTCAGGACTATATGAGTGATCGCGTGTATATTTTGCTAGGATAACGACCACCGTACACAGGGTGTAAAACCCGCCATAGAGGCACACGCAATTGTGTCACGTTCCGGGGTCAGCTGGTGTACATCCTGTTTAGGTTCGGGGGTCTAGAGCTGGGTTACATTATGTTTGGCCGTTTGGCGGCTTTCTGAGTACTCTGACACTAGACCCTCTACCGCTTCTTCACCTTCTTGCTCATGGCGTAGTGTGAAGAAGCAGGCCGGCATGATTGTGTTGAGTAGCGAGGGATAGATTGTCTCTCACTACTTGATACTCTTACAAGTCGCTGCGCTTACCATCAGGTGCAGTGTGGTCACTTAGCCGTGCCAGGCTAAAAAAATGTTTAATTTTATATCTGTGCATTCAACTCCAAACAAAGCCACACACATTTCTTTATACTTAATGCTCGGCCACTCACCACGGTTGAATGTTAACATATTACCGTATCGTACTTGCGGGGGGATGGTCGGTGGGGGGAGGGGGTAACTAATGGATATTATCGCCATTGGCTGGCGATGAGTGCGCAGATTTCGCCCCCGTCAGTGCTTACGTATTAATGCCGCTGCTATTAATTGAAAAAAGAAATTCAGCCCCGCATAACATTTGGCGCAACGCAGAGAAGCAGTAATGTATAGTCCTTGGGGATCAGACGTCAAAAGAATCTTACATTTCACCAATGGTATATTTATATAGAAATCGTAATATCGAGATCATATTAAACGCAGAGAATTAAAAAAAACTGCTTCTTCTGCCTCCGTGTCTCAAAGCCGGCTATGAAACGAGAGGCCGCGGGTTCGATGTCTGCTCTGAGACATGTTTGTGTGAGCAATAAGTATTTGTTTCGAGTTTGGGAGAGATCCTCTCTCTCGTAGTTCTTGATACCCACTGAACAAAAAGAATGAATATACCGTAACTTTAGAAAAGTCAGATTAGTATGCCATTTGAGCTGGTACAGTCAGCAGCAGATATATATGCGCACATCATGTGTTCAAATAATTCTATACACCCAAGAAAATCAATAACATCTACACAACAAAAGTAGTCAAATTATCGTGAGCATCCATTGCGTCAAAATGATCTACACACTCGATTTTCAAATATTTGTAAACAAATCTTCACAGTAGGAATTGACTTAATTCTCTAACCTATACGTACAGGGTTGTGCGTATTTAAAATAAAAATAAATAATATTTGATCCTTGTATGAAAATAAAAATATTGCCTTTAGGAGATGTGATATTCACGATTGTAATCCTTGTCACCGAAACTTTATGGTCGCGGCTTAGTAAACCCTTTCTGACTAAACTTGTATAATGTATATCTTATATATAATACATACATACATACAATCACGCCTGTACTCCCCGAAGGGGTAGGCAGAGGTGTAACGAGTACACCCACTTTTCGCCGAATTTCGGTCCCATAATGTGATAGGGGGCGAGCCTATCGCCATACCGGGCACAAATTCCAGACTCCGGGCTAATACTGAGGAATTTCTAGATAGAAAAACCCAATATCACTTTACCCGATCCGGGGATCGAACCCGAGACCTCAGCACAGCAGTCGTAACGCATGCGCAATTACCACTGCGCCACCGAGGCAGTCTATATATAACAATATAGTGTTTTAACCGACTTCAAAAAAAGGAGGAGGTTCTCAATTCGACGTGTATTTTTTTATGTTTGTTACCTCAGAACTCTTCCAGCCAAAACATGAAAAAAAACAGAATAATCAGGCATACAAAATATATAAAATAGATCCATACTTGGTTTTTATGAATCTAAAAGTAAAGAAAACAATACCGGCGCCGACTCCAAAAATAATTGATTTAAATTGTTTGTAATTAATTGATTTAAATGTCACCAATTATTTTTGCTTTTTATTGTGTCTGGGTTTTTTGAAGGCGGTTTATTTTTATTTAAAAATTAATAATTGTTGCTTCATGCTACCGAAGTAACCACGCCACAATGCATCTTTCGGTGTCGAATGAATTTTAATTATTTGTAGCACATTCCCCAACAAGTCAGCCTTAAATTGATTTACAGTGCAACTGTTAATAGTATGTAAGGTAAATGACATAATTAATTAATTTCAATTCTGAATATGGGATAGTCTATTTTTAACAACTAAATTGGCCATTAGTTTGTCCCATTTTTGTCCCCAAAAAGGGACGGAGTTATCACGCTTCTAACAGTCATAGATCAATCGATCAGAGGGTGCAAAATAGGCACTTGATGGATGAATTGTACTATTGTATTATTTCACATTCTTTGTGTTGTTTACCACATAATTTTATACAACTTCTATTTTTCTTTTTTAAAGGAGTAAGTTCCCGCTTGTAGAAATGTCAGGACGCTTACAGCGTTATTGTAAAAACACTTCCAAAAATGACAATAAATCTACTGTAATAACTTGAGGCTAAGGTAGATCCCGCATGAGGCCAGCGTGCTGAACTAAGGCCTAACCCCTAAACCACTGCTGGCAGTAGGACAATGTTTAATACAGGGCTAGTAATAATAATAAATAAAAAAGGTAGATCCGGCGATAAGCTCTACTACTCAACATCAGAAATTAGCCAAATTTATTTTGTTTCAAGAAAATTAGTTATAAAATAAACGTTTTTATACAATACTAGCTGTTGCTCGCGGCTCCGCCCACGAGGAGGTTATTTTCGGGAGCAGAAGTATACAATCCAAGGAGTTGTCTTCTGCACTGAGGCACCTATAGTGATCGTCCTGACTCGCAGGTGTTGTGCCTGAAGCTTTAAATTGCATTTGAAGAATACCTCATAAGTTAATATATAATAAGGGATGATTTAGTAAAAACGTTGAAACACGTAGGTATTTCTTAATTTCTTACCAAAAGCCTAAATTTGATTTTCCAGATCCCTAAATTGAGATATTACGGTTTGCCCATACAAACTTTCAACCCCTATTTCACCCCCTTCAAGATATTTTTTTGAGACATAAGTAAAAGTTTTTAATTCATGAAAAGTACACCGACTTCAATGAAAAATAAATTATGCGTCCCTATAGAATTTGAGGGTTGCCCTCGATTTTTCTGAGATCCCATCATCAGATTCTGACTTGGTGCCAGTGGGACCTGGGAAGTATTCCTTTTTAAACAAAAAACTAATTTCTCGAATCGGTCCAGGCGTCTTCGAGTAATCGGGGAACATATATATAAAAAAAAAAGATTCCGACGAATTGAGAACCTCCTTCTTTTTTGAAGTTGGTTAAAAAGATAACCTATGTCCTTCCCCAGGATATAATCTATCCCTCTGCTGAATTTCATAAAAAATCGTTCACCCGTTTAGGCATGAAAAGGTAACAAACAATCATACAAACAACAATATTAATTTTGCTGCGGAGATATTTTAAAACTGTTATATCTCCAAAGATATTCATTGAAATCAAATAACGTAAGAGACGTAACTTTGTTCAAAATTAAATACTTGTGATTTGTCAGATTATTTAAAGTATTTATTTGGATAAGGATTAATACCATGTTTATAAAAACCCCTTCCCAAATAATACAATTGTTCAGAAGAAATTCGATAATCATTAAAAAGGTCCGTGAGCCAACCGAAAAGTACATATGCTGTCGCGGCCTTTTTTTAGAATTTTTTAAGAGGAACAATTCCGTGATACATGATTGTTACGTAGCTTTAATCGGTTACGCAGCGCACGCAACGAAAGCTCTCAAAAGGAATAATTTTTTCTCGTTTCTGCAACATTTTTCATTGCTGCTCCGCTCTTATTGGTCATAGCGTCATTTTATATAGACTATAGCGCTCTTTGATAAATAGGCTATCCAACACTAAAATAATTTTTCAATTCGAACCAGTGAATCCTGAGATTAGCGCGTTCAAATAAACAAACAAACAAACTCTTCAGCTTTATATATAAGTATAGATTTTAAGTGATTTATTTACTTTCCACTAAAATTTAAACTTTAAATTATTTTTATTTATTTATGTGGCTAAAATAATACCTCACTCACCTAAATAATTGTAAATACAAAAGTTTAAAATAAAAGTAATTTGTTTCAACAAAATACATGATGACGAAATACATTATTGTGGGCTCTGCCACTGTTGGGTAACAAAATAAAATTTTACACAACTCTTCAATCTCCAGAATAGTTCCTCCAAAATTGAAATGAACTGTCGCATCTGCTCATTGTGATGCTCTTTGGTCTTTGGCTTAGAAAAGGAATCGATGGCATTAGTGTGCGGAAAAGGTATTTGGAACATATTGTTTCTACGACAATTCGTGTCTATCGGTAGAATATATGTCAATTCCTATGAGTAAGCTTTTTAATATGCATGCGCAAACGCGCATTCAGATACTAACATAAAAAACTTGAAACTTCAGAAAAGTAACATACGAGTAAGCTTTGTAATACGCAGGCGCATACGCGCGTATTAACACATACTAACACAATAAAACCTAAAATTTGAGAAAGTAACGTGCGAGTCAGCTTTATTACAACGCAGGTGCATACAAGCGTATTAACACACGTACTAACATAAAAAAACTAAAATGAAAAAAGTAACCTACGAGTAAGCTTTGTTATTCGCAGGCGCGTACACGCGTATTAACACATATTAAAAAAGTACATAAACCTAGAATATAATACTGTGTAATGTATTCTATCTCATTTTCTTGCCGACTTATATTTATGTGATTGTCTCTTAGTGGTGATGTATATTAAATTTTTGTTTCATCGAGTTTCAAATGACAGCGATTTTAAATTTTTATAATTTTAATATTTTTTTACTTCAAAAGAATATTTCTGAGATTAATTAGTGATACATTCCATGTGGGTCCGCTGGTAAAGATTACTTACGGAGAAGGCAAAACCGAATCACTTTATTTTTATTTTTTAGCACACCAACAGAATGATTACATATTAATTCAATTTACATATTGTTAAACTAATTATTTAAAATACAATGTAACCATACCGATCAAAGGCATGCATGAAATTTTTAATAATGTGGATAATTTAATGCTACATTACAAGAATCTTAAATAGTAATTTAGATCTTACAAAAAAAAAAACATATTTAAACATCTTAAGTTACATTATGATAACATTATAATAATACAAAACGAATTTATGAAAGCTATGATATCTATATCTTTAAAATAAAATTCATAATTATTTGGCTTTGGACTTGGCAGGTGATTAAGGAGCACTTGTATGAATCGTACGCGTGGGAAAATATATCAGTGGATATATTTTATTTTGATTTCATATAATTTGGATAGTATTCAAGTAATTCGAAACAAAGATACGTCACTGACGTCACACAAGGAATGAAATCAATACTTGACTATTATTTGATAAAATAAATCCATTTGACAAATCATGGCATTATAGTAATGTATAAATATTCCAAACAATTATGAGTCTAAATACATATACTACAGAATTTATTATTCGTGTTTCTTAATTTGTTCTGGAAATCTGCTTAGATACCAGATTGTTTATCATAACAACGGCCTTCAGTTTGCTACTAAATATGTGACAATGTATGTGCTCAGTTATAATTGACAGATTGAATGCTCACAATATTTAGAAACTTTTGGTGTGTAGATAATTTTGGTCACTTTGAGTGTGTAGTACTTATGAACACCTTGGTTGTTTAGCGACTTGTGCTGCTGACTGTACCACTACCAACCAGGCCATCGCTGCTGCCGTGTCGACTAATTTATATCAATTTATTTCGTGCCAGCATAATTTTGGCGACCAGGCAAGGTCCTAACTCTCGATCTTATTTTTTATTAACCGACTTCAAAAAGGAAGATGTTCTCAATTTGTCGGAATCCTTTTTTTATGCATGTTCCCCGATTACTCGAAGACGCCTGGACCGATTTGAGAAATAATTTTTTGTTTAAAAGTGTACACTTTCCAGGTGGTCCCATTGTCAAGTCAGGATCTGATGATGGGATCTCACAAAAATCGAGGGCAACCCTCGCATTTTATAGGGACGCATCATTTGTTTTTTATTGAAGTCGGTGTACTTTTTATGAATAAAAAAACTTTTTTTATACATGTTCCCCGATTACTCGAAGACGCCTGGACCGATTTGAGAAATAATTTTTTGTTTAAAAGTGTACACTTTCCAGGCGGTCCCATTGTCAAGTCAGGATCTGATGATGGGATCTCACAAAAATCGAGGGCAACCCTCGCATTTTATAGGGACGCATCATTTGTTTTTTATTGAAGTCGCTGTACTTTTTATGAATTATAAAACTTTTGTACTGATACCATTTGTGTAATATAATTCACGCGTTCTAATGATCGCAATATATAACAAACTTTGCTAAATGATATAGAAATCAAACCTAATACCTCTTACTATATGTGCTGTTCCCAAAATATTGGAGGTATCAGTAGAGACAACAATGTTTTCAAATTGAGTTGATAAATAAATTACTCTTTTAAATGTTCGTAGTTTTTGATACCCATGGTACACTACACGTTTGATCTACTGTAGGGTAAGTACCATGTGGGTGACTGATAGGTATATTATAATTAGAAAGAAAGAAAAACATACTTCAATACATAATTTAATACTAAAAGAGACACAACACAAAAATAAATAACGAAAACACAAATAATATTGAGGCTACAAAAAAAATTGCATTAAAATTACATAAAAGGGTAGCGGGTAGCTATTAATTAAATTGGCTCAGGCACACCTTTTAATGCAATGTCCAGACATTGTATTAAAAAGGAGTTCCTGAGCCAAAGAATCGAATCCTTGACCTCGTATTCCTAATCTTATTCGCCAGCCAGATTTACCCTGAATGTATCTCCATACTACAACTTTAACGGAGCACTAACTTTCAAACACGCCTACAATGTAAACGATACAGAAATAAAGTCGTTTAGAAAAAACATTCCTAAACTTTATAGCCGTTATATTTCTCCAGATATACGATAAGTACCATACGTGTACACGGCTATCTCTGACTCAGGTCAAAACGTCACGAATCTTAGATAACTTGCAAAAAACAAACAACTAGTATTTTTAAAACCCATTTAAGGATTACATAAAGCGCCGACAAGTTTAAATCTGGTATGTAACGATATTCGTTTGTGACACAAGAAATTACTTGCAGAAGGACCACTGACCGTGTATAAAATACAATTATTAGAAATTAATTGAGATGCAGTAATAGCCTAGTTGGTAGTGGTACGGACTGTCGAGACGAAAGTCGTTTTTTTTATCCTGGCACGGCAAAGTGACCATACCGTACCTGATGGTAAGCGCAGTGGCGTCCAGTTAGAGTATCAAGTAACAAGAAACAATCTATCCCTCAATACTCAAGACAATCGTGCTGACCTGCTGTGTAGCTTCTTCACACTACGCTATTGGGCAAGGAGGTTAAGCAGGGTCTAGTGTCAGAGTACTCAGAAGGCCGCAACACGGCAAACATCGAACTACAACTCTAGACCCCGACAAAATGTCGTATGTCGTCGAAACCAGCCCAAATAGCATACTCCTCTGACTTTTCTAGAAGCAGTTACTTCACAACATCTTTAAATGAGACAGTGGTAACACCCCGGTCCAGCTAGCCAAGTCATGTTGTAGATAAAACTATACCGACAACTCTACCATTTAACAGAGGTTATACTAGAGTTTTAATAGTAATGTTCCTGATAAAATATTGTATACCTTCTTTAAGTCTCAAGCGCTGTGTTGGTTATAGACGGCTCGCCCTTCCCACGGGTGCATTGAACCGCACCGAACCGGGAACGATCTGCCACGAACGGTGGAATCGGGAACTATCGGCAGGACTTTTGAAAACACTAACGACCAAGGGATTGCGTTGTGCCTTTCCATTGAGGTCGACACGAGAGCGTATTTTGTTTCGAATTATATAAATATTTGGATACTGTAATACTGATTTTATGGTTAAGATCTTTTAACAAATATATTTACAGTGCATAAACAACATGATGCCTTCCAGCATCTCTTTAAAATCTTGTCCAAAAATATCTTTACTTTCTCACATAGCATAGGTAGTTAGACATTAATTGGTATCACAGAAAAAAATACCTTAACCCATTAGTAATATGATTCAAAGAATCGCATTATATAATCTTTCCTAGCTGGTCTAGAAATCAAACCTAAGACCTCATGGTTCATACGTGCGCTGCTACCAAACTCTTAAAGATTCAGTAGAGACAACAATGTTTTCAAATTGAGTCGATAAATAAATTACTCTTTCAAAAGTTTGTTAGTTTTTTATCCTGAAACGCAAAGTGACTACATGCTTGATGGTAAGCGCAGTGCCGTCCAGGTTGAGTATTAAGCAAGAGACAACCATTGCTCGCTACTCAACAGGCCCGGCATGTTGACATGGTAATTGGCAAATTGTTCCCATCTTTATGGTGCGGCAAAGATACGAATTCGCTCACCTCTTGGATCGGGCTGGAGTAGTAGACACCACGAAGCTTTGGCTCCGCAAACCAAGCGATACGTTTCCATTGCTGATTTTAAATCTCCAATCCACTGTATTGATCAAAACTATACTGTGTCGATACCAATGGACATTGGCAAAGTCGTGAACGCACTCAAGGCACGGCCCGAGTGCAACGGGCCATGCGGTGCCATGTTTGAAGACGCTCGCTATGCTTGAGCTGTCATTGTAGAGTTCGTTTGTTTTATTACTCTGGTTAAATTAGTGATAAATGAATAATGTCATTCAACACTTATATACATATGCACTCACGCCTGCAATCCCTGAACGGGTAAGCTTTTTGTGTTATGATGGGGGGCGAGCCTATCTCCATACTCTTTTTTTTCTGCCTAGATAGACAGACGGGCCACCTGATGGTAAGTAGACAACGCCGCCCATAGACTTCTGCAATGCCAGGGCACAGCAAAGCTGCTGCCTACCAGTGACACAATTCCAGACTCTGGGCTGAGACTGAGTATTGCGTGATAGAAAACTCAATATCACTTTTACCCGGGATGCATGCAATTGCATGTTTGCACTAACTTAAAGGGCCTGCGTCGAAAAACCCCAAATAGGCAAAATTACGAAGTACTTTGAACCGTCGAAATGTATGTGAAAGAGGCGAACGAGATGTCAGGATCGTAGCTTATAGCACTCAATGATCTCTGCCTACTCTTATAGATTCCATTTTTTTTTTAGTATTGTAGAAAGCTTACGGACAAATACAATCAAATATTTATAATTAAAAAGATAATGAAAAACTGTTGCCAATGGCAAGCTTCCAAATATAGCCTGGATACTAATAATATTACACAAATTTCTAACATTGGGTGCAGTGAAATCCTAAAACTACAATTAATCACTATTGACAATGTGTTATTAAGTAATGTCTAACATATCACAGTACAGTTAACCCAAAAATGCAGCTATAAACCACAAACCACCAGGAACAAAAACTGGACACATTTCATTGTCCGGAAACCGCAGTCGAAAATTGTTTAATTAAAACTTCCCGGGAGCCCTGTCGTCGTGAACTTTGGCCGTCATTCGTACATTATACCGGGTTTTCCGGTATACCGGTGAGTCCGGTGATCCGGTTATAATTGTCACAGCGAACATCGCTCTTCAACAAACCTTTGCACAATCGAGTTTCTATCAAGCTTGAATAGGTAAAGTGTATATAGAGAGAGACCCTATACACTGGCTCTATGAGGGTTACTGGTTTTGTTTTTAAAAAATATATTTTAAAGACCTCCACGGTGTAGGGGACGTGTTCGATTCCCGCACCGGGACGAATGTTTATGTGATTCAAAAATATTTGTTTCAGGTGTTCTAAGACTGAAAGTAGACCCGTATCTAATTATAGGGTCAGGGCTACATGAGTCATCGTTGAATGTCAAAAAAGTTATTTCTTTATTATTTTATATGTTTCATGTTTAATTGTTAGCTTAACACTCTAAAACTTATAATTAAGAAATCACCATTTATAAATATGCGCACTAAGTTCGATGCCCGATCGAGGTACATGTAAAACTAGGCCGTGGAATGAACTGAGTATGCTCAGCGCCTCTTACTTATACCATGGGGCTGTAAGAGGTTCTCGAATGGTGTAAAATTCTTATTTGATAACTCATTCCTTTTCACGCGTTATTAACAATCATTGTAGTGTTATGTAAAAAGTGTTCTTTCAATTGAATATATATATACACATATATATATATATATATATATAAAATAAATAACAAATGTCACCCAACAGTCACACACATAGCCCCGACGCCACACTAAGATAAGAGTCTAATGTTGAGGGTATCAGGGACTGCGAAACACTTTCGGTCTCACAACACCCAGACCCCGGACACAAATATCTGTCTGTCACACCAACATTTGTTCACGGCCTCTCGTTTCACAGCCGGCTACTCGCCAACTGCGCCACGGAGGCTGTCATCTGAATCTTACTACTATTATAAATGCGAATGTTTGGATGGATGGGTGGATGTTTGTTACTCAATCACGCCAGAACGGCTGAACGGATCTGGTTGAAATTTGGCATAGAGATATAGGCGACTTTTTATCCCGAAAAAATTTACGGTTCCCCGGGATATTTTCGTTTTGTTTTACACAGAGCAAGGGATCGACATGATTTTTTGCTAAGTGTTAGTTGGCGGGCCTAAGAATGACATAGGCTACAATTTATCCCGGAACATGCACGGTTCCTATGGTATAGCATAATAAATAAAGATGAATCAGCTTAAGATGCCTCAATGGATTTATACCTTTTCTTTAAAAAATAACTACCAAGCGAGCAAAAGCTAGTATTTTTATAAATGGCAAACGCTGACTAATCAAGAGGGTTGATAATGATCTGCACCATCACCTTGCTGTGCCAAGATAAAAATAAACTTGTCCTCTTATAATACTATACATGATAATACGAACATTTAAAATCAAGATATCGATTAACATATGAGAAAGGCTCCTAACACACAACTGTGTAGATAAAGTGCAGAATTCTGTCAGAATTGAACTCGCTAAGTACACAACATCCATTGTATTCGCTGTTGAAGCCCCTGTGGTTATAAAGCATTATTCTGGAAGCAATTCCGTGTCATACAGAATAATAATAATATAATAATAATAATACTAGCCCTGTATTAAACATTGTCCCACTGCTGGGCACGGGCCTCCTCTACTAAAGAGAGGGGTTAGGCCTTAGTCCACCACGCTGGCCTAATGCGGGTTGGCAGACTCCTCATACCTTCGAAAAAAATCTCAGATATGCAGGTTTCCTCACGATGTTTTCCTTCACCGTTAAAGCAAGCGATAATTAACATTTAATACACACATAACTTTAGAAAAGTCAGAGGTGTATGCCACTTGGGTTTCGAACCTACGAGTTTCGTCTTGACAGTCCGTACCGCAACCAACTAGGCTATCATACAGAATAACACGATTTAATTAGACATGATTGTGGGTAGGATTTAAAACTCTTAATCAACTTAACTCAACTCTGTTAATTGAGATGATCTAGAAGCGTCTAACAATTTATGACAACACTACTTACTAACATCTCTATAATCGAACCACTGTCTTCGGACGGTTGACATAATATTTAGTTTATGTTACACATATCATCAGTTTGAGCAGTGTCAATTTACAGTACCAATAAAAAAAACATGATATAAATGACCCAGTGAACAAATACAATCCACCAAAAACCTCTAACACGAAACTAAAGCGCAAACTTCACGGAACATTAGGCAATACAACGCGTCAGAAAAAACTATGCACTAACTGGTGTTCGTTAAGGGAAAAAACACGAATGTCCAAGAAGCGCCTAACGAGGCCACGAGCGAAACTTTGGACTCGTTACCGTGAGACAGTTAAGGACATTTCTGCTGATCCTGCACTTGCGTACATGAAAAATGCTCACGTCATTATTCTCTGTATTTTGGCGGACCTACTTGCAGTTTTTTTTATCCTGGCACGGAAAAGTGACCACACCTGATGGTAAGCGCAGTGCCATCTAATTAGAGTATCGAGTAGCAATAGACCATCTATACCGCTACTCAACACAACCATGCCGGCCTGCTTCTTCACACTACGCCATGGGCAAGAAGTTGAAAAAGCGGTCGAGGGTCTGAACACAGTACTCAGAAGTCCGCAAAACGCCCAAACATCGTACCCCAACTCTAGACCCCCGACAAAAACCAGATGTAGACTGGCTGATCCCGGAACGCGACACTCTTGCGTGTGCCACTATGACGGGTTTTACACCCTGTGTACGGTGGTCGCTATCCCGGCCGATATATCCTATCACCAGCAAATTCCAGAGTTGATAGTACTGCATTTATCAAAATTGCTAAAGTTTAGCTTTATAAAAGCTTTTATGGAAGTATTTTCATGGTGTCTGATTAAGACATCTCGTAAGCCTTAGCGTTTTTAGCTCGGTTGAAAAAAAGAACAGATAAAGAGAAAAATATGTTTTTTTACTGCCTGGTGACGCAGACGAGTAGACGGGCCATCTGATGGTAAGTAGTCATCGCCGCCCATAGATTTCTGCAATGCCAGGGTACAGCAAAGCCGCTGCCTACCGTTATTATTACCGGTCCAAGGTCATGGCCAAGCACACTTTTTGAGAACAAGCGCTGGGATACCATCAGGACCACTAGCCTTCCGGACGTCGAGAGACTGCAGCTCACGCCGCACATCACAATGCCTGATACGGATATCAGGCATTGTGTGACCGCAACCGGGCAGCGTAGGTGGTAAATGAGCATTGCAATCCTCGAGTCTCGAATTAGCCGCGAAGAGGTTTGCCAGTAAATCGGCCTTCTCTTGCGAGCTATGGGCTAGTGTTCCATTTCGATATCTCAGCGGTGGCAGCGAGGGGCGACAGAAATTAGATTGGACGGCCTTAGCCAAGCTCCAATAAGCTCGACTGCTTGTCGGGTGATCGGCCAAAGCACATCCAATCCTGGAGACGCGCTGGGCATCCGCTCTAACGTACGCCCTCTTGCAAGCCTTGGCAGCACGGTTGTAGGCTGCTTTGAGGGACTTAAGATTGGGATCCTTCGTAGCGCGACCCCCGATCCAAGCGCGATACGCCGTCTGTTTTTTACCAACAGCATCGGCGCATGCACGATTGAACCAGGAGCGTCCTCGACCGTGGCCCGCGATCTCAGAGGAAGGAATGTAATATTCCATTCCTAGTCTGATCTCGCAAGCAACGGCGTCGGCACTCGCAGAAGGATCCTTTCCCTCAAAGCAGCGCTGCCGCCAAGGGATGGATGCGAAATAATCCCGCATACCATCCCAATCTGCCGACGAGTAGTGCCAGACCCTGCGCTTGACCTTCACGGGACGTGGAGGCAAAGCGCGAGGTACTGACGTCCCAACCAGGCAGTGATCGGAGGTCCCCAGAGGAGCACCGACCGACACCGTATACCCAGTCGGGTGACTCGTCAACAGAAGGTCCAGCAGAGAGGGCGCATGACTCGCCACATCTGGGATCCTGGTAGACTGGTTCACCAGTTGTGTCAAGCCATGAGTCAAGGCGAATGCATGAGCAGTTCTGCCAGCATGGTCAGTTTTGGAGGATCCCAACCACAACCCATGGTGTGCGTTGAAGTCCCCCAGAACAACCAATTCCGCTGTTGGGAACTGCTCCTGCGCGTCGTCGCCTGGCTAATGTAATCAAATAGCCGAGTTGTCTCCACGTCCCCGTCGTGTGACCTGTAAAGGCACACGTAAACCCGACTCTGGGAGCCGAGGTCGACGTGCACCCACAGGGTGGAGAAGGAGGGGTCCTCCATGCAGCGCAGACGGCGACAGCAGACGTCCGACCGAACATACAGACATACCCCGGCCCTCGGCCTGAAGCTTTCTTCAAGTGAGTAGCCGGGGTAAAGCAAGTATGTGGTATCGGTCGGACTACAAATCTGCGTCTCCGTCAGGAAGAGAAGAGCAGGCCGGGCCGTCTCAAGATGGTGGTGGACGGCATTAAGGTTCGAATGGAGTCCGCGGATGTTAGCGAACTCCATTGTGAAAGCGGTGGTGGGGTTACGCACCGCTGTAAGTCCTTTTCTCTTTTTAGGCACTGTCATGGAGTTGATGGGGGGAGGAGGTGAAGAAGCGGTCGAGGGTCTAGTGTCAGAGTAATCAGAAGGCCGCAACAAGCGCCGGTCCACTAAAAGAGCCGAAGGGAGGTAAGCTGATCCGCCGGACGGAAGGGCCCCCGTACCCTCCCGGGATATACCTTCCTCGCCGGGACCCCACATCCGGTCACCAACCGGCACGACGGACCCACCCAAGATTATGCGCGGCATGGTGGGGCAGCCTCTCGTGGTGGTTAGTCACGATTGGGCCCCTGTACTGTACCGCGGGCGGCCAGCGGTACAACCGTTTCTACAGGTCTCCCTGGCCGACGGATCAATACACCTCCAACCGACTGTGAACCGGCTAATACCTGCACGGCCAAACATCGTACCCCGACTCTAGCCCCCCGACGATAACCGGACATACACTGGCTGATCCCGGAACGCGACACACTTGCGTGTGCCACTATGGCGGGTTTTTCGCCCTGTGTACGGTGGTCGCTATCCGGGCGGATATAAATATCCTACCACCAGCATCCTATCTCTCGACGTCCGGAAGGCTAGTGGTCCTGATGGTATCCCAGCGCTTGTTCTCAAAAAGTGTGCAGCGGAGTTGTCTCCTGCACTGACGCGCCTATACCGATCGTCCTACCTCTCAGGTGTTGTGCCTGAATCTTGGAGGGAGGCTAATGTGCAGCCGATCCCCAAAAAGGGTGATAGGTCAGACCCTAACAATTATCGCCCAATCGCCATAACCTCAGTGATGTGTAAAGTCATGGAGCGACTAATTAACAGCCAATTGGTTCGCTACCTGGAGGATCACTCGTTGATCAGTGACAGACAATACAGGTTCCGTCATAATCGATCAACGGGTGATCTTTTAGCGTGTGTATTACATCACTGGGGCGAGGCGATTGACAGGCATGGCGAGGCTCTGGCTGTGAGTCTCGACATAGCCAAGGCGTTTGATAGGGTCTGGCATCGCGGCCTTCTCTCCAAGCTCCCGGCATACGGTCTGCCCGACAACCTGTGCAAGTGGATCTCCGGCTTTCTGCATGAGCGTAGAATACGTGTCCTCGTTGATGGACACGCTTCGCAGCTCATGTCAGTTAATGCCGGAGTACCACAAGGTTCTGTGCTTTCGCCCACCTTGTTTATTCTGCATATTAATGATATGTTGTCGCTTGGCAGCATTCATTGCTATGCAGATGACAGCACGGTTCATGGGCGTTATTGCAGCAAGCCTCCTGGTTGCCGGGCGGATACTGAGAGGAGACGCGAGGATCTTGTCATTGAGCTCAACCAGGCCTTGGATCTCATATCATCATGGGGTACCAGGAATCGGGTTGAGTTTAATGCCAATAAAACCCAGGTGTGCGCGTTTTCGTGCAAGAAATCCCCGTTTTCTCCCATCCCCGTTCTTCAGGGTGTTCCACTCGCAATGCGGAATGACCTTAGTGTCCTAGGTATGGATATCCGCAGCGATCTTAATCCAAGGAGTCACATCGAGGGCGTAATATCCGCCACTTCCCGCAGGGTCGGAATCCTGAACAGGGTGCGGCGGTTTTTCACGCCCGGTCAGCTCTACCGCTTATATAAAGCGCAAGTGCGGCCGGGAATGGAATACTGCTCGCACCTCTGGGACGGTTCCGCAAGGTACCTTCTCGATGCCTTGGATGGGTTGCAGCGGCGGGCCATCCGCATTGTGAATGATGCAGACGTGAGTAACAGCCTGGAGCCGCTACAGCTGCGTAGGGATATTTCCTCGCTTTGCGTGTTCTACCGTCTGTATCATGGCGAATGCTCTGAAGAATTGTTTGATCTTATCCCATCCTCTCCCTTCCATACCAGAACCACGCGTACTGGATTGCGGAGCCACAGCTTCGTGGTATCTACTACCCCGGCCCGAACCAAGAGGTTCGCAAACTCGTATTTTTGCCGCACCATCAAGCTGTGGAACAGTTTGCCAGCTATCGTGTTCCCTCCTTCCTATGATCCTGGGTCCTTTAGGCGTAGTGTGAAGAAGCTAAACAGCAGGCCGGCATGATTGTGTTGAGTAGCGAGGGATAGACTGTCTCTTGCTACTTGATACTCTATCTGGACGGCACTGCGCTTACCATCAGGTGCAGTGTGGTCACTTTGCCGCGCCAGAATAAAAAAAAATGTTTTTTGATTCGATGTTAAATTAGTAAATTATGAAAGTTTGAATTCTTTTGAACTTAATATATAAATAGAAATTTTAGGAAACTTATAAGGAGATACTTTTAGCTTTAGACCAAAATTCATGCATATTTGAAAAAGTACGTGCTTTTTTAGATATAGATATTTACTTCTGGACCATCGACAAATCCTCAGCCTGATTTCATGAAAAGTAGCATTGTTTTGTTAAGTATATACACACATTACACTGAAACGTTAAACGTGAAAATTACAATATTTTTTCTGTACACATTACATTATGCGACCATTTTATTTGTCACAAAAGAGGTAAAATCCTACTTAAATGTAAACGAAAGCTTTATGCCCTCATATAAATTATGACGTGTTGTAATTTTAGGCCGCCCAAAAGACATAACCGTAAAACCTCGGTTGGATTTAAGCGACGGATTCAACTGTGCTGATTGACTATATTTCGTGTTAAATTGTGTGTGAAAATAATTTTATTACATCCTTTTCTTTTACCGTTTTAAATGTACCGTTATAATAAAATTAAATAATTGTTATAGGTTAAAAACAGTGGGTAGAGGGCGCCCAAGGAGAACGTTTACGAATCAGATAAACGATCTTCTCCTAAAAGGGCAAATCAGAAGTTACTCCAACTGTCGTAAATGTATGAGATGTATGAATGTGGAAGAGGCGAAAGAAGTGTGTCAGGATCGTAGCTTGTGGCACTCAATAGTCTCTGCCTACCCCCATGGGATACGGGCGTGAGTGTATATGTATGTATGTATGTAAAAACACGTTTTGAATATGTGACTCGCTAAAGAAACCAAAGGAATCTAAGCTCTTTAGCATGTTAGCACAAACCTGGTATCCAACTATACATTTAAATCGGAGTCCAAAAGACCAACAACCAGATCTCAAGACACTATGGGTTTTTTCTGCTATTATGGATAAATAAGATTTTGAAATCAATTAACTAGTCATGGATTCGGACACTGGTGTCCGGACAAAAACTCTCAATACCCGCCACGTTATGGAAATAAAGTTTATTTTTGCTTGTATTTTCTCTACTGCTTATTACCCTTTTCCGAACACTAGTGTCCTTGCAATACTTAAGCGGCAATTACAATCGTTTGATCTTTCGGTCAGTAAAATTATGCATTAATAGAGATTTAAATTAACTTACAAGTAGTAACCTGGCAAATGCTGAGCCTATGGCCTTTTTGGTCATACTTAGACACAGGTGTTCCAAATTGAAGAGTAGCGGGTGTACTTAGGGTCTATCAATTGTTTTTTTTGTTGTATTACTTCTTCTGTTTTTAATTTGTATTTGTATTTTAATGTGTATAATGTGTATGTATTTGTATGTTATATTCTTTCTTTCTTTCGTATTAAATATTGGTATACTCACTCCTCATCACAACCGTGAGACGAAAACACTGTCTACCCCTTCGGAAGTCCCCTAAGGGGATAAAATAGGGGATGAAACTTTAAATGAATTATTTTATCGGGGGTGTACCAGCACGGATGCTGGACAAGGTGTTCAGCTGCAGGTGCCGCTGCCGAGGGGAGAGGAAATTACACTATTTATAGACGAAATGTGTGCCACGAGAAATCGGTGAGATCTGGAACTGGGATCTTATCGTACTACCACTTACCCGAGCTTTCCGGCTTCCCCGCTTTGCGGAGTCCACAGCTTGCACCACGGCACACACAAAATAATAAGTACTCATGTTCAACGATGAAACAGCGAGAGGATAACGAGTGTTCTTGGAGGGTTTTCCGTTGCGAGATTTCGAGAAGAACTGGTCCCAGGGTTTCCAGTAACCGTTCTTATCTACCACTTTTGCGTTCCTCCCATTGGCCAGTCGTGAGGGTTGCGTATTGGTCAATGAGGTTCGGCTAATCCGATCGGGCGCAATCGGATATCGTGCAAAGCTCGGCGCGGGTGGCGCCCTCTAGCCTGAGATATGATAGCCAGATAAGAACCCAGTAACGGAATCCCGAAGCAGCACACATTTCAACGAAAATAGCATATGTTGATACAGGGGGTTTATCAATCCTACTGATGTTTGTTACTCAATCTCGCTACAACGGCTCGACGGATCTGGTGAAAATTTGGCAAAGAGATAGATTATAGTCTGCAATAGCACATAAGCTACGTTAATCCTGGAAAATTCTACGGTTTCCGTGGGATAGTTTTGCGTTTGTTTTACACAGAGCAAGGGATCCATATGATTTTTTGCATAGTGTTAGTTGAGGGGCTACTTTTTATACCAGAAAATGCACGGTTCCTACGGGATAGCATAATACAGGAAGATATAATAGCTTAAGTGGTCTCTATGGATTTTATACATTTTTTCCAAAAATAACCACCACGCGGGCGTAGCCGCGGGCAAAAGCTAGTTGTTTGTAAAATTCAAGTTTTACTTTATGAATATTAACACACAAAAACTAATATTATTTCTACGTGAATAACAGGAAGTTTTATCATCATAAAAATAATAAAAATGAATTTGACCTATTTTGGGATCCAGATTCGATTGATGGCAAACAACTTAACTTTCTAAATTTATCCTGGTCCACACTAGTATTACTACTCAACACAATCATGCCGGCCTGCTTCTTCACACTACGCCATGGGCAAGAAAGTGAAGAAGCGGTCGAGGGTCTATTGTCAGAGTACTCAAAGGCCGCAAAACGGCCAAACATTATACACCAACTCTAGACCCCCGACAAACTACCTTCCCATGGTGTTTATTTTTATCACAAATACTGTGATATTTTCGCATGGTTTTTCCATCACGTTCTCTAACCAGCGGAACTCCAATGATGCGCGTGCGCACGTCGCTAGCCGCGTGCCGCGTCGTGTGTCCATCCCGGGTCATGATATAACCGACGGGCTGCGGTCACGGACTGTGCATCTCTATACACGATAATACATATTTGCATAATAATATTTGGTCGTTGACACGTATTTCTTTTTATTTTAATTAAAAAGTTAAGTTATTTAAATCGCATTATCGAAATATTTTTATAAATCAATTGAAAATAAATAAAAAAAATTATTAATTGTTATTTTTATTTTTAACTGTCTAGACGAAAGTCGTATGTTTGATACCAGCCCAAATACACATACCAAACCGACATACCTAAGAGCTCTCATACGGATTTCAAAGGTGTGTGAAGTCTACCAACTCGCATTAGGCCAGCGTGGTAGACTAAAGTCTAACCTCTGTCATTAATACAGAAGGCCCGTAGGCCCGAGACGGTATTATCAAATAAAATATAGGAAACGATTCAAACTTGATTTAACACTTTGTTTTCAAAAGCTTTCTTATACTTTGGTGTAACAATGTATATTACTAAGTTACATACATATATACACTCACGCCTGTTATCCCCGCAGGGGCGGGCAGAGGTAACCAGTACACCCACTTTTCGCCGAATTTCGGTCCCATAATGTGATCCTATGGCCATATCGGGCACAGATTCTAGACTCCGGGAATACTCAGAATTTCTAGATAGAAAAACCCAATATCACTTTACCCGACCCGGGGATCGAACCTGAGAACTCAGCACAGCATATGTAGCGCATGCGCAATTACAAGTTAATCAAATAAATTCAGCCTCATTCCCACCAACCGACACTAACATATTTCCCATTAATTACAATGTAATCCCCAGTCGCTGTTGTTATGGTAATACCGGCGCGCGCGCAGCCCGGCGCGTGCCGCACAAAGCAACTAATGGACATGCATCGCCACTCGCCAATTACCATTGTAATTAATACATTAAATCGTTGACAGCGTGTAAGGATTCGAAATTTAAATATTTCGGGACTTTGATGTGTTAATTTCGTGTATTACAGTTGGGGTAACTTTGTACATTTGTTTATTATCTATTTATGGTAATTAGAATTCCAATGCATTCTTGGTGGTATTAAAAGTGGTAGAGACACACTGTAGACAGTTTTGTTAGTTTATTTGTAAGATTATTGACAGCCTCCGTGGCTCAGCAGGCGAGTAGCCGGCTGTGAAGCGAGAGGCCGTAGGTTCGATTCCCAGCACCGAGACAAATATTTGCTTGACAGATAGATATTTGTTTCAGGTCTGGGTGTTGTGGCACCGTATTCCTTCGTAGTTCTTGATACCCACGATACAGGTTTTACCTAGTGTGGGGTCAGAACTATGTGTGTGACTGTTGGTACATACATACATATACATATACACTCACGCCTGTAATCCCCGAAGGGGTAGGCAGAGGTGTAACCAGTACATCCACTTTTCGCCGAATTTCGGTCCCATAATGTGATAGGGGGCGAGCCTATCGCCACACCGGGCACCATTCCAGACTCCGGGTTAATACTGAGTATTTCTAGGTAGAAAAACACAATATCACTTTACCCGACCCGGGGATCGAACCCGAGACCTCAGCACAACAATCGTAACGCATGCGCAAGTACAACTGCGCCACCGAGGCAGTCAGTGTGACTGTTGGGTGTATTTATTTATGTGTGGGTCAGCTCGATAGGGTAATGACAGCCTGCTGTTGCCTTTCGTACGGTGATAGATTTCCGAGGTTTAATTCCCTCTCATTGAAATTCACTAATTTATTTACCATTACTGACTCCAGGTCAACACCCCAACTATGGTGACAATTCCATTAACATTCACACGATCCAGACCACAAATAACTCGACATATGTCCACACAGCGTGACCCACACAATAGCGTTTGGTAACATAAAGCGCATGCCACGTGGCGCATGCGCTGGGCCATAGATCCGGTGTTACCATATGGACACCTGATGTAGAGGTAACTTTAAAAAATGTTTTTTTTATTCTGACATGGAAAAGTGACCACGCTGCACCAGATGGTAAGCGCAGTGCAGTCCAATTAGAGTATCGAGTAGCAAGAGACAATCTATCCCCCGTTATTCAACACAATCATGCCGGCCTACTTCTTCACACTACGCCATGGGCAAGAAGGTGAAGAAGCGGTCGAGGGTCTAGTGTCGAGTACTCAGAAGGCCTCAAAACGGCCAAACATCGTACTCTATCTCTAGACCGCCGACAGAAACCTGATGTACACTGGCTGATCCCGAAACGCGATATCAGGATATCAAGAATTACAAGATATTTTCGGTCTCATCACATCCAAACCAGAAAGAAATATTTATGGATCACACAAACATTTGACTCGGTGCTGGGATCGAACCTGCGGCCTCTCGTTCCTTAGTCAGCTACTCACCAACTGCTATAAGGCGGCTGTCATCTTTGCCTTTGTATGTAATTATTCATATTACTAACATTTTTGATCACTTCACATTCTACTTCAATTTATACTAATCTATTTTTTTATTTTTATACTAGCCCTGTATTAAACACTGTCCCACTGCTGGGCACGGGCCTCCTCTACTATAGAGAGGGTTTAGGCCTTAGTCCAACACGCTGTCCTCATGCAGGTTGGTAGACTTCACATACCTTCGAAATTCGTATGAGAACTCTTAGGTATGCAGGTTTCCTCACGATGTTTTCCTTCACCGTTAAAGCAAGCGATAATAAGCAATGAACACAGTTACCTAAAAGTTAATGGTTTATGCCGTTTGGGTTTCGAAGATACGACTTTCGTCTTGACAGTTCATACCGCAACCAACTAGGCTATCGCTGCTCTATTTATCTATCTAATTTAATTAACCCTTGAAAATGATTTTATGTATTTGAAGTTTTTTACGATTTAATGAACCCATTATTACACAAAAGACGCATCATAAAGTAAATCAGCAGTTCACCCAAAAAAACCCTCAAAATATCAAAGTGCACAGATAAATAAAGAAGGTCCAATGAGTGCCCCAGTTAATTTCCTGCGCAAAGTTTCGGCGGGTCCCGACGGTATATATCCAGTCAAGTTTTCTCCTCTCATTTCCTAGAGAGCGCTCACGACGCTACTGCTAAAAGTTGCAAAAGGCACGGATATCTTTCTAGAAAGTTTTTGTAATTCAATGAAGTAACATGACTATACTTTGCCGAGTATTCATCTTTTATGTATTTCACTTCTTAATTGATTTAGTATTAGATAATGATTTCTTAAGTTTACGCGAATATTACACATTGAAATAATAAATAACACCCAACAGTCACACACATAGCTCTGACCCCACACTAAGGTACGAGTCTTGTGTTGTGGGTATCAGGGACTACGAGAGACTTTCGGTCTCACAACACCCAGATCACGGACACAAATATCTGTATTTTACGCAAACATTTGTCCCGGTGTGGAAATCGAACCCACGGCCGCTCGTTTCACAGCCGGCTACTCGCGAACTGCGCCACGGCGGCTGCCTAATACTAATTTTACGGGTTTTATCTCGGTTTATTTTACTTTTAAAGCCCGGCGTTTCGAAAGCTTTACAGCCTTCATGGTTATGGGGCAGACACACGAGGTTAGAAAAATTCCACTTTAATTTCGTGACGACCTACAACTCAGCCCAGGGGCGGGCTGAGTATATGCAATGATATGGGTGTTTCATGATAGAAAGGTAGGCAGCGACTTTGCTGTGCCCTGGCATTGCAGAAGTCTATGGGCGGCGGTGACTACTTACCATCACGTGGCCCGTCTGCTCGTCTGGCTATCAAGGCACTAAAAAAAAAAGAAAGACCAAATTTCGCTTTACCCGATCCAAGGCTCGAACCCGAGACCTCAACACAGCAGTCGTACCGCGTACGAAATTACAACTGCACCACCGAAGCAGTAAGCATTTCAAACAAATGTAAAAATCAATTAACTATCACTACCCTAAATGAAACGGAAATGTTTAATCCCAGTTAATAAATCACAGTACAAGAGCGATAGGGTCAATATATCGAAACCGTCTCGACACCACGCACGTGAGGTCCTTAACATTTCCTCTACCTCGTGCTGCAATCAATTCCAACACAATTCACAGTAAATGCACAAATAATTAAAAGGAGTAAGTAATGGAAAGGAGTGTCTGGTTTTATTTAAATATCTATTATTAAAATACTAACTTTTGCCGGCAGCTTTCCATGTGTGATTACATACATACATATACATACACTTCACGCCTGTAATGCCCGAAGGGGTAGACAGAGGTGCGGCCCGTACACCCACTTTTCGCCAAATTAACGTGCCATGATGTGATGGCCTATCGCCATACCGGGCTCAATTCCAGACTCCGGGCTGGTAGGGAGCATTTCTAAATAGAAAAACCCAATATCACTTTACCCGAAGCGGAGAGATCGAACCCGAGACCTTAGCACAGCAGTCATAATTAGGAATATTATTACTCCACCTCTACGTCAGGTTACTTATCGCATTTCTTTTTTAGCAAAGCTTAAAGCCTGTTTCCTTGAAAAACAGAGTTGCGGTGTGTAGCGGAAACTAGCTGCATAGCTAATAATAACACTGTCATTATTTGTTACTGTGTATAATTTTACATACATGATTAAGACTTATCAGATGTTCTAATGCTTTTTTCCCTTATTTATATATGTGTATATATATTTTTAGTTAAAATCACAACAATAGTCCTATTACTCCGGGAGGTAGTGTAAAAATTTCATGGGTCATTTCAGCATAAGGTACCTTTATTGAATATGGTAGATTTTATTTAATAAACAAAGAATAAAATTGTCAGCTGACGCGACTCTGTGGCGTTTGGGCGTGGCAGATCGAAAAACTCTTAAGAAAAACTTATTTTTGTAGTCATTTCAGCAAAGCTGAAACTTCGTAGATTATTTATTTATATTATTTCTGTCATGAAAAAATGTGTCAGTTGCACGGGATAGGTGGAAAACTTTGTCAGTTTCCCATGTTAAAATGTATGAAAAATAAGGAAAATCGGGCGATTTCAGCAAAGCTGAAAATCATTTGTAAAATAGTTTACGACCTAAATATTGTAGTTATAAATGTCAGCTGGTATTAAAATGTGGCAAAACCTATTAGCTACCATTTCAAAGCGCAGCGTAGCGATCAAGCGCGCGCGGTACAATGAACAATGTAACATCGCAGCTTTCGAAACTCGTATGAGAATTCTCAGGTATGCCAGATTTCCTCACGATGTTTTTCTTCACCGTTAAAGGAAGCGATAATTAACATTTTAATACACACATAACTTTAGAAAAGTCAAAGGTGTTTAGGTTTAGAGGGTTTCGAGCATAAGACTTTTGTATTCACAGTCTGTACCGCAACCAACTAGGCATGTTAAAGTAATTTATATAAAATAAAAGTCACTGATATGGTCCATCTGATGAAAAATAGTCGATAAATGTATAAAAATAATTCCGAGAAAATATTTATTGTGTGCTCTTCGCTCTATGAGCTGGCGCTGAATCTTGTTGGAATACCCAGTGTCTGTTATTGAACATGGTATGAGAAACAGGTTCCACAAGGTTCGTCAGGACTGTATTTTGATACACAACTGCATTCGTTTTTACACCTTTCTCACAAAAATGTACCTCTGTTAAGCCCCAATCAGAAACTCCCAACCATACCATGAGCGAGGATGGAAAATGACCTCGTTGGACACGCGGAATACGGTTGCTCGCTTCTTCACTACTGTGTGCGTACACCTTATCATTTTGTTTGTTGTAGCTCTCTTCTACGGTAAAATTTTTTTCATCTGAAAAAAGAATTTCCCGATATTTTTTTCCCGCGTACCGCTTCAACAAAGCGCGGCATCTCTTCAGTCTCAGGTCCATTAGACGAGCATTCAAACGATGTCCTGTTTTTCTTCGATATGCCCGTAGCCCTAAGTCTTCATTTAACACCCTTTTTACCGTGGTTCTGCTTAACCCCATCTGAAGGGCCAACAGTTTCTGCTTACGTTTGGAATGTCTTTGAATTCGCGCCTTCACAGCTTTATCACTGCTGGAGTCCTAACAGACCGAGGGCGACCACTTCTTGACCTGTCATCTACACAAGAGTCTTCATTGTATCGTTTGATGGTACGATAAACGAATCTTTTGGTTATATTCAAATTTTTTCAGTATGTCAAAAATTTGAATTGGCGCGTAACCGCAACGATGCAGCGCAATTACTGCAACACGGTCTTCTTTAAGCGTCCACTCCATATTTAAAAATGAGTAAAATTCTAAAAAGTATACATTTTTATTTTCATGACCAATTTGAAATTCGAATTCAATAAACTTTTTTGTGGCCAACATTCTAAAATAAAAGTTTTTACTGTGTGACAATACTTATGACCTGACTGTGTATATATGAAAATCTTTCGAACAACAATATATTTTTTTAAGAAATATAGTTGTAATTATAATGTATTGCTTCATGCAAATGTATGAAACAAGGCTTCAATCGACACTTTAAAAATGTTATTTTATAGTTTTCATATTACCGTAAATTTGTTTATTTCATAAAAACAAAAAATAGCTTGATCGCGCTTGATCGCTACGCTGCGCTTTGAAATGGTAGCTAACAGGTTTTGCCACATTTTAATACCAGCTGACACTTATAAATACAATATTTAGGTCGTAAACTATTTTACAAATGATTTTCAGCTTTGCTGAAATCACCCGATTTTCCTTATTTTTCATACATTTTAACATGGGAAACTGACAAAGTTTTCCACCTATCCCGTGCAGCTGACACATTTTTTCATGACAGAAATAATATAAATAAATAATCTTCGAAGTTTGAGCTTTGCTGAAATGACTACAAAAATAAGTTTTTCTTAAGAGTTTTCCGATCTGCCATACGCCACAGAGTTGGGTCGGCTGACAATTTTTTTCTTTGTTTATAGAGCAAAAACTATCATATAAAATTGAAATAAATTGTGCTGAAATGGTCCGGGTAAATTTGACATTACCTCCCATACCATATTGTTTGTTTTTATTTCTTAATATGTTTATTTATGGGCAATAGTTCATGTAGTTTGTACTGTCACTATTTTAATTTTCTAATAATATGTTAGAGAGTCACCATAAGACGCCACTTGGTCTACTATGTAATTGCCGTATAAGTAACTAGGCACCAGCAGAATTATCAGCGCTTTGCTTTTAGGAGCAAAGCATCATGCTGAGCTGGGGCCTAATTTCGGCCGCAATGTATGTACATTAGACTGTAATTAGTTTATAGTTATTTTTGTCTTCTTTTAAGTTAAGTTTAATTGTGTATGCATTGTTGCTTAAATAAACTTTTTATCTATCTATCTATCATAACGCATGCGCAATTATAACTGCGCCACCGAGGAGGTCACTACAGTCATGTGTGATTACGTTTATCGTAAATATGATCTTACTGCTAGAAAACATTTTCAAGGAGTATTGAGACGACAACAATCCGATGCTGCAATAAGCCTTGATAGTTTGAATTAATAAAGAACCTCTTTTTTTTCTGGAATAAAACATATTCTATGTCTTAATCCAGCTATACGTGTACTAAATTTCATCTAAATCCATTCAGCCGTTTTTGCATGATTGTGTAACAAACATCCAAATATACAACTTTGTCATTTATAATTAAAGTAAGATTACGTATCTAGATAAGCAGTGATGGCTTAGCAGGGTGAGGAAGAAACTGCCGAGACGGAAGGTCGAAGGATTGTAGGGAACAAATCTCTAAGTTTTTGAAGATAATCGGTCGCTATAATTGTAAAAACAGTGCATTGTAAGAAAACAATACCTTAGAGTTTTCCATAGGAATTTCTAAGGTACTTATGTGAAAACCGACTTGCATGAGGTGACCGTGGTTATGGAAGGTCCTAAACTCTTACATACATACCTATACACTCACGCCTGTAATCCCCGAAGGGGTAGGCAGAGGTGTAACCAGTACACCCACTTTTCGCCGAATTTCGGTCCCATAATGTGATAGGGGGCGAGCCTATCGCCACACCGGGCACCATTCCAGACTCCGGGTTCATCATCATCATCATCATGTCAGCCGAAGGACGTCCACTGCTGGACATAGGCCTCCCCCAAAGAGTGCCACAATGACCGGTCCTGCGCCACCCGCATCCAGCGGACTCCCGCGACCTTTACCAGGTCATCAGTCCACCTTGTGGGGGGACTACCCACGCTGCGCCTTCCGGTACGTGGTCGCCATTCGAGAACCTTTCCGCCCCAACGGCTATCGGTTCTACGCGCAATGTGCCCCGCCCACTGCCACTTAAGTTTAGCGATTCGGAGGGCTATATCGGTTACTTTGGTTCTTCTGCGGATGGCCTCATTTCTGATGCGATCACGCAGAGAGACTCCCAGCATAGCCCTCTCCATTGCCCTTTGGGTGACTTTGAGCCTTCTTATGAGGCCCATAGTAAGGGACCACGTTTCAGTTCCGTATGTCATCACTGGCAACACACACTGGTCAAAGACTTTCGTCTTGAGACATTGTGGAATATTGGACGAAAAGATGTGCCGTAGCTTCCCGAATGCTGCCCAACCGAGTCGGAGTCGACGATTAACCTCTTTCTCGAAGTTGGACTTACCTAACTGGATAATCTGTCCTAGGTATATATAATCGTCTACAACTTCGAGTGTAAAGTCTCCGTTTTTTATGGGAGTTGGTACTACATGGGCATTTGACATGATCTTCGTCTTATCCATGTTCATCCTTAGACCAACTCGCTTCGAAGCTTTACTGAGGTCATCGAGCATCGTACTCAAGTCCTCCATGTTCTCAGCCAAGACTACTATATCGTCAGCAAACCGAAGGTGAGTGATTTACTCGCCATTTATGTTGATGCCAAGCCTTCTCCAGTCCAGAGTCTTGAAAACATCCTCCAGTGCAGCGGTAAATAGTTTAGGAGAAATAACATCTCCCTGCCTTACTCCCCGCTGCAACGGAATAGGTTTCGAATTCCGGTCCTGGAGTCGGACTGACATAGTGGCGTTCTCGTACAAACACTTCAGTACTTCGATATAGCGGTAGTCCACTTGGCACCGCTGGAGAGATTGTAGTACAGCCCAGGTTTCGATCGAATCGAAGGCTTTCTCGTAGTCCACAAACGCCAAGCAGAGGGGCAGGTTATACTCCTCAGTCTTCTGAATAACCTGTCGGAGCGTATGAATGTGGTCTACGGTACTAAAGCCTCTTCGGAAACCGGCTTGTTCGGGAGGCTGGAAGTCATCTAGCCTGCGTGCGAGACGATTCGTAATGACTCTTGAAAACAGCTTATAAACATTGCTCAAAAGTGAGATGGGTCGGTAGTTCTTCAGTAGGGTGTTATCACCCTTTATGAAGAACAGGACCACCACACTTCTATTCCATGCCTTTGGCGTTCTCCCTTCCAGTAAGACGGAGTCGAAAAACTTCTGAAGGGCCATAAGGACCGGTTTACCACCCGCCTTCAGGAGTTCAGCTGTGATTCCGTCTTCACCGGGTGCCTTGTTGTTTTTGAGCTGTTTAAGAGCCATTCTAATCTCGCACAGGCTGATGTCCGGGATGTCTTCGGTATAATGTCGGGTCAGTCTAGCTCTAGGATCTTCCGCCAGACCAACTTCGGGTCTGCTAGTTGACGTGTATAGCTGTCCATAAAAGCACTCTATTTCACTCAGAAGCTCAGGTTTGGATGAAACAATTCTACCATCCTCAGTTTTTAATTTGGCGAGCTGGCTCTGCCCAATAGACAGATCTCTTGAGAAAACTTTAGAGCCCTTATTCTGCTCGATGGCCTCTTCAATACGATTTGTATTGAATTGGCGCAGATCACGGGTAAGGGACTTAGAGATCTGTTTATTGAGCTGTCGGTATAGTGTCGCATCTGTTGAAGACTGTAGAATCATTTTACTCCTTTCCTCGATGAGTCTCTGAGTGGAGTTAGAGAGACTCTTGGTTCTGTTGTTCCGTAGGGCCTTGAAGAACTTAGACCCAGTACTATGAACAGCTTCCACAAACCCGTCGTTAAATTCGTCCACATCGCCACCTAGGCCATCGAAACGGTTTTGGATTTTGAGTGGACTCCGGGTTAATACTGAGTATTTCTAGGTAGAAAAACCCAATATCACTTTACCCGACCCGGGGATCGAACCCGAGACCTCAAGCACAGCAGTCGTAACGCATGCGCAATTACAATTACGCCACCGAGGCAGTCAGGTCCTAAACTCTTGTCAGTAAAAAAGATTTTTTTAATTCATAAAAAGTAAACCGACTTCAATAAAAAACAAATTATGCGTTCCTATAAAATTTGAGGGTTGTCCTCGATTTTTCTGAGATCCTATCATCAGATCCTGATTTGAGGCCAATGGGACCACCTAGGAAGTATACCATTTTAAGCAAAAAAAATATTTCACGAATCTGTATAGAAGTCTTCGAATAATCGGGGTAAATACATAAAAAAAAGGATTCCGACGAAATGAGAACCTCCCCCTTTTTTGAGGTCGGTTAAAGGGTCCTAACTGTGACACAATATTAACCAATTAAATCGTACCTCAATAAATCAAGCTACGGAACTCCGAGAACTTATTTCTTACCCCCACTTGACCTTTGTTTCAATGAACACAAAGTACATTCTGCGAAGCCCCATTCACTGGCCATCGGATACGGAAGCCGCGTGCGTCCGCACTAAACGATACGTTCCCGCTCCGTTTATTTCATTAGCCTGACATGTGCTAGAATTTTTTTAAACTGCCTTAAGCTACTAAAATGCATATCAGCCAACTTTCATATAAAATTGACATTGCAACTCTACTCTGATTACGTAATAAATGAACTAAAATGGTATACATATGTCATTTCAAAATGTGTTTTATATTTTTCTTTTTATTTCATTCTCTCTTTTTCACTTATAAGAGAAGGCAAAGGTTCTCCACCATGCAGCCTTGGATGTCGATAGTTTTCCAAATCTGGACTTAAATTGAAAGTCTTCTTCTTCCCTGGTTTTAACTTATACAAAAGGCCAAAGCCATGCCTGTAGTTTTTAGCCATTTTAAAGGGGAAAGCCATGTCCGATATTTTTACATTCTAAAGGCCGAAGCCATGTCTAAAATAGTCACAATTCAAAAGGCCAAAGCCATGTCTGAAATAGTCACAATTCAAAAGGCCAAATCCATGTCTGAAATAATTAATTCACTTATTATTCACAAATAAAACGTCACTTCACATACCCGCCATTTTCCTGTGTTTTATCTACTACTAGTGGTCCCAGGCAGACGTTGTCCTGCCATAAACCGCCTTATTTGCAGACCGAATTTTCGTTGAAAAAAAAAACAGAATTCGACTACAGCGCCACCTATCGGATCTAAAACTATACTATCTTTAAAGTTGAACCGAACCACATACACATACACAACATTTCATTGAAATCGGTTGAGTGGTTGGTGTCAAAGTCTATAACGGACATATGTAGAATCATTTTTTGTGTTTTATATATATAGATAAAAATTAGATCTATATTCAATCTCAATTTGAAAACGATGAGACTAGATTGGAATTATATTTTGAATTAACGTCGAACGTCATTGAAACGTCAATTACAATTTGTTTGTGCCTGAATAGTCTGACGAGCAGACGAGCCACCTGATGGTAAGTAGTCACCGCCGCCCACAGACTTCTGCAATGCCAGGGCACAGCAAGGCCGCTGCCTACCGTTGGCTATGCAAAGAAAAACGTCTAAACCTGAAACCAACCTAACCTAACGCTTACATAACGATTTTCTTATAGTTACGCACACATACGCACAAGTTTATTATATATTCTCAACACCAATGCAATGACAACAAAATATATCTGTTTGATCCACGAATAAATATTTGTTTCGAGTGTGAGTGTTTTGGGACTGCGGTACCTTAGTTTTCGATAACTACCTACTGCAGGTTTAAGCTAGTGTGGAATCAGAACTATCTGTGTGACTATTGGGTGATAACTAAAAATTAGCCTTGGAAATCAAAGCAGAAAGAATGTTCCATATTCAAATTGTGATAACTATTTAAAAATATACATGGTATTTAAAAAACAATTACTATTTCCATAGACAATTCACAACAAACTAATTTAAACCTCAACGTTCGATATTTAATTTCAAATAGTAATCAGCTCCACTATACGAACACAAAGCAAATATCAATCCATTTATCGTCATTTCGCAGGCCGAGCCTCAAACCGCCGAAACGGGAGGGTTAATCCGACGCCGGACAAAACCGGCCGATGGCGTGTTATTATTAATTAATTTTCCAACCCGTCACATACTCATTAACCCTAAACAACAAATCCAATGTCTATAACGTCACCGCGACGCGTAATACGTTTAACCCTAAAACGCAGCGCTGTTTGTGAATGCGACTGTATCAATTCGTAGATACGATATACCGGCTATGTGCGGGCACAATTAGCCCCCACCAAATACATTACGGATGCTATTGCAACTATGCCATGTTATCGGAACTTTGGTACAGTCAGCAAACAAGCTATTTTTAGGCGTCAAAATTAAAAGCAATATTGACTGTAAAATCTGCACAGTCTAGAAATTAACGATCCACGATGTCTATGTGTATCTATGCGATCCCCGATGGCCCCAATTAGTCGCCTCGTACGACAGGCACGGGGTTACCCATGGTCCGTTAGTATCTGCGTCAGCCGGAATGTAGGCGCAACGTGGCGCCTGTCTAGCCATTTCTTTAGGATAGGATACACTGCCGCGACGGTGCTTAAGCCCGGGCTATGGTCTCACACTCCATAATTAGAGATGGTTGGTAGCCAGAATTGGCAATATAAGGCTGATATTATTTATATGATAGTCCCGTCAATTAATTTGCGAACGCTACCCGTCGACACAACAATCCGCGGGTCAGTCTGCACTATGCAGTCACCGTCGACCGCGGCTCATATCCAAATTACGCCCGTAATCCCCGGCCAGGTTGTGGTCTGATGCGGCTCGGTTCAGCGTTTTGTATGGATAATAAAGATTCCCCAAATGCTTGTGGCAGGTTCATGCGTGAAATGTGAAAAAATATTTTCAGAAATACCAGATTTGAGTTGAATAAAAAATATTTTTATAGTTTGTATGATTTTAAAAAAAGAACCCTACAGTAATTGGCTAGTTATGGATGTTTTTGTCATATTTCTTTTAACTTTTTTTATAGAAACGCGTCTTTTTATATTCAAACATTGCGAAAGAAAATATTGCTCTATTATTTTATTAAAAAGAAATTAATAAGCCAAATTTCTGTTATATATTTATTTAAATAAAATTATAAGTAATCTTGATTTAATGTTATACGAGTGTCACAAACATATATCACTTTAATTGTATATTTTATGAAATGAAATCGTTTATTGATCAAGTAGGCAATTACATAGCTCTTATGACAAGTCAGAACATTAAAAAAAGTAAAGAAATTTAAAGAAAAGCATATGTATGTATTTAGATATGAAAATATCATATTCTGTGGTTATAAACAATCTATAGCAACATTCAAAAATTTATTTATATATAGAAAGTTATAATAAACTGAATGACATATGCTACACTATCTTAAAAACCATATATTATTCCAAAAAAGAGATAGACTGAAATAGACAGAAGAGTAACCGAAACACATCAATACGATATTCAATGAACCGGTGGGAATTGATAGAAATCGCTGGCACGGCAAAAAATATATTTATGATCGTGTGCTACCCGATGTATGGCGGGTACATAGAGACATAATAATATAGTAATACTAGCCCTGTATTAAACATTGTCCCACTGCTGGGCACGAGCCTCCTCTACTAATGAGAGGGGTTAGGCCTTAGTCCACCACGCTGGCCTAATGCGGGTTGGCAGACTTCTCATACCTTCGAAAAACTCTCAGATATGCAGGTTTCCTCACGATGTTTTCCTTCACCGTTAAAGCAAGCGATAATTAACATTTTAATACACACATAACTTTAGAAAAGTCAGAAGTGTATGCCACTTGGGTTTCGAACCTACGACTTTCGTCTTGACAGTCCGTACCGCAACCAACTAGGCTATCGCTGCTACAGAGAGACATAAAGAATATTAAAGCAAAAGCTTTCGAATGCAGCTTCGCATTCATAATACTATTGGTAAGATCCTGAAATACTTTGGAAAAGCACATTCAGTTTATTCGAATTTTCATATTTCCGAGCAAGTTTTCCTTAGTATTGTACCCAGCAGTGGGAAAATGTATAACATAGGGCGGATATTTTTTGAGCCTACTTTCCGTATATTTGTAAATTATTATATATATATAGTATTATATATATGTAAATTATTTTATAATGTAAATTGTAATGACAAATTACAAAAGACCTACGGCTGAGTTTCTTGGTGCTTCTTCTCAGACCAGTGGGCATTTCCGTAGCACCAGTAGACCTTAACATTATTATGACATGTAAAAAGTGCCCATAGTGGCCTAATTTACAAAATAAATGATTTGACTTGATTTGATTTGTCTTGTTAGAGATCAATGATCAAAATCTTTTAGTTTTAATATATACACATATATTTTGCGAATTGTATGTTAATTGTGTTTCTTTTTCAATGATGACTGCACTGTATTTACTGTCTACATCTATACTGCAGCTACTAAATCATACATTTTAGTCAAGAACAACGCTTAAAAACACGCAGCAATCAATAACGAATATTTAAAATAACAAAATATAACCAGTTGATATAAATTTCCCTTTTAAACGGCTTAATGGTAAGCTTTTACCTTCAATTTCAAATATTATTTACATTAAATAAATACACATTTCTACGAATCTTTAAGCTCTAACCAGCTAAGATAAATGATAAGAAAGCGTAAATACTGACCCTTAAAAAAGTAACAATAAATTTACTTTGTTTTATTTAAGTGAAAATTTTATCACTGTATGATCAATACCGGTGTTTTTGTGATGCATGTTGATTTCACAAACATGCATCACAAAAACAATAGACACCAACACTAAACTAGATTACAGTGATAACAAACAAACGCGTCCGGAGGTCTAAACAGTCAAATACAGTGGCGGACTGGAAGCGCGAACAAAGGGCCCAGAGCGGGGGGTCGAATGTCGCCGGTCGCGCCGTCAGCAACGGCTCAACAATATCGCAATTTATCAAACGAGCCGCATTGTTACGCGCCCCTGACTGCGTTGGCACCGGGTTGTCGCCCCGACACTTTCATCTACATACAAACACGATGGTCCGGATTTAGACAAAGTAGCTTAGATTCTAAAAAGCTTTCAGTCGGTTTGTTTGTGTTTTAAAAGTACACTGAAATTCACAGACAAAGTGTTTCATTATGTGCTTAAAACATTTTAATTACAACGGTAGCTTAAACTAACAAACATGTCTACATTATTAATGATACGTTAGCACAAGAAAGCGAAATTTAAATCCACTTTATGATAAATCATTTTCTTAACCAACAGGTACTATGCCAATTGTTTTAACCGTAGACTTTATATGACTACTGTTTTAATCTGTTTTTATAATTAAATATAAAGTCATCCCAGAGGTTTAGCTGAAACAACACAATGAACTTAGATTTTAAGATAAAAAAATTTAGATAATTACAAAAAAAGTTTATAAAAATTACAAAAACAACACGGTCTACTAAAATCTATTTAAATAGATTTTGAAAAACGTTTTATTAGCAAAATCATTATATTAAGTTGTAACTGTGGTAAAACAGTAAAATTTGATTTATATTAGCTTTTTTTTTATAGTATAGTCCGACAAACGAGCCAGTGGGTCACCTGATGTTAAGTGATCTCCACTGCCCATGAACATCCACAATACCGAAAGTATCATGTATGCGTTATCGGCCTTAAAGGACAGGAATAGGGATTAGGGAAGGGAAGTGGGAATCTGGCCCTTCGGTTATCTCACTTACCATACGAAACGCGACAGTAAACTATCAATTTACGTTGGTTGTCTGTGAGACAGTGGTACTACCCTGGTCGAGCCGGCCCATTCATGCTGTAGACAAATATGTCTACAGCGTGGCTCTACCACTTCCAGAATGGATGAATGCATGAATCATAAATTTTTTATTTACTTTATTTATCACTCAATCATAGCAAATTATCTGAAAAAAATGCCGCCGTAAAAGCAGACTTTAATAACGAGATGACAACAAGGCTTAATCTGATTAGTACAAATGCGGTCCGAACAAAATTCTGTTTCAAATATTAAAACAAAATATCAAACCTATCTGGACATCCAATAAACGTGAACACTTTTAATATAAATTTCATAAATACAAAAAATTAACAATCCAATAAAGAAGTACCCGTGAAATTCAACACCAATCTCCTTATTCCTAACTCTCCTCGCTCCGTTAATCTCTTTAATGTGATTAAATCAACCAGTCTCCACATTATGCCTTTGCAAGCTACCCATCATAACACAGATGGAAACGATACCTGGCTTGACCTAATCCTGACTTCTAATCCCTCCCTTGTTTCTAACCATGGACAATATCTAGCTCCTGGCTTTTCCCATCACGACCTTATTTTCTTATCATATGCTCTTAAACCTCCCAAAGCCCCTTCTAAGGTTCTGCACCTGCGTTGCTTCGGCCGCATGGATACAAACAAGTTGTGCGGGGATGCTGCAGCGTTAAATTGGCACGAATTGATGGCAACGACTTCGGTGGACGAAAAAGTCCAAATTTTTAATGATACCATTATTGGACTCTACGATGTCCATGCTCCCGTCAGAAATGTTAAGCTGAAGCGTCCCCCCGCCCCTTGGTTGACGAACGGGGTTCGGATGGCGATGAGGCGAAGGAACCGGGCTTTTCATAAATTCAAAAGGGATCGATCGGAGGACAACTGGGTTTTATACAAAGCTGCTAGGAATCGATGCAATCAGATGATACGTAATGCCAAACGCCGCCATATATTCCTTAATATCTCAACTTCTTCCCCTGCTAATATCTGGAAGTTCCTCGGGACTTTGGGTATTGGTAAGAAGAAACACTTAGACTTTCTGGGGACATTTGGTTTGGACGATATCAATGATCATTTCACAACTCCTGCCTCGCTAGATCCCCAAACCAAATGTCGTACTCTGAATTTCTTAGCTGGCCTTCCACAACTCCACATTGACAGTTTTCGTTTTTCTCCAGTTGAGGCGGAAGAGATCAAAAAGACCATCCTCTCAATAAAATCCAATTCGACAGGCTGTGATAACATTAGCCGCCGTATGGTTATTGCTATCCTCGACCAAATTCTTACTATACTTTCCCATATCATAAACTTTTCTTTTAGTTCGGGTGTTTTTCCGTCTTCATGGCGAAAAGCTCTTGTTATTCCTCTCCCAAAAAATTCTAACCCCACCCTTGTCAATCACTTCCGACCTATATCTCTTCTTCCTTTCCTATCCAAGGTGCTTGAGGCCTGTGCCCACAAACAACTGTCCAGGTTCGTACACCTGAACTGTCTGTTAAGTCCCTTACAGTCCGGTTTCAGGCCTGGTCACAGCACCGTTTCAGCCCTCCTCAAAGTGACTGACGATATTAGAGCCGGGATGCAGGACACCAAAGTTACCGTGTTGACTCTGGTAGACTTTTCTAACGCTTTCAATAACGTCAGTCACGATATCCTGCTATCTATCCTCTCCCTCTTAAGGATCTCTTCCGTAGCACTGGATTGGTTCTCAACGTATCTTCGAGGGCGTCAACAGTCGGTGCGTCTTGGCGAGTCTTCGTCTAATTGGCGTAACATTGACTCTGGTGTCCCTCAAGGCGGTATACTTTCTCCATTATTATTTTCAATATTTATTAATTCTATAACCTCAAATCTTCAGTGTGCGTATCATCTGTACGCCGATGACTTACAGATTTATGCTCAGGCTAGCGTCGATAATGTGAATACTGCTATAGCCAAAATAAATAGAGATCTAGATCACATTAAAAACTGGTCAGATCGCTTCGGATTGGGAGTAAACGCAAATAAATGTCAGGGAATAATTGTGGGTAGCTCGCGGTTGATTAACAGATTGGACACAGCGACGCTTACTTCCATTCAATTCGATAATTCAGTCATCGCTCTGTGTCCCACTGTGAAAGATTTAGGCTTATATATAGATACTACCTTGAACTGGCAGGCCCAAACAGTATCTGTTTGCCAAAAAGTTACAGGTACCCTTCGTGCTCTCTATCGCTTAAAAAATTTCCTTTCGGTTAAAACTAAGACGATGCTTGTGCAGACCTTAATATTTCCTATCCTCGATTATGGTGATGTGTGCTATTTTGATCTGAATGCAGATCTGCTCAACAAACTCGACCGGCTTCTTAATAACTGCATTCGATTCATTTTTAATCTGCGTAAATATGACCATGTGTCTTCTTATCGGGCACAACTTAAGTGGTTACCTATCCGTCAGCGCCGTAATCTGCGTGCACTTACTACTCTCTTTTCTATTCTTACCTCTCCTAATTCTCCCTCTTACTTAACCTCTAATTTTCAGTATTTAGGATCTAATCACGATAGAAACCTTCGCTCCTCAAGCAGTTTACTTCTACAGTCTCCTTCTCACCATTCTGATTTTATTCATTCGTCTTTTACTATTCAATCCATACTTCTTTGGAATGCGCTTCCTCTCGAAATCAGGGCGTCTACCAGCCGGTTCACTTTTAAGTCGAAAGTTCGGATGCTCTTCGCTGATGGTGTGGCAGGATCACAACTTTAGCTGGTATCTACTTATTATATATGTATGTTTTATGTATAATAAGTGTAGTTTATTATGGTTTAATATATTTTATTCTATGTATATATATATATATATATATATATATATATATATATCTCGATATATAATTATTTGTAAATATATCGTAGTCCTACAGAAAGTAAATCTATTTATGTAAGTATCTTGTCTAGTACACTCTTGTTAATATTTTCTTTTCTGTGATTAATATACACCCACATTGTTTCGTCTCTGCATCATCCACAGGTAGACTGGCAGAGAATGCCTACGGCATTAAGTCCGCCTTTACACATGTTATGTGTATGAAGTTTTAAATAAATAAATAAATAAATAAATTCCATTCTAATGATCGTTCGCTTTTTACTGTCGGGAGAATGAGCACGGTCCCTAATCAGCGTAAAATTAAAATAAAGCAAACACCTTTACATTATTGAGGCAGCGCGGAGCGGTGTCTGAGGTAGAACGACCGCTTTGACCGTCCGCTGGGGGTCACAGGGGGTCTTGGGAGGTCGTACGACCCCTTAATCCAGCCCCGTGTCCGCTAAATACGTGAAAGCGCAGGTGATGTTTTTATTAAATTTCTAGCCGTCACGAATCGAAATTAATTTGGCTTGTTTACGCGTGGTCTGTTTCATTTACGAGATATATATATTTTTTATAATGGCAAGTTCTTTGCTGTAAATTGAAAAAGTTACTTTAATTATTTTTTTGATTTGTGTTTATTAAATGAAATGGCATTAAGGTAAATTGCAAAGCTTAAGGAATTTACATCAATTGCCGACGGCAATTCAATTATTTTATGTTGTCTATTTGTTTTTAGGGTTCTTACACTTCAATGCTTATAGAATAATTCTCGTGTCGGTCCATCTGTCACTTCCTCCTAATGTATTGAACGTAAATAGTTTAGTAGCAGGCCGGCATGATTGTATTGTGTAGCGAGGGATAGATTATCACTCGCTACTTGATACTATAACTGGACGGCACTGCACTTACCATCAGGTGCAGTGTGGTCACTTTGCCGAGCCACGATAAAAAAAAAATAGTAGGTAACTCCCACTTATATAGAATTAGGCGAACTAACTATCGACCTCAAAAAATTATTATAGACAACCACCATGAAGTAGTTGGTTGTAAAGCGCTATGGGTTCGATCCCAGCACCGGGGCAAAATTTTGTGATCAATCAATCTTTTTTTGGTCGGTTGTGACGGATATTTCCTAATATTCACAACAGAAGACTGTTATTTTGTATCCTCTCTTATATGAATGGTGTTTGAATGTTTTCAAAGCTTAAAAATCAATAATAATAATACCAATCCTGTATTGAACTTTGCCCCGCTGCTCGGTCGGGCCTTCTCTACTAATGAGAAGAGTTATAGATTAGGTGGCCTTAATCGACCACGCTGGCCTAATACGGATTAACAATAAATACACTCAACAGTCACACACATACTTCTGATCCCACAATAGTTAAAACCTGTATCGTGGGTATCAAGAGTACAGTACAGTAAGACACAAGGTCCCACAACATCCAGACCCGAAACAAGTATGTGTCTGTCACACAAACATTTGTATTGGTGCGATGGTGGATAGAACCCACGGCCTCTTGTTTACACAGCCGGCAACTCGCCCGCTACGCCACGGAGGCTGTCAAATTTGAGTCAATTGGTAGACTATATAAATCTTTGAAAGTCTTATGAGACTTTTTTTTTTTTTTAAACATAGTCCGACAAACGAGCCAATGGGTCACCTGATGTTAAGTGATCTCCACCGCCCATGAATATCCACAATACCGAAAGTATCATGTATGCGCTGTCGGCCTTAAAGGACAGGAATAGGGATTAGGGAAGGGAAGGGGGAATTTGGGCCTCCGGATATCTCACTTACCATACGAAACGCGACAGTAAACTGTCACTTTACGTTGGTTTTCTGTGAGACAGTGGTACTACCCCGGTCGAGCCGGCCCATTCATGCTGTAGACAAATATGTCTACAGCGTGGCTCTACCACTTCATATTACTTTACACATACTACTTCACAGGTATGCGGGTTTTCTCACGTTATTTTCCTTCACCGTTAAAGCAAGCAATAATGATCATCGAATACACAAACAACTTTAAAAAGGTCAGATGTGACACAGTCAGTGGCCATGCCATTTGAGCTGGATTCAAACTTACGGCTTTCGTCTCGGCAGTCCGTACCACTTCGAACTAGGCTATCGGTAAAATAAAATAAAATAAAATTTTAGGTATCAAATAAGTATGCCGTAGGTAAACAACACGTGTGTTATTAACGAAGAAGTTATAGCAGCATGGTGCAGCTCTCTCAGACGTCTCAAGGAGATTCGGCACCTCCCGTACTCGTGCTGCTAAGCTCTGTGTGGTATGGTACAGGCCATACACTTATGGATACAGACCACGGGATATAATTCTTTTGGACCCCTGTCTGAATTCTCAATGCAGCCCTGCTTGTCGATTTAAAATATTAACATAATTTACTACATAAGTAAGTGCTTTAAATACACTACTTTACTGAGTGCTCACTAGTTCATTAAAATCAAACACAACTGGACTAAAAATCGAGGCATGAAAAATATAATTAATGTTTAGTACATATGTAGTAATCAGTAGGGTTTCATTGAGCTGCTCTAATCTAATGTAATTAAATTAAAATTGTTTAATAATTGTATTACCAAATATTGTTAACCAATGTTGAAAAAGAGCAACGCTAAAGTTTCTTGCCCGTTCTTCTCTAGCGAAACTGCATTCCGAACTGGCGGTCGAGTAAAAAATTGACTGAATCTAAATAATGTATAACATTTCATGGATTCAATAAATATTTGATTTTGATTTTGATTGCAAGAGTTCCATGCACTGAGACGTAGTAAGGATATAAGGGACACGTATCTGGTTTAATTGTAACATTAGGCAAAACACATTGTTTGGGGTTAGGACTATGTGTGTGACTGTTGGGTGTATTTAGGTGTGTAGCCCGCTGAGTTTGTTTCGCCGGGTCTTCTCAGGCGGGGTCGCGTTTGGATCCGGTGGTAGCTTTTAAAACTAGCGACGTCTCGGAAATACCCATGGTCCATATCAAACCCATTTAAATATATATATATTTGACTGGTATTACCTGGAATAATATTAATCCATAATATAAAAATAAAAAATAATTAATAATAAATAAATAATAATTATGTTAAATACCATATGAATAATTAATTGCTAGTGTATTGATGATGCTATGTATGTTATGTATACATAAGCTGATATGCTTTTCTTAAAATTTCTTTACTTTTTTTAATGTTCTGACTTGTCATAAGAGCTATGTAATTGCCTACTTGATCAATAAACGATTTCATTTCATTTCATTTCATTTGTTGTTATTAAACGACGTCTCAGTAATAGTGTACCTAACACTATTATAGGCAATAATATATTTTCTGAAACTCCTAGCGAATGTAAATATAGTATAGTTTTAATAGAATTTATCTCTTCTCACAATATATTCGTGATTGCATATTTATGTCAAATACCAAAATAGTAGGTATATGAATTACATAAAGTAACATACTTGAAATCCAAAATGATAGTCATGACCTGCTTAAATAAGATCCATTATCGTAGATACCTGTTATGGCTCGACATTTTTTTTCGTTGACAATGACTCTTCGACCACAGTCGACAAATGATTGCTGGTGGTAGGATATTCATATCCGCCCGGATAGCGATAGTGGCACACGCAAGTGCGTCGCATCCCGGGATTAGCCAGTGTACAACCGGTTTTTGTCGGGGGTCTAGAGTTGGGGTACAATGTTTGGCCGTGTTGCAACCTTCTGAGTACTCCGACACTAGACCCTCAACCGCTTCTTCGCCTTCTTTCCCCATGGCATAGTGTGAAGAAGCTACAGGCCGGCATGATTGTGTTGAGTAGCGAGGGATAGATTGTCTCTCGCTACTTAATACTGTAATTGGACGGCGCTACGCTTACCATCAGGTGCAATGTGATGTGTGTGTGCAGGTAAAAAAAAATACCTATAAAATCTTTTAACTTCCACCAAACAACAAAACGAGTCCACGTACAAGTTATCGCGAATTAGCGTGTTTGTAATAAGACAAAGACGGGGTCGAGGGGGTGCGAGCGGCGGGTGGCGGGGGAGGTTCTTCGTGATCACAGCCATATGCGATTGATTTGGCAATAGGGTTTGGAGTAGGGTTGGAAATATCGGCGTTGCGTATCGACGACCGAAAAACGCTATTGAATTAAAAACAATATCGAGTAGATACTGTCGATTCTATGGATCATCGATACTTAATATCTCTAATTGTGTCTAATGTTTGAAAACCAAATCGAGTAATACTGAAATTCGAGGTATAAATGCATTCTCAATTGGCATTTTAGAGCATCGAGTATTCTGTATTAGACATTGGTATATACGCAAATTTGTAAAACCGACCGGTAGTCGTAGAAAACTGATGTGAATTTGCAGGTTTTCGCTATTTTGATTATGTGTGAGAATTTCGTAGCGTAAATTCTCCTCTTATTTACAATCCCCTCTCTTGGAAGGTCAGCACCACGACACCAACAGAGTGATCATGAGTAATAGAAATCACTTACCGCCAGTTATACCACTTGCTCCTTATTTGATTCTTTTTAGTCTGGCACGGTAAAGTGATCACACTGCACCTGATGATAAGCGCAGTGCCGTCCAGTTAGAATATCAATTAGCGAGAGACAAAATATACCTTACTACTCAACACAATCATGCCTGCTGTTTAGTTTCTTCAGACTACGCCTAAAAGACCCAGGATCATAGGAAGGAGGGGACACGGTAGCTGGCAAACTGTTCTACAGCGTGAAGTGCGGCAAAAATACGAATTCGCGAAACTCTTGGTCCGGGCCGTGGTTCTACTATGCTACAAGTATCGATACTAGTTAAGTATAATACTAGCCCTGTATTAAATATTGTCCTACTGCTGGGCACGGGCCTCCTCTACTAATGAGAGGGGTTAGGCCTTAGTCCACCACGCTGGCCTCATGCGGGTTGGCAGACTTCACATACCTTCGAAATTCTTTGCATGAATACTATCATTTAAATTTATTAATAGATTTAAATCATATATCTATCAACATCGAATACCGAATGCACCCCTATCGATTGGGCTGTAAGTGTTAAGATTCGGTTCATCGATATTGAAAATATACACTCTACCTATTTGAATCAATTCAACCGATACTAATAGAGACATTATGGAAGGAAATTGTACAAAATATATCGACCATAAACTGTGATAGTCGTTTTATGACCTTTGTGACGCAGATGGAGCGAAATGTGAGGTCGTGGGTTCAATACTTGTAATGGTATAAAATTTAATGCTATTTTAAATTATTCGGTGGGTGTTGCCATGATAATAATTAAGAAATGGCTACTTAATTTACCTGATATAAAATGTTAATGTTATATATAAAAGAAAAAAAAATGGGTGCGTGAACTTATGTACGCGCGTGAGAAGTTATACTTCTTTGGCATCATTAAAAAATAGTTTTTAATTGCATGCAAATATGAATAATTTTAATAATTAATATTTTAATTTATATCAATAAATAATACATACGGATAGTTAAACTCAATTATATTGGAGCACTTGAAAAAGGATATAAGCAAGATTTTCGCGTATATTTACGAACAGTAAATAATATTCAATTAAAATTTCGTTATCAAATCTCCTTACATTTCATGCCAGCCTGGTACTTAAAGTGAATAAAAAATGCAAGGTTTATCTACCTAGAAGTCACTAGAAATGAAACAGTATCAAATCTCCTTACATTTCATGCCAGCCTGGTACTTAAAGTGAATAATGACAGTGACGTAGGATGACGTACCCAAGAAGTATCTAGGAACAAACAAACCTTGCATTTTTATTACCTAGAAGTCACTAGAAATGAAACGGTATAAAATCTCCTTACATTTCATGCCAGCCTGGTACTTAAGGCATCTTCAGAGTGTTACTTTTGTGTCACGGTGTCGCGTATGTCACGCGCGTATGTCTTAAAATTTCACTCTCATAATTTTTTCATAATAATACACATTTTATTTCGGACAATTAAAATTCATAACGCGCCTAAAGAAGTATAACTTCAATAACTATAAAACAAAAAATAGTCTTACGTCATCGACAATTACAACTTTGCCAACATACATTCCAAATACAAAATATTCAAAATAGAAATGATAATTGACACAAATTCTCAAAATTTCGAATTCAAAATCACCAACGCCGTGAAATATCAAAATATATACATAATTGAATAATTTGTGTAAAATGTCAGCGATTCCGCTCTGTACAATAATATGGAACAATTTCGCGAATAATTTCAATATTCCCCCGTTATTTATTAAAGTTATTATATTTTATATTTGCCGGCACGTTTTCCGCTCTGTCGATCGGATGGCACGCGGGTTATTCGACGAACGCTCTGATCACCGCGCCCCCTTCGCTTCACCCCCGGGGAAAGCGTTTAATAAAAATACCCGATTTTTCTTGAAAACCATCCGTACTTTCACCTATTGTGTGTTTATTTTGAATTTTATATTATTGGTTGTATCACGGGGATTTTTTGAATTCTATACTGTCATATATAATAAATAAATAACACCCAACAGTCACATACATAGCCCCGACCCAGGACACAAATATCTATCTGTCACACAAACATTTGTCCCGGTGTGGGAATCGAACCCACGGCCTCTCGTTTCACAGCCAGCTACTCGCCTACTGCGCCACGGAGGCTGTAAAATTAAACATTACGTCAATCAATCAATCAAATATTTATTGAATCCATGAAATTTTATTAAGATTCAGTCAATCTTTTCTTACTCTACCGCCAGTTCGGAATGTTGTTTCGCTAGAGAAAAACAGGCAAGAAACTCCAGCGTTCTTTCCGTAATAGAAAATAGCAATCATCTAAAACATATAGTAGTGATTTTTTCAACAGAGTCGCATTTCGCATTGAATAGGATTGTTAAAGTAAACTTTATTAGCAATTTATTTAAAATATAATTTAAATAGTGAATACCAACTTAATACACGCCGATTCTCTATGAATCAGTGAAAAACAAGTAATAGGTTTTGTAATAAGTTTTCTACCACAATATTACACTTATTACTTGAGCTGCTCTAATCTAATGTAATCAAATTTATATTTAATTTCGAAAATAGCAACGCTGGAGCTTTTTGTCCGTTCTTCTCTAGCAAAACTGCATTCCAAACTGGCGGTAGAGTAAAAAAATGACTGAATCTAACTGATGTATAGCATATCATGGATTCATTAAATATTTGATTTGATTGGTATTAACCCTGTGAAGCCTACACGAAGCTTCCTACGGTGTCTCTATCACTGCTAAAACCTCAATCTAATCCACTCCTAATATCTACATATTACTAGTGTAAACTCGTCGCTCGAATTACCGATCCTCCACTTAAAACACGATAACTACGTAAACATGAAACTAATCACTTATGTAAATACATCGACGACATTGTAGGACCCTTAGACACGACGTTAATAACCTTAGCAGCGATATTATACGCATTAGACGATTCGCTCACAATGCTACTAATGGGATTAGCGAGCTTTTGAAGCTGGTGGTAGGGGGCGTACTGAAACACTGGGACGGATTTTAGTTTACAGTACAGAGGGTTATATGTGTATCTTTAAGTTATATAATTAATTAATTTATTTAATAAATTCCTACATGCTGAATATAAAGGCTAACTTAATACCGATGGTATTCTTTAACAGCCAATCCAGTGTGTGGCTGAGATAAATAAAAGAAGAAGTGTAAAATAAACATGGCATACGATTAATTTGAATATTATTACAGTTGATTAAGGGACCATAATTGTTTTTTTCCTTACATTACAAATATGATGTCGACTGTCGGGCCAATCGACCAAATCGAGAATTATGCGGGCATGAAATTACTGGTTATAGACGGTTTGACACTGGAACGTGACAAGCCAAAACTGCGATTGCCATTCACAATGTTTAATTAAAATATATTTGATATGTTAAAGAGATAGTATCTTCGAGTCTTAGGACATAAATGCAGTAAAAATAAATTATATATATTACAGAAAAACATGTCATGACAGTATTGTATTATTTAAATACGAATTGAATTACTATTACAATCGAAACTATAATTTTATTTATGTTAGCACACCTAGTTTTGAACATATGTTCTGATACACAAAAAGCAAATGAATACAAGTAAAAATTTTAACTCATCATACAGTCGATAATTAAGTATTAACATTAAATATTTTTTTATATTCATAACCCACATTGGGCCCCGGGTTGCTCTAATCCGGCCCTGCCGCGCACACTCCAACATTGTAGTGTTGTTATAAATTCAAATTGCCTCTCGTATTAAACGCTTTTAATTAAATTTCGCATTATTTATTAGGCCCACTAACAAGATCTAGACAAGATTGCGTTAATAAAGTCCGTTTGGAATGCCCCTGCTTCGTATTAGGCGGGTTGGATTGTTTTAGTTTGTTTTTATTCTAATAAAAGTGTGACATAGAGTATAATGACAAATAATCGCAGCATATTAGAATTTGCCAGCGTTGTATGGAACACTATACACTCACAAAGAATCGAGAATATTCAATGCAACTTTACGCGTTAGTGCAGCGCCAGGTTTTTCACACAGGAACCCTTATCTCAGGCATTGCCGACAACTACATGATCTTACATTCTTGTATAAGTTGTTTTTTATATCATAGTCCGACAAACGAGCCAGTGGGTCACCTGATGTTAAGTGATCTCCACCGCCCATGAACATCCACAATACCGAAAGTATCACGTATGCGCTGTCGGCCTTAAAGGACAGGAATAGGGATTAGGAAAGGGAAGGGGGAATCTGGGCCTCCGGATATCGGATATAATTCCCATAAACTTCTGTACAAACAAGGTTTTGGTCCCCTGACACCCAAACTAGGCATTAGCCTGTATTTTGGGCGTTGTATATATTTAGTTGCTCCATTCACAAATAGATAGCTCTGAAATTTTGTCCCTTATTAATATCATTGTGCCTGTTAGAGTTCCCAGATACCCGGACATGTTCAGACCTCACCCTTCCAGAAAGAATTTAGGCCGCAATGCTCCCATTTCGAGACTGTGCTCAACCTACAATATTGTATCAAGTTCAACAAGTACACAAAAAAATTTAGACAAAATGTATTGAAACATTTTGGTGTCTAGGTCTATAGTTATATTCTTATTTTCAATCTGCTATGTTTGCATGTTACATATTTTAATTTTGGTTACTGTATAAGATACATTTTTATAGCGGTATGTGCGGTCAGGCACATTATTATTATTATTTTATTAACAAATAGCACCCAACAGTTACACACATAGCCCCGATCCCACACTAAGATACGAGTCTTGTGTCCTGGTATCAGGGACTACGAGAGACGGACGGTCTCACAACACCCAAACCCGAAACAAATATCTGTCACACAAACATTTGTCTCGGTGCGGGGATCGAACCCACGGCCTTTCGTTTCACAGCCGACTACTCGCTACTGCGCCACGGAGGCTGTCTGGCACATAATGTATATTTTCCACAAGCATAAACAAAATTTCCCACCTGAAATAGGTATCGAACCCTAAACCTGACGATACACAATCTACGCTGCCACTTAAACAATTTTCGATAAAAGATTTTGACCGTAAATTCTTTGATTAGATAATTTGATTAAGTTCGTAGGGAGTTTGTTACTTAAGGCCACTGTGTCCATGTATTTAATAAGATTGAGACAAGACCGTCCGGTATTTTAGGGCTGTATGGAGGGTCACGGTCGCCGGCCGAGGGGACCGATGACAAAAAGCCCTTTTATTTGGTCAATGTGTGGAGAACAGTATGTCAAGATTAAATTAATTTTATAGGCATTTATATAGAGCTACATTTATATACAGTGATAGAGTCACGCTGTAGATGGTTTTGTCTGTATGTAATGGGCATATACGAACCGGTTTTGACCGGTTTACCACTATTTCAATAATTCGACGTGAATTACCAGTGTACTGTTGCGTTTCATATGGTGAATGATATTTCCGGAGACCAAATTCCTCACCTATTCCAAAACTCTATTACTTTCCTTTAAGGTTGGCAATACTCCTAAAATTGTGTTTTGTTCATGTTTATGAATGATGTATATCACTTACCATCAGGCAAAACACAGGCAATCATTTTGAAATTAAAGAATTTTTAGCATGTAAGTACCAAATATTTAAGTATTAGTATTTTGTATTATTTCATTTTGTCATTTATTTTAATTGTGTTTTTCTTTTTGCTCTCTTTATTGTACACCACCGTCTACTTCCAGTTCTGTCAATCCAAAGGTAGTCTGGTAGAGATCGCTTTTAGCGATAAGACCGCCCTTTGTAGGACCATTTAGTAATTAAGTCTTATAAAAAAATTAAATAAAATAAATACACTAGGTAGTTAATACCTGTATAGTGGGTATCAACAACTACGAGGGACTATGGTCCCACAACACCCAGACCGGAAACAAATATCTTTATAACATTTGTCTCTGTCACTTTATGTATGCAATGTAATTATCTTTTATGGTTATACAATAAAGAGTTGCTGTATTGTATTGTAGGTTAAAAATCACCGTAGTTTTCATACTGCATCTCCTATTCAATGTGAAATCCAACGCAGTCTCCCACACAAGTACCTATTACCGGTAATGACGCATCCACGTCTACGAGTTAAGTAAATGATTGGTTTCGTTTCTTCTTACGAGTGAAACCGAAATTGGCTTCTTTTGGCCCGATGCCATTTACTTTCCTTCTGAAGCGGTTAATATATATTTCAGTTTTGGTTCATCTTGACCTTAAGACCTAAGTTATGGTGGATTCAGTAAGTCGCTAAACTAATGCTGCCTCGGTGGCGCAGTTGTAATCGCGCGTGCGTTATACGCTGGGGTCTCGGGTTCGATACCCGGATCGGGTAAAGTGATATTGGGTTATTCTGGAATTGAGACCGGTATGATAGGTTCACCCCCTATCACATAACGGGACCGTAATAAATACGGCGAAAAGTGGGTATACTGGTTACACTTCTACCTACCCTTTCGGGGATTACAGGCGTGCCTGTATATGTATGTATGTTAAACTAACTTTACGGATTACTATTTATTTTCAGGCCAGTAACGTGTCGAATAGAGGATAATTATCGGTCTACTCCGTAACACAATTCCGATCGATCGGTATTGGATTTAAGAGATTTCGTACTCTTTATCGCCATATTATTTCAATATTGTGCAGCCATTAATATGCAGTAATTGGAATTAAGATTATCATATGAATTGTTATGCAATATTAAAATAATATAAGCAGTAGGGTCGCACTCAGAATACCAAATCTCACAAATACAATACCGATCGATCGGAATTGTGTTACAGAGTAGACTGGCTGGACGGTACTGCGCCTACCATCAGGTGTAGTGTAGTCACTTTGCTGCGCCAGGATAAAAACTTATTAATCCGACGTTTCGAAAACTTTATAGCCTTCATGGTCACGGAGTAGTCTGTCCATATTTAACGCTAAACAAAAACTGACCAACCATGTAAACAGAAACAAATCAATAGCATAAAGCTCACTTAACTTACATATAACAGTCTCCGTGGCACAGCGGGCGAGTAGCCGGTTGTGAAATGACAGGCCGTGGGTTCGATTCCCGCACCGAGACAAATGTTTGTGTGACAGATATTTGTTTCGGGTTTGGGTGTTGTGAGACCGTGCGTCTCTCGTAGTCCCTGATACCAGGACACAAGACTAGTATCTTAGTGTGGGATCGGGGCTATGTGTGTGACTGTTGGGTGTTATTTATTTATTTATTACTAGATGTATGGAAGAAAACGTAAACAATCCATGGAGGCATTTTAAGCTATTACACCTTTCTATATTTTGCTATCCCATAGGAAGCGTGCATTTAAAAAGAGGTTTATGTCATTTTCTGATACCTAAACTGATATTATGCAAAATATGATGGCGATCCCTTGCTCTGTGAAAATCTAAGCTATCCACGGGAACTATACATTTTTCCGGTATAGAATGTGGCATATGTGCTATTCCAGACCATAATCTATCTCTGTGCCAAATTTCAACCAGATCCGTCGAGCCATTGTAGCGTGATTGAGTAACAAACATCCATCCAAAGATTCGCATTTATAATATTAAGTAGAATTATATCGTAAATATCTAATCTAGTCTAATCAATCAAATCATCTACAATATCTTATCAAACCCCACCAAAATCTGAGCGTATCTTTTTAAAGAGGTTCTTTATCATGCAAAGTTTATGGGAAGGGCACGGGGTGAGCCGTTTAAAAGATTCGGCCCTACGCCCCATTAAATCACCTTTATTATTCCCCCTTAGATCTTTAAGACGCGCGCCTGTACTGAATACGTCACTAGTTTATAACATAAATTGTTGAGTGCGCGACACGGCCCGTTAATTAAAGGGTTCAGTATATAAATTATTAAAAATATTAATCTATCAAATGATTATTACACACAGTTCTCGGTACACACTTTACATAAGATACTTAGCTGTCTGGGATAGACGACTTAAAACAATAAAACAATTTTGTTTGTTATGTTTTCCTACTTCTTGTATGTAAAAAAAGTTTTATTTACACACTTTGATACATTATATATAGGCGGACCTAATGCCGAAGCCATTTTCTCCTGGTCAAACTTAGGGTGATGCAGAGATAAGCAGTGTAGGTGCATAATTACAGAAGACATTAAAAACAAATTAGTAACATGCATGTCAAAATACACTTGCATACATTGATAATAAATTTAATATAGTTTTAGTACCTTGTAGCAATTTTGTATCACGATTTTTAGGAACTACGAGGCACTTGCGGTTCAACGACACTCAGACTTGATATTTTTTTTACTGCCTGCATAGATAGACCAGCAGATGGGCCACCTGATGGTAAGTAGACACCGCCGCCCATAGACTTCTGCAATGCCAGTGCACAGCAAAGCCGCTGCCTACCCTTGATTTCGTAGATCCCTGAAATTGTCTGAAAGCTTTGACAAAACATACAACGTATCATAGCAGGCTGTTTGCATACTGCGACCCCGAGATGGACGGCAGCGCGGGTGGTAAGGCCTCGTTCGCTGTCGTTGTTCGGTGCGCGGGGGCTCTCTAGCCCCCCATGGAGATGGGCCCGTACAGGGCACCGCGCAGGGGCGATTCCGGCTGCAATTCTAGCACTCCTTAGAATACCCTGGGATTGCTCCGTAAGCGCCGAAGAAGGCCACCGCGGGGTTTTAGCTGGTAGTGTCGGGTGGGTTGTAAAAAGGGGGTAGGGACTCGGCCCAGCGGCTGCCCGGACAGCCATCGTCCGAGCGAGGGGGATGCTGGGTCGTAAGACCGGCTAGTCTAGCATACCCGTTTTATTCTTATTCCGCTTCCCCCCGGAGCGGGCGGCAGTAATAAAACGCTTTCCCCGCGACAAAAAAAAAGGCTGTTTGCATACTGCGGCACGCCGTTCAGTATGCTAAAAGTTAAAACTATGAACTGCAAATGCTTCTGTGAGAAACCACAGTTCCGCCCAGGTTAAGTATCAAGTAAGGAGAGACGATCCCTCGCTACTCGACACATTTATGTCAGCCTGCTGCCTTTAAAATATATAAAAAAACTGCTTCAATAATTTACATATCAGTGTCAGATGGACCCTCCCACCTTTTTTTTTTTTTTTTAGTGCCTTGATAGGCAGACGAGCAGACGGGCCACCTGATGGTAAGTAGTCACCGCCGCCCATAGACTTCTGCAATGCCAGGGCACAGCGAAGCCGCTGCCTACCACCTGGCGAACGCTGAGCCTGTGGCCTTTTTGGTCATGCTTCGGACACGGATGGCTGGGGCGCATAAGTATGCCAGAAGCCTATTTTCTTGTGTACTTTTAGCCTTTAAGTTTAATGTGTTATTTGTTTTACACACTTATTAAGTTTATTGCCACCTGGTTCGGAGATTATGGCCAAATAAAATATTTTCTTTCTTTCTTTCTTTCATATTATAGATAAAATTTTCAATCTCCAACGGTTCTAGCATCCCGAGGAACCCTAAAAAGCATATAAACACAAGTCACGTCCGCCCGTTGCGAGTGGCCCGCCCCGAACTTGTATATTAGATTGAGCAGCTTTTTTAAACTTATTATTGTCGCCGAAACTCATTTAGCCTGCGGTTAAGTCTTTAATTTTGGATAAAACGTTCCCGTTTCTTAATTAAAACGTTAAGAGTTGGTCGGGGATGAAGGGAATGCTTGTAGGGGGTTTAACTGCTCGTGTTTTGAAGACGGCCTTGCTGTTGGGAAGTGGGAAAATTCTGCAGACTCAAACTTGACTCCTTATGGCGGCACATTAACACTATGTAACTCTGTCTACTTCTTTAAGAATAATAAAAGATACACATAAAAACGCGCACTTCTGATTCCTTAGTAATATACGAGTCTTGTATTGTGGATCTAAGGATCTAAGACACATTTTTGGTCTCTCGTAGTAGGGTAGTTTCCTGTGTTTAATTTTGTACATTATTCTCTATGCAATCGAATGTAATAAGCAAAAGAAACTCTTTTGCGAAAACAGAATCCAAATTGCTTGAAAAATGAGGTCACAATATTTATTTTAAATATTAGTATGAGCAAATACTCATAGGCATAAGCAAAAACGGTGGCGTATTGGGAATATATTGCTATCTCCCTCGCACAACGGTACAGTACAGGTGATTCATAGTACCGTGACGTCACGGTATCAGAATTGCGTCCTTGTACTGTTATTTGACAACTACCCCTTCCAGCAGATTTGAGTGGTGTCTAATAACTTATTTTTGTTCGGATTCATAAAATTCGTTCGATAATATGTTTTAGGTAATGTAACTTGTTGATTAAATTAATAAAAAAAATCGAGTCAACTACCCTGTTGTTGATACCCACGATACAGGTTTTACCTAGAGTGTGGTCAGAACTATGTGTGTGACTGTTTGGTATATTTATTTATTTATCAACATTTGTCTCGCTTTAGTAATACCGGCCTTCGTTCCACAACCGATTACTCGTCCATTGCGCTAAGGCGGTTAAATAGACTCATCAAATTATTTTATGTGCTTTATTTTTTCCAATAATTTCTGTGTTACTTATACATATAATTATTCTTGTTATTTAAATGGTATTAAACTTTGAGAACGTCTAAATTCAAGGCTACCTTTCTAGGACGCCATAAAAATGCGTTGTATTGGCCATAACTAAATGCCTATATATCATGAAAATGACATAGGCTTTGTTTATGAATTTCTTAAGCCATAACTTAGTAACTTTAGTGAAGATGGGCGTAACGATAACAAAAACCCATTTATATAAAAAAAAATCATTTTAATACAAAGTGCGTAAATGTTGTTACGTGAACGGAAATTAACATTTCCTTGCGAAAACGCGAGACGGTGAGATATCCCGCTGAATTACGCGATACGAGGACACGCGATGGAATAATGTTTTACAACTATGACAGCCTCCGTGGCGCAGTAGGTGAGTAGCAGGCTGTGAAACGAGAGGCCGTGGGTTCGATTCTCACACCGGGACAAATGTTTGTGTGACAGACAGATATTTGTGTCCGGGTTCTGGGTGTTGTGAGACCGAAAGTCTCTCGTAGTCCCTGATACTCACGACACAAGACTAGTATCTTAGTGTGGGATCGGGGCTATGTGTGTGACTGTTGGGTGTTATTTATTATTATTAACTTTCAGTTATAAGCTATGTATCCACTAAGATATATGACGCGCAACATGTTGAGTGACGATGATTAACATTTGCAACATAGCACACAAATAACGGTACATTATATCGCAACATCTAGGGGTCAATTGTCGTATTAACAAAACATAATTTCGGTTTAGTCCCGACGTCAAGAATGACAATTGACATACACCCTCAATTGACAAAATTTCAAAATATAAACTAGCGTAAAATAAAAATACCGTTTCTTATGTTTTCTATTCTTAGTTCAAATATATATTTTTTAATACTTTAGTTTCGAAGAAAAAAATTTAAAACCGAAAAATGCTTGATGTCATACATATGGTCGAATGAAATGGTTTCTTGGCTCACCATACTATTTATTTAAAAACCAATACATTGTCATTTGCTAAATATCAATGTCACAATACGTCAATAATTCGCCAATCAAAAGCCAGAAGTCTGAGTTGTGACAACTCACATCGGTCACTTGTTAGTTTTTTTAGACCATTACGTCTTCAGCCGTTTATATGACGTCATTTGGTGCTTACGACGATTTAGAATAAAACAAAATTCAAAGTAAAAATCATGAATGAAAATATCTGAATATTGAAAAAATATGGGTCTCATAATTTTAGATCCCGTTTTATATACCTAGTATACAAATTGGAGTATGTTAGAAAAATGAAATGTTGTCAATTGTGACTATATTGGAATGAGGTTGAAAATAGATTGCAGTTGATAGAGCATAAAACGCATATTTGACATTACATGTAGAATATTGAAAAATACTAATAAAAATGAAAATAATTTCATAATAATAATACATCGAAATAATGTTTTATATTACCCTATTTAACTATTACTAACACTTTCAATTGTATTTTTTTTTATTATACCTATCATGATGACCATGATTTAATTTAAAAAGCATTTTAAATACGTGCAATATATAAATCACCATTCTCGCTCGCTCTCAAAATTTACGAAAAAAAGATGGCGTACACCCTCAACGCTCTATGTAGAGCAATAACAACATTTTCATAGCGCGCATTAAAACATCGGTGAAAGTGAAGAGCTCCGAATAATCAATACGGAGCTGAGGCGCCCCCGGCCGGCGCAGGTACGCAAACCCACCCTCCCCCCGCCCCTCTGAACCCCAACCCTCCGCCAGTCACGCCCGGGAACGACCCCTCGTGACGGTCAGGCAAGACAGACAGAAATGAGTCCTAGTGCTAGCTTCAGCCCATATTGTTGCCTGGCCTTATTAACTGAAACTAACAGTAAAATCAAAATATACTGAATGAAATCGTTTATTGATCATGTACGCAATTACATAGCTCCTATGACAAGTCAGGATATTAAAAAAGCATATTAGCTTATGTTTACATAACATACATAGCATCATCAATACACTTGTGTATTAATGATGTATTACTTATTATTGTATGTATTACTTATTCATAAGGTATTTATAATTATTACTAGCTGTTGCTCGCGGCTCCGCCTGCGTGGAGGTTATATTCGGGAGCAGAAGTATACAATCCAAGGAGTTGTCTTCTGCACTGAGGCACCTGTAGCGATTGTCCTGCCTCTCAGGTGTTGTGCCTGAATCTTGAGATTGCATCTAAAGAATACCTCATAAGTTTAACCTCTCTTTGCCCCTTTTAGGGATGATTTTTCAAAAACGTTGAAACACGTATTTCTTTATTTCCTACCAAAAGCCTAAATATGAATTTACAGATCCCTAAGTCGAGGAATTATAGATTTCTCATACAAATTTTGAACTCCTATTTGACCCCTTTCAAGGTTGTTTTTTGAGAAAAACAGATCCCTAAGTCGAGGAATTATGGATTTCTCATACAAATTTTGAACTCCTATTTGGCCCCTTTCAAGGTTGTTTTTTGAGAAAAAAGATAGCCTATGTCCTTCTCCAGGATATAATCTATTACCTTACCAAATTTCATTACAATCCGTTCAGCCGTTTAGTCGTGAAGAGGTAACAAACAAACAAACAGAGTTACTTTCGCAATTATAGTATCAGTATGGATTTTTAATATTTTTCAAGAAAATACCAGTCAAATATAAATATTTTTAAATTGTTTTTGATAGAGGCCATGGCTATTTCCGAGACATAATAGTAATAATGTTAAAATAAAACTAATTTTACGGATTCTATCGCGGTTTATTTTACTTTTTAATCCCGTGGTCTGCCTTCGCGGTCACGGGGCCAGACTGCACAGACTGAATCCGGAAAATTTTAGTTTTATTTAAATGTATAATATTCGCGTAAAAATAAGAAACCATTATATTAATAATGTCATATATATTTCAGGATTTAGTAAATATTCTCGCATATTTTATTTTACTCTCCTTTAAATTTATTCACTTATATTTTTAATTACTTTTCAATAAATAATCATAAAACACATTATATCATCACACACATAGTTAGATTTTACAATAAGATATTGTTGCCTTAAGGTTTTGTCGGCTCTGGGCTGAGGTATGATTGAGGGGGTGAGATGCGACGGGTGGCGGCGGCGTGCGCGGGGGCTCCCCCCCCCCAACGAGTAGCGATAGGCGCTCATATAAAGGATGTTCATTATTTGAAACAGTGAAATGAGCAAATGTCAAATGAATCAGATTAAATAGAACGTAAAATACCATAAATTTTTATTTTTTAAAAACCCTCAACTATTATGTTATTTTATTAAAATTAAAACCTATATGACAGCCTCAGGCTCAAACGGGAGGCAGTGGGCTCGATTCTCGGAACAAAGTTACCGAATGTTATCGTTACAGACTAATGTTTGTTTCGGGTCTGGATGTTGTGGGACCATATTCCCTCGTAGTTCTCGATACCCACGATATAGGTTTGACGTAGTGTGGGGTCAGAAATATGTGTGTGACTTTTGGTGTATTATTTATATGTACCTATATTATTACAAATTATAATGATAACAATGCCAATTATTACTCATTTTTAACGTTCAGTAAAATAAGTTGCAATATGAATGAAAGTAATCACGTCTTTTATGTACTACTCGCTGCTGCTCGAGGCTTCGCCCGCGTGGAGGTCATTTTCGGGAGAAAAAGTATACAATAAATACCAAGTTTATAAAAACCCCTTCGCATATAATGTATTGTTTTAGGACAAATTTCATTACCATTAAAAACAAACAAATCCGTCATACATGATTGTTGCGTAACTTTAACAGTATACGCAGCGCACGCAAAACAAGCTCTCAAAAGGAATATATTTTCCCGTTTTTGCAACATTTTTCATTGCTGCTCGGCTCCTATTAGTCACAGCGTGATGTTATATAGCCTATAGCGTTCCCAGATAAATGGGTTATCCAAAACTAAAATAATTTTTCAATTAGAAACAGCACTTCTTGAGATAAGCGCGTTCAAACAAACAAATAAACGTACACGTATTTTTTAAAATGTAGCCTCTAAAATTGTGAATTAGTAGTGGTTGAAAGTTTTCTGTCTGTTACATTTTCACGACTGAACTGAAAACACTGAACCGATTTTTATGAAAATATTTTTTTTATCCTGTGCGTTTGGAGTGGAACACCTGTAAGAACGGGGACGTGAGGAAACAGGGATTTCTTGCACGAGAACACGATCACCTAGGTTTTCTTGCTATAGATCTCAAGCCGATTCCTAAGAAAAATAAACATGAGATCTAGGGTCTGATTGAGCTGAATGATAAGATCCTCGCGTTTTCTCACGGTATCCGCTCGGCAAAGGTTACTAAACATATTCATATAGATGGAATATCTTAAGCTAGCTAAGCTAAGCTAGACTAGGGATTACACCCATCTCTGCCAAATCCGTCCAGTTTCCTTTTCATTTTACCCTCCCATTCTTTACCCTTCTCCCGATCATCATCTCCCGTCACTTCTCTTGATCTTCGGTAAAGGAATTGTATCCTTTCGATATTCGATTTCGGGATCCAACTTGGACTTCTTATTTCACAACCGACTAAACGTCCACTGCACAATGCAGACCGTCAAGTATGAATTGTCATAAATCCGTTGAATTTTGAGTTCTATTATCAAAATAATAGAACTCAATATATTGTTAATTGAATTAATAATGTAATATTTCGTTGTGGAATAAAAACTTTTTCGTTGGTATGAATGAATATTATTAGAAACAAATATTCTGTCAAAACAAAAAGTAATATCAAATGTCATAGTAATAGAAAATCGATATTAGAATTTACAAAAAAAATATCTGTTTGTCTATTTACTATTTTGTCAGGGTAGCTCCGATGATGATGGAATCTGATATTTTTTTTATCCTGGCAAAGTGACGACACTGAATCTGATGGTAAGCGCAGTGTCGTCCAGTTAAAGTACCAACTAGCGAGAGACAATATATGCCTCGCTACTAAACACAATCATGTCGGCCTGATGTTCAGTTTTTCATAATACGCCATGGGGCAAGGAGGTGAAGAAGCGGTTGAGGGTCTAGGTGTCAGAGTACTCAGAACAACACGGCCAAACATCATACCCCAACTCTAGACCCCGACAAAAACCAGAGGTACACTGGCTGACCCCGGAAGGCGACACACTTGCGTGTGCCACTATAGCGGGTTTTATACTCTGTGTACGGTGGTCGCTATCCTGCCGGATATGAAGATCCTACCACCAGCAGGTATCGAGATAAGTGAAACTGAATAGGGTAATTTTTATACGAAAAAGTAACAGCGATATCATAGGATAAAAATTGGCTATGGAAATTATAATAGTAACTCATTGCCGTAAACAAGTGAGAAAATGTATAGATAATATTTAATAGGGGTGGAACCGGGTAAAAAGTATATATCTTCAGTTGATACATTTTCCGAAATCATAAATTTTGCAAGATCTATTCTTCTGACAATTAATATTGTCATCCATATCTGACGTCATGCACGAAATGACAAGAATAGTTATATATTATTTCTCTTTTATCGACACGAACACAATAACGTATAATCGATCGTCCGCCGAAAACAAACGAGTACTTTAAAACGTATTGTGTGTCAAACTGCTAAATTAATAAAATTATTATAATAATGAACTTTGTAGTCGCCCGCCTTAGGTTGACTTTGAATTGTTATTATCGTATTTTAGTCTTGCGCAATCAGTATAAAATAAATATAGCAGAACTTATGATATATAATTGAAAGAAATTCAAAGTGCTGTATCCAAAGCAGTTATTTACGATTATAGTCTTCGAGCTCTAGGGATCTGGTAATCAGTCGCAATCGTAGTGGGAAATAGTATGAGCCCGCTGATGACCGTTTTCATTTCCAACCAAATATTAATCAAATTTGGACATAAGTTAGTCATTTCTTGACAGCCTCCTGGCGCAGCGGGCGATTAGTAAGTTGTGAAAGGAGAGGCCGTGGGCCTGATTCCCGCATCGAGTTAAATGTTTGTGTGACAGACTGACATTTGTTTAGGATCTGGGTGTTGTGTGACCATTGTCCCTCGTAGTTCTTGATACCTAGGATACACGTTTGACGTGGTGTGGGGTCAGGACTATGTGTGTGTCGGTTGGATGTATTTATTTTATATTTCTACATCTATTTAGGACATAAACTGTTGGTTCCTCTCGTCTCGCGAACACCAACATTTTAATAATGGTATTAAATTAAATAATACTATTGTAAATTTTTATCGATTATTATCAAAAAGAGTTCAGCGGTTTAACCATGCAACCTTCCAAACTGGAAGACTCACTTTCGTAATTATAATATTAGTATATTTTTGTTATATCAAGTATCATACCATAATTTTATTCTCAAATAGTTTGTTCAAATCACTCAACCTGTATTCACGACTTTTGATAAGAATTGACAGTCATTATGATAAATAAAATATATATCGTTTGAAATTATTATGATAAGTTAAATATATTTGATTATATTCAATATATTGTCATGAGTTAGTGTTATTTGTGAACACTTTATGTTATATTCATCATGTTTTCACAGAAAATATTTTTGACAGCGCGAGCGAAAAATCGCGTATACGTCTGCTCTCAACACGGCCCAATTGCCGTCTGACAAGTCTCGCACATGCGCATCATGTTTAAAATACATTTCAACATAGAGACAACTGCCATTTTATGTTTCGTAATTTTAAAACATTTATTTCTTTGTATTTATAAATGAAATGTGATAAAATATTCACACACTCGTTTAATGCAGTTCATTGAAAATTTTATAGAAAAATTTCGTTTCAATATTTTTCTTTATAACCGTATACAACGGATTAATTTGGGGTCGTGTGGATTGAAATTTTAAAATTTCGATGCATATTTGCGAATATTTTCTATCGAGCCAACTTTAATGAATCGTGTATCGAGAAGCACAATCGTTTTGTAAATATGTTCATCTTTCATGACTAATTTTTATATTGTTAATATTTTTAGTTTTTAACATCGAATAATTAGTTTAAAAATGTAGTCTGAACTGAACTGTCTGAGTCCACCTCACCTTAATGTGACATCTCAAGACTTGTATTGCGTTATGAGTTTCAGAAAATAGGAGAAAATTTCTATCACACCGTACACAGACCTGAAACAAATATTCGGCGGTCACACTTTGTCTACTTTTGGAATGGAACCCGCGGCCTCTGAAAATCTACAACTCGCTAGATGGACACCGTTGAAATAGTCACATAGCCCAACAGTCACTCACAAAGTTCTGACCCCCAAACTAGGTATTACTGGTATCGTGGGTATCAACAACTACGATGGACTACGGTCCCACAATAACCAGAACCGAAAAAAATATCTGTCTGTCACATAAACATTCGTCTCGTTGCGGGAATCGAACCTACGGCCTATCGTTTCATAGCCAGCTCACTCGCCCCGCTGCACCACGGAGGCTGTCAAACAGATATTGATATATGAATGTTTATTCATGTCTATAGGCGAAATTCGATGACGAAAAGCTAATGATCACTGAACTTATACAATAATAATCCCTAATTATAATTTATACATTTTGTATAATTATATTTTGTACAGGTGTAATCATGTTGAAAAGTAAAAGGTAAATAGATAATAATAGATAATAAGCTTAACTTCAAATATAAGTGCTATAAATAATCTAAAAGTTTAATTCAGAAAAGTATTTCTAGTTTTTAAATAGAATTAATTAAATCAACTTAAAAAATATTGCGTCTGATTTGATCCATCTGTTTAGGTGCCACGATGCTACAGACACATAATATAACAATAATATAGAGTTAAACTAGGTTCTAATCGAAATAAAATAAATTAATTAATCAAAATAATATGCTCCAGCAGCAGCAGCGATAGCCTAGTTGGTTGCGGTACGGACTGTCAAGACGAACGTCGTAGCTTCGAAACCCAAGTGGCATACACCTCTGACTTTTCTAAAGTTATGTGTGTATTAAAATGTTAATTATCGCTTGCTTTAACAGTGAAGGAAAACATCGTGAGGAAACCTTTTTTTTTTTTTTTTTTTTGTTGTCGCGGGGAAAGCGTTTTATTACTACCGCCCGCTTCGGGGGGAAGCGGAATAAGAATAAAACGGTTATGCTGGACTAGCCGGTCTTACGACCCAGCATCCCCCTCGCCCGGATGATGGCTATCCGGGCAGCCGCTGGGCCGAGTCCCTACCCCCTATGTACACCCCACCCGACACTACCAGCTAAAACCCCGCGGTGGCCTTCTTCGGCGCTTACGGAGCGATCCCGGGGTATTCTAAGGAGTGCTAGAATTGCTGCCGGAACCGCCCCTGCGCGGTGCTGCGTAGCAGCCCATCTCCATGGGAGGGCTTAGGAGCCCCCGCGCACCGAACAACGACAGCGAACGAGGCCTTACCACACGCGCTGCCGTCCATCTCGGGGTCGCACGATGCTCCGAAACTGGGAGTGCATCGATTCGGGCTGACAGCCCCCCGCTGCGAGCCCGCGACCCCCGATGGCCCCAATTAGTCGCCTCGTACGACAGGCAGGGGTTACCGTGGTGGAATTCAAACGCCCCCGTTCCACAGGGCGGGAGAAGCCGGTCAGTCGTCCACCCGGCGCCTCCTACGTCTTCTCTGGCGGCGGGAGGGATCATTTCGTTCCCGATCCCTCTCGGCACTCTCCTTCTGCGAGATGACGCTCTCGCAGAAGTGGGCCACCGCACGCCAGGACCTCCGGCTGGCGACCATGGACGACACCACGGCCGGCAGTGAGAGGTCTCCTCCGACGACTGCTCTGAGAGCGCTGCGCTCTTCGTCCCAGGCTGGGCACTCCTCCAACGTGTGTTGGGCCGTGTCCTCGCGGCAGTTGCCACAATGGTGGCACACGGCAGACACCTCCTTTCCGATCCGACACAGGAACGAACCGAAACACCCGTGGTCCGTCAGTACCTGCGTCAGCCGGAAAGTTGGCGCACCGTGGCGCCTGTCTAGCCATCTCTTTAGGACAGGACGCACTGCCGCGACTGTCCTCAAGCCCGCACTTGGGCTTTCCAGCCTAGTATGCCACTCCTCCACAGCGGTTCTGCGAAACCGGGCTGCAATCTCCCTCGGGGCCAGTCTCACCTGACGGCGACTGGACGCCTCCTCCCGCCAGAAGAACGCGGACGAGAGGAGTTTTGCGTCCAACTCCCAAGGGAGGGTGCCGGCCAATACGCAGGCCGCCTCGTGGGAGACCGTGCGGTAGCCCCTTACTATTCGCTGCGCCAACAAACGCTGCGGTTTGCGCAGCAAGGTGACGCAGCGGGCTTTCAGGGACTCGGCCCATACGGGACATCCGTACAGGGCCATTGACCGATCGTGAGGAAACCTGCATATCTGAGAGTTTTTCGAAGGTATGAGAAGTCTGCCAACCCGCATTAGGCCAGCGTGGTAGACTAAGGCCTAACCCCTCTCATTAGTAGAGGAGGCCCGTGCCCAGCAGTGGGACAATGTTTAATACAGGGCTAGTATTATTATTTATTATATTATTTAATATGCTCCATACAAAATACATTGACGTATTTTGAAAAAACTGTAATCCTACTAATATTATAAATGCGAATGTTTGAATGGGAATGGATGGATGAACGGCTGGACGGATCGAGTTGAAATTTGGCACATAGATAGATTATGGTCTAGATTAGCACATTTTTATCCCGGAAAATGTACGGTTCTTATGGGATAGCACAATATAGAAACATGTTATAGCTTAATATGTCTCGCCGCCGAGAGAAGAAGAAGCCGCGAGCAAAAGCTAGTTACAATTAATATACCAGACGGTTAAAAGCGGAATAAATAACGGCACTGTTTAAGCAAACTCAAACCTTTTACAAAGTGTATTGTACTTTACGATCAAATCAATACGCGAACATTCAAACACAAAACATTTCAAATTTAGTTCTAAGTAAACAATGTACTAACAAACAGGCACTTTAAAGTTTTGCTATCTAAAACAGCTTCCATAATCATTAACCATTAGATATTGACTCTATCATCCAATAAAGACTCTATCAAAAATCCAATAGAGTTTGAATTTGTATGGTGTCGAAATATCCAGTTACTTTAATTTATCATCTGACGGTCCGGAAAATCTGCTCTCTCTCGACAACAATATCGTCTAAAAAGTTTTAAACCCGACACAAATTTTGACGTCAGCTGTCCATTGTACGCGTTTCATTGTCTCCGAAGCTATTTATGTGGAAAAATATTTGATAATTAATGGAGAAATGTACAAGACACAATGGAAATACGTCATTACTATCGGCAGATGTAATCTAATGATATTTAACGGTAGGCAGCGGCTTTGCTGTGCCTTGGCATTGCAGAAGTCTATGGGCGGCGGTGACTATTTATCATCAGGTGGTCCACTCGTCTGCCTATCTAGGCACTAAAAAAATAATATATAAACACGAATTTCGTAAATCAAAATAATAAACAATATTTGATGTAGAAACTTTTGTGATATGACAGATAAAATAAGAGTCAATTAAAAAGTGAAGAAAGAAATAGAAAACCTTTTTAATTCTTTTGGTAAGTAAGATTTCAGAAAAATATAATATTTTTTTAAAATAAGAACGACAATACGAAATATATATACTGAAATACTGCTCGCACCTCTGGGACGGTTCCGCAAGATACCTTCTCGATACCTTCTGCATTGTGAATGATGCAGACGTGAGTAACAACCTGGAGCCGCTACAGCTGCGTAGGGATATTTCCTCGCTTAGCGTGTTCTACCGTCTGTATCATGGCGAATGCTCTGAAGAATTGTTTGATCTTATCCCATCCTCTCCTTTCCATAACAGAACCACGCGTACTGGCTTGCGGAGCCACAGATTCGTGGTGTCTACTACCCCAGCCCGAACCAAGAGGTTCGCAAATTCGTATTTTTGCCGCACCATCAAGCTGTGGAACAGTTTGCCAGCTACCGTGTTCCCTCCCTCCTATGATCCTGGGTCCTTTAGGCGTAATGTGAAGAAGCTAAACAGCAGGCCGGCATGATTGTGTTGAGTAGCGGGGGATAGACTGTCTCTCGCTACTTGATACTCTATCTGGACGGCACTGCGCTTACCATCAGGTGCAGTGTGGTCACTTTGCCGCGCCAGAATAAAAAAAAAATACGTTTTAACATCAGTTTAAATTCTATCTATTTTCTACCTTCTATTTTATTTTTAAACTACATATTGAACAAATAAAACTACCGTCATCAGTCAATAGTTAATACAGGTAGCTGACTGCTTTTTAACTATGTGAAAACTATAACTCTGTTCAAGCTGCGGTCGGCCTAATACCACGATATCTAAGTTTCTAGGAACTTCATATTAATGTTACTTATAGTTTGGTTGAACTATGCTTATGTCATTTTGTTCTAAAATACTTAGACGCCTAATAGGTCCAGTGGCAACGTTCTTATGCTTAGATACCGGTGAGACCCTGGGGTCGAATCCTGGGTAAATCACAAAATTTGTTGGAATTTTTCGATATATTGATATTTTTATTCTAGCACGGCAAAGAGCCACGCTGTAGACATATCCGTCTACAGCATGAATGGGCCGGCTCGACCCGGGTAGTACCACTGTATCACAGAAAACCAACGTAAAGTGACAGTTTACTGTCGCGTTTCGTATGGTAAGTGAGATATCCGGAGGCCCAGATTCCCCCTTCCCTTCCCTTATACCTATTCCTACCCTTTAAGGCCGACAGCGCATACATGACACTTTCGGTATTGTGGATGTTCATGGGCGGTGGAGATCACTTAACATCAGGTGACCTACTGGCTCGTTTGTCGGACCACACTATGTGACCACACTGCACCTGATGGTAAGCGCAGTACAGTCCCACAGCACCCAGACCCTAAGAAAATATCTATCTGTCTCAGTGCGAGAATCGAACCCACAAACTCTCGTTTCACAACCTATGTATCTACAAATCTATCTATCTCTCTCTAGTATCACAATCCATGTTACTGAAATGCCTGCACATTGTTTAGACATCTTTTTATGCGTCGGCCTATATACTTTCAGATAGAATTTGTTACGCTTAAGGCTAGTCTAGTGTCAAAATTATTAACCGTCTAGGCCATTCAATCTGACTAAAGCCACTACTATAGTTACGTCGAGACAGCTTAAATACTCCCACTCGGAGACTTAGAGCTGCTGCGTGTGACTGAACCACAGACAAGCGTAATCATAAAACAGTATTAAATAAATTCGTAGTCGTATTTCGTTTAAAACATCAATTGAAATAAAAACGAATTTATTTATTTAGACTGTTTTTTTTTCGGTGGCGCAGTTGTAATTGAATAATAAATAAATTATTTATTTCTTTAGCAAGTCGAACATACACTAAAATATTAACATCGTTAATGTAGACAAACAATTTGGAAATTGAGTGTTTATGCGTTACGGTATCCAAGTAGAGATTCAACTTGTGTTATGGATAACCGTTGCTCTCATACTAGGTTCTCTAGGTAGGTCTCAGCTAGGTTGAACTAAGTATTATAGTTTTGTTGGTGGTAGGATATTCATATCCGCCCGGATAGCGACCACCGTACACAGGGTGGAAAACCCGCCATAGTGGCACACGCAAGTGTGTCGCGTTCAGGAATCAGTCAGTGTATATCCGGTTTCTGTCGGGAGTCTAGAGTTGGGGTATAATGTTTGGCCATTTTGCGGCCTTCTGAGTACTCTGACAATAGACCCTCGACCGCTTCTTCACCTTCTTGCCCATGGCGTAGTGTGAAGAAGCAGGCCGGCATGATTGTGTTGAGTAGCGCGGGACAGATCGTCTCTCGCTACTCGATACTCTAATTGGACCGCACTGCACTTACCATCAGGTGCAGTGTGTTCACTTTGCCGTGCCAGTATAATAATAAAAAAAAGTACAATTAGACGTACTGAAAGAAGGTAAAAAACGCTTGTAATACATTGAAATACCAAAGAATAAAAATAAAAAGTTAGGAACTTATATAATAATAATTAATTAACAACACCGAACAATCACACCAAGATACGAGTCTTGTATCTTGTGGGTATCAGGGACTACGAGAGATTTTCGGTCTCACAACACCCAGACCCCGGACACAAACATCTGTCTGTCACACAAACATTTGTCCCGGTGTGGGAATCGAACCTACGGCCTCTCGTTTCACAGCCGGCTACTCGCCTACTGCGCCACGGAGGCTGTCTTTATTATTATTAATAATAAAATTTAAATTATTAATAGCTAGTATTAAATATATAGTATTCATGTAGTACGGCTGCTGTGCTGAGGTCTCGGATTCGATCCCCGGGTTGGGTAAAGTGATATTGGGTTTTCTATTTATAAATACCCAGTATTAGCCCTTCGGGGATTACAGGCGTGAAAGTGTATATGTATATAAATTATTTATTTACTAGAGTTTTCTCGCAGCTTTGCATTATGTTTATCGGTACTATAGAGGCTGTTATAGAAAAACAACACTCAGTTTTCCCCAAATATCCAAATACCCACTTTTCCAATTTTTCTTTCACTAGAACCCATATTCGGACTATTATGAATATTTTAAGCTAAATTAGTCTAGCTCTTGAGTGATGCGCTTAAAATTAATAAAGTATAACATGTTTTATTTACAAACGGGAATTTATGTAGCAACTGATAAACCCTATATACTACATTATAAATGTACACATATCCTTTGTAGATACATATTTTCTGTTTATTTACTCCTGTTCGATAAAGTTCATAACACTGCGGTCTCGGTTAGATAATTATCTGACGAATTTATTGGCTGTATCCAAGTTATCAGGACAGTGGAGTTTGTGGCTTCTCCAATTAATTAAACTGAGGTAACATTGTGTATAAGCAGCAATAGCCTGGTACGAAATGCTGAGTCGAAAGTCACGGATACAAAACCAGTCATACCTCTATAACATACCGCTGTCTATTCAAAGTTAAATAAATAAATATGTATACATTGACAGATACATATTGACAGCCTCCGTGGCGCAGTTGCCGAGTAGCCGGCTGTGAAACGAGAGGCCGTGGGTTCGATTCCCACACCGGGACAAATGTTTGTGTGACAGACAGATATTTGGGTCTGGTTTTTGTGAGACCGTGCATCTCTCGTAGTCCCTGATACAACACAAGACTCGTATCTTAGTGTGGGGTCGGGGCCTATGTATGTGACTGTTGGGTGTTATTTATTTATATGTATATCACTCCCTTGAACGGTGAATAGGGTAGTTTCTATGTTTAATTTTGTACATTATTTGATATGCAACCGAATATAAAACGCAAAAGAAACCCTTTGGCAAATACATAATAGTTTTATTGATGTTGCTAACACCTCTTCCAGCAGGTTTGCATGGCGTCTAATTTGCTTATTTTTGTTCGGATTTATAAAATTATCTCGATTTTAAGTTCAGGTAGTGTGACTTGTTGATTTTGCTGGTGGTAGGATATTCATAATCCGCCCGGATAGCGACCACCGTACACAGGGTGAAAAATCCGCCATAGTGGCACATGCAAGTGTGTCGCGTTCCGGGATCAGCCAGTGTACATCCGGTTTTTCTCGAGGGTATAGAGTTGGGGTTCTATGTTTGGCCATTTTGCGGCCTTCTGAGTACTCTGACAATAGACCCTCGACCGCTTCTTCACCTTCTTGCCCATGGCGTAGTGTGAAGGAGCAGGCCGGCATGATTGTGTTGAGTAGCAGGGGATAGATCGTTTCTCGCTATTCGATACTCTAATTGGACCGCACTGCGCTTACCATCAGGTATAGTGCGGTCACATTGCCGTGCTAGGATAAAAAAAAATGTCAATTACACCATTAAATCATCGTTGAAATCATGTATACCCGATTCTTAATAAGAATTTCAAAGTGCGTAAAGCCTATCAACTCGCACTAGACCAGTAAGTCTAAAACCTTACTGTTATTAGTAAAGGAGACCCGTGTCCAGTAGTTGGACGGTGAATAATACATGTATACTATTGTAATTGAACACGGGTGTTGCTGTCGTAGGGGTCAATTTATTTTGATATTATTATAATTGGAATAAATATCTTGAACAATTAATAGCCATGGACACTTCGAATTTATTCATAAATATATTTTTGACTTTACGTACTATCAAATTAGAGATTATCAACTTAGTACTCTGACACTAGACCCTCGACCCCTTCTTCACCTTCTTGCTCATGGCGTAGTGTGAAGAAGCAGGCCGGCATTAGTGTGTTGAGTAGCGGGGATAGATCGTCTCTCGCTACTCAGTAATCTATTTGGACCGCACTGCGCTTACCATCAGGTACAGTGCGGTCACTTTGCCGTGCCAGGATAAAAAAAAGAGGGGTCTTAATCGATCCTACGCACTAAGTCATTAAAACATTAAAGTCCTGAAAGTCCTATTTATTCCCTAACGTTTTAACCTGGTTGCATCGGTCTTTTTTTATGGTAAGCGCAGTGCCGTCCAGATAGAGTATCAAGAAGCGAGAGATAGTCTATCCCTTGCTACTCAACACAATCATGCCGGCCTGCTGTTTAGCTTCTTCACACTATGCCTAAAGTACCCAGGATCATAGGAAGGAGGGAACACGGTAGCTGGCAAACTGTTCCAGAGCTTGATGGTGCGGCAAAAATACGAATTTGCAAACCTCTTGGTTCGGGCCGTGGTAGTAGACACCACGACAGCTTCGTGTAAAAATAAATAATAATTAATTGTATGTAGTCCATGTGTTATAAACAGTTTTCGAAGAGAATTCCTTTGGCATTAAGTCCGCCATGAATGTAATGAATGAAATGTGTAAATAAATAAATATTTCAATGACAAATTAATTATTCTTCCATTAACACTGAATTCCAGTTTTCGAAAAGAGCAACGCTAGATTTTCTTGTCCCGTCTTCTTTTAGCGAAGGTCCATTCCAAACTGGCAGGAGAGTAAATAAAATTGTCTGTGTCTAAATAATGTATAACATTTCATGGATTCAATAAATGTTTAGAATTTGAATTAAGACCCTTTCCCTAATTTCATATAATCTCATAAATGTTATCTACATTATACCCGAATTATATAGGCTGGTAAAGGTCTATCACGCTTGAACCTTTCCCAAATTTTACTTACGGCAAGAACAAAGAAGCATTTCAAAGGCCGTCGTACAATAATTCTGAATGTTCTTACATCATACGAGCGTATATGGGCTTAAATGGTACGAAATTATAGGAGGGACTTTTAAGCACGCCATAAATTAATAAAGGTGAGACCCCATGAGTAGGTGTGCCATGCGTTTGACCTTTTCAGGACTGTATATACACAGTCAGGTCATAAGTATTGTCACACAGTAAAAACTTTTATTTTAGAATGCTGGCCACAAAAAAGTTTATTAAATTCGAATTTCAAATTGTTCATGAAAATAAAATGTATACTTTTTAGAATTTTATTAATTTTGAAATATGGAGTGGACGCTTAAAGAAGACCGTGTTGCAGTAATTGCGTTGCATCGTTGCGGTTACGCGCCAATTCAAATTTTTGACATACTGAAAAATTTGAATATAACCAAAAGATTCGTTTATCGTACTATCAAACGATACAATGAAGACTCTAGTGTAGATGACAGGTCAAGAAGTGGTCGCCCTCGGTCTGTTAGGACTCCAGCAGTGATAAAAGCTATGAAGGCGCGAATTCAAAGAAATCCCAAACGTAAGCAGAAACTGAAGGCCCTTCAGATGGGGTTAAGCAGAACCACGGTGAAAAGGGTGTTAAATGAAGACTTAGGGCTTCGGGCATATCGAAGAAAAACAGAACATCGTTTGAATGCTCGTCTAATGGACCTGAGACTGAAGAGATGCCGCGCTTTGTTGAAGCGGTACGCGGGAAAAAAATATCGGGAAATTCTTTTTTCAGATGAAAATTTTTTTACCTTAGAAGAGAGCTACAACGAACAAAATGATAAGGTGTACGCACACAGTAGTGAAGAAGCGAGCAACCGTATTCCGCGTGTCCAACGAGGTCATTTTCCATCCTCGCTCATGGTGTGGTTGGGAGTTTCTTATTGGGGCTTAACAGAGGTACATTTTTGTGAGAAAGGTGTAAAAACGAATGCAGTTGTGTATCAAAATACAGTCCTGACGAACCTTGTGGAACCTGTTTCTCATACCATGTTCAATAACAGGCACTGGGTATTCCAACAAGATTCGGCGCCAGCTCATAGAGCGAAGAGCACTCAAGACTGGCTGGCGGCGCGTGAAATCGACTTCATCCGGCACGAAGACTGGCCCTCCTCCAGTCCAGATTTGAATTCGTTAGATTACAAGATATGGCAACACTTGGAGGAAAAGGCGTGCTCAAAGCCTCATCCCAATTTGGAGTCACTCAAGACATCCCTGATTAAGGCAGCCGCCGATCTTGACATGGACCTCGTTCGTGCTGCGATAGACAACTGGCCGCGCAGATTGAAGGCCTGTATTCAAAATCACGGAGGTCATTTTGAATAAACTTTAGTGTCATAAGAATCTATGTTTTGTTAAGTTCATTTTGGTATATAAATGGTTACATAATGAATAAACTTGTTTCAATTATTTTATATTAAACATGTGACAGAATTTATGACCTGACTAGGTAGTTACAATTTCTTTTTCATTAACAGAAAAATATATGTAATGTTTTTTTATATCATAGTCCGACAAACGAGCCAGTGGGTCACCTGATGTTAAGTGATCTCCACCGCCCATGAACATCCACAATACCGAAAGTATCATGTATGCGCTGTCGGCCTTAAAGGACAGGAATAGGGATTAGGGAAGGGAAGGGGGAGTCTGGGCCTCCGGATATCTCACTCACCATACGAAACGCGACAGTAAACTGTTACTTTACGTTGGTTTTCTATGAGACAGTGGTACTACCCCGGTCGAGCCGGCCCATTCATGCTGTAGACAAATATGTCTACAGCGTGGCTCTACCACTTTAACAAATGTAAGCAAAACGACTAAAATACACACTGCACTGCGGAAAACAATGATTAAACTGCAAGCGAACTACTTGAATTTGGCTCAAATCGGGCTAGACCGAGCTAGACTGCACGATACTGAACGAAATTGAACACTCGTACGCCGATGGTCACTCTTTTTAACCGACTTCAAAAAAATTTGTAGGTTCTCAATTCGTCGGAACCTATTTTTTTACGTATGTTCCCCGATTACTCGAAGACGCCTGGACCGATTAGAGTAATTCTTTTTTGTTTAAAAGGGTATACTTCCCAGGTGGTCCCATTGGCACCAAGTCAGGATCTGATGATAGGATCTCAGAAAAATCGAGGGCAACCCTCAAATTTTATAGGGACGCATAATTTGTTTCTAATTGAAGTCGGTGTACTTTTTATTAATTAAAAAACTTTTTAAAGGACAAAGCTTTTTATTACGCGCTTTCACCCCACTCAGTCTATAATTTATCAATCTACCCGTACTTATGTCTTAGAGACCCTCCGATATTTTTAATAAACAGAGTCTACCCTAACAATAAGTAATATAATATCAATTCCGTTTTGTAACAAAATTCTTCTTTTTTTAGGTTACATCAGACGGAGCGACAGCCTGTGTAACACCTGTCAATATGAATCTGATGAAGTGAAATTAAGGTTTTGTTCAACAAGAACACCTGTGTAATAAAACCAAAACTTTGTATCTATAAAAAAACATTAAATTACCTTCTTCCTTACTTTTTCTTATGCCTGAATAGGCAGACGAACATACGGGCCGCCTGATGGTAAGTAGTCACCGCCGAAGATAGACTTCTGCAATGCCAGGGCACAGCAGAGCCGCTGCCTACCGCTTAAGGACTACTCTTCTTAAGCCTCGTTTAAAGGATATGTGAACATGTCATCATGAAATGTTTATACTTTAAGGCATAGAATTTTCCATAGTAAAAAAATACACCCAACAGTCACGCACATAGTTCCGAACCCACACTAGGTTAAACCTGTATCGTAAGCATCAAGAACTACGAGGGACTACGGTCCTATACCACCCAGACCCGACACAAATATCTGTCTGCCACACAAACATTTGTCTCGGTTCCTGAATTGAACCCACGGCCCCTAATTTCAAAGCCGGCTACTAGCCCGCTGTGCCACGGAGGCTGTCAACTTAACAATACGCTGTCTTTTAAAATTAATTACCGTCCAGAAATTCCTTTAGAGAATTATGGTATGTCTAGTAAAGTCCACGTGCGTGGCTCACACAGGGCGGGGCGCATTCGAACCTACAATAGCCGAGATAAGGATATAATTCAATAAGGCCCAACCGCCCCGGACTCTCGCAACTTCAACAATATTTTACTACCGCGAATAGGTAATGTTCGACTGCCGTAACTGTGAAATTAGGAGTTATATTTTATGAATACTTTTGATATGGTAGAGATGTTGTAGATGATCTCAACGGATTGGCAAATTGAAGTGGCAGTGGGCCGGTCATATCTGCCGCAGGACTGATAACCGTTGGGGTAGACTTGTCCTAGAGTGGAGACCACGAATCGGCAAACGTAGCGTAGGACGTCCTGTGACCAGGTGGAGCGACGACATACGCAAAGCGGTGGGCAGTGACTGGAAAAGAAGAGCTGAAGGTCGGGCTCAGTGGCGCATCTTGGGAGAGCCCTACTTCCAACAGTGGACTGACAACGGCTCATGATGATGATGATGATGAGAGATGTTGTAGATAATATTGTCTACATGATGGGACCGGGTCGACTGGGTTAATATCACTGTTTTATAGAAAACTGACATGTGACAGCGTGTTGTTGCGTTGCCTTCGGTGGATGAGATTTGCGAATTTATAAATACCACTCTAAACACTACCACTTAAAGTCGATAATACAAAATGATTTTTTAATATTCTGGTAGTTCATGAACAATGTACACACTCACGCCTCCATCCCACGTGGCTAGGCAGAGACTATTGAGTGCCATAAGCTACGATCCTAGCACACTTCTTCCACATTCATACATCTTTGCATACATGATCGACGCATAAAGGGACCTATGATTTTATTTTTATTTATTTGGGAAGCTTACGGCTACATTTACAAATTAGGTTAAATATATATAAGTAGATATATGCCAATTACAAGCTACCACATGTAGGATGATTGACCCTTTTAGAAGATGTTCGTTTATTGTATCGTTCTAAGTTCTTCAAGAACACTTCACTTACTATCATAAGCCAATTTAAACTTAAAACCTTTGAAGTTTTTGTAATTGTAGGTATGTGTAAATGGCGGTCGTTCTTAGTTATCGATACCAATGATACAAGTTTGCCTAGCGTGAGGTCAGAACAATGTGTCTCACTGATTGATGTACTATTCATCAAAGGTGTTTTATGTCGGTGCTCCATAACTTCTATAATCCTTCATCAAATTTAATGATTGGAATGCCATATTAAAGCTTACGTTTGCCACTATTGACAAAAAATTGACAAACGTTATAAAATAATAGGTTTTGCCAATGAAAAAAGTAAAAATTAACAGTGCCATCTGTTGATAGTATTATCAACTAATTTGTTGTATAATTAATTTTACGTAACTGACCACTATCGTTGCGTAGCATTCGCACGGTTCAGCATTTTTTTATTAACCGACTTCAAAAAAGGAGGAGGTTCTCAATTCGTCTGAATCTTTTTTTTATGTATGTTCCCCAATTACTCGAAGACGCCTGGACCGATTTGAGAAATCCTTCTTTTGTTTAAAAGGGTATACTTTCCAAGTGGTCCCATTGGCACCAAGTCAGGATCTGATTATGGGACTCAGAAAATCGAGGGCAACCTTCAAACTTTATAGGGACGCATAATTTGTTTTTTTACTGAAGTCGGTGTACTTTTTATGAATTAAAAACCTTTTACTTTTTTTATTTACAATCATTCAGCCAAGTCTACATCGACGGTGGTTACAGGTATTTATGAGGAGTTATGATAGTCGGGTAAAAGTTAGCGGTCCTCGGGAGTCCGCCGACTGTTCCAATCGTAACTCGGGTAATATAATTTTGGATGTCTGGCGCTTTTGTTCTATCACATTCAGCGGTTTGACTGTTCAAGTGTAGATATCAATTTGTGGTTGGATTATTCGAGAATTGTCTTTAATTCAATAAGGCTATTCAGTTGAGTGGTTTGGAAAAAGTATGTGCATTAGGCATAATGACACTATTTTATTTGTTACTAGCACTCGGCCCCGGCTTCGCTCGGGTAGCAGAGCATACACGCCAAGATTTTTTCGTAATGTCATACCATCCTTACGTTCGTGCAAGTGGGATAAATTAAAATGTAAATTATGTTTATACTACTTGTAGTGTTTTAATTTATTTTATTTACAATCCTGTAAATATTGTAAAAGATAAAATAATATAATAAACAATTTCAGCTGGTTTTGAACATGCTTTATTCGGCAGCCCGTACCATTTCTTATTGGGCTATTGCCTCTCACTCAACTAGTAAGAGAAGGTACCACAAAAAGTATTAGTTACTAACTAACATCATGGCAAAAATCCAATCTAAATTGATCCGTGACGGAGACTTTAAGTCTTAAATAAAAATGATTAAACGTAACAAGTTTCTATATGTTTCGTTTATATTAAGTAACATTTATTCTGACGTTTTTAGAGCACGTATTGGGGTAAATTCGAACAAGGTATTATAAATACTGTTAGCCCCCGACGCCCCCCGCTCGAGACGCCCCCTGGGATATAATAGAGCTCCCCGAATCGCAATTTTCTCTTACCACCAACTATACCCCACTAATCTCACGAGAGCTCCGACATTTTTATTCTGTAATGAAACAATTTGACGAGAAAAGTATATCCCTTTCGGCTTATGACCGATTAAGGCCAATATGTAAGGAGTTATTTTCCAGGTAATATGTTGATTGTATAAGCAGCGATAGCCTAGTTGGTTGCGGTACGGACTGTCAAGACGAAAGTCGTAGGTTCGAAACCCAAGTGGCATACACCTCTGACTTTTCTAAAGTTATGTGTGTATTAAAATGTTAATTATCGCTTGCTTTAACGGTGAAGGAAAACATCGTGAGGAAACCTGCATATCTGAGAATTTTAGAAGCAAGGTATGAGAAGTCTGCCAACCCGCATTAGGCCAGCGTGGTGGACTAAGGCCTAACCCCTCTCATTAGTAGAGGAGGCCCGTGCCCAGCAGTGGGACAATGTTTAATACAGGGCTAGTATTATTATTATTATGTTGATTGTGTCTTTAGTGTATTTATTGGTAAAATTGCCTCAGTTGTAATGCGTTACGACTGCTGTGCTGAGGTCCCGGGTTCGATCCCCGGGTCGGGTAAAGTGATATTGGGTTTTTCTATCTAGAAATTCTCAGTATTAGCCCGGAGTCTGGAACCTGTGCCCGGTATTGCGATAAGCTCGCCACCTATCACATTATGGCACCGAAATTTGGCGAAAAGTGTGTGTACTGGTTATATTTATATATATGTTATGTATATAAATAAATAAATATGTATGGTAAAATAAAATGCACGCATAAAGATTAATCATGGGAACCTTTAACAGCGATAGTCGAGTTTATTTACTGAACTTCTTTAGGCACATTGGGCACTTTTGGGATGGGGAAAGAGCACTGGACTCGCGTGATCCTCCGCTACGATTATTTTAATTGTGACATAAGAACGCAATATGAATTTCTATAACTATTGACAAGCAATCATAAACAAGAAAAGTTACTACTTCATGGATGCTGTATCAAAATAACACAATAATTCCAAGTTTTCACGTCTATCGGTAGTCCCCATGACTGCCTATGTTTTTTTTATTATTTATTAATTTAAAACATAAAAAAACTCACTAGCATAGTAACATAAAAAATATACAGGTTTGTTGGGATTTTGAGGCACATTAAATTAGTCTATATAAACTAAAGTTAGTAAGTACGAGTAATTTATCACTATACTACGCATGCTACTTATTCAATACTTTAATCATAGTTTTGTACTTCATTACTCAGTTGGGAGTGGTACGGACTGTCGAGACGAAAGTCTTAAGTTCGAAACGAGCACAAATGGCATACACCTCTGACTTTTCTAAAGTGACGTAAGTATTAATTATTAATTATCGCTAGATTTAATAGTAATGGAAAACATCGTAAGGCATGTTCACACCTGAAGTATTCTCAATAAGAATTTCAATGTTATGTGAAGTCTACCTACGCATTAGGCCAGCGCGACTTTACACTTAATTTGACGTTGGCGAGTAGCCGGCTGTGAAACGAGAGGCCGTGGGTTGGATTCCCACACCGGGACAAAAGTTTGTGTGACAGGCAGGCATTTGCGTCCAAGGCCTGGGTGTTGTGAGACCGAAAGTCTCTCGTAGTCCCTACATGATACCCACAACACAAGACTCGTACCTTAGTGAGGGTCGGGGCTATGTGTGTGACTGTTGGGTGTTATTTATTATTAATTGAAAGGTTATTACAAAACCAGAACTCAAAACTACCCAAAACTGGTAGATAATAAAATGCCAATATACGCATACAGCAGTACATTAAAAACCCTCCATAAAGCAAACTTGGTGAACTGTACCTACTAATGACAGAAAATCATCTCTCACCCTCCGAAGATATTTGACTCACGCTCCGCCCTAACTACAGGTGGAACCGTATACCCAAGTCTGCAATATTTTTCCGTCAACTCCGCATTTATATGATAATGCGCACTTCGGCTAGTGATGGCCCGTTATCCGGCCGGCTGCCGGTATCCGGCTTATCGGTATATTTTATTTTACGGTCCGGTGAGATCCCCCTGGGGAATAACAATGGTAATGTTACCTGCCCTTGTAAGAGAGTGGAATTGTCTACAATATTTAAGAGTTAAGTAAATTGTGCTTTCAAGGCTACGAGGCTTTTTAGAAGGAAGTTTGTTTTACATTGTTGTAAGTTAAGAAGCTTTTTATATAAAAGCTATAGTATGTATCTAATGTTTAATTCAGCTTACAGATACGTTATTTAAATGAAGCTAGTTCACAGCAGCGATAGTCTATTTAGTCAGCGTACTAATTGGTACGGACTGACAAAACGAAAGTCGTAGGTTTGATATTGTTGTTAATTCAGTTGTTATCAACAACTGATATGGTCTACACCATTCAATTATCGAAAGTACGTCCACAGTTAATTATCGCTTGCTTTATAGTAAAGAAAAGCATCGTAAGGAATCATACATATTCAATCACGCCTGTTATCATCGAAGGGGTAGGCTGAGAAAAACTAAAAGCTAAAAACTAAAAGCTAAACCAGTACACCTACTTTTCGCCAAATTTATTACGGTCCCATAATGTGATAAAGGGCGAGCATATCGCAATACCGGGCATAATTCCAGACTCCGGACTGATATTGAGTATTTCTAAATTGAAACACCCAACATCACTTTATCCGACCCGGGGATCGAACCCAAGCACAGCATCGTCGCATTCGTAACGCATGCGCAATTACAACTGTGCCACTAAGGAAACCTATATGTAGAATTCTAAATAAGAATTTTAAAGGTATGGATAGTCAACCAACTAACATTAGGTCAGTGTGTTAGACTAAATTCTAACCCATGTCATCAGTGGAGAAAGCCCGTTCCCAGATGTCAGAAAGTATTTAATACAGAGCTACTGCTCGTATTACTAGTGCAAATTAACAATGAAAAAATGTATATCCGAAAAAAACAAACGCTTATTTGTTCTGAATCTCTCTACAAACCCAAAACCGTCCTTCCGGTCCCACCACCGTCCCTACAAACGATCCCGAAAGTTCACCGATGAGTTCCGAAAATTGCCGAACTCGTAAATCTAATTTGGGACCCGCCTCGGCTCCGTCTCATATACGCTGTAGCTATTCGCGCCCGCTTTTTGTTTGCGATTCGCCAGTTACGACGAGTTATTCGAGCGGCCGTGTTAGATATTTTCCTTTCTCATCCCCTTGTGTTTTGTTATATTGCAATTTCTACGTGCTGTGTTCATTCTGTGCGAAATGATTGGCTTTCGTATGCAAGAGTGTTTACGTGAGCTTATTATAAAACTAAGAAACAGATCTTAATTGCGCTATCCTACTTCCTACTTATATTATAGATGCGATCGAGGTAACCTGTAGTCTTTATTTCATTAAAATTAGTTCATTAAATAATTAAAAAATTATGAGTTTGAATTACGGCGATAAGGCGTGGTGAGATATGAAGTGATTAGTAGAAGCTGACAAGCTAGCTCCGGAAAATAACATCAACGTTTGTCTACAGCATGAACCGGCTCGACCGGGGTAGTACCACTGTCTCACAGAAAACCAACGTAAAGTGACAGTTTACTGTCGCGTTTCGTATGGTAAGTGAGATATCCGGAGGCCCAGATTCCCACTTCCCTTCCCTAATCCCTATTCCTGTCCTTTAAGGCCGACAGCGCATACGTGATACTTTCGGTATTGTGGATGTTCAAGGGCGGTGGAGATCACTTAACATCAGGTGACCCACTGGCTCGTTTGTCGGACTATGATATAAAAAAACGTGGGCGGAGCCACGTTCAACAGCTAGTTTTATAATGTACTAGATGATGCCCGCGGCTCCACCCACGTTTTTTTTTTGGCAGAAAAGGTATACAATCCATGCATGCATGGATGCATCTTAAGCTATTACATCTTTATATATTTTGCTATCCCATAGGAAGCGTCCATTTTCCGGGATAAAAGTGCTATTCCAGACTATAATCTATCTCTGTGCCAAATTTCAACCAGATCCGTTCAGCCGTTGTAGCGTGATTGAGCAACAAACATCCATCCATCCAAACATTCGCATTTATAATATTAGTAGGATATACAAATCGCGAGAGTCTGAAAACATTTATTTATGCGAGCTCTTTGCATGTATTGCTGCTCGTGATTGGTCAGATTTTTAGGGGCGAAAAATTATCCAACATCATGAACAAAACAATAATGACAGCTTCCACGGCTGGGCAATTTAGCCTTGCTGTGAAATCTGAAGACCGCGGGTTTGATCACCGCATCGCAATAAATGTTTGTGTTATACACTTATATTTTTTTCTGGATCTAGTTTATGATACCCACAACGCAGCCTATCTATATGTGCACGTATCCTGTGGGATCAGTACAATGTGACTGTTGGATTTATTATAAGCTATCCCTATTCGAATTTCACTCAAATCCGTTACAGCGTGAAAAACTCACAAACACCATTTTTTATAATGTTAGTGTAATAGAATCAAATTGTGAAGGAAATATAAATAATGAATTATTGTGAATCACATCTTTAATTCCCTCACATCCAGAAAGTGTAAAAGCAGAATGTAAAAACAGTAATGTAAATCAGAAAAAGGACTAAAATATTTAACAAAATATCAACTTGCTAAATAGAAAAATATAACAAATATACATGCCAGTTATCAAAAAGTAATAATGTGATTTGGTCCCATAAAATGATAAAAACCTACTCAGGTATTTATCATTTCTCATATATTGATCGCTGGGGATTTATTTATTCTTTTTAAACTTCATACATACAACATGTGTAAAGGCGGACATAATGCCATAGGCATTCTCTACCCGTCTACCTTAGGATAATGCAGAGACGAGGCAATGTGGATGTATATAAATCACAGAAAAGAAAAATATTAACAAGATTTAAAATTAAAAAATGTAAAGTTAAATTAAATAAAAAAAAACAGAGCGAGAAACTGACCATTCCATCTATGGTCAGATAAACGTATCTAATTATTAACTCGGACAATACCCGAAACGTCTGAATAAGACGGGCGGAAGGTAAATAAAGAGAAAACGGACATAACGCAGGACCGGCATCCGGTCAGTAGAAACCGGCCAAAAAAATTACCGAGTGACGTAGGTACGAATAGCGGAACTAATGGGTGATGTTTGATTCATGGATATATACAGATAATTACCTTCCATCATCGGACGATAAGAGACACGACGAAGCGTCATCGATACATGGTTGATATTCCACCAATGCGCACGAAGCGTTTTGCTGGTACATTTATCATGCACACCGCTAGAGAGTGGAACTCTTTGCCGGAGTCTATATTTCCCGAAAATTATAACCTGGGTATCTTTAAGTCAAGAGTGAATAGGTATCTTTTAGGCAAGCGTGCTTCACTGTAGACCCCATCATCACTTACCATCAGCGAGATAGTGGTCAAACGCAAGCCTATTTATAGTAAAAAAAAGGCATAAAATATCTATGGAGCGAGCCATGCTCGGTATCAAACTGCAAGGCTGCGTCTACAATATTGAAATACGAGAACGGACCAAGGTTAGAGATATCGGTCAATTAGTTAAAGGCCTTAAATGGAGTATGGACATATGGCTAGGCAAGTTGATGGTAGATGGAGTAAGTCTCTAACCGAATGGTGACTGAGATAAGGAAAGCCGTAATAGGCCGTCCAGCAGCAAGATGGGTGGATGACCTCGTTAAGATCGGGGGTCGAATCTGGATGAGACTGTCTAAGGACCGTGGTATGTTTTCCGGCTGACGCAGGTACTGACGGACCACGGGTGTTTCGGTTCGTTCCTGTGTCGGATCGGAAAGGAGGTGTCTGCCGTGTGCCACCATTGTGGCAACTGCCGTGAGGACACGGCCCAACCTGGGACGAAGAGCGCAGCGCTCTCAGAGCAGTCGTCGGAGGAGACCTCTCGCTGCCGGCCGTGGTGTCGTCCATGGTCGCCAGCCGGAGGTCCTAGCGTGCGGTGGCCCACTTCTGCGAGAGCGTCATCTCGCAGAAGGAGAGTGCCGAGAGGGATCGAAATGATCCCTCCCGCCGCCAGAGAAGACGTAGGAGGCGCCGGGTGGACGACTGACCGGTGTCTCCCGCCCTGTGGAACGCGGGCGTTTGAATTCCACCACGGTAACCCCTGCCTGTCGTACGAGGCGACTAATTGGGGCCATTGGGGGTCGCGGGCTCGCAGCGGGGGGTTGTCAGCCCGAATCGATGCACTCCCAGTTTTGGAGCATCGTGTGACCCCGAGATGGACGGCAGCGCAGGTGGTAAGGCCTCGTTCGCTGTCGTTGTTCGGTGCGCGGGGGCTTCTAAGCCCTCCCATGGAGATGGGCTGCTACGCAGCACCGCGCAGGAGCGGTTCCGGCAGAAATTCTAGCACTCCTTAGAATACCCCGGGATCGCTCCGTAAGCGCCGAAGAAGGCCACCGCGGGGTTTTAGCTGGTAGTGTCGGGTGGGGTGTACATAGGGGGTAGGGACTCGGCCCAGCGGCTGCCCGGATAGCCATCATCCAGGCGAGGGGGATGCTGGGTCGTAAGACCGGCTAGTCCAGCATAACCGTTTTATTCTTATTCCGCTTCCCCCCGGAGCGGGCGGTAGTAATAAAACGCTTTCCCCGCGACAACAAAAAAAAGGACCGTGGTATGTGCCATAACATGAAAGATGCCTATACCCAGCAGTGGGATTCTACAGGCTGTGGTTGAAGGCATTAAACAGTATTTAGTCATCATCTGACAGCCTACGTGGCGCAGTTGGCGAGTATCCGGCTGTGAAACGAGAGGCCGTGGGTTCGATTCCCACACCGGGACAAATGTTGTGTGACAGACAGATATTTGTGTTCGGTGTCTGGGTGTCCGAAAGTCTCTCGTAGTCCCTGATACCCACAACACAAGACTCGTATCTTAGTGTGGGTTTAGGGCTATGTGTGTGACTGTTGGGTGTTATTTATTTATCTGTACTTTTCAGTAGTTATAAAAATCCCACCATCGATAAAAAACTAGAATATCTAATTGGCACAACACATTTTCTTCAATCAGCTAAAACTATCACCATAAAAACATTCTTAACAAATTAAAAAAAATAGTTGGTCCTCAAGCGTTAAGTATTCAGTTATCTTTTTAACAGCCTCCGTAGCACAGAGGGCGAGTAGCCGGCTGCGAAACAAGAGGCCGTGGGTTCGATTCCCGCATCGAGACCAATGTTTGTGTAACAATTTGTTTCGGGTCTGGGTGTTGTGGGACCGACTGCCTCGGTGGCGCAGTTGTAATTGCGCATGCGTTACGACTGCTGTGCTGAGGTCTCGGGTTCGATCCCCGGGTCGGGTAAAGTGATATTGGGTTCTTCTATCTAGAAATTCCCAGTATTAGCCCGAAATCTGGAACCTGTGCCCAGTATGGCGATAGGCTGGCGAGCCCCCCCAGTCCCTCAAAACAAATAAAAAGTTTTAAAAGAAGAAAAAAATATATTTTAAACAATAAATAAAAATTAATTAATATTAATAAACAAAAAATAAATTTTTTCAATTTTTTAAAAGGACGAAGCCTTTTCGGACCAGAAATAATAGCTGAAAAATTAAGCATTCAAAAAAGTATCAATTAATTACAAATAAATATAAATTTATTTGATCAGAACAAAAAATAACAAGAACAACAACAGCAACATAAATAAGTTACTTTTTTTCAGTGTCATTTAAAAGAACTGTAATGTTTGTGCAGTTCGTAAATGTAATATTCAAATTCATGGCGTTTTTAGATGAAACCTGCTCTAAAATTTCGGATCTTTCATTTTCTTGATGCATCAATTTTATCTAAATTTGCGTGTGCCAAGAATAATTTGAGTGCGACAAGTAAACTTGTCGCACTCGTCGGCAAACGGTTCTTTTTCAAACGTAACAGCGAGCGTCAAGATACTACTTTTCCCGCATGAGTAATACAAAATATATTATCACACCAATGACATTAATCAATTGAAACTCCATACAAAACTTATAACACGAAGTAAAGAAAATTTTATTTTGTAAATACATAATATGCATTTATTTGCTGAGATAATTTATATTTTTAACCGACTTCAAAAAAATTAGAAGTCTCTCAATTCGACGTGTATTTTTTTTATGTTTGTTACCTCAGAACTCCGTCATTTATTGATTGATTTGGAAAATTATTCTTTTATATAGACAATGCTTCCAGATTGGTCCCAAAGAATTTATATCAAAATCGGTTAAGTAGTTTGGTTTTAAAACCAAAATAACTTGAAAAAATATTTTGTCCGAATATACGAAACAGCTAATTTTGCTTTTCTGTGACTTTTTCAGTGGTGTTTTCTTTTGGTACTATATCCAACGTACCTATTTTATATTTATACCACTAAAAAGCAAAAAATAAATTATTACTTTTTAAATAAAAATAAAACCGCCTTCATAAAACCCAGACATCTAAAAAGCAAAAAATATTTGGTAACATTTACATACAATTTAAATCAATTATTTGGAGTCGGTGCCAGCCAAAACATGGAAAAAACAGAATAATCAGGCATAGAAAAAAATATAAAATAGATCCATACTTGATTTCTATGAATCTAAAGAAGTAAAGAAAACAACACCGGCACCGACTCCAAAATAATTGATTTCAATTGTATGTAATTAATTAATGTAAATGTAACCAATTATTTTTGCTTTTTAGTTGTGTCTGGGTTTTTTTTAAGGCGATTTTATTTTTATTTAAAAAGTAATACAGGAACAAATTTAATAGCGTCTGTCACACAAATATTTGTCTGAGTGCGGGAATCGAATCAATGGCCTTTCGTTTCACAGTCGGCTTCTCTTAAATCAAATCATATAATAAAAAAAAATATGTTATAAATAACATTGAAACCCAAGGCGGTTAAGCAGCGGTAGCCTAGTTGGTTGCGGTACGGACTGCCAAGACGAAAGTCGTATGTTCGAAACCCAAGTGACATACACCTCTGACTTTTCTAAAGTTATGTGTGTATTAAAATGTTAATTATCGCTTGCTTTAACCGTGAAGTAAAATATCGTGAGGAAACCTGCATACCTGAGAATTTTTATAATAATTTCGAAGGTATGTGAAGTCTACCAACCCGCATTAGGCCAACGTGGTGAACTAAGGCCTAACCCCTCTCATTAGTAGAGGAAGCCCGTGCCCAGCAGTGGGACAATGTTTAATACAGGGCTAGTATTATTATATTATAACATTGAAACCCAGCACCGCTTCTGCAACATCATCAAAAAAACTGTTCAACCCCTTACTTACGAAGAAACATTTTTAAAAGGGTTTTTTTTTTTCAAATTTCGTGAATTTTCTAGACTCGGCCGCAATAAATTACATTAAACGTCTTATTAATTAAATCGGTGTCAGTACTGAACCCGTGAAACGTGAGGAAAAAAACTTTAGGCAAAGAAAAAAAGAAGTCTAATAAAAATTCATAACTTGATTGAAGTGGGAGCTAATTGTGAAACGCCGACGTAATGAGATAATATCGCCTTAATCGTTATATTTAAAAAAAAATGGCGGGAATTCTGACAATGCCTTAGATCACTTAACTTAATTACTAAGCGAGTTTAAGGTTGTATTTGTTATATGTAGTGTGAATTTTTATAATAAACATTAACAATAAAAAACAGTGCAAACTTTAAAGCACTGGATGAGGAGGATCTTGTCCGTTTGAAAATCGTCTAAAAAGTCTTACTGGAAAGCATTGATACAGCTTAAGAATAATATTGAAATCGACCACGCCCTAGCTTCATTAATCTTATGAAGACATATCACTTAACACTTAAGCGCTTTTGTTAATTACAACTGCGCCACCGAGGCAGTCAGTTTTAACATAATTAGAAATCTGCATGCTGGGAGAAATATTACTTAAAAACTACTCTAACCTTCTGTTTGACCATACCATCAACGTAATAACTGTCCTAACCAACGATAACGCTTAAAGCGAGGATTAACAAACTGCGCCTTGTCAAAGACCAAAAAAATGCCTAATAGTCGGGATCTTCGGGATTAAAAAAGTTAAATAAACCGCGATAGAATCCGTAAAATTAGTTATATTTCAAAGAGAACTATCCATTGATACACGACAGAATTATCCTGCTGAGTTGCTTTTTCACACCACGATTATAAAAAACAGTGAGCCAGCCCATTCTTGTAGACATAACTGACTCCAGCGTTCCTCTACTGTTTTAACGTAATTAGAAATCTGCATACAAAGCGGGGAGATAATATTACTTAAAAACTACTCTAACCTTCTGTTTGACCATACCATCAACGTAATAACTGTACTAACCGACGTTCATAACCCCACTTCAAACATTTCATAAAATGAACTTGAAAATTTCAGTTTAAAGAAGCGGCGCGGACGAAATTTCCATTTTCATTTTAAGAAATTAAAATAGGAACAAACGTCCGACGACCGCACGTGTCGACGTTGGGGTGGAAAAAATGTATATTTATTTTGTCCGCGATTTTTTTCCGCTTCGTCCTCTGTTTAATCATATGCTTGCAGCTTCGGCCGCGTAAAATTTATAGACTGGAGTTTGAGAGGGATTTCGATTTTGGGGGGAAAAGTAACATATGTCCGTCTTCGAGGTTATATGTATTCTCATACTAAGTTTTATCAAAATCGGTTCATTGGTTTAGCCATGAAAACATCACAGGCAGAAAACTTTCATCCCCAAATTCATCCACTCAGGGGTTAAATTTTGCAAAACGCCGATACACGTGTACGTTTATTTCTAACCAGTAGCTTGTATACGAAATTTTGTACTTCAAAGTACTTTCACACTTTTTCACACACAAAATGCGAAACTTTAATACAACCGTTTTTCCCTTATTTGACCCCTTAGAGGTGACCCCTTTCTTAGTTGATGCTGAAAACATAAAGACCATCAACTGCCAAAATTTCAAGTTTGTAGCTCCAGTTGGCTCTGCGTTGATTTATCAGTCAGGCAATCAGGGCAAGTAATTATATATGTATAGATTTATTTTTCGGTCAGCTTATAAGCACAAATGTGTTGATCATAATTGCATTGTGTTCCCCGACGAAACTAGAGGTTTTTTTTTTTTTTTTGTATCTTGCTACTTAGCAATCTGTTTGTGATAAACAATAATCTGTCAGATGATATTCATCAGTAAAATGTGTTTACTAGAGAAGGCAATCCAATGATGGCTCTCTCAGTCTTTGTCTGTGAATCTTTCAACTAAGTCCGGTATACTATTTCTCTTTAGCCGACTGAACCGTAGGCTGCCAGAACCCCTCAAAAGTGCCGCCAATTCATTTTTCTGTTTTTCTAGTCTAATCTGGTACTTTTTACTGTATGTCACTATATCTTGTTTTACTGTTCGTAGGTTGAGATCCAGATTCACATATTTATTACTTATTATTATATATGGTGGTATTATAAACATAGTTCTCATTGTTTTGCTCTGATATCTTTCTTATATTTCTATTTTGCTGTGGCTGGAAGAACCCCAGAGTTAAACTAGAACTAGAGGATTTATAAAGATATTAACACATCTCTGCTCATAGAGCATAGAGATATGTAATACCTGAATTCCAAATTCAAAATAACCAGCAAAATAAAATTTACAAAAGTTTGATTTTACACACCGTTGAAATTCTTTTTTCACGATGATTCCCTTCACTTTACAGCAAGTGATAATAATCAATGACTACACACGTAACTTCGAAAAGTGAAGGATGCTATTTGGGCTGGTTTCTCACCTGCGACTTTAATCTCGATTGACTGTACCACTTTATTTTTTTTTATAGTATAGTCCGACAAACGAGCCAGTGGGTCACCTGATGTTAAGTGATCTCCACCACCCATGAACATCCACAATACCGAAAGTATCATGTATGCGTTGTCGGCCTTAAAGGACCGGAATAGGGATTAGGGAAGGGAAGGGGGAATTTGGGCCTCCGGTTATCTCACTTACCATACGAAACGCGACAGTAAACTGTCACTTTACGTTGGTTTTCTGTGAGATAGTGGTACTACCCCGGTCGAGCCGGCCCATTCATGCTGTAGACAAATATGTCTACAGCGTAGCTCTACCACTTCCAACTAGGCCATCGCTGCTTCTAATTTATTTCGGTGATAGAAAATATGTTATCACCATGTATCAATTTTATTATACACTGTACTAATTACGTATAAAAAATCACAAAAGTACAAAGTGAATTTTTTTCTTTGTGAGAATATTGTTAATCTAACAACAATTCGTCAGGTTCGATGGTTTTGACAGGGGCCCTTTGTTCCCTGCGGGACCTCTGCGTACCGATAACAGGCACTCTTTGAATGTCAGTTCGCCTTTTTTATTGTCACAATGGTTTTGATGTGTATACAAAAGTAACATGAGGGTCTGAAGCGAGTTGAAGCTGTCATATAAAAATAACCACCTGTATAGTCACATGTAAAATTTACTTTTTTTTATACCCCGATAGAGGCAAACAAGCTTACGGCCCGCCTGAAGGTAAGCGGTTACCGTAGCCTATGGACGCTTGTAACACCAGGAGCATCACATGCGCGTTACCGACCCTTCAAAAACCTATTTACTCCCTTCTCGAAAAACCCCATAGTGTACTCCCCTTGGAAAACCTCGGCAGGGAGCTCATCGTCTGAAACCGCGCTGTGTGCGACCATTTAGGTTCCAATGTGTGAGGATGAACTCCTTGTCGATGGCGAGCGGTGCGATGGTAGAAAGTGGCTAATGCTTTTCATATCATTGCACTAATACTAGCTCTGTATAAAACTTTGTTCCACTGCTGAGCACGGGTCTCCGCAACTAAAGTTAAGTTCTTAGTCCAGCACGCTCAACTTTTGCAGGTTGGTAGACTTCACCTACCTTTCAAAATCGTATAAAATTTTCAGGTATGCATTTCCTTACAAAGTTTTTCTTCAGCGTTAAAACCATTTTTTTTTATTTCGAGTATTTAAGCCATCAAAATTGTTACTACGAAGTCTCGGGTTATGCAATCAGTCTTAGGCTCGAGAAAGCTCAAAATTGAGTTGCTCGGGATTCGAATTTATATCTGACGTGATAATAAGCTCGCCATCTATCACCTCATTGGACGGATATTATATTATGCTCGGAAACCATGGGTGTTATAGATGTATTTACGTCTATCCCTTCGGAGATGTATGCGTAAGCTTATGTTTATGTGATATAATCCATTTGATTGTGTAGTTATCTAAGTAAAAAGCTTCTATCGAATCCACTAATTAATGTATATGTTCATCAAAATCCTGCAGCGAATGAATTATAAACCTATCATAAGCATTATTAGTTATTTACGTTTAGCCCTTCAAGTGTAAGTACCCAATCTGAATATCCATGCCAACTATAGAATAAATACTTTTTGTCTATAAAAACAAAATCCTGAAATATTTAACAAAAAGTAAGCAGTCCAAATGTTCAATATATAAAAAAGTATCAAATCTGGTCTACATTTAGCGACCTCTCGTATAACATGTAAAATATATTTAACCCCTCCAGTCAGGAAGGATATTAAAAAAAAAGTGGGGAGTAAACCAACAAGCTTTTATTTCCATAGCATTAAAGTTAAAAATTGCATGCAAGAACGGCGAGTGTTGCTAGTGTACGCGCCGCCGGCGTGTCTATCCGTCTTGACAGTTTAAAAAGAAAATAAAAGAGTCGAAGAATATGATGGCTAATGGAAAAAATTATAAACCTTTATGGACGTAATCCTACGTAGTGAAATGGCGTAGCATCGTAGTACCGTAGATCCAAGATTCTACGTCGTAGCAGTGCTACGGTTATTTGAATACTTTATTTTGATAACCGGAATGTTTTAAAAAGGACACATTTGAAATAAAATTATTTCTTCCAAATTATTATTTGTGGTGTATGTTGGGAAAGCAAATGTACTCTTAGCAAAAGCAAATATTATGAATCAGATCCTATAATTTTTTACGTGTTACTGGCATGATTAAGTGATTTTTTTTATTTATAATAAAAAATATCATTATAGTCCGCAATCACCTGTTATTAGCTGGTGCCTTCTTCCCTATTGGAAATTTTCACCCTTCGCAACTGTCAAAGGTAATTTATTATAAACAAATATTATTCGGTGGAAACCATTTTATATATAACTAAGCATTTTAAACCATCCCAAATCATTTTTCAATATCAACAAATACATTACTTACCAACAATCAACAAACCTCGTCACGCGAACGTAAAAAACCGAATGTGAGATAAACTCGTAGCACTTCTACGATATTCGTAGCTCGCGTGCTACGCTGCTATGTTCGTCGCTACGGGCGCCGGATGCAACAGTGAATAATGCGCACTGCGTACGTAGAATTTAAGGCTACAACGCACGGCCGACTTTTTTATCGGTCAACATTTACACGGTAGATAAAATGCGTCATGCGTGAGTGTTTATATTGGACTATAAGGTATATGTGTTCGGGGTTCTCGAGTATATTGTTCGCCTATTACTAACTATATCACCTACTTATAAAAAAAATACACAACTCGGATTTAAATTAAATTACTGAATGGCACTCCATTGTATAAAATTTTAGGATGTCTAGTAGTTATGTTGGCATAAATTTTGTTCAAACCGAAATACCACACTGTTTACACTGTTATTTGGCAGCAGAAATAGACAATATGCAACCTGCAGATATGGACTATTATTTAATTTTTATATACACCAATTGAACCACTTCAACCAACAGCTTCAACTTCAATTTTTCTACTACCAAATAGGTGAAGATACGAACAAACGCATGGTAAAAAGTCGCAGACCTAGAGTCACTTCGACAAAATGTCGATCGTATGATCATGCCCTTACATACATATGTATGGAGCTTATTTATTTCAACATCGCCCGCAACTTGTTTTTAATTAGTCGCGTAACATTTTTTTCAGACAATGTCAGAGCGCGCATTTATTATAGAGAGGAGATTTTTTGATAAAGTCGTATTTGGCATCGCTTTGAGAGAGTAGAGTAGACTATAATGACTATACTGAAATGTAGTTACACGTGTTTATATATAAAATAACAGGTTTGTTATGTTTCTACACTTGTGAAAGCGTATTGCTTAAAAACAAAAATGTACAGAACTTTTTTTAAATATAAGCTGTTACACAGCAATAACAATAGCAGCGATAGCCTAGTTGGTTGAGCTATGGACTGTCAAGACGAAAGTCGGTATGTTCGAAACACACCATACATACATGCACACCGATAATTTTAAAAGCTACGTGTATATTCAATGTTAAGCATCACTTGAATTAACGATGAAGGAAAACATTGTGAGGACATTGCATAATTAAGAATTTCAAAGGTGTGTGAAGTCTACCAACCGCATTAAGCCAGCGTGGTGGTATAAGGCCTAAACCCTCACATTATCAGAGGAGGCCTGTAACCAGCAGTGGGATAATGTTTAATACAGGGCTAGTATTATTATTATAACTAAATAAATATCCATGATGGAAAATTAAAAATATATAATGTATTTTTTATGATGCCTCATAAAAAGTCACCAATAGCTGATGTGATTTCTATCGATGGTCTTATAATTACGTCAAACAGTAAAAATATTATGACCAAGGGCCGAAAATATGTCCCTCGAATAGCCAATGAAAATGTTGATAATAAAGAATAAGCACGTTTACATAATTTTTTTGTTTAGTATGAAATATGACAAAAACTAATAACATAATATAACTAATAACATGATATAAATATACGCGCCTGTAATCCCCGAAGGGGTAGGCAGAGGTGTAACCAGTACACCCACTTCCCGCCGAATTTATTTCGGCCGCATAATGTGACGGGGGTGCCTATCGCCATACCGGGTAAAATTCAAAAAAAAACCAATATCACTTTACCTGATCCAGGTATCGAATCCAAGCCCTCAGCACAGCAGTCGTAACGTAACAGTTACAACTGCGTCACCGCAGCAGTCAATTTATAGATACTCTTTGACAACGATCAGTCTATGGGCGGCGGTGACTACTTACCATCAGGTGGCCCGTCTGCTCGTCTGCCTATCCAGGCACTAAAAAAAAAAAAAAACAAAAAAAAACCTCAATAACTTGTGGCGGTTTAAAGAAGTATGATGTGGTTTATAAAAGAAACTCATCAACGTCCACAATAAAAAGTTATATTAAAAAAAGTAAATTTAAAATTTGGGCTAGGGTAGGTACGTCTGCCCGCCTGGGTTTTGCTAGCGTTCGGTACCGTCCTGTGGTAGCTGCCGACGGGGATCCAAAACCGGTTCAGCGCCGGGCGCCCTCAATCCGGTTTGACGGCTTCCAAATGGTTGGGCCGCGCAGAAACGCCGACCATCAATCTGAGGCTCAAGCAACCTTTGTACGGGTACCTCTAAACGGTAACGTTGCACCCTGTAAAATACGTTCACAGGAATTTAAGTTATCTGCCTACACCGGTATTGAACCCAAACACCTCACGGACGGCACACGTAAGCAGTTAGTGCGGTGTTTGCGTTCACAATACCAGAACGGAGATTATAAAGCGCTAATAAAATAAGCTGAAGGCCACAGCAAGGATAATCAGCGAAGTCTAATGATTAATCCATCTCTAATACAATATGAAAATCAGCTGATCTAATACTATTACAAATATGAACTCAAAATACCAAGGCAAAACATCTATACTAATCAAATCACACAAGAATAATGATAAAGTGTCGTAATTAAGAGTGATTGAAAGCTACAAGCAAAATATTTGGCGGTTACTTTTTTAAATTTAAGTACTTTGTTCAACACTTACCCATTGGGGTGCAAGACAACTATAATATTTACCACTCCAGTTAATGTGGTGGTCTTATGGTGTACGGGAGGTTTCCGTAGATGAAAAAAGCAATAATCCCAAGACCAATATGCTCACGAGCACGTATGAAGACACATAAGGTGAACGTGGCTCGTGAATACGTCTGTCGCAGGAGACGTTTGGACGGGGACTGGTCAGTAGACCCACCGCAGTGGCGCGGGGACGCGGCGCGAGCGCATTCAACTAACGGTCTCGCGGATCGCCGAGCGACGCGACGCGGTGGATGGCATAAATGTTGAATTTAAGGTTGCTTATATATATACTTGTGAAAATTTGGTTAACACTGAAATTTAAGGAATATTAATTATTTTAATATAAAATGGATAATAAATAAAAAATTTAAAATGTACAACGTTACATTACCCCGCTCGCTACAAAAGGATTTTATTTCCTTAAAATAAAATCCGCACTTAAGATTTAAGTGAGTACTTATCCTTTCAAAAAAAACATCTCTCATACTTCACGCTTTCAAACAGGCGGCAGTTACTATTATACAGTTAACTGTCGGACCCTGACATTACTAAGGTAACCAATATTGATGATTGCTAACCCGTACTACACTATAAGTTATATTAGATAGAGAAAATGTGACAAGCGACGTAACGTGCTGCTGGTGAGCTGAATTTTATGAAAATAATCCAAAAAACTTATTTTTATTTATTTAATTTTACCTAATTTACTTTTACTTAATTTACATATTAATATTTGTAATCTTTAAATCTTTTATGTGCCAGGTCCCTAAGTTTTTTCCTGACATATCTGATAAAACATATACTAGAGGAGACTTTTTTTCAATTATTTTACATTTTATGAATTTAGGGGCTAACTTCTTGCTAAAATACTTATCTTTATCACTTAAAACATACGCTCGCTTCAAAACAATATCACCTACCTTAAATTCTATAGGTTTTCGGCGAAGGTTATAATGCGCTGAATTCTTTGTATGTGCACGCCAAAGTCTCGTTTGCACATCGTTGAATATTTCCAAATGACATCCTAAGTTATCTGCATAAATATCTCGAGGAAGGAATAAGATTTCCTCTCCTAATTCAATGTCAGTATAATGCGTGCCACAGGTTACTAACTCTCTGCCAAACACTAAGAATGAAGGGGTGTATCCAGTCGCTTCATTCACCGAGTTGTTAATCGCGAACTGAACCTTAGGGATAAAAATATCCCAAGATCGATGATCATCGTCTACGAATGTTGACAGACATGTAATTATGGTTCTATTGTAACGTTCGACGGTGTTTACTTGAGGAGTATATTTTGGAGTAAAGAAAATATTTGGAACATTGTACTGCTTGAAAAGAGCATCTGTGATCTTGCTGATGAACTGACTGCCGTTATCTAAAAAAATAGTTTGAGGCACCCCATGTACTAGGAACACGGATTCCTCTAATAATTTTGTGACACTTTGAGAAGTAGCAGAACGCAAAGGAAAGATAAGACAAAATTTTGAAAAGCAGCACGTGACAACTAAGATGTAACTATTTTGCTTACGCGTGGTGGGTAAAGGGCCCATTAAGTCAATAGAGAGCATTTGGAAAGGTCTAGAACATTGCTTAGGACGACCCATTTCACCTAAGGTTTGGTGATTTTGTGCTTTATACGCAAGACATTTGTTACATGAACTGACGAATTTTACTACATCCTGATGCATGCCTGGCCAGAAATAACGCAACGCTATACGGTGGTATGTTTTAAAGACGCCAAGATGACCGGCCATAGGCTCTGCATGGTTTTCTCTAATAACCTGCTCCCGTATCTCTATTGGTACTACTTCTTTCCATGCAAATTCAGGATCTAAATGGTGCTTGTTTTTTGTAAGTCTAAATAATATGTTATTTTTAATAAAAAAATTAGGAAAATCTTGAGGTTTCGTGAGACATGACTGATAAATATTTTTATACCAAGAGTCGGATGTGTTTAAGTGACAACCCGAAGTATTTATTGTATTAACCGGAACCGCTCTCGATAACGCGTCGGGAATTACATTGTCTACGCCACGACGATGTTTTATTTCAAAATCGAACGCGGATAACCGAACTCCCCAACGAGCTAACCTTCCGGTAGGATTATTTATAGACAGGAACCATTTTAAAGCACTGTGGTCTGTATAGACAGTGAAACGTTTCCCATTCTCCAAATAACACCTCCAATGCTCCAAGGCTGTCATAACTGCTAAAGTTTCCCGCTCGGTGATACTATAGTTCTTTTCTGCCACTGACAACGACTTGCTCATATAAGCTACAGGGTGCTCCTTACCATCTATAACTTGGGTCAACATCGCACCCACGCCATAATTACTGGCATCAGTATGCACTTCAAATGGCTTATCGTAGTCAGGACAGGAAAGAACAGGAGCGGAGACCAAACATTCTTTGAGCCTTTTAAATGCAGCATCTGCTTCTGGGGACCAGACAAAAGGTGGTCCACCCTTCTTATTCGAAGTCAGCTTATTAAGAGGGCCTGCTATAGTGCTAAAATTGGGTACAAACCGACGGTACCAAGTAGCTGTCCCGAGAAAGCGTTTAATGTCCTTACGGCACGTAGGAGTTGGGTAATTAAGAATAGCCTCAACTTTTTCCGGGTCAGTACGAAGTCCGCTACTGTCAACCACATAACCTAAATATTTAAGTTGGCTACGAAAGAAATTACATTTTTCCAAATTTATTGTCAGGTTGGCCTGCTTCAACTTCGCCAGTACGCGCAAAAGGAGAGATACATGCGAATTAAAATCACTATCGATAATGATGATATCATCGAGATACGCGAAAACTTTTAAATCGAACTCCCTAAACAGTAGGTCGACTAATCTTTGCTGAGTGGCAGGAGCATTTGTTAGACCGAACGCGGTACGCTTAAAACGAAATGTGCCACGAGTTGGTACGTAGAATGCTGTTTTGTCGCGGTCTTCTGGAGCGATTGGTATCTGCCAGAACGCCTTAGAAAGATCGATAGTAGACAAGTAGCGAGCATCGCGAAGGTTGTCCAAAATTTCCGAGACATAGGGCAAGTTGTACGCGTCACGTTTTGTTACCGAATTCAATTTGCGACTGTCGAGGCAAAAACGGGGTTCGCCATTCTTCTTTTTAACAATAAGGACTGGGGATGACCAGGCGCTTTCGCAAGGTTCGACTACGTCTAATTTTAACATCTCGTCTACTTGTTCGCCAAGGATACGTTGCTTTTCAGGAGACATCCGATAATAACGTTGACGGATAGGTTGAGCATCTCCAGTGTCAATACGATGAGTGATCAACTTGGTTTCACCCAAACCCTTAAACTCAGTTGATATGTCCTTAAATTGGTCAATAATATTGTCGGCTACTGATCTTTCTGAACTATTTAATTGATCGTATGGTTGTATAAAAGAAGTATATTCGGTATCAAGGCTAGCATTTAACGTAGTACTATTAGAAAAAATTACGCTAGATAAGTTATTTGGAAAAATATCAAACTTACGCCAAAAGTCTATCCCTAAGAGAAGATCGATTTTTATATCTGGCACTATATAAGCTGTAATAATATGAAACTTATTTTCAAAATGTATTGGTAAGTTTATGTAGCCAATGCTAGTCATTGACTGACCACCTGCTGCTGTAACTGATATGTAAAAGTCTTCATGTACTTTTAAATTCTGTCTTTCCAGAAGTCTATGAATATTGTTGCCTACTATAGTTACTGCAGAGCCTGAGTCTAGAAGACCAATTATTTTCAAGTTATTAATTTTTACAGACGTATACGGCCTAGGATCATTGATGGGTTGACTTTGCAGAACTGTGTGAATTCTATACGAATTAAAGTAAAATTGGACAGTTTTTAACCACTGTTTCCAATCTTCGCTATCAAATTTTTTATTATCTGTGTCACAATTCTGCAAGTCTAGACGTTTTTTGGCATACTTGCTTTGGACTTGTTGCAATTAGGGCATTGAGGCGTTTTAACATCCTTATGGCCACAAACAAAACAATGGATGTCATCTCTATTTGCAGTACATTGCCGTAAATTATGTGTATTGTTACGACACCTAGGACAATATTTTGCTTTTGGACTAGAACTTTGTACTGTATGAATATAATTTTTATTATTTTTATTTATATTATTCTTATTATTGTGAAAATGTTTATCTTGACGATTAAAATGTGGATTATAATTAAAATTATGATAATTAGATTTATTTGCGGAATGGCCAACGTAAGAAAACTCTGGTGCTAAGGTTTCTGATGATTTCTTAGGTGGTTCTTTGAAACCCGCAAGACGTGCTTGTACGATCTCATAATTACGACATAATGATCCCAAGGTGTCAGTATTTGTGATTTCCGGAACTGAAGCTAATGTACTTGCATAACAAGGCCTTATATTATGCAGGATTATCTCTAATTTTTCTTCATTTGTTAAAGATTTCGATAATCGAGAGAAAAGTCCAGACATTATGGATAAATAAATTGTAATATTTTCTGATTCACCTTGTGTCCTAGCACGTATCTCAGAGAGCAGTCTATAATCAAAGTCAGCCTGATCAAAATCTTGTTTCAGCAATACTAAGAGCTCATTCCAATCAGATACCCGATCTTGAACAGCACGGTACCAATGCAACGCATCACCAGTAAATATTTCCGTACACAACGAAAGAAGTTTTGTATTGGAAATATTTCTGGCCTTACAAAATTCGGAAATACGCTGAATAAAAGCACGGACGCAAGTTTTCCCATCAAATTTAACTTTGCTAAGTTCACTAGATATGCCACGATCGCAAGTCACATTAATGTTCAAAGGTGGAGTGTCTACTTTCAATTCAGAATTAGAAGTGGAAGCTAAAAGTGTATCTATTCCTTTATCCTTAACAGAATTGTAACGCTCAAATAATATTTTAAATTCCGATATCAGCGATTCGCGTATATTATGTGTTGATTCGTCACTAGTGATTCGGTTAAGGCGATGGTATAGATGATGAATAAGATTCTGAACACGCAGTAAAGTAGTCTTATCCAATGAGGACTCCAAATAGGTCCTGATTTTAGTGATGACGTCACTAACTCCTTTAAAATCATCAGTAAGTGAGAGCGGGCTATCAAGGATATCCTCAGAAGGAAAAAGTGGTCCTAATTTAGAAATTTGTTTTCTTAGTTCCTGAACGGTACTAGCAGGATTAGTGCCTCGAATTTGAACCTCGTACTCTAATTCTGATTTTTGTAATGATAAAAACTTTACTGGATAAGCCATTTTGAAAGTAATAATTAAAAAATATGCACCACAATAGATAAATTGTTGAACAAAGTATAGCTAATGTACTCCGTTCTGTTACAAAAATAAGCTAATCTACGTTATGGTTGGCAAAAACAAAAAAAACTAACTAAATAATAAAAAAAAGGCACAAAGCAAATAAAATGTTGCAACTAATGTGTAATTAGTATTTAACTAAAGCTAATAATGCTAACGCTAAGCGACAGTGCACTGGTATATTGTTTATTTGTAAAGCAATATATAAAATTAAGTTATACTAATATAATTGACAATAACAATTTTATACCAGAAATGACATGGCTTTAAAAACAGTAGTCAATTACAACAACAGTCAGGTTATATAAACTAACTACACCTTAGTTGCTGGCAACCAAAAAAATAAAACGTTTACAAAAAAAAACTAACACACAACACAACTACATTACGAAGCAAAACCAGGCGTAAAAATTAACCACGTTGTGAGCGCCAGTGTGGCGGTTTAAAGAAGTATGATGTGGTTTATAAAAGAAACTCATCAACGTCCACAATAAAAAGTTATATTAAAAAAAGTAAATTTAAAATTTGGGCTAGGGTAGGTACGTCTGCCCGCCTGGGTTTTGCTAGCGTTCGGTACCGTCCTGTGGTAGCTGCCGACGGGGATCCAAAACCGGTTCAGCGCCGGGCGCCCTCAATCCGGTTTGACGGCTTCCAAATGGTTGGGCCGCGCAGAAACGCCGACCATCAATCTGAGGCTCAAGCAACCTTTGTACGGGTACCTCTAAACGGTAACGTTGCACCCTGTAAAATACGTTCACAGGAATTTAAGTTATCTGCCTACACCGGTATTGAACCCAAACACCTCACGGACGGCACACGTAAGCAGTTAGTGCGGTGTTTGCGTTCACAATACCAGAACGGAGATTATAAAGCGCTAATAAAATAAGCTGAAGGCCACAGCAAGGATAATCAGCGAAGTCTAATGATTAATCCATCTCTAATACAATATGAAAATCAGCTGATCTAATACTATTACAAATATGAACTCAAAATACCAAGGCAAAACATCTATACTAATCAAATCACACAAGAATAATGATAAAGTGTCGTAATTAAGAGTGATTGAAAGCTACAAGCAAAATATTTGGCGGTTACTTTTTTAAATTTAAGTACTTTGTTCAACACTTACCCATTGGGGTGCAAGACAACTATAATATTTACCACTCCAGTTAATGTGGTGGTCTTATGGTGTACGGGAGGTTTCCGTAGATGAAAAAAGCAATAATCCCAAGACCAATATGCTCACGAGCACGTATGAAGACACATAAGGTGAACGTGGCTCGTGAATACGTCTGTCGCAGGAGACGTTTGGACGGGGACTGGTCAGTAGACCCACCGCAGTGGCGCGGGGACGCGGCGCGAGCGCATTCAACTAACGGTCTCGCGGATCGCCGAGCGACGCGACGCGGTGGATGGCATAAATGTTGAATTTAAGGTTGCTTATATATATACTTGTGAAAATTTGGTTAACACTGAAATTTAAGGAATATTAATTATTTTAATATAAAATGGATAATAAATAAAAAATTTAAAATGTACAACGTTACAAACTATCAAACTTAATCTCAAGAATTACGGTCGAATTTCGAACACTACTTTAATAAAAATGTTTAATAAAGAATGATTTAATATTTTAATTACGTCTAGCTACTTCAAACACATTTTTTCGTCCTTTTCACGAGAATAAAATCACCACCCGCTGGTTCAAAGAAAGTCCATCGTATTTCGAGTCTTTTAGCTTTTCGAACTGTAAAAATGTTAGCCACGGTCCCTCCCTCAAAGCCATATTAATTTTAACAGTCTAGCCGACCAGACGGGGCAATAAAAACAAAATGAGTAATGAAAAGTGTGTCTCCAGCGCTCCTATTGACTTGTTTAGCTTCTTTATAATTTCATATTTGCAGTCATCGTGTTTGAAGTTTACTTAATATCTATGTATTTTATAGTTTCATTATTTTCATGTATATTTTTTCGAGATAAAAAGTAAATTATGTGCTATTCCAGACTATAATCTATTTCTGTGCCAAATTTCAATCAGAGCCGTCCAACCGTTATAGAGTGACTAGCTGTTGCTCGCGGCTCCGCCCGCGTGGAGACTATATTTGGGAGAAAAATGACGGATGTTCATACAAACTTTCAACCCCTATTTTACCCCCTTAGGGGTAGAATTTCGAAAAATTCTGAAATATATATATTTTTGTTTTTAACTAAAAGGCCAAATACCAATTTTCGTGCGTTTAACTTCAAAAATGACGAATTTTCATACAAACTTTTATCCCCTATTTTACCACCTTAGGGGTGATACTTCCAAAAACCCTTCCTTAGTGGATGCCTACGTGATAAAAGGTACCTACTGTCAAAATTTCAAGTCTCTAACCCCAGCCGTTTAGGCTGTGCGTTGATCGATCAGTCAGTCAGTCAGCTTCTTCTTTTATATATACAGATTGAGTAACTAAGCCATCCATCCTTCCATCGAAACATTCGCAATTATAATATTAGTAGGATTGGCGTCTAAATAAAATATACTGCCTCGGTGGCGTAGTTGTAATTACGTACGTGGTACGACTGCTGTGATGAGGTCTTAGGTTAAATCCCCGGGTCAAGTAAAGTGATATTCGGTTTTTTTATTCCGAAATGCTTAGTGTTGGCCCGGAGTCTGAGCTTGTACCCAGTATGACGATAGGCTCGCCCCCTATCACATCATGGGACGGTAAAAAGCTCGGCGAATTTTGAACTACTATTTGATCCATTTCAAGATTATTTTTTGAGACAAAGGATAGCACATGTCCTTCTCCAGAATATAATTCATTTATATTAGTATTTTCTTCGGTTCGCGATCGTCTAACAAAAACTTGGCTAGAAATTGATTACTGTGTTTCACAATTTCTTACCGGTTATGGCAACTTTAAGAGCAAACTATTCCCATTTAGGTTGGTTGATTCGCCTGCGTGCCCATGTTCTACACCAAACTGTGAGTACGAACAGTCCGCGTATGCAGATAACATCTGGAGTTGTATACTATATGGATCTTGTGGAGACTAGGAAGAATTTCCGTGCTCCGGCCTTTTTGCCATACCTACTATTGGAATCAAGCGTAACAGCTCGCATTATAGGACCCATTAAGTAACTTCCGAGGTGCTTTACGGCTGGTATGGCCGGTATGGCTTCTCCAGACGTAAATGTCCTTTATTGGAGGTTACTACCTCTTTAGTTAATTATTTGTCTCCCGCTTTGCTATGGAGGGAAGTGGACAACTTATATTTCCAACTCCTCCGTATATTTATATTTGATTAATTTCGTTGCGGATTAAAAACAGTTAAGGATTCCCAGAGACTCGCCAAGTTTCAATACTACGTGTCGAAAAAATGCCTGCCTTTGATCCTGACTAAACAGAAATTACAATGACGAGTGTGTGGGCGGGATATTCTCCAGAATATAATCTCTTTGCCAATTTCATCACAATCCGTTCAGCCGTTTAATCGTGAAATCATATGTATAATGCGAAAGTAACTCTGTACTTTCGAATTTACAATATTAGTATAGATTACAAGATGGGGATGACTCACTTTAAGGTTTATTAATAAAGATAATAGGAAAGCATATGTTAATGACATTATGAAATTAATATTATGGAGTATCGCATAGCTTTCACACAACTTATTCTGCAACATTCACGTTTGACGTGCGGTTGTGTTCGGAAATTAAACCTCATTACGTAATACCGTTTCACACCAAATCAATTCATCCACATCCATGAAACCAGACAGCCTACAGATCTGTACTGGCAGACAGATATTCGATTAAATAGAATTGTGATGAAAACCGGCCGAACACCCCTCGCCACAATGAAGATAAATCTATTATGGTGTAAAACGGTATAATATCAGAACGGCAATATATCGACGCGCGGTGGTTGAACAAACGAATGCAAGCGAGGCCTTTATCAACGTACACAGGCCGCAGGCGACGCACCCGCCCCTTCTCTATACATAGCGAATACATGCACAGTAACAAAATTACGTAGCAGGAAAAATATGAATGCGAGTGGTCCTTGACCGCGGGAAATGGCGTGCATTGGCCTATACTCAGCAATGGGGAATTAGTATACCATGTTCGAAACTTAGCTATTACTACAGACAGTTTGCTGTTGGTAGGATATTCATATCCGCCCGGATAACGACCACCGTACACAGGGTGTAAAATCCGCCATAGTAGCACACGCAAGTGTGTCGCGTTCCGGGATCAGCCAGTGTACATCCGGTTTTTGTCGGGGGTCTAGAGTTGGAGTGCTATGTTTGGCCGTATTGCGGCCTTCTGAATACTCTGACACTAGACCCTCGACCGCTTCTTCACCTTCTTGCCAATAGCGTAATGTGAGTAAGCAGGCTAGAATGATTGTGTTGAGTAGCGGGGGATAGATTGTCTCTCGCTACTTGATACTCTAACTGGATGGCACTGCACTTACCATCAGGTGCTGTGTGGTCAATTCGCCGAGCTTTACTGCTATGCATGCCATTGTAAAAAATGCGTGCTATTGTCGATGCTATCATGGACATGGCGGCTGTATGCATGCATATTTTGTAATTCCTATCTCATAAGGTCAGAGTAAACTATGAAAACGCCAAAATTCTTTTTTGACTTAATATAATATACTCTTTTCATAATTTTAATTTCAATGTAATAACACAAACATTCATTCATTCCGATAATGCATCGAATTCCATTGCGTAATTCAGACGAACAAATCAGACAAACAGATAGACACGGCCAAAGACTTTATATTCTTCACTACTAGTATTACATGCACTGTTAACCAATGGTAGACGCAATACCCACCCGCTGACCGCTCTTTGCACTAATTGATTCCGTTTCTATACACCGGAAAACAAATTGAAACTCCGCGGAAAAATTTGTGTTTCAAACTTTGATTTTAATGAAAAATGGTTTCATCCGCGGCTTTGAACTTCTATCAGAGGCAGTGGCCAGCGGCCGTTGATTAGAATTTCAATTCTATTGACTTTGGTGAGCGCTGTCGACCAATCGAACTGTGCACGCAGAGATAAAAGAATTCAGTTGGGCCGTGGATGCTTAGTTTATATTGCTTGTTTGGCTATGAAACGAGAGGACGTGGGTTAAATTTCCGAACCGAGAAAAGTGTTTGTGAGATATTTGTTTCGGATCTGGATGTTGTGGGACCGTAGTTCTTTTTAATTCTATACACCCTGTGTGACTATTGATTGTATTTATTAATTTTATATTCTTTTATTGATAAATATATTAAATTTGGTTATTGTGAGGTCAGGTTGATAGTTTTAAATAATGAAGTCTGTGTTACCGATACGTAGCCAAGTTAGTTCGGTTATGACATGTTCTGACAGCCACCGTAGCGCAGGGTGTGATGCCCACACCGAGATTTTTTTTTGTGTGACAGATATATATTTGTTTCGGGTCTGGGTGTTGTAGGACCGTAGTCCCTCGTAGTTCTTGATACCTACGATACAGGTTCTACCTAGTGTGGGGTCAGAACTATGTCACCTTAAAGTACTTGATCCCAATCACCTATGAATATAGATTATATCATAAGAACTGTAGGTACAATTATGTACAACGTAGTTATAGTAATTTATGTTTCAAGATTCAGTGGAGGATACAACCTTGGATGAATCTCTAAACAGTTTAAATTCTTCTACAGCAGTCTATACAAAATCTGGATAGTGCATAATCATAGAACACACTGATAAGTAACTATTGTCATCCTCTTTTCTCCTTTTCCAGTCCTATCCTCGACGTTGTATCCCTGCCTACCAGCCCTTGATGGTAGATTCCAAGTTTCTACGCCACGAACCATAATTACTCATTCCCTATGGAGTATTTCCATTTGTATTTTGACCTGCCATAAGTGCCTTTTATATGTCTACATGATGAATAAAGATTTTTATTTATTTTTATTGCAGAACAACTGAAGAATATATTTTTCCGGTTTGAAATAGTACATTCGAGAACTTCCATATTTTGTTGCAATGTTACCATAAAAAAGAACAGTTAAAGCAGAGAATTTCCAGATATCTCAGACTCATGTAAAATCCAAAAAGGAACGACCATAGCAAATTTAATACACATATGCTACAATATATGTTTAAATAAAATTTTAAAACCGTGCCTTTGAAAACAAAATTGTAAAGGACCAATAAATTATTCTTATTCATAAATAAATCAATATAAAATATCAGTTCTTACATTAAATTGAAAACATATTCTGTAATTAATTCAACGGCAGTCGTCTAATAACACAGGTATTTAGAGTGTTCAGTGTAAATAATTGCTTACATTTCGAGTAATAAATAACACAGTATAGAGCATCCCAACCTCTAAGGCAGTGGTTCCCAAAGTTGACTAAACAGCGACCCACCTAACAAAAAGTTCCGAATTCGAGACTCACCTCTTGGTTGTCATGAATAAATAGAGTCATAACTATATGAATGGAAAGTTCAAATAAGAAAATAAAATCAATTTTAATAATTATATTCCGTTCGGTCGAAGTATGATCCTATTTTCATGGGCCAACCAATATTCGCTCGCGACCCAGCAGTGGGTCGCGACCCATAGTTTGGGAAACACTGCTCTAAGGTATTACAACATCCCACGCATTTATAATGGTACAAATTTTGTACGTTCACACAATGGTTTCTTATATTTTACCCAAATATTACACATTGAAATTAAACAAATTTTTACGGTTTTATCGTAGTTTATCATTTCAGTCCACGTGATAATGATAACTGTAAAGCCTTCGAAAAGTCGGGTTAAAAAGTAAAATAAACCACGATAAAATCCGTAAAAAATCCGTCACGATGTTTTTTTTTTATTTTTTTGTGCATTTCTTGAGAATTTTGATGATTTTATTTAGCTTACATATCTTGATACTAACAATTAAAATAATATTTAAGCCAATTAATATTAATCAAAATCTCAACTAGTACTCAAACTCGATATATTTGTATTTATTTTTCATTTTCTTGTCCATAATTTTATGACCAAAATCTCGTAAGCCCGAAATCTGCGTAAAAATCTAATTCCGAACAAATAATTTGAATTTAGATGTTGGAGAAACCGTAACAGTGACTCATTCTCTGAGATGAGCGCTGTGTACCGGCTTCTTTGTAAGTACGAGCTTTCAACCAATGAGTCATACAAGAGAAGAAAAATAACATAATGTCGTCACTATTTTCTCGATTAACCGGGAATAAGTGTAAATCTAATAACACCGACTGTTTCCAGCACTATGCCCATATCATGGAAGTCGTAGAGCCACGCTGGAGACATATTTGTCTACAGCATGAATGGGCCGGCTCGACCGGGGTAGTACCACTGTCTCACAGAAAACCAACGTAAAGTGACAGTTTACTGTCGCGTTTCGTATGGTAAGTGAGATAACCGGAGGCCCAGATTCCCCCTTCCCTTCCCTAATCCCTATTCCTGTCCTTTAAGGCCGACAACGCATACATGATACTTTCGGTATTGTGGATGTTCATGGGCGGTGGAGATTGAACATCAGGTGACCCACTGGCTCGTTTGTCGGACTATACTATAAAAAAAATTATGATATGATATCACTATATCAAAATCTGATATCAAAAAAGTTATTCGTCTTTGATAGAATAAAGAGTCGCCTTATCTAGTGATAGCATTTAGCATCTCACAGAACACAGATGCAATAAAACCATGTGTATTTTTTTACAAATACACATGATAAACAGCCTGACTGCCTCGGTGGTGCAGTTGTAATTGCGCATGCGTTACGACTGCTGTGCTGAGGTCTCGGGGTCGATCCCTGGGTCGGGTAAAGTGATATTAGGTTTTCATATCTAGAAATTCTCAGTATCAGCCCGGAGTCTGGAATCTGTGCCCGGTATGGCGATAGGCTCGCCCCTATCACATTATGGGACCGAAATTCGGCGAAAAGTGGGTGTACTGGTTATACCTTTGCCTACCCCTTCGGGGATTACAGACGTGAGTGTATATGTATATATGTATGTGTATATGTATATACACACATATGCGTGTGTGATAAAGCAGCTAAAACCAATGCATATATAATTAAAAAAACATCACAATCAAATCAAAAATATATTTGCCTATTTTTTTATAAAAAAGAGGACACAATTATTAGTAAATTGTATTTTTATAAACACAAAACCCCGTACGAAAATCTACTCCTAAAATCAGAAGTCAACGTGCTCCTTTGTTTTAAATAGCACGGCTTCGCGGCGGCTGTTCTGTGTCATTATTTGGGGATTACGCTGTGAACATTTTTACCACATTTTATTTTACGGAAACAACAGTATTAGTGTATTATTTAGATTTTCGATTATTCTTTCTAGAAATAAGTAAAAGTTTTTTAATTCATAAAAAGTACACCGACTTCAATAAAAAACAAATTATGAGTCACTATAAAATTTGAGGGTTTCCCTTGATTTTTCTGTGATCCCAACATCAGATCCTGACTTGGTGCCAATGGGACCACCTGGGAAGTATACCCTTTTAAACAAAAAAAGAATTTCTCGAATCGGCCCAGGCGTCTTCGAGTAATCGGGTAACATACATAAAAAAAAGATTCCGACGAATTGTTAACCTCCTCCTTTTTGAAGTCGGTAAAAAATAAATGATAAAGGTGGGGACGACAAAATGATAGTACGCAATATCAGAATAATGACACTCTCCGAGACGTAGGCCAGTAGGCATTTGTAAAAGGAGATACCACGGGTTTTATCCCCACACCGAGCAAAATATTTTTGTGATGCACAAATATTTCTTGACAGCCTCCGTGGCGTAGTTGGCGAGTAGCCGGCTGTGAAACGAGAGGCCGTGGGTTCGATTCCCACACCGGGACAAATATTTGTGTGACAGACTGATACTCGTGTCCGGGGTCTGGGTGTTGTGAGACCGTGCGTCTCTCGCAGTCCCTGATACCCACAACACAAGAGTCGTGTCTTAGTGTGCGGTCGGGGCTATGTGTGTGACTGTTGGGTGTTATTTATTTATTATTTATTTAGGTCTGAATGTTGTGATATCGAAAGTAAAACATCAATATCTCATCACTTTTACAAACTCATTGATGTACTGAAGCTTAATCAACTAGCTTCAAAATATCTGAATTACATTAAAAATACTTTCTCTGACTTTAAAAATTCATAACAAAAGTATTTACTTATGCGTTTTCTACACTGTTCATCGATAATACGAATGGAAGCCGACCTTATGGTCTAATTACGGCATAAATTCAAAAACAGAATGCCAACAATCAAAACAGCCAGCGTCTTAGCAAAACAACTTTCAATTTTCGAACAACTGGCACAACATCTCAAATTATGCGAGTGCTCTGTCAAAAGAGTTTCGATTGTACCGCAAGATGGCGCGTCTGTTGTCACCACTCGTGTCGCCTTGTCGCCGGCGACACGGCCGTCGGATTTTCATAACATTTGCATAATCCTGTTCCCGACCTCCGCCAAATTTACAATCCGTAATCATAACATCGGAACGACGATAAAGGTGGTGTCACACGGTGCGAGATGGAAGTTTTTAATTAATGCCGACAAAAAAGTATGCTAATAAGTCTGTATTTTCTGGTGGTAAAACGCAATAAGCTGTGCCTTGCATGATTTAATAATAATAATAAGGACTGTCGAATCTGTACATAGATATTTTCCAAAATGTGATTGCGGGTGATGTGAGGAATGTATTAAAATAAAATGAGACAACATAAAGTGGCTTTATTATATCAACATAAACTTACGGAGAAAAAAAAGATATATTAATTTAAAATTCTAGTCTGCTCATCTTAGCTCGCTGAAGAAAAGTCTAAATATGGCGTTTCATGATAAGTTGAGATTTTAAATTCCCAGCGTTTACAAACAAAACACATGTAGGTAACTAGTGTACATACTATTAGTACATGTAGCTGTAAACCGAGTGATTCTCCATGACTAGCCACCACTTTTACGCAGACAGAGCTAAGAGCAATAGCTAGTTGTTGTTCTCCCTCCGTCGTCGCCCTAAACATGTTTTGGGAGATCCAAACGATCCCATCACGGTCGCTGTCGAGGCAGCACTGTCCCTGCCCAATCGCAATCATAACCATACTCTGAATGCACGTCGACGTAGGACTCGCCGGCGAGTCCAAGGAGCCCGGCCGAGGCTCAGATCTTCGATATAATAGTATATCGAGACGGCCCTAAACCTATTCCAAGCGACGCGACGGCTTAATTGAAGGCCTTTTAGAAGGCGTCTTTGAGCTTAGCCGTTAACAAATGTTGCGTTTTCTGGCTGGAGCGCCATAAGCGCCGGCCACAATGTTCGGTGAAGCTGTAAAAGCAACTATGAGTTAACAGCACAAATCCATACTAAAAAAAAAAGCTAGTTGTTATGTTGCAAGTAATTCCACTATCCATCTTGTTTGATATGATAGTCACCATCTTCTCATCTTGTCGATATTATCTTATATTTTAATATATAAAAGTGGCAGTGCCTACTACAAGGATTGACCAGACTCACAAAAAACCAATATTATGTAACAGCTTCCTGAATGGTTTTGTACTGTGAGTGAGATATTTTAGGTCCAAATCCCTTTCCAATCTCCATTCCTGTTAAAGCCGCCAACGCAGCCACGATTCTTCTGGTATCACAGGAGTTCATAGTCAGGTGACCCACATTCGCGTTTGTTGGCATTGCCATTAAAAAGAGTTAATAACCTTGGCTTTACGATATTTCCATTTAACTGCCAGGATACCGCTAGGATAAAAAAATACATGTGTCAGCACAATCGTAAGACATTCTAAAACTTAAGAATATATTGTAACTAGGTTTCCATACCTGAGATGCATATTCTAGGTGGCTACGGATAAAGGCGCAGTAAAGGATTTTAAATGTTTTTACGTTTTTTTGAAGTTTGCCCCAAATCTTAAAATAATGCCAATCGACGATCGAGAGACTATATAGACTGTCTGTTCGACGAAAAAAAAGAATCAGCACAATCTTGTATCATAAGCTTATCGTATTATTTTACAATTCAAAAACAAATGCGGGCCGGATTAATTGACTCGTCAATCTGTCACACGAGATCTCTGATTTCACGAATAAAGGAATAATAACAAACGGCTGATTGTCACCCTCGTGATTACAAAATGTTTGAAATAATATTATGCCATACTGATTGGTTTTGTGTTGTGTTTGTAAAACAGTGAACATGTATTTGAAATTGCTGGGACAAATTCTGGTTTGATACAGATTTTAAGGATTTCTGTGTCTATATGAAAGGGAAGGAAATATAATAATAACGACGGTTGGCGGGCTATTTGATTGAAGTGACATTTTTGAACAAAAAAATTCATGTAACTTATGAGAGAGATTTAAAGTTTTTTTTTTGTTTTTCGAAAACAAAAACTATAAAAAACGATTGCGTAGACGTAACGTGTACATATGTACTGCATCTATCAAATCAAAAATTAAACCCTTTTCACCTGATCAGAGTAGCTAAAACTTACTTACTTTTGAGTGGGTTCATAATATTCTTAAAAAATAGGTTATCTAAGTTTTCAGTTACAATAACATAAAATTTCGTCTCAATTAACCTGTTCTTGTATTACTCTTCGTAATATAAGCTACATTCTATTTGAGCAGTCAGGTTTTATAGGCATTTTTTTGTTTCTAATAAACAATGTAGAAAAGTGTGATTCGGCGAAAAGTGGGTGTACTAGTTACACCTCTGCCTACCCCTTCGGGTATTACAGGCGTGATCATATATTTATGTATGTACAATGTATACCTTTTTTTTTTATTTCATAGTCCAATAAACGAGCCAGTGGGTCACCTGATGTTAAGTGATCTCCACCGCCCATGAACATCCACAATACCGAAATATCATGAATGCGCTGTCGGCCTTAAAGGACAGGAATAGGGATTAGGGAAGGGATGGGGGAATCTGGGCCTCCGGATATCTCGCTTACAATACGAAACGCGACAGTAAACTGTCACTTTACGTTGGTTTTCTGTGAGACAGTGGCACTACCCCGGTCGAGCCGGACCATTCATGCTGTAGACAATAATATGTCTACAGCGTGGCTCTACCACTTACCTTTCTGAGTAAATTAATTATTTGTATTACGATTCACGAATTCTCAGCGTATACATTTCTAAACGTAATTCAAATTATGAAAAACCCAAGAGACATCCCTAAAAACCTAAAAAAAAGACAAAAACACCCAACCCTTCACAGTTCCACATCATCGCTACAAACGCATTTAGCCCGAGGGTTGCCACGGTAAATTACAATTAGTCTCAGTTTAACAAAATTACAAAGCACGCAAATGTCGCTCAGTTGCGCTTCAAACGGCTGGACTGATAACCAACCCTCATCGCAGCCACTCTAGCAAATTAAAAAGTTTTGTGATAGCACGTAGAACAAAATGCGTTCGCTAATTGCCATTGACTCCCGATATATTGGGGGTGATGTTCAATTGAGTGCATGCCACAGTTGTTAAAAGGAAATTTAGGACATTTAACAACGAAATTATAAAATTTTGTATTTAGTATTTGGTACCATACAGGTTTGAGGTAATTCGATTAATCTAAGAATGTGTAAAAACAAATTTTCATTAAATTACAAAATTTAGCGACAAAGTTTATAACATCTAACTAAGATATTAATTAACATAGCATCGTGAAGTGAAGTGGTAATAAATTGCTGTGAGCATCTTAATTTGGTAAAGACATGATATTGTCAGTTTTCTTTACAATATTAACGGACCGGTACGTGCGACATGTTAGCTTGCTAAAGGTCTAGGCAGTGGCTTTGCTGTGCCCTGGCATTGCAGAAGTCTATGGGCGGCGGTGACTACTTACCATCAGGTGGCCCGTCTGCTCGTCTGCCAATCGAGGCACTAAAAAAAATTCAGAATATCAGCGCCAGGCAGTATCGTACTACCTGGCAAACGCTGAGCCTATATTCTTTTTGGTCACACTTTAGACCCAGTTGTTCCAAATTGAGGAGTAGCGAGAGTGTTTATGGCTAATAATTGTTTTTTTTTCCTTTTTTGTTTTTTGAATTAATCCTTTTCGTATGTCATCTAGAACATTGAACACAATTTAAAAATTATTTTCTTTCTTTCTTTATGTTGCGTTTAGTCTGAGTGACTTCAAATCAAACAATTCTTGTTTTTGACACGTTAGCCGGTGTTCGGTTTTAAATAAAGTATCTAAGACAAATTAGCCACTATTTGAAAGTTCCATGTTTTTTTATACCCAATGTTATAGGATATTTTATGAATACGTGAAGAAAAACACACAAACACATACTAAATACATATGAAATTGACACAACAGAAGAAAATTCAAAAATATATAGTTGACAAAAAACATAAAAAAATTACAAACGAATAAAAGAAATGAATTACGAACTTCAGCCACTGGGCCATTGATTTAGAATAAAAACCTTGGAAGAAAGTCATTTTGATGAAAAAACCTTTACCTCACGGATTTTAGACGAAGTTTAGCTCAGCTGTAATCCGCCGTTACGTGATCAGACTAATGACCAATCGAATGGCCGAAATTTAACGTCATGCGGTTAACGATATCGCTTGACCGAGGGATAACGGTCAATCACGATCTTTTTGCTCATTATAATTCTGTCCACGGATAGATTTTCTAGAAATTCTATCCATTCGATATTTATCAAAGCCTAGACATACACGAATACCTCAGTTGCGCAGTTGTAATTGCGCATGCATTACGACTGCTGTGCTGAGGTCTCGGGTTCGACCCCCGGGTAAAGTGATATTGGATTTTTCTATTTAGAAATACTACAACTAATACGCTCGCCCCCTATCACTTTATGGGACCATAATAAATTCGGCGGAAAGTGGGTACTGTAACACCTCTGCCTACCCCTTCGGGAATAACAGACGTGAGTGTATATGTATGTACCCGACATAATAAAATTGGCGCCTTCACAGTTTCACACTATACTTTCCATTAGTTTTCTGTCAAACGACGTAATTATATTAATAACGCAATAACTAAAGTATACAGTACATTAAAGCAAAGCGCGGCATTATACAGGGGGATGGCGTAAATCCAAATTTATTGCAATAACCGCCGCGCCGCCAAACAATTAGCGGAGTGTATACTCCGAGACAGAGAAAGCTGAACCTATATTAAATTTAATGACGATTAAATATTACCGCCTTCCTCCCTCGTGGGAGCAATTTGAACACACCCTGTGAATCTGCACGAATATTTTTAAAATTGGAATCGTTCGTCGTTTAATGTGCTTATAAGGGTGATTTAATCGAACCGTGAGTTATTACATTTGGGTGTTTACATGGGTGTTTGAATGTAGAATGTGTTGATAACTTGATTAGTTAAAAGATTCAGTAGCAAGTTTATGATGTTATAGAGGTATTTCATCAAAACTTGAATATAAGCAAACGGCTGGAGATTAACACCTCTTTTTTTAGTTCAGAATTTTGCCTCCCGCTTTGCTATGGATGGAAATGGATAATCTATATAACTAGATTTTACAACCATCAGTCACACATAATATTGACCCCACACTAAGATACGAGTCTTGTGTCGTGGGCATCAAGTAATACGGGGCATTATAGTCCCACAACACCCAGACGCGAAACGATATCGGTCTGTCACACAAACATTTGTGTTGGTGCGGGAATTGAACCCACGGCCTCTCGTTTCACAGTCGGATACTACGCTGTTATAATCTTAAATATATTAATCAAACCAGGCATGAGGAAATCTGCTCTGCATCTGAATTTACCATGAAAACACTCTAATTCAAACGTCTTCTGCATCCCAAAGAAACATGAAGAATAAAGAATTTTTCAACCAACCTCCACATGAAGCTTAATTTTAGAATTACTTCTGAAATTTGCACCGTAGAGCTGTAAATAGTTTTATCTAGGGGACTTATAGACTAGCTCGGAGTTAATATTACTGTCACGCAGAAAAGCGACGCAAAGTAACGTTTTCTGTTTTTTTTTATATCTAAATAGGCTTGCGTTGACCACTATCTCGCCTGATGGTAAGTGATGATGTGGTCTCGATATTGTTGCGATTCTTTCACCCTTCTTCGACATTAGAACATCTTGGCCGGCATGCATTCTGTTTCCCCCCATCAAATACAATAATAAGTAAAATCTTAATAACTCACAAAACCACTACGCCAAACCACACCCAGTTTCACCAACTGAGATATAAAAACGCACTAATAAACCATCATTTGAAACATGCAGTAGCACGTACATTAATTTCCTGCCTATACGTCTACGCGTTCGTTATTACGTGCGAGTTATTCGCTGTGGATGTGGATCTCATTAACAGGAGTGTCTGAATGCGCGACTCGCTGTACTGTAGCTTTTGTGTGCGACGGCAGGATTATACGATATATGTTTTTAATTTTTTTGATATTGCGGAAAATTGTGTGGACTCGAGAATAGAATTCCCAAAAACTATTATAAACATAATAACAATACTAGCCCTGTATTAAACATTGTCCCACTGCTGGGCAGGGGCCTCCTCTAGTAATGAGAAAGGGTAGGCCTTGGCCACCACGTTGGCCTAATGCGGGTTGGTAGACTTCACACACCTTCGAAATTCTTATGAGAATTCTCAGGTATGTAGGTTTCCTTACCATGTTTTCCTTCACCATTAAAGCAAGCGATAATTAACATTAAATACACACGTAACTTTAGAAAAGTCAGAGATGTATGACATTTGGGTTTCGAACATACGCCTTTCGTATTGACAGTCCGTACCGCAACCAAATAGGCTATCGCTGCTTATAAAACTATTGAATACTAAATTCCACCAAGTTTTTAGACAGATGATATAAAAATGGCACCATCAAGCTATGGAACAGTTCGCCAGCTACCGTGTTCCCTCCTTCCTATAATCCTGGGTCCTTTAGGCGTAGTGTGAAGAATCTATAAAGCAGGCCGGCATGATTGTGTAGAGTAGCAAGGGATATATTGTTTTTTTTTACTTGATACTCTAACTGGATGGCACTACGCTTACTATCAGGAGGAGTGTGGTCACTTTGCCGTGCCAGAAAAAAAACTAACACCATGAATGCAGACCCTGAAAGTAGTAGTTTGTTAAGAATAGGCCACTGAATCGATTTCAGTAATTATACAAAATAGGTTTTATTTTCTAAAAATAATCACAGTATAATTTCAGTGTATGTATTACGATTGTAACTTTATTTTTGAATTGGTGTGTGCAAGGGTGAGTGTTATTCCTGTGCCATGTTGTATACATATTATCACGCCTTTATTCCAGAGGTACAGGCAGATACTATAGATTTTCATTTTGCATAATCCTCACACTTAAGCTTTATCTACTCTCCTTTCCTCGTGAGTTCATAAAGTACCAATACTACCAAAGATATACTAGCTAGATATACATATAGAAAAAAATGTAGCATTTACTAGCTGGCATTGAGTGATTACATTTCTAATACAATAGTAATATTTTGACAGCCTCCGTGGCGCAGCTGGCGAGTAGCTGGCTGTGAAACGAGAGGCCGTGGGTTCGATTCCCACACCGGAACAAATGTTTGTGTGAAAGACAGATATTTGTGTCCGGGATCTGGGTGTTGTGAGACCGAAAGTCTCTCATAGTCCCCGATACCCACAACACAAGACTCGTATCTTAGCGTGGGGTCGAGGCTATGTGTGTGACTGTTGGGTGTTATTTATTTATTATAGGTAGACTACTAAACAGCCACCAATTGTTGACAGTATATATCCCACTACAAACGTGCCAAAAGGACCCAAATCAGCACGTGCCAAACACTAAGTGCTTGGCGCTGGTTTTCACATAGACTTTCGACGTTGACGTTCTACAGATATCAACTAGAAACAGTATAGTGTGTGCATGCAAGATTGAAAATAAATGTTGGACCCAATCCACTCACCAACCAAAAACAAAAGCACCTTCATACACGCAATTAATTCTACAGAGTTGTAAAACCAACGGACCACTCTGAGGAGACGGTACCGTGTCGCAATAAAGTCACCCAGTCATTACTCATTTCCTTTGGGGAAATACGTTTTGAGTGGTGCGCTGTACGCGAATTATTTAGCGACGCATTAAGTCGATTTGCTTTCGTACAATTGTTTTTATGTATGTATGACAAATAAACGCGTGTTCTGTATTCAATGTGTTTCTTGTGCCCTTCAATCAAGTTTCTCTTGCCTCTTGATAATCTGTATATATAAAAGAAGAAACTGACTGACTGACTGACTGACTGACTGACTGACTGACTGACTGACTGACTGACTGATCGATAAACGGCTGGGGTTAGAGACTTGAAATTTTGACAGTAGGTACCTTTTATCACGTAGGCATCCACTAAGGAATGGTTTTTGGAAATACCACCCCTAAGGGGGTAAAATAGGGGATGAAAGTTTGTATGAAAATCCGTCATTTTTGAAGTTAAATTCATGAAAATTAGTATTTGGCATTTTAGTTAAAAATAAAAAATATATGTTTCAGGATTTTTGGAAATTCCGCCCCTAAGGTGGTAAAATAGGGAATGAAAGATTGTATGAAAATCCGTCATTTTTAAGTTAAACGCATGAATATTGGTATTTTGTATTGTACACTTTTTCTCCCAAACATGACCTCCACGCGGGCGGAGCCGCGAGCAACAGCTAGTCATCTATTATAATACGTGAAGAGAAATCTTTAAACCGTCTCCTATTGGAGGGAGAGGTGTGAGATTTGGCATAGATAATGTTTATATGCAATTTAATTCCCCCAATCCCTTTCCATCATTGGACGACAAGAGACACGGCGAAGTGCCATCGATACATGGTTGATATTCCACCAGTGGGCACGAAGCGTTTTGCTAGTACATTTATCATGCGCACCGCTAGAGAGTGGAACTCTTTGCAGGAGTCTATATTTCCCGAAAATTATAACCTGGGTTTCTTTAAGTCAAGAGTGAATAGGTATCTTCTAGGCAAGCGTGCTCCACCATAGACCACATCATCACTTACCATCAGGCTAGATAGTGGTCAAACGCAAGCCTATTTATGGTAAAAAAAATATGGAGAATAAATGAACATAACAGTCACACACATAGTCCTGACCTCACAGTGAGATACGAGTCTTCAGTCGTGGGTATTAGGAACTACCAGATCCTTTCGGTCCCACAACACTCAGAGTTGAAACCAATCTACGAGTAACACAAACATTTGTCACGTGCGGGTGTCGATTCCACGGCCTCTCGTTTCACAGCCACTAACCCACTACGACACTGTGCCATACGAACGGGTTTAAATATTTTCTAATTTCGAACAATAAGCCTTCAAAACACATACGATATGAATTATCGTAATATCAGAGTTACAAACTCCCAACAATATTTCATATCCTTTAAACTTCGGGGTGGCTTTATAAAGTCCAATTTATGGACCCAGCCGCCGAGCGACGCGAGTGTCATGTCGAGATGTGTGCAGGCTGTTCTGTTAAATGATAATTAATTCATAAAAAGTACACGGACTTCAATAAAAAAACAAATTATGCGTCCCTACAAAATTTAAAGGTTGTCCTCGATTTTCTTGAGATCCCAGATCAGATCTTGACTTGGTGCCAATGGGACCACCTGGGAAGAATACGCTTTTAACCAAAAAAGAATTTCTCGAATCGGTCCAGGCGCCTTCGAGTAATCGGGGCACATACATAAAAAAAATATTCCGACGAATTGACCTGCTCCTTTTTGCAGTCGGTTAAAAATAATATAGTCTAACACAGGCTTTTTTTTAAGTGTATGCTTGCCAGGCGGATGCGTATCTACCAGACTGCGGCTCCCTTGATGGTTGATGTTTGATGTCTTGTTCTAATTGCCAATATATTTTTGAAACAAGGAATGTATCTACACAAGCATCTACAATCAATCAATCTTATTAATGTTTCTAAAGTGAATATTTTGATAAACTATTTAGCATATTCTTAATCCTTCATAAATTTTGGGAAGAAGTATATATGACTTCTTATTAGTTTTTTTCATCTGAGAATGGTTATAATTATAAAAAAAAAATGAAATTAGCGTCCACGGCTGTACTCAAGGTCCTGAACAAAATTAAATTTGAAAAAGACTAGTATGGTAAAAAAAATCTGCATGTTCCAGAAACCTAGTTATCCCACCAACGTTTATTATATTTCGTAATAAATTCATTAATTACAACCATGTATTTATATGCATAATACTAGTATTCTTTTCTAATCATCAATTTAAATTTAGAACATAAATGATGGTACGAACACCATAATTCAACTAACCCGTTTAATACTTCAGCATACACCACACAAAATAACTGAAATCACAATTGAAACAACAAGGCAATGTAATTCTCTTCAATTATTGGCCACCCCCAAATAATCTCGATGGTGGCAACCCTATCCGTAAACATTTGTCTAACGCCTCAGGGCTGTCACAGTACGAAATTACGTCCATTTATATGCAGATGTCGGTGGAATTAAGTCGCCGGCGCGTTTGACTCAATGCAAATAACTCTTGGAAATTAACCCATCGATAACTGACGAAATCTCGACGGAGCGTTGTTTTGTTGATACGGGCTCCTCAGACCATGTGTGCAGAACAAGCAAAGGCTTTGATTGGAGTCTAGGCGCGGAGAGTACTACAAATAACAAAGGAAACATAATATAATTGATGATTCTTTCTAAAATAATCACTGGTTTTAATTTTTTTTCTATGTATTTTTTTGTTTATTATTATATTTGCAATAATATCCTATATGTGTCGGTAGTGTCTATATTCAGTTGCATTTTATATATGTAGTATATTACTATCTCATATTACCTCGACTGACTGCCTCAGTGGCGAAGTTGTAATTGCGCATGCGTTACTACTGATGTGCTGAGGTCTCGGATTCGATTCCTGGCCGGTTAAGTGATATTGGGTTTTTCTAATTATAAATACTCAGAGTCTGGGATTTAGCTCTATAGGCTCGCCCCTATCACATTATGAGGCCGTAATAAAAATTGGCGAAAATAGGTGTACTGGTTACACCTCTGCCTACCCCTTCGGATATTACAGGCATAATATATAATACCATCGAAGATTCCTAATATTCTGTAATTACATACACATACATTTTGCTAAAACATTGGTACGGTTTACGCAAACTTGTCTGAAATCGCTCGCAACCCATCCGACATCAAAACACAGATGAGCAGTAATTAAACTCGTCTAACGCAACTGCCAGACACACTGGCCGGCCAGTGGCTTAATTACGTTGTTTATTAGACTGGCACGCAAGGAATGTGACACGACCCCAGCGCCGCGGGGACATTCCTATTTTGAATTTTTGTCATATCCCGCATTGAAGGGTTGAAGGAATCGCCAGGCGTAATGCCTACAAAATAATTAGCTGTTTTTAATTGAGGCAACCCTGATTTTTTACAGCAGTAAGGTGTTATATTTTTTCGAAGTTATATCATTGTTATGACAACAATGGAAAGTAAGCAGATGGTAAATTCTGAAAGTTAACATTGTAACGAGTTTTGAAATACTGTCGTTTGTGATGTTGCAAGGAGTAAAATATTTCAAAGTCTTCTTGAGCGTCTCTTTTTGAACAAGTACTGTGTATATGAATAATGTCATAAGTAACCTTCCTTTGTAACATGCGAAAACTTGTAAAATGGTAATTAGTAAACTAAATTGTCATATTTATAGATTTAAGAAACTGTTTGTTTTCCATAGAAAATAAAAATAAAATAAACCTTAATTGTTTTAACGGCAGTGTAATTCGGTTGTAAAGTCGGCGAGGTTTTAGGTTCAATTTCCAATCAGAGCACCATAATTTGTGTAAGTTTATTGATACGAAAAACACACGTGACCAGCGTGGTTTGGGTTTTTTATATGTCGACAATCATTTTTTTTTATCCTGGCACGGCAAAGTGGCTTCACTGTACCTGATGGTAGGCGCAGTGCCGTCCAGTTAGGGTATCGAGTAGCGGGCGACAATCTATCCCCCGCTACACAACACAATCATGCCGGCCTGCTTCTCACACTACGCCATAGTAAGTGTCAGAGTAATCAGAAGGCCGCAACACAGCCAAACATCAAACACCAACTCAAGACCCCCGGATGTATACTGGCTGACCCCGGAACGCGACACACTTGCGTGTGCCACTATGGCGGGTTTTACACCTTGTGTACGGTGGTCGCTATCCGGGCGGATATGAATAACCTACCACAGTTCACGATTTTGGCACACAAATAAACTGATTGCACACAGGATGGACTAGATAAACTTACTTATACGAATACCTACTCTTTCTCTTTCTTAAGTCTGCTTATATATCACGTTTATAAAGTGTATAAATAAATAAATTAACATTAACATTGAACACACTTTAATTTTGGACAGACTCCGTGACGCAGTAGGCGAGTAGCCGGCTGTGAAACGAGAGGCCGTGGGTTCCATTCCCACACCGGGACAAGTGTTTATGTCACAGACAGATATTTGTGTCCGGGGTCTGGGTATTGTCAAAGTCTCTCGTTGCCCCTGATACCCACGACACAAGACTGGTATCTTAGTGTGGGATCGGGGCTATGTATGTGACTGTTGGGTGTTAATGTATTAATTATTTTGTTTTCAATGATCAGCTCTATTCCGTATAACAAGGTGATGAAGAATAAATCAATGCGGTTAACTGTCATGTTGTTAACTTCTGTACTCTGGCAGAACTATATTCTTTTGCATAATATCATGAGAAAAAGACTGACGAACGTATATTTCAAGTTTCTGAAGCTATTCCCTAGGAATACAGCTACGTTATTATATCTACTTGTGCTATATATTTCGAGACAAACAAAGCAATAAACTAACGACACTTGTTCGGTTTTATCTTAGTATTTATGACTTCGAGTTTGTTGGTTTATTTTTCGATATTTCAGAAGGAAAAATTGTTGTCACATTTTACTTTGGTGCTTACAATATCTCCTGCGTGGAAATCAAACTGAATCTGATTTCTTAAACTAAAATATGTTCAGCAACAAAATATTTAACTATACGAACACTACATACATACATATACACTCACGCCTGTAATCTTCTAAAGGGTAGGCAGCGATGTAACCAGTTCACCCACTTTCGCCGAATTTATTTCGGTCCTATAATGTGATAGGGGAATATTGCTATACCGGGCACAAATTCCAGACTCCAGGCTGATACTGAGAATTTTTGGATAGAAAAACCCAATATCACTTTACCCGACCTGGGGATCGAACCCGAGACCTCAGCACAACTACGCCACCGAGGCAGTCGAATACACGAAAACTATCACAGGCTAGAAAACTATAACAACATTTACATCAAAATGGGCTTTCACTGGCCGACTAGCGCTCAATAACTGTCTATCATTTCTGACAACTGTAGATTGAAATGTACTCCACAAATAATATTCGGATTTCACATGAAAACTATGATTTTGATTTATTGAATGGATTTTTAATCAATTTTTGACGTTAGCAATGAAGTTTTTTTGACATTATAATATTGACATTATTTCTTTACTTTGTCTACTGTTGATGCAAATTATAATATGTTTTTTACGTGTCCACAGATGTTATTGAACTGTGCAGTACTCTTTATTTAAAAGGTTTTATTTTACATTTTTAAATATAAATTATTATATAAAAATACATTTCAAAATATAAAAATGTGCACCCTCCGATGGCAAGACCTAGGACCCAAGCCACCGGCGGTTAGGACCCCAGAGTGAGGAACCTCCACACAATGCGTGCCGTGTCCAATAATACTGCCTTTTGTATCTGGCCTTTGCCCCAACGACCAATTGAGAGCCTCTGAAGATGTTGGTCGAGGCTCTTTGGTATCAGCCCATTGGTAGTAACGAGTATCGGGACAATGATAGCCGAGTCAACATTCCACATGTCAACAACCTCGTGAGCCAGATCTAAATATTTGGACATTTTGTCTTTTTCAGCTTTAACGAGGTTATCGTCGTGCGGAACGGTAAAGGAACAAGTATTTCCCGGCGCGCTAATCGATCTATTAACACAATGTCAGGCTTATTGGCTACAATAGTCCTGTCTGTGATAATAGATCGATCCCAATACAGTGTTGTATGGCCATTTTCGAGAACCGGTTGGGGCACATATTGGTAATATGGTACCTCAGATATAACAAGGTGGTATCGAAGAGTAAGTTGCTGGTGTATGATCTTGTCTATGCTAATACTCGCCGTTAGCAAGATACGAACAACCGGAAATAACATGCCTGATTGATTCTCCGGGACGGTGGCATGCACGACAGATGTCGACCGTACCGTCCTTCAGGATGTATTTCCTATAGTTGTTCGTCTTAACAACCTCGTCCATAATTGCAAAGACAAAACCCTCAGTTTCCCCGAAGAGATCACCGAAGCGTAGCCAAGATACGGAAGCAAGCTGGTCGACATGGTTATTGAACTTATTATTAACACCGATCAAATTGTATCATTTCATTTTTCCTAAACCTTAGTAGTTAGCACACTAAGGTGATGATGATTTTCCTAATCTGTATATATAAAAGAAGAAACTGACTGACTGACTGATCGATCAACGCACAGCCTAAACGGCTGGGGTTAGAAACTTGAAATTTTGACAGTAGGTACCTTTAATGACGGAGAGATCACTAAGGAAGGATTTTTGGAAATACCACCCCTAAAGGGGTAAAATAGGGGATGAAAGTTTGTATGAAAATCCGTCATTTTTAAAGTTAAATTCATGAAAATTTGTATTTGGCCTTTTAGTTAAAAATAATAAATATATATTTCAGGATTTTTGAAAATTCTACTTCTAAGGGGATAAAATAGGGTATGAAAGTTTGTATGAAATTCCGTCATTTTTGAAGCTAAGCGCATGAAAATAAGTATTTTGTATTGTATACTTTTTCTGCCAAACATGACCTCCACGCGGGCGGAGCCGCGAGCAACAGCTAGTCATGCATAAGTGGAAACCATAAATTTTAAAAGAAGAAGAAGATGATGCAAACTAATCACGTCGAATGGAAAACCATCTCTTTTCGAAAGTAACCAATATGCAATTAATAAACGTTTCAAATGGAAGCTAACAAAAGCTTTTCATGTTTCCAAATAAATTGCCATAATATTTTTGTATAACGGATAATCCAATATACATAAACGCCACGAAATCAATTAATTTGCTAGCGTAGAATTCACCGTGGGTTGTGAATATATTGTCAAATGTTTAACGGAAACAAAGAGCCACTAAGCCATGTCAGGAATATAATAATAATAAATAATAATACTAGCCCTGTACTAATGAGAGGGGTTAGGCCTTAGTCCACCACGCTGGCCTAATGCGGGTTGGTAGACTTCACATACCTTCGAAATTCGTATAAGAATTCTCAGATATGCAGGTTTCCTCACGATGTTTTCCTTTACCGTTAAAGCAAGCGATAATTATCATTTTAATACACACATAACTTTAGAAAAGTCAGAGATGTATGCCACTTGGGTTTCGAACATACGACTTTCGTCTTGGCAGTCCGTGCCGCAACCAACTAGGCTATCGCTGCTTATGCCAGAATTTTTTTTTTTAATTCCTATAAAGATGTTTGTTCCTAATGAAGCTGGATAATACTATATCCTAAAAGTTAATCAAGAGTAACATTAAGAACTGTCGGTTTAGTTTATCAAATATGCTTTAAAAATGTTTCTTATAGTTCTTGTTTTTTTCTCGCCTCACTAAAAATGTCACACTAGGCAGTGGTAAGTATTGGTACATACAGACCGGGAAACGGTGCCGCGCCCGGATATACGCATAACAAAGCGCCTGTCCAGTGGCAAACAGGACATTCCTTTGCATAGTCGTTAGCACACTGGACACTGCCCACTTAACATCGATATGTTCTAGGTATGACCGACAGCCCCGTATGTAGGGGATGTCTGTCGGCTGATGAAACATCTTCTTACGTAAGTAAAAGCGTAGCTATACAATGGGCTAAAAGAAGTTTGTGGAGATACCACGTCAGTAGAATGCGAAAGCGTAGCTACAAAACGGACTAAAAGAAGGGAGACACACAAAGGTTCGCAAATTCGTTTGCCGCATCATCAAGCTACGTATCTTACCGGCTCATGTGTTCCTTGCTACAATCCTTTAAGCGTAGTGTGTAGAAGCTACAAATCAGGCCGACATGATCGTGACGAATAGCGAGGTATAGTTGTATCTCGCTACTTATTAACCGACTTCAAAAAAGGAGGAGGTTAACAATTCGTCGGAATCTTTTCTTTTTATGTATGTTACCCGATTACTCGAAGACGCCTGGACCGATTCAAGAAATACTTTTTTTGTTTAAAAGGGTATACTTCCCAGGTGGTCCCATTGGCACCAAGTAAGGATCTGATGATGGGATCTCAGAAAAATCAAGGGCAACCTTCAAATTTTGTAGGCATAATTTGTATTTTATTGAAGTCGGTGTACTTTTTATGAATAAAAAAACTTTTACTTATAGGTAGTAATAAGTCTCTTTAAGTCTATATTTTTAATAAACGTTTTTTCATTTTCATTTTTACATGTATTTATAGCGGAACCAGAATCAAGAGTTCCAGTGCCAGAATAAAAAGGGACCCCTACAACTAACACCAATACCAACTATCTTAATATCCTAAAATAACATAAAATTCCTCGTCGTAAAACCATCAATCAATAAATCCACCTTACAACCTCGGCCAGTAGCTTTACATTTAAAGTCCGATCCGAACACTTCACATCAAAATCGGTACGTGGCGAATGCAACCAACTTGTTGCACGACGGATGGAGAAACGATCGAGCCTATGAAACGAGGATTATAAATGAATGGTTCACCGGACCTTAGCAAGAATTTTGGAGTAATATGTGGTATCTGGCAACAATCGTGTCAATTTCAACCAATAGGTTATTGAGTTTAGTATATTATTTGCTTTTTCCGCATGTAATACTCTACACCTGAGGTCCCCAAACTTAGACTACTTGACAAGTTACTCGGCTTGGATAGACTTACTTAGCTAATATTGCATTTTTGAAACTTTATCAACTTACGTAACTTAAATTAAAAAAAAAAACGCTTTTAGTTGGAGGGATGAACCTGGGTGCTTTGATTATAATTTTTGTATTATTTGGCATTTTAACGAGGTTTGGGTAGAAGGTGAGGACCCCTGCTTACATCCCACAGACCCTTAATTCTTTTTTCGCTCACATAGACCCCTTGTAGGTCGTCTTCGACCCCTGGGGTTCGATATTTGCATACGATATAGAACGGTAAGCAGCGGCTTTGCTGTGTCCTGGCATTGCAGAAGTCTATGGGCGGCGGTTTTTACTTACCACCAGATAAGGTATGGCCCGTCTGCTCGTCTATCTATCCAGGCAATAAAATAAAATAAAAAAAATTGGGTATTATAGGGATAGTAGAGGGCTACTAGAACAAATAAACACGAGTAGCGAGACTCGTCCTTACCTGTACTACGCTGAAATGGATCGCGGCGGATAAATTTGCTTTACACTTACCTGAAACAAAGAATAGAATAGAATAAATGACTATCTTTAAAACAAATAATAATTTAAAATTATACATGATTTTCTTGTGAATCAGCGTGCTTTTGATTGTTTGTTTCAATTTACATAATAATAAGATGAGGTATAATAATCTATCGTATCGCTTATTATAGAAATTGAAAGACTCATAAAACCGGGACTACCGCGCATTTCGGATATGCAGCAGTTTTTCCATTCTTCTTTCTACTTTCCCTCTGCCCTCGTGATAAGTACGGCTATTATAAGTCAAAGTTATTGTTTCAATAATTTTGAAAATTATGGTCTCACATAAGTTTCATCTAGTATTTTTTATACTACATTATCTGCTTCATGCACTATTTTTTTTATTTTTTTTTATCCTAGCACGGCAAAGTGACCGGACTGCACCTGATAGTAAGCGCAGTGCGGTCCAATTAGAGTATCGAGTAGCGAGAGACGATCTATCCCCCGCTACTCAACACAATCATGCCGGCCTGCTCCTTCACACTACGCCATGGGCAAGAAGGTGAAGAAGCGGTCGAGGGTCTATTGTCAGAGTACTCAGAAGGCCGCAAAATGGCCAAACATTGTACCCCAACTCTAGACCCCCGAGAAAAACCGGATGTACACTGGCTAATCCCGGAACGCGACACAGTTGCGTGTACCACTATGGCGGGTTTTACACCCTGTGTACGGTGGTCGCTATCCGGGCGGATATGAATATCCTACCACCAGCAAATACTTTGTCATTATATTCCCACTAAACTTTCATAAGTATAATTAAACCACATCCGGATGGAAATCAATTCCATCCCGGACCCGACCCTACCAACAAATCCCATACAACTAGAAACAAATATTATTTTAATAATAGTTTTAAACGGTTTCCAAAGTACGGTAAACATATAGTTCTGTCAGACTGGCAAAATAAATACAATACTCATATGACTGTGGTGCAGACAAATATAACCGCAGACGGGCCTTTGCTGGACGTAATTAAAACGGGTCAGTGTTCAACCTTTTACGGTAGATGAGACAATCTATGTAAGTAACAAAGCAACTATGTTGAAAACTATTTTCATTCATTGAAGAGACTAAGCCACGGAGTTGTCAATACTAATAGTTGCGTAAAGTCGGCTATTAAATGGGAGACCGTGGGTTCTAATCCCACAGTATTAGACAAAAGTTTTTATATATATTTGATTCGGGTCTGAGTGTTGTGGGACCGTTTTTTTATTTATTGTGGACCAAGTAGATTACAATATAAACCTTATAGCTAAGCATTTGTAATGCATTTAACTTATTGCATCCAAGAAAAAAAATCAATCAAAAGCCAATCATCCGGCAACACATTTGCAAGCTCTCTGGTGCTGCAGTCTGCACTTTCCATCAGGTAAGCCTCCTGCCCGTTTGCCCCCTTTTCCATAAAAAAAATCCTACATGATGTTCTTAATTTGACTAAAAAAACACAGAAATATAAAAAAAAGCCTAAACATAAGAATTATTTCAATTTACATAACTGTACTTATATAACATTTCTAAATCACATTATCTTAATTATCTAAATACAGTTATGTAAATTGAAATAAATAGTATTATTTAACTAATATTTTATCTAACTGTACTTAGATAATTAAGGTTATGTGATTTAGAAATTTTATTTAAATATTTTTTAAATGTGGGAAGAATGTATGAGGACTTACAGGTTAATAAATCTAATTCCTTAACATCACTTGTAGTTCTTGATACCCACGACGCAGTTTTGACCTAGTGTGTTGCTTTTGGGTGTACCAAAAAGAAAATTGTAATTTAGATTGTCTGTATTTAATATTTATGTCGATCAGTCTGTGTTTATAATTTACTTGTCGTGGCATAAATTGCAGTGCAACAGTCGCTTTCTTAGATACAAACTATCCTCTCTGACCTAACATAATCTACACACGAGCGTATTATTAAGCGTGGTCCACACGGCCGTTTAATACGTCTTTCATGCGACGTCGCCGTGGGCGGACGGCACGCTAACAAAATCACGTCATTTGCACACAGGGCGTAAATGCCGCCCGCCTCTGCCCCCGCTTCGCCCCCGCGGCGGAAAAGTGGCCGATTTTGACGTGCGTTCGGAATGAGAAGCATTTCATCTCGCCCATGTCATTGGTATGATTATTGTTTGTGATCAGAATATGAAAATGCTTATTATAACCGGCTAAGCTCATGTATTACGTACTAGTAGTTCAATTTATTGTGGACATGTGAATAAATCGCTAGATATGACGTTCACATATTAATGAAGAGTAACTTAATTTAGCAGCCTAAAAAAGCGATGTCTCTAAAAATTGGCATATTAATCTAGTCGTTCTAAAGTGATGCACTTACCAACGCACCATATTTAATTTTATTTATATAAAGAGCCAAGACCTGACTGACATATCATCGCCTACCACAATGACAGTCTCCGTGGCGCACCGGGCGAGAAGCCAGCTGTGAAACGAGAGGCCGTGGGTTCGATTCCCGCACAGAGACAAATGTTTGTGTGACAGACAGATATTTGTTTCGGGTCTGGGTGTTGAGGGACCGTAGTCCCTCGTGGTTCTTGATATCCGTGATACAGGTTTTACCTAGTGTGGGGTCAGGACTATGTGTCAGACTGTTGGGTGTATTAAAAAAATATATATTAATCCGGCAAAGACACAACTTCGTAATTTAAGTATAATGTAGACATCGTTTTAGAAGAGAATTATAGAAACTCATCCTTTAAAGAGAGAAAGAAAATGACAATGTTTGGATCGGGAAAAATATTTTATAGACCAAGCTTACTTAAAAAATTAATAAAATTCATAGTTCGGCGTTTTTCCAAATTCACCTTCTAAGAGAGAACAGATATGAAAATTTTGTAGAGCAGAGGCACTACCAAAAGCTAAACACAATCGACAGCCTTCGTGGCGTAGCGGGCGAGAAGCCGGCTGTGAAACAAGAGGCCGTGGGTTTAATGTTTGGTTGTGGGTGTGACGGACAGATATTTTTTTCGGGTCTGGGCATTGTGGGACCGTAGTCCCTCGTAGTTCTTAATAACCAGGATACATATTTTACCAAGTGTGGGCTCAGAACTAACTGTGTGACTGTTGGATTTATATTTATTTAATAAAAAAAATTCTAACAGCTAAAACTTCCACATACATAGACAAATTGCATCTGCCTATACAGACGCACCACAGGTAAACAGTCCACTCTGACCCCACGTGGGGTCCGACCCCGGCGCGTGACTTCGGAATGCTTTCATTAACTGCTATTGTTCACGCTCGGATGCGTATGGATCTGAAGGGAGGCGGTTTTAGACTTTTCGGTACATATATTTCATATCACATCAGATGTGTATACCTCATTTTGGTTATTTTCGTGAATAAGTAATATCTAATTCATAGGGTTTTTTTATAAAAAATAGTTATAGTGCGGATCATTACGCGACCTTTTTTTTATATTAATTTCATTTAATTTATCTTTGTTTTTATTTCAATATACAGAGTGTGTAGCAGCGATAGCCTAGTTGGTTGGGGTACGGACTGTCAAGACGAAAATCGTATGATCGTAACCAGACCAAATGGCATACATCTGACTGACTTTTCTAAAAAGTTACGTGAACATTCATATCTATCATTCATCATATTCATAATTATCGCTTGCTTTAACGGTGAAGAAAAACATCGTGAGGAAACTTGCATACCTGAGAATTCACATACGAGTTTCAAATATGTACGTATGTGAAGTCTACAAACCCGCATTAGGCCAGCGTGGTGCCTAAGCCCTCTCATTAATAGGGGTGGCCCGTGCCCAGCAGTGGGACAATGTTTAATACGAGGTTAGTATTAGTATATATAAAGTGTGTAAAGTCTGATGATATAAAATGTGAAAATAGTGATGACAAAAACATAAGTTTTCGCCTGTATCCCCGATGAGGTAGGCAGAGATGCAAACAGTACACTTACGCTGCGCCGTAGTTAATTTCATCTCATGATGTGATCGATGGCCAGCGATCTCCACATCTGCTAGAAATTCCAATTCCAGGATACTGTTGCATTTTCTATCAATAAACACAAATTGCCAGACTTTGGATTTTCCCAGGACTTCACGGTCACTGGTAGCTCTACCAGTAGACCAATAAGGCGATTATTTAAATACTAGCTGTTGCCTGCGGCTCCGCCCGCGTGTAAGTTATCTTATACTGTTTATAAAATCATTTCATCTCTCACAACTACTCTTGGATAATACAGATATTCGTTCAAACAGGTGTAACTTTTGATTAAATGCACCGATTTAAATGAAATAAAGACTTAATGTTACCTCGAGATACACCCTATGATATAATTTTTTAATTTTTTGTTATAATACAGTACTATGAACGTAATGCCTTGTCAGACAGACATACAATAACAATCAAACTTTTGCAAAAATATTTAAAGTACAAACTGCCTCTTCAGCTTTATTATAGTATAGATTATATATTAAATTAAGAACAGATTTATACACAACACCCCATGCATGCCACATAAAATCATACACATACAATAAAAACATTCCAACAGTCTAAAATATGTAGAGACATAGAGACGAAACGACGAAAATTAAATTTAGAAAATTCACAATGGAACCGAGTCCAAAACCAAGTGTTGCATAAACTGAGCCACAGAAAGAGCTGTTATATGCATTTTTAACTGAGCTAAAATGTTGACAAAAGCCCCCAGCAGTCCCTCAGTTTCCGCGAGGATTGTAACTGCGCGTGGATCGTTTTTAAAAAGTTTCTCTCTGTATATCTTTTTTGTGCCGCATTTTATTATGTCACGGTCTTTTGTGATGAGGCACTTTGTATATCATGAAATTTTATATATATTTTTCTATATAACTTGTATAAAAAATAGAGGAATAATTAGCAGAGAGAGATTTAGAAAAACTATTGTAGAGAAACCAACCGCCCGTTGAGGCATTTCATGCATAAACCTGATGACAATGCAATATTATGGTGAGCAAGACCTGATGCTTCTACCAGGGCCACAGTAGACCAAACTCCTTAATACAGCAGCCATATCGTGTTTAAGGCCGTTAGATTTGTCTTAACAATTGCTTTTTTATTCATTCACTACTTACTACTTTAAATCCCAGTGTTCTTCTTTTTATAGCCTCTAAATAGAATCTTGTTTGAAAAAAAGTTTATATAATTTTTTTTTTGGTCTACATAACTGGTTACAAACAATTTAACATGCATAATCTTACTAATCAGGTGACATGATTGCTGTATGTTTATAACCTTTTACATGTAGGCACAGCATACTCAGTACACTACAGTATTAAACTAATTGTAATTACATACTACTATCAAAAACGGTTTAGAACATAATAAAAGGTGAAAATAAACGAAACAGTAATAAATATAATTTATAACAATTTTTTTTAATCATTGAGTGCACTAGTATTATTATCATTATATCTATTTTTATAACTTTAATTTTTATTATTGAGAATGGCTTAAAGTTCTTTCTTAAAAACAGCTGTTGACTTTGAGAATATGTCCACTTCGTTACGAACAGAGTTGCAATATGATAATATTCTATAGACTGTTGAGTGCTGTCCAAGATTTGTTTTTGTATGTGGAAGTGTAAAGGTCTTTCTATTGTGCAAGCGACTATTTGTACGTGGGACAGAGAAACATATTTGTTCGAGAATTAAGGATGAGTCTATGAAATCATTAATTAACTTGTAGCAAAATAGAATATCCAGCATCTTTCTACGGACATGAAGTGGGGTAACTTTGTAGTAATTCAGACGTTTATCGTAAGACGTGAGATCATGACACTTCTTGTCTGAATAAGTCAGATAAAACAGAAAACGTTTTTGCACTCGTTCCATTCGATCTGTGTGTACCTGATAACGCGGATACCATACTACACTGCAATATTCCATGATACTACGGATAATACTATTATAAACTGTTAGAGTTAGTGTAGGTTGTTGAAAAATTTTCATCTGCCGAGTTATAAACCCCGTCAGCCGAGTAGACTTTTTGATGATGTTGTCATAGTGCTGCTTAAAACTTAGGGTATTATCTATTAGTACTCCTAAATCACGGACTACAGAAACTTCTTGTATTGTTGTATTGCCTATTAAGTAAGTTCCTTTGTCAGCGTCAGTTTTCCTTCTCCTCGAAAATTTTATATAAAATCATTTTTCCGTATTAATTGTCATTAAATTAATGTCACACCACTTTTTTACTTTGTCAATATTAAGCTCCAGGATACTCATATCTGAAGGGGATCTGATTACATTATATATTTTTAAGTCGACGGCGAACATTTTAAATTTACATTGAATATAACCACATAAATCATTAATAAAAACTAGAAAAAACAGCGGACCAAGATGTGATCCTTGTGGAACTCCTGATGGTACTGTAAATAATGATGATTTAAATCCACGTAGTGCTACCAATTGAGAGCGATTTCGTAAGTATGACTCACACCATCTTAGTAATGTTCCGTGAATACCTGAGTTAGCTAATTTAGTAATAAGTAAATCATGATTTACTAAGTCAAAGGCTTTCCGAAAATCGGTATATATTGCATGTACATCATCATTTTTATCAAGTGCATTAGATATATCAGAAATATATTCTACTAGATTTGTCGCAGTTGACCTTTTGGCCAGAAATCCGTGTTGATTATAATGTATAGTAGTTTTAAGGTGTGATACCATTTTCCTGTGTACAAGTGATTCGAGGATTTTTCCATTTATTGATAAATTAACTTATTTTACATACATATACACTCACACGTGTAATCCCCGAAGGTATAGGCAGAGGTGTAACCGGTACACCAACTTTTCGCCAAATTTCGGTCGCATAATGTTATACGGGGGCGAGCCTATCGCCATACCAGGCACAATTCCAAACTCCGGGCTGATACTGAGTATTTCTAAATAGAAAAACCCAGTATCACTTTACCCGGCTCGAGGATCGAACCCGAGACCTCAGCACAGCAGTCGTAACGCATGCGCAATTACAACTACGCCACCGAGACAGTAAACTTATTTTGTTTGGAATTAATATTATAGACAATGAATGATCTCATAGAATTGAATTAATTACATTGTATTGAATGTAAGCTGCTTCTATCTTTTGCATCTCAATATCCGCTCGCCCAATTTCAACCATCATGGCCGTTTGTCGACACATTTCATCCGACCAGATCGACAGATAAATCGCCCGACCGCGTCCCATTTGAATTCTTTTTTCTCCTGCACCCGTCCCAGGGGTGTGCAAACGCAATTTTCCTTTGCATCCCCGTTGAATTCGCATTGTGGCCAATTTTTTCCGTCTGTCAGACGCCCCATTGATGGGGTATGGGTACCTATGGGGTATGGAACACACGTGTCCGCTGGATGTAATTGGATAATCTGACTGACGTATTGCCCGATGTGTGGGCACGAAGGCGTATATAATGCGCTCTTAATACTTGTTCAAAATCAAACCTTAGATTGGGGTGAGACATCTTTTGTAAAATATATTAATAAAAATAAAATAAAAGAGTATTCTTTTGTATTTCAATTCAAATTTGGAAACATAATCCTTACGCAACAACATATTGCAACTTTGTTACCGTTGAGAATATCATTGAGAGAGAATTTTAATTTATACTTCATCTAAGCTAAGTGTAATTCTTTGACCAAACGCTATGCGAATTATGTGGCTTTTATATTCAACTACCCAGGTATCAATTAGGCATTAGAACTCCTTGAGTAAGGTTTTTATTTACCAGTTTATTTAATAGCAAAATTTCCCTCACGGCTCCACTGCGTGGTTTTCTGGGTTATCAACCCATAAAATATTTATTAATTACTTTGGCTGGAGTCTAAACAAAATAGTGAAACTTTCGTATTATCTTGAATTATGTTGGCATAATAATTCGGGTCTTAAGTGCAGCTATGATAGTCAACAGACATAATATATACAACATGTAACATGATTAATGCACACTCTGAAAGTAGTTTGTTCAGAATAAGCGACTGAATCGATATCAACAATTTTTTAGTGGACGATTTTTTTTTCCCAAAAATTACTAACACTCACGTAAATAATAGTCACCCTTTAATTTAACGTTCAATACAAACGAATTTGTTTAGAACTCGATGCAATAAAGTATTTTCTAAATGCAATAATAAACGAACACTTAAAAAAAACAAATAATTAAAATTACCAACATTATGTCGAAAATTAGTACAACTAATTTCATACCAAACAATATTTATATTCATCGCAGTCTAATTTCAATACATGAATTATGATCGTAATAATATTTTTAAATTGGGGTGTCAGCGGATGTGCGTTATTCCCGTTACACGTAGTATATATCGAGATAAAATATATCGAAAAAATTATCTCGTACGCCTACGCTACACCGACTGGTGTGTTAAATAAAAAAAAGTACGTAGAAACAATACTCACTACAATAATACGGTATTAACAAATGAACACATGTTAAGCCACTGGATGTTCGCGTTAGAAAGTATCGCCCTGACGCCTTTTATGGAGCTTGAAGCGGATGTGTTGCGCAACTCATTGTCTTACACAGTTCACTGGATTCCGTAGCTCAATTATTTACTTACACTCGTATTCATAAACAAGACATTACTTCGTCTCAAGTACTCTCTTCAATAAGTCTATACTTGCCTAATTGATGCTTGAGCATGCTTGTCAAACAATCTTAAGTCAAAAAATTCTTAGTTAATAAAAATTGTTAACTATATAATAGAATCTTTACTTAAGTAATCACTTTTACTCAAGTAAAGTTTTTCTTTATTGGTACGATCGTTACACATAACATTACTTGGGGTAGTCCGAGTTAGACATTAGATTGGTTGGGCAAATATTAGCAACGACATCCACTGCTTGAGTAAAGTAATGATTTATTTAAGTAATTACTTGAGACGAAGTAATGTCTTGCTTATAAATAAGACTGTTACTATTATTGGTGAGAACAAAATAGATTTTAAGAAATTCTTAAGAATTCTATTGACCCAATGGCTATTTAAAATGTATGTTAAATATAACTTAGCCTTAAATCTTTATTGAATTTCTATAAATATTCTTAAATCTGTATATATAAAAGAAGAAACTGACTGACTGACTGACTGATCGATCAACGCACAGCCAAAACGGCTGGAGTTAGACTTGAAATTTTGACAGTAGGTACCTTTTATGACGTAGGCATTCACTAAGGAAGGGTTTTTGGAAATACCACCCTTAAGGAGGTAAAATAGGGGATGATAGTTTGTATGAAAATCCGACATTTTTTAAGTTAAGTTTATGAAAATTAGTTTGGCCTTTTAGTCAAAAATAAAAAATATATATTTCAGGGTTTTTGGAAATTCCACCCCTAAGGGGGTTAAATAGGGTAAGAAAGTTTGTATGAAAATCCTTCATTTTTGAAGTTAAATGCATGAAAATTGGTATTTTGTAGTGTATACTTTTTGTCTCAAACATGACCTCCACGCGGGTGGAGCCGCGAGCAACAGCTAGTAATATATAAACAATCTAAAAAACAGGTAATACCGGGTTGTATGCAAATTGTCTTTAAACTACTAACTATATTCGCGTGTATCCTATACTAAAATAAAATCTATAAAACGAGTCTACTTTTTACAATTACATCTACATTTTTAAGCTTTCTAATAAAAAAAACTAATATAAATAATCCCATTGCGAATAGGAATCAACCATCTTCAATGTCTTACTTTGTGGAGCTCAAACGTTTTAAAAGCCTCTGGCAATCTGCAAGATTACATTTATTTAGGATATGAAACTCGCACTTTAAAGTAGCTGTTTGTGAGACAGTGGTATATTTTCGGCCATCGACTAGACATAATTAGCTACTTCATGACTTACCAATTGAGTGGTTTTCTGCATTTAATTTTGTACATTATTTGATATAAATAAACACACCCAACAGTCACACACATAGTCCTGACCCCACATTAGGTCAAACCTGTATCGTTCAAGAACGAGGGACTACGGTACTACAACGCCCATACCCGAAACAAACATTGCCTATACCACAAAATTTTGGCTCGGTGCGGGAATCGAACCTACGGCCTACCGTTTCTAATATGCAACCGATAACACCACGCAATAGAAACCAATTTGTATAAACATATTATTTTAAATATTGGTATGAACAAAAATAGGTGGGTAATGTGAACATCTCACTATCTCTCTCGCACGGCTGTACCGTAATGGCCATTCTGAAGTCACGACTCATATATCCATCATTTGACAACTGCGCCCTCGACTTAATTTTGAGCGACTTAAAATAAACTACAATAGTTTTAAGTATTGTAGGACATTTATTGATTAATAAAAATATTGTGTTATTATTACCTCACGTAATAAGCATTACTTTGCGGAAGTAAACTTTATTAGTAAGCACTAAAGTTTACTACATAAAGTTTACTTCCGCAAAGCAACTATAGTGCACATTGAACATTTTAGAGCGACCCATACTCATCCATACTAATACTATAAATGCGAAAGTAACTCTGTTTGTTTGTTACCTCTTCACGACTAAACGGCTGAACGGATTGTAATGAAATTTGGTAAGGGAATAGATTATATCCTGGAGAAGGACATAGGCTATCTTTTTTCTCAAAAAACAACCTTGAAAGGGGTCAAATAGGAGTTCAAAATTTGTATGGGAAATCCATAATTCCTAGACTTAGGGATCTGTAAATTCATATTTAGGCTTTTGGTAGGAAATAAAAAAATACGTGTTTCAACGTTTTTGAAAAATAATCCCTAAAAGGGGCAAAGTGGGGTTAAACTTATGGGGTATTCTTTAGATGCAATCTTAAGATTCAGGCACAATACCTGAGAGAAAATCGCTACAGGTGCCTCAGTACAGAAAACAACTCCTTGGATTGTATACTTCTGCTCCCGAATATAACCTCCACGCAGGCGGAGCCGCGAGCAACAGCTAGTATTGTATAAACCACTAAAGCATCCCCAGAACAATTACAACGGAGTTAAATCACTCTTTAGATATTAACTACGCGAGTTGCATCAGATTGGCGCCTACACACGCCTACGCGTGAACTCTATACCTCGATAGTACATGTTATCTTACTAGTACTGATCTATTATATTAACTGTGTTGTTTAAACACTAGGAAGGTCTTTTAGGTCACTGATATCTGATTTCGTTTGTGCATTAGTACAAACCAGGCAATAATTGTCTTTAATGGAATGTGTGGCAGGCCATGCCTCTTTAGAATTATTTTATCCTATTGAGGTAGGTAGATACTATAGATTTTCACTTTGCACGATCCTGATAAACTCTAGCCTCATCTACTTTTATTAATCTCTTCAAGAATTCACAGGGTGTAAAACCCGCTATAGTGGCACACGCAAGTGTGTCGTGTTCCAGTGTATATCCCGTTTTTGTTGTAGGTCTAGTGTTGGGGTACGATGATTGGCCGTTTTGCGGCTTTCTCACACTAGACTCTTGACCGCTTCTTCACCTTCTTGCCCATGGCGTAGTGTGAAGAAGCACGCCCGCATGTTTGTGTTGAGTAGCAGGGGATAGATTGTCCCTCACTCACTGACATGGTGCAGTGAGGTCACTTTGCCGGGATAAAAAAAAGATAACAGTAATAATTAGTACGGACTTTCCAGACGAAAATTATACGTCCAAAACCAACCCAAATGGCATACTCCTCTGACTTTTCTACAGATACGTGTGTATTCAGTGTTAATTATCGCTCAAGGCAAACACCGTGAGGAAACCTGCATACCTGAGAATACTTATTCGAATTTCAAAGGTAAAGTCTACCAACCCGCATTAGGCCAGCGTGGTGGACTATGCTGGGTTGGTAAACACTGTTCCAGTGTTGGGCATCAAGCTGGACTGGTTTTCCTTCACTTTCCAGCAAGCGATATTACGTGTATAATTAACAATATACACGTATATTCAAAAAGTTAATGATGTAAAGGTAAACTATTTGGTTGTTTTCGAACCTGCGACTTTCGTGTCAGTAATCTTTACCATTCCCACCGTTGCTTAGTAACCCCGTATTTATACAAAATCATAAGTATAAAAAATATAATCAAAAATATATTACGCACTTAAAAAAACATTCCTTCATAACAGTACAAAAACCTACGCAAACACGCAATTTTCCATAACAAAAACACTCGCAATCACCGAGTGGCTGCGAGTATTTTCATCTATTAAAAAAGGTAAACTCGAGAGCGGACATAAAACTGCAGTATTTTCAAAGCATAATTGACGGGGCTGACTGTACAAGTTCTAAGTACCGCCCCCCTCTCCGCGCCACTGGCACACCCCTGCCGGTCCCCGCGACGGAGTTCCCCGGGTGTCAAAGGGGGTGAGACAGGCGCGGCGGGGCGGAAGGAAACGGGGTTCATATCGACATACGTTTACTGGTAATATCCGAGCCGCTTTCTTCAAGACGCCCTCTTCTTGCGGAAGGTCTCATAGATTATGTATTACAGACGATTGTTTTGTGATGTCAAAATAATAATTTTCTTTATCATAATACTTGTGTGTCGTGTGACGTGTCATATAATAAATGTTAAAATTAAAAAAACTACTAATTTTCCAATTGTTTTACAACTAGTAATAGGCATAGTCGGAAAAATCTTTTCCAAATTGGCATAATAATGCATGACGAAAACACACAACATATGTGTTAATAAAATCTCTAAGTGTGATTAATATAAGAACAATCATTAGTAACTTTAAAGTTTGATATACTTAATACGCGCTATAATGCAATAAGAAAGTCATCAGATAATTTCCTGCTTTCATTTTCTATAGACTTCTTTCTATACAGATGATAAAATTTATTCTATCTTACAATTAAAATCTTACACAAATGAAAAATATATTTATGATAATTCGCTACCCAAGAATATTAAAGTAGTAATATATCATACCTCTGAGAGACACTCTTCCCGAAGGCACACAGCTCCACCACACCAGTCACTAATCTCCCATTTAAAGTTTTATAGTGGAGAAACATGCAGCCACTTTTACCGTAATATGGGCTTCCAGTTAAATCAAGAGCGATAACAAAACGCTTCTTAAGGTAGTTGGCGATTTGATTCACGATGGCAAGGTATCGTTTACCTCAACAATGTAAAATACTAAAAGATTTTTCATTACTTTAATTTATATATATTAATACTGAGAATTTCTAAATAGTAAACCCCAATATCACATTACCCGACCGGGAATCGAACCCGAGCCACTATGTATGCAGTGTCAAAAATGGGATAATTACTGAAAATTTTCAAAATTTTTGATGACACTTAAATCGGAATTATGTAGGATTTACTCAACCTAAGTGTTGCAATTTATAATTCTATACTAATGGATGATGCACCGGTCCATTTCTGGCTCTGAGTGCAGCGGTTAGAATTTTAATCCAATACAATAGTATTCGACGTCTAGCATTTCTTTTCATTTCAAAAACCCACTATTCGTTTAACACCAGGACGACTTCATTGAATTTCTAACGATAGCTTAGGACTTCATCCACTTCAACTTTCCAATTATATCAGGTTACAAGTGTTGAAAGTGTGCTTTGAATATTTTACTTACTGTACCCCTCTTTTAGAAAGATATATTTAATCTTAGTATGCATATAGCACCGATAGCCTAGTTGGTTGCGTTACAGACTGTCAAGACGAGAGTCGTATGTTCGAAACTCAAATGGCATACACCTCTCACTTTTCTAAAGTTACCACACGTAATTTTTTGACGACCAATGTATGTAAAAGTATGATTCTATCATTTATAAATTATGTTTAAATATCTCGAACGTATTCGTAAAATAAATTACACTACCATCAATTGCCTTTCATTCAAACAGTTGAAGTAGCAACTTTTACAAGCGTTTAAGCAACTTTTGAAAAACTCTAGTTTTAACATTTCAAAAGACCAAAGTAACAGCGACAGAGCAATGGAAATTTAAAGGCAGCCAATCGTCAAAAACGCGAATCGGGAGCGGGGCGCACTTGGCGCACACTTTGTGCAAGTGCAGCCGGCCGGGTCGCCGGTCGCCCGGGAGACGAGCTAGTCCCGGGACCCCGCCGTGTAAACGACCCCTCAAAAACACCCTAGCACCACCATCCATCCGAAACTGAATCATAAAATGAAGCGGTTAGAGTAAAAATTCAAACGCGTTCTTCAATCGAATAGCCACGAACAATTTGTATGCTATGCAACAAGGAATAGGGTCTGCTTTTCGAACGTTAATTCTGTTATTGGAATGCGTTGCGGTCACACGAAATTGCATCTTAAAACGTCGTGATAGGGTGTGAATTTGTGTGGCGAAATGGGCAATAGGGAGAAGGACCCCTCATTCATAATCACGGGGACGTCGAACGCTCAGGTGGTTCGGTTGCCAGATTTATGGTGAGGTACGACAGTTCCGTATAATCTGCAATGTTTGTGATGTGGGTGTATTGTTTTATTATAGTCATTAATAATGGCTGTAATTTAAGTCGAAGGTCGCGAACTGACATTTTTCGCTTTGTCCCGTTAGCTGATACCGGCCATCAATTTCGCTTCGCCTGGGACACATTGTTACACCCTTAGATAAGTAAATTGACTTGTGATACTGATTTTTTGGGTGATTAAACCTGAATGTGAAGACTTGATTGAATGATATGTTAGCAACATCAACAAAACTATGCAAAATGGATATTTAAAAGACACAAATACAATATTTATAATTTATTGATTGATTTACACGACACTGTTACACATCTCAGTGCTTATTATCAATACACACGCATGTCAGGATTCACTTTAAGGCTTCTCTTTATAATTAATCTACCAGCATTACCCTTTTAAACTGAACAACGCCATTGAACTGATTACCATTATAATTACCATTTACAGTTACTACACCGAACCACGAATATACTGGCTATCGTCTCGTCTTCCACTCAACTAAACTGAACTGAACCCACTGAACACCGGAGCGCGGAAGGCACTCTGTTTTATATTAAACATTTACTACTCCCACTTTGGTTGTCATTATTAACTACCCCCAACTAGTCTCCTAAATACCTCAGTTATACCTTCGGTATTTCTAATAATAGTAAATACGCTAATACGGCCTCTCCTGACATGTGATCGTCCCGAGCACACTTTCTTTTAACAGACAGCACCCAAAAATCCCGTTCACCAGCTGACTCAAGCTTCTCATCGATATTCACCATTCTCCATTGAGCATTCACCTCTCAGATTTTTTTTTATTATTCATCTAAATCTGGGAACAGATTATTCATTAGTCACGCCGATTTTTTTACACAACACTCGGCCTATCCTGCATTTGTAACTATTGTCAATTTATAGAACTCTTTTAGACTTTCCTTTGATCCTAGGAAATCCTAGAGAACCATAAATGGACTTCCTTTTTGAACTAGATGGTCACAATCCGGGAGTAAACTAACAAAAACTCGCACAATAGTCCGTTCATTCCCAATTTTTTTGCCCTAGTGCCTGTTACAGTCACTCCTTTAGACTTAGGATGACCCTGTGTCAGCTCACTTGCTTAAATCTGGGTAGAACATTTTTCATCTAGTTTTAATACTTGACCATCCAGTTAACAAAAATACAACTCAAAAGTTTAGTTTTCTGCATCTCAAGTGATTTTAAAAATCTAAAGTATATTTCACAATGTCAATGAGCTATTAAATATTACACTCGTCTTCAATATAATACCACCTTGTTGCTTTATAAACACATGTTATCAAACTCAACACTCAATGATTCTAAAAATCAAAAATATTTTCCCACAACGAGCTATTTAATATAACACTCGTTTCTATTATACTATCACCTTGTTGCCTTATCAACACAGGTTATAAAACGTAACTCTCAATGATTTTAAAAATCAAAGATATTTTCCTACAATTAACGAGCTCTATTATACTATCACCTTGTTGCCTTATCAACACAGGTTATCAAACGTAACTCTCAAATGATTTTAAAAATCGTAAGATATTTTCCCAAAACTCACAAGCTATTAAATGTTACACTGGGCCTTTTTTAATATATCACCTTGCTGCCTTACCAACACAGGTTCTCAAACATAAATCTCAAATGATTTTAACAAACCTTTATTTGTCTAAAACTCAACGGGCTATTTAAATATTACACTAGTTTTTAATATACGACCACCTTATTGCCTTTATCAACACAGGTTATGAAACAGAACACTCGAATGATTTTTAAAAATCAAAGATTATTTTGTCCAACTTAATGAGCTATTTAATATACCTCATTTCCAATATAAATATCACATTGTTACTTTATCAACACACGTTATCAAAAACAACTCACACGATTTTTAAAAAATCAAATATACTTTGTCAAATTCAATGAGCTTTATATTGCTCATTTTTATACTATCACAACGTTACTTTATTATATTACTCTTTTTATAATATCAGAACATTACTTTATCACCACATTTTATCGAAACGAACTCAAATGATTTTAATAATCACAGATATTTTTTTTGTTAAACACAATAAGCTATTTATGCATTACTCTTTTTTTATAATATCAGAACATTACTTTATTACCACATTTTATCGAAACGAACTCAAATGATTTTAATAATCACATATTTTTGTCAAACACAATGAGCTGTTATATACTACTCACTGTAATAATATCACAATGTTACCTTACCAGAGAACAGGTCATCAAGCACAATTCTTACCAAATTATTCGTTACCTCAACCGTCAATTTTACTCCACGGTTTTATATTTTCCGTCGTAAGGTCTAATGCACTTTCACTACATTTCACGACTCTAATTTCGCGTTCTTTTTATGACAACACGTTGCTTTAGTATAACAACGTTTACAACACAATTGTAACCAATTCAATTTTATCGCGTTTACTAATATTCACACTGTGGGTATTTTTTTTTTAATTACAAATTAAGAAGCCAATGATAAGACAGTGGAGCCAATCCCACTTCTGATGTTAGCAACATCAACAAAACTATGCAAAATGGATATTTAAAAGACACAAATACAATATTTATAATTTATTGATTGATTTACACGACACTGTTACACATCTCAGTGCTTATTATCAATACACACGCATGTCAGGATTCACTTTAAGGCTTCTCTTTATAATTAATCTACCAGCATTACCCTTTTAAACTGAACAACGCCATTGAACTGATTACCATTATAATTACCATTTACAGTTACTACACCGAACCACGAATATACTGGCTATCGTCTCGTCTTCCACTCAACTAAACTGAACTGAACCCACTGAACACCGGAGCGCGGAAGGCACACTGTTTTATATTAAACATTTACTACTCCCACTTTGGTTGTCATTATTAACTACCCCCAACTAGTCTCCTAAATACCTCAGTTATACCTTCGGTATTTCTAATAATAGTAAATACGCTAATAGATATCTATATTTTCCTTCGAAATATAAGCTCGAGGTTTAACTAGGTGTTAATAATTATAAAATCACCTATATCTCATTTCTGTCTTACTCTGATAGCAAAGGCCAACGAAAATTATTGATTTATTTTTGACAGACAGATATTAGTGTCCGGGGTCTGGGTGTTGTGAGACCGTGCGTCTCTTTTTTTTTAGTGCCTTGATAGGCATATTAGCAGACGGGCCACCTGATGGTAAGTAGTCACCGCCGCCCATAGACTTCTGCAATGCCAGGGCACAGCAAAGCCGCTGCCTACCGTTTCGTTTTCTCTCTAGGTCCCTGATACCCACAACACAAGACTCGTATCTTAGTGTGGGGTCGGGGCTATGTGTGTGACTGTTGGGTGTTATTTATTTATTACATTTACGCGAATATGACATATTTACACATTGGTAACTATATTTATTAATAATAATAAAATACACCGAACAGTTACACACATAGTTCTGACCCCACACTAGGTAAAACCTGTATCGTGGGTATCAAGAACTACGATGGACTACGGTCCCACAACACCCAGACCCGAGGCAAATGTCTGTCTGTCACACAAACATTTATCTCGGTGCGGGAATCGAACCATCACATCATGGGACGTTAATAAGCTCGGCGTAATGTGGTTACACTTCTGCCCACCCCTTTGGAGATTACAGGCGTGAGTATATACAACCTAAAAGGCGCTGTCGTATATGCTAAGTAAATATAATCTTTGTTTTGTTGCGAAGGGCTCTCGTCGGGAAAAACACTTGCTATTTAATAACGTTAGCATTTCATTACTCTCGAGTGAGTGGCGTATTGAAAAACTTCAGAAATGTTGCTTATTTTGATATTTCAATAATATTGCGCCTTGTTTAAAACTTTTATTAATTTTATACAAATTCTTCGATAAGGAAATATGAAATATATTTAATCGATCTGATTTTGTAGAATACCAGTTTCTTAAACCCACGCTTGTATCCCAAAATGAGTAGGCAGGGGAGCGACAATTGCACACAAAGTTCATCGAGCTTATATCCGTCCCATGATGTAATTTTTAGATATCATGTCACTATATCGGCATAACGATTTCGGACATCTCATATGTGTTAAAATCGAAATCTGCAAATGAAAGAGCAATTTGCTCTAGCATTCGTACATTATATGTTGAGACATTTAAATGGCAATCAATATTTAATTTTTTTTCATTCATTTATGATTGTGTTATTATTCCCTCAGCCTTCTGTAAGATAAAATAAATAAATATTTTTATTCAAGATCCATCTTCCCTATTCTAAATACTTTACATGGCGTAGCGGGCGAGTAGCCGGCTGTGAAACGGTGGGCCGTGGGTTCGATTCCCGCACCGAGACAAATTTGTGTGACAAGACAGATATTTGTTTCGGATCTGGGTGTTGTGGGACCTTAATCCCTCGTAGTTCTTGATACCCACGATACAGATTTTACCTAGTGTGGGTCAGAATTACATGGGTGACTGTTGGGCGTATATTATTATTATATTACATATTCAACCATATACCCACGTTTGTTTTAGTATTACAGATGTTCATTAGCGGTGAAAATCCCTTATCTCGTATGCCAGCTTTTAATATAACAGATTATTACTTTTTAAATAAAAATTAAACCGCCTTCAAAAAAACCCAGACACAACTAAAAAGCAAAAAATAATTTGTTACATTTAAATCAATTAGTTATATGCAATTTAAATCAATTATTTTTGGAGTCGGTGCCGGTGTTGTTTTCTTTACTTTTAGATTTATAAAAACCAAGTCTGGATCTATTTTATATTTTTTTGTATGCCTGATTATTCTGTTTTTTCCATGTTTTGGCTGGCACCGACTCCAAATAATTGATTTAAATTGCATATAACTAATTGATTTAAATGTAACAAATTATTTTTTGCTTTTTAGTTGTGTCTGGGTTTTTTTGAAGGCGGTTTAATTTTTATTTAAAAAGTAATAATTTATTTTTTGCTTTTTAGTGGTAAATTATATAAAATTGGTTAAAAGCTGCTGAAGATATTAGAATTTACGTGTATTTTAATTTTATCACCCCCCTCCCTCACCCCCACCCCTTTTACCCTCTCTCACTGAAACTTAACTTTTATAATGAACGTAATGCAAAAAGAACCACTGGAATACTACTTAATTTTAAGGAGTTACCCTCTCCAGCTCCGAAGATATTCATCAGATCTTCACCATATTTTTATGGGACCAAATGACAAGCACCAGCTTTCAATCAAAGAAAGAATGGTCGAAATCGGTTCACACAGTACAGAGAAACGAGGTAACAAACATAAAAAAAAAAAAAGCAACATACAGTCGAATTGAGAACCTCCTCCTTTTTTTGAAGTCGGTTAAAAAGACAGACAAAACCTAATTCATATTACTTTCACAAAATGAAGACGGTTTACAGACTTGCCTCAACCGAGGCAAATAAAACGCTAAATTATAATATAAAATCTTCCATACTTCACCGCGCGACCTAACAACGCGTTCAGTATCTTTAAAACGCAATTTCAACATCATACAACACAAACCACTTATCCACAACATAACAAAGTACTTACGCAAGCAATCTCGTTACAGTAGGCTCACTTACCTGAAAACAAAAAGAGAGACTTAATAAAGGCGCTTTATAATGCGACGGGCTCAGGGCGGCCTTTCGTATTCAAATTCTACTTCGGACACAAGATCGCAGCGGTTTCGGATAAGCGAAACGTCTGAGTTAATGAAGCAATCAACCTTTTGTGAGGATTTTATTTATTACTAGGTTTCACTTCGTTTTGCCCCGTCAGTGTTTCAGGATTATTAGTTTTAGCCTAGTATATAAAGGGACGCTATGTCTGTCGATAGAATTATGCTTAAGTATTTGGTTATTGTACACCGTATGACTGCCTGCGTTGTAATTGCGCATGCATTACGATTGCTGTGCTATCTCAGGTTCGATCCGAGAGTCGGGTAGAGCGATATTGGGTTTTTCTATCTAGAAATTCTCAGTATCAGTCCGGAGTCTGGAATTGTGTCCGGTATGACGATAGGCTCGCCCCCTATCACAGTATAGGACCGAAATTCGGCGAATAGTGGGTGTACTAGTGTACACCTCTGCCTACCCGTTCGGGGATTACTGGCGTGAATGTACATGTATGTATGTATGTACTGGCTGACCCCAGAAACGACTTGTCAGAGAGAACCAGTGGTAGATTATTCACCATTGATTGCTACTTATTCAGATACAAATATGTAGATATAAGGTAGGTACATATAAAGGGCAGATTTTATAATACCAGCCCTACGTTAAACATTGTCCCACTTTTGGGCCTCCTACTGGTGAGGGGGGTTAAGCCTTAGTCCACCACTCTATCCCAATATTGGTTGATAGACTTCACAAATCTTTGAAATTCTTATGAGAGTTCTCAGGTACGTCGGTTTCCTCATTATGTTTTCCTTCAAAGTCAAAGCAAGCAATCATTAACAATGAATACAAACGTAACTTTATAAAAGTCAGCAGCATTTGAGCTGGTTTCGAACCAGCAACTTACGTCTCGACAGTACGTACCCCTCCTACTAGGCTATAGCTGCTTATTCTAAACTAGATATAAATTTCATCATTTCATTTATAAATTCACTGGAATTTTGCTTGGTAAGCTAGTGAAACATTTAATATTATTGCTGATGGTAGGATATTCATATCCGCCCGGATAGCGACCACCGTACACAGGGTGTAAAACCCGCCACAGTGGCACACGCAAGTGTGTCGCGTTCAGAGATCAGCCAGTGTACATCCGGTTTTTGTCGGGGGTTGGAGCTGGGGTACGATTTTTGGCCATTTTGCGGCCTTCTAAGAACTCTGACACTAGACCCTCGACTGCTTTTTCACCTTCTTGCCCTCGGCGTAGTGTGGAGAAGTAGGTCGGCATGATTGTCTTGAGTAGCGGGGGATAGTCTGTCGCTCGCTACATAACACTCTAATTGGACGCCACTGCGCTTACCTTCACGTGAAGTGTGGTCACATTGCCGTGCTAGGATGAAAAAAAACTGGTCAGTCATTTCAACGTAATTGCATAAAAATCGCCCAGCGTGCCTAAAGAAGTTTTCACTTCAACATTTAGGCACTAAGGGTAAAATAGCAAACTCCTATTTTTATCTCCCACACACTCACGGCCCTCAATCAACAACGCACAAATACTTTAACCGTAACAAACAGTCATAAAACAATGACACGCGCCCCGGGGACCATAAAGTGTGGTCCCATTTGCGTATTACACACTCATTACCGGTATTACCAACGAGACGTGCCCCAATTCAGGTTTTGTTTAAATTAAAGTGAAGAGGGGAATAGAGAGTAACCTGAATCAGCATAAAAATGTTGAAAATCAATTAGGCGATTAAGTAACAAAGATGGAAAATAGGGTATATCGAACCAGAGAAAATTGTGAATAACCTACATATTAACAAAATAATATATGCCCTTTTTAAAGAATATTGCGCGCGCAGCAATGATATGGCATAGTTAAAGTTTTATCGAGAAGGAGCACTAAGAGCCAACATTTATTTATTTATACATATATGTGTTACAAATGCATTCAATTAATACAAAACATTAAATTTAAACGATCACACTGTCAATATTAAACACATGTAGTGTGGTTAAACAATCGCATAGAATAAATTGTGATAATGCTGAATCTTAAGGTAAATTTTGTTAAGACAATATTACTACGCCGGCTTATTGGAATCAGAATTCAGAGGTCTGAGAAGTAAGAAAGATTTTTTTTATTTGGCCATAATCTCCACAGAGAAGAGACACACAAAAATGGATATTCCACTGCTCCGCTTCACTCTGCCTTAGTGAAACTGTATTAGCTGTGTGGGGCAATAATAAGCAAAAGTTTTTTTTACTGTCTGGTAAGGCAGACGAGCAGACAGGCCACCTGATGGTAAGTACTCACCGCCGCCATAGACTTCTGTAATGCCAGGACACAGCAAAGCCGCTGCCTACCGTTCAAGCAAGCTTCTGCATTTCTACGCATCCCATGTATCTTTACGGACGGATCTAGCTTCTTCTTAAAGTAATTTTGTTCCTCATAAAAAGTTAATGACATTCCAGTATTACGGCCGGCAACAAGTAGCATAAAACGCGTAATTACTTTCGAAATGACAATTCGCCGCTTGGGTGGAAATTAAAAAAGTTGGATGATTATCGAGTTTGTGACGAATTCGCGCTTAGGAGGCGGCGTTGATTACGTAATAATACAATGGCGCTTTGTACTCCAGTTATTGAGACCAGTCGTGAAATAAAAGTGTCAAAGTCAGGCAGTTAAGTCATAAAGGGGTGTCTACTGCCCCGGCCTGAATTAAAAATAAATTTACCGCAGGATCAAGCTGTGGAACTGTTCAGCAACTATAATTCCTTTAAGCATAGTGTGAAGAAGATACTCAGCATGATTGTGTTGAGTAGCGAGGTTATAGTTGTCACACGCTACTATAATTGGACGGCACTGCGCCTACCATAAGGAGCAGTGTGGTCACTTTGCCGTGCCATGGTAAAGATAATTTCTACGTCATGATAATTAGCTTCATCAAGTCATTATCTCATAGAAAGACGTAAAATAGCAGCTTATTGATACATTTCATAAGATAATCTATACTAATATTATAAAGAGGAAAGATTTGTATGTATGTTTGTAACGAATTGGCTCAAAAAGTAAAGGACCGATTTTAAAAATTCTTTCACCATTTGAATGCTACATTATCACTGATTAATATAGGCTATTTTAATATTAAGAAAAAATAAGGATCCCTACTAAAACTACAATAATGTTACCCAAGGTGTAAAAAAACTGTGTGAAAATAACCTCCACGCGGGTGGAGCCGCGAGCAACAGCTAGTATTTCATATACGATGTTAATGAGATTTCGACAAGTCAATCCGCCTTCCTTCTTAAGGCCGGCAACGCACCATAATTTTTGTGGAATTGTGGATATGGGAACATACTGTATAAATACTTTTTGTTTACTGTTATGCATATTTCTTATATTTTTCTGATTAATCAGTTGACGTTTTGTAAAATATTTTCTTCTTTTTTCCGTTCTACGGTTTTTATGTTTATTTGCATTCTACATGTGAGGGAATTAAATATGTGTTCCACGAACAATGTATTATACCTTTTTTCCCCCACATGGATATTCATATGCTGTGGAGATCAGTTTTTTTTTTTTTTTTTTATTTTTTTTTTTTTTAATTCTGGCGCGGCAAAGTGACCACACTGCACCTGATGGTAAGCGCAGTGCCGTCCAGATAGAGTATCAAGTAGCGAGAGACAGTCTATCCCCCGCTACTCAACACAATCATGCCGGCCTGCTGTTTAGCTTCTTCACATTACGCCTAAAGGACCCAGGATCATAGGAAGGAGGGAACACGGTAGCTGGCAAACTGTTCCACAGCTTGATGGTGCGGCAAAAATACGAGTTTGCGAACCTCTTGGTTCGGGCCGGGGTAGTAGACACCACGAAGCTGTGGCTCCGCAAGCCAGTACGCGTGGTTCTGGTATGGAAGGGAGAGGATGGGATAAGATCAAACAATTCTTCAGAGCATTCGCCATGATACAGACGGTAGAACACGCTAAGCGAGGAAATATCCCTACGCAGCTGTAGCGGCTCCAGGCTGTTACTCACGTCTGCATCATTCACAATGCGGATGGCCCGCCGCTGCAACCCATCCAAGGCATCGAGAAGGTACCTTGCGGAACCGTCCCAGAGGTGCGAGCAGTATTCCATTCCCGGCCGCACCTGCGCTTTATATAAGCGGTAGAGCTGACCAGGCGTGAAAAACCGCCGCACCCTGTTCAGGATTCCGACCCTGCGTGAAGTGGCGGATATTACGCCCTCGATGTGACTCCTTGGATTAAGATCGCAGCGGATATCCATACCTAGGACACTAAGGTCATTCCGCATTGCGAGTGGAACACCCTGAAGAACGGGGATTGGAGAAAACGGAGACTTCTTGCACGAGAACGCGCACACCTGGGTTTTCTTGGCATTAAACTCAACCCGATTCCTGGTACCCCATGATGAGATGAGATCCAAGGTCTGGTTGAGCTCAACGACAAGATCCTCTCGTCTCCTCTCAGTATCCGCCCGGCAACCAGGAGGCTTGCTGCTATAACGCCCATGAACCGTGCTGTCGTCTGCATAGCAATGAATGTTGCCAAGCGACAACATATCATTGATATGCAGAAGAAACAAGGTGGGCGAAATCACAGAACCTTGTGGTACTCCGGCATTTACTGACATGAGCTGCGAAGCGTGTCCATCAACGAGGACACGCATTCTACGCTCATGCAGAAAGCCGGAAATCCACTTGCACAGGTTGTCGGGCAGACCGTATGCCGGGAGCTTGGAGAGAAGGCCACGATGCCAGACCCTATCAAACGCCTTGGCTATGTCGAGACTCACAGCCAGAGCCTCGCCATGCTTGTCAATCGCCTCCCCCCAGTGATGTAATACGAACGCTAGAAGATCACCCGTTGATCGGTTATGACGGAAACCGTATTGGCGGTCATTGATCAACGAGTGATCCTCTAGGTAGCGAACTAATTGGCTGTTTATCAGTCGCTCCATGACTTTACACATCACTGAGGTTATGGCGATTGGGCGATAATTGTTAGGGTCTGACCTATCACCCTTTTTGGGGATCGGCTGCACATTAGCCTCCCTCCAAGATTCAGGCACAATACCTGAGAGGTAGGACGATCGGTATAGGCGCGTCAGTACAGGAGACAACTCCGCTGCACACTTTTTAAGTACAAGCGCTGGGATACCATCAGGACCACTAGCCTTCCGGACGTCGAGAGACTGCAGCTCACGCCGCACATCACAATGCCTGATACGGATATCAGGCATTGTGTGACCGCAACCGGGCAGCGTAGTTGGTAAATGAGCATTGCAGTCCTCGAGTCTCGAATTAGCCGCGAAGAGGTTTGCCAGTAAATCGGCCTTCTCCTGCGAGCTATGGGCTAGTGTTCCATTTCGATATCTCAGCGGTGGCAGCGAAGGGCGACAGAAATTAGATTGGACGGCCTTAGCCAAGCTCCAATAAGCACGACTGCTTGTTGGGTTATCGGCCAAAGCACATCCAATCTTGGAGACGCGCTGGGCATCCGCTTTAACATACGCCCTCTTGCAGACCTTGGCAGCACGGTTATAGGCTGCTTTGAGTGACTTGAGGTTGGGATCCTTCGTAGCGCGACCCCCGATCCAAGCACGATACGCCGCCTGTTTCTTGCCAACAGCATCGGCGCATGCACGATTGAACCAGGAGCGTCCTCGGCCCTTGCCTGCGATCTCAGAGGAAGGAATGTAATATTCCATTCCTATTCTGATCTCGCAAGCAATGGCGTCAGCACTCGCTGAAGGATCCTTTCCATCAAAGCAGCGCTGCTGCCAAGGGATGGATGCGAAGTAATCCCGCATACCATCCCAATCACTTACCATCAGATAGACTCTTTTGAACATTTTCCAGCTTCTATTGTAAAAAGCAATGTTTTTTTATGTATTATATCTAGTATCAAATCATCCTTCGTTTCACTGCAACACCAATACACCTATAACACTGACAAGGATGCTAACTGAGTAATTAAGAATATCCGAAATAGAACAAAGCCAACATTTGTTGATCACGCAAGTATTCTTCTCGGCGCGGGGATCAAACGTGATCATTTTACAGCTAGTCCCTCACTGTACCACATATACCATAAGTTCTATCTCTTTTTATCATCAGGTCTAATAGCTCTGCAGAAATAACTTTATCACCCAAAATAAAAATCTCCATAGTTATAATCTTTCATTCCAACCGCTTCTAACGTAATACACATTTCTTCCCAAACTTTCTTATTACCTTCGAGGGTCATTGAGATAAAAACCCATTTAACTTGACGACCACCTATTGCGAAAAGTCCAGTACTTAAATAATGTTTTCGTGGAAATCTAATAGCGCAGTCTTAGCCCTCCACGATACTATTATACATCAATTTGGACGCATTCCCGGGTCTCTTGGCTCCCCGGTCCCGGACCCCGGGATTGGCGACAGGCTGACCAATTACACTCATTTGTTACAACGTCCGAAGGGGCTGTATCGTAGCTACACACTCCAGTAAGTTTCGAACTATGTCCATGGGTAATTTGTGACTTGTGTTTTTTGTTTGTAGAAATATATTTTTCCGGAAGATTGATGAACAGTTGTTTGTAAAGATTTGTAGATTCAAAAATTTTGCATCGAAGGCCAACTCTCGGTTAATTGATACTGCGACTGAATATTGCCGAACTGAGATGAGATTATTAACTAAAAATTGGTATTCGTGTGTACATCGTTTAATTTATCTGCTATCAACTATCGAGCTACATACATATACATATACATATACTCTCACGCCTGTTATCCCCAAAGGGGTAGGCAGAGGTGTAACCAGTACACCCACTTTTCGCCAAATTTCGGTCCCATAATGTGATAGGGGGCGAGCCTATCGCCACACCGGGCACCATTCCAGACTCAGGGTTAATACTGAGTATTTCTAGGTAGAAAAACCCAATATCACTTTACCCGACCCGGGGATCGAACCCGAAACCTCAGCACAGCAGTCGTAACGCATGCGCAATTACAACTGCGCCACCGAGGCAGTCGAGCTAACTCGAACTATCGAGCTATTTTCAATATAATGCCCAGTGCACCAATTTAAACCTACTTGACGCATAGCTTAGATATTTTGAACTAGCTGTTGCTCGCGGCTCCGCCCACGTGGAGGTCATTTTTGGGAGAAAAAGTATACAATACAAAATACAAATTTTCATGCGTTTAACTTAAAAATGACGGATTTTCATACAAACTTTCATCCCCTATTTTACCCCTTTAGGGGTGGTATTTCCAAAAACCCTTCCTTAGTGGATGCCTACGTCATAAAAGGTACCTACTGTCAAAATTTCAAGTCTCTAACCCCAGCCGTTTAGGCTGGGTGTTGATCGATCAGTCAGTCAGTCAGTCAGTTTCTTATTTTATATATACAGATTAGGAGAGTTGTCCTTCAAACTATTTCATCTTAAAGTCTCCGTATTAATCTGGTTTATTGCCATTTGTATTTCAGATTTCGATTCAGATAATCACACATATTATTTACGTATATAAATGTTGCTATATTTGTTTTGAACAAATATGTTCAAAATAAATGCAATTCAAACACCACGTTTCACGACTAGCATAGTCTCAAGAACTAATCCTGCAAACGATGTTGAGAAAAAGGTTCAACAACAGTTAATATTAACCAAGCGCAGTGCTTACAGAAACTTCTTTCAAAGCATTTCAAACGCACAGACGAAACACAAAACGGTACCCTATGAAAGGATTTAATTAGAAAAGGTAACTAAGGGGTCCAATTAATTTTTAAACAGTAGGAAACTGCCTCTGTTTTCTACAGAAACAACCTTTTGTAAGAATGCTACTGTTGGCTTTAATTCTGATGATGTCTTTGTGATTGTAGATTATGCGTTTGAGAAACAAAGGTTCGTTAAAAAAGACAAAATACGCAACGTTGTTGTAATTTGGTATAAAATATTATTCGTAGAAACAATGCAACATTAGGGTCGGCAACGCGCATGTGATGCTCCTGGTGTTGCAAGCGTCTATAGGCTACGGTAACCGCTTACCATCAGGCGGGCCGTGAGCTTGTTTGCCACCATCGTGGTATAAAGTGAAATTTAAGTTGTACTTAATGACCTTAAGGATAAGCGAGTTGAAAAAGCAGCTGCACCGGAGGTTTTAGACACCTGAGATTAACGGTGGAACAATTTTTACCTCGTTGACTAGACTTTTTTAGAATATCGGGTATATAATACACCCAAATAGATACACCCAACAGTCATTCCCATAGTTGTGAGCCCACTAGGTAAAACCTGTATCGTGGATATCAAGAAGTAAGAGAGACTATGGTCCCACAACACCCAGACCTGAAATATCTATCTGTCACACAAATATTTGGCTCGGTGCGGGAATCGAACCCACGGCCTCTCGTTTCACCGGCTACTTGCCCGCTACGACACGGAGGCTGTCATAATATACTAGTCAGTAACTTTAAAGATAATACGCATTAAAACGGGTATCAGGATTTGTTTTTCTAAGCGATTAACATGACATGAAAAATAATGTAATGAAGCTAAATTTTACATACATTTTCAGGCCACCAGATTATCAGTATTTTTTTGGTAAACTTTTTTTGCGATATGCCCAAACATAACATAAAATGGATAGTCTCCAGAAGCAAAGAGTAACAAACTAAATACAATTTTATTCGTGCAAATAATCTCCTCCTCATCCTTTATCAAATATGCAACTGAAGAGACCAAAATGAAAAATCACTTCCAATTTCAAACATCCTTTTATTTTTATTTTTTTTATCCTGACACGGCAAAGTGACCACACTGCACCTGACGGCAAGTGCAGTGCCGTCCAGTTACTATAGTTAGAGATAATCTATCCCTGGCTACTCAACACATTCATGCCGGCCTGCTGTGTATCTTCTTCACACTACGCCTAAAGGACCCAGGATCATAGGAAAGAGGGATCCTTAAAACCCTCAAACGAAATTTCAATACAAAAAATATTACGTGAAGAATTATTTAGAAAAAAATGTTATCCAGATTAATAATAATTAAACGACAATTAAAAGTCACAGATACAGCCCCGACCAAGTAAGATAAAATACATTCCAGTGCGGGAATCGAACCCGTAGCCTCTCACAGCGAACTGCGCCACAAAACAAATAATCTTCAGCTTTTTAACACCGATCGTATTCTAATCCCGCCGTATCAGGTATAGCGACTGATGGGCCATTGTGAGTCGACTCACGTGCCGACCTTATGGCCCCACCGCATGGCAGTATATGAACGAACGCATCTGTTTTTAAGACGTCGTTACCAGACACATTGAGGCATTATGCGGAAAGAATAATATGGGAAATGGATTTTTTCCTATTAAATTTTTCGTGGCTAATTTTCCAAGGCTAGGTTACTTAGCGAGATCGGTTCCAATATTAAATACACAGATTTCTTACATTACAAAATTAGAGAGAAGGCAGAATAAGGTATTACTTGAGTCAATCAAATGAAGATAAAGACTTAAAAGTCTTAAGTAAGAAATTAATGTTATTTTAAATCGATTTCAAAAATAGTAGTAGTAAACGGCATCTGATCAATAAATTTAATATTTTGAAAGATTATATTTAGTTACCAAAAATAAAATATGATGATTTATAGGGTCATTTTTGTAAACTGGTTAGTAAATATTTAAAGTTCGGTTTATTTGACATTCTAGTAATTGTTGATGTTATTTTATTAAGCAATTTTGTGCCGCCTTTAAATACAACTATTGAATGAAAATTCCAAAACAGAAACCCAATCGCGACACCGATTACCGATTAGATTTTAATCAAAATGCCAATCTAAAATGGATAAAAGAAGTTTATTGAATCAATAACTCCCATTCACACAGTACCCGGATCAAATCCACAATTTCGCTAACCAAAAACAAAGTACCTGATGTAAGCCTAATTAAAACGACACCAGAACCGCATAATCCCCGACCATCGCCGACGAGCGACGAAAAATCCCGAACAAACTCCGTTCATAATTAAAAAACAACACAAAAACAAACACACTCAATAGAATACACGTGTTGAAGAATTACCCGTAATGCCGGCTGAAAGAAAATAATTTACTTTTCGCATGGGGTGATGAAAAAACGGTGAAAAAAAACACACACAAAAGTGGCGCTCGGTGTGTTTTGTCACGCGGTAATCAAACGTCACGTGATGGCAGGCGTGGGAGGGTGTTGGAGAGGGGTGCGACGCTCGGGGGGAGGGGAGCCTAATCCACCCCTGAACGCAAACACTCGCTTCATCCACCTACCCATTGGATTAAGTATGGATTGTCGTGCACATACTTTCATAAAATATTTATGGCAACAGAAATAATTTAAATTAAACAGATCGGGATTCAAACCTGAGAAGATCGACTATATAAAAATCAGTGTATGTGTGTATGTATGGACTAAACGGCTCGAGCGATTTCGATGAAATTTTGAAGCAATCTTCAGATAAGCAGATTTTTTTTTTATTCTGGCACGGCAAAGTGTACAGTGCAGTGTGCACCTGATGGTAAGCGCAGTGCCATCCAATTAGAGTATCAAGTTTAACAATTTATCCCCCGCTACTCAACACAATCATGCCGGCTTGCTGTGTAGCTTCTTCACACTACGCCTAAAGGACCCAGGATCATAGGAAGGAGGGAACACGGAAGTTGGCATACTGTTCCATTCATTCCAATAATTCAACAGACTTATTGGTAATTTTATGTAATATTTTCTTGGGCAGGAGTAATTTTTGTTTCGGTTCAACGGCATAGCGTCACTCATTTACTCCACACACTCAACGCGGACGAAGCCGCAGGCAAATATTAGTATATATAGATTAAATTAACAATCTCACTCAAAAGATATTAGAAAGTAGAAAATAATGGTATTCTCAAGTTTAACGCAACATAATATTCAAGAAGCTTGATAAATTATGGAGAGTCATAAACGTAATGGAAATTAACAAGAGAATACTCTGTATCTACTTGTAACCATACTACATCTGATAAGCTGCAGATATTATGCAATGAGGTCACATTTCCACACCATCAATAACATATAACCCTGGGCCCTTTCAAAGTTTTTTTTTTTTATCCTATCAAGGCAAAGTGACCGCACTTCACCTGATGGTAAGCGCAGTACGGTCCAATTAGAGTATCGAGTAGCGAGAGACGATCTATCCCCCGCTACTCTACACAATCATGCCGGCCTGCTCCTTCACACTACGCCATGGGCAAGAAGGTGAAGAAGCGGTCGAGGGTCTATTTTCAGAGTACTCAGAAGGCCGCAAAATGGCCAACATTGTACCCCAACTCTAGACCCCCAAAAAACCGGATGTACACTGGCTGATCCCGGAACGCGACACACTTGCGTGTGCCACTATGGCGGGTTTTTCACCCTGTGTACGGTGGTCGCTATCCGGGCGGATATGAATATCCTACCACCAGCATATGTACCACCAGTATGAAGAGGCTAGCTACTCAGCAAACTGGCATGATTGCGTCGAATAGTGAGGGATACTTGTTGCTACTGTATAATCTTCAGATGTAATGTGGTCACATTGCCGAGGCAGGATAAAAAAAATATAATAAAATATTGTGTCATGTATGAAACTTTTAAATAAAAATTTACCAATAACTAACGCATGAAATAAACCAACAAAAAATCCACCGAAATATATCCTCTATGTGGATGTTAAATCCCCCCGTTCAACCGGTAACCCCAACAAGACCGAGTCTTCGACTAGGTGTTTGTATTGCATTAAACATTCTTTGTCGGAAATAATGAATGAGGAACGCAAAACTTTATCCGCCGAGCGAATATTAACCAATGTTGGTCTTTGCCGATGCCGGTTTTTAGGGTTCCGTCAATCCGTTATCAGACCTGTTATTCCGACATTCTATTAGACACGTGCCTTCTCTACTAAAGAGAATGGTAAGGCCTTTCTCCACTAGCCTAAAATATACTTATTTTCTCTAGATATTCCCTTCTCTGTTAGATAAAGTGATATATATACAAATAATTGAAGTGTCTATTTGTAATATCAAAATAACAGTTTTTGACTAAATGCATGTGCACGAAAATGAAGAAAAGTATGTACGGTATTTTAATAAGAAAATATATTAAATTCATCAGTGTTTAGTGCAGGCAAAAAGGTTATTTAAAATCATTAAATTTTCATTTTACACTATCCGATTGGAATAAACTCTACAACGTGTGATCTGCAGTCTTTAACATCATTTTTGATAAATCATAGGTATATTTTATGAAGACTTGAAAAGTAGAAATGTGTGCATCAAATAAGCTCCTAATAAGGAGTTATAATTTTTACCCCGTCATCAGATCTCAAACAAATTTGAATAAAAAGAACCATCCATCACTCATTCTGTACGTATAACATATTAAAAATAAACCAAACTGAACACCTTATTGAAGTCTGTTAAGAACGGCACGAAGCCATGAGTAAATACATCGTTAGTTCCAAGTTCTGTTTGGTTAAGCGCCGAAGTTCCAACTGATTTATAGAATTGGGTTTGTGATTAATTTGGTATAAATTTTGTCGAGGACAAATGTCAATCGATTAATAAGAAGCTTGGGACCATATGGTCGCAATTTGTACGCATCATTAATTCACTGAAGGCTAAATTAATTACTCGAGTTGAGTATTTTTTTCAATTATTTTAGGAGCTTTGAGATGAGTTTGAGGAAGTATTACAGTTACAATTTTGTCAATCCTAATAATATACCTGATTTAAATAACTTTATCTACGATATTAATCTACATATTAACACATGAAGAGAAAACTTTGTAACCGTTTTAAGCATATTGTTCCCACGGAGGAGTGAAAAATTTGGCATAGTTAAAGTTTATATAGAGAAGAGGTGCAGAAAGTCAAAATATATGAATAATATGTGTTATAAATACATTAAATTAAATAAAACATTGGAAAATTGTTGACGTTCATACTGCCAATGCTAACACACACATTGACAAATTGGTAGACGCTGCCGACATAATAAAACAAATTTCAAAAAAATTACCCACAGTAATAATGTAATGCTCTTAGGAATAAACCTGGATTACGTTCAAACTTAAAAATTAAATTAGGATCGAATTTCAACCACTATGCGAAGTTTTAGTTTTGAATCGTGGCAAGCCTTCGGTGAAACCCATTATTTGATGTATTAAATATAGACGTAGAATTACCAAATAATCCAAAAGACAAAACATACGGAATCCTCGGAAAATAAAATACAATATTTACATATTCGTATTTCGGACCGTCTTTTTGGGATGGCATTATACACTTTCATTTTTATAGTACTCGCATCACGGTATTACGGGTTCGCTTTGAAAGGAAAGTTTCCAGTTGTCGAGTGTTTCGAGTTTTCGTTTCGAAAACTCAGAGTACTGTTTTACAATTTGTGCTCACTGTAATTTCAGATACATTTTTTATTAGGACTTTAGTATTTCGATCTTTCGGAGCGCAGAAATGGGAGAAAATATGAATTTCTGTTCCGTAGCATTTTCTAGTAAAATGTGAAATTTTCCACAATGTTACATTGAATCTGGGCAACATTTCTGTCATTCCATGGATGATATTGCTTATAGAATTTTTAGGATTTTCTTCTGCAAATTGATTTTCAACTATAGTTTACTTGCTTTGTTCATTTTAGTTTATATTTTTATCAATAACGGAAAGTGGCTTTTCTGTTATGCATTTAATGTTTTATTTCGATCAGTTCTTCTTTTCCCCAGTTATATACAGCTAAAGCTTCCAGTCGTCTGCCTATCTAGGCACAAAAAATTTTTTTTTTTACATATTTTTGTATATGAGATCAAAATTTAAGCTAATCAAAATGCATAAAGTTGTAAATGAGGGTATACGGTACAACCACTTATTAATTAGCTTAAACTATCAATGCGCAATCAGTATTTCGCTTCATATATTTAGAAGAAGGTATACCGATACTCAATCCAAACACGAGCTAACAACCAGCACAAACGCAAAGAGCAGACGGCAGACACCGACGCGGGCCAAACGACCTCCGTCTGATTTTAATTAAAAATTATTTACACCCGCGCGATTTACACTGGTCTGCGCCAAGCGACGGAGCAAACGGAATGCTCTCTTAATGAAATTCAGAGTTGCGTTAATTCCTCGCTGGATTGCATTAAGAAACCTGTGTAATCTGCATTGGGTTGGATAGATTTCGATTGATATTTTTATGTTTATTTTAGTTCTAGACTTCAACTCAACTACACCCTGAACTCTTCTGGACAACTGTTTTGTGCGTCTTGTGACAGGACTTTTAAACAAAGTTAGGGCTAGCTAGTCACATTCGCTCACATTGGCGAAAAGAAATCAAAAATGTAATGTGCTTCGTTCTCTAGTTACTCTAGACACTTCTTTTCTATTTTTTCTATTCTAGATACTTTAGTTTGACAGCATTGCGCTTACCATCAGATGCAGTGTGGTCACTTGCCGTGCCAGAATAAAAAAAAGGTTCGGCGTTGACGGATACATCGTGGAGGTCATTATACGTTTTAGACTGGATTTCTCTGTGATGATGACATGACCAATTTGTGCAACTCTTGACCACTCTCGAATCATAAGGACACCGCAGTTCGAAAAGGTAATAAGTGGAGTCTGTCCAAAATCAATTTTATTTCCATAAAATTAAATTTAAAAATTGCATGTAAGAACGGCGAGTGTTACTAGTATTTTGTGTATGCCGGCGTGTCATTGATACGTGACTGGGTTCAATATATTAGCAATAGCAAGACAGTCTCCGTGGCGCTGGCGAGTAGTGGCTGAGAAACGAGAGATCGCGGGTTCGTATGATCTACAAGTATTTGGGTCTGGACGACGTGGAACCGTAGGCTCTCGTGGTTTTGATGCAGGTTTGACCTAGTGTGGGGTCAGGACTATGTGTGTAACTGTTGGGTGTATTTAGTTATTATTTATTTATGCTTTATTGTACACCAGAAAACAAATATTAACAGTACATGCCAATAAACTTAAAATAGAATGAACAAACGGCGGTATTATCGCTAACAACTTAACTTAGTTATTAAATAAAATATATTAAACCTATATCTGTAAATATCATATTTAAGAGCCCTTTGGATACTGAAACGTTACTGCACGTTACACCACGCTGCCAATATCAGTTAGTACAGCCAACTAGAGTAAGCTTTGTATTCCCTCACATGTGACACTTCCTTCCTATGTATTATAAGTATAACGAAATAGCAACGATAGACTAGTTACTGGTACAGACTTCCGAGACGCAAATTGGGTGTTTGTAACTTACCTACATACACACCACTACCGTTTCATAGTATATATTCATACATACATATACATATACATTCACGCCCGCATCCCATGGGGGTAGGCAGAGACTATTGACTGCCACAAGCTACGATCCTGACACAATTCTTTCGCCTCTTCCACATTCATACATCTTCTCATACATTTCCGACGGTTGGAGGTACTTCTGATTTGGCCTTTTAGGAGAAGATTGTTAGTATATATTCATTGTTAATTATTGCTTGATTTAATGCTCAAGAAATCATTGTGAAAAAACCTACCTAGCCTAGTTAGTGATACGGACTCCCAAGACCCACATTTCGAGTTTGTAACAAACCTATATACACGTCACCACCGTTTCATAATATGTATTCATTGGTACTTATTGATTGATTTAATGCTCAAGAAATGACAGTGAGAAAACCTACATACCTAAGAATTTTAAATAAGAAGCTCAATATGTGAAGTCTACAAACCTGCATCACCCAGCATGGACTAAGCGTCTACTAAGTGGACTAAGCCTCTACTAAGTGGACTAAGCCTCTACTAAGTGGACTAAGCCTAACCCCTCGTTGGTAGAAATCTCCTTTCTTGTGCTGAACAGTAGCGCAGTGTTTAAAACAGAGTCAGTATTATTATCCTTATATATATAATTCTTCGGTACGTGTGTTTGTCACCTATGTTCCTCTAAACAGCTGGACTGATTTGGTTGAAATTTTATGTGTATATTCCAATGGGTTCCTGGATGGTTTGAAAACACAATTGGACTTGGTAGGTGTTGCTGTGACATACCACCAAATTTGATTTGCTGGGATTTGTCAGAGAAATGCCAAAGTTCTTTAAAATATCATATTTAATGTGGCGCTGCTTTTGACGTCTGCCGAGACCGCAAGTTTAGTATATATCTTAAAGTAAGAGTTAATAGTGCATAAATTTAGAGTTTGTATACGAAAATATTCTTATATAACAAGTTCCTGATGAACTGAATAAATTTTATGTCTACTCATAGACAAAAGTCAGAGATAAACACAACATTTACGAACACCATATTGCCAATATACAACAATAGAATTAATGACCATATAAATAACATAATGGGCGCGCGGAACCCCGCTCTCCCGCGGGATGCCACACGGCTCCCCTGTCTCAGCATTAACCATTCATACGCAGGCAATTTCGTTATTTCGCGAAATGTTCTCGCTATTTCTATTACATTTCACCCCACGGACCTTACATCGAAATAGACGCCTTATGTCCTAATACGCCGCATGCTGACATCTTGGGAAACGCACACTATCAATACATACCTATATTATAAATAGGCAAAGATAAAAAAGTTCCGTAACTTTTCTCGTCTGTTGGTCAACTGTTATTTCTATTAAAAATAAAATAAATGGAAATTGTTTTTTTATAAATTAAGGTCGAATTTCGAATACTTACGCGACCACTAATCTATATATTATTACGTGTTGGGAAACCTTTGTACCTACCCCTTTTTAAGCATATTGCACGTAGGTACCGAGGAGTGAAAAATTTGGCATAGTAAAAGCTTATATGGAGAAGGAGTGCAGAAAGCTAAAATTAATATATTATACCTCGGTGACTGCCTCGGTGGCGCAGTTGTAATTGCGTATGCGTTTACGACTGCTATGCTGAGGTCTCGGGTTCGATCCCCGGGTCGGGTAATGTTGGGTTTTTCTATCTAGAAATTCCCAGTATTAGCCCGGAGTCTGGAATTGTGCCCGGTATGGCGATAGGCTCGCCCCTATCACATCATGGGACCGAAATTTGGCGAAAAGTGGGTGTACTAGTTACACCTCTGCCTACCCCTTCAGGGATTACAGGCGTGAGTGTATGTGTGAGTAATATATTATATAACTAGGGTTACAAATACATTAGATATAATAAAGATACACATATGCGCGCTCACGCCTGTAAATCCCCTAAGGGGTAGGCAGAGGTGTAACTAGTACACCCACATTTCGCCGAGCTTTTTACCGTCCCATAATGTATCAGGAGCCTATCGCCATACAGGGCACAATTCCAGACTCCGGGCTGATACTTAGAATTTCACTACCCGACCTGGGGTTCGAGCCCCAGACCTCAACAAAGCAATCGTACCACGTACGTTAATACAACTTCGCCATAAGTAGTATATTAGCATTTTTTTGTGTAATGAGCATTTCTTCCTAAAATGACACCTTAATAAGTAGTAAAAACACGTAAACTCAAATAAAAATACTAACAAAACGAATTACAAGAATGATCTGATAATGAATTACCGCATCATCATAATGATCCGTTATTGTTTCAAAATCCACACGCTAATGAATACCGAGTGACCTTTGTCCCCACTCGGAGGGCTTTAATTCAACCTCGACCTCAGACTAAGGCACCGAAAAGTAATAACACGATAATGGCCGAGCACAGAGATAATAAAATGCACAAATATATCTTAATGACTCCAATAAAAGCTTTATTGCGTTGAATATGAAATTTTTTACTACAGATTTGGGATTTTAAAAACCTGGCGATTCAATTTCATAATGGTTATTGAAGATTTTTTATTAAGTTTTTTTTAACTACTTAGCAGCGATAACCTTAGTTGGTTGCGTCACGGACTGTCAAGACGAAAGTCGTATGTTAGAAACCAGCCCACATGGCATACACCTCTCTTCTAAAGTTACGTGTATATTCTCTGTTAATTTCGTTTACTTTAACGGTAAAGGATAACATCGTGAGGAAAACTGCATACCTGAGAACTCTTATACGCTTTTGACGCATTAGGCCAGCGCGGTGGACTAACCCCTCTCATTAGTAGAGGAGGCCCGTGCCCAGCAGTGGGACAATGTTTAATACACCCTGTATTATTATTATTAACTAATTAATGATTTGCAGTGCATACAATGGTAGACCTGTAACTCGAAGTACAAAAAAATCATTGACGTTTTATATAAGGAACTATCTTTTGCCCGCAGCTTCGCATGCGTAATTTTTACGTTTAAATTATACACTGCAACGACATTTAGTAGTGAGTTATAGAAGAATAAATTACACAAAGTATCCATATCTTAATGTCTATCCATACCAATTTCCATAGCGATCTATAAAAAATATATACGAATGGAGGTCTACTTTCGACCACTAGTGCAATTTATTTCCACGGAATAACATAGCTCACTACCGTAATTTAAACTCACATTACATGTCACGGTCTAAGCTATACCCTTCTTTGGTATTAAACCTTGGTGTAAATCACTGCTAAAAAATATATCAAAGGACCTCGACCTAACATATCGGGTTTTACCTCTAAAAAGTTAAAATCACTCCCGACGCGCATTTCACTTACATAGGGCTGTAATAACGTCATTTTTTTATACACCTCACAACAAAGACCAATCTTTCATTCGGGCACCCCTGACAAAGTTTCGTTTTCAGCTCTGCTAGAGTAAAATCAACCTTATGCGGGTGGTGTAAAAACGAGTGCGGTGTAAGAAAGTGATCGATTGATTTTGCCCTATTGGATATATTTTAGGGGGAAAAAACATCAAGATAGAAGAGCGATGTATTACCTACTTACCTTTCGGAGCCCCTTGATGTTAACAAAATTTAAATTAGAAAAACCGTATTTACCTGTTCGATGTAATGTCTCTTATATTATTTTGAGATGTCGGTTTTGTTATACTATGGCATTCACTCACATTATGTGCCTTTGCCTTTAAATAAGAGGTTTGTAGGATATTACCTCTCTTTCTTTCTGGTATCCTATCTCGTCCTATCAGACTATTCGCGTTCCTACTTAGACGTTACGGCCATTCTCTATAGTTGGAACATTGCCTTTCTGAATATAGATTTTCATTTCGTAAATTGTATTATCAGCTTTACCCATTTTTGTTTTATTTATATAATGAAACAACAAAATGTAGGTACCGTTAGTAGCTCAGAATCTATGAGTGTTAAGACACGACAATTAGTCCTCGATATGACATTCTACAAAAAAACGACAAACCATTCCAGGAGCACCAAAAATAACTACGCAATAGATATAAAAAAGGTAGATTCTGAAAATAAACCATCAAAAATAATATCGAAAAGTCAACATCATTAAGCAACGCCGCCGACCATCGTTTGGCGTAGCGTAAAAAAATCCAACGTTCCGAATTTAAATCTACCAATCGGAGGATTTTTTTTGCAAAAAAGGTAGACATTTCCCAAATTTCTAATCATGGCGTATTACATTGATCGCAGTTTGGCACAGCCGTATAATGGGAGGGAATCCGCGGCACTCGAGCCCTCTCGGACCTTTTTAAATCGCCGATAAGAGGTAATGAGGTTGAAAATCTTAAATTTATATTAACGAAATGAATTCTCAGGATAAAAAGAAAAGGATGGTTTCGCGAGCGGCGCGGCGGCTTTAATTCACAGTGAATTTCTTTTTATGTAGAATTCTTTGAAGAGTGTACAACGCCTTTTAGTATGGTATATTCAGAAATAAATCAAATTAGACTCACGGATTATCGACGACTTACGTTTTTGTATTATATATTTTATTACGCTCTTTCTAAATTTTTATTGATTCAATTATTTCGGTAGTTTCACCACTAGTTGGAAAGTCTTATGTGAAAGTCCACCTAAGTGCTGCCAATTTTTTTTTGTTTTATTCTGTAACGGCAAAGTGACTACAGTGCACCTGATGGTAAGCGCAGTGCCGTCCAGATAGAGTGTCAAGTAGCGAGAGTCTATCCCTCGCTACTTGTTATTATGATTTGTTTATTACTGGCATCAAGCAGCACTGTTGAGTTCTAGTTTGAAGGATATTAAAGCCAGATAAATTACTGGGCATCATGAGACTTAACATCTTGAGGATGTGAGCGTAGTCTCATCAGTTTTTTTTAAATTCTCAATGGTATAGGTACCGCCTATATCATGGCGAAAGCATGGCCCTCGTTTGATAATTTAAGGAATCGATTTCTACTTCAAAATTAACCATCTACTGAATAAGTATATTTTCAGTTCTTTAGCGTAAATAAAACAGAAAAAAAGTTGAATTATAGTAGCAGAGATTGTGATCGATGACAATATAATATGAAAAAAAATCACCAATTCTAAAATCCATCATTGGAAGGAATATTAACATTTACAATATACCGAGGGGCGGTCGTTCTGGGACGCTAGAGACAAAGCCAGGGGGTAAAGAGACCGGCTAATTGATTGATAGCAAGGGGATCATATTGGGAATGTATACAATTCTATTTTTATTCAACGCCCTTACCATTTGTTTCAGTGTCTGTGACGTAGTGCTTTTACGTGTATTCATCGAAATGTTTTGAAATGTCATTCAACGTTTCCGAAGTTAATTTTGAAAGCAACTCTATTAAAATATAATGATAATATTTGAAAAATGGAAGCTGAAATTTGTAAGATTTTGTTTCTTAGTACGTAACGCGCTAGTTGTCTGAGCTATTTAATATCAGCTCTATATGTACTGGGCACAATAGTGGTTCCACTAAAAGAACTATCTTTTAGATCGTGGGAGTAGATTGGACCGGCTTGATCAGAGTAGAGATTATCCCGCCCATACACCCGCCATTGTAACTGCTGTTTAGCCAAGATCGACAATGGCATTTTTGGACATCGAGTAATGAAACTCGGCGAGTCGCTGGGAATGCTTAACTGTCTTTTATCCCGCAACGAAATTAATAATTGGAAATATAAGATCAGAATAATAAGACTTTCAAAGTAAACCGACGCAATATGGCATGCAGTGAGGCTTCCAAGAGTCCAATCTCCCGAACCTTCCCAAAGAAATCTATCATTCGGCTCGGCGGTTCACCAAATTTGACAAGCAACGTGGCGCAGTGAGCGAGTAGCCAGTTGTAAAACTAGAGGCCGTGGAATCGATTCCCACACCGCTACTAATATTTTGTGACAGACAGATACTTATTTCGGGTTAGTGTTATGGAATCAAAGACCCTCGTAGTTCTTGATACCGACCATATAGGTTTGACCTAGTGTGGGTTCTTATGGTATTAATGCTTAGTGAAGATAACTTACCAACAGGTTACCTACTGGGCCGCTGCTATAATAAAAATTGCTCCAAAAATAACATATAAATCTTGTATTGGGGGTATCAGGAACTACAACGGATAGCGGTCCCACATCACCCAGGCCCGGAACAAATATTTATCATCATTTATCAATATGGACCATGAAATGTTTATCTTGGGGATTGATCCAGCGACCTCTCGTTTAACAGCAGTCTGCTCAACAACTGTCACTCGAGACTGTAATAATATTATTAATAATACGGAGTATGTATGGAGTCACCCTTGCTGATCGCATAAGCAATAGTGGGATAAAAGATCGTGGTGAGTTAACGAATTATGTGGTGACTAAGATAGAAAGAGGTATGCTGTGATGGTTTGTCCATATGGAGAGGATGGATGAAAGGCGATTTACGAAGGAAAGATATAGAATCAAATTAACGATCTTCTCCTAAAAGGGAAAATCACGAGTACCTCCAACCGTCGATAATGTATGAATGTGGAAGAGTGTGGCAGTCAATAGTCTCTGCCTACCCCCATGGGATACAGGCGTAAATGTAAATGTATATGTATATACATGTATATATGAATACCCCCAAAATAATCCCCCAGTAAGGTATATAGAGACATCTCAAAATTCCTAACAGAGAACAATGCTCCGCCGATAAACATCGGATCCTCATTTGTTGATGGATCGGGCCTTGTTTAAAGTGCTGCGAGCGTATTCAACCGTGGCGTCCTGCACTTTTGAGTTACCTAGGGATTGCATCATGCGAAATTGCGTCTCTATTCAGACATTCCACTAGTTATGAGTAGTGGTTTCGCTTGGGCTTTCATTTTGCTTTTTGTTTTTGACTACGGACATTCGGAAGGCCTAGGCAGAATGCTGATATTCTCAGCTCAGCATTTGCCAGGCAGTATTTTACTACCTGGAAAATGCTGAGCTTATGGCCTTTTGGTCATATATTAGACACAGCTGTTCCAAATTGAGGAGTAGCGTGTATATACTTAGGGTCTTTAATTGTATTTTTTTCCTCTTTTATTATATTACTCCTTTCATGTGTTTGTGTATGTCATTTAAAGAGTTCACCAAATAAAGTTTATTTTCTTTCTTTCTTTCTTACGGGACTATGTTTCCACAAAACTTAGACCCGAAACAAATATTTGTGAATCACACAATATCCTAGTGCTGGAATTGAACCCGCGGCCAATATTCGTGGCACAGCGGAGGGTAGCCAGCTGTGAAACGAGAGGTTGTGGGTTCGATTTCCGCTCCGAGACAAATGTTAGTGTGACAGATAGATATTTGTTTCTGGGTGTTGTGGGACCGCAGTTCTTCGTAGTCCTTGATACCCACGATACAGGTTTGACTTATTGTGGGGTCAGGAATACGCGTGTGACTGTTAGGTGTATTTATTATTATTATTCACGGGCTTATAAAAATATTACACTAAAATATAAAACAGCTCTTATTAAAACCTTACTTTGCATTTAATTAGGATAACCTTTAATTACGTAACGGCAAACAGATGAAACCAACAGCCAGACGAACATTTCGCAAGTATAACAGAAATAAAATATTCCGTTCATTTTTAACGCGACATCGGACAGAGAGATTTTTGTATGGTAAATAACGGTCGGGAGTCGGGAAATATTTTTGTAATGTGAGTAAAAGCTGCGATAGCCTAGTTGGTTGCCGTACGGACTGCCAAGACGAAAGTCGTATGAAACCCTAGCGGCATACACCTCTGCCTTTTCTAAAGTTATGTGTGTGAGTATTAAATGTTAATTATCGCTTGATTTAACGGTGAAGGAAAACATCGTGAGGAAACCTGCATATCTGGGAATTCTTATACGAATTTCGAAGGTATGTGAAGTCTACCAACCCGCATTAGGGCAGCGTGGTGGAATAAGGCCTAACCCCTCTCACTAGTAGAGGAGGCCCGTGCCCAGCAGTGGGACAATGTTTAATACAGGGCTAGTATTATTATTAATGTTGGGTTAAGTCTGTGTGCGTGTAACTTTTTATTATAACGTTGAAGTGTGAATATTTCTGTTTACATTGTATATGAGACTAGCCACCCGGCCTCCATTCGCACGGGTTCAATTTATGGCTTAGCCGACATAAGCCATGAAAATTCATTTTTGGCGACTTAGTTTTTTTTGTCCTGGCACGCCAAGTGACCACACTGCACCTAATGGTAAAAGTAGTGCCGTCCAGTTAGAGTATCAAGTAGCGAGAAACTATCTATTTAAATACTATCAATATATAGTAAAGGGGGATATATTGACTCGTGCTACTCGATACTCTCACTGGACGGCACTACTTTTACCATTAGGTGCAGTGGGGATACTTAGCCGCGCTAGGATAATGAAAAAAACCGTCGCCACTCAACACAATCATGCCGGCCTGCTTTTTACACTACGCCATTGAGCAAGGTGGTGAAGAAGCGGTCGAGGGTCTAGTGTCAGAGTACTCAGAAGGGCGCAATACGGCCAAACATCTCATACAACTCTAGACCCCCAACAAAAACCAGATGTTACACGTGGAGTGTAGTATCTTACATTAAATGTATTACTCACATTTAATTTCACACAACATCCAGACCCCGGACACAAATATCTGTCTGTCACACAAACATTTGTCCCGATGTGGGAATCGATCCCACGGCCGCTCGTTTCACAGCTGGCTACTCGCTAACTGCGCCACGGAGGCTGTCATGCAACATAAGTGCTTCGTAGTAATTCGCTGACAACGAAATTAATTTGCTAATTGCCAATATTGTGCTCGCATTGGAATAAGGACCAGTCAAAGCCCCCTCATCTCCATTGGTAATCCACCACAGTCCCTAACTGATTGGGATTCCATTATTATCGACCGGTGAACGTTCCATCTTTACGGCTCAGTGGATGCCTTTAAGACTGTCTTTGTACCTGTTATTAGGAAGCTGGAGTTTTAGTTATGTGTCATATTATGGAGTATGATTTATAATGTCTACGAGATGATCCTTCTCTGCTAGTTATAAGTGGGTTTTGGCTTTAGTCTAGAATGCTAGTTTAGTGCGGTTTGGACTACTTTTGAATACTTAAATTTTCTGTTTGATGTTTTCATTCATCGTTAAAAGGACCGATGATTATTTTATGCGCCAGGATATGCAGCGTTGATGATGATTTTTATTTGCTAATATTTTTTCTTAGGAATGTTGTAAGTCTAGCTAGACTTATCTTTTAAGATTTTATTACGCTGCTTTCAATATTATAAAACACGCTTAGATAGTGTGAGTAGTTTGCTTTAAAGTCGATATCATACACATATAATAACACAATATTCTTACCACGATAAATTATTCCGGAAAGTTTATATGTACATCCTAATTAAAATCTCGTATGTGTAAATAATAAAGATAATTCGGAATTGCTGGTGGCAGGCTATTCATATCCGCCCGGATAGCCACCACCGTACACAGGGTGTAAAACCCGCCATAGTGGCACACGCGAGTGTGTCGCGTTCCGGGATCAGCCAGTGTACCTCCGGTTTTTGTCGGAATTGGGTTACGATGTTTGGCCGTATTGAGGCCTTCTGAGTACTCTGACAATAGACCCTCTACCGTTTCTCCACCTTCTTACCCCATGACGTAGTGTAAACTGTGAAGAAGCAGGCCGGCATGACTGTGTTGACTAGCGAGGGATAGATTGCCTCTCGCTACTTGAGCACAGTGTGGTCAGGATGAAAAAATATATATATTCATTAATATGATTTGCATTTCATTAGATTTTTATTTCGGGTGTAGTTTCATTGCTATATTTATAACTAGCTGTTGCTCGCGGCTCCGCCCGCGTGGAGGTCATGTTTGGGAGAAAAAGTATATAATACAAAATACTCATGCGTTTAACTTAAACAATGACGGATTTTCATACAATCTTTCATCCCCTATTTTACCCCTTTAGAGGCGGAATTTCCAAAAATCTTGAAACATATATTTTTTATTTTTAACTTAAAGGCCAAATACTAATTTTCATGAATTTAACTTCAGAAATGACGGATTTTCATACAAACTATTACTATTTTACCCCCTTAGGGATGGTATATCCAAAAACCCTTCCTTAGTGGATGCCTACGTCATAAAAGGTACCTACTGTCAAAATTTCAAGTCTCTAACCCCAGCCGTTTAGGCTGTGCGTTGATCGATCAGTCAGTCAGTCAGTCAGTCAGTCAGTTTCTTCTTTTATATATACAGATTAAAACATTCTTATTATTTCGAAGTGTGTTTTAGGTTCACACAAACTCGTAGAAGAATCGATAACAATTCCAACTGGCGAACGTTAAGTTCAAACTTCACATTTGATCGGGAATAAAAATTTCAACGCCCGCCAAACTTTCTTATTAAAGTATTAGAGGGGCGAAGTCAGATAATCATCTTAGACGGAGTTTTCGCTTATTGATTTTTCAAAGGGAATTTATGATGTTTAACTGAACAGATTTATAAGCTCACGCTTGTATTCTTGCAGGGGTAGGCTTTACAATTAGAGCATATTGGCCAAGATTCTATTATAATCTATCCGCCCGGTGTGGTATGAAAAATATGACAGACAATTACCAAACAGCAAAAAAAACTTCTATTGATCCGATTGCTACAAAAATTCGCAGGATCACCCGCTGGGCTAATCTGAAAATTGCCTGAAAATTTCATCATAATCGCTCCAGCTGTTTAGGAGACCATAGGGAACATACATACACACATCGATTTCCATATTTACAAGATTAGTTGTTGTATACCATAAAGCTGAAACACCCAAATTAAAGAAAACTCACGTGGTGACATGTAAAAATAATGTATCCCGTTTCTTGAACGACGCATGGGCATACGAGCACCGCGCGCTGCTGATTGTTTGCCGCCAACATGCAAAACAATGGTATTATTTATTACGAAGTCACCATTCACTAAATGTGATGCGTTGTACTCTGTCATTATCGCATAATTCTTGAACTGGCCTAAAGTGTTACGGGTATTGACCGTCGTCCCGTAAGGTTCACCAGGCGTAGCTTTGGCGCACATTAAACAATGCTCCTGCTCGAGTCGTGCTGCTCTCAGGGTTATTAGACATGTAGTCTAAAATACCTTCTTGCACGTTAGTCGGGATACGCGCTACACCTCGGTCGACCGCGGTCGGAGGATGAAACTGGCCGTAATCCCTCAGTCGTTGCGTGGCACTAAGCATCGTTTGCCAAGACACGCGTCTACCAAAATGCTCTTCATAATATCTCACTGCCGCGGACACATTATCACCACAAATCGCGAGACTACGCGCAATCTCTGTTTGTTGTTGTAACGAAAAGCCATCGCGGAATAAGAACGCGCGCGACGACGTCTGTAAAAAAATGTGTATGTACGAGAAATGTGTATGCCTAGACGCTTCTGGAGTGACTTATTGATAGATGTAACGCACCGACGTGTGCGGGTTCGCGGGGTGGGGAAGTGTGTGCTTGTCCTTGTAACGGCCGGCTGTATTATGTAGATGTAGGTGAACGACAGATTCGCGCCGCATTTTTATTAAGTAATAAACAGGGTCTCCAGGTTGACGAAAATTTTTATATGTTTTTGGGATACCAATATAGAATATAGCACGTTAAAAATTTGTGAAATGGATTGTGCCACTGAATCTCAAGACAGTACTTTCGGCTTTGTAGTATACTAAAAATAATGTTGTATAGATATGACCTATCATGAGCATCGCCATGGCAATTCAAATCTCGTTCATAACTTATATTCTGGAATGAATAATTGAATAACAAAATTAGTTTCCATCCCTAACAATGCTAGCAGAAAAAAATGACAAAATGTACATACGTGTACACATACACACACACCTGTAATCCCCGAAGGGGTAGGCAGAGGTGTAACTAGTACAGCTACTTTTCGCCGAATTTATTACGGTCCCGTAATGAAATAGGGAGCGAGCCTATCGTCATACCGGGCACAATTCCCGACTCCGGGCTGATACTGAGTATTTCTAAATAGTAAAACCCTATATAACTTTACCCGACCTGGGGATCGAATCAGAGGCTTCAGCACAGCAGTCGTAACGCGTGCGCAATTACAACTGCGCAACCGAGGCAGTCAAAATGTAATCATTTCCAAACTGTGGTCACAGAGAGCGCAACACGTAACAGCCGGAGATCCGCGACCCACTTGTCAAACGATCTGGTAACAATGACCCCATGTATCTGCACACAAATATCCTCATTAAGTAGTTATGTACGCCACGGACTGCTGGTAATGATCCGTTGACAGTATAACTATTATGTCAGCCTCAAAAAGTACACCGACTTCAATAAAAACACAAGTTGCGTCCCTATAAAATTTGAGGGTTGCCCTCGATTTTTCTGAGATCCCATCATCATATCATGACTTGGTGCCAATGGGATAACCTGGGAAGTATATTCTTTAAAACAAAAAAAGAATTTTTTGAATCCGTCCAGCCGTCTTCGAGTAATCGGGGAACATACATAAAAAAGTTTCCGAGGAATTGATAACCTCCTCCTTATTTTGAAGTCGGTTAAAAAATACAAAGTATAGATACAATTGTATTAACCTTCGCTCTTTGCTACAGATTGCCATGATCAAGATCTAAAAATCGTTGTAAGGCTTTTTTATCCTGGCAAGGTGACCAAACTTCACCTGATGGTAAACCCAGTGCCGGCCATAGAGTATATAGCAAGATACCATCTCTCTTCGACACAATCATTCCGGCCTGCTTAATAGCTACTTTACATTACGGAAGGACCCACGATTATAGGAGGGAACACGAAGACCGGCCAAATGTTACACAGCTTGATAGTGAACCAAAGATAAGAAGTCGCGACATCTTGGGCGTTTACATCAGGTGCGAAAGCGCTCTTTTATAACCTCTTCAATAAATTCATGCCAATTCACGCCATTAGATATCTTTCTCTTTGCATAGTTTCATCACAGCAAAGGTGACCTTCTTTTCACGATTTTGAAGTGAAAAATTCTTTAGGCACGTTGGGCACGCTCAGATTATTTTACTTTTGGCATAAGTATGGTTATGCAGTTCTATATTTCTTGACAGGCGTTTAAATAAAAAAGTTACTTAGTTAAAGTTAAGTTCATGAACGCTTTTAAAAAAAGAACACAGTAATTACAAAGTTTTAAGTTTTGACTTCTGTCTGTAGTAGTGTATCTGCCTATATTTTTTTTATTCAGTTTCAAATATGTATTTTTTCTAATGCACATGAGAGTTACTGTACCATAACATCGAGAAAATTGCAAATTTCGTCTGTCAATGTCATAGGGTATCTTAGTCTAAGGCCATAAAATTTGTCAGTGATAATAAATATTTCTAAGTTACTACCATTGCACATTGCAAAATGACCAAATAAATACCAAATTGGAAAAATAATAACTTTATATCCCTTACATACTTATTTATTTTTCTCCTGCCAAGCAAAGGGTTCGATATACGAAAAACAGTGTCGAAAATTTTCTACAAATTTAATTTACTCGTACTTAGTCCCAAGCCTTAACGAGCAAAGCGAAACACCCAACCCGAAATTCTTTCAATTAAAATTTCACCTTATTAAAACCCTTATACGGATAGAAAACCCATTAAAGTTAACCGCATTAGGTCCTCGCATCAAGTATGCAACGGGGATGGAATCACTGTAGAATGTCATTTAAGGGCTCAACCAACCGAGGGAAGGTAAGGTTACGTACGTCTGGCACGCTATTATGGGACTCGTTAGATAAAATGTCACGCACAATGACGGTGGTGACATTATGTGACATATAAGGTATTGTTATTTTGTAATAGCTGGTCAGAGTGTTATAAAGGTAAAAATAAGAGCAATTAGTTATTATTCAATTAACATTTCTCTTGGCCTATTATATCATGCGCTAACATGCATACGGCACCTTTCAATACAAGATTGATTTTAATCTGCAAGCTGTCACTACTTGTAATATTCTAGACGGATTTCTCAAAAACATGTTTCTAAGGCATTAAAGTTAGGCTTTTTATGTTTAGAATATATTTTAAAGACTTATATTAGACGCTAAACAAGACAAAACTCTTAATTAATTGTTTCGAAAGGAAGATATAAAAAAAATCATCGGTTATATTTGCCTCGGTGGGTAACGTGTAAACTAATAAAATGTAATAACTTGCTACCAAAGTTACTTAGCACTACCTATTTAGTTTATGATCAGATTGGTATAAATAAATAAGATGAATAATAAATTTCTTATTTCGACAAGGTACAGCATGCCCAAAGATAAATGATATTGGCAAAGATACCTAGCGGCAATAATTATCCGCTAGTGGCTTAAGTTACTATACGTCAAAGTTACCTAAGGCCAAAGCAATTCATCATTATCAATTAATAAAAAGTATCAAACTCTCATAAGTCCGAGAATACACCACTTAATAATAAATTCACAGGGAACGCTGTACGCCGAGAAAGTTGGTTTCTATTTGCAAAGCACACGTTTTATCGACATATATTATTCAGTGGACACATATCTTAGAGACATATTCGTTACGAGACTAGCTAGAGATATAGTGCTTGGATCCAATTTTAGAATAAGATGATTGGACAAAAGGCAAAGCCCGCTGTCTCATAAAACCAAAAAATGTATGCAAAAATGCTCTTGCATTTTGTAGAGTCAATGCGATTGTTGGACGCCTGAAGCTATACGATATATCGTTACACACGTAACGATATATCGTAAAGATTTATCGGTGCAAAAGGATTTTCGTTTGTAATTAGTTCGCCAAATACTTAATGGACAGCAAATCGTCCACGAATGTACTAGCAAGTTCTTGGAGTTTGTCCGTGTTGCAGCCTTCTAAGTACTCTGACAGTAGACCCTCGACCGCTTCTTCACCTCCTTGCCACATGGCGTAGTGTAAAGAAGCTACACAGCAGGCCGGCATGACTGTGTCAAGTAGCATGTGATGGTTGTCTTTGGCTACTTGCTACTGTATCTGGACGGCATTACTATCATCAGGTGTAGTGTGGTCAATTTGCCGTGCCAGGTTTTAAAAAAGTGATATTGTGTTTTTCTATCCAGAAATTCTCAGTGTTAGCCCGGGGTCTAAAAAAAAATCTGTGCCCGGTATGGCGATATCGATCGCCCCCTATCACATTATGGCACCGAAATAAATTCGAAATAAATAAATAAAAAAAAAATTGTTTGCCGAAAACAATCATACCATTTACATTATTCTAAGTTCAGACGTGTAAAGAATCATTGAATACAAATAGTAAAGGAGCAGCGGCTTGTAGTTCTGGCGTGGTGCCAAACTCCATGCACATCGTGAAATTTTCAGCGGCCCGAACGAGCGACGAAGTTTCAGTGTGACCCACAATAACTTTTCAGTCTACTTTTTATTGTAACTGTATTTGGTGTTATTTATATTTTAGTGGGTCTCAGGGTTGGCCTCAGCAGCAGATGAGGTCCGTGCCTAGCAGTGGTTATAATACAATTTTAAAACTGGCTACGTACTCGCACTAACTAGTTTCTAAATTTTTTGCAATCAAGCATCAACTACAGCGTAATTATAACTATCTATGATTGCAATACGACTTTCCTTCATAACAGCAGTATTAGAGTTTTAATATCTTTCAAGGATGGCATTTCGTATTACGATTGACTGTCGTAGTACGATCTGAATAATTCATATAAACACTCTTAATTTTTAAATTAAATTTCTCACTATTGCTATATTATATTTGATACAATTCACCGTGTTGATCTCAAATCGGTTCTAGCTGTGGTTTCTTTTTACTACGACTTGTTTCATATTTAACACGGAAAAAATGATCAAAACTGGCATTTATTTTATTATTTATATTTCATACGTTCATTCCTAAACTAAAGAGTCTATTTCACCATATTCTTCAACATCATTATTTCCAAAAACGTCATTTGTTTTCTTCGTTCCATATCCTACTTGGTAGTCAATAGAATCAGCCCGAAATGCTAGAATCGTGTTGACAAGGTTTCGAACTCCACTCGATGTTGGAGGCAAGCCAATGCGGCATAAACAGTTAGTTGAAGTAACTGTGTCGATACTGAACTGGCATTTCTTATATGGTTTTGTTTTCGTTATTCCTAGGATAAATACCTAGTCAGGTCATAAGTATTGTCACACAGTAAAAACTTTTATTTTAGAATGCTGGCCACAAAAAAGTTTATTGAATTCGAATTTCAAATTGTTCATGAAAATAAAAATGTATACTAGAATTTTACTCATTTTTAAATATGGAGTGGACGCTTAAAGAAGACCGTGTTGCAGTAATTGCGTTGCATCGTTGCGGTTACGCGCCAATTCAATTTTTTTACATACTGAAAAATTTGAATATAACCAAAAATTCGTTTATCGTACCATCAAACGATACAATGAAGACTCTAGTGTAGATGACAGGTCAAGAAGTGGTCGCCCTCGGTCTGTTAGGACTCCAGCAGTAATAAAAGCTGTGAAGGCGCGAATTCAAAGAAATCCCAAACGTAAGCAGAAACTGTTGGCCCTTCAGATGGGGTTAAGCAGAACCACGGTGAAAAGGGTGTTAAATGAAGACTTAGGGCTTCGGGCATATCGAAGAAAAACAGGACATCGTTTGAATGCTTGTCTAATGGACCTGAGACTGAAGAGATGCCGCGCTTTGTTGAAGCGGTACGCGGTAAAAAAATATCGGGAAATTCTTTTTTCAGATGAAAAAATTTTTACCGTAGAAGAAAGCTACAACAAACAAAATGATAAGGTGTACGCACACAGTAGTGAAGAAGCGAGCAACCGTATTCCGCGTGTCCAACGAGGTCATTTTCCATCCTCGCTCATGGTATGGTTGGGAGTTTCTTATTGGGGCTTAACAGAGGTACATTTTTGTGAGAAAGGTGTAAAAACGAATGCAGTTGTGTATCAAAATACAGTCCTGACGAACCTTGTGGAACCTGTTTCTCATACCATGTTCAATAACAGGCACTGGGTATTCCAACAAGATTCGGCGCCAGCTCATAGAGCGAAGAGCACACAAGACTGGCTGGCGGCGCGTGAAATCGACTTCATCCGGCACGAAGACTGGCCCTCCTCCAGTCCAGATTTGAATCCGTTAGATTACAAGATATGGCAACACTTGGAGGAAAAGGCGTGCTCAAAGCCTCATCCCAATTTGGAGTCACTCAAGACATCCTTGATTAAGGCAGCCGCCGAAATTGACATGGACCTCGTTCGTGCTGCGATAGACAACTGGCCGCGCAGATTGAAGGCCTGTATGCAAAATCACGGAGGTCATTTTGAATAAACTTTAGTATCATAAGAATCTATGTTTTGTTAAGTTCATTTTGGTATATAAATGGTTACATAATGAATAAACTTGTTTCAATTATTTTATATTAAACATGTGACAGAATTTATGACCTGACTAGGTACAGATGCTAGGTCGGACGGTGTCTTGTTATTTTTGTCTATGCACGCTCACTTCAAATAAGTTTTTATGGCCAATAAGACCAAAGTATAAATTGACCATTACCAAGTATGACCAATTTTTGTGTCAATTTAGATTAATAAGATTTCAAATTCACTCAAGATATAATTATACATACAAACAACTCTCTCACACCTGTAATCCCCGAAGTAAACCCACATTTCACCGAGCTTATTACCGTCCCAAGATGTGACAGGGGGCGAACCTATCACTTTACCGGGCAAAATTCCAGACTCCGAACTGATACTCAGTATTTAGTGGTAGAAAATCCAAATACCACTTTTAACCTACACGGAGATTGAACCCGAGACATCAGCAGTCACACCCCAACGCGTTTACAACGGCGTCAGCGAGGCAGGTTCAATTTATAAAAGCGTACAATCACAAAATGTTATAAAATATCACTTTATAACATCTGCATAATGACCTAGATATAAATTACCTATAACAAGGCTAATTCAATTGAACCGGACATATAATTTGATCATTGAGCCGTAATCCACGCCACGTCAAACCTAATGCGCAAATAAATCAAACATCATGTTCAGGAGACAATGGCGTGTGTGTAATGCGAGCATCGAACATTGCACCTCTGGCTTGAGGCCAGCAGGTTAATCATCTGTCAGGCGATGAGACATACTGCATTAGTTGTCTGAACTGAATGCTATATGGTCATTTAACATGCTTTGAATGAAGTCGAAGGAAATCTCTTGCAAGAGTTCTACAAAGCAGCTCAGAAGTAGAACACACTGCCGAAGCTAGCATAAATGAGAACGCGGGCCTATAGGATTCCAATCGAGTACAATTTAATTAAAACAGTATTAGTCTCGCAGGATGTACCTACGAAAGGTATGGATCATAACCAGCAGTAGAACAATTAAATACAATGATAATATTTAATGACAAAACACATATAACTTTGGAATACAATTACTTGATAATAAACATGGTTTTGAGTAATTTTTCTCTCTCAGTGTGATTAATATAACTCAAGAACTGAATATAGAGAAACCAAGCCAATAACTTTAGTAGCAAATTTAGTTACCATATATGCTAAAAATATTACACTTGTAAAGACGCCATTCAAAATTAATTAAAAAACGAACGATCCACTTTATGAAACTATTTCGCGCCAATTTAAAGTGGCAAATAGCCTGCTCCGAAGACTCGAATTAATTTCAACAAATTATACTGCCCACCCTTCTTCTTAAGTTGGAAATCCCATCTTTAATTACACCGAAATCAGGTGGCGGTGGAATTAACGCCCCCTCCCCCCACCCTTGCCTCGTACCTGCTGGCCCGCGATAACGCTCCGATATTTTATATGTACCTCGATTTAGGAGTAAATGGAAGAACCATGATATTTCCAAAAGTGTTATAGTGCTTATTCCTTCTTTAATGTAAATAATAACAAAGAAATTCCAAAACACCAAACATTTCAATCACGAATTAATTCCAATATTTCCTCTAATGTTATTATTAGAATAGTTGTTCTAATAGCAGAACAGGCAAGAAAGAATGCAAGAGGATCTCTTGATGGTCAGTGATTTTTACAGCATCAAAATAAAAATGATTTCGGCCTGCTGACATCTATATTTTCAGGGTGTTCCACTCGCAATGCGGAATGACCTTAGTGTCCTAGGTATGGATATCCGCTGCGATCTTAATACAAGGAGTCACATCGAGGGCGTAATATCCGCAACTTCCCGCAGTGTCGGAATCCTGAACAGGGTGCGGCGGTTTTTCACGCCCGGTCAGCTCTACCGCTTATATAAAGCGCAGGTGCGGCCGGGAATGGAATACTTGGATGGGTTGCAGCGACGGGCCATCCACATTGTGAATGATGCAGACGTGATTAACAGCCTGGAGCCGCTACAGCTGTGTATTTCCTCGCTTAGCGTGATCTACCGTCTGTATCATGGCGAATGCTCTGAGGAATTGTTTGAGCTTATCCCATCCTCTCCCTTCCATACCAGAACCACGCGTACTGTCTTGCTTCGTGATGTCTACTACCCCGGCCCGAACGAAGAGGTTCGAAAATTCGTATTTTTGCCGCACCATCAAGCTGTGGAACAGTTTGCCAGGTACCGTGTTCCCTCCTTCCTATGATCCTGGGTCCTTTAGGTGTAATGTGAAGAAGCTAAACAGCAGGCCGGCATGATTGTGTTGAGTAGCGATGGATAGACTGTATCTCGCTACTTAATACTCTATCTGGACGGCACTGCGCTTACCATCAGGTGTAGTGTAGTCACTTTGCAAAATATATATATATATAACAACTGAATGATCAAACAAATAGGCACCATACCATCTAGACTTTAAAACAAAGTGTTGCATGATATTATCATATCAAGATACAAAACATGTCACCGACGTCTCAATATCCTTCAACCCAGAACCAGGCACCGGTTCTTGCAATTCATGCAATTGGTAATGTCGGTACACGGTAAGCATTGCCATGTACCGACAATAACAGAAGAATCATATGTGCCTTGTCTACCTTGAAAGAATAGGAATTAAAAATGGGCGTTTAGAATCACCGGAAATTTTACTTCACTACTTCCTGTGAGATACTCGTACCCTGGTCAAGCCAGCCTACACATGCTGCGGACAAAACTGTCTGCAGCCATCTTCAGCATGGCCCTACCATCTTTGTAAACCAACTTTTCTCCCCATATTATTCATTCTGTTAATATGGGGAGACATGATAAGGCACACTGTCCCTTATATCCATACAGTTGATACTAAATACAAAACAATTAAAAGATCTTAATATAGACGAGCATGCCTTAGAAGAAGTAACAATTAACCAAAAACACAAATCCAAGGTTTAAAATCATGGCCATATCTAGCGTTTTGACATCATGAAATTCTAATCCAACGAAATCGGAATCGGCAAGAATTGTTAATTTTAAATTTCGCCTACCGGCAGACACCGGATCCAAGTCGGATGCGAAACTCAATTACCGTGATACCGACGTAAATAAACACCCATTTTAAGCTTGGTAAACAGTGGATGAATAGAATTCAAGGTATTCGTTTTATTATTATCAAATCATTATATACATCCTTATTTAAAGAAATATACCAATGAGAGGCCTTTGCGATGAGTAGATTTCTGTTTTTTTTTTATTTCATAGTCCGACAAACGAGCCAGTGGGTCACCTGATGTTAAGTGATCTCCACCGCCCATGAACATCCACAATACCGAAAGTATCATGTATGCGCTGTCGGCCTTAAAGGACAGGAATAGGGATTAGGGAAGGGAAGGGGAATCTGGGCCTCCGGATATCTCACTTACCATACGAAACGCGACAGTAAACTGTCACTTTACGTTGGTTTTCTGTGAGACAGTGGTACTACCCCGGTCGAGCCGGCCCATTCATGCTGTAGACAAATATGTCTACAGCGTGGCTCTACCACTTACAATTTCTGTACACGTCACAGACCAATCTTGTGTACAGAAATTAACGATTAGCAAAGAGCAGTGGCTCTCACAGACAACGTGAAGTAGCAGCTCGCTGTTGCGTTTCATAAAGTGAGTGATATATTTGTAGGCCAAAATCCCTCCCACATCCTAATCCCTGTTACCTTCCATTAAAGCCGTCGGCGCATCCATGAATGATATTTACTATGAGGTGAACTACTTGCTTGTTTTTCGGTCTTTGCTATAAAAAAGCCTTGAATACGGGAAATAGTATATTTCGTATAGTAACCTGTGGTAACATACTTTACTGCAAAACCGCTGAAATCCTGGATTCAGTCCAATATTCAAATTAATTTTGGATTGGCAAAAACACGGGGGATGTTTCGGGTAAGAATTTTGACCAATATTGCAACAGATTTGCATTAAATGTGTAAGATTCTTACAGCTGGCCTCGATACAATATTATTAAAATTATGTTTCTTAAATTTGAAGTCGCCCAAAAGTAGAAGTGATAACCAAACAAAGGAATTCAGTATCCACCTACATCGTTGACGCTGCCATTATATTGCAAACACCAGTCACATATATGATAAAAAGACCGACATAGTGACCATTCTATCGACCCATGATAAAATGAAATAGTGAGATTACAGTATCAATATCCAGTGTACGAATGTTGTCCAGTGTTTATGAGCTGTGGGATCATATATCATCTCGTATTAAAAAACGAATATACCACCAAATTTTAATAAGAATTAACCTCTATTATCACAAGCCGTAAAATAACGCTGTTGTCGAAAAACCTTTGCTAATAGAATTTTCAGATTTGCGCCGATTGTAGGAAGCAATAACACCCGCCGGGCCCGATGATCGCTTCCTTTGTAATTGTGCCGGTAATGGCATGTTTAATGTCGCCCCGAGCATCCCCCGCCTTCTCCAAGACCTCCACCACCCCGGTCCAAAAAGTGGCTATCTCGGAATTACAGGTATTCCGTTACATGGTGATTTGTTCAATCGTTATCAGAATTTTTGTTTTCGCAGTCTCCGTGGCTCAATAAGCCATTTGTGGCATGATCATTCTAATTGAGGTGGTATCTGTAGATAATTATTTCGGGTCTGATTGTTGTGGGGAATAACTGTATTTCCTTCTTCTTAGGCGTGCACTCTTGGCAGAGTGGTCGTGGTTACGTCGGGTCCAGTATCATTTGTAGTTGCGGCTCTCGCCATGCTTCTCCATTGATCTCTGTTATAAGCATCTTTATACTAAGTAATCGTTATTTACAATGGGACAAGGACCATGTATTTACGTGTTTATGAAATTATCTGTCTGGTGTTATTTCTATCAAAGAATTTACTATCGTTATCCAACTCTCACCAATGAGTAAATATGAAAACTATTAAGATGATTTTATAGATCATGGCATATATTGAAGTCGCATATTCAGCCAATATTTTTTTATTATATGATGACTGTATTTTTTTGTGGTTATATACGGATGAAGTGGTGATGCAGTACATGGGAATATTTGGAAACTCCTCAATAATCAACAGCAAATTTATTTTGTTTGAAGACCATACAGTGTCGCGTTCCGGGGTCAGCCAGTGTACATCCGGTTTTTGTCGGGGGTCTAGAATTGGGATACGATGTTTGACCGTTTTGCGTCCTTCTGAGTACTCTGACACTAGACCCGTGGCCGCTTCTTCACCTTCTTGCCCATGGCGTAGTGTGAAGAATCAAGCCAGCATGATTGTGTTGAGTAGAGGGGGATACATTGTCTCTCGCTACTCGATACTCTAATTGGACGGCACTGCGCTTACCATAAGGTACAGTGTGGTCCATGTGTCGTGCGAGGATAAAATAAACCAGACTTCTGTAGAATTTGTAGTATTATTTAAACGTATAATTCAAATTAAAAACTTGTTTCAAAACTATGTGTAAATAAATATCCCTGTGTACATTTAAGAAAGCATTTCAAAACAAGCGAGACGTTAATGAAGTGACAGGAAATCTCAATGTACACAAAAATGTGCTAAACAGAAAGATCTGTAATATGGACAACAGAAATCTATACATATCATATAATGTGTTCTGACTGACTCATCAACTTTCAAACCTAATTGCTAAAGCTTAAGTAGTCAAACTTTGATTACGTATTCCAAAAAAATAAAGATAATCTTTAAAAAAATTTTTGCTATTCCATTTTTAAATGTATGAAAAGGAGTTGCTAAATAATACCCAACAGTCACACACATAATCCTGACCCCACACTAAGACATGTGTCTTGTGTCGTGGTTATCTCGAAAAGCCTTCGACCTCACAACACCGAGACCGGAAATATTCGTGGAATACACAAACATAAGTATTGGGGATCGTAGTATAAAGCTGGCAAACGTAGATCTAATGACACATGACCACTGCTCATGAATGCCAACAACAAAATGAGAGTGCGTCGAAAAGATAAAGAAGTGAATGTAGGAAGTCATTTGGCATCTCGCAAATATTTTATAGTAATTTTGGAAGCTAGTATGCTCAATGACGTCTGGAAAATATCGCGTTAGATCAAATAGTAATTAGAATTGAAATCATAATTCCATTCAATAAGGAGTGTAAGAAAAATAATTTATTCTACAGCAAACCTAGCGCCAATTTCGAACAAAATAAAGCCCTTGCACCAAATATCTCCAAGTTTACTATCAGAATTTTAAAGATACTACACATACGCTCTAGCTTCCACATCCTTACTCTAATGCCGGTAGCTCATTAAATAAACTATACGCACACCCCAGTCCGCTCGTATAACGATTCCAGTTTATTGGTCGTGTCTATAAAAGGAGCAGGGGTCGTAAACTCGCCTCCTATGACCGTACACAATACATTGTTTTTAATCTTTCTTACAACACAAGACACGGGTAGTAGCGGGTGGGTATAGACTTTAGCGGCAGCGGAGTACATGAGTTTAAGACTCATATTCAAGAACACCCAAAGTCTGTGAAGTCTACCAACCCGCATTAGGCCAACGTGGCCTAAGGCCTAACCCCTCTCGTTAGTAAAGGAGGCCCGTGCCCAGCAGTGGGGGAATGTTTAATACAGGGCTAGTATTATTATACTTAGGCCCACTTGCGCGATCATGGGTTAACGTATTTAACTCGGTGTTAACAGCTAACACAGGGTTAAATAAATAATTTGTCTTGCGCCATCAACATTTTCAAGCAAACCTAGGGTTTAACTTCTAAATATTTAACCCACCGATTTGGGAAGGTTAAGTCGCTAACCCTGCGGTTAGTCTTTTTGTTGCTAGGTATTGTGTAATCTATTTTCTGGTTTTTAGTTAAAATATTACTACAATGATCATGAATTGTTATTCTCTGACGATGAAGATGAAGTCATTGAATATATAAGCTCAAATTTTTATGACAAAAGGGTTACAAAACTGTCAGAATATTATAATACACATAAAGGGGCAATGTTTGAATTTTTCTACTATTTACATAAAAGCATATTATCATTTATCGTGAAATAGGGAGCACATAATCGAGGTTTCTTCTTCATTACACTGACTTTCTGAATTCAACAAATAAATAAAACACCACAAAAAACAAATAACACGAATTTGACAATCTTAAAACAAACAAATTAAAAAGTTATCAACCGTCATAGAATGAAGGACACACAAATACGCATCTCTATATAGTGTGCTGTAGTGTAAAGAGACAGAAATATTGTTTCGTTTTTATGTATATTCATTCATCCTTGGACGGACTACAACAGATGTGCATCGACATTTCAGTGTTCCCAGCTAAAATAAAAGAAATGTCGGGTTAGCTGGTTAGCTAACGCTGGGTTCAGCGTCAGTTTTTAGTGGTGCAAGGTGAAATGAGAGTTAACATTTTAACATTCTAACCTGGGTTAATAAACTCTAAATTTATTTATTTAACCCTAATTTGCGTGCAAGTGGGCCTTAGGTTTGTCGCTAACTCACTAAGCGTGAGCTATTTCAAGTTGTCAGTATTAGTTTAAGGATGCATAAGAAGCAATAATTGTTGTTACTTAAAGACTGTTGCATATGATTTAACACACACACACATACACACATACACTCACGCCTGTAATCCCCGAAGGGGTAGGCAGAGGTGTAACTAGTACACCCACTTTTCGCCGAATTTCGGTCCCATAATGTGATAGGGGGCGAGCCTATCGCCATACCGGGCACATTTTCCAGACTCCGGGCTAATACTGAAGAATTTCTAGATAGAAAAACCCAATATCACTTTACCCGACCCGGGGATCGAACCCGAGACCTCAGCACAGCAGTCGTAACGCATGCGCAATTACAACTGCGCCACCGAGGCAGTATGATTTAACAATTAATAATAGACAAAAGTTTGTAGATATCGTGGACCTTTATTTCTAAAGAACACTTTAATCTCTCATGCATGACAATGAACTCTAAAACTTAAGTTTTATTGGTTGTATTTTTGATGAACTAGTTTTCCAATAGACATCAACTGAAGTAACTTGTAAAAAGACAGTCTGCAGCTATTTTAGATCCTATTATCATGACTATAGTAACTCAAACCGCTCCACTCCTATCACTCAGTCGTCACGCTTGAGCGGCAAACGTCCACTGCAGTCGGTACAATTAAATGTAAACTTTGTTGCCCCGTTTTAAACCCCTGTCGACGGCAGTTCTATCAAAATTGTTCGTCATACGTGCCGTATCCGGCGGTTGATGGCGCATTGATTCTTTATACTTACATTTGTGGTGAATGGTATGTGATACCTGATTTTGGTATACATTTGGATGGCGATACAAGATTTTTAGGTCCGCTGGTGGTATGATATTCATATCCGCCCGGATAGCGACCACCGTACACAGGGTGTAAAACCATAGTGGCACACGCAGCCAGTGTACATCCGGTTTTTGTCGGGGGTCTAGAGTTGGGGTACGATTACCCTTGACCGCTTCTTCACCTTCTTGCCCATTGCGTAGTGTGAAGCTACACAGCAGGCCGGCATGATTGTGTTGAGTAACAGGATAAAGATTGTCTCTCGCTACTCGATACTCTAATTGGACGGCACTGCACTTACCATAAGGTGCAGTGTGGTCACTTTGCTGTGCCAGGATAAAAAAATCGCTATTATGCCATAGACAAAGACTTTTAATTTATAATCGCCTATTTTCATTGGGGTTTGAAATAGTTAAACATTGTCACAAATCCACTTCAAACACAATCTCTATGCCATCTAATAACGCTATAACGCTACTAAACAACTACATTGTAAGAATATTGTTCGACCTTGTACACAGTACATACCACGCTCCCAAACATGCTATACATGCTATATATTCCCAACTTATCACCTCAGTATAAAATAAATAAATTCACACAGTCACACACATAGTTCTGATACCAGACTAGGTAAAACCTGTATGGTCATAAACAACTACGAGGGAATACGGTCCCACAACACCCAGATCCGAAACAAATATCTGCCTGTCACACAAACATTTGTCTCGGTGTGGCAATCCCAAGGCCTCTAATTTCACAAATGCTGTATAAAGTTATAGTTTGTCAATGAAGGAGTCTCTAAAATTTTACTGTGACGGATATATACCTTCGATGTGCCCATGCTTGATTGTGTCGAGTAGTGAAATATAGTTGTGTCTCGCTTCTTGATACTCTGAATAGGCGACACTGCCCTTACATCATGCGCAGTGTGGTCATTGCAGTGCCAGAATAAAAAAAAATTACGACTCACACAGAAGGCAAGACCTAACAGTTCCTATACAATGGTGTATTGTCTGACTAGTGTTGTGCGACACGGTCTCGTATCTAGGTTGCGCACCTTAAGACATATCTTGGAATGAATAAAAAAAACTCTATCGAAATTATTTTATATTTCACAAATAATATAAATATTATCGCGATCAACATATTCGGTAACTTATTTGAGAGATCAGTTTTGACTGGCTGGATACTTTCAAAATCTATGTGCATTCACAGTAAAAAGTAAGAAAGAAATAAGTTCTTTTGAAAAGTCACTCCTAAATTCCTTTTTTTTAACTTGTGTGGTTAAAACAAAGTACGTTCTATAATTCGTTATAATAATGCTTTAGGAAGTGCTTTAAAAATTGTTCGTAATATTAAACAAATGAAGTTTTGCTTCTAATGTTATTATCAAAACGAATTAAAAGTTTGAACGACAATATCAGCCTATTTCGACATCAAACGCATTGACAGGCTGTAATTTTTTCAGACTGTGATAACTGCCTATAACTAAGAGGATTACGGAAAGAGGGGCGAAACAAAACGCAAAGATTTTAAAACCGCCATGAATTATTGAGCATTAAACCTAATATTGCATAAAACAATGCAAATGTATGTGCATATAAACCGAAAGGAGGAGGGTGGCCTCACTGAGTTTCAATTCTTTTTGATATTCGCAGGCACTCGCTTTTAATTCATTTGATCTGAGTGGAATAAGCCTACTTAGACATATCTGCTTAAAAGGAGGGTGGGGTGATTTTTTTGCTTAAAGTATAATGAAATTCAGTATAATGTACATTCTTCTCGTATTTTAAGTAAAACTTTTTTTTTTATTGCCTTGATAGGCAGACGAGCAGACGGGCCACCTGATGGTAAGTAGTCATCGCCGCCCATAGACTTCTGCAATGCCAGGGCACAGCAAAGCCGCTGCCTACCGTAAAAGTAGAAAATATGCGCATTTATTAAAAGAAAACTTGAACATACCAATTGTATTTTCTTTAGTTTGTGCAAATATTGTATAGGTACCCGTATTTAAACTCTAAAGGTGGGTCGTTGACGGTTTCTGCGGTAACGAAATGAAACCATTTCCTATAAACGGTCAACTAGTTAAAAAACCAGTTGACGTTTTTAACTGGTTTGCAGAAAAGTCCACAGATCTATACGTTAATTCCCGTTTTGTTCGCGTCTGTCGTTGATTCAACGACGTTGAATGAAACAGGTTGATAAATTCAACTAGTTTTGCGGTAAAGAAAAAACGGTTGACACGTTAACAGTACAAAAACAGTTTAAAAAAACGGTTCGTTGATTCAACGCCCACTCCTAATAAACACCAGAATTTCTTGTAATACTTGACTGCCTCGGTGGCGTAGTTGTAATTGCGCACTTGTTACGACTGCTGTGCTGAGGTCTATGGTTCGATCCTCGGGTCGGGTAAAGTGATATTGGATTATCATATTTAGAAATACTCAATATCAGTCTGGAATTGTGCCCGTTATAGCGATAGGCTCGCCCCCTAGCGTATTATGGGACCGTAATAAATTCGACGAAACGTGGTTACACCTCTGCCTACCCCTTCGGGGATTACAGGCGTGAGTCTATATATGTATGTAGAATTTCTTGCCAGTTCTTTTCTAGCTAAACGCATTCAAACTGGCGGTAGAGTAAAAAAGATTGACTGAATCTAAATAATGTATTACATTTTATAGATTGAATAAAGGAGAATGACCAGGAATATATAGACCACGGTACAAGTTTGCGTCATTTCCAAAGTTGTTTTCAATAGTCTATAAAGTATCCAAATACTATCTAAAGTTTACATTTTTGGAATTGGATTTTTTGTGTAAACTGTAGGTATATAAAGATTTAAACGTAATACTAGGCAGCATAGTCGATTGACTATAGCCTGTCTTTTGGACGAATAAAAAAAAGTAATAAAGTATTACGTCAATTAAAACTGGTACTATTTTTTAATCAATAACATGTCTGATTCAGTTTTAAAATAAATCCCCTATACAACACAGACATTGTTTGCCAGACGACTTCAAAAATAAAATATAATTTAAATATTATTTTTATCTTGAGGCGCAAAAATAGGCATTCTCCTTTAAATTTGACATATCTGTTGTCTGATGAGATGAGATGTCTGAGCGTAAGAAAGTAAGTAGTAAACCAACAAGTTTTTTGATTTTCAATATGATTAATCACTATTATTTTTTTAAAACAAAGTTATAAATAACTAGTTTTAAATACGTATTATTAAGAGCAAGTAAAATCTGCAAATACTCAAAGTTTAATTATCATATCCAATAAAAACGAGGCGTTACCTAATGAATCATATTGAAACAAAACTAATGTTATTTATGAGGTACGGGAATTACCATCATTTATAAGGTCACCATAAATTTTGAATTATTAGGATATTTTCGGTCCTTTAGGCATAGTGTGAAGAAGCTAAACAGCACGCCGGTATGATTGTGTTGAGTAGCGAAGATCTGTTTCTCGCTATTTGATACTCTAACTGGATGGCAGTTTGCCAGACGGCATTGTCACAGTGCCAGATTTAAAAAAAACCTCCATTAAGGGTTGATCGCAAATGTATGTTATCTATCTACGATTTCTTACCTATGACCGGATTAAAGCCATAAATTTCGATCGTTGTATAATTTGATATCAAAGAGTCTATAAATATTCTGTATGTTGAAACGTTGTGTAGTGGTTCAAAGATTTATTTCCATAAATCAAGTCAAACTTAGTACTAGCATAATGGTCACCCTACTTGCACATAACAAGCATTAAAACACGCTATCAGACATATGCGCAAACGAGACAACAAAGACGCGGCCGAGGCAATGACTGATGAGATCGAGCCGCGCCATTTAGTACCTACGATGTACGGCATACGATATCGTCGACTTCATCAGGTCGAATAACCAACGTCCGGATATTATACCTTTGACTAAAGAAAATATGTTTGTTTTTATTTTAAAGCGTATAGTATAAATTATAATTCGAGTATAAACTGTGTATAAAAATTTCTTTTAACATAGGAGTAGTTAAATTAGAAAATCATATAATTATCATCACCATTTATTCATAAGATTTTACCTGTATCCCCGAAGCGGTGAGCAGAGGTCGCCATCCCATATGATATAGCTACTAGAGGATCCCAACCTTACTTCATAGTATAAGTGTATCATTTTTAAGTATTTTTCAATTAAAGATGCAATTGCCATGTCGGACACAAACTCCAATACCAAATTATTTCAAAAATAACTAGAATTAGATCTTATTATCTTACCAGTGTTTCAGACTGTAGTTCTAAATTGACAAAAAAATAAACTTTTTCAAAGCAGAGGTCGTCAAATGAGAAGTCAGCTAATGGAAAATAATCTCCATCGCCCATGAACACTTACAATAAGAGAAGAATGAAAGGAAAGAAAATTTCGACTCAACGTAGGAAATGCAACAGCAGATTGTTATTCACGTCGCTTTGTATTAATGGTAGAGCCCAACAACATTTCTCAACAGAACCCACAATTTCCACCATGTCCAATATTCTCAACTTAGTATAATATAAAGAAACTTTGTAACAAACTAGCCGTGCATACTAATATTATATGCAGGTGCCGGCTCGCGGAGTGAACTTTAAATTACGCGTTGGACTTTATTACATAAACTTATATTACAAACATACGAGGAAGATGAGAAAATAGGGAAATTACAGTATGAAATCACGATGTAAAAGTTGGTGTGACTTATCTTTAATTTCGAGTAAATAATATCAGATTTAAGCAGCGATAGCCTAGTTGGTTTTGGTATGGACGTTAACCAATCCAAATGGCATAAACCTCTGACTTCTCTAAAGCTATGTGTATATTATTGTTAGTTATCGCTTGCTTTAATGGTGGAGGAAAATATAGTGAGGAAACCTGCAAACCTTAGAATTCTTATGAGGTCTCAGCGTCCGTAATGCGGCGGTTTTTATTGTTTACGATACCATACTTAATAGTATGTAGGGAAGGGTAATCCCTACTATTAATTTTTTTGTTAGTAAAGTTAAAAATGCAGTCAGCTCTTTTTTTGGTGTTACAGTATACTCGTGAATAATGTCAGTAATATGCCAGACAATTTGACTGAAAACCGTGTACCTGTTTTTTGCACATTGTGAACACTTAGAAATTCCATTGAGATAGATAACTGCCATAGATAGATAGATGCCATATTTAATATATTATATCTTTCTACAGAGATTGGATTAGTAAACGTCACAAGAATTTCTTAGAACTCGACGTCATTTTTACTACTTCGCAACGAATGATCTTAATGTAGTCTCACAAAATCGTATCGTACTCGTCACGTCACGTATAAACCCGTCGTACAAGTAAAGTCGGTCTCTGAATCACGCAACTGAAACGTACATTTGTGGGCGAATTAACTGAAATACAAGTAAATGTATGTGACTGAGTAACATCTTGCACTTAACTGCTTTGGATTTCAGAACATCCAAAATATGTTGTAAAAATAGTGTTAGCGTACTAGTTAAATTATGTGCTTCGTTTTGTCTGCCGGTATCTCGGTAGGAATATGCAGCTATAACCTTTTTTAGATTTTTTTATCCTGGCACGGAAAAGTGACCACTGCACCTGATGGTAAGTGCAGTGCCGTCTAGTTAGAGTATCAAGTACCGAGAGACACCTAGTTGGGAATGGTACGGACTGCCCAGACAAACGTCGTAGGTTTGAAACCAGCCAAATAGCATACACCTCTAACTTTTCTAAAGTTACGTGTGTATTCATTGTGAATTACGGCTTGGTTTGAATCAAGGATACATTGTGAGGAAAATTGCACTAAAAATTTCTCATAAGAACTTCGAAGGTTTTTTTTTTTTTTAGTGCCTGGATAGGCAGACGAGCAGACGGGCCACCTGATGGTAAGTAGTCACCGCCGCCCATAGACTTCTGCAATGCCAGAGCACAGCAGAGCCGCTGCCTACCGGTATGTGAAGTCTACTAACCCGCATTAAGGTCTAACCTCTCTCATTAGTAGAGATAGCAGATACGCATGCCCAGCAGCGGGACAAGTTTAACATGGGGCTTGTATTATTATTATATCTCGGTAGAAGCTGACGAGAGTAGGTACATACGATTGCTGATCATACTTCTGTCTCATGCACACCATGGTAGGTCATAGGTGGCGAGCCCATTATATTGGGCCCTAATTCCAATCCTGGGCAACATAAGTGTAAATTTTCAAACCGATAACAAATACCAATTGTGATGAACCGATCTGGACTCAAACCTAGCCTCAAGACACACATCTCTATTTTTAAAAAGAAATTTTATTCAATTTGAATTATCATTCAATTTAACGGCGCATAAAAATGTAAAGAAATGCAGACCTGAGAATTTTAAAATAAGAATTTAAAGGTATGTGAAGTCTACCAGCCAGCATTAGGCATGAGTGGTGGAATAAGACCTAACCCCTTTTGTCGAGGATCTAGAGTTGGGGTACGATGTTTGGCTATTTTGCGGCCTTCTGAGTACTCTAGACACTAGACCCTCGACCGCTTCTTCTCCTTCTTGCCGATGGAGTAGTGTGAAAAAGAAGGCCGGCATGATTGTGTTGCGTAGCGGGGGATAGATCGTCTCTTCGTACTCGATACTCTAATTGGACGGCACTGCTCTTACCATCAGGTGCAGTGTGGTCACTTTGGCGTACCAGGATAAAATTAATTAAGAAGTTCCAACATCTACTACAGAACTGATAAATACATTTCAACATTCCGCAATCTGAAACCAAAAATCTAAATACGCCAGTGTCAAATCACGCGACGACCATAACTGACAGTAATAAATTAAATTATAAAATTTAAAATAACGTTTACTGATGAAAATAAAAACCAACTGCGCAGAAATGATTTATGTCTGAAAATTAATTGTTTTGACAGTGTCTGGGCTGGCAGTTGCGTAACAATTTAAATTGTGTACACTCAATGTGTTTTGCCAGTGGAGACGAATAATATCATAATACTTGATATGGTACAGACACTAGGGTATAATAAATAGTTTGACTGTAATGGTTTAGTTACTACTCGGGATATTTGCAACTGAATTGTTTTTTTTATACCACAATGGTGGCAAATATGTTTGGTGGATTGCTGGTGGTAGGATTTTTTTTTTTTTTTTTTTTTTTTTATTCTGGCGCGGCAAAGTGACCACACTGCACCTGATGGTAAGCGCAGTGCCGTCCAGATAGAGTATCAAGTAGCAAGAGACAGTCTATCCCTCGCTACTCAACACAATCATGCCGGCCTGCTGTTTAGCTTCTTCACACTACGCCTAAAGGACCCAGGATCATAGGAAGGAGGGAACACGGTAGCTGGCAAACTGTTCCACAGCTTGATGGTGCGGCAAAAATACGAGTTTGCGAACCTCTTGGTTCGGGCCGGGGTAGTAGATACCACGAAGCTGTGGCTCCGCAATCCAGTACGCGTGGTTCTGGTATGGAAGGGAGAGGATGGGATAAGATCAAACAATTCTTCAGAGCATTCGCCATGATACAGACGGTAGAACACGCTAAGCGAGGAAATATCCCTACGCAGCTGTAGCGGCTCCAGGCTGTTACTCACGTCTGCATCATTCACAATGCGGATGGCCCGCCGCTGCAACCCATCCAAGGCATCGAGAAGGTATTTTGCGGAACCGTCCCAGAGGTGCGAGCAGTATTCCATTCCCGGTCGCACTTGCGCTTTATATAAGCGGTAGAGCTGACCGGGCGTGAAAAACCGCCGCACCCTGTTCAGGATTCCTACTCTGCGGGAAGTGGCGGATATTACGCCCTCGATGTGACTCCTTGGATTAAGATCGCAGCGGATATCCATACCTAGGACACTAAGGTCATTCCGCATTGTGAGTGGAACACCCTGAAGAACGGGGATGGGAGAAAACGGGGATTTCTTGCACGAAAACGCGCACACCTGGGTTTTCTTGGCATTAAACTCAACCCGATTCCTGGTACCCCATGATGATATGAGATCCAAGGCCTGGTTGAGCTCAATGACAAGATCCTCGCGTCTCCTTTCAGTATCCGCCCGACAACCAGGAGGCTTGCTGCAATAACGCCCATGAACCGTGCTGTCATCTGCATAGCAATGAATGTTGCCAAGCGACAACATATCATTAATATGCAGAATAAACAAGGTGGGCGAAAGTACAGAACCTTGTGGTACTCCGGCATTTACTGACATGAGCTGCGAAGCGTGTCCATCAACTAGGACACGTATTCTACGCTCATGCAGAAAGCCGGAGATCCACTTGCACAGGTTGTCGGGCAGACCGTATGCCGGGAGCTTGGAGAGAAGGCCGCGATGCCAGACCCTATCAAACGCCTTGGCTATGTCGAGACTCACAGCCAGAGCCTCGCCATGCCTGTCAATCGCCTCGCCCCAGTGATGTAATACAAACGCTAGAAGATCACCCGTTGATCGGTTATGACGGAACCCGTATTGTCTGTCACTGATCAACGAGTGATCCTCCAGGTAGCGAACTAATTGGCTGTTAATTAGTCGCTCCATGACTTTACACATCACTGAGGTGATGGCGATTGGGCGATAATTGTTAGGGTCTGACCGATCACCCTTTTTGGGGATCGGCTGCACATTGGCCTCCCTCCAAGATTCAGGCACAACACCTGAGAGGTAGGACGATCGGTATAGGCGCGTCAGTGCAGGAGACAACTCCGCTGCACACTTTTTGAGAACAAGCGCTGGGATACCATCAGGACCACTAGCCTTCCGGACGTCGAGAGACTGCAGCTCACGCCGCACATCACAATGCCTGATACGGATATCAGGCATTGTGTGACCGCAACCGGGCAGCGTAGGTGGTAAATGAGCATTGCAGTCCTCGAGTCTCGAATTAGCCGCGAAGAGGTTTGCCAGTAAATCGGCCTTCTCTTGCGAGCTATGGGCTAGTGTTCCATTTCGATATCTCAGCGGTGGCAGCGAGGGGCGACAGAAATTAGATTGGACGGCCTTAGCCAAGCTCCAATAAGCACGACTGCTTGTTGGGTTATCGGCCAAAGCACATCCAATCTTGGAGACGCGCTGGGCATCCGCTTTAACATACGCCCTCTTGCAGACCTTGGCAGCACGGTTATAGGTTGCTTTGAGTGACTTGAGGTTGGGATCCTTCGTAGCGCGACCCCCGATCCAAGCGCGATACGCCGTCTGTTTTTTACCAACAGCATCGGCGCATGCACGATTGAACCAGGAGCGTCCTCGACCGTGGCCCGCGATCTCAGAGGAAGGAATGTAATATTCCATTCCTAGTCTGATCTCGCAGGCAACGGCGTCGGCACTCGCAGAAGGATCCTTTCCCTCAAAGCAGCGCTGCCGCCAAGGGATGGATGCGAAATAATCCCGCATACCATCCCAATCTGCCGACGAGTAGTGCCAGACCCTGCGCTTGACCTTCACGGGACGTGGAGGCAAAGCGCGAGGTACTGATGTCCCAACCAGGCAGTGATCGGAGGTCCCCAGAGGAGCACCGACCGACACCGTATACCCAGTCGGGTGACTCGTCAACAGAAGGTCCAGCAGAGAGGGCGCATGACTCGCCACATCTGGGATCCTGGTAGGCTGGTTCACCAGTTGTGTCAAGCCATGAGTCAAGGCGAATGCATGAGCAGTTCTGCCAGCATGGTCAGTTTTGGAGGATCCCAACCACAACTCATGGTGTGCGTTGAAGTCCCCCAGAACAACCAATTCCGCTGTTGGGAACTGCTCCTACGCGTCGTTTGTCGCCTGGCTAATGTAATCAAATAGCCGAGTTGTCTCCACGTCCCCGTCGTGTGACCTGTAAAGGCACACGTAAACCCGACTCTGGGAGCCGAGGTCGACGTGCACCCACAGGGTGGAGAAGGAGGGGTCCTCCATGCAGGGCAGACGGCGACAGCAGACGTCCGACCGAACATACAGACATACCCCGGCCCTCGGCCTGAAGCTTTCTTCAAGTGAGTAGCCGGGGTAAAGCAAGTATGTGGTATCGGTCGGACTACAAATCTGCGTCTCCGTCAGGAAGAGAAGAGCAGGCCGGGCCGTCTCAAGATGGTGGTGGACGGCATTAAGGTTCGAATGGAGTCCGCGGATGTTAGCGAACTCCATTGTGAAAGCGGTGGTGGGGTTACGCACCGCTGTAGGTCCTTTTCTCTTTTTAGGCACTGTCATGGAGTTGATGGGGGGAGGAGGTGAAGAAGTGGTCGAGGGTCTAGTGTCAGAGTAATCAGAAGGCCGCAACAAGCGCCGGTCCACTACAAGAGCCAAGAGGAGGTAAGCTGATCCGCCGGACGGAAGGGCCCCCGTACCCTCCCGGGATAGGCCGCCGGGACCCCACATCCGGTCACCAACCGGCACGACGGACCCACCCAAGATTATGCGCGGCATGGTGGGGCAGCCTCTCGTGGTGGTTAGTCACGATTGGGCCCCTGTACTGTACCGCGGGCGGCCAGCGGTACAACCGTTTCTACAGGTCTCCCTGGCCGACGGATCAATACACCTCCAACCGACTGTGAACCGGCTAATACCTGCACGGCCAAACATCGTACCCCGACTCTAGCCCCCCGACGATAACCGGACATACACTGGCTGATCCCGGAACGCGACACACTTGCGTGTGCCACTATGGCGGGTTTTTCGCCCTGTGTACGGTGGTCGCTATCCGGGCGGATATAAATATCCTACCACCAGCAATTCATATCCGCCCACATAGCAACCACCGTGCACAGGGTGTAAATCCCACCATAGTGGCACACGCAAGTGTGTCGCGTTCCGGGATCAGACAGTGTACATCCGGTTTTTGTCGGGGGCCTAGAGTTGGGGTACGATGTTTGGCCGTTTTGCGTCCTCCTAAGTACTCTGACACTAGACTCTCGACCGCTTCTTCACCTTCTTGCCCATGGCGTAGTGTGAAGAAGCAGGCCGGTATGATTGTGTTGAGTAGCGGGGGATAGATTGTATCTCGCTACTATCAGGTGCAGTGTGGTCACTTTACTGTGCCAGGATAAAAAAACAAGGTTACGGTCCGCCTTATGGTAAGCGGTTACCGTAGCCTATGGACGCATGCAACACCAGGAGCATCACATGCGCGTTGCCGACCCTTCAAAAACTTATTTACTCCTTTCTCGAAGAACCCCGTACTGTCCTCTTGGTAAACCTCGGCAGGAAGCTCATTTCACATTCGGAGCTTTCACGGGAGGAAATTCCTCTGAATCCGCGCTGTGCGCGACCATTTTGGTTCCAATGTGTGAGGATGAACTCCGTGTCGATGGCGAGCGGTGCGATGGTAGAAAGTGGCCGTGGGCATCATGTCAAACAATAACAACTGCCAAATAGGACCATGATCTCTCCAATACGATCGTTTGCGAGAAATTATATACATGATCTAACCACAAGATTTGCTATTAATATATTGTTTTTTGTTTAAAATTTCTTTTTTCCTTAACTGTTTGTGTTTCAAATATCACTCGCTATATAACTTTCTTCGGGAATTTAGACTGTTAAGTTTTTCTCTTTTACTTACAGGATCATAAAAAAATCAGCGATAGCCTAGGTGCATTACAATCACCTGGTTTTATTTATTATCATATTCATTACTTCATAATTCACAACAACTTCAATATTGATAAGTTATTTTGAAAAATAAAGAACTCACCCCTTGTATAAAGAAGTCCTCGTGCAGCACGCTGACTATTCCAAAGTTGGTGAACTTGAACACCCTGTCCATGATCCACATGAGGTTCGGCAGCACTCCAGGGCGGGGGTTCCACGCGCACATCAGCATGGGCACGTCGGCTGTGCTCTGGTGGTTGGCCAGCACGAGGGTCCGGCGCCCGCTGCAGGCAGCCGGCTCGTCCCCAGTCTCCAATACTGTAGACAAAAGACATCGTTATTGTTTAGATTTTTTTTATATATTTTTTTTGACTGCCTCGGTGGCGCATTTGTAATTGCGCATGCGTTACGATTGCTGTGCTGAGGTCTCGGGTTCGATCCCCGGGTCGGGTAAAGTGATATTAGGTTTTTTTACCTAGAAATACTCAGTATTAACCCGAAGTCTGGAATGGTGCCCGGTGTGGCAATAGGCTCGCCCCCTATCACATTATGGGACCGAAATTCGGCGAAAAGTGGGTTACACCTCTGCCTACCCCTTGGGGGATTACAGGCGTGAGTGTATATGTATGTATATATTTTTTGTGCCTCGATAGGCAGACGAGCAGACGGGCCACCTGATTATAAGTAGTCACCGCCGCCCATAGACTTCTGCAATGCCAGAGCACAGCAAAGCTGCTGCCTACATAATTAAAAAATACGTGCTCTATTTATTAATAGATCACGTATGTATTCAAACATTTATCAATTAGTTTTTAGAGGGACAGGAAATATATAAATAGTAAAAAAAGTTAAATGAATAGCGATAAGATCCGTAAAAATCATTTTATTTCAATGAGAAAAATATTTATATTTTATTTCATTGAATATTACAGTTATTTTTTTTCTATATCTGGCCAGTTACTAGTTTTAATAATTTTAATTTTATTTTTGTTTTTTTTAGTTTTCACTACTCTTTAAATACGGAACATTTTATTTCAAACGATTCGAATTTGGAATTTCACTCCCATTGCGCCTAGAGAAGTATCATTGAAATCATCAAGTAAGAAAATATTTTTTTTTGAATGTCCTTCCTACCCTCATTATAATTATGAGCTTATTTACTTAATAACTAAAAAACATCGACATTAAACTGCAATAGTAAGCCCCGAATCATCACGAAAATTGTGACGTTACTCCAAAAAGAAAAGATACGAAATAAAATATACATATCCCGGTACAAAATTGATTCCGTCGGGGTCCATAATGTTTATGATTTCCATCCGTCAAGGCGTCCTGTTTTTCTCCCGTTTTACGAGCGATCTTGTCGAACATTCCCTTCTAAGGTTTTATTTACGTAAAACCTAAAGGGGAGGATAAGTTCAATTTAGATGGTACAGCTATTTATTTATATCTGATTACTACATTCTCTAGCTCTTCTCTCAATCCGTTTGGATATAGTGCAAAAACATTCGCGTGTTTTTTTTAAATTAGGTATATTTTAAACTAATAGTTTAGGTTTTTTTATCCTGACACGGCAAAGTGACCACCTGCACCTTATGGTAAGCGCAGTACCATCCAGTTAGAGTATCAAGTAGCGAGAGCCAACTATACCTCCCTACTCTATACAGTGCCGACCTGCTTCTTCACTAGGAGTAAGTTTATTTATATTATTATTGAAGTGAAAACTTCTTTAAGCCCGTAAGGCACTTTTGCGATGTGAAAAAAGCAATGAACTCGCGGGAAGGTCCAGCTCAGATTATTTTAATTTTGACGCACGCCTATGAAGTTTTTTAACTATTTTGTTATGATTACTTAATCAGAAACAAAATAAGTTACTGCTTCATGTACGCTATTTCAAAAAAGAACACGGTAATTCCAAAACTTTTAAGTTTTCACTTCTGTCGGTAGTCCCCATGACTGCCTATGTTTTTTTTTCTAATGAAGTTTTTTCTGTGCATATAAATTGCCACGTGTTTATTAGCTCAGTGCTTTATTTAGCTGGTGGTAGGATTCATATCCGCCCGGATAGCGACCACCGTACACAGGGTGAAAAACCCGCCATAGTGGCACACGCAAGTGTGTCGCGTTCCGGGATCAGCCAGTGTACATCCGGTTTTTGTCGGGGGTCTGGAGTTGGGGTACAATGGCCATTTTGCGCCCTTCTTAGTACTCTGACACTAGACCCTCGACTCCTTCTTCACCTTCTTGCTCATGGCGTAGTGTGAAGAAGCAGGCCGGCATGAGTGTGTTGAGTAGCGGGGATAGATCGTCTCTCGCTACTCAGTACTCTATTTGGACCGCACTGCGCTTACCATCAGGTACAGTGCGGTCACTTTGCCGTGCCAGGATAAAAAAAAAAAAAAAAAAGCTCAGACCAAAGTGCCATCATCCTGCTGGCAATAACAGCATAATTACATAATTACAGCAACCCGGTCCTTGCGGTCATGTCTCGTGAGGCTGGGAGTTTTGGCTTGATTGTCTGGACTACGAGGATGATAACCTCAATAAAAATCCCCAATCTTAAGGTGAGGACTGCGCCAATAAGATGAATGGCTGGAGGGAGTCCAGTTACTAGCACCAACCTCGATGTGCCAGGGTAACATCGTTGTATTGTGCCTTCTTGCGGGAATGGGCGTCACCCTGTGAGCGACCGTTATATCGACCTAACTCGTGGGAACAAAATGATTTCTAATTTTGATAATAAATCCAACCACCCTGGCAGTGATAAATCCTCACAGCCAAATGAACCTAAAAAACTGGTGCAACAAGCATTTCATCCTGGAATGTTTTTAGCCAAGTCTAAAAATGCTAACAAAGAAATGGATTCTACAGAATCGCAAGAAAAGGAAGAACAAACAAGTACTAATGCAACTAATGTTAATATAGAATCTGAAAATATATAACCACCCAGCTGGCAAAGAGCCCCAACTCTAAGAAATCCAAAAAGGAAGAAACTAGCTACCTCTCCTTCACCAGAAACAGTTAAAACTAGTAACAGATTTAGTGGCCTGCCGATAGACCTAACTGATACTGAAGAAATACCAAAAGAAAGAAAAACTAGTAAACCACCACCCATCATCTTGTATGGGATAGGTGATCTTAATAAATTAACACAATTGCTAGAAACTGTTGAAGAAAAAAGTAAATTCGTTTATAAAATTATAAACAAAAACCAATTACGACTTAATAGTATAGATGTTGAGACCTACAAAAAAATCATTGATCTCGTGAGAGAGAAGGGTCTAATTGGACACACCTTTAATAGAAAAGAAGAACGATGCTGTCGTTTAGTGATCAAGAACTTACATCCTTTTACGGAAAAAAGTATGATCAAAGAAGCATTTGAACTCACAGGCAATACTGTTAAAGGTGAAATCATTAATGTGAAATACGGACCCGAAAAGAGAGCCACTTCTACCTTCTTTATAAACCTTTCACCCAGTCCTAACAATAAGGCTGCCAAGGAAATTAAAGTTATAGACTGTCAGTCTGTAATAATTGAAGAACCAAGAAAAAGAAAAACAGTTGTCCAATGTGAACGATGTCAACAATATGGGCACTCAAAAAATTATTACGTGAGACCCTACCGGTGTGTAAAATGTGCCCAAAATCATAAAACATCAGATTGTCCTAAAACTGACCGAAATACACCAGCACAATGCGCACTTTGCCATGGACCTCATCCTGCTAGCTACAAGGGTTGCGAAGTGTACAAGGAAATACTCGTAAGAAAAACTAACAGGCACATAGCATCAAGGAAGAAATATGCAGATAATGTTGAGGAAATAGTGAAACACGATAATGACCCAATTAAAGAAAATAACAGGAACAAATATGAAAATATTTCATATGCAGAAGTATTAAAGTCAAACAGTGAAAACAGGACCCTCCTTCCAGGCCAACACGCTATAAACACAATAGAACAAATGCTCCTGAAGCAATCAGAAAAATTTGAACTAATCCTACAACAGATGAGCACATTAATCAGTCTCATAACAACCCTTGTGTCGAAAATAACAAAATGACCTCTCTCAATATAGCAATCTGGAACTTAGACGGCCTATCCCCAAATAAAGAACAGGTCGAAGTTCTACTTCACACACATAACATTGACATACTACTTGTGTCTGAAACTCACTTTACTGGAAACAGTAGCATAAGGATACAGAATTACGACATTTACACCGCTAATCATCCAGATGGAACTGCACACGCGGGATCAGCTGTAATTGTAAGATCCAGTATAAGACATCATGAACATACGCAATTTAGAAAACCCCACATTCAAGCAGCCTCTATTACTATTGAAGACCGGAATGGATCATTTAATGTGTCGGCCATATACTGCCCCCCAAAACATAAAATAACAGAGGAGTACTATGATAATCTATTCAACCACCTAGGACTGCGCTGTATAGCGGGAGGTGATTGGAATGCCAAACACACTCACTGGGGGTCTCGATTAATAAATACAAGGGGTAGAGAGCTTAAGAAAAGTCTAGACAAAAATAATCTCACTACGATCTCAACGTCGGAACCTACACACTGGCCTACTGACCCAAACAGATTACCGGACGTTATTGATTTCTTCATTGTTAAAGGTCTATCTAGATTTTTTCATCAGGTACAAACTTGGATAGATGCTTAGATGCTGATACTAATCACGTTCCGGTTATACTGACAATTGGCACCACAGCTCTGAAAACTCAAAGTAATCCAAAATTGTACAACAATCGTACGGACTGGAATTCCTTTCGAGACCTTATCCACGAGAAACTCAAACCGAACAAAGCTTTAAAATCCGAAGATGATGTTGACGACGCTACAAAATCAATAACAACAATGATTCAAGAATGTTGTTGGATGTCTACGCCAGAAATTACTGAATATCTACCACAACGTAGAGTGTATTCAGAAGTAGTAAGGGCAAAAATACTTGAAAAAAGAAGACTTCGAAGAGTGTGGCATACCAGCAGACATTCAAGTGACAAAAAGGCTTTTAATAGAGCAATACAAGAACTGAAAACCCTAATATGTGAAGCGAATAATGTATCCATAGAAACATATCTGGAGGGACTTTCAGCAACAAAAGAGACTAGCTACTCATTATGGAAGGCCTGTAGAAACTTCAATCGGCCAGTGCAACCCAAGCCGCCGCTTCGGATCCAGGGCGGAACTTGGGCGAAAACAAGACAAGAAAAAGCTGAAGCTTTTGCAAAACATCTTAGCTAAGTTTTTAAACCAAATTACGCAGAATTGAACGCAGATGAATCAGATATTGACTCGATCCTGAACCAAGATTTTCAACTAGATCTGCCCCTAAATATAATTACACCTAAAGAAATCTGTAAATATATCAACTCTATAGACAACAATAAGGCACCGGGTTTCGATCTTATCGATAAAAAGATCCTCGAAGAATTACCACGTAAAGCAGTAGTGTATATTTCCAACTTATTCAATGCAATTCTGAGAGTAGGACACTTCCCAGACCTATGGAAAATCTCCCAAGTCATAATGATACATAAACCTGGGAAATCAGCCCACGATGTTGTTTCATATAGACCAATTAGCCTACTTCCGATAGTATCCAAGTTGTTTGAAAAGTGTTTACTACAAAGACTTACTAATGTGCTCAAAAAAAGATCAATTATCCCCGATCATCAATTTGGATTCAGGAAGGAACATGCTACTGTAGAACAAGTTCATAGAGTGTGCAGGATAATTCGAAAATCATTTGAGAAAAAAGAATATTGCTCATCGGCATTCCTTGATGTCCAACAAGGCTTTTGATAGAGTTTGGCACAAGGGGTTGTTATGTAAAATAAAAACTCTCTTACCACATACTTTTTATAGTGTCCTAAAATCGTACATATCAAACAGAATATTTCAAGTAAAGGAAAATGATCGCACATCCGGTTTTTATGATATTGTGGCGGCACACAAGCGCCTCACACCGACGAGTGCCTCAGGGATCTGTCTTGGGACCTGTACTGTACACTTTGTACACAGCTGACTTACCTCAAACAAAAGAGGTTACAATGGCTACGTTCGCTGATGACACAGCTTTGCTGGCTTCGAGCAAATGTCCTGTTGAAGCTTCTAGACTACTACAAAACGGCCTAACTGTCGTAGAAAAATGGTTAGCCAAATGGAGAATTGTAGCTAGTGTTTCTAAATCGGTTCACATAACATTTGCCCTTCGCAAAGGAGACTGTGCACCAGTTACCCTCAATGGCATTGAACTACCACACCATGACACGGTCAAGTACCTAGGAATGCACCTAGACCGCAGACTCACCTGGAGGAAACACATCCAAACAAAAAGAGATGAAATCAACATGAAGTACAAAGGTCTTTACTGGCTACTAGGTAGAAATTCAAAACTAGCTATGGATAACAAACTATTAATCTACAAGACAATACTCCAGCCAATATGGTTATATGGCATCCAGTTGTGGGGCTCTGCCAGTGACTCTAATGTAAGCGTAGACCAGAGAGTGCAGAATAGCATCCTAAAACATATATCGAATGCACCCTGGTTTATCAGAACAACAGAGATGCATGAGTTGCTTCATATGCCAATGGTCAAAGATGAAATACATCGTCATGGTGGCAACTACAAATTACGTTTAAAACAGCACCCGAATAAACTGGCGGCCCAGCTAACGATCCCTGAAAACATACGCCGTCTAAAAATGCGGCGTGATATATTTGATTGCGATAGTCGGCAATAAGATCGACTACACAAAATGAAGGGTTTGCTCTGCTGGGAGCAACGCCCAACCTGCAATACCTACTACATCTCATCTGCTTATAGTCGACATGACTGATCGCAAGATTTCATTAGATAAAAAAAAAACATAATTACAAGAGACATACGTCGAATATAATTAATAAAACAAACTAATAATATAACAATGTTTCCACGCAATTGAAGTCTACATAAAAAATATATCAATATGTCGTTAAAAAACAATTATCCATCTAATAAATCCTAATATAAAAACCAATAGCATCGACGTTAAAATTAAAAACAAAAAATGTATTTTTATTTATTAAAAAATAACTGATCATTTTTGCAGTAAACATTTTGTTCGTATTAACCCTTGCGCTGCGAGCGTCTTCTGTTTAGTGGGCAGCGCGGTCGCTTCGACCACTCCACTCAACACAATGCGACGTTTTCGTGCTCGCTTAGGGCGGTGGCCCCTTCTGTTTACCGAACGTGACACGAAACGTTGCGATCGAGTTTTCCTAACGTACAATCGTGTGCGGCTTATGAAATCTTTTCAAGACGGAAATATATAAGGCTACATATTATTTTGTTGTTTACTGTACGGACACTGTGCGCTAATATTAAATAAATAGTTAAGGTAAAGAATGTAAAGGAAAACTAAAATACGTATATGGAGTTACCTCAACTCGTAAAAGCACCTTATAATTAACAAAAAGCATTTTTTATTAAAAATAAATCCTTAATAGATGTACCATTAGACTTACAGGTATAACTTAGTAAGTGACTAATATTTTATATCTTAATAAGTATAAAAAAACGTATTATGCGTCCCTATAAAATTTGAGGGTCGCCCTCGATATTTCTGAGATCTATCATCAGATCCTAACTTGGTGCCAATGTGACCACCCGGGAAGTATACCCTTTTAAACAAAAAACGAATTTCTCGAAACCGTCTAGGCGTCGTCGAGTAATCGGGGAACATACATAAAAAAAAGATTCCGACGAATTGAGAACCTTCTCCTTTTTGGAAGTCGGTTAAAAATGACTTACAAGACTCACAGTGAATAACATAACTTAGACGAGAACCATTAGACCTTACCATCTTAACATATTACACAACATCTATATCCACTCATGCCGAGCAGTTACCAGGCAATGTTAGTTCTAACGGTCAATTTGGCGTCAAAATTTACGTCACCCATGGGAATTCTGACGTGGCCTAATGACTTCTGCCATTTGACACTAACCTCTGTCGACGGCTTAATGCTCTCGCCGAGACATGAGCTGTTGTGATTTTAGTATTAAGCTGGTATACGGTAATAACTAGAGAAAACATGGGTATATAATTTTTAATACATACATATATATACACTCACGCCTGTAATCCCGGAAGGGGTAGGCAGAGGTGTAAGAGTCTGTGTATTGGTTACAACCAATACACAGACTCTTCCCATAATGTGATAAGGGGGCGAGCCTATCGCTATACTGGGCACAATTCCAGACTTCAGGCTGATACTGAGTATTTCTAAAGAGAAAAACACAATATTAATTTATCCGACCCGGGGATCGAAACCTCAGCACATTAGTCGCAACGCGTGCGCAATTACAACTGCGCCACCGAGACAGACAATTTTTAATAATATTTGCAATATAAATCCCTGTAATATGTTTTTCACTTCTGGAAGCGAATATCTACCCCTATTAAGATATACTATATAGATATTGGGCACTATCCTACCATACCGGTTTTATCCGGACTGGCACTTCCTATACTATCGAAACTCTTGTATATTACTCTCAGGTATGCGTTTTCTCACGATGCTTTCATGCTTAAACGATGTTCTACAATAAACACTCATTTCGAAATATGAAAACACTTTGATTAAATAATATTTTTCTAACACGTTATTTTAACGTTAATTTCTAACTAAATATGATAACGAAACCCCGACCTAAAGAGGTGGTGACCCCTTGTTTCCCGCAGTTCATTAAATCGTACTTTTACCAACGTACGTACAAAACTTTTCTAACAGCCGAAAGCCATTCGAAACATACACAAGTAACATTAGCACGCAACACCATCACGTGTATCGTTAAGAGCGAAATAAAAACCAACGCTGCGACAAGCAACGGTCGCGTAGGCAATAAAACGCTAGGTGTATCCTACAGTAACTCTTTGGTAATTACTCGCCGCGTCCGCTGGAGGGTTGATCACAACGATGTAGAAAACAGATTCGGATGTGGTTATTTTTAGGCATAATATTGCAATTTCCTTTGCCTATACTGGAGTAAAAAAATATAAAATATAGACTTACTAAAGCAGAAAATTTACTTATAAATTCCAACTTAGGTGTTTCAAAGTAATATCCATCTCAAGTTAAATCCTACTTTGGACAACGGAGTTCAACATCAAACAATGTTTATTGTTTGTATTCCTAATGTATATGTTCGTGTAAGTTTTAAGCATGTGAAGTCTTATGGAATAGATTATTATTATAAATAAAATAAATATATTACGAAAAATTTAATATACCTACATAAAAACATCAGTTATAGCCGGCTGTGAAACGAGAGGTCGCGGGTTCGATGCTCGCGCCGCGAATAATGTTAGTGTTGCTCACCAATATCTAAAGTCTGAGTTTTTTGGCCGAAAGTCTTTCGTGGTTCCTGATACTTACGACTTAAGACTCGTATTCCGCACAATCACCTGAACCTACATCATCAAATACCACATCTCGCCCTTCGAAAACTGCTTCCCACTTCCCGTACCATTGCAGAGGCCACTGGATATCACAAGTTAATAAAAGCACCTAATGAAGAGTTTTCTTTGACTTTCGCGTTCAAGTTGCCCCCGGATTAATGTAGACACACGTTGCTCAAAAGGTTTTTAGTCAGCGCAGACGGACAGCGAGGCGGCTAAGAAACTGATCATAACAATTAAAAATCAACTTTAAAATAGTAACATACGACTGACTTTCGTATAACGAAGTTGACACCTAGCAATTTAAAGTGGCGCGTTTACTAATATTAGCCGTATACAAAAGAACAGAAGGACAACTTGATATAATTATGTAGTTGGCATTCTTCCATTCCGTCCGGTTATTATTTATTAGACCTGGTGCTCAAGAAAAGGACAGGACAAGACGATATAGCAGTTTAAATTAAATTACATCTTATATGCACAACCTTAACCTTAACCTTCATATTTCATTGGCATCATAATGACGAAGCCCATATCAACCGAAACGTCAGAACGTTTGCATCTGTTTTAGTTACACGTTTGACGAGTGTACTCCGAATTACGAACTTCTCTCTGATTGTTTACAACTACAGTATACAATGTATAGTACATAGTAATAGTAAAACAAAACATTGAATATCGTAAAAAGAGTGCACAAAATATGAACACTCCTATTAATACAATAAGATTTAAAATCATTTTTTTTTGGTAAATTAGGTCGTTAAGGCGCTTTTTACAGGTCAAGATTATATTTAAAATCTGCCAATGCTATGGTAATTGCCCACTGTTCTGAGAAACACCAGTAGATCTTTTGTATGTTTTAATTTAAAATGTTATATTTTTCCATTTTATTTAGCTTTTTATTTAAATAGTCTATCAAAATTACCTTATTTCTTTATATGAATGACATATATACGCCTTACAGATTGCACATATAGGTCTTTTTTAAGTGTAGGTAATCTTTATATCTAAAAAAACAGCTTCCGTGTGTTTGTGGCCGTAAAACTCGAAAATGGTTGGAGCTATTTTATGAAAATTTTCAGATTTGCCCAGAGGATGTTCCTGTAATGTTTGGTAGCGATCGAATCAATAGATTTTTTTTCTTTCTTTCCCTAATCTACGGTGCGGGTCTTTGTTTATAGAAATGAATATTTAATATAAGTATTTAAGAAATATGTGCAACGTGGCAATGCTAATTTAATAAATACATAATTTAAATTAACGCATAAAAACTGCTTTGCAAAAACATTATTATTATATTGGTAAGCATGCCTCGACGGTGCATGTTCTATTTGCCCCCAGACTAATGTTGGCAGACGTTGCTCAAAGGGCTTTTAGCCGCCGACGGAGGTTTCTGTCCACTGGGAATGAAAAAATTAAAATATATTAATGAAGTCGCCGTCTGAGGATGTGTATTTTGTAAAAAGTTTCATTACTCAAGCGAACTTTTTATAGAAATGTAATATTTTTTTTAGTTAGTCTCATTGGTGCAGTAGCTGTACTGTAAAGCATAGATATAGTATATACAACCACTGTAAAGTGATATACTTAGTAACTGGCATAGGGATTCATTCTCGGCCATTACTCACAGTCTCACAATTTCTGAGCTTTAAATTTGAAAAATCACACAGATTTTCCCGGGATTGGGATTCGTTCCCGATGTGGCGGTAGACCCAAAAAACTCGAAAAATAATTATTTTCAGACATTCCCATAAACGACCAGATGTTTAGTTCACAGGATATACATGTGACAATACGGTATTACCGAAGATATATAGAATAAAAACTTCACACTACGCCATGAGTAAGAAGGTGAAAAAGCGGTCGAGCGGATTGTCAGAGTATTCAGAAAGCTGCAAAACGGCTAGACATCATACCCCAACTCTAGACCCCCGACAAAAACCGGATGTACACTGGCTGATCCCGGAACGCGCCACACTTGCGTGTGGCACTGTGGCGGGTTTTACATCCGCTGTACGGTGGTCGCTATCCGGGCTGATATGAATATCCTACCACCAGCGCCAATTTCAGATGTATCAATTCGACATAGAAACTGGTGCATATTACGTGAACTTTAATTTTTTTCCGACTTATATATTAACAGCGAGAGTCTAGTTGGTTGCGGCACGGACTGTCAAGACGATAGTCATATGTTCGAAACCCAAATTGAATTCACCTCAGACTTTTCTGGAAGTTATGTGTGTTTTCATTGTTAATTATAGCTTGCTTTAACGGTGAAGGAAAACATCGTGAGGAAACCTGCACACCCGAGAATTCTCATAAGAATTTCGAAGGTATGTGAAGTCTAACAACCCGCATTAGTTCAGCGTGGTGGACTAAGGCCTAACCTCTCTCATTAGCAGAGGAGGCCCGTGCCCAGCAGTCGGACAATGTTTAACACAGGGTTAGTATTATTATATATTAACTGATAAGTAGTGTTATTAACACAATTTAAAAAGACTCCATAGCAAAGCGAGCAGCCAGCTAATTAATTGATTTCTGAATCATAAAAAGAAACCCCATCAACAAGACAACACATATATTATTCAAACCAGCACAAATGTAGGCAACCACGCGTAGACATTTACGCCAAGTGACGTCACGCCACACAAACATCATTACGAATTCATGAAAATGTTAATAATTTTTACTGAGCCATCTCTCACAAAATTGATAGAACCGAGGGTTATTTATTTAGGGGTGGGTCGCGGGTGGCCGCCTGGCTGAATATTTAGTAATTTGAATCTTAATACAGAGCCATTTATTTGAGACGAAAAATGTAATGTAAAAATTTCTTTTGTTATGTTAATTTCGGAATCGTGATTCAGCGTGCAATGTGATTTACTTTTAATGTTATGTGTATTAAGCTCTACAGCTGGTGCCGCCAAGAAAATGGAATGACTGACTGATGTTTCAAAGGCTAGATTGGTAATTTCGCATAATTCTACAATGTATTAAAACCGTCGAAAATGTATGAGAAGATGTATGACTGTGGAAGAGGCAAAAGAAGTGTGTCAGGATTATAGCTTGTGGGAGTCAATAGTCTCTGCCTACCCCCATGGGATACGGGCGTGAGTGTATATTTATATGTATGTATATTATTATACACTACTGACTGCCTCGATGCCGCAGTTGTAATTGCGCATGCGTTACGACTGCTGTGCTGAGGTCTCGGGTTCGATCCCCGGGTCGGGTAAAGTGAGATTGGGTTTTTCTATCTAGAAATACACAGTACCAGCCCGAAGTCTGGAATTGTGCCCGGTATGGTGATAGGCTCGCCCCCAATCACATTATGGGACCGTAATAAAGTCGGCGAAAAGGTGTACTGGGTGTACTGGTTACACCTCTGCCTACCTCTTGGGGATTACGGCCGTGAGTGTATATGTATGTATTATATATTATACTAGCGGGCCTAGCAGACGACATCCTGCCCGGAAAAGCAGCGTCACATTTAATATGATTTTTTAAAGATCGCAATAATTTATCCCACAAATCACAGAAAATCAAATTTGGTGACATAAAGAAAGTAGCGCCACCTACCAAGTCCAACTTTGTTTTCAAGCCATCCAGAAACCTATTAAAATATCCAACAGTCATGCAAATCGGTCAGGCCGTTTTGAGTTTTAGCGATTTTCATATATACCTATACATAGATTAAAGATTAATCAGACAGGCAGTTGTCATGCAACTGAATAATGCCTGTATCTAGCATTACACTACAGTTATCAAGTTCCTAAACAGAAGTTGTTTTTTAAGGTCATTATCAACACGATAATATGACGATGATAATGGTAGAGCCACGCTGTAGACATATTTGTATACAGCATGAATGGGCCGGCTCGACCAAGGGAGTACCACTGTCTCACAGAAAACAAACGTAAAGTGACAGTTTACTGTCGCGTTTCGTATGGTAAGTGAGATATCCGGAGTCCCAGATTCCCCCTTCCCTTCCCTAATCCCTATTCCTGGCCTTCAGGCCGACAGCGCATACATGATACTTTCGGTATTGTGATGTTCATGGGCGGTGGAGATCACTTAACATCAGGTGAACCACTGGCTCGTTTGTCTGACTATGCTATAAAAAAAACGATTCTTGAACTTATTTATATTTTCGCCTGAGACTACGTGTTAATATAATATCAATTTGCCCAAATAAGTTAATTATCCAAGGAATATTCATTTCAAGTCATTACAGTGAGCTGAAGCCTGAAATATTAATGTACAAAGACACCGGCAATTAACTCGACCCCAGCACCATCTCTTTGAATAATTGAAGCGAAGTAATGCTTGATTTACGAAGCCCGCCGTGGAGGGCTCTCCTTCAATTAGCATATATCAATTTTGGTAATTCATTGCCCGTAAACATCTTAAGTTTATCCAAGATTCTTGACGATTTGAGCTCTGTACTTTTATAGAAAAAAAAGTATCCGATGAATTGAGAACCTCCTCCTTTTTTGTAGTCGGTTAAAAAGGGTGGGATGTTAAGATACCGCACGTCCGAGATTCAGTGTGTCTGCACATTGTTTAATGGTTTCTATTTTTCTATCAGTAATATTATAAATAAATTATCTTCTCCTAAAAGTACCTCCAACCGTCGAAAATGTATGAGAAGATGTATGACTGTGGAAGAGGCGTAAAAAGTGTGTCAGGATCGTAAATTGTGGCACTCGATATTCTCTGCCTACCCCATGGGATACAGGCATGAGTCTATATGTATGTAATATTACAAGCGATTCTAACACCTAAGGCATACATATTTTCGTGTTATGTGTGTCTTCGTTGTTAATTTAACGTTTGCTTTAAAGGTGAAGGAAACCATCGAGAGGAAACTTGCATACCTGAGAATTCTAATCAAGAGTTTCGAAAGTATGTGAAGTTGCCAACACGGTCATTCATATATTACGTGCAGAAATAGGTCACTATTTTTTGCATAAAGTGTATGAATAGTACAAAATAATATTTTTTATGACATTCCGTAAATTATAGAAGAAAAAATAAGTATAGTAAATAAAAGCGTAAATAAATTTCCGTTTTTTGTAATGCCCAGTTTTAATTAACAATCTCGATCCGCATGTTTTGATCGACCCCAAAAATCAAATTCCTTTAGTCATCCGCGTGCCTTTCAAAATTTATCTTATTGACATATGCAAACGATCTATAGATCGCGATTTAGATTATTTATGGAAATATAGATTCTTTACTGTAACTTACCTTATACCTTAATAATAATCGTGTCAACAAGATAGCTCTATTCTGACAGATACTACATAATTATATATTATAAGCTCTTACCCGCAGTTTGGCATCTAACTAAAACCCCATATAAAAACCTGATTCAGTTTTTTCGAATTCACCAATTTACTTGGCGAGTTTTCCAATTTTTCTTTGCCATAAAAATCGAATTCTGTCTACTATGAATTAAAAATAGCCATATTGGTTCAGCAGTTTTCACTTGATACACTTACCTATGAACGGTATTTAATTTTTGAAGTGAAAACCTCTTTAGGCACGTTGGACACTTTTGGTATGAGGAAAAAGCACTGAACTCGCGAGACCGTCTCGCTCAGATTATTTTACTTTTGACATATGCACACTTACGAAGTTCTATAATTATTGACAATTAATAAATTTCTGTCGGTAGTCCCCATGACTGCCTTTGATTTTTATTTATAAATAAAATAAATAACACCCAACAGTCACACACATAGCCCAGACCCCACACTAAGAGACAAGTCTTGTGTTGTGGGTATCAGGGACTACGAGAGAGTCACGGTCTCACAACACCCAGACCCCGGACACAAATATCTGTCTATCACACAAACATTTGTCCCGGTGCGGGAATCGAACCCACGGCCTCTCGTTTCACATCTAGCTACTCGCAAACTGCGCCACTAAGGCTGTAAATAATTCCAAAGTTTAAAGTTTTCATTTTTGTCTCCATGACTGCCTTTGATTTTTGTTATATAAATTTCAGTTTCATTTCCTCAAACCGATGATTGGTCACAAATCAATCATACAGTCCACGCACGACCGATTCCCAACGACTTTGTGTAAATCGCGGAGGACGCCCCGCGGCGGCACTGTTACGGCCTCCGCGGGGGCTCGGTGGAGCCTATCTTGATGGGTGCCTTGTGATAACGTCATTTGAGAAAATCGAGAGATACCGTTTGGTGTATATGGACTTTTATTAGTGGTCAATGTAATATTTTTTTTCTATTGGTATTCAGGTTGTTCCTTAGAATACCCCGGGATCGCTCCGTAAGCGCCGAAGAAGGCCACCGCGGGGTTTTAGCTGGTAGTGTCGGGTAGGGTGCAGGGACTAGGTAGGGGATAGGGGGTAGGGACTCGGCCCAGTAGCAGCTCGGATAGCCATCATCCGGGCGAGGGGGATGCTGGGTCGTAAGACCGGCTAGTCCAGCATACCCGTTTTATTCTTATTCCGCTTCCTCCCGGAGCGGGCGGTAGTAATAACGCTTTCCCCGCGACAACAAAAAAAAGGTACATTTATAATTACAACCTAAGTGGGGAGTTGTAAATATTTGGAATAAAAGGGAGTGCTTCCACGGTCTGGGGTCGAGAGATGTAACGTGTAGTTGATATCCAGTATAATCGTGGTTCATTCGCGGTGCAGTAAGTGTATTCAGTTCAATGGTCGCGTAGTTCAGCTTAGAGGGTAATGCTATCTGTACGTATATGAGATTAATTATAAATAGAAGCCTCTAAGCCTTCAATAAAGTGGTAAACATTGTATTTTTGCCTTTTAAAATATCCAACTTGCATAGTTTTGTTGTGTTGCTAACATAACGTTAAGTCTTCCAAGTCTGTATCGTGGGTTATAGTTCAATTAAGAGTGTCGCCCCGAATAACGTACCTAAATAATATTTTACATACAAAAGTGTCAATGTTACCTCATAGCCTACCTGAAATATTCATAACATGCTTAACATTCTACCCAATAAAATGTATAAAACGACAGACAGCGAGTGGTAATAGAATATTGTAATACTGCAACGCTGCTAAATAATTCATCCGGTGGATGCACAATTTGCCGCGTGCGGTGCAAGGTCGTGCAGAAGGTCGCTGTGAAGTGCCAGACACATGTGTTTATGGTAAACGTACGAGATATATTATCGATGCAGTACACTTGTTTTACACGACGTTATGCAACTTTGTCGATATATTTTATAGGAGACTAGATGTTGCTCGCGGCTCCGCCCGCGTGTAGGTAATTTTTGGAAGAAAAGGTTTTTTTTAGTACCTTGATAGGCAGACGATCAGACGGGCCACCTGATGGTAAGTAGTCATCGCCGCCCATAGACTTCTGCAATGCCAGAGCACAGCAGAGCCGCTGCCTACCGTTGACCTATACAATCCATGGAGGCATCTTTATCTATTACACCTTTCTATCCTTATTTTTTCTTGCAATTAAAATAGCTTAAATTTATCAGTGATAATGTATAGTATGCGACAGCTCGACATGGCAATTTTCTAGTGATGTGGCAAAATGTAGCAGGTAGTTTATATCGATATTTATTTTATTGCAATGCAAGAAAATAAGACTAAAATTAATTAAATAAGGTTTATTATAAGTAACATATTTTATTCATCACAATCAATATCAATTATGAGCGATTTTAATTGTTTATGGGGTCCTGCTAATTTCGATTCTTATTGTATTCTGGGCAAAGTTCTAAAAAGCCGGTGTAAAACGCCGCCTTATCTAATGACTGATTGAGAGGGTAATTATAATAATTGTCTTTCCGTTTAATGTCACAATTTTCTAATACTTTTCAGATTAGTTCTCGTGCTTAAGAATTAATTATTGGTTTTTTGTTTAAACACGTGACGAGGAAGCGACCGAAGTCATTTTAATACACAACGACAAAGAACAATGTGAGCGAGATCGATATCGATAAACGCGGTCGATGCGAACTCGTGCGTAGTGCAGCGCTACGACTAAGACGGCGCGGGCGATGTGCGGGTATGCGGGGTGACCCCTCCCCCGCGCCTCAGCTCCAACCCCGATTGCCATGTCGACCTGTCGCGAACTATAGCATTCAAATGGTGAAAGAATTTTTAAAATCGGTGCTGTACTTTTTGAGCTAATTCGTTACAAACATACTTACATACAAATCTTTCCTCTTTATAATATTGGTATAGATAGTATAGATAACATCGTGTCTTCATTTTATTTCTACTCCTCCACAGCGATTGAAGTTTCAATAGCTTAAATCCACAAAGTTTCAATCAACTTCAAAAAAGCAGGTTGTCAATTCGTCGGAATCTTTTTTATGTATGTTCCACGATTACTCGAAGACGCCTGGACCAATCGAGAAATATTATTTTTGATAAAAAGGGTATACTTTCCAGGTGGTCCCATTGGCACCAAGTTAGGATCTGATGATAGGATCTCTCCAAAATCCAGGGCATATCAAACTTTATAGGGACGCATAATATGTTTTTATTGAAATCAGTGTACTTTTTATGAATTAAAAACTTCTATAGGAGAGATATTAAGCTTATTAAATAGTTATGTTAATGATAGCTTAAAACTTCAAGTTATCATTTTCAATCAGAATGGGGGTTAGACGTAAGTCAATTAAACTGACCCTAATGCGGTTTGGTAGAGTCCTCATACTTTCGAATTCCCCTTTTTTTCGTCAAAGCTATAATTGAAACGTACACACTAAAATTCGAAAAATCGGAGATGTTTTCGAAGCTGCGTCATCTATATGGTAAGCCGGCCTTCCCGATAGGCTATCACCCAAAAGAATATAAGGATAATGCAGCTACAATACAAACAAAGAACATTACAAAAGATGATGACAATAGCATGGCAGTATTTGAATTGGTTTTGGCACAAGTAATTAATTAACTTTCCTCGTTGACTCATTTCATTAGAAATTCAGTGTTTACCATACGACAATGTTCTTAACTGGAACACAGAGTAGAAAATACTAATTTAATGACTCACGTCATTTGCACGTTTACTTAGGTTTAAAGAGTTTATTCTCACAAGAACTTATAGTTCACTTACAATGAGATTTAAACAAAGAACATAATCTTACTTATAAATTAAACTTCCAGACTGTAGCGCAGTTAAATTGAGAACACATATATATTTAACTTTATTTTTATTATCAATGACTTATAACTATGTAAACATATAAATGTCACTACCGATTTAACAATCTGAAAAATTGTATGTATATTATTAGTGGTAAGGGATATTTCTCGAGACCTTAATCTCTCTTCGCTTCGTGATCCCCGTTTCTTTCTTTTAAGGTTTTTTTATTTATTTTTTGATCCTGACACGGCAAAGGTCACCACACCGCACCTAATATTAAGCGCAGTGTCGTCCAAATTATAGTAACGAGTAGCGAGAGACAATCTATCACCCGCTACTCAACACAATCATGCCGGACTGCTTCTTCACAGGGGCAATAAGGTGAAGAAGCGGTCAAGGGTCTAGTGAAAGAGTACTCAGAAGGTCGCAAAACGGTCTAAAATTGTACCCCGAATCTAGGACCTCGACAAAAGTGACTATGCACCAATGATTCTTCTTGTATTTTGGATGACCACGGGCATTGGTGATCACTTAACATCAGGTGACTCAAGTGCTCGTTTACGGTTTGTAAAATAAAAAAATGTAACATTGTTCATAGTTTCACTATTAATTTTAAAACCAACTAACTTAAAAGACTTAAGTACAGAATTTTGTAAAACAATCAACACCCAAGTTCAAATGTATTGTCCTAACAAACACATCCTGACATAGGTCTTGTTAAACAGCTTACGTGTTTTGTTAACAAACGGTACTGTACATTCAACGTGCTCTCGAAGAAACGGAAGGGTTTCATTCATTTTTTCTGCCAATTTAATACCAAGGTCCACCGTCCTACTTAGATGCTTCCACTTCACGCAGTCTTGAGCATCCTTGGTAGTGAGATCATTGGTTATCATATCTTCCTCTAGAACATCAAGCTACTGTTTTTTTGGCGCTTGCATAATTTGGCATAGGTCTTATATACTCCTATAGATTCCTCACAAGTGACCAAACCACTTCAAGCGTGTTCGCTAGATTTTGTGATCAACAAATATTTGTTTTGGGTCTGGGTGTTGTGTGACCGAGAGTCTTTCGTAGTTCCTGGTACGACACAAGTTATTGCAAATTGAAATTGTACCTTACTATGGTCAATGTATGTGGAGTAGGATGTTATTTGACAGTCTCCGTGGCGCAGTTGGCGAGTAGCCGGCTGTGAAACGAGAGGCCATGGTTTCGATTCCCACACCGGGACAAATGTTTGTGTGACAAACAGATATTTGTTTCGGTGGGACCGTAGCCCCTCGTAGATCTGGTACCCACTTGTAATAAAGTGTTTTCTTTCTTTCACGATACAGGTTTTACCTAAGTGTGGTGTCAGAACTATGTGTGTGACTATTGGGTGTATTTATTTATCACCTAGCTGCAACCTAATTTAATTCATACTTATAACTTACATTTCTTTTGATTTCGAAGGTTACGGAAGTACTTGGCACGCGGCGTGCCATCGTCTCAGCGCAGTGTGTGCGACCTTGCTTCACCGCAAGGTGGTATTAAATAGCAGTTTCGCGTGTCCTATGAATCACTGTTCGGATTTTATCTTCATGCAAAACGAACACGACTTAAGCATCGCTTCCTGCTAGTTCCGATAACAATAACTTTGTATGAGAAACTACACGAGCGATTTGAATAGCGAATTATGAAATGCGTGTTGGGAATTTTGTGTTTTGTTTAACTAAATGTTAATTTTATTTTTTGCTGTGTCATTCTCCCTCTCATATAAGCAATATTAGGTTGTGAAACTGCTGATACGAAAGTATTGGCTTTGATCCCAGGGCGCAAACAAACATCCAAAATAAGCAGTTTCAACCTATCGTTGCTGAGTCAGGTGTTAAGAATGGTATAAACGATGGTTCCAGGTTCGAATCCATCCTCCAGAATGCTTACATTCTTATTCATAAGGCTTAGGCAGAATATCAACGCCAGGCAGTATCTTACTACCTGACAAATGCTGAGCCTATGGCCTTTATGGCCATACTTTGGGCACAGGTGTGCTAATTCGAGGAGTAGTATTAGACTGTTAGTGTTTTTAAATGTTTTCTGTTTTTTTTGTTCAACTTTTATGTGTATGCGTATATGGTCTAAAATGATGACTAAATAAAGTTTATTTTCTTTCTTTCTTTCTTTCATTATATAATTATCGATGATCCCATCGGTGAAATAATGATTGTGAAAAAACTTACATTTGTTATTATCATTTTCCATAAGACATGAATGTACGTGAAACCAATCAACAATAGGCCAGTGTGTAAGGCATAATCTTCTCGCATTAGTAAAGGAAGCTCGTATTAGCAATAGGATGAATTCTCAGTACTATAATAGCCACTCTATTAACTCGGAATAGTTCTTGCTAGAAAGAGGATTGATGCAGGTACTAAATATAGAAGTACCTTTGGGATCCCGTATATCAATGCACTTTCGGCAACCAAATACGTCAAAAAACTAAAGCTCTAATTTCAACTGTAAATAAAGCAATTAAGATTGAATTTCAATTGCATGGTTTTAATCATAATACACAAACCACATACAGAATTTCTGTAGATGGATACACAATACAGACTCTACTCAGTCATTATTATGTTGCCGCTAATAGTTCCTCTGTCGCAGTTCGTTGCGTCATTAGGTGCGATAACGCATATTTTAAATGTATGGAATAGAATGACAGCACAGCAAATTCTGAAAATTTGCAGTAATTTTAAGACTGTTAATTCTATTCATGCTTGTCCTATACAAAAGGAAGTACTGTGATATCAAATAAAAAAAAGTCTAACCACATTATCAACAGCAAAAAACAAACAAAAAAACCAACATGAAGGCCGCAACTTGACCATACGAAACCTCCACTGTGCTCTTTTTGTATAAAGCTGGGAGCGCTAAAAACGAAACGTGACACATCCCATTAAAGATGAAAATGCAAGCTAATTAGTCGTACAATTTAAAAGAATCCAATTTGAATACAATTATGATATGAATAAATGTACAATTGTCATTTAAATGGGGCGAATGTGACAATGAGAGCGAAAATAATCTGTAAAACGAATCGGTGGCAGCGACGTGTGGCATGACCTGCCACGAGCGGTGTATGTGATAGACGGTAACGGTTTAGTAAGAAAGGCGATACGAATATTCTTAAGGTCACATGGGTAAATTTTAAGTAACCAGAACATGTTTCGCTAAACAAGCAACAATACCCAATTGAAACGAACTCTAAACCAGCAATTTGTGTAATCAGATGATAATAAAATTTAAAAAACACTATGAATACTTATTATCAATATAAAATACCCGAGAATGTTTAAAGCCATCAACGTTTTATATTACAATAAAATATTTGTTAAGATTCTAAGAAATAGAATACTAAATTCGCCAACACGTTAACTATCTCGTGCTGATACATTGCATATCTGATGCGACGTTTGGTCAATTCTTACAAGCGCTCATGCAGAACAACTCCAGTGAAAACCAGATAGTTGGCAATTTTGTTTATTTATTTACTCGTTTAGTTTAGTCATTTTATAATGTAATAAGTCGGATTTACGGCAAAGCATAAGTTGTATTCTTTACATAATCCGCTATCCCATCCGCCAGACCTACCCTCTCTCTCTTCACTTGCGCTAGAAATATCCAATGAATGAGGCATTAGCAATTTGAGTTGATTCATGCATACGCTCAAGCACAATGACGCAAGACCTCGTGACGGTGTTGCTTATAAGAAACCGCTACCCGCTATCGCTCCCTCTCGTAACTTGGACTGGTTGAGTCATATTGAGAGTGAATGAGACATTAGCAAGTCGATGCGACGCGACGTCTAGTTTATTCATGCGAGCGCTCGAACGCAATGACGCAAGCGATGTGAAACCGTTGCTTGTACCGCGGTGTAGTGGGCGAGTGGCTAGTGAAACAGGAGGACGTGGGTTCGATCCCTACACCGTGATAAATGTTAGCGAGCAAGAAAATTGTTTCGGGTCTTGGTGTTGAAACCGAAAGTGTCTGGGAGTTCCTGAAGACTGTCAGGACCATGTGACTATTGGATGTATATATTTACCATTTTTTTAATCACGTAAAAATGGCTGGACAGATTTCAATGCTGGTTTCACCATTATGTCAAGCGAAACTCCAAAGGTATAGACAAATAATATTACAAAGAGCTAATCATCGAGAGTTTGGATATGCCGAAAATTCTGCGGCAGTACTGATCCGATTATGAAAAATCTTCCACTAAACTACAATTTGCCTGAGAACTATAACTTATTTTCAATACGCAAAATTGAGTTTTCAATAAGAATTCGTCTGTAAAATAATAAATGGCAGTAATACCTACCTACTAAGTGTATATGTTAGTCTAATATAAATCACAATCAAGCCTAACACCACACAATTGTATGTGCAATAAGGTTCAAAATTGTGTGGCACGCATGAATCTAGATTATGTGATAACTATGCGAGTTTTATGTAAAAGGTCATTGTATATGACGTCACACCATCTAAACATCGAGTTAGGTCACAATTTGGCACTTCACCAATATTTATATTCTTCAACTATTTCTTACATCACCGTTTTTCATTCATAACACAGATATACTCTTCTTTATGCTATCTTTATATATATAATTCTACTGTACGTGTGTATGTCAATGAACTCCTCCTAAACGACTGGACCGATTTGAATGTTTTTTTTGTATGCGTTTGGGTGGCGCCCTGGATGGTTTAGATTCACAACTGTACCCGGTAGGTGGCGCTGTTGTCGGTGTGGAGCTACTTTTCCGGGCAGGACGACGTCTGCACGGTCCGCTAGTTAATATATATAAATACTACTACTACTAATGACTACCGACAGAAGTGAAAACTTAAAACTTTGGAATTACTGTGTTCTTTTTTTAAATAGCGTCCATGAAGGAGTATTTTTGTGTTGAAATTGCTTGATAATTATTATAGAACTTCATAGGCGTGCTTATGTCAATAGTTAAATATTCTGAGCGTGACGAACACGCGAGTTCAGTGCTTTTTCCCGATCCCAAAAGTGCCCAACGTGAAAAGAATTCATATACACTCACGCCCGTAATCCCCGAAGTGGTAGGCAGAGGTGTAACCAGTACACCCACTTTTCACTAAATTTATTATGGTCCCATAATATGAAGAAGAATTCCCATAGAAGGCGAACCATTCGCCACAATTCCAGACTCCGGGCTGATACTGAGTATTTCTAAATAGAAAAGAGCTATAAGAGACCTCAGTACGGCAGTCATTACGCATGCGCAATTATAACTGTGCCACCGAGACAGTCTGACCTTAAAATATACACTTAGAAGTTTAAGTTAATTCATAAAACAGACACTACTTAATAAATAAATAAATAACACCCAACAGTCACACACATGGCCCCGACCCCACACTAAGATACGAGTCTTGTGTTGTGGGTATCAGGGACTACGAGAGACTTTCGGTCTCACAACACCCAGACCCCGGACACAAATATCTGTCTCTCACACAAACATTTGTCCCGGTGTGGGAATCGAACCCACGGCCTCTCGTTTCACAGCCGGCTACTCGCCAACTGCGCCACGGAGGCTGTCAATCTAATCTGTCAAAATAAGTATTTCATGCGGCGAATGACGCAATCAATGGATGACATCACCTGCATTCTACGCAGTTCACTAGGTGAACCTCCGACATTAGCAGTGTGTTTATCATAATTGTAGATTATTCCCTTCGGAGTATGTATGTACCCTTGCTGATCGCATGAGGAATAGTGTGATAAGAGATCGTTGTGAGTTGAAGAATGATGTGGTGACTAACATAGAAAGAGGTATGCTGAGATGGTTTGCCCATATGATCTATAATAACAATAACGCGTCAATCAATCCCTGAAACTGACAGTCGGATTTGAAAAAATATTTTTGTATTAAATAGCGCATTAACGACTCGCGTTTTTATCGTGTTTAATTGTAAATGTTCGAAAATTTAAAGAAAATAAAGAAATGTAATTCTGTATTGAGTGGGGAAAATATGACACAAAATTACCAAAAACCCTGTAAACATTTGTTGATCCAATCGCGACCAAACCTCAGGATCACTGGGTGGCTGGGTTAATCTGAAGATTGCCTGAAAATGTCATCAAAATAGCTCCAGTCGTTTGGAGTCCATGGGGACATACTTCCGCACATCGATTTTTATATATATAGATTTATTGAGAAAGGTTACATGCTATCTAATATTATATTACGATCCACGGGTGCAGAGCAAATGTCACGGGGGCAAAAAAGCCCACCTTAGTAGTGCAGCGGGTGTATAATAATACTAGCCCTGTATTATACATTGTCCCACTGCTGGACACGGGCCTCCTCTACTAATGAGAGGGGTTAGGCCTTAGTCCACCACGCTGGCCTAATGCGGGTTGGTAGACTTCACATACATTCGAAATTCGTATAAGAAATTCTCAGATTGCAGGTTTCCTCACGATGTTTTCCTTCACCGTTAAAGCAAGCGATAATTAACATTTAATACACACATAACTTGAGAAAAGTCAGAGGTGTATGTCACTTGGGTTTCGAACATACGTCTTTCGTCTTGACAGTCCATACCGCAACCAACTAGGCTATCGCTGCTATATATATATAGCGGGTGCGGGTGTAGAGCTGACTGTTAAACAAGAGATAACGGGATCGATCCCCGTACCGAGACAAATGTTTGTGTGAAATTTTTTACTTTTCCTTCGTATGCCCTTTTCTTTCGATGCCCCCGATAAAGGTTTCACCTAGTATGGAGTCAGGATTATATGTATGACTGTTGAGTGTATTATTATTAACTAGCTTTTGCCCGCGGCTCCGCCCACATGGTAGTTACTATGACCGTAAAGGTTTCTTAATGTTTTAAATTTTCCGTGAATCTTTCCTAATTTTTCTTTCATAAGAACCTTCTCCTGACAATAACAAATACAACAAAAAGGAATTATCGAAATCGGTCCAGTCGTCCAGGCGTGATGCCTTGACCAAGTGAAATAAGGATTTTTTTAATATATATAGATAATATAGCACAAGTAATTGCGCCCTATAATAAAAATAATCGAAAGGAATTCACACAAAAATCCAGACATCTGAGACACTAGTGTTCTCGTTTCGGTTAACAACAAAGATTACACACTGCTGCAGCAATATTGGGGTATAAAGAAAATTAACTAAGTTAACATGGAGCTCTGGAGGGAAATTCAAACCAACTTGGCAGTCGGACCGTTTCGTTTGTGTAAATTAGTTGAGTGTGTTAAAATTACAGCATCGAGAGAGACAAGGGATCGTTTGGTTCAGTGTATTTTTGGATGTGGATTGTGAAATTCTGATGCCCGAATTCGCATTGGGTTCAAGAATTTCTATTTTTGCTTTGATTTGATTCGCACCATCAGGCTGTGGAACAGTTTGCCAGCTACCGTGATCCCTCTTTCCTATGATCCTGGGTCCTAGATGTGGGGTGAAGAAGCTAAACAGCAGGCCGGCATGATTGTGTTGAGTAGCGAGGGATAGAATGTCTCTCGCTACTTGATACTCTAACTGGACGGCACTGCGCTTACCATCAGGTGCAATGTGGTCACTTTGCCGAGCGAGGATAAAAAAAATATGTTCAAAATAGTATGAAAATAATGTATCAGATCTTATGGGACATCTTGGGCAACCGTAAGCTGAAGAAATCGTTATAAACACTAACACCTACATTGTTTAAATTCCGTTTCACTCTACAAAGTTCGGAATGCAGTTTTGTTAGAGAAGGGCAAGAAACACTAGCTAGCGCTGTACTATTTAAACTGATTAACTATCAGCTCTCAAGCTTAGAATATAATTTATATATATAAAAGTAGCTTAATTTATACACACACATACACTTACGCCTGTAATCCCCGAAGGGGTAGGCAGAGGTGTAACCAGTACACCCACTTTTCGCCGAATTTCGGTCCCATGATGTTATAGGGGGTGAGCCTATCGCCATAGTTTAATTTATATTGAGGAATAATATATCATCTCCTCGGGGGCACGTACTAAATCACTATTGTAATAATCCTTTGCATAAATAAAGTAATCAATTTCTCAGTACACGTTTAAATTAAGATTAGATAATCCTGTGGTTATCCACAGATCCATAAATGAATAGACAAAACACACTATATACAAATGCATAGACCATAAACAAAATAAAGCACCCCAACACCGAGTGCAATACATCAAGCTGACCAGGGGATTACACACGCCCCACACGTCTAGCCTTTTACAGTTTTGTAGCGGTATATATAAGACTGCAAACATTTGCTCTCGACTGTCCCCAAGGAGTAGTGTCTTAACCGTATACTTTTATTAAAACCCAGCTGGACCCGATGTTAGATTATTTGATCCAGCGTTGGTTGCATTCAATGTTTGATAAAATTTAGAGTGGTAAGTTCAAAAATGTTTACTATAAACTATTTGAGATATAACCGATAAGTGGGCGATTTTATAACCAATTTCAAATATGAGGAAATCTCCGCAAAATCTGGGGATTTTGATGTTTTTTTTGCATTTGAAATACTTTACTTCGAGGTGAGTCTCATATCTCTCCCATAACAACTTTTATGATTGCATCACTGCGAAGTATTCAGATCAACAAATGAGCTAGTGGGTGTGACGACAAGTAATCTCCACAGATCAATTACTCACAATACCAGAAGAATCAAGAGTTGTTGCCAGCTTTAAAACTAAGGAATGGTGCAATTGATATAGGCTTTCTAAGGTAATGCACCTTGCGAAACGTAGCAACAATCTGTTAATCCCCGGCCCGAACCAAGAGGTTCGCAAATTCGTATTTTGCCGCACGATCAAGCTGTGGAACAGTTTGCCAGCTACCGTGATCCTGCTTCCTATGATCCTGTGTCCTTTAGGCGTAGTGTGAAGAAGGTCCTCAGCAGGCCGACATGATTGTGTCAAGTAGTTGTGTCTCTCTACTTGATACTTTTTACCATCAGGGGCTGTGTAGTCACTTTGCCGTGCCTGGATAAAAAAAACCTTTACGTCAGTTTTCTATAAGTGGCAATAATGTGAAAGACAGAACTGTATTCACCGCGATTTCTTATATTACATATCGAGTCCGTCCGGTGATCATCAAGGCTGTAAAATGATCGAAACTTCGACTAAAAAGTAAAACAAACCGCGATAAAATCCCATAAAATTAGTTTTATTTCCATGTGTTTCCTACCACTGAAAAATTAAATTATAAGTAACTAGCTGTTGCTCGCGGCTCCGCCTGCGTGAAGGTTATATTCGGGAGCAGAAGTATACAATCCAAGGAGTTGTCTTCTGCACTGAGGCACCTGTAGCGACTGTCCAGCCTCTCAGGTGTTGTGCATGAATCTTGAGATTGCATCTAAAGAATACCCCATAAGTTTAACCTCACTTTGCCCCTTTTAGGGATGATTTTTCAAAAACGTTGAAACACGTATTTCTTTATTTCCTACCAAAAGCCTAAATATGAATTTCCAGATCCCTAAGTCGAGGAATGATGGATTTCCCATACAAATTTTGACCTCCTATTTGACCCCTTTCAAGGTTGTTTTTTGAGAAAAAATATACCCTATGTCCTTCTCCAGGATATAATCTATTCCCTTACCAAATGTCATTACAATCCGTTAAGCCGTTTAGTCGTGAAGAGGTAACAAACAAACAAACAGAGTTACTTTCGCATTTATAGTATTAGTATGAATATCACAACAAGAATTCCGAAAACCATCAATACATAACCTCAATACCCAAATCCACATTTTCCACTTTCCAAACAGTAATATGGTTTCCAACACACATGTCAACCAACCCGAATAAACACAACCTCACACGAATCCAATAAAACAGATGACAAATCACAAACTGATTCCCGATACAAACAAAATAATCGACTTATAATGATACACTATATCCTGTATTTAGGGGGTGAACGCGGTAAAAAATAGGGGCTAATAATAGATTGGGAATGGATTTTTATTTTAACCCATATGTCTCATTAAGGGTAATCATTAAGGGTGAGGCTTCTAACCTACTTACGCTTGTTCCATTAAAACTTAAAGCTTTAATGGAACAAGCAAGAGGAACTTTGTTATTAGCGATAGTTAAGATAGCGTGGTTGATAAGGGATTGCTAGAGAGAAGTGGTACAATGATTGTACAAATGTGTTTCTCTAGATATATTTTTGAAGTGAAAACTTTTTCAGACACGCTGGGCACTTTTGGGATGGTGAAAAAGCACAGTAAAAATGAATAGTAATTCCAATATTTTTAGTCACTCCTTCACTTCTGGCAGTCATCATGACTGCCTATGTTTTTTTTATTTACTGTCTCGACTGTGTCGATGGCGCAGTTGTGTGCGTACGCAGTACAACTTCTATGCTGAAGTCTCGGGTTCGACCCCCGATTATGGTTTTTCTATCACGAAGTACTCAGTATCAGAGTCTGGAATTGTGCCCGGTATGGACTATGTCGTTAGGCTATGACATTATGGAACTGTATTGGATTCGACGAAAGATGCACCTCTGCCTACGCCTTCGGGTATTAGCCATACTATTAATTAACATTATTATGTCAACCACATTAAATTCATGGAGTACTTTAGAAAAACAGATATACAGAAGGATAATGTATTTATTTTATACTGTTGATTGATGATCTAGAATTTTTTTCTGTGAATTTGCTCTCTTGGAAGTGGAACCAAAATCTAAGATAAATTCAGATAACAATGACAAATGAGGGATTAATCCTTAATTTGAATGACCTAATATTTGAAAATAGAATACAGATGCTAAAATGTCTCCACGATAAAATGCTTCCACAGATAAAACACCATTATGATAGCCTCAAAAAGTACACCGACTTCAATCAAAAACAAATTATGCGTCCCTATAAAATTTGAGGTTTTCCCTCGATTTTTCTGAGGTCCCATCATCAGAGCCTGACTTGGTGCCAATGGGACCCCCTGGAAAGTGTATCCTTTTAAACAAAAAAATAATTTCTCGATTCGGTCCAGGCGTCTTCGAGTAACCGGGGAACGTATATAAAAAAAAAGATTCCAACGAATTGAGAACCTGATCCTTTTTTTGAAGTCGGTTAAAAAGCCTTTACAAGCATTCCAATTACTAGCACAAAATCTCTTTACCCTAATCCCTTTACTTCAACCCCAAAAATAGACGAACCGAAACAAATTAAAAGCGCGTCTACAACGCTCTAGGACAAATCCAACGTCTAAAACACAACATTAACAACACCGCTAATCCAAACCCGTTGCCGCTCGTACGCAAACCGAAAACGTTAGAGTCGACAGCCCAGCCCGGCATCTGACAAAAACACCACGGTGCCTCATCCGACGCGCGGACCAAATCGATAATGTCTCGGCGTGTGCAAACTAAATCAGTATATCCTAGAGTTGCCAACCGTCCTGTTTTCCCAGGACATATCCTGGTTTTTAGAGTGTCCTGGGATGTCTTGGATAGTTTTTAAGCAGCTTCCTGGGTTTTTAAAGCGCACTAATATGGTCCTGTATTTTAAAATTCCCACACTACTTTTGCAATTATTACTTTAGACGCGGCGTCTCGGCTCGCAAGTGTTTACGCTATTTTAAAACAAAGATGCGTCCTGTTTTTAATCTGAATTGTCCTGGTTTTTCTAACTTCAAATCCTAGTATTTGAATTCCAGGGTTGGTAACCCTAGTATACCCGCCCCTCGCGACTCACCCCCTCACCACACCCCTTCTCACCCCTCGGCCGCACTCCCAAATACTCGCTAGACTTACCTACACTGACATTTTAAGGTCACCAAAATTCTTCGTTCATTACCTGTTTCTCTTTGATGTGAAATGAAATGTCTTTGTTTCTGTGCGAGATGATTTTCAGCTACTCCCGTACAAATTGCAAAGGACGATATTGGTAATAGAATAGAAAAAGGTAATAGAGGTCAGGGCATAATTGAATAATATATTATTATAAATGGCCTGTCTGTTTGTCACCTCATTATACAGAAACTCCTAACCACATGGTAATGGCGTTTTCATATGTTATGACGATGATTTGTGTTACTAAATAAAGTGTGTAACCAAAGCCAAGTAGTTAAATTACTGTGTGATAAGAATCTCCTGGAGAATCCTAACGACTAATTACTGTATAAAAAATATATTTAATTCGAAACATTCAGTCCCAACAGAATTTCTGTAAATATTCTCAAATAATATTGAAAAAAACAGATGATAAAACGATGTGACGTGCCTAATAAAATTAATCAATTTCAATAAAAATCAATGTATGTATATTTGTCCTCTATGGACTCCTAAACTATTCATCCGATTGTGATGAAACTTTGGTGAATCGTTCTGCATACGCCCACATTGATTTCCGGCCTAGAAAATTAAAAATAATTCGCTAGATGGCGCTGCAGTACATCAACTTCTATACCGTTCAACCGATCGCAATGAATGAAATTTACTTTACAGCGGTGCAGCTAGTATATAACAAATAAGAATCATTATTAACTCAGCAGTCACAAGACCTCCGACATATTTTATCAGAAGTTTATAAAGTCACTAGCTGTTGCTCGCGGCTCCACCCGCGTGGAGGTTAACTTCACACAGTTTTTAGACCTTGGGTAACATTATTGTAGTTTTAGTAGGGATCTCATTATCTTATTTTTCTCTTGCAATTAAAATAGCCTATATTAATCAGTGATAATGTAGCACTTAAATGGTGAAAGAATTTTTAAAATCGGTCCAGTACTTTTTGAGCCAATTCGTTACAAATATACATACAAATCTTTTCTCTTTATAATATTAGCATAGATTGGCGCAGTATATGCTTAAAAATTTAAATTTCCATCGTAACAAGACGAGAATTTTATAAACTAAAACTTGTCACCCGCGCGCTACGTGCCGAGCGACGCCGAATGCGACGCCAAGGTAAGATGAACCGCTTTAACGTATAAGACATATGGGTTTATTATTTCAGACATATTGGGACTCCAGCACAGTGCACACGAAGCGTTTTGCTTGTACATTTATCATCCGCTAGAGAGTACTGGTTGCCAGATTCTATAGTCTTCGTTTAGTGATTAAAATTAAACAAATTTTACGGATTTTATCGTAATTTATTGTACCTTTTTAACCGACTTCAAATAATGGAGGAGACTCTCAATTCGTCGGAATCTTTTTTTATGTATGTTCCCTGACTACTCGAAGACGCCTGGACCGATATGAGTTTTTTTTTAAAGGATATACTTCTCAGGTGGTTCCATTGGCACCGAATCAGGATCTGATGATGGGATCTTAGAAAAATCGAGGGAAAACCCTCAAATTTTATAGGGACGCATAATGTGTTCTTTATTGAATTCGGTGTACTTTTCGAGGCTATCATAACTTTTTTAACCTGATGTTTCGAAATAGCCAGCTAAACGTCAATATATTGAATCCCACGTCTCAAGCCCTACATACTGACCACTCCACTTCAGCGAATAAACACCGAGGTAAGTAAACTTCTTACACATCACAGTCACATTCACATCCTTATAAACGACGTACGTAGGTGGTCTTGCGTATTGATATTAACGCATCCTGTGTACCAATTGGCTCATTAACGATGTACGAGAATGACCTATTTGCAAGAAACGTGTGAACGTGGTTGTGTTCATACGAATCTATATCCATCGTACAATGATTTAAGAATCGCTTTTTTATTTTATTCTGGCTCGTTCTATACCCGCAGTCAATTGGTTAGTTTATATATTTCGAAAAACATTACAATAATTTTTATAATATAACATTGGGCTGTGCGCTAAGGTCAAATCAGTCTTAATTTTACCTGTCACGGCAAATTGACGACACTGCACCTGTTGGTAAGCGCAGTGTCGAACAATTAGAGTATCGAGTAGCAAGAGACAATCTATTCCCCGCTACTCGACACAATCATGCCGGCCTGCTTCTTCACACTACACCATGGGCAAGAAGGTGAAGAAGCGGTCGAGATTCTAATGTCAGAGTACTCCGAAGGCTGCAACACGGCCAAACATTGTACCCCAACTCTAGACCCCCGACAAAAACTGGATGTACACTGGCTGATCCCGGAACGCGCCATACTTGCACGTGCCACTATCCTGTGTACGGTGTTCGCTATCCGGGCGGATATGAATATCCTACCACCAGCAATATCTACATTAACTGTTTCAATATCACATACTTTATCAAACAAAACAAACCATAACCATCTGAACGTACAAGAGATGCCATCCCACAAGTATCGATTGTACATACTAGAACCGAATTGTAGTTAATCAGACAGTCGCTGTCCGAGGGGGCTAATCTGATTACAGCATACGGGCGGCGGTCATGACCTCGGTTGACTGTGCCGGTGGATTCGAAGCTTGGGCTTGTTGCTTTTGATGGATTAGTTCGCCACATGGAGTTCTAGTTGGTGCTAGATTTTAACTCGAAGTATAGTCTCCTACTTAGTATAATAGTAACAAGCCTGTTTATTTCCACATCCTAAGTTACATTTCAATTAAGGATCAAAGATTATTAGTAAGTTTAGCTTATAATTTATATTAGTATAGTAATTTTTTTTTTGTAAAGGTCTCCTCCATACTCTTCCAATGATCTCTGTTTTGTTCTTTATTCTTCTAGATAGTTTAAACATTTTCAGATATTAGGAAATAATATATTTATACAAAAGGACTGAAGACTCGGCAGCGCAGTTGTAATTTACGTATGCGGTACGAGTGCTGTGCTGAGGTATTGAGTTCGATCCCCAAATTGCGTAAAAGTAATATTGCGTTTTTCTATCACGAAATACTCAGTGTCAATTCGGAGTCTGAAATTGTGCCTGGTCTGTCGATAGACCCCCAGTCCCCACCTATCACATTAAGGGGCCGAAATTCGGCGAAAAGTGGGTGTACTAGTTTACACCTCTGCCTATCCCTTCGGGGATTACAGGCATGAGTGTATATGTATGTATGTTTTGTAAAGACGGGAGTGCAGTTGTAATTTACGTACGCGGTACGAGTACGTGCTGTGGTGAGGTCTCGGGTTCGATCCCCGGGTCGGGTAAAAATGATATTTTATTTAATAATCCATATTAGGCCAATGGACTGAGGTACAACCCTCACATTATACCTGTGTCCAGTCCATATTAATACAAGATTAATATTCATAACATCCAATGCCTTTTATATTGGTAAGGTTCAAAGTTGACGCCTTTAATTACTAGAACATGTATGTCGAAGTAATTACAGACCAACAAACAATGATCCGGAAACGACGCAGTTGCAATGACATCACGCGACAATTTGACAATTGAGCCCCACGCACGTTTAATTTATGAGAATCCAGCAAATAGTATGTAAATATTTTAGGATGCTATTTACGTTTTAACAACTATTTGTGTGGGGCTAAAATTAAACGTTATTATTTGTACCAAACGTCGTATAAAGATTCGTATTTTATGTGTATCTACGGTTTGGCTTTAGCGGTATTTTTTGTCTGTAATTTTATTTATTTCATTATCTTTAGCATACCAACACTATAATTACATAATAGTTAAAATTATACATCTATACGACGATTTTACGGATCATATCGCGGTGTATTTTACTTTTTTAACCCGACGTTTCGAAAGCTACATACAGGCAGTTACGTCTGCCAGACCTCATGACACTGTGAGCTCTTTCTGCGTAGATCGGACTACAGCCAAATAAAAATACATATCAACTATATGGAGGGTAGAAACATTGGACTATAGTTTCTTGAAGACATACAACTTAGTCTGCTTAGTGACTGACTATGAAGACTGTAAAGCCTTCATGGTCACGGGTAACCATAATCATCATCATATTTTTAAGTTAATACTGTTAAAAATGATGTAAATATTCAATTTGTAATGTAAACTTTATGCTTTAAATTAATTTCACAAAAGCTATTGCCAAATATAAATAGATTCCTGAACAAAAAAATAGAGGTCAATATAAATCGTATACAATGCATGATACAACATTAGGTCGCACAATGGCTCCTGGCACAGTTTTCTTCGTACATTAACAATTCACCCAGTGTGTACTACCCTTTAAAGGACACCGACATCAATAAAAAACAAATTATGCGTCACTATAAAATTTGAGCGTTGCCCTTGATTTTTCTGAGATCCCATCATGAGATCCTGACTTGGTGCCAATGGGACCACCTGGGAAGTATACCCTTTTAAACAAAAAAAGAATTTCTAGAATCGGTCCTGGCGTCTTCGAGTAATCGGGTAACATACATAAAAAAAAAGATTCCGACGAATTGTTAACCTCCTCCCTTTTTGAAGTCGGTTAATAAAAAGAGCCAATTAATCCCCATATCTTCACGTCACGCCAACGCTTTCATATTCAAACATGAGAACAAAAACACAAAAGTAATTTCGCCTACTTCCCTCCAAATATGCGGGCGTTCTAATCTAAAACAAAGCCAGAACCTTTGCCCTTCAAACAACGAAAATCATGTACACAAAAACACGGTATTAAGCGAAACACTGGAGCTAGAAGTTTACTACGTAAAGGTGTGTACATGATTTTAACTTGCCAGTAATAAAGTGGCAATAACGTGACTATGACATGGCCTTAACGAGGCACTAGCGTGGCAATAACTCGGGAAAACCTGGCAATAACTTGACAAAAACCTGGCGATGACTTGTCAAAATCCTGGCAATAACTTGACAAAACCTGATAATGACGTGACAGTAATATGTCAGTAACCGTTACTATCGTAGATTTAGTAAATAGTGTTCACGTGATGTTCATTATAGCCTAAACCGTTACTAAACAGCTGTGGGCTGAAATAAGTAACATTTGTTCCTTTTTTCAATTTTTATTAACTCTATATCACGAAGCCTTACTTTTTCCTACCACCTCTATGCGGACGATCTGCAGCTTTATTGTCAAGCTCCACTCGCTAAACATGGTGAAGCTATTCATTCCATGAATAAAGACCTAAGTTTAATATCTGAGTGGAGCCTTGCTTATGGTCTTAGACTCAATCCACTTAAGACGCAACTTATTGTGGGTAGCCAAAGAACAATTTGCAAGGTGGACTGGACACTTCTGCCTAAGGTGATGATTGACGGTGTTTTTATACCATTTAGCGACACAGTAAAAAACCTTGGCGTTATCATCGACAGCACTCTATCTTGGGTTCCTCAATTAATAGCTATCAGTCGTAAAATGTTTGCTGCTGCTGGTTCACTTCGTAGATTACGTAACTTTCTTCCAATATCCACTAAGATTGCGCTTGCACAATCTCTTCTGCTTCCTATTCTCGATTATGCCGACGCCAGCTACCTTGACCTTACCGAGGCCCAGCTGAATAAACTTGAGCGCCTTCAAAATTTTTGTATTAGTTTTATATTTGGTTTGCGCAAATATGACCATGTTTCCGAATATCGAGACAAGCTCAAGTGGCTTCCTATACGTCGTCGCCAGAATGTTCACATCTTGTCCCTCCTCTACAGTATTCTGTTCAATCCATCCTCCCCGCGCTATCTTCAGGAACATTTCAGTTTCCTACATACTTGTAGTTCTCATTCCCTCAGGTCATCAGAGAATCTAACGCTAAACTTTCCAGCACATAGGACATCTTTTTTCGATCGGTGCTTCACTGTGGAAGCTGTAAGATTATGTAATGCATTGCCTATCCATATCAGGCGCTCGTCTACGCTGGAAACTTTTAAATCCCGGGTGAAAGCATTCTATCTTTCGCAGTAACGCTACGCCTCTGTTGTATTTCTTTTGTATTATTGGTGCATGTATATGTATCATATATTTATATATATGTATGTAATACATGTAAGTTTATTATAATGTCTATTTATTTGTATGTACATATTTTGTTTTTTTTTTATGTATTTCTTGTTATGTAAGTTTATTGTCAGCACCGCCGTAAATTCAGTTTATTTTATTCCTCTCCATGCATGGTTGTCTGGAAGAGATCGCTCTTAGCGATAAGACCGCCAATTTGTAACACCTAAATAAGTTGATACAACCTGTTTTTGTATGTTGTGGTGTAACAATAAAGTGTTATATTTGTTTATTTATCATGTACCCAAATAAAAAGCTCCTATGGCAAGTTAGTGTAAAATAAAAATAACTAACATGTGCAAAGTATGTACTACACGTATGGCATCAATACACTGGACACATATATTAATTAAAAAAATACTTTACCTAACAGTCACATACATAGTCCTGACCCCACACTGTAGAACTAGGAGAGACCGATCTCCCAAAACCCAGACCCTAAAAAAATATGTGTCTGTCACACATACATTTGTCTGGAAAAAAAAATTCATGTGATGTATGGAACTCAGTGGAAGCAGATGTAGTGACGGGAATTAAAAAAATAAGTTGATGTGGCTTAGACAAATTGAAAGAATATGATAGGACACTGACGCAAATGAACACGGCGAAAGAGAAGTCGGTAGAGGATGACCGCACAGAAACTATGTCAGTTAAATTGACAGCATCCTTAATAAAGGACAGGTCATGTGTACTCTAAACAGACAATTCATAAAGTGATTAATGAAAGTAGATGAATTGTAGAAGCAGGATTGTATAAAGTGTAAATCCATATCCTGTGCCTGTCCCTACAGAATATAAACAAGATATCATGTGGGTCTGAATGTATGTTAATGAAATCAATGGTACTAAAATGATGAACATGACAAAGAATGACTGCAGTTCTCCTGAGAATCAAAGTAAGACCCACTATTAATATAAATAAAAATTAAATACGTTGGTAAGAGCATCACTAGAAGATGATTGGATCAATTTGGATATCTTTTGTTAAATATTCGTTATAGTCCGAATAAGGTTTTAGGGAAGGAAAGTTAGATAAGTTGGCTGGAATATTGGGATGTCTCCTAAGGTAATACGTGCAAATCTCCGGGAAAAACCTAGTTTCTGATAAAACTACACCACGCACTAGTGAGCATCTATCTTTACGCGTCATTCCTTTATTTACCGTCTTCACCCACGGCCCGTATAAATTCGTCAGTACAAGGGCGTCTGCATCGCAGGCCATAACTCATGTTAGTGGACATAAGTTATAGGCTTATGTATAGATGGAATATCCCTGTCTGTTAGTGAATATTTTAAATCATTTGTTATTATGTCTTTTATATCAAAGTTACTGCTAAGATACATTTTTAATTTTGTTTATGTGTAACTTTCCTTTATTTCTGCAAGTATCAAGTTTTGATCAAAATAATCTTTTCTTTCTTTCTAAATTCATTAAATATCTACCTGCTATTTTATTAACTGACTTCAAAAAAAGGAGGAGGTTCTCAATTCGTCGGAATCTTTTTTTTATGTATGTTTCCCGATTACTCGAAGGCGCGAGGACCGATTCGAGAAATTATTTTTTGTTTAAAAGGTTATACTTCCCAGGTGGTCCCATTGGCATCAAATCAGGATCTGATGATGGGATCTCATGAAAATCGAGGGCAACCCTTAAATTTTATAGGAACGCATAATTTGTTTTTTATTGAAGTCTGTGTACTTTTTATTGTGTATACTATTACTATATACAGTACAATTTTATTTACGGCGCCAGTCAATGATAGGAAAATAATGATGTTCTCCTATAGTATATTGATACATGCAAAAACTACGTAATCCTCTCTCCAACATCCATTCGACGAATCAGATGAAACAAAGTACGACTTGTGAGCGAGGCGGTCCGGACCAGGGGGGTTACTCTTGACACTCGATTCCAATTTAAAATTGGAATTCGGTTCGAAAACTATACAATTGGCAATCTTGAACGCAACACCAGCGCACGATTTAACTGAATATGGCGGATTTTTTAGTAACTAAATGAAATGGAGTATTTACGATCGCTAGTTCGTAAATACTCCATTTAATTTAGTTGAGTGAGTTAGAGTGCCAATATCTTCGAGATTGGAATTGAAACTGTATCGAGTTCGAGATTGGAATTGATTTCAAGAGTAGGCCTACAGGCGTAATTTGCATTAAGTTATGGAACCCTCGTTCTGCCGTCCTCGAATGACGCTAACGTTGGATCTTTAAATGAGGAATGTCAAAGTTTTGAAAGTAGTTACGTAAAAGTCATCTCTCAAAAGAGTGAACGTGGTTATTTAAGTCGGGATTTGTGCTTTGAAGTAACACTTTAAACAATAGACTTAGGAAAACTGAGTTACTTCTCGATTATTATTAATGTAGCGGCAGGCAACGAGTAAAATCGCTCACTATACTTAAAGGGTCATAGAATTGGGAAGGATGTTTGGGCTGCTGGAAACTTTATTAAACGCATCAGCAAGCTGTCATTAAACGGTAGGCAGCGGCTTTGCTGTGGCCTGGCATTGCAGAAGTCTATAGGCGGCGGTGACTAAATACCATCAGGTGGCCCGGCTGCTCAACAGCCTATCGGGGCACCAAAAAAAATAAATTTACGACGACGTCGACCCCGGTCCATTCATAATTCAGTGTAAATAACTTCCTAATGGGCTATCACTGCTCGCTGGTATGTCGTTGCTGTAGATTTATGTATGAAGCATTGTAAATTATACACATTATACGACTGATTGCAGTTGCGTACGTGGCACGATTGCTGTGGGTTTGATGTCCGGGTCGGCGAACAGTGACATTGTTTTTTTCTATCACACTATCTATAATACTCTATCGGCCCAGAGTCTGGAATTGAGCTCGGTATAGCGATAGACTTGCCTCCTATCACATCATGGGACAGGAAGAAGCTCGGCGAAATGTGGGTGTAATGGTGACAGCTCTGCCTATTACTTTGGGGATAACAGGTGTGAGTGCGTGTGTATGTAACTTCTTATGTAAAATATTGTACACAACCGTTACACTCAATTAAGCATAAACACCAAGAATATGTCACGGAAATGTCACGTGTAAACGCTAGTAGACCAAATCTCACGCTTCTATCACAGTAATCACACCTCTATCTCATACACATAAAGACGAAATTCCCGTAAGGAACGGTCATTGTGATAGTACAATGACAATTAATTAGACACACAAAATGCTGCTCTAATATCAACGTCATTTGTGAAGCGAGTGATGTGTGAAATACAGACAAATAAGTGTACAAGACGCCACACTCTGTATACTACTCTTGATAAAGCTTAGACTCGCTTCGCTGGTGGTAGGATATTCATATCCGCCCGGATAGCGACCACCGTACACATGGTGTAAAACCCGCCATAGTGGCACACATGTGTTCCGGGATCAACCAGTGTGCATCCGGTTTTTGTCGGGGGTCTAGAGTTGGGGTACGATGTTTGGCCGTTTTGTGGCCTTCTAAGTAGGTACTATGACAATAGACCCTCGACCGCTTCTTCACCTTCTTGCCCATGGCGTAGTATGAAGAAGCAGGCCGGCATGATTGTGTTAAGTAGTGAAGGATAGATTGTCTCTCGCTACTCGACACTCTAATTGGACCGCACTGCGCTTACCATCAGGTGCAGTGGTGGTCACTTTGCCGTGACAGTGTAAAAAAAAGACACCGCAGTGCTGGGTCAAATCAAAAGCCTTCTATATGCAATCAGGTTATAGGTGAAAAATAAAATTGGACGAATTTATTTCTAATAATAATACCAACCTTGTCTAACTACTGGGCCCGGCTCTCCTAATAAGATAGGCTAGCCCTTAGTCTACCACGCTGGTATAGTGCGGGTTGATAGACTTCACATAACTTTAAAATCCAAATAAATCTATGAGAATTCTCAGGTGTACAAGTTCACACGATGTTTACCTTCACCGTTTAATCACGCGATAATCAACAATAATATACACGTAAAAAAGTCAGAGGTGTATGCCATTTGAGCTGGTTTTGAATTTACGGCTTTCGTCTTGACAGTCCGTACAACTTTCAACTATGCTATCACTGCATTCCTTTTATTTGTTTTTTGCTCATTTAAAATAGCCGTTACTTATATTCAAATTCTAAATATGCGATGAGGAAGGTTCGACAACGACTTCTGTTTCTGTGTCATCATATTATTATTATTATTCTGGCACGGCATAGTGACCACACTGCACCTGATGGTAAGTGCAGTGCCGTCCAGTTAAAGTATCAAGCAGCAAGAGACAATCCATCCCTCGCCACTCAACAAAATTATGCCGGCCAAAATTATGCTGTGCAGCTTCTTCACACTACGCCTGAAGGACCCAGGATCATAGGAAGGAGGGAACACGGTAGCTGGCAAACTGTTCCACGGCTTGATGGTGCGGCAAAAATACGAATTTGCGAACCTCTTGGTTCGGGCCGGGATATTAGACACCATGAAGCTGCGGCTGTGGCTCTATATGTTATTATAAAAAGAAAATAAAAAAGAGTTCTTAGTTTAATACAAAACAGAAATACGGCAATAGAATTCAAAGAAATGTGACATTCTTAAAACATGGTTGTGGCTACATTTTTATCATTCTTTATAAAAATTAGAAAGTAAAAAAAAAACACTAAAACTGTTGCCTTTCGAGCGCCAGTAACCTCTGTTTCAGCCGCTTTTTAACCGACTTCAAAAAAGAAGAAGGTTAACAATTCGTCGGAATCTTTTTTTTATTTATGTTTCCCGATTACTCGAAGACGTCTGGATCGATTCGAGAAATTAAAAGTGTATACCTCCCAGGTGGTCCCATTGGCACCAAGTCAGGATCCTGATGGGATCTCAGAAAAACCAAGGGCAACCCTCAAATTTTATTGTGGCACATACTTTTTTTTGTTTGTTTGTTTTTTATTGAAGTCGGTGTAGTTTTTATGAATTAAAAAACTTTTGCTTATTGTATTAGACGGTCAGCGCTCCATCGTCAATGTCATTGGTGTACGATACAGCCTTAAATATGAAGCATCTTTATAGACGTCACAAGTATTCTCGCAATGGAGCACTTGCCCCCATTTACTCTAGAAAATACATCCTCCAAACCCATAAAGTGTATTGAATAAAATAATCCAACATATACAGATCTTAAAACATTTACAGCTGATAATAAAACTGCGAGATAGTTTTACGACGTAAAGGCGGTACACACGCGCGGCAAGCCGAACGGAATAGCCGAAGCCGAATATCGAGTTTTCGGCTTGCGGCGGTGAACGGTGAATTCGATTGCCCACCCGCCACCGTGTTTAGTGCTGCGTAGACTCGCTATGTTAAACTTCAAAGCCGGGATAAAGGGCAAACATGCCAAAATAGTGTACCTTCTAATTTTTTTGAGAATTCTTAGGTATGCAGGTTTCCAAACAATGTTTTCCTTCGCCGTTAAAGCAAGCGATAATTAATATTTAATACAGACATAACTTTTAGAAAAGTCAGAGGTGTATGCCATTTGAGTTTCGAACATACGACTTTCGTCTTGACAGTCCGTACCGCAACCAACTAGGCTATCGCTGCTTTGATATGATATAAAAATAACATTGCTGAATTATTAGAAAATTTCATATCAGACATATGTGAGTAAAAATTTCACTGTGAATCCAAACGCCAGTTGTGTGACTTCGCGAACAAAACTAATTATATGATTTTAAATTAGAATACCTAAGATATGTTTAAGCAAGGTCTATTCAAAATTTTAAGTTAATTTTGATATATCCTAAGTATTTAGGCTACGTGTGTCTTAAACTTGGCTTTGTCTAATTTTAGTGCATCGTCTTATATATACCAAATAAGAAACCTTATAATATTAATGAATTATCAATAATGAAAAAATATCAACACATAATGCGACGTAACTTTTTAAATTAATTTTATAGGATTCTTTATATAAAATACAAATTGCCTTTATCTTTTCCATAAAATATACACGCTTATCACACCTTCAAAAGTTTAGACAGAGATGCAACCTGTTCTATGATATGATGTGATCCTGTGAAAACTTCCCGAATTTTAACTTAAACTATTCCAGCGACACTAGGAACTCGTGGCCAACCCTACTTCAGTATACTCAATACTCCTTCAGCGTTGTATTCTTGCCGACGTGCCCGGTCGCGCGCAAATGCATTCTCAATGTCGCTGTTTGCTTTAGCCTTTGAACGAAAAGGGATTGCCATTCGGTTCTATTCGTGCACGGTGCGTAATGTACATTTTGATTAGAAATGCCACCGTTTCATAGTATGTTTGAAAACGTCTTCCATAGATAAATAAATAAAGTTTGTATTTAAGTAATAATTACTATACAAGCCCTGTATTAGACATTGTCCCACAGCTGGGCACGGGCCTTCTCTACTAATGAGAGAGGTAAGGCCTTAGTCCTTCACTACACATTCTTCTCATTTAGAATTCTCAAGTATGCTGGTTTCCTCGCGATGTTTTCCTTCGCTTTTAACTAAGCTAAAATTATAATTTAAACACATATAACATAAAATAGAGCTGTGTGCCCTGAGATCGAACCCACGCCACGTGGAAAAGAGTCCGTTCCCCTTTTAAAAATGTCTATTGCTTATATATATTTTAAGTATTACGTAGAATGAGAAATGTTTTCTATAAACTACAGTTAACAGTAATTAAATTCGACATCGTTACCAAGATTTCTCCTATACAATAAATGAACCATTGTATTTCTAAATGTCAAAGATTAGGTATTTTAATTAGTTTTTGGTAAGGTTGTAATTAACATTGTCCGCCATAAAACATTCATTTTATGTGACGCCCTTCAAACAGATAAACGAACTTAATTTATTATTCGCCCTTTATAATTTATGTTGATGATCTCTTGAGAAGACCGTATCACGTTTCTATATACATATACACTCACGCCTGTGATCCCCGAAGGGGTAGGCGGAGGTGTAACTAGTACACCCACATTTCGCCGAGCTTATAACCGTCCTATAATGTGATAGGGGGCGAGCCTATCGCCATGCCGGGCGTAATTCCAGACTCCGGGCTGATACTGAGCATTTTGTGATACAAAAACCCAATATCACTTTACCCGACCCGAGGATCGAATCCGAGACATCAGCACAGCACAGACACCGAGGCAGTTTTTATGTCATATAAACAATAGACCTACAAAGGCCAAATGAATCACATAGTAAGTAATCTTCATTATCCAAAAATACAACACCAAAAAAATCAGGGGTTACCCACATTAAATAATAAATAACGAGGTGCTACGCGGAGGTCTCGGGGTGATTTTGGGTTTTTCCACCATGAAATACTTAGTATGAGCCCGGAGTAATTGTGGTTGGTATGGCTATAGGCTGGCCTTCATATCACCACGGTAATGAGCTTGACGAAGTATAGGTGGCTTTTTTTAATTCTGGTCCGGCAAAGTGGCCACACTGCACCTGATGGTAAGCGCAGTGCCGTCCAGATAGAGTATCAAGTAGCGAGAGACAGTCTATACCTCGCTACTCAACACGATCATGCCGGCCTGCTGTTTAGCTTCTTCACACTACGCCTAAAGGACCCAGGATCATAGGAAGGAGGGAAGGGGGGAACACGGCTGGCAAACTGTTCCACAGCTAGATGGTGCGGCAAAAATACGAATTACAAATGGTTACACCTCTGCTTACCTCTTCGAGGCCTACAGTCGTGAAATAACGAGCAAGGAAATATGAGCCTTCAGAAGTCTTACTCACTGTCCAAAATTCAACAGCAATTTGTCACTTCACGCGTCTGCGCGATCAATATGGCCCACTCATCCTATAAATAATACTGTCTTCTGCCACTACCAACATCATCTTCATCAGCGGATGGGCTTATGGGAGAACGGCTTCGAGACTTGTTCAGAATGACATCTCTTTGCACGCATAACATGACCATTCGATACACAATGCAGACAAATTTACAGCACTTTTATATTACAATGTGTTGTTTTGTACTAGTCACTTTATAGTAACTGTTGCCCGCGGTTCCGTCCGCGTGGAAGTTATCTTTGGAAGAAAAGGTATACAATCCATAGAGGCATCTTAAGCTATTACATCTTTCTATATCTGCCTAGTAGTGAATTTATAAAGAACCAAACATTTTTCTGGGATAAAATATATCCTAAGTGTTAATCCAGCTTTTAACTATATGTGTGCCCGATTTCATCCAAATCCATTCAGCAGTTTTTGAGTAACAAACATCAAAACATGCAAACTTCCACATTTATAATATTAGTAGGATATCTTCTATTTATATAACATATTGATAATGATAATGCCAACCCAATAATTCTTAAAATTGAAATATGACGCTTGAACGCAATTTGATCAAAAATCTGTATGGAAACATTACAGAATATATCAACTTCGTTTGATGCATAAAAGATCCATAAATTGAAATTTGCGCAATGCAAAGAAAGATATTCAATCTAAACGAGACATAACAACAATTTTGTCGTACAGTACAACAAACGACAAAACCATTAATCACACGCTCAAATACTGAACTAAACTCGCAACTTGAAGCCATATCCAAAACTAATCCGGCAGTTAAAATATGTATAGGTCGCGAGGTCGGGGTAAGCTTCGGCCTTAGTCTGACCCCGGGTGACTTTACAAGTTGGCCCTTGGATTATAATACATAATCATAAACCATTAAAACTACCAATAACAATTAGAATAAGGTCTATAATTGTTTGCAACACAACAACAATATGCAAGGTGGATATTTTCCAAGGCACAAATACAATGATTGAAATTTATTGATTGATTTAATTAACACGCATGCCAGGATTTACTACAGGATTCTCTCATTATAATTTATCTCATATGTTTACGAGTTACTTTCTCAAATACCTTCCGATATATCTAAGAAAAGGAAATACCCTACCATTATTTCTACTTATACAGATTCCCTTCAAATAGAGCTAAAGCTTACTTTAGTTTGTTGGTTTTTTGGACTAATGTGAGTTTATTTTTACTCTCCTACTAGTATTATATTTCCAACTCCTCCCTATATTTCTATTTGATTAATTTCGTTGCGGGATAAAAGACAGTTATGAAGCATTCCCAGAGACTCGCCGAGTTTCATTACTCGGTGTCGAAAAAATGCGTGCCATTGTTGATCCTGGCTAAACAGGAGTTACAATGGCGGGTGTGTGGGCGGGATAGTCTCTCCTACTAGTATACGTTTAGCCTTTTTCTATTTGGACCGAGCTGTTATTCATCCGACTTATATCATACTTGACATTGGCAAAATCACTGAATTTTACGGTGGAGCCATAAATTAACAAGAAGATGAAGATAGCTAAAGCTGTCATACTGCTTACAGATTTATCTTCAGCATGAATGAGTCTGCTCGACTTAGGTACTACTATCCAACAGAAAATATACATGCCAGCTTAAAAATCGAGGATAACTACTAGAAATATATAAGAAATACTAAAATTTTCCGTCTCATAACACCCAGCACATTTTTTTGTACCACGATGGTGGCAAACAAGTTTACGGCCTGCCTGATGGTTAGCGGTTACCGTAGCCGATGGACGCTTGCAACATCAAGAGCAACACATGCGCGTTGCCGACCCTTCATTAACCTACTTACTCCCTTCTTGAAGAACAATACAAATAAACATTTGTCTCAATCACGCAGCCTCTTTTTCCACAGTTGGAATTGCCACCCACAATGCCACAGAGGCTGTCATTATCTATAAATCCGTAAAAAAAATGTAAGTTAGAATTCAATTAAAAAGGTGGAAGGGGCAGTTATGAAATGACAGAAAAAAGATGCACGATATAATTTATGACGTCACCGCGCGGAATGACTATACGGTACACGCGTGCGACGGAGATAGTGAAATGTTCCCACTACACACTTAATTTTGCTCATACCAATATTCAAAATAACAACTGGGGTCCCATTTTTGATTCATTTTTTTCTAAGTTTTCTCAAGTACAATTTGTGTTGACAGCCTCCGTTGCGCGGCGAGTAGCCGGTTGTGAAATGAGAGGATGTGGGTTAGATTCCCGCACCGAGACAATTGTGACAGACAGATGTTTTTTTCGGTTCTGGGTGTTGGGGGACCGTAGTCCCTCGTAGTTTTTGATACCCACGATACATGTTTGGCCTAGTTGAGTTTATTATATATTTATAAAAAAATGTACAAAAATAAATACCGGAACTACCCTATTGTTTAATATATCCTCTTTTTACTATAGTATCAGGCGAGGAAACTCCATCTCGGATCGGACCGAAAAGTTAGCAACTTTTACCACATCATTAAGCACGCACAATGGGTAGTAACGGGCTAACAATGTTACCAGAACGCTTCCACCCAATTCGCAACTGGTTAATCTTCATTAACTTTTAGCGGAGTATAATGAGTTCTCCAATATTATATACACACATACATATGTATCCGTTTAATCGTTACAATAATTTAATTGTTCTAGTACTATTCTTTGGCTGTGAATTTGGTGATCTCATGAGTTCCATTCCCGAGTTATATAATAACTAGATGTTTCCCGCGGCTCCACCCGCGTGGAGCTTATTTTTGGAAGAAAGGATAAAAAGTGGCCTATGTCATTTTCTGATCCCTAAACTGCCACTAAAAATCATGTAGATCCCTTGCTCTGTGAAATCTAAACTATCCCACGGGAACTGTATATTTTTCCGGAATAAAAAGTAGCATATGTGCTACCTGATATATCGATCCTAACTGAAATTGGGTAATTAAATGTCTGTTATCGTTAATTATAAATGAGTTTGGCAGGCTCGGAATTGATGCCCAATGACATAATGAGTCAGGAGAAAACCTAATAATTCGGCAAAATGGCCAGATTTTATAAATTAATCTATATTTAACCTCCACCTTAAGGAGCGATAGCCTAGTTGGTTGCGGTACGGACTGTTAAGACGAAAGTCGTATCGTAAGTTCGAAACCCAAATGGCATACACATCTGACTTTTATAGAGTTACGTGTGTATTAAATGTTAATTATCGCTTGCTTTAACGGTGAAGGCAAACATCGTGAGGAAACCTGTATAACTGAGAATTCTCATAAGAATTTTAAAGGTATGTGAAGTCTACTAAAGTCTAAATAAAAAATCTTTTCTTTCTTCTTTCTTTCTAACAAACCCGCATTAGGCCAGCGTGGTGGACTAAGGCCTAACCCCTCTCATCAGTAGAGGAGGCTATCCTGCATACATACACAACCACGTAGATTAATTTGAAGGTATGCAAATCCCGCGTAGGCCGGCGGTCTGCGAATATTAGACGGTCACGGCCGCAAGACGCATCATTAGCATGACATAACTGCCGTGCCTCTAATTACCGGGTAATAGTTGTGGCAGTCTCTCATCATGTTGATTTGAAGCCACCGTCAAGCCAGCATAGACATAAATATAATTACATATACATTCACGCCTGTAATCCCAGAAGGGGTAAGCAGAGGTGTAACTAGTATATCCATTTTTCGTCAAATTTAATACGATCCCATAATGTGATCGGGGGCGAGTCTGGCTCTGGCAATCTGGCTGATCCCGGAACGCGACACACTTGCGTGTGCCACTATAGCGGGTTTTACACCCTGTGTACGGTGGTCGCTATCCGGGCGTATATGTATATCCTACCACCAAAAAAATGTAAAACTCTTTAAACACAAAACCAATAAAACATAAAACAAAATTAATGAATAAATCATACCAAGAAGCAGCCTCAAAAATATTATTAAACAAGAAAGCGATGTATATATCAACACAAAACTCTATTAGAGAGCACCGCCCGTTACCGGAATACTAATTGTGGCCGAGTGTTATGAATAATTTATTCCCGACCTGGGACTGCTCGGCTCGCCCGTGACGTCACCAGCTAGCCTTGATTAGGAAAAAATTTAGCCTCAACGTGCGGCGTGAATAATAAAATTGACCTGGGATTTGCAGATCAATTGGTGATTACTGTGATCGAGGTTATTCTCTTATGGTTAGTAAATATATGTATGACTGCCTCTGTGGCGTAGTTGTAATTGCGCATGCATTACTGCTGTGCTGAGTCTCAAGTTCGATCCCGGGCCAGGTAAAGTGATATTAGGTTTTCTATTTAGAAATACTCTTCGAGGATTACAGGCGTGAGTGTGAATGTATGTATATTAGTAAGTGACACGACTCAAAGTTTTAAACCAGTATCTTATGGATAATGTGAGAACATCTTTCACACGCCCTGTAAAAAGCATCTTACATCGATTCTCAAAACGTCATACAGTTTATCCCTCAACCCGGGCCACTATGTAAAGTGGGTAACACTAGGAATTCTTTGCGATATTTTCAACGCATTATCCTACTATTATTTAAAAATGCGAATGTTTGGATGGATGGATGGATGTATGTTTGTTACTCAATCACTTAAACTTAAATATAACGTTAATTTCCAGCGAAAAAGTCAATCTGATTAGACAATCAATAACAAATAATTATAATAGGTGTTGAAGGACTATCGTAGTACCCTCGTAGTTCTTCATACCCATGATACAGGTTTGACCTAGTGTGGAATCGGACTATGGGACTGTTGGATGTATTTATTCATCATAATTTCTTTATGCTCTGTCATTCAAAGTACTCTAAGATTATCACAGTATCACAGCACTAAGTCCAGCATCACATACAGTTTATGACAAAATGTACAAACTTTAATATATGTGAATATTAAACAGAACCAATACGAATCAGGGGATCGATAGCTCTGAATCGGGGTCAGACTTTGCGAGTCGAAGTGAATCTTTCATCTACACTTCTATATAAAAGGATCTGATTGTTGATCTAGTTGGAGGAATGGACTTGGAATGGAAAATTTACACAAATGCATATGAGATAATCAAATAGGTCATGCTGGTTTTATAAATGCTTAGTATTTGAAATGAACTGTCTATTTTTCTGTTATATTACATTTACAACAATAGTCGTTAAAAAAGAATAAGAAAAAAGTTTTTTTAATTCATAAAAAGTACACCGACTTCAATAAGAACAAATTATGCGTCACTATAAAATTTGATGGTTGCCCTCAATTTTTCTGAGATCCCATCATCAGATCCTGACTTGGTTTCAATGGGACCACTTGGGTAGTATACCCTTTTAAACAAAAAAGAATATCTCGAATCGGTCCAGGCGTCTTCGAGTAATCGGAGAACATACATAAAAAAAAGATTCCGACGAATTGTCAACCTCCTCCTTTTTTGAAATCGGTTAAAAAAACAAATAAATCTATCAATTAAGTTAACCATTTATTATTGTCATCGCATTGACCTGACCGGTATGAGTCGACGAAAACATCGCGTGGCAATTGAATTAAAAATGCTATTAACAAAACTAACACTAAAACTAAATCGTTAGAATTTTATTGCTGTAATAAAAACATTTAATACACTCATGTTAAATTAAATGTTAATTATCGCTTGCTTTAACGGTGAAGGAAAACATTGTGAGGAAACCTGCATATCTGAGAGTTTTTCGAAGGTATGAGAAGTCTGCCAACCCGCATTAGGCCAGCGTGGTGGACTAAAGCCTAACCCCTCTCATTAGTAGAGGAGGCCCGTGCCCAGCAGTGGGACAGTGTTTAATACAGGGCTAGTATACAAGTATACAAATTAAATAAATACACCCAACAGTCACACACATTGTTTTGACCTCACACTAGGTAAAACCTGTATCGGTGGTATGATGCACTACGAAAGACTACGGTCCCACAACTCCCAGACCCGATACAAATATCTATCTGTCATACAAACATTTGTCTCGGTGTGGGAATCGAATCCACGGACTCTCGTTTCACAGCATGCTACTCCCCCACTGCGCAACGGAGGCTCTTTGGGAAATAATATAATGAAAACTGAATCAATACACGTATATTAATCACACGCTGTTATTTATACAGCAATTTTTCAATACAAGCGACTGATTCAAGTGCGCGTCCAATAACAAGATACCTACAGTGTGATTTATTTATCTTAGATCCAAAACGAATCCGGGCAAATCCGGTTCTCACTCGCTAGTTCCAGATAAAGCTAGTTCAGCGAACGTAGACTCGGATTTAAGTTTACAGGTAGATTTATGCTCCCGTTTGAATAAGTTACTTGGAAATGTCGAATTTACCAAACCAGTGCTATTTCGGCAAGCGTTCGCGGCTTGTCGGCATTTATTAGCGTATTATATACGGAACTAGCTGTTGCTCGCGGCTCTGCCCGCGTGGAGGTCATGTTTGGGAGAAAAAGTATACAATACAAAATAGCAATTTTCATGCTTTTAACTTAAAAATGACGGATTTTCATACAAACGTTCATTCCCTATTTTACCCCCTTAGGGGCGGAATTTCCAAAAATCCTGATACATGTATTTTTTATTTTTAACTAAAATGCCAAATACTAATTTTCATGAATTTAACTTCAAAAATGACGGATTTTCATACAAACTTTCATCCCCTATTTTACCCCCTTAGGGGTGGTATTTCCAAAACCCTTCCTTAGTGGATGCCTACGTGATAAAAGGTACCTACTGTCAAAATTTCAAGTCTCTAACCCCAGCCGTTTAGGCTGTGCGTTGATCGATCAGTCAGTCAGTCAGTCAGTCAGTCAGCGTCTTCTTTTATATATACAGATATTTAATCAGAATACTTATGAAACATGTTGGTGTATTCGTTGCAACTATGCTTACCCCTTTGGGAATTGGGGTCTAGAGTTGGAGTACGATGTTTGGCCGTGTTGCGGTCTTCTGCGTACTGTGGCATTAGAACCTCGAACGCTTCTTCAACTCCTTGCCCCATGGCGTAGTGTGAAGAAGCTACACAGCAGGCCGGCATGATTGTGTTGAGTAGCGAGAGATAGATTGTTTCTCCCTACTTGATACTCTGACTGGGCGACACAGCGCTTACCATTAGGTGCAGTGCGGTCACTTTGCCGGGCCAGGATAAAAAAACCGGTGTTGGTTTATACGTATGATATAAAAATTAAAATCGTTTAAAAAATAAATCGCTATGGTGATTATGAAATATGTAAATATACCTAACTCGATTTATTTATACATAACATAAGCTCAAGCCTGTATCTCTAAAGGGGTAGAAGGTGTTTCTTGTACATATAGTTGGACGAGCTTATTTCTGTCTCATTATATGATAGGTGGTGGCTATACAGGGCAATTTTATTTGAGCAGTTCATGTGTGATTTTTCAAATTGTATTCTCAAATTCGAATTATGATTGATTTGAACCCAGGACATCGGTCTTTCAGTGGTAGATACATGAGATAAATTACTATGGGACTATACAAAACCTTGTTCTAAGAATAATTTCATTATAATAGCTTCAGCTCACAGTTCTTCATAGCCCAGATTTATTTCAGTAGGACTATTAAACAATAGTTCTGGCCTTAATAACACTAGAACTGGCATCCAATTAGGCAGTATTCGCATTCATTATCGAGTGTGAGGGCGAGGTAGGAGTTTGCGTTTTTAATTGAGTCGTCGGGCACACGAATCGGTTTGATGCTGTCTGTAGTACCAAAACACCAATTAACTGATGACCTAGTTTATGTGGGGCCGTTGTATCAGCGGACGATTTATAGGCTTAAAACACACAAGTAAATAGGTCTGAAGAAGGGAGTAAATAGGTTCATGAAGGGCAGGCAACGCGCATATGATGCTCCTGGTGTTGCAAGCGTCCATAGGCTACGGTACAATCAGGTGGGCCGTAAGCTTGTTTGCCACCATTGTGGTATATAAAAAAAACAAATGTAATAAATTTATCAAAAATATCATTCTGTAACTTCAAAGCACTTCCACACTTGCCTCTTTGATTGCCCTGAAAAATAACTACCAAAGACGATTCCATGGATTATATACCTTTTCTTTCTAAAAGTTTTTAATTAATATAAGTATACCACCTTCAATAAAAAATAAATTATGCGTCCCTATAAAATTTGAGGGTTGCCCTCGATTCTTCTGAGATCCCATCATCAGATCCTGACTTGGTGCCAATGGGACCACCTGGGAGGAACCCTTTAAACAAAAAAAAGAATTTCTCGAATCGGTCCATGCGTCTTCGAGTAATCGGGGAACATACATAAAAATTATTCCGACGAATTAAGAACCTCCTCCTTTTTTGAAGTCGGTTAAAAATAACTACCACGCGGGAATAGAAGTTGTGTAAAAGAATGTTGCGAGGGTGACGCCGCTAGCAACTACATTCTAATATACCTTCTTATGTAATGTTCTTATGGAAACGTTTTATTTTTCCTATCCGCGTCATCAATGGCCCCGCGCAGTGGAAATGAACTCGTTTAGTCCACAAACTGTGCACAAGCGGCGCACTAAATTCTAATGGCTTTTTACGTAATTGCTTCGCCATTTTCAAATAATATCTGGCCAGGTTTATTACGCCAACGTTTGCCGCACATATGTTAATTAATAAGCTGTCATTCATCATGAAATCAAGGGAATCATTATTCAGTACATTAATCATCCAGAATTTGAACGACATAAAACGGTGTTTAAGGGTCCCATTTGCCTTTTTATGCTGGCACTGCAACGTTGGTCACGTTACAGTGCCAGCAGTGCACCTGATGGTAAGCGTAATGCCGACCAACTAGAGTGTGGAGTAGCGAGAGACAATGTATCCACCGCTACTCAACACAATGATGCCGGCCTACTTCTTCACACTACGCCATCAGCAAGAAGGTGAAAAAGTGGTCGAAGGTGTCAGAAAACTCAGAAGGCCGCAAAACAGGCAAACATCGTACCACAGCTCTAGACCCCGACAAAAACCGAATGTACACTGGCTGATTCCGGAACGCGACACACTTGTGTGTGCCACTATGGCAGGTTTGAAACCCTGTGTTCGGTGGTCGCTGGTTGCTGGTAGTAGGATATTCATATCCGGGCGGATATGAATATCCTACCACCAGCAACCAGTCTGAAAAACATGTACGCATGGTAACAAATGTCGAAAGGACACCATGGAACCAACCAAACCAAGTTTAGGTTAGTATGTGATAACGAAGAAAATATTACAAGCAGAGAGCATTCTTTCGAAGATCACTGCTCTAAATACGTTTGGCGTGGAACAAAATTAGAAATTATTTTTCACCATACCATAGAGTAAAACATAAGGAGAACCATCAGTAAATCTCCTTGGTATGCTTGAACAAAACCAGGTCATATCAACAAAGTCGGTTACCATTCCTGTATTTATACATGATCTCTCTGTTAGACACGGACCTCCTGTCCTAATAAGACGGGTTAGGTAGTCCAAAACCCTGGTCTATCACAGTTTGGTACATTTCACATACCTTCGAAATTTTTATATAGAATTTTAAGGTATGCATCTCGTATCATGGCTTATTATTCTTTGCCCTATAACGATAATCCTACTCCTACTAATATTATTAATGCGAATGTTTGGATGGATGGATGTTTGTTATTCAATCACGCAACAACGGCTGGACGGATCTGGTTGAATTTTGGCACAAAGATAGATTATACTCTGGAAAAGCACAAAGGCTTTACCAGAGTAAAAAAAACGGAAAACGTACAGTTCCCGTGGGATAGTTTAGTTTTTCACAGAGCAAGGGATCGACATGATTTTCTGTATAGTGGCAGTTACGGGATCAGAAAATAATATAGGCCACTTTTTATCCCGGAAAAATGCACGCTTCCTATGGGATAGCAAAATAAAGAAAGGTGTAATAGCTTAAGATGCATCCATGGATTGTATACCTTTTGTTCCAAAAATAACCTCCAAACTGGCGGAGCCGTGGGCAACATCTAGTTAAAAATAAAATCACCCATACCGCATAGTAAATCCGATATTAAATGAAATACTATCACAAGCCAGGTCAAGGCCAGGCCATGGTTATTTGTCTATTTATCGTCGTAAGCGAGTTTATTGCTAATCAATAGCACAGCGCATCAATTATCTACGAGGTGACCTCCGGCGTCCATTAGGAAAATGATTTGTCACCGGACAATGGGCTTATATTGTCGGCTTGTTCCGTAATCAGCCCTCCGGCTGTGTACAATGAGTTGCGATACAATACAACTGTATATGCTGTTATTGTCTGTTTAGGAATTATCACTTATTAATTTAATGTCAAGTGTTTTTTTGTGTGTGTAAAGTGTGACTACCTCGGTGGGGCAGTTGTAATTGCGCATGAGTTACGACTGCTGTGCTGAGGTCTCGGGTTCGATCCCAGGTCGGGTAAAGTGATATTGGGTTTTTCTATATAGAAATTCTCAGTATTAGCCCGGAGTCTGGAATCTGTGCCCGGTATGGCCATAGGCTCCCCCCGTCACATTATGGGACCGAAATTCGGCGAAAAGTGGGTGTACTGGTTACACCTCTGCTTACTCCTTCAGGGATTACAGACGCGTGTGTATATGTCTGTTTTTAAGTCTAGAGTTTTGTCGAGAACATGAAATAATCGTATTAAATATACTATTTTCTGTTATTTATTCCTATTTCCATTTTGTGCAAGCGTGGCGCTTATTTCATATACTTGCACAAAAAATAACTTAAAAAACCATTAAAAGTTCTGAATAGTTGACGCGGAATTGATTTAAAACACGGATGAATCTATTCTATGTTTTTTGTCGTACGAAATTAATACATTACCCGTTCAAAAAGGTTATTAACTCAACAGCTTTCTACGAACGACGCAGGTATAGCGTGGGCGGTGAGAGACGCGTAGGTCGTCTGTACATTACTTGCCTTGTTTGCCCTTTTGTTTCACTTCAAATGGATTACCTTACTTTTGTGTGGATTGCCATCAAGAATATTGGTTTCCAGAATACAACATTTATAATGAAATGCTTTTTAATTTCGCTCTATTTAACCCGCATTATTAGTGGTATAGGGTTTCTAAAACCAGGCTTCAAGTACCACTAATTAAATCTTTAAAGCCCAAACCCATTTAAATAACTATATATAGAACAAATAAGATATTATATTCAAACAGCATCCGTGGCGCAAATGGCGAGTAGCCGGCTGTGAAACGAGAGGCCGTGGGTTCGATTCCCACACTGGGACAAATGTTTGTGTGACAGAAAGATATTTGTGTCCGGGGTCTGGGTGTTGCGAGACCGAAAGTCTCTCGTAGTCCCTGATACCCACAACACACGACTCGTATCTTAGTGTGGGGTCGGGGCTATGTGTGTGACTGTTGGGTGTTATTTATATAAAAAAAATTAAACAGAAGTGTGAGGCCAATGTCGCTCATAGTCCTCGATACCTATGACACCACCCAAAGCCCAGGACCTTACCTCTCTGTACTAAATTTGCTGCTTTTACTGAGCCAATGCAAAAACTTATTTTCCAATTTTATTATTTTGTTACATTTTAAATACTGACACAAAAATATAAATCAGCACCGTTAAAACTATAGCTAAAAAGTCTTTCTTAGCCTTCGTAAAGGTATATAAAGAAAAGTGTATCCGATACATTTCAACATCACCGAAACCACTACATTACTGAGCAAAAAAGTTCGCATTTTTGTAACAGAGGCCGCGGCAAACGACACGTGGTTACTGCATGGTATAAAGTTCCAAGTTTGAAAACACAATACCAGAAAAATCATGATTGTTACTGGCCATAGCGAAATGGTGATTGAAAATAAGAAGGGAATATATGTAAATCTCATTTACCGCACAAAACCCAACAGCAAGATGCTACCTCACACCGGTTTTCTATGAGACAGTGGTACTAACCCAGTCAAGCCAGCGTTTTCGTAAACTGTATAAAGCAACATCTCTTCTGTGTCACATATTCTTATCAAATATTCACATCGAAGCCCAGATCCCGTCACAATAGAAGGCACATAAGCACCACCATTAGCGCATTCCGTCGTCCGCATAATCTAATATTCAACATAAGGCCTCAATTCTGTATTAGAGATATCACGCATGAGTCTTGCCACGTTTAAACCAAACAAACACATAACCATGACCAGACGCTATTAGACATATCTTGTGTTCTGTCTATTTGACAGGATTTCACTTCCATTGCAAGAGCTCCTTGAGAAGTATTAATTTCTGTATACATAATGGGTCTGTTTTTATCTTGCGCCAAAAATGAACCAATGAAGTATATAGAAATCTAAGCATAGCAAAGATGTCGCTTAAGTATCGCTCTTCAATCCTGGTGTTACACTCCAAGCATAAGCGCATTTCATTTTTTTTTGACTACCAGCTAATGGCCTACTGCTACGCGTAAACTACCTTTTATTTCAGATCTTTTCGGATGTCTTATGTAGGTAAGAAACTTACATTACATGGTCAAGAAATCTAGGAACCTAAAGATAGAAAAAGAGGTGCGCGTGCATAAAAAAAATGACGTAGTGCACTCAAATCGGGAGAATGCGACACGTTCATTTTGTATGCAACTGTATGAAATCTGTTGCGCCTCTCATCTCCTGTCTCTGTCGCATGCCACAAAGTGTACCTTAATTCTTAGTCTTATTGAAAAGGAAAGAGCAACATAGCGTACCTGACGTCAATACATCTCTCTGTCCCTTCCCAATATTACTTTCCTTTAAATGCACTAACGATTCTTTAGTATTTTAGGTGTTCATAAACAGTGAAGTTCACACACCATGTAGTGTCCTGTTCCTCGCCTATGCGATAAAAATTCCTTGTTCGAAACCACGCGAATTCCATGCGTTTTGGAATAGAAGCCTTGGAGAACGTTTCACTCCATTATGTTGAACATTACGGCTTATCGACACATCTCGGACGCATTAAGGGAGTAAATCTTGTACTGCCCAATGTATTGTAGTTGAAAATGTGTATGAAATACGTGGGAATGTTATATTTTCTGCATATTTATAGACTTCAGGGGCCGTATGATATTACCATTTCGTAATAGCAAGAAAGTATTCCCATACTATAAATGTTAAATTTTTAAGACGTTTGGATTTTTGTTAATACACTACTTAAGTATCATCTGACTATATTTGGCCGCGCCAAACTGGCAATACTCGCCCTTATTAACGTGCGTATTACGCGTATTTGTAACTTTAATGTCATGGAAATAAAGTTGATTTTGGCTTGTATTTTTACTCACAACTTATTATGGTGGTGGGATATTAGTTGGTGGTAGGATATTCATGTCCGCTCGGATAGCGGATCCGTCCGGGATCAGCCAGTGTACATCCGGTTTTTGTCGGGTGTCTAGAGTTGGGGTACGATGTTTGGCCGTTTTGCGGCCTTCTTCACCTTCTTGGCCATGGCGTAGTGTGAAGAAGCAGGCCGGCATGATTGTGTTGGGTAGCGAGGGATAGATTGTTTCTCCCTTGATACTCTAACTGGACGGCACTTACCAGCAGGTGCAGTGTGGTCTCTTTGCCGTGCCAGGATAAAAAAAATATACCGTTCACATACAAGATCACACCCACAAATGTATGGCGCGACAAAGAGCTCGCCGTGAGCCGTGAGCCGTCAGCCAGTCAGGCAACAATCTAAACCAAGTGGTCCCGTGAATAAATCAGCCCCAACACCTCTGATCCCTTGAATAAGTATGCTATCGTGTGTGAAATATCGAGTACGGGCGGGTTGGGCGACATGCGTTGTGCCGGCGGTTCTGTACTTACGGTGTGTCTTACAATATAATTTGATACTTGAGGTTTAATATAAGACATGGGCTTAAATTATTCTTGATAACATTTGACCTATATATTTTGTTATTCTTCGTATTGTTTCTGTATAATATATTGATAAAACACGCAAGAATTTTGTTTTTTAATAACAGAAGCCGGTAATTATTAAAATGTCTTAATGAGTAATTGACTCAATAGATTTTAAGTGATTTGCACCAGCCATGAATAGCCACAATACTAGAAGAATAATAGATGTATTTCCGATCTTAAGGAAATTTATAGTTTGTCAATAAACTATTATGATTATGGAAACAAAACGAATGTATTAATCAGATACTCTCTCAGCTATCAAGCGATGAAAAAAAAATACACCCAACAGTCACACACATAGTCCTGATCCCATACTAGGGCAAACCTGTATCGTGGATATTAAGAACTACGAGAAACAACGGTCGCACAACACTCCGACCCGAAGCAAACATCTGCCTGTCACACAAACCTCAGTCTCGATGCGGGAATTGAACCCTGCGTTTCACAACTGGCTACTCGCCGGCTTTGCCATTGTGGCTGAAAAAACTGAAATAATATACCGTTAACGGGTTATTTTTCGCGCTACCTTCGACCACCTTCATCTTTAAAACACTATTCAGGTCATTCAAGTCATCAGTCAAAAATAAATTTCATTTAAATACCCTCAATCGAATTGATACTTGATTGTAATATACTTTTGTTTCCAAATACAATGTCGCTGACTAGCTGTGCCGACCTGACGCACACCCTACTTGTCATGCAAAAAGCGTTCACATCCAAGAGACACACGTACGTCACCCATCCTTCAAGACGTATACATTATACACACACACATACACACACATCACGCTAGTGTGTAACGTAAGTGTAACAGCTTGCCTAACACTTCAGTGAATTGTAAACTCAGATTTCCATATTTGAAAATTACTCTTGAATATCTTAAACTTAATGCAGCGATAGCGTATATAGGTACGGAGTTGATGAAATGCGCAGGTTCGAAACCAGACCCAAAGGTATACACATCAGTGGGCCTACTCTTAAAATCAATTCCAATCTCAAATATATATAGTTTCAATTCCAGTCTAGAAGATATTAGCGCTCTTGACACAATCGAGTTTGTTATTGGATTGAAGTGTCTATTTCATTTAGTAGCTCAAAATTCCGCCGTATTCAGTTAAATCGTGCGCTGGTGTTGCATTCAAGAGTGCCAATTGTACAGTTTTCGAACCCAATTCCAATTTTAAATTGGAAATCGAATGTCAAGAGTAACCCTGCTGGTTTTTCAAAGTTATATGTCTTAATTTTAATTTAGTTTTAATTATCACTAGCTGTTACAGTGAACGAAAACGAAGATGTTTTGAGGCAACTTGCATATTTTTTATTTCGAAAAAAAACACATTGCAATTAATTTTACATATCATAAGATATCAAAGGTATGTGAAGTCCACCAGCCTGCAATGGCCAACGTGGTATACCAAGGCCTAACACCTCATTTTTTTTTAATACACACTACACATATATTCGAGACATAACATTATGTTATGACTATAATAACATACATATATATTTCTAGGAAATTCCAAATAGTTCAATAACAATGGATAATCCATACCATAGGCTTAACGATCAACGGGAATAGAACATTAAACCACACCTTAATAGAAAATGGAGACCGGAAAACTAAAGCGTACAATGAACTCCCAAAATATTACAAAACGTTGACTAATAACAATTGCCTACACTTCCGATAATATCAAATTGACCGAAATATTAAGACTTGGCTCATTTTAGTTGCGATGTTTTGGTTATGAGCAGTTGTCGCTAGTTCTCGCATTTCAAATGAATTAATAGTCACGGGGAACAGACTGCTGAGACGAAAGTCGTGGGTTTGAAACCAGTCCAAAAGGCATGCGCCTCTGACTTTTCTAAACCTACGAGTGTATTCATTGTTAATTATCGCTTTGCTTTAACGGTGAAAGAAAACATAGCGAGGTAACAGGCCGGCCGGCATGATTGTGTTGAGTAGCGAGGTTTTCTATTACCACTGGATATTCTAACTGGACGGCACTGCGCTTACCATTAGGTGTAGCGTGGTCACTGTGCCGTACTGGGATAGTTTTTTTATACAAAGTAAGAAAGAAAAACGATTTATTAGAACAGCTAACTACACGCATATACCATACTAGCTGTTGCTCGCGGCTCCGCCCGCGTGGAGGTCATGTTTGAGACAAAAAGTATACACTACAAAATACCAATTTTCATGCATTTAACTTCAAAAATGAAGGATTTTCATACAAACTTTCTTACCCTATTTAACCCCCTTAGGGGTGGAATTTCCAAAAGACCTGAAATATGTGTTTTTAATTTTTAACTGTAAGGCCAAATACCAAATTTCATGCGTTTAACTGCAAAAATGACAGATTTTCATACAAACTTTCTTCCCCTATTTTACCTCCTTCGGGGTGGAATTTCCAAAAATCCTGGAACATATATTTTTAGTTTTGACTAAAAGGTCAAATACTAATTTTCATAAACTTAACTTCAAAAATGACGGTTTTTCATACAAACTATCATCCCCTATTTTACCCCCTTAGGGGTGGTATTTCCAAAAACCCTTCCTCAGTGGATGCCTACGTCATAAAAGGTACCTACTGTAAAATTTCAAGTCTCTAACCCCAGCCGTTTTGGCTGTGCGTTGATCGATCAGTCAGTCAGTCAGTCAGTTTCTTCTTTTATATATACAGAAGACAATGAAAAACTTTATTATGATTAAAACTTATACTAATGGCACTTGCTTGTCGCAGCTGTGACAGGTAGGTGACCACTCAGCGTACTGCTGTGCTGTGGCACGTACATAGTACATACCACAACACAGCGCTGGTTTTCAGTGGTCACCTTAAAGTGATCTTTACCGATCCACTATACCAGAAATCTTATGGATACGTTATAAGAGAATAATCAATATTGAGAATGACATTTGAGCCATGGTACGAAACTCAGCAGAACCCGGAATTATATAAGGATTTTAATATTAAATAATACACTTTGAGCAGCGATAGCATAGTTGGTTATGGTACGGACTGTCAAGACCAAAAACGTATGTTCGAGACCCAAATGGCATACACCTCTGACTTTTCTAAAGTTACGTGTGTATTAAAAATTAATTATCGTTTGCTTTAACGGTAAAGGAAAACATCGTGAAGCAACCTGCATACCTGAGAATTCTCATAAGAATTTCGAAGGTTAGTGAAGTCCACCAACCCGCATTAGGCCAGCGTGGTGGACTAAGGCCTAACCCCTCTTATTAGCAGAGAAGGCCCGTGCCCAGCAGTGGGACAATGTTTAATACAGGGCTAGTATTATAATACACTTTTACCGGTACTCCGGATATTGCATCATTGAACTACGAGTGTATCCAATTAATAGTGATTCTAACGGATATATTAAATATATTAGAGGTACCGCGTTTCGTTTTGGCGATGGAACGGTACCCGAAATTACTTTCGGTTGATTGGGAAAGAAGCGCTGTGTCATGTAATAGTTTTAGTAAGTAGCTTTTTCCCGCAGTTTCGCATGAATCATTACATTTATCAGTACCGTACTGTGCCCTACACAGTTAATAAGTGCATTTAAATTTTCTTCAATCAAAATAATTCGACGCGGAAATCGAACCCGCAACTAATATATAAAGTATTCTTTGTTTTAATCTAGGTTATGGGCTATATAAACATATAACATATCAGCAAACGACGATCAACGGTAAAATCTGTTATTTTATTTATATATGCAAACTAGGTTTAATTTAATAACTAAGACTGTGTAATCTTATCTGAATTATACCCTTTTTTTTTGTTGTCGCGGGGAAAGCGTTTTATTACTGCCGCCCGCTCCGGAGGGAAGCGGATTAAGAATAAAACGGGTATGCTGGACTAGCCGGTCTTACGACCCAGCATCCCCCTCGCACGGATGATGGCTATCCGTGCTGCCGCTGGGCCGAGTCCCTAACCCCTATATACAACCCACCCGACACTACCAGCTAAAACCCCGCGGTGGCCTTCTTCGGCGCTTACGGAGCGATCCCGGGGTATTCTAAGGAGTGCTAGAATTGCAGCCGGAATCGCCCCTGCGCGGTGCTGCGTAGCAGCCCATCTCCATGGAGGGCTAAGGAGCCCCCGCGCACCGAACAACGACAGCGAACGAGGCCTTACCACACGCGCTGCCGTCCATCTCGGGGTCGCACGATGCTCCGAATTTGGGAGTGCATCGATACGGGCTGACAGCCCTCCGCTGCGCGCCCGCGACCCCCGATGGCCCCTATTAGTCGCCTCGTACGACAGGCAGGGGTTACCGTGGTGGAATTCAAACGCCCCCATTCCACAGGGCGGGAGACGCCGGTCAGTCATCCACCTGGCGCCTCCTATGTCTTCTCTGGCGGCGGGAGGGATCATATCGTTCCCGATCCCTCTCAGCACTCTCCTTCTGCGAGATGACGTTCTCGCAGAAGTGGGCCACCGCACGCCAGGACCTCCGGCTGGCGACCATGGACGACACCACGGCCGGCAGCGAGAGGTCTCCTCCGACGACTGCTCTGAGAGCGCTGCGCTCTTCGTCCCAGGCTGGGCACTCCTCCAACGTATGTTGGGCCGTGTCTTCGCGGCAGTTGCCACAGTGGTGGCACACGGCGGACACCTCCTTTCCGATCCGACACAGGAACGAACCGAAACACCCATGGTCCGTTAATACCTGTGTCAGTCGGAACGTAGGCGCCCCGTGGCGCCTGTCTAGCCATCTCTTTAGGACAGGACGCACTGCCGCGACAGTCCTCAAGCCCGCAGTCGGGCTCTCCAGCCTGGTATGCCACTCCTCCACGGCGGTTCTGCGAAACCGGGCCGCAATCTCCCTCGGGGCCAGTCTCTCCTGACGGCGGCTGGACGCCTCCTCCCGCCAGAGGAACGCTGACGAGAGGAGTTTGGCGTCCAACTCCCAAGGGAGTGTGCCGGCCAATACGCAGGCCGCCTCGTGGGAGACCGTGCGATAGCCCCTTACTATTCGCTGCGCCACCAAACGCTGCGGTTTGCGCAGCAGGGCGACGCAGCGGGCGTTCAGGGACTCGGCCCATACGGGACACCCGTACAGGGCCATTGACCGCACGACTCCAGCGTATAAACTTCGGCAAGGGCTATTAGGTCCCTCCAGGTTCGGCAGCAGGCGTCCGAGCGCGCCCGCCGCCCGCACCAATTTCGGCGACAACTCCTTCTGAATTATACCCTGCATTAATGTTCTTGACTGCCTCGGTGGCATAGTTGTAATTGCGCATGCGTTACGACTGTTGTGCTGAGGTCTCGGGTTCGATCCCCGGGTCGGGTAAAGTGATATTGGGTTTTTGTGTCAAGAAATTCTCAGTATCAGCTCGGAGTCTGGAATCTGTGCCCGGTATGGCGATAGGCTCGCCTCCTATACATTATGGGACCGAAATTCGGCGAAAAGTGGGTGTACTTATTTACAACTCTGCCTACCCCTTCAGGGATTACATGCGTGAGTGTATGTATTAATGTTCTTAAGTCAGTCTTACCCAAGAAATTCGTAAACAAAGTATATATGAAACGTCAACTACATATTATCTTAAAATCCTTGGCGATTAGGCAGCCGTTAACGATAGTGCAACTAATTTTTAAAGATAAAAGCATCCTAGATAGATAAATACAGACGATATTACAGAAGAGCAATAATAGATGTCGTGGGTAAATAAGGAATCGGCGTGGTTTAAAGGCAAAGAACTGATAAATTGTGGTAGAATGTATTAATAGAACTTTTAAATATTGTCAACACAGTAATCTGATATACAGCCTCCGTGCCACAGTGGGAGAGTAGCCGGCTGTGAAACGAAAGCCGTGGGTTCAATTCCCGCACCGAGACAAATATTTGTGTAACAGGCAGATATTTGTTTCGGGTCTGGGTGTTGTGGGACCGTAGTCCGTCTTAATTCTTGATACCCACGATACATATGAATCGTAGTACATTTCCCGTTATTCATTAAGAAATTAACCAATATCTTCTCTTCATACTTTAATTCTATTCAAATGGGAACACCCTCAACATTAATAGAATTGAATTCAAAACTAATCATGAAAACTCGGTTCATTAATCGCGTTACATAAGTACTCAAAAAAGCTAACGCAGAACCTCTTTATTTTCGAAGTAGGTTGAAAATAAATGTAATTTTTTCTCGTGCGCTTATGCTAAGCCAACTAATCTAGAAGGTTCTACAACACAATTTAAAAATGCAATTTCAAATTAACAACACATAACCATCTTCCAAACTTATCAACATTATTCTCGAACATAACTTACATCGCGATATAAGCAAGTCCCGCGGCTGCACTCCGCATTATGAATTCGCCTCGTTCAACGAGTGCACCGACAACTAAAGTTGTTCGGTTCAGTGGCACGTGACTGTGTATGTGGGAATTGTCACATACCATACACCACGTCAGGGAATTGGAAACTTTGATAGTTTATATCGTGAAGTTGTGAGCCATACTCGTCCGGGATAAAGTCTTGTAAAATTTTATAGAGCAATTTACTTTGTGTGCGAAGCTAGGAGCTGGCGCCCTTTGAATTAATAATTCCATTACATTTTCATCGTTTTTTGTAAGAATTATCCTATATATTCCCAGTGAGCCATATTCGTCCAGGATAAAGCCTTGTAAAATTTTACACTGCAATATATTTTGTGTGCGGCGCGGAACGCCCTATGAATATGCATTAGTTTTTGTAAGAATCATCCTATAGATTCCCATGACAAAGACGCTACAACTCTTAATAATTAACTCTATTCAAACCACTTGCAACTGCATTCCACTTACTCAACACAATGGCCGAGTATTCTGACCAAATATCAAAACCCATATTCAGCAGCCTTTGGCTCGCCTAATATGTAGAGCTGGCTTTAAAGATAAAACTAAATACATCCATCATAGAAACCAAACGAAAGTAAAAACAAGGGTGTTCACTAAACCCTTTATCGCCGGTGTAATCAGCACGCGTGGAGATATGCGACGGGCGGAGGCTATTCACATAATTTACAGCGGAGGCGTCGATCGGTCGGCGAATGCTAATGAGCAACGTGGAGTTTACGTAGCGATAAACGTACGTTGACCACGGGCGGTTGAATCACAGAAAAGTTACGCAACTGGCATGAATCATCGAGAATTAAAGAAATTATTCCATAAGAAAAACATGGTAACATTATCAAAAATATAGGATGCTAAATCTAAGGATAAGCTATTGATTAAAGAGAGAAGAACTGGTATATTAATAATAAGATAAAACTAAATGAAGAAGCACTAATATAAGTAACAACGTTCTATTTTTCTTTTGTAATTATCTGTTTTATGACCTTACCGTGTTTTTTTTTAGAATTACTTATCTTAATCTTCTTTATATTCTATATGTTTAGATATACATTTAAGTTTATAAAATAATTTATTATTATATTGCATAATTAAGGAACATCAAAATCCTATCAGCCCTTTTTACGTCAAGCGCAAACGTATATTTCCAGATATAACAAGTAAGTAATTAGTTTCAAAGCTGATTTTTTACGAGCAAACAATATTACTAGTTGATTGACATAAACTAAATATTGCGTTTGTAAAATCTTTGTTGCATTTACCAGAAAATAATCATACAATAATCAACAAACGGTAATGTAATTTGCACAACACAACAATATAGCTATTACCGAAGTAGCAATACACTAGCTTGCCAAACATTTAAATGCAATTGATCATAAACACAAAAGACTTCTCCAAAATAGACCCAATAATACATAATTACTTAACATGAACACAAAGGAACCGAAAACCGAAGCTATCCGTTACGAAATCAAGTCCCAACTTGTTCGACAACGCAGGCAAGTTGGGACAAGCTTTGAACAAAAAAACCACAAGGTGACAAAAGAAATAGTGGACCAAAGGGCCGGCGGTGTCACAAAAGACCCTTTGTTACAAAGGCAAAAAATAAACGGATATCTGACGGATCCCAAAGATTGGGTGAGAATTAGTAACTTACAAATGGTTGCTTTTTAATTTATGGTTCGAAATTGGTAGAAAGTGATGGCAATTGATTTGTGAATGTTATCTCGGTGATTTATTTGAAGTAATAAAATACGTAATGTATAAGAAAGTTAATAATATTAGCTCTATATATACTGTCCCATTGCCGAGCACGGAACTTCTTCAGTAATGGGAGTAATTAGTCCATAATCTACCACTCTGTTATATGAATTGTAGACTTCAAACACTTTCGGAATTCTTATTTAGAATTCAAGTAGATTCTTATTTAGAATGGAAGATTTTCGCGATGTTTGCTTTTACTGTAAAAGCTAGTGATAATTAACAATTAAAACACTGTGTACTTTGAGGGCTAAGATTGAACCAACGACATTTTTTTCGGGAGTCTGTTCCTCTTTTCGCTAGATTTACTAGCAAATACTGCTTTGTTGCAATATGATCCTTCTCAAACTTATTTTTAATGCAAAAAGCAATTAGAGCACGTGAATCAAATACACTGAAAAAAATTGACAAAACATCTTGTCAATTTCTCTAAAATAGAAGAACTACTCCAGTACAACCAGCTGATATTACAAAGCCTATACAAGAGCGCAGTCATACTATTTTCCTTTATGTGATTTCTTACTCTTAATTCATCCAACACTTTAATAATGATAAACATAATAGAAACTATGTTAACCAACATTTTAGTAACAAATGAATCATTTGAAACGGTAAATTTATTGGAGTAAGTTCAGGAATTGGTCCAAACAATATAACCCACATTCGAGTTTATGCCGGAATATGTTGGTGAACTGGAATAGCTCCCGTGAGGAGACCTGTTCCATTTGAACTAATTTATTATTTATTCCAACAACAGAGTAGCAAATATTAGCTTCCGTTGTGGTTTCGTATAACTTGCGTTTGATGACTTTATTATATTGAAACATATGATGGTAGCGTCATGTATTCGAAAATGTTAGTTGTAGTAACACAGAAACAGGTGAAGTTTATTAAGTCGATGCGTTTATTTCAATATTAAATGAAATACAACAGCCTCCGTGGCGCAGTAGGCGAGTAGCCGGCTGTGAAACGAGAGGCCGTGGGTTCGATCCCCACACCGGGACAAATGTTTGTGTGACAGACAGATATTAGAGATTGGGGTCTGGGTGTTGTGAGACCGAAAGTCTCTCGTAGTCCCTGATACCCACAACACAAGACTCGTATCTTAGTGTGGGGTATGTGTATGTGTGTGACTGTTATTTATTTATTATTAAATACAGATAAGTAATTCCTTAAACTAAAACTATTGTTAAACTATTGTTAACATAACTATTAATAACATGACATTACTTATTTCTTATAATGATAATACACAAGCTGCTTTGTGGTCTGAGTGAGATTTTATATTATTACTTCATGCAACGTGGAATTAAATAAATTGCCGTGAGAAAATAACAATATCTTCATTAAGTTTTGCTTTCAACAATTCCAAGCGCAGAGTTTATTGTAAAAGTATATTATGAGAATAAAGTAAAAGCATTTTTTTCGTTATGACGTAGAGCTAGTGAAAGTCGATTTTTGCAATATCATTTTAAATATATTTGTGTGAAATTCTATTTATGATAGATAAGTTCGTCCTTTGAGAATGTTACAGTGGTTATTTATATTTTTATGCACCCATAAGTTTTATGACAATAGCTTAGACGGGGGTTAAAACGGAAAGATAGAGAAGCACGGACATTTGAGATGTTTAATGTAATTTAACTGCCTCGGTGGCGTAGTTGCAATTGTGCATGCGTTACGACTGCTGTCTCGGGTTCGATCCCCGGGTCGGGTAAAGTGATATTGGGTTTTTCTATTTAGTATCAGTCCGGAGTCTGGAATTGTGCCCGGTGTGGCGATAGGCTCACTCCCTATCACATTATCGGACCGTAATAAATTTGGCGAAAAGTGGGTGTACCTACTGGCTACACCTCTGCCAACCCCGAAGGTATTACAGGCGTGAGTGTATATGTATATGTACGTATGTAATTTAATTTTCAATGTTCTGGTGGTCTCTAATTATTATAGTTATTCTGTTATTTTTATAGGTCTGGTACACTAAATGTCTAATACTACATATTCGCGTAATATTCTGTATGAATGTCAGGCCTTTCAATATTCTTATTAACAGTATAATCGAAAGTTAATTTAATCAATCGGCCAGACACCAGCTTATGACTGAAACATGCTGCTATTTAATTAAAATTTCACAGATTTTAGTGTAAAACAACGGCAGATGGTATGTCATATGTGACGAATATAAAACAGTAAGTATAGTGGTTGTGCCATAGTCAGCTCATTCCACAAAGTTGCCGAAGTAGGAACGACTCGTCGCGAGTTGACGGTATCGCCCGCAAATTGCATAATTCCGCCTCTCGGAGCCGACCGTCGTAATAACAATACGACACAATAACATGTCGCGTGGTCCGGCGTATAAGATGGAGGCGGAAAATTAAGGTCGACGGGCAATAATATACAGTTAGTTATGTTTCTTTAGGAATATCTATATAGTTGTTAATTTTGACAGCCTCCGTTGTATAGTGGGCGAGCAGCCGGCGCGTCGGTAAAAAGAAAGGTCGTAGGTTCGATTCTCGTTCTGAGACATATATTCATATAATTGTGTGACGGACAAGTATTTCAAATATAGGTGTTGTAAGTTCTTGATACCTACGCCACGCAGTTTGACTTAGTTTGGGGTCTGGATTATGCGTGTAACTGTTGAGGATATTGGATTTGAACATTAGCCGAACGTTGTATCCATGGCAACGTCTCCTAACAGACGCTTTTGTTTTATTGTAAAATATATGTCACATCGTACACAATACTTAAAACTAATATTTATATTTATCGTGGTTTTATTTCAACAGGGTTGAATTCAAATACCTATTATAATTTCTGAACATTACCAATAAGTTACTAACTCCCTATACACATAATCTCACACATCTATCCCTAAAAGGTTATTAAAATAGCGCACCATGATACACCGAGATTATTTCCGTCCCATACTATGATAGAAAAGCTTATCGACCTTTTACTAAAGACGCCACATTTACATCAATCTAAGTATTGAAATACTAAACCAACGACATGATAAACATTAGGCGATATCTTGTTGAACGAACAAAAAAATTATAATCACTGGAAAAATCGATCAGTACCAAAAATATATGGATGGAATTAATAGGACACTAGTTCAGTCACCAGCCTATTAATATTTCTACGGTTGATAGTCGAATAAATTAAAAAAGGTTAAAAGCAATTAGCAGCGATAGGCTAGTTGGTTGCGGTACGGACTAAAGAACGGTAAGACGAAAGTCGTAAGTTCGAAACCCAAGTGGCACACGCCTCTGACTTTTCTAAAATTATGTGTGTATTAAATGTTAATTATCGCTTGCTTTAACGGTGAAGGAAAACATCGTGAGGAAACCTGCATATTTGAGAATTCTTATACGAATTTCGAAGGTATGTGAAGTCTGTCTACCAATCCGCATTAGGCCAGCGTGGTGGACTAAGGCCTAACCCCTCTCATTAGTAGAGGAGGCCCGTGCCCAGCAGTGGGACAATGTTTAATACAGGGCTTGTATTATTATATTATATAGTGGCAGTGCCATAGTCAGCTCATTCCACAAAGTTGCCGGAGTACGAACGGCTCGTCGCGAGTTGACGGTATCGCCCGCAAATTGCATAATTCCGCCTCTCGGAGCCGACCGTCGTAATAACAATACGACACAATAACATGTCGCGTGGTCCGGCGTATAAGATGGAGGCGGAAAACTGGCGGAAAATTAAGGTCGACGGGCAATAATATACAGTTAGTTATGTTTCTTTTGGAATATCTATATAGCTGTTAATTTTGACAGCCTCCGTTGTATAGTGGGCGAGCAGCCGGCGCGGCGGTGAAAAGAAAAGTCGTAGGTTCGATTCTCGTTCCGAGACAAATATTCATATAATTGTGTGACGGACAAGTATTTCAAATATAGGTGTTGTAAGTTCTTGATACCTACGCCACGCGGTTTGACTTAGTTTGGGGTCTGGATTATGCGTGTAACTGTTGGATTGAATTCAAATACCTATTATAATTCCTGAACATAAGTTACTAACTCCCTATACACATAATCTCACACATCTATCCCTAAAAGGTTATTAAAATAGCGCACCATGATACACCGAGATTATTTCCGTCCCATAGTATGATAGAAAAGCTTATCGACCTTTTACTAAAGACGCCATATTTACATCAATCTAAGTATTGAAATACTAAACCAATGACATGATAAACATTAGGCGATATCTTGTTGAACGAACAAAAAAATTATAATCACTTGAAAAATCGATCAGTACCAAAATGGATGGAATTAATAGGACACTAGTTCAGTCACCAGCCTATTAATATTTCTACGGTTGATAGTCGAATAAATTAAAAAAAAGGTTAAAATCAATTAGCCAGAATAGTATAGTGGTAATGGCCGAACGATGCCAGTGAATTATTAACCGCCTTTTGTTTCGCCACAAATTGTTATACATACATACACACTCATACCTATAATCCCCGAAAGGGTAGGCAGAGGTGTAACATTTTAAATATTCGTATGAGCAAACGGGTGCGTAGTGGAAACATCTCACTATCTCCCTCGCACTACGGCACAGTAATGGCTATTCTGAGAGGTGACATCAGGACTCATATCTTGCATCCTATTACTGTCATTTGTCAACTTATCCTGCAAGCAGATTTGAATGACGCGATGGCTATAACTTACTTATTTTTGTTCGGACTCATTAAATTCTTTTGATAATATATTTAGGTAATGTAAATTGCTGATTAAAATGCATACTTTTACACTCACGCCTGTAAACCCCGAAGCGGTAGGCAGACGTATAATAGTAATAGTACACGAACTTTTCTCCGAATTTATTACGGTCCCATAATGTGGTAGGGGACGAGCCTATCGCCATACCGAGCACAATTCCAGACTCCGGGCTGATACTGGGTATTTCTAAATAGAACAATCTCTTTTACCCGACCTGGGTGTCGAATACCTTAGCACAGCAGCTGTACCTCGTACGCAATCACGACTGTGCCATCGAGATTATTTAATATCGAAACAGCTTTCAGTCAATCACTTGCACCAAACATCTCACAAGTACCCGACAACCGATACAATCTCCGATACTGGCGCAACAAAAAGAATTGCCGTTATTTCCCACGGGGTGAAAAATTCTTGTGCCTTTTCGGACGCGGCTCGTTTGGCCTCCATCCGTCGTGTGTACAACCTCTTTATTATAGTGAAGTATGGTCGGTAATGAATGTCGATACAGTTCTGTGTTATTAGCGGTAAGATTTATGTGCGCCGCACTAACGATAGTTAAGTCTGAACTTAGTTAAGGCCGCTTGTGTCAACCGTAGTCAATTTTATCTATCGTTAAAGAGTTTTTGTGTATTCAAATACAAGTTTTTTTTTGTTGCGGGTCTAGTTGGGGGACTATGTTTGGCCGTGTTGCGACCTTCTGAGTACTCTGACATCAGACTAGTGTAGTGACTAGAATAATGGGCCGGCTCGACCGGGGTAGTACCACTGTCTCACAGAAAACCAACGTAAAGTGACAGTTTACTATCGCGTTTCGTATGGTAAGTGAGATATCCGGAGGCCCAGATTCCCCCTTCCCTTCCCTAAACCCTATTCCTGTCCTTTAAGGCCGACAGCGCATACATGATACTTTCGGTATTGTGGATGTTCATGGGCGGTGGAGATCACTTAACATCAGGTGACCCACTGGCTCGTTTGTCGGACTATGCTATAAAAAAAAGACCCTCGACTGCTTCTTCACCTCCTTGCCTCATGGCGTGTGTGAGCTACACAGCAGGCCGGCATGATTGTGTTGAGTAGCGGGGGATTAATATTCTCTCGCTCCTTGAGACTCTAACTGGATGGCACTGCGCGTACTATCAAGTGCAGTGGGGTCACTTTGCCATTGATGTCTACTTGTTATCGAAGAGATTCCTCCGCTACAAACGCCTATAAATCAGAAGGTGTGTAAAATTGGCCCTACATTGTAACGCTGACCGGAGATTGAACGCGTTCGACGTTGATGCATTCTACAACATTTCCAATGTTGCTGCTAAATGTGGCCATTAAAATAGCGCCTAGTCTAGTTAATAGCGAATTGATTAATACATAAAACTTAAACTAAACTTTAGCTGAATTTTTTAACCTATAAAAACGACTCAATCATATTATTAAATTAAATTAATTATTAAACACGCAACAGTCACACACATAGCCCCGACCCCACACTAAGATACGAGTCTTGTGTTGTGGGTATCAGGGACTACGAGAGATTTTCGGTCTCACAACACCCAGACCCCGGACACAAATATCTGTCTGTCACACAAACATTTGTCCCCGTGTGGGAATCGAACCCACGGCCTCTCGTTACACAGCCGGCTACTCGGCAACTGCGCCACGGAGGCTGAAAATCGATTTCGAATCAATAAATCTAATGATTTGCAGGTATTTTTTTATCCTGGCACGGCTAAGTGACCACACTGCACCTGATCGTAAGCGCAGTGCAGTCTACTTAGAGTATCAAGTAGCGGGAGACAATCTATCACTCGCTACTCAACACAATCATGCCTGCTGTTTAGCTTCTTCACACTACGCCTAAAGGTCCCAGGATCATAGAAAGAAGGCAATGATTGTCACCGTCGCCCATAGACTTCTGCAATGACAGGGCACAGCAAAGCGGCTGCCTACCGTAGGCTTTCGAGATTCGGGGGTCGCGGGCGCGCTGCGGAGGGCTGTCAGCCCGTATCGATGCACTCCCAAATGAGGGGCATCGTGCGACCCCGAGATGGACGGCAGCGCGTGTGGTAAGGCCTCGTTCGCTGTCGTTGTTCGGTGCGCGAGGGCTCCTAAGCCCTCCCATGGAGATGGGCTGCTACGCAGCACCGCGCAGGGGCGGTTCCGGCAGCAATTCTAGCACTCCTTAGAATACCCCGGGATCGCTCCGTAAGCGCCGAAGAAGGCCACCGCGGGGTTTTAGCTGGTAGTGTCGGGTGGGGTGTACATAGGGGGTAGGGACTCGGCCCAGCGGCTGCCCGGATAGCCATCATCCGGGCGAGGGGGATGCTGGGTCGTAAGACCGGCTAGTCCAGCATAACCGTTTTATTCTTATTCCGCTTCCCCCCGGAGCGGGCAGTAGTAACAAAACGCTTTCCCCGCGACAACAAAAAAAAAAGGTATTTTTTTATCCTGGCACGGCTAAGTGACCACACTGCACCTGATCGTAAGCGTAGTGCCGTCTAGTTAGAGTATCAAGTAGCGGGAGACAATCTATCACTCGCTACTCAACACAATCATGCCTGCTGTTTAGCTTCTTCACACTACGCCTAAAGGTCCCAGGATCATAGAAAGAAGGCAATGGTTTATACATTAAAGTTGTGTGAAAATAAAACTTAATATAGATGTCCACGGTCAATACACACTTGAAAGGCCCATCTTTTAAATGCGTATAGTAATACACACGAGTATATGTTGATGTAACATAGGTTTAATGTGTATTATGATAATAAAATTATAGTATAGAATAGGTAGATAAGAACCGACCAATGTTCATAAATTAGTTTTATACGTACGTATACGTATTACAAATTTTTCTTACCTTTTAATCAGAAGCAAAATTAGAACTAGACACCAGTTTAAAACACTTACCTGAAACAAATAAATATTTAATTATTAACAAAAATACTGAGAGGGGTTAGGCTTTAGTCCACCACGCTGACCTAACGCAGGTTGGTAGACTTCACATACCTTCAAATTTCTTATAAGAATTCTCAGGTATTCAGGTTTCCTCACGATATTTTCCTTCACCGTTAAAACAAGTAATAATTTAGAATTAATACACACGTAACTTTAGAAAAGTCAGAGGTGTCCATTTAGGCTGGTTTAACATACGACTTAGAGGAGGCCCGCGTCCAGCAATGGGACAGTATTTAATACAGGGCTAGTATATTATTTACAAACATAATATCATCAACGCTGCATATTGAGCTACGTATAATGTAAGAAAGCGACTAAAGCGTATAAAATTCGCCAATTATCGTTTCATACAGACAAAACGAAATTTGCATCTCTATCATTATCACAATGACTACATCGATGTTTTAGTTCCTACGTAAATGTAAACTTTGTTACATGTAATTCCGTAACCATATCACTCATACTTCAAGAATAAATTATATAGAACTAGCTGTTGCTCGCGGCTCCGCCCGCGTGGAAGTTATTTTCGGGAGCAGAAGTATACAATCCAAGGAGTTGTCTCCTGCACTGTCGCACCTGTAGCGACTGTCCTTCCTCTCAGGTTTTGTGCCTGAATCTTGAGATTGCATCTAAAGAATACCTCATAAGTTTAACCTCACTTTGCCCCTTTTAGGGATGATTTTTCAAAAATGTTGAAACACGTATTTCTTTATTTCCTACCAAAAGCCTAAATATGATTTTCCAGATCCCTAAGTCGAGGAATTATGGATTTCCCATACAAATTTTGAACTGCTATTTGACCCCTTTCAAGGTATTTTTTGAGAAAAAAGATAGCCTATGTCCTTCTCCAGGATATAATCTATCCCCTTACCAAATTTCATTACGATCCGTTCAGCCGTTTAGCCGTGAAAAGTTAACAAACAAACAAACAGAGTTACTTTCGCATTTATAGTATTAGTATGGATTTAAAAGCACGTGTCAAAGAAAATTTTTATAGAGCAATTTCACGAATCTTTTACTTATTACAGACGTCGTTCTGCCCGGAAAAGGAGCACCACACCGACAGTAGCGGCACCTAACGGGTCCAATTGTGTTTTCAAACCATCCAGAAACCCATTGAAATATACAGACAAAATTTCATCCAAATCGGTCCAACTGTTTTGGAAGAGTCAGCTGACAAACGCACGTACAGCAGAATTATATTTATTAACATGTTAGTACCTACTTTTATGCCTTCGATTATTTAATATATAAAGCGATTATTTAACTAGGTATTTAATTTTTATTTGTTATCAATATATTGTGTTCAGTTTTATTTTTGTTATCCACTATATTCCATGTATCATTTTTTGGAATTGTTTATTAATCAATGTAATACTGTTCTATTTGTTTTCAAAATAAAAAAAAACTTAATTTCTTCAATTAAAGCCTTTAGAACGAAAGTAAAACCTATATCCAAATCTACTGGCCCGCCCACCTATTCAATGCAATCGACATTGGATTCAGACAAAGGGAATGTCGGTATATCGTGCACTTTATAGATTATACATAACCTAAGAGTATATATCATGAATAGTGATAGTCCGCGATGAAACAGTTTCAGGACCAAATGCTTTAAGAAATAGAGATTTTCATCACTCTCACGACGGTCTTGTGCAGCAATTAGGCCATGTAATAAGTTTTATTTAACAATATTGCAATAAGACAACTTAATTAACATACATGGAGCTGCTCCCATCTAGTCACATATCAACACATAGTTCTGACCTCACACTAGGTAAAACCTGTATCGTGGGTGTCAACAACTACGAGGAACTAAGCTACGGTTCCACAACACCCAGACCTAAAACAAACATGTCATACAATCATTTGTCTTGGTGCGGAATCAAACCCACCTTCCGTTTCCCAGCCGGCTACTGCGCCACGGAGGCTGTCATAGTAAAGATAATAAATATATCGATTCTGAACACGATACCTTTTGATAATCCAGAGTTTGACTCAAAACCGGTGTCACTTCTTAACGAACTAGTAATTACTTCACTTCACTACCGAAACAATCGACTGCATATTTCAACTGAAAGTCCTTATTATATATCCTATTTTAGTTAGGTTAGGAGATGTATATCCTCGATACTCGCTAGCTTTTCTACTGCTGACTACCTAATTTGTAAGGTTTTTTATAACACAAGCCACCCAACGATGAAATGTGCCACCTGGTGGTAGGTGACCCACCGCCCTATAATCATAATATGAGAAGTCCATAAACGCAGGCAAGCAAAGGTTTTTACGAGGCGGAAAATACTTCAGGAAATCTCACTCAGTATATGAAACACAACATAAAGATTCAAGATGTTCTTTCACGTAGAATTTTCTATATGACAGTGGTACTGATGCTCTCTACCAGATCCAATAGACTTAACTGTACAGCATTGCTTTACCACTAAAGAAAAGAAAAATATTCCTGAAGCTGGTGACTCATAAACCCACTAATATTTTAGCTTTAGATAAATATTAAATGCTAATTCCAAAATAATGTTAATGTGTGTAATAGAGCATTTTATTATTGAAGTATTCTGGAATGCTACAAACACGCCAACACCTGTATCCCACGGGAGTTAAGACTCACACTTCCTCCAAAGCCGTGGAATTGCACACGGATATTTAAAGTGGGATTGCATTCTCTAATTGTGTTTGAAAATTATGTGTTAAACTACAATAGACTAGTGTAAATCGCTACGTAGTATTAACACCTACTTTATTTTCACAGTAAACAAATTAGGAGTTTAACTAAAGAAATAAATATCATTACGGTTTGTATAAAAAAGCGCTTAAAACAAATCAAAACATCAATGGAAAATCATCAGAAAGACATGAAAACCATGAAAGGCTGGTAGGCAAGGACACAGCGGCAAAAATGTAATTGAGAAAAGGGATTAGTAGGCCGAAAAACGAAAAGAGGGGAATCACAGTCTTTGGCAAAGAAACAGGATATGGCAATTAGAAGAAAACGCAGGGAGGAGAGGAATCAAAAAGAAACCCGACGAAATGATTGGTTATGAAATTCAAGAGTAACAATTAGGTATTTTATAGGTAAATGATAGTACATACATAGATACATTTACATATACATTTACGTCTGTAATCACCGAAGGGGTAGTCAGAGGTGTAGTAACCAGTACTCCCAATTTTCGCCGCAAATATTAAAATGATTCATGAATGATAATAGACTCGAATAAACATAGAAAAATATACTTACCTAGCAGATAAAAATAGATCGATACATCGTCACATACTTACGAATTATTATTTACTTCATGAATCACACGCAAAATCTTTCAAGAACACTAAAAATTTCAGCTATCGTGTAAATTTAAAAATTCTACCAATTACAGACCTTATATAAGGCATAGATAAAAACTCATACACCAAGGCCGAGTTATCGTCCGCATCTGTGTTATGCGATTAGCTTTTTATTAGCATCGTAAAGTCGGCAAGCATGTGCGAATGCCGGATGTACAAGCACCGCGTATCGCGTAATTGGAATGGACCCTTAATGTCCCTTGTTTATGGTAATTGGCGATGAATTTATCTCTGGTTTATTGGTGGACAGACTGATAGACAAATGAATGGTTCGATTCTCATCTTGATGCACGATACTGAAGAATCGACAGGTGACATTTTAAGATTCAGATTTAAAGCTTTATAGATATAAGATTGCGTAGGATCATGGAGTACTGGTTGGTGGTGGCTGCTTAGTTGATGGTAGGATATTGATATCCGCCCGGATAGCTCGCACCGTACATAGGGTGTAAAACACGCCATAGTGGCACACACAAGTGTGTCGCGTTCCGGGATCAGCCAGTGTACATCCGGTTTTTGTCGGGGGTCTAGAGTTGGGGTAAGATGTTTGGCCGTGTTGCGGTCTTCTGAGAACTCTGACACTAGACCCTCGTAGTACCCCAGTACAGTGTTATATTTTGAGAATTGATTTAATTCCACCGAACCTCTTTGACAATATCAATATTTCATCGGTCTTCCCGTAACCAATCCTCAGGAACCCAAAAACCTGTTGCCAATCGAGTTCACGTCAAATATTAAGTGACAAAAGGTGTTCAAACATCAATATCATCCCGGGACAAGCGTGAACACGGGCGCGACAAGCCGGGACACACCGCGTGTTCCAGACAGCCACGCCAATATCCGAAGGGGATTTTATAAAGGAGCGAGTTCAATAGTCCGCGATATTGAAGCGCCGGCGTCCGCAAGTGTGTAATGTATTTATAGTTTTGTCGGATAAAGGCATGGCTGTCATACCCTGGTGAGTTTATCAATAGCAATAAAACTCTTAAAAGTCACCCATATAATTTTTAGAAAATCCGTCTTTAGGATACCTTCTCGATCTCGGGGGAGGAGAGATGAAATTATGCCGGACTCACCGACCTTCCGAGGTAGTTCATCTGAGGGACTACTAGATCGGGGCCCTAACCAACTAATGACAATTAAGTTTAAACCAACACATAATGTCCTGCCCCACAATGTCAAACCAACATCGTGGATATCAAGAACTACGAGGGACTAAATTCCCGGAACACCCAGAATTGGAACAAAGATTTGTCTTGATGCTAGAATCGAACTAGTGGCTTCTCGTTTCATATTCTGCTACTGTTAACTGTCTAAATGTATATAAATAAATATGGAATGCTGTTTTTGGTAAGCACATTACCCGAAAACAACTGGATTGCTTTTAAATATTCATATCTCAAATAAGGTTTAGGAAAAGAAAAGTAGACCTGAAAATTCGGAAATTCAGGATTCTGAGTGCTTTTTTCTGGCATGGCGTTTAGATCAGGTGAGCGATCTGCTAGTCTACTCTGTAACACAATTCCGATCGATCGGTATTGGATTTGTGAGATTTCGTATTCTGAGTGCAACCCTACTGCTTATATTATTTTAATATTGCATAACAATTCATATGATAATCTTAATTCCAATTACTGCATATTAATGGTTGCACAATATTGAAATAATATGGCGATAAAGAGTACGAAATCTCTCAAATCCAATACCGATCGATCGGAATTGTGTTACAGAGTAGACCGGCAGCTCGTCTTGACAATCAAGAAAAAAAATCTATACCAGAGAGGAGAACGGACTGTCACAGATCGCTGACGTTTAATGTAATTGATATAAGTTTATCGCTCGCTTCGATGAAGTAGAACATCGGGAAGAAATCTGCCGTAGAATTCTCTATATGAATTTCGAAGGTACTAAACCACTCTGTGGAACCAGTTGTCGCCGGCGGTCTTTCCGAACCGTTACGACCTGGGAACCTTCAAAAAGAGAGCACATTCTTTCCTGAAAGGCCTGCAACGCATTTGCAAGCCCTTTGGTGTTGCAGATGTTCATGGGCGGCGGTGATCACTTTCCATCAGGTGAGCCTCCTGCCCGGTTGCCCCCTTTTACCATAACAAAAAAAAACTGAAGGCTACCAACCCGCATTAAGCCAGTCTCACGGACATTAATAGAACAGGCCAGTGTCCAGCAGTGAGAATAATATATGATATTTGAAGAAAAAGCAATTCAATCTATCTATATTCCTTTGACCAAAGAGCCAGAACTACATCGCATTCAATTTCCTTATAAATTCTGCTAGCAAAGCGTCGCGTGTGTGACATGGCAACATGGCGCCCAGTACGCAACACTTGTACAGATTTATTTCTCGTGCGACCCGTAATTCCTAGCCCCTCGCCTCGGTCGATACTCAACTTTCTATATAAATCATAAACTGGCCAACACTTATTGATATATTTAAGTGTTAGGGGAGACTAAAATGAATTATGGAAATATTTCGTTATATTATCTTCAAAGTTCTGTTCCATACAAATTATTTCAAGTTCTATAATTTCTTTTTTAGTTCCTCGATAGGCAGACGAGCCATCTGATGGTAAGTAGTTACCGCTGCCCATAGACTTCTGCAATTTCATATTTATTGCCAGAATTAATAGTCTGATAAATCTGATAGAATTTTATGTTTTATAATAGATTTTACTGTAAAAATATCGAAAATTTATGCGATTTGTTAATTTATACTTGATTATTTAATATTTTCAAGAAACAAAAATGCATAAAAAAAGCATTTTGTCACGTGCCATGAAACACCCATCAGTCATGCATGAAGTCACCGTCACAGAAATATCTAAAACGCTGAGCCAAACGTCTATTAGATGGTCACGTCACACGCGAGGCCATGACAGTTGGTAGCGTTTTGGTGAGAAACATAAATTTGGTCTATAAAAATGCAAATTAAATCTTGAAAACTTATGTTTTATTAATTATATTATTTTAATAATATACACCATGAAAAATAAAATATAACGGTTTCCCAAAAATAGTCAACTAGCCTAATGAGGGTAGTTTTTCATCATCATGTATTAAAGTGCAGGATTACCAAAGACAGCTTCCGTGGCCCAGTGGGCGAGTCAAACGGAAGCCGCGGGTTCGATTCCCACGCCAAGGCAAACGTTTTTATGATTCATAAATATTTGCTAAAAATTCTTAGCGTCTATCCATTACTTCATATTACCATTATGAAATAAGAAAGTATAATAGAACCTCTATGGTAATGTATTCACAATCCACTCGCTATTCACGGGGGATGGTCCGTAAATCTATCTGTATTACTTTATCGTATCTAAAATATAAATAATAATACTACGTCACATTATGCTATTTTTACGATGCGTTTTGCAGTTTGTATTCATTTTAGTGGCGGAGACGGAATTGGAAGTTTTGCTGGGGGACGTTATTTTATGCTCCATAGAAAAATTTCAATATTTTGCATGTTTATTTAATTCACTAATGTGTAAAGGTAATTAGTGTATTTTATACCATTTATCTCTTTAGTTTAATAAGCTTAACTTGGAGTATATTATTGTCCCATTTTTCCAGTTTACCCTTTTTTCTAACAATAATCTTAAATATTCTGTAACTTGAAATGCTTCGATGTATAACTAGACTTCTTTAATCTTTTAACTGGGTAATAGATCTCTCTATGCAAGACGAGGTGTTACCGCTTTATTTTATTTCACTACCAAGCAGTAGAAGTCTCAGGGCTATGGGATACACAAAGGAAAGTTCTGAGTGGATTTACTAGAATTTTTTATTTTCGTCAATAATTCAAGTCAGCAGGCCGGCATGATTGTGTTGAGTAGCGGGGGATAGACTGTCTCTCGCTACTTGATACTCTATCTGGACGGCACTGCGCTTACCATCAGGTGCAGTGTGGTTACTTTGCCGCGCAAAATCAAAAGATACCCAATCCGGACATTAGACGTACGATGAACAATCAAGTCTTCGTCTACTGACAGCCTCCATGGCGCAGTTGGCGAGTAGCCGGCTGTGAAACGAGAGGCCGTGGGTTCGATTCCCACACCGGGACAAATGTTTGTGTGACAGACAGATATTTGTGTCCGGGGTCTGGGTGTTGTGAGACCGAAAGTCTCTCGTAGTCCCTGATACCCACAACACAAGACTCGTATCTAAGTGTGGGGTCGGGGCTATGTGTGTGACTGTTGGGTGTTATTTATTATATTATTACTGACCTATAACCATTATCTCCCACAGAATGCTGTATAGATGCGGCCCTGTCGACATCCGTGCCGGCGCCGCGACGACTGGCGCCCGTACCTACCACAGCGAGTGCGACACAGCCACCGTAATGGGAGCATTCTCTTTGAATACCCTAGATACGAGTTCATTTGCCTATTTATTTGTTTTGAAGGTAATGTCTTGTATTCAAGAACTATACGAAAGACAGAACGACGGAAAGCGACCACTGGATTAATATTAGATGTAATGACATGAAAACGAACGGTAGGCGTCGGCTTTACTGTGCCTTGGCATTGCAGATGTCTGCCCCGTCAGATCGTCTGCCTATCCAGCCAGTAAAAAAATAAAATATCCGAACATCCACATCCAAACACCAACCGGATTCTAAATGAAGGCGGACTAATCTAAAAGCTATCCAAAGCATTTTCTAACATGGCAGAAAACATCGTGAGGAACCTACCTGTGAATTCACAGGTAGGCAGGATAAGATTTCCTATGGCAGTCTACTAGCCTGCATTAGGCGAGCATAGACTAATGCCTTTTTTTTTTGTCGCGGGGAAAGCGTTTTATTACTGCCGCCCGCTCCGGGGGGAAGCGGAATAAGAATAAAACGGGTATGCTGGACTAGCCGGTCTTACGACCCAGCATCCCCTCGCCCGGATGATGGCCATCCCTGCTGCCGCTGGGCCGAGTCCTTACCCCCTATGTACACCCCACCCGACACTACCAGCTAAAACATCGCGGTGGCCTTCTTCGGCGCTTACGGAGCGATTATTCTAAGGAGTGCTAGAATTGCAGCCGGAACCGCCCCTGCGCAGTGCTGCATAGCAGCCCATCTCCATGGAGGGCTAAGGAGCCCCCGCGCACCGAACAACGACAGCGAACGAGGCAACATAGACTAATGCCTGACCCCTCCGATTAGCAGAAGGAGTGTACATACAGGTTTGATATTATTAGAACAGTGTTTCGGGACTGGACCGGTTGGTTACATTTAATTACTTTCTTATAATTCACGTAAATATTAACTCTTTCATCATCGTTTGGGGACTAACTACCAATACCAGAAGAACCGTGGTTGCTGGCCTTAATAAGGATTAAGGACAGAAGGATTCGGGCCTCTGGATATATCACTCATCGTACGAAAAAGAACAGCAAGCTTTTACTATAGGTCCGTTTCTGTGGAACAGTGTTTTTAACTTGATCTAGCTACCTCATTATTGTTGTAGACAAAAATATCCACAGCATAGCTCTTCCCCCTTGGCAGGCCGGCATGATTGTGTTGACTAGCTGGGGACTGATGTCTCACGCTACTTGATACTTTAACTGGACGGCACTGCACTTACCATGAGGTGCAGTGTGGTCAATTTACCGAGCCAGAATAAAAAAAAATACGAAGTAAAAAGTCATGAAATATCAAATGGATTAGTTGTAATACAAATACAGTGGCCGAAACAAGCCCTAAGACCTTGACAATGAGTTGCGTGACGGGCTCGGATTAAATTCCCCGACTGCGGTCTCACACAATTCCAACGTTTCCACAATGTCACGACGCGACGTTTGCCTTGCGGAATACAAGTAATGTTTTGTAAAGGTCAAAACGGCTACAAGTTTAGATTAGATTTAGGAACGTTAGTATGACCTAGAACACGTACATTAGGAACGAACTATTGCCCGAAATATTGAAAATGTAGAAAGAACTTCGGTATTTTCGAATTACTTACGTAGTAGCTGTTACGCTTGAGTTTAAATTTTGTTTCTCATTTTTGAAACTTCTCTTTATCACAATTAAATATAGTCTCTAGCACTCAGAGATAATGAGGTAATGTAGATTTTAGCTAAATAGCTTTTGCTGGTGGTAGGATATTCGTATCCGCCCTGATAGCGACCACCGTACACAGGGTGTAAAACCCGCAATAGTGGTACACGCAAGATAGTCGCGTTCCGGGATCTGCCAGGCCTTCTGAGCTCTCCGACACTAGATCCTCGACAGCTTCTGCACCTTCTTGCCCATAGCGTAGTGTGAAGAAGCAGGTCGACATGATTGTGTTAAGTAGCGGGGGATAGATTGTCTCTTGCTACTCGATACTCTAATAGAACCACACTGCGCTTACTATCAGGTGCAGTGTGGTCACTTCGCCGTGCCAGAATAAAAATAAACGGCCGATAAATAACAATGTGGTATAGTATTGATGAAATCATAAAATTATTGAAAACGGATTTGTCGTTCTAGAGATTAGAGAATTTTTAATATAAATTAAATTAAAATATCTCTTAATAACATTACAACACAGCTTATGGAATAGTTTTTAAGCAGAAAGTAATGCATCGAACCAGGAAAAAAATCTGATTCAATTTTACTCAACAGTTATTGTATAAGCCGATGTTGACATCTCCAATCGTACCGCATCGTGACAGACAGACAGCTCGACAGATTGAGATTGGTGTATAATGATAATTAAGAAAGATGGCACAAAATTGCAGATGGGAAAATTCGAGGGGGATTTTGTTAGCAATTTCTTGAAGAATGTAAATGAAATGTATTGATCTGGTGTAGCGGAATAGGTAAAATCTTATCAAATAAAATTCGTTGTAAACATAAAGACAATTATGTGCTTCGAAGAACAAGATAATTACTGGGAACTAAAAGAAACTGAAAGAAACGGTAGGCAGCGGCTTTGCTGTGCCCTGGCATTGCAGAAGTCTATGGGCGGCGGTGACTTCTTACCATCAGGTGGCCCGTCTGCTCGTCTGCCTATCAAGGCACTAAAAAAAACTAATCGTAAATTATTGTCGTAAAAGTAGCTCGAAAGTAATTACTCATGACCAAAATTTTGGATTGCAAGAGCTTACAACAAAGCTAGTTGGTAGTCAATGAAAACTGAGGTCAATTCTTACTCCCATTTCAGATCCTTGATATATAAAGAATCGAGAAATATCTAGAGATCGTCTTTGTCAATTTTTGTCAAATGCGGGTCAAAATGCCGTATAAGTTCTTGAAGGCGTCGTTGAACTTAATATAGAGCTCACGATAGGTGACGAGCCCCTCGCCATGTATGATTTTTGAATCCAAAACTTATAAATATGTATTTTTGCTATCCAAAATGGGATTTTAAACTTAACTAATTTCTCATCCCATATAAGCTAGACCAATTTATGATAAACACTTTGCCGTGTCAGGATAAAAAAACCATGGCAGCAATATCTAAGATTTGAAGATTCCATTCCATTTTTCAGTCAAAAAAACAACCCACTCCTCAAAAGGTTCCAACAAAAGGTCACGTCTGTAACTGGGCAATGGCAATTCAACTTTTATATGACCGACGCGACGCAAATGAGCTCCTTCGCAAACATGGGCTCAGCGAGCTGTGATTTTTCTATGCCGAATGCCAGATTGATATGCAGGGTACGCCTCTTTGATAAATTCGACTGCTGGATATCAGGACAGCCTCCGTAGCACATTAGGGGAGAAGCGGTGAAGCGATAGGCCATATGACCCTCGTATTAGAAAGACTGTTTACTATGGTCGATATTTGCTTCGGGTCTCGGTGTTGTGAGACCGAGTCTTTCTTAGTTTCTGATACCAACACAAGACTATAGAATCTTAATGTTGGAGCAAGACTATGTGTGCGAATGTAAAGTATAATTAATTTAATTAGAATGCCACTGCATCACTAAGGTACTGAACTGAAATGTTTAAAAATGAAATAATATGTAAATCCCTTAAGTTTTGACGCCAATGTATCCCTAACTCTATCGTCTACAAAACCCTTTAGCTTCTTTCAATGAGTGTTACCAATTAAACACAACATTCTTAGCGCTTCACGTACTCTCTAAGGCAAAAATACTTCACAATTTCAACTGCTATACACGATTGGTTCACCTAAATCCATATTCAACTGTTCCCTAGTGCATTCACGTAGAAACTAGTTTGAATTCTCAATACCAAGTCAGCCGCGGGCATAAAAACACAATATGCGAATAGAACCGAATGCCACTAAATCCATTCGCCTAAATCATAAAGGAACGGTACACGAGTCGAATCCTTGGTGGATATCACAACCAACGGTCACCCTCGGGCGTGTTAGATATACACAACCGTAATCCTACCCTATAGACATATAGCCAAAGTTGAAAATAGTAAAGCAGTTTTCGCAGCAAGATATCATCCATCTCCTTTCAACAGAACACAAATCCTAAACGGTGAAATATCAGGGTGTATATCGCCGTCAATGTATAGGAAATACGATCGCCGCAGACGTAAATAAATGTTAGAATCTGTGGGCTGTTTGTACAAGGCATGTTGGATTCTATTGCGTAAGGTTTATGGTTTGAAATAGCTGTTGTGTCGGTGCTATGCGCCTGAGCGTAGAAAGCTGTGTCGTGCTTGTTACAGTAAAGGTGGTAGAAGTAAGTCAGCTATTTTTGATAATATCTAGTCAAGCAATATAATATGTGTGTTTTGACAGATGCTTACGCTACCGCGGCATTGACGATAAAGAACATTCAAGAACAGTCGCGAAAGTAGTTCGTCGGCGGCAGTTCGCATGTAATTGAAATTTAACGAATGATAAATAGTTTGGCTTCACTTATACCTCAAATACGAACCTTGGCCGAAGCACGATAATGTGGTCATAAAATTGGTATTGCATACCATTGCCCATAAACTACGTTATATCATTAATACTAAACTTTAAGACAAAACAATAGGTAAATACATGAAAATTGCACTTCAAATTGTTTATTTAACCTGTCTGTAAATACTGTTGAAAAATACCGTAACTATTAAAACAGAAAAATAAAAAAGGCGTATTTGAAAGGAGTTTAAATTTTTTAAACCGTTGAGGAGTTAAGTATGCGAGAAAAATTGAATCATTTTATCAGGAAAACTAACGTTAAATCCAACGTCAAATTTTACTGTTATAGACTCAAAAAAAACTACTAGAACTAGAAGTGGTAGAGCCACGCTGTAGACATATTTGTCTACAGCATGAATGGGCCGGCTCGACCGGGGTAGTACCACTGTCTCACAGAAAACCAACGTAAAGTGACAGTTCACTGTCGCGTTTCGTATGGTAAGTGAGATAACCGGAGGCCCACGTTCCCCCTTCCCTTCCTTAATCCCTATTCCTGTCCTTTAAGGCCGACAACGCATACATGATACTTTCGGTATTGTGGATGTTCATGGGCGGTGGAGATCACTTAACATCAGGTGACCCACTGGCTCGTTTGTCGGACTATATTATAAAAAAAAAACTAATTTAATCACTCTAATTTTTGCAATAAGCTTTGATAAATAAAATAATAGCTATAGCAAATAACTAATTAAACAACCAACATTTGGTGAAATCTGACGGCGATAATATAATTATCCGATAATCTCTGTTACTTGATATTTATGAGGCTTGTGTCAAGGCTGAGTTCTGTTCATTTTTTATATAATCTAAAAGAATAATTTCTGTGTTACAATTTTTACAAGACAGACTTAAAGAAAGTTCAGGAAATATGAACCAAATAACTGAAATAAACCACGACGAGGTATTTTTTAAAAAGAACTGCAGCTATAAACGCAGATAGATATGTCGAGTATTGTTTTTAAAAATTCGAACATCGGCAGTTTCTATTGAATTTTAAACATCCAATATTTCATCAATTTATATAAAGCTCAAGCTCATAGACAAATCATATAACAGATACTTCTCTTCTTCAAAATCAATAATTGGGCTGCAAGTTGCATCACTGACTGACACAGTACTATATACAAAAGGAAAGGGAGGGGTATAGTGTCACGGAGCGACCGGCAGATTGCGCTCGCGACCTATCTCACTTCTAAAGACCATCGCGTTGACCAACTCGTGACGCGAGAAAGGGACGGAGATACCATTTTCATACGGTTACCACAGATAAAAAATACGTAACTAAACGCTGACGAAAGAGGTTTTAATACGTGATCATCAAACTTAAGAGTACTGTGTTGCTGCTTTCAGAGAATGTGTCAAAAAGACAATGTACATTTCGACAACATTATTGTATAATTTTTGTCGATTTGAGAATAGTTAAGAATTAATTAAAAACAGTTTACATATATATTATATAACATCACACCTGTATCCCCAAAAGAGTAGTTACAAGTATAACGCCTACGGTCCACCGTTACTCAACACAATCATGCCGGCCAGCTTCTACACACTACGCCATGGGCAAGAAGGTGAAAAAGCGGTCGAGGGTCTAGTGTCAGAGTACTCAGAAGGCCGTAAACCGCCGAACATCGTACCCCAACCCTAGACCCCCGACAAAAACCGGATATACACTGGCTAATCCCGGAACGCAACACACTTGCGTGTGCCACTATGGCGGGTTTTACACCCTGTGTACGATCGCTACCCGGGCGGATAAGAATATCCTACCACCAGCCAGTTGCTGGTCATTACGTTCCTTTTAATAAAGAACTGACAGAACCATATCGAGCTTCGCCCCACCAAATTTACACATACAGCCGTAGCACTGTAAAGATGTACTGAATGATTAATCGGTTCGTGACGGTACAATGATACTTATAATAAGGTGTAATCGGTCATTTTTGTATGTCACGCAGTATCGGCTTTCCAATCCTAATGAATGAACGGATACGTATTATTAAATATTCGAAATTCGAACTATATTTCATCTCAGAGTTTTAATTAAGATGGTCCCAATTGATATTATACTGGTTTTTTAATTGTCCTATTTATTGATACGCACTGGTTGCATATTGCTTACATTACATACTAAAATATGCCTAAATTTATCATTAACGAAGCATGAAGTCCAAAATTGAACTAGAGTGAGTCGTTAAACGTATTCATTTTATAATATAACCACTGTTTAAAGCAAGCGATAAATTAAAATGAATACACACGTAACTTCGAAACATCAGAGGTGTTTGCTACTTAAGCTGCTTTCAAACCCGCGACCTTTTTTCTTCATCTGTACCATTTTCAACCAGGCTATCGCTGCATACATAAGTGTTATCAACCTTAAATAAAAACGGGCATTAGAAAGGGTAAAAGCATTGGGGCTAAGACCTGTTGCCATAGCAACAAAACCACGAACAATTAACACATACATAATAAAATTTCTTTTTTACCCCACATATGTCGCCATCTGATCCGACGAAAGCAATCAAGATTACAATTATTACAGTACAATAGGCGAAAAAGGGCGCATTATCCCTTTTGTATGAAACAATGGGGGGTTCAGAAGGGTAAAAATGTATCATAGCTATTATCAACAACATAGGAACGTGGTATGTCAAAAGTTTTACAAAAGGTTGAACTATTTAAAAATTCGTGACAAATTCCTCGTGTGATTAATTTTGTGACCGCGAATGAGAAACCGTTGAATATTTGAATTCAATCACACATTTACATTTACATGATTTACAACATGCGTCGGGTTTTCGATCAGAAAAATAGCTGAACCACTTACAGATGGGTGTTTTTTGGGTGTGTGTTTTACTTATTCGATATTGTATTTTTTTTTTATTCTGTCAAGGCAAAGTGACCACACTGCACCTGACGGTAAGTGCAGTGCCGCCCAGTTAAAGTATCAAGTAGCGAGAGACAATTTATCCCTCGCTACTTAACACAATCATGCCGGCCTGCTGTGTAGCTTCTTCACACTACGCCTAAAGGACCCATGATCATAGGAAGGAGGAATTTTATAATACCCGCTGTACACATTGGGCCAATGTGCTGGGCCAGCATGTTGGACCAACGTGTATAGGGGACTACCAACATACGACAAGTAGCCCTTTACTATTTGCCCAATGTATACAGCAGACAAAGAACAACACCCAACATTGTAGAGTCCATGCGTTTTCGTAGAGTGCAATAAACATGATTATTTGCGAGGTAAAGCAAATAGTTTTTGGCCAAGTTTATCATTGATATTACACAAATAAACAAAAATATAACACAAAAAACTGAATAGATTGCTTGTTTGCTTGAATGCGCTAATCTCCGAAATTACCAATTAGATTTGAGATATTCTTTTTGCATTTATTGAGAAAAGTTATAGAGGGTATGTTAATATATACACTCACATCTGTAATCCCCGAGGTAGGCAGAGTACACCCACTTTCGCCGAATTTACTTCGGTCCCATAATGTGATAAGGGGCGAGCCTATCGCCATACCGGGCACAAATTCCAGACTCCGGGCAAACACTGAGAATTTCTGGACAGAAAAACACAATATCACTTTACCCGACCCGGGGATCGAACCCGAGACCTCAGCACAGCAGTAGTAACGCATGCGCAATTACAACTACGCCACCGAGGCAGTCTAGAGTAGGGTTGCCAACCCCGAAATTCAAATACTGGTTTTAGTACAATTCAATTTAAAAACAGGACGCATCTTTTGCCGAGCCGAGACGATTGAACTTATTCCACTGTAGCACACGGGCCTCCTCTACTAATAAGATGGGATTAGGCCTTAGTCCACCACGCTGGCCTAATGCGGTTTAGTAGAGTATTTTACCGGATACATTTCGGCGAGTGTGCCTTGGAATTATATAATTTAATTCCCCCAACCCCTTTCCATCATCGGACGACAAGAGACTCGGCGAAGCGTCATCGTTACATGGTTGATATTCCACCAGTGCGCACGAAGCGTTTTGCTAGTACATTTATCATGCGCACCGCTAGAGAGTGGAACTTTTTGCCGGAGTCTATATTTCCCGAAAATTATGACCTGGGTATCTTCAAATCAAAAGTGAATAGGTATCTTCTAGGCAAGCGTGCTCCACCGTAGACCACATCATCACTTTCCATCAGGCGAGATAGTGGTCAAACGCAAGCCTATTTCGATAAAAAAAAAAAGACTTCACATAACTTTAAAATTCTTGTGAGAATCCTCATTTCCTCATGATGTTTTCTTTCACAGCTATAATTAACAATGAATACACACGTTACTTAAGAAAAGTCAGAGGTGTATACCATTTGGGTTTCGAACATACGACTTCCGTCTTGACAGTCCGTACCACAACTGTAATCGCTTCATAACAGCTAGTGTTATATACAGGGACCGTTTGCGATTTTCAATGTTTAAAGACCAAGGGCTGTTGTGGTTAAGGGTTTCAAGACGAGGCCAAGTATTGAGTGGGGTCAAGTATCGTCGGCAGTCTACTTTAACGTGCCAAAGCTTTGAGTCGAACAAAAGACTTGAAAACAATCTATAATATAATTATTATAAAAAGATATGAGATCATACGCAACAAATTGAGAGCCTCAGTCACCGGCTGTATCAGAGTCTTTGGGTTCAATTCCTGTGCTGAGAAAAATTTTGTGTGCCATACAAATATTTGATTTAGCCAAACAGTTGTACGACTACTGCGCTGACGTCTCGAGTTCGATCTCCGAGACGGGTCAAAATTATATTGGGTTTTTCTATCAAGCAATAAGCAATATCAGCCCGGATTCTGGAATAGTGCCCGATATGGCGATAGGCTCGCCCCCCTAAAGTCATATGTTCGAAACCCAACCGGCATACACCTCTGACTTTTCTCAAGTTACGTGTGTATTAAATGTTAATTGTCGCTTGCTTAACGGTGAATATAAATATCGTGAGGAAACCTGCATACCTGAGAATTCTCATAAGAATTTCGAAGGTACGTGAATTCTACCTACCCGCATTAGGCCAGCGTGGTGGACTAAGGCCTAACCCCTCTCGTGAGTAGGGGAGGCCCGTGCCCAGCAGTGGGACTGTTTAATACAGGGCTAGTATTATTATTATTTAACCCTTAATAATTTAAACTGTTCATCAAGCTCCTATTACGAAGCATTTTGAAAATATCTCAATAAAACTAATGGAACTATCAACGTCTATTCGTCAAAAAATCTCAAATTCCCGCGCCTAAATAACACCCAGTCCTTAAAAACACAACAAACAAAATGATGGAGATACAGAAAACCCGTTTTTTTTTTCTAAAATTAAATATTAAAAAACCTACCCTTCTATTAGTCCAACATGACCGCCGGCTACGGCTGGGGTTATGTTGCTAGCGAAAATATTCATGTGAAGGAATTGCGTCTGCTAAGTATATTATTAGCGAATGCAATAAAACTGTTTTAGGCCGTTGTTAATTATGATTGGAAAAACATCGCAACAACAAATTTGAAAGTGATAATTCCTGCTGTTAAATGAATATTACCTGAATATGCTATATAAATTTAAAGTTTTTATTTGTGATTTTGGACAAGAGATTTTAAAATTATAAACACTTAAGAAATAATCACTATCATAATTCATGCATACCTCACGATATATTCCTTCCCAGTATAATGACTAAACATAATGTGTAAAGATGATTCAACATTTCCTTAAATTGTAATGAATACACATATTTTGTAAATTAATTTTTTTTTATATTATATAATTTTTATTAATTAATAATTTTTATCAGCCTTTTATAAGTCAAAATTTGGTTATTTCAGCTATAAGTCCCGGGATGCTATCTGTCCTAGGGTCTATACATATATTATTGTTTGCAATTTTTCTAGGAAATTCCAAAACAATCAAGGATCTGGCATTTCACTAAGTCAAAAAATGAGTTTATTTCTTCATTTACATGATCTAATACGTGTCAATTTCACCAAAATTTCCGTTTTTTTAATATATATCTCAACGTCCACAATTTCAATGATATTTCTACTAATTGCCCACAATAAAAACGCAAAGAAACGTTTAAACTTATTCCCGCTCGCACCGCAACCGCATCCGAAAATCGCGTGTTACCGTGGGAACTAAACCCCGATTACGGTATTGAAGCGGCAAAGGCGCCGCGTGTGGGGGCTTAATCGCCACTATTTGTACTGCCAACGCGCCCCTTGGCCGCTACCCTATGTGCAACCCGCATTCACTAAACATATGGTGTTAAAAGGTAAAGAGAAATGTCTTTAGTCCACGGTAGGCAGCGGCCTTGCTGTGCCCTGGCATTGCAGAAGTCTATGGGCGGCGGTGACTACTCAGGTGGCCCGTCTGCCTATCGAGGCACTAAAAAAAGTCAGCAATAGAGTAGAGAGTGGTACAGACCACTGTCTGTACCTCAGGGCGTGGGGTATTTAGAGAAGCCCTCAGATTTCGTGGTTCTCCAAGACCAAGAAACCAAGGTCCCGGACGAGGTGCACTTTCCGCCCTCCTTTAGTCCACTACTGGCTACAGAAGACTGAAGCGAATGTATCAAGCAATACTATTGAGAATCTGGAAATAATTACGCAGTGCTAAATATAGCCGAGTCTAATTTATGTATTTATTTATTTTATTTATACAATATGTAGGTGACACATTAAACTTACAGACTTGTAACTTATCATTAACTGTGAAACGAGAGGCCGTGAGAGATTCCCGCTTAAAGAAATGTTTGTGTGACAGATAGATATTTGTTTCGGTTCTGGGTGTTGTGGGACCATGGTCCCTTGTAGATCTTGATACCCAGGATACAGGTTTTGCCTAGAGTGGCGTCAGACTATGTGTGGCTGTTGGGTGTATTTATTTATTATCCTAAGCCCCATCGCTGCATTAAATCATTAAACAAGATATACAATACAGAGCGCATATTATATTCTACTGCTGCATTCTTTACGCGGTAAGAGAATTGGCAAAGCTGTATTAAATTCAATATTTAAGATCGTATTCAAAATCTTATTGATTCTATAATGATGCGCAGTGTTTCAAATTCGTTATTTTCCAATCTACCACCAGCCTCGATGAAGCAGGAGTGTTAGCTATGAAACGAGAGGATATGGATTTGATTCCTGTATAAAATTTTTGTGTGATACATTAATCACTTACCATCAGGCGAGATAATGGTCATGGAGCCTATTTAGGTAAAAAAAAAAGTATTTGTTTCGGGTCTGGGTGTTGTGGGACTGTAGTCCCTCGTAGTTCTTGATAACCACGATACAGGTTTTAGTTAGTGTAGAGTCAGGAATGTGTGAATGTTGGGTGTATTATTATTATCATGATATCGCTTGATCTCCAGTAAGTTTTTTATACATAACCTATAACGCATGAGTTGCCCATTACAATGTTTATTGAGATGTAATAGGCATATAACTATTACAGCTTACTAAGAGAATATAATAGGCCAACCATACAATAGGTACTTATTGGGGCGTAATATTCCACTAGCTTAGAAAAATTAATACCTTTCTGATACAGGGTGACAATGAAGGGCGTATAACTCAATATTCGCTTGAACATCACCCTCGATGTTTTAAACGTGTACACGATATTAACCGACTTCAAAAAGAGTGTAATAAATTTTTCAGAGGTAAATTTTAATAGCAGCGATAGCCTAGTTGGTTGTGGTACGGACTGTCAAGACGAAAGTCGTAGGTTCGAAACCCAAGTGGCATACACCTCTGACTTTTCTAAAGTTATGTGTGTATTAAAATGATAATTATCGCTTGCTTTAACGGTGAAGGAAAACATCGTGAGGAAACCTGCATATCTGAGAGTTTTTCGAAGGTATGAGAAGTCTGCCAACCCGCATTAGGCCAGCGTGGTGGACTAAGGTCTAACCCCTCTCATTAGTAGAGGAGGCCCGTGCCCAGCAGTGGGACAATGTTTAATACAGGGCTAGTATTATTAATGGGCATATAACTTTTTTCTTAACAACTTAGTAAGAGAGAATAATAGGCCAACCATACAATAGGTACTTATTGGGGCGTAATATTCCACTAGCTTAGAAAAATTAATACCTTTCTGATACAGGGTGACAATGAAGGCGTATTGGCCGGCACACTCCCTTGGGAGTTGGACGCCAAACTCCTCTCGTCAGCGTTCCTCTGGCGGGAGGAGGCGTCCAGCCGCCGTCAGGAGAGACTGGCCCCGAGGGAGATTGCGGCCCGGTTTCGCAGAACCGCCGTGGAGGAGTGGCAAACCAGGCTGGAGAGCCCGACTGCGGGCTTGAGGACTGTCGCAGCAGTGCGTCCTGTCCTAAAGAGATGGTTAGACAGGCGCCACGGGGCGCCTACGTTCCGACTGACACAGGTATTAACGGACCATGGGTGTTTCGGGTCGTTCCTGTGTCGGATCGGAAAGGAGGTGTCCGCCGTGTGCCACCACTGTGGCAACTGCCGCGAGGACACGGCCCAACATACGTTGGAGGAGTGCCCAGCCTGGGACGAACAGCGCAGCGCTCTCAGAGCAGTCGTCGGAGGAGACCTCTCGCTGCCGGCCGTGGTGTCGTCCATGGTCACCAGCCGGAGGTCCTGGCGTGCGGTGGCCAACTTCTGCGAGAGCGTCATCTCGCAGAAGGAGAGTGCCGAGAGGGATCGGGAACGAAATGATCCCTCCCGCCGCCAGAGAAGACGTAGGAGGCGCCGGGTGGACGACTGACTGGCGTCTCCCGCCCTGTGGAATGGGGGCGTTTTGAGAATTTCACCACGGTAACCCCTGCCTGTCGTACGAGGCGACTAATTGGGGCCATCGGGGGTCGCGGGCGCGCAGCGGAGGGCTGTCAGCCTGTATCGATGCACTCCCAAATGAGGGGCATCGTGCGACCCCGAGATGGACGGCAGCGCATGTGGTAAGGCCTCGTTCGATGTCGTTGTTCGGTGCGCGGGGGCTCCTTAGCCCTCCATGGAGATGGGCTGCTACGCAGCACCGCGCAGGGGCGGTTCCGGCTGCAATTCTAGCACTCCTTAGAATACCCCGGAATCGCTCCGCAAGCGCCGAAGAAGGCCACCGCGGGGTTTTAGCTGGTAGTGTCGGGTGGGGTGTACATAGGGGTTAGGGACTCGGCCCAGTGGCAGCGCGGATAGCCATCATCCGTGCGAGGGGGATGCTGGGTCGTAAGACCGACTAGTCCAGCATACCCGTTTTATTCTTAATCCGCTTCCCTCCGGAGCGGGCGGCAGTAATAAAACGCTTTCCCCGCGACAACAAAAAAAAAAAAAAAGGGTGACAATGAAGGGCGTATAACTCAATATTCGCTTGAACGTCACCCTCGATGTTTTAAACGTGTACACGATATTAACCGACTTCAAAAAGAGTGTAATGAATCTTTCAGAGGTAAACTTTATTTAGTACAATATTTAACAAAAATAAACAGATCGAAAATGTATAAAAATTAATACAATTAAAGTAATACAGTCACCTGATGGTAAGTAGTCACCGCCGCCCATTGACTTTTGCAATGCCATGCCATAGCAGAGCCGCTGCCTACCGTTTAAGTATAAATTTTTAGGTTATTCCTAAACATTGCTGAGTTGAATTGTCTGATTTTAGACATTATATGGAAACAATAGGTATTAATAATCCAGCTAATGCCGAACAAAGAGCTTTTAAACCTACTATCCGCAATAAGAAACATCAAAATCAGCCTACAAAAAAACACGCATAGAAATGAGAACCTCATTTTCAAATCGGTTAAAATACTCTTTCAATTTAAAATCTCGATTACCTTTTACCATACAGACCATCATGCAGCGCGTAAGATCCATTACAACACAAGAACTAAGGATAATTCTAGAATGCACCGTAATCCGTTTAATTGTACAGGCTGAAGTGGCAGCGAAGGCAAATAGTGGGACAAGCGCTCGAGTCGTCGAGCTTTAGCTGCCATGCCGACTGCCGGCTTAACTGAAAGACAACTGTTGAGGCACCGAGTGCTCAGTAGCTTACACCGAAGTGTAAACACAGGTGAAAAATCAACTGTATTAAAATGGGATTCATTGTTGTATATAAATTGTATGTTATTGATATCCTACCACCAGGAAATACAATCAATTATATTATAAACTTTTATTAACATTTAGTTTGTAAATGAGAGTCCGGGTTTGAAGCCCAAATTCTGGGTGGTTCTGCTATTCTTTCATACCATCAGGCGAGCACCGCATGATGATCTCATTCTGATAAATAAAAAATAAATTAAACCTAAATCAGTAAATATCATATTTAAGAGCCCTCTAAGATACTGAAACTAAAGCTACACAGCATTTAACGGTAGGCAGCGGCTTTGCTGTGCCCTGGCATTGCAGAAGTCTATGGGCGGCGGTGACTACTTACCATCAGGTGGCCCGTCTGCTCGTCTGCCTATCAAGGCACTAAAAAAAAAGCATGCCGGCATGATTGTATTGAGTAGCGAGGTAAAGATTGTCTCGCGCTACTTGATACTTTAACTGGGCCAGGATAAAAATAAATAAATAAAACTGTTTCACATGCACGTTACACCACGGAGCCAATCTTAGTGACTACAGCCAACTAGAGAACGCTTTGTGTTCCCTCACATGTGACACTTCCTTATGTACAGCGCGTGTTGTATACTCTGGCACTGTACTGTGCATTTCACTTAACTATGTCAGTTACTTCCTTGATCTCACTGAACGATATTAATTATATAATTAAAGGTTTTATACTATCCCAATTTTTTTTGTAAGCTCTTATTTTTTTACAGCTATACCCTGACATTCCCGGCGCTTATGGCGTTATGACGTTCTAGCTAGAAAAATAATTAGCAGCGGCTGAGCTCAAAGGTGCATGTCACAAGGCTGGCTGGTATGGGCTTAAAGGTCGTAGCTCATTAGATCCACCCGACATCCTACCCGCACCGCCTCGCCTCGTGCAGTTAGTTTTCTTTATATGGACCTTTATGAATATGCGCTCACTCACATCAACTCGGGTGGCTCTAATGAGCTGTGACCTTTAGTCGTCACTGGGAACTGTAGAAAAATCAATCCTAGATATGTCATAGTGCCAAGACTCAGAAACAGTATTTTATGAATTCACCAGCGAATCCACCGTCGTAGACGGGTGTACGTGAGTAATTATTATTGCAGTATGAACACGAGGACATTGCTTTATCAATTACGATAATAGCATTGTTTGCATATCCTAAAACATGTTTGAGGCGACTACAGAGGGAGAGAAATGATCAGTTGGCATCCTCCGTACTTATGCTATTAAAACCAGTTCTGAAAACCTGCGTATGAACTGATATTTTATACATTATATAGCGTCATTCAAAGTTACATTACAATGAATGTTCAGTACGTTTGAAACACACAAAAGTTCAAATATCAATAAATAGAACTTATATACTGAAAACAGATCTATAAAACTCAGAAAGACGATTAAAAATCATAACACACAATCCGCACTGTAAGGCCGTGGACGCCAACAAAAACGGACACAACAGTAAGCTGTCTCTCCATACTTTTTTACCCACTAAATCACTAGTGACGATGCGTGGGGTCCAAAACATGTGGGACAATAGAACCCCTTGAATCACCCCTGGAAACACCCGACCAGTTCACCAAGATCCACCCTGCCTTGCAATTCTATTAAAATTATACCAGGGGAGACGAAACTGAATTAGCGTCGAGAGGTCAAGTTACGTTGGACGAGTGTGTAACATCTGTTAGTAACAAGCAAGTCTTTTGAAGTAGTTATCTATTAAGTTCGGTGATCAACTTGTAAGTGTACTTTTGCTGTTACTGTTTACTAAATCGGGTGTTTCATTAAGAGCGTTAAATAATTTAATGGGATATTGAACAAATCTATCTACAGTGCAGCGATAGCCTAGTTGGTCGCGGTACGGACTGTCAAGACGAAAGTCGTATGTTCGAAACCCAAGTGGCATACACCTCTGACTTTTCTAAAGTTGTGTGTATTCTTTGTTAATTATCTTTTGCTTTAACGGTGAAGGAAAACATCGTGATGAAACCTGCATACCTGTTTAATACAGGGCTAGTATTAGTAGTTAGTGGTAGTATTGAGTTGACAGTTTGATATACTACTTATTCGACTGTCAGATATCGAAAACGCCTACCATAATCCATAACGTAAAGATGAATGATGAAATATTTTAGCAACGAAAATACTTTTTTAAATATCCATCTATATGATTATTTTCTGCTACAAAGAAAAGTATCTTATTAAACAGGAAAATAGCATTGTTTTAATTAATATTAGTGATAAAAAAATTGCTAATAAATTTTATTACTTACACATATTTGATTTTAATAATTTTAGGCGTAGTATGAAGAAGGTGCACAGCAGTCCGGCATGATTGTGTTAAGTAGTTAGGTATAGTTATCTCTCGCTACTTGATAACTGGACGGCGCGGCACTGCGCTTACCATCAGGTGCAGTGTGGTCACTTTGCAGAAAAAAAAATGCTTTATACGTTTATGAAATGTTTAACTTTAATTTGGTCAGTAAGATCTAAAAGATAATCGCAGTTATATCATTCTATCTGGAATTATATCAATACGTTCATCTTAAATTCTATCCCATGTTTTATTGAGTGTTCTGCGGGGGAAACTAAAGCGTTGCTATCCAAGAGGAGCGAGAGGTCGTGTTTTTTGGACAGGCGGTATGCCTATGCGGTACTGCAGTACTTCACAATGTCATATCAAACAAAACAAAACTCTCATTGTTTCCATTCCCCAGTAATGCATCACACAACCGCACACATTCACAAACAGCAGTAAATCTCGCTCCATTAAAATATACCGTCAACACTTCGTGTTTAAAATTCCTGCTCACCCCGCAAAGACTACTCGATTCAGTATTACGGCCATTCAGCATACCGCCTGTCCAAAAAACACGACCTCTCGCTCCTCTTGGATAGCAACGCTTTAGTTTACCCCGGGGTTAGTCGTAAGCAAGTTGAGGGGTCTTCTTAAACTGGTAGCTTCACAATGGATGTGTGAAAGGGGTTTAAGTAAACACTCCTTTGTGAGACCGTCTCATGGTATTGTACGGACCGGTAGGACAAATATATTTACTGGGTTTTGCACTGCTTCGTCTGACGTGTCATTGGAGCTCTTCACAAGAATGCATGCATCATACGCTTTTTATATGGAAATTATGATAAACATAAAACGAGCTGCGCGTCTGAATATTTAAATGTTTTGACCGCGTTACATATTGAGATGCGTTTTTTTTGTGATTAATACCTTGTAAGTTCTATCCCTTTATAATTTAGTATTTTTTTTTACTGCCCTGATAGGCAGACGAGCAGACGGGCCATCTGTTGGTAAGTAGTCACCGCCGCCCATAGACTTCTACAATGCCAGGGCACAGTAAAGCCGCTGCCTACCGTTACAGTACCAGTTACATTAAGCATTCTGATAATTTCGGTAGCTTTAATATCAGCTATATAATTAGTAATAGAAAATAATTTTCTTGACTTTTTGCAGTTAATAAGTTTTGGGTGACTAATCAATTCAACGTAATCATACTTAAATAGAGTTTCTAGAAATATTCACAATCATTTACAGTTTAATGATTTTATTTGATGAAATTTACAGGTCTTAAACAAAGGTATTATTTTAATGGAGAACAGAATTATTTTACATTTCTGGAACACTTTAGCAATTAAAATTTAGAGCCGTTGATGTACCGATGATAAGTTCTCTGATGTTAATTTTGGCTATTTAAAGATTTATTATTTTATCCTATTAGTTCTAAAATAATAATAATAAATAACACCCAACAGTCACACACACAGCCCCGATCCCACACTAAGATACAAGTCTTGTGTCGTGGGTATCAGGGACTACGAGAGACTTTCGGTCTCACAACACCCAGGCCCGACACAAATGTCTGTCTGTCACATAAACATTGTCAGTGTGGCAATCGAACCCACGGCCTCCCGTTTCACAGCCGGCTACTCGCCCGATGCGCCACGGAGGCTGTCAAAATACTACCAAAATATTGAAATTAAAATGAGCTACTAAGCTTAGCTTTAATATCCATCTATTATTATATTATGTATCAAATAACTACATAATGTAATAGTAACCTCATAAAACAAATATTATATTTAGATATTACAAAATGACAAACATGAAAGTAAAAAAACATTCAAAATGCTAATTCACTTTCTCGTACAATTCATAAGAAACGCACGAAGAATATAAACATATTTCAACAGCGAGCAACGCACGTAATCCCCTATGATTGTGACACAAGAGACTACATAAAAACTCTTTGCGAGAACAATATTTCAAATTGTGCAATCAAAAATGTAAAATGTTCCTGCAACAGGGACTCACAATAGCACAGAAGAAATCTCCTGATAATTGCAACAACCCTTGCGTTACACAACCGAATGCAATATTACCTTGTCTTTGAGAATTTATTATTATTATGGTACTGCGAAACGGAGGGTAGCTCGATGCATCCGCTTGCAGCTGCCTCTAACTTAGATGAACAATATTTGACATCTAATTTTGAGCAATAACTCTATGACATAGAGTTCTTTTTAGATAAAAATGATGCAAATCCATAAACCCATGTGCAGTCCACCCTCAAAATTAGATTTGGATAGAAAAAAATACTTAATGGGGTGTTTTCTGTGTGAATGAGGATTTTGTACGCAGGGCTAGGGTTTTTTCTTCATCCTTTTAGACCGATGTTAAATCGCTGGTAAAATATGTGCAATTTTGAGAAATTAACAGATGATTTATTTGTTTTCGGGAACTAATCTTTGTACAATATTAGAATGTTATTTCCGTCGCATGTGGTTTCAACAGAACATTGTATTTCAACGATTCTTTGGATAGTGTCTGTTCTCATTTCAGTTTCTTCTGTTATGAATTAAAAAGTTTTTTAAATAATCTTCGTGGCGTTGATAATAAATTTCCAAGGCCCAATCTGAGTTTAACGTCTTATACCTATGCTTGAAATGCCACCTATCTGACGCAAAATGAAAATAGGTTTTGGACCTGAGAGAGGAAAATGGAACGCTATTTTATAAGTGTTGATGTTCTTTTTTTTTACTTTTATAAGCTTATTTAGGCGCGACATTTAGGTATGAAATAAATACTATCAATTGTATTGGAATTTTTCTAGTAATTCGTCGTGTAGTCAGTTTTTGTCGAGGGTTTTAAGTTGAGGTCCGATGTTTGACCGTTCTGCGGCCTTCTGAACACTCTGACACTAGACCCTCGTCTCCCTCTTCACCTTCTTGCACTTGGCGTAGTGTGAAGAAGCAGGCCGGCATGATAGTGTTGACTAGCGTTAGATAAATTGTCTCTCGCTACTCAATACTCGAAACGTTATGACGTATGCGAAGATGCGGGCAAAAGCCATTATAAATGCGAATGTTTGTATAGATGGATGTATGGTGTTATTCAATCACGCTTCAACAGCTGCACGGATCTGGTAGAAATTTGGCACAGCGATAGATTATAGTCTTTATCCCAGAAAAGTGTACAGTTTCCGTGGGATAGTGAAAGGGATCGACATAATTTTTTAAAGCAACAGTTTAGGGATCAGAAAATGACATAGGCCCAGAAAAATGTACGTTTCCTACGGGAAAGCAAAATATAGAAATACATGGATTAATACCTTTTCTTAATTCTTTTAAAATTTTCCAACGAACTACATTTCAAAGAATAAACAATTCAATAACTGGCAAAAATAATTATCCGATCTTAGTATCTAGAAAAATCTTGCACACAATATAGCAAATCAATATTATTAATTTAACCCTCTTTAAGGAGATAACATTTTTGAAGAACACTTTCACACGCACAGATCCCTCGTGATGCGGGGGAGGTAAACAGCTTGCACAAGATACGTGAACAATGCCGTGTACCACTCACTATAAAGTTTGCTTTGCCTCATACTTGTATTGAGGGTGTGATGTGTTGAAGTGAACTTAATATTATTTGTAACTGAATTTGGTTATCGACGTTATGCGTCTCTACTAATGAGAGGAGTTAGGCCTCAGTCCACCACGCTGGCCTAATGCAGGTTGGTAGACTTCACATACCTCCGAAATTCCTATGAGAATTCTTACTTCCACTGTCTCACAGAAAACCAACGTAAAGACAGTTTACTGTCGCGTTTCGTATGGTTAGTGAGATATCCGGAGGCCCAGATTCCCCCTTCCATTCCCTAATCCCTATTCCTGTCCTTTAAAGCCGACAGCGCATACATGACACTTTCGGTATTGTGGATGTTCATGGGCGGTTGAGATCACTTAACATCAGGTGACCCACTGGCTCGTTTGTCGGACTATGCTTTAAAAAAAAAGGTGTATGCCATTTGGCTTCCGAACTTACGACTTTCGTCTTTACATCCCGGACCGCATCGAACTAGGCTATCGCTGCTCTTCAACTATCTATCATCTATAGAAATAAAAATTCATGTCAGTATGTTTATCCTCTATAGACTCCTAAACTATTCCGATTATGATGCAACTTGGGTGAGTCGTTCTTCATAGGCCCGCGATGGTTCCTGGCCCAAAAAAATAAAAAGAACTCGCTAGATGGCGCTGCAGAACATCAACTTCAATACCGTTCAACTGATCGCAATTTATCAAATTTACTTTACGTGGGATAACAACGCATGCCAGGTGCAGCTAGTAAAGTATAAAAAAACTGTCTACGTTTAAATGCATAAACTGTGTGACTTTATGATTAATATCCAAACAATCCAGCCAGCCAAATGCTAATCCAGCGCCGAAATCTAATAGTTGATTTATAATTTACATCTCTTTGTGTTATCCATTCCGTTAGTATTTATGGTATCGTGATACCCACTCCTGTGATATTTAGAACATCCATTCTAATAATAAATTGCCCTCTCAGCCAGTTCAAGGCGGTTCGGTTCTCAGGTCCTTGTGTGGTAAGGGGAGAGTCGCATAGCGGTCGTGTTTGGCCATCATTGCTTTGAAATACATTTATTTAGACATTCACGTCAACTTGTCATAAAAACTTTAAAGTAGGATTATTATATAGAATGTGTTGTTCCACGTATAAAGTTAGGGTTAGTAACTTATTAGTAAAGTTGAATATTGGGACTTCTATTTTTTTTATGATTTTTGTATAAACAACCATTTCTAAAATTTGATAATTAAGTCGTGCTCTTGTTAATTCAACTTTGTATTTCTTTTGAAGCATTCCAGAGCGCCGGGAAACAAGTGAGATTTGGCAATGTTAAAGTTTATATGGAGGAGTGCAGAAGTATAGAGTTAATATATGTGTTACAAATACATAAAAATAAATAAAATAATACATTCATTGTATACGTTCATACTTACTGTCAATGTCAATCAAATACATAATACAAGTTAATGAAGTATTTGTACACGTTCATAGATGACGGAAAATGAATTAAAAAATATGCAAAGCTGACGAAAGAAGCTCAAACTTCAAACTGTAATGAACTACGGCCAGTTCCCACTACTGGGTGCCCACCACCTTTCATTAGTATCCTTGGTTGAGAATATGTGTTTCGACTTATTAAGGTCTTTAAACACATGTTTAGTATCATCGTCAAACTGTATACGAAGACCGCCGGTATCAGATTCAGCACAGATAATTCCAATCTAAATTTTATTATCTAGACGTATCCTCACTGCAGAGCAAACAGACGGTACTCAGGATCTCCATTGATCTGATGCGTCAACATCTAAATCAACAGCACGATGAATTCCGTTCGGTGTGCAGTGATCTCTGCAGTAAACATGATTGATAGCAATGTGTTTGGGCAGGCACAGTAAATACGCTGTAATATTCAAAAGTACATTTGTATTCTATATCAGTACCACATCACTATACAAAATTAACTTCGATTACTGTCTGCTTGCTATCTAGCGTACAACCTTTTTAAATCCGTAGTGAATTCGATTCCCACGTCAGGCAATCAAAATTTGTGTAAAGTTTCGAAAGACACGTTGCCCGGGGTTGTTGCGCGACATGTCGGTAGACTCTAAGTGACGGCAATAACCTTAGAAACCATGTGTGCAATCACTGTACCACTATTTACCTTCGTCAATAAATACACCCAACAGTCACACACATAGTTCTGACCCCACACTAGGTAAAACCTGTATCGTGGGTATCAACAACTACGAGGGACGACTGCCCCACAATACCCAGACCCGAAACAAACAAATGTCTGTAACACAATTGTTTGTTTCACAATCAGCTACTTTCCCGCTGCGTTGCGGAGGCTGTTAATCATGATCAACAATTTTAACTCAGATGTAAATAATGAGTTTTACCAAAGCCACTACATTATGTGTGTGTCATCGTAATGTCCAAACAGGTGGACCTATTTATTGCGATTTTAATTGAAAGTTGGTATAATCAAGATAACTAATTCTCAGGAAATCTGTTTACCAAGTTCACGCCTATAGCACTGAAGTAGTAGGGGGAGATAAAATTGGTGCAACTATGGTTCGTAAAGATTATTTTCATTCCATGATGTGATGGATAGAAAGCCCACCGTCATACCGGGAATAAACGTATTCGAAGTCTGCAGTTGCTGAACATTCAGACGAAGGCTCCAAGCATATCTTCGATTTGACAAGCCACAAATCCTTGCCAAAGAACACCGATTCCTACCTAGGATGATCCGCGAGGCTATTGAAAATAAAAAACATCCAAATTTCAATAGAGAAGATGGTTGGAAGCTAGCACCAGCCTGGGATCCAATTATACATTTAATTAAATCGGAACCCAAAAGACCAACTGCCAGACCTCAAGACATTGTGAGCTCCTTCTGCGTAGATCGGACTACAACAAATAAAAATTAAATATCAACTATATGGAGGGTAGAAACATTGCACTATACTTTCGTGACGACATACAACTTAGTCTGCGCCGTGACCACGAAGGCTGTAAATAAAGCCTTCGAAACGTCGGGTTAAAAAAGTAAAATAAACCGCGATATAATCCGTAAAATTCGTTTTGTTTCAATGTATAATATTCGCTTAAATATAAGAAACCATTAAATAAACGTATTCATTTAGCAGCGATAGCCTAGTTGGTTGCGGTACCGACTGTCGATACCAAAGTCATATGATAAATACCCAAATAGCATACACCTCTTACTTTTCTAAAAGTTACGTGTGTAGTTAATGTAAATTATCGCTTGCTTTAACGGTGAAATAAAACATCGTGAGGACACCTGCATATCTGAGTATTCTCATAGAAATTTCGAAGGTATGTGAAGTCTACCAACCCGCATTAGGCAAGCGTGGTGGACTTAAGCCTAACCCCTCTACTAATGAGTAGAGGGGGCCGTGCCCAGCAGTGGGACAATGTTTAATACAGGGCTAGTATTATTATATAAAGATATTTTGATTGCCTAACTGGGTAATTGAATCTAAGATTACACCGGTTATACGGCCTACGTTGTAAGACTAATACATTAATCTGTGTCGGTGATAAATCAAATTACTCAATGACCTTTAATTCACATATTCCATAGCTTTAGTTACGACCGTGGTAGCGCTCAGTTCTCACAGCAGTCATTAATATCCACAAATATCACCGACTAGATCGCTTTAGATTGCGTATTGCTAAAGTTGCGGCTAATTATAGCCTTTTACACGCAACCAGGCCTTAATCGAATAGGCTGGGTGGATGAAATGAATACGTAGGTAAAACTCGATGTTAGTTGTGAAGGTTTTCATCTCAGGGGGGAGAGCAGTATAAGATTTTGTAACCGGTATAAAAAATAGGAAAGCCAAACAGATATTAAAATCTATACATACATACATACATACACACTCACGCCTGTAACCCTCAAATGGGTAGGCAGAGGTTTAACCAGCACACACAGGTACCTACGTGTAGGTACAGAAGAATTATACAACATGTAACATGATTAACGCACACTCTGAAAGTAGTTTGTTCAGGATAAGCGACTGAATCGATATCAACAATTTTTTAATAGAAGATTTTTTTACCTAAAATAATTTACACTCAGGTAAATAATAGTCACCCTTTAATTTAACGTTCAAGACAAACGAAACTGAAACATAACTCGATGCGATAAAGTCTTTTCTAAATACAATAATAAACGAACACTTTAAAAAATCAAATAATTATAATTTCGAACTTTATGTCGAAAATTAATACAACTAATTTCATAAAAAACAATATTTATATTCATCGCAGTCTAATTTCAATACCAGAAGTATAATTGTAATAATATTTTTAAATTGGGGTGTCCGAGGATGTGCGTTATTTCCGTTACACGTAGTATACATAGATTAAGATATCACGAAATCCCAGGAAATACAATATGATTAAACCAATGTCATACATAAAACATGCGAGATAACGACATGATGTATGTAAATTATATTTATATTACATGTCATAATCAATATTGAAGCGTATTTCTGTGAATTTGTGTAATACGTATTCGTATTATGAAATGTCATCATCATCATCATCATTTCAACCGAAGGACGTCCACTGCTGGACATAGGCCTCCCCCAAAGAGTGCCACAATGACCGGTCCTGCGCCACCCGCATCCAGCGGACACTGCATGTAAATTGTTGTTTACATTATGAAATGTAAACAACAATTTTATTTTTCCATCATGACTAATACTGCTTGTAAAAAGGATTATTATTTCAAGATTTATAATAACTAGACCGTAATTTATAAAAAATACTTAGTAATGATTAGGAGTTTTTTTTAATGATAACACTAAAGCTCGTCAATAGCGACTAAAGAAAAAAAACTGTTAATCCAAATTATTCTTGATACATCAATACCCAATATCACTTTAACCAACCCGGGGATGGAGCCCGAGACCCCAACACAGCAGTCGTAACGCATGTGGAATTACAACTGCGCCACCGAGGCAGTCTATCATAGAATATTACCCATTGATATAAAACGAATTTTATGGATTTTACAGTACTGAAAAGTAAATATAAACCATAAGATTGGTTTATTTCAATTACCCATGAACTGTTAATCCAAATTACTCTTGATACATCACCCATTTTTTGCCTCGCACAGCCACTCTGTGGAAGTTGTTGCCGGCGGTCTTTCCAAACCGTTACGACCTGGGAACCTTCAAGAAGAGAGCATATTCTTTCCTGAAAGGCCGGCAACGCATTTGCAAGCCCTCTGGTGTTGCAGATATGAAAGGCGACGGTGATCACTTTCCATCAGGTGCGCCTACTGCCCGTTTGCCCCCTTTTACCATAAAAAAACCCATAAAACTGTTAATCTTTTCAAGTAACGTTAATGTTGAGCGAATACATGAAAATACAGTCTATTAATAAGTAAGAAACGTTAAGCATCTCATACGGTCTCCAGACTCCAGACTCGAGAACACTCGATGTAAAATATTCATCAGGAACCGTATACATCAAACATGAACAGCAACACCAAAGTGTTTTATGATTGGACGTCTTCAGAGCTGTTTTATATTCCGCTACGTGTAAAGGAATTTTATGTGTCTTGTGTAGTTTTTGATCGCGTATTTTATTTATTGAACACTTGAAAACTATCTACGGTAGAGCACGCCGTAGACAGTTTACAGCATCTATTAGACTGGGATAGTACCACTGTCTTACAGAAAACTGATGTGAGCTTACAGCTTACTAATTGAAATTAAAAAATCGGAAATTTCTGGAGCCTCAAATCCTTCGTAACACCAATTCGTTTTCTTAATTTAAGCATTCCGGTATTTTCCGGCTCATACTATTAGGAAATGTATTAATTTGTTTGCCGACCTAGGCAATAAAAAAGACGAGAGATATAAGAAGCTATCTTGCCTCGCCTTTTTTTGTACTGAAACGGCATAGTGACTGAGTATCGAGTAGCGAAAGACATTCTATCCCCCGCTACTCAACACAATCACGCCGACCTGCTTCTTCTCACTACGGCAAGCGCAAGAAGGTGAAGAAGCGGTCGAGGGTCTAGTGTCAGAGTACTCAGAAAGCCGCAAAACGGCCAAACATTGTACCCCAACTCTAGACCCCCGACAAAAACCGGATGTACACTGTCTGATCCCGGAACGCGACACACTTACGTGTGACACTATGGCGGGATTTACACCCTGTGTACGGTGGTCGATGATCGACCGAGATCGTGTCGAGATCGGGTTCAATGGCGAATCTTGGGGGAGGCCTATGTCCAGCAGTGGACTGCGATAGGCTGATGATGTACGGTGGTCGCTATCCGGGCGGATATGAAATATCCTACCACCAGCCCGTAATGAAATATCTTCTTATTCTTGGCATAACATTCACCCAGAAATATCTGTATGGAACAGGAAGATCTTATCCACGAACATGCATAAGATCATAGCACGAACCATAATTAAAAGGCCTTATCATCAGATCTTAACCAAACATCGTTCTCAACGCGTACATAAAAAGCCGTGAGCGTATCGATTCGTGTATCAGATAATACTTAGCCACGTAATTACATACTACATATACAGGCGTTCCTATTTATTGTTTCAATTAGACCGCCTGAGAGGGTATTGACATGATATTGTATATTCCTTCTTTGAATAAGTTACATTACATAAAACCTGTTATCGAAAGGATTTCATAAATCCGCACAAAATCATACTAATATTATAACTGCGAATATTTGGATCTGGTTGAAATTGGCACACAGATAGATTATAGTCTGGAATAGCACATAGGCTACTTTTTAGCCCGGAAAAATGTACGGTTCCCGTTGGATAGTTTTTTGTTTGTCACAGAGCAAGTGATCGACATGATTTTTTTCATAGTTTTTATTTTCATAGTTTCGGAAAAATGCACGGTTCCTATGGGATAGCAAAACATAGAAAGATGTAATAGCCAAAAATGACTCCATGGATTTTATACCCTTTCTTTTAACAATAACTACCACGCGGGCGGTGCCGCGGGCAACAGCTAGTAAGTAATATAGAATCCATACAAGGTGGCAGGGGTACCTGTCACATGGCAGAAAAAATGGCAGAAATGCACGACGGAATCAAGACGTCACCACTAAAAATTGACATGTTGCAGTCGTGTGAAAGAGACAGAGCGATGTTCCCAGTATGCACGCACTTCTGATCATACCAATATTTAAAATAATAATTGTGAGCTCATTTATATCCAATTTAAATTCTGTTATCGCATAAGGGTTTCTTTATAGTATTATTATTGATTGTATATCAAACAATGTACAAAATTACTTTGTTCTCTCCTTCCTATGATCCTGGGTCCTTAGGCGTAGTGTGAAGAAGTTAAACAGCAGGCCGGCATGATTGTCTTGAGTAGCGAGGGATAGACTGTCTCTCGCTACTTGATGCTCTATCTGACTGTGCTTACCATGCTTACCAGGTGGAGTGTGGTCACATTACCGCGCCAGAATAAAAAAAAAACACAGTAACCTACTCTATTAGCACTTTATACTTGAAGGCCTAATACGAAAACTCGAATAATGTAAATCAATTTTTCAAAGGTAACTTCATAAAATTCTAGAGAAATTCAATTCATATTTTCTTATCTATAGTATTTCTTGTCCAAAAATAAGTTAAGCAAGAGTTTAATTTAAATTACATGACTACACTTTACTCGCGAGAGCGGAGTATGACAGAGTGGTAACAGCTGGTGTTATACTAAATATAAATGTATGTACGTGGGTATCAAGAACTACAAGGGATTAGGGTCCTACAGCACCTAGACTCTAAATAAATATTTGTAGACTAGAAACATTTGCCTCGATGCAGCAATCAAACCCGCATCTACCATAGCCATCACAAAAACAAAAATCCTCAATATATTCTCACATTTTCGTAACACCATGTACATACAATATCGACGTTAAATAACCGACTGGCTATAACATTATCTCGCCCATAAATATGCCAGATATGTAGTGGGAGAACCCTGGGCCTTATTTATTATCTAATTTCTAATTCTTTAAGTATCGCCCAATCTATCGGCCGTTATTGTGTTGAGTTATTGGAATGGTCGTGACAATGTCAAGGCGCGGTTTGCGTATTTGTCTATACAGAGTGTAGTTTTTGTTTCAATGATACGAGTTTGTTTCAACGCGGTAATTTCTAGCATCACTGATCATCTTTGTAATTTTTTTTTGCACCATATAGCGTACTAGCTGACACCCGCAACTCAGCCCGCGTGGAACCTCCAGGGTGATTGATATTGCAAAAAAAAATGAAACATGTGTTTCGTTCTTTCTTAGCCTAAATACGAATTTTCAGGTCCCTAACTCGAGGAATTACGAATTGCCGATACAAACTTACAACCCCTATTTCACCACCTTCAAGATTATTTTTGAGACAAAAACAGCCTATGTCCTTCCCCAAGTCATAATCTATATCCTTGCCAAATTTCATGACGATCCGTTCAGCCGTTTAGTCGTGAAAAGGAAACAAACAGAGTTACTTTCGCATTTATAATATAAGTATGGATTTATTGAAGAATGCTATCTAATATCACGATTTAAAGGTACGGGATGGTATATAACACGGTAATAAACTCACAATGTAGTGTGTAAAAATTATGCAACGGATACACCTCTGCCCATCCTTTCCGGGGATTAGTGTCTATATGTATTTATACTTACTTCGTCCAAATAACAGTTATATGAAAATAAATATTAGAAAAGTTGCCAGAGAATTGGAAAATTCTGGAAATCTCGGTGCTTTTTTCTTTGAGATTTCAGTCTGTTACGGTATTGATAAATGACGCACAGCTGCGGGCAAAAGCTATTTCCAATTAAACTCTAATTAATAAATCATCTCATATTTAAACCAGAGGCAGATTTAACTTCCTACAGACTAGAGAGCAATAAACTCTGTATTTGTTTTCATTACGGAGGTGTTGGCGTTAACTAAACGCACGCGGCGCCGCGAGCCGGAACTAGTGCCAACAAACTTTTGATTACACTCGGCTTCGCACGCGACCTTGCTCGCGTGATTCGACACCATGTTAATGGTAAATTAGGCAAACGTTCGTGGATGACTTAAAAACTATCACAATATTTTAGGTATACATTTTTAAGACTGCCTCCGTGGCGCAGTTGTAATTGCGCATGCGTTACGACTGCTGTGCTGAGGTCTCGGGTTCGATCCCCGGGTCGGGTAAAGTGATATTGGGTTTTTCTATCTAGAAATTCCTCAGTATTAGCCCGGAGTCTGGAATTTGTGCCCGGTATGGCGATAGGCTCGCCCCCTATCACATTATGGGACCAAAATTCGGCGAAAAGTGGGTGTACTCGTTACACCTCTGCCTACCCCTTCGGGGATTACAGGCGTGAGTGTATGTGTGTGTGTACATTTTTAAGAATAGTTCGTTTATCTAAGTGAATACACTACTTGTTACTACTATAATTGTTCTTATTTCCTGGCGCGGCAATGTGACTACACTGCACCAGATGGTAAGCGCGGTGTCCAGTTAGAGTATGAAGTAGCGAGAGACAATCTATCCCTCGCTACTCAACACAATCATGCCGGCCTGCTGTTTAGCTTCTTCACACTACGCCAGGACCCAGGATCATAGGAAGGGGGGAACACGGTAGATGGCAAACTGTTCCACAGCTCGATGGTGCGGCAAAGTCACAAATTTGCGAACCTCGGTGTTCTTATTAAACTGTCTGCTTAATTAAATCTTTATGTAAATCAATTATTTAACAGTATAATTGATTTAGATAAAGATTTCACCACGGAGCCGAGAAATGCAAATAAAACTAACCGATACGCACCCAATCCATCACGTATAGTTGCGGAGTGCGGTGTGACGACCGAGTTAGTCACGTTCCGTACGCAAGGTCGAACGCAGATACCTTAACACCACAGTATAAGAAATTCACAGTGAAATAAAACTAATTTTATATTATATCACTGTTTATTTTTAACCGACTCCAAAAAAATAAGAAGGTTCTCAATTCGTCGTAATCATATTTTTATGTATGTTCCCCGATTACTCGAACGCCTGGACCGATTTTCGATCGAAATTCTTTTTTTATTTAAAAGGGTATACTTCCCAGGTGGTCGCATTGGCACCAAGACAGGATCTGATGATGGGATCTCAGAAAAATCGAGGGCAACCCTTAAATTTTACAGGGACGCATAATTTGTTTTTTATTGAAGTCGCTGTACTTTTTGAAATTAAAAAACTCTTTTACTTAACAAGCAGCGATAGCCAAGTTTGTTTGCGGTACGGACTGTCAAGACGAAAGTCGTATGTTCGAAACCCTAATGGCATACAAGTTACCCAAAGTTACGTTTTTCTCAAAGTTACGTGTGTATAAAATGTTAATTATCGCATACTTTAACGGTGAAGGAAAACATCGTGAGGAAACCCGCATACCTGAGAACTCTCATAGGAGTTTTCGAAGGTATGTGAACTCTACCAACCCGCTTTAGGCCAGCGTGGTGGACTAAGGCCTAACCCCTCTCATTAGTAGAGGAGGCCCCAGCCGTGGGACAATGTTTAATACATTATTATATTATTTTACTTATTTAAACCGACATTTCGAAGGCTTTACAGCCTTCATGGTCACGGGGCAGACCGAGTTGTATGTCGTCACGAAAGTATAGTGCATGTTTCTCCCCTCCATATAGTTGATATTTTTTTTTATTTGTTGTAGTCCGATCTACGCAGATAGAGCTTACAGTTTCTTGAGGTCTGGCAGTTGGTCTTTTGGGTTCCGATTTAATTAAATGTATAATTGGATCCCAGGCTGGTCCTACCTTCCAACCATTTTTTATTGAGTATTGTCAGCCTTCGTGGCACAGTAAGCAGCTGGCTGTAAGAGACCGCGGGTTCGATTCCCGCACCAAGACAAATGTTTGTGTGATCCACAAATATTTGTTCCCGGTCTGGTTGTTGTGAGACCGAAAGTCTCTCGTAGTTAATTCCCACGACATGAGAATCGTAAGGCGTTCGAACCAAGTCTTAGAATATGATGTGTACTAGAAAATCTAAAGGACAGTAGCAGGGGAAATAATTAATATTAATTTTATATAATTTCACGCATACTTAAATGTGGTGTGAAATGTTCTATGGCTACTGTATAGTAACATCGAGTACCGTCCACTTCATTCGCTTATAAAGTCTGCTCTTACTTCCACATCAAACGTATTGACAGACTGTACTTTATACTATGTATTAACTTCATACACATACACACACAAATAACCCAACCAATCAGCGCCTCCGCATTCATGTACGGGGTGTCTGCGTAAACGCAGGTTATGTTTTTTCGTTGTAACAAAAATAAACACTGCGCTGGCTGTAAAAAATACCTATTCTCAAACTATTTCTGTAGGTATTCGTATATAAATATTGTATATATCAAGGTTATTTAAGAACTTGTCCGGTGATTTCGATACTTGAAGCTTGGACTGAAGCGATTGGCGTGGTATACAATGCCATATAGATGCAATATAATTCTAATGTAAATTCTAATTGTTAAAACTAGGACTGCCTTGGTGGCGCAGTTGTAATTGCGCATGCGTTACAACCGCTGTGCTGAGGTCTCGGGTTCGATCCCCGGGTCGGGTAAAGTGATATTGGGTTTTTCTATCTAGAAATTGTCAGTATTAGCCCGGAGTCTGGAACCTGTGCCCGGTATGGAGATAGGCTCGCCCCCTATCACATTATGGGACCGAAATTCGGCGAAAAGTGGGTGTACTGGTTACACCTCTGCCTACCCCTTCGGGGATTATAGGCGTAAGTGTATATGTAATTGTTATAATTAAAAAGCAGCAATAACAAAAAATTAGGAGTGGTACGGACTGCCGAGACGACAGTCTAGTCTTTTTAGTCCTTCAACGGTAGGCAGCGGCTTTGCTGTGCCCTGGCATTGCAGAAGTCTATGGGCGGCGGTGACTACTTACCATCAGGTGGCCCGTCTGCTCGTCTGCCTATCAAGGCACTAAAAAAAAAAAACGCAGGTTCTAAACTAGCCCAAATAGCATGCACCTCTGACTTCTTTAAGTTACGTGTATATTCATAATTAATTATCGCTTGCGTTGACGGAGAAGAAAAACATCGTGCATAAGAATTCTCATAAGGATTTCATAGGTATCTGAAGACTACCAAGCCACATTAGGCCAGCGTGGTGGGCTAAGGGCTATCGCCTCTCATCAGTGCAGAAGCCTGTGCCAAGTTGCAGGACAATATTTAATACAGGACTGGTATATTATAAATTCTAATTAAATTACCCCAACTCTACCCCGACAAACACCGGATGTACACTGGCTAACCCCGGAACGCGACACACTTGCCTGTGCTACTATGGCGGGATTTACACCCTGTGTACGGTGGTCTCTATCTACCAGAAAATGTCTTAATGTATGTAAAACTTTATTAAGAACATACTTTTTGGGTCTGCATTATTGCTACAGTCTAAAGTATCCAGACGTTAGTATCTATCTAGGCTGCCTCGGTGGCGCAGTTGTAATTGTGCATGCGTTACGACTGCTGTGCTGAGGTCTCGGGTTCGATCCCCGGGTCGCGTAAAGTGATAATGGGTTTTTCTCTCTAGAAATTCCTCAGTATTAGCCCGGAGTCTGGAATCTGTGCCCGGTATGGCGATAGGCTCGCCCCCTATCATATTATGGGATCGAAATTCGGCGAAAAGTGGGTAAACTGGTTATACCTTTGCCTACCCCTTCGGAGATCACAGGCGTGAGTGTATATATATATACGTATGCCTAAGTATTAAAAAAAAAACAATATAATATCAGCATAAAAATGATTATCGTCCACAAAAACATTATCAATCAGCACAGAAAAAAACGTTGAACAAAATAAAAAAGTAACGTCGCGTGTCTATGGTCTCCTGGTAAGTTATCAGTCACAAGCAGCGAGAGGGTTTAATTAATGTCTGAGTACGATGCGCATCCTGTTCCCAACCCAACCCGTTGAATGGCGGCCGGCACAATGGGCCCGCAAGGCCCTTGTTTACTTGGACCAGAAGTGAAGGAATGCAACAGCGGTTACATTCATAATTGTAATTGGCATCCAGTTTTAAATCGAATTAGTACCTTATGTACGTAATGTCTGTTGTTTGTGAAAAAAAGTCATGTTACTTTAAATAAAGTTGTAATGCTAAATTTTTACTGCCTTGGTGGCGTAGTTGTAATTGCGCATGCGTTACGACTGCTGTGCTGAGGTCTGAGTAAAGTGATATTGGGTTTTTCTATTTAGAAATTCCTCAGTATTAGCCCGGAGTCTGGAATCTGTGCCCGGTATCACCATACCATACATAGGCTCGCCCCTTATCACATTATGGGACCGAAATTCGGCGAAAAGTGGGTGTATTGGTTACAGCTCTGCCTACCCCTTCGGGGATTAAAGGCGTGAGTGTATGTGTGTGTGTGTGTTTCTTATCGAATGAGTACGTCATGTTCGTAATGTCGGTTGTTTATAAAAAAAGACCCGTGACTTGAAAAGTTGTAATGCTATTTTTTTTATCCTGGCACGGCATAGTGACCACACTGCACCTAAGTGCACTGTCCAGTTAGCGTATCTAGTAGTGAGAGAAAAGCTATCCCTCGCTACTTAACACAGTCATGCCGCAGCCTGCTTCTTCACACAACGCCATGGTACAAGAAGGTGAAGAAGCGGTCGAGGGTCTAGTGTCAGAGTACTCAGAAGGCCGCAACACGGCCATACACCGTACCCATACTATAGACCCCAGACAGATGTTTATTCTAGACAAAATTCTTTCACAAATAGCTAATTAATTAAGAGTACTTTTCATTAGAACTTGTCTTTATTCAGGATTACACATTTGGTTTCTTAAACAAGTTCTATATTCTAGTTAACAATTTGAATTAAATTTTTCTGGAATAACAACGATAAAGTTTAAAATATTTATCTTTGACATATAGATAAAAAATGGTCTAAAATCTCTTAATCATTTTATTGTAGTAAATTCAACAACGAAATAAATAAAAAAGAATAAAACAAAGTTTCATTTAAATACACAATGCATAAAAGTAAAAGATCAATACGGCTTTACGCGCAAGTTTCCTTTGCTCATTCTAATCGATTGAAAAAAAATACAAATGACTTGAACATTCATAATCGACAGCCTCCGTGGCGCAGTTGGCGAGTAGCCGGCTGCGAAACGCGAGGCCGTGGGTTCGATTCCCACACCGGGACAAATGTTTCTGTGACAGACAGATATTTGTGTCCGGGGTCTGGGTGTTGTGAGACCGAAAGTCTTTCGTAGTTCCTGATACCCACAACACGTATCTTAGTGTGGGGTCGGGGCTATGTGTGTGACTGTTGGGTGTTATTTATTTATTAATCACAATATTCGAATAAAATACACGATTAAAACATTATAATATTCTAAAAAAAGCAATACCATGATTGGAGTAGCGCAGTTGGGAAATTCCCCACAAAACTAACTTTTTAAACCACCATCCACAAAGCAACTGAGCTATTATGGCTTATGAAAAGCGTAAATCAATATTGTCGTATGAAAACTAGGTATTTCCCCGGTGCAATAAACTGTACGGCCGCAGTTTTGTCCGGTATGAACTATTTCGTGCTTGCCCACAGCTGGGGTAGCCATGCTTCCCATTGTTCCCGGATTTTTCCTTGTTTATAACATTCTAAAAAGATTTTATGAGCACGATATTTCTAATAATTGCTAGTAAACAAATATCATACTTTTATTTCGAACTATTTTCCGTAATATAGGTTAGAGTAGAGTTGCCAACCGTCCTGTTTTCCCAGGACATGTCCTGGTTTTTAGAGTGCCCTGGAATATCCTGGATAGTTTTTACAGCGTCCTGGGTTTTTAAAGCGTCCTATCAAGGTCCTGGTTTGTTCAACTTCAAATCCTAGTTTTTGAAGTTCGGAGTTGGCAACCCTAGGTTAGAGGGATATAACCGAAACTGTTCCAAATTCCTCTAATCTCTGAAACCTCTGCATCGATAGCTATCTGAATGGGGTACTCGGTGTTCAAGTCATTAAGCTCATTAACGCATGGTACATTAATTTATTTCGAAAATTTATGATTCTTAAGTTGAATAACAATTATTATTAAAATTATCATTATTTAGTAAGGCCAATCACACGTTTGCTCCTACTTAAAGTTTATAGTGCCTATTACGCAACGCGGGGCTAAGTTGAATGAATATTAATATAGCGGCTTTGCTCGGTAGGCAGCGGCTTTGCTCGGTAGGCAGCGGCTTTGCTGTGCCCTGGCATTGCAGAAGTCTATGGGCGGCGGTGACTACTTACCATCAGATGGCCCGTCTGCTCGTCTGCCTATCAAGGCAATAAAAAAAAAATATAACATTCAAAGAATCATGGTAATAATTGTTTAAAACATTAATATAATAAAATAGTTTGTTGCTAATTAATGTGTGAACAATATTTATCTTTGCTTAAAATCGACTAATTTTGTCCGTCAATGATGCCATATATGGCTACCCTACACAGCCCATTGAGTTTTATTCTACGATGGTATGAACGGTATGCTCACAGTTCAATCGAGGCCATTAATATAAATATCAGCCAAATTTTTGCATTTTATATCCATTTCCAATGGTTTTTAGGAATTTGATCAAATAATTGGACGGTTTAGTTCTAAAAACACGAATGGGTATATGAATGAATAGCATACCTTTTTCCGGTAAAAAAGTTGACTATTTCCTTGTTTTAAATTTAAATTAGTCTATAATTGTGACAGGAAAATATAATGGTTTTATAAAATTACGCGAATACAACACAACGTTCCTTTTTTTTATTATTACATTGAAATAGAACTCTTTGTCCGCCGCCTAATAAATATTCCGCCCCAGTAACCACTAAACATTATAATAAACTGAAATAAAATCAGTAAAAAAGCTATTATTTCAATAAGTAAAATAATAACATTATTATAATAACTAATTATTAATCTACACATATCTATACTGTCCCACTGCTGGGCACACGCCTCCTTTACTAACAAGAACTCTTATGCTGGCCTAATGCGGACCGGTATACTTCACACAGCTAAATTACGAGACGTTATCGTCTTTCGTCAACCTTCGTGATGTTTTCCATGACCATTAAAGCTGGCCATAATTAATACTGAATACACATGTAAAAATCAGAGAAATGTCTTGCGACCTATGGTCGACCTATGGTCCTAAGTCACCCGATTGATAAGTCATATCTCTAGGAATCAATGTTATCATTAACATATCGTCATATGATGACGTCAGCTCCTAGAGGTATATCATGTCCTTTCTAAGAAATAGTTTAATAAGGATTCAGCTGCAAACATATATTTAAAGAGCTGGAAGAGTGGGTAGAGGGCGCCCAAGGAGAACGTTTACGAATCAGATAAACGATCGTCTCCTAAAAGGACAAATCAGAAGTACCTCCAACGTAAACGTCGTAAATGTATGAGAATATGTATGAATGTGGAAGAGGCGAAAGAAGTGTGTCAGGATCGTAGCTTGCGGCACTCAATAGTCTCTGCCTACTCCCATGGGATACGGGCGTGAGTGTATATGTATGTACATTTATTTAACTCACTTTTATACCCTATCACAATATTCGGACCAGCCTAACCACGCAAGAAATTATTCAGGTTTTTTTAGCGCCTCGATAGGCAGACGAGCAGACGACCACCTGATGGTAAGTAGTCACCGCCGCCCATAGACTTCTACAATGCCAGGGCATAGCAAAGTCGCTGCCTACCGTTAATTCTGCATTACTTACATTTTTTTAGTGCCTGGATAGATACATCTCAAGACGCTATACGTCTCCTACCTAGGCGTAGTGTGAAGAAGCTACACAGCAGGCCGGCATTATTGTGTTGAGTAGCGGGGCATAGATTGTCTGTCGCTACTTGATGCTCTATCTGAACGGCACTGCACTTACCATCAGATGCAGTGTGGTAACTTTGCCGTGCCAGGATACAAAAAGTCTATATTGATGAATTGTGAATCACCGCGTCCATATCCAAAGTTAACGGTCATTTAGCTGCCGATACATGCACGGCTCCGTCGACAGGTCGTCGGAAGTGACAATGAACGCGACCTTCGCCGCTACAAAGATGACATAACACGTATTCGACGACGCTACTTCAGAATCCATTCATATATCGGTGAGCTCACTCGGAATATTCTTCAATACAATTTGCTTAATGTCTAATAATGTAATGTGTTTATGACACTACTGTTATTATATTTTTTACACATGTATAATATATACTATATAAGTATTCGTATTTCGCATTATTTTATTTTGTAATTTGTTTTATTTGAATTTTTATTTTTCTCTCTTTATACACCACTTACTATTTCTTCTACTTCCGTCTCTGTCCATCCAATCCTGTCCGGTAAAGATTCGATAGCTTTTAGTGATAAACCGCCCATTGTAGAACCATTTAGTTTTTTTTGTCCTAAGTATGCTAAACAATTATTACCGTTTATGGTAATAATATTATACCTGAATAGAAAGACGAGCAGACGGGCCACCTGATGGTAAGTAGTCATCGCCGCCCATAGACTGCAATGCCAGGGCACAGCAAAGCCCCTGCCTACCTACTTATTTTTAAGAATTGTTTTTATACAATTTTTTATTTTAATCCATAAGGATGTACAATAAATTGTTTAATAAATATTGAAACCGTGCACTGCAACACAGACGCAAAACAACAACAAAATTCCAATAAATAATTATCCCTATAAATTTATTTCTGAGAAATTTAAATCGGTAATAATTTCCTTCTAAAGTGGGTAATAAACGGACGAAATAAATATCGAAGTAAAAATATAACTACTTTCAATGTTATTGGGGCATATTATACTCAGAAAGAGCTGATGGAGCAAATCACAAAATTAACTGAGGTTAGAAACAACGCGACTGAAGGGCCAATACCTCTCTTTTCTAGATTTAGTAGATCTGTGGTGAAAAAGTCAACTAGTCCTTCTACCGTTTTACTCTTTTCGTACCACATGCATATACACTCACGCCTGTAATCCCCGAAGGGATAGGCAGAAGCTTAACCAGTACACCCACTTTTCGCCGAATTTATTACAGTCCCATAATGTTATAGGGGGCGAGCCAAACGCCATACCGGGCACAATTCCAGAGTCCGGGCTGATACTGAGTATTTCTAAATAGAAAAACCCAATATCACCTTCTCTCGTACCCTTCTGTCAGTATTCAGTTCACAGCTGGATAAGGAGCGACCAGTCCAATCTCCGTCTTTTATCCAGTTCAACTGACATCATGGAGTGCCAAACAATCTTGCCTTGGAGTTTGTATGAATATTGACGCGTCAGCAGGATTATCAGTATATAAAACCACAATTTTATGCACACACTAGAAATCTTTACCGAGGAACTATTTAATGGTTTTATTCTATAAAATATTTATGAAAGTTTCGAAACCGTATAGCGTGTACTGTTTTATCCACAGCATGAATAATCTAGCTCAACTGGCTAAGTGATAGTACCACTAGCAAAAAAAAACAACGTAACAGCTTTGCAGGTCGGCATTGTGTCGAGCAGAGAGGGATAGTTCTGTCTGTACTTGATATATCTAGACGGTACTGTGCTTACCATCAGGTCGCTGTGTCGTTCCAGGATAAAAAAAACAGCTTGTTGTGGTACCGTTGTACGGACTTACGGTTTTTTTTTATAGCATAGTCCGACAAACGAGCCAGTGGGTCACCTGATGTTAAGTGATGATGGGATGTGATGAATACCGAAAGTATCATGGATGCGCTGTCGGCCTTAAAAGGACAGGAATAGGGATTAGGGAAGGGAAGGGGGAATCTGGGCCTCCGGATATCTCACTTACCATACGAAACGCGACAGTAAACTGTCACTTTACGTAGGTTTTCTGTGAGACAGTGGTACTACCCCGGTCGAGCCGGCCCATTCATGCTGTAGACAAATATGTCTACAGATTGGCTCTACCACTTCTAATATTTCAGCTATCGTGCGATAACTGAAACATCCGTAGGCTGAAATCTCTCTTTCAATCCTCCATCTCCATCCAGTTACGCGTTCGACACGGCCCCGCTTTGCGGGCTGCCGCCGCGTATGGCACTATAGGTCAGCGGATTGGGACGGGATGCGGTCATTCTTTGCGTCCTACCCATGGGGGCAGATTTGCTTCTCGCCGGATGATCCTGACGTCGTTGCTGACTCTGTCACCGATGTGGTGCTTCAGGGTATGGAACTTTTTATTCCGTTCTCTGCAGTGCCCATCGGGGGCAAGTCCCAGCCTTGGTTTGGTCGTTCCTGCAAGACGGCTTCACGCCGAAAGCGGGAATGCTACCAAGCCTGGGCTGTCGCATCGGCGTCTAGTGATGTAAATACCAGCGCATTTAAAAAGGAGTATAACTCTGCCTCTAGGTCCTTCAAAAGTGTTATTGCTAAAGCGAAGTCGGAGCACATTGGCAGAATTGGCGAGAGACTGGCGCGTCTCCCGTCAGGAACACGTGCGTTTTGGTCACTCGCCAAGGCTGCCTTAGGGAATTTCTGTAAGCCGTCTTTTCCACCCTTGCACACGGAGGATGACTCGTTGGCCCATACCGCGAAGGTGAAAGCCGATCTTCTGGGCTCTCTCTTCGCGTCCAATTCGACTCTGGATGACCAAGGAAATTCACCACCGACAATCCCGCGGTGCGACAGTACGATGCTTGAAGTTAAGTTCAGGCAAAGTGCAGTTCGCAAAGCACTTCTTTCCTTGGACATTCATAAGTCGAATGGGCCCGATGGCATCCCTCCGATCGTGTTGCAGGCATGTGCTCCGGAGTTGGCACCGGTTCTAACGCGTCTTTTCCGGCACTCCTATGCATTAGGCGTAGTCCCGAAATCCTGGAAGGCTGCTTTAGTTTACCCGATCCCTAAAAAAGGGAACCGCTCGGATCCGTCCAATTACAGGCCTATAGCCATCACCTCCTTGTTCTCCAAGATAATGGAGTCCATTATCAACTGCCAGCTCCTGCGGTACCTAGAGGAGCATCGGCTGATTAGCGACCGCCAGTACGGCTTTCGTCGGGGTCGCTCAGCCGGTGATCTTCTAGTTTACCTGACACATAGATGGGCAGCAGCAGTTGAGACCAAGGGGGAGGCGCTTGCAGCCAGTCTGGACATAGCGAAGGCCTTTGATCGGGTATGGCACAAAGCGCTTCTTTCGAAGCTACCTTCTTATGGGCTTCCCGAGAAATTATGCAATTGGATCACCAGCTTTTTGGCAGATCGGAGCATCAAGGTCGTCGTCGACGGTGCATGCTCTGATCCTAAATTTGTCAATGCTGGTGTTCCACAAGGCTGTGTACTGTCTCCTACTCTGTTTCTTCTGCATATCAATGACATGTTGCAAATCAGCAACATTCATTGCTATGCGGATGATAGCACTGTAGATGTAATGTACACTGGCCGTGCTAATATTTCTCGGGAATACGTCGACGAGAGCCGCAACAAACTTGTGTCTGAAGTCGAGTTTTTGCTAGCCAAAATCTCGGACTGGGGTCGACTAAACTTAGTCCAATTCAACCCCAAAAAGACACAAGTCTGCGCGTTAACCGCTAAAAAGTCACCATTTGTCGTAACACCTCATTTTGAGAACACTCCCTTGTCTGCCACAGCCAGTATCGGAATACTTGGCGTCGACATTTCGAGCAACGTCCAGTTCCGCGGTCAATTGGAAGGTAAGGCCAAATTGGCCTCAAAGAAGCTTGGTGTGCTCAGCAAGGCGAGACGGTACTTCACGTCGGGTCAACGCCTAAATCTCTATAAGGCGCAAATTCGGCCCCACATGGAGTACTGTTCTCATCTCTGGGCGGGAGCACCCCAATACCAGCTACTTCCATTTGACCGCATTCAACGTAGGGCGGCTCGGGTTATCGACGATCAAACTCTTTCCGATCGGCTTGATCCATTGGCTCTGCGTAGAGATGTTGGATCACTCTGCATCTTCTACCGCATTTATCACGGGGAGTGTTCCGAGGAGTTGTTTGGATTGATCCCCGCGGCTAGATTTCACCATCGGACATCGCGCACAAACCAGAAATTCCATCCACACCACCTCGATGTCCAACGTTCCACAACAGCGCGATTTTTAAGGCATTTTCTGCCTCGCACAACCACTCTGTGGAACCAGTTATCGCCGGGGGTCTTTCCGAACCGTTACGACTTGGGAACCTTCAAGAAGAGAGCATATTCTTTCCTGAAAGGCCGGCAACGCATTTGCAAGCCCTCTGGTGTTGCAGATGTTCATGGGCGGCGGTGATCACTTTCCATCAGGTGAGCCTCCTGCCCGTTTGCCTCCTTTTAACATAAAAAAAAAAAAAAAAAAAAAAAAAAAACTCACCCTTCAAGGCAACGCAGGATTCTTTTGAGGAAGATGAAAGAAAGAAAAGAGAAGAAGAAAGGGTTATGCTGTATATTATGAACTTGGTTTTGCGATTTCATTGATGCTTAAAGAAAGATAAAAATATGAATTGTAATTGTATACATCTCAAGTAAATAATTATTTGTCATCAGTGAATCATGTGAGGTAGCTATTATACCTTACTGAGAACTGAAGGGCGACGACCTTTTATTTACATTACTTTTCCATTACTATTATGTGACGAGGAAAGGAGACCTTTTATTTGCTGATGAAATAAGCAGCTAGCTTCTTCAAAAATACGCGACATCCTGGCCTAGAAAAGTCAAAATACTATTAACTCTCATAAATTGGTATATTTAGAGGTATTTTTATAATAACCTAGTCTTCCAGAGTAATAATTTTAAATTCGTTTGTAATTTTTTTTCATCGCCGACAAATTTTCAGCTCGTATTTATTTTCCGCGTTATGAAAATTTATCATTGGTATATATATACCAAGTCAACCGAGTTAATCTGTATATATAAAAGAAGAAACTGACTGACTGACTGACTGACTGACTGACTGACTGATCGATCAACGCACAGCCTAAACGGCTGGGGTTAGAGACTTGAAATTTTGACAGTAGGTACCTTTTATCACGTAGGCATCCACTAAGGCAGGGTTTTTGGAAATACCACCCCTAAGGGGGTAAAATAGGGGATGAAAGTTTGTATGAAAATCCGTCATTTTTGAAGTTAAATTCATGAAAATTAGTATTTGGCATTTTAGTTAAAAATAAAAAATATATGTTTCAGGAATTTTGGAAATTCCGCCCCTAAGGGGGTAAAATAGGGAATGAAAGTTTGTATGAAAATCCGTCATTTTCAAGTTAAACGCATGAATATTGGTATTTTGTATTGTATACTTTTTCTCCCAAACATGACCTCCACGCGGGCGGAGCCGCGAGCAACAGCTAGTAATTTCATATGAAATTGCTAACTCGTCCGTTCCGATAATGGTTAGTTTATTTTACTAATTATGAAATTGGGTGAAGTTTCCGGGTTGACCGATTAAAACATGTTTATTTTTTTATGCTAGCACAGAAAAGTGACCACACTGCTCCTGATGGTAAGCGCATTGCCGTCCAGTTAGAGTATCGAATAGCGAGAGAAAATCTATCCCCCACTACTCAACACAATCATGCCGGCCTGCTTCTTGGGCAACACCATGGGCAAGAAGGTGAAGAAGCGGTCGAGGATCTAGTGTCAGAGTACTCAGAAGGCCGCAACAAAAATCGGATGTCCACTAGCTGATCCCGAAACACACTTGCGTGTGCCACTACGGCGGGTTTTACACCCTGCGGATATGAATATCTTACCGGAAACCTAGTCCGGAATTTCTTAAATTTTTACTACTGCACAATAGGTCGGTCCCAATATGACCGCATCGATATTACTTAGATATAATAAAACGACAACAAACCACCTTTGTTCCAGTACATTCGATCGTGTAGAAATGTGTAACGTAATTTTTATCGGCACGAACTGCAGTCTGCGGTCGACATTATAAAAATAACTCATCGCAGACGGGACAATGTACTTCAATATCAACTTTATAAATAATAGAGTTTATTATGACTGTGCAATTTCATTAATTAGCAATACTAGCCGTAGAAAACAATTGTTCTTTGTCCCCATAACCACAAATCATCATATTTATATGGGAATCTGCAGCTTCGGTCAAGCGTAATAGCTATTGTCTTTTTTCGCCAGACAAATATACAAATAATTCACGAAATAATTTTCTCCGTCTTACTGAACAAAAACAGTAATGGTTCAGATGATAGAACTTATATGTGACTAAAATGAGGCCATCTGTTGGCAAAAACACTGACAAGACACTGAAGCGAACTTCATTTTACTGTACTATTATATAATATTAATAAATAAATACACCCAATAGTTACACACATCGTTCCAACCCCACACCAGGTGTAACCTGTATCGGGGTGTCAAAAACTACTATGGACTACGGTCCCAAAACACCACCGAATCAAACATCTAACTGTCACACAAACTTTTGTCTCGGTGCGGGAATCAAACCCACGACCTCTGGCTTCACAGCCGACCATTCGCCCGCTGCGCCACAGAGGCTGTCTATATGGTTGTGATTAGGTTAGGTCAGAATATTTCAAAGAGCTTTATCGACTGTCTCTTTGTAATATCATTCGCCCCCATTCCGTTGACAATAAACCATTTACAAGAAAAAAACTGACTGAAACAGACTGCCTCGGTGGCGCACTTGTAATTGCGCATGCGTTACCACTGCTGTGCTGAGGTCGCGGGTTCAATCCCCGGGTCGGGTAAAGTGATATTGAGGTTTTCTAGTTGGAAATACTCAGTATCAACCCGGGAGTCTGGATCCTGAGCCCGGTATGGCTATAGGCTCGTCCCCTATCACATTATGGGACCGAAATTAGGCGAAAAGTGGGTGTACTGGGTACACCTCTACCTACCCCTTCGAAATTACAGGCGTGAGTGTATATGTATGTATGTAAGAAAAAAAGAGATTTTTATATTATAATCAGCTCGACAAAGTATTGCAATCACGCGAAAACCCAATAAACATAACATTGTGGATTACTCGTGACTCATTTCACCACGGGTTGTGTTTGATTTCAATTGTTATCCTCTGAATAGGAGACAAATTAGCTGGCATATAGTATCAACAACAAACAGTACGATTTTGATGATATTCTACAAGTATTTACTATTATTTGATTAAACCTATATATTTGACAGCCTCCGTGGCGCTGCAGGTGGGTAGCCGACTGTGAAACGAGAGGCTGTAGGTTCGATTCTCGCAGACAAATGTTTGTGTGACAGACAGATATTTGTTTCTGGTGTGGGTGTTGTGTGTAGTTCCTCGTAGTTGTTGATACCCACGATACAGGTTTTACCTGGTGTAGGGTCAGGACTATGTGTGACTGTTGTTGCCACTATGTTAAAAATCATGTCAATCCCTTGCTTTGTGAAAAACTAAACTATCCCACGGGAACTGTACCTTTCCGGGATAAAAAGTAGTATATGTGCTATTCCAGACTATAATCTGTCTGTCTGGCAAATTTCAACCAGATCCGTCCAGCCGTTTTATCGTGATTGAGTAACAAACATCCATCCATCCAAACATTCGCATTTATAATATTAGTAGGATAGTTACAATGTGATGTACAGACTACCATACATACACTGCACCGGTTAGTTATGCAGTAACAAATTTCTAACCACACCTTGACACGAATGTCGCAGACCGTCACGTCAATGCGTCTATTGTGTTATTAATTAAATGGACCCTGTTAAGCAAAAAAGATCCAACCAACACTTTTTTATGGAATTCGAGTTAAATACATAGCCACAATCTCCTAATCAAGTTCAATCCAGGCACTTTGATGACATTAACCTAAAAAAAACTTTACATGTTTTATTACCCAATTCATTTTCAATTAGTTACTGCATAGTACTGTCAAACTTTAAACTGCATTGCACTCAAAAGTATGAAAACGTCAGTTGGGTCTTTTTTGCTTAACAGGGTCCAAATGTGATCACAAAGCGATCGCCCGTGTATTACACGCGGGCTTCAATTATTGAACAATTTTGTATTAAAGCCGCCATCTTGTCGGCGCCATTTTGTTAACAGCCCGCCATTTGCTGAATTGGGCTGTTGCACGAACGCTATTAATATGAAAGCTATTGTTTCCTTAAATGTTTAATGCGTTTCGCTCGACATCAGTTGCAACGGATATATTTTTAATTGTCGCTTTTATGTAATCAATAAATTCGAAGGACTTTTCGTATACGTACACTGACATTTTTAAGAGCATTGCTTACGACGTCGTAAATGAAGCATTAATATGTACTAAGTAAAAATATAACTTCAGGAATGAACTTAAGCATTGAACTCGCATAAGTCCAAAAACCATTTGAGAGTAACTTCTGTTTAATCTCCAAATTAGATTATGATAGATAGAAAATAAATTCACCCTTGTATTCATTCGTATTACAAAGCAAATCATAATATTTATTGAATCCAAAGAATTCTAGACATTTTTAGATTCCCTCAATCTTTTTTTACTCTACCTCCAATTCGGAATTTTTTGTCATAGAGAAGAACGGACAAGACACACTAGCGTCGCGCTTTTCAAAAAGATAATTTTTAAAGACATTAACACATTTTATATAGTGGTAGAGCCACGCTGTAGACATATTTGTTTGCAGCATGAATGGGCCGGCTCGACCGGCGTAGTACCACTGTCTCACAGAAAACCAACGTAAAGTGACAGTTTACTGTCGCGTTTCGTATGGTAAGTGAGATATCCGGAGGCTCAGATTCCCCCTTCCCTTCCCTAATCCCTATTCCTGTCCTTTAAGGCCGACAGCGCATACATGATACTTTCGGTATTGTGGATATTCCTGGGCAGTGGAGATCACTTAACATCAGGTGACCCACATGCTCGTTTGTCGGACAATGCAAAAAAAAAAAATTGAAACAAAATACAAATGTTTTTTTTTTTTTTTTTTTTTTATCGTGACTCGGCAAAGTGACCACACTGCACCTGATGGTAAATGCAGTGCCGTCCAGTTATAGTATCAAGTAGCGAGGGATAGATTATCACTCGCTACTCAATACAATCATGCCGGCCTGCTGTGTAGCTTTTTCACACTACGCCTAAAGGACCCAGGATCATAGGAAGGAGGGAACACGGTAGCTGGCAAACTGTTCCACAGCTTGATGGTGCGGCAAAAGTACGAGTTTGCGAACCTCTTAGTTCGGGCCGGGGTAGTAGACACCACAAAGCTGTGGCTCCGCAATCCAGTACGCGTGGTTCTGGTATGGAAGGGAGAGGATGGGATAAGATCAAACAATTCTTCAGAGCATTCACCATGATACAGACAGTAGAACACGCTAAGCGAGGAAATATCCCTACGCAGCTGTAGCGGCTCCAGGCTGTTACTCACGTCTGCATCATTCACAATGCGGATGGCCCGCCGCTGCAACCCATCCAAGGCATCGAGGAGGTACTTTGCGGAACCGTCCCAGAGGTGCGAGCAGTATTCCATTCCCGGTCGCACCTGTGCTTTATATAAGCGGTAGAGCTGACCGGGCGTGAAAAACCGCCGCACCCTGTTCAGGATTCCGACCCTGCGGGAAGTGGCGGATATTACGCCCTCGATGTGACTCCTTGGATTAAGATCGCAGCGGATATCCATACCTAGGACACTAAGGTCATTCCGCATTGCGAGTGGAACACCCTGAAGAACGGGGATTGGAGAAAACGGAGACTTCTTGCACGAGAACGCGCACACCTGGGTTTTCTTGGCATTAAACTCAACCCGATTCCTGGTACCCCATGATGATATGAGATCCAAGGCCTGGTTGAGCTCCATGACAAGATCCTCGCGTCTCCTCTCAGTATCCACCCGGCAACCAGGAGGCTTGCTGCAATAACGCCCATGAACCGTGCTGTCGTCTGCATAGCAATGAATGTTGCCAAGCGACAACATATCATTGATATGCAGAAGAAACAAGGTGGGCGAAATCACAGAACCTTGTGGTACTCCGGCATTTACTGACATGAACTGCGAAGCGTGTCCATCAACGAGGACACGCATTCTACGCTCATGCAGAAAGCCGGAAATCCACTTGCACAGGTTGTCGGGCAGACCGTATGCCGGGAGCTTGGAGAGAAGGCCACGGTGCCAGACCCTATCAAACGCCTTGGCTATGTCGAGACTCACAGCCAGAGCCTCGCCATGCCTGTCAATCGCCTCGCCCCAGTGATGCAATACAAACGCTAGAAGATCACCCGTTGATCGGTTATGGCGGAAACCATATTGTCTGTCACTGATCAACGAGTGATCCTCCAGGTAACGAACTAATTGGCTGTTAATTAGTCGCTCCATGACTTTACAGATCACTGAGGTGATGGCGATTGGGCGGTAATTGTTAGGGTCTGACCGATCACCCTTTTTGGGGATCGGCTGCACATTGGCCTCCCTCCACGATTCAGGCACAACACCTGAGAGGTAGGACGATCGGTATAGGCGCGTCAGTGCAGGAGACAACTCCGCTGCACACTTTTTGAGAAAAAATGTTTTGTTTTATAGTACGATAAAAAGGAAAATAACGCTATTCAGGCAATAATTTACGTCTGATATGGAAGTAATTATGATTCTAGTAACACCGCATTAGCCTCGGCCGATGGTCCATAATTGGGAATAGAGTTTAAAATTCTTCTGCCCATAATCACGCATTGCGTGTCAGATTTTAACTGACGTTTTCTTTTCATCCAACAATTAGGTGTCACACACACAGCCCCGATCCCACACTAAGACACGAGTCTTGTGTCCTGGGTATCAGGGACTATGAGACACTGTCGGTCTCACAACACCCAAATCCAACAATTATCTGACTGTCACACAATTTTTTCCCGTGTGGGAATCGAACCCACGGCATCTCGTGAAACGTGAAGCTGGCTACTCGCCTAATGCGCCACGGAGGCTGTCAAATAATCATATCCATAAAAGGGAACAAAGATTACCCCTAAATGTATAGCAACCAAATCATTATAATATTAACAACACCAAAATCGTTCTATGGTAGTTACGGAGAGATAAAAATAAGGACCAATTAGTGAACAGTTTAGAGGTTAATTTACGTTTAGCTGTGGCAACACTAACAATTCGTTGGGCCATCTCGATCGAATCAAATTAGAATAATTGGGCACCCGGAACCAAATCACGATTACGCGTGACAATTTGGGAATTTCTTAGTCCAGAGGTTGAATATTATGTATAAAACTTGTATCAGGTAAATAATAATAAAGTGTTGACTATTACCTCGTCATTACCATTTCAATGATAAAATCAGGATAGAACGTGGAATCACTTTTACTTGTAAATATTTTGAAAAGTTAACTCATTTATTCGCGATAATGAGCAGCCAGGCGGTGTCACAAAAGGCGCGAATGGCTGTTCATAATGGTGTGCTGGTACCGTCACTTATGTATGGAAGTGAACGTTCGGTGTGACAGAAGAAGAATGAAAGTCGAGTAAATGCGGTGGAGATGCGTTCCCTACGGAGTATGTGTGGAGTCACCCTTGCTGATCGCATGAGGAATAGTGTGATAAGAGATCGTTGTGAGTTGAAGAATGATGTGGTGACTAAGATAGAAAGAGGTATGCTGAGATGGCGTGACCATATGGAGTGGATGGATGAATGGCGATTCACGAAAGGTATTTATCGTGCGAATGTGAATGGGCGTCCGAGGAGAACTTATACCAATCAAATACACGATCTGCTCCTATAAGGGCAAATCAGGAGTACCTCCAATCGTCAAAAATGTATGAGAAGATGCATGAATGTGGAAGAGGCGAAAGAAGTGTGTCAGGATCTCAATAGTCTCTGCCTACCCCCATGGGATACGGTCGTGAGTGTATATGTATGTATGTATAACTCAATAATAGTTCTTGGTTGTATTAAACGTTAGAGCATTCATGAAAAAGAATAAACGCAAGCCTATTTCGCTTAAAAAAATAAATAAAAATAAAAGATGTTTAATTTTAATCATTAGAAAAATTTAACCATTATGATACAGAGAATTATATTAAGAACAAATATAACAGCTAATTAAATGGCGCTAAAACAAACTCATTTCAAAGTAAATCCGATGCCATAACTTAAATACTTAAGCACCTAATTGCGTACGTAAAGGTCATCGCAATCGGAGCGTTGTGAGGACGTGTTGCGGCCGATTTCAAGGCGCAGACAGGGCCTTATGCAACCGTCTCACATCCTTTTGAACTGAATACCAACTATTTTAACCGACTTCAAAAAAAGGAGGAGGTTCTCAATTCATCGGGATCTTTTTTTTATGTATGTTCCCCGATTACTCGAAGGAGCCTGGACCGATTCGAGATTTTTTCTTTGTTTAAAAGGGTATACTTCCCTTTCGATGGTCCCATTGGCACCAAGTCAGCTGATGATGGAATCTCAGAAAAATCGAGGGCAACCCTCAAATTTTATAGAGAGGGGGTAGTCAGCGGCTGTGCTGAGCTCTGGCATTGCAGAAGTCTATGGGCGGCGAAGTCTATTTTATTGTATGAGCAGCACCTTGTAGGTACTTGGATATTTTTATTTTATTCTGGCACGGAAGATTGACCACATTACAACTGGTGATGAGCGCAGCGCCATCCAGTTAGAGTATTAAGGAGCGAGAGACGATCATCTATCTCTCGCTACTCCACACAATCATGCCTGAAGATATGATTGTGGCAGTTAAAAGTAAAGGTCGTAATAAATCAGGAGAATGTACGATTTCATTGAGGATCTGTCAATTTTATTGCGACATGACAGAAGTTATAACAGTTATTTTCAAAACATAGTGGTGAACGCCCACATCTGCCAATACGTAGTACAGCAAACTACGTAGGACTTTAAATTACTAAGTACCTGTTGCATCGCTCTGCATCGTATATCACTCCGAGATGAAGCTATCTGAAGTCTCAAACTGCCCAGTAATTTCACCCAGTTTGATATCTTTCAAACCGGAACACAAGTGTTATATTTTAGAATAGAAAAAACGTCGGGTCGCACACATGACAATGAACAATTAAACCAAGTCATTAAAAGCTTCGATTAAGGAAGAGCATCACGTTTTGATTTTAGCGCTAACAGTCCTTAATAAAAACGCGACTTAGGCGAAAACTTCAGACGCTAGGATGCAGTATTTTTATTTGTTAGTTGGAAGTGGTAGAGCCACGCTGTAGACATATTTGCCTACAGCATGAATGGGCCGGCTCGACCGGGGTAGTACCACTGTCTCACAGAAAACCAACGTATAGTGACAGTTTACTGTCGCATTTCGTATGGTAAGTGCGATAACCGGAGGCCCAGGTTCTCCCTTCCCTTCCCTAATCCCTATTCCTGTCCTTTAAGGCCGACAACGCATACGTGATACTTTCGATATTGTGGATGTTCATGGGCGGTGGAGATCACTTAACATAAGATGACCCACTGGCTCGTTTGTCGGCGTATACTATAATTTTTTTTTGAAAATATGGTTGGCCTCGTTTTACGTATGTTTCAACACTTCTTTTAGTACATGACACACGTGAAATAACAAGTAGTTCTTAATTTTTAAATTTCAGTATGACATGCAGACTTATAGAAATTCTATTGCGACAAGTTTAGTAAAAAAGCCAGTAGCATGTGTTTTCATATAGCCATTGAATCAGCAACTATTCAGGATTTTTTTGGAACCAGACGCAAATTTTAGGATTTGCATGATGACCTTCAGACCCTTAATTAATTTAGCCGTTAGTTATCAACACTTCAAGGATATTCTAGCCAAACCTGTAAAGACCCTTAGACAACCTGCATAAGGACCGTTTCATGTCGCAGGTGCTAGACCGGTTAGCCATAGCAGTTGCACTCGCGACTCGTCAGGAATTCACACTCAATCGCTTTTGTTATGTGCTTGATAATTTATGTGTTAATCTAATTCAAATAGAATCTAACAGTTTTGTAAACTGTTGTATGAGTGCTATTTTTTGTGAAACTTTATAACTGTGACGAATTTATTACGTTTATTTATTAACTAGATGTTGCCCGCGACTCCGCCAGCGTGGTGGTTATTTTTGGAAGATAAGGTATACAATCCATGGAGGCATCTTAAGCTATTACACTTTTCTATATTTTGCTATCCCCTAGGGAGCGTGCATTTTTCCGGGATAAAAAGTAGCCTATCTGATCCGTAAACTGCCACTATGCAAAATATCATGACGATCCCTTGCTCTGTGACAAACTAAACTATCCCACAGAAACTGTACATTTTCCGATATAAAAAGTATCTCTCTGGCAAATTTCAATCAGATCCGTCCAGCCGTTGTAGCGTGATTGAATAACAAACATCTATCCATTCATCCAAACATTCGCATTTATAACATATTTTTTACAGCATGTATTTTATTTCAAATGTTGCTATTCGTTAATATATTCGTATTAAGGTCCTGTTTAATAATGTCCAATTAAATTATGTCTACCAGATAACGCATTGGACGTCGAATTTAATGTCAATTTAACATAAGTTTCTCTTTGTATATTGACAGGGTCAGTTTTGTATGTTGTTGTCTTGTTTTTATCTGATAAATAAGTGTCCCTTTGGACATTGTGAAACAAACCATACTGAGTCTTATGTATTTAATAAAATAAACGTGCTTGTATTCATCTTCAATCTGTGCCCGCATTTCATCAAATTGAATTGAATCTTCAATATTTGTTGGCACTTACGTGAATGTATAGAATAGGTGTTTTGTGTATAGCTATATTATTGTTTACCACAGTATGGATAAACTTAATTACACATACGCAGGTGGCGATAAAAACTACTAATAAATAAATAACACCCAACAGACGTGTCAACGACAGCCTTCTCTCACTAGTATAATAACACAACTGTAAATAGATTTTTTAGCGAAAAGAGCAAGTGAGGTATCAAAACCAAAACATCGATTTTTATAGAACACAAATGTTAAAAGCACTTTCCACAATCTTTTTCACAGACAATTCCATTTTATTGCAAGCGCATTTACGGCTCCAGACTGATGCTATCCAAAACATTCGATACTAGGGCTGTAAAAACCCTACAATGTAAAGATTACGAGAGAACAAATATTTTCAAGACACTTCAAGGGTTTGTTTTGGCGATTTTGTAATTCAACAAATTTTACAAATAAAATTTCATAAAACTAGTTTTTAATGATCTATTTAAGTAGCTTCCAACAGAATGAGCAGGAATCGAGCCTAGGTAATCTCACAAACATTACGCAACGCAACACTAAAATGTCAACTCCTTGGCTTTTGTGAAGACAAAACTGTCGACAGTACTGTATCACTTACATCAAGACTTAGCTCCATCACTGACAAAAGAGCGATAAACACAGCGAGACAGGTTGATTGAAAAGAATCTCAAGAGTGCAAGAAGCCGAATTCATATTCGGTGTAAGTATTACTGTAGTATGTCTGTTACCATGTAAGCATGACACGAGTTCCTTTTATAAAGACTGCAGTGAAATAACTGTGAACAACTCTCCATCCGTTACTAAATGACTGACGCTTATGTATTCGCTCACGCAATCAGCATCTCGAGAAATGTCGCTTCCCCTTTCCGGCACGGTTGTGTCTGAGTTTTTTGTTTTCTTGCAACGAACTGTGCTTTGTGAATGTCGCCCTTGAGCATGTTTTTATTCTGACGAACTGTTTATATAGGATGCCTCATTACCAGTACTATATATGATATACAGTTCACGGCTCTTATGTCGGCGATTATCGCGAGAATATACTGCGTTTTATCTGTCTGTCTGCCTGTCTGTAGAAGATATTGAAATGATTGTACAAAAAAGTTCAATGTAAAAAAATATTACTTTTAGAATAATTACTGAAGTCTAGTAACTACCATATAACCTTAATTTTCTCTTCTAGATTTTATAGGTCACCGACCCAGGCTGTAGATTAAGCTATATAGCCCATGAATAAGCCCAGCTGAACTGGGTTAGCACTACTGTACCACAGAAACCCAGAGTAAAGTAATAGTTTGCTGTCACGTTTAACGCACACATTCTTCTTTCATTTTATCCCATGAATCCCCATTATTTTCCTCCAAGGTTAGGCAACGCATCCATCGTTTTTATGATATTGTGGTTGTGAATGAATGGTGGCAATCACTTACCATCACATGATCTACTTCTACAATTTACGTCTTCTATGTACCTACTTAATAGTTTGCAACCCTCTGCTATAAAAATAACGTTATTACATTATGTATGGTTTAATAGTGATAAAAATTCAATTAATTTAATCCAAAGCCAAAACTATGTGTTTGGCGAACTATATAACTATTCTAACTATCTGACCTGAAACAAACGAGCAATGACAGTTAGACGTGCATTAATGTGAGTCGGTGGACAAGCGATGTTCCAAACTACAACTAGTAGTTAAATGTCATTTGATGTCCAACGATAAAAGGTTTAATGGTGGCTTTCCGATTTCACCGTGTAATTTATGAACATTTGGCGCCAACGATCAAATTGTTTCGTATTTTTGAAACATTATAAAATTATAGAACCGTTTTGTGCACAGCATGAATGAGCTCGATGTGAAGATGATGAAATCGGTGTGAAGATTTGTTGTTGTTGGGTTTTCTGTGTTCGCTAATATTCTTAGAAGCCTAATCCACCTCAATCCCCAACTTTCCTTCAAAATACACCCATATTCTCTTGCTATTATGTCGCCACCGGGTATTGGTGAGCATTTACCATCAATTAGCCAATTACTCACTTGGCTTCTTTAAAAAAATATCTAGTATTTTTATGATAATAAACCCCTACAATATTGTTCTAGCGCGTGGTAACTGGATTAAAAGCATTTAAATCGATCCATCAATTTATTGACATCTATTCAGTCAGGTTCGATTTGATTGAATGGATAAAGTTCCAGTGTGGAATTGTCTATCAGCGGCACCCGGTTCATTAGAGCAGTTTTATACACTTCTGTCTGTACTAATTGTACATAAAAAGTTTCCCCTAGATTCATTTGTTATTTAGATCATTATTATCTAATACAAATCTGACGTTTTATGAAAAATTTAACCAAAGTCCAAATGTTGACTCCAAAGTCCAAACATATATTCTTTGATTCAATAATGCTTCATTAAGATTTTTGATGACTCAACGGCTAATAACAGCATTTCAAAGCACATCGGCGATATAAACTGTGAGACACAGTTGCTCCAAAAAACCCATCTCATGACTTTAAAGCAACGTGCTTGGATTTTACCGATATGCTTATAAACATACTATATTTATTGCTTTAGACTAGTAATGTAGTCACGTAGTCTAGAGAGTCCGGACACGTGTATTCTAGCACCGATATTAGAACGTTCTACATTGCAGCTGTATCCAAGTTAACTCCAGCACATAAGGAAGCTCTCGAAACGAACTTAATGTTACAAATTCTGGTACTGCAGATGACTATCAGAATGAATACATCACTACTTACCCACCATAAAAACATCAGTAAACAAAATCAACGAGCGTGTTAAAGGCCAATAAATAAGTAGCAGAACATAAAGCTAATTTATTGCGAAACGGGAAGCGGGCGATGCGAATGTGGGTCGACAGTGTGAATGAAAATTTTCGATGTAAAACTGTCATAATAGAGGAACCGGAGCGCGTGGATTCCAATCAATTTCGGTGCTTTACTCGGTTTTCGGAATAAAATTGGATGCGTCTACCCAATGTCGGATCAATAGTGTCATTCGACGTTGGCAGTCAAATAAAAAATGTAAAGAACTTTTTAAAACTTGTTTCACTTCTGTATATTTTATTTACGTTATAACGGTTTGTTATTTGCTTGTAATTAATCGATCTTAATATATTAACGGCGACAGTGAATTAGTCAGCTAGGTTTTAGGAATTTAGAAGTCTGATTTATTTCGTTTATTGTATTTTAATTTAGCTGACTGGTGAACATTTATTGTAACATAGTGAACTTCCCTGTCTAAAACAGTTACAAAAGTTGATGGGGTAAGTGATACATACAAAACAATATCATACAATCATTTATACAGGTGTCAATAGTTAAGTTGATAATTAAGTTACAATAATACCATTTTTTTGTTTCTTCGTTGTTACTACTCTATGGGTTATTTTTTTAATTTTATGTGTGTTGGCCAAATGAAAATTATTTTCTTTCTTTCTTTCTTTCTTTACTAGCCCTGAATTAAACACTAAGAGGGTCTAGACCTCAGTTCTAAGTCGGTTACATTAATTCAAGAATAAATTCTAGTTTTTTTTTTTATTTGATTAATCTGACTACCCTGTTGGTACTGTTTTTGAATATACAAATCAAACAAATTGGAACTACATACATTCCTATATTCTTTTATACATTGTCCACTCATCTATACATGTATTCCTAGTCTCTCACAAATCACTCAAACCAAAAACAAACTCCATTAATTCACCATCTCATTTCCCAAGCGCATCTCGAGCGGTCATCAAACGGATCCAAATAAAACTGGTCACATACATCGTTATAAAAATGTTTATGTCGAGTTATTTTTATCATTTCGAGCTTCTTTCGCCGCTGACTCATGCACTACGAGTATCTACCAGTCGAATTATTGCATCATTCGGAACTGTACTGTTAGTGTCTTCGTGCAGGGCATAATCAATCTCTAGAACAAATAATATTAAGGAACCCTGTATTTAACTTGTCCCACTGCTGGGCACGGGCCTCCTCTACTAATGAGAGGAGTTAAGCCTTAATCCACCACGCTGGCCTAATGCGGGTTGGTAGACATTGCATATTTAGAAATTATTAGGATAATTCTCAGGTATGCAGTTTTCCTCACGATGTTTTTCATCACCGTTATATAATATATTAAGATATACAAATCGCGAAAGCCTAAAAACATTTGTCAGCCTCCCTGGCGCAGCATGCGAGCAGCCGGTTGTGAAACGAGAGGCGGTGGGTTCGATTCCCACACCGAGGCAAATGTTTGAGTGACAGATATTTGTTTCGGGTCTGAGTGTTCTGTGACCATAGACCCTCATTGTTCTTGGTATCCACGACACAGCTTTGACCTAGGTGGGGTCAGGATTAATGTTTTCCCGAATTTATTATGGCCCCATAATGTGATAGAGGCCTATTGCCATACCGAGCACAATTCCAGACTCCGGGCTGACTGAGTATTTCTTAATAGAAAAACCCAATGTCACTTTATACGACCCGGGGATCGAACCCGAGACCTCAGCACAGCAGTCGTAACGCATGCGTAATAACAACTGCGCCACCGAGGCAGTCTCACACAAAAGTAAATATAAAAACCTTAACATTCGCAATTAAAAGACACAATAATAAGTAAATCAAAGCGTGTTTTAGATAACGAAAGGTCATCGTACCGCCCTACCACCGGACGGTCGTATCGCAGTGGTGATAACCTACCGACCGTATGTACAGGCTTTATCTATGGTAATATAGTTGTGGTCGTGCTGAAAGCGGGGAAGGATCGCCCGAGGCGAGTGCGGCAGGTTACATAAAAGGATCGGAATAAATAATTAATATTTAAATTAAGAACGTGGGAACGGAATACGATACTATTGTAATACTCGTGAAACATGCGTAGGTATTAAAATTATATATTTAAAATAAAATCTTGCTATATATTAATTAAAACACTACACGATATAGACCTGACATAGACACATCAAAACAAATATGTCAAAGCGTTTATACTATGAGTTACCAACCCCGAAATACAAAAACTAGAATTTGAAGTTGGACAAACCAGGACAATTCAGTTTTAAAACAGGACGTGTCTTTGTTTTTAAACACTTGTGAATAGTGAAGCCACGAGGGATTACAAAAGTGGCGCGCGAATTTTAAAACATAGGACCTTATCGGGGCGCTTTAAAACACAGGACGCCGCTAAAAAACTACCCAGGACACTCTACAAACCAGGACATGTCCTGGAAAAACAGGACGGTTTGCACAGAAACTTATAAAATCATTTACAGTTCAATGCACTTTTAAAAACATAACTAGTTCATAATTATAACAAAACAGTGGAGTATCTATTGTCTATCTGTTAATTTGAAAGCAGATCACTTTAAAATGGCTGAACGAATTTCAATGCAAATGTCACTATTGTGTTAACAAATACCAGGAAATATAATGGCTTAAAAATACAATTTGTTTCAGAATAAATATCACGTACTATGCGAGAGAAACAGCTAATCGTAAATGAAATAAAATATTTTTCAATATTATCAGTTGAATTAATGGAATGCATGATTGAAGAATGAATGAATATATTTATTTAACTATTGCCCTTGGACCAGATGGCAGTAAACAGTAGGTAATATATAAGGCAGCACAGAGAACACATTTAGTAAAGATATACATGCTACCTAATACATAAAAAAAACTCTAAGACTATACACAAAATGGGTTCACATACAAATAATCCAGTGCCTCAGTGGCAGAGTGTGTGTGTAATTACGTATGACGTAATTATATAATTACACATACTGACAACTCGGATTCCATTCCCGGGTCGTGTAAAAGTGATACTGGGTTTTTCTATTACGAAATACTTAGTATCAGCCCGGAGTTTAAAATTCTACCCAATTAAAATGGTATGGCGATAAGCTCGCCCCCTATCACATCTTGAGACGGCAATAAGCCCGGCGAAATGTGGGTGTACTGGTTACACCTCCACCTACCCCTTCAGGGATTACAGGCGTGAGTGTCTATGTATTTATGTACTCCGTTATTGGGCCAAAGTAGTCCTGAATAGGCCTAATTAATTAATTTAATCGAACTACTATTAATTAGTACATACGATAATTACATTAATATAATCTAAATTTTGCGTGACGATGACCGATAAGTCCTAAAAAAACAACAATATTTAGAATATAACTAACACATGTCGCCCACATATCTCTCGACGTTGTAATATATCTGGTTTTCACACATTTTCTTTTCAATGAGTCGGATATATTAACAGGTTAGTGACACCTCGCTATCCGCCCACGACACGACCGCACCTCATAAATAACAAAATGAACTGGCCCGTACCCGTATAGAGCTATTTGGCTGGAAAAGGTCTAAATATAGTGGTTTTTATGCAGAGCAGTAATTAAGGAGTATTTTAGGGGGGTCACAAGTTTATTTGACGATTACATAATTGATAGTTTTATTCGTGAAGTAATAGAAAATAGTACTTAAGACGCCTTTCCAGTTTATAAAACACGAAAAGGTCTACATAAAGGTTCCTTCTCGAAAGGAAGATAATAAGACCAAAACGCTTCAGTTGTATCGGGAAACGAAATCGAGATTGTATCTGGTACATCCGGTAAAGACGATTCCATGATTTTATCATTTACTCTCATCCCGAACACAGATGAAATCTTCACTGGGACCATAGATTTTATCTTAATTGTACGAACTGTAGTTGGGGTGTTCAACTCTTGAACTCCCAATTTGCAATTATCATTAACAGGAATGAGTGTTTCAAACTTTGTCCCCGTTTAAGACCTAGGTGCGGATACTTGCGTAATGTGGATTGTATGGAGGGGATCAGGAATATATGGCTATGTCATCTGTGCATTTCCAACTTTATCTTGCGTCTTTCTCTGATACGTGTGTTTCAGATCAATATACATTTGTATGCTCTATTAACTTGTCACCTACAGTCAACTCCTCAACATCCTCGAAAAAAAAACAACAAAATTCAGCTTCTGTAAGTGTTTCGAATTTCCGGTACCCGTGGGAATTTCGGGATGAAAAGCATGGTGGTTCATAACCACTTGTATATAAATATGCAATGTTATATAAAAAAATTAAGTCATTCCATTGACTACTTAGGTGTTTTGCGGCAACAAGCATAAGGAAGCTGAATTATTATATAACATAGTAGAATATAACATAGTGGGAACTATGGGTCCCCCACTGTCACCTTAATACACGTCTGTAAAAGTAATAATTCAACACTAACGCTTAGATAGGCAGGCATTTTGTGGTCATTAAATGAAACGACACGGGTTAATGAGCGGCAGATAGCATTGACTACCATGATCGCTGATAGTCAGTCGCCGGTGGAATTTCTCTAAATATTGTATTACTTAATACATACTTATTTGTTTAAACTAACATCGCTGTATCTTAAAAAAAATGTATTTACTGGATCACCTGCTGGTTGCGAATCATGACGATGTTGATTTCAATCCCACAGATGAGAAATCAGTCGTTTGCCTTTTTTCGTTTTAAAACCTACAACATTCAAGCATTCCTACAGATAACCTCCGTGGCGCAGTGGGTAAGTAGCTGGCGGTGAAGTGTGAAACGAAAGGCTCCAGGGTCGATTCCTGCACCAAAATAAATGTTTGAGTGAACCACAAATATGATGTGATGTTTCACGCCTGGGGGCTCTTGGATCGTAGTCCCTCGTAGTTGTTGATACCCACAATACAGGTTTGACCTAGTGTGGGGTCAGAACTGTTTGTATGACTGTTGGGTGTATTTATTTGTGTCCAGTAGGTATATCGATGTACTTAAATATTTTCAAGTATTAAATTCACACATTTAAAATGTTATCTCTATTTAATGCTTCGGCGAAAGACACGCTTTAAACCAAAGAACTGAAATCTGACCCCCCTTCCGTTGAAGGTGGTTCATATTCATTCGCTACGTGTTACAACATGTCTAGACTTGTTCGAAATAACTGTAAACAACGTAGTAAATACTAAATGTAGCATACAATAGAGTAAGTATTCTTTTTTTTATCCTGGCATGGCAATGTGACCACACTGCATCTGATGCCAAACGCAGTGCCGCCCAATTAGAGTATCGAATAGCGAAGACAATCTATCCCTCGCTACTCAACGCAATCATGCCGGCCTGCTTCTTCACACTACGCCATGGGCAAGAAGGTGAAGAAGCCGGGTCTACCCGGGTTTTAATTAATATATTTCTTTAATGCCTAACTAAACTAACTTAAGAAGTGGTAGAGCCACGCTGTAGACATATTTGTCTACAGCATGAATAGGCCGGCTCGACCGGGGTAGTACCACTGTCTCACACAAAACCAACGTAAAGTAAAAAGTTTACTGTCGCGTTTCGCATGGTAAGTGAGATATCCGGAGGCCGAGATTCCCCCTCCCCTTCCCTGATCCCTATTCCTGTCCTTAAAGGCCGACAGCGCATACATGACACTTTCGGTATTGTGGATGTTCATGGGCGGTGGAGATTACTTAACATCAGGTGACCCACTGGCTCGTTTGTCGGACTAATCACTGTCCTATAAAAAAAAACTTCCTAACAACTTCACAACAACAACAAACAATAAAGCGATAGAACCATATTGGAAGTTCTGTTCAACTGTTGCCATGCCGTGAAAAAATGTGCTAACATACATCTATTTACACAGTGACATAACGACAATAATACTAACGTGTTTTTCTGTACACGCAACATTCTCCGAAGCTAGTCAGTCATGTCGGGACGAGTTTACAATGGGGCTATCTATCGCTTACTGACTACACCTACTTACACCCGTATTCGTATACAAGAACAGTACTTAGTAAACTCTTTACTCTGCGTTAAATGTTTTTATATGTCATTAGTACATTTTCGGACTGCCTCGGTGGCGCAGTTGTAATTGCGCATGCGTTATGATTGCTGTGCTGAGGTCTCGGGTTCGATCCCCGGGTCGGGTAAAGTGATATTGGGTTTTTCTACCTAGAAATACTCAGTATTAACCCGGAGTCTGGAATGGTGGGTGTACTGGTTACACCTCTGCCTACCTCTTCGGGGATTACAGGCGTGGGTGTATATGTATGTACATTTTCGGCGCTAAACAAAAACAAACCAATCACGTTTATAGAAACCTGCTGCTGTATTTTGGGTGTAGTAAAATTCTAATTTATTTTTAACCGACTTCAAAAAAAGGAGGAGATTCTTACTTCGTCGGAATCTTTTTATTATATATTTTTATATAGTCGTCGTAAACAGTTCCTTAACACTCTAAAACATGAATGGACCAAGACTAACCACTTACGTTACCACTGTTGCACTGAAATCCGACGTGAAGTAACAGCTTGCTCATACTGTGACTTTTAGGTTTCTGGTTAAGTTTGGCAATGTATTCATGATCGCTTTAATTTCCTAGGTGTAGCGATAGAGATCAGGATTCCCACTTGATCGTTTATCGGAATCTGTTTCAAATAATGAGTGGTATCGCGCGAGTACCTATTTTTTTTTTTTTTTTAGTGCCTCGATAGGCAGGCGAGCAGACGGGCCACCTGATGGTAAGTAGTCACCGCCGCCCATAGACTTCTGCAATACCAGGGCACAGCAAAGCCGCTGCCTACCGTTGAAGGACTACTCTCCTTAAGCCTCGTTTAAATCGTCGTCCTCCTCCTCGTCTATTTATTCTTTTAAAGCTATTGCGCTGGAAGCAAGAGACAGAGCTATTATTTATAGTAAATTTATACAAGAGCCAATGATCGCATTTGCATTTAATGTTTTGACGCATTCCTAACGTCACACCAAAGTGCGTAGGAAGATACTTCCATTCAGTGAAATAAATCCTATCGAAAATACACCTGTAAAAACGGACCAAGATCCAGTTTTACATTTAACAATGGAAAAGAAACAAAACCTAAATTAGTTCATTCATTCATTTTCAATTGCTTTTCTGTTAGGATAAATCGATAAACGCGCACGTCGGTCACCTGGTTATAAGTGATCTTCACTGCCCAATACCATACATACAATATTAAATAAATGGCGGGTGCGTTGAAGGAACTGCCTCGAAACGACTGTTGTGCTGAGTTCTAGGGTTGGATTCGGTACCCGGGTCGGGTAAAGTGATATTGGGTTGTCTATTTAGAAATACTCAGTATTAGCTCGGAGTCTGGAATTGTGCCCGGTATGACGATAGGCTCGCCTCCTATCATATTATGGGTCCGTAATAAATTCGGCAAAAGTGGGTGTACTGGTGTCACCTCTACCTACTCCTGCGGGGATTACAGGCGTGAGTTTATATGTATATATGCTTGAATGGATTCATAATTGAGAAAGAAAGGGAGAATAATTCTTACTGAATAAATGAAAAACGCAAGCTTACTTCGTCTATTTTCTGTGAGCGGTCTCCCGGTTGCGCTGGTGTCAAAAGGATTTACAGTATGGCCAATATAAAACTTTTTAAAGTATTAACAATAAATGTGTATGAATAGATCACTGTTAGAACAATGAACTGAATAATCGTTGTTGCAATATAACGCATTGCTTGTACGCCATTTCCGGCACGTATACAAGTGTAATATAAATTATTTCCAACAATATCAACAAGTCTTGACAGGCTTTTAAAACACTACAATAATTTACATGATATTTTCTATTATTTATAAATAGTTAACGATACCAAAATCAATGCACGAATCTAAATAAATTCCCAATCCGAATTTGTTTTTCGAGTTTGAATGTCACTGGCAACAATCCGCACTGTCATCAGGCATCAATAAAATTGGATTACGCCTTTATAAATTTACTACCATGAAATTAAATGAAATTGTTTATAAATCATGTAGGCAATTACATAGCTGTTATGACAAGTCAGTACATTAAAAAGAAGTAAAGAAATTTTACAAAAGGCATATATGATTTACGTAAGTAGTTTCTTAAACTATGTTGACCTAAATAATAAATTTGGGTCATGTGCGATGTTCAAAAACACTGTAAAGGTCATTCTAACCACTAAAAGCAAGTTTAAAACATTCTGTCGCGTCAGTCGCATGTGGACATTCTTTACCGTTGGCCCTTCAACCGGCTTTTGTGTGGTTATTCGAGACTTAAGGCCGCGTGGGAAGGATGGGACGTGTCATATGGCGTACGACCATATTCGATTATTATACGTGAGACTCGCAACGATAGTGCTGGTGGTAGGATATTCATATTCGACCGGATAGCAACCACCGTAAACAGGGTGTAAAACCCGCCATAGTGGTAGTATTTCGCGTTCCGGGATTAGACAGTGTACATCCGGTTTTTGTCGGGGTCTAGAGTAGGGACACGATGTTTGTCCGTCTTGCGGCCTTCTGAGTACTCTAACATTAAGCCCTCGACTTCTTCTTCAACTTCTTGCCCATGGCTTAAAGTGAAAAAGCAGGGCGGCATGTGTTGAGTAGCGATTTTTTTTTATCCTGGCACGGCAAAGTGACCACACTGCACCTGATGGTAAGTGCAATGCCGTCCAGTTATAGTATCAAGTAGCGAGAGACAATCAATCCATCGCTACTCAACACAATCATGCCGGCCTGCTGTGTAGCTTCTTCACACTACGCCTAAAGAACCCAGGATCATAGGAAGGAGGGAACACGGTAGCTGGCAAACTGTTCCACAGCTTGATGGTGCGGCAAAAATACGAGTTTGCGAACCTCTTGGTTCGGGTCGGGTTAGTTCGCGTGGTTCTGGTATGGAAGGGAGAGGATACGCAGGGATCGTACGGTCAATGGCCTTATATGGGTCACCGATTTGGGCGAACCACCTGACGGCTCGCAATATCGCAATATTGCGCAAACCACAAAGAGCGATGGCTGTCAGGGCAGTCAGATGATACCGTACGGTCTACGAGGCGGCTTCCCTCTTAGCTGGCTTCCCCCCCTGAGATTTAGAAGCCAAAAGCCTCGCATCATTATTTATATGGCGCGAGGAAGCGCTAGAACGGGGCCTGCGACCCGTGCCCCGAGAAATAGACCTCTGCAGATCCCGGCTCTACCAAGTGCTGGAGACAGAGTGGAAGCGACGTTTAGAGCACCCTAGCTCTGGCGCGGCGACAATAGAGGCTATCCGGCCTATGCTGGCGGAATGGCTTCATAGACGGCATGGCATCTTAAAGTTCAGGGTGACGCAGGTGCTCTCGGAACATGGTTGTTTCGGGAAGTACCTGTGCCGCATTCGTCGAGAGCCGACACCTGAGTGCCATCACTGCTGTTGTGTTGAGGACTCCGTGCAGCAAACAGTGGCCGCTTGTCCCGCACGGGACTTGCCGCGCCGCGATTTAACCGCAGTCGTCGGCAACAATCTGTCACTCTCAGCATTGGTAGGGACTTGCGGCTGCATGCAATTGCGTACCCCGCGACTTTCGACATAAAGGAGAGAGTGGAACATCGCGGGGTTTAGTCGGTAGGACGGTCTAGGCCGGTGAGTCCGACATACTTCTTTGGAAGATCCGTAAATGGATTCCCCGTGAAAAATAAAAAAAAAACAAAAAGGGAAGGGAGAGAATGGGATAAGATCAAACAATTCTTTAGGTCATTCGCAGATTAATACAGACGTGACTTTAAAAAGTCAGATGTATATTACATTTTAGGTTTAGAACGTATATTTGCCTAAACAGCCCGTACCACACCCAAGGCTAACGCTGTTTGATAGAAGTATGAAAAACAAAGAAACTATGTAGTTCTGGCCATTTTACTTATAAATCGATCAAATATGACAATACTTTACAAAATATAAAAAATATCTTACAAAACTGTAGTTAAATGTAAAAGAATATAAATTTTTGTGTTTTTTTTTATGTAACTTTTTGGTTGTTGATGTTTGCACGTCTGTCTGAATTGTAGTGCAACAATTGAAATGTTGTTCTGGATCTTGTATGATGAAGCGACGGTGGGTCCAGTGCTGTTTCTCAGCAGCGTGTACTGAGCTGGTGCCCCTTCCACAGCACATGTTGCACAAAACGTTAAATTATGTAAATTAGATATAATATATATTTTTTCGTTCTGTATTGTAGAAAAATAATGGCTTAATCAAAAAACAAACATTTGAACAAATTTTTTGCTCCACATTGATATGAGAGATGGTGTCAAACATCAGTGTCACGAGTGGATTGGCCAAAGATACCTTATCACGGTCGGGTCGGATGCTGATAACGTCAACGTTACATAACACATCTAATTACATCCTACTCTTATGATTGAACGTGATTTTATTTATTGTAGTTACGTTTTACTGATTGCCTCGGTGGCGCAGTTGTAATTGCGCATGCATCTCGGGTTCTATTTCCGGTTCGGGTAAAGTGATATTGGGTTTTTCTATTTAGAAATATTCAATATCAGCCTGGAGTCCGGAATTGTTTCCGGTATGGCGATAGCCTCCCCCTCTATCCCATTGTGAGACCGTAATGAATTCGGCGAAAAGTGGGTGTACTGGTTACACCTCTGCCAACCCTTCGGGGATTACAGACGTGGGTGTATATATATTTAGGTAGTTACGTTTTGCCGCAGATTATAAGCTTGAATAAAGCTATAGTTCAGATCAATGCTATGACTAATCTTACTATCACGACTGCCTGAGCCAAGTCGAAGACACAGTGGTATAGAAGCAGCTCGACAAAAGCTCCACTCACGCCTTTCAGAGCATGAATTATGTAAAGGTAAGAAACAGCTGAGGTTCTCCGTCGGAAAATCCAATTTAAGTTATACGATTTAAAAATTACATAGCTATTGCCCAGGATTGCAATTTGCAATAGCGTCGCCATGTTAGACATCATAGGACGCAACGAGCTAGGCGAACTATAGATGTACTACTTGCACTTCAGCCCACCTCTGGGGGACATAGGTAAGAGCTTGTTTATGTATATAAGACGAATTTTGTCGATAATGAGTTATTGTCATTATAGCCTACATATATTTATACCGCAATCGACAATTCAAAACGGACCACAATAAAATAAATCACAATTTAAAACATACATTTAAATTAAAAATATTCCGTAAATAACCATCGTAGATAAATTAACGTATAGATATGTAATCAAACATCAATACATTCCATCGGAAGGGGTCTAAAGACACCTTTCCCGTTTTTTATCCCCACACAATCCCGGCCCGCATCATGCGTGGGAGACGACTGGTTTTGAGTCGGGAAGGACGGTCCGATGGGGGACGACTGCATTCCAACTATAAAATTATACTAACATAGTTCAGTATAACGGAAGATAATAATATAATATTTATTTATTTGCAAGAATGTGGTTACATATAAGATCTTAGGTTAAATACAGAGGCACACAATCTGTCATTATTGACGTGCAAATATTGATTACATATTTACTTATTTATTTATTAATTCTAATATAAATGTCAAGACAAAGAAAATAATAATTATAAATTCAAAACAGTCATAAACAAAGTCACATATACATTAAATAGAAATATTTTACGAACAACTAGTCTTTATTTGGATGATAAATAGATAGATAGTTCATAAAAAGTACACCGACTTCAACAAAAAAAAAATTATGCGTCACTATAAAATTTTAGTGTTGCCCTTGATTTTTCTGAGATCCCATCATCAGATCCTGACTTGGTGCCAATGGGACCACATGGGAAGTATACGCTTTTAAACAAAAAAAGAATTTCTCGCATCGGTCCAGGCGTCTTCGAGTAATCGGGGAACATACATAAAAAAAAATATTCCGACGAATTTTTAACCTCCTTCTTTTTTTAAGTCGGTTAAAAAACCAGAGACAAATAGAAAATTACTAATTTTTAAACTAATTGACTTGAGACCCTTTGACAAGTATTTTTTTTTATCCTGGCAAAGTGACAAAAGTACATCTTATAGTAAGCCCAGTGTCGTCCAGTTATAGTATCAAGTACCAAGAGACAACTATGCCTCACAACTCGACAATTATGCCTGCTATAAATTTATAACAAAATTAAGTATGATCTTTTTTATCAAATAATTTGCTGCCAAGTTTATCAAAAAATGTCAGTAAATTATGTTTTTAATTTAAGCGTAATTAAGCTTTGATAAAGCTTGTATGATGTTATTTTTTGGTGATAAAAATAATTAGGGTCGGATGCTGAAAACGTCAACGTTACATAACACATCTAATTACATCCTACTTTTATGATTGAACGTGATTTTATTTATTGTAGTTACGTTTTACTGATTGCCTCGGTGGCGCAGTTGTAATTGCGCATGCATCTGGGGTTCTATTTCCGGTTCGGGTAAAGTGATATTGGGTTTTTCTATTTAGAAATACTCAATATCAGCCTGGAGTCCGGAATTGTTTCCGGTATGGCGATAGCCTCTCCCTCTATCCCATTATGAGACCGTAATGAATTCGGCGAAAAGTGGGTGTACTGGTTACACCTCTGCCAACCCTTCTGGGATTACAGACGTGGGGGTATATATATTTAGGTAGTTACGTTTTACCGCAGATTATAAGCTTGAATACTTGACTTGGTGCAAATGAGACCACATGGGAAGTATACGCTTTTAAACAAAAAAAGGATTTCTCGCATCGGTCCAGGCGTCTTCGAGTAATCGGGGAACATACATAAAAAAATTATTCCGACGAATTGTTAACCTCCTTCTTTTTTGAATTCGGTTAAAAAACAGAGACAAATAGAAAATTACAAATTTTTAAACTAATTGACTTGAGACCCTATGACAAGTAGTTTTTTTTATCCTGGCAAAGTGACAAAAGTACATCTTATAGTAAGCCCAGTGTCGTCCAGTTATAGTATCAAGTAGCAAGAGACAACTATGCCTCACAACTCGACAATTATGCCTGCTATAAATTTATAACAAAATGAAGTATGATTTTTTTATCAAATAATTTGCTGCAAGTTGCTTGCCAATCAAAAAATGTCGGTAAATTATGTTTTTAATTTAAGCGTAATTAAGCTCTGATAAAGCTTGTATGATGTTATTTTTAGGTGATAAAAATAATTAGACTTATATTTTATTTTATCAATTAGCCAGCCCATAATAGGTATAAAAATAATATGTTTAAATTCTTTTGAAGTACTGCGACTACTTAGAAATCTTACGTTTATGTACCAATACCGTAGTACTAAACGGCAATTCTACGTTGAAGACCAATTAGAGCTGTCAATTCAACATCAAGATGCAGTAAAACAAGAGACTATGGGTTCGATACCCGCACCGAGACAAATGTTTGTTTGATCTGCAAATATTTGTTTCTGGTATGTACAGTACAGGTTTAAGATAATGTTGGGTCAAGACTATTCGTGTATTACGGTATTAACTATTATTAGAAATAGCGAAGGTATAACTAAGGTATTTAGGAGACTAGTTGGGGGTAGTTAATAATGACAACCAAAGTGGGAGTAGTAAATGTTTAATATAGAACAGAGTGCCTTTCGCGCTCCGGGGTTCAGTTCAGTTGTTTTGTAAAGTAGACGAGACGATAGCCAGTATATTCGTGGTTCGGTGTTGTAAGAGTTAAATCTTAATTAGTTCAATGGCGTTGTTCAGTTTAAAAAGGTAATGCTGGTAGATTAATTATAAAGAGAAGCTTTAAGTGAATCCTGACATGCTGGTGTGTTAATATTAACACTGAGATGTGTAACAGTGTCGTGTAAATCAATTAATAAATTATAAATATTGTATTTGTGCCTTATAAATATCCATCTTGCATAGTTTTGTTGATTTTCCTAACACGTGTGTATTTAATTTATTTATTTAAATGGATCGCCAGTGGGTGGTACATATTGTAGTACAAGTAAACAAAATTTCTGGTATCCAGTTACAGGCAACCACAGCTAACACTAAGTATTACACCAGACAACAAAATATAAACTTAGTTAATAAATACTTTTGTAAGGGTACTTTAGATTTTTATGGAAATATTGGGTGTCACTTACAAAATATTTGTGGGTAGATTGGATACTCGGTGGGGAAGATTTGTTATAAAAAGGAAAGCATCAACGCTCGCAGGAGCAGTCTATACGAAACTAGCGGAAGTCCTGCTCGGTTTTAATCAGTGTGTGTACATTCGTTTTCAGTTTAGTTTGTGTTTAATAGATGATGGCTAATACTTTATATAAAACTAAATGCAAACAAAGACAACATATAAATAACAATATTCCAGAAACACTACAAAACATGAATGTGGAAAACTAAACTGACTTGGACTCATAGAATGTACATATATTCTTCTTAATTAATATATTTATCTACAAATTACATACATATACATTGACACCTGTAATCCCCGAAGGTGTAGGCAGAGGTGTAACCAGTACACCCAGTTTTTGAAATCATTACGGTCCCACAACGCAATAGGAGGCGAACCTATCGCCATACTGGCCACAATTCCAGACTCCGGGCTGATACTGTATTTCTAAGTAGAAAAACCCAATATCACTTCACCCGACCCGGGAATCGAAACCGAGACCTCAGCACAGCAGTTGTAACACATGCGCAATTACAACTGCGCCACCGAGGCAGTCTTAAAAGTCGTAAGACAAATTACACACAACAATAATCACCATTACAAATTAAGCTATTGAGCTCTTTTCAAATGTACTGGTAGAGTAAAGTTGCCAATCGTCCTGTTTTCCCAGGACATGTCCTGGTTTTTAGAGTGACCTGGATAGTTTTAAGCAGCGTCCTGGGTTTTTAAAGCGCCCTGATAAGGTATTTATCTCCTGTATTTTAAAATTCGCACACCACTTTTGCAACCATTACTTTAGGGCCGGCGTCTCGGCTCGCAAGTGTTTACGCTATTTTAAAACAAAGATGCGTCCTGTTTTTAAACTGAATTGTCCTACTTTTCTAACTTAAAATCCTAGTATTTGAATTCCAGTGTTGATAACCCTATGCTAGAGAAACGAGCAAATTAATATCACAAAACGACTCGGGACATAATATCCTGTCGGGAGAAGAGTGCGACACACACAGACATCCTGTTAATGCGATATTGTCTTGTTCCTACGAAGGCATATTAAACGGATGAAAGTTGAATACTAATTCGCCATCCGGAAAGACTTGATCATAGGTGGATTCCGACTGTGACAATGCGGACTTGATTTATTGGCACATAACACAAAGTATACATAATAGCAAAAATGCGCATAAAAAAAACGTTGCATAATTTTAGACAGGTTGCTTTATACATTATGGACATTCTGACAGCGTCCGTGGCGCAGCGGGTGAGTAGCCGGCTTTGAAACGAGAGGCCGTGGATTCGATTCCCGCACCGAGACAGATGTTTATATGACAGACAGGTGTCCGTTTTGGGTCTGGGTGTTGAGAGACCGTAGTTCTCGTGGTTCTAGATACCCACCATACAGGTTTTACCTAGTGTGAGGTCATTTCTATATGTGTGACTATTGGGTATATTTTTACAACTTGGTTTTGCCATTTCACTGATGCTAAAAATTTGATAAAAAAAATAGACTTATAACCAACAGTCCTCATACATTCTTCCTACATTTAGAATATATTTAAATAACATTTCTAAGTAGACATATAACCTTATGTTAGTACACAGTTATGTAAATTTAAATTGTTCTTTTGTTTTGTCTTTTTATATATTTCTATATTCCTTTTCTAGTATTATTGTGGAAGTATTTTCGTAAACAAAAATTTACTCGGCTGTTGGCGTGCTATTTAACTTAAGTATTAGGATATTTCCTATTATTAGAAATACCGAAGGTATAACGGAGGTATTTAGGAGACGAGTTGGGGGTAGTTAATTATGTTAATAAAACAACCAAAGTGGGAGTAGGTAATGTTGAATATAAAACAGAGTGCCTTCCGCGCTCCGGTGTTCAGTTCAGTACAGTTTAGAAGACATGTGGTGTAGCAGTGAGTTGGTAGTGAGAACATTCGTGGTTCGTTCGCGGGGCAGTAAGTAATTGTAAATGGTTCAATGGCGTTGTTCAGTATAAAGGGGTAATGCTGGTAGATTAATTATAAAGAGAAGCCTTAAGGGAATCCTGACGTGCGTGTTAATATTAAGCACTAAGATGTGTAACAGTGCCGTGTAAATCAATCAATAAATTATAAACATTGTATTTGTGGCTTTTAAATATCCATCTTGCATAGTTTTGTTAATGTTCCTAACATAAGCGACATTGACCTGGTTTCAATTCCTCAGTAATCATAATCATACTCCTAATTCGGTAAGTGACACATGGTTTTGCTGGAGATTGGATTATGAGAGGCTCGCCACTATTAATACCGTTACTAAGAAACAAGTTCGACTCTCCGAAGGTGCACTAATCGTACATTACACCCTTCGAAGATACTGGAATCAAATGTGACCCAAAACATCTATTTAAAGCAACCCTAAACACGAACCAATTAAAACATGTTCTCTTGTCCTTATTAACTACATAGACTTCCGCAGTGAAGCAGCAACATGGCATCTGTGTTGGTAATTAACCTTGGTAGATAACTAGAGATAAAACGGTATGGGGTTCAAAGTTTCATTACTGTGTAAGTCATTATTTTAGTTTCACATTTGTGATTAATGTTAACGAATAGTTATATAATAATCAAACCATAACTATGTTTTAATTAAAATAATAATAAATTAATAACTTTTTTTTAACTACGACAAAGTAACCACACTGCACCTGGTGGTAAGTGCAGTGCCATCCAGTTAGAGTATCAAGTAGCGAGAAACAATCTATCCCTCGCTACTCAACACAATCATCGATCACCGGGTCGAGTAAAGTGATATTGGGTGTTCCTATTTAGAAATATTTAGTATCAGCCCGGAGTCTGGTTTTTGTGCCCGGTATGGCGATAGGCTCGTCCCCTATCACATTATGGGACCGTAATGATCAAACCCGAGACCTCAGCATAGTAGTCCTAACGCAGGCGCGATTACAACAGCGCCACCGAGACAGTCGAAACTAATAAAAATAATTTAGGGTTTAAAAACAAACTACTTCATACTACAATAAGAAACTACTAAACATGCCGATACATCCTTCGGATTTCATTCATATTATTTTTAAGCACAATCGGGATGTATGGCGGTGTTTTTACGTCACGGGGAGCACACATTTATCCTAGAGTTGCCAACCGTCCTGTTTTCCCAGGACATGTCCTGGTCTTTAGGGTGTCCTGGATAGTTTTTAAGCAGCGTCCTGGGTTTTTAAAGCGCCCTGATAAGGTCCTGTATTTTAAAATTCGCACACCACTTTTGCAATCCTTACTTTAAGGGCGGTGTCTTGGCTCATAAGTGTTTACGCTATTTAAATCCGTCCTGTTTTTAAATTGAATTGTCCTGGTTTTTCTAACTTCAAATCCTAGTATTTGAATTCCGGGGTTGGTAACCCTAATTTATCCAAACAACCGCGAGTGGCATACACAGCACATCCGGACCTTTCAGACGCGCAACAAAGACGTATTCTTTAAAAACAAACACGTCCAAATGGGTTTTCGGAAGATATTGGAAACAAAACAGACGTGAAACTATGTTCAAGTATTTACATATCGTATTCATGTTTAGAAGGACGTTGGAATATTTAACTATTGCTCGCAGCGTTCCCCTGTGACAGTAATTTTTCGTTTAGAAAGTTAGATTTTGACAACTGCCCCATCTATCAGGTGCAACACTATCCTACATTTCAAGCTGGAACCTTATACACATTTACAAAATTTAATTGAAGTCGATAATATATAAAATAAATTTTTGAATATATTTTAAAATTCACACGCTCGGGCACATTGACAGCCTTCGTGGCGTAGCGATTGCGAACCAAGAGCGGTTTCAATTCCTGAGTCAAACGTGGGTGTGATCAATAAAATTTGTTACGGGTCTAGATCTTGTGGGACCGTAGTCCCTTATTAATGCCCACGATACAGGTTAGACCTGGTATGGGGTCAGCATTGTGTGTGTGACTGTTATCTGTATTATATTTCTGAAGGATTATGCAGAGATGCGAATATGGTTCGCTGATCTCATTTCCATCTTATGATAGATGGAACTCCTGTCGCCACATCAGTCACATATTTCCTATTTGAAAATGTAATTGCCTCACATCGGATTTGAACCCAGGACCTTACCGTTTTCTTAGCACATGTACGCTGGTACTGCAATGACGAATTCCAGTGTTTTATTTATAAACGTTTGTCGTTTTGGAAAATGCATTTGCACTTTAATTGGGCGGTGAAATTAGCACAGAAGATAGCAAATATATATGCTTATGGTATGTAAATGTAATAAGTAAGTGTCGGAGAAACTTACGATATTAAAATATGAATTAAATAAACATTATAACTTTCATGTTACGGAAAATTGACGCTCTCTCTCACAGGCTTAGACAGACATATTCAATACTACAATAATAATTATATTATATGTAAATAAGGAGAGGAGTATAAATGGTTACTTAATTAAAACTATCCATATTTTGAATTCGTTTGTTTTTGTAGCCCAATACACAAACCTGGCTACGCCCGTGTTCTCTTTATATGTTGGTACGTTTATCTGGACAACGACATATACCGATGACTGGGGAATGAATAAATTATTGAATTCCCAAAAAAAATGTATTTGATAAAGACCGCAAACTGTATATGAGTGCTTTCCTTCTGCTATCCATTAAGGTCATATATCTTCAACCGTAGATTATGACTATAGTAAAAGACTATAACTGCAGTTAAAATTAACTACTGTTGAAACAATCTCTTATTAATGAATTGTCTTAGCTAGCGGTATTTTTAAGTATAGTAATAGAAACAACACCAGGATTAATGATCGAAATTAAAATTAAAGAAATTTGTGTAAGAATCAAGAAAATGTAAATGACGACATTAACGAAATAACTCCTTATTTATTGTACTATTCAGGTACTTAACTGAAACTAGAATTCGTAATGTAACTAGGTATAGACGCGGGCACAAAATGAAAGCAACACAGTTCGTCACTGAGGATCCGAGAGCGCGCCGCGTGGTAATGGACAAAAAGATTGATAAAAAACCGTCGGATTCCGAAAGCAACCGGTTTCGTGTCTCTCAAGAGCCCTGCGACTGCGTCGGTGAATGGATTTCTTAACAGACGTGAAAAAAGGTTTTAAAACTCTTCTTACTTGGTGTTTTTGCTGTTGGTTTCGTCGTTCTTGACATCTTTATTATGTAAGCTGACATGCATATGACATATGAAATACATTTTTCTTTCAATCAAGTAAGTCAATGAAGTTAAATTCTAATAACCTGATCCTGGGTCCTTTAGGCGTTTATTTGTTATTGTTGCAAAACGGTCAAACATTATACCCGAAACACGACACAGTTGCGTGTGCCACTATGGCGGGTTTTGCACCCAGGCGTAGTGTGAAGTAGCTACACAGCAGGCCGGCATGATTGTGTCCAGTAGCAAGAGACAATTGACTCTCGCTACTTGATACTCTAACTAAACCGCACTGCGCTTACCATCAGGTGCAGTGTGGTCAATTTGACGTGCCAGATAAAATTCTAAGATGAGCCTGTATCAGAAAGATTAGATGTATTGCCAGAGTTGTAACTAGTGAACTTTATAACTATATTATTTCGTTTCATGACGTATCAGGAGGCAATCTATCGCCACGACATTAGAGGATCAATTCTGGTATTTAATTCAATTGGAAATCATGTGTGGGTGTCATTTAAAAATGTATTTTATCTTCTATAAACTTTCGATAGATTCAATCTCATTTCAATACAATGTCCCGATTAACGCTGTGTACTAGTTGAGAGTTGTGACATTGCACCAGACTAGATCAAGATAATATTTTGACATTTTCAAATACGAGTATTGATCCTCTTGCATATTTTTTGTATGTTTAAATCGTTGGCCTAATTATTAAGATTCTTAACTCCTCTTTGGGAAATTTTACAAGAGAGAGAATAAACTGTTTGTTTATGTTTAGATTCTAGACAACCGAGTCGCATTTTTTTTTTTATATAATTTAATTAATTAATATTTTAATTTTTTGTCCAGTTAGAGTATCAAGTAGCGAGAGACAGTCTATACCTCGCTACTTAACACAATCATGCCGGCCTGCTGTGTAGCTTCTTCACACTACGCCTAAAGGACCCAGTCAATATTGTGTTACTGCGGGAAATAAGAACTAGTTACTCCATTCGAATAGTTGAAGAAATGACATATCGATTTTGTTGGAGTTACGAATTTTGATAATTAGGCCGACGATATTTCGATGGTTTAACATAGACTTTTAATTACAATGCCTAATATAAAAAAGCAGAAATACTCACAGCGAAGAAAGTCAATAGCTAAAATAATATAAAAACAAGACTACATTGTTATCTTCAAACATCCCATACTAATAAACAAGTATTACTTCGATTTTATTCGATGAAATATTCTTACAACATTCTCCCATGACTATGTTCCTAGATCCTAATCTAATGATCCATGCAATGTTACCCATTAATATGAGTTAACTTGAAAATGACGTCACATGTGAAAGATAACTTAATTGCGTTTACGGTTAACATAACCAAGCTTATGGTTGTTGCCAGAATCACCATTAACGTATGTCGGTCTTGTTTTATTATGACATGCGATGTAAATTCCAAGGATTGTAAACTGGCGATATAATTTATAACCTACAATGCATCGTTATTATAGGAACTCTTAATTTCAGACTTAAAAATCCACATCAATTTTAATTAACACCAAATACCATTAAATAACACCAAACAATCACACGCCTAACCCCCATTTTTTTTTTTATTAGGATCACAAAACGGGCTATTACACAGTAGGTTACAATATTAATAATATTATACATAATGTCAATGTGTATAGTGTGTATATATAAATTTAGATACGAGTCTTGTGTCAGGAACTATGAGGGACTTTCTGTCTTACAATACCCAGACCCGAAACAAATATTTGTGGATCCTTCTTTCGAAGCGAGGATAGAACCCACCGCGTCTCGCTCACAGCCGCGGCCAGCTACTCACAGAACGTGCGTTTCCTTGATTTAGATTCTTGTAACACAATCTAGTGCTTACATGACTATGTACATTTTCACATTAAATCACAATAATCTGTATATATAAAAGAAGAAACTGACTGACTGACTGACTGACTGACTGACTGATCGATCAACGCACAGCCTAAACGGCTGGGGTTAGAGACTTGAAATTTTTACAGTAGGTACCTTCTATCACGTAGGCATCCACTAAGGAAGGGTTTTTGGAAATACCACCCCTAAAGGGGTAAAATAGGGGATGAAAGTTTATATGAAAATCCGTCATTTTTGAAGTTAAATTCATGAAAATTAGTATTTGGCATTTTAGTTAAAAATAAAAAATATATGTTTCAGGATTTTTGGAAATTCCACCACTAAGGGGGTAAAATAGGGAATGAAAGTTTGTATGAAAATCCGTCATTTTTAAGTTAAACGCATGAATATTGGTATTTTGTATTGTATACTTTTTCTCCCAAACATGACCTCCACGCGGGCGGAGCCGCGAGCAACAACTAGTGACTTATATGTCCCAAAAAAAAAACCGTCGATGAAGTTTTTCTTAGTTATCTTAGACTTAGTAAATATAACTGTATTAAGAGTTAAAAAAATACTAAAATGAATCCACTGTTTCCGAGCTACAGAGAGTACTTGAAACGTATTTTCTATTTTTGTGTCTGTTAAAAAACTAGCGTTTTAGATAAGGCTACGAAGAGAATAGAAAGTTATTAAGTATAATAGAAAAGTCGGTTGCTCCCGCCTTTCCTGGAAGAGCACACTAGCGTCCGCCATTGCACGCTAACTTGTAAAGTTATGAGTCATTCCCGCGTTTTAAGGTCAACTTTTGTATTTCCAATAAAACTTCTGGTGTAACTGGCTTTAATATTTTATGATTAACCTACATTTTGCATCAGTTCAAAGATACCACACTGATTATTTTTTAATCTTCTATATGAACTAAATACTGCTCGTTTGTTGCCCACTTGAGAACACAATGGGCGAGTCCTCTTCATGGGTCATTTGAGAGATCTTGTTCATACATCAGTCAGTTACAACAGTAGGCAGCGGCTTTGCTGTGCCCTGGCATTGCAGAAGTCTATGGGCGGCGGTGACTACTTACCATCAGATGGCCCGTCTGCTAGTCTGCCTATCGAGGCACTAAAAAAAGTCAATGTTTCAAAATTCACATATACGACAGTTCTCAAAATAAATCTCGCAATGTACAAGCATATTTCACGATGAGCTTTTATTTTTTTTATTTTAACCCTACCAGCTTCCCAAGTGGTTGTCAGTTATGAGTTGTTAAAGGCTGTGGGGTCGATCCCAACCCCTCGGTGTTGGGATCTCGGGTTAGTGGTGAGACCAAAAGTATCTTTGCATTTCTTAATACCTACGATACCCGTTATGCTTAACGTAAGGCAGCGGCTTTGCTGTGCCCTGGCATTGCAGAAGTCTATGGGCGGCGGTGACTACTTACCATCAGGTGGCCCGTCTGCTAGTCTGCCTATCGAGGCACTAAAAAAAATGCTATTCAGGATTATATGCATGATTGTTGGATGTATCTATCATTTATATATGAGCATTTGAATTTCCTCATGAACTACATATTTTACACAAAGCATATGCTTAGTAAAAACATCAGACACTTGATAACACATTTGTCTTCATACAAGGTTGGGTAAAAAAATTATACACAGAACTCGTATGTTAAATGTAGTCAACGAGACGACAAAAAAATACCCAAACAACTACCACACTTTTTCCATCACTCAACCAAAATTCATTCACAACCGATAGCATCAAATAAAAAACAGTTTAAACCAAACAAAACATTCGAGACCGCGGTCCCGAGTTATTTATAGAGCAGTTATCACTCCATATAAGTTTACAAAGTTAAAAATGTTGCTACAGAAGAATGAACTACGTGTACTTTGTATGAAATGACATCCTCCTTAAGTGCAGTTGTAACTTTGTCAATGATCAAGTTATGAACATATGAGACATGAGCACCAGATAGCTGCATTCCTAACAATCAACAAGGAGACACTAATTACAATAATGTGTAAATCATAGAGAAATGTGGATGTTGTTAACAGAAATGCATTGATTTTAAAGACATGGAATTTTAACTAGGTGATGTAGTGAACGAAATGCGTACTGGATTGAGTTTGGCAACAAGCGCTATTTTAATTTTAACCTTTAAAAACGACACTTTTAAAAATAACGGAAAATAGAACCTTTTACACCTATAACAGTTATTGATAGACCAGGGTAAAGCCTGGCCAATTACAATTTTAAGAAATCGTTAATGAATTAGCGATAACTTACCGAACAGATTGTCAAGACAGATGTGGAGAATTCGATACTATCACCCAGAACACACATCTCTGACTATTTGAAATTTACCTATGTATTCATTGTTAATCACCGCTCGAAGGAATTGGTGAGAAAACCTGCATAGCTAAGAATTTGGAAGGTATGTGAAGTCTGCCAACACGCATAAGACAAGCGCGGTAGACCAAACCCCTCTTAATAGATACCCTTGCTCACCCTTGGGGTATAGGCTTCTATCATTTATTTATTTTCAGAATTTGAAATTACTATCTTAAAACTCAGTTTTGGATCTCAATCACCATAACTTTTAATATTGTTAATTTAATTTACATTAAAAAAAACATCGTGTAATAATTACAGAAAACTATAAAACTTATGATGTTAGCAAAATACAGAATACATAGCTCTTAACACCTAGATAGAACTTCAGTATCTGATACATTTTGTTAAGAAAAAACTCAAGAAGAGAAACTGCAGACGCTAATTTCTCAGTTAACCAACCATGATGGCACTGTCGTATAAAATATAATGCCGAATAATCCAGAATATTAGTACTAGCCAGCCAGCGTGGGGAGTGGTAAAAGGACAAATGATTGAATAATCCATGAATGAAATGAAGCTTTTATCTTGCACGGCAAAGTGACCACACTGCACCTGATGGTAAGCGCAGTGCCGTCTAGTTACAGTATCAAGTAGCGATATAATATTCCTCGCTACTCGACTCATGCCTGCTGAGAAGCTTCTTCACACTACGCAACTTGTTGCAGGATGTTTCACGGCATCAGTTCTTGAGTTGATCTGGGAAACTTGCTCTCTCGACACCAAGATAACAATGTTGCCACACAATTATAGCGTCATATGTTGCACTTCAATGATCGTCGTTACAATACATGGTTTAAGATTGTTCAACGCGCCAATGACTGACGATTTGAGCGATGACCTTTTTATACAAAAAGCAGGTGAAGCTGAAGATTCAGGCACCACCGAGATGCAGGGTTTTTGTCGTGTTAACCTATTTTTTTTCGATACCATTGAATATGTAGCTTTCAAAGAAAATTAATTACCTCTTAAAACAAGTATAATCGTTTATTTATATTTTTTCTATAGAAATTCAATAAACAGAATAGTTCGTATCGAAGCCATATTTATTTATAATATACGTATGTTTACAATGATGGAGTAGGCAGATTTCTCGGCAATTTCATGGAACGTAATATTTACATGGTTAGCCGAATTTATTTCGGTCCATAATGTGATAGGGGACGAGCCTATCGCCATACCGGACACAGAAATGTGATAATTAGGCCAACGATATGTACAATGTCAAATCAGTTTCGTGCCAAAACAAGATTATTGCACGAAAGTTGTCGCAACATGTCGTTAGCAGAACTCGTGCACTTGTCTCGTAGTGCACTCTCATTGCTCGCAAGGCCGTTGATCTGCATCCACTACGTATAAATAGTACAAGGTCGCGTGTGCATTTATAAACTTTATCAGATAGACTGATACTGTCTAGGTGGCGCAGTTGTTATTGCGCATGCGCTACGACTACTGTGCTGAGGTCTAGGGTTCGATCACCGGGTCGTGTAAGGTGATATTTGTGTTTCTGTTTAGAAATACTCAGTATCAGCCCGGCAAAAGGGTCGCCTGTCGCCTTTCACAATGTACTGTTTACACCTAATATCAATAGCTCATTCATTCTCAGTTAAAAAAAAAATCATAACGCACAACAGTCACACACATTGCCTCGACCCCACACTAAGACACAAGTTTTGTGTTGTGGGTATCAGGGACTACGAGAGACTTTCGGGACAACACCCAGACCCCGGACATAAATATCTGTTTGTCACACGAACATTTGTCTCGGTGTGGGAATCGAACCCACAGCTCTCGTTTCACAGCCGGCTACTCGCCACCTACCACGGAGGCTATCAACGACAACCAAGCAGGCTGTTATTGACATATGTATTCCACCAATGCACAAACACGTTATTTTTTATTGCGCAAGTATAACCGACGGCGAAAGCGACCGTACATAAAATCAAAATGATATTTTAAACAAGATCCGTCTTGCGACGAGATTGAATTGCGAAGGTCAGATCAAAGAGCACTCGATGTACTGTGAGATAAAGACTCGCCTCGCAACATGTTATATTTACTTTTTATTACTATTTAAAATATTTTTACATTATTATTGACGGTGATAAACGAGATTGGCCTTTGGTCTTTTAAACAGAAGATTACGGGCAAATGGGACACGTGATGGTAAGCGATACCAAATGCCCTTGCCAATCAATGCCAAGAGCCTCACGTAATTAATGGATGGACCCTAAGATCGGCCCATTCACGCTGTAGACACAACTGTCTACAACCTTAATAACTGTTATTTGTGAATCGGAGTGTAAAATAGACTCATAATATTTCCGTTTAGTGCAAGTATAAGCGCCATATCCAAGTGGTTAACGACCTTTCCGAATACATTAGAAGCGATATTAAAAACATTTCCAATAAAAATCCATGCCCAATGTATGTTAAACGTTTCATAAGAATGGATAATACTAAAGGAATTACAATGAGTAAGTGGCGACAGGAATTGCGTCGCTCCGATAAGGCCGCGTCCGAAACGCACGTCTGTGTGAATAATAATTTGTAAGTATAACATGACTCATCTTTAAGTTTACATATAACTTGTAAAAGATTTTAACAGACCTAATAATTAAATTTTTAGTCAGAATATTTTATGACGCACTGATATCAAAAAAGGACAGACTCCGTTAGACGACCGAGGGGGCCAGAAGCCGGCTGTGCCAATGTGAAACGAGAGGCCGTAGGTTCGATTCCCATACCGGGACAAATGTTTGTGAGACAGACAGATATTTGGTTCGGGTCTGGGTGTTGTAAGACCGATAGTCTCTCGCAGTCCCTGATACCCACAACACAAGACTCGTATCTTAGTGTGGGGTCGGGGCTATGTGTGTGACTGTTGGGTGTTATTTATTTATATTAGGCTATTCGATATAATTTTTGTCAGAATATTTTATGAAGCACTGATATCAACAAAGGAAGGACAGACTCCGTGATACAGAACCGAGGGAGCGAGTAGCCGGATGTGATACGAGAGGCCTTGAGTTCGAATTCCGCCCCGAGATAAATGTTTGCATAATCCACAGATATTTGTTTCGGGAGTGGGTGTTATGGGACCGAAAGTCTATCGTAGTTCCCGTAGTTACTATGTGCGCGACACTTGATTGTATTTATTGAATTATAGCATTTTTGGCGCACCATCAAGCTGTTTGCCAGCTACCCTGTTCCCTCCTTGCTATGATCCTGGGTCCTTTAGGCGTAGTGTGAAGAAGCTACACAGCAGACCGGCATGATTGTAGCGAGGGATAGATCATCTCTCGCTACTCGATACTCTAATTGGACCGCACTGCGTTTACCATCAGGTGCAGTGTAGTCACTTTACCGCGCCAGAATAAAAAAAAATATTGAAGTGAAAACTTCTTTAGGCACATAGGGCACTTTTGGGATGAAGAAAAGCTCGCGGGACAATCATAAACAAAAAAGTTACTAATCCATTGACGCTGTTTCAATAAGGAACAAAGTAATTCCAAAATGTTAAGTTTCCACTTCTATCGGTAGTCCTCTAGACTATGTTCTTTTATTTATAAACTGTTTTTATAGATCAGTTATATCAATAAGATCGGTATTATACACAATAAAACGCAAACAACTTTAATTTCTTATATACACTGCCAATCAATAAAACAGCTGTTTCACCTTTCCAAAACTATAACTGTGTAATAAGCGGCTAACTGGTTAATTAATCTGAACATTAACTGGTGCAGGAACCGGATTCGGTCCGGACATTGCCAATATGCACACGCATGAAGTTATTATATATGTGTAACGGTTTGTACCAGTTTTGTTTATAAATTAAATAAAACTGAATATAAACTAAATATAACCGAGAATATTACGGTGCGACAAGCTTTTTTTGAAAATTTTAACCAACATATTTTCACGAGAGACTGGAAAAAATATATTCTTTTTTTTTCAGTCTCTCGTGAAAATATGACCACCTCGTGCTTATGTAAGGTTATGGTACTGTAAGTATATTATTAAGTTCAATTCAGTCAGACAGTATTACACCATCCATTAACACTTTACGTGCATATGTGTATTTAAATCTAATTACATCCGTGATAATATGCGGCTACAGGTGTCAAAGATTACATCTCAAAATAATGCAATTCGTTCCGCTGACAGTTATAAAACAAACTGTCGATTGGAGATGGTCAGTGGTCACGCTCAAAACGCAGTATCTAAATAACGGATAGAGATGTAACAATTGCATAGAATCGTTCAGTGCATAGTACTGTAAAAATAGTAATATTTTTTCACTATATTACAATAAGGCAACATAACACACGGATGAGTTACAACGGCGGGCCAAACGCATTGTGAATGATGCAGACGTGAGCAACAGCCTGGAGCCGCTAGAGCTGCGTAGGGATATTTCCACGCTTAGCGTGTTCTACCGTCTGTATCATGGCGAATGCTCCGAAGAATTGTTTAACCTCAACCCATACTATGCCTCCCACACCAGAACCATGCGTAATGCCTTGCGGAACTACAGCTTCGTAGTCTCTCTCTACTTCCCCGGCCCGAACTAAAAGGTTCAACAATTCGTATTTTTGCCGCACCATCAAGCTGTGGAATAGTGATGGTCCTGCGGACATGTCATCTGGTTAGAGCATCAAGTAGCGAGAGACAACTATTCCTCGCTACTCGACACAATCATACCGGTCTTTTGAGTAGCTTCTTCGCACTACGCCTAAAGGATTCAGGACCATATGTCCAAATTTTGTAAGTAGCTTTCGAAAAGACCGACGATAGAATTTCTTGCCCATTCTCCCCATTTCATGTATTCAATAAATATTTTGAATACTTATCAGAATACTTTCTAAGGCACCTCACAAGTACTTCGGTCTATAGCCACCATATGCATTAGTACATGACAGATGTCAGTTCAGACAGCTGTGCTGTTTTACCTACTTTCAGAAATAAAAACATTTGAGCATCATAAATAAAAGAGTGGTACACTTTCGCCCGGACATTCCAAACACCGTTACTGATTTACCTACGGGTTACTTAAGAAATGCAATGTTCAATTTCGCACTCGATTCGTTCTAGTTTTACGCGAATTTGTGAACAACATCTTCTCCCAATTTTTGGTCTTACATCGTTAGTTGATAAGAAACTTCCCAAAGAACGTGGAAGTAAAGATTTCTTTAACCGACAACAATACCGAGTTGTACACACCACACCATGTTGGTGATCTACAAGTATTTGTTTCGGATCTGGGTGTTGTGGCACCATAGATCCTCGATACTCACAATAGAAGTTTGATCTGGTTTAGGGTCAGAGTGAGTGGTTTTTGGTTGTATTTATTTTAATTTGTAAATAATGTATTATCAGACATCAACAAATACATTATTAAATAAGCATAAAGTATTCTATCCAGATGATGTATCAGAAAACGGTACCTATAACATGTTTTAAATTCTCTGGGTACATTAAACACATCTCCGAATCATTATAACTGCCTCGGTGGCGCAGTTGTAATTGCACATCTGCTGCGCTGAGTTCTCGGGTTCGATCGCCGGGTAAAGTGATATTGGGTTTTTTATCTTTAAATTTTCAGTTTATTTACAGGAGTTTGGAATCTGTGCCCGGTATGGGGATAGGCTCGCCCCCTATCACATTATGGGAAATTCGGCGAAAAGTGGGTGTACTGGTTTCACCTCTGCCTACCCCTTCGGGGATTGCAGGTGTATGTATAATATGGGGTCCTGACCAAACACTCAGAGATGATAGACGCCTTGCCCGGAAAGTGACTCATAAATTATTATTACGCTCTACACAAAGTCAATCAATGATACCATTCAAACGGTCAGGATGTATGTGATTCATGGTGGACAAAAAATGTGTCCGGAGAAATGTGTGGAGTAGTCGCGCTGTCATTGCTTTGTTGTCGTTTGCAAGTGTGTGTATGAAATATTATAATGTTGAAACATAGGTAAATTAAATTCCTGCCTCGGTGGCGCAGTTGTAATTGCGCATGCGTTATGACTGGATTTGATCCCCGGGTAAAGTGATATTGAGTTTTTCTTTAGAAATACTTAGTATCAGCCCGGAGTTTGGAATTGTGCCCGGTATGGCAATAGGCTCACCCCCTATCACATTATGGGACCGTAATAAATTGGGCGAAAAGTGGGTATACTAGTTTACACCTCTGCCTAACCCTTCGGGGGTTATAGGCGTCAGTTTATATGTATATATGTACGTTTATACACTGTCTCGATGCTGGGCTCAGGCCTCATCTACAAATAGGAGGTCAGGACTTAGTCAACCACGCTGGCCTCATGCGGGTTGGCAGGCTTCACTTACCTTTGATATTCTTATGGTGAATTCTCAGGTAAGCAAGTTTCTTCGCGATACTTTCATACAACTTTTAAACAAACGATAATAAAAAATGTAATTCCGAAGTCAGAGGCGTTTTCCATGTAAGTTGGTCTGCCTCTTCTTGGTTTTTTCTTCCATTTTTTTTCATTAAGGCTTATTTCGAACTAGCGACTTTCATATCGGTAGTCTGTATTACTATCTACCAACTAGGTTATCACTTCTGTTTATATGCAACTAGTGGTCCCGGGCAGACGTTGTCCTGCCATAAACCACCCTCTATGGGCCGAATTTTCGACGAAAAATTAGAAATTCAGATCGCGCCAACAGCGCCACCTATCGGATCGCTACCGAACTTCACAGGTACATTGTCTGGGCTAATCTGAAGATCGCCTGAAAACTTGGAAGTTGGAAATACCAGAACAATTCAGATTAAACACAGGACGAATCTTTCTTTTAAAACTTAACATAAGCAATAGTTGCGCGCAGTTAAAATACAGGACCTTATCAAGGCGCTTTAAGAACCGAGAATGCTGCTTAAAAACTATCCAGGACACTCTAAGGCAGGTCATGAGGGAAAACAGGACGGTTGGCAACTCTAGAATGGTGTAACACCAAATATATGCCCAGTGTGTTTGATTCGCTCGAACTTATCAAGGAGAATAACAGTTGCATCCGATGTTAAATAATAATACTAGCCCTGTATTAAAGATTGTCCCACTGCTGGGCACGGGCCTCCTCTACTAATGGGTTAGGCCTTAGTCAACCACGCTGGCCTAATGGCTTGCTGGTGGTAGGATATTGATATCCGCCCGGATAGCGACCACCGTACACAGGGTGAAAAACCCACCATAGTGGCACACGCAAGTGTGTCGCGTTCCGGGATCAGCCAGTGTACATCCGGTTTTTGGGGGTCTAGAGTTGGGGTACAATGTTTGGCCATTTTGCGGCCTTCTGAGTACTCTTACAATAGACCCTCGACCGCTTCGAGTAGCAGGGGATAGATCGTCTCTCGCTACTCAATACTATAATTAGACCGTACTGCGCTTACCATCAGGTGAAGTGCGGTCACTTTGCCGTGCTAGGATAAAAAAAAAAAAAATGCGGGTTGGTAGACTTCATATACCTTCGAAATTCTTATAAGAATTCTCAGGTATGCAGGTTTCCTCACGATATTTTCCTTCACTGTTAAAGCAAGCGATAATTAACACGTTATATATATTAATAAAAATAACCTACAATACGTATTAAAATTGACATAAAACTAATTTTACGGATTTTACAAACTGCGATAAAATCTGTAATATTAGTATTATATCAATGTGTAAAGTTCGTATAAACATAAAACCATTACGAAGGAAAATATTACCAATATATATTTTTTTTAAAACAATTTCAAATTTCAATATTCTTTTAAGTAAAAATACGTATGTAACTATAAAAATAACACCGTGATTTATAGCTCTAAGACAATAAAGTTAAACGATGGGTTCATTTCACCGGCCGCGGCATGTACACAAAATGAGCCGCTTCACACGTGCACTAATAAAAATATGATAGGTAAGTACATATGCCGGTTTACACTACAATATTACTAAAGAATATTTATTGGTATTTAAAAGATTTAGAAGGTTTTTTTCCTCATATTTAGGGTACTGGTGAGTTACTTGCAACACAGTAATTTCGCATAGTTTTGTACAAAGTTACTCTTTAAATATCCATGCTCTAAAATAACAACTACCAAAGCTGTTATTGTATTTGTTAAAATTTGTGTTTCTTTTTTAAGTGTAATATAAAAATATATATCTTGATTGTTCTTATAATAAATGTTATTTATGCAATTGATTGATCGAAATAACTCGCTTAATGTTCAAAGCTACATTTAGAATAATCATTACTATAAATATAAATCAAACCATGACTATCCAAGACAAGTAATAAAATATTACATAAAATAATGTAGGTGAAGCCACCATCATTGTATATATTCTTGTAAAACGCACCTGGCGTGTGCCGGCCGCACTGGCGTCGCGCAATAAAAAACACACCTAGCGTGTGCGCCCGCATCCTTGTATGGATTTTTTTAAAACGCACCTAGCGTGTGACGGCCGCATGCGCGTAGTAAAATCAAAAACACACCATGTGTGTGCGCCGCAGTCAACGTGTTAATATTTAATACACACATAACTTTGGAAAAGTCAGAGGTGTATGCAACTTAGGTTTCGAATATATGACTTTCGTCTTGAAAGTCCGTACCGCAACCATCTAGGCTATCGCTGCTACCCGATGTTATTTTAAATAATAAAGAGGTACTAAGAAAAGGTAATTAAATAAATTACCGTATCATATCATCGTTGGTAGTTAAATGAAAAATAGAAATACAACCAATTGCAAAATACAGGTTAAGGTAAACTGCCCTCAAAATACTGTGATTCTAAATACTAATAATACAATTATGGTGTAATTATGAACAGAGTACCAGGAAGTTATTAGTTACAAACTCTGACCGGATGAGATAACGTTTCTGGCAATAGATTATTTTAAATGTTGTGAAATATTCGACAGGAATTAGGGTTTTTTAATCCTAAATAAAATAAAAATCTTTATTAATCATGTAGGCATATAAAAGGCATTCATGACAGGTCAAAATACAAATGGAAATTCTCCTTACGGAATGAGTAATTATGGTTAGTGGCGTAGGAACTTGGAATCTACCATCAAGGGCTGGTAGGCAGGGATACAACGTCAAGTATAGGACTGGAAAAGGAGAAAAGAGGATGACCAGAAATGAAAGGAATCATGATCTTTGGTAAAGGAAGTGACGGGAGATGATGATCAGATGAAGTACAGGAATGGGACGGGAGAAGTTGAAAGGAAACTGGACGGATTTGGAATTTGGAATCCTATCACAGACCCCCGACAAAAGTTGTAAATTGGATAAAAAATAATACAATTAACGTGTAATTATGAACAGCGTAGCAGGAAATTATTGGAGACCAGATTAGGCCGGATGAGACAACGCTTTGGATAATGGGACTCGAATATCATAAATGTCATGCAGCGTTCGGCAATTAGTTACAAATTCAAGAAACAATTGGTCAATTGTTTTCAAAATATGTTCTTTGCCAGTAATGAGTAGTAACATCATCAAAAGCATACCTAGGCATATAAATAATCCGCCAGTCAGTATTTTACTACTTGTTAAATGTTGGGCGAACGGTATGCAGGCTTTGCTGCGCCCTGGCATTTCAGAAGTTTATGGACGGCGGTGATTACTTACCATCAGGTGGCCCGTCTGCTCGTCTGCCTATCGAGACACTAAAAGAAAGCTTATGTCATTTGTGGTCAAACTTTAGATACGTGTTCCAAGTGATGAATAGTGAATATCCTTAGGGTCTGTTATTGTTTTTTTTATTACTCTTTTTATATAAATTAGTAATCAAATAAAGTTTATTTTTTTGCTTTCTTTTAATATGTAATAATATCCATGTTATAGTCTAGCAGGGTGTTAGGTAGTAGACATGAAGATCGCAGATTTGATTCGAAGTAAGAGCCCAAGGCAACATCTATTGTTACCAACCACCAACTCTAGACGGTAGACGGTCTCTATTAACGGTAGGCAATGGCTTCGCAGAAGTCTATGGGCAGCGGTGAATATTTACCATCAGGTGGCCCGTCTGCTCGTCTGCCTATCGAGGCAGTAAAAAAAAGGACCACCGACAAAATACTGCTCTAACACTATGCAGAGCTACATCAATGTAAGTCCACTTGAAAGTATGGCGCTATACTGTCATTGGCAGTTGTTTTTCGCAGTGACACATCTGGCTACCCTCATATCTATTATTAGAATTTCGAACACAACTTTAAATTAAACATGTTTAATGCGTGTCACTGTTGATTCATATCTTACTTACCCTGTGATATTTACCCTAATCTCATTTGTCGGTTAGTAATAGATAACGAACTAGTTAAATTCGAATGACTCATACGTATTACGTACATAGGTTTAATACAAAAAACTGAACAAACGAAACTCTGTAATGTCAAAATAGTACCTAAAAGTAATTCTATAGTATTTTTTATTTATTCATGGTGAAGGGTGTAGCATTAAGATAAATCCATAAATTTATTCACTAGTAAAACCATCCTGTCCTGAAAATGGAAGAACCCTATTTCAGCGCCACCTACCGGGTCCAATTGTGTTTTCAAACCATCCAGGAACCCATTGAGATATACTCACAAAGTTTCATTCAAATCAGTTTAGTCGTTTAGGAGGAGTTCAGTGACATACACGCTTACAGTAGAATTATATATATTAAAATTTGTATTACACAAATTCAGCTTGTACTGACAGTTCCTCGATAACTAGCTATACTATTTTTTTTTAAATAATATGATTCAGCAGATTTTTCAATGTCTTGGAACTTGGCGTCATTTCTATAATTTTGTCTATAATACCTTGTCTTAATATTTATAAGCAGAATTTACAATTTCTGAGAACTTAACGTCATTTCTATAATTTCGACTATATTGCCGTAAGCGTCGAAAACAAAAAAAAACGTGCGTTAAAACATTAACATCAAGTAAAACTACAATTTAGTTGTAATCAGAAAGCCCGTTTCGGCCACATGGCGCCGTAACCCCGTTTCGACAATTTTTTGCTTAGTTGGGCGACACTAATAGATTCTGTGCCAAGAGACATTAAGCGTCCGCTTAAAGACGAAAATGTGGTAGTGACAAAATTTAAATTACTGTCAATGAGTTGGGAGTGTTTTATTTTTGGATATAGCTTATATATTTCATCAATCCCACCATGACCTACACAGTTGTCTAAAAGTATGTGATGTCATTGTCACAAATGTTACAAATCTAGATAATGTTCACAGCTTCTCTTGTGTGATCTGATTTTACGGAGCCAGTAGTGTAAAAGACTGTGACCAATGCATTAACTAAGCACATAAACTTAAGATTAACTATATCTATACAAGTATGTACTTGGCATAAGAAGGAACCCTATGCAACAAAAGTAGGGTATGATTAAATTCAGGAAATGCTCTATACATGTGCTTTATATCCAGATCCAGTAGTTATTGCGTGATGCGCAAACATCGATGAACCAAAACAACAAATGATGATGATAAAAATATACACAAGAAACTAAAATTTCAATTGGAATAAAAGATTAGTCATGTTGTTTTTTTTATTTATTGTTGTTTAATTTATTTTCTTTTGTGCTCGCTTATAATGAATAAAATATTTCTTTCTTTCTTGTCTACTGTATGAATGGTCGGCTCGACGGGACCACTGACTCACAAAAAACCAGCAGAAACTGAGCCGGCTGTTGCGTTTCGTAGAGTGAAAGGGATTTTCGGAGGATCAAATTTTCCTCGTCCCAATGTCCATTCCCTTTAAGGCCGGCAACGCATCCATAATCCTAGTATTATGACTGGTCATGAATGGTGATTACCACAAGGTGACCCGCTTGGTCGTTACCCGACCTTTGCTATAAAAATAGTATCGTACTAACTTGCATGACGAAGAGTTAACAGCCAGAATTCCTCCACTAAGAATTGATAAGACCCATATTGCGTCAGCGTGGAAGGCGAGTCTGGCACCTTCGGCGAGCAATCCGGATCTTGCACACTACAATTTACATATTTATATTCGACGCATACAAGTAATACTGACCGACAGTGACTAAGCCACTTATGCTTATTGGCTTAAAGCTGTTTCACCTCAATAAGGTAAAACCATCGCCACACTATTCCATAGAATTAAAACTAAAATGACTTCCTAAACATTATCATTAACTCGAAGCGTGTGAGTAATTTTGATGAAAAAACGTACTTATTATTCATTGTTGAAATACTTAAGCATATAATTAACTTATATCGTTGAATAAAATATCAAGTTTCTAGTTTCGACTAGACAATATATCAAAAAGTGTGTCTTAGTTGTTATATGTGTCATTATAGGAATAGCAAAATATAAGTTTTCATCTTTTTAGATCCAACGATTTGATCGGTTGATGAATCATGAAGGATTTTTTCTTTTGGATCCAGCCATTCTGTTACATCATCATTACATTCTGTGCATTGATAAAGCAGCTAGGTTATGTTATTTTATATGTAAGTATAATTAAATATATATTAGTCACCAACAACTTCACTGCGTAACAATTTCGATCTATTATGAGACCCAATCTAAACTCAGACACAATTACAGCAAGGCGGTGCCACACTAACAGCTAGTCCTTTATCTCAGGGTCGACCGCGTGTCAAAAACGCAGTGATGATCATACTTATTCAGTGGCTGCGAGTTGATCACAACAGCTCGCGGTTCACTAGCTCAAGTTGATACAATACAAATTGCAGTACTCTTGTATATAATGGATGGAACTCGATGCTGATCTGGTATCGAGGCGATATGTTGCCGATGACCTTAACGTTACATTTAGAAAGTTTAATAACGTTCGCAATATTTTTACTAAAGTATTTTAGCCAAATTCTAGATTCTAAATAATAGCAGTCTGAATGCGCATTTTATCGTGCCATTTGTAGCTGTCACGTTTCTAGTACAGAGTAGTATTATTTAGGTTCAAGACAAGTTTAGGTATCTAGTGCAATAGTTTGCGAATCTAAAACACCGTCTGGTCGCTAAGTCACAGCAGTCTAGAACGTTCATTGACCGTCCTTAAGACCTGTTTCTAAGCAAACTACAATGTCCGTATGTATTCAACTCGTCTCACCAAAACGGCTGTAACTTTAGCTTTCAAATGGTAAGATATTTTTCAGGGCCAACCATCTAGAAGATTCTTTATAAGTATTTCCAAATATTGTCAACATACTTTTCTTATGAATGTTATACATTTATCTAACTTTAGTCTTTACTGTCTGCAATTATATTTTTGGTAGGTGGTAGGACTACTACGGTTTGATAATTTTGTATACTGCATATATGTGCTGTCTCAACCAGAGTAGTACCACTGTCTAACGGAAAACCTTCGGGATGTGGGTTTGATGCTGTGACTCGTACTATGAGTGATATCGCCAAAAACGTCTCCAATCATTCCTCTCTTTACAAATAAACGATTAAATTATGTTTAAAAAATCTCTGGCATTAACGTAATTATACCATTAGTAATATGGCCGAATAAATCAATAGTTTTTTACAGGCATATAATTTGTCAGTATTTGATATATATGTCGGATCGTGATGAATATGGACACTGAATGAACTTGCAATTAACTTTATTTATTGTAATTTGTGGGTACCACCATTTGTTTTGCTATTTTGAAGGTGGATTCGACTTGTTTATCGAGTGATCTCACTCGCAGAGGAGTGGGTCACAACGAAAATCACAATATAAAAGAGCACCTCGTCTTTGGTGCGGCATTCGTAAATTATCATTGAGACAGTTAGTAACTTGTCGGTCGTAATGTCGAAATATTATTAAAGTAGTAAGTTAACGTGATGTGAAAGTGTTATTGTGTACCGCATATTGTAATGTAAACTGTGATGTGTTTAAAAGAGCAACCATGAGGGTTTCTTGCCAGCTCTTCCCCATGGATGACTGCATTCCGAACTGGTGGTAGCTTAAATAGACTGTGAAGTGTTAATCTCGTGTTTTATTACCGAACTATCATACGCTATGCATCCTGACCATACCTGGAGATCAGAGAGGGACGTGTAAGCCCTCTCACTGCCTCGGCCGATGACCGACCGACCCGTCATATATAATACGTGACATTTCGACCAAATTTTAGATATTGATAATTATTTTTGTATTCGACAGTTTCAAGTGCTCCACGAATAACTTGCAAATGCATTGTAATTCTACATGATAAATCTGTGTTAAATTTTGTATCTTATAACTAGCTGTATAAAGATATTCATTAAAACTAATATATTCATATCTAAAATAGGTTATTTCACACCATATTATCTATTATTTTAAACAATTACTTTACCAAAAACGATGGTCGGAAGAATTTTCCAAATCCGCCTTAAAATAAGTAAGTAGAAGTCATTCAAATCGAATGGGCTAAAATGACAGAAAAAGATGCACGAAATGATTCATGACGTCATCGCCCGGAATCGCTGTTATGCTGCAATAGTGCGAGGGAGAAGGGGAGATGGGCTCACTACGCAATCACTTCTACTCACACCTATATTTAAAATAAATGCGGCTTCGTTATCTAACCAATTTTAATTCTGATTTCGCTCAATTATTCTCACATAATAGTACTAGCCCGGTATTAAACATTGTCCCACTGCTGGGTACGGGCCTCCTCTACTAATGAGAGGGGTTGGGCCTTAGGCCTTACGCTGGCCTAATGTGGGTTGGTAGACTTCACATACCTTCGAAACTCGTACGAGGATTCTCAGGTATGCCAGGTTTCCTCAGGATGTTTTCCTTCACCGTTAAAGCAAGCGATAATTAACATTTTAATACACACATAACTTTAGAAAAGTCAGAGGTGTATGCCATTTGGGTTTCGAACTTACGACTGTCGTCTTCACAGTACACTTCACCGTACCGCAACCAACTAGGCTATCGCTGCTATAAATAACTGCTATAATATTCTCACATGCTTATCAAATAATAAAATATAATATGCTTATCAATATTGTACACAATTAAATATAGGAAATTACCCAATTGATTTATTTAAACTATGAAATCGCATGATATTATTAATTTGTCGCATTGCCTGACCTTGTTCACGTACCTCGGCGATATCGGCAGTTTTCCTCATAGTGTTACAAATGAAACAATGATTAGTACATGTTTATATGATCGCCTCATTGGCCTAGTGGTAAAGTATTTCATTTAAAAAGTCTGTGAGGTCCAGGATTCGATCCTCAAAGAAATGACAATGTCTTCAAACACAAAGCCACAATTGAGACCGTCAGCGCAAAAGTGGCCTAACTTTGAGACAATTACTATGGAGAAATTAAAGATTCTGACATGAAATTAATATTGAATTCTGACCATTATTTGGAACTTAAACACTTTTCTAAAGTGGTAGAGCCACGCTGTAGACATATTTGTCTACAGCATGAATGGGCCGGCTCGACCGGGGTAGTACCACTGTCTCACAGAAAATCAACGTAAAGTGACAGTTCACTGTCGCGTTTCGTATGGTAAGTGAGATATCCGGAGGCCCAGATTCCCCCTTCTCTTCCCTAATCCCTATTCCTGTCCTTTAAGGCCGACAGCGCATACGTGATACTTTCGGTATTGTGGATGTTCATGGGCGGTGAAGATCACTTAACATCAGGTGACCCACTGGCTCGTTTGTCGGACTATGATATAAAAAAAAACTTAAGTAAAATTAGAATGATTTGCTTGTTATTCTACTTATTTTGCTTTGTGATAATATAGGCCATTTCAGTTTTAACGTCTATCATTTTTTACATCGTTTACAATTACAGTATAAAATAAAAAAAAATTGGTTAGGCCGGTTTTGCTCTGACTGCCTTATTTATCTTGACGCCCTGAGTACATTGAAGTTCCACACAGGAAGATCCCAATTTTACTCCCGACATACTAATACGTATGCCCGTACGAATTCATACCTCCGATTATAATAACGCAATCACTCGTCCAATAAGCACTAGTGATGTTACATTTTGATTCTAACAATGAATATATATCCGAAATATTGGGATCACAGCAAGTTACCACTCAGGAGCAGCCATATTCATCATCATCAGCCTCCGTGGCGCAGTTGGCGAGTAGCTGGCTGTGAAACGAGAGGCCGTGGGTTCGATTCCCACACCGGGACAAATGTTTGTGTGAAAGACAGATATTTGTGTCCGTGGTCTGGGTGTTGTGAGACCGAAAGTCCCCGATACCCACAACACAAGACTCGTATCTTAGCGTGGGGTCGAGGCTATGTGTGTGACTGTTGGGTGTTATTTATTTATTATTATTTATATTACCTGGCGAATCATGACGCTGCCGACCTTACAGGAAGGATTGGGAAGGGGATTCTAGCGGATATCTCGTCATAACAAAATCAAAAGTAAGCAGTCACTTATATTTGACAGCGATGGCGCAGCGGACAAGTGAGGTTATGAGATACAAATGTTTGCGTGAGTACTTTTTTCGAGTGTGGTTGTTGTGAAACCGTAGTCCCTCGTAGTTCTTGGTAACCCCAATAGAGTGTATCTAGAGTGGGGTTAGGACTTTGTGTGCGAATGTTGGGTGTGTTATCACTTCACGTCGTTAATCTGTATGCCAGTGGGACTACTCCGGTCCACCCGGAACATGCTGTAGACAAAACTGTATCGCGTGGCTCTATCTTAGAGTGTAAGTAATTGTAATGATAATTAGACATTTTTATTTTATTTTGTAATGGTTGTAACTTTATAGCTTCTTCGCACTTTTGGGTCAAAGATATATACATTATTATTGACTGCCTCGGTGGCGCAGTTGTAATTGCGCATGCGTTACAACTGCTTTGCTGAGGTTTCGGGTTTGATCCCCGGTTCGGGTAAGGTAATATTTGGTATATAGAAATACTCAGTATGTGATGGGCTCGCCCCCTATCACATTGTGGGACATTGTGTTATAAATTCGGCGAAAAATGGGTGTACTGGTTAAACCTCTGCCTACCCCTTCTCGGAGATTACAGGCGTGACTGTATATGTATTTACACGCAGGCTATACTCGTACATCTTTACGAATACTTAATTTCAAGATAAAATATATAACTCTCATTTCCTGTGTATTTGATTCTTATCAATAATAAATATTCAATTTATTCAACATCTATTCGGATACTTACTCGGTGACATGAGACATCTCTAGCACGTGGGTGGACACAGCTTGAATAACACTTGGCTTCATTCAATGTTAATTTATCTTCGGCATGGACGGAATTCGAATAGACGACCGCGTTCACAGTGGAATTATATCGCTCTAGAACTCATGCAATCGCCTTTTTTGTTTAGACACGTTTTATGTTGGCTTTAAAATATTTGATGTCAAGTTTTTATTTATAGGAAAATGTAGCGATCATGGTAACTGATATGCCGTCAATTTAAAATACGATGCAATAAAATGCCTATCGAATCAAGTAACCGTTATGTACTGCAAGGTAAACAGTTTAAATCATTATTTTCCGACTTGGCGTTATACTCATGTTTTAAAAAATAGCTTATATCATATTTACTCCGTTCTTTGCTTCCACACTGGTCATAACGACCCCGATCCGATTCTTTGTTCGACACGACACCGATACGATTCTCACATGTCGGAAACTGTACCGTCAATATCTGTGACCTTAACAACACCGTGAAAGCATTTGTATAAATTCTATAATTTTGCTGCCGATATCGTATCGACATCGGGTCGGAGTCGTATCGGAATATCGTAACTGAATTATTATGTTACAAGAAGACGCTCTTCATATTGTATAATATTAGTAAATAAAAGTTATGAATTTGCCTAGTGCGTAAAGCATATTGGATTCGGTATAAATTAATTATTGCCCAAATTAATACAAATGTTTAGTATTTATGTACAACTAGAGCGGAAGCCCAGACCGGTCACAATCAAAATAATCGGGTCAACAGCCTGATTTTAATTTTAAATCACCGATTTTGTGTACATCACGCATTTTTAACACTAATTGACGAAGCTTGTATCGAATTTTTATGATCGTTAATATAGATCGTTGTGATTTGACCTTCTAGGTAAAGGCAATGACTGACATTTAGTAGATAAACGGACATGGTGTCGCGGCCAAAAGATGGAGGATCACCTTGATTTTCCTAGCATGGCAAAGTGGCCACACTATACTGCAGTGTCGTCCAAACAGAATCCAAATATCAAGTAGCGACAGACAACTATAGCGCGCTACTCGACAGAATCATGCCGGCTTACTGACTAGCTTCTTCACGCTACTCCTAAGGTCCCAGGATCATAAGAAGGGGCCTCGGTAGCTGGCAAACTATTCCACAGCTTGATGCGGCAAAGATACGAATTTTCAAACATCTTGGTTCGGGGTATAGTAGAAGACGAAGCTATGGCTCCGCAAGACCTAGTGTGGAAGGGAGAGGATGGGATAAAATTAAACAATACTTCGGAGCATTCGCCATGATGCAGACGGTAGAACACGCTAAGTGAGGAAATATCCCTACGCAGTTTTAGGAGAGAAAAATGGAAAGCGAGCACAGATGCGTTTAGCCAATCAGCAATACCTAGCTAATATAATAATTAATATATCATGTAATACGCTAATGAAAAAGTTATGAGAGAATACAGATGCTATTTAAGAGCATTCTTGTTTGATATCTTCTGTGGGAACAAAATACAGTTTTTTTAGTGCCTCGATAGGCAGACGAGCAGACGGGCCACCTGATGGTAAGTAGTCACCGCCGCCCATAGACTTCTGCAATACCAGGGCACAGCAAAGCCGCTGCCTACCGTTATACCTGTTACCGAATCATACCTGTTAAGCAATGCGTCTTGATTGAATAAGTTGAATTTTAAATAATAAAGGACATTATCTCCCTAACATCTCTATGGCCATATCGTAAACGTCATCTTATTAATATTTATAATCACAAAAATAAAACACTCCTCTAATTTTAATGAATGTGTATTGTCCCAAACACAATGATTCCCATCGCCTTAGTCATACCAACACTATGAAAATTATTAAATTATATTTTATACTAATATTATAAGGACGAAGAGATGGTTTCAACGCCAAAATCTCGTAAAATACCAGGCAGATTTGGAAAATTCTTTTTACCTTTAATAATCTATTTGTTGAGAAAGGTTGTAGAGTATCTAACATTACGTCACGACCTACGAGGAGGAGTCGAAGCCGACACGGGGCGATGTCGCAAGCAACAGCTTAATTTTGTATAGCTGAAATACTTGTCAATATGCATAACTTTATTTATATTTTAAGTATTAGGTTAATTAATAAAGATTCATTCTTTTCGTCGATAGGGTGGTTGATAGTAAGTGAAAACCTGAGTATTTTTTTATAATAAATTATAGTCTAAAAATATTTAAAATTAAACCAATTTATTAATTTATAGTAATTTGTCACGTGCCATGAAACACCCATCAGTCATGCATGACGTCACCGGTGGAAACATATATGAAAACACTGAGCCAAACTTCTATTCGTTTTGTAGATCCTGACGTCACATGAGCGGCCGTGACAGTTGGTAGCGTTTTGGTGGGAAAAATAAAGTTGCTTCATAAAAATGCAAATTTAATCTTGAAATCTATGTTTTATGTTTATTAAAGATAATATTTTAATAATATAGACCATGAAGAATAATATAAAACGGTTTCCCAAAAGCAGTCAAGTCGCCTATTGCTGTAATATAATGTGTGTTATCGGCTGGTGGATATTACTTACAAATCAGGTAACCCGCTTGCTCATATGTCGTTTTTTAGCTATTAAAATATATTTTAACATGCCCACAAAAATAGCAATAAAACAATAATAACCAAGATAAATATAGCATAGGTTGAAATGCAAATGTATATAATTACAACGACCTCCCCGAAGTCGGTGGAGGTCGCAGGTTCGACTTATTGCAGCTGGACAAAATGATGCACAAATAATTATTAAATGTAGGCGGTATAAATAAAGCCTTGTAATCATTGACAAAGTTTCGAACAATGAGTACAAGAAACCAGGTATAATCAAACCCTCCATCTGGACAAATATTTATAGTAACCGGTAAATAGAAATTACTGGGAATTATGAGATTCAACATCTTATGCTACTGTGTCCAGGGCAGCGCAGTACCATGCAGCACTTTCTAATTCCAAGTTCTGGGAGTTGTTGCTATACTTAATCCTCCCGGGGCAAATTGAAATTTAATATTAAAAGACCATTGTCACCGTAAAATTGCGTGAACTGAGTAAATTTGAATGTCGATAAGGTTGAATTTTACACACTATGAGGGGGCCACGGGTCGCCACACGAGCGCATCAGAGCAATCAGCTCGTCTAGTCATTGAAGTAAATAAATTGGCAGTAATGAGGACTAACGACAGAAGTGAAAACTAAAACCTACTGTTGGAACTACTGTATTCTTTAATGAAACAGCGTCTTTGAAGTAGTCGTTTTTTTGTTTATGATTGTTAGCCAATAATCATAGAACTTCATAGGCGTGTTTATGTCAAAAGTCAAGTAAGTAACCTGAGCGTGACGATCACGCGAGTTGTGCTTTTCCCCATTCCAAAAGTGCCCAACGTGCGTAAAGAAGTTGTCGATTCAAAAATGCTTCCAAACTGAGTGCTGAAAGTCTCTCCTAGTTATACCTACCACACGACTCATATCTTAGCACTAGCGTGACTGTCGGATGTTTTAACATCACTGATTCTGAGTGAATGACTGTTGGTATAGATTAACTTGATTTGCTAATTGGTGATTTCCGACAACTGGAAGCAGTGGATAATTACGGATAAATCGTAAAAATAACTGGTTTGCAATAATATTCAGAACAGCCATTCAGACTTTCGAGTAATTGTCGTATTAGTATGTCATATTAGGAAGTGTGAAATGCTTCATTACGGAACGTCAGTAAATATGTTTGTTCTAAAATAATGCAAAAATCTTAAATGTACAGATTAAGCTAGTTTTAACGCAGTTTGTCTTTGAATCTAATACTATTCAGCTATTAAAAATAAATTATGCAATCTCCTAACGATTCTGAACTCTACTTCGTTCTTTAGTCACGTGCAGTAAGAGAACAAAACCAACGATGCGACCCCATTACACGAAACCATCAATCAATTACAATCTAGATCTGTCAATCTGTTTTTGTGAAAAATAATCCGCACCTTTCACGCGCTTTCACCAGCAACAAATCCGCCGGTCCGAAAACATCTATAATAGTCATGCAAATCTGCGAATGCAACATGACGTGTCGGAGGTGGGGTAGGCATTCCTAGTGAGCGGCGAGCGGTAGGCGGTGAGGGGGGGGGGGGGGGGTCAGGGGGGGGGGCAGTCTCGCGGTCATCGACCGTCCTCAGCCGGCCGCGCATAAACTACGCAGTCGCATAAGGTCAACACAGCCTGCGCAGTGTGACCAGATGTGACCGTATCCGCTCTTACCACTCACCCGCTGTATCCTACAATTTATTAATTAAAAAACACGAGCATTACGTTTTATTAAAACGTTGAATCTTTTAAAGGATTTATATGGATCATTATTGGGAAGGAAAGCATAACATAACTTTAATCGAAATTTAGTATGAATATAGGAGTAGCTGAAAGATAATACTATTCAGTTGATATTTCCATACACAATGGATTACAATTAAATAATCTACATGCTGGCTAAATAAAGATAGATAGATACATTTATTTTTAAAACGTCTTTAGCTTTGTTATTTGCATAAGATTATGTTGCATGCACCATAACATATCCCGTAACACCCAACCAAACAGATCACCCGCAAGCGTGTAAATTCAATCAACAAAAACACCGACAGCTGCCCTCCCTAAGGGAAAGAAACAATGTTGTGGACCAGACTTCCCAATAAAGTAGTCGTTTTTTTATAAATTTAATCAGCAAGCATCAGCATTACATTACCTAAAACCTATTATTAATAGAAATTATGAATCCGATGAAAAATAAGTAAATTAGATGCCATTCAAATCTGCTGAAAGGGGTAATTGTCAAATGACAGTAAAAGGATGCATGGTATGTACCGTGACGTCACGGTTCTCAGAATCGCTATTACTGTGCCGTTGTGTGAGGGAGATAGCGATATGTTCCCAAAACGCAACCATTTTTGCTCATACCTTTGAGTGTTTCCCCATACCAATATTCAAAATAGTGATCGTTTTTCAGGCAATTTTGATTCTGTTTTCGCAAAAGAGTTTCTTTCGCGTATTATATTAAGTTGCATATATAATAATGTACAAAATGAAACACAGGAATCTACCCTATTGTCAATACAGAGTACAGACCACCTGAGTGTGGTAACACCGTACCGCGCCACGAGACCGGTCCGAGTCCGCTTGAAGTTTCGAAACCGCTATTGTTCGCAGTCGAACTCGAAAATCAATTACGTACACATAAGAAATCTAATTTAATCTTACGCAATACCACATTATCTTAAATTAACGTAATCTGTTTCGTTCATACGCTTGCATGGCAACAATTTATCACCAGAATGTTATTTACCCGCATTCAAGAATGACATAAGTGACCTCTTTGCAATTTAATTGATTGGTCCGTTTTTAGCGCCAAACAAATGTAAATTTTTGTCGGGGGTCTAAAGTTGGGGTACCACGTTTGGCCGTTTTGCGGCCTTCTGAGTACCTACTCTGATACTTGACCCTCGACTGCTTCTTCACCATCTTGCCCATGGCGTAGTGTGAAGAAGCAGGCCGGCATGATTGTGTTGAGTAGCAGGGGATAGTTTGTCTCTCGCTACTCGATACTGTAATTGAACGGCACTGCGCTTACCATCAGGTGCAGTGTGGTCACTTTACCGTGCCAGGATAAAAAAAATTACAATTACGATATCTAAGCATAGCAAAGAACTCAATTACCTTAAGTATACTTCTCAAAGCTTTGCAGTGGCATACCCACGACATTCTTTCCGTGGTTATAACCAACAAGTCTCCTGTTTTCAAGCCCAAACGACTTACACAGACGTATAGACGCGCGCCAAAAATATGTTCTAATCATTCAAAAAATGTTTGTTATTTGTCAGGTTATAGTTTTTGAAGTATATTTTAGGTATGATTTTTATTATTTACAAATAGTTATATAGAGTTATTCCCAACAATAGCTCAACCAAATATAAAGGGACCCAGTGGCAGGTAGCCGTATCGAACAAAAAAATGATCAGAATTAATCCACACTTGGCGAAAAACGTTACATAATTTAAATAAGCCGTAAACACTTTACGATTTGAGTACCTCCTTACAGAGTCTATTAATAAAACAATATTCGTTTTTATTCAGAAGAATATTCTTAATAAATTTGTTTATATCTATAGACATCGTGATGTATGTAGGAAATGATCTAAAACAGTGCCCTCAAACATAAAATCGTCATAACAAAATTTTTAAAACCAGCTTAAAATTAATCTAAATATAAAATTGCAATACATTGATTTGTCAATGGATGCATGGTAAAGTTCTTTCTGAAATGAAATTTCACAGACTCGAAATTGTTATATCTTTACTTTCCTTTACCATAGCAATCCCATGGAATTTCGTTCAATTTTCGCCAAAGTCCTTTGGATTCCATATTTCGTTCCCGGAGGTCGAAACAACTTTTTTGGGCAGTCCGCGTGACCCGCATTCTCGATGTTCAATGGTGAACTTTTAAAAGAAATCCGACCGTTGACGTCCAGGTAGATACCTTTAAAGACTGCTCATTATAGTTTTTAAATAAGCAGTTACAATACAGGTACAAACTTTGCTACAGACGTTAAAAGGGGATATATATTTGAGTTTGTTTTCTTAAATTATCATGTAGCTCTCAGAATCTGCTGTGAGAAATCTGTAGATTTTGGCAGCTCTTTCTTAAAAATATTATCAATGATATAATACATAAAGTTGCTTCTATAACAATTAGCAGGTGAACCTTTATCGAACCCAGGATTATTTTATTGCGTGGTGAAGATTACTTACCAACAGGTGACCCACTTGCACGTTTTCTAGTCTCTGTTATAAAAATTATAAGAACATTACTAGATACCAATTATAGTACAATGTTTCTCTATCAGAAAATAGATACTACAACATCGAGCATTAGAGATTCTATATTAAAATACTGTTCAATATAGTCCTGTCCCCACTACACTAGGATAACTTATGTCGAAGGTATCAGGCACTGCGAGGGGCTTTCGGTCTCAACACCCAGATCCAAAACAACATTTTGTGTATCACAATTATCTTGGTGTAATGATCAAACCCTCAGCATACCATTTTACGGCAACTCGCCAACTGCATCACAACGACCGTACATCGTAAAGCTATTCTTAATTCCTTCTATATACAGAATCAAGGCTGTTGCTAAGCGAAAATCGAGCATACACTTTACCCAATCCAAATTATGGCACTTGACAACAGCAACTTAGAGTAAACTGACAGTTGCAATTATATTTTTTATATTGTATATCAAAGCAAAACTGATAAAAACTCCTTAGACATTATAACAAAGTATTAGGGTCGAGAATCGCGTGTTAACTTCAGCGAAGGTTAAAGAAGCCATTCAAATGTTTCCCTGAATGATATCACGACTATAAAAACGTGATAAGGTTTAACATGTGTAACATTAACACAATTTTTGATATCTTATCAAAGGCCTAAAGCAGACAGCTAAATAATATGTTTCTGAACTTGTAATGTGGAATAAGAAATATCTCAACCTATTTGTAATAGATTTCAACTGACTACTACTTGATTCAGAATTTGATACAATAGTTATAATTATAAATATGTTATCGGCAGTTGCTATTCTATACAAAAATTCGTTCTCTAATAAGTGATTCTGAACCATGACTCATGGGTTAAACACATTTGAAAGAGTAATCGACGTAAGGTCCGACCAATACTCCGATTTTAAGATTTACTCTATCAACTCGTTAGCCACACAGTCTAGCGTTGGATCTCACAGGCCAAGCACGTCCGTATTTAAAACAGTGATTTCGCAATACTGGAGCGAACTACATCGACAGCCCATAAAACCGCTATGATTCGTCTACCAAGGCCTTGTACAATGTTACAACGTTGAACAAAACGACTATTTAAACAGCTCGCCAATGCAGTCATAATTTTAGTAAAGCAAAACCATTTTTCATAAATAACTTTCCATTCAGTCCAACGCATATTAATAGTGAAATACGCTAAAAATTCGTCTTTAAAAAAACTAAAAATTTTTGAAATAAAAAAAAAAAAAAAAAATATTTCGCCGTGTTACATATTTCGTAAGTCAATGACATAAGAACCAGTTGTTCGAGACGCAGCTATGACGTCAACATAATGCAATGTTGCCCAGTTTTCCACGAATAGACTTAGAAACTATTTAAATATACTGAAGTATTTGTTTACATAGATATAATTAACTCCAGCTTAAATCGAGTGGAGCAAGAATCTGGCTAAGAGACATCTTTTGGAGACTAAGTGAGCTGACACAGACTCATCATTATTGCGTAATCAGGCAAACTGAATGAGAATGCAAATTGCTGCTTAGTGTCCGAAGAGGCAAATAGAGGTCATATTATTATTAAAGGCTTCTTAGAGACCAAGCTTGGGGTATTTATGAGTCCCCATTAATCAAAACTCCTAGAAATCGAGTTTCCAGGGCACCTGATATCCAAGAAAAGATTTTGGAGTGTGATCACTGTCATCAAACTATGTATTTTATTTAATTGCCTGTTTCAATATAGCGTGAACTACTACTTAATTACTAGTGTAAATCCAACATTAGCTGGTAAAAAAAAATGAAACTTACCTTAACTGCTTCTCGGTGTGCGCCATGCCGCGGCCGTCTCGATTATTGCTAGTTTCGTAACTTTGTGAAATTTACTTTTGGCGAATTCAACACACGATCTTTCTAGAACTTTGACGATATGTATTTGCACATGTGCATCTATATTATTATTGTATGAATGAGATTCATTTGTTAGCTATTCCATATTTTGTATTTATTATCAAATCATTATTAGCACTAGGTTCAAAGTATTAAAGATTAAATGTTATAATCATATACCTATATAATATCGAGCCTAAACCCCACAGGGATAGGCTGAAACTATGTATTTCTACTATACCATTCTTACTTTCATCTTGGCGTTCACATCATCTTATTTCGATAATCTTTGTAGCTACCAATTATATCTTAAAAATTAGTTTATATATGTTTTAATCATATATCCTAGAATTTAGATCAGCACTCAAGCTTTATCGCATTTCTGGCAGACTGATTCGAAATAGTACGTAAGCAGAATATTCAGATACTTACTAGTTTTTTTTCCAGTTATATTTATGCTAGATAATATTTTTAAAAGCTAGCTGCCATAAAGGTCTATTCACACGAGGTACATTTTCTGATACGTGACCCATTTAAATTCTTGACCTGGGCAAATTTTAACATAAACTTTATAATAAGCTACTAACATAAAAATAGACTTGTGTAAATAGATCTTTAGATTTTGTTCATGATCACGATGATTAAAGGATAGTCTGTTGTTACTATTGTTTGTTTGCATTTGAGTCAGAGTTGGTTGGCTCGGACCATGACTGATTTGGTGCAGCTTACTTATATTCAGAATGTAGTGTCCGCTAATGATTTTCAAGACCGTTCGTCTCGAGCTGATCTTTCTGGATTTATCTTGAGTAACAGCATTTATTTGTTTGTATGTTTGCTCCCCTTTCTTATTTTAATCAGATGTTTGATATCGATTCGGGCGCTGCATTCATACTACCATGATTCGCAATAAAACGTGATGGTCAATAACCATTGTCAGATTTTAAACCGTTTTTTATATTAATAGGTTTGGACTCAAATAAACATTTACCATTATTATTAAGAAACATTTCTATGTATAAGCAAATAAGTGTTTAAATGTTGTGATTAATATTGTTTTGTATTGGTATCTCTGGGTAGATAGAATAAATGTTTATTCCTCATTTATTTTGACTAGAAAGTACCTAATTCATATTTGATATAAAATCCACGGAATCTATGGTTCTCGTAATACAATCTTCAATAATTTCGTGCATAACAATGGGCCGCTATCTCATATTTTCCTACTAAAAACTCTTATTACCAAGTCACAATGCCTCAAGAACAATGGTAAAAGTTTGCTCGCGCTTTATGCTTATCTGAAACGCGATCTGACATTACCATACAAACGATAATTACGTCATTTACGGCGGAAAGTTGTGCGCAACGGGAGAAACATTACGCTTTGATAGATGAAAGTATGTCTGTCATTTAAATGTTTATACGCATTCTGATCGAGCCAAGTCAATAGCGATATTCAGTTCGTATAATGTCTAAAGTTAAACAGCGCGTCCTATAATAAAATCGTACTTACTTTCGTATCCTGCTGTCCAGGACCAGAGGGAGACCATTGCCAGCAGCCAGTGGTACATGAGCCCTTCGATCCTCCAATAGAGGGGTGCGTACAAGGGTCTGAGGAGGCGCAGCGCCATCATCCACACGACGTACGCGGGGATGCAGTATAGGTTGTTGACGACCGCGAATGTCGTCCGCGCCACGATCCGCACGTACCGGCTGAAACAGCAGGGCCGCCTCGGTTGATCCATGGCCGTCTCGCCGCGCGTCACGCGTCACTCGCGTCACGCGTCACGCGGCTCGCGCTGGGACGTGCACATAGGTGGTGTGACAAGAAATGCTAGGTGTTAGACACGAGGCGCGTGTCGCTAGTCGCATGACGCGTGACGCATGACGCATGACGCGTGACGCGTGGCGAGCCGACATGGCACCGGACCGCGTTCTCCCTGCCGACAGCTGCCGAGACGCGGGGGCTTTCGTCGTGCGCTGACGATCGCGCTGCGCCCTACCGCCACTCAAACTCGCCAAATAAAACACACAACTTTACATTCGACGATATTTATTAATGGAACCTTTCACGGATTCACTGCCGGTTATTTCATTAAGACTGCGAGTACAAATATAAAATTGGCCCGTCGGCGAGCGACGGCCTCGCTCGCCGGCGAGCTCACATGCGTTTTCTTTTGCGACACACATTTTACACCGATCGACGTAACATTAACTCGTACGCGAGCACACATAGACAGACATACACAATTTTTATTTTAGTTTATGATGCATACTTGCGGCACGACCGCGGCCGGCCGGGCTCGTCGTGTAAAAACAATACAAAGTTCATTTATATAAAATTAAAAAATGACATCAGAACGCTGAAATTATACATAAATTACAATATTAAGACTGTACACTATCTAATATATACAATAGTTGCCAGCGGTAGATATGTGCGGAGCTGTATATACATGGCGGTGGGCGTAGTTCACACGTTGTAATCGTGTGCAATCAGACTGTGCACTTGCTCGAGGCGGTAGGCAAGCCGCTGTTTCTGCGAGAACTCGTCCTCCTCGAGCGTCACCGTCAACTGTTCGTTGTACCGATCCGCGTACGCGTACAGCTCGTTCAGCGCGCAGTTCGTGTTGAACTCCTTCGTGTGGAGGCGCGACTCCTCCGCCAGCATCGCGTTCATATCCTGGTCGGATATCGCTGGCATCAACTTTATATCCGCGTAGTAACGCTCTACCCATTCCTTGTACACTGGTATGTCTTTAGCATAAAGAAGCTTAGAAGACGGAGAGTCTTTGCCAAGAATGTGATCGGATGTGGAACAAGAGTCCATGAAAGTTTGCGCGATGACTGACAAGCAAGAGTCTACAGTGTTCGACTTGTGAACGTCGAAAACGAAATTAGGGTTTTTAATGAGATTGACCCAGAAGCGGAGCGGTAGAGAATTGCTCTTCCACGTGTGCACCACTTCAGGGTCGGAGATGGCGTGCTGTAACGCCTGGTCGTCGAGGAAATCGAACATGTACTTTATTGCAAGGGGCAAAGCGGAGCCGCGGTGCGCTGTGCTGAAAATAGTTTCGAACAAATCATCGACAAACTTTTGCAACGTCCCCTTGGTAGCGAGAAGGCGCGTGAGATATATTTCCGACACCATTTTATTGCCGCGCTCTCCCTCCTTACGTGCGTCATCATCGTGATGTCTCACCAGATGCCAGTACTTAAAACCGCCGCCGTGTTCGTATTTAAGGGGACTGGCGGGTGGACTAGCGGAACCGTATTTGCCGCGATTGAGGGTCTCGTAAGTGTGGGACTTATCGTTCTTTTCCATATTGGACAGATTGTAGACGGAACTCTGTTTGGCAACGAGACTGAGACAAGCGCCGTCCGGCACGCGGTAATGATTGAGGGTGTTAACTTTACGCCATTCACCTTCGCATTTAGTGGTACTGTCCTCGTCGTAGAGGATCAGGCGGCCGCAGGCGCCCGTACGCCACTCCAAATCTAAGTCGTCACGACTTGGCCGTTGAGAGTATGGAGTTGCACGATAAATAGCATCTAAGCATTTCTCTTTCACTTGACTTATAGTATCACAGTCTAACACTTTGACCTGCACGTTCTCCGTGGTAGCCTCTAAGCCGCTGACAAAAAGTGTCTGCTGCGAAATGGATACGTTCACGGTCAGAGCTTTGAAATCTATAGACTGCCTAATGAGTTTTTCTTCGCTGAGTGAGTAGCGAGCTTCTGAGGTTATAGCGTCAACCGGGCCTTTATCAACCTGGCCTTTCATTGACCTAAACAGAAGGTATAAGGGCTCGCCGGCGCACTCGCGAAGGAATTTGTACAGAAGGAAGGTAAACCATGCGCTCAACATCTTCTCGGCGACGCTTTCTGTGCGTCGCAGCAACAATTTCGGGTGGTTCTTTCCTTCCATACATTTTTCGATCAAATCAGCCAATAATGTCTTTAAAACGTCAGTGCAATATTCCATCTTACTTTGCAGCGTAACCATAATGAGTGAAGCTACATTGACACGATCACGCATTGAAAAATATCTATTGCTTTCTAAAGTACGTATAAATAATAAAAGGAATGTTTTGTTCATAATAAGCTGCCCAAACATTCTCAAACCTTTCTCTCTTCTAATAAGCTCTGGACGTTCCCACTGGAGGACGGCATGATCGTCGATATTGGGGAACAATATCTTCATGGCGTACGTGCGGTAGTCCAGGAACGGTATACCGCCCGTAACGTCACCCGTCAGATCAGTCATTTCGGTTTGCAACTCCGCAAACGCTTCCTTACATTCAGCAGCTACTCTTAACTCTAAAATATCCATTTGCTCTTGCATATTCTTTAATACCCTAATATTTTCTGTCGATTTTCTCCTATACATAACTAAAAACCCGATAACTATGATTAAAAGTACACCTATACTGACGCCGATGCCTATCAGAGCCGGTTTGCCGATGGCCGCTTGCAGGCCGGCCTGCGAGGAGTACGACAGTTTGCCGATTTTGAAGGTGAGAGCGCGTCCGACACGCACTTCCACCTCAGGAGTCTCCACGCCATCTGGCAGCTCGTCGCGGGACGGCGGCCGACAAGTCAGCTGATGTCGCGACAACGACGTCACATTACATACACTATCACCTACACGAACTTCCACATCGCTCTCTGTGCAAGCCCTATCTAAATTTTGACCGTTAATAGTTAAATATTCAGACTTATAATACTTGACGTCTTCGTCGAATTTCTCATAAATAGGATCCGGATACAGAAGGAACGGGTCGCCGGTTTTGGTAGTGAGATTTTGTACGCTTTGAACGTCATCCATATTGAAACCGTATTCTAATTCTAAAGGTCTATCTGGATCTATATTAAGGCCGGCGCTTTCAATACCAGGAGATTGACATATGAGGTGCGTTTGAAAATCAACCCTGTTGCAAGGGGCGATGTAAGGTCTATTATCGTGATACACGTATATCTGTGGCAATAAAATTGAATGGAAATTCCTACCCATCACTTTGATGTTTATCCCGCCTGAGGGAATGCCTTTGGGTTGTTTTCGTTGTGATAATGACGGCGGGCCGGATTCTACAGATACGACGACAGGATCCTCTATGTATTCAAACTTTTCCCGTTCCAAAGTTCGCTTGCCGGTATCGAAACGCATCCGCAATGTTCCCATTTTAAGTTGATACGAATGGCTAGTTCGGCAGACGGCTTCCTCGTGCGATACAGACAAAATGGCGCATGGCAAGTCATCGATATACGCTTGTATGTTACTGCCTGCATTGAGATATTCGCCTGTAATTCGCAATTTGGTGCCGCCAGACTGTGGACCATATTTGGGTTGTATAGAGTTGATTTTAGGATTGACAAAAGCGTAATGTTGTTTCGACTCTCCACGATAGTCGGCGACGCGAACCACTACAGGACCGTCCCGCGGCACTTCTTCCCCAGGTCCGTCTACAGTGCATACTATTTGCTTAGTTTTAACATACAACTCTATGATGGGCTGACATTTTATTCCTGCAATAGTGACGCCGTTATAGATGTCCGAAATATTACGACCGAGATTAATACCCTCAATAGTGATATTAGTGCCACCATCCCATGGACCTAGCAGAGGCTTGAAGGAGTGGATTTCTGGGTTCGGACAAGTTTGAGTACGGTTCAGCCATACGCTAGGAGCACCACATTGCTCCTGAACTTCACATTTGTCAGAACCTTGGCACCATCCGCAACCAAACTTCTCCGGCAGCGCCAGACACATCCCACAGTTATCCGCCATGTCATTACAACGATAGATGAGAATGTGAGTATTATCCGGATTATCTAAGGGTTTGGAGCCACCCCATATAACGGCGAATGAAGCAGTAATATTAGGAGCGCGCGATGTGTACGTAAATTCAACGGCTTCGCAATAGATGGTGTCGGCTAGAAGTTGCGCGTTCACATGAGTCACCCGGCCTTCTATGTTGAACTGACATACAAATCTAGTTTGAACGATAAACTGCCCTATTATGTGAACCTTAACCTTAATCGCCTTCTTTACGCCAGACGGTACTAAAATCTCATTGGTGCCATCGGAGGTGGAGTTGATAGTCGGACAAAAGCCAGGACCTGAGCGGTAACTGGGACCTATCCTACTGACGCCGGTAACCAAGATGTCATTGCGACAATTTTCCGCGGTATCGTGTGTACACCTATGTCCGTCAACACACCAGTCACAAGGAAACGAGGAACTGACGCACTGTGTGCACGAGCTGTACGTGTTACAATCGAAAAACGTAAAATTAGTTGCTACAAAATCAGGTCCCTGAGTGGTGCGCACAGACAGTTTCGCTGTGAAGTGATGCTGACCGGCGGGGATCGGTGGGAGCGTGTCGGTGCGCGGTGTGGTACAATTTACACCATAAGTTTTTCGCGTGGCATTAGTAATAAGAGTACGGTCTAAAGCTGTAAATGCACATAAGAACTGTCCATTAAGAGTAGGTAAATTTTCAATAAGTAAATCTAATGTTCTGGCCGTCGTCCGCTGCAGCTGGTTTGGCGTCACTTGGGTGATGGTGGTACAGCGGCCGCTGCGGTACGGGATCCAGTACAGAGGATCTTTGGCGGCATCCTGGCAGTCCGAACGGAGACTACACTTGTTCTCCAAAGAACACCATCCGCAGTAAGGGTCTTTGGCTCCGAGACACGTTAAACACGACTTATACACGCTACACTCTTGCACTTTCACTTTGGACACTTTGCGTTCGGTCATCACATATAAATGCATCAATTGAGTATCGAAGAACAAGTCCTTGTTGACCGGGGAGCCCTCGTCGACGACAATGTCGCCGTACTCGAAGGCGGAGGTAGCGCTCTCGACCACGATCTTCTTGAGGTGGCCTTGGGCGGTGCCCGCGAACACCACCGTGTAGTCGCCGGTGGCAGTCGCTGCCACTGCTGTCAGCCTCTTCGTGAACACTGCTACTGGCACCGCTTCTACTGGCTGCTCGCCACCCAGAGGAGTGTTCACATCTAGCCCACAAAAATCTTCGCTGATGGACTGCAGTTTCGTACCAATGCAGGGATGGGATGGCGATATGAAATCTAAGCCTCGAGAGCCATTACCGCTGAAGCAAGTCTTTATATTCTGCATAAATTTACGACGAATAGCTTTGAGCGAATACACACAAAGAGCAGATAGATCAGATGGAGTGTTCGTGTTTATAGACTCACTCTGACTGAATGCAGCAAAAAGCACATCATGCTGAGCGGTGATACCCAACTCTCCTGCGAGTACCGAGCCAGCTTTACCCACAAATGCTGCTTGAACCAGATTGTAGCCATAATTGCCACCTCCTTCTCCTGTGCACGACATTGGAATCTCGGTGTAGGAGTAGTAATTTTCATCATCGTGGCATACGCGTACTAACTTGCTGTAGTATGTGTCAGATCCCACGCCCCTCAGTTGAGTCGTCAAGAAGTAGCTGAATCCTTCAGAGCTAAACCCATACACGTAATTTATAGGATACCGCTCTCGAGATAAGGAATTGACGAACATTCTAGTACCGGTAGTGACTGCAGTCCGGGCTATCATAAACAGTCGATCATCTTCGAGGGAACGACTGCTCACTGTAGGAACTTCGGAGCGATATGGTGAGTTGCCTGTGAAGGTGACCCCCACATACATCACTTGCGTCATCGGCGGATTGGGGGGACCGGGGGCAATGAAAGCCACCGTAGAAGCTGTTACGTTATTCGCCACAACCGGCTCGCGAACTTCACGCACATCATGGGAAATGTTATTCAGGTTCCGTACAGAGCAAAGACCTTGAAGCACAGAGCCGCACGTGATGAGACGACTGGTTGCGTAATCGATCACCAACGCCTTGTTCACATTGTCCGTGGGCTTTTTAACATAGCTCGAAGGGCAATCGAAGGTACAGAGGGCGGAGTCGTTGACGGGGCCCGTGACTATCCACTGAGCGACCTCCAGATCGGGCGAGAGCTGGTAGATCCTGTTGGCAGCGCCGACGTACACGCGGCCCGTGTTGCGATCCACGACGAGATGATTGAAGAGTGAGCTGGGCGCCGACACTGGGTCGATGAAGGTGCGCACCACGTCCTGGGAGGCGCGCGCGGCGACGCACGCGGCCCCCAACGCCAGCAGCACGCGCCACATGTCGGCGCGGGCGCATGTGGCCGGCACTCTACCGCGCGCGCCGCCGTCCGCTGCCTGCGCCGCCTGTCCGCCCCGACCATCTGCAACGCGATACACGCACTCAGCGCGCCGCCGCCGTCCGGCTCCCATCGCACCGCACCACTCCGCCGCCGCTCCACGCCTACCTCGCCTACCTAGCGACCTAGCGCGAGTCACCACTCAACCAGTGTGCTCTGTGTGTTTACCGCGCCGACGCTCGGAGAGGTTCAGTGCGATCGGAGCGAATACGCGAGCTATGGCGAACGCTCGCGGTGACGCTCATCCGTGATACAACGATATCGGTACCGACCTATTTTTTCGCTCTACTACACCTACTGGCGTATATGTAGTATGTTTATAATTTATATTAACTGATAAAAATAACTTTGAATGTCAAAAAGATGATGTTCAATGATAAATGGGTGTTATCGCATTGAATGTATACATTATGCTTAAGTGGTTTGTTGGCTGAATGTAAAATCTAATAACCCTCAAATATCATACGAAAGCCGGTCGAAAATAGGTCAGTACCAGGACAATGAGGTCACAGGCGACCCGACGCGCACGGGGCACTGAGATACAAGTCACACGCCGACGAAAGCCTCAGCATCATAAAGGGGGAAACAACTAAAACAATAATTTGGCATGCTGTTCGCAACGAGGGAGTGAACGTGGTAGCGCAACGATAAAAACAAAATGAAAAATAAATGACGGATCAACTAAAAACATCGAGAGTGTAAGAGAGAGGCGTACTCACAGGAATGCCATTGTTGGGTACGCAGCGGGCTCCGAGTGTGATTGTGTTCTATATCGAGATCATAAGCGTGTGAGGGGCACTCTCATAGTGCGCTGACAGCGGCGGGCGTGTGGCCGAGACCTGCAACAATGCACACCTACTGTTTACTCGTATATCGTGCAACCGTTTGTGTCACGACATCTTCACTCTTCAAATAATTTACACTACCGTTTTAAAACACCAGTGTACATATTTTGTTCAAGTAAAATGACAATACTCACGCATGCATTATTTACGTCTACATTTCTTTTACTAATTATTAACACAATATCTAAGCGTGCTTAACTAACTTAAACATCTAAATGAAGTTTCAGAGAGAGAAAACCCCCAAACAGTTGTACTGTTATTATATAATTATTTCACAACATAATTAAACGTAAAACCAAAAAATATACATTTTACAACAAATAAAAAAACATAGACATATATCTGACCAAATTAATAATATTACTTTTTGAATACCAAAACGAAGCAACTTAGTAAATATTTTAAAAGTAATACTTATAATTAGGTGCCAATATGAATTAATCAAGCCTAATTTTAACAAAAATGTTTTTCCAATGCAACAACAGTGTTTAAAATATTTATTTATTTATACACTTTATATACATACATTGTATATAGGCGGACTTAATGCCAAAATAATACATACAAGTGTGTTAGAGACTGAGATACTCCACTTTCCGGTTCATTGTATTGTTATAAATAATTATTGCCACATTCTGTAACATATGCAGTGCGCATATATCTATATTTGAAATAAACTACTTTTGATTGTGTTGAGTAGCGGGGGATAGACTGTCTCTCGCTACTTGACACTCTATCCGGACGGCACTGTGCTTACCATCAGGTGCAGTGAGGACACATTGCCGCGCCAGAATAAAAAAAAATTGCTGTGTATGTGAGGAGCCGTCAGCAATCACCTTTACATATGAGTGATAGAACCAATGTCGGTAAAGTATGGCAGACTTAGATTTTGGCAATTTAAAATCTGATAACTTTATTAAATTGAAAGACATTTTGTTGAATATATTATTTTAATCTGATATTTAATTTGAAAACAATTATAAAAAGTTAAGCTTAACGGTGCAAAGTCTTACTAATCTTACTCCTACTAAGTTAGCCATTTTTGATTATCACTGACTTCTAGAAAAAAAGGATTGCTGACTTGACATACTCTTCTGATTGGTTGATAGTGAAAGATTGCCGAGTTTGGTTCTAAAGCAAGTTTTGTTTAGTGTTTTAGAAGGGTTTACAGCATTTTTTAATTAGTAAACACTGGAACAATCGATGCAGATTTTAATTTCCTATATTGCCATATATTTTTATTCATTTTGCCCTACTTACTTTGCCGACGATCGTTCTATACGACTCATATAATATACAATCAGGGGCAGTTATCGTCTCTATACAAACAAATTAATCACACATAGCTGTGTACTAATGAGTAGAACTATTATCTGCTTTGCTTATTCCCAAACGTATTTGTTGATACCCTTCAAACTTTACTTTTTTCTCGGTATAAGACCGCACAATACCAGATTACGAGATTCAAAAACAACCAACACACTCAAGGTGACACATCAGTATCGATATCCATATATTATGTTCCACTAATATTCCAACAGTGCGCACGAAGCGTTTTGCTAGTACATTTATCATGCGCACCGCTAGAACTCTTTGCCGGAATCTATATTTCCCGAAAATTATAACCTGTGTATCTTTAAGTCAAGAGTGAATAGGTATCTTCTAGGCAAGCGTACTCCACCGTAGACCACATCATCACTTACCATCAGGCGAGATACTGGTCAAACGCAAGCCTATTTATAGTATAAAAAAAACACTATATAAAACGAATAATGATGCTTCATCGGTCTGCCACTAGGGTCGCCACATTAGACTATGGAGTCGCTTATGCTGATAAACCTATTAGATCCTGGATTCAAATCAAAGGTAGAAACAGTAAAATGGGATGGCAATTTTCGAAAATCAGTGTTTATAGAGTGTATTGCGTCCTATGTGATAGATAGATAGAAAAGGGAGTGCATCCAACACTGGTTCACTTCGGCCTATATCTTCGGGAATACATGGCTAATTCTATCTATGTATACGCAAAGAAAATATAAACTTTTTGTAATAACTAATAGTTATTATAAATAAGAAAAAATATTATAAATCAATATAATTTTTCATAAAATTACTTCAAAAAATGCATAACCTAAATGTGAAATATTTATGATACAGATTTATTACCACAATATTAAATATATGTAACAAAGTAAACTAAAGATTACTATTCGACCAAATAATAAAACAACAGTGTATATCAAAGTATTTCGCCCACAAAAACTTATTATCAAACTACTTTCGGTAGTTTTATTTCTTATTTATTACATACATGGAATGTTATTTTGATATATATAGTAATATTGGACGCAGCTATAGATATACAAAGTACATAATATTTAATTAACAGCATCATTATTTAGGATAATAAAGTGTAAGGCGATGAACACATATTAAGAAAAGATTAATGGCCAATTTCAATAAGCAATCTCAATCCCCATTTCCAGATCGAACCAGGAAATATACCAATCAAACTATGTTATTCAATAGGCGTAGCATTCAAACTTGATTCTTACTGGGTCATTTGTCGAAACTATCTTTAGTAGAGAATAAGGATCGTTTATTGATATTGACCGTATATCATCATTTAAGACTTACATAGGTGTTTTTAATAGCACTCAGACAAATGTGCAAGCTAGTCTATTGACTAGCTAGTCTATTGACTAGCTTGCACATGTGATGATGGAAACTGATTAAACCCAATACCAGAAGAGGATTGCAAAGCCGACCTTCAAGAAAAGAAATGGGGGAACAAGTGGAATGAGATTTGACAACATCCGTGGCGCGGCGGGCGTGAAGCCGGCTGTGAAACGAGAGGCCGCGAGTTCGATTCCCGCACCGAGACAAATGTTAGTGTGACATATTTGTTTTGGGTCTAAGTGTTGTGGGACCGTAGTCTCTCGTAGTTGTCGATACACACGATACAGGTTTAACCTAGTGTGAGATCAGAACTATGTGTGTGACTGTTGGGTGTATTTGTTTAGAAAATCACACTTACAGTAAGAATCGCAACATAAATCACTTCACAACCATGTTCTGCGTATCAGTGGTACTACTCTTATAGAGCTGAACCCGTCATGTTGTTGACAAAAATATCTACAGCGAAGTTCTGCCACTTTAAATATATTGTACAACTAATTACAGAATAAACCTAGCTATTGCAATGCGGCTTTCAGGTATATTATAAAATAGTGGCTACAAACGAGACCGGTCAATTAATTACCCGATGAATAAGTAATACATGTCGCGTGAATATTTAAAATAAATTTAAATCGTAATTGTATCGTAGTATGCATTATTAAACTGTCTTTATCAAGTATTTACATAACACCGACCAACACAGCCCCGATTTCACAAAGACACGAGTCTTGTGTTATGGGTATCAAGGACTACGAGAGACTTTCGGTCTCACAACACCCAGATCCCGGACACAAATATCTGTTTGTCGCACAAACATTTGTCCCGGTGTGGAAATTGAACCCACTGCCTCTTGTTTCACAGCTGGCTACTCGCCAACTGCGCTACGGAGGCTGTCAATAAATAATATAAACTTCCCAAAACAGCTAAATAAATATAGCGACATGAGAATTCATGACATGCGTAGAGATGACGAGGCAGATTGCTCGTCTAATGGCGTGCAATAACAGTAGGAACAACCTTCGGAACTTTGAAGTATTGCATGACACTGCACCTTGATTGTCATTCTGAGACAAGATCATTGATTTAATCTCATGATATCCAGTCTCATCATATTCAATATCTTCTGTGTTTAACTTTGTATATTATTCGATATTACCACACACATATCAATTACCACTTCCAGCAGATTAGCGGCGTCAAGTTTACTAACTTTTGTTGGAATAGGTTTTAGGCAATATAACTTGATTAAAATAATAAAAAAAATCGTGTCAACTACCCTATTAGTAGCCGGCTGTAAAACGAGAGTTTTCGGGTTCGAACGCAGCATCAAGACAAATGTTTGTGTGAAATAATTGTTTTTGGTCTGGGTGTCGTGGGACCGTCGTCCCTCGTAGTGCTATATACCCAAGATACAAGTTTGCCTAGTGTAGGGCAGGAATTGTATATATTATATTCAAATAAGCATTTCAGCAGGGTTTTGTTTCGTTTTCTGCATGTGCAGTAGGCACACTTGGGTTATACATTAGTCCTATGTCTGGAGTATATACCGGTAGTATGCATTTATTATCTATTAGATGTTGCACGCGGCTCCGACCGCGTGGAGGTTTTTCCGGGATAAAAAGTGGCCTGTCATTTTCTGATCCCTAAACTGCCACTATGCCTATAAAAATCATGTATATCCCTTGCTCTGTGAAAAACTAAACTATCCCACGGGAACTGTACCTTTTCCGGTATAAAAAGTAGCTTATGTGCCATTCCGGACTATAATCATCTCTGTGCAAAATTTCAACCAGATCCGTCTAGCGGTTGTAGCGTGATTAAGTAACAAACATCCATTCATACAAAAAAATCTCATTTATAATATTAGTGGGATTTAAAACATAGTTTAAAAATACAAAACAAAAAAAAACACTATGACTACGTATAAGATTACTAAATGTGCTAACAAACTATAATCAAGGGCGCGTTTAACGCTGCTCGTGTTCAAATCCAACGAAATGATGTCATGTTTAATATCTCAAGTAGTTGGGGAACAGTGACTTAAAAATTACTAATGAGTCATGTAGATGATCACAGAGTAAATATTTATAAATTTTATTGTAATAACAGTTTTTAGGATAGTACAATATACCTAATATGCCTTTAATCCCTGAAGGGGTAGGCAGAAGTGTAACCAGTAAAACCACGTTACGCCGAATTTATTACGGTCCCATAATGTGATAGGGGACAAGACAATCGCCATACCGGACACAATTCTAGACTGATACGGAGTATTTCTAATCAGAAAAACCCAATATTAGTTTACCCGACTTGGGGATCAAACCAGAGACCTCAGCACAACCGTCGTAACGCATGCGCAATTACAACTGCGCCACCGAGTCAGTCAAGTATATTTATCTTTGTGATGAGTAATTTCAAGTTTTATGATTAAGAAAGTATGTAATGCTTACTGAATACAGTAAACTTAAAAGTTAGACCGATAAATTTTAACGATCCCAATAAGGTTGTGATATAAAAACTTAAAAAACTTATAAAAAAAAAAACTTTAAATAATAAATTGTGAGTACCAAACACTGACAAATAAAATTGCAACAGCAGTGACTCAGAATTGGTTAGATAAGATAATGTTATTTCTCGCTAGTCTTTTTAGTTATTTTCGTATAGTGGTACCTTGGTAAGAAAATGGGACTGACAGTATACCTCTATAAAACTATTAAAATCAGTGTCATATACCTTTGAAATCCTTGATAAATAAATAAATACACCCAACAGTCACACACATAGTTCTGACGCCACACTAGGTAAAACCTATATCGTGGGTATAAGAACTACGAGGGACTACGGTCCCACAACACCCAAACCCGAAACAAATCTGTTTGTCACATAACCATCTGTCTCGGTGCAGGAATCGATTCTACTGCCTCTCGTTTCACAGCCGGCTATTCGTCCACTGCACCAGAGGCTGTCAAATAAGAATATTTTCTACAGCAGTAGACATCATAATTACCAGCAAAATAAACTATCAATTTAAATACCACTGTTACTATGCCAAACATATAGGTCCCCTTAAATATATAAAGCTGTCATATCATACGTTTATTTATAAATATTGCCCTTTTATACCGCAATAAACAACATAATAAAACAAAGAACTTCCGTTCAGCACAACATTCAATCAACATCTAGGTCTAGCCATTAATATGGTCGACCTATCTAGCAGGTGACCTACTTAGCCACTCTCGGCCACAGTGCGGGACTTCGCAGTGTCAATGACCCGACCCACATTTTATGTCAAAACACTGAACACAGTTCATTAGCAAGAAACTGCAAGGACTTATATGTAACACGCGCATGCAATCAGACGAACTGCGGCAATTGTGGTTATTGAGCGAAATACGTCTGTATAATGTATTAAGGTGAATTAATGAAATGAGGAAACATCCTGCGGCGTTGTGGAGGCGTAGATGCGTTTAGAGGATAATCGCCTGCGCGCCTGACATACAAAATTAAAGGTTTCTTATGTTTACGCGAACATTACTTATTAAAATGAAACTGTTTTTACTGTGGTTTATTTTACTCTTTAGTCCCCTCGCACCGTAGTCAGCCCCGTGACCATGAAGTCTCAAGTTCCATAGAAGCAATAGAAGCCGTTTATTTCTCTCAGACAAAACTGTATAGAATACGACTCCAGAGTTCTTATTAGGAAATTCATAAATGCAGAATCTAAATTTGACTGTGCCTGTAGTTTATTATATATCTTTGGATACATACTGGAGTAAATTTCATAGTGTAAAATTACTTGTAAGATTCATTAAGTGAAATATATGGAGTTTATAACTATACATTGTGCGCCATTAAGCCTGCAAGGCAGAACAAAGTGTTGACTGATCATTAATACAGGAGACCAGTGCCTAACAGGGAGACAAAACAAGGGAGAAACATATACACTCACGCCTGTAATCCCCGAAGGGGTAGGCAGAGGTGTAACCAGTACACCCATTTTTTGCCGAATTTCGGTCCCATAATGTGATAGGGGGCAAGCCTATCGCCATGCCGGGCACAGATTCCACACTCCGAGCTAATACTGAGAATTTCTGGATATAAACACCCAATATCACTTTATCCGACCCGGGGATCGAACCCGAGACCTCAGCACAGCAGTTGTAACGCATGGGCAATAACAACTGTGTGCCTGTGTCACTATAGATCATATGTCAAACTACGGAATTAAATATTTACTAGCGCAGTACGAAAACACATGACGATCCGAGAGTAAGTCAAAGAGAACACATGTTGAATACGAGAGCTGTGGATATAGGCAATTAAATTTAATAAAAAATAATATAAATGACACTTGGCCACTCTGGTTCTTGAGGCCTAAAATGTACTGAGTCAATATTTAAATTTATTTCGATTCCCACAATGTAATTAACATACTCGATCAATATATTGAAATTTCGTTACATACATATTCATAAAGCAACATTTTGCTATGTTAAGACAGTAATAAGTATTCTAATTATTGGATCTCAAATAAGTTTAACTGGTGGCCTTTAAAACTGGAATGGCTTACCTTTACCAAAAGTATTTGAAACAAAGCATTTAAAAACTTCACACTGGTATCCAAAAGGGCAAGCATCTAGTACACCCATGGTTCAGTAAATTATTTTTGTCATTAAAAATCCCAATCGCCATTCCCATTCTTTATTGGCTGGTACACAACTATAGATTTCCGGTATTGTAAGTGTTTAGATAGATAGAATTAAACTTTATGTGATGATCCATTTCTTAATTTGCCAGGCTATCTAGGCAATAATTTAAATGTCTATCAATCTGTGTGTAAAAATTTCAACAAAAAAATTTAAAGTCTAGACTAAAAGACAACCTCCATGCTAGTCGGGCGTGTAGCCAGCTGGGAAACGAAAGGTCGTGGGTTCGAATCCCGCACCGAGACAGATATTTGTTTGTATCAGGTCTGGGTGTTTGGGACTGTAGTTCCTTGTAGTTGTTGATACCCACGATACAGGTTTTACCTAGTGTAGGGTCAGGACTGTGTGTGTGACTATTGTGAGTATTAGAGATATGGCAAAACTTATAACTTGTTAAAAGGAAGGAACCATGATATTTAAAATTATAATATCAAATGTTTATTATTAGAATAAATTTGTGGTATCCCATCCTCGTCGCCACTATTATATATCTAATAAAACAGCATAAATTAATTAATTACGAGTTTTATTGTTCTAGCACGTTACAGTTCCGAACCACAATGTAACATGTAACATGCTAGAACAATAAAACTCGTAATTAATTAATTTATGCTGTTTTATTAGATATATAATAAAACTAAAATTAAATTTATAAGCTCAGACTATTTTATAATTTTGTAATGATAGGCCATTCAACTTGTGTATGTGCTTTACTTGAACAATTAAATTTTTGACATTGAATGTCAAATTGCATTCTCATTTGTTTTTAAATACTATAATTGTATATTTTCTACAAAGGAGATCGGCAGATTTGGAACAGCGTGAACAAGATATTCTTAATATCCAAAAAATCACTTGTATTTTTTAGACTTTATTTCTCATTTTTATTTCATCCTACACCGATGCAATCAGATTTAGAAGAAATATAATGATAACACAAAAATATTTCTACCATTTTTTATTGTAAATGATCGTGGGGTTGCTAATATAGCTTTTGTAAATATTGTATCGATTTGCAAATTAAACTAATATCGATAATCGATATTCTTTCAATTTTTGTTAAACGACATTGAATGTTGGCAAAAACTATAGAAGAATAAACATTGCAAGTACATTAGACAGGCATTTGTTCAAACATTTATTAATCAAAAGAAAATACACTAAAATAAAATTACTCGGGTGGTTCATCGATTTTATTATTGCAATATTGATCGAATGATAATTGACACTTCAAGTTTTTAAACAGCTGTCCATTTTTCAATCTCTAGCTTGCTACTAATACTTAATCTGTGGTATGTGATTTGTTGCGAGAGCAATGTGTTTTCGATTTGTGGTGTCGGTTATTTTGTGTTTATATTTTACGACGACCCTTGGCTATTATAACGGATTATTTATTTCTATTTGGCGGATATACTTCATACAATGTATTCTCATCTTGAAAGGTGATTAGTGGTACGGTAAGGTAAGGTACATCGTGATTTATAATTATAATCATTAAGGAGATCATATCTGATGAAAATCATAGTCATTGAAGATGGTAGAAAATAGTAGATTATGTATAGCTTTAAGTTGATAAAACTTTGAAACCCTATGACCTAGCTCAAAAATACTTTATCGTAGTTAAATTGTGGCATATCCTTATTGTTAAAAACCATACCCATTTGTGTTCACCACCTAGCCCAGTTTACATAGGAAACCTGCGGATCTCCTTTATAAATTTCTTTGTATTTTAGTAAATTCAAACCTTTGTCTAAAATTATATGACTTAAATAAAAAATTTCATAATTAATAAACATTTCCAACAATTTCTATTGAAATATCACACATGGTACTTATTCCAGACATTCATATTCTTTTGTCTTGACAGTCTGTACCATCCGTAAGGGCTATCCCCTCTCATTAGTAGAGGAGCCCTGTGCCCTGCAGTGGTACAATGTTTAATACAGGGATACTATTATTATAATTTTTTATTCATAATCATCTTCCAGATTTTCACTGCTTTGTGTTCTTCTTCTCTAATACTGTTTAACAACATTTTAGAACCATCTTATTCTAGCAAGTACATAATATTATTTTAAACCAGTTTTTACACATCAAAATCCACTGTTTCATCAATTACATACATTATACATTACATACATTATTATATATTACATAAAACAAAATAAATAAATAAAAATTTAACATATGTCTATAGAAGTTTAATCTCTCATGTATAACAGTGATAGCAGTGTTCAGAAAAAGATTATAGTAGTAGGTAAAAATACAAGCCAAAATCAACTTTATTTCCATAATATCAACATTACAAATACGCTTAATATGCATACATCAGTAAGGGTGAGTATTCCCAGTTTTTGTCTGGTAGCTGGCTACCTAATGATACATCACTGGTTAATTGTTGAAAATGTATTGTCATCATATTCCGTAACATAGTCATCAAATTATTTTGTCTTCTCAGTATTCAGTTTAATGTGACATTCATGTCCTGTTTTAATATTATAATAAGTAAGTTTAGTAATAAAATTTTGTTTATTACAAAAGTGAATAAAGTGTGTATATATTTCTTGCAGTCTTTAATGAAGCCTGTAGGCTTATATCTCATTACCAAGGTATATTGATAATTACTTAAATGTCTAGGTATCTAGCACAGTCTACACTTTAATTAAATTAAATAAACATACAAATGTAAAGCTGATTAAATATTAAATCTGTTTAGAAAATCTACAACTTTTTCTAACTAATCATGAAAAAACTTTTTATAAATGTGAATAACATATCTGCAATTATTTCTTTCTTATGACGTTTTGTGAAAATAACACATATTGTTTAAAGCAATATAATTTTATTAAAAACAAATTTATAATTTTATTGCTACTGTAATTTTTTTAATAGTTTTAATTAAATATATTTACATTACTTACTATGTAACATTTGTTTAATCTCAAATATATATTACTTTTTTATTTTCTGGATATATATTATTTAATAAAAAAATATAATTAATTTAAATAAATAATTCTTAAACTAATTTAATTTTAACATATTTTAATACAGAATAAACTATTGTAATCTTAATTAAATTGGCAATGTCCTTAATAACAGACATAAATTGATGAAATTCGAGTTCAATCAGTTTCCATTAAAATTCATGCATTGTTACCTCATCATAAAATCAAAATGGAAACCTATGTCATTAACACAAACATTGTAGTTATAAAAGCAGTGATAGGAAGCTCTGACCAAAACGTTATAATATTATATGTATTAGCCATCATCTATTAAACACAAACTAAACTGATAACAACTGTACTCACACTGATTAAAACCGAGCAACACTTCCGGTAGTTTTGTATAGACTGCCCCCACGGGCGTTGATGCTTCCTTTTTATAACAAATCTTCCCCACTGAGTATCCAATCTACCCACAAATATTTCATAAGTGACCCCCCAATATTTCCATAAACATCTAAAGTACCCTTACATATGTATATTAATTAAGAACCACAAGGATTCATGTTGACTAGAAAATAGGTATTGTGACACAAGTAAGACATATTTACTAGTGCCACAATACCATATCTGTCAGAGCCATCTGTTATTGCTTTATTTAATTAAGAATTGTGATATTTTGTCAATTTTTAAGTGTGCTCCAATAAAAACTGTCTATAATAAAAATAATTCTCAAATATTAGAATTATTTGTTGTTAACAGTTTACACACTACAAACCTATAATAAAAATTAATACTATATTAAACTGAATATAAATACTTTAATTTTCAACAGGTTTTAATATTATCATGCTTATTCACACTTGAAATGATGGATAGAAGATTTGCCCAAGGACAGTGTTATTAAAACCTAAGTTGTGTCAAAGTTCATGATTTTATATTTTATCCTTTTTAATATGTAATCTTAATTAAATATCAGCAAGTAAAAAATATGGCATTACAATATCCCTCACACATTTTGTAGTCAATTTAACTTCAAATAAATGGGAGACATGCCAATTGGAGCCAATTAAGGATTTTTATAATAATATTAATTTTACAGATTATTTATTAGGATATTATTACTCATTGATCAGTTTTTATCATAAGTATAACAATGATCAGTGATTATGAGCTAGGTCTATATTCCAAGATTTAAAAGTTATTTATTAAGTTTTTTTTTAATTTCATTTTTTTTTATAAAAAAATCAAGGCAATAATTCTCCACCATACAGCCTTGTCTGTATTTCAGGTAATTTGAATGCATGAAGTTTAGTTATTTTATGTGACAAATTAACTATGAAATATGGAGAATTATCAGGAAACAATTTACTTTATTAAAGCTAATAATGATTAACTTTACAATAAGATATTGTGATAAATACTGTTTTGATATTGATACTAACTACCATAGGCACTTGGGCATTTCTTGTACCAATAACTTAATTGTGACTTATTTCTATAAATGTACAAATGGGTATAATTTCTCAACCTACAACAACATTGAATACACATAGAGCTAGTGTTCGAATTTCATGCAATTTCAAATTAAAATAAATAAAAACATCGATCCACAGAAATTAAGAAATATAAAACAATTATTTTGTTGACTAATAAGCCTTGTACTACTTACTGTTACATTAGCGATACGCAGTAAATTAACGGGTACTAAACCGTGAATTCCAGACAAAATCATATGTATTAAATCAACCAACAAAATCATATATCACAATAATACAAAAGATAAATACCCCAAAAACAATTTACACCTTACGACACATTGAATCGGCCAAGAGAAATTGATGCATTGATGGGCGGATAAAAAAAATTAAAGTGAATAGAATAATAGGCCTAGAGCTCGGGGCATGACCGCGCGACCGGTCACCAACATACCGCAACATTTTTACATTCAACATTCTATGCCGACACCCACATAATATCTACCACCCACATCCGATGTACATAAAACATCATTATAAGAGTACTACAACTTGCGTTCTTGTTTCACTTGTCTAGTAAAGCTCTCCCTGCATTGCCTTATCCCTCGAAAAGAAAAGAAAGTCAGCCATTACCGCGCACGCGAGTCGATAAAAGGAAGCCATTCCAAACGCCACGCGTTACAATTATCGAAAGATTCGTACAAATATTGATATCAAAAACGTACCTTATTATTGATTAGCTCTCAGTTGTACGAAAACAATCCTTTAGAATCCAGAATATGTTAAATGAAGAACACAAATGCACCACACACAATCTTTGTATAATTTCTCACTTATTTGTAAATGAAACACTTAACACCACAAGCGACGGTTAAAATCACAACATTATATTAAAAAAATAACTTTATCGAATATCAAAGCCCGTTCAATGAGTAAAATAGCACGTTTGCACTAATGTTCACGACAAGAGCATCAGTCTTCGTACATCGCCGTGGAATGACTTCGGTTTCGCTTTTCGAACGAGTCTAGGCGTGACTGACCCGAGAGAAACCGAATGCACCCGATTCAGAGAATAGTTAACAATTTTGCCAACAGAGACAGCACTGTGCTAACGCTGCGTTCATAAACACACAATACTATAAATAATATAACATTTTGATATTCTCAGCGAATATGATACGCACAAATAGGTAATATAAAATTTTGTATTGCATCATTAACTTATACTCTATAGACACGAACTGTCGAAGAAAAAGATGTTCCAAAAACCTTGTCCGCCCACTAATGCCATCTACTCATTTTACTAAGAACTATTTGGAAGTCATAACTGCCGTCACTTTCTCTCGAAAGGGTATTTCGCGCGCTAAAACGGGACAAACTATATAATGAATTTTGCTGTGAAATATAGACTTCCCGTATTCCGAATTGAAATTAATTAATATTTATTAATATTACGTTCTAAACGTTATGAAATTATGTTATTCATCTTATATACTATTAACAGTTTCACTGTAAATCAATTTAAGGCAGATTTGTTCGGGAATGTTGCTACAAATAACTAAAATTAACTGGTGTAGTGTAGGTACATTCGTAGGTGGCATGAAGCATACTAACGTCGCGTCGGTGCAGTGTATACACTCGGTGGAAGATAATGTTTGTTCTGTTCGCCGCATCTACAAATAGATCGCTGGTTCGAGGTAAAATATAGCTATCCTTTTTCACTCACATAAATTCAGATTTTCCATAAAGGGATGGCACTATGATTATGCATACAATATCGAACAATTCTATATTTGTATACGGTAATGATTCTAAATACTTCAAGTCCTTGTATAGGTTTTTTAACCCATATATTTTTTAAGTTAGGTAACCAAAAGGAGAGGACAACACGCTTGATTCATTAACAAAAATTAATAACCGTCATTTAGTCATGTATCATTTGATAGCCGGCTTTTTTTAATGGAAAAAGAAGGCAAATGGGCAGGAGTCTCATTTGATGGCTACCGGATAAATATTGGTCATAATTACCTGTCTTTGACGTGCGTATTTAGTGATTTTTAGCGTGAATGTTAATGAATTTGGTATGCTATAGTATTGTAAACAAAATAAAGTGCCCAGCGCGCTTAGGGAAGTTTCACTTTAAAGTAGCGCGCTTTTTCACTTTATGTTACACACTTCCGTCCTTTTTCACGAAATCAGTCCAAGAAATCCAATATTTTTTTATACTTCCTATGGTAATAACACTGTATACATCTTTTTGAACTTTTCTTGGATACAGTACTAAGGAACGTCAGTGTGTACATATTTATGAACGTCTGTCAGTGTATACATCTTAAAGAAAGATTCATACTCAAACTGTATAGTGTATCTAATAATAACCTTTTGGCCAATTTATTACATTCAGCTGATCACCTATCACTAAAACCTCTGTATATGTTACAAGGTCTCCATAGCTTTTATAATTTTATAAATTTGAACATTTACCGATCAAAATATATATTGCCTTGTTTTGAAGGAACTTTTATTAGTAAATTCCCAGCAATAAATATAATAATAAATAAAAAAAGGACCTGTTTTCGAAGGAGAAAGTTTATGCAATGTTGTCAATGTGGCCAGATCATAAATTTGTATACACTGATGGTTCCAAAAATGATAAAGCTGTGTCTTTCGCCATAAATGAACCCTCCTCAAACACAGGTGTTGGTCAAAAACTTGATAAACTCGCTAGCATTTTTACAGCTGAAGCTGTTGCTATTTTGAGTGCGTTAAAACACATTAAAAATTATCATGCTGGACATAGAAAATGGATAGTGATAAGTGATAGCAGAAGTGTGCTAGAAAACCTTGCAAATAATAAATTACATGCTAACACTAACTACATAATTTATTTAATAAAACAACACTGGATTGAATTATCTCAATTAAATTTCATAGTCCGTTTCATATGGGTACCTTCTCACATTGGTGTTGAAGGGAATGAAAAGGCAGATTATCTCGCTAGAAAAATAGTTGAATTAGAAGAGTCAATTCCAAATCCTGGCATTCACATGAGAGTTTCTATACCACACACAGACATAGTGAGTGTTCTCAGACAGCGTATGTGTCGAACATGGGGGAATCACTCATATCAATACACACATATTGAAAATAAAGGTGCTTGGTATGCTAATTTTGTTCCTTTAAACTCAACACCTTGGTTTTGTAAAAATATTTTTCTTATAAAGAGAACCTGTCGAGGATTTCAGCCCGTTGTGTAGCTACTCCTTCGCATTCCAGGATGACGTGGGAGGCTGTTTCATCGACTGACAGGCATCCCCTGCATAGGGGACTGTCAGTCATACCTAGAACATACAGATGTTTTTGATGATGGCCCCTCCCTCTTGGACCTCTGAGGCGATCAGACGCGTTTTATGTGGACCCTTTATTTATTTCATTTTATTTTTATCCTAAATTCATTAAAAATCAGTGATAAAATAGTGGCTGAATAAATAAGACAGCAGCAACACGCAGGAGGTCTGCAGTAAGCCGCAAGCGCACCCCTCCACCATCTGTGCAATAACAACACAGCCGTGAGTGACTACACTAATTATGAATGAGTGAATTACTATATAAAGTACACATCACCGATTAACCCTGCGTAGTGCTCACACTCACAAGAAGCAGTTATTAAAACAAAGGAGACAGCATTACAATTAACCCGCATTTTCGTGGATCAACTTAAGGTGGTTACCAAAAATAAAGTACCAACTCATCGATGACTGACCAGTGTGTTGACCCCTGGCACAATTAACGAAACTGAACTCCTACAAATTTCTTTTGCCCTAGTACCTGAGTTCTAGACAATTTTTACAACATGCCGATTAACCGATCTCCACCGCCTACACCAGCTACCACTACTACCTCACACGTTGCGTCATTAACACCGCTTTTAAATCCGCTGCATTTGAGTTCGTCTGAACCAAACATTATCAATGACCTGCAGTCGGTGAGCGTTGATAGTGATTTTGGTAATTTAACACGACGTATTAAACGAAAATGCTTGGACACAAGAACTGACCAAGATAATAATCAACTTTCAATTTTTATGACAGAAGTTAAGTCTATGTTCCTCGAGTTCAAAGAGGAGCAAAATAACAAAATAGAGAAGATATATGAATCTGTAGAAGAAATAAAGTTGCAAAATTCAAAGTTTCAGGCTAATGTTACCTTTCTATCTGAGCATTATGATAACTTAAAAACAAAAATTGACCACGTGGAAGCACAACTTGATACAGAACGGAAAACAAATTCGAGCTGTATAAAATCTTTGGAAGACAGGTTAGAAAAACTGGAGCGGTATGCGAGATCGGGCTGTATTGAAATTAGAAATATACCTATCACTAAGTCTGAAACTAAAGATTACCTACTTAATACCGTTAGTAAAATCGGTTCTATTATAAATGTAACCGTTCAACCAGCGGAGGTTAAGGATATATACCGTATAGGTTCCACTAGCTCAAATAACAGGACAATCATAGTGGATTTTGTTTCTAACATACAAAAGGAAAAATTCATACGGATGTTCAAGGAATATCACAAGGGAAGAAACAAGCTGTCTACAGAACACCTCAAAATGGATGGACCTCCTAAACCAGTATATGTGTCCGAAAATCTTACATCGAAAATGAAACGACTCTTGTTTCTGGCTAAGGACTTTGCGAGTAGCAATGACTATCGATATTGCTGGGTTACCAATGGCAAAATTTTCCTGCGTGAAAAAGAGGGAGCCAAACACATTCTTATTAACGAAGAGGCAGACCTACCTAAAGTAAAGCATGTGACATGACTAGCCGAATACATCTATCGTTTTGTCTTCTTCAAAGTTCCTCTAATTTTAATATTATATCACTTTTATTATAAATTAACTTCGTTTTGCCCAATGTATTTTGTACGCACGCAATCCATTTTAGCAACACGCGTGCAATACTGCGTCGATGCGCGATATATTAATAAGTTTTTTTACTGTGAACCTATATACCTACAGTCATACCCAAACTTACACACTACACATATTCTTACACTTAAACCTACACAAAAAGCAATTCAGAAGGAATATTGCTATTTCCAGGCTATCTTGTCGGATTGTGCCCGCTTATATTTTTTGGCTTGTAAAAAATATTATTTTGTTTTTGGCGGTGTTACTCTAGAAATGTTTTTATACTTTTACCTAAGTTGGATCTACTGTTCACTTGGTTTAATTCCTCATGGATAATGAAAATTTTGTTATTATAAATGATATGGACCATCTCTCGATCTCTGAGTCGCATTTTTGTGCTCCCGAAGAATGTAATAAACTAGTACACAATGCTACGAATGGCTTAAAATTTTTCCATTTGAATATAAGGAGTTTGGGGAACATCTGTAATTTCAATAATCTCATGATACTATTGGATAGAATTAAAGTTGATTTTGATGTTTTGGTGTTATCTGAGTGCTGGCTCAGCAAATGTCCATTAATTCCTGTCATACCTGGATTTGAATCATTTAAGACTGACTATAAAAATCAAAATGACGGTATAGTAGTCTATATTCGGTCGAATTTACGTTACATAGCCGAGACACCTACTATAGCTGACTCTAACTCTTTGATTGTTAAATTTCGATCAGATGTGGCACTGGTGGCAATATATCGTTCTCCGTCATACCGAAATACCCAGAATTTTGTTGACAGCTTAGATATAACCTTGAAAGCATTACAGATGTTTAAAACTATTGTCATACTGGGTGATATAAACATAAATATTTTGTCAAACAATAATGACATAAATACAGATTTATATTTAAATACAGTTGCATCGCACGGAATGCTACCAGGTCATCTTTTTGCTACTCGTAATAATAGTTGCATAGACCACGCTATTATCAAGTCGGACAAGACTGCTATCACATTGGTTGTCGATTCCTTTATTACTGACCACGCTCCGGTTATAGTTTTTTGCAACCCTCATTCTAATCACCCTAGAGCGACTACAACATCCCGTCGAGTTAATATCGATGCCTGCGTTTCCGAGCTGGGTAATGTTGATTTCTCATTTTTGACTACTTGTGGAGATGATGCAGATAAAGCAGCTACTGAACTAGTTAACATTATCTCTACGGTAGTTAAAAATAACTCGACTACGTCTATTGTTCCGAGTAGAAAAAGAATAATTAAACCATGGGTCACGTCTGGTATTCTGAGATGCATGCGTAACCGTGATAAAATGCTCAGAAAACTTAGAAAAGATCCTAATAATTATATTTTAAAAACAACTTATACACGGTATAGGAATTTCTGCAACAAATTACTCAAAAAATTAAAACGACAGTACGAGCGCACTGAATTTCAAAAATACCGTAAAAATCCAAAAGCTACCTGGAACCTTATTAAAACCATAGCTAACCTCCGATGTAATAAATCATCTTCCACTGAGCTTTTATCTATAAGTTCGGATCCGGATTTGTCACTTGATATCGTGAACGAGTACTTTGCAAGTGTGGGGAAATCTTTGGCTTCCAAACTTACACCTCATTGCTGCTCTTCTGAAACTGCTCCTGGTACTGGTGGTGCAAGTCCTACTAGCCTTAATTCTATGGCTATCTTTAGCACTGACGCAGAAGAGGTTGAACAAATTATTTTAGGACTCAAACTGAACACTGCTGTGGGTTGGGATGGCATATCAGCGGTTCTAATTAGGTCTGCGAAGCATATACTTATACCAGTTATTTGCCATGTACTTAACCTCGCTTTAGCAACAGGCGTCTTTCCTACAGTCTTTAAAAAGGCCTTAGTTCATCCCATATACAAGAGTGGGGACAGAAGCAGTGTGAGTAACTACAGACCCATATCCGTATTAACAATTTTATCAAAAATCCTAGAAAAAATTCTAAATAAAAGACTCTTAAATTATATTAACTCTAAAAACTTTTTGGCCGAAAACCAGTATGGATTCAGACCTGGAAAAAGTACTGAGGATGCGGTTTTAGAATTAACCGGTACAATTGCAAGAAACTTAAAAAACAAACTAAAAACTATTGCTATTTTTCTTGACTTATCCAAGGCCTTTGACACTGTTTCTGTCCCACTCTTGCTTACAAAACTCCATAAAATTGGCGTTAGAGGCTTGCCGTTTGATATCTTTAAGAGCTATCTTACTGGTCGTTCCCAAATAGTAAAACTTAACAACTACACGAGCAAGGCAGAGACTCTTAGCTACGGGGTACCTCAGGGTAGTGTCCTAGGACCTACCCTGTTCCTAATATACATCAACGACCTTTGCGGATTGCCTCTAACCAACTCAAAAATCTTAACCTACGCAGACGACACGGCAATACTCGTTCATGGTAAAAACTGGCATGAAACCCGCTCCTATGCCGAGTCTGCTTTGCGGACAGTTTTGGACTGGCTAACAAATAACCTTCTTACCCTAAATTTGGACAAAACCAAATTCGTAACATTTGCTCCAAGAATAGCGTCACAACCGCCGCCTTCTTTCACTATAACTGCACACGATTGCGTGGCCGCTAGTACTGACTGCAAATGTAATGAAGTTTTACGCACAAATAGCATTAAATATCTCGGGGTCATAATCGACAGTACACTGTCGTGGAATGAACACATTGGGTCCCTAGTTCCGCGTGTTAGAAAATTAATATACGTGTTCAAAAATCTAAGATCTTCCGCTGATTTATCCACTCTAAAAACTGTTTATTATGCCCTTGTGCACTCAATTTTAAGTTACTGTAATACAGCTTGGGGTAGCTGCGGTAAAGGTTTGTTGCTCCGTTTGGAAAGAGCACAGAGGGCGGTCCTTAAGGTAATGCTGCATAAACCAATTCAGTTCCCTACACATGAACTCTACGCCCTTTGTAAGGTACCAACAGTCAGACATGCTTTTCTACTGAATACAATTTTGCGCAAACACTCAGAAACTTTATTTGATCCCAAGCTCAGTAGACTGAAACGCAGATCTGATAGAGTGTGCCAGACGGAAGCAGCTAATACTGTACTAGTACGAAGACACTATCACTTTTTAGGCCCAATTTTGTATAACAAAATAAACAAAATGCTCAATATTTATCCCCTTACTTTAAGAGAATGCAAAAATATTTTAAATGAATGGCTCAGTACCTTGACCTACGACGGATTGGAGAATCTTTTAAAACCATAAAATTACGGCATTATTCCTTCATTTCATTTCCATACTACTCACATACATGTACATTCACCCTACACATACTTACCGCACTCCACACATACAAATATAAATATAATATAATATAAGAAAGAAAAAAAAATACTTTTAGGTTAATGTTCTTTGTTTTTATAATATTAGATACTACTTTTAATGTATTGTTGGGACACTGTCGTCTCTCCTCCTGGAGGTGGGCGCTAATGGCTGCGACACAGTTTTTAACAAACTAATGCAGCTGTTAACGTACACAAAATATTGTAAACCTGTTTTAGTTCCAATAAAGTTTTTATTATTATTATTTATTATTTTAAGTGGGCAGTGTCCAGTGACAGTGCCTACGATTATACGTAGGGAAGCTCTGTCCAGTGACAGCAGACGCTTAGTTAAGCGACCATCCGGGTGTGGCACCACCTCCCGGGATTGTCTGCATGTGCTCATATTTGCCCATTGATCGGATTGTTGTTTCAATGTTCTGTGGCGAAGCCATGACCTTATCTGGCTAAAAGGCAATGGTAATGTTGGACCAGGACTGATTACCGGCTGGTCCGACCCTCTTTTAGCCAGCTCGTCTGCTACGTCGTTTCCTAGAGAACCACTGTGCCCTTTTATCCATTGTAAGGTGACTATGTTTTTCTTACTTATCACCTCCAATGCAAGGTGGCACTCTAGTATGAGCCCAGACTGGATTATTTTGCTGTCCAGGGCTCGTAGTACTGCAGCGCTGTCGGACACTATGCGAATTTTCTGGCCCTCAATGCCCCGCTTGTCCACTGCTTTGGCAGCCTGTTTAATGGCGAGGCATTCACATTGATAAATGGAACGTCCCCAAGTTCTGCCCAGAAGCCTTTTACACTGCCAAAATATGGTACAGGCTTTCTCCAGTTTGTTATCCATGTGTTTATTCCATAACAGTTTATCATCCAAGATAACGCCTAAGTACTTGACTTATTTTGTGAGAGTCAGCTTTGTGCCTTGGAGTTTGGGTAAACGAAGGTCTTTTATAATTCGCTTTTTCGTGAACAATACTAGTTCGGTTTTTGATGGGTTTACTGACAGTCCCTGTTCAGAACACCATCGTTCGACCATTTTGAGTGCCCGTTGCATAAGGTCGCATAGGACCGACTCGACTTTTCCCCTTACGAGAATTGCCACATCGTCTGCATAGCCAACAGTGTAGAAGCCTGCCTCGTTAAGTGACTTGATTAAGTCGCCTACAACGAGGTTCCACAGGAGTGGTGAAATAACCCCTCCCTGTGGGCACCCTCTTGACACAATAGCTCTTGTGGTGCCATTGACTGCTACCTGCACTGCTCTTTTCCTCAGCATGCTATCGATCCATTCAGAGACAGATCGATCGGCGCCGTGGCTCAGCAGTGCATGGCTTATGCTGTTGAATTGTGTCTTGTCAAAAGCCCCTTTGATATCGATGAAGGCTACAAGCGCTGATGATTGTGTTGATAGTGCATTTTCAATTGGTGAAATTACACTGTGAAGCGCAGATTCTGTTGATTTACCTGAGGAGTAGGCGTGTTGTTGGTGGTGTAGAGGATATTGCACCAGAGCCTCATCTCTGAGATCCCTGTCACAGAGTCTTTCCAGCGTTTTAAGGAAGAAGGAAGTGAGGATTATTGGTCTATATGACTTGGGTTGTGTATAATCACTCTTACCTGGTTTGGGTATGAATACCACTTTTACTTCTCTCCATTTTAGGGGAACGTAGCGGTGCTCTAAGCATGCCTGGAAGATTTTTACAAGATTTGGTGCTATCTTGTTCTTACACCACTGGAGGAGTCCGGGGAAGATGCCGTCCAAGCCCGCCGCTTTGTATGTAGAGAAGCTGTTGATTGCCCATATGACTTTTTCCAGTGTAACTATTCTTCGGGCGTTGTTGACGGCTCCATCAGTTGGCTGTACGAAGTACCGCTGGTCCGTCTCTTCCCATTTGGTGCTTTCCGTGACGGAGCACCCTGGGAAGTGTGTGTTCAGTAACAGTTCGCACACTTCCGTGTCGGTTGACGTGTAGCTGTTGTCTGGTTTTTTCAAGGAGCCTAGTTCTCGATTCGGTTCGTTGGACAGAACTTTTCGTACCCTGGCTGCCTGATTGTTTGATTCAATGTTTGTACAGAAGGTTCTCCAGCATGTACGTTTCCGCTCTCGGATGCGCTTCTTATAGACTACTTGTGTTGCCTTATATGCATCCCAGTCCGCTGACCTCCTTGTGTTCTTTGCTCTGTTAAACAGTTTGCGTAGCTTGTGACGCAGTTTCTCGAGTTGGGGTCCCCACCATCCATTATGGCTGGTGGCCCTTTTCGGGTGCGCTGTTAATGGACAGGTTTTATTATATGTTTCTATTAACGTTTCCGTCAGTTTATTCACGTGTCTCTCTATGCCAGCCGGCCCTTTATATTCTGTGTTTATTGCCGTGAGGGCTGGACTCTCAGCCATTAGCCTCTCAAACCTGGCTCGGTCTGTCCGTCTGGGGTTTCGCCAGGGTTCTGGTGTCCGCCGAGATGATTAGCTCAAGCCTTTTGTTTGCGCAGTGTCTCACGAGGTTTACCAGCTCGACCGTCGGTATGTCCACATCGCCCGGCAGATAGGCAGATGCTATAATAACTTCCGGAATGCTAGGACAGTTGTTTTGGAGCCTGACCGTGGTCAGATCTCTGGAACAGAACTCGTTCATTAGAACTGCGTTGATTAATTTAGGCACGTAGATGCAAGTGCGTGGATTAGATACGGTAGTATCAAGAAGTAGCTTACCTCTAATGTTGCTTAGACCACAGATTCTGTCCTTCCTTATCCACGGCTCCTGGATAAGGGCGATGGTCTTGTTGTTTACCTCCAGCTTTCTTCGCAGTGTAGCTGCCGCTGCTTGTTTGTGCTGGAGGTTAGACTGGATTATGTTAGTGGGGGGAGGAGGAGCGAAGAGGGCTGCTCACTTCCTCATCCGTCTCTAGCGGAACGTCCTGGTCCACCAGCTTTGCGACATCCTCCTCCAGGTCGTCGACGTAGTCAACTTCCGTGGTGGGGGTGGTCACTAGGCATGGTGATATTCCATCCTGCCTCAGCATTTCGGTAGAGGAGTATTGGAAGACCATTGGTTCGCCGGCCTCGCTTCGCATTACGGCAGTGCGTGGCTGGCTAGCCTTGGACGTAGACGCGACAGCTCCTAGGTCAGACCCAACGGATTCCCCTTGTTTGACAACAGAGGGATCGCTAGCGACCTAGGGTGCTTTTGTCTCAGCAGGGTCAGGCGGCATATCTTGCAGCTTTCCCGTGCTGCCGAAGAAACGGATGTAGGCGTTACCCAGCTTTTAGCAGAGCCTACACCCCCTTGCTAATATCTCCGGTATTTGATCGGCCGGAATACCGAGCACCAGGAAGGTACCCGGAGGGTCCCCTTCGTGACACTCGATATTGTAGAGCGACCATCTACTCACCTGATACCACCTGTTCTGACCTGTCATGATGCGCTGTATCATCTTAATGTCGTCTGAACAGGCCGGCAGCAGGACAGCGGACTTCACCCTTCTGGGGATGTCCTTCTGTCGCTTCACAACCAGCCGAGTCCCGGGAATTGGTGACTGGAAAGAGGTCACAATGTCCTGTAACCACTCTACGTTCTTTTTGTCCTCGCATTGTAGTTTTAGCACTCCTTCATTGTGGAATGGCTTTCCACGGAAGCAGGGCCGGTACGGGACTGTTTTGTCGGTATCAGCCATGTCAGCCATAGCTTCTATTGCTGAAACCAATGTATCTTTTATTATCTCCACCTGCCCTGGTGTTAGGTCGGTGAAGGGTTCTGCCATTACTGCGACAAAAAGGTCAGTCATAATGACAGTGTCGGCGTAAGTGACAGCCTCCCTCACCGCACCAATGCTGGTGGAGGCTTTATTTCTTTTCGCCTCTTTGAGTAGAGGCAATTGTGTGTCGTCGGGGCGAGGACGCTTAGGTATTCTGCTCTGTCCGTCAGTTTTCTTGGACATCGCTTTTCCCTTGCCTCTGCTACCGCGTTTGGGCTTCGGCTTTTGGGGTGCTTCAGATTTCTCCTTTGCACCCTGGCTGGGATGGACTACCTTTTCAGCGCATCGCTTCGCACCACCCTGGTTGCCGGGAGAGTGGGTACTGGTGAGACTGCTTCGCGCCTACTTGTGTAGTAGAGGGTAGGAGGGCTGCAGCCACTTTGGCAACCACCTGCCCTGTGGCGGGTTGTTGCCTCCTATCCTTCCCAGCCTGTGCCGCGTTGGCTTCGCGTTTCGCCTTCCTTCTTTCCCTATTACGAATGGCGAAAGGCGGACGTTTGCGCTGGATTACCTGCCAGATCTGCTCACCCGCCTCTAAAGAGGCAGCGGCAGTGGAGGTTGTTGGTTGTTGCGCTTCCTTGGATGCAGCAACTTGTTTATTATCATTGCAGGGCGCTTCATTGGAGGCAGCAACCTGCTGTGTCGTTTTGTTTCTCATTTTGTCCATAATTAGTTTGGATCAATTTTTTCATTCCCCATGGCGTCCCACCCTCCTGGGAGCCCGCAGATGGGGATGCTCATTCAAGCACCAGGACCTACCACGGGGAGTATAGGATCCAGAGACCGTCATGCAACGAATCCGCACGGTGCGAGGAGGGCTATGGTTGTCGGGCCAAGATTTTGTCCCATACTCGCCATAGGCTCCGCGCTCCGTCGACTGCGCACCCCATGACCCTGTAACCCTCGCCAACGACCCTTAAGGGGAGCTTTTGCCGGTTACCTCAGGTTGACTATTTCCCGAGGCTGTCGTTTGGAATGGAATGCCGGACCGAACAGGGCGTGTTGTCTCCACAGGCAACAACAACCCGACCTGTGGTAGACTCAACCCCCCATTATCCCCCCTTCGACGCTCAACTACGCACGGCACAAGACGTAGGTGGGCTTATCCCTCTCCATAACAGAGAGGTCGGTCTGACTCACCCACAGGTCATGACCTACCAGTCCTTTCTGCTGCATGATCGCAAGGTCGCTGGTGTAGCCTCTTCGGAAAAACTCCGGTGGTTGGTAAGGCTCTTCGCCAACAGCGAGTGAAACCCCCTAAGGAGAGTTACTCGCTGTTGCCCAGGTATACCGGCGGTAGGGGGTCGACGTTCCATGCGGATGCTTGGACACATACACATGGACTGCCCATCCCGCCGCGCACGAGGAGGTGACCAAAACATCATACCCATCAAACCCATTTAAAAATATGTATATTTGACTGGTATTTCTTTGAATAATATTAAAAATAAAAATTATAAACACCTTATCTTCTGTATATATAAAAGAAGAAACTGACTGACTGATCGATCAACGCACAGCCAAAACGGCTGGGGTTAGAGACTTTAAATTTTGACAGTAGGTACCTTTTATGACGTAGGCATCCACTAAGGAAGGGTTTTGGAAATACCACCCCTAAGGGGGTAAAATAGGGGATGATAGTTTGTATGAAAATCCATCATTTTTGAAGTTAAGTTTATGAAAATTAGTATTCGGCCTTTTAGTCAAAAATAAAAATAATATATTTCAGGATTTTTGGAAATTCCACCCTGAAGGGGGTGAAATAGGGTAAGAAAGTTTGTATGAAAATCCTTCATTTTTGAAGTTAAATGCATGAAAATTGGTATTTTGTAGTGTATACTTTTTGTCTCAAACATGACTTCCACGCGGGCGGAGCCGCGAGCAACAGCTAGTAAATGAATAAAGTAATTGCTAGTGTATTGATGATGCTATGTATGCTATGTATACATAAGCTGATATCCTTTTCTTAAATTTCTTTACTTTTTTTAATGTACGGACTTGTCATAAGAGCTATGTAATTGCCTACATGATCAATAAACGATTTCATTTCATTTCATTTCAATGGTTGCCACTGTATCTAGAATATTCTGACACTCAGAGAACAGAGTCTGGCACACCAAAGTTGAGCCTGAGCTTTAATTGAAACTTTTTATATGGCAACATTCTATAAATGTCACTTTCTGTCACCCGGCATAAACAGTGTAAAATATTGTATACGGTTTAAAATGTTATCATCAAAAATGAATAAAACTATAAAAAGTGATGTGCGAAAGTTACTTTACTCAATGATCAGTATTTTTGAAGAAAAATAACACAAGAAGCAAGATGCCTTCCACTAAAACAACAATGTTTATGTGTGATAACGAGCTTTATAGGTTAGTACACCACAATTAGTTTTGATACTTAAACTATATCTATAAATCGGTGTTTTTAAAATTCGTTATAACATCGGTGTTTTTAAATTACCTGATTCGTATAGGTTTACAGTAAATTGTCTATTTGCAGATAATTTAGATATCGAAGAAATTACAATGAAAGAAACTATTAAAACATTAACTACTTTAGAAGAGATGAAGACTAAGTATTTGGAAGAAATTTAAATAAATAATAATAAATAAATAAATAACGCCCAATAGCCACACACATAGCCCCGACCCCACACTAAGATACGAGTCTTGTGTTGTGGGTATCAGGGACTACGAGAGACTTTCGGTCTCACAACACCCAGACCCGGACACAAATATCTGTCTATTACACAAACATTTGTCCCGGTGTGGGAATCGAACCCACGGCCTCTCGTTTCACAGCCGGCTTCTCGCCAACTGCGCCACAGAGGCTGTCAATGTCAAATAATTGTATTATACCTATGTTCATGGACATATGAACATAGGTACAATGCAATGATTATTATTTTCTTTGTCAGGAGTTTAAACAACAGGAGCAACTTTAAAAGGAAATAAAAAGAAGGAAAAGTGATGTCAATAGAGCTCATTTGAAGTCTTTTAAAACGCAAAATTGCAAGTAACAATATAAACTTGCCATCAGCCGAAGTGTAGAGAATCATAAGGCAATCCTACGAGTGTGTTACTCCACAAGATTGGAAAAAATACAGATCATGTTCTTCATGTAAAAAATACATACAAATTAAGAGATACAGTTACTGATGAAGAAATTTTTTTTTTTTTTTTTAGTGCCTGGATAGGCAGACGAGCAGACGGGCCACCTGATGGTAAGTAGTCACCGCCGCCCATAGACTTCTGCAATGCCAGAGCACAGCAGAGCCGCTGCCTACCGTTAAATAGAGCGGTTCGTTATAAATGTGTGTGGCGATAACAGTGATTCAGATTTTTTTTAGATTCAGATGCCGCACTAGAAATTGTTTTATTAGATTCTGATTTTGATTAAGACTTAAAAATAAATTATTATTTAATTAATTAATATTGTATTTTGATTTCTATTTACAATAACATTTAGCTTCTATCAACATGTTCTGCCATTTGTAGCATCATACTATTCTTTATAAAACTAGTAATAGAATATATAACAAGTTTATGTAAAATTTAAATTTTACTTAGGAAAATCAAATCTGAACTTAATATTTATATTTTTATTGTAAAGTATTAAGACATGTTATTCCTACTATATTTAGTGATACCACATGTAATTTTTTTAAATTGCCGCGCTTTTTCAGACATAACTTTGGTGTGCCAGACTAATATATATTTATAATATAATTTCTAATTTCCCATAGTATTTCTACCTGGCATGTAATCCGTATTTTATTCTATATTTAAATAAAATTCCATCTTCGATGAATAATCTGTAGACAAGTATAACCAAAGTGACAGTCGAGAGTGACATTTGGCATTTCACGGACGAAAAAAGATTGGCAGATAGGGCAAAGGCACCAAACTATTATTTTTATTTAATTGGTTATTTTAGACACAAATAATTGGAGATTATTTATGTAAATCATGGCCACGTCCATGTTCAAATTGTCTAATGCTTTAATAAATTCCTCAAAGAATGTTCGTTGTGTCGTTCGTCTAGTAAATAAATGCAATATTTCAACAACTAATGTCAAAGCGGTAAGTTGCATAACCGGACTATTTGAATGTATTTTCATATTGTAACTGGCTTTATATGTATCTTTATAATATTCTGAAAAATACATTGTTATTTAAATGGCGGTGCTAAATGTTACAAGGTAAAATATAATGTGAGGTTAAACTTTATCATATTCTCCATCACTTTTTATTCAATACACGGTCCGTCGAAAAATAAAAATTATATCCTGAACTTCTCACCCCAATTACATATAATATTATATAAATTATATAAATTATATAAATTAAAGCATACATTATACATTTTAATTCATGAAACACTCATAAATCATTATACTTACTTCTTAGTCGTGCACTCTTGGCAGAGTGGTCGTGGTTACGTTGGGTCCAGTATCATTTGTAGTAGGGGCTTTCGCGATGCATCTCCATTGATCTCTGTTATGAGCTTTGTGAGATCATTCCGTCATTGTAGAGTGTGTAATAAGATCTCACTACCTTGTTTGAGGGTGACCTTGGGTTGATACTTATATCTGTCTCGATTAACATCGACACCATGAACCGCGAAGTGCTACTGTTTAAAAGCAACTCATTTGTATTTTCTCTATGGTGAATTTCACGGTATGCCATTGGTTAAATGCCTAATTACGGAAACTTCTTAATTGGGCCTTTTACAAATTTGATCAATAATAATAGTTACCTTTAATCTGAAAGTACTGGCAGACAGTACAAATTACTTTTACTGCATTTATTTCTTAGCACTACCTATGGCGAACACACCTCGCAAAATACATATACACTCATGCCTGTAATCCTTGAAGGGGTAAGCAGAGGTATAACCAAATTTAATACTATCCCATAATGTGATATGGGCCTATCGCCATACCGGGAACATTCAAATGTTTGTGTGACAGGCAGATATTTGCTTTGGGTCTGAGTATTGTGGGACTGTAGTCCCTCGTAATTCTTGATACCCACAATATAGGTTTTACCTAGTGTGGGGTTAGATCTATGTGTTTGGGTGTATTTATTTATAACTGAGGCAGAGGCATATAGCATGTTTTATACTCATTTATCATGTCTGCCACAGTGATAGTGTTATTTTTATGGTATGGCTGTCATTCTAAACTCTTATTGTCTGGAAACTGAAATTATAATATTGTTTAGTATTTTGCGCACGAAAGTTTGTGCCCAATATATAAATAGGCTTTTCATATGTTACCTGGTGGGAATAGAATGAAACTTAAATTTGATAATGTTACTTATTAAAGACATAACCCCATACCATAACTGGGCTTCGGCATTCAAAGAATTAACCCAGTTCATTTACTAAAATTATACATTGAATGTTACTTTATAAAATATTTTACGGAGTCAATAGGAGTTTTTTTTATAATCAGTCATGAGGTCTGGCAGTTAGTAGATCAGACTACAACAAAATAATAATTAAATATCAACTTTAACATTGCACTATACTTTCACAACGACATACAACTCAGTCTAGCCTGTGAACCACTAGAAAAAGTAAATCAAAAGAGGTTAAAAAGTAAATAATCTGTAAAGTTAGTCTTTTTTTTCAATATTAAAGGGATGATAATGTTAATCATTAACTTTTATTGATATTTATATAAATATAGTTCCCATATCACGAACACTGGAAACCCACCTTGGAATATTTCAGCATTTAGGGGTTACAATGCTTGGAATGTTACAATCAGCTGATGTATTGCATGCATGGTCATGCATCAGACTTACATTTGCAAAATAAACTTAAATGATATCTATAAGGTTGACAAAGGCAGAATTCACATTATATTATTTTATGCCAATACATTTGTTTAAACACTGAATTGTGTCTTTGTTCCATATCAATATGTATGTGATGTATAGTTTTATTTAATGGCCCCATAACTGTGCAATGATTTTGCCAATGTCAAGGTAGGAAAATACACTGTTTGATAATTATGAAAAATAAAATTATCTGACCATTGACCATTGTTTTTAGAGATGAAATTTCATATCATGCTTGAAAATACTGAATAGTAGGAAACAGTAAATGAGTTTAGTAAACATAAGACTATAACAACTCTAATTTTAAAACATAAATCATAAAGTAGAACAGAAATTCGATATTTTTTATTTTTAAATAGAGAAATATCAAAACCTTATATAACTTTAATATTACAATCGAATATTATTGATCCTAATAAACTTATACAGAACTTTAATCATGGGTGAGTGGGCTAGAGTTAATAAAAACGGAATGATTATTAGTTGGGGTATATAAGCTGAAAGAAAGTCGTAGAGGAGAATCAAGAGCCTAGGACAAGAAAAAAATAAATGCTCGAAAGTGCTACATATAAATTGTGTTGCTGCCAATATTAAAATAATGCCAATATAGTACAAAAATATTATTTTCTAGCATAGTAAAAAAGTATTTTGACAGATTCTAAACAAATATTCTTTGAAAATTTTCAATTTACATTAAAATTCCACATGCTGGATTCTCAACTGTATGTACTGTACCTTTGTGTATCCCTTCTGCTATACATGCATGTTCTTATGTTGTCTATGGCAGTAACACCATCTTTTATACTGCTACAGTTTGTACAATGACACCAAAAAATTTATGGATAATAGGGGTGTTCCTCATAGATAAAGAGGTTTTGATAACAAATAATATTTATGGCATACATGTACCCATTAATTTGCTTTCTAGATAATGCTGTAGTGTTCAAAAAATAGCATATTTATGAGTTTTCAATTATGGCTTCCAACCATTTTCTTGATTGAAATTTGAATGACTGTTAATTTCAATAGCTTTGCGAATCACCTATGTAGGAATCGGTATTCTTTGGCAAGGATTTTTGCTTTGTGTATAGAAATTGAGTGGTGCTTTTCTCTGAAAGTTCAGTTACTGCAGACTAAGTAGAGTGTCGGTGTTTTACTTCATGAAGTAAATTTTGAGTGTAGGTACTTATATATTGCTCACAGTCGCCTAGGGTACTAGGGCACCGAGAACCCAATCTCGCAAGCAGATCTTCGGACAAAAGCTACTATGTAAATATCAGTACACATTAAAAAAAATCTCTCAAAAAAGCATTTTTTGGTTGAATTAATTTTTCATTGATTAAATTAGATAATAAGATATATTCGTAGAAACAGCAGCACTAGTCACTTCACTTGAATTCTAAATAATTCATAAAAAGTACACCGACTTCAATAAAAAACAAATTATGCGTCACTATAAAATTTAAGGGTTGCCCTTGATTTCTCCGAAATCCCATCATCAGATCCTGACTTGGTGCCAATGGGACCACCTGGGAAGTATACCCTTTTAAACAAAAAATCAATTTCTCGAATCGGTCCAGGCGTCTTTGAGTAATCGGGGAACATACATAAAAAAAAAGATTCTGACGAATTGTTAACCTCCTCCTTTTTTTGAAGTCGGTTAAAAAGGTTCTCAATTCGAAACGTTTTTATGCATGTCTGTATTATGTATATCGGTTTCTCTGCCTTGTATAACCGATTTCGATAAAGTTTTTTATTCGATAAGGTTTACTTGCCAGTTGACCCCATTATAAAATATTTAAAAATCTTAAATCTTCAAGGAATATCAGCACAAGTTTCATGGTTGGGTTAGCATTTAACAGTTTAAAAAATTACAATAAAGAGTGTGAGAAATACATAAATATAAATACATCCAACAACACCTAGTTCTGATTCCACACTAGGTAACACCTGTATCGTGGGTGTCAAGAACAACGAGGGACTACGGTCCCACAACACGAGATCCAAAAAAATCTCTCACACAAACATTTGTCTCTGTGCGGGATTCGAACCCACGGCCTTTCGTTTCACAGCCGGCTACTCGCCCGCTGCGCCACAAAGACTGTCACATAAACGTCGTAGTCCTTTTAGGCAGTGCAATTTTATTGCACCGGCACTGTTTGCGACGGAACTATTGTTAATGTATGAAATTCTTGTTACATGTGACTTTATTGTGTTAAATATTACGTCGACTTTATTAAGTTTTAGTGACGAATAAATTGTCGATGTTGGCAACATACTGCAAATTAAAAAACAGCAGTATCATAATTTCGCTTGTGTATAAGGAACTGTTGCTAACGGTATAGTAGTTTGACATTAATTATACAACGTATGTTCTAAGTTTGTTAATTGATAAGAGCGTATCTGTGGCAGTAAACCACATTACAAAACAACAAACCCACATTGTATCGGTGCGAACGGTTGATAAACAGCGAACTCCAAAGTATAAATTTTTTGCTCTCGCACAGTACGTAATCATTCCGTGGAGGGGAAGCGACCGGTTTTATTAGTTGCATTGCGTTTTGAATCAGAGACGTGGCTTGTTCGTTTTGTTACTTCTAAATAGCGGTACACTGACATTACCGTCCATACAGCCGGTGTGAATCTGCGCTCAGCCTTATTTCAAAATTGTGTCGTCACTACTGGCAGTTTTTAAAAAAATAATAAAAATATAAAATTAATTCGCCTGACGGGAGCTCTATTGACGTTTTGAAATTTTTTCTTGCGCAATTTCTGTCCTATAATATAATTTATTTATTTTTATCGTATTGTCAATAATAAAATGGCGTGCACAGTGTGTATGAACCCCGAAGGCAAGCCGGTAAAAATGGTGAGTTTGAAAGAATTTTTTATATAATCTACATTAATGGGTTCCACCAAGTTTTTTCCTCAGAACTTGTTTGTTATTTTGCTCTTAGCACCGGATGACACGCTTAATAAAATTACGCAAGAAATATCACGTAAACTTGATTTTTACAAGTTTAATAAAATAATTTTCAAACATTGTACGTGCTTATTTTTCGAAGTCATCACTCGACTAGTGATGTAAAGCATTATAATTATATTCTGTTGGTTGTGATCACCACTTCTATACATATGTGCTATACAGTTAGTATAGTTTAAGGTACACTACCGAGACAGGCGACTGCGACGACTCATAGTCGGGACTAGTCGATTTTGTCGCGTACTTCAGAACGGACTAATTTAAAACATTAACTGAAATTATAATAACAATAATAATAACTTAAAGGAAACATAAATGCAATAACTTTGCCAAACTAATATTACAACTCAAAGATGATACAAACATAACTTAATAACAAGTGGTATGACTATTAATAAATCAACAAATCTACACTCTATAATTAACATTTTTGTTGCGCGTTGCCCTGACAGGATAACGGGAAGAACAGAGAAACGGTTCCTCCTGATTTTGACCGCCGTCACGGTCTATTTCGGATATCTCATAAGGAAGGATTTCCTGATCCGACTCTGCAGATTGGTACTGTTCTTCGGTAACTTCTCTAGATACCTGGCCTTGGTCAACGTTATTACCGTTAAGGTTATCACCCGAAACTATCTCTTCGGTAACTTCTCTAGACGCCTGGCCTTGGTCAACGTTATTACCCGATACTAACTCTTCTGTATAGGGACAGTCATAACTCACTTCACTGTCTGACTCATGTATTGTCTGTGACCACAATTGATCGATGTGACTTTTCACAGTTATTCGCAATTCTGGTATATAAATCGAAAACATCCTTAATCCTACCCTTTCTCTAATTAATCCCGATTGCCATGTAAAGTTCTTCCCATTATTGTAGTACTGTTTTACTAAGACCTTATCACCCACATTAAATTTTAATTTTCTTTTACCTCTAAATTGCTTATGCTGTGTATTCTGTTGTGCAAGCACATTCTGAACAGCAGCGGTTGACGATGACACTACGTTTACATTATCATCATCACTACCAGCATCAACTTTTAACAAATCCAGCCGGCAGCGAAGAGACCTTCCTAACATTAATTTTGCTGGAGAGAATCCTGTTGTGCAATGGACCGAATTTCTGTAATCAAATAAAAACTTCTGCAATTTACTTATTATACTTTTTTGGTCTGATGTTAATTTCAAAATAATTTTTAAAGCTCTTTTTACGGTTTTAACACAGTTCTCGGCTTGCCCATTTGATGCTGGGTGATAGGGTGCAATAGTTAAATGCCGAATTCCGTTACTGTTACAGAATAACTCAAAATCTCTAGATGTAAAATTACTAGCATTATCAGTCACCAACGTTCTTACTGACCCAAATCTACTAAACATTTCATTTAATTTATCAAGCACAGTCTCAGTATCTGAACGCGCCATCATAAAACATTCAATCCATTTAGAATGTGCATCTATAGCAATTAAAAACAACTTGTCACTTAACGACAGCATATCCAGGTGAAGACGTACCCAGTGACGTTTAGGAAAAGGCCATGATGCAAGTGGAGCGCGAGGAGGGCTAGGTCGCAGTGTGTTACATATATCGCAAGAGCCTATTTTCTCTTCAATATCGTGATCTATACCTGGCCACCACATACGAGCCCTTGCCTCCGATTTTGTTTTAACCATACCAAAATGTGTACTATGCAATTCTTCTAAAATCCTTTCTCTGAATTTAGACGGAATAACCACTTTATGACCACGTAAAATACATCCACTTTCAAGCGATAACTCTAAACGACACAAGAAATAAGGTTTCAATTCTAAATCGCGTATTTTACTAGGCCAACCTTGTTTAATAAAACTTATCACTTTTTGTAAGACACTATCCCGCTCTGTTTCACCTCGAATATCATTTACCGAAATTGGGTTCGTTTGCAGGTCAGAAATAAAATTTAATGACAAAGAATCATAAACATTTAATTCATCTGTTTTATCACAAATTCCTGAATCTACTGTAGACCTCGAAAGAAAATCCGCTACATTGTCACCGCTTTTAATGTATTCTATTTTAAAATTATACGCAGATAAAAAAATAGCATATCGCTGTAATCTATTTGCAGCTAGTTCTGGAATACCTTTCTTGTTACCAAAAATCGTAATCAGTGGCTTATGATCGGTTCTTAATATAAAAGGAGTCATGCGACCATATAAGTAATGATGGAAACGTTTAATATCAAACACTATCGCAGTGGCTTCTTTCTGAATTTGTGCGTAGTTACATTCGGCTTTGGAAAGCGAACGAGAGGCATAAGCAACTACCCTTTCTGAGTTATCTGGTAATTGCTGCGCAAGTATAGCACCTAAGCCTGTTGGTCCCGCGTCACATGTTACGACTACTGGATATGCAGGATTATAGTGCGCCAGGACACGGTCTGATGACAACTCTTTTTTAATTTTCATAAACGCCTTCTGTTGCGCCTCTCCCCATATCCACTTAGCATTTTTTTTAATAATATGTTTAAAGGGTTTAAAATACTAGAGGTGTTTGGTACAAAACATCTATAATAATTAATAAAGCCTAGAAATGATTTAAGTTCGCTAACATTCTTTGGATACGCACAATCAAGCATCGCTTTAACTTTCTTCTCCGACTTATGTAATCCCTCTTTGTCAATAACGAAACCTAAGTATTCGACAGATGGTTTAAAAATTTCACACTTTTTCGGTTCTAACCTAAGGCCAGCCTCCTGCAACCTTCCAAGAACCTGCTCTAACCTTTTGATATGCATGAGCCTATTTGGAGCCGTCACTAAAATATCATCCAAAAATATGCAAGTTCCTTCAATGCCCGATAATAATTGTTCCATTGTCCGTTGAAAAATAAATGGAGCATTTGATAAACCAAATACTAAACGGTTATATCGAAACAAACCTTTATGTGTATTAATACAAGTCCATTTCTTTGATTCATCCAGTTCCAGTTGAAGATAAGCGCGAGAAAGATCTAATTTAGAAAATTCTACCCCACCGTGCAGTGTAGCGAATAAATCCTCAATCCGCGGGATTGGATAATTATCTAATTGTAGGACTTTGTTAATAGTTACCGAGAAATCCCCACAAATTCTAACCTCACCATTAGGTTTTAACACAGGCACAATTGGAGTAGCAAAATCGGAGCTATCAACCCTCTCTAAGATACCGAGTTCAACTAGCCGATCTAACTCTTTTCCCACCTTTTCTTTTAAAGGTAATGGAACTGGACGAGGCTTAAAAAACTTAATTTGTGCGTCTGGTTAAATTTTTAATGTAATTTTATATTTATTGAATCTCCCCAACTCATTAGAAAATAATTTGGAATATTTGGTCGCTAACCATTCATTATTATAATTTCCTGGTTCAATTTGTTTTAAATTCATACTGCATAATACTAACTTAAATGTACTAATAAAATCTCGACCTAACAGAGTAGGTTGTTCAGTTTTAGTGCTAACTACAAAAAAAATTAATTCTGATGATATACCTTCGTAAGTTACTGATAATGATAGATAACCCAATGGTACAATTTTGCTGCCATCATAACAATTCAAAATCACTTTGCAAGGTTTAAGTTTAAAATTTGCAAAATAGCATTTAAAAATTATAGAGGACATAACAGAAACGGAACTCCCGCTGTCTATTTCACACAATACTTCTTTGTTCGCAATCCATACGGTTTTACGCATAGGTTCTCCATTTATGCATTTAATATTATAAAGATCATAAATACCTTCCAAAATGTCATCGTCATTCGCTCCTAAAAGATTAGTATTTGTAACGTGACTTTTACACATTCTCTGCAAATGGCCTTTAGTATTACATTTCCTGCATTTGTATTTGACAAAACGACACTTTTCTTTATTATGACCCTTGTATCCACATACAATACAGGAAATTATAGGGCGTGATGAATCCTGAGTACTCAGTGTATTGGTACGTATTGCCAAAACTCTATGGTCTGACACTTCTTCTTTAACCCGCAAATTTACTATTGCTGATCTAGCACACCGAATGTTTTGTGCCAGTTGCAAAGCATCATCAAACGTCAACTTATCAACACTTTCCGTAAATAATTTTTCTTTCTCTTTGGCGTTTTCTAGACCTATTACAAAGCGGTCTCTCAATGCAGTTTCTAATTCGGATTTAAAACCACAATATTGAGCTAAGTTCCGCACGCGCGCTGCCCAATCAGCTAATTCTTTGCCAGGATGCTGAACAGCAGAATAAAATTTGTATCTTTCTGCGAAAGAGCTCTTCTTAGCTAAGAAGTGACCATTTAAGCGTGAAACTAGCACCTGGAAATTTATATCCGGTAAATCAGTTGGGAACACCAGATCCCTGGCAAGACGATACGTATTCTCCACAAATGTTGTTAACAGTAGAGATTTCCGTCTTTCACCTGACTCATCGGTTTTACTAGTAATATCATTTGCCAAACAATAGTGCTCAAAACGACTTCTGAAAATGTCCCACTCTTGATTCCGATGATCAAATGTGAGACTACTGCCAAACATAACAAATCGTTCCGAAGCCATTTATTCAAACTGTTTGAATATTCCACAATAAATGAATAATAAATACCTCGTCGCCAATTATTGTATATGCTTCGAAATAAATCACGTTCGGCCTCAAGAAAATCGTATAATCCACACGTCATCAAGATGACAATCATTCAAGTTAAAAAGCTAGTGCTATGAAACATTGTAAAATACCAAGTAGTATTTACTACAAATATTACATCACCTTAGGCTGGTTTATGCCTATCTGGCAGTAAAAAGGCCCTTTGGTATCGATCCTAACAGGAAACCTTGCTTTAAAAACATATCGTTGGCCAAAATATAAAAATTCGTAACTCCAATATCGATATTGGTTTTTAATGCCACACACATCTTTTCAACAATTTCAATGGAGTAGTAGTTCTTATTTACCGCAAAATACCACAATATTATCTATTTCTGTATAGTAAAACATGTAAATCCATTTTCTAGTGGAATATAAAAAAACACCTTGTTCAGAAAAAGAGTTTCTAATTTGGATAATGAGGCCAACGATATTAGATATATCTATCTGCGTTTGTAAGTATGCCGTGTATTAATATTATATTGTTTTATTCAAGATCATAAAACAAAATAGCTAGTCTATTATCTGAATTTGTATTGACGATTTATGCAATGCGTAACCCTTGGCTTGTGTAATTGTTATTTCCATTTCATTGGATCTTGTTTATCGAGATTTGTGTTGGTTAGTTTTGGCAATACTAGAGTTGCCAACCGTCCTGTTTTTCCAGGACATGTCCTGGTTAGAGTGTCCTAGATAGTTTTTAAAGCGCCCTGATAAGTTTTTTTTAGCCTTGATGGTCCTTTAGTTTAAAATTCGCACACCACTTTTGCAACCCTTACTTTAAGGGCGGCGTCTCGGCTCGCAAGTGTTTTCGCTATTTTAAAACAAAGATGCGTCCTGTTTTTAAACTGTATTGTCCTGGGTTTTCTAACTTCAAATCCTAGTATTTAAATTCCGGGGTTGATAGCCCTAGGCAATACTCATATATGTGTTGATTGAGGATTCAGTTGTTCGTTTCTATTTTATTTGAGCGATTTCGTTTTTTTTAATAATTTTTAGGAATACCGATCTATTTATATGCTATCAGCTATTGGAACACTGGTAATGGGTTAGGCTTTTTTGGTGATCACATAAAATGCAAATGGGTGATAATTTTATATCTACTCAGATATGCAGAAAATAAATAAAACGTCCCAAACAATTCGGAGCTCTCTTTGGCAATCTTGTCTTTTTTTTTAGTGCCTCGATAGGCAGACGAGCAGACGGGCCACCTGATGGTAAGTAGTCACCGCCGCCCATAGACTTCTGCAATACCAGGGCACAGCAAACCGCTGCCTACCGTTTCTAGTTGTTTTATTCATTGTGCTAATTAAAATGTGTTTTCAAATGATAAAACTCCCATCTGAATACTTGCATTATTTGCATGTATCATTATTCTGAGGTTACTTTATGAGAGAACAATATCGCTGCGGTCTTTAAATTGTAAAAGGTATAATGTATTTCGTATATCGGTTACAACAATTGCCAACACTTGGAATTAACCAATTATTGTGGTAAAGACTTTTCGGTTTTACATTTTGGTATATATTTTAGTATTTTTTTTGTTTTATGTTCGGTTTCTGCTATTACAGTTTAGAAATGATGCTTATTTTGGAATTAACGATGTAGGGTGTATTTAGATTTATCCTTTTCTCTAAACATTAATTCAGACAATCAAATTAGTTGTTCTGTACCAATTTTGATCACTTCACTTATTCTTATAACACGTTCAAGAATTGTTTGATCTTATCCCATCCTCGCCCTTCCTTCATACTAGAACCACACGTACCGGCTTGCGGAGCCTAGGCTTCGTCTTCAGGGGTAGTATACACCAGTATACTACCCCTGCCCGAATCAAGAAGTTCGCACATTCGTATTTTTGCCAGACCATCAAGCTGTGGAACAGTTTGCCAGCTACTGTGTTCCCTCCTTCCTATGATCCTGGGTCCTTTAGGCGTAGTGTGAAGAAGCTACATAGCAGGCGTGCATGAGATTGTGTTGAGTAGCGGAGGAATGATGTCTCACGCTACTTGATACTTTAACTGGACGGCACGTCACTTACCATCAGGTGCAGTGTGGTCAGGATAAAAAAAAACGTGAATGACTATTACCTTCGTTCGATGCTTGCGTAACATCTCGGTTTATATTGAACATCCAAATATTTTCAAATAAATTTCCATTAGACACATTGACTTGAAATTTTGCTTCGCGATTACAAGAACTTCACTTTATAATACATTTAAAATTATATAAATAATTATTTTTAAGATATATATTTGATTCTACTTTATGTCTAACTACGTTTCACTTTTGAGTTTTCGACACCTTGGTCGGTAGAGCTTGCAGGAATTCGGACGGAACGTGAAACTTTTATTAGATGTTCGGTACTAGCATACCTCTGTTTAACTCGTGATAATCCTTTTAGCGCTTTACAGTCTAAATATATATAAGCGATTTACCACTGACTGACTCATCACAAGATCTCGCAAGCTATGCACCCGATTGAAACATCGTGAGGAAACCTGCATATCTGAGAATTCTTATACGAATTTCGAAGGTATGTGCAGTCTACCAACCCGCATTAGGCCAGCGTGGTGGACTAAGGCCTAACCCCTCTCATTAGTGGAGGAGGCCCGTGCCCAGCAGTGGGTCAATTTTTAGTACAGGGCTTGTATTACTATGAAAATATCTTCTTTCGCAGAGAAAAGAACGTGACACTTTTGGCGAGCTTGAGGTTCCAGATGACAGGCTGTATGGAGCGCAGACCGTCAGGTCTGTCATGAACTTCCCAATCGGTGGCATTGAGGAACGCATGCCCGTGAGTATACACCTGGATCCATTTTTTTTAGTACCTCGATTGGCAGACGAGCTGTCGGGCCACCTGATGGTAAGTAGTCACCGCCACCCATAGACTTCTGCAAAGCCAGGGCACAGCAAAGCCGCTGCCTACCGTTTAAGCGTAGTGTGAGGAAGCTACTCAGCAAGTCTGCATGATTGTGTCGTAGGTCAGGAATAGTTGACTCCAGCCACTTGATTATAAGATAATTTGGAAACAAATGTGCTTGATTTTTTGCACTGCCTGGATAGGCAGACGAGCAGACGGGCCACCTGATGGTTAGTAGTCACCGCCGCCCATAGACCTCTGCAATGCCCTGGCCTGGCTACCGTTTGTTTGGTTTGTCATCTGAAGTGTTGTGAGACGCGACATCTTTCGTAATTCCTGACACAACCCAAGATAATCATATCTACTGTGGGGTCAAGTACGCACTAATGTTATTTTTTATTTATATCTAGTGGTTAGACATGAGAGTTTTCGTAGTTGTATCGTTGTTTTGTTAACGTCATCCGTTGGCAATATCGTTGTTTCCGCCAACGGTGTCGGCCATTCAGCTAGCGTTAAGAGAAACATACATTTCATAAATATTATGTTGAGGTACGTTGGCATCGTACTTCAACGTAATATCTATAAAATAAACCAAATAAATTAGTGTTGCTGAAAATAATTCAATTTTCGTTCTTTTTTATCCTGGCCCGGCAATGTGGTGGTCACTTTGCCAGGCCTGCACTGCACTGCACCTAATGGTAAGCTCAGTGCCGTCCAATTAGAGTATCGAGCTGCGAGAGAGTCTATCCCCCGCTACTCCATACAATCCTGCCGGCCTGCTTCTTCACACTACGCCATGGGCAAGAAGGTGAAGAAGCGGTCTAGGGTCTAATGTCAGAGTATTCAGTTGCGGTCCGAGCGCAGTTGTGACCAGTTCGTTTTCCGCGCGCTCCCGCTGCTAAAATCGCGAAAATACGTTTTTTAACTGTAATATTCTTTTTTTTTTTTTTTTTTTTATAGTATAGTCCGACAAACGAGCCAGTGGGTCACTTGATGTTAAGTGATCTCCACCGCCCATGAACATCCACAATACCGAAAGTATCATGTATGCGTTGTCGGCCTTAAAGGACAGGAATAGGGATTAGGGAAGGGAAGGGGGAATCTGGGATTCAAGTGTGATACCTACAAGTGTGCGCGCTACGTTCTTCTACACTACTGTGAAAACCGGGAAGTGATAACGTGCTTAATTAACTAACTACACTACTAATGTAATCATTGTAAAAATTATAGTAGAAATAAAAATGAACGTTAGAATATCTAAACATGTTGCATTCGGCCACGGCAGATCGGTCGTGTTGGGCATTATATATCGGTGCTGATGGCGTTGCTCGCGTTCGTTGTTCAACATCTCTGCACTGATATGTTGAACGGATAACGTTTTAAGAAAAACGTTGGTAAACAACGGTTATCTAAAAACGGCTATCGCTAATAGTGATATACACAGGTGGATATACACGCCGTTATCCAGAGAACCTTTTCCAAGAGACACTTTGATCTCATTTGTCTCTACCGCTCACTCGGCCTGCGCATTTATTTTCACAATTCAAAGTAACCTAACCCGTTTATAAATGTCTACGTGTGAGTGCATTGCAATGTCAAGTAGTATTTGTAATTTAAAGTATTGCTAAGTTAGATAAACAGTTATCTGCAGACATCGTATTTACCTTATAAATGCCTGATCTGGCTTTTGAACCTTGGATCCTACAAATTTCACCTTCACTGCCACTTCACTGCACATTGAAAAACTGCAATTCATTGCACATTTGCTCGGCAAAGTGACCACACTACTCCTGATGGTAAGCGCAGTGCCGTCCAATTAGAGAATAGAGTAGCGAGAAACAATTTATTCCTCGCTACTTAACACAATCATGCCGGCCTGTTGTGTAGCTTCTCCACACAACGCCACGTGGCAAGGAGGTGAAGGTGAATAAAATAAAAAAAGCTAATAGATATTGGCACCTTGCCGTCGATATATGAGTTAATAGAAATTAAAAAAGACAGCTTGATACATTATTTAAGAATCCGATTAAACATAATGATACCAGCCCAGCGTGTTGTGCCCTCTTTTTAGTTGTGGTCTGTGCCCAGCAGTAGGAAAGTGTATATATAATACAGAGCTGGTATATATATAATATATGCCCGTAATCCCCGAAGGGGTAGGCAGAGGTGTAACCAGTACACCCAGTACTTTTCGCCGAATTTCGGTCCCATAATGTGATAGGGGGCGAGCCTATCGCCATACCGGGCACAGGTTCCAGACTCCGCTAATACTGAGAATTTCTAGATAGAAAAACCCAATATCACTTTACCCGACCCGGGGATCGAACCCGAGACCTCAGCAAAGCAGCAGTCGTAACGCATGCGCAATTACAACTGCGCCACCGAGGCAGTACAGAGCTGGTATTATTATCATATTAGGCACAATACATATAATAATATCCGTCCCTTAAGATACTGAACACAAGCAAATATTTCTACTGCATTTTAAATTTAACTTAATTTTTCCTTTGTTCTAGACATGTGTATATAAGTTACTGACCACCGATAACATATGTGCGAAAGTTTGACATTCAATTGACCTTCATCACGACCCTATGGCACACTTACGTTACACAACTTGTTTTGTTCGGATCTCGACTCGACAAAGGCGGATAATCATTCATATTCCATACACAGTATAGTTAGTGTTGTTTTTATAAGACCTTAGTGTAAAGAGGTCGAAGTAAAATTGGTTATTCAAGGGCCTTTATCATGTAATTTTCATATTCACTTATCCTTGCTTTGCAATTTATAGAACTTGGAAACAATACACTTTCTGACCCATGAAATATACATTACAAGGTTTGGTCTGCAATATGTAAAATTATGTTAGATAAAACATTAATTTTAAATAAATAACACTCAACAGTCACACACATATCCCCGACCCTACACTAAGATACGAGTCTTGTGTTGTGGGTATCAGGGACCTAGAGAGACGAGCGACACATATGTGTCTGTCACACAAACATTTGTCCCGGTGTGGGAATCGAACCCACAGCCTCTTGTTTCACAGTCGGCTACTCGTCAACAGCGCCACGGAGGCTGTCAAATTTAATGCATACATGAAAAGTGTAAATGAAAAAGGAACTTGTTACTCAAAAAGGCATCCAACAGCACACATTGTCTCAGGACAATGTTTGATAAAAAATATTGACAAAGATATTAATCAGTCTTTAATATCTTTGTCAAGTTCTTTTTATCCCGAAGTTGTATTAATTGCTTAGTGTATTGACATTTGCGTGTCAAGTCGATTTTATCGAACCCTGCCAACATTGCAAGCTTCAAAAATCCCTTTATAATTGTTATTTAGAATTCTCAGGCATCCAGGTTGCCTCACGATGTTTTCCTTCACCGTTTAAGCAAGCGATAATTAACAATAAACACATATGTAACTACTTAAAGTTAGAGGAGTATGCTATTCACTTGGTTTTGATCCAGCTACATTCATCTCGACAGTTCATGCCACTACCAACTAGGCTATCTGAATATTATTTGTTTGTATTAAATTAAATTCGAATTCTTAGTTATTTTTTTGTTTCAGTATCCAGTCATCGTCGCTTTTGGTATCCTGAAGAAAGCAGCCGCCAAAGTGAACATTGAGTTTGGTCTGGATAAAAAGATCGGTAAGGGAGATTGTTAATTTTTATATGAAAAATAAAGAAAATAAAAGTTTTTTTTTTAATTCATAAAAAGTACACTGACTTCAATTAAAAACAAATTATGCGTCCCTATAAAATTTGGGGGTTTTGATTTTTTGAGATCCCATCATCAGATCCTGATTAAGTGCCAATGGGATATACTCTTTATAACAAAAAAAAGAATTTCTTGAATCGGTCCAGGCGTCTTCGAGTAATCGGGGAACATACATAAAAAAGATTCGATGAATTGAGAACATTTGTAAGATGTACATAAAAATATAAATAGTGTACACGCACAATACAAAAAACATATATAAGGCAATCCTACTTGTGTAGTCATAAAATATAACGGGATGTTTATCTCAGACTTTGTTAACATTATACCAATGCCTACGTAAGCGTAAGGAGTAAGAACTTTGCTTAGATTTGCTGACAAGAGGGAGGAGGGGGTTGAAAATGACAAAAAATCCTTACGTAATCATGAATGATCCCTTTACACAAACATATAAAAAGAGTAGGTAATAAATTATCGACCCTAAGTATATCCGCTAAAACACCAATACCAAAGTACCAAGTACGAAAAACGCCATAGGCTCAGCGTTTGCCAGGTAGTAAAATACTGCCTTTTCATGAGACTATCCCGCCCACACACCCGCCATTGTAACTCCTGTTTAGCCAGGATCAACAATGGCACGCATTTTTTCGACACCGAGTAATGAAACTCGGCGAGTCTCTGGGAATGCTTCATAACTGTCTTTTATCCCGCAACGAAATTAATCAAATAAAAATATAGGGAGGAGTTGGAAATATAAATTGTCCACTTCCCTCCATAGCAAAGCGGGAGACAAATACTGAACTAAAGAGGTATTAACCTCAATAAAGGACATTTACGTCTGGAGAAGCCAGACGTAAAGCACCACGGAATTTACTTAACGGGTCCTATCATGCGAGCTGTTACACTTGATTCCAATAATAGGTATGGCAAAAAAAATACTGCCTGGCGCTGATATTCTGCTCAGGCCTTCATTGTGTACAGGGTTTGTAAATCTCTGCATAGCCTCATACTGCTCTATTTTTTTTAGAGCGGTGTTCCGTATTGCACATTATCATTTGTTTGCGGGCTGAGGGGCTAGACCGAAAAAAGTGTAAGTGTGAAAATTCATTAAAAAAACCGACATATTTTTGCAGTGATTTTAGAGACACTTCCCGATCACCTAGGAAACTAAAACCCAAAAGTAATTCAGCTTGCCGTCAATTTTGGGAATAAGGAAAAATATTTATCATTACTTAATACAAACACAAAAAATATGTTAAACTAAGGTTTTGTTGTAGTTTTTTCCTTTAATAACCTTTTTTTTTAAATTTATTGAACAATTAAGGAAATAGAACAATATACAGTAAGCATAGTATAATTGGCGGCCTTATCGCTCAGGGTAATTACTCACAGGCAATTATAGGATGATACCAGTACTGGCGATTGCCCTAGGGTACTGATTTTTTATCCAGACTCGAAAAATTTAAAAGTGTTTTTATTACTATTGAGTTGGATATTAAATTTGTTAGTTACAGTAAAGCCGAACGCCATACTGAGTAGTTCTAAATAGAAAAAGCTAACATCACTTTACCCGAACCGAGGTTCGAACCCGAGTCGTAACGCATGCGCAATAACAACTGCGCCACTGAGGCAGTCATTCTTTATCATAATTCATATATTTATCTTAGTTTCATAGTAGCCTACCTTACCACAAACATTAGACCTTTCCTTATTCTTTTTTTTTTCATGGGGAAACTCCTCTGGGATTCTCGTCTTGGCGACGGGGTATGCCGGATTTTTACCGGCTAAAAACCTCATGCTTGTCCCCATTAACACTACAGAACGATTCCGGGACCTCTAAAGAAACACGCCGGAGCACCTTTCCTTATCCTACTAGAAATTTACTAATGAATGTAAATTGTTCCAGCTGATGCCATCATGCAGGCGTGCGATGACGTCATATCCGGCAAGCTGTACCGCGAGGGTCACTTCCCGCTGGTCATCTGGCAGACTGGCTCCGGGACTCAGTCCAACATGAACACTAACGAGGTGTGTACGTTTTCAATATTTTTGACTCATTACTCAATAGCAGACTGGAGTGGAGACCACGTCTGTCCAAGCGTAGTGTTGGCCGACCTCGTGCCCGCTGGACTGACGACCTAAGAGATGTTGCGGGAAGCGGCTGGATGAGGAAGGCGGAGGACCGTCAAGGGTGGCGTAATCTGGGAAAGGCCTATGTCCAGCAGTGGACGGCTACAGGCTGATAGAGAGAGAAAGAGACAGAGAGAGAGAACTCAATAGCAGAATATCATCTTTCAATTCATGTATTCATATTATGTATACATCATTATTCATGTATACATTAAGTTGTATAATATGTATAACATTTATATATCTTAAATACAAATATAAATGATACTTAATGTTGTAACAAATTAGACAATGTAATTTGGAATTGATAAATTATCAAAAAATAACTTTAAGCAGTCAAAATCTTGGCAAGTCGTCTAAGGGATTAAAGAGTTTAGGGATCTGTAACTTAAACCCCTAATAACACATTTGCAGGTGATCTCCAACCGCGCCATCCAACTCCTCGGCGGAACTCTCGGCAGCAAGGACCCGGTGCATCCCAACGACCACGTGAACAAGTCGCAGAGTTCCAACGATACTTACCCCACGGCCATGCACATCGCCGTCGCCATGGAGCTGCGGGACAGGCTGATGCCAGGGCTGTGCACTCTCAGGGACACGCTGCAGGCCAAGTCCAAGGAGTTTGAGAAGATCATCAAGATCGGCAGGTGAGGTTTGAAGGTGGTTGATCAGTATTGGCATATGAGAGATTGATAAATCAATTTGTTGGAGGAAATCTAGATTGAAAAATAAGGAAAGGCTTTATGTACTTGGCTCATTTTTTTATCTTGGTGCAGCAGAGTGACCACATTGCACCTGATGGTAAACGCAGTGCCGTCCAGTAAGATAATCAAGTAGCGAAAAACGATCTAACCCTCGCTACTCACTCAGTGATGCCGGCCTGCTTTATATTGTTTTTGCTGGTGGTAGGATATTCATATCCGCCCAGATAGCGACCACTGTACACAGGGTGTAAAACCCGCCATAGAGGCACACGCAAGTGTGTCGCGTTCCAGGATTAGCTAATGTTCATCCGGTTTTTGTCGGGAGTTGGGGTACAATGTTGACCGTGTTGCGGCCTTCTGAGTACTCTGACACTAGACCCTCGACCGCTTCTTCACCTTCTTGCCCATGGCGTAGTGTGAAGAAGCAGGCCGGCATGATTCTGTTGCGCAGCGAGGGATAGATAGTCTCTCGATACTTAATACTCTAATTGTACGGCACTGCGCTTACCATCAGGTGCAGTATAGTCACTTTGCCGTGCCAGGATAAAAATAAAAAAAGGTTTGATGTTGGTTCCGACAGTACTGTCAATATTGTGCCAAGGATATCCAATGATCAAGTTCCAATAAGATTCAATGATAAAATAAGGATTAATTTTGAGTTTGGGTCATATTTTATTGACTACCGCCCATAGGTCAAAGCTATATATGAGCGCATTCAAGGATAGCTGCTGTTGTTTTGTATCATGGATGGTAAGCGCAGTGCCGTCCAGTTAGAAGTAGCCAACCACCAAGTAGCTAGAGCTGATATTTCCCTCGCTACTCACACAATCATGCCGGCCTGCTTTATATTGATATTGATAAAATAGTGTAGTGACTCATCAGTTCACAGACTTTCCAAATCACCAGCTAAGGTAATATGGCCTTTGCTACTGCATTTCTGCCAAGTTTGATATTTTTGATTGACACTGACGTCATGAGAATTTGCGTCTGACTTGACAGACGCTTCAGATTGGTTGCTAGTGAAAAATTGGTGACTATGGTTCGAATGTAAGTTTAATTCTGCGTTTTAGAAGGGTTAACCAGTCATGACTCATGAGCTTTCCGGCGGTGCGGTGGTGCGGCGGTGCGTTCAAATACTGGCCAGTTTCGTCGTTCTTACATACTATTTTTAACTTTAATGTTATGGAAATAAAAATGATTTTGGCTTGTATTTTATTCACTGCTTTTTTTAAATATTTCTATAGACACGAGTGATTAAATATTTATTGTGCTAGTATTGTGTTCCAGGACTCACCTGATGGACGCGGTGCCGCTGACGCTGGGCCAGGAGTTCAGCGGATACGCCACCCAGCTCACGTTCAGCATCGAGCGAGTGTGCGCCGTGCTGCCGCGGCTGCATCTACTGGCGCTGGGGGGCACCGCCGTCGGCACCGGACTCAACACGCGCATTGGGTTCGCCGAGAAGTGCGCCGCTGAGATCGCATCGCTCACTGGTACGGTGCGCCTGCACGCACGCACGCACACATACACAGAAACACACACACACACACACAGAGAGAGAGAGAGAGACACACGTGCACATCATACAGAGGAAAACAAAAGCACTGTTACAACCATAGTTTCTTAACAATAAAAGAATCGTCAGCTTTTCTATTATATAACCTTACACACAAGTACAAAATGCTGAATTGTCATTTTCATGTTCAATTTTAATTTATTGCATTTTAAAATCAGTTACATTCTGGCATTCGCGACTAGCGGTACTCGCTCCTTTAGCGACCCGTTAAATGAAGATATCGGGAAGCCAAGTTTGTGTGTGTGTACTGACAGTTTTTCCCAATAAACTGCAGTGTGGTGAAATTGTAGTTTTTTTTTTAAAAGACAGACTCGGTCGCCTAACAGCACACACACTTAAAAACGGACAAACAGATAGAGACTCACGTGCACACACACACTGACAGACAGAGACACACACAGACAGAATTCAGATTCAACGAAAAATACTATAGTCACCAGTGGCGAAGTATGACAGGAACAGTACTAGTTTCACACCCAACAGTCACACACATAGTCCTGACCCCACAATAGGTAAGACCTGTATCGTGGGTATCATACCCAGACTAGAAACAAGTTTTTTTTTTCCTGGAATGGCAAAGTGACCGCACTGCACCTGATGGTAAGCGCAGTGCGGTCCAATTAAAGTATCGAGTAGCGAGAGACGATCTGTCCCCCGCTACTCAACACAATCATGCCGGCCTGCTTCTTCACACTACGCCATGGGCAAGAAGGTGAAGAATGTTTCTGTCACATAAACGTTTGTCTCGGTGCCTGTGTTCGGGAATCGAACACACGGCCTCTCGTTTCACAACCGCCTGCTGCGCCACGGATGCTGTCAAGTCAATATAATGCATTGTTCAAAATCAAATTTAAACAGTCATTTAACTTTCCGTCAAAATTAAATACCCTTTTTTTAAATCAATTGTATCACTGTTTTCTCAACAGTGATATTTTATGTTGAAAGAAAGAAAGAAAGGAATATTTTATTTGTTACAAGCACTTACATAGGTAATAACTAATAGAAATTATAATAAAACGAGATTAATACTGAACATGTAAAAACACAGGGTATTTTTTCTTTTACACAATAGCACACTTACCTAGCTTTAGTATATAAAATAATATAAATGAACATTTAAATACCAGTGCTGGTCTTCCGCTGGGCCGTTCGGTGACGTCACGGGCACAGACCACCATAATCAAACAAGCAAGCAACGTCCACCCAATGATTTGCTTTTTTTTTAATTTATTTACGCTATAAAAGAGAAGGCAAAGGTTCTTCACCATGCAGCCATGTCTGTCGTTATTTTTTCTAAATCTGGGCTAGAATTAAAGCCTTCTTCTTCTCTGGTTTTAACTTATACAAAAGGCCGAAGCCATGTCTGCAGTCTTTATCTATTCAAAAGGGGGAAGCCATGTCCGATATTTTTCTCATTCTAAAGGCCGGAGCCATGTCTGAAATAAACACAATTCAAGAGGCCTAAGCCATGTCTGTAATAGTCACAATTCAAGAGGCCTAAGCCATGTCTGTAATAGTCACAATTTAAAGGCCTAAGCCATGTCTGAAATATTTTTTTCACTTATTAATCACAATACAACACCACATCACATTCCCGCCTTTTTTTTTCACCAACCAAGCGCAATGATTTGCTTTAATAATGTTATATTTTTTTTTAAATCCAAATGATTGGTCTGGCAACACTGACAATGTTGCATATAAAATGTTATTATTGTTTGTTATTCCACAGGCATTCCGTTCGAGACAGCGCCGAACAAGTTCGAGGCATTAGCGTCTCACGACACCATGGTGGAAGTCTCCGGGGCGTTGAACACCATCGCCGTGTCGCTGATGAAGATCGCCAACGACATCCGGTTCCTGGCGTCCGGCCCGCGCTGCGGCCTCGGGGAACTCTCCCTGCCCGAGAACGAACCCGGATCCTCAATCATGCCTGGTATACATCATAGAAATACAATAGAGTCACACTACGAGAGTCTGTCGTGTGTTCTACGAACTACGAAAATTTTTGTCTCACACCCAGGGCTGGGCAAAATACATGCTTTGCTGTAATTGAAATACAAATTACAAAATACTGTCGCGGATGTATTTAAAATACAAAATACAAAATATTTTTAACTCGAGTATTTAAAATATAAAATACAAAATACAGTATTTTGTATTTTATATTCATCAAAATACAAAATACAAATTACAAAATACAATCAGGTGTTAGGTTATGTAAATAGAATAGTATAGGCCGCACCAATGAAGGATGAACTATAAAGGACAATGGCGAAATCGTAGTTACAAAAAATGTATTGTATGAACATATTTTTTATATTTGGATAGCGTTCAAGAATGCTAAGCTCTTTGCTTTTATCATTTAGGAAGCTGACTAACTCTAACTCCATTTTTGATGTCTGTGGTTGATCACTGTCCCTGTTCACAAAAACAATAAGATCATCATCTTTACTAGTAGTGCTACTCCCAGGCATTTCATGTTTTTTGTAATTTGCCTCTAAGGCATGAATAGCAAGATTTTGAATTCTTTGCCTCTCATCTGTTGTGATGCTTGCTGGGAAAAAAACTATGTAAAAATTTTAGGTAAATGAAAATTTACCCAGTGTGCAGTTACACCAAGATAGATCCTAGTTTTAGTTGAACATATATCTGCAGTGGTTGATACATACATCACATTGCTCAAAATGCTTTTAATTTTTTCCATGATATCTTTTTGAGTCATTTCAATTTTCCTTCCTAATGTTCTTCTTGACATTACATTTAAGTTTTATGGAAGGTCAGTAAAAATCTTTACAAAATTGGGATCATCTACAGTACTCAAGGGTTTCATACTCTGTACAATATAATTCATGATGTTTTTATCAAGTTTTTTCTGACATTCAGTTTCATTTAGCAACGTAAATCTAGTTTAGTTTGTTTCCTTTTTTCTTCGTTTTTTAATGGTTGTTTTCTTTTACCAGAAACATGTTGATTTATTTTGCTGTTCTCATATTCACTCTTGACATCACGGACACTTCTAGATATAAAAAAACAAGCCTGGCAAATATTATGCAGCTAATCATTAGTATGTTAGTAACTAGTATCTATTTCTTTCCTAGTGTTGTAAAATTAGAGTAAATAATAAATAATAATATTCAAAGTCACTATATAAAATTGTAAATTTGCATGCTGTGGTCTCCTGTAATTGAAGGAGCACGTCACAAAGTTAATATATAAAATGTAACACTTTTTCTTTTATATACGTGTAACCTTTGTTGGAGGTCCTTAATAATAAATAATAATAAAAACATCAGGGTGCTTTCTCTAAAAAAATAAAGTTAATAAATAGTATAAGATATAATAGGTAAGTATGTATAGTATAGTAAGTATATATTGTATTAATGCAATCATTTCGTAACCTGCAAATTCTACAATAAAAAAATTCTGGATCCCACTGCACTTACCATCAGGTGCACTGGGGTCACTTTGCCGTGTCAGTATATAAAAAAACACAATAACATAAATCGTTTCATAACTTACTTTCAAATGCAATACGAAGTTGCTTGTAGCCTTTAAATTACCTTTAATGGTGGCTTTGCATTTAATACAAGATGCCTGGACATTATCATGGACGCTATTGATTACTGTGAAATACTTTCCGCCAGTTAAAATTTGCGGATACGTCACTTGATTCACCCCATTGCCGCCGTCGTTTGGCATCGTAGACGTACATGTGGATTGATCATCCATCGTGACAATCTTAGTAATAAACTTAAAGGTCCCAGCTCATAAGAGCCACCCGGCACCCGACTCGTACCGCCTCGTCGCTCGGCGTCCACTCGTTGTCGAAGTGGTGGTCGTCCAGGTGGTCCACGGGTGGACGCCGCGTTGTCACCAGTAAACTTCGCTACGCGACTTATGGGTCTTGTGCGTTGGCAATGCGCAGCAACTCGCGATCCACGCGTGGACGGCTTAGGACCGAGGATATGGAGGCGAGGTGACGCTATGGAGTTTATGTAGTGAGCGCATATCCATAAAGGTCCAAATAAAGAATACTAAACGCACTAGGCGAGGCGGTGCGGGTCGGATTTCGGGTGGCTCTTACTTAATTGTTACACAGAAGTTTTGTAAAAATAACCGTTTGTTTCATTCTCTCTTTTTTATATAAAAGAAAAGGCAAAGGTTCTCAACCATGCAGCCTTGTTTAATAACATCGCTATTTAATGTATTTTGGTCAAATGTATTTTGAAGCCCTATGTATTTGAAATACTAAATACAAAATACCCCAGCGTCAGGTATTTGAAATACCAATTACAATTACATTTTTTAGAAGTAATTGAAATACAAATACAAAATACGTATTTGTATTTCAATTACGTATTTCAATTACAAGTAATTCAAATACTGCCCAACCCTGCTCACACCCAACACACAATCAATCGGATACAATTTCATATACACTACTAGCTTTTGCTCGCGGCTTCGCTCGCGTGATAATTACTTTTGAAAGAAAAGAAAATTCATGGAGCCATATTTCTATATTATACTATCCCATAGTACATTTTCAGGGATAAAAGTAGCCAATGCCATTCTCAAAACCCTCAACTAACATTATGCAAAAAATCATGTCGATCCCTTGCTCTGTGTAAAACAAAAACGAAACTATCCCACGGGAACCGTACATTATTCCGAGATAAAAAGTATCCAGGCTATAATCTATCTCTGTGCTAAATTTCAACCAGATCCGTCCAACCGTTCTGGCGTGATTGAGTAACAAACATCCATCAATCCATCCGAACCTTCGCATTTATAGTAGAAGAAAGTAAGATAAGATAGCCCACACATATACACTACTAGCTGTTGCTCGCGGCTCCGCCCGCGTGGATGTCATGTTTGGGAGAAAAAGTATACAATACAAAATATCAATTTTAATGAATTTAACTTAAAAAATTACGGATTTTCATACAAACTTTCATCCCCTATTTTACCCCCTTAGGAGTGGTATTTCCAAAAACCATTTGTTAGTCGATGCCTACGTCATGAAGGTACCTATTGTCAAAATTTCAAGTCTCTAACCCCAGCCGTTTAGGCTGTGTTGATATGTAAAGTCAGTCAGTCAGTTTCTTCTTTTATATGTACGGATAGTATATTGTATACAGATACTATACTTGATGTATACTATCAAGTACCAAGTGTATCACGTATCAAGGGTGGAGAAGCTACACAGCAGGCCGGCATGATTGTGCTGAGTAGCGAGGGATAGATTGTCTCACGCTACTTGATACTTTAACTGGACGGCACTGCACTTATCATCAGGTGCAGTGTGGTCAAATAAAAGTACATCACTTATAATACTGCATTTTTTTTTGAATTATCCATAACATTACATTTCATTGCGCAGGTAAGGTGAACCCCACACAGTGCGAGTCGTTGACGATGATTGCGGGCCAGGTGATGGGCAACCACGTGGCCTGCACCATCGGGGGCAGCAACGGACACTTCGAGCTCAACGTGTTCAAGCCGATGATGGTCGCCAACGTGCTGCGCTCCATACGACTCATCGGTCAGTATGCACATGCACTATCCGTGGTACACTACCATACATTTCTATAGTGGTAGAGCCACTCTGTAGACATATTTGTATACAGCATGAATGGGCCGGCTCGACCGGGGTAGTACCACTAATAATTTCGTACTTATAGATTTTAAAGTTTATTTCCGTTTTTTTTTGTCGTTTGTGCTGTACCTTTGCATGATGTGGTCTCCTATAACTCAGGAAGCACAAGTCACAAAGTGCAATAAATAAATAAATAAGTAACACCCAACAGTCGCACACATAGCCCCCACACCACACCTACACTAAGATACGAGTCTTGTGTTGTGGGTATCAGGGACCTAGAGAGACTTTTTGGTCTCACACACCCAGACCCCAGACACACATATCTGTCGGTCACACAAACATTTGTCCCGGCGTGGGAATCGAACCCACGGCCTCTCGTTTCACAGCCGGCTACTCGCCAACTGCGCCACGGAGGCTGTACAATGTACAATGATTAAACATGTAAAGTGTATCCTTCGTTGGAGATCCTAATAAAATAATATGACTATATGACGTAATAACTATATGACAGTGTGTACTGTGTACTGTGTACAGGTGACGGATGCCAGGCGTTCAACAAGAACTGTGCAGCCGGCATCAAGGCCAACGAGGCGCAGATCGCCAAGATCATGCGCGAGTCGCTCATGCTGGTCACCGCACTCAACCCGCACATCGGATACGACAAGGTAAGGCCTTTGAAGATTTTTTTGTGCCTGGATAGACTGACGAGCAGACGGCCCACCTGATGGTAAGTAGACATTGTCATAGACTTCTGCAAATGCACAGCAAAGCCGCTACCTACCGCTGAAGTATGTTAACTGATTCCATTCTTTGCTACCACATTTTATAATTAAATGCCACATACATGTCTTTACATATGTGATCCATATTGCTTAAGTTAGAAATATATTAGTATTTAACCTTTTGTATATGTTATTTGTAATAATGTTCAAAAAAGTTCAATATTTTTTTTACGGCACCTCACCTTTCTCAGATGATTATAAATACTACCAAAGCTAAACTATCCACTGGTAGAAATGTATTATAACCTTTATACAGTAACTAGTGACCCGCCCTGAAAGGAAAATATGGCCCAAGATACAATAAATTAAAAAAATATTATCTGATTGCTACCATGCTTCAAAAGATTATCCATTGGGCTTATCCGAAGACTGCCTGAAAATTTGAGCAAATCTGTTCCAGCCATTTTTTGAACTTACACACATAGTTTTATATATATACAGATTACTTGTAAAGACTGTTGACTGAACCATAAAAAACAGGATATTTTTACTAACAATTACGATACCTCTGCCAATTGACAGCCTCCGTCTCGCAACAGGTGAGTAGCCGGCTGTGAAACGAGATGCCGTGGGTTCGATTCCCACACCGGGGCAAATGGTTGTGACTGAGAGATATTTGTGTCCGGGGTCTGAGTTTTGAGGCCGTGCGTCTCTTGTAGTCCCAAGCACAGCACAAGACTCGTATTCTAGTGTGGGTTCGGGGCTATATGTGTGACTGTTGGGTGTTATTTATTTATCAATTTGTTGAATTCCAGGCGGCACAAATTGCCAAGACTGCGCATAAGGAAGGTGGTACCCTGAAGGACACGGCCATCAAGCTAGGCATTCTCACTGCGGAACAGTTTGACCAATGGGTCAAACCTGAAGATATGCTCGGCCCCAAGTAAAACTTCGACCGTTGGAAGTTATCAGCCGGTGATTGTAAAAACTCTTGCATAACTAACCATTCAATACCATCCCATACCAAGATAATATCGAGCCTTGTGACTATCTGGAACTAAAAAGGCTCTCAAAACCCAGTTGGAATCAAATATTTGTCATCACACATTCTTGACTCGGTGCTTTTGGTATAATTTTATTCATTTTGATTGTGGATTGGGAATAACATAGATGGAGCTGTAATCGAAAATTGGAATATCAAAATGAGTGTGACCATTATAAATTAGAATATAATAGGTAACAAACACTGACCTATGAATTTCAATATTTTTTCCAAATTCATCATCTTTAAGGTCCATCAATCTTTTGATTTGGTAATTTTTTTTTGGTTCCATGCAGTCATTTTCAAGCTACCTCAGTCAGTCTAAAGGTAAAGCAATTTGAATAAATCTTAGAAGTCAATTCTCTTACTATTTATTATACTATGCGTTTTTATAATCACTGCCTATGCAACTCAATCTCTAAAGTATTGTTGGACTATTTAATATAATGATATGTTAATGATGTCTGGTTCGTATATAAATTATTGTTGAAAGTGTTCGTAAAGTGGAGGATGGTAGGAAACTTCATTATTGTATTCCAAATGGTATAAAGTGAAATGAAAATATGGAGTAAAGGCTGCATTATTTCGTAAAACATTTGATATTAAAACATATATCAGGCTACAATCACAGATCAAAGATCTAAATGGGTCCCCGTAAGCACTTCTATCTGATATTTATTGTTTAATAGATTGCCGAAGATATAAAATACGTATAATAAGGTGGTGTCTATTTGGATCTTTTGTCTGTGCCTATCACACTATACAGATGTTACATTAGGCCTTTGCATCTCGTGGAAGGATATTAAGACTTGCATTTAAACATAATCTGCCATTGTGAAATTTGGAGAGGTGACTACTTCTTTGTATGAAAGCTGATTGTTTGCAATTTTATCGCTAATGCACAAGATAGTCATTTCTCCATTTTATAACTTTGATAAAATGTTCATCCAAATAAATGTATGTCAGGTGTCTACTTGCATAAGGCTCTCGATATTGTTTCGTGTACAATTTAGATTTTTAATGTATGTTTTACAATAAATTATTATTTGAAGTTATGGTTTTTTTGTTGCAACACTTCATTTTCAGTTTTTAAGGAATTCTTACCCTGTGGGTACATTCCCTCAGCAAAATTCAATAATAAAGAACCTCTATTGGGTCAAGAGCTATGACAACACCCAGTCCTGTAACATTTTTGTTTATCCTGGCACGGAGAGTGCACACTGCACCTGATGGGGCGCGCAGTGCTGTCCAGTTAGAGTATCAAGTAGCGAGAGACAACCATGCCGATGATCATCATCATATCCCCGCCATTGAACACAATCATATATATTTTGGTGGCCTGCAAATATTTGTATTACATAAACGAGCAGTGTGGTGATCAAACCTGTAGCCTCATTTCATAGCCAGCTACTCTCGCCTGTTGGGCTACGGAGGTTGTATATAAATCCTACTAATTATTATAAATGGGAGTTTATTACTCAACCACACAAAAACGACTGAACAGAATTGTATGAAATTAGGCAAGCAGATTGTTTATTAGCTAGATTAACACATATGGTATATGTGTTATCCCAGATAAATATTAGGCTTAGGCCAACAATTCCTCTCATAGTTCCTTTAATGGTTGTAGGTGGCTGGAGTGATTGTCACTTGTCATGTGATTAATTTTCTAATTTATCACTTATGTAATAATATAATATATAATAATTATATTAGCCCTGTATTAAACATTGTCCCACTGCTGGGCACAGGCCTCCTCTAATAATGAGAGGGGTTAAGTATTAGTCTACCACGCTGGCCTAATGCGGGTTGGCAGACTTCGAAAAATTCTCAGATATGCAGGTTTCCTCACGATGTTTTCCTTCACCGTTAAAGCAAGCGATAATTAACATTTAAATACACACATAACTTTAGAAAAGTCAGAGGTGTATGCCACTTGGGTTTCGAACCTACGACTTTCGTCTTGGCAGTCCGTACCGCAACCAACTAGGCTATCGCTGCTATCACTTATGTAAATAAAAAAAATATTTTAATGTTGTCACAAAAGAAAGGGTAGGTAAGTAAACTCAAAATGCTGCAACTACATTATATTCATCAATGGTTTAGCTATACAATAATTCTTGGTTGATCTTTGGTAACATACAATTATATCACAATTTTAAATAATACTACAATGGAATGTATTTGTACATTAAAGGTAAGAGAGCTCAAATAAATTGCACTTTTAAATACATATCAAGCCAGGCGTATTCATATATCAAGAAGGCATGTGTATTGAAAGATAGTGCATAAAATAGTGTGTACACTTTCCTTAATAGGGTAGTTTCCTGTTTAATTTCGTACATTATTCGATTTGCAACAGAAACCTTTTTGCGAATACTGAATCAAAATATTGGTATGAGCAAAAATGAGTGCATAGTGGCAACATACCACGAACTCCCCTGCACAACTGCACAGTAATGACCATTCTGAGAGGTGATGTCATGGTTCATATTATTTTATTTGGATGGCTCACAGCTATCCAACAGAGAGATATATGACGAAATGAATACAGTATTTAAGCTAATTACGAGCCACCGCAGATAGAAAATTATGCATCCTTTTACTGTCTTTTGACTACTACCCCAACCCGCAGATTTGAATAGGGTATAATTTACTTATTTTTATTCGGATAGGTTTTAGGTAATGTAACTTGTTGATTAAAATAATAAAAAAAATGTGTTAACTACCCTATTGCTATATTCAGGGAGTGGAAAGAAGACAAATCTCATCTATACTGTAGTATGGGGCTTGCACTGTGTCTGAACATAGGCTGAAAATTCTCATCTGGTAGTTCTGATTCCACATTTCAACTATATCATAATTCATTCAAGTATTTACAAATAAAATATATTGATGCAGGCTGTTGCCTTAATTCCACCCAAATGTACATAAACCAGATGCATTAAAATGACTAGATTAACAATAACAGTGGTTTATGGGACCATTGTTTAAGTTCAAGCCAATTAAGTACTAGAAATCTTTCGCACATACAAACAGTGCTTTGTATATTTCTACAGGAGTGCAAAAAATACCCTAACACAGTGTATTTAATTTAATACCTATGTGTATTTTCTTTAGATTCGAACTTTTACAGTGGCCATTCTATTAGCATAATGGCTGCATGACCATAATGGAAGGATATAAAATCTTGATTATGTATAAAACAGTATCCTTAATATTACATAAACACATCTTTGATATTCTGGAACTGTTTAACGGCAAGATCCACTGGTAAGTCAAAGTTGTATGGGGTTAGACGGTCAAGACTCTGTAATGCATCTTGAAAACCTGTATTCACAATATAACTTGTGGAGGAATAATAAGAATCTATCAGTGATCGGCATTTCAACATAATGTTCAGCCATAATACAAGTTTGTGTGCATTTAAAGCAGCACACACAAATGCTTTAAAATGTGCATCATAGCTCCTTTTATACGGTGTGTGTGATGCTAGTATACTCCCAATCGCACTGAGTAGACTCTGCTTATTTGTTATTGCAGTGCCTCCGACAATATCCAAATTAAAACTTTGACTTAACTTCCTAGCAGGAGTGGAATTAAAATGATCGCCATCATTTAGATCATAATATCTAAGAATAAGTTCCCATATATGCAATGAACGGGATGTGGACGATCTTCTGACAGGAAAACAACCTATGATCGGTACTAGAGAGCTTGATTCTGGGCCCGTTAGACCATGCTGAAGTAGGTCTCGGAGATTAACAGCGAGGTGACGACGTACTGCTGTTGTTAATGGAGCATCATTAATAATTACTCCACCCTCCTCAGATTCACTGTCATAGCTATCGATAATAGCATGTGAAGAGCGTTCTCTACATACTAAATGTAACACTGCGTCTATAGACATCTCCAACTTAGCACGTAAGTTTCCCCAATGTGTGACTATGGTAGATGACTTTCTCTCAAATCTTCTGTCTGTATTAGGGGAACAACCAAACTGAGAGACAGTAAATATCTGTATTAGTGTAGAAGCTTTCCTCATCAGATTAATGGTCTCTGCTCGAAGATCATCATTGTGTTTGGTTTTACTAAAAGTTTTGTCAAATTTATCTGAGTTGTTATTTTTTGCCTCTGGTTTTGATTTGTTATTTTTTAAGTCTTCATTTTTCATAATTTGTATGAACTTCTGCATGTCCTCTATATGAGCTTGGAGTTTGTTGATGATTTCATCTTTAGATAATTGTTTATCAGCATACTGACGGACGGCACAATTGATCTGATGTCTCAGCTCCTCTGCAGTCAGGGGTTGATGGCAGCCTTCTTCTAAGCTCTGATCTATTTCATGACGCAAATGTTCAATAAGTGTTCTGTGTTTACCGTCGCCGTGTGGAGTCGGATTGGACGAAAATCTTTCGAGTTCTTTTAATTGAGTCTTAAGTCTCTCTATAAAATGTGTTTGTCTCGTGCGCTGTCGTCGTATCTTACGTTCTAGTTCGACGCATTCACTGCACGATGCCTCCCCGGAGCTGCCCTGCGGCGCGGTCCGTGAGTCAGGCACTCCGCGCGAAGTGAACTCTTCCAAGGCCTTCAACATGGAATCTTTTTCTTCGAGCGGTGCTTTTAGAATTTGTCGCAAACGGAACTCTACCTGTGCAAGATGAGACGTCAAAGAAAATACGGAGGATGAGAGAATCTCTTGTTCTTCTTCCAAGGCATGAATTCTGTCCCCTGGTATTTCGGATACATTCTCGTCGCATGTTTCTTTGGGAGCACCTAAAGGCTCGCAACGAGGTTCTTGCCATATTGGAATTTCGTTTTCAAATTCATCTATAGATTCCATTGTATATGCTACTTATGTTAACAGCAAACAAATCATTGTCCCATCGATTTTCACAAAGAACACCATGAAAATCTGCACTACAGACGTCACTAAGAAAATGACATTTCGTTTGACGTCATACAATAATTGCAATTGATATTTTTATTCAGTTCTTAGAATGGGCGAAAGACTAGAAGACCGTACAGACTCTTGCTATATTTTTATGTTTATTATCAAGTAATAGCCGTAATTCGTGAGCATGTTTTACTCTATATAATAGAACATATGGGAATAATAACTATTCAAAAGTTATCATTTATTTAAAGGAGTTTCCTTTACGCCATCTATGTTGCTCCATACCAACTAAAAGTAAGTAGATATTATAAACTGTTTCACTTTTTATTTCAAAAGGTGACGCAAAAATTTGGTTGGTATCCAAAAACTAAAAAGCCTTTGCCCTTTCTAGAGACGCTGAAAAAATAGCTGAAAATGCTTGTATTGCTAGTTACATACAAATTATGTTCATATATACATGGTCTAAATTAAATTGGTGGTCTTGAAAATTATAGTTTTCAATTACCTACCATGAAAATTATACAAAAATAGTTGTATAATATATTTTAAAGTTATCTACTTAGGTAGATTTTCATTCGGCGCTGTGGCTGCGCTAATAATGTCCTCGTGGCTGAGCTTAAAATTGAACTGAAATTAATCGGTAATTGAATAAAGCGTTCCTAACCACTGTCCAAGCCACGTAATCTAACTAAACATAATAATTAATAGGTTGGCATCAAACGCAATGAAATAGGTCAGTAGGAAAATGTATGTTCTGGCAGTGTTGATGATGGGAAAACTGTGAAGAGTGAACCGTAAAATACAAAAGATAAATCGCATAATTATAGGGTTGAAAGCAGTTCCCGGGCAGTCTTCGTATTATTGCCATACATAAATTATATTATTATTATGACAAACATAATTTCAAACAAAAAAATGTGGGAGTCATCAGGACACCCACTTTGCGCCAAATTTATTACGGTCCCATAATTTGATAGGGCAGCCTATCGGCATACCGGGCTTAATTCTAGACTCCGGGCTTAGTATTTCCAATAGTTTTCTATTACTATTCTATTGTCCAATATCACTTTACCCGACCAGGGCGGGGATCCAGAGACCTCAGCACAGCAGTCTTAACACAAAATTACAACTGCGCCACCGAGGCGTGAGCTTATCTGTATTACAAATTTAATTATTTGCATTATTACTCTCAAGTCTTTTCCACATTTCCAATTTAACTGTACATCAATTACTTCCCAATGCAAATATACCTACTGACAGCGGCGTAGCGCGGGCTAATATACACGTGGGCGAAGTCTCATTAGCGAGGCCCCTTTTCTTTCATTCCCAAGATCTACCCAATAGATCTGTCCTACCAAACATGCTTTGCCACGACTTACTTACTCATGATAATGGAACAATATAAATGCGCGGTGGAAGAATATTGAAAAGCCTATTTTTAGCAACATAGATTGAGTCGCTATGTAAAGTGGGTATTTTAAAAGGTATATAGACGAAGATCACTAATCAATGATTTATTTAATGATCACTGTTGCACAATTTGGTGCTTAACGTTACCAACACATGTCAGGATGTAGTTATACTAATAGAATCACCTGGTCACCCTAACTTTTTGCCATGAGTGTCATTCTCACGGGTGGCTATCGCACGCTCGCCCACGCGCCGGATGACGACCGGCGGACAATTTGCTGACGGTGCATAACTCCGCCCGTCCTAACGCCCTAGGTTAAGTTAGTTAAGTCAGTCTCATTGTAGTCGCCATTCAAATAATACATTAAATAATTACTCTTATAATTAAATTTGTATTTTTTAAAAAGACGTCCACGGCTCTTCCCACCAAAAGTGGCGCAGCCGGTAGGATTTCTCGCGATTTTCCGATATCTACGAAACCCCAAAATTGGTTTCACGCGTAGTGTCTGCCCGAAATAGCGGAAATCTCGAACCTAATTTCTTTTCGGGAAAACCGTGCGTCGAGACTGGTGACTACATGACTCAGGAGGACATGGGATCGAGCGGCTGGTGAGTAAACCTTTTCACATCCCGCCTTTCATAACCTGTGTCTTTTCCACATTTTTCCCCAAACTACATCGTTGGGTCTAGTTGCGATCTTGCATATAGTGTATCTGATTTTGTTTGCACGAAAATAGGCAAACTTGTGTACTTTTAATTTGTGTGTGTATATCTATATATAATATAAAATGGAAGGAATTAGAGCAGTTGCAAAGGAAATTATTAGTATTATTCCCAAGTACAACGGAGACGAAAAATTATTAAATTTATTTATCTCAAAATGTGAGTACATCCTGAGTGGTAGTCGTGTTCCCGGTAATGCGGTACAGGAACAATATTTGTTCCACACTATAAGCAGTAAGCTCACTGATAGAGCTGCATGTCTACTAAGTGACAATCCTAGTGTGACCACATGGGAGCAATTAAAGAACATTCTTACCCAACATTTTGGTGACCCGCGCTCCGAGGAGTGCATAGCTATCGAGTTAGAATCTATAAAAATTAAGCAAGGAGAGTCATATATTCAGTTGTGTCAAAGAATTCAAAATATAAGAAGTGCGTTGTTCGCAAAAGTACAACGGCTTGCAGATGAAGGAATCAAGGCTGCAAAAATGATAATATATAACAATACAGCCTTGAACGTTTTTCTTTATAATTTACCAGAGGACATGATCCGCATTGTTCGGTTGAAGGGTTGCGCTAGTTTAGAAAATGCATTAAGCATTGTTACTGAGGAAGTGAACTTCCAATCCCAGTAGAATGCAAGGAATAAATTAAATAAACATATTTCAAACGCGCAAAATACACTAACACCCCTCCCTCAAGGTTTTAAGCCCCAAGTAAATAATTCACTAGTACAGAATAGTTTCAGGCCAGCCTTTGGTCAAAATAGTAATTTTAAATTTGGAATTCCTCAAAATCAGGGATTAAGACCAAATTTTCAACAAAATAAATTCATGCCCCCTCAGGGTCAATTTGGACAGACTCAAAATCAGCATCAGCGCCCGCAAGCTCCGATGCCATTCCAACCACCCCGGGCACCATTCCAAAATGGTGGATTTAGGTATGGGATACCACAACAACAAGGTTATAAATTTGGTATCCAAAATCAACCTCGTCCGAACCCTCAATTTAAATTTGGTATTCCAAATCAGCAGCAAACTCCCAATTTTCAAAATACTGACGTTTCTATGCGCACAGCCCCAGTTAGGCAAAATATGATCTCACATGATCTATATTATATGGAAGAACCAGATCAGTATCAGGAGTATGCTCCTGAAATGGACTATAACTATAGCTATAACCACGACTATAACGAAATGTATAACGAATCGGCAGTGCCCGCGATTGATGATTGCCATTATGATTTAGATAACGTTGACGTAGAACAAGATCCTGAAAATTTTCAGATCATAGCCTCATCGAAAACAGCGAGGTAATAAATTTAAATTATTGCGATAGTATTTTGAAATTACCCCACATCGAAATACCAGAGATCAACTCAAAATTCCTTATAGATACAGGTAGCAGTCGATCTTTTATAAGTCCTGCCAAAGCCGAGGAATTTTTCAGCGAACATAAATATTACGAACCGTTTACAGTAGTCAGTACCCATGCTCAAAGTCTACATAATGAAGTAATATACATTCCACTGCTGAAAACATTTAAAAGCACACTTCCTCATAAATTTTATATTTACGACGTGGATGGTAGATATGACGGGTTAATCGGATCTGACCTTTTAAAAAAATTAGCCGCTAACATTGACATGCGAAACCAAATTTTACGAACTCACAACGCAGCAATTCCTATAATTTATAATCCACCCTATACAGTTAGCATACCCCCGCGATCTGAGACACGAGTGAGGATCCCCACAAATTTACAAAATGGTGACGCCATTGTAGACTACCAGCAATTCAATAGCGGAGTGCGTATGCCTGCTGCCCTTATCAGGTGTGACAACTTCTTTGCTGAAACCATAATTCAGAATATTTCAGACAAACAAGCGGTCATCACGTTCAAGGAACCGTTAGACATTTCAATATTTGAAAATAACGCATGTGAGGTTAATACTACAAGCGAAAACTGTGTGATTGATGATGCTTTGAAAGAAAATTTGAGTAAATTACGTATGGAACACATGAATAAAGAGGAGCGCGATACTGTATTTAGACTCTGCCATGAATATCGCGATATTTTCTATTGTGACAAAATACCCTTATCTTTCACAAATCAGGTAAAACATAATATTAGGACCGTGAATGAAGATCCAATTTACATACGACCTTACAGGCACGCACCATGTCAAAATTTAGAGATACAAAAACAGGTAGATAAGCTTTTGGAAGATAACGTCATTCAGGATTCCCACTCCCCGTGGAGTGCTCCGGTACATCTTGTCCCTAAGAAAATGGATGCGTCTGGGGAAAGAAAATATAGGATGGTGATCGACTATCGACGCCTAAACGAAATCACAGTTGATGATAAATACCCTTTGCCCAATATAACCGATCTTTTCGATAAGTTAGGTAAATCCCAGTATTTCAGTACGCTTGACTTAGCGAGTGGGTACCATCAGATTGAGGTAAATGAGGCAGATCGGACTAAAACGGCGTTCACAACACAGTCGGGACATTATGAATTTAAGCGGATGCCTTTTGGCTTGAAAACGGCTCCCGCAACATTTCAGAGAGCCATGGACAATGTGTTGAGAGGTCTTCAAGGTATACACTGCTTGGTTTACCTTGATGACATCATAATATATTCATCTAGCCTCCAGGAACACGTGGATAAACTTCGTAAAATTTTTGATCGACTTAGGGAAACCAACCTGAAAGTCACATTAGATAAGTGTGAATTTCTAAGAAAGGAAGTCCTTTACTTAGGGCACACTATAACAAAAAACGGCCTTCTGCCGAATAATGACAAAATAAAAGCAGTTTTAGATTTCCCATTACCGCGCACCAGCACCGAAATCAAGAGCTTTCTTGGATTAGTAGGTTACTACCGGAAGTTCATACAAGATTTCGCTAAATTAACTCAACCGTTAACCTCATGTCTTAAAAAGAAAAACAAAATAGATGTAACTAAACCGGAATTTATTAACGCGTTCGAAAGGTGTAAGGAACTTTTGACCAACGCACCACTATTACAATTTCCTGATTTTTCTAAACCATTTGTTCTTACAACAGATGCATCGAACTATGCTCTAGGTGCGGTTCTATCGCAGGGACCAATCGGAAGCGATAAGCCTATAGCCTACGCGAGTCGCACCCTAAACGACGCCGAGTCACGGTACAGCACCATCGAAAAAGAACTTTTGGCTATTGTGTGGGCCACAAAGCATTTTAGACCGTACTTGTATGGGAAGAAATTCACTATTTTTACGGACCATAGACCGCTTGCCTGGTTAAATTCAATAAAAGAACCAAACAGTAAACTCACACGATGGAAATTACGACTAGAGGAATTCGACTATAATATAATTTACAAGAACGGAAAACAAAATTGTAATGCAGACGCGTTGTCACGTATAAAAGTGAATGCTTTGGGTGAAAATGATGATGTCTCAATGAAAGTAAATTTAGATAAAAAGGAACAAAAAATTCAGCGTCATATTGAAAACTTAACCAAAGAAATAACACTATTAAGTAAAAATCAAAATAGATCCCCTAAAGCATCCACTTCACGTAATCGAACGCCGTCTCCAATAGAAATATCTTCCGATTCAGATAACAGTATAATTGTTCCTTCAGTGGTGAATCAGGGTCGACAATCTCCGTATTCAATCCCATCAGTAGGCAGTAGCACTATAACTGCGTCCGAAGGACAGTCAGTATATAACGCTAGTATCGGTACAGTACATTCAGCCCTTGACTTAGACACAGATGGTATACTCATTCTGCAGGAAGCCATAGACACAAAACCAAATCAAGTACTGGTGTTCACCTGGAACAGAGATAAAATTCAAGTTAAAGATTGTTCCAGAGATAAACAGAAGGTCCTAGAGGTATTCCTACCTACAAATAGCCCAGACCTAGTTAAGAAATTCCTCAAAGAATATATTAGGCCAAATGTCAAATATTTCTTCTATTTTGAAGATAAGATACACCGCAAACAATTTTCCGAGGCAACTATTTCTCTTTTTAGAAAAGGAACAGTAAAGTTTTATGAATGTACCAAGAGAGTAGTTTATGTAGAGGACGAAAGTGAGCAGAGAGACGTAGTCATTAAATATCACACAGGAAAGAATAGTCATAGGGGTATTAAAGAAACACTGGTGCATCTTAGGCGAAACTTTTATTGGTTAAATATGGATCAAACTGTTGCTAGTATTATCAATTCATGTGAAACCTGTAAAACAATGAAGTATCAGCGTAAACCACTAAAACCGGAACTTCAACTTTCACAAACTCAAACCAAACCGTTTCAGGAATTGTTTATCGATACATTTTCAATCGAAGGTAAACAGTACCTTACTGTCGTTGATGCTTTCAGCAAATTAGGCCAAGCCATAGAAATTATTACCAAATCTACCCCGGAAGTAGTAAGAGCGCTTCTTAAGTATTTTTCTATGTACGGTACTCCTGGTAGAATCAGTGCCGATTCTGGTGTCGAATTTAACAATACACTGATGAAAGAAATGCTTTCATTTTACAAAATAGAGTTACACATAGGCACCCCTCACAATCCCAACTCTATGGGAATAGTTGAGAGATTTCATTCAACTATAATTGAAATATACAGAATCGCAAAATATGAAAGGAAAATCACAGATGCTGCATCAGTCATGATGTACGCGATCATGTCATACAATCACACTATCCATTCCAGTACAGGCCTAACACCGTTTGAAGTAGTTTTTGGCCATACCGAATCCAATTGCGCATTTTACGTAGATTTTAATAGACAATTCACGCAACAGTTGGTCAAAGAACATGTTAGAAAGACTAAATATTTGTATGAATACTTGACAGATAAGATGAGTGATAAAAAGATAGCAGTAAGAGAAAAGCGTGGTGGAGAAAAGGAGTTTGATCTAGACGTAGGTGACACGGTATTCATAAAAGGAGTTAATACTAGGCGAAGTAAAGATAAGGCGAGGTACCAAAAGGCTCAGATTGTAGGAGACATTCATAGGAACGTTGTCCCTGTTATAACATAAAATAGAAACACCAAAGTTCCCATTAAAGACATTAGGCGCCCTCCACAGGTTAGTACTCTTGGCAGTCCAGGTGATCCACAGCCGGGCCCTTCATCTGCAGCCGATTGAGAAGAATCCAGGTCTACTACCTGTAAAGGAAGGTCAAGCATTCATTAGCCATGACAAATGGACTATCATTAAAGTTTTAGATTTAGGGCTTATCCGCGATCAGTTAGAATTAAATATCAATAATTTTGTCAATCTGAAACAGCAAGTTCAAAGTTGTTTTGATGTTAAAAACTTCGACTTTGACTTCATTGGGGTTGAGGCACAAACAGAATACTCGATGAACATAACTATAGCAAAATATAAACAATTGGTTCCCACTTTGGTTAGAGTAAAGCGTGGTCTGCTTAACCCACTCGGTACAATAGTAAAAGCAATTACAGGTAATCTCGATAACGACGATGCCGTAAAATTTGAACAGATGATTTCCAAGTTAAATACAAAACAGGATAGAACTGACAGAAAAATGACAATTGTCACTGAAATGGTGGGTACGTTCACAAATATGTCTAAAACTGTTCACAGCAATTTCATTCAAATTAACGAAACCCTCAGAGATATTTATCACAGCCTTAACGAATCAAAACTATTCCAAGTTAGTAACAAAATCATACATATCTATAATATAATAACTAATAATTTTCAAACGCTCTACATTCATCTAGATGAAATAGAAACTGCTGTTGCCTTTGCTAGAATTGGACTATTACATCAGTCAATCATTGATACACGCGAACTTGTAATGTTGCTACAAGAAATTGAAAAATCTGTAAAATTAGTGTATCCGGTAAATGCAGAGAATATTATAAAAATAGAGCAAACATTTGAAATGAAAGCATACGTCAAACAAAATCAGATGAAATTCATTATGAATATTCCTTTGATTCGAAATGAAATTTTTAATTATTACAAATTAATTCCTTTGCCTATGCATAGTAGAGCTACTGACCTAACCACCCTTATCCCGCCAAAATATCCTTACCTTCTTGTGAAAGGTTTAAAGGCCAAGTCGCTCTCCCAGTCATGCCGCGAAATAGACGACACTCTGTTCCTGTGCTTCGAGAACGACGCATATCCAGTGGTCGAAGATGACTGCGTCATTGAGCTTATGAATTTTGTTCCAAATATCACCAGTTGCCACCCAATTCCGGTCACAATTGAAGATGTGCAGATTTATCTCATCCAACCGAACCGTTGGATACTTTACGTAAGGAATGACACGTTGATCACAAAGTACTGTGAACACGATATAACACAAGAAAGCATCCGTGGAACTTACCTGGTATCAATGGACGACGATTGCCGTGTTAAGATTGGGGAGATAACGTTGAGAAAACATCAAAACCAGGGAAAGGAAATCACCCTGGCCAAGTTTCCAGTAATTAATCTGCCGAAAATATGGACCAGACCATCAGATGTACTGAGGAAACCGGTCAACATCAATGGAATAGACTTAATCGATATTCAGCGTTTAAATTACGTATTACAGGAAAGTGTGAGTGAAAATCATAGTGAAAGTGACGGAAAAAGTTTTTATTACGATAATAGTTTTAATTTAGGGAACATTGTATTTTTCCTAATTATAGTAACCTGTATCGCACTGTTAGCGTACAAACATAGAGTTAAGAAATTTTGTGAAAATAGAGTGGTTCGAGATAATCCTCATCCCTTGGATAATCTCGAATCTACGGAGGGAGGAGTTATACTAATAGAATCACCTGGTCACCCTAACTTTTTGCCATGAGTGTCATTCTCACGGGTGGCTATCGCACGCTCGCCCACGCGCCGGATGACGACCGGCGGACAATTTGCTGACGGTGCATAACTCCGCCCGTCCTAACGCCCTAGGTTAAGTTAGTTAAGTCAGTCTCATTGTAGTCGCCATTCAAATAATACATTAAATAATTACTCTTATAATTAAATTTGTATTTTTTAAAAAGACGTCCACGGCTCTTCCCACCAAAAGTATGTACTAAATACGGCTTTGTAACAAATATCTTGGAGTTCGGACAGCATGACGCTCTAAACTGAACTACAACTAGATGAGGGTATAAGCCGACGTGAACTAAGCAAGCTACAACACTGACTGTACGATTCCACTGTTCACAAACTATAACGCACAGCACTGAACACGAACTGAAGACCGGTACGTTGCGAGCGGTCTCTTTTATTACATTGCAAACCTTCACCCCGCTCAATCTATAAACTAATAATCTACCCACAGTTACTTTCTAAAATACTTTGGATATACCTTCGGTATTTGTAATAAAAAGGGATCTACCCTCTAATAATATAATATTATTTTGTAACCTGCGTGATTTATTTTTTGCAAAGGTAATATTCTTCAGCTTTTTGCATTACTAAAGTACTGTAGTAAGGATTTGTAATTATTCATCATCATCATCATCATGTCCGCCGAAGGACGTCCACTGCTGGACATAGGCCTCCCCCAAAGAGTACCACAATGACCGGTCCTGCGCCACCCGCATCCAGCGGAATGTAATTATTATTTCAGCTAAATATGCTTCGATTGAATGTGTTGCTAAGTAGACAGTGGGCCCTGCTTCATACTGTTTCTTAAGTAGTATTTAATATTTTTTAACTTAGAAAATCTAACGGTCGCTTTCTTCGAAGTTAGTCACAACGTCTTCGCAGTGGCCATTAACTAGGCTTCTTGCGAGGCCTCAAACAAACACGCTTTTAATAAGTTTGTGATGTCGAGCCTTAAAGTGATTAAACTAATTAGTCATTTGTAAAGTCTGGGGGCATCGCATTTAAAGCAACTTCGCGAGGCCCCGCTAAGTGCGAGGCCGTGGGCGAGGGCCCACTTCGCCCACGCCTAGCTACGCCATTGCCTACTAGCTTAAATAGCAAAGCGTACTACTTCTTACTTACCTAACATAAATCCCACTAATTTACCAACACACGCTTACACACACACACACAGACACACCCCCACCCAATGACTCATACAACATACCACAAATATACTTATAATCAAGAGCATTGACTTACCAAAATAAAGCATATACAGCGAACTTAAGTATTGTTTACCTTGGAGCGACTGAACACTGTCACCTTTAAAGGCTTCTGGCCTAGTTTGGGAACCATTAATCAGTACATATTATAATAAATATTTAAAAACTGTGCCTAAATTTAATACCAATGTTTATGTAATTTACGTGTCAGTAAACAATTTCTTTTACCCAATAAATTCAGCTAGCAATAAATACAAATGTTCATATTACGCACATTGTATATTTCTATAATTAATCACATAAACTCATCGTTATAGAATATAGAATTACTGATCTGTTTGCGTAAATACGAATCTATACATAAAACCAGCAACCACGCCACCGCTTATCGGTCCCACCCAGTATACCCAGTGGTCATAGGTATTCCATTCACCCATAATCACAGCAGGACCGAGGCTCCTTACTGGGTTTAACGACCCTGTGTACGGCAGACAGGCACACTGACAGGCTGTTATAGTCAATCCAATAGCCAATGGAGCTGAGCCGATGCCTCTGGAACCTCTTCTCGCATCTACAACGCTGATAAATACAGCCACTAATAAGAAGGTCATTAGAAATTCCAGTGCAAAGACTTGGTCTGCTCTGAGTTCCTGGTGAGGTCTAGTGGTGCCAAGCTGGCCTCTTGTGGAAGAAGTGGTGACTGCATAGGCTACAGCAGAACCTGAAAATACCTCCAATGTTGAATGTTTTACCCGTTTAATATTACTTTAAATGCCGTGGAGTATTAATATTTGATCTACTGTGTCAAAGACTGTGTGCAAAGTTTGAAGCCTTATGAATTACCAAATAAAATCATTTATTTAAAATATGTTTGAGACTGTTAGGTGTTATTGAAATAAAAATGCCAATACTTGATAAAGGAATAAATTGACGTAACTGTTTATCTATGCACACCTTTTTGATAATTTCGACGCCAGTGATATTAACATAGTGTTTAAGTTTTAGGTTTTGCAAAATGTCTCAAATAATTCATGTGAGAAACCAATAAAATGACAATTACGAAAGCCGGCCACGATTGCGTCTTGACAAGACTAATAATTTTTTTTTTTAGTTCCTCGATAATAAAATTGATTTCCTTTCAAAGTGTGTACCTACAAATATTGTCATCCTACTAATATTATAAATGCGAATGTTTGGATGGATGGATGTTTGTTACTCAATCACGCTACAACGGCTCGACGGATCTGGTTGAAATTTGGCGCAGAGATAGATCATAGTCTGATTATACTTTTTATCTCGAAAAATGTATAGTTCCCGTGGGATAATTTAGTGTTTCACAGAGCGACGGATTGACATGATTTTGCATAGTGGCAGTTTAGGGATCAGAAAATGACATAGGACACTTTTTATCCCGGAAAATTCACGTTTCCTATGGGATAGCAAAATATAGAAAGGTGTAATAGCATAAGATGCCTCCGTGGATTGTATAAAATAGCGCTATATTACTAATAATATAGTAACTATCATACCTGCTATAGCTCCTAATATCTGTACTGCTATGTAACAAGCAGCTTTTAGCAGCTTTATGTTTCCACACACAAACGCTCCAGCAGTGACTGCCGGATTTATATGTCCTCCAGAGATATTACCTATCATTTGGACCACTGTACTGACCAGAAGACCGTTAGCAAATGCTGTGGCCACTACGCCCGAATCAGATAAAGGGGCCAAACACAAATAGAAGAAAGTACCCAAAAATTCAGCGATTATTTGCTTCGATAATGTTCTATAATTTTTCATTTCGTTTATTCCTATGAATGATTTGAATTCTTTTAATTCCATTTTATTGAAATTAAATTTAAAGAACTTAATTCTAATGCTGATCTAGATGGCTGTTATGTTTTTTCGGAAAAACTACTGTTAACGGTTGGATAGACTATACGTAAAGCAGTTTTAATGCACGCGGGGATATAGTTTATTATACATTCATTGCTTTTTTATTTAAATCAAAACTATTTTCTATATAAAATGTTCTTAACAAATTATTTTATTTTAAAACGCCTATATTTTGTCGGTGGCGCAGTTATAATTGCGCATGCGTTACGACTGCTGTGCTGAGGTCTCGGGTTTCATCCCCGGGTCGGGTAAAGTGATATTGGGTTTTTCTATTTAGAAGTACTCAGTATCAGCCCGGAGTCTGGAATTGTTCCCGGTATAGCAATAGGCTCGCCCCCTATCACATTATGGGACCGTAATAAAATCCACGAAAAGTGAGTATAGGTACTGTTTACACTTCTGCCTATCCCTTCGGGGATAACAGACGTGAGTGTATATGTCTATCATACTTGAAATATCCGTGAAGAAACGCCTTTAAAACAATTTAGATTTAAGTGTCCTCAACAATTCACTTAACGAAAACTTGAAGAAAATGGTGTATCTTTAGGCCTCTCGCCCTAAACAAACATTAAATAAGTGCCCTTACCCAACATTCTCGAGTTTTCAAAATGTCGAGGAAAGACGGCGAGGACAAGATAATAAATACATAAAGAATAAATAACACCCGACAGTCACACACACATAGCCCCGACCCCTCAATAAGATATGAGTCTTGTGTTATGGGTATCAGGGACTACGAGAGACTTCCGGTCTCAACACCCAGACCCCGGACACAAATATCTGTCTATCACACAAACATTTGTCCCGGTGAGGGAATCGAACCCACTGCCTCTCGTTTCACAGCCGGCTATCGCCAACTGCGGAGGCTGTCATAGACGTCATATCTACGATACAAGCAACACTACAAAGTATTTTAAAATACAACAATATTTGCTTGTTGACGGGAGAGTACTTGATTCATATTTGTACATAAACCAGTCGGCGAACGGTTATACAGATTTCTAGAATTTGATTGAATTAACTATTGTTATTTTATGAAAATCTTCTATCATGTGCACCGCTACAGAGTGGGACTCTTTGCCGGAGTCTATATTTCCAACGTAGACCACGTCATCACTTAACATCAGACGAGATAGTGGTCAAACGCAAGCCTATACACCTATTTATTGTAAAGAAAACCGCTCTGGTCAGAGGAAAAATATAGACTTAATTTTATTCGTTATTAAATGGTGGACTTGAGTATCTAGATTGTTGAATATGCTCAATAAGCCAGACAACACTAAACAGAGTAGAATATAACAGTAGGTAACACTTGAAAAACTCATCATGATTCATCATCATCATGGGCCTGTAGCAGTAGACTGCTGAACATAGGCCTCCCCTAAAACGCGCCATTTAACCCTGTCTTCAGCTTGTCTCATCCACCTTCTGCCAGCGACCTTTCGCAAATCGTCACTCCACCTAGCTGGAGGGCGTCCTACACTACGCTTGCCGAGTCGCGGTCTCCACTCAAGAACTCGTTTTCCCCAGCGGTTATAGGTCCTTCGACAGATATGGCCAGCCCACTGCCATTTCAGCTTGCTAATCCTGTGTGCTATGTCGATGACTTGAGTTCTCTGTCGGATAACCTCGTTACGAATTTTATCCTTCAGAGAAACTCCGAGCATAGCACGTTCCATAGCTCGCTGAGCGACTTTGAACTGGTGGACCAGCCGTATCCACCGTCCGGCGATTTAGTTAGTGTACGACTGAGATGGTCGATGGTAGTAATACGCTTCTCTACGGCCGACATATATTTGACTGTACTTGTACTCTACATTTTCATTGATTATTATCATTCAGACGCTGTGTTGGGTTGCCACAATTCCTGGTCCAGTCGATCGTATATTTTCAGGACTTTTCTTACTTTAGACTTTTGTAAGATTTTATCTGAGAGCGCATTTTTAACATAGGTTGATGGAAAACCCCAGCTTCAAATATTATAAGGAAATATCTTACCTACATTTAAAGATAACGAACTATTTTTCCCACACTCTGATAAACATTTGTCACTGTTATCAGTACGAAATTCCGCCTATTTTTTTATTTATTGCGTGTAACTTGAACCAGTGTTAAAATTCGAAATTGTAAACAGCCATTTTGTAGAAATCGCTAAATATTATAAAACAAAGTCCTCCGCCGCGTCTGTCTGTCTATTCGTGATAAACTCAAAAACCACTGAACGGATTTTCATGCAGTTTTCAACAATAGATAAGAGTGATTCATGAGGAAGGTTTGGTACACAATTTGCCAAGGTTTTTGTAAATTGGTTGAAATATAACGATCACTGATGGAATGGAAGTGTCGGAAAAGTCAAGCCGCCTGGTTTCATCGAAAACGCTGCTTAATCCCTTTGATATATTAAAACAATGCTTAGTGGATATTGCTCTTTTATAAATCTACAAAAAGTCCACGATGGCATCTCTCTAAGATAGATATAAGCCATGGTGTATCGCCATAAGAATAGACACATTGTGTTCTAGAAAAATGATCACGTACAATGCGCTAACTGGAAAGCTATTTAGACGGATATATTAATAATCCTTAGACCTTAATAACTTAAAATCATTAGTTACCTCAAGTATTTCATGCATATTATTATAATCTTTACACCATATAATTTAAATGAATATCTTAAGAGTTATCGCATAAAATTACAAGTCCTTGAAAATTAATTCAAGCGCGTTTCTCACACCTTTGTTGTCGCGGGGAAAACGATTTATCACTACCGCCACGACCTGGGGGATTTAGGATGGTTATGTTGGGCTCATCGGTCTTATGACCCAGCGTTGAGCCGTCTGGGAAAGATTGTAACATCTGGACGACCGCTGGGCGAGTCCTTAGCACTATATACACCATATACCGGCAATACCACCTAAAAACCGCGGTGGCCGTCTTTTGTGCAGTAGGGACGGCTCCGAGTTCCCGGGATGCGAAGCGCCCCGGCCTCACCCGGAACCACCCCTGCCACACACCGATGACGGAACTCGCTTGATGCGATCATCCTCGCCCCGCACCGCGCCCGCCGCTGTCGCCCACTGTTTTTTTATAAGCCGAGCAGAATACCCGAGAGGTAGAGCGATCGGTAAAGGCACATCAGTGCAGGAGTCAACTCCTTGGATTGAATACTTTTTCTTCCAAAAAATAACCTCCACGCGGGCGAGGCCGCACTCACTAACTATTATATTCACTTTTATAAGACCGCCAATTATGCATTTAATTAAGTATTATTTTTTGCAGTGTTTCTATCTTGTGTATTTTAGTGTACAATAAAGAATATAAATAATAAGTAAATAAGTACAAATAATCCATAGTTAACAATTTATTGATCACAAATTAAAAATTAATAATTGAAACTGATTAATGATTGACAATCACAAACAAGCAACTTTGACATACTTATCACACTAAATTGATTTCACTTCATCGCACTGCCCTGATGGTTAGCGCAGTGTCGTCTAATTAGGGTATCAAGTAGCCAGAGACAACCATCCCCCACTATTCAACACAATCAAGCCAGCCTGTATATTCTCGGCATATATTCCACGGTGTGAAACACAGGTGTCATTAACCAAGGTCTTTGTGGATAGCCTGAATTCACGTATACCCAATTATTATACTCTGTTTAAAGATATTGACTTATGCTCCAAAAACGCCAAACATAGCTGTCACGAGCTGCTCCTCCAAATTTTACACATATCCAGTGATTTTTAAGTCATTGTCACATATCTGAAACAATGTTGATATTTATTTATATACATAGTATACATGCAGACTTATGTGTGTATTAAAATGTTAATTATCGCTTGCTTTAACGGTGAAGGAAAACATCGTGAGGAAACCTGCATACCTGAGATTTTTTCGAAGGTATGAGAAGTCTGCCAACCCGCATTAGGCCAGCGTGGTGGACTAAGGCCTAACCCCTCTCATTAGTAGACGAGGCCCGTGCCCAGCAGTGGGACAATGTTTAATACAGGGCTAGTATTATATATACATGCAGACTTAATGCCAAATGCATTCTCTCCCAGTCAACCTTAAAGTGGTTCACATGATCAGGGTAGGTGCATAAAGACAGTAATAAAAAAACAATGTTTACAACAAATAAGGATGTACATACATAAATTATTGCCATATATACATAAGAAATATAGTAATATGGATAATAAGATATATAAATACATACATAATATAAAAAGTATAAAATAAATATGCTATGAATTAATGCGTATATTATATTTATTTTTACTGTTCCAGATAGGTATACCTTATTAGTACCCTTTGGAGGGATGTAAATGAAGATTGACCAGACACCTAAAGATTCAAGAACAATCAGTAAAATATTAAGACTAAACACTGGTAAATATAGACAAGGAATTTATATACACAAAGCAAACATAAAATGGGGGTTTTGATGGCATGGTATCCTTTATGGCTAAAAAAAGACATTTCACTTGGGTGATTTCAGGGTGCAAGTATAGCAACTAATGTTCCATCTACACAATCCAAAACTGCAGGCTTACAAAATTTACCATAGAATCTGTATACATATAAAAATATTTTTTTTCCACAATCTCGGAGAGGTATCAAAATAATATTGCAATATTTGTACTATATTACTTTTGTTTATTTATGTTTCTATCTTATCATTAGTGGCAAATCGAACACACGTAGAAAGGACATTTAAGGCATTTGACAACCTCTTGTAGACATTAACTTGCAGTTGGCTGACTAACAGGTGTCAATCAATCCCTCCCTACTGGCTTTTGGTAACTCCCTATAGCCAGAAAGTTCAAAGTTGTATCTAGAAAAAAACAGTCATTGTTATAGTAATAGAATGATGAATAGTGTAGGGTATATGAATAATAAGAAAATACACAGCCACAGACACAGTTTTGACACCACACTAGGTCAAACCTGTATTGTGGGTATCAACAACTACGAGGGACTACGATCCAACACCCAAACATGGAACAAATATCTGTCTGTCATACAAACATTTGCCTCGGCGCGGGAATCGAACCCATGGCCTCACATTTCACAGCCGGCTACTAGCCCGCTGCGCCACGGAGGCTATAAAGATACACTTACTTTAGTTTCTGTAGTATTGATGGCTCTGAGAATTCAGTCTCCAAGGTTCGCGCACAAAAATTAAACAGTTTTTTTGTTACCCTTTAACTACGAACAAATAATTCAGTCTAATGATAGTAGGTCAGCAGAACCCCTGAATAACCTGCTATTAAAATTTATATACATACTGATGACGCCATCGTTCTACAAATCTAATCCTCATCAGCATCTTTATCTAATATAGCTTAAAAAAAATAGATAAGAAAGAAATGGTCAAGGTCCATGACCATAGATTAAGTCCATGACATAGACATTTTCTTTTGTTTCATTCTCTCTTTTTTATATAAATGAGAAGGCAAAGGTTCTCTACCAAGCAGCCTTGTCTGTCGGTATTTTTTCCTGGTAATGACATTGGCATTATATTCGTTCGTTCCGAAACTCAAAAGAAGTCTGTCTATACTCTTATTTAAAAAGACGTTGGTATTCTTTATTTGATAAAATTTAAATATTATTAATAAACTTCTGCAATATCACTTAATACAGATAAATCAACTTGAAAAGACGATTATACAAAAATAATTGCGATATTTTCAAACGCATCACGTGAAATCGAAAAAATAAAAATAGAAGACATTTGGTATAAACAAATTATCGTGTGTCATACAGAATTCCACTTTTAAATTCCACACTGTATCGTGTTTAAAAACTCGTTTGTGATTGTAGCGTCTGAGCAGGCCGGATTAAAATTGTACGTATTATGTATGAAAAGTTCAATTGATAAAGAGGTTATCGTTACCTCTTGTTTCGTCTCTCACAAAATATGTTAAATTTGACATTATAATATTTTTTGTCACTTGCCCCAGTCGTACTGTAACAGTACTGATTACTATGTCCATGTGGCAAGTACTGTTTCTTTGTCAAATAGCATACGCCTACAACCCTATGATCAGCACATTTGAGGATCATCAAATGACTGTGAATCATCTTGCAGTGAACTACAATACTGGAACTGTTTATGTGGGCGCAATCAACAATATATATCAGTTGTCTCCTGATCTGAATATAGTTCAAAAAGTCGTCACAGGACCAGTCAATGACTCTGTATTGTGCTCTTTTGAATGCGAAGGCATCGTTTTAGAACCGAAGGATAATTTCAACAAGGCGTTGATGATTGATTACGTTCATGATCGACTCATCACATGCGGTTCCGTACTCCAGGGTATGTGCTCCATCCGTTCCCTCAGAAATATCCACATAGCACGAGATGTTCCTACATCAGTCGTTGCTAATGATCCAACCGCGTCAACAGTGGCGTTCCTAGCACCCGGACCTCCGAACCCAAACACGACACAAGTTATGTACACCGGGGTCTCGTTTACGGGCAGTTTGGCACTACGATACCACGTTCCCGCAGTCAGTAGCCGTTCTCTGGAAGATCACAGACTTTTTGATGTAGCCAAAACGTTCTGTGAGTTTTGTCACTCAGACCAAGTGACTGGTACGAGACTGTACATCAACACAATGTATCGCGATCACTATATTGTCAATTATGTTTATGGATTCAGTTCCGGAGCATTCAGTTACTTTTTGACGACTCAGCAAAGAACTGGCGGCGGTTATCATAGCAAGATAATACGAATCTGTCATAGTGATGAACTGTATGATTCGTACACCGAAATACCGGTGGTTTGTAAGCAAAACGAGAATAGTGATTACAATCTTGTAGAAGCAGGCTTCGTTACAAAATCCAGTAAGAAATTGGCCAAAAATCTCGGAATATCAACTGGCCAAGATGTTCTATATACATTGTTTCGTGTTGAAGAAAAAAAATCCACATCGTCTGCAAATATTTCAGCCTTATGTATCTACAGTATTCAAGACATAAATGAAAGGATAGGTGCTAACATAGAAAAATGTTTTGAAGGGGAAGGCATGAGAGGGCTCGAATATGTGTGGCCCAATAGAAAGTGTGTTAGATATGAATTAGGTATGAAAGGCGCCGATTACTGTGGGTCTAATATTAATTCACCCCTAGGTGGTGAACTGCCTATTGAAATGCAACCTGTAGCTGAGTTTAATGAAACACTGACGGCATTAGCGGTGACAGTTACTAGTACACACACAAAAGTATTTGTAGGAACCACGCAGGGGCACCTGAAGCAAATTGTGTTGGAGAACGCCACATCCGCTTCCGTGTATGACGAAATTATCATCGACAAGGGATCTTCAGTGCACAAGGACTTATTCTTCGATATCCAGCAAAGGCATTTATATGTGATGACTAGAAGTAAAGTGTCCAAAGTGAAAGTTCATCAATGTAGGGAACACAAGTCGTGTTCAAGTTGCCTTGGTTCTGGAGAATTTTATAACTATTGTGGATGGTGCTTTATACAGGATAAATGTAGCCCGCGATCGGATTGTAAGGACGCTCTCGGTAAGCCTCTGTTTTGGCTCCCATATGGCAATGGGCCATGTACAGTTCCCGATGAGACGCCTGTTCATATACAACATGAAAGTATCGTGAGTAACTTCACCGACACAACAACGCCCAGTTCTCTCTTTAAACATCTAGTGGTGGATCGCAACACTGGTCGTGTGTACGTCGGCGCGGTCAATAGAATCTACCAATTGTCTCCCAAACTAGAGCTCTCTCAGTGTGTCGTCTCAGGTCCTGTTAACGAATCCAACTATTGTTCCTCCGATTGCCCCGCTAAAGGTTTAAACAATTCCAAACACAATATAAATAAAATATTGCTAATTGATTATACACATAGCCGCTTGATCACATGCGGTTCCATATTAAAAGGAATTTGTTCCGTAAGAGACTTGTTTAATATTTCCCAAGACGTGCGTGAGGTTCGCGAGCCAATGGGGATAATTGCAGATGGGGGGTTTTCCCCAGTTGCGTTCATTGTTACAATTCCTCCGAATCCTCTATCCACGCAAGTTATGTACTTAGGAGCTCTGAATACTGATTCATCTGGTTCAAACTTTCCTGTAGTAAGCAGTCGTTCTTTAGAAGACCATGATTTATTCAAGATATCTTATAATGGACTCAATACTGCTTCTACAGCGTTCAGTAATCATTTTACCGAGAAGTTTACCGAGTATGGTCATTCATATGTGTATGGATGGACCTCAGGAAAATTCAGTTACTTTATAAGGACTCAAGCAATAGGGTCCAAGGTTCGCGCACAAAAATTAAACAGTTTTTTTGTTACCCTTTAACTACGAACAAATAATTCAGTCTAATGATAGTAGGTCAGCAGAACCCCTGAATAACCTGCTATTAAAATTTATATACATACTGATGACGCCATCGTTCTACAAATCTAATCCTCATCAGCATCTTTATCTAATATAGCTTAAAAAAAATAGATAAGAAAGAAATGGTCAAGGTCCATGACCATAGATTAAGTCCATGACATAGACATTTTCTTTTGTTTCATTCTCTCTTTTTTATATAAATGAGAAGGCAAAGGTTCTCTACCAAGCAGCCTTGTCTGTCGGTATTTTTTCCTGGTAATGACATTGGCATTATATTCGTTCGTTCCGAAACTCAAAAGAAGTCTGTCTATACTCTTATTTAAAAAGACGTTGGTATTCTTTATTTGATAAAATTTAAATATTATTAATAAACTTCTGCAATATCACTTAATACAGATAAATCAACTTGAAAAGACGATTATACAAAAATAATTGCGATATTTTCAAACGCATCACGTGAAATCGAAAAAATAAAAATAGAAGACATTTGGTATAAACAAATTATCGTGTGTCATACAGAATTCCACTTTTAAATTCCACACTGTATCGTGTTTAAAAACTCGTTTGTGATTGTAGCGTCTGAGCAGGCCGGATTAAAATTGTACGTATTATGTATGAAAAGTTCAATTGATAAAGAGGTTATCGTTACCTCTTGTTTCGTCTCTCACAAAATATGTTAAATTTGACATTATAATATTTTTTGTCACTTGCCCCAGTCGTACTGTAACAGTACTGATTACTATGTCCATGTGGCAAGTACTGTTTCTTTGTCAAATAGCATACGCCTACAACCCTATGATCAGCACATTTGAGGATCATCAAATGACTGTGAATCATCTTGCAGTGAACTACAATACTGGAACTGTTTATGTGGGCGCAATCAACAATATATATCAGTTGTCTCCTGATCTGAATATAGTTCAAAAAGTCGTCACAGGACCAGTCAATGACTCTGTATTGTGCTCTTTTGAATGCGAAGGCATCGTTTTAGAACCGAAGGATAATTTCAACAAGGCGTTGATGATTGATTACGTTCATGATCGACTCATCACATGCGGTTCCGTACTCCAGGGTATGTGCTCCATCCGTTCCCTCAGAAATATCCACATAGCACGAGATGTTCCTACATCAGTCGTTGCTAATGATCCAACCGCGTCAACAGTGGCGTTCCTAGCACCCGGACCTCCGAACCCAAACACGACACAAGTTATGTACACCGGGGTCTCGTTTACGGGCAGTTTGGCACTACGATACCACGTTCCCGCAGTCAGTAGCCGTTCTCTGGAAGATCACAGACTTTTTGATGTAGCCAAAACGTTCTGTGAGTTTTGTCACTCAGACCAAGTGACTGGTACGAGACTGTACATCAACACAATGTATCGCGATCACTATATTGTCAATTATGTTTATGGATTCAGTTCCGGAGCATTCAGTTACTTTTTGACGACTCAGCAAAGAACTGGCGGCGGTTATCATAGCAAGATAATACGAATCTGTCATAGTGATGAACTGTATGATTCGTACACCGAAATACCGGTGGTTTGTAAGCAAAACGAGAATAGTGATTACAATCTTGTAGAAGCAGGCTTCGTTACAAAATCCAGTAAGAAATTGGCCAAAAATCTCGGAATATCAACTGGCCAAGATGTTCTATATACATTGTTTCGTGTTGAAGAAAAAAAATCCACATCGTCTGCAAATATTTCAGCCTTATGTATCTACAGTATTCAAGACATAAATGAAAGGATAGGTGCTAACATAGAAAAATGTTTTGAAGGGGAAGGCATGAGAGGGCTCGAATATGTGTGGCCCAATAGAAAGTGTGTTAGATATGAATTAGGTATGAAAGGCGCCGATTACTGTGGGTCTAATATTAATTCACCCCTAGGTGGTGAACTGCCTATTGAAATGCAACCTGTAGCTGAGTTTAATGAAACACTGACGGCATTAGCGGTGACAGTTACTAGTACACATACAAAAGTATTTGTAGGAACCACGCAGGGGCACCTGAAGCAAATTGTGTTGGAGAACGCCACATCCGCTTCCGTGTATGACGAAATTATCATCGACAAGGGATCTTCAGTGCACAAGGACTTATTCTTCGATATCCAGCAAAGGCATTTATATGTGATGACTAGAAGTAAAGTGTCCAAAGTGAAAGTTCATCAATGTAGGGAACACAAGTCGTGTTCAAGTTGCCTTGGTTCTGGAGAATTTTATAACTATTGTGGATGGTGCTTTATACAGGATAAATGTAGCCCGCGATCGGATTGTAAGGACGCTCTCGGTAAGCCTCTGTTTTGGCTCCCATATGGCAATGGGCCATGTACAGTTCCCGATGAGACGCCTGTTCATATACAACATGAAAGTATCGTGAGTAACTTCACCGACACAACAACGCCCAGTTCTCTCTTTAAACATCTAGTGGTGGATCGCAACACTGGTCGTGTGTACGTCGGCGCGGTCAATAGAATCTACCAATTGTCTCCCAAACTAGAGCTCTCTCAGTGTGTCGTCTCAGGTCCTGTTAACGAATCCAACTATTGTTCCTCCGATTGCCCCGCTAAAGGTTTAAACAATTCCAAACACAATATAAATAAAATATTGCTAATTGATTATACACATAGCCGCTTGATCACATGCGGTTCCATATTAAAAGGAATTTGTTCCGTAAGAGACTTGTTTAATATTTCCCAAGACGTGCGTGAGGTTCGCGAGCCAATGGGGATAATTGCAGATGGGGGGTTTTCCCCAGTTGCGTTCATTGTTACAATTCCTCCGAATCCTCTATCCACGCAAGTTATGTACTTAGGAGCTCTGAATACTGATTCATCTGGTTCAAACTTTCCTGTAGTAAGCAGTCGTTCTTTAGAAGACCATGATTTATTCAAGATATCTTATAATGGACTCAATACTGCTTCTACAGCGTTCAGTAATCATTTTACCGAGAAGTTTACCGAGTATGGTCATTCATATGTGTATGGATGGACCTCAGGAAAATTCAGTTACTTTATAAGGACTCAAGCAATAGGGTGGAGTTACTCCAGTACAATAGGACGCGTCTGCCATCAACATAATAATCACTCTTATATTGAGATTCCTATATCATGCGAGGCGATGACCAATGACGGTAAAAAGAGTTATAGATTTAATCACATGGTAGCGGCGTTTGTTGGCAAGCCTGGCTATTTACTTGCCGAAGAATTAGAAATTACTGTTAATGATGATATATTGTTTGCTTTATTTCGTAATAGACCAAGTTCCACATCATCAACGTTCTGCATCTATTCACTTAAAAAGATAAGTGAGAAATTTCGGCAGAACATAAAAATGTACTTCAGTGATATAGATTCAGACGATTTCAATTGCTCGCCGACATCTAAATATTGTCAACCTAGGATACTGGAATCTGAAAACTTCTGTCAACCTAATATTAACATGCCGCTCTGGGGAAAGGAGTCAATAGTAGCGATGGCAGTAGCCACTTACATGGAAAAAATGACGGCAGTGGTGGCGATGACCGATGGAAACTACACACTGGTATTCGCGGGTACCGAGCAGGGTCACCTTAAGAAGATTGTGGTGGAGAGCGCCACCACCGTAGTCGAGTTTGATGAAATTGTCATCGACGAAGGCTCCCCGGTCAACAAGGACTTATTCTTCGATGTCCAGCAAAAACATTTATATGTGATGACTAAAAATAAAGTCTTTAAAGCAAAAGTTCACCAATGTGGCGAATATAAATCATGTTCCAACTGTGTCAAAGCCAACGAGCTTTATTGTGGATGGTGCAGTATTGCGAAGAAATGCAGCTCACCATCAGAATGTGAGGATAGTAACATGGGTCCTTTATATTGGCTTCCGCATGGCAGTACGCAGTGTAACGTTAAATCTCAAACGACATCAATTCAAGTATTACTAAAACGCGAGAATACGATTCGCACCTTCGTGGACACAGTATCAACGCCTGGTTCTCACTTTAACCACCTCGTCGTGGATCGCAACACGGGCTGTGTGTATGTCGGGGGCGTCAACAGGATATACCAGCTGTTACCCGATTTGGAAGTTATTCAACAGGTCATTACAGGTCCCGTTAACGAGTCCAGTAATTGTTTCGATGATTGCCCTCGTGTAGTTTTAAATAATCTCAGCGATAACATGAACAAAGTATTGCAGATCGATTACACACATAATCGGCTGATCACATGCGGATCTGTGCTAGAGGGAATTTGTTCTGTGAGAGCCTTGTTAAATATTACACATGACGTGCAAGAGGTGTCGGAGCCGATCCTGTTATATAATTCAGATTATTCGCCGGTGACTTTAATTGCCCCGGATCCCTCTAAACCTCTGTCTACACAAGTTATGTACTTGGCAGACGAGAGCTTAGACGACACCTTTCCTGTAGTAACCAGCCGTTCATTAGAAGATTACAACTTGTTCGAGATATCTCATAATGGACTTAATACTAATACTTCAGCGTTCTTTGATCACTTCAACAGTGAACTGTACAGTAATCATTTTACATACGGATTTAACTCTGGTCAATTTATTTATTTCATAAGGATAGGAAGCAACAAGGCAGCGGGATCGTTGCGAGTTTACTTTACTAAAATAGTAAGTGTGTGTTATAAAAATGACAATTATGGGTACACAGAGATTCCTATATCGTGCAAAAAGTTGAGGAATGATGGTAAAAAGAGTTTTAGTTACAACCATATGATGGCTGCGTTTGTGGGCAAACCTGGCTTAATATTGGCCAAGAAACTGAAAATATCTGTTCACGACGATGTTTTATTTGGTGCGTTTCATTCTGGACCAGGTTTAACATCATCTGCAATCTGCATTTATCCACTCAAAAAAATTCGTCAAATGTTTGTTCAAAATATAAATAAGTATTTTAGTGGGATGAATTCACAAGATCTCGCTTGTTCTCCGTTATCTATACCTTGTAACACTACATCAGACTCGATTACTGAAGACTTCTGTGGGCCTAATATAAATACACCACTCTGGGGACAGGAACCAGTAGAAGCAGCGCCTGTGGCAATATTCAAGACAAAGGTAATGGCATTGGCGGCCACAGTGGCTGGTGATTACACGGTGGTGTTCGCGGGTACCGATCAGGGACGACTTAAGAAAATAGTGGTGAAGAGTGCCGTCTCCGCCTTTGAGTATGGCGAAATCGTCGTCGATGAGGGCTCCCCGGTCAACAAGGACTTGTTCTTCGATACTCAGCAGATGAACTTATATGTGATGACCGAGCGCAAAGTGTCTAAAGTGAAAGTTCACCAGTGTACTGAATATAAATCGTATATTAAGTGTGTCGGGAGCAGAGACCCATATTGTGGATGGTGTGAGGACGACGAGAAATGTGGGCTACGGACAGAATGTGAATAGTGATTACTCCGAGTCTCCGACGTTCAGGAAACTCAAGTACGATGTGCATGTGGCATCTACTACAGCTACTGTTGTATCAATATTATACAAATGAAATCAATCCTTCCGTCAAAATGTATTGAATGAAATGTGATCGTTAACAATAAAAAAAACAGTAGTATGTACTCTTCTCCTTAATCTGTAATAGGTAATTTGGAGTGAATTGGAGCTAATCGTAGTTCCGGATACCTTTACATATATCTATATGGGTCAAATCTACCTAAAATTAAAATTCTAATTATGTCAGTCTCTGTAGTTTCATGAAGTTGGGGATAGTAGATTCGGTGAAGGAGCTCACTGGGTCTTCAATATACTAATAGGCTAGTTGACTGTTTTTGGGAAACCGTTTTATTTTTTTATTCTTCATGGTCTATAAAAATATTATCATTTATAAACAGAAAACATAAGTTTTCAAGATTTAATTTGCTTTTTTATAAACCAACTTTATTTTTCCCACCAAAACGCTACCAACTGTCATGGCCATGTTTGACCTGACCATCCGCAAAACTAATAGACGTTTGGCTCACCGTTTAATAATAGATGTTGTGTGTATTTGTTTCTTGAAAATATTATATAATCACATATAAATTAACAAATTGGTTTAATTTTCGATATATTTAAACTACAATCTGTTATAAAAAACAAAACTGTCAACTACCCTATTTCGATTTACAGCTAAGATAATAATTCGTTCAACAGGTCTGTTTATTTCAGTTCATTGAAACTCTGACACTGGATTACCTTTTACTCACACGAAAGAAATGAAAAGAAACTAAAGACATTTAGGTACATGCATAAAAGCAATATGAATCTGTGATAGATCTAACTAGTGTTTTATTTCGTTGCATTAAAATAATAATACTTATAGGCACTTCATAACAATTCATACAGAATGAATTTAATAATGACGAATTAAATAAATGAAATGAAAACGAAAATGTACTAATAACAATATTTAATTCTATCAATACATGGAACTTTATAATATAATTTTAAATTGTTTTTTTAAACATAATTAACGATTGTAAATAATTTTTCAGGAAGAGTCGTAGAGAGATCCGGTATTCAAAGAATTAAAATTCCCTAACTTCTGTATTGTAATATAATATACATGTTATAAACTACTGGATAGATATTTGTTAAGTTTAACTTAACTTGGAATTAATATATTTTGAGAATTGCATTTCATTTAATTTTTAAGTCTATAAAACAGAAAAATATTAACCAGAGCATGACTTAATTAACAATTTGCATATAATAATTATTTTTGTTTGTTTTTGGGGATTGTGTTAACGTACACATTAAGTATGCGTAATTTTAGTATAATTAGTGTGTATTCTTCGATGATTAATTTACTAATCTAAAGTAAGAAATGAATTAATGTAAAAACTAATAACAGTAGTTGTAATGCTATTTTCAAAATAAACTCATCGAAAAAATTCAGTTTTAACTTATTTTATAAATTGTAAAAATTGCTACGACTTAGTTGAAATTAGCGTTTTTACAATTGCATGTCAGCTTTATTTTGAATGCTCTATATTTGATCGGTAACCTATTTATTAAACTTTTGACGCTCCCATTTGAAGTCAAGTTTGACTGTTCCCGTTTTCTTTTCCAGCTGAGTCTTCATATCCTTTTACGAGGTTCTCTAGTATGAATCGTATTGTCAGTTTGTATATGTTTTCTATGTTCGGTGTGTATCTTTCACCTAACGTAGTTTTCGCTGCCTGGAGGAACGGTTGCTCGATTTTCTGAAATAAGGAAATAAGTAATCAATCCCATGGTATCAGTAAACTAGTTTTTTTATTCTATTTTGAATACTTTCTAGCTAAATGCAGTTTCGATAATTAGTGTGCTACCTTTGATTGCATAACGGTTGAGAATAGAATTCATGACGTAAAAGAATCAACGTCATGCTGGTGATAGGATATTCATTTCCGCCCGGATAACGACCACCGTACACAGGGTGTAAAACCCGCCATAGTGGCACACAGAAGTGTGTCGCGTTCCGGAATCAGCCATTGTACATCCGGTTTTTTTCGGGGGTCTAGAGTTGGGTTACGATTTTTGGACAACGTGAGATTTTCAGTCCCACAACACCCAGACCCGAAACAAATATCTGTCACACAAACATTTGTCTCCGTGCGGGAATTGAACCCACGACCTTTCGTTTCACAGCCGGCTACTCGCTCACTCCACGTCGCAGTGTTAGATAATTACGAGAATTGGTCATCGTTTGCGACGGCCTACGGATCTAGCGGTTTTTCCACTTATGTATTTGCTATCACTTATCTATTTAAAACATTGCAAATCCTTTTTGCCATAAGAGGTGTTTCATTCTTTTTAGCCCATATATTGCCACTTGTTCGCTAGAGGTTGAGTCAATTGGGCCTGAAAAGTGATTCGCACAACATACTAACTCTAATTTGTTTTTGGGATAAATAGAAAATCTGTAGTAAAATATTACCACTTTGAGGCCTAAAAACGAAACTGAAGAATATTTACCCAAAAATTCTCCGCTTTGAACCCCGGCACCTGATGATGCGTGGCGCCGACATGCCTGATATATGCAAAGAAGCTGTCAATGTCGCTTAGACCCTTGATGCCCTCATCCAGCGTGTGCATCACCTGCGTAGCGTGTTCCGCCAATTCCTCAGACTGCGCTTGGTCTTCCTTGGTGCGCAGTTCAGTGAACTTATCGAACAAATGTAGCAGATCTTCATTCTCTTCGAACAATCTAGAATTTCAAGAAAGTTTATCTTTTTTTTTTTTTTATTCTGGCGCGGTAAAGTGACCACACTGCACCTGGTGGTAAGCGCAGTGCCGTCCAGATAGAGTATCAAGTCAACGAACTTTGTTCGATTTCTGGGAGATAAATCAATAAATAATAACATGCGTCTCTAGCCCCTTTTAACTTTCTGAAAGCAATTGAAGCAGAAATACCATTCGTTGCTTGAGCAACTATGTGTTAAGGTGTTACCTACTTTTTTTTATCCTGGCACGGCAAAGTGACCACACTGCACCTGATGGTAAGTGCAGTGCCGTCCAGTTAAAGTATCAAGTAGCGAGAGACAATATCCCTCGCTACTCAACACAATCATGCCGGCCTGCTGTGTAGCTTCTTCATATTACGCCCTAAGATTTTAATATATTATATATTTAATTATAATAATAAGCTAAAGCGAATATTTACTATTAGAATAATGAAATATTATAAAATCTCTGAAAAAGTGTAAAATAATAACTAATCCATTTGCTGTTATTCCTTGGGAAGTTTCCTTTCTATGGTAAGTGGTTGGGCTTTTTTTTATAGCATAGTCCGGCAAACGAGCCAGTGGGTCACCTGATGTTAAGTGATCTCCACCGCCCATGAACATCCACAATACCGAAAGTATCATGTATGCGCTGTCGGCCTTAAAGGACAGGAATAGGTATTAGGAAAGGGAAGGGGGAATCAGGGCCTCCGGATATCTCACTTACCATACGAAACGCAACAGTAAACAGTCACTTTACGTTGGTTTTCTGTGAGACAGTGGTACTACCCCGGTCGAGCCGGCCCATTCATGCTGTAGACAAATATGTCTACAGCGTGGCTCTACCACTATCAACTTTGACTTCATTGTAGATATATTTATCTACTGCAGTAATTGCCAGCTCAACTAGTAAAAGTATCTCACAGGAAATTCATGTAATGTGGCAGCTTGCTAAAACAAATCCTTTAAATTTCTTGTTAGCAACGCAATATTCTTTGTGTATTTTCTGATCATTACCGATGCAGATCACTTATCAACAGGTTGTTATCAAAGCTCTTGTTTGTTTGCCTCAAAGCATTCTCGAATAGCAGCGATAGCCTTGTTGGTAATAGCAGCGATAGCCTTGTTGGTAATAGCAGCGATAGCCTTGTTGGTTGCGGTACGGACTGTCAAGACGAAAGTCGTAGGTTCGAAATCCAAGTGTCATACACCTCTGACTTTTCTAAAGTTATGTGTGTATTAAAATGTTAATTATCGCTTGCTTTAACGGTGAAGGAAAACATCGTGAGGAAACCTGCATATCTGAGAATTTTTCGAAGGTATGAGAAGTCTGCCAACCCGCATTAGGCCAGCGTGGTGGACTAAGGCCTAACCCCTCTCATTAGTAGAGGAGGCCCGTGCCCAGCAGTGGGACAATGTTTGATACAGGGCTAGTATTATTATTATTTTTTAAAGCATTCTCACAGATCAGGTATCTATTATTCAATCCATAGTAATTCAATCAATCCAATTCAAAAGTCTGTTTACTAAGTATGTCTTAAATTCATTTCTATTTTATAGCTATTGTTTTTTTTATTATTTAATTATATTTTTTCTTTAACTTATTAATTGTAAAACTTATCTACACATAGCAAGCTGTGTTTATCTTAATGAACTTGTACAATTTGATTTAATGATTATATAGATACTATATATAACTAGCATAATTTTTAATAAGTATTGGTATTGTAACAATTGTTGATAAACCAATAAATAAATAGTAAGCACTAACGAGGTCAATTCCCACAATTGCCTTCCACCCTTGATCCGACATAATACCACGGGCGAAACCGTGAAGAGTAAGAGCTATTTTGGTGTATGCCAGTTACTTTATGGATAATATGGATAGTGAAAGTTCGTGATAAATATCAAAAAATTCAGACACAAATCGACTAGATTTCACTAGACGGGTTTTTTCATGCTATTGGAGAATTAATATTTTCTTACGCAATTCCTTTGTCACTTAATCATTTAACAATCTATAATACCAGCCCTATATTAAACTTGCCCTGATGCCTTACATGGGTCTCCTCTACTGAAAGAGGTTGGGGCTTAGTCCACCACGCTGGCCTAATATGGGTTGGGAGACTTCACATACCTAAGAAATTCGTATGAGAATTCTCAGATATACAGGTTTCGTAACTTTAAAAAAGTCAGAGGTGTATGCCATCTGAGCTGGTTTTAAACCTACGACTTTCGTCCAGACAGTCTGCAGGTTAGGATCCGATTTCGAAAGTTACAAATCCTGGAGTGTTATATATGTTATTTTTCATTATGTTATAAATGAGTTTAGTAAGAATACGTTTACGCAGGCAAAGCGAGCGCAAGCTAAAGTTGGTCGTAAATAAAGAAAAAGGTTTCTTACAGGAAATTACAGCAAATGAATGAGTTCAGTGGCTTTTGTGAAGGGATAAAAGATCAACCCGTAGGAAGGGAATGGCGAGCGCCTAACGAGATTAGTTTATGTGATAATACTGCAAATAGCTCATTTCTCGAACTCTTTATTGATATATTTAATGATGCACGTCTGAATTCAATGAATATTACTTTATGTTGTTACGAATTACACTGTACTAAAAAAAGAATATAAGAGAAGCTATTTTATTTAGTCACAAGAATAACGCATTCCTTCAGATACCCTTATTGGAAAATGCAATTACTATCGTAATAAGTACATACACATAAATTATACTGTAATGAACCTGCTTACATGTTTGAAATAGTTTTTTTTTATATTCTGGCACGGCAAAGTGACCACACTCCACCTGATGGTAAGTGCAGTGCCGTCCAGTTAGAGTATCAAGTAGCGAGAGACAATCTATTCCGCGCTACTCTACACAATTATGCCAGCGTGCTGTGGAGCTTCTTCACACTACGTCTAAAGGAGCCAGGATCATAGGAAGGACGATATACGGTAGCTGGCAAACTGTTCCACAGCTTGATGGTGCGGCAAAAATACGAATTCACCTCTTGGTTCTGGCCGGACAAATACAATTGTATTTCTATCTACATAAAGGTAATTTCATTTGATAAGGGACTTCGTTTTATGTTTCATTTTAAAGAGGCCTTATCACCTGGATTCATGTTGGAATTTCGTTTGTTTTGACTGTTTTACGAAAGGTAACTATTTTCCATAATTCTAATTATTTCAGGAATAAATTAACCTATTTTAATTCCATACCATAGAATGATGCTAATTGAAAAGTAGTAATAGTTATATAAATACCTACATCAAGAATTGGAACGTGATGCCCGCCACAGTACTCTTTATCGTTTTGAATCGAAACGAAGATAAATTAGGCATAATAGTTTATAGAGGTGTTAATAAAGCTGATTACAATATATCCTAAAAGTCCTTTAAATGTGATCGCTTAAGCACTGTTTTTAGTAATATAAAACAGACTATAATGGATTCTGAATTTATTACCATTAATCGGATAAGTAACGTATCATTTTAATTGCAAAGGACGGCTCTCGGTGCTCGTAAAACATAATTATGCAAAGTTTCCAAGTTTCTACTATCGCTCTGTTACAGAGTCGTAAATTGGCACAAATTATCAGCGTTTTAGTTTTTATTAACTTGAAATTTATTAAGCCTACATTACACTGCTCCATATTGGAAACGGGTATCTCTTATTGAGTTTGGTCTATTCTTTAAAACTTTTGAATTGGAGTGGTCTCTTTTTATAGCAGAAGGGAAGGTAATTAGAGAAGATCTCTTAAGTATTGGACCTACTTTTTCTTTCTATAATCTAGACTAGAATCCACAGTAAGACACCTGTCGCAAGTATCAGGAATTACAAGAGCTATTCAGTCTCAACATCCAGATCCGAAACCGTTTTCTTTCTATCCTAGCACGGTAAAGTGAGTCCACCTATAAATGGTAAGCGCAGAGCCGTCTAGTTACAGAATCAATTAGCGAGAAACAAACTCTTACTCGACACAATCATTGATACAAACATTCTTCTTGGTGGGGAATCGAATCCTTTTGTTTTACAGCCAGCTACTCTAGGATGCTATAGGATGTATTCTCTATAATGTCATTACCCAAACATCATTGTCGTCATTGAAAGCGCGTCACGTAAGCCCACTGTCCACTTTTGGGCAGACAATCGTCGGAACACCATTGTACTCGACATTTGGTAGTGTGACGTCATCTGAATTCTGTTCCAAGCATCAGCAAGGACCGACATTCTTATGTTAATGTCTTTTGTTACTATGTTTCGGTTGGCTTATGTCAGAATTGATATTACATTGGTCTTTTTCACATAACTTGGATGGCGTGTCGCTTGTCATAGAAAAAATTACCTTATTATAATGGTGAAAGCAGCGATAGCCTCTTTATGTGGTTAGTACGGTCAAAAGGAAGGCTGAACGTTGTTCTATTTTTGAGACGGCTGCAGAAGTGCAACAGTAAAAATAATTGTATTTATCAAATTTGGACTCTCATTATTTCGAGTCATTATCGCCCGGAGTCTGGAATCTGTGCCCGGTATGGCGATAGACTCGCCCCCTATCACATTATGGGACCGATAAAGAGTGAACCTCTTGTGACCTCTTCAAGTCAAGAGTGAATAGGTATCTTCTAGGCTAGCGTGCTAAAGCGTAGACAACATCATCACTTACCATCAGACGAGATAGTGGTCAAACGCAAGCCTATTTCGCTAAAAAAACAATATTCGCCGAAAAGTGGGTGTACTGGTTACACCTGTGCCTACCCCTTCGGGGATTACTTAGGGATTACAGGCGTGAGTGTATATGTATGTTATTTCGATCTAAAATTAAGACACTGTCGTGAAGAAAAACTGGGAAATACCTCAATTTTTACAGACTTCCTAAGTATGGGATACTTGACGGATTTACTGTCACTTTACGCGGAGTATTTATGAAACAAATTGTGACCTTCCGTCCAAATGACCCAGGAGTGTATTCATCAAATTGTCCGTGTCCCAAACACTAATTTATTACAAAGGGCGCGGCGCTTTGTAATTAATAGTACGGGTAGCGGTTTCGTGGCTTTTAGAAACGGGGGTAGTTTTGTTTTCTAGAATAAGTCTTACGTAAAGTAAACATTTTCTAATAGATCTCACAATGTAGAGGTTCTGGATTAAACACACTTTTTTGTATGTATTTTTCATCTGATAGCCTCCGTGGCGCAGTTGGCGAGTAGCCGACTGTGAGACGAGAGCCGTGGGTTCGATTCCCACACCGGGACAAATGTTTGTGTGACAGACAGATATTTGTGTCTGGGGTCTGGGTGTTGTGAGACCAAAAGTCTCTCGTAGTCCCCGATACCCACAACACAAGACTCGTATCTTAGTGTGGGGTCGGGGCTATGTGTGTGACTGTTAGGTGTTATTTATTTATCTTCGCCAAACATTTGAAATGGTTTTTTATCTTGTTTGTAGTAGATAGTAGAACATTTATTTCAAGATGCTCTAACACAGGGAGGAAAAATAGTTTAAATAAATGAGTACACATTTTTATACAACATATATTATATAAAAGTTTAGTCTTATCATATTAAGTGTTATTTAAGCTCTCAGAATCAGGTCTTGCCTTGGTAAATTCGCATTTTCCGCAGATTAAGATCAAGCTATTTTATTTGTAATGCTCTAAGGTGGCTCTAAGCATGCTATGGATTTTTATAGTGTAGTTTAATAGTATACTACACACACTACTTGGGTGTGGCAGAAGAAGCATGAAAGTCGAGTAAATGCGGTGGAGATGCGTTCTCTACGGAGTATGTGTGGAGTCACCCTTGCTGATCGCATGAGGAATAGTGTGATAAGAGATCGTTGTGAGTTGAAGAATGATGTGGTGACTAAGATAGAAAAAGGTATGCTGAGATGGTTTGGCCATATGGAGAGGATGGTTGAAAGGCGATTTACGGAGAGCTGAAAGAAGTTTGTCAGGATCGTAGCTTGTGGCAGTCAATAGTCTCTGCCTACCCCCATGGGATACAGGCGTGAGTGTATATGTATGTAGTCACTAATAATGTCAAATGCAAGTAAAATACAGTAACGTCTCACCAATCATTAAGCCGGTATTCCACAAAATATTTAAATAAACATAATAACTTCTACTTCCATTGTATACATAAATTCTATTTTATATAAGGTTCTGTATTTATTGGATTGGACATTAACGCATCAACAGTTTGCCGGTAATGGCGTTGCCCGCGGCGGCAGGGTTGGAGTGAGGGGGTGACAAGGGGTGTGACCCTAAACTATCAACGTTAATACGGGTCAGGTGACGTGACCGGTTTATATTATGTACGTTAATCATACGTTTAAATACATATATGCATGTGAAGGAGACCAATAATTATTTATTTTTAACCGACTTCAAAAAAAGGAGGAGGTTAACAATTCGTCAGGATCTTTTTTTTTATGTATGTTCCCCGATTACTCGAAGACGCCTGGACCGATTTGGGAAATTCTTTTTTTTGTTTAAAAGGGTATACTTCCTAGGTGGTTCCATTGGCACCAAGTCAGGATCTGATAATGGGATCTCAGAAAAATCAAGGGCAACCCTCAAATTTTATAGTGACGCATAATTTGTTTTTTATTGAAGTCGGTGTACTTTTTATGAATTAAAAAACTTTTACTTATATTTTTAACACTGGCTCGGTCTCGTTGACGAGGTTATAATTGCGTACGTGGTAAGGATGTGCTGAAGTTTCGGGTTTGGTCCCTGGGTCAAGTAAAAATGAGATTAGGCTTTCCAACCACGAAATACTTAGTATCAGCCCGGAGTCTAGAATTGTGCCCAGTATGGCGATTGGCTCGCCCCCTATCTCATCATGGGATGATAATAGGTTTGGCGAAATGTGGATCTGTATACAGTTTATAAAGTTTTATAAGCCAAGTTAAAATGTTATTAATCTAATAGCACATTAGGCAGCCTCCGTGGCACAGTAGGCGAGTAGCCGGCTGTGAAACCAGAGGCCGTGGGTTCGATTCCCACTACGGGATAAATGTTTGTGCGACAGACAGATATTTGTGTCCGGGGTCTGGGTGTTGACACAACACTTAGACAAGTATCTTAGTGTGGTATTTATTATTTAGTTCCGACTTTGTAAAACACTCTAGTCAGCCTATTCGCTGCTAACGTATGGAGACTAATGTTCTACAATAAATAACACACAACAGTCACATAACTAAGGCCTGATCCGACTCTAAGATATGAGTCTTGTGTCGTGGATGTCAGGAGCTAAGATACCTCCATCACACACCATTTGGACTGGAATGCATTTTTGAATCACACTAACATTTGTCTGTGTATGGAGATCGAACCTGGGGCCTCTTGTTTCATAGGCTATTCGCCCACTGCGCTACGGAGTCTGTCAATATACTAAACTATGTATAAATGTATGTACTATCTATAAATCTGGATTATGGGCCCTCAAATAAAATTCCAAATAAGTCTCTGCACAGAACAAAGCATTTTCTCTAAGATCTCTCTTTTAGTTCGAGACAATGCGCTCAAGACCGCTGTAACTTGGAAATCTTTCTCTACCTACGTATTGAAAAACGTATTTCATTTCTCTCTCTAATGTGACGGAAAAGTAAAAGACAGACGTAACGCAATTTCAATTGCCAAGCTTTATTTCATGATCTTGTCGGATGAAAGATGTATTACCATACATCTTAATGTAATTAGTGAGTATGTATTTTGCTTAGTCACTATCGCTTTCTATAATTGTTTACTGTATTTATATGTATAATACTAGCTTTTGTCCGCGGCTCCACCGACATGGTAGTTATTTTTGAAAGAAAAGATATCAAGTCATTTTAAAGTAAGAACCGTGCTTTTTACCGAGAAAAAAAAGTAAAAGTGGCCTATGTACTATTCCAGACTATTATCTATCTCTGTGACAAATGTCAACCAGATCAACCAGAGATCCCTTCAGCAGTTTTGGCGTAATTGAGTAACAAACATGTCTCCATCCATCCATCCATGTATCCATCAAAACACTTGATCATGACGTGCAAACATGCAAACGCTAACACGCCAGCACGCCAATACGCCAACGAGCAAACGTCAGGTTCACTGAGTTATAAATTTTCTTCATCAAATGCTTTAAATAAACCAGCTTTAACTAAACCATTTAGTCTTTCGGCAGATCAAAGGCGCGTAATTATTGACCTAAACCACGCGCCACATCACGTGAATCTTTGACAAAATTAGAACATGGAGTAAGATTTATCAATTGTGCCAGAGTCAGCTAAAAATATATAGTTAAAAAACTAGTTAAAATAAACTGACGATGAAACTGTGTGCTGAATGTGGTCGCGTATTATACAGTAATTTATTTATTACTATGTTTTTCCTGCAGATTCGTATGCGTTTTTTTATCCTGGCACGGCAAAGTTACACTGCACCTGATGCTAAGCGTAGTGCCGTCCAATCAGAGCATTGAGATAGCGAGAGATAATCTATCCTCCGCTACTCAACACACTCATGCTAGCCTGCTTCTTTACACTACGCCATGGGCAAGAAGGGAAGAAGCGGTCGAGGGTCTAAGTATCAGAGTGCTCAGAAGGCCACAATACGGCCAAACATCGTACCCCAACTCTAGACTCACGACAAAAACTGTATGTACACTGGCTGATCCCGGAACGCGACACACTTGCGTGAGCCACTATGGCGGGTTTTACACCCTGTGCACGGTGGTCTCTATCCGGGCGGATATGAATATCCTACCACCAGCAGCGTGATAACGTTTACCGGTACTATAGAGGACTTCCCACATATTACATATAAAAGATACTATTTCGTATATATCGTATATACTCGAGCTATATACGACCTACGTAGTCGGGATTCTTTACGATCAGTATTCAAGGATAGTAATATATTAACTGTGCCGTCTGAATACATCTATCAAAATATCATGTACGTTCGTAAAAATATAAGTAATTTCTATAAAAATTGTGATATTCACAACATTAATACAAGAAACAGAAACAAACTTACAGTACCCTCCTTTAGAGTAGTACGATCTAAAAAGTCTTTTATGGGTAACTGTGTTAAATTTTATAACAAAATCCCCAATAATGTAATTGATTTGCCCAATAAAATGTTTAAGACTCATATTAAACGTGTTCTTATGGACAGGGGCTATTATAATGTTCAACAATATCTAGAGGATAGGGATGTCTGGCATTCGGTTCCTTCCTGCACACTGCGACCTGGCGCTCTGTAGCTTACATCATGTTAGTGTATACAAATAGTAAAACAAAATTAAATAAAAACTAAATTTATAAAATATTAATAACTGACATGTTGTAATATTATATACACTTATAAAAATAAAAATAATAAACTAATATGACGACCGATCGCGTATAAAATAAAATAGTAAATTGGCAATGTAATTTGTGACAGGTCATCTACTAGAAATAATGAATCGGACCAAAAACAAGCCCGCTGAGTTTGATTTGCTGGATTCTCTCAGGACTGGGTCGCGCCGCGTAGTATCCAGCGGTAATGTAAGCCCGCTGAGTTTGTTTCGCCGGGTCTTCTCAGGCGGGGTCGCGTTTGGATCCGGTGGTAGCTTTTAAAACAAGCGACGTCTCGGAAATACCCATGGTCCATATCAAACCCATTTAAATATATATATTTGACTAGTATTTCCTTGAATAATATTAATTAATAATATAAAAATAAAAATTAATTAATAATAAATAAATAATAATAATTTTAAATACCTTATGAATAATTAATTGCTAGTGTATTGATGATGCTATGTATGTATGTATACATAAGCTGATATGCTTTTCTTAAAAAATCTTTACTTTTTTTGAATGTTCTGACTTGTCATAAGAGCTATGTAATTGCCTACATGATCAATAAACGATTTCATTTCATTTCATTTCATTTCATTTCACTGTTTGTTTCTTTTTGGGTGTGGACTATGCGTTGCACACGTTTGTTGTTGTAATTTAACTAATATTCGAGCACATCCAGTTAATATGAATCGTTGTAACAATTAACCGTTAGTCAATCGGTGGCATATTAATCAAACCAAAGTTTGGTTGCGATGATGCAGTGATGGGAAGCCTTATAAATACAAGGGAGTGACGTCAACGTGCTATTTATACTTCTCAATAATAATTTGTTACGAGTTACGACCATTGTGTAATGTATATTAATATTACATTTGAAGATATTAATCTCAAGAACTGTTGGTAAGATTTGAAAAATTACTTAGTTATGCTATTCGGTTAGATTAGGACGAAATTTTGACTACAGTAAGACATTCGAGTGTCTACACAGAGATCTAGAATACTTCGGTCACATTGCAAGGAAAGACGGTGGTAACCTCTAGAAGCTCATCGTGACCGGCAAAGTAGATGGGAAAAGGCCTCGTGGACACAACCCAATAAGTTGGTCGGACCACCAGGGTTACTCTTGATACTTGATTCCAATTTAAAACTGGTATTGGGTTCGACAACTGTACAATTGGCACTCTTAAACGCAACACCAGCGCACGATTTAACTGAATACGACGGAATTATTTGTAGTGACCGATCGAAGGTTCGGTTTCGGCAAGTTTCGGCAAAAAAATCGAGTTTCGGTACCAGTTTCGGTTTCGGCAGAAAACCTGCCGAACCTTCGGCCGAACCGAAACTGCATTCGTGAATTATCGTGCGTCGCGCGTTGCCTTGGGGAGAGTGTTTGATCAAGGAATATCAATATTTATATATCAATGGGGAGAGTTCGTGTATCATGTGTCACCCACCATCGTCAGCTATCAGATCGCGGGCCGGTCTGGCGTGATTGTATTGACAAAGCAATAATTGACCTCATAATTGTGTACATACCGTATACTTTAGTAGAAGGCGAATCGTTCCGACGACTCAATTTCACTGATCCCTACGCGGTTCATAAATATAGTATGTAGTCTGTAAAACATTTCAGAATATCACTTATACCACAAACATATGACCCGACTACTGAAAAAACCCGCTCTAAAAATATTTTATTGTATGTATGAAATACAATGAAATATTTATTATATCTTGTTTCATACTTTTTAGAGCGTGTTTTTTTAGTAGACGGTTTTTAGTTTTTAAACTTATTTTTTATTTAAAGTATTTTGGGGTTTTGCAGAGCCACATCACATTTTTATCTGTTTAGGGTTTTTTGTCATATTTTTAATTATTTGTAACTAAATTAAATTTACACTTCGATCCAATAACAAACTCGATTGTGTTAAGAGTGACAATATCTTCTAGACTGGAATTGAAATTGTATCGAGTTTGAGATTGGAATTGATTTCAAGAGTTGGCAAGATCGTACGAAAGTGATGCAGAAGGGAGTCTACTGAGGAATACGACGCAATGAGGAGGGGAAGACAGTACTTTTGAGCTAGATATTATTAAATTTAAACTAACGTTAGTCCTGTTACTTAGATAAGCGTAGTTAAACCATGAGTTTATGTCAAAAAGTTACGATAGGCAAAGGAAGTTGCTAGCGTTGTTTTTTTGTACTGGCATGGTAAAGTGAAGTGGTCCAATTAGAGTATCAAGTAGCGAGAAACAATCTATCCCTCGCTACTTAACAAAATCGTGCCGGCCTGTTGTGTAGCTTCTTCACACTACGCCATGGGTCCATGAGGCAAGATGAAGAAGGTGGAGGTGAAGAAGCGGTCAAGGGTCTATAGTGTCAGAGTACTCAAAAGGCCGCAATACGGCCAAACATCGTACCCCAACTCTAGACCACGACATAAACCGGATGTGCACTGGCTGACCCTGGAACGTGACACACTTGCGTTAGCCACTATGGCGGGTTTTACACCCTGTGTATAGTGGTCGCTATCCGGGTGGATATGAATTACCTACCACCAGCATTACATACCACTTATTTGTGTATGGAATGTTTTGTTTTTACAGTACCAAATGTAGTTTCTTATGTAATCACTTATGTAGAGGCGCATATTTTGTCATATATTTTACGTTGTCGCTAGCGAATATACGTGAGAGAAACTCATGGTCCAGCTACAGAATACAATTTGTTCAACAAACTAAATATTGATGACATTTAGTTTAAAGTTTTTTTTTTGTTGGCGCTCTAAAGTCGGGTACGATGTTTGGCCGACTGCTTCTTCAACTTCTTGCACATGGCGTAGTGTGAAGAAGCAGACCGGCATGACTGTGTCTCAATACTCATAAAAGCCTCACTAAGCTAGAATGTTACCAAAATTTGCTCAGTAAAAGAATTTTTAAATTACCTTTACCTTCTATAAAAACCTCATTTGGACGCAGATTTGGTGAGTTCCTTAGAGCTCACAACTACAACTCAGTTCTAAGGCATTGTAACCTAAAAGGTCTAACATTACCAGAGACTAAGTCAGTAGTGACCAAATGGCTTCAAACACTAAACTACCTTGATACTGAACGACTACTTAACCCATAAGATCTCTGTATAAGACTGATATTTTATTGTATTATTTATTTTTACTTAAGATTTAATTTGTTAATATTTCATACCTACTTGTTTATATTGCTACGCTATGTTTATTAAAAAAGTTATTTTTAAGTTTTATAATTACATTCTGGTCCCCAAGATACAGGCATAGCCTAGTTTGGGGCCCCCTGTCAAATACTGAAATAAATATTATTGTAAGCACAAAGTGTGTAATTAGATTTCATGTTTATTATAAAATTATGTATTTATGTTTTGTGCAAAATAAATAAATTTTATTAATTTATTATTTATTTATAAATTCTCTCTCGCTACTCGATAGTCTAAGTGGACGGCACTGCGCTCACCACCAGATGCAGTCACTTTGCCGTGTCAGGATAAAAAAAAATGTTACAACCGAACCATTTTTCTACATTCCTTCTAAAAGTATTTTCGATGTTATAATAACAAAGATTTACGTATGCGGTAGTGTTAAAAATGAAAACATCGCCATTTATTCGCGCTGCTAAGCATTGTATCGAGGTTAGGAGTGTAACGTAGATTATGTTTAAACTTATTTGTTCGTTTGATATTTAACTCATGATAAAAATAATGCGGCCACATTGCATTTTTTGAAATCAGTTAAATAGGGTAAGTTTATTGTTAATCTTAGCATTCAGTCATTGACTTATATTCTATAGACACGAACTGTCGAAGAAGCAATATGTTCCAAAAACCTTGTCCGCCCACTAATGCCATCTATTAATTTTACTAAGAACTATTTGGAAGTTATAATTGTGATAACTCCCGTCACTTTCACTCGAACGGGACTTTCCGCGCGCCAAAACGGGACAAACTATACAATGAATTTTGTTGGGAAATATAGACTTCCCGCATTCAGAATTGAAATTAATTAATATTACGTTCTAAACGTTATGAAATTATGTTATTTACCTATACTATTAACAGTTTCACTGTAAATCAATTTAAGGCAGATTTGTTCGGGAACGTCACTACAAATAAATAAAATTAACTCGACACTGAAAGATGCAATGTGGTGCGCTTGCTTAGGTCGCATCAAGCAAACTTACGTCGGTGCGGAGTATACACCGCAACTCGGTGGAACATAATGTTTGTTCTGGTCGCCACATCTAGTACCTGGTACATATAGATCGCTGCATTCAGCTAAGTTTGATCATGAACAGAATCGTCTCTGTTTCAATTTTGAAATCCCGCATTTAGTTGTTAGAATAAGAATAATTTATTTATCCGGTCCACGATATAGTTACATTTAATTATGATGTCCACACTAGGCACAGCCTGTATCGTGGCCATAATTTTATTGTGTGGATTTTTTCCAAAGTCTTTATTGAATTCATTATAAGAACTCTAAAGACTCGCTTCTTAACATATATTGGAGTAAGTAGTGATCAATGACCATACATAATATTAATATGAGGGACTTTAGTCCTATATACCATAAAAATACATCGAAATATTGCATATTAATTCAGGTATTAAATATAGCAAGGTTAGATAGAGTTATTGTGCCTCTAGAACTAGATGAATGAATGATTGTATTTATTATTAAACTAGCTGTTGCCTGCGGCTCCGCCCGCGTGTATATAATCTTACATATCTAATACTATTTACCAAATCATTTCATTTCTCACATTACTCTTTGCATAATACAGATATTAGTTCAAACAGATATAACTTTTGATTGAATGCACCGATTTAAATGAAATAAAGACTATATTCTACCTCGAGATACGATTTATTTGTCGTAATACAGATCTTTGGACACGATGCCTTGAAATACAGACAGACAGAAAATAATTCCACAAACAATTGTTTTGGCTTCTATATCGATAATATAACACGTTACAATTAAAATTTTGAAAAATATTAAATGTACAGACAAAGTGCCTCTTTAGCTTTGTTATAGTAGAAAACCAACAAACAAACCCACAGCTTGTTCGTTAGCATTCAAAAAAGTGTGCACTAAATCAACATGCGTTAGCCGAACGCTAACAAATCTCTCGTGTAAATAAAAAATACGTTTAGTTCACAACGAGCGCCCAATTCTTCCACAAAAGTGTCGATTTCAACTTAGTCACTGGGAATGACTTTCAAGTTGCATGGTCACGGGGTGGACAGCTTTAAAGCTTTCGAAATGTCAGGTTAAAAAAGTAAAATAAACCGCGATAAAATCCGCATCAGTTTTATTTGAATGTATAATATTCGCGTAAATATACCAAACCATTACGTTAATAATAAAGAATTACATTCATACATACTTACATATACGCTCACGCCATAATGCCCCAAGGGGTAGGCAGAGGTGTTACCAGTACACCCACTATCGCCAAATTTATTACGGTCCCATGTGATAGGGGGCGATGATATGACTTAGGGATCTGTAAATTCATATTTAGGCTTTTGGTAGGAAATAAAGAAATACGTGTTTCAACGTTTTTGAAAATCATCCCTAAAAGGGGCAAAGTGAGGTTAAAATTATGGGGTATTCTTTAGATGTAATCAAGATTCAGGCACAACACCTGAGAGGCTGGACAATCGCTACAGGTGCCTCAGTGCAGAAGACAACTCCTTGGATTGTATACTTCTGCTCCCGATTATAACCTCCACGCAGGCGGAGCCGCGAGCAGCAGCTAGTAAATATATATTTCGAGGAAAATATTCCTATTTTAAACATTACTGACATCAATTCTCATTTGAATAAACAAACGCAAGTAGTGCGTTAATTATGTAAGGTGTTATATTCTTATCAGGTACACATATACCTATTACCAACATGCTTGTGATAATGTGTCGTGAGTGATTGATGATAAAATAATAGTTTAACTAATTAATTAGTTAAGATAGGTCAATATGCAATCAACTTTGTTAATCTTTATAAATACCAATGTATTTCCCCTTTTTTTATCCTGGCACGGCAATGTGACCGCACTGTACCTGATGGTAAGCGCAGTGCGGTCCAAATAGAGTACTGAGTAGCGAGAGACGATCTATCCTCCGCTACTCAACACACTCATGCCGGCCTGCTTCTTCACACTACGCCATGGGCAAGAAGGTGAAGAAGGGGTCGAGGGTCTAGTGTCAGAGTACTAAGAAGGCCGCAAAATGGCCATTGTACCCCAACTCCAGACCCCCGACAAAATTTATTTAATAACCCTTTATTTATTTAATGGGAAATAAATTGATATTTATACCATTAACTATTATACGATTAAGTCCCATTTTCTAATCTTATAATATGTATTATAATAAATAAATAATATAATATTAGCCCTGTATTAAACATTGTCCCAAAAAAATAATGAGAGGGGTTAGGCCTTAGTCCACCGTGCTGGCGGGTTGGTAGACTTCACATATCTTCAAAATTTTTATCAGAATTCTCAGGTATAAGGGTTTCCTCACGATGTTTCCGTCACCGTTAAAGCAAGCTCTAATTAACATTTAATACACATGTATCTTTAGAAAAGTCAGAGGTGTATGCCTCTTGGGTTTCGCACATACGACTTTCGTCTTTACAGTCTCTACCGAAACCAACTAGGCTATCGCTACATACAAATCTCGAAAGTTTAAAAACTTTGTTCTTAATCTTTTGCCACTGTTCGTAGCGCAGTGGCTGTGAAACAAGAGGTGGGTGGAGGTGAGTTCGATCCCTGCACCGAGACCAATGTTTGATTAATCCACAAATATTGGTTTCACGTCTGGTTGAACGTAGTCGTATTTATAAATCTATACATATATTATTAACTACCCTGATTGACTGCCTGATAAATCAACGCAGAGCCTAAACCGCTTGGGCTCCAAACTTGAAATTTTGTTCATGCTCTGTAAGTATCCAATAAGAAGGGATTTACGAAAATTTTACTCCTAACAGGGCAAAGTAAGGGAAAAACGTTTGTATGAAAGTCCGTCATTTTCAAAGCAAGAAAGATGAAATCTCGTATACGCGCTTTTGGTTATAAAATTTACACGTGTAAAAATTTCAAAATTTAACCACTGTGTGGGTGAATTGGGGGTCTAAAGTTTTATGTCTGTTAAGTTTTCACGAATAAACCAATGAACCAATTTTAATAAGTATTAGTATTTTTTTTAATTTTTACGTGGGCAAAGTTGCGAGCAAATGCTTGTAGGCTATTAAATGCAAAAAGAATATTTCAAATCTGACTGGTATTTTTAGAAATTAGCGCGTCCAAACAACAAACGATAAAGACCATACATAGCTCTAGGTTTCTTATGGATCTAAATAACTACATAATAAGTTGTTGTCCTACGTAAAGTGACAGTTCACTGTCGCGTTTCGTATGGTAAGTGAGATATCCGGAGGCCCAGATACCCCCTTCCCTTCCCTAATCCCTATTCCTGTCCTTTAAGGCCGACAGCGCATACGTGATACTTTGGATATTGTGGATGTTCATGGGCGGTGGAGATCACTTAACTTCAGGTGACCCACTGGCTCGTTTGTCGGACTATGATATAAAAAAAAATGTAAGTTGTTATCACGATTCTAATAGTAAAGACGGCTAATCATTCACGGCTAATTAATACAAAACATTTTTTAACACAAAACCCATTGTAGCTGTTTGGGTGATGTCTAAAATTGTTAACCGTAATTAAAATTCCATTTGAATTTTTTTTTTTTTTTTTAGTGCCTTGATAGGCAGACGAGCAGACGGGCCACCTGATGGTAAGTAGTCACCGCCGCCCATAGACTTCTGCAATGCCAGGGCACAGCAAAGCCGCTGCCTACCAAATCCATTTAGATATATTACCACTTCGTGAATGTTCACTAGTTTGTTAATAAAATGTAATTGCAATACTGCCTACCCCTTCAGGGATTATAGGCGTGAATGTATATGTGTGTATGTATGTAATATTATAAATGCGATGTTTGGATAGATGGATGTTTGTTACTCAATCACGCTGGAAGAATCTGGTTGAAATTTAGCACAAAAATAGATTATAGTCGGGAAATTTTGAAAAGCACTTTTCATCCTGAAAAAATGCAGGGTTCCCGTGGGATAGTTTTGACTTTGTTTTACGTAGAGCAAGGGATCAACATGACTTTTTGCATTGTGTTATTTGAGGGGTCTGAGAATGACAAAGGCTACTTTTATTCCGGAAAATGCACGCCTATGGGATAGCAAAATATAGAAAGAGGTAATACCTAAGATATCCATTTTATACATTTTCTTTCAAGAATTACTACCATGTGGGCGATTTAGCGGGCAAAAGCTAGGATTGTATCGATTTAAAAACACTAGACATGACTCAATGACAATACTTCCGCAAATAGACTGCATTCCGGTGTGAAATGTTCTACGGACCAAACCGCGTTCAAACATAATGCTGTAATACACACATAAAATTTATTGCATTTTTATTGATAGAATATAAATGATATTTGAAAACATGCATTTGGATGTAGTGTGGAAGCGTGGTGGTTAATATTGCCAGATCCATTACATAAATAAATAACATCCAAAACGCCTATGAATAGAATAGGTAGTTTTACAGACAATTTGCAATCTACTTTTACGATTTTTCTACGCCATTTCTTCAGAGCACTTATAGAGTCTATTCAGTTTCATTCATATGCTCACGCCTGTAATCCCTGAAGGGGTAGGCAGGGGTGTAACCAGTATACCCACTTTTCGCAGAATTTCGGTCCCATAATGTGATAGGGGGCGAGCCTATCATAATGATGCATAAGTTTCATAATGATTCCATTTAACGCTTCATTCAGAATTCTCAAGATCTTATTGAAATACAAAAGACAGCCTACGTGGTGAAGTTGACAGCCTCCGTGGCGCAGAGGGCTAGTGTGAGCTGAGGGACGAGAGGCCGTGGGTTCGATTCCATACAAAGACAAGTGTTTGTGTGACAGATAGATATCTTTTTCGGGTCTGGGTGTTGTGGGACTGTAGTTCCTTGTAGTTTTGTGTACCCGCGATAAAGATTGGACCTAGTGTTGGGTCAAGACTATGAGTAGGTATGTATTTATATTATATATAATATTAACTTCAGATAATGTCGTGTAGTCTACACTAGTCTGTGAATAGATTTTTTTAAAACAGTACTTAGGACTACCCTTTACGTCGCTTTCTTAGCGCTGTGACATGTCTTATTTTAATCAAGGTACAGAGGTATTCAAGTAGATAACAGATCACAACGAAACTAATCAATCTACAAAAGAACAGGCCTTTTATCACAATCTACATTTTTTTCTGTGGCATGGCAAAGTGACCACACTGCACCTGATGGTAAGCGCAGTGCCGTCCAGTTAGAGTAGCAAGTAGCGAGAGACAATCTATCCCGCGCTACTCAACACAATCATACAAGTCTGCTGTGTAGCTTCTTCACACTACGCCATGGGGCAAGGAGGTGAAAAAGCGGCCGAGGGTCTAGTATTAAAATACTCAGAAGGCCGCAACACGGCCAAACATCGTTCCCCAACTCTATACCTCCGACAAAACTGACAGCACAAGAGTAGAAGTGATAGAGCCACGCTGTAGACATATTTGTCTACAGCATGAATGGGCCGGCTCGAACGGGGTAGTACCACTGTCTCACAGAAAACCAACGTAAAGTGACAGTTTACTGTCGCGTTTCGTATGGTAAGTGAGATATCCGGAGGCCCAGATTGCCCCTTCCCTAATCCCTATTCCTGTCCTTTTAAGGCCGACAGCGCATACATGACACTTTTGGTATTGTGGATGTTCATGGGCGGTGGAGATCACTTAACATCAGGTGACCCACTGGCTCATTTGTCGGACTATGCTATAAAAATTCATATTCATATACACTCACGCCTATAATCCCCGAAGGGGTAGGCAGAGGTGTAACCAGTACACCCACTTTTCGCCGAATTTCGGTCCCATAATGTGATAGGGGGCGAGCCTATCGCCATACCGGGCACAGATTCCAGACTCCGGGCTAATACTGAGAATTTCTATATAGAAAAACCCAATATCACTTTACCCGACCCGGGGATCGAACCCGAGACCTCAGCACAGCGGTTGTAACGCATGCGCAATTACAACTGCGCCACCAAGGCAGTCTATAAAAAACCATGCTATAAAAAAAACTAACTTATTTAAGACTTACTTAATAAATAGTAAAATCCCAGTGTTTTCTATCTGTCTGAAGATTCCTTTCCAGGACGCCAGCATGCAGTACTGTTGCTTTGTGGTGAGAGGCGAGCGAGGATCTGCTGGTGGCGGGGGTCGATCAATCAGGTCATGGTTGAACTCCGACGCTGCTAGCTTCGTCAGCTGGCAACCCATTGCGGAGGGTCCAGGGTTCGATGACGACTTTATCACTTTTATTTATTATTTTTATTGGTATTTTATTACTTTAACTTTCGTGTTTTCACTGCTAAAACTCAATTTACATTGTAAGATTTATTAAATCTATTTTAAACCCAGACGGGTGTGTGGTAAAATGAGTGGCGCACACTACCGAGGAACGAAATCCGCGAGTTAAAAATCATACCAATAAATCTCTCTTCTGTTCTATTATTGGATAAAAATAATGTTACTAGTTCGGGTCAATATAAAGCATTTACAACTGACTGAGCAAAAGTATGGGTTTTACAAAACCGTATTTATTGGCAATGTTACAAAATTAATGCTTTATTTATACGACTTTGAATATAAATATAGAATTAATATATATCGTTACCTACGAACGGTATTATTTGTTTGTGTTCCTTTTTTCATAGACTCGTAATTTGAAATCGAAAGGGACAAACGCCTATTATTACTGGATAATCATTATTGTTATCTATTATTTTGGTTATTAATTTGTGTTAATCTATAATTTAATTAAGAATTATGGAGTAACAAAAAATATTATTATTAAGAAATGAATTTACCTCTTATTTACTTATCAGAACACAAAAAAATATTATAAATAACTATCAATTTAGAATACTTGAAAAATAATTATTAATTAAAATACTTCGATGAAAATAGACTAGATGGCGCTGTAAATATTTTTTGAAAAAATTATCACAAAGCACTAAAACACAATTATTTAACAAATAAAAATGTTTAGTTCACTTCTATATTTTTTTTAACTATGTTGTCAGTCAGTATATTAACAAGTGAATCGATCGATTAATTTTTCGTTACTGACTCTATGATGATGACATAACGCAGTTAGCTAGTAATGTGACGATAACGGTTATAATCGTTATTTTTAATAACTTCATTTTTACACCAGTAGGTGCGGTATTTAATTGTAATGTATTTAAACTATTATTATTATTAACAAACTTAAGCTCCTTTAAGCGTAGTGTGAAGAAGCTACACAGTAGGCCGGCATGATTGTGTTGAGTAGCGAGGGATAGATTGTCTCTCGCTACTTGATACTCTAACTGAACGGCACTGCATTTACCATCAAGTGCAGTGTGGTCACATTGCCGTGCCAGGATAAAAAAATATTCAAAGCATATTATTAAATTCATTTGATCAATTCAATTTTGATCATAAGTCCCAATTGAAATGAAATCTTATTCATTTAGACTGGCAAAGTTCTGGCGACAATAGACTGACGCAGTGTTTCTCGGTATTCATTAGGTGCATTGTAGTTACTTTGCTGTCAGGGTAAAAATATATAAGTATAAATGGATTATCAGTCGATAAAACAAATTCGCTTTTTTAATTGAATTGAAAATTATTTAGGTCTTTCATATAATATATTTAACGACGTCAATAACGATTCAGCACTAACTGCTATTATTGTTAACTCAAGGACCACAACCATCAGTTTTAAGAGGCATTATAACGAAGCCACAAACGTTCTGTATTAAAAAAATAATATCTTTATTACAACAATATTTTGCCTCGTCAAATATGAATATTATATTCGAGAAATTATGGCCTATCATCACAGTGGAAATTTTAATAAAAGATTTATTTGCTGGTTCAAATTACTAATGACTTGAGGATAATAGCTTTTTAGGATCATAATTAAAAACCGTTGCCATTATTTTTTAAGGAGATAGTTTAATTAAGAAGTGGCTAATGAGTAATCAATTTTAATGACAAAATAAATTTTTATCGAAAGATGTTATATTTAATACTTACAAATACACTCACACCTGTAATCTCCGAAGGGGTAGGCAGAGGTGTAACGAGTACACCCACTTTTCGCCGAATTTCGGTCCCATAATGTGATAGGGGGCGAGCCTATCGCTATACCGGGCACATGTTCCAGACTCCGGGCTAAGACTGAGAATTTCTAGATAGAAAAACTCAATACCACTTTACCCGACCCGGGGGTCGAACCCGAGACCTCAGCACAGTAGTAGTAACGCATGCGTTACTACAATTACAACTGCGCCACCGAGGCAGTCATACTATACAATATATATTAATTAAACTTAATATATATTTCGTATATTTCTGTGTTTATTTTGATAATTTGTTGATCCACTTCGAGACCTCTGTTCATTAACTTTTAGGTTTTTTTTATCCTGACACGACAAAGTGACCATACTGCACCTCATGGTAAGTGCAATGCCGTCCAGTTAGAGTATCAAGTAGCGAGATACAATCTACCCCTCGTTACTGCTGTGTAGCTTCTTCACACTACGCCTAGGTGTAGCTCGTAGGTCACAACTGCATTTGAACTTGGTCTTTAGACAACTGTCTAACTGTCAGACATCTATTTTCATTTTTATTTATATTTTCACAAATCTTGTACGTGTTCACTATGACTGTATTATTATTCTCTGCCATTAACGCTTTATGTGGTTTTGTTTTTTTTTATTATTTGTTGGTTTCAGGCTGTATCTTTTAACTTTCCCTGAAAATATTCATATTCACTGTCTCTTATTGCCATTTAATAACCACACGTTAGCCCAAAAAAATATTATTATATCCATGAATATTTGAAAAGAATTACTTCCAAACACCATTTATCATCCTCATCTGGCCTTGCTCTGGACATTTCTGGACAATGAAATGTTGTTATTCAAAGATCGTGTGCTATTAATCCAGTTCCCGATTCATTTTATAGGAACCCGGAAAAGTATAAATTGTGTCATTATATTATATCTATAAAAGCCCGTAATGGGCACCAATTAGGAAAAAATTATGTAACTTTATGTATTAAATGTAAAGTGTCATTATTTTTGAATAGAAATAAATGAACAGCATGAAGTGTTACGTACAACATTAACTTTATTAAAAAAATGATTTTTTAGTGATGTAGAATAAGATAACTTGATTTCTCACCTGTCTATCGATAAAACATAAAGTTTTGAGACGAATTTCGAGAAACATTAAGATTTAAATAAATGTATTGCTACTCAGAATAAATAGCATTAGTTAATGTGAATACTGTACCTACTTAAATGAAATTCAGCTGGCGGTTTATAAAAATCAAAGCCATTTTTTACTCGATACCACTTATAAAACGTTGTGAAATAATAATAACAGTTTATTAGTTATAAAGTCGCTACCGTTATAACGGAACACAGTAAGCACGTCACTAAACATTCACTTGCACCAATTGTATGATAATATTGAAATCCTTTTATGAAATATGGGCAGTATGCGTCATTGAAAATTATTTATATACCCATTATAGTTCTTAATGGCGAGACTCGTGATTTTAAGAACCGTTGCGTCCAACGGATGTCAGTTTTGAACTCATAATTTGGTGACCCGGTTATCTACCTGGCTTTAAAACTGATGGTTTGTATTGCGGAACAGTTTACCACCTACCGTGTTCCCTCCGTCCTATGATCCTGGGTCCTTTGGGCGTAGTGTGAAGAAACTACACAGCTGGCCGGCATGATTGTGTTGAGTAGCGAGGGATAGATTGTAACTCGCTACTTGATACTCTGATTGGACGTCACTGCGCTTACCATCTGGTGCAGTGTGGTTACTTTGCCGTGCTAGGAAAAAAAGTAACAACTGCCTGTACTTCACGTAAGTTTTATGTGAGAGTTTTTTTATCTGGTAATTATTTGGTGGTAACGACCCGGTCCAGCAGGCCCATTCGTGCTGCAGATAAAACTGGCTACAGCGTTGCTCTGCCACAAAAAAATCTTGGTTTTTGAAAAAGATTGCTCGTGGCCCTACCCGTAAAAAGAATTGTCACAGAAAATTCATTTATGACAATGAAAAATAGCTTAAAGCAATCGGAGGTAACAAAGGCAGCGATACCATATTTCTCAATGAATGAATCAGAAATCAGAATCAGTAGTCATTATAGTCACAGATTATTACACTTTATGTTCAAACTTAGAGCGGCTTTAGCTTTGTATAGCTCTCCTATTTTAGCATGATCTACCGTATTCTTCGAGTGCTCTATAGAAATTGTTCCACTTGATAGTGGTAGAGCCACGCTGTAGACATATTTGTCTACAGCATGAATGGGGCGGCTCGACCGGGGTAGTACCACTGTCTCACAGAAAACCAACGTAAAGTGACAGTTTACTGTCGCGTTTCGTATGGTAAGTGAGATATCCAGAGGCCCAGATTCCCCCTTCTCTTCCCTAATCCCTATTCCTGTCCTTCATGGCCGACAGCGCATACATGATATTTTCGGTATTATGGATGTTCATGGGCGGTGGAGATCACTTAACATCAGGTGACCTACTGGCTCGTTTGTCAGACTATGCTATAAAAAAAACTTTATCCCATCCTCTGCTTTCCATAATACAACTTATTACTTTATTTCCCTAAAAGACAATTGAATTATAGAATTGATTAGGGCCCCGATCTGGGTAAACTGGGTCGGAAGGCCGTGAAATCCAGCATAACCATCTCTCTTCCCTCAAGGTCCAGAAGGTATCCATAAGACGGATTTTCGCGGGGCAAAACAGGCTCAAAGCAAGAAGTTCGCTGATTAAATTCTTTTCTGATCCAACAAGCTATGGAACAGATTGCTGGCTCGCGTGTTACCTCCTCATAAAACATCAGGTCTTTTAAGCAAAGCTTGAAGCAACTATTTAGCTGATAGCAGACCACCATAATTGTATCGAATGGTAGGATATTAGCATCTCTGGCTATTCGATGCCCTATCGAGACGGCATTGTACATTAGGTGCAGTGTAATCACTTTACCGAGCCAGAATAACGAAAACCAAGACAAAGAGACTCGGCGAAGCGTCATCGATACATGGTTGATATTCCACCAGTGCGCACGAAGCGTTTTGCTAGTACATTCATCATGCGCACCGCTAGAGAGTGGAACTCTTTGCCGGAGTCTATATTTCCCGAAAATTATAACCTTGGTATCCTCAAGTCAAGAGTGAATAGGTATATTTTACGCAAGCGTGCTCCAGCGTAGACCACATCATCACTTACCATCAGGCGAGATAGTGGTCAAACGCAAGCCTATTACGGTAAAAAAAACAATCTGGATGTATTATTATAGGAGAAGTTAGGATCAAATTTAGTCTCTGAGAGTGATTGTTGCGTATAATTATTGATAACCCATTACTTACCAGTTACTTAAGGTAAATTTAATGAAGCTTTGAGCACGGCAGCTAATGTGATTATTGTTGGACTAATTATTGTTATTGATTATAAAGAATATAAGGCTGATATTAAAAATAAAAATGCCAAAATTAATTACACAGATCTTATGTATTTTACGTATAACACATCCATCGTTTATCATAAAATTATTTATATAAATACAAATGTTAAATCATGTTTTATTATACACTGTTAACGTACGTACATTTGGATATAATATTTGATACAGGGAAGCTTTCGTTTCAATTTACTTTCGAGCAGACACCTTCAAATGTATAAATGCATCAACTGATGGTCAATCAATGCTCAAATTTTATTGAGGCTGTGTTGTTCCAACTATAGTCGATAATAAGTCTTAAGCTGACTAACCTTGACAATTTGAACACTGAAAACCCCAAAACACCGGTTGAATGTCGATAGATCCGATTTGTCAGGATGGTATAACTCTTCTTAGTTGAGGAGGTATAAGCTAAGTAAATTTTAAGACAATTTCCATTATAGATCTAGTTAGAAAGTTACGCCATTAAGCCATATGACTTTTTTTCTCAGCAATTGGTTTAGCAGATTTCTCAGGAATTTCTTGGCACTATTAATAAATAAATACTCCCAACAGTCACACACATAGTTCTGACGCCACACTAGGTAATACCTGTCTCGTGAGTATCAACCTGAAATAAATATCTGTCTGTCACACAAACATTTGTCTCGGCGTGGGAATTGAAACCCACAGCCACTCGTTAATCGCCCGTGCCACAAAGGCAAGTCGGTATCCAAAAAATTACCAATATTGAGAATAATTTTCTAATTTATATTCGATAAGATTTACCTAGGGAATGGTCTCATATAAATTTGATTAAATTTGATGATGGGGTACAATGTGAAATTAGAAAACTCCTCAATTGCATTTGCTCTGCATTCAGATTTTGAAGTCGATTTTTTAAGTTATGGTCAGCTATCATGCAGGTATTTTGCATTACACGAAGATGATAGGACACCGACTTCGAAACTATATTTTGCGTGTTCTTATTGCTACGTACTACAATGCCCTTAAGTACTAAGCTATGTAGTATACGTTAGAAATATTATGCGTATAGATTCACATGCAGCATCGTTAAATGCGAATCGATTTTTAGTCTCTTTTTGAAATGCACTAATTATTTGTATAATTATATGAATGTGATGTTGTAAATTATAAGTAAAAATTTTTTAATTCATAAAAAGTACACCGACTTCAATAAGAAACAAATTATGCGTCACTATAACATTTTAGGCTTCCCTTGATTTTTCTGAGATCGCATCATCAGATCCTGACTTGGTGCCAATGGGAGTACCTGGGAAGTATAACCTTTTAAACAAAAAAAGAATTTCTTGAATCGGTCCAGGCGTCTTCGAGTAATCGGGTAACATACATAAAAAAGAAGATTCCGACGAATTGTTAACCTCCTCCTTTTTTGAAGTCGGTTAAAAAGTGAATTGGAAGCAATAAATTAAAACACCATAACTGACACATTAACCGTTTTACGGCGTATAAACTGTCGGCCCTGTATTGCTACTCTATTTACGATAGAGTCATTACGATGACTTCTGCGGTTCTTGTACCATTGAACCAGTGTTACCAGATGAAAATAGCAAACTACCGTGTCAGCAGACTAAAATTTCCGTGTTTGAAGTATTACCTTAGATTTATTTTTAAATTACAGTGTATAATACCGTGTCAATGTTAAACGAAAAACAACGTTATTCTTTATATATTTTATTCTTCCAAAAGTTCCACTTCTTGGTCATAAATAGACGGAGTCATCTTTTTAAACATGTCTATACCTCTTCCTAATGTCTATCTTAAGCTGCCGACAGATCTATCTGAAATCGTTTTACGAATTTTATATCTTTTGTAATTCGAATATATTCGAATTCGACTATAATTTACACGGTAATTAAAAATACCGTGCATTTACGGTAATAACCGTGTATCTGGTAACACTGCATTGAACACAATTGACTACCTCGGTGGCGCAGTTCGGTATGCGTTACGACTGCTGTGCTGGGAATTCGGGTTAAATCTCCGAGTTGGGTAAGGTGATATTGGGTTTTTCTATTTACATTTACTCAATATCAGCCCGGAGTCTGAGCCCAGTATGGCGATAGGCTCGCCTCCTTACACATTATGGGAACGTAATAAATTCGGCGAAAAGTGGGTGTCCTGGTTACCTCGTATATACCTCACCCTACCCCTTCGGAGATTACAGGTGTGTATTTTTTTTATCCTGGCACGGCAGAATGACTACACTGCACCTTATAGTAAGCGCAGTGTAGTCCAATTAGAGTACCAAGTAGCGTGAGAAGATCTATCCCCCGCTACTCAATACAATCATGCTTGCCTGCTTATTCACACTACGCCATGGGCAAGCAGGTGAAGAGGTGATCGAGGGTCTAGTGTCAGAGTGCTCAGAAGGCCGCAAAACAGACAAACACCGTATCCCAACTCTAGACTCCCGATGAAAACCGGATGTACACTGGTTGATCCCGGAACGCGATACACTTGCGTGTGCCACTATGGCGGGTTTTACACCCTATGTACGGTGGTCGCGGGCGGATATGAATATCCTACCACCAAGATATGTATGTGTGTGAAGGAACAGGATTTTAACACTGGTGCATCCTTACTGTGTCTACATTACGAACATCTGTATATTAGTCATGATACTATGAAACAATATATTTGCTAAGTTTACATTTTCCACCCATAAAGTACCGGCAAAGTATTTATTTATATGTATAAGTCTGCTTTGAATCACGATCGTGGGCGTTGTATGTATATTCATGTGTTTATTTGTATCAACTGTGTACATGTGTTTTTATTCAATGACGAGACGCACAGGTGGCACAGGCACACGCACTCTGATGACGAGCGATACGCATGTCAATTAACAGTAATACCACTCAAGATTGAATTGTAAAGGGGCAGTGGGCAGCGCAGTGGGCGACTAGCTGGCTGTGAAACGTGAGGCCGTGGGTTCAATTCCCGCACCGAGACAAATGTTTGTGTAACAGATAGTTGTTTCGGGTCTGGGTGTTGTGGGACCGTAGTCCCTCGTAGTTCTTGATACCCGCGATACAGGTTTTATTTAATTTCATCAATTTGATTTTATTTTCTTTATAAATTATTGCCAGTAATATAAATGCGCAGGTAAAAAAAAAAAAAATTTTATTCTATTTTTGTAAGGTATAAATAAAACCTATAACAATTATAAGATAATACAATTTTATTGTTTCGGTTTTTGTTTATTTTATTTGATTACTTTTAATAAATTGTTTTGAGAAACATTAAATAATATATGTAATTTAAAATCAATCACCTACACTTTGATGTTACGGCTTTAACTTAATATTAAAAATATTTTTATTGTAATTCTATACCTGCTACAAGTTTTATAAGTTTCCAAACTTATTTGTTCGTTTTGATTTATAATATACCAACCGTAGCATATTTTTAGTCTGTCGTACTAGGATACTTAAGTTCGCTTCTCCAAATGGTGACATACGCCGTTCTTAAATTCTGTAAGAGCTTAAGGGTGCTTGTAAGTTCGCTTTTGTTCGAACCATCGATTGATTTACCCGAATAGGCGTTACCAAATGTGTCATACGATTATACAAAATGTGAGTGTGAAGGCGCTTCATATACGCCCAATCTGTGACTACTACACGGGCGACTGCTTAATCTTTCTTTTTAACCGACTTCAAAAAGGAGGAGGTTCTCAATTCGTCGGAATCTTTTTTTTATGTATGTTCACCGATTACTCGAAAACGCCTGGACCGATTCAAGAATTTTTTTTTGTTTAAAATACTTCCCAGGTTGTCCCATTGGCACCAAGTCAGGATCTGATGATGGGATCACAGAGGGCAACCCTCAAATTTTATAGAGACGCAGAATTTGTTTTTTATTGAAGTCGGTGTACTTTTTATGAATTTAAAAACTTTTACTTATTAAGTGAAACATAACCCACTGTTGAGCCAGAGGATGAAATAAGCACCACAAGTAAATACTGCACGTGTAGTGATCATACTATATAATTTAAGATTTTATGGGTTCTATCGCGGTTTATTTTACTTTTTTAGTCCCGACGTTTCGCAGCCTGCTCCGTGACCATGACGGCTGTAAAGCTTATAAACCGCGATAGAATCCGTAAAATTAGTTATATTTCAATGTATTATATTCGCGTAAACATAAGAAACCATTACGCTATATCATATTTTAAACTTTTAACAAGGTTAATGAGCTTCTGAGTTGTGTCCACTGTAATGAAACGAAAGCTTCTCTGTTAATGAAAAGTATATCTTGCAAACTCATTCACAAGTCTAAATGGTAAGTTTAAATGGAACTTTACGTCTTTTAATGAAACTTACGTTATTTCCGAGAAAGAACAGTTCAACATTCAACACTGTAGTAAGTACAGATAAAACTTTCTAAAAGGAACATAAAATACGTGACAAAACTTCTATAAATAGGAATTGACATGTAAGACATTTTGTATAGTCAAAAAATATCCCTTTATAAATATTACATCTACCATCTTTGGTTACACATATAGACGCAGAAAATAAATGCACTCGTCTTGTGCGATGAATAACCCTACTTCGTGGAACTGATAAAAAATGATAGACATGTTTTAAATGTGGCCAAGAATAAAAATTATCATCGACATTTTTGAAAAAAGAAGTTAAACAATCAGTTCCAAATACTATAGCTAAATATTGTGCTTATGTAAAATTAAAAGTAACTTGAAATAGTAATAGGTTTGCTTCAACAAATATTTACAAGGAAGACGCAATTTAGTTAGGTAATCGCCAAAATTTTGCCTGGACCAGCCAATATAATAAGCAAATAATGAATTAGTTTAACAAGCTTTGTGACGTAACATTAAAAATTATAACACTTACTCCTTAAATACACATTCACAATTCCATAAACTATATCTATGTTTGACGCTAATATTAAAACAATAGATAACTAACAAGCATTCTAAAGAAATAGCTCCATTTCGGAACGCGTGTCCGAAAAGTACAGACGTGCGAAATGAAACGACACAACTATACGTTAAAATATTCACATTATACACACAAAAGTTTGATGCATTCACGAACGTCTGTATTCCACTCTTTCAATTGACATTATTCAAACACTGTTTGTTGTTGTCGGGTTTTAATCGTTTTTTCCGGTTCATTCTTGCGTCTCTCTGAATTCTGTATAGATTCCGTGGGGTTTACATTTTCACGTTTAAAGCTCACGTCGCGTTAGCCTTATTGCCAGCAGTTTCGAATCCTTCAACGAGTGTTTCTAGTATAAACTTAATAGTAATTTTGTATATATTTTCCACGTTCGGCGTGTAACGGTCGCCGAGGGTCGACTCCACGGCAGCGAGAAATGGTGCCTCGATTTTCTGTAATTTTAAAAGATCACGTATTTATTACACAATGAAAAGATATTGGTAGTCCAATATGGCGATGTGTTGGCAATGCATGTCACGTTACAGACGGAGGGACTGTCTGGATATTAGAAACATGTAACACATACAAAATGTTACATTTTCAGTTTTTATCAGTTGTACGAAAATAATCCAAGTAAGGTAATCGTATTACCCATAATGAACATGTTACTATTTGGCAACGTATAAAACATCTCTTATGTCATATATATATTAGTATACAATAAGGTAGTTTCTTGTGTTAATGTATTTTATTCGATATGCAACTGATTATATTACGTAAAATATACTCTATTGACAAAATAGAATCAAAATTGCTTGAAATTTAAATTTTTATTTATTTTAAATATTGGTAGGAAAATGGGTGCGTAGTGCGAACATCTTACTATCTTCGTCACACAAGGGCACAGTAATGGCTATTCTGAGAGGTGACGTCACGGCTCATACCGTGCATACTGTCATTTGACAATTACCCCTTCCAGCAGATTTGAATGGCATGTAATTTACTTATTTTTCGGATTCATAAAATTCTTACGATAATAAGTTTATCATATTTCTAGGGTACCTTATTTATAAAATAGTTAACATTTTTATGCATTGCCTAAACGAACCAGGTCTTGCATAGGCTTATTAGATGTTTTATACAATGATTCAATTTGTATACTTGAAATAAACAAGATCTGGATTTCCTATAACAAATTATTTTTTTAATGGCTTAGACTACCGATGTACACAAACGAGTATCTATTTGATAATAAAAATTATCTTTTGTATGATCTTGTTATTTCAAAAGATAGTGATTTATAATCCAAGTGAACACATGGTGAAAATCCTATTCTAATAGTTCGGTAAGGCAAGTCGCGTTCCAGAGACAATCAGTGTATTAATTGAGGTTGGCATAATTCTGGCGACTGTCGAGGGACGCAACGATTGAAAAATTTGGACTGCACTGTATTACTCGTACTTATCAGATGCAGATGCTTTTTAGCATTATCCTAGAAGATTAGAAAAGAAAGTGATTTAAAAGCGAACGATCACCACCTACAAGAACAACATCAACTAGAGGAATTGTTGCTGCCCGTTTATAAAAAGTAAGTAGATAAACTACGAAAATCTACTTAATATTATTGAAGATACATACCCAGAAATATTCGACTTTGAAGCCAGGTATCCTCGTATGACTGGCTCCGATCTGGTGTATGTATTCGAAGAAGTTGTCCAAATCGTCAAGGCCCTTGATGCCTTCGTCTAATGTGTTCATGACGTTGTTAGCGTGTTCGGCCAGCTCCATTGAGTTGATCTGCTCCTCTTTCGTCCGACACTGACGAAACTTCTCGAACATGTTGAGAAGATCTTGGTTTTCTTCGAATAACCTGTTGAGGAGAAGTGAATTAGTAAGTGCATCTTTGACAAAATTAGGGTTTAATTGGAAGTGTGTAGAAAAGTATCAGTTTATTTGGTTACTTTGAATCAGTATGAAGTGCTATATTCCACAAAATCCTCTCAAGTAATGTAATAGAAAAGTGCCTTATTCGATTTCATATTCTTCTTATCTTATTTCATATAAAACCAATCTGAAAGGAAATTTTTTTCTTAAACAGAAAAAAGCACATCAGTGAGGACATTGGCAAACCATTACTTTTAATCTAAAGCGGGATGTAAATTTGTCTATTGTCATTAATATTAAACCCAGTATGGGTAAAGCCTGAACTTTGTGCATTGCCCACACCAATGGGGAGGCCCACTGGTGGCGACCTCTCCATTCGCTATATGTTTAATGATAAGGTTGGTTCCCAAAGAGAAATATAATTATAGAATCAAAAGTTAAATTCCGGCTTTAAAATGTGTATGTATTAATTCACATAATTCCTACCAGTTAGTAACAGCTTAAAAGACGTAGATAAACAATTTTGTATGTTTATATTATTTATTCTTAAGGTTATGTATGTATATAACATTTTTAACGGAATAAATAATACATTCGATTTACATTAACGTTTCTATGGGTATTCTATAATAAATCTGCATGGTTGTGTCAGTCGGAAAGAGCCCCTTAACAATTATTATAGTATGTGATTTATATCTATAAAACAGCAATCTTACGGGAGGAGTTGCAATATCTAATAAGCTTATGAGTAGCTTCTTCACACTACACGTAAAGGAGCCAGGATCATAGGAAGGAGGGAACATGTGGGCTGACACTCTGTCCTACATGTTGATGGTGCGGTAAAGATACGAATTAGCAAACTTTTTGTTATCAGCATTAGCCAAAGTTTTAATTATGGTTGACACGATTTTTTAAATATTTGAATCAACATCATCTAAAGCCTATTATCGAAAGAATTTTATGAATCCGAACAAAAATAGGTAAATGAGACGCCAATCAATCAGCTGGAATCAGGAATCAGGCAGTTTTAATGAGCTGGAAGCGGTAATTGTCAAATTTCAGTAAAAGGATGCACGATATAAGTCGTGACATCAGCTCTCAGAATGGCCATTACTGTGCCGTTGTGCGAGGGAGATAGTGCGATGTCCCCACTACACAAACATTTTTGCTCCTATCAATATTTTAAATAAATATTGTGACCTCATTTTTCAAGTAACTTTGATTCTGTTTTCGCAATATATTTTCTTTTGCGTATTAAACTCAGTTGCATATTGCATAATTACCCTACTCAGATAGCCCAGTTTTTGTTCCGTGCAGACTATAAATCGTTGTATTGTTTGCTTTTGTTTTGTCCGTGTTCCAGTTCCGTTGTTAGCAGAGGCTTAGGGTTGGACAATATCTCCAGTTTAATTGCAGAACAATAATCCGTGACGTAATATTGGATCCGAGAGCTGTTCCGACGCTGTGCCATTGCACGTTGACAAATAGTTCAAGTGTTTGTTTCCATTTGGTGCAGACAAGTATGACTATTTATTTATTTTCTTGTCTGTGTATTTTACAATTTATTATGTAAGTACATACATACAATTAACAACAATTAGTTGCTAATCATTATGTTAATTTTTTTTGTTTTAATTTAACTTTTTATTTATCCTCTGTACTAATTTTGCTCTTGATGTGACATCGCGGTTTTTCTTACATTTATTTGTGGAAACTTTAGTGGTCAATGTATCAGGTTTACTATATTAATGTTATATCTATAAGTGTACTGTTTGTTTTCCTAAAAAAATAAAATACATATGCACTCACGTCTGTAATCCCCGAAGGGGTAGGCATAGGTGTAACCAGTACACCCAATTTTCGCCGAATTTATTACGGTTCCATGATGTGATAGGGGGCAAGCCTATCGCCATACCGGGCACAATTCCAGACTCCGGGCTGATACTGAGTAGTTCTAAATAGAAAAACCCAATATCACTTTACCCAACCCGGGGATCAAACCCGAGACCTTAGCACAGCAAATCATCACAGTTACAACTGCGCCACCGAGGCAGTCAATTACATACAATTTATTGGTATGGTTTTATTTAAAATTGGCTTCATAAAGGTTAAAATATAATTTCATTTTATTTTGTTCATTGTGTATAAAGATTTCTAGTACTATACGTAATTCTATTTCTGGATGTCTTATCGTAACCGAGCATTTTCTTGACACGTTTAAAACCACAACACAACCACAGTCAGTTACATTGAACCATTTAAACTAATATGTACATAAGCAACATTAGTTTACACCAGAAGTGTAACAAATGCACTCAATATTTGTAAAGCATTTTTCCATTTTATACTATGGATAAAGGTTTAGCCTGTCGCCATATATTTTCTTTTTATCCTGGCACGGCAAAGTGACCGCACTGCACCTGATGGTAAGCGTAGTGCGGTCCAATTAGAGTGTCGAGTAGCGAGAGACGATCTATCCCCCGCTACTCAAAATAATCATGCCGGCCTGCTTCTTCACACTACGCCATGGGCAAGAAGGTGGAGAAGCGGTCGAGGGTCTATTGTCGGAGTACTCAGAAGGCCGAAATATGGCCAAACATTGTACCCCAACTCTAGACCCCCGAGAAAAACCGGATGTACACTGGGTGGTCCCGGAACGCGACACACTTGCATGTGCCACTATGGCGGGTTTTACACCCTGTGTACGGTGGTCGCTATCCGAGCGGATATGAATATCCTACCACTAGCAGGGCAAACACTCTAAAACTTTGAAGAATCGAACTGTAAAGCAATTTCGTCTGCTGCATAACTGCATTGTTTCGATCTGGTGTCACTATTTCCAAGAAAACGTATTTTTATCTTGGCGCGGCAAACTGATACTACACCACACTGCACCTGCTGGTAAGTTCAGTGTCATCCAGTTAGATTACCAAGTAGCGAGAGACAATCTATCCCTCGCTACTCAACATAATCATGCCGGCCTTCTGTTTAGCTTCTTCACACTACGCCTAAAGAACCCAGGATCATAGAAAGGAGGGAACACGGTAGCTGGCAAACTGTTTTACAGCTTGGTGGTGCGTAAATTAGCCGTACTCAATTCTCATTCTTATTTTAAACTAGATGTTGCCCCCGGCTCTGCAAAAATAGCCTCCATGCAGGCAGCTGCATGGAGGCTATTTTTGGGAGAAAAGGTATACAATACATGGAGGCATTTAAGCTATTACAACTTTCTATATGTTGCTATCCCATAAGAAGCGTGCATTTTTCCGGGATATAAATTGGCCTATGTCATTTTCTGATCCCTAAACTGCCACTATGCAAAAAATCATGTCGTTCTCTTGCCATGTGAAAAACTAAACTATCCCACAGGAACTCTATATTATTCCGGGATAAAAAGTAGCCTATGTGCTATTCCAGACTATAATCTATCTCTGCGCCAAATTTCAACCAGATCCGTCCAGCCGTTGTAGCGTGATTGAGTAACAAACATCCATCCATTCATCCATCCAAACATTCACATTTATAATATTAGTAGGATTAAGGGAACAAGAACTGGGTGGTTGCTCTTTTGTCTTGGGATAACGAGCGCTGTGCTTAAAACTTAATTGGCATTTAGGCCATTCATGGGCGGTTATGATCAGGTGGCTCTCTTGTCATCTCGCTATAAAATATCCGCAATTCATCCATTCAAACAGAAAAAATTTAATGTTTCATTTTGTCGACACAAGTAAAATGGGGAAATCGTTCAATGGGGCGCTTTAACGAGACGCTCGCGATTTATACTCCAATAACCATATGTTACCGATAATGCGATGTGAATTCGCGATATTGGATAGAAGCGACAATTACGCAGAATGAGATAAGAGGGGAATTAACAGATGAGAGTAATGTCAGTCTGTGTCTCCTAAGAGGTGCACTTTAGAGCACATACTATTTCTGAGTTTATTTAAATTAACGCCCCACAAGGCGCCTCTTCACCAGTCCTAAGCCGGGTAACTTCAATCCAAATCACAAAAATCACAGTCCGTCCATAGTTTCTGTCAACCATATTCCTTATCGCCTTATAGATTTTTTTATACTGTTATAAAACATTGCGTATTATGTTCGTTGTTATTTCGATACTCTATCCCATACAAAGTATCTATAATTCTGGCAACTATCAACTAAACCCCCCCTTTTTTTATGCCCATGATAATACCATTAGGGATTTGTTCTCAGAGAGTTGTTTAACTGTAGCTTAAAATATTGACATTGTTAGACTCGATGGAGGTGTATGTAGACTGCTGTAATTAAAGCTTTTGTTTGCGTTTCTGTAGGGCATTTGAAACTGTTCTATTGTGCAGTTCTATTGATATAGCAATCAGAAGCAATTATGCGGTCTTCTGCATGTTTTGTGTTATTCTGTATTTATGCCAATTTATCTGATGTTGTGTATTGTTACTCTTGAATCTCGAGTACCAATTTTTATTCGAATAGGTATTTATTTATACTCTCTGTTGTACACTGAAATACATAAAACTAGAAAACAAAAATTATTTAAATAGGTATTAATATAAAAATGAATATATAAAAATAGCATACATCGGTACTGACTGCAGACTGCCTCGGTGGCGCAGTTGTAATTGCGAATGCGTTACGACTGCTGTGTGAGGTCTCGGGTTCGATCCCCGGGTCGGGTAAAGTGATATTGGGGTTTTTTATTTAGAAATTCTCAGTACTAGCCCGGAGTCTGGAATCTGTTAAAGCTACTATTAAGCGAAAACTAAGTAATAAAGCCTATTACAAAATTTCGGAATATTTAGATGACCTAAAGGCTTGGGAATAAGTTATCCTATTACTTAGAAGCGTAGCCATTAAATTATTATTGGGAACTTTAGGTACATATATATAGTAATGCCAATATATTTATTTCTTTAACATTGCGAACTTATATGCCTTACATGACTTTACTTGATATTTTGTGTCTAGTATTTCAATTGTTGTATTCAGTCTGGGTATGTCATGCTCGCTAAAGTGTCTGTGCTTGCTGCGGCGCCATGTGCCAGGTCGGTCTCTTCCCTGTAACATGGTTGAGGAGGCCGATGGCTGACACATGCGTCACTACTCGTGATCGGGTGCGGCTCGTGTGGACTGGTCTGCTCAGACTGTTTCAGTAAGGACCGACTGCTTTAAGAAATCGGTTTTTTTATCACTATCACGACGGTCATGTGTGGCACTAGGTCTTGTAATGAGTTCTATTTCACTATATTTCAATAAGGCAACTTAACATACATTGAGCTGCTCTAATCTAAGGTAATTAAACTTAAATCGTATATATTATATGACCTATGATTATAATTATATGACCAAATATTGTTAACCGATGTGAAAAGAGCAACGCTATAGTTTCTTGCCCGTTCTTCTCTAGCGAGACTGCATTCCGAACTGGCGGTAGAGTGAAAAAATTGACTGAATCTAAATGATGTATAACATTTTATGGATTCAATAAATATTTGATTTTGATTTTGATTTTGTGCCTGGTATGGCGATAGGCTCGCCCCCTATCACATTAAGGGACCGAATTTCGGCGAAAAGTGGGTGTACTGGTTACACCTCTGCCTACCCCTTCGGGGATTATAGGCGTGAGTGTATATGTATGTAGCATACATCGTTATTCATACAGGGTTATTTTTTCAAAATGTACACGTACTCGGTGTATGAACTACTGTCGTCTAAATAATTCAATTAAAATGAAATTCATTTAATAAAACAACACAAATAATTATTAAAAAATCTTTGGCATTTATATATTTTTTATTTTTACTTATTATTTTTTTAAGGGTTTAAAAAAATATACTTGTTGTACAGGTTGTTGTAAACATTTATTCAGGTTTTTTTTAGTGCCTTGATAGGCAGACAAGCAGACGGGCCACCTGATGGTAAGTAGTCACCGCCGCCCATAGACTTCTGCAATGCCAGGGCACAGCAGAGCCGCTGCCTACCGTTGAAGGACTACTCTTTTTAAGCCTCGTTTAAAGAAGGACATGTCATAGCGCTCAGGGAACACCGCAGCAGGGAGTTCATTCCAGAGCTTGCACGTACGTGGTAAAAATGAACGCTGGAAACGAACCGTGCTAGACAGAATCGTTTCCAGGTGGTATGTATGAACTCTGTAGCGGTGTCGGGTGGTGCGATGATAAAATGGTGATGTAGGCACCATTTTAAACAGTTCCTCGGAGCACCCGTGGAACAACCGATAGAACAAGCAGAGAGACCCGAAGTCTCTCCGCAGCCCCAATGGTTATTCATATAAGGTCAAGCTAAGTTGTAAAGTAAGAGAAAATTAAACATTTCTTAATTAGGCATACACTTATACAAAGACCTCTGAAATCCCAAATAATGTCAAGAGATTTCCAATAAGATTTCTTTCCGGGAGAATTCATTTTACTCGCTTTATAAATTCTCTGCTCATTATACACGAGGTTATGAAAATATCGAGTGGTCCGGATAATTTGGAGATTTATGTCACGTCATATTATTGATAAAGTACATCGTCCGTAAGTCTAAATATTCGGTGAATATACATAAATAAGACTGTGTTAGGAGTATGGCACAATTCATTAAATAAATAAAGAGTGTTTTTCCGGAACGTTTATTTACCTACATATTTTTCAAGCAGCGATAGCCTAGTTGGTTGCGGTACGGACTGCCAAGACGAAAGTCGTATGTTCGAAACCCAATTGGCATACACCTCTGACTTTTCTAAAGTTATGTGTGTATTAAATGTTAATTATCGCTTGCTTTAACGATGAAGGAAAACATCGTGAGGAAACCTGCATGCCTGAGAATTCTTATAAGAATTTCGAAGGTATGTGAAGTCTACCAACCCGCATTAGGCCAGCGTTGTGGACTAAGGCCTAACCCCTCTCATTAGTAGAGGAGGCCCGTGCCCAGCAGTGGGACAATGTTTAATACAGGGCTAGTATTATTATTATTTTATTTCGTGAATGCAGTTACATACTCTAAATATAAAGTCTTAGTTGGATGGGTTAAAATAATATTTTTCTTCAACAGTTGATTTCAGCTCGATCAGTTTCGAATTATTATCTTTTTTTGCGTAAATGGGATGATAATAAAGCCCTCGGGAAAGTCACTCCTGACAGAAATTCCTGAAAATAAGTCACTAATCCAGGACATTTAAACAAATTGAAATTGCCGTCCCAATCGTAACCACCACTATAGTAACATAAGGCTAAACAGTTGGTTTATGGTACATTTAATAATACACCCAACAGTCGGGAATCGAACCCATGATCTCCCGTTTCAGAGCGGGCTACTCGTCCACTAGGCTGGTATGAAATTATGAAAGAAAAATATGTTGGCGTGTATATGCTCTGCAACCCGTGGCGTGCGAAGCCAGGGCAGATTACTAGTAATGTATAAAAATAAACACAGAAAAGTAGCCTATTGCGTCACTACTTACATCTGTAATAAGATGGATTTGTAGGTACCGTAGACGTTTTACGTAATAGCTGATTATACCAAACGCCCACCACACGGTTTTACGAGGTACTTCTGTACGCGCCCAGAGATATTTCTTTGTACATTTTTTATTACATATAGTGTCTTTGTAGATCATATAAAAAACTGTTTTTAATCTAATTTGCACGGTAGGCAGCGGCTTTGCTGTGCCCTGGCATTGCAGAAGTCTATGGGCGGCGGTGACTACTTACCATCAAGTGGACCGTCTGCTCGTCTGCCTATCGAGGCACTGAAAAATAATAATAACAATATTTCGTATTGAGTTAAGTAGCTATGAAAAATGTCAAGTTATATTTCGTAAATTAATTATCATAACATAACATTAGCCTGAAGGGGTAGACAGAGGTGAAATTTGTGCATACTAAAATTCACGAGTCATAATTCGTCTGAAATGAAAGTCGCTATGCAATTTTTTTTATGCCTGCTTTACTCTAGTGAATCAGCAACTCAAATTGGCGGTAGATAATAATATTTTATAAATACAATAAATATTTTGACATACTGAGAGCTTAGTCTTTATCCTACTAATATTATAAATGCAAATGTTTGGATGGATGGATGGATGTCTGATACTCAATCACGCTACAACAGCTGGACGGATCTGGTTGAAATTTGACACAGAGATAGATTATAGTATGGTATAGCTCATTTTTATCTCCGTAAAATGCACACTTCCTATGGGATAGCAAAATATAGAAAGGTGTAATAGCTTAAGTTTCCATGAATGATATACCTTTTCTTTTAAAAATAACTACCACGCGGACGAGGCCGCGTGCAAAATCTAGTTGTAAATATGCTTGAAATCTTCGTACCATGGGCTCTTGTATCCTGCACTAATGTTTACATACATAGATATACACTCACTCCTGTAATCCCGAAGGGTTAGGCAGAGGTGTAACCAGTACACCTACTTTTTCGCCGAATTTCGGTCCCATAATGTAATAGGGTGCGAGCCTATCGCCATACCCGGTACAGATTTCAGACTCCGGGCTGATACTAAGAATTTCTAGATAGAAAAACCCAATATAACATTACCCAACTCGGGTATCGAACCCGAGACCTCAGCACAACAGTCGTAACAACTGCGCCGACGAGGCAATCTAATATTTACAAGAATTCGTAAACAAAGTCTATCCTTAACATCTATACATTCGAAGCCATTTATAGTCAAAACAATTCTATCTTTAAGTGCGTCCATGAGTAAAGCATTAACTTAGGAATTGGCAATAATTCAGACTGGCATTAATCGCCTCCAGTTCATATCCAACTAATACATTTATTTAATAAATAAATAAAAAACCATTTTTACACACATATTCCTGACCCCACACTAGGTCAAGCATGTATCGTGGGTGTTGACCCAAACTACGAGGGACTACGCTCCCACAACACCCAAACCCCGAATTTTTTTTAGTGCCTCGATAGGCAGACGAGCAGACGGGTCACCTGATGGTAAGTAGTCACCGCCGCCCATAGACTTTACATACCAGGCCACAGCAAAGCCGCTGTCTACCGTTAAATCAAATATTCGTGGATCACACAAATCAGGGGTGCGGGGATTGAAGCCGCGGCCTCTCGTTTCACAGCCAGTAACTCGCCCACTGCGCCATGGAGGTTTTCAATGTAACATAAAATCAATTTTAATTTTATTTCCATAAAATGACGTATTAAAATAAAATTAAAATTTTACGTACATTTGGCTATATGCCATTGAAAACTACTTATTTTGCCAACTACCGCTTTCCGATCGCTACGCGGCTACGGGCGGACCACTTGCTACGGATCCTTTAGGCTATTCTTACGTAGTCTATTATTTGACACCCTCCCTACGAAGTGGAATGTACTATGTCCATGATTTAGGGAAAATAAGGAATACCTTACTAATATATGATTTTTTTTTAACTCATGTCATTGTTCTAGTGTTATACTTATGCACTGATGAGAAAGGTTCGATTTCCAAGTGGGGTAAGCAAGTATTCATTAGTAACTTGGTTGTCATTAAACATGTTCTTTTACACCCAAACCATTTTGTAAAGGTTTCAAACGAATATTCTGATTTGCTAAACAATTATTTTTAACCGACTTCAAAAAAGGAGGAGGTTAACAATTCGTCGGAATCTTTTTTTTTATGTATGTTACCCGATTACTCGAAGACGTCTGGACCGATTCGAGAACTTCTTTTTTTGTTCAAAAGGGTATACTTCCCAGGTGGTCCCATTGCACCAAGTCAGGATCTGATGTTGGGATCTCAGAAAAATCAAGGGAAACCCTCAAATTTTATAGTGACGCATAATTTGTTTTATATTGAAGTCGGTGTACTTTTTATCATGTGATAAGGTGGCTCAATTATGACGGAGGAATTTGTCGAACCAGTCCCATATCTATCTATAAAGATTCAGATTTTTTATTAAAAAACTGTCCTACAAAATATTGCCTCATGGCCAACAAAGCACGTTCTTGACCCATTTTTGGACCGGGCAAATAAATAGCCTCCGCTTAGCGCGGGCGAAGATCCCACCCCTTGACAAACTTTTTTTATTCACCCCTCTACTAACCACATATTAAGTACTTACACCTTACACAAAGCAGGTTTTATATTTTCACATATATATACACTCACGCCTGTAATCCCCGAAGGCGTAGGCAGAGGTGTAACCAGTACACGGTCATCCTTTTTGGATAAATTTCAAAATTATAAAAAACACCTTCCCAGGCATTTGAATATGTCTAGTAAGTCTTAGATCAGGTCCCACATTTTCTCTAGAAACCGGGATAAAACAGCCTTAAGATATTCAACCCCATTCCTTGGGGCATTGTAACGTGTCCTATAAAGTTTATCGAGCATAAACCGTTAATATCGTCTAATCTTTAATACTTGTTGAGATAAGTGGTTTTGGAAAGAAAGACCGTAAAATTGTTATGTCTTTCTTTAATGTGGAATATCTGTAGTCGTAAAATTATTCATAGTGACTCGTTCCCTTGAAATTTATTTTGGGTTCAGTCAATTTGGGGGCCGTTGTGAGGTCTACAACGAATTATTATTACATTGAATATACCATACAAATACACTCACGCCCGAAGGGGTAGGCAGAGGTGTAACCAGTACACCCACTTTCCGCCGAATTTATTACGGTCCCATAATGTGATAGGGGGCGAGCCTATCGCCATACCGGACACAATCCCAGACTCCGGGCTGATGCTGCATACCTGCTCTATATTATTTAATGTCCCACTGGGCACGGGCCTCCTCATGATAGGAGCTAGGCCTTAGATCATAGATAATGAAGAAAATATTTTAGCTAGCATTAGCTGACTCGATCTGGTTGGTAATATCTCTAAAGAGTGGCAGATTTTATAGGGTTAATGAGATCAGAAGCCAAAAATACATTAAACCATAATTTCATAGTTCTGAAATCTAAGATAACTTTAGAATAGTGTTGATTTCTCACTATCAGCTGACCAGCAAGTTCGTTTATTATATAGTAGTTTATTTATAGACTACTACCAACCCGCATTAGGCCAGCGTGGTGGACTAAGGATTAACCCCTCTCATTAGTAGAGGATCCTGCCCAGCAATGGGACAGTATTTAATACAGAGCTAGTAATATTATTTATGTATTGACTCGTGCACTGAGGCATGACTACACAATGGCGCGAGGCTTATTAATATTGGGCGGGTTTTAAATAGGTTTTCACTTTAGAGTATACGCTTTCAATTTAAAGATAGAAATGTCTATGTAAGTAATACAATACTGGTTTCTTATATTTACGCGAATATTATACATTGAAATAAAACGAAGTTTACGGATTATATCGCGGTTTATTTTACTTTTTTAACCCGACGTTTCGAAGACTTTACACTCACTGACACACTCGTGAGCTCTTTCTGCGTAGATCGGACTACATTAAAATAAAAATGTAATATCAACTACATTGAGGGTAGAAACATTGCACTACACTTTCGAGATGACATACAACTCAGTCTCCCCCGTGACCATGAAGGCTGTAAAGTCTTCGAAACGTCAGGTTAAAAAAGTAAAATAAACCGCGATATAATCCGTAAACTTCGTTTTATTTCTAAGTAATACAATTTTTAATAAATAAATTTCTTCTCATATCTTCATGTTCACTTTTAAATTTAACACTTAATTATTGATATATCAGTTGTCATTACAACTTGCCATTGCACGTATTGTGTGCAAATTAGCTAGTTAGCATCTCCCTACCCATTCCGGTGCAAAAAAACAATAGTAAGTTAGGATAGACAGACAGACTGCAGATTGCTCCTATTAGTTGGCAGTTAAGATAGGCAACTCTAAACATTGAAACTTTATTTTTAAATAATCATAAGTAATATAAACAGTGCTTTGAATTAAAATATGGACAAACTTCGCCGAACGTTCACTTTCGGGTGCTCTAAAAACTAGGCTAAATCCGGCGAAATGTAAACAAACAGCTGGCGTTAAGAATCTGGGTTAGCAGCGCCTGCCGGTCGTAAAGAATGCTCTAATACAATTTTACTATGACAATTTTTGTAGGCACTAGAACCGTAAAACTGATTTTCGTGGCCTGTTCCTATCATTTATAGTAGAAGTTAGACATATGAGTAATTAGGTTACCTGATGGCAAATATATGAACATCTATGATCCTAGGGTATTTTTTAATTATTTGACTGTATAATGTATAGAACTGACTCGGTCAGTCAGATCAATATTATTTTAGTTAATAAGCATGCCTTTGATAAAAGCCCTGCTCTTTCATCAAATAAATAATATCCTTTAATCTTGTTTGTACATTTAATCAAAAACAACACTAATTACTCGTTTTTTGTATTTAATTTGGGGCTTAAGGTAAAACGGAAACCCTTCCCGGTTCGGCTGCAAATGTTTTTGTAACAGAAGTACAAACCCTTCGTAAAGCTCGCCTAAATCTCGGCAGAAACTCTTGTTCATTTTAAAAGAAACGTTTTCATTCGATCATTGAATTAAATTAAGCTACGAGATATTGTTTACTTTACTTAATTTAATTCTATTTTTATCTTTGATAACTTTCAATCGAGTTAAGTTACTTTATTTTGTTTTATAAATGAATTTAAAAGATACAAAATTGATGCCTAGGTGGCGAAGTTGTAATTGCGCATGGTTTTTCTATTTAGAAATGCTAGCAGCCCGGAGTCCGGAATGGCCCGGTATGGCGATGGGCTCGCTCCTATCACATCATGGGACTGTAATATAGGAGAATGCCTATTCTTGGTACTGCTTTTTCTCGCGCCTCAAGATAAAAAATATTAAAATTAATTTCTTTATTTTTGAAGTCGTCTGGCAAACAGAATGTCTGTGTTGTATAGGGGATTTCTTTTAAAACTTAATCAGACATATTATTGATTAAAAATGACTACCAGTTTTCATTGACGTAATGTTACCTACAGTTTATCTATTTTTTATTCGTCCAAAGGACAGGCTATAGTCAATCGACCATACTGCCTACTCTTACGCTTAAATTTTTATATACCTGCTGTGTACACAAAAAATATTATTATTACACAAAACCATGGAATCCCGCGTTCCAATTCCAAAAATATAAACTTTAGATAGTATTTGGATACTTTATAGACTATTGAAAACAACTTTGGAATTGACGCAAACTTGTACCGTGGTCTATATATTCCTGGTCATTCTCCTTTGACGATGGGTGTACTGGTTGCACCTCTGCCTACGCATTCGGGGATTACAGTCGTAAGTGTATGTGTATATAGATAGATAGATACAGTATTACGGTCTTTGTCTTTTTTATAACTAAACACCTTTAATTTGCGAAAAATAAGAAGATAAAACTCCTGGTCAACATTTATTTCTTCTTCTAAAATCCAATAAAAGATCTCGATAACTAAATTAGGTTCACAAATTATTCTTTTAATGTTATAAGTCTTGTCACAGTCTCTTGATGTCATTGGATTGTGGCTATTCAGACTGCAGTTCCTATTATAAAGTGCTTTGGTGCAAATTTTCTTTAGATATCGTCATAGACACCACAAAGAAGTATCGAAACAAAAAAAACTGTGCATCGTTACAGAAAACTGTGCATCGTTACAGCCTGTTTTTGAGTTTCTAAAACCGTGGAGACACGGTGCATTGTGGTGATTTACCACTGGTGAAAAGTGCTTAGTATATGTGCTCCTAACTACCTACACGTGTTTCCTCTTGCGTTGAAAAATACCTCACACAAATGACGTCATTAGAGCTCTCTAATCTTGAGTCATTTATATCTTTCTTCTCTTTCAATGTATTGTCGTCATTACTTACAGTAATCATTAACTGAGTAAAATATGGATTCTTAGTTTTGGTTGGATGAAAAAAAGCCATATGTTATTATATTATTAGAAGAAGCTAAACAGCAGGCCGGCAAGATTGTGTTGAGTTGGTACTGGACAGCGCTATGCCTACCATCAGGTGCAGTGTGGCTACTTTACCGTGCCAGATAAAAAAAAATGGGTATGAGGCATAATATAGGTACTAGGTCAAAGAAAGGCTGAGGCTGGCAAAGGCTGCCTCGGTGGCGCAGTTGTAATTGCGTACACGGTACGAGTGCTATGTTCAGGTCGCAGGTTCGATCCCCGTGTCAGGTAAAAGTGATATTAGGTTTTTCTACCACGAGGAACTCAGTATCAGCCCGGAGTCTGTAATTGTGTCCGGTATGGCGATAGGCTCGCCCCCTATCACATTATGATGTTTAATGTGCACCGTTTAAGCAAGCGATAATTAACAATAAATACACACGTAACATTGAAAATGCCATTGTATGCCATCTGGTTTGGTTTCGAACCCACTACTTTCGTCTCGACAGTCCGTACCACCTCCAAATAGACTATCGCATTTGTGTATTCATGAAAAACGTAATATTTCGTGGGCACTCGTGTAAAACTAACGCATAATGACCAATTCCAAACGGCCACTAGATTTTAATTAAACGCTCCAACGAACAAACTGCATGTGAAGCGTAGATAGGGAGTTCGCAAACACAACAACAGAACAACAATGCAGGTCCGCCTCAGACACTTTCAATTGCTGTCGTTTGATGAGTACGCTATTCATCGTTCCACTCGCATAATAGGATGGTAACATTGTAAGGAACTGGGTAGTTGGGAAAATTTATTCGTCTGAATAAGACAACTGCTACAGCTGCGCAAAAATGTTTCCTCGCTTAGCATCCCATATCATGGTCAATGCTCTGAAAAATTGTTTAACCTTATCCTCTCCCTTCCATACCAGAACCACGCGTACTGGCTTTCGGAGCCACTTCTTCGTGTTGTCTCTTTTCTCGTTGTCGTATCTTTAATAAGAGTGTTACGAATTCTAGGCCTTTTTTCTTTTATAAAATATCTATCTTACAGGATAGATATTGGTAGATATTTCATACAGTCGATAGATTATTAGTTATAGTTTCTATAGTCTATGAATTCCGCCAGTGTGTAATTAAAGATATTTACGTTCGCTCAACTTCATTAATTATGTTTACAGCTCTCACCACTGGAGCGTACTATTTATATATTTCTATATATAACATTTTTTTTTAAGTAACCACACTGCACCTGATGTTAAGCGCAGTACCGTCCAGTTAGCGTATTAAATAGCGAGAGACAATTTATCCCTCTACTATCTACACTGGCAGATCCCGGAACGCGACACACTTGCGTGTGCCACTATGGCGGGTTTTACACCCTGTGTATGGTGGTCGGTATTCGGCCTGATATGAATATCCTACCACCAGAGGTGTCTTGATAAAGGTTTGACCTATAGTGCGCGGGGCTATGTCTGACTATTGCGTGTATTTCATCAAGAATATAAGTTAGAACTTCGTAGTTTCTAATCAACTGAGCACTTCAGTGTTTCACTACTAGGAGTTATATTTGTTCTCAAAGGTATTACGAGCGGGACCTACCACAACAATTTAATCTCGTGTGCAAGACACGCGCACCTGCTAACTGTGAAGTTGTGACTTAGTTGATGTCTCAGTTTTTGTCCATTTCCACAGAGTTGTGCTTTAATTATTTCAACTGATAATTATAAAATAATACTAGCTAGCTCTGTATTAAACACTGTCCCACTGCTGGGCACGGGCCTCCTCTACTAATGAGAGTGGTAAGACCTTACTCCACGGCGCTTGCCTAATGCGGGTTGGTAGACTTCACATGCCTTCGGAATTCTTTTCAAAATTCTCAGGTATGCAGGTTTTCTCGCTATGTTTTCCTTCACAGTTAAAGCACGCTATACACGTAACTTTAGAAAAGTCAGATGTGTGTGCCATTTGAACTGGTTTCGAACTTACGATTTTCGTCTTGACAGTTTGCACCGAAACCAACTAGGCTGTCACTGCTGTTACTGATAATTATGGTTTGTTTTAATATAATGCAGTAGGCACAATGCAAAAAAATACATTTCTAGTTGCTCATCAAACTGCTGGGTTTTTTAAGCGTAGTGTGATGAAGCTACTTACTAGGTCCGTATTCGTGAATACTACCACTAGCCATTGTATTCGGATCCTATAACACCCAGACACGGAACAAAATATTTGTGGATGGCACAGCCACCTGTCTTGGGATCGAACCCTCTGGTTTCAGAACGTTAGGCAGTTTCAGGAGTTTTCAGGCCGTCCTTAAAGGCAGGTCCCTGTGGAAGTATGAGTATTTACTAGCGGTGATTCAAACAATCAGGTTACTAACTTGCTGGTTTTCAGTCCTCTGCTACGTTTATTTAAATTATACCACTAGCATTCAATTAGAATCATGGCTGAAACTGTGAAAAAGCCATCTATTCGGAGTGAGATTAACCAGCTACATTTAGATTAACAATTCAAACGTAACGACATAGTGGAAAAAGATATCAACAAGCACTCCAACCTTATTAAACCTAATGAAATACTATCTACCAAGTCTGAATTGTCGGCGGCGTCAGAACATGCCCCCAAAGGTCAATAAAGCACTAATTTTAGTTGAATTGTGTCCCAGGGACCTTTGCGAGCCTACCCTATGCGTGCACTTTATGTGGGGTGTAATTTTATTACCTCGTCCGTTTTCTGCCAATACCTTGATATAATACCTTATAATGTCATGATTTCCGAATATTGTTTAAAATTCTAAGATCAAACACTAAAATTTAATGTGCATCATTTGACTTATGATTTTGCGAATGAATTTAAAAAGTACTTAATTTGACTAATAGTCAAAGTAGTTGCCTAATAAAAAGAAATGAGAACAGGAAGCTCGAAAAAACATGATGTTCGAATCTACTGCCTAGTTTTTAAGTTAGTTCTAGTCGAGCATCGAAACCTTAACGTTGTATTGTGGTACCTGCTAAAAGTGTTGAAGATTATAAATATATATACTAGTGACACGGAAGGCGTTTTCATTTCATTTCAGAAGTGGGATACACCAAAAAGGTATGTTGACTATCTATATCGTTAAAACAATGACAAAAAGTTTGAAATTTTCTTATAAGAATTGGTTATGTAATCACGTTCTTAAAAACGCTCACTTTTACGAAACTTATCAAGATGCATATGAGTACGACATTATTTTTGTAGTAAAATGATTATTATCGTCTATTTTATATAGTATTAATTATGTGTAATACTGTGCGCGTGGTCTTGGCCAGGGCTACTCTCTGGCAGTACCATAGCGCAGAGTATTGTACATTATGGCTGGAATTATCGTGTGCTTGATCAGGGCAACTCTCTGATAGCGCGGGATATTTTCCTACCTACCTAAGTAGTTTGCTTGCTGGCATATGATATTTAAAATTTTTTATAATGTTTATTAATGGTGACGTCCTCATAAACTTCTGTATGCCTATATGTTTAACAAATGAGTGAAATATAATGAACATATGAACGTATGAACATATATGTTTTCTTAAATAATGCAGAGTACGAATTATTATTACTGGATAATTGCTTTAAAAATGTAATTACTGATAAGTGAACTATGATTGTTCGCTGGATTTATATGGACATAATATGTGACTGTGGTGGATTTTTGAGTGGGTATGTTTCCTACTGGATGTTGACCGGGTCACTAGTTGTCGGATTATTTTAGTGGGCGTACTATGTGATCTCACTGGATTTTTGAGTAGGTATGGTTCCTACTGGTTGTTGAGTGAGACACTAGTCGTCGGATAATTTTGTTTTGAGTGCTTCGAAATTTGAGCTATTTGATACCTGCTACCCATGTTAACCATAACGAATAATTTGGTATTTGAACAGTTTATCCAATGCGCATGTTTACACCCATTGATAAATTTGATATGCAACTGTGTACATTTAATACTTTTAAGGACTTATTAATTTTTATTAATTGCCGTGAATTTTATTTTTGTGGATTCGAGGGGTGTCTGAATACTTGGTTTTCTACTCTGTATTGAATGTTGTTTTGTTTAACACATTCGTTTTAAATCTCTGGATTTAAATTTATACAATTTACACTACAAAGCTAGTTTTAAAATTTTACGATGAATGATGTGAATGGATTATGCCCCATGGTTATTAACGTGTTTTCAGTGAGCTGTGACTATGACATCCGACGATGAGACGGGTACTCCTCCGGGTACATCGCCGAGACGTCGCGGGTGTAAATCTAAGAGAAGGATGGCTAGGCGGGCGAGCCCGTCGTCGTCTAACTCCAGTGATGGAAGTTTCGCCAAGAAGGATACGTAAGCGTTCTAAGAAACTTTCTAACAAGGATATTTTGAGGTTGGTTAAGCGTGTTACGGAAGATCCGCCAAAATACTCCTGGAATAACAATAATCTTAACAATGTTATTCCGGAGTTCAATCCGTCGAATAGGACTCAAACGATCGAAAGCTGGCTGAGAAAAGTTAACGAATGCGCCGTTATATATGAATGGGATGAGAAACAGATCGTCCATTTTTCTTTACAAAAATTAGCCGGTCTAGCTAAGAAATGGTTTGAATCCTTGCCGACAGTTGTCTTCACTTGGGACGAGTGGCAGGTTAAGCTCAAAAAGGCTTTTCCAAGTGAGGACAACTATGGACGGCTTTTGGAAGAGATGTTAAATCGCACTTCACGAGGCGATGAAAGTCTTCGCGAGTATTTTTATGATAAATTAGGATTGTTAAACAGATGTGAAATTAGTGGTAAAAAGGCTGTTGATTGTATTATTTACGGCATTAGCGACCGTTCGATTAGGAACGGAGCGCAAGCGCAAAATAGTTCGGCACCCGAAGATTTACTTAGCTTCCTTGCTTCCCAAAAATCTCAACCGCTGCTTACTAATAGGCTGAGTGATCGTACTACTCAGAAACCAAGATCTATTAACCCCGGTCCAAGTTCACACGGTGCTAACGCTAACTCGATCACCTGTTACAATTGTCGTTCACAGGGGCACCCTTATTTTAAGTGCACAAAGCCCATTATTAAATGCAAACGGTGTAATCGCATAGGACACGATAACGATGGTTGTAGATTGGAACCCCTTTCTCTTTCCTTGAACTCTAAACTAAACCACGTAGAGAATGTAGCAGAAAAAAAGACTTTAATTATTAATTCTTACAATGAGAGCAACTCGAAATACTTTAAAACAGTGTTAGTAAATGGCAGGTCCTATAAAGCGTATATAGACTTTGGTAGTGAGTGCACCCTTTTGCGTAAAACCGATGCAGATGTAATAAATCTAGTTAAAAGTTTTGATAACGTCCCGATTGTTAAAGGTTTTGGACAGTCATCAGTTATACCTCTATATAAGTCAAAGGTGTCCGTTAAAATTGATGAAATTGAATCTGACATTGAAGTACTAGTTGTTGATGACATTCACATGCAGACCTCGCTGATTGTTGGTCAAAATTTTACGGAATTACCATTTATTACAGTTTTAAAAGATAGCTCTAATCTTATATTTTATAAAAGCCCAAGTATGGTTTCTTCTGAGGACTCTAAAGGTATTCTGAAGCTATATATTACTAATACTACAGAAGTATTGAATACTAGTTTTGTCGCTGTTCATGCAAATTGTAACTTCACGGGAGATGTATTTATCGAAGGTTATAATGCTGTCAAAACAGGAAATGAGTTTAGTCTGTTTCAGGGGGCTTTTAGTATTTGTAATGGTAAGGGAGCCGTTGTTATATCCAATTTGTCGCCCTATGTTATAACCCTTGACTCAAATATTCTAATAGCTAGAGCCATGCCATTTAATGAACAGAAAATATGTCAAATAAATCAAATAGTGAAAGATACCTCTAATGTAGAACCTCTCAATAAAAACGACATTAAAACGGGACTAGAATTAAAGGGTGAGCAACTAGACAGACTATATTCATTACTACAAAATTACCGTGATTGTTTTGCCATGAATCTCAGTGAGATTGGTTGCGCGAATGATATTGAAATGAAGATCGATTTAGCAGATGATAAGCCTATCGTTTATCGCCCTTATCGATTGTCTCATTATGAACGCGAACAAGTTCGCGAAACTATTAATGATTTACTTTGGAACGACATTATTCAGGAATCGACGTCAGACTACGCCAGCCCAATTTTAATGGTTAAAAAGAAAACTGGCGAGCAGCGTTTATGCATTGATTTTCGAGCTCTGAATAATAAGACTATGAAGGATCGTTTTCCGCTACCGCTAATAGAGGACCAACTGTCAAATCTCAGTGGTAATAAATTTTTTACGATTTTGGATCTCGCGTCGGGCTATTATCAGGTTCCCATGGCTAGAGCCAGCAGACATCTAACTGGTTTTGTCACACCCGATGGGCATTTCGAGTTCAAAAGAATGCCTTTCGGTCTAGCCAATGCTCCAGCCGTATTCCAGAGGTTGATTAATAAAATACTCGGGAATAGGCGATTTGAATATGCATTAGCATATTTAGATGACATTTTAATCCCATCAAAAAGCGTAGACGAGATGTTTCAGAGACTAGAAGAGGTGTTAACTCTTTTTAGGCAAAACGGCTTGACCTTGAAATTAGCAAAATGTAGATTTTTTGATAATACTGTTAGTTACCTAGGGTATGAAATCTCTCCACAGGGTATTCAGCCGAGTGAATCAAAGATCTTGGCTGTTAAGGAATTTCCTAAGCCACAAAATGTCCATGAAGTCCGCCAATTTCTTGGATTGACTGGATATTTTAGGAAATTTGTTAAGGGTTATGGGGAGGTTGCTCGTCCCTTAACATCACTTTTAAGAAAATACGAGTGGCAATGGTCCGACAAGGAGAATAAGGCATTTTCTATTTTAAAAGAAAAGCTGGCTTGTCGGCCTGTCTTAGCTCTTTATGATCCCACCCTTGAAACAGAACTACACACCGATGCTAGTTCTTTAGGCGTAGGAGGTATACTTATGCAATGTTAAAGGGATGCTAGGGTTTTAAAACCAGTGGCTTACTTTAGCAGACAGACGTCTCCTGAAGAAAAACACTTGCATTCTTATGAATTGGAAACCCTAGCTATTGTATGTTCCCTAAAAAAATTCCGTGTATACCTGTTAGGCATTCATTTTAAGGTTTATACAGATTGTGCGGCTCTTCGTACTACACTAACCAAAAGGGATCTTGTTCCCCGGATAGCAAGGTGGTGGTTGCAAATAAGCGAGTTCACGTTCGATATCGAATATCGACCTGGTGTACAAATGTCACACGTGGACGCTCTGAGTAGGAACACCAAGCTGTCTGCGGAACAAGATGATAGTCCCTGTGTTGGCATATATACTATAGAGAAAGAGAACTGGCTTCTATCATTACAATTAGCAGACCCTGAGGTATCCCGTATCTTTAAAATTCTTAAACCAGAAGACAACCAAGAATGTAGGGACATTCGCAAAAATTTTGCCATAAAAGACCATACCGTATATAAAAAGGTAGATGATATGTTATGTTTAGTTGTTCCGCGAAGTGCCCGATGGCAAATATGTCGTGCTAACCACGATGAAATTGGCCATCTGGGGTACGCAAAAACTCTAGAAAGAATAAAGCACTTGTACTGGTTTCCTAAACTAAGAAAATTTGTAAAAAAATATGTTGCGGCATGTTTAGAGTGCGCTTATAATAAAGATAACGCGTCAAGACAAAAGTCAGGTCAATTGTATCCAATAGAAAAAGTACAAATACCATTCCACACAATTCATTTCGACCATCTGGGGCCTTTCGTAAGGAGTAAAGATTGTAATACCCACATTTTAACTATAGTCTATGCCTTTACCAAATATGTCTTTGTAAGAGCGGTTAAAGATTTAAAAACGAAAAGCTCTGTTAAGATTTTAGAAAGGATATTTTATGACTTTGGTGTTCCAGCTAGGATTGTGTCTGACCGTGGCACGTGTTTTACATCAACAGCTTTTCAAACTTTCTGTAATACACTTGGTATTAAACATATATTAAACGCAGTGGCTTGTCCCAGAGCCAATGGCCAGGCAGAAAGATTTAACCAAACTATTCTAAATTCTTTGTCAACACAAAACTCTGCGAGCCATGAACGCGACTGGGACAAATGTCTGGGTAAAATTCAATGGGGCATTAACAACACTGTTAATGCTTCAACACAGAAAACGGCTACAGAAGCCATGTTTGGGGTTAAATTCGGTGATGTTTTATCGAATAAGCTTGACGCCAGAAACTATTCAAACACAAACTCTGAGTTACAGCAAGTCAGAAAACAAATAAGTAATTATATAGAAAAAGATCAAGCTAAGCAAAAGAAAAGGTATGATTGCAATCGAATTCCCGCGGCGAAGTATAGTGTCGGTGACTTGGTAAAAATTTGTCGAAATAATTACGATAATGATAAAAAAAGTACAAAGCTTCTGTCCAAATTTGTAGGACCGTACAAAGTTACTGAAGCTCTTGGTAATGACCGCTATAGGATAACGGATGTCCCCGGTTTTACTAAGAAGGGAAAACATTATAAAACTGTCATTGCGTCTGATAGAATCAGACCGTGGATACATATAAAAGCTTTAGAACTACATGATTCCGACGATAGTAGCACTGACAATGCTGGTAACTCAGAGTAAGTGAATGTATATATGTGTATCTATATATATCTGTGCGAATGTGTATGTATATGTATTTATTTACTCTATTATACTAATAATGTCATTCACCTGGATAATGAATAGTTAAATGTAATGTTACAATGGTTATGATATGTATACTTAATTTTAATATTATCTGTACGTTTTTTAATTTAGCCAATACAAATGCTTAAAATTGTAATATATAAACGAATGTCATGATTTATTTGAATAATTATAGTTTATAATTGTTGTGTGTGCCAGGAGGCAACACGGTGTCGGATGGCCGAATGTCATGATTTCCGAATATTGTTTAAAATTCTAAGATCAAACACTAAAATTTAATGTGCATCATTTGACTTATGATTTTGCGAATGAATTTAAAAAGTACTTAATTTGACTAATAGTCAAAGTAGTTGCCTAATAAAAAGAAATGAGAACAGGAAGCTCGAAAAAACATGATGTTCGAATCTACTGCCTAGTTTTTAAGTTAGTTCTAGTCGAGCATCGAAACCTTAACGTTGTATTGTGGTACCTGCTAAAAGTGTTGAAGATTATAAATATATATACTAGTGACACGGAAGGCGTTTTCATTTCAATAATATCTCCGCACTAAAGACAAAGTGTTGATCTAATTTATCCAACGTTTGGATGAGAGCCAACTGGAAACGCTTAGAAGCCAATTTCTGGAATGTTTTCCAGAAATTGGAATCTAAGCTGTACTTAATGTTACTTCTTCTAATACTTCGATAGTATTAAATAAAACGTGTGTTTTTCGGAATTCATGTATTTGTGGCGTGAATTATACATAAATATACACACTCTTGTAATCCCCGAAGGGGTAGGCAGAGGTGCAACCAGAACACCCACTTTTCGCCGAATTTACCACGGTCCCATAATGTGATAGGGGGCGAGCCTATTGCCATACAGGGCACAATACCAGACTCCGGGCTGATACTGAATATTTATAGATAGAAAACCCAATATCACATTACCCCACCCGAGAATCGAACCCGAGACTTAGCCCAGCAGTCAGTCTTTCGAGTGAATTGTTTATGAAGAATTCTATTTCCATTTTGTTCAGATGAAATATTTTTATATTTATTAAGTGAAAATGAATCAACAGTTTGTACCAACTGTCTTTAAACATGCTACAATCATTCAGATCACGTGTATATAACCGAGACAGCAGTGCAAATAGTATAGATTTTCACCTTTTTCACCACAGTTGGGTGATTTTTTGAGGATTCGAATCCAAAACCTCACAGGTTACCCAGCATAAATACACGGTGTCTAAGTTCTTGTTTAAGGGAATAATGTTTTGAGGGTAAAATTTAAATAACAAATGAGTTATTAATGAACTTAGACGCTATGTTTGAAGGAACATCCTCAAAGAATCATTATATCAAACAAACACAATCTCAATTTAGGAAACATCGCTGTTTACTCGAAAATAAAATTACGCATTATTTCCTGAATATCATATAACTCATGATATGCGCGCTAGCAAATAGCAATGAGATCCTGTTTCTTTGAATTGAAATGTACTTACCGTGTTCTTTTTAAGAACAAATATAATTAGGAAGCTTCTGTTGAGTTAGTAAACACACGATTGCGATGGTTAGTGGCGTGTGTTTTCTACGGGTTCTGCGTTATTGAATAGTACCAGTAACAGTAGTAAAAAAAACTGATCTATAACTTTTCATATTCTAGAATCTATCTGGGTAGCTTTATTTTTCAATTACTAAGTTTATACTCGTATCGTAGAAGGATTGACAGGATGCACCTAGTGTTCCTTTATTTAGAAGAACTTTATTTTATTTTAAAGCTATTTTCTTGTGAATTTGTATCTCTATCATTCTTTGACGCGATTAAGGTATGTCATGCTCGCTTAAGGGTCTGTGCTTGCGGCGGCGGTATGTGCCGAGTCGGTCACTTCCCTGTGTCATGGTTGAGGAGGCCGATGGCTGGCACATGCGTCATACTCGTGAACGGGTGCTGCTTGTGTGGACTGGTCTACCTGGATTGCTCATTGATTGTTAGTTAGAGAAAATAAATAACAGGTTGTATAGCCTCATTTACGACTCTGCCTTGTATTAACATGTACCGTACCGTTTTTTTTTGTTTCATGTGAATGTGACTTGTTTAAGGATGTATGTATTTTATATGTAAATTATTTTATACCTAATGTAAATTGTAATGACAAATTATAAAAGACCTACGGCTGAGTTTCTTGGTGCTTCTTCTCAGACCAGTGAGCATTTCCGAAGCACCAGTAAACCTTAACATTATTATGACATGTAAAAAGTGCCCATAGTGGCCTAATTTACAAAATAAATGATTTGATTTGATTTGATTAGACAACCTGATGAAACTGGGGTAAGACTATCACCACATTAGGCAGTTGCGTTCAGTTTTAAAGTTACAAGTACAAAACCTGCTACTTCGGATGATGTCTGCGATGAAAGGGAGCGGAGACATAAGACGCTAACAGTGGAAGTAATTAACTGAAGGGTACTTCTTAGAAGGAAAATTCTGCCCATAAATATCGTGGAATGAGAAAATGTCGTGTGATTTATAGTCACTGAGAATTTTTATGGCAGAGAAAATAATTCTGTTATTAAGTTGGTGCTTTATGTTCTTACTTAATTGTAATTGTGATAAAACTAGCGACCTGGCCAGGCTAAGCAATTTAGATTTCAAACTGAGATCTGCTTAATTGGAAAAAAGTATTTTTGTTAATAAATTCAAATATACCATTTTCATTGACATTACTCTGTTTGCTAATATAAAGAGGTATCCACTGCGGAGTTTTCTCTATGATTTTTGAAGACCTACTACAATTATTTGCTACATTATTTAGATGTATGTCTTAAGGCAAAAAATTGACTATATAATGGTTAAATCCGTTCCAAAATCCTTAGCATTAACGCTCTCTATAACAGTTTAGGATATGATATATATGTTTAAAATCCTCAAAAAAAATACGACGGGATTATAAGACAAGTTAAAAAGAATAACAAGGACAATACTATCGTCATCATGTACTGTCCTTTAAAACGAAATAGTAAAGGTTGGTGCGGGTCGAAAGATAAATGAATTTCCCAGTTATTGTTTAACGTAATTCAGAATTTCAATTATACGAAAGTGAGTGTGGTCCGACCGTTTTGAAAGAGCTTTCGTCTCCCGTAAGAACTCTCAAGGAGTATCACTTTGAATATATTTTGGAAATGAATCATTCGAATAAACCATTTAAGATAGATTGTGACTTTTATTTAGAAATGTTGATGTATATTGTACTATCTATGCATTTTAAATCTGAGGCTTAAATGTATGATGGTAAGCGCTATGCGGTCTAAATAGAGTACTGAGTAGCGAGAGACGATCTATCCCCCGCTACTCCACACACTCATGCCGGGCCTGCTTCTTCACACTACGCTATGGGCAAGAAGGTGAAGAAGCGGTCGAGGGTCTAGTGTCACAGTACTCAGAGGGCCGCAAAATGGCCAAACATTGTACCCCAACTCTAGACCCCCGACAAAAACCGGATGTACACTGGCTGATCCCGGAACGCGACACACTTGCGTGTGCCACTATGGCGGGTTTTACACCCTGTGTAGGGTGGTCGCTATCCGGGTGGATATGAATATCCTAACACCAGCAAAAGGTTCAAGATCCGTTGGAATTCAAAAAATATATCAACTTATCCTTACCTTTAGTCCACCACGTCTTACTGTGAGTAGGCTTTCTCACCAGTCTGTGCAACTTCCATTAGACTGTCACTGTTTGTAACAATATATACAAAAATAATAGAGATATTCGTTGAATTGTCTCGGGTGTACTATTCAGCTCTTGAATTTTTAGAGGGTCAAAAATCTTTCTCCGCTTTCCAAATTATAATAATTAAAGATTGACATCTCGTTGATTGTTCTGGTATAGAGGAGAGTGATTAAACCGGATATTTTTTATTGCAAAAAGATAAATCCTACTAATATTATAAATGCGAAAGTTTAGATGGATGGATGGATGTTTTTTACTCAATCACGCTACAACGGCTGGACGGATCTGGTTGTAATTTGGCACAGAGATAGATTATAGTCTGGAATAGCACATAGGTTACTATTTATCCCGGAAAAATGTACAGTTCCCGTGGGATAGTTTAACAGAGCAAGGTATCGACATGATTTTTTGCATAGTGGTAGTTTGGGGATCAGAAAATGACATAATATGCCACATTTTATCCCGGAAAAATGCACGCATCCTATGGGATAGCAAAACATAGAAAGGTGTAACAGCTTAAGATGCCTCCATGGATTGTATACCTTTCCTTCCAAAAATAACCTCCACGCGGGCGGAGCCGCGAGCAACATCTACTAGATTTATAAATGGATTTTGACGCGACCCAAAGACAAACATCCTTTATGGCTAGATGTAAACAAAACAACCACGACAGAGATAAAAAAATATTTACCGATTTCTTAAAACATTACAACCCCTTCGATAGGGGATAAATTTCTTCGAGCTTTCTTTTCCATCCATTACGCGCAAAGTTTTTACGTGATATTGTATGTTTAAAGAAGTTATCAAATTATTTTATGGTAAAAGGGATCAGTATATATGCGGAAAGTTTGTTCATTTCAAAAATATTGACTGGCAGTTAATCGTTGTGTAAGATATTCTGAATAAACTAATCCTATCAAAAATATTAATGTAAAATGAGAGCCAAATTCAATATTATGATACACGCCTTGGTTATTGACGTCAACGACAAAAGAAGTGAGATCTAAATGGGTGCCAAGTTCAATCAATGGTCAGGCTTGAAATTTATTTATAACAATATAAAATATTTTATAAAAACTTAAAATATCATTTCTTCTTAAAACTTAGGATAATACATTAAAGCCTAAGGTCTTATGGCCTACTGTATAGTTTCTACTGTATCGGTTCTACTGTATTTTCCTACGTTTACGGGGTATAATTGTCTTTCTGTGTTATTTTCTAACCTTTGATAAGCTGTTGCGTAATCCATTAAAGGTTCACAGCACATAAAAAGTGACAGGCATTGCAAAACGAGCATCAGGTAAATCTATACAAAGTTACCTAAGAAGCTTAAGGAGGTACACACTGAGTCATGTTCAGCAATCCTCAGTCATGTCCCTGATAGTAGATTTTTTCCAATTGGAATCAAATGCAAGAATGACATACAAATTCTTAATACTGCAATAGTAGATATAGTGGCTCTTTCAAATATAGTGCAGCAAAAATTTGGATTGACATACCTCCACCGCTTCGGCGAAATATCTGTCAGTCGACTCTAAAGAGACATACTCAGAAGGTTTTAATCCATATGCAAAAATGTTCTAACAGTACAATTAGCGCAAGTTCATTTTAATGCGTATGTTTATATTTTATTTCCTATCTGTATCTTAGACTGTATCTATGACTATAGTTCCAAACTTAGTGTCCTAATTATGCGAGTCTTCTTCTTCTATGTATGCATAATGTTATTTGTAAGCTGTCATGTTGTTGTAATTGTTATTGATTATTAAAATTGGCATGTTAGTGTTATTGCAATTTATATATTTTTTCTTTTGGATGCTATTTTAGATGTAAGATCAATTTTTTTTATTGTCTGTTTGTTTTTCTGTATTTTTATTTTATTTTACATTGTCGTTCGTATGTACTAGTATTGTTTTATTTTTATTTTTGTTTATTTTGTGTGTATTTGTACCCATATCTGCGCGCACTCTAAACCTATTGTCGTACAAAGCTGGGAGGAGCCAACTGAAAAACAGTGTATACACTGAGTTGGCCCCTCGCCACATACATATTGTTATTTTAATTGTATCTTTCTTTCTATGTTTTATTGTTATAAATTTTGTATTGTGGCAAATAAATGGTTTAAATAAAAGTCTAAGGTTACGAATAATTCGACTCTCATTTCTCTGATTCCGGTCCCACACTAAATTTAACTTGATGAATAAGAAAGTGACAAGATAAAATATGGAGTGTAGTCACAACGATCAAGTGATTAAATTTCATTCATCGAGTTAATTGTCGTGCTGGCGACAAAAGTGAATGGTTTAATGTTATTAATAAAATATGTTGTAGATAATAATCATACGCTGCCATTAGACAGTAATATAGTTGAATTTTAATACGATTCAATGGATGAGGTCGTACGATTTCTTTGCATTATATTTAACTTAACACTACAACAAGAGAACTAGCAACACAAAATTAATTTGGAAGCATTATTAAAGACCGCACTTACTGATACCTTATTTTTTTAATTTATTTAAACTAGTGGTCACCCGGTAGTCGAAATTTGACTTGAATTCTTATTGAACCTCTATAATCATAATAATCATTGATTATATTTTTTTATATCACGTCAAATGAGAGCGCGTACACGTATTAATATACATATAGATTTACGAGATGCCCAAGTAATGCTTGATAAGGATTATTCATAAGGATTGCAGGCCAGATAAAAAGATAAATGCAACCAGATTGCATACTTGTTTTTTTTTTAATATTGTTAATAATAAAATCTCTCAATGATTTTTTCAACTTGACAATCGAAACCCACATCACACATTATTTGATTTCTTATATGATAAATACCTTTATCATATTTTTGACACTTGCTCTCTAGTGCCGATTCGTTTCGTTTGAAGTTATTGAATTTCGTACAGGTTTTTTTTTTAATTCTGGCACGGCAAGGTGACCACACTGCATCTGATGGTAACCGCAGTGCCGTCCAGTTAGAGTATCAAGTAGCGTAGTAGACAATCTATCCCCCGTTACACAACACAATCATGCCGGCCTGCTTCTCACACTATGCCATTGGAAAGAAGGTGAAGAAGCGGTCGAGGGTCTAGTGTCAGCGTACTCAGAAGTCAGCAAAACGGCCAAACATCGCACCCCAACTTTAGACCCCCGACAAGAACCGGATGTACACTGGCTGATCCCAGAACGCGACACACTTGCGTGTGCCACTATGGCGGGTTTCTCATACTGTGTACAGTGGTCGCTATCCGGGCGGATATGAATAACTTACAACCATCGAAATTTACCAAGCTTAGGAGACGGGAACTAAGTTTTAGATCAAATTGTCAATTTCTAGGCTATATTAGACTATATGAGAATATTTGGAATTCCAAACCGGCAAAATTTGCTGTGTCAAAGCATAAAATGTTACGCCTGAAATGGCAATAGGAGTTTCTGCATATATAAAGTTTCTATCAGCATCCGTGGCGCAGCGGGCGAGTAGCCGGCTGTAAAACGAGAGACCGTGGTTTCGATTCCCGAGATAAATGTGTGATCCACAAGTATTAGTCTCAGGTCTGAGTGTTGTGTGACTGTAATCCCGTGTAGTTGTTGAAACCTACGGGCCACGATACAGGTTTGACCTTGTGTAGGGTCAAGACTATCTGTGTGACTGTTGGGTATATTCATTACAGTTTCTTCAGTAATCTGGTTTAGCCATGCAGTTAATTAGCAGATTGAACTATTCCCCGCTGAAATGGTAGCAGATGTAGTAGATACACGTAGTTTCTAGTTTGGACTAAAGTTATTTCCTCAGTTCAAAGTTACAAAAAGAGATGGTGGTCATAATTATTCGAATTTAAATCTAAATAACTTGACGTAAAGTTAATACGAAATAACACCACGAAACCAAAAACACCAAACTCTTCGTAAGTGAAAGGCTTAACTTTATATTGAAAGGGAATACCCGTTCATAACAGGTTCTCGGAATCCGTTTTCCTGTTATCCCGGATTAGTTTTAGTTCGTTGGGTATTCAGACCAAAAAGCCAATAAAGTTTTAAGTAACTTTGTGGTTGTTAGTACGTTTTGGTTATTTAGTTATTCATTCTTCAGTGATTTGATGAGAAATGTAATGAGATTTTGACTGAACTAAATATTTGATTCTTAATATTCATTTGCCCTTAAATGTCATAAGACGTCCTTACACGATCAAATCACATACGTAATTTAAATATCTGTGGCTGCTTTGGAGCTTGCGACGTGGGAAAAAATTTAGGACTATCACTTAAGGCTATACCCCGCGCCAATGACCTTGACGATTTTCCTTTACCATTTTACCTTTCTGGTGGTAGGATATTCATATCCCCCCGGATAGCGGCCACCGTACATAAGGTGTAAAACCCGCCATAGTGGCGCACGCAAGTGTGTCGCGTTCCGGCATCAGCCAGTGTACATCCGGTTTTTATCGTGGGTCTAGAGTTAGGGTACGATATTTGGCCATGTTGAGGCCTTTTGAGTACTCTGACACTTGATCCTCAACTGATTCTTCAGCTCCTTGCCCTATGGCGTAGTGTGAAGAAGCAGGCCGGCATGACTGTGTTGAGTAGTGGGGGATAGATTTCTCTCGGTACTCGATACTCTAATTGGACGGCGCTGCGCTGACCATCAGGAGCCGTGTGGTCAGTTTGCCGTGCCATGATAAAAAAAATTGAACACTAACAGCCCCATACAAACTTTATGTAGGTGCAAACATCTTGGAGCAAGTCGGCAAGTATACCTATACTACAGGTACCTACCTGGGTTCGTGGTTGACAGACACGTGGGAAAGCGATGCCGAAATCCGCACACGTATCGAGATGCCCTGGACGTCACTCATGACGATGAAGAAAGTCTTATGCTGTCGACAACTATCGCTAAAGCTTCGTACTAAACTCATACAGTGTACGTATGGCCGATGGTCTTTTATGGGTGCGTGGCGTGGACAGTCAAGTTGGACCTCCGTAGAAAGATTGAGGCCTTTGAAATGTGGACCTATCGTCGTATGCTTCGCATCAGTTGGACCGAAAGTCACCAATACGGAAGTGCTTAGACCTATGTCCAAGAGCTTGGAACTACTGCGCACCATCAAGCAGCGGAAAGTGGGGCAATATCTGGGGCATGTTCTCAGGCATAACAAATATAGGCTGCTACAAACCATTATGATGGGCAAGGTTGCAGGCAAAAGGAAAGTCGGTAAAAGAAAAATGTCTTGGCTCCGTAACATCAGAGAGTGGACTGGCATCAAGCTGTTGAACAGCTATTCAAACTTGCACTAGACCGAGAAAAAATCAAAAAACTGACCGCCAACCTTCAGTAATGGAGAGGCACGACAAGAAGAAGAAGATGCCCCATACAAACACCAGTTGTTGCTCAGGTTTTGGGCGCCGGGACATTTTTGTTATAAAAGTCGAAAATGTGACTAGAGCTGTTATGTCAGAATGACATAACACTTCTTTTAGTATTGGATACGCGTGAATAGGCTAAGTAGATTTTCAAACAATTCTGGAAATTTTGGCACCACCAACCTTTTTAAGAGATTTTGTACATTATTTGAAAACAATGAGTTGGAAGCAGCGATAGCCTAGTTGGTTGCGGTACGGACTGTCAAGACGAAAGTCATATGTTCGAAACCCAAATGGCATACACCTCTGACTTATCTAAAGTTATGTGTATATTCATTGTTAATTATCGCGTACTTTAACGGTAAAGGAAAACATCGTAAGGAAACCTGCATACCTGAGAATTCTTATAAGAATTTCGAAGGTATGTAAAGTCTAGCAACCCGCATTAGGCCAGCGTGGTGGACAAAGGCCTAATCCCTCTTATTAGTAGAGGAGGCCCGTGCCCAGCAGTGGGACAATGTTATTACAGGGCTAGTATTATCATTATTATTTTAAAACACTTCAAATTCTACTGAGATAGAATGTGTTGTAATAAAGCCCATATTGTTCAGTTATTTTTGGTCAAAGTGGACACACAGTGACTAAGAACGTTTGAATTTAACTACGTATTTTCCTAGGGGCTAGATGTATTATTTCCCACAGTTCTGTGGCTGACGTAGTTACGCATATTACATTTGTGGTTGTCCTTCTATGCGAGGATGTGCCGGTTTTGCGTTTAATCTAGACTTAAAAATAAAATAAAATTCAGCCTCCGTGGCGCAGCAGGCGAGTAGCCGGCTGAAAAACGACAGGCCGCGGATTCGATTCCCGCAATTTACCAAAGTTTAACACAAATACCTATTTAAGGTTCAGGTTAGATTAAAGAGGACATTTTGGATTTTGATTCAGTTTGAATAACTAAGTTGTGTTTATGCTATTCAAGCAAAAAAAATATTATAATAACTTGTTTTTTATTTTTTTATTTTTTAGACTCGGCGAAGCGTCATCGATACATGGTTGATATTCCACCAGTGCGCACGAAGCGTTTTGCTAGTACATTTATCATGCGCACCGCTAGAGAGTGGAACTCTTTGCCGGAGTCTATATTTCCCGAAAGTTATAACCTGGGTATCTTTAAGTCAAGAGTGAATAGGTATCTTCTAGGCAAGCGTGCTCCACCGTAGACCACATCATCACTTACCATCAGGCGAGATAGTGGTCAAACGCAAGCCTATTTATAGTAAAAAAAAAAACAATGGTATTTTCAATTAATAGACTGGAATACTTAAGTCAAAGTAGAATAAGGGGACATCAATAATCTACGCTATTAAAAACAAAGTGGATCATTATTGCTGAGTTAGCGTACGTTGAATTATTGGACAGTTGTCAAAACATTTATTTACCAATTATAGTCCTGGAAAAGTTTATAGTGTCACTAAGAGACTCTTGTCAGACTTCTTGTTCATTGTGATCGACAATAGGCGATGCTGTGTCAGAATTTTTAGCTATTGTCCCTTGATTTGAATGACCTTTCCCATTGTTAACAATTGGCGCTAACAAGGCGTCCCTTTGTGGAGGAAGTTTCGAACTCAACGGAGTGCATCAATAGCTATTACTTGAGAGTTCAAGAAGTATAATTCACGTATAAGGTCTTGGTAAAATATTTTTTTGTTGTGGGTCTAGAGTAGCGGTACGATGTTTTGCCTTCTGAGTACTCTGGCACTAGACCCTCGACCTTTTCTTCACTTTCTTGCCCATGGCGTAATGTGAAGAGCCTACACAGCTACGACATTATTGTGACATTACATTCACTATTATTTTCGTGAATAATTGTGTTTTCTGTTTTTGTGCTATTGGCACTTGCTAGAAGTAATAAATAATTAATTTTAGCTTAAAGTATTTGCAAAACACTATCAAAACTCAGGATAATATGCAAACACGATTATTTTACGAAGTCTCGCGAATCCCGGCCAAATCAAATTATATTTGCCTCTCTCTCAAAGTTGGACCTAACATTTTGAATTGTTTGATTAGAGTAGACATATTCTTGAATAACCTCGAGACTGGACTGCAGGCCATGGGGAATTTGTATTTTTATTCTGGCGCGGCAAAGGACCACACTGCACCTGATGGTAAGTGCAGTGCCATCTAGATAGAGTATCAAGTAGCAAGAGATAGTCTATCCCTCGCTACAGAACACAATCATGCCGGCCTGCTGTTTAGCCTCTTCACACAACGCCTGAAGGACCCAGGAATAATATTATAATATAATAATACTCACTTTATAAACATACAAATGCCGGTCTTCTCCATTGCCCTGGAAATGCCTTTCCACGAGGCCACCATGGAGTACTTCTGCTTGGCAGTCAGCGGCAGCCGGGGGTCGGTGGCCGGAGGAGGCCCGTCAGTCAGAGCCGCGCCGGCGTTGTTGGCACGTCTCTCTGACGCTGCCAACTTTCCCAACTGGCAGCCCATGGTTGACAGCTGTCTGGCAGTTTGTTTAGCACATCATCCGAAACGTTAACTCTTACTTCACTTTGTTTCACTGTATCTCATCGTTCACATTTATTTCTATTTCACTTTTAACATTTGAATACGCACGTTTATTTTTGTGTTTTTATTTATTTACATTTGTCATTATTTCAGCAACTATATATGTTCGTTTTTTTCTATTTATGTCTCACGTTTTCACTGAATGTCAGATACATTTTTATGATGATTTATTCGTGTTAGCTCGCAGCGGGGATGGCCTTGCGTCTTATCTAATCTGATCCGATGTAGCTCGACTACCTGCAAGAAAATTTTTATGTAATTTAATCTCGGCTCTTTGGACGATTTCATTCGCGTGATAAATGGAAGGTTTTTATAAGATTTCAGTATTTTTGAAGCAAGTAAATTAATCCCTTTGGTTTACAGGCACCTTATTAAGGCGGTGTTTATAAGATAGTAGTACCAGATACTGTTTCTGAACGAACAACGAATACTATGATTACTGTAGATCTGCGACTGGTTTATTTACATATAAATTCATTTGTTCACAATTAGCAGATAAACTCAGCAGTTTATCAGTAATCCAGCGATTAGAAATGTTAAATATATAGACTATGGAACTTCCTTCCGTAAGGTTAAGACTCATAATCCATCTAGTGCTAGTAAGTGAGCCAGCAAAATTGCGACATGAGCTTCAAAATATGTTGCCAGAACCTTCATAACCTCACTTGATAGAGAAAGTAAATTAATAGAAACATGAAACACTCATATCATCATTTACCTGTCCTTATCCCACACTAAGTGGGATCAGCACAAATGGTTTTGACTCTCCACGCAGCCCTATCATCCGTGAAATCTGCATTCACTCCTTTCATGCATGCATGTTCTCATTCACGCAATCCATCCATCTTTTTTAGGTCTCCCACGTCTCATTCGTGCACTTTCATATTGATAATTGTCTCATGCCTTTCATCCCTCCTCATATATCCCATACCAATCTAAGCTAATACCATTAAACAAAATCTCTACACAATCTATATTTATATGTATAGGTATGTTTTCGTATTTACAAGAAATAACATTATGATACTAATGTTAATTTATACTCGTGTTTTGTACTCTTAGAATAGTAATATGACTTGTACCACATACGGTGACGCCATCTATATTGACTTCACTTAGCACTTTTGTTGTGGAATACATTTATTTTTGCGACAAAGCATTGGAGCTAATGCATTGTACTATCGTGACGTTTTAAGTGGCATTCAAATGATAATCACTGCGTTATTTGTGGTTATACGTCAATACTCAAGCGAAGGAATTTTAAGAAAAATAAAATTTTGAACATAGATAGTTCAATACGTTTTCCAGTACATACGTGATCAGTGTAGACATAGGACTGTGTGCCGTGTAATATGACGACGGCTGATGGGCTACTCATCCGTATTCAAAAATGGCGTTTAGGTTGTTATGGTTTAATATATTTAGGCCGAATTGACAAATCATGTAGGTATATAGAAATCTATGCATAAAAGTGGTATACATTATTTAGATTTCGTGAATCTTTTCACTTTACTGGTACTGGTTGCTGGTGGTAGGATATATCCGCCAGATAGCAACCACCGTACACAGGGTGTAAAACCCGCCATAGTGGCACATGCGAGTTTGTACGATGGGGGTAAGATGTTTGGCCGTTTTGCGGCCTTCTGAGTATACTGACACTAGACCCTCGAACGCTTCTTTACCTTCTTGCCCATGGTGTAGTGTGAAGAAGCAGGTGGGCATGATTGTTTTTTTTATCCTGGCACGGCAAAGTGACCACACTGCACCTGATGGTAACCACAGTGCCATCCAATAAGAGTATCGAGTATCGAGAGACGATCTATCCCCCGCTACTCAACACAATTGATTGTGTTGAGTAGCGGCTCCGTCGTGTGGTAGTTATTTTTGAAAGAAAGCTATAAAATATTAAATAAAGGTATAAATAAATCTTAAGCCATCACATCTTTCAATATCATGATATCCCATAGAAACTCTGCATTTTTGGGATATAAAGTAGCCTACGTGCTATTCCAGACTATAATTTCTGTGCTAAATTTCAACCAGATCCGTTCAGCCGTTCTGGCGTGATTGACTGCCAAACTTCCATCCAAACATTCGCATTTAATATTGAGTAACATTATGATGATCTACCAATCCGTTCACATATATAGTACCATTTATATAGAGCAAAACTGAAATTCATTTATCATCCTACGGTAACAATCCATTCTACCCGACAGGCCAAACGAGCGGCACTCACGGCCGTTATGCGATGCATTATTGAATCGATCACGTGTGTCGGTAATGTTCAGTTTTCCATACCATAGAGTGGAGCCATACTGGCACACTCTATTGTAAGGGTACTTTAGATTTTTATGGAAATATTGGGGGTCACTTACGAAATATTTGTGGGTAGATTGGATACTCGGTGGGGAAGATTTGTTATAAAAAGGAAAGCATCAACGCTCGCGGGGGCAGACAATACGAAACTAGCGGAAGTGAAGCTCGGTTTTAATCAGTGTGCGTACATTCGTTTTCAGTTTAGTTTGTGTTTAATCGATGATGGCTAATACTATGGTATGGTACCAGTCTTCTCTTTAGCAGAAATATAAAACCAGAACTCATTCTTTATGGTTTCTTGTTTTACGTGAATATTACACATTGAAATGAAGCTAGTTTTACCTTCTGTTTTTATACTCTACAGAGAAGATGATTTGAAGCTAGTACAAGCCTGGGATCCGATTATACGTTTAATCAAATCGGAACCCAAAAGACCAACTGCCAGAGCTCAAGAGACAGCTCTTTTTGTGTAGACCACTAACAATAAAGAAATTAATTATAATTTTTTATTCTGGCGCGGCAAAGTGACGACACTGCATCTGATGGTAAGCGCAGTGCCGTCCAGATAGAGTATCAAGTAGCGAGAGACAGTCTATCCCTCGCTACTCAACACAATCATGACGACCAAAATCAACTAACTTAGGCCAAGACGTTACACTATTCTTTCGTGCCGATATACAAACCAATCGGCTCTGTAGCCATGAAGGTTGTAAAGTTTTGAAAGCGTAAAAAATTACTGAAATGTAAAAATAAACCGCGGCAACATCTGGAAAATTAAGTTTTGTTCCAGACTGCCTCGGTGGCGCAGTTGTAATTGGGCATGCCTTACGGCTGCTGTTGGGTTTTTCTATTTAGAAATACTCAGTATCAGCCCGGAGTCTGGAATTGTGTCCGGTATGGCGATAGGCTCGCCCCTATCACATCATGGGACCGTTATGGATTGGGCGAAAATTTGGTGTACTAGTTACATATCTGCCTATCCCTTAGGAGATTACAGGCGTGAGTGTATATAAATGTAGTATTATTCCAGTACAAATTCTATTTCAAATGGAATGCCAACAAGCTTGTAAGTCACCTGATATGTGTTATCCACCATCTATAATATAGTGCGCCGAACTGCCATATAGAGTCCATAATACTAAATCAAACCTGTATCGAAATTAAGAAGTAAGAAGGACTACGGTCCCACACCCAGACCGGAAACAAATATTTGTGGATACAAGCATTTGTCTCGGAGTGGGATTGAACCCGCGTCATCTCGTTTGATATACGGCTTTGGCCCGCTGCGACGCAAAAATCTTTAGTTCAGCATCGAAGGTTAAGGAAAGAATTAGAGGCTGAATAGACGGGACGATTCCCCTTTACAATAATTCCCAATTTACGGAGGTCCGGTTACCTCTATAAATTCTAGGTCTATTGTATGCGATAGTTTGACTATCACCAAGTGTATCACCAAGTCTATTTCTGCCAAGCAGCATTTTGTTTTAGTTTGAAAGATATAAGCCAGTCTCTGGGAATTATGTGATATCTTAAGTCTTAGCGTGATAAGTGTAATGGAGTGCCACACAGTGCCTTATAATTCAGTTCTGGATGGTGTTTAACTGTTCCATGGCGTGCTCGCCATCGACAAAGTGACATTCTCCTCATGTCATTCGAAATAAAAGACCAGGTAAATCTACTTTTTTTATTCCGACCTACTTATCTTTTCCTTGATAATATTAATTCTAAGAACTTTTACCCACAATTGTATTTAAATAAATACACCCAACAGTCACACTCATAGTCCTAACTCCACACTAGATCAAACCTGTGTCCTGGGTATCAAGAACTACGGTACCAAAACACCTAGACTCGAAACAGATATCTGTCTGTCACACAAACATTTGCCTCGGTCGAATCGAACCCACGGCACCTCGTTTTACAACGGGCTACTCGCCCGCAGCTATTTCCCAAAATAGTTGTTGAAACAAAGCGTCCATTCATATTAATCAGTTCTAATATGTGTAACAGTGTTGGGCTAACCCCCAACAAAATTAAGGATAATAAAGAAGATAAGAATACCCTTTGTTTCACAAATTAGTTAGCTACTAAAAGAATCAACTCGCATAAAAGAGCAGGTTACCGAAACTAATGTGTGCACACGCAAGTTCCCTAAGAAATAACTCAGCGTTATTTTATGAAGGCGAAGTTTCAAATTACGACCGAAACTGCGAGCCATCTAAGTTGTTTTATCTCAATTAAGTCACTTAAGTTTTACTTGGAGTCAACTTGCTAAGAGGTTCTTTTTACTTTCGTGTTAATTAATACTTTATTAGTGAACTTGATGTATGAGTATTGGGTGTACGGCGATGGATCATTCCATATAGGCCGAAAAATAATTACAAACAATTAGTTATTGTAATCATCTTGTAATGCGAAGGTGTAGCTACACAACAGGCTGACATCTTCGACACACTAAAGTCCCTCCAAGAAGTCTATGGAGATACCAGGAGGATCCTGCGCTAGGTCGGAGCTAGGCTGGCTTCAACGGGCTAAGTGCGGAGAAAGGAGCTCAAACCAATACCAAATACTGTAATCATATATTCCATTCCTCATAACTCAGAAACGACGTTAATGGTATAATTGAAGAATTCTCATTAACACTTATTGTTGTGTGATTCCTTCTTTCAAATATGTATTATAACAATGCCAGGCTTGTAAGATACTCTGTCTAACGGGTCTCCTCTACTAACGAGAGGGGATAGGCCTTAATCCACAAAGCTGGCCTAATGCGTATTATAAGAATTCACACCCTTCGAATTCACAGGCTTCCTTACGATGTCTTCCTTCGCCGTTAAAGCAATCGATAATCAATAATTAATGAATACATACATAACTTCGAAAAGTAAAATGTGTGCCATTTGGGCTGGTTTTAAACGATTTTTTACTTGTAGGAATATACTATCAACTAGGATATTGCATCTGAAATTTTCTTCTTATTACCGCCAATATATGTTACTACTTACTAGGTATTATTATATTATATTTACGATCTCATCGAATATACAGTTAGTTTTATTTTGTACTGATACTAGTATTATAGCTATTTCATTGTCTATATGATCAATAAACGAATTTCATTTTATACCGATCATCGCACAAATGGTTAAAAACCAAGCATAGCGGCACGTTCCAAATTACCACCGTATATATCCATTTTTTTTTATCCTAGCACGGCAAAGTGACCGCACTTCACCTGATGGTAAGCGCAGTACGGTCCAATTAGAGTATCGAGTAGCGAGAGACGATCTATCCCCCGCTACTCAACACAATCATGCCGGCCTGCTCCTTCACACTACACCATGGGCAAGAAGGTGAAGAAGCGGTCGAGGGTCTATTGTCAGAGTACTTAGAAGGCCGCAAAATGGCCAACATTGTACCCCAACTCTAGACCCCCAAAATTACTTCATGATGACAAAATTTTGGCGATCATAATTCTATTGATCAAATCTGTTGGTTAAGTCATGTTTTGTAGTCTATAAGACTACAGTAACTGTACAGTGTTCCAATTAGTGCAGTGTAGTTATGCTACCGTGCCAGGATAGAAGTAATCATAAAGCCGCAAGGTAGCCTGTAGGGAGACTCAAACATTAGCTTTATTAAAGTAGATAAAGATCAATTAAAAGTAAATGTCGCCGAAGAAGCGTAAATATCTCTCAACGGGCGCCATAATTATGCCAGCTTAATTGCGTTCAAGTTTCGCTTCAAGTACGCAATATTTTATTCGTAACACAATCCGAGACGCGGTCTTGTGCCACATCTAGGCATAAACTGACTTAGTGGTGCTGTGGCCAGTTTTGTCTACAGTAATAAGGAGGTTCCACTGGAGTTGACCAGAGTTGGGGTACGATGTTTAGCCGTGTTGCGGCTACCTTTTTTTTTTTTTTTTGTTGTTGTCGCGGGGAAAGCGTTTTATTACTACCGCCCGCTCCGGGGGGAAGCGGAATAAGAATAAAACGGTTATGCTGGACTAGCCGGTCTTACGACCCAGCATCCCCCTCGCCCGGATGATGGCTATCCGGGCAGCCGCTGGGCCGAGTCCCTACCCCCTATGTACACCCCACCCGACACTACCAGCTAAAACCCCGCGGTGGCCTTCTTCGGCGCTTACGGAGCGATCCCGGGGTATTCTAAGGAGTGCTAGAATTGCTGCCGGAACCGCCCCTGCGCGGTGCTGCGTAGCAGCCCATCTCCATGGGAGGGCTTAGGAGCCCCCGCGCACCGAACAACGACAGCGAACGAGGCCTTACCACACGCGCTGCCGTCCATCTCGGGGTCGCACGATGCTCCGAAACTGGGAGTGCATCGATTCGGGCTGACAGCCCCCCGCTGCGAGCCCGCGACCCCCGATGGCCCCTATTAGTCGCCTCGTACGACAGGCAGGGGTTACCGTGGTGGAATTCAAACGCCCCCGTTCCACAGGGCGGGAGACGCCGGTCAGTCGTCCACCCGGCGCCTCCTACGTCTTCTCTGGCGGCGGGAGGGATCATTTCGTTCCCGATCCCTCTCGGCACTCTCCTTCTGCGAAATGACGTTCTCGCAGAAGTGGGCCACCGCACGCCAGGACCTCCGGCTGAAGACCATGGACGACACCACGGCCGGCAGCGAGAGGTCTCCTCCGACGACTGCTCTGAGAGCGCTGCGCTCTTCGTCCCAGGCTGGGCACTCCTCCAACGTATGTTGGGCCGTGTCCTCGTGGCAGTTGCCACAATGGTGGCACACGGCAGACACCTCCTTTCCGATCCGACACAGGAACGAACCGAAACACCCGTGGTCCGTCAGTACCTGCGCCAGCCGGAACGTTGGCGTACCGTGGCGCCTGTCTAGCCATCTCTTTAGGACAGGACGCACTGCCGCGACGGTCCTCAAGCCCGCACTTGGGCTTTCCAGCCTGGTATGCCACTCCTCCACAGCGGTTCTGCGAAATCGGGCCGCAATCTCCCTCGGGGCCAGTCTCACCTGACGGCGACTGGACGCCTCCTCCCGCCAGAAGAACGCGGACGAGAGGAGTTTTGCGTCCAACTCCCAAGGGAGGGTGCCGGCCAATACGCAGGCCGCCTCGTGGGAGACCGTGCGGTAGCCCCTTACTATTCGCTGCGCCAACAAACGCTGCGGTTTGCGCAGCAAGGCGACGCAGCGGGGTTTCAGGGACTGGGCCCATACGGGACATCCGTACAGGGCCATTGACCGCACGACTCCAGCGTATAAACTTCGGCAAGGGCTATTAGGTCCCTCCAGGTTCGGCAGCAGGCGTCCGAGCGCGCCCGCCGCCCGCACCAATTTCGGCGACAACTCCTTGAAATGGGCACGGAAATCCCACCGGCTGTCCAGAATCAATCCCAAGTACTTCATTGTACAGCCGATGGGAATCCGCACCCCCTCCACATTGATGTGGGGCATTAAAGGTGGCCGAATCCGAGGACCGTGAAAGTAAAGGGCCTCGGATTTGTTCAGGGCCACCTTAAGGCCCAGTCGCCGAATCCTGCCCACCACCTGTTCGGTTGCGAACGAGGCGAGCAGGGTGGCCTCCTGGAAAGACCTGGCTGTCGCTGTTACTAGCGTGTCGTCTGCATAACAGACGACAGCGACGCCTCGGGGATTGGTACCACGGAGCACCCAATCGTAGCCGATGTTCCACAGGAGAGGGCCCAGGACTGAGCCCTGTGGAACACCGCAGGCCATCGCTCTTCGGTGCCACCTGTCGGCGCCTGGATACACTATGTACCTGTCTGAGAGATACGAGCGCACCAGACGCCGGAGATACGGTGGCACCACGTGGTACCGCAGTGCTTCCAGTATGCAGGCCCAGGGCAGGGTGTTAAACGCGTTGGCGATGTCTAGAGACACCGCCACCACCACTTCACCCCGAGCCACTGCATCCTCCGCTTGTGCCTTGACCCGCAGAATCGCGTGTACTGTCGATCGGCCTTGCCGGAACCCGTACTGGCACTGTGCCAGGTCCGGCCCGACCCCTTCAAGATGCTCGACGAGGCGAGCGTGAATGATACGCTCGAAGAGCTTACAGACCTCGTCGAGCAACACGATGGGCCGGTAGGCCGATGGCGACTCTGCGGGCCGCCCCTCCTTCTTGAGCAGGACCAACTTCCCAGTTTTCCACTGAGACGGAAAACGGCCCTGCTCCAGGCACGCGGAGAACAGGCCACGGAGCCTAGTCCCCAGATGCTCGACGGCTAACATCCACGCATGTCCGGGGATACCGTCGAGACCCGGGGCTGTTTTCTTGCCCCGCAGCCGAAGCACCACCGCCCGAAATTCCTCGGGCGAAACCTCCGAAATAGCCCTTGCCGAACTCAACGACGATGACGTCGATGGATGTGACGCCATCGGTGGGGGAGTGACATCTTCAGTGGCAGGGAACAAAGCTGCGACGACCTCTTCGACTAGGTCGCCCCGGAGACTCTGCGTCAGTGGGGGCGTCCACGGGCGATATCTCCTCATCGCCACGCGATATGGACGCCCCCAAGGGTCGTTATCGAGAGTTCCCCGGAACTCCTCCTGAGCTGCAGACTTTGCCCTAGCTATTGCCACGCGCAGCGCTCTCTTAGCCTCCCTGTGGAGGCCGTGAAGCAGCCGCTCCTGGTCCTCGTCGCCGGGAAGACGGATCCGACGACGACGGTGTCTGGCGAGACGACGAAGGGCGGCCACGCAGGAGACACGTAACCGCGTGAGTTCCACCGACCACCAGAACACCTGGCGCTTCTCGGGAAGACGTCGGACTCGGGGCATGGCCGCGTCACAGACGCGCGACATCGCTGCCCCGAACCACGACGCCTCCTGCTCGACCTGCATCGGTGCCTCCGGTGCAGGGAGCCACGCCTGGGCCAGTGCGGCCTCCTTCAGGGCCTCAACATCGAGGCGTTTTACAGACCAACGCGGGCCGTCCGACCGCGGGCCAGTCGGTCCTCCACTGGACTGGGGGTTAGGGGATAAGGCGACGTCGAACCGAATGTATCGGTGATCCGACAACGTCTCCTCGTCCACCAGAACTCTCCAGTCACGGACACGGCGGGCAATAGCTGGGGTGGCGAACGTGAGGTCCACCACCGATCCGCCATTATGCCGCACGCACGTGTTAACTGACCCGCGATTCACGACGGCCAGGTTGGCCGAGATCGCCCATTCCTCCAGGGCCTCGCCGCGCCTGCTGGTGACCGACGAACCCCAAGCCTGAGACTTGGCGTTGAAGTCGCCGGCAACGAGAACGGGGCGAGGCTGACTGCCTTGCACCACCAGGGCCCCTAGCCGAGTGAGAAAGTGCTCAAACTCGGCCAGGGATCTATTGGGGGAGAAATACACACCCACAATCCAGATCCCCCCCAACAGAACCGCCACACATCCCGGCCCCTTCGCTACTTTTTCGAAGGGTGGGGAGCCGGCGGCGCCCCGAGTGATGACTGCCACCAAACCGTTAAGGTCCCCTGCCCAGTCTTCCCTGGGGGATGTTGCGGCTACCTGAGTACTCTGACTCTAGACCCTCGACCGCTTTCTCAACTCATTACCCCATGGCGTAGTGTGAAGAAGTTAAACATCAGGCCGGCATGATTCTGTCGAGTAGCGAGGGATAGATTGTCTTTCGCTACTTGATACTTTATCTGGACGTCACTGCGCATACAACCAGGTACAGCGTTAGTTTGCCATGACGGATTAAAAAAATCCAAAAAGTACCACTGTATCAGAACAAACATTATGAAAATATATTTAATTAGTGCCCAGTAAGTGATTTTTTTCTACGCTATTACCAATATGTGATGAGTTTTAGCACTAAATGCTATAAAACGAAATCACTAATTTGTTGTATGTGTGTGATTCTACCCCACGCAACAAATTTCGATACAGTTATGTATGTCTAGCATTTAGTGCTACTTTTTTGGATTGTATGTACAATACATAAAAAGTACTGTAACTCTCGAAGGATCAGGCAGAGGTGTATCCAGTACACCCATAATTCGTCGAGCTTATAACAATGAATAGTAATGTTTACACGTTATCCTCCTCGTAATTAAATGTTCTAACGTTCAATCAAAACTTGTACGGTAGCCGAATGCGCTGCACGGTAACATATCAACCTATAATAGCACCCACCCCTAAACACTTCACGATTCACACCCCATTACTAATGAAACTTACTAATGAAACTCGATTCCAAATCGTAAAGGACATTGTGAAAGATGGTATACTAGATATTGTGAGTTAATGACACTGGCGGTTTCTTTCGCCTTTTTTTTATCCTGGCACGGCAATGTGACCACACTGCACCTGATGCACAGTACCTTCCAATTAGAGAATCGAGAAGCGAGACACAATCCATTCGCCGCTACTCAACACAATCATGCCGGCCTGCTTCCTCACACTACGCCATGGGCAAGAAGGTGAAGAAGCGGCCGAGGGTTTAGTGTCAGAGTACTCAGAAGGCCGCAAAACGGCCAAACATCGTACCCCAACTCTAGAACCCGACAAAAATACTTTTATAAACTTGCCAAATTAACTATAATGAAGTACTATATAATAATAATAAATACACCTAGCAGTCACACACATAGTTCTGATCCCACACTAGGTAAATGGTGGTGTCATACGCTTTGTGCTACCGAAGTCATACTCACGCGATGTGTCGACCCAATAGCCATATAGAGCACAAATTTCAATCTTGTAAATTTGTATGTCTAGAATCGAACAAAACGGGTAGCTGGCAGTGAAAGGAGAGGCCGTGGGCTCGAATCCCGCGCGAGACAAATATTTGTGAGACAGATAGATATTTATTTCGGGTCTGGGTGTTGTGGGACCGTAGTCCCTCGTAGTTCTTGATACCCACGATACAAGTGTTGCCTTGTGTGGGGTCAGAACTATGTGTGGTGGCTGTTGGGTATATTTAAAAAAAAACATTCCGAGTGCTAGGATATCAAAGCCCATTGCGATGTTTGGTGTCAAAAACGAAAAACCCACAAAATGTGATTGCCTGTATTTCATTCTACAAAGTCGTAAAAACTAAACCTATAGTAGGGGTAGGACGAATCGATTACAACACGACCGGGCGTTAAATCGATACTATACCGTACGTACTTATGAGATTACAGTCTGTAAGCTGTTCACTGATTGTGCAATACAGCCGCCCGGTGAACCGATACCCAATACACTGCGCATTGTATTCCGAGCAATTAAATAAAGTGCTTTAATCAGATTGGATTTTTCTAGTGTTGTGTATTGACTGCCGTTAGGGCAATTTTGGTGATACATAATTTATTGGTTGTTTTAAATGTTGTTTAGGACTTGGATGGAATTGCATTAAACAAATGATACTCAATATTCATAAATAATACAGTCTTTAATCCACAATACGATAACATTAATATATATGATAACATTATCTTGTGTAAACAACTGCGAAAGATTTTTCATCTTAACTAAGAGCATATAGAGCTCAGTTTAGCTAAGCAGTATTTGCGTTATCGAACAGTCTACTTCATTCGCGTTATTGGTCTGGTAGAACATAAATACAGAAACCGGTGAGGTCCTGGATTCAAATACCAGGTCAGCCGATTTGTGTTTGAAAAATTAAAAACTAATACTTTTGGACCGCACTGCACCTGATGGTAAGCGTAGTGTGGTCCAATTAGAGTATCGAGTAACGAGATGCAATCTATCCCCCGCTACTCAACACAATAATGCCGGCCTGCTTCTTCACACTACGCCATGGGCAAGAAGGTGAAAAAGACGTTGAGGGTCTATTGTCAGAGTACTCAGAAGGCCGCAAAACGACCAAACATCGTACCCCAACTCTAGACCCCCGACAAAAACCGGATGTACACTGGCTGATCCCGGAACGCGACACACTTGCGTGTGCCACTATGGCGGGTTTTACACCCTGTGTACGGTGGTCGATATCCGGGCGGATATGAATATCCTATCACCAGCACTTGTTTTGATTGGAATTTGGTGCCCCATGTGGACAAAATATGCTCTGCAAAACGTGGGTGTAGTAGTTGCTCCTGTCCTCTTGAGGACACATGCATGAGCTTATTTATAGTTTTATTCACACATGACAAGACACGTTCAAGAGAATGGTCAAACAACACTACCTTTCTCTCTCCACAGATACACCCTTAAGTATTAATTGAATCTATTGGTAATCTATAGTTTTTTTCTACATATATTTATTTATCTATGAAATTGTCTATATATATTATGTGTAATTATTTATTTATCATACATTTGTATATGTGTATGTGTATGTATGTGTATATATATTTGTATAAATATACATTTATTTAAAGTATTTTTGTTTATTTATATTTATTGGTGTTTTTAATCCTTTATTCTTTAGACTGCCCTCTCTTTCTCCTTTTCATATATCCATCCCATGGTTGTCTGTAAGAAATTGCCTAGAGCGATAAGACCGCCATTTGTACTTTTAATATATAAATGTAATCTTTCTTTATTTTTTAATCTTAAGTGTACAATAAAGAGTAAATAAATAAATAACAAAGACTAATTAAAATTATATGCAAAATAGTTTTTTCTACCGCGCAGCAAACCTGGTAAATGAGTTAATTTCTATCAAAGATATAGATGTTTTCTATGATAGTGTTGCAAGTATAAGACAACGACTACTTTCAGACTTTTTCGAGTCAGATTTCTAATTGTGATTTTTTTACTGATTTTGTAAACTCGTAGCCCTTCTCGGATTATTATATTGTATTACCTACCAGTGGAAACTTGTTGTTAGCCCTGGTGTATACTTACTAAGTGAAAAAGATGTATGTTAGGCTGTAAGTTTTCCATTAAATAAATAAATAACAAAGTGTTAAGCTCTGAAGCTAGTGTAACGTTAAACTAAACAGAGATGGTAATTAGATAAATACTTAGTACGTTAACATTTATAACAGGTCTATATTTACACAAAAAAATTACCGTAATTTTCCCAAACTGCCATTTTATAATGATTAAAGACGATTTTAATGACGGGTAATTACAGTTTGACCCAGTAAGATAATTGTGTCCTTAACAAAAAGACTTTCCTCTGGGAATTTTATTAGCATTTTTCAAGAAATAATTTTCTGTGAATGGTACGGACGTTGTCACTTTAAGTAATATAATAAAACTAGCTGTTGACCGCAGCTCCGCCCGCGTGGATGTTATTTTCGGGAGCTAGCTTGTTAGCTTTTACTAATCACTTCATATCTCATCACGCCTTATTTCCCTAATACAGCTATTGTGAAATATAAATATTCATAACTTTGTTTTACATTCATTCATTTATCGCCATACCGGGCTCAATTCCAGACTCCGGGCTGATACTGAGTATTTTAAATAGAAAAACCCAATAACACTTTACCCGATCCAGGATCGAACCCGAGACCTCAGCATAGACTTAACTCATGCGCAATTACAACTGCCCCACCGAGGCAGTCTAAGTATAATCTAATATCAAATGTTAATAACTTCCGAAATGTTTAATTCGAGGGTTGGACGTGGGTAGAAAGGACCCGTTGCCATGACAACCGACAATTAAACTTGCCCTAACGACTTGAAGGAATAACGGACCTTTTTGTTGATGACAAATAGTATAACGAGATTAATTAAGTGGATTTATTTTTAGAAAGAATAATTCTGGAACCCTTGGGTAAAATTATAACGCTAATTTATTACAACTAATTAATCAGTTTTTATTTAAGAAAGGAAGTTAATTAAAAAATACTGTGATAAAACAATACCAGCACTGTATTAAATAAAATACCAGTGCTGGATACGGGCTTCCTCTACTAATGAGAGGGGTTAGGCCTTAGTCCACCACGCTGGCCTAATGCGGGTTGGAAGACTTCATATTCTTATGAGAATTCTCAAATCCTCACGATGTTTTCCTTCACCGTTACAGCAAATGATATTAAACAATTATTGCACGCGTACTGGTTGCCGGAGTCGCAGCTTCGTGGTGTTTACTACCCCAGCTCGAACCTAGAGCTTCGCAAACTAATGAGTAAACAACACATCCTGCTGCCGCACTATCAAGCTCTGGAACAGTTTGCCAGGTACGGTGTTCCCTCCTTCCTAAGACCGTGGGTCTTTAAAGTATATTGTGAAGAAGCTACTCAGTAGACCAGCATGATTGTATTGAGTAGCGAGGGATACTCGTCTCTCGCTACTTGATAATCTACCTGGGCGGTACTGCGCTTACCATCAGGTACAGTGTACTGGGCCTTTAGACTTAGCCTTACCAAAATAAAAAAAAATTAAAAGAACAACCTGTGAATCTGAACGTTGTTACGTGTTCCTATATTAACTACTAGCTATTGCTCGCGGCTCCGCCCGCGTGGAGGCCTTATTCTGGAGAAAAAGTATACAATACCAATTTTCATGCTTTTAACTTCAAACATGACGGATTTTCATACAAACTTTCTTCCCCTATTTTACCCCTTAGGGGTGGAATTTCCAAAAATCCTGTAACATATATTTTTTATTTTTAACTAAATGGCGAACTATTAACTTTCATGCGTCTAACTTCAAAAATTACGGATTTTCGTACAAACTATCATCCCCTATTTTACCCCCTTAGGGGTGGTATTTCCAAAAACACTTCCTTAATGGATACCTACGTCATAAAAGGTACCTACTGTCAAAATTGGAAGTCTCTAACCTCAGCCGTTTTGGCTGTGCCTTGATCGATCAGTCAGTCAGTTTCTTCTTTTATATATACAGATAACTAATGTTGCAAAAGAGGGGTACTAATGAAAGCAGTATGTATAGAGTTGGTTAGTAGAAACTTATTAATAAGTTTAAAAACTAAAACTGGAATTAGATTTATTTCTTGGACTTTTTGTAGCACGATCTGTAAATTTAATTGTTACTTTTAAAAATAATACGGCACTGCAAAAATAGTTCGTTAGCAATTATCATCGGCTTCAGGGATCATAACACGAATGTTCCAAAAAAAATCAAATAACAATTACTCAGATAAGGTGAGGTTTACGCTTAGAGTAGGCAACCAAAAGGAGACGGCATTACACTCGAATCTTGAACAAAAAATTCAGCAATGTCGGTGGGGGGCTTCATACAACTACAAATAAACATGTGCACACAAATGCAAAATGTAATCACGTCGCTACGCACGCACACTACACTATTTCATACAACACTGGCAAATTTATGCACACAGTTACAAATTTATCTTGTTGTGAAATATATTTACAGTGTCATATATTGACAACTGTGTAAAAACAGTAGAGCGTAGCAATGTCGACACGAGGTATAGATAGCGTTGTCCTTATCTATCGATAGATAAAATAAAACAATTATAATTTAATCACACATCACACACACACACACACACACATACACTCACGCCTGTAATCCCCGAAGGGGTAGGCAGAGGTGTAACGAGTACACCCACTTTTCGCCGAATTTCGGTCCCATAATGTGATAGGGGGCGAGCCTATCGCCATACCGGGCACAAATTCCAGACTCCGGACTAATACTGAGGAATTTCTAGATAGAAAAACCCAATATCACTTTACCCGACCCGGGGATCGAACCCGAGACCTCAGCACAGCAGTCGTAACGCATGCGCAATTACAACTGCGCCACCGAGGCAGTCAGTTATAATTTATTAAATGTTTTAAGATAATTTTTTATGTGTATCATCTTTTCTATCGCTTTCTTGCAATCTCTGGGTGTGATTTCGTGAAAAGGGACGGAAGTAGAGAGGTATAGTTAAAAATAGTGTAAATTAATATTTCTAATTTCGAAATACTGTAAAGATAATAAAGGTAATGAGTACTGAGAAAAATACAAGCCAAATAAGTAAAAATAAAAACTTTATTTTTTAGATTTTTTTTAAATAATACGCCTTTAATTTATTTAATCTATACTATTATATAAAGCTGAAGAGTTTGTTTGTTTATTTGAACGGGCTAATCTCAGTAACTACTGGTTCGAATTGAAAAAAAACTTTTAGTGTTTGATAGCCCATTTATCGAGGAGCGCTATAGGCTATATAACATCATGCTATCACCAATAGGAGCGGAGCAGCAATAAAAAATGTTGCAAAAACGGGGAAAATTGATTCCTTTTGAGATCTTCCGTTGCGTACGCTGCGTTAACGGTTAAAGTTACATAACACTCATGTACGACGAAATTGTTCCTCTTAAAAAGTTCTAAAAAAAGTCTGCAATAGCATATGTCTATCTATTTCGGTTGGCTCACTATAACCTTTTTAATGGTTATCGAATTTGTTCTGAAACAATGTATTATTTGGAAAGGGGTTTTTATAAACATGGTATTAATCCTTATCCAAATAAATACTTTATTCATCACAAGTATTTAATTTTGAACAAAGTTGCCCTTTACGTCATTTGATTTCAATGAATATCTTAGGAGATATTACAGTTTTCAAATATCTCCGCAGCAAAATTAATATTGTTGTTTGTATTTCTGTTTCTTACCTTTTCATGACTAAACGGGTGAACGAATCCTAATGAAATTCAGTAGAGGGATAGATTATATCCTAGGGAAGGACATAGGGTATCTTTTGTCTCAAAAAAATATCTTGAAAGGGGTGAAATAGAGGTTAACAGTTTGTATGGGCAATCCGTAATACTTCAACTTAGGGATCTGAAAATTCATATTTAGGCTTTAGGTAAAAAATAAAGAAATACGTGTTTCAACGTTTTTACCAAATCATCCCTTAAAGGGCAAAGTTAGTTGAGTTAACTTATGAGGTACTAGCTGTTGCTCGCGGCTCCGCCCGCGTGGAGGTCATGTTTGGGAAAAAAGTATACAATACAAAATACCAATATTCATGCGTTTAACTTCAAAAATGACGGATTTTCATACAAACTTTCTTCCCCTATTTTACCACGTTAGGGGTGGAATTTCCAAAAATCCTGAAACATATATTTTTTATTTTTAACTGAAAGACCAAATACCAATTTTCATGCCTTTAACTTCAGAAATGACGGATTTTCATACAAACTATCATCCCCTATTTTACCCCCTTAGGGGTGGTATTTCCAAAAACCCTTCCTTAGTGGATGCCTACGTGATAAAAGGTACCTACTGTCAAAATTTCAAGTCTCTAACCCCAGCCGTTTAGGCTGTGCGTTGATCGATCAGTCAGTCAGTCAGTCAGTCAGTCAGTTTCTTCTTTTATATATACAGATTCTTTAAATGTAATCTCAATCTTCAGGCACAACACTTTTTTTGTCGCGGGGAAAGCATTTTATTACTGCCGTCCGCTTCGGGGGGAAGCGGAATGAGAATAAAACGGTTATGCTGGACTAGCCGGTCTTACGACCCAGCACCCCCCTCGCCCGGATGATGGCTATCCGGGCTGCGGCTGGGCCGAGTCCCTACTACTTATGTACACCCAACCGGACACTACCAGCTTAAACCCCGCGGTGGCCTTCTTCGACACTTACGGAGTGATCCCGGGGTATTATAAGGAGTGCTAGAAGTTTAAGTTAGGAGTTGTGCCTGTCTAGCCATCTTGACAGTCACAACACCTGAGATTCAGGACGATCGCTATAGGTGTCTCAGTGCAGAAGACAACTCCTTGCATTGATACTTCTGCTCCCGAAAATAAACTCCACGGGGGCGGAGCCGCGAGCAACAGCTAGTATGGATATGGCAGAGAATTGTTTTAGGTCGGTTCTGGTCTCTTGGTTTCTTATATAAGTAAACTCGTCTTCTTCTGTTTTCCTAATAAAAACACGACCTTGCTTAATCTACACGAATTTGTACTCTTTTTCTTTGACGATCTGGCGAGCCGCTGCGTGTAATTTCTTTTTAGGTGAAAGGTGCTCAACAATGTAAAGCGGCGATTTATTACCTCCAATGCCTATGTGAGCAGTACTGAGCTTGTCGTTTGGATTTGCCTTATTAAAATTTATTGTTTTCGTTAAAATGTACCCCGAAGCCTAGAGGTAGCCAATTTAACAATGATTGAGCGAGGTCTCTTGTCGTCTCTGTTACTTTTTACCACACGAGTGCAATGATGAATGTCGGATTCTTTCAAGTTGCAGGATACCTTAGACAGCTGAGTAATTATAGATAGCAAGTTTTACTGTTTGTGCTCGGGGACACACTCTATCTCAAGATTGTTAGAACGGTTATGCTGCTCAGCAACCTGAAGCCTGATTTGCAGATCCTGTAAAGTATATGTTAACTGAACGTTCTCTTTCTTTAGCTCTCCCAGTGTGTCTTGGTATTTGGCGATGGCGGATTTGGTGGTTTCATAATTTTCATTCAGAAACAAACATTATTATCCAAAGCAGTTATTTCCTGTTTTATGAATTGATTTTCGAGATTGAAATTCGGTTCTCACCATCTGCTTAAGTGTTTGGTTAAGCTCCTGTGCTAAAGCCAATTTCATGACATTGAATTCTTCTCTTATTATTTCCCTAGCGTCTTTCTTTGTAATAACTGACGCGGAAGAGTTTAAGCCGGAACTTCCACTAATTGCGCTAGTATCAACAGTGGCTTTTTTCGATGCGTAATATTGTCATTAAAAGGTAGCGAGTCATTATTGTTCCTTGACTTCCCGGGTGAGTCAATGGGACGTAAAGGTGTATTACTGTTATCAGTTTTTGGTTGCTTTGCACATCATCCGTGACACTTCCATTTTTTTTTGGTCAACACTAATTGTAGAGTAGCGTTTTTCAGGTATGTCAGCACATGCAACACAACAATGACGGCCGTTGCAAATTATTTTAAAATGTTGATTACTCACTCGTTTTGAGGTATTCCGATTATACCTCAGCAAATATACCACCGGAAAGTACACAACACGACCTTTCCAAGTTTGTAAGAAAATGGAGTGTTCTGTTATTCCATAAAATTTCAAATTAAATAAGCGGAGCCAAGAAATACAGTGTTACTGGTAACGAATGCGATTAGCAAATGCTGTGAATGAAATTATTGTATGTCATTGAGAGCGATTATCGCCTGTTTTGGTGTGGTAGCCGGCTAACGGCTATCTATTATGAAGAGCATATAAAAAGGGCTTGAGATCTCGACATGAATACAGGGTGTCCCAAAAGTCGACGTTAAGCCGGAACCGGGTGAAAAGGCAAGTCATTCCGGTTAACAAAAAAATTAAAAAAATCTAAGTTGCTTGTTTTTAAAATTATAGGCATGGCACGCGTTTTTTCAAAGTATAATCCTAACTTTGCGCATTTGTGTGATCTTACGTAAGAACTATTAAGACTCCCTCCCACCCCTTGTAAGAAAAAATAAGACATGATCGACTCCCCCCCTACATCATCTTACGTAATAAATGAATGGCGCCAAAATTCATACCTAAATATTTTTTAAATATACCGGATACATTTTTAGGATCTCATTTTTTTGACAAATACTTTATTCTGGTTTTGTCATATTTTGTGACATTCTTAGTGTGTTAGAACTATTTACATTAAAAGTATGTGTTTAGAAGACAGACCAGATGGATTAGTAATTTTATCGATAACCTTTATAAGTTTATCTACAACACTATTTGAGTCTTGCATAAACAACAGTGTTACCACATAAACCACCCAAAATGCTACACTGGCATAAAGTTTATGAAATTGTAAACTTAGTCGATATGTCAACTCTCCTAATATTTTTAAATTATTAATTAAGAAGCATAAATAAAGTAATCCTACTAATATTATAAATGCGTATGTTTGGATGGATGCATGGTTGTTTGATATCCAATCACGCTACAACGGCTGGACGGATCCACTTAAAATTTGGCACAGAGATAGATTATAGTCTGGAAAAGCACATAGGCTACTTTTTAGCCCGGAGAAATGTACAGTTCCCATGGGATAGTTTAGTTTTTCACAGAGCAAAGGATCGACATGATTTTTTGCATAGTGGCAGTTTAGGGATCAGAAAATGACAAAGACCACTTTTAACTCGAAAAAATGCACGCTTCTTATGGGATAGCAAAATATAGTAGGTTAAAATGCTCCATGACCTAAACGCGGGCGGAGCCGCGGGCAACATTAGTTAAAAATGAATATTAAAAAAACAACTTGCGTTTAAGATATTGAATGCAAATAAATTTTACACTACTGTGGCTAAAAGATTAACCTGGCAACATTTATTACCCGATGATAATTTTTAGAAATTATATGTTTTGTTGCTTTTAAGGATAATATTACTTTAAAAAAATACGTCCAGGTGAAAAATAATGTTGTATTTTTGTAAGTTTGATGTGTTAGATCTATTTTTACATGTTAATACCGCTACAGGCTTGCATTTTGACGGAGCTCAATTCGCACGTGATGTCACTTTTTGAGTGGCGGATCACGAAGCGCAACTCGTTTTATAGAACGTGTATGAGCACCGTGCTCTTACATTTGTCATACGGGGTAAGCGCTCAATGGCGTCTCCAGTGTTAAAGTGTTAAATACTCTAAGGGTTTACGGGATGTTCAGCTTTATTGATATGTTACTAATCACCAACTCTTTACATAGCGCTTTCAATAGTGCCCTCTTTTACAACACCTGTATATAAATGTTAAAAATAGCTCATTTCTTTGTTTCATATCGTTCAACACAAACACACTAAACAATTATTTAAATAGTAACCACTGTTTGTATACGAGATGCTAGCGTGATTCGTAAGGGCTTTAAATAAACTCAAATGTTGAAAGGTATAGTGGATAGGCCGAAAACTATCCCGCTGCTTAGAACTCGGCACCCATGACTTCTCAAATAAACTATTTGCTCTTTTCAGAACCTTTTAGAATGAAATTAGATTGGTTATAAGCTATTTGTTCTTTTAAGAACCTTCTAGAATAAAATTAGATTTGGCTATAAGCTATTTGCTCGTTTCAGAACCTTCTAGAATAAAATTAGATTTGGCTATAAGCTATTTGCTCTTTTAAGAACCTTCTAGAATAAAATTAAATTGGCTATAAGCTATTTGCTCTTTTAAGAACCTTCTAGAATAAAATTAGATTTGGCTATAAGCTATTTGCTCGTTTCAGAACCTTCTAGAATAAAATTAGATTTGGCTATAAGCTATTTGCTCTTTTAAGAACCTTCTAGAATAAAATTAAATTGGCTATAAGCTATTTGCTCTTTTAAGAACCTTCTAGAATAAAATTAAATTGGCTATAAGCTATTTGCTCTTTTAAGAACCTTCTAGAATAAAATTAGATTCGATTCAGGAAAAATATGTTTAAGACCCACAAGTTCACAGACGTCATGGGAGAATTATATAAGCTGTGTAATTTAAAGCTATCACTCCTTGGGGTTCTTCAAGAAGTTGTTTATAGAACCTTACAGCCTCCATGGCGCAGTTGGCGAGTAGCCGGCTGTGAAACGAGAGGCCGTGGGTTCGATACCCACACCGGGACAAATGTTTGTGTTCGGGGTCTGGGTGTTGTGGGACCGTGCGTCTCTCGTAGTCCCTGATGCCCACAACGCAAGACTCGTATCTTAGTGTGGGGTCGGGGCTATGTGTGTGACTGTTGTTATTTATTTATAACATAACTTCTCACTAGTACTTACGAAGGGAAAGCTTAAAGTAAAATTAGCGTCACTGGGCTTATCTCCCATGCTGATTCGTTCATCATCAAGGCACAACTTCTAAAACCAGGGCCAGGGAGACTACCCCGCACACACCCGCCATTGTAACTCCTGTTTATCCAGGATCGACAATGGCACGCATTTTTTTCGTCACCGAGTAATGAAACTCGGCGAGTCTCAGGGAATGCTTAACTCCGCCCTGTGGAATGGGGGCCCTGAAGAATTCTACCACGGTATACCCTGCCTGTCGTAAGAGGCGACTAAAAGGGATCACAGGGGTCGCGGCTGCACAGCGGGGGATGTGCGGCCTTTACATATATATCTGCATGGTGCGACCCTGAGGCGGTTGGCGGCGCGAAATATCGCGCTGCTACTGTAAATTGTGGAGGGCATCTAGCCCAAGAAGAGACGGGCCGTAAAGGTACGGCACAGGGATGGTTCCGGCAGCAATCCAGGGTAAACTCAGGATCCCCCGGGATTGTCTCACATGTGCTGCAGAAGGCTACCGCGGGGTTTTTAGTCGGTACACCGGCGTAGGAAAATTGATTAGGGTCCCGATCTAGTAGTCCTTCGGGTGAACTGGGTCGGAAGGTCGGTGAGTCCGGCATAACCATCTCTCCTCCCCCGAGGACCAGAAGGTATCCGTAAGATGGATTTTCCCCGCGGAAAAAAAAAAAAAAAAAAAAAAAAAAAAAAAAAAAAAAAAAAATGGAATGCTTAACTGTCGGGACAGGGATATAGTGAAATGAACAAGATGGAATTAGGACTTTATATTTGGCTACGGAACCCTGAAAATTAATAAGCGTCCTAATAGGTGGTGACAACTGATGCGTACTTCCACACAAACCAAAAATACATATTACAAGTTCACGCACACCGCCTCCGAGCCGCAGCGGGCGAGTAGCCTGTGAAACGACAGGCCGTGGGTTCGATTCCCGCACCGAGACAAATGTTTGTGTGACAGACAGATATTTGTTTCGGGTCTGGGAGTTGTGGGATCGTAGTCCCTCGTCGTTTTGGCACCCACGATACAGGTTTACCTAGTATGGGGTCAGAACTGTGTGTGACAGCTGGGTGGGTGTTTATTTTTTGTTTACTTATCTAAGCATAGGATTATGATCCTTACACATAAAATACAAAATCAGAGACCCTCAAACTAGTTAGGTGGCTCGAAATAGCGCAATTTTGAAGACACGTCTTGATTTTAGGGCTTCTACGTCAGTTCTATTTATTTACATGTCATACTGCGTACAAATGGGTTGTAATGTTTATACGGTGTTATTGATAATGTTTTTGTACATTGTGTTAATTTAAATGTATGTGAACATACTGAGAGATTTATATCAAGCGGTGTTTGCGTTTATATAAATATTTATTTTACTGGATAATTTATTGTGAGCACTCTTGACTCACTATTGTTGAAATATATTAATAAATTCAACTTCTTTAAAATGATTAATTACGGAAAGTGCATTTTTATATAAATCTTACTGAAATGTTTTGAGAGGGATCTTTTTGTTTGCGAATTATATTTGTCTGACTAATTATAAAAGCCGGCAGGGTATTGATAAAATTATATATGTTGTATGTATAATGATAAGATGTTTATAGAAGTTCTCTTCCAAGAGAATGAAGAAATAAATTCATTGGAAGTTACTGCACCTGAGACGAGAAATTGCCAGCTACACTGATTTTATATAAACATAGCTTTTGCCCGCGACTCCGCCCGCGTGGTACTTATTTCTGAAAGAAAAGGTGCAAAATCCATGGAGTCATATTAAACTTTGACATCATTCTATATTACATCATTCCATATTTTGCTATACCAAAGGAACAGTGCATTTACCCGGGTTAAAAAGTAGCATATATCATTCTCTGCTGCCTATACTACTACTATGCAAAAAATCATTTCGATCCCTTGCTCTGTGAAAAACTAAATTATCCCACGGGAATTGTACATTATTCCGGGAAAAAAAGTTTAAAAGGATATACTTCTCGTTCCCATTGGCCCAAGATATTTAGTGATAGAGAATGTGGCCCACTCCGTACAGATTCCAACAAAACAAAATACTGGTACAATGAGAATTGACCCTCTTTCCTATAGCAGTTTATATACATGGTTGGCTCATATCACGAAATTTGTGGATCTTATTCATACGACGAATCTATTATAAAACACAAAAATTCTACCTTCATCCGTTATAGACTTTAAAACCACTCAACTGATTTCAATTAAATTTTGTGTATGTGTGTGGTTGGGTCAAACTTAAAAGATAGATTTAGAACCGTTAGGTGGCGCTGTTGTCGAGATCTGAATTTCTTATTTTTTTTATATCATAATCCGACAAACGAGCCAGTGGGTCACCTGATGTTAAGTGATCTCCACCACCCATGAAAATCCACATTACCGAAAGTATCACGTATGCGCTGTCGGCCTTAAAGGACTGGAATAGGGATTAGGGAAGGGAAGGGGGAATCTGGGCCTCCGGATATCTCACTTACCATACGAAACGCGACAGTAAACTGTCAATTTACGTTGGTTTTCTGTGAGACAGTGGTACTACCCCGGTCGAGCGTGCCCATTCATGCTGTAGACAAATATATCTGCAGCGTGGTTTCTACGAATATTCGGTCCACAGAGAAGGCGGTTTATGACGGGACACCGTCTGCCCGGAACCACTGTTGAAAATATATTTCAAGCAACACTTCCGCATTTACGATTCTCTAAACGGTTTAAGAAATCAACGTTGGTTAAGAGTTACAAAGGAGTCATCGTTGCGTGGGTGTCTCAATGATTGAACGCACATGTGCGGATTGAACCGAGGATGTTTGTATTACCAGAGATTTCCCATACGCTACTCTATTTTTATTTATTTGTTAATTTAATGAGATGAAAGTGATTTTGTGGAATAGTTTCTAATGAAGAAATGTCACGTGTCAGGAACATTGTTAGGAACGGGTGCTGCTCGCGTGGACTGATCTGCTCAGACTGTTTTAGTAATAAATGCTTTAAGAAATCGATAATTTCATCATTCTCACGAGGATCATGTATGGCAATAGGTATTGTAATAAGTTTTATTACAATGTGTTAGTAGTAGTTAGTGTTCCCTGAGCGCTATGACATGTCCTTCTTTAAACGAAGCTTAAGAGTAGTCCTTAAACGGTAGCAGCGGCTCTGCTGTGCTCTGGCATTGCAGAAGTCTATGCGGCGGTGACTACTTACCATCAGGTGGCCCGTGTGCTCGTCTGCCAATTCAGGCATTAAAAATTAATTAATACATATTGAGCTGCTCTAATCTAATCTTATAATCAAATTTAAATCGTATTTTAATTGTATGAGCGAAAAGAGCAACGCTTGAGTTTCTTGCCCGTTCTTCTCTAGCGAAACTGCATTCCAAACTGGCAGTAGAGTAAAAAAATAAATAAAAAATACAAAAGCCTTTTATTTCTTGCGCATTTAAGTATACATTTGTACAGAGTTTAACAGATCTCAAGTAAGTATAAGTTGTGATTTATTTAGTAATTTTTGATAATTAATTTTTTTTCTCTATTTATGGAGTAAAAAATTTACTGAATCTAAATAATATATAACATTTTGCGGATTCAATAAATATTTGATTTTGATAAGCAACGGGATAAAATGAAGAATCGTAAGGGACATATGTTTCTTTGTGATTGGCTATCAGTAAACACCTTTCGATAAAACATCTTATTGATCAAACCTAGTTCAAATCTAATCCATTCAGTTTCTACGTGATGAGCGTTCAAATTAATAGACAGCAAAAACTCTTGTGATTATAAACTAGACTGTGCACGCAGCTTCGCAAGTGTGGTCATGATGAATTTTCCAATTTTTACCAGCTTTTCAGCTGAATAAAGGAACACCTTTATTCAATTTTGAATTATGATCGAATTCTGCACTCAAGTAATTGACCTATGTGAAGTTAGCAAATGAGTGTGGAATAATGGAATTTAGCTATAGCCATTTGATTGTACCGGGTTTGTACCGGATTGTACCGTTTTTTAATTTGTTTGTACCTCAAGGGGGGGGGAAAATATAAAGGGGGGAAAATTTTGTCAGCCACTGCCAAAAGTTCACAGGTGTATTATTAATTTTATAATCAATTCTAAACTAAACGTCATTTTGATGATTTTATCATTATATATGGCAAATGAACATCATACTCAGAGATAGAATCCATAACCGCGACGGTACTATCCGGTACAATCGAGTACAAACGACGCAAGTGCCCGAAAGTAGAGAAAAATCTTTCATCACTAGAAAAGGTTAAATATTTTCTAAACTAAGTCTCATTTTGATGATTTTATCATTGTGTATGATGAACGCACATGACAAACAGAGGTACAATCCATAACCGCGACGGTACAATCCGGTACAATCGAGTACAAACGACGCAAGTGCCCGAAAGTAGAGAAAAATCTTTCATCACTAGAAAAGGTTAAATATTTTCTAAACTAAGTCTCATTTTGATGATTTCATAATTGTGTATGATGAACGCACATGACAACCAGAGGTACAATCCATAACCGCGACGGTACAATCCGGTACAATCGAGTACAAACGACGCAAGTGCCCGAAAGTAGAGAAAAATCTTTCATCACTAGAAAAAGTTTAATATTTTCTAAACTAAGTCTCATTTTGATGATTTCATCATTGTGTATGATGAACGCACATGCCAACCAGAGGTACAATCAATAACCGCGACGGTACAATCCGGTACAATCGAGTACAAACGACGCAAGTGCCCGAAAGTAGAGAAAAATCTTTCATCACTAGAAAAAGTTAAATATTTTCTAAACTAAGTCTCATTTTGATGATTTCATAATTGTGTATGATGAACGCACATGACAACCAGAGGTACAATCCATAACCGCGACGGTACAATCCGGTACAATCGAGTACAAACGACGCAAGTGCCCGAAAGTAGAGAAAAATCTTTCATCACTAGAAAAAGTTTAATATTTTCTAAACTAAGTCTCATTTTGATGATTTCATCATTGTGTATGATGAACGCACATGACAAACAGAGGTACAATCCATAACCGCGACGGTACAATCCGGTACAATCGAGTACAAACGACGCAAGTGCCCGAAAGTAGAGAAAAATCTTTCATCACTAGAAAAGGTTAAATATTTTCTAAACTAAGTCTCATTTTGATGATTTTATCATTGTGGATGGTGAACGAACATAACAGCCAGAGGTACAATCCATAACCGCGACGGTACAATCCGGTACAATCGAGTACAAACGACGCAAGTGCCCGAAAGTAGAGAAAAATCTTTCATCACTAGAAAAAGTTTAATATTTTCTAAACTAAGTCTCATTTTGATGATTTCATCATTGTGTATGATGAACGCACATGACAAACAGAGGTACAATCCATAACCGCGACGGTACAATCCGGTACAATCGAGTACAAACGACGCAAGTGCCCGAAAGTAGAGAAAAATCTTTCATCACTAGAAAAAGTTTAATATTTTCTAAACTAAGTCTCATTTTGATGATTTCATCATTGTGTATGATGAACGCACATGACAAACAGAGGTACAATCCATAACCGCGACGGTACAATCCGGTACAATCGAGTACAAACGACGCAAGTGCCCGAAAGTAGAGAAAAATCTTTCATCACTAGAAAAAGTTTAATATTTTCTAAACTAAGTCTCATTTTGATGATTTCATCATTGTGTATAATGAACGCACATGACAACCAGAGGTACAATCAATAACCGCGACGGTACAATCCGGTACAATCGAGTACAAACGACGCAAGTGCCCGAAAGTAGAGAAAAATCTTTCATCAGTAGAAAAAGTTAAATATTTTCTAAACTAAGTCTCATTTTGATGATTTTATCATTGTGGATGGTGAACGAACATAACAGCCAGAGGTACAATCCATAACCGCGACGGTACACTCCGGTACAATCGAGTACAAACGACGCAAGTGCCCAAAAATAGAGAAAAATCTTTCATCACTAGAAAAAGTTAAATATTTTCTAAACTAAGTCTCATTTTGATGATTTCATCATTGTGTATGATGAACGCACATGACAACCAGAGGTACAATCCATAACCTCGACGGTACAATCCGGTACAATCGAGTACAAACGACGCAAGTGCCCGAAAGTAGAGAAAAATCTTTCATCACTAGAAAAAGTTTAATATTTTCTAAACTAAGTCTCATTGTGATGATTTTATCATTGTGGATGGTGAACGCACATGACACTCAGAGGTACAATCCATAACCGCGACGGTACAATCCGGTACAATCGAGTACAAACGACGCAAGTGCCCAAAAATAGAGAAAAATCTTTCATCACTAGAAAAAGTTTAATATTTTCTAAACTAAGTCTCATTTTGATGATTTCATCATTGTGTATGATGAACGCACATGACAACCAGAGGTACAATCCATAACCGCGACGGTACAATCCGGTACAATCGAGTACAAACGACGCAAGTGCCCGAAAGTAGAGAAAAATCTTTCATCACTAGAAAAAGTTTAATATTTTCTAAACTAAGTCTCATTTTGATGATTTCATCATTGTGTATAATGAACGCACATGACAACCAGAGGTACAATCAATAACCGCGACGGTACAATCCGGTACAATCGAGTACAAACGACGCAAGTGCCCGAAAGTAGAGAAAAATCTTTCATCAGTAGAAAAAGTTAAATATTTTCTAAACTAAGTCTCATTTTGATGATTTTATCATTGTGGATGGTGAACGAACATAACAGCCAGAGGTACAATCCATAACCGCGACGGTACACTCCGGTACAATCGAGTACAAACGACGCAAGTGCCCAAAAATAGAGAAAAATCTTTCATCACTAGAAAAAGTTAAATATTTTCTAAACTAAGTCTCATTTTGATGATTTCATCATTGTGTATGATGAACGCACATGACAACCAGAGGTACAATCCATAACCTCGACGGTACAATCCGGTACAATCGAGTACAAACGACGCAAGTGCCCGAAAGTAGAGAAAAATCTTTCATCACTAGAAAAAGTTTAATATTTTCTAAACTAAGTCTCATTGTGATGATTTTATCATTGTGGATGGTGAACGCACATGACACTCAGAGGTACAATCCATAACCGCGACGGTACAATCCGGTACAATCGAGTACAAACGACGCAAGTGCCCGAAAGTAGAGAAAAATCTTTCATCACTAGAAAAAGTTTAATATTTTCTAAACTAAGTCTCATTTTGATGATTTCATCATTGTGTATGATGAACGCACATGACAACCAGAGGTTCAATCCATAACCGCGACGGTACAATCCGGTACAATCGAGTACAAACGACGCAAGTGCCCGAAAGTAGAGAAAAATCTTTCATCACTAGAAAAAGTTTAATATTTTCTAAACTAAGTCTCATTTTGATGATTTTATCATTGTGGATGGTGAACGAACATAACAGCCAGAGGTACAATCCATAACCGCGACGGTACAATCCGGTACAATCGAGTACAAACGACGCAAGTGCCCGAAAGTAGAGAAAAATCTTTCATCACTAGAAAAAGTTTAATATTTTCTAAACTAAGTCTCATTTTGATGATTTTATCATTGTGTATAATGAACGCACATGACAAACAGAGGTACAATCCATAACCGCGACGGTACAATCCGGTACAATCGAGTACAAACGACGCAAGTGCCCGAAAATAGAGAAAAATCTTTCATCACTAGAAAAAGTTAAATATTAAGTGTTAATAATATTACATTGAAATTTAAAAGTAACAACATATTGTCGCTGAGCAATAACGACTGTGAAATGTGCATAAAACGTAGACGTTTGTTTGGAGTTTATATTATATATGTGAATGTATTTATAAAAAAAACGCTTGGGATAAAACAGAACGAATTATTATTTCTATCGCAAATCATCAAAATTATTGTTTTTTAAAGTGTATGTATAAACACGGGTATGTAACATGGGTTATGACTATGTCTATGTGATCACAATCTAGTTGACTACAAATATACGTCATACAACTTCCGACAGATGACTAAAAAATATAGCACGAAGACTGATACGTCAATATAAAAAAACAAACACAATGTTACATACTCACAGTACGCATACCGAGTGAGTATGTAATATATGAGTCGTTCTAAACAACTTTGAGTTTATTTTCAAAAAATTACATCAAAAACATCCACCGCTCGGCTAAATGCAGACGGTTTAATTTGTTTGCACATAAATTAGAACTGAAAGATTTTTTTTCTCTAAACAAATAAACGCCACATCATCCCCGAGAAACATAAGCCACTTTTCTGTCTTAAATATTGGTGGTTCCTCTAAGATAGGGACAAACTCATTCAACGCGGACGAAGTCGTGACAAAAGCTCAACACATTCATGCCGACTTGCGTAGCTTCTTCACACTAAGCCTAAAGGAACCCGGATTACAAAAAAGTGTCGTAAATAATTACGAAAATCTAATTTAAAAATAAAAATATCGCGCAGTTAATATAACGATTGAGTTGCTCTACCTGCTCTACATAAATCAAATATACCTAGATGACAAGCTTATTTCTTGTATTTCAAGTTATACGTCACACAATAATCTAAGCTGCAGAGTTTTTGATATAATGGCAACAATAATAAAAAAAATAGTTTACTAACTATAACTAATAAGTTGCTCTACCAACTCTACATTTCCATTAATTTGCTTTGTTTTTTTGTACTCGGTTGTACCGGATTGTACCTTCGCGGTTATGGATTGTACATCTGAGTGTTATGTGCGTTCACCATCTACAATGATAAAATCATCAAAATGACACTTAGTTTAGAAATGATTTAACTTTTTCTAGTGATGAAAGATTTTTCTCTACTTTCGGGCACTTGCGTCGTTTGTACTCGATTGTACCGGATTGTACCTTCACGGTTATGGATTGTACCTCTGAGTGTTATGTGCGTTCACCATCTACAATGATAAAATCATCAAAATGACACTTAGTTTAGAAATGATTTAACTTTTTCTAGTGATGAAAGATTTTTCTCTACTTTCGGGCACTTGCGTCGTTTGTACTCGATTGTACCGGATTGTACCGTCGCGGTTATGGATTGTACCTCTGGTTGTCATGTGCGTTCATCATACACAATTATGAAATCATCAAAATGACACTTCGTTTAGAAATGATTTAACTTTTTCTAGTGATGAAAGATTTTTCTCTATTTTTGGGCACTTGCGTCGTTTGTACTCGATTGTACCGGATTGTACCGTCGCGGTTATGGATTGTACCTCTGGTTGTTATGTGCGTTCATCATACACAATTATGAAATCGTCAAATTGAGACTTAGTTTAGAAAATATTTAACTTTTTCTAGTGATGAAAGATTTTTCTCTACTTTCGGGCACTTGCGTCGTTTGTACTCGATTGTACCGGATTGTACCGTCGCGGTTATGGATTGTACCTCTGAGTGTCATGTGCGTTTACCATCCACAATGATAAAATCATCAAAATGACACTTAGTTTAGAAATGATTTAACTTTTTCTAGTGATGAAAGATTTTTCTCTATTTTCGGGCACTTGCGTCGTTTGTACTCGATTGTACCGGATTGTACCTTCGCTGTTATGGATTGAACTTCTGAGTGTCATGTGCGTTCATCATACACAATGATAAAATCATCAAAATGACACTTAGTTTAGAAATGATTTAACTTTTTCTAGTGATGAAAGATTTTTCTCTATTTTTGGGCACTTGCGTCGTTTGTACTGGATTGTACCGGATAGTACCGTCGCGGTTATGGATTCTATCTCTGAGTATGATGTTCATTTGCCATATATAATGATAAAATCATCAAAATGACGTTTAGTTTAGAATTGATTATAAAATTAATAATACACCTGTGAACTTTTGGCGGTGGCTGACAAAATTTTCCCCCCTTCATATTTTTCCCCCCCTTGAGGTACAAACAAATTAAAAAACGGTACAATCCGGTACAAACCCGGTACAATCAAATGGCTATAGCTAAATTCCATTATTCCACACTCACTTGCTAACTTCACATAGGTAAGTAATTGGAATTCTGAAAATCTCACCTGAAATTGTTTTAATAATGTTTTTCTCAATGTTTACGTGTCATGGTTGTAAAATTCAGCGATCAATCAGCGCGATAGCTTGCCAAACATAACACAGACTTAAGAATATTCAGTAATGACGCAGAACAATAAATATTATGCCGGCGTGTCTGCAGGTTTAATAAATCCAGTTTGAATATTAATAAGCCAGTTGCATGGTACTAAAGCAAAGTACATGTGTAACTATACTTAAAAATGGGAGGGTTTATGTCTTATACTTATGGAAGGGGTAGGCAGAGTTCTAACCAGTACACCAACTTTTCACCGAATTTATTAAGGTCCCATAATATGATAGGGTACGATCCTATCGCTATACCGGGCACAATTCCAGACTCTGGGCTGATACTGAGGATTACATGATAGAAAAACCCAATATCACTTTATCCGACCCGACCTGAGAATTAAACCTAGAACTTAGGCAGTCTCGCAGCCACTAAACCAAACTAATTGCTTGAGCGTAATATTGAGTTTATTATATTTAACATATTATTTTATTAAAACCAATAATTTATTTGTCATATTGTACACAGATTAAATAATATACGAATGTAATATGTATGTATGTTTGTCCTCTATAGACTCCTCAACTGTTCATCCGATTATTATGAAACTTTGGTGAGTTGTTCTTCATATGTCCGCGATGGTTCCTTAGAACTCTCAAGATGCCGCTGCAGAATATCAACGTCAGTACCGTTCAACCGATCGCAATTATTCAAATTTACTTTACGTGGCCTTGTAACGCATATCGGGTGCGGCTAGTAATCAATAAATAATTTTTGTTCCTGACTCTACTCCGCTTTTTATTAACCGACTTCAAAAAAAGGAGGAGGTTAACAATTCGTCGGAATCTTTTTTTTTTATGTATGTTACCCGATTACTCGAAGATGCCTGGACCGATTCGAGAAATTCTTTTTTTGTTTAAAAGGGTATACTTCCCAGGTGGTCCCATTGGCACAAAGTCAGGATCTGATGATGGAATCTCAGAAAAATCGAGGAAAACCTTCAAATTTTATAGAGACGCATAATTTGTTTTTCATTGAAGTCGGTGTACTTTTTATATTATTGAAAATATATTTTTAGTGCACATTCGTTTTATTCCAACACATTTCCCAGCGGGATTCCATTGAAATTCCCAAATGAAGCGCACGATCAATGTTAAAATAACACGAATATTCTGTGGAATTTTAAATTCTATAAGAATTATTTGTTTTGCGCTGTCAATTTGTCCGGCATTTGTTATTCTATTTTTTGAATTTATAACGTTTTTATTATTTCTACAGCATAAATACTTTATGCTTTACTTTTACTATGCGACTAAAAATACATAAATAACACCCAACAGTCACACACATAGCCTCGATTCCACACTAAGATACAAGTTTTGTGTCGTGGGTGGACTACGAGAGACTTTCGGTCCCACAACACCCAGACCTCATACAAATATCTATCTGTCACACAAATATTTTTCGGAGCCGTAATCGAACCCACGGCCTCTTATTTCACAGCCGCCGGTGAAACGAGAGGCCGGCTACTCGTCCAATGCGCCTTGGAGGCAAACTATAAGAGCAGTATATTTTTTAATTATAAAAGGCTTACTAGAGAATAATAATAATTTCAATGATAAGGGGCCAACAATGAAAATTCGCCATGTAAAGCAATTTCTGGAATCCTACTAATATTATAATTGCGAATGTTTGGATGGATGGATGTTAGGTGCTCAATCACGCTACAATGGCTGGACGGATCATAATCATAATCAATTTATTGGTAAAAAACATTTACACGTCTGTTTTTTTTATACATTAGCGAATAAAATATAAATTTTAAGAAATAATTAAAATAAAATAATTAGATTTAACGGATCAGCCAGTAGATCTACTCGCTGATTCGCTTGATCTCTAGTGTAATCCCGTTGAATGGATCCGGTTGAAATTGGCACAGAGATGTATTATAGTCTGGAATAGCACATAGGCTAAGTTTTATCGCGTTCCCATGGGATAGTTTAGTTTTTCACAGAACAAGGGATCGTATTGATTTTTTGCATAGTGGCAGTTTAGGGATCAGAAAACGACACAGACTACTTTTTGTCCCGAATTTGCACGCTTCCTGTGGGATAGCAAAATATAGAAAGGTGTAACAGCTTAAGATGCCATAATAATAATACTAGCCCTGTATTAAACATGGACCCACTGCTGGGCACGGGCTTCCTCTACTAATGAGAGGGGTTAGGCCTTAGTCCACCACGCTGGCCTAATGCGGGTTGGTAGACTTCACATACCTTCGAAATACTTATAAGAATTCTCAGGTATGCAGGTTTCCTCACGATGTTTTCCTTCACCGTTAAAGCAAGCGATTATTATCATTTAATACACACATAACTTTAGAAAAGTCAGAGGTGTATGCCACTTGGGTTTCGAACATACGACTTTCGTCTTGGCAGTCCGTACCGCAACCAATTAGGCTATCGCTGCTAGTTAAGTTAGTTAGTAAGATGCCATGGATTCATTTATTTATTCCATTATTTGTTGAACATGAGTATACACACAAAGCATGCAGGTTGTTAAATTATCAATCATGTTTAGCCTTTATTTCGTACAAATATATAATGTTCTGAACAATACTACCTTTTCTTCCAAAAATAACCTCCACGCGGGCGGGGCTGCGGGCAACATCCAGTAGTCATATGAGAAAAATGAATATATCATAGCCTTCTATACCAGGTCTATCAGAATAATTATAATACATAGCACTCATTATCTATTTATAACTAGTAGTTAAAAAACATCAAAATTTCAATAGAGAAGATGGTTGGAAGCTAGCTGGTGCTGCCTGGGATCCAATTATACATTTAATGAAAACGGAACCTAAAAGACCAGCTGCCAGACCTCAAGATATTGTGAGCTCTTTCTGCGTAGATCGGACTACAACAAAAAAAAATTAAATATCAACTATATGGAGGGTAGAAACATTGCACTTTACTTTCGTGACGACATACAACTCACTCCGCCCCGTGACCATGAAGACGAAACGTCGGGATAAAAAAGTTAAATAAACTGCAAAAGAATCCGTAAAATCCATAAAAAGTAACCATATAAAAATTTCAAATTATTATGATAATGGAGTATCATAATAATCTAACATCGTATTGAGTTAGGAGGTGTCTAGAAGGTAAGTCGAAATAAATTTAAATTATATCACTTGAAAGCTACCTTATTAACTTAAATAAAGTTGTGTGCAAATGAAACTTTAGCTAAGTTCCATTACTGTTCCCCACGAGCTTAGATACATTTTAATAAAATTCATTTTGGAATAAAACGAAATTTACGGATTATATCGCGGTTTATTTTACTTTTTTAACCCGACGTTTCGAAGACTTTGCAGCCTTCTGAAGCCTGCTGAACATTCAGAAAAAGGCTCCAAACATTATCTTCGATTTGATAAACCACAAATCCTTGCCAAAGAACACCGATTCCTACCTAGGATGATCCGCGAGGCTATTGAAATTAAAAAACATCCTAATTTCAATAGAGAAGATGGTTGGAAGCTAGCACCAGCCTGGGATCCAATTATACATTTAATTAAATCGGAACCCAAAAGACCAACTGCCAGACCTCATGACACTGTGAGCTCTTTCTGCGTAGATCGGACTACATCAAAATAAAAATGTAATATCAACTACATTGAGGGTAGAAACACTGCACTACACTTTCGAGATGACATACAACTCAGTCTCCCCCGTGACCATGAAGGCTGCAAAGTCTTCGAAACGTCGGGTTAAAAAAGTAAAATAAACCGCGATATAATCCGTAAATTTCGTTTTATTCCAATGTATAATATTCGCGTAAATATAAGAAACCAGTATAAAATTCATTTTCATTGTAGCTTTGTGAAATAAGAATTTTTCAATTTAATATTCTAACTGCAATTATTTGTAAGTAAAATTTAAATGTAGCAAATGCAATATCTCCTAGAACTTTCTACTGTGAGTAAATATTGTTATGATTTTCTTTTTCTTAAAGTCTGATACTGTTTTTTTTATCCTCGCACGGCAAAGTGACCGGTCTTCACTTGGTGGTAAGCGCAGTTCGGTCCAATTAGAGTATCGAGTAGCGAGAGACGATCTATACCCCGCTACTCAACACAATCATGCCGGCCTGCTCCTTCACACTACGCCATGGGCAAGATGGTGAAGAAGCGGTCGAGGGTCTATTGTCAGAGTATTCAGAAGGCCGCAAAATAGCCAAGCATTGTACCCCAATTCTAGACCCCCAAATATAACTTAAAATTAATATTTTAGTAAGAAAGTACTTGCGTATCTAATTTGTGTTTAATTACACTCGTCTTTAACCATCTAATAATTTATTTTGATGTATAATATACACATCTATCAACCTCTTTGGAGATATCAGCGTGAAGATATGAAAACATTTTTATTACACCCAACAGTCACACACAGTCCCGACCCCACACAATTTAAAACCCGTATTGTGGGCATTAAGAACTACGAGGGACTAAGGTCCCACAACACCCAGACCCGAAACAAATATCTACCACACAAACATATGTCTCAGTGCAGGAATCGAACCCACGGCATCTCGTTTTACAGCCGGCTACTCGCCAACTGAGCCACGGAGGCTGTCAATACCAAATACCAAACTTTTGAATACCATGTCATAACATGACATGAATAAAAATCTAGATATACGCAAAAAAAATTGATATACCCATCAGTCCCAACACTAGGTCAAACTTGTATGTAGGTATCAACTACGATGCACTACGGACCACTACATCCAGACCCGAAACAAATATCTGTCATAATGACATTATTATTATTCCAACAATTAAAGTGAAGGCCAGATCCATAAAGATATGTAATATATTCCGTCCCTACGTGATATTGCTAAACTAAGTTAATCAAATGCGCACATGACACATTCCCAAGAGAACCATAAGTCAATCCGAGAATGGTTTGCAAACTTTAAGTCAATATGTATATACTGAAACTGAGAGATGGAGATAATATAAATAGTAATTTGGGAAATTTTAAATGGTAGAGTTTTGTCTACTGCGCGAAAGACTGTTTTTTTAAAGCACGATCGAATCTCAGAGCTACACACATATAAAACAGATGTAAAAGGTAATACTTCAGTTGCTGCTTCTTACAGTAATGTTTTCCAGAGACTCAAAAGATCCCCTTTCCCCCAAACCTCACTCTTCTCCTAAGAACTGGCAACGAAAATATGTTTTTTATTGTAACTCATTTACCTATTACAATGTTTTATAAGCAGTGATAGCCTAGTTTGCAGTGGTACGGACTGTCAACTCGAAAGTTTGAAACCAAAGTAAATAGCATACACCTCGGACTTTTCGAAGTTTCCTGTTAATTATAATTATCGCCTACTTAAACGGTGAAGGAAAACATCGTAAGGAAACCTACATGCCTGAGAATTCTAAATCTGAATATTAAAGGCATGTGAAGTCTGCCAATCCGCATCCTTTAGGCGTAACGTGAAGAAGCTAAACAGCAGGCCGGCATGATTGTGTTGAGTAGCGAGGGATAGACTGTCTCTCGCTACTTGATACTCTATCTGGACGGCACTGCGCTTACCATCAAGTGCAGTGTGGACACTTTGCCGCGCCAGAATAAAAAAAAAAAAAATTGGCCTAAGGTGGTCTAAGGCCTAACCCCTCTCATTGGTAGAGGAGGCCGGTGCCCCGTAATGGGATAATGTATAATACAGGGCTAGTATTATTATAATGTTTTATAATTCAATTCAATGAATATCAATCACAATTCAATTCAGTGTGTTAATAATCACCTTCAAATCAAGTTAGTGTATCCATATTTTCATACCGGTCAAATAAGGCCAGTCAGTGGCCAAATAAAGATATTTTCTCACTTTCTTCCTTTCAAATATTGAAAACACGTACTGTTGTGAATTACACCCAATATATTCTGGGAAGTGGGCCGCATTTGTCGCATTGATGAAATGAAAGACATCGAAGGCCGCTCTTATTGTGTTACGTGACGCGTGACTCGATTTATCCTGGTTTTGGAGATATATAACACCTGGTTAAGATCGAATTAAATGTATTATTAAAGATTATATAGAGATTTTTTTTATCATATAGGCTCGCCCCCATCACATGATGGGACCGTTATAAATTCGGCCAAGCAGCGATAGCCTAGTTATAGCAGCGATAGCCTAGTTGGTTGCCGTACGAACTGCCAAGACGAAAGTCGTATGTCCGAAACCCAAGTGGCATACACCTCTGACTTTTCTAAAGTTATGTGTGTATTAAATGTTAATTATCGCTTGCTTTAACGGTGAAGGAAAACATCGTGAGGAAACCTGCATACCTAAGAATTCTTATAAGAAGTGGTGAAGGTGAAGTCTACCAATCCGCATTAGGCTAGCGTGGTGGATAAAGGCCTAACCCCTCTCATTAGTAGAGGAGGCCCGTGCCCAGCAGTGGGACACTGTTTAATACAGGGCTAGTATTATTATTAAATTGTCTTGATCGGAGTCCTCTAGTTATATGGGTTAAACCTTAGTACACAACGGTGGCCTAATGCGGTTTCGTAGACTTCACATACTTTTGAAATTCTTATAAGAATTCTCAGGTATGCAGGTTTCCTCACGATGTTTTCTTTCACCCAGCAAGCGATAATTAACAATCAATACACGCGTAACTTTAGAAAAGTCAGAGGTGTATGTCATTTGGGCTAGTTTCGAAATTACGACTTTTGTCAGACCGCCCATTCCACTTTCAACGAGGCTATTGCTGCTTTTTTACATTCATAAATTCTATAATATTGATAAAACTATTCACTAGTTCAGATAGGTCCACTCGTAAACAAAGAGGAAAAAAGGTGTATATGAGTAAAATAAAACACTGTCTCATCGGTCATTTTCACGTGAACAGCAATCAATCTTTTTTGACGTTTGCGGTATCTGACGGTATTTACAAAATAGGCGTGAAAAATGTCAGTAAAAAGACATAGGCCGTCATGGGGACTACAAACCTTAGACGAAAAACCTAATAAGTTTTTTATTAATTGCTACAGACATAAGTAAAAACTCAAACTTTGGAATTACTGTGTTCTTTTTTAAAACAGCGTCGTTGAAAAAGTAACTTTTTTGTTTTTTTTTATTATTCACGGCAAAGCGACCACTCTGCACATGATGGTAAGCGCAGTGTCGTGTATTAGAGTAGCGAGACACAAACTATCCTTCGATACTCAATACAATCATGCCGGCCTGCTTCTTCACACTACGCCATGGGCAAGAAGGTAATGGTGTACGGTGGTCGCTATCCGGGTGGATATGAATATCCTACCACCAGACAAATATTTATGATTGCTTCTCAATAACTATAGAGCTATATAGGCATGCTTATGTCAAAAAGTAAAATAATCTGAGCGTGACTGTCATGCGAGTTCAGTGCTTTTCCTCATCCCAAAAGTGCCAACGTGCCCAAAGAAATTACGTCTACAATAAAAGTTTGTTAATTCATAACAAGTACACCGCCTTCAATAAAAATTTATCAAATATAAATAGATATAAAAAGATTTTAAACCAGCTCTCTTTTTATAAATTGAAATAAAATCTTATTTCATTCGCATTTACGCAATACGTTTTATAACTCGCAAAATTTCTAGTTAGGAGAACCTTAGGTTCGCTAGAAAGGCGCCAAGACTATGTCTACCAACACTTCAATTGCCAAACGCCGGATAAAGTCTTCAATAATATTGATCACTAATAGGATGATAAAAAGTATTATTAATAATCGCGTTAAAAGTCAGACTCGAGAGGCAATGTCATCTTCGCCTATAAAACAATGACGAAATTTCGTCATTGCTTTAAAATCACTTATGACGCTCTACGTTATACACTGCCGTCAAATTGTCACCCATAATATTTATATATTTTTAAAGGTTTGAATTGAGAGGTACTCCCTAAATCTGTTTCATACTGTAGACAAACTGACTGCAGTGTACCTGTATTGTTTTTATAACCGAGCAGTAATCCCACTTTATCAATATCCACGCGTGCTTATCTTTAATATTAATCCACTGCCACCGTCACACAAAGTTCATAAACATACTCAGACTACTGTCAGATAACGTGTAATTTAACCGATATTATCTACATAATAATTAATGAGCCTCATTTCATTGTACAATATTTTGGAACAGCATTGATAGTTCGAACTGAGGAATGAAATGGAACGACCGTCCCTTGCTACGTGATAATTTTATTTGAATAATGTGGGTCGTGTAAGTCTTTGAAATATATATTATATTATTAACTATTTATGTCGGAGGTAGGAGTTGGGGTACGATGTTTGGCCGTTTTGCGGCCTTCTGAGTACTCTGATACTAGTCCATCCACCGCTTCATCAGCTTCATGCCTATGTCGTAGTGTGAAGAAGCAGGCCGGCATGATTGCTGCGGCTGTGCAACTTTCATGAACTACTGAACCCTTCATTACGCCCATCCAATATACTCCAGGCCAGAGTTTCAGTGTGTTTGTTTGGGGTTAAAATGTTGTTAAATTTGGATGATTTTTTTTGTTTTAGATAAGGTTTACTTTGAGGCTGGTTGTAATTTCGATCAGGGTACACAAATTAGAAAAGGCCCTGGATTCGATTCTCGCACCAAGGCAAATTTTTGTGAGACAGATAGATATTTGATTCTGATCTGATTTTTTGAGACCGAATGTCTCTCATGATACCCACGATACAGGTTTGACCTAGTATGGGGACTATGTGTGTGACAGTTGGGTGTATTTATTCATCTAGAAAAAATATTCATAGCCATGTCAACTTCAACTTTATACGCTATTTTAGGGCTAACTGCTTCATAAACCACTAGGCAAAGACTTAGGCGATATCAAAGTAAATTTTTCAGTAAAAATGGTTATATCAAAAATAAGGAATCTTTTTCGGAATTATATAAAAGAATTTCCTCAATAACTCTGGAAGCGCTGACTCTAACGACAATAAGACGGGTCCTTCAGAGATAAATATGATAGATTGTTCTGTAACATGTCTCTGATGTGAAGGAGGTCTAAAATTATAGTCGCGATTCATAAATTATGTATTTTTAGGGATATAGAAACCTTTTTGTCTCGATTTTGTGAAATTGAGCGTCTAGTGAGTTGTATTGACGTCAATCTTATCTTCTATTATAAATGCGTATGTTTGGATGTTTGTTACTCAATCACACCAGAACGGTTAAACAGATCTGGTTGAAATTTAACACAGAGATAGATTACAGTCTGTAATAGCACATATGCTACTTTATATCCAGGAAAAATGCACGCTTCCTATGGGATAGCTAAATATAGAAATAGCTTAATAATAATAAATGCCTCCAAGGATTGTACAGCTTTGCTTCCAAAAACCTACACGCGGGCAACAGCTAGTTCTATATAAGCCTGATCTTCAAAGTAGTAGGCAAGAGTGCAGCTAGTACACACTGTTGGACGTAAGCCTCGTCAAGTGAACACCAACCATCCCGGTCTTGGGTAGCCCGCATCCATCCGCTACCCACCACTTTAATAATAAATAAATAAATAACACCCAACAGACACACATAGCCCCGATCCCACACTAAGATACGAGTCTTGTGTTGTGGGTATCAGGGACTACGAGAGACTTTCGGTTTTACTTTCTCCAAGTTATCAGTCCATCGTGCAGCAGGGTTTCCCACTCTAAATTTGCCTAAACGCGGTCTCCACTCTAGCACATAACTCCATCGACCATTTGTCCGTCTGCAGACGTGACCAGCCACTTCCACTTTGTTAATTTTGCGAGCAATAACACACGGTTAACTGAGTGTACTTCCCAAAATGTCCCATTTTGCTGGTGGTAGGATATTCATAACCGCCCGGATAGCAACCACCGTACACAGGATGAAAAACCCGCCATAGTAGCACACGCAAGTGTGTCGCGTTCCGGGATCAGCCAGTGTACATCCGGTTTTTTGGGGGTCTAGAGTTGGGGTACAATGTTTGGCCATTTTGCGGCCTTCTGAGTACTCTGACAATAGACCCTCGACCGCTTCTTCACCTTCTTGCCCATGGCGTAGTGTGAAGGAGCAGGCCGGCATGATTGTGTTGAGTAGCGGGGGATAGATCGTCTCTCGCTACTCGATACTCTAATTGGACCGTACTGCGCTTACCATCAGGTGAAATGCGGTCACTTTGCTGTGCTAGGATAAAAAAAATGTGATACCATCGTCTTTCACCACATTGCGTGTTGGTAGTTGTCAATACAGTGGCACTTACCCGGTCGGACTGGCTTTTGTATGCTGAATTTGCCACTTAATAGGTATTAAATAATCATATAATGTTACTAATGCGAGTGTTTTTTTTATCCTTGGACAGCAAAGTGACCACACTGCACCTGGTGGTAAGCCCAGTGTCGTCCAATTAGAGTATCAAGTAGCGAGAGACAATCTATCCCCCGCTACTCAACACAATCGTTGCCTGCTTCTTCACACGACGCCATGGGCAAGTCGCCACGGGTCGAGGGTCTAGTGCTAGAGTACTCAGAAGGCCGCAAAACGGCCTACATTATAACCCAACTGTAGATCCCCGACAAAAACCGGATGTACACTGGTTGATCCCGGTTGGAACGCGACACACTTGCGTTTGCACATATGGCAGGTTTTACACCCTGGGTCGCAATTCCAATACCACCAGCAAGTATCTGCAGCTTGACGCATTAATCCTGTCTGATAAGAATTGAAAAACGAAATTACGTTGTATAAATTAACTACACTAGTGTATAATATATAAATAATTCAAAGAAATTCAAAAGAAAATAAAGCTACATTCTAAGTACGTTGTGAGAGTAAATTGTAAAAAGCTCTCACATTTTATGCTGTACATTTACTGTAGTGTCATAACGAAGGCACTGAGATATATATATAGTCTTTATTTTTGTTAAATATAAGGTTGCAACACGCTGCGCGAGGTCAAACTCGGACATGCGACACGTTTGCGACATGCAAACAACAACGGAACAAATCTTGCGTGGTCCGCAAATACAGATCTGGGTATTTTGAGATAGATTAGATGGATAGATTGAAGCCGTTGAGAAATGAAGGTTCACTATTTCACAATATTTATTCGAATGGAATGAGATGTCACACAGCCGCTTTGATACCCTTTTTATATTGGACCCGCATAATAATATAATTTATTTATTAGACTGAATTGAAAAATGGGACTGGGCAGGCCACGGCTGTAGAATGCACACAGGTGGGCGAAAATAGCTACTGACTGGATACCACACGACGGTTGTCAAAGACGTGGAAGGCCAAGAATGCGATGGAGGGACGACCTGCAGGCCTACTCTTGAAATCAATTCCAATCTCGAACTCAATACAGTTTCAAGTCTAGAAGATATTTGAACTCTAACTCACTCAACGAAATGAAATAGAATTTCCGAACTAGCGATCGTAAATACTCTATTTTATTTAGTTTTCGAACCCAATCCCAACAACATCCGACCAAACATCGCACCCCAACTTTAGACATTGGTATGATTTTTCGCATAGTGGTAGTTTAGGGTTTAGGTAATGACATAGGATATTTTATGTTCGGGAAAAACGCACGCTTCCTATGGGATAGCAAAATATTAAATGATATATCTTTTGATGACTATGGATTTTAAACCTTTTCTTCCAAAAATAACCTCCTCGCGGGCGGACCCGCGGGCAACAGCTAGTTTATAATAAAATTCTTCGAAATCTTTCGAAAAAAACACAAGTCAGAAGTAAATAAACATTGGATCTATCACGGATCGCAGGTGTTCAACTTCACATCAAGTAAATAACAAGATTCCGTTCGAAGTTTATTCAAACCGCAACATCTTCAACAGAATTATATTGATGCCATAACTTCTGCGTAATTACGAAAATTTTCGAGCTCCATCACTCTAAAATGACTTTATGGGCAATGTTGGATGCGAATTGAATGTTTTAAAGATATTACTGTAAAGAATTACTTCTTTGGTTTATGATTTTATATATTTTTATCCTGGCACGGCAAAGTGACCGGTGACCGGACCGTTCACCTAATGGTAAGCGCAGTGTCGTCCAGTTAGACTATCAAGTAGCGAGAGACAATCTATTTTTCGCTACTCAACACAGCTTTTTCACAGTACGTTTAAAGGACCGAGGACTATAGGACGGTAACACGTGGGCCAGCCAACTTTTCCACAGCTTGATGGTAGTTTCTCGTGGTAATTAGTAAGTGAAGATGAGGCCTTCTGCCTAGTAGTGAATTTATATTGAAACTAATATTTTTCTGGTAGAAAATCCTGTGTGTTAATCTGTATATACTACGTGTAACGGGAATAACGCACATCCTCAGACACCCCAATTTAAAAATATTATTACAACCAAAATTCATGTATTGAAATTAGACAGCGATGAATATAAATATAGTTTTTTATGAAATTAGTTGTACTAATTTTCGACATAAATATCGTAATTTTAATTATTTGATTTTTTAAAGTGTTCATTTATTATTGCATTTAGAAAAGACTTTATCGCATCGAGTTATGTCTCAGTTTCGTTTGTCTTGAAGGTTAAATTAATGGGTGACTATTATTTACCTGAGTGTTATTTGTTTTTGGAAAAAAAATTGACTATTAAAAAATGGTTGATATCGATTAAGTCGCTTATTCTGAACAAACTACTTTCAGAGTGTGTATTAATCATGTGACATGTAAAAAATAAGAAACTGACTGACATATCAACGCACAGCCTAAACGGCTGGTGTTAAGGACTTGAAAGGAGATCCTATGTAAACTGGGCTAGGTGGTGAACACAAATGGGGTATGGTTTTTAACAATAAGTATATGCCACAATTTAACTACGATAAAGTATTTTTGAGCCAGGTCATAGGGTTTCAAAGTTTTGTCAACTTAAAGATATACATAATCTACTATTTTCTACCATCTTCAATGACTATGATTTTCATCAGATATGATCTCCTTAATGATTATAATTGTAAATAACGATGTACCTTACCTTACCGTACCACTAATCACTTTTCAAGATGGGAATACATTGTATGAAGTATATCCGCCAATAGAAATAATTAATCCGTTATAATAGCCAAGGGTCGTCGTAAAATATAAACACAAAATAACCGGCACCACAAATCGAAAACACTTTGCTCTCGCGACAAATCACATACCACAGATTAAGTATTAGTAGTAAGCTAGAGATTGAAAATGGACAGCTGTTAAAAACTTGAAGTGTCAATCATCATTTGATCAACATTGCAATAATAAAATCGATGAACCACCCGAGTCATTTTATTTTAGTGTATTTTCTTTTGATTAATAAATGTTTGAACAAATGCCTTTCTATTGTACTTGCAATGTTTATGCTTCTATAGTTTTTGCCAACATTCAATGTCGTTTAACAAAAATTGAAAGAATATCGATTATCGATATTAGTTTAATTTGCAAATCGATACAATATTTACAAAAGCTATATTAGCAACCCCACGATCATTTACAATAAAAAGTGGTAGAAATATTTTTGTGTTATAGTTATATTTCTTCTAAATCTGATTGCATCGGTGTAGGATGAAATAAAAATGAGAAATAAAGTCTAAAAAATACAAGTGATTTTTTGGTTATTAAGAATATCTTGTTCATGCTGTTCCAAATCTGCCGATCTCCTTTTGATTGTAGGTACATTTTGTGACATAGGCATCTACTAAGGAAAGGTTTTTGGAAATACCACCCCTAAGATTTAATGTCGATTAACTAATTGCTACTTAAAGCTAATTTAAGAGAGCTGAGTGCGGCAGTTAACCTGACAATTTTATAAGTATAGATTCAGAAACTTAAAACATAGTATTACGAATGCAAATCTAAATAAGCACGTACACAGAGCTGCGTAGCTAAGTGCGATAATTTGATTGTCGTCAAACTAATTAACATATGCAAATGAAATAATAATATGGTAACACATTTAGCACCCGGCGCTTTAAATAAATACCACCCAATACACATAGTCCCGACCCAACAGTAAGATAATTATCTTGATATTAAATTACGAGAGATTTTCGATCTCATAACACCTAGAACCGTTACAAATATTTAACTGTCACGCAAACGTTTGTCTCGGTGCGGGAACTGAATCTAAGACCTCTTGTTGCTTGGAGGCCATATAGGCTTTTAAATGTTAAGTTAATTCAACCCGACATAGTGATGACAATCATTGTAAACGCAAAGTCTCTCGGTGGTTGACATATGGAACTTGCGTCAGGAAAATATGATCTAGATATAGTATATCGAAAAATTTCACTGAATCAGTGTGATTATTGGAACGATTGCTCCTCTCAGAGAGAAGTGATCCTTGTGGTGAGAAAACAAAGTAAAGCTTATTTAGCTAAAGACTGAAGTGAGGACATTAACATTTCCAACTCTACTCTAATTTTAATTGACTTCGTTTTGACACAATCATAGAAACATGAGGAGTACTAGACTAGCTTGGTATGGACATGTGATGAGGAGGCATGAAAGGCATGTGACAAGACTGGTTGTCAATATGAATGTGGGTAGACGAAAGAGTCGTGGGAGACCTAAAAAGAGATTGCGTGAATGAGGACATGCGCATGAAAGGAGTGAATGCAGATTTAACGGATGATAGGGCTGCGTGGAGAGTCAAAACCATTTGTGCTGAACCCACTTAGTGTGGGATAAGGGCAGGTAGATGATGATGATGACTTTGTTGCGGGATAAGGATTTGGATTCCCAGAGACTCGCCCGGCTTCACTGCTCGGTGTTGAGTGCTGTCGATCCTGGCTTATTGGAGTTACAGTGGCGAGTTTTTTTTCATCCTGGCACGGCAAAGTGACCACACTGCCCCTGATGGTAAGTGCAGTGCCGTCCAGTTAAACTCAATCAAGTAGCGAGAGACAATCTATTCCTCGCTACTCAACACAATCATGCCGGCCTGCTGTGTAGCTTTGTGTATGTGTGTGTGGGACAGTTTAGTCAACTTGACTACCATCCTGCTCGAAGATTTAAGTTTTATGCACACATAAGTACGTACCAGTAAGACATCCAATGAACACAAGCAAGGCTGATAATTACATCTTGTAATTACGAACACTCTCATTTCCTTCTTAAATGAACGAAGAAATCCGGCAAATGTATTCAATGCGAAATGCTCTAAACTCATTGGAGTTAACACCATTTGATTTTGAACCCTACAGACGATGCAATAGGTGTATTTTAGAACGTAAGCTGGCTCTACATTTTTCATCGTGTTTTTATTATAAGATAAAAGGTTGGTTTCACAGAATTCCGTAATATTTGGAAGTTGTTATTGTTACGTGTATTTTAGTTCTTTTGTATGTTAATCCAGTTTTTGAATTATACTCCCGAAGACTTGTAGATTCATGACATTGTTATTTAACTATAATGCTTTTAGTAAATTTCTGGAAAAAACGAAGTTTGAAATATAATCATGTAGGCATTTAAATAGCTTTTATAGTAAAAAGAGTAAAGTCAAAAAAGGAATTTCCGTTATAAATACGTTTACCAGGATATTTAGAATTTCTAAAGAGAAAAACCCAATATCACTTTATCCGACCCGGGGATCGAACCCTAGACCTCAACACAGCAGTCGTAACGCATGCGCGATTACAACTGCGCCACCGAGGCAGTATAATTTGAGTGTATTTTAAAAACATAAATCTAAGCAACGATTTTGACAGAACAACTTTATCCCCAAGAACAGCGTAGTTGTTGTCATGTAAATGTGACGATGAATTTTGTCGACTTGTCCCATTTCAACACAAACTAGACATACGAAGTTAAGTGTAGCATTGTGATAAGCGGAGCGTGAATATAATGGTTTATTATAATTGATTTATTTAAGATTATTTTAATATTAGTTATTATTGTCCCACTGTTGGGAATCAATAGGCTTCCTTGACTTCTACTTCTTCTTCTACTTTGAAATAATTTAGAAGTCTCAAGACTGCAAGTTTTTTCGCGATGTTTACATTCATTTCAGAAGCAACATTTTAATATAAGTATGTATTTATTTGTATATCAGAATCCTTAGATCAATGGTCAACATTTTGCTGTTAAAAAACTATGGCGGTTAAGGTTTGGAAAAGGGGATAATGGAGACAGGCTGATTGTTAGAGCAGAGGGGGGAGGCAATTTTTGACATATCTTTTGAGTCTGGCAAAATGAGCGCAACATTATGCTAGACAGTATGCAAATAACATCTGGTTGTATACTATATGGATCTTGTACAGACTAGTTTGATTTTTTGTGCTATCCAGCGTTCATTTTTGATGGCCTTGGTGGCACAGTTGGCGAGTAGTGAAACGAGTGGCCGTGGGTTCGATTCCCACACCGGGACAAATGTTTGTGTGAAAGTCAGATATTTGTGTCCAGGGTCTGGGTTTTGTGAGACTAGAACTACGAACCGGGGTAGATATCTAACCCAGGTAAACTTTGAACTACGTATCTAAGTTAGTCAGTGACATTATCGACTGCTTTTCAAATCCATTTTTTATTAACTAAACCTTGATAAAATTGAATTAGCTCTTCACCATTCTCTTTTAAGTCTGATTACTGCTTTCAGAACGATTTTAAGAGCAAAATAACCGTGGGGTAAATATTTACCCCAGTTTGTAGTATACAGGTAAAATAATGGGTTTTGTAGTTCTAAATTTGTATTTTGTAGGGTTAATTAACATCCACGATGCTTTACGCCTTCTCCAGGTGTAACTGTCTTTATGTTTGAGATTATGCTTTTCAGTTCACTAATATGTCTTTTTCTTGCTACAGAGGAAAGTGGATTATTAATATTTCCTATCTACATTTCTGTTCGATTAAGTTCGTTGTGGGATTAAATAAATTACGCAAAACGCTTGCTGAGCTCCATTGCCTGCTATCCAAAAATGCGCGCATTATCGATTCTGGCTTATAGGAGTAGCAGTGGCGGATGTATGAGCAGAATAGTCTCTTAAGATTGACAAGGACACGAGGGAGTAATATAAAAAGTATGGACTATATTCTCGCTCTCTCGTGTAATGTAATACTTTTTGCATCTACGGCACGAGAAGGCTCCGACTGTTGGAGTGTTCTTAAACTTGTTGTGTCTACCCTTATCCCACTTAGGGGAGCCTTGGGCGCTCGTCCATCTAGAAATGAAGGGGCTAGATTCTACATTGTCTGGCATTCAATTTGGAGTCTTATTGTGTTCGAAATTGAGTGGGGTTTTATGGAACGAGTAGTTTAGGATTACCTTTGGTCATATGTCGAATACTAAATGAAAACTATTACCACAATAAAAATAGCCAATAGCATTTAGAGATAATATTGTTTGACTGCCTTGGTAGCGCAGTTGTAATTGCGCATGCGTTACATCCGCTGTGCTGAGGTCTGGGGTTCGATCCCCGGGTCGGGTAAAGTGATATTCGGTTTTTCTATCTAGAAATTCTCAGTATTAGCCCGGAGTCTGGAACCTGTGCCCGGTATGGCGATAGGCTCGCCCCCTATCACATTATGGGACCGAAATTCGGCGAAAAGTGGGTGTACTGGTTACACCTCTGCCTACCCCTTCGGGGATTACAGGCGTGAGTGTATATGTATGTATATATGTATTGTTGTCTATCGGCGAAAGAATTATCGAATTAACAAGAACGATTCGAAGGATTAACAGTTCTAGAGAGTTTTAACTAAAACTTTACTCCTATATAGTGGGGTACAAGTATATATTAGAAAACATTGCAAGTCAATGAAACTTGAATTGTATCGTAAGTCTTATGACGACGTTCCTCATGTGGAACAAATTTGGTTCAGACTCTAGTATCTATGCTGAATATAATTTATATAATGTTTCAGTTTTAGAATATACCTGTGATATTAGATTTGTATCCCGATACTCCGAAATAAAAATGCAGAGTGGAATGATTGTCTCCAGTAGCTAGGTATATATATAGTTTTCTCTCGGATTATACCTGGACCACTTTGCCACGCCTAGATAAAAAAAGTAAAATATATATTTGCTTGTTCTGTCTGCAAACGACATAACTGTTGTAAATTGACTTTCAATTAACACGTTTTAAAATACCATGTGATCACGTTATGTACAGTTTCAACTCAAAATGCACCTCTGATGGTTCAATGACTGAGCGAAACACGCAAATGATATAACTGTGAATTTTTACATTCTTTTATTCGTGTTAATATAAAACGAAGCGCAAATGCCTCAGATACAAATATTCCAAATTTAATTAACACTTTTGAGTAGAAATCTTTTCGTAATTTGAAGATTTTTGAACATAAAATTCGATGGCGTTACACATTACAAGGTTGAATTTAAGTGCAGCGTTTTTGTGTAACATTTGAAAGGACATTTTGAAATAAATGGCTACCGTTTTATACCACACTTCGTGGCGCAGCGTTCGAGAAGCTAATGAGAGGCCGCGGGTTCGATCTCTGCTCAAGGATTTTTTTCTGTGATCCACGAATATTTGTATCAGGTCTGGGTGTTATGAGCCCGTAGTCTCTCGTAGTTCTTGATATCCACGACGCAGGATTGGCCTAGTGTGGGGTCAGGGTCAGTCTGAGCAACAGTCACACACCTATGTGTGACTGTTGCTAAGTAATGACCAGTGGAACACCCAAATAAAGTCTATAATATAAACTTTATGCAAAAAAGCGACCCCAATAGACCTTCACACATAATTTAGAGAGCACTGCCAGTTTGGGTAAATTGATTTTTTTCCTCAATGTATCTGTTAGGGGGATCCGGTCGATATGCAAAAACTCACTTAAAGCTTCGCGAAAGTTAAATAAAGACGGTGGAGTGGATATTGAAGGTCTCTTCAATACTTTGATGTATTTTGACAGTATTTATTATTTTGCTTTGTAGGCGTATTGTGTTTAGTTTACAGGAGAATAGGCAATGGAGGTCCCCAAAAAGCAGTCTTATTTATTTTTTATTCAACACACACACAGTCATTACAGGATATACCCAATTCGGCGGGACTAAAAAACAAAATAACAAACACATAAATAATAATAAAAAAATAGATCATCTTCATCTTTAATCATCAGACACAATCGACGACGAAGTATTCCCTTTGTTATTTTTCCATTTACCAGGAAATCCATTTATTGATTCAGACGAATCCTAAATAAATACAAAGAAATTACACTAGACCCTCGACCGTTTCTTCTCCTCTTTGCCATATGGTGTAGTGTGAAGAAGCTACACAACAGGCCGGCATGATTGTTGAATAGCGAGGGACCGATTGTCTCTCGCTACTTGATACTCTAACTGGACGGCACTGCGCTTAACATCAGGTGCAGTGTGGTCACTTTGCCGTGTCAGGATGAAAATCTTTCCAAAACAGACTTGCTACCGCTAATAAGAACCACTTTGAAAGTGGTACAACTATAATGTATACTGTTCTATAAAAAAATATAGACTGTTCTATCTAAATCCGGCTCGACCGTTTAAATAAATATAACTTGAACTTGCTTGCTTTTGCATTTCGTACGATGAGAAAAAGTCCCAGAGGGTCAATTCTTCCCCATATTCCCTTTTTTAAGGTCGGCACCCACCCCTAATACTTCTGATAATGACGATAGAGAACATTATAAATGGTCAGCGTGCTCCTTTGCCACTTTTTTAAAGATATCTCGGTAGTTAGTTCCACTCCTTACTATACCGTCTCAACAAAATAATTCTACTAATATTATAAATGCGAATGTTTGGATGGATGTTTGTTACTCAATCACACCAGAACGACTTGATGAATCTGGTTGAAATTTGGCACAGAGATAGATTATAGTCTGGAATAGCACATAGGCTACTTTTTATCCCGGAAAAATTTACGGTTCCTGTGTGATAGTTTAGTTTTTCACATGATCGATATGATATTTTGCATAGTGGCAGTTTAGGGGTCAGAAAATTACATATAGGCCACTTATATCCCGAAAAATGCACGTTTCCTATGGGATACCAAAATATAGAAAGATGTAATAGCTTAAGATGACTCAATGGATTTTATACCTTTCTTTCAAAAATAACTATCACGCGAGCGGAGCCGCGGGCAACAGCTAGTATTTCTATAAGGTTAATTGAACACTAAAAGCCGATTTCCAATGCATTACATACTGTTACTCGTTGAGGAATTTATTTTCCCATATCATCAGGGCTTCCAACTAACGATGGAACGTTTGCGACTACAACAACAATTATCAAAATGGGGGCCCACATTTGGTCAAGATATCGAATGTATATTTTTTTTACCTAAATAGGCTTGCGTTTGACCACTATCTCGCCTGATGGTAAGTGATGATGTGGTTTACGGTGGAGCACGCTTGCCTAGAAGATACCTATTCACTCTTGACTTAAAGATACCCAGATTATAATTTTTGTGAAATATAGACTCCGGCAAAGAGTTCCACTCTCTAGCCGTGCGCATGATAAATGTACTAGCAAAACGCTTCGTGCATAAGAACATACACGTCTAGTATCCAGCGGTAATGTAAGCCGCCCGCTGAGTTTGTTTCGCCGGGTCTTCTCAGACTGGCGTTTGGATCTGGTGGTAGCTTTTAAAACGTGCGACGTCTCGGAAATACCCATGGTCCATATCAAACCCACTTAAAAATATGTATATTTGAAAATACTTAAAAGACTGCCTCGGTGGCGCAGTTGTAATTGCGCATGCGTAACGACTGCTGTGCTGAGGTCTCGGGTTCGACCCCGGGTCGGGTAAAGTGATATTGGTTTTTTCTATCTAGAAATTCCTCAGTATTAGCCCGGAGTCTGGAAAATGTGCCCGGTATGGCGATAGGCTCGCCCCCTATCACATTATGGGACCGAAATACGGCAAAAAGTGGGTGTACTAGTTACACCTTTGCCTACCCCTTCGGGGATTACAGACGTGAGTGTATGAGTATATTTGAAAATACCTTATAAATGAATAAAGTAACTGCTATGTATGCTATGTATACATAAGCTGATATGCTTTTTGTTATTTTTCTTTACTTTTTTTAATGTAGTGATTTGTCATAAGAGCTATGTAATTGTCTACATGATCAATAAACGATTTCGATAGATAGATACTGATTAGATACTGCTCTTTCTTGTTGCTTAAAAGTCTACAAATTATCGCTTCGATCGATCAAAAATTAGCTAGAATAACAAATAATAACACCTGAAAATAACATCTTGAAATTTTATCCGCGCTCGAGGATACCTGACATTCTAAAAATAGAACTGTCTTATGTTTTAAAATAACTCTTCTGGGTTACTTAATATATAAACGTTTATTTATATATTTTATCAAAGCAACATAAAAAGTCCATAAATAGGAATGTCCCGAATATTATCAGTTGGTCATATTAAAGTGATCAATTATGCAATGTTCTTAGGTGTCAGGTTTGAATGCTAAAACATAGCCCTAAGGCGATAAAATATAGAGTTCTTTCGATAACCACATTTCAAGTTTTAAATTATACTATTTGTGAATCATATCAAATAAATCAAACTAAATTAACAAATAAATACACAAAAATTAAAATTGTCCTTCATCCATAAATATAAAAAATGCTTCCTCACAAACGACACGTAAAATGTGTCCCATAACACTTAAAATACCCCATAAATAGGACTACATAAATCACGACACAAAATATAACATCCCAAAGATCGTTTCCTGTATTAAATCGAATGGAAATCCCGGTTCTTTTTACTTGGCATTTCGTCACAAAGGTAAACTGTCATCTTAATTTTCTCGCCAAGGTCAATGATAAAATCTTGTTCATTACAATATTTTTATACGACAAATATGAAATACTACGAAAAACGATAACGGTAGGCAGCGGCTTTGCTGTGCGCTGGCATTGCAGAAGACTATGGGCGGCGGTGACTACTTATCATCAGGTGGCCCGTGCTTGTCTGCCTATCGATGCACTAAAAAAAACAAAAAACTTACCAAACATGTATTTAATCCAGATACACCACTCACAAACACAAACGTACGTAATTTTCAGTTTTTCATATATTTTTCGCGGCTACAGCCACCTCGGGAGAGCGTCAAGCCCGACTGGGCGCACGCTATGATAATGCCAAAGATTATGCGCACGTAGACTCGACACTATGCAAATTTAATTTACTTTAACAGATAAAAAGGGATGTTATATCTGAATAAATGTGGTACTAAATTTAAATGGGAATTGAGTTTATTTTGGGAATTTTTACAATTTTATTATCATTATTCATGTTTATATCTTTATATTGTTATTTCATTTGAGAAGTTTATTATATTACTAGATGCTGCTTGCGGCTCCGCCCGCGTGGAGGTTATCTTGGACGTGATGCCTTGACAAATAGATAGACAATAATTCTAAAAACAATTGTTTTGGGTTCTATATCCATAATATAGCACGTTACGATAATTTTTTTTAGATAAATTTTTATTATACAGACAAAGTGCCTCTTCAGTTTTATTATAGTATAGATTGCTACTGTGTATTATTTATAATTAAACGGATTTGTGAATCTTTATCTAGAAATAATCTATGTTAAAGTATACAACTAATAGTCAATGGTCGTATATCAATATGGAAATCAGCTATGGATTCATTAATCATAATTACCAGGATCTTAGTTTTAATCTCTTCCCTAGAAACTATTTCTCAATAATTAAAACATCAAACATGCATTATCTAAATGACTAACTAAATAAATAAGATAATTTGGTTATTAAGTGGCATGAATGTTTACCCGTGATTTGTTTTGTTTGCCTTGTGTATATGGAAGACATTTTGTTAGGAGTTTTATTAACATAATACAATATAAAAGTTACGACCTGTTGATGCGCTTCTTGACAATTAAATTGATGCATCCGTTATAACCATATGTTTATAACAACATGCTACTGGTTTTGACATGTTAAAAGTTCTATAAATAAAGTATGTTAAGATCGTTACGAAAATAAACCAAAAATATTAAGCGAAGTCAGTTTTAAATAGAAGGGGTTTTCAAAATTAATTAACAATACACCTCTAAGAACTTTAGAGATATATTTAATAATCATTATAACAGGTGGATTTATAATTAATAGAGAACCTAGACATAGACTTTAAAATTACCTAACGTTAAGTGGCGCGTTCAAGGAAGTCACCTAGAAGAAGATGCGGATAATATACAGAGTTTTAGATAAAAAGCAGAAGCTATACGAGCGTAATTTTGCGAGTTGTGAATCACGTTTCTTACTTGCGTAATTAAAGTAAAATCAATTGTCTGCCGACTAATGCGTGTCGGTAACATAATTAACGCCGTCTCACATTAACTAAAATGTGTGAAGTACGACGTATCATACAATCATGCCCACCTTCCTTCTAAGTCAAGTCTTATAAAATATTAAAGTGTAAAATAAACTAAATGATAATTACCCAATAAAGCAGCGATAGCCTAGATGTTTGCGGTACGGACTGTCAAGACAAAAGTTGTATGTTCTAAACCCAAATGGCATACACCTCTGACCTTTTTAAAGTTACGTGTGTATTAATTGTTAATTATCACTTGCTTTAACGGTGGAAAACATCGTGAGGAAACCTGCATACCTGAAAATTCTCATAAGAATTTGGTACTCCTCTCAACCCCTCTCATTAGTAGAGGAGGCCGGAGCCCAGCAGTGGAATAATATTTAATACAGTGCTAGAATTATTATTATTTAAGATACAAATAAAATAGAAATGTACAAATCTCACTAAACAAAATTGACGGTATCTTCATTTTAATTTTTTTACGGAATTTAATTTACTATGTGTTGATTATTTTTAATCACATGAAACAGATAACATTCTTCAGTCTGATCCAAACTCGCTTAATTACCTTCTATCGTGCACTACAACTTTCAAACAATGGTGTGAAAAAACAACAATGGAAGACGAAAATATTTTTTATCTAATGAATGGTATGACTCGCTTTCACCTAACATATAATTGTAGAGACAGCGCAAACCGCATCATAAAAAAAAACATAAATAATTATGGCCTAATCATTGTACATTGTTTTACTGTCTTCATAAACAAAAGTGCACATGAATTTTCACTTTAATTAACTAATTAATCTCGCAAGTTACGATTGTTTTTCTTTCTTCTAAAATGAGTTTATTTTGACAACATTGCGAATATTTCATCAAATGCAAGTTGAATATGCTGTGGTGAGATATTTTCTTGTCTTTGATTCTAAATATGCGTAGGTCCTTTTTTTAATACACCCAACAGTTATACACATAGTTCTGACCCCAAACTTGGTAAAACCTGTATCGTGGATTAAGAACTACGAGGGACTACGGTCCCACAACACCCACCAAAAAAATATCTGTCGGTCACACAAACATTTATCTCTTGCGAGAATCGAACGCATGACCTCTCGTTTCACACCCGACTACTCGCCCGCTGGGCCTTGGAGGCAGTCTGCTTTTGCGTTGTTATTTCTGATAGTAATAATTCTATTAATCTTATTGAAAGGCAAGCAAGAAATTATCTAGATTGATTATTCATTGAAATTATTTCAATCACAAAATTAGCTTTTTTATCTAAATTGGCGAACGTCACAAACCTTCCAAATTATTATATAGAATTTTATTGGTGCAAGTTTGCTTGATTACATTTACCATTTTAACCAATAATCTAACTATCGTTAAGAGATGCGCTGCTAAAATATCCGTTATATAACAACATAGTCCTCCTAGAGACACAAAACTAATATCCAATATCCATACCGATGCACCTGCTTTCTGTCAGCCTACTCTTTGCTAAGGCTTCGATCGCCCTTCTCTATAACACGCGTAGCAACCTATATATTTGTCCTTGTCTAACCCACCGAAGCGATTGACGTAGGTACGCGGGAAATGTGTTAACTTCTCAAGGATACTGAAACTGATTTCATAATTTTTCTATTTAAATATTGACATGTTATCAGCCTATATTGAATGTTGCTAATTTTTAAGTCATGTTGCATGTTACGTATGGTACTTTAATATTTTATCACTTAAAAGAAACACTATCCGTAAATTAGTATACTTAAAGATACAAAAATAAAATATAGATAATATTTACAGCCTCCGTGGCGCAGCGGGCGAGTACCCGGCTATGAAACGAGAGGCCGTGGGTTCGATTCCTGCACTGAGACAAATGTTTGTGTGACCTACAAATATTCGTTTAGGGTCTGGATGTTGTGGGATCGTAGTCCCTCGTAGTTCTTGATACCCACGATACAGGTTTGAACTAGAGTTAGTGTTAGGACTATGTGTGTGACTGTTGGATGTATTTATACTTAAATATCCAGACACATCGCACCGGCAAACGTAAAAGTCACGATCGAAGCCTATGGAGGGATTTGGGGGAGGACTTCTTCTTCTTCCCCGTTCCCTCAATGCTGAGGATCGCAACCACATGCCTTCAGTCTCCACTGTGTGCGGTCTTGAGCCGTGTGGACCACCCGTTGCATGCTCAATGCGGGGGAGGTCTATGCAATTGCAAATAGATAGCAGCGATAGCCTAGTGGGTTGCGGTACGGACTGTCAAGACGAAAGTCGTAGGTTCGAAACCCAAGTGGCATACACCTCTTACTTTTCTAAAGTTATGTGTGTATTAAAATGTTAATTATCGCTTGCTTTAACGGTGAAGGAAAACATCGTGAGGAAACCTGCATATCTGAGAGTTTTTCGAAGGTATGAGAAGTCTGCCAACCCGCATTAGGCCAGCGTGGTGGACTAAGGCCTAACCCCTCTCATTAGTAGAGGAGGCCCGTGCTCAGCAGTGGGACAATGTTTAATACAGGGCTAGTATTATATGCAATTGCAAAACAATCTTTACCGATGTCTGAAGAGAATAGTAGAAAATAAAATATGTAGATATTTAAGTTAAAATGTTATGTAAAACTAGTTATAATTTTGTTAATAAAGGCTATTATTATCATTATCATTATCCAGACACATATGAAGTTCCACGGTACAAAAAAATACAATCGGCAACCTAATCTTACAAATTATTTTTATCTAATTGTACAAGGAAGCCCGAACAAAACCGCCACGGCGTAAAATTAATAATAACACTTGCAAGGGTTACATTTGAAAAACGGTTTAAGTGTCTACGCGGCCATAAATTTTAACAACGAACATTTGCAAGTAAAGTAAAAAACGCCAAACGATAAAAACCCAAACCTTTTATGTTAATATAAAGTGACATTAAAACTAGAACGACGCGTGGCTTTCTGTAATACCAAAATAAGGGGGTTTATCTTCGTTTCTTTATTTTCAAGTGCAGCATATGAGGCAGTATATTATATGTTCGAGTTAATTTATGAAGTAATATGAGTATTAGAATAAAAGATAGCAGCGATAGCCTAGTTGGTTGCGGTACGGACTGTCAAGACGAAACCAGCCCAAATGGCATACACCTCTGACTTTTATAAAGTCACATATATCATTGTTAATTATCACTTGCTTTAACGGTGAAGGAAAACATCGTGAGGAATCCTGCATATCGTGAGAATTCTCATAAGTTTCGAAGGTATGTGAAGTCCACCAACCGCCGAGAGTCCAGTGTGGTGGACTAAGGCCTAACCCCTTTCATTAGAGGAGCCCCGTGCCCAGCAGTAGGTCAATGTTTAATACAGGGATAGTATTATAATAGAATAAAAAGATCCTCGATGTCCATAAACTGAACTGTGTAATATTTCAAATTTACACACACACATACACACATACACTCACGCCTGTAATCCCCGAAGGGGTAGGCAGAGGTGTAACTAGTACACCCACTTTTCGCCGAATTTCGGTCCCATAATGTGATAGGGGGCGAGCCTATCGCCATACCGGGCACATTTTCCAGACTCCGGGCTAATACTGAAGAATTTCTAGATAGAAAAACCCAATATCACTTTACCCGACCCGGGGATCGAACCCGAGACCTCAGCACAGCAGTCGTAACGCATGCGCAATTACAACTGCGCCACCGAGGCAGTCATTATTTCAAATTTAATTATAATAAAACACAAGTAATTGTCAATTAAGGACGGCAGATGGCACGGCACTTGTCTGATTGAGCTTTCTTCAGCCGAACGTCTGGCTACACCGATTCTGGCTATTCACGAAGAATATAAGAAAGAAAGAGATACAAGAAAGAGAGTAGTCCTTCAATGGTAGGCAGCGGCTTTGCTGTGCCCTGGTATTGCAGAGGTCTATGGGCGGCGGTGACTACTTGTCACTTGGTGAAAAAAAAAAATATATATTATAAAACTGCCGGTAAATACAAAGAATATTGCTCAGCCCTTGACGATGGATTCCAAGTTCCTACGCCATTAACCATAATTAATTAACCAAAAGACTGATTCACAATGTCCTCAAAGATTCGTAACACGTTTTGTACCTATTTTATAATAAAGTATAATTATTATTACTCCGTTACTCGTACTTAGATATAACTTTCTGGAACAGATGTTTTGGGTTATAATTACTATAACGTTACGTTACGTTCCCGGGTCGGGCAAAGTGATATTGGGTTTTTCTATCTAGAAATTCTCAGTATTAGCTCGGAGTTTGGAACTTGTGCCCTGTATGGCGACAGGCTCGCCCCCTATCGCATTATGGGACCGAAATTCGGCGAAAAGTGGGTGTACTGGTTACACCTCTGCCTTCGGGGATTACAGGCGTGAGTGTATATGTACGGTATTGCTATGGATCCAGGGTTATAGTAGCGGGTGTGTGGAATAATTATTCCCAAGCTAATACCTGTATAAAAATAGGTCAAACAGAAAATCAGCGCTGTAGCTTATGCTGCAGCACTAAGCCGAGTTTGAGTTTTCGTTTTTAAGAGTTGTTTTTTAAATTTTTTTTTGTTTTAGTGAAAAGCGAAATAAACTCTTTCTTACTTTCTTTCTCTATACCAAGGGCTGGGTAATAGTGTAAATAACGTCACACTAGACAATTGTTAAGATTATTGATAAAAGGGTTAGGGTAGTTCCCTTTTAATGGAAATATCAAGGGTATTTTAGAAAGTAACTACGGGTACATCAATAAATGCGAACTGTAAAATGTGCAATAGAGGAGGACGCCACCGCGTTCAGAAGTTTACCAATCAGTTGATTAGCAGTTTATTTGACCAGTTCATAGTACAGTCAGAGTTTAACAAGATAGTGCTTCACATAGGTTAACATAAAGGATGTTGCCACGGGAGACGGTGCGGGTATGTAATAAGTAGGTAGAGGTGCGGAAAGTGATCTAGGATTGTTATTATTGTTAAGATATTTATTTTTTCGTAATTTTTTTTTATAAAAAATAAATTTTAGTGCCTTGATAGGCAGACGAGCAAACGGGCCACCTGATGGTAAGTAGTCACCGCCGCCCATAGACTTCTGCAATGCCAGGGCACAGCAAAGCCGCTGCCTACCGTTATATATTAAATATATTGTATTCTTACTTCCTGAGCGTTGAGATCAAATGTTTAAAAGTCAATTTCGGAGTATCCTTACACAATGAATCACAATAGCTCCTGTAATTAATGAAATAATATTAATAAAATCAAATAAAAATTCATAATGAATTCGTGTACAAACGAATGCCGCAGGCGTGACATGTTTAACAATCTTTAATAATATTATAAAGAGGTAATGTTTGTGAATTTGGGTAGTAGAACTATAATTCACGACAAAGACCGGAAAAGAGCAAGTAAGGTACCTTAAGGTGACTGATAACTGAACTGATTTTTGTCGGCGGTTAGAGTTGGGGTACGATGGTTTTTTTGCGGCCTTCTGAGTACTCTGCCACTAGGACCCTCGACCACTTCTTCATCTACTCGCCCATGGCGTGTGAAGAATAGTTGTGTCGAGTAGCGAGGGATAGATTGCTTCTCGCTAATCGATACTCTAATTGGACGGCACTGCGCTTACCATCAGGTGCAGTGTGGTCAGTTTGCCGTGCCAGGATAAAATAAAATGATCTCAAATACCCATGAACATCTAAATTAACAAGAATCCAAGGTATACTTCCGAGCATTGGTGGAAAGAAAATGGATTCGGGAAGGATTGAGCCTTCTGAAGACTCATGAAACGGGTCCATATTGTTGACATTTATTTTCTACTAGCTGTTGCACGCGTTGTTATTTTTGAAAAAAGAAACGTAGAAAATCCACGGAGTCATCTTAAGCTATTACATCTTTCTTTATTTTGCTATCCCATAGGAACCGTTAACTTTTCCGGGAAAAAATAACCTATATTCATTACCTTCATGAATGGATGGTCACTTGCCGAAAACAAGCTAGAAACTGACTGGCATACTGGTATACTGACTATATAAATTAATATGAAGTGAAGGTGTCTGTCTACCACCTGACTAGGGTCGCAGTCGCAGTCTTAAAACCTTCCTTTAACGTTACATATATATTTTAAGTATTCAGAAAATAATCGAAAGTTGACTTCTTTCCCGAAACCTGATCAAAACTTCAACAACAAGCTGTGAAAATACATAAGAAAAAATCTAAAGAGGAAATTTTAACACATTTTTCCTGAAATTTCATCGCTCCAGCTCACTGGGCGACTAATCAAATTTATGTACCGTACCGTCACAGGAAAACGGTTGCAGAGTTGAAATTGGTAATTTTATATTGGGCAAAAAAATTGGTTAAAAGAAAGTATGAATTGCAGATATCACGTTTATTTTATTACTTGGTGTTCGATGTTGAGTTAAATTTTTTTTATTGCCTCGGTATGCAGACGAGCAGACGGGCCACCTGATGGTAAGTAGTCACCGCCGCCCATAGACTTCTGCAATGCCAGGGCACCGCAAAGCCGCTGCCTACCGTTGAAAATGTTTTCTTAAAGATGTTTTCTTTCTTCATAAAGGTCGCTACAACTATTACTACAATTTACTTATACTATTTTCCATGAAAGAATTTAATTTTTTACTTGTGTCATTTTTAAGGGTATTTTTTGTCATCTTACGACTGCAAATGTAAAGATCTTGTGTCAAATGTCCCAGTATATATCTCAAAACCAATCAAATTTGGACATGGCGATCAATTCGTTCCGATTGGTTAATTTCCGGAATTGATCTGGAAATTTCTAGTAGGTTCGTTTATTTATTTTAGCTAAAGAGTATGTTTAAATATACGATGTATCATGACATTCATACTTGTTATACAATTATAGATCTCATCCTTAGAGTATTTAACACTGGAGACGCCATTGAGCGCTTACCCCGTATGACAAATGTAAGAGCACGGTGCTCATACACGTTCTATAAAACGAGTTGCGCTTCGTGATCCGCCACTAAAAAAGTGACATCACGTGCGAATGGAGCTCCCTGAAAACGCGAGCCTCTAGCGGTATTAACATGTAAAAATAGATCTGACACATAAAAATAACAAAAATACAAAATTATTTTTCACCTGGACATATTTTTTTAAAGTAATATTAACATTAAAAGCAACAAAACATATAATCTCTAAAAATTATCATCGGGTAATAAATGTTGCCATGTTAAACTTTTAGCCACAGTAGTGCAAAATTTATTTGCATTCAATATCTTAAACGCAAGTTGTTTTTTTAATATTCATTTTTAACCCAATGTTGCCCGCGGCTCCGCCCGCGTGTAGGTCTTGGAGCATTTTAACCTTCTATATTTTGCTATCCCATAAGAAGCGTGCATTTTTTCGAGTTAAAAGGGGTCTTTGTCATTTTCTGATCCCTAAACTGCCACTATGCAAAAAATCATGTCGATCCTTTGCTCTGTGAAAAACTAAACTATCCCATGGGAACCGTACATTTCTCCGGGATAAAAAGTAGCCTATGTGCTTTTCCAGACTATAATCTATCTCTGTGCCAAATTTTCAGTAGATCCGTCCAGCCGTTGTAGCGTGATTGGATATCAAACAACCATGCATCCATCCAAACATACGCATTTATAATATTAGTAGGATTACTTTATTTATGCTTCTTAATTTATAATTTAAAAATATTAGGAGAGTTGACATATCGACTAAGTTTACAATTTCATAAACTTTATGCCAGTGTAGCATTTTGGGTGGTTTATGTGGTAACACTGTCGTTTATGCAAGACTCAAATAGTGTTGCAGATAAACTTATAAAGGTTATCGATAAAATTACTAATCCATCTGGACTGTCTTCTAAACACATACTTTTAATGTAAATAGTTCTAACACACTAGGAATGTCACAAAATATGACAAATCCAGAATAAAGTTTTTGTCAAAAAAATGTGATCCTAAAATTATATCCGGTATATTTAAAAAATATTTAGGTATGAATTTTGGCGCCATTCATTTATTACGTAAGATGATGTAGGGGGGGAGTTGATCATGTCTTATTTTTTCTTACAAGGGGTGGGAGGGAGTCTTAATAGTTCTTACGTAAGATCACACAAATGCGCAAAGTTAGGATTATACTTTGAAAAAACGCGGGCCATGCCTATAATTTTAAAAACAAGAAACTTAGATTTTTTAAATTTTTTTTGTTAACCGGTATGTCTTGCCTTTTCACCCGGTTCCGGCTTGACGTCGACTTTTGGGACACCCTGTATTCATGTCGAGATCTCAAGCCCTTTTTAAATGCTCTTCATAATAGATAGCCGTTAGCCGGCTACCACACCAAAACAGGCGATAATCGCTCTCAATGACATACAATAATTTCATTCACAGTATTTGCTAATCGCATTCGTTACCAGTAACACTGTATTTCTTGGCTCCGCTTATTTAATTTGAAATTTTATGGAATAACAGAACACTCCATTTTCTTACAAACTATATACCATTGGAAAGGTCGTGTTGTGTACTTTCCGGTGGTATATTTGCTGAAGTATAATCGGAATACCTCAAAACGAGTGAGTAATCAACATTTTAAAATAATTTGCAACGGCCGTCATTGTTGTGTTGCATGTGCTGACATACCTGAAAAACGCTACTCTACAATTAGTGTTGACCAAAAAAAAATGGAAGTGTCACGGATGATGTGCAAAGCAACCAAAAACTGATAACAGTAATACACCTTTACGTCCCATTGACTCACCCGGGAAGTCGAGGAACAATAATGACTCGCTACCTTTTAATGACAATATTACGCATCGAAAAAAGCCACTATTGATACTAGCGCAATTAGTGGAAGTTCCGGCTTAAACTCTTCCGCGTCAGTTATTACAAAGAAAGACGCTAGGGAAATAATAAGAGAAGAATTCGATGTCATGAAATTGGCTTTAGCACAGGAGCTTAACCAAACACTTAAGCAGATGGTGAGAACCGAATTTCAATCTCGAAAATCAATTCATAAAACAGGAAATAACTGCTTTGGATAATAATGTTTGTTTCTGAATGAAAATTATGAAACCACCAAATCCGCCATCGCCAAATACCAAGACACACTGGGAGAGCTAAAGAAATAGAACGTTCAGTTAACATATACATTACAGGATCTGCAAATCAGGCTTCAGGTTGCTGAGCAGCATAACCGTTCTTACAATCTTGAGATAGAGTGTGTCCCCGAATACAAACAGTAAAACTTGATATCTATAATTACTCAGCTGTCTAAGGTATCCTGCAACTTGAAAGAATCCGACATTCATCATTGCACTCGTGTGGTAAAAAGTAACAGAGACGATAAGAGACCTCGCTCAATCATTGTTAAATTGGCTACCTCTAGGCTTCGGGATACATTTTAGCGAAAACAATAAATTTTAATAAGGCAAATCCAAACGACAAGCTCAGTACTGCTCACATAGGCATTGGAGGTAATAAATCGCCGCTTTACATTGTTGAGCACCTTTCACCTAAAAACAAATTACACGCAGCGGCTCGCCAGATCGTCAAAGAAAAAGAGTACAAATTCGTGTAGATTAAGCAAGGTCGTGTTTTCATTAGGATAACAGAAGAATACGAGTTTACTTATATAAGAAACCAAGAGACCAGAACCGACCTAAAACAATTCTCTGCCATATCCATACTAGCTGTTGCTCGCGGCTCCGCCCCCGTGGAGTTTATTTTCGGGAGCAGAAGTATCAATGCAAGGAGTTGTCTTCTGCACTGAGACACCTATAGCAATCGTCCTGAATCTCAGGTGTTGTGACTGTCTAGATGGCTAGACAGGCACAACTCCTAACTTAAACTTCTAGCACTCCTTATAATACCCCGGGATCACTCCGTAAGTGTCGAAGAAGGCCACCGCGGGGTTTTAGCTGGTAGTGTCCCGTTTGGGTGTACATAAGTAGTAGGGACTCGGCCCAGCCGCAGCCCGGATAGCCATCATCCGGGCGAGGGGGTGCTGGGTCGTAAGACCGGCTAGTCCAGCATAACCGTTTTATTCTCATTCCGCTTCCCCCCGAAGCGGACGGCAGTAATAAAATGCTTTCCCCGCGACAAAAAAAAGTGTTGTGCCTGAAGCTTGAGATTACATTTAAAGAATACCTCATAAGTTAACTCCTCACTTCGCCCTTTAAGGGATCATTTGGTAAAAACGTTGAAATACGTATTTCTTTATTTTTAACCTAAAGCCTAAATATGAATTTTCAGATCCCTAAGTTGAAGTATTACGGATTGCCCATACAAACTTTTAACCTCTATTTCACCCCTTTCAAGATATTTTTTTGAGACAAAAGATACCCTATGTCCTTCCCTAAGATATAATCTATCCCTCTACTACAACAATATTAATTTTGTTGCGGAGATATTTTAAAACTGTAATATCTCCTAAGATATTCATTGAAATCAAATGACGTAAAGGGCAACTTTGTTCAAAATTAAATACTTGTGATGAATAAAGTATTTATTTGGATAAGGATTAATACCATGTTTATAAAAACCCCTTTCCAAATAATACATTGTTTCAGAACAAATTCGATAACCATTAAAAAGGTTATAGTGAGCCAACCGAAATAGATAGACATATGCTATCGCGGACTTTTTTTTGAACTTTTTAAGAGGAACAATTTCGTCGTACATGATTGTTATGTAACTTTAACCGTTAACGCAGCGTACGCAACGGAAGCTCTCAAAAGGAATCAATTTTCCCCGTTTTTGCAACATTTTTCATTGCTGCTCCGCTCCTATTTGGTGATAGCGTGATGTTATATACCCTATAGCGCTCCTCGATAAATGGGCTATCCAGAACTAAAAGATTTTTTCAATTCGAACCAGTAGTTCCTGAGATAAGCCCGTTCAAATAAACAAACAAACTCTTCAGCTTTATATAATAGTATAGATTAAATAAATTAAAGGCGTATTATTTAAAAAAAAATCTAAAAAATAAAGTTTTTATTTTTGCTTATTTGGCTTGTATTTTTCTCAGTACTCATTACCTTTATTATCTTTACAGTATTTCGATTAAATTAGAAATATTAATTTACACTATTTTTAACTATACCTCCCTACTTCCGTCCCTTTTCACGAAATCACACCCAGAGATTGCAAGAAAGCGATAGAAAAGATGATACACATAAAAAAATATCTTAAAACATTTAATAAATTATAATTGTTTTATTTTATCTATCGATAGATAAGGACAACGCTATCTATACCTCGTGTCGACATTGCTACGCTCTACTGTTTTTACACAGTTGTCAATATATGACACTGTAAATATATTTCACAACAAGATAAATTTGTAACTGTGTGCGTAAATTTGCCAGTGTTGTATGAAATGGTGTAGTGTGCGTGCGTAACGACGTGATTACATTTTGCATTTGTGTGCACATGTTTATTTGTAGTTGTACGAAGCCCCCCACCGACATTGCTGAATTTTTTGTTCAAGATTCGAGCGTAATGCCGTCTCCTTTTGGTTGCCTACTCTAAGATCTCATCATACTAATTTTATAAATGCGAATGTTTGGATGGGTGGATGTTTGTTACTCATTCACGCCAAAATGGCGGAAAATGAAATTTGGCACAGAGATATATTATAGCACTACTTATATCCTGGAAAAATGTACAGTTCCCGTGGGAAAGTTTAGTTTTTCACAGAGCAAGGGTTCGCCATGATTTGCATAGTGGCAGTTTAGATAGCAAAATATAGAGAGGTGTAATACCTTATGATGCATCCATGGATTGTGTATCTTTTCTTCAGAAAATAACCTCCACGGAGGTTAGGAGGAGGCGGAGTCGCGGGTAACATCTAGTCATAAATATAAAAAGTACACCGACTTCAATAAAAACAAATTATGCGTCTCTATAAAACTTGAGAGTTGCGCTCGATTTTTCTGAGATCCCATCATTAGATCCTGACTTGGTGCTAATGGGACCACCTGGGAAGTATACCCTTTTCAACAAAAAAAGAATTTCTCGAATCGGTCCAGGCGTCTTCGAGTAATCGGGGAACAAAAAAAAAGATTCCGACGAATTGAGAACCTTCTCCTTTTTTTGAAGTCGGTAAAAAGGGTCCTTCCCACCACCACCATCGCCCAGACATTCAATGCTGACTTAATAGAACATAGGTGATGAATTTTGAAAAAGTCTGCCCTCCATTCGTATAATATACATAGTAGTCGGATTATACCGCAAACATTTGCCGGTGTCAGATCCGAAGGCAAACCCTCCGTGACAGATTTATGCGAAGAGAAATATTACGAATTCATTACACGTGGATTTAAATACGTTTTGTGGGCAAGATTTATTTTCAGATTTCCATTTTTTTTATATTATTTTGTGAAAGAATGAGATTAGTTTTACAATTAAAGTTTTAATTATTAATGACGGTTCAAAGTGCGACTTCATATTCAATAAAAATACAGCCATTTAACTCTGAGTTTGAACAAATACATACATATACACTCACACCTGTAATCCCCGAAGGGGTAGGCAGACGTGTAACCGGTACACCCACTTTTCGCCAAATTTCGGTCCCATAATGTGATAGGGGGCGAGCCTATCGCCACACCGGGCACCATTCTAGACTCCGGGTTAATACTGAGTATTTCTAGGTAGAAAAACCCAATATCACTTTACCCGACCCGGGGATCGAACCCGAGACCTCAGCACAGCAGTCGTAACGCATGCGCAATTACAACTGCGCCACCGAGGCAGTCTGAACAAATGAACTTTACTATAGCAAAAAATACAATGTATAGAAGAACTGAAGATAAATGTTATTCGAATAATCCAAAAGTAGTTATGTCCGTATGGCGTATGAACTGAGGAGCCACTCCTGATTTTTAAAGGAGTCTTGCACCATTATTTAGTAACAAAAGTAGTTTTTTTAAATAATTTTAAAAGAATATACATTTTTTCGTCATTGTTTCACACCCGGCTCACGCTGCGCCTCGGAGGCTGACAAATTTTAAAATTCTTAGAAGTACCGACCAATCAATATTCATTCATTCTTTAACCTATAGCAAACCTGCAACTAGTTATCCTGATTACACTCATATGTAACATGGTCACCCGTAATAATAATAATTCTTTATTTTCGGACAACAAGAATCCATGGTTTTAGTACACAAATAATAACTTAAAAGTAATGTTAGTACCATAATATTTATAATAAGCTTAATATAGAGAGTGATCAAGCCAACAATATTAATTAATCATTCTCCACACAAAATGCCTCATAATAGGTGAATTGACATTCTCCACTACTGTTTTCAGAATGTTGTTGTGACTGGCCCGTAGTCTACTTATGAGTGATACGGTTTGCTTACGATATACGGATTACGGATAGCGGTAAAACCATCCGTTCGGTTCCTGGCAAACATCTCCGAAGCACTGCAGAAACGGGATAGTCCCAACAGCATTCTGAATATGTTGTTATATTGTACGCGCAGGACATTCAGTGATCGATGGCAAATTCCCAATGAAAATCGAAAAGTATTTATTGTCTCGGATTCCGAATATGTAGGGCTCTGAAATGTATGTGCTTATTTTCTACTAATACTGGTGTATATAGCTTAATAATCCGTTGTGATCTCAGGGACGTACAGTCAATTATTTATTTACAGAACGTCTGGATTGAGGAGCCAAATGTTATATATTGCTATACCAAATTCGCGCAGTGCGTATATTTAATTCCTATGCTACAAATTAGAACACAATTACTGCTAAATTATCATTAAGTCGAATATATCGATTGACCGATTAATTTTACAGAAACTCATATTCTTATATATTTATCAATTGAAGAGCCCAAACCATTGCTTATTGTAATTGTACTGGACCCATATTTTTAGTAGATACCATACACAATTGCTACTAAATCATACAAAAATTTCGAAAATGTACGTCTAGTACTTTATGAGTTACGAGGTGGCTCCACAGTCTAAATATTTAGATTGAGGAGCCACTTTCACATTGATATAACTTTCATGTATTTTACTACAAATTCCAGAATTTGGCCTACAAAATCAGCTGATTTTCTACTAAGTAATGGTGCGAGACTCCTTTAAAAATCAGGAAAAAATAAAATCAATAAATCTTTAATCAGGGCTCCTCAGTTCATACGGACATAACTACTATGACTAGACTAACTTTACTAGACTTAACTTAGTACTCCAAGAACAAGTTATATTTCAAAAATACAGTCTCCAGATTTAATTCCTGATGGAACTCTGCTTAACTCAAAACTTAATCGAACAAATATTAAATGAAAATCGAAGAAAAACCTTCAAAATTAACATTATATGCCGTACGAAGTTTCTGTTCACCGTTAAAGTATTTTGTATAAGTATTCTGTATTTATTGCATAATTAGCAATAAATACACTCGTTAACTTATAGTCAGAGGTGCATGCCCTTTGGGTCGATTTCGAACCTGGGACTATCGCTCGCTACCACTCCCAACTAGGCTATAGCAGCTTAAACTAAAATAACAATTCCAAAACGAAATATAATATCAAAGGATCGTATAAAACCATCCAACCTTAATAATTGAGAAATAAAACGGCAAAAGGGGAATTCCCGAAATGCCTTTCACGTAGGTGTTGTGATAAAGGGGTAACCTGTATCCGCCGCTTGACGTTTGTGTAAATTATATTGTTTCAAGTATTTTCCGGCTTTGTATTAAAATTCAGGGATTACAGTTGAATAGAGCAGAGTATGGCAAACGCCATGAGGGTATGATTTTCTCTGTTTAAGAACATCTATAATTCCAGAAGAATCATAAGTAAGTATCCAGTTATAAAGGAAAGGTAATTATTGTTAAAAGGGATTTGTGATTTTTTTAAATCCCAGCACGGCTAAGTGACCACACTGCACCTGATGGTAAGCGCAGTGCCGTCCAATTAGACTATCGAGTAGCAGAGACGATTTATCCCCCGCTACTCACCACAATCATGCCGGTCTGCTTCTTCACACTACGCCATGAGCAAGAATGTGAAGAAGCGGTCGAGGTTCTTGTGTCAGAGTACTCAGAAAGCCGCAAATCGGGCAAACATCGTACCCAGACTCTAGACCCCCGACACATGATTGATTTGTACCTTCACTTACTGCGTTGCTGTTGCAAGCTGTTACCTCACGTCAGTTATTTGGATGAGTGGTACGTGATACTAAACCAGCCGACCCGGCCCATTGGTCTTGTATACAAAAATGTGTCTATCTAAGAATATAATAATACAAGCCCTGAATTAAACATTGTCCCACTGCTGGGCACGGGCCTCCTCTACTAATGAGAGGGGTTAGGCCATAGTCTACCACGCTGGCCTAATGCGGGTTCGTAGACTTTACATACCTTCAAAATTCGTATAAGAATTCTCAGGTATGCAGGTTTCCTCACGATGTTTTCCTTCACCGTTAAAGCAAGCGATAATTAACATGTAATACACACATAACTTTAGAAAAGTCAGAGGTGTGTGCCACTTGGGTTTCGAACATACGACTTTCGTCTTGAGAGTCCGTACCGCAACCATCTAGGCTATCGCTGCTATTTCTATCTAAGAATATTTTGCTATTTTTTTTTAGTTTATCGTCGTCAATTATACTAATCATATTGACGGTAAGAAGGCTATTTGCTTTAAGCTTCATTTTGACGATTTTGAGTTATAGGTATACATATTCGGAATCAGAATTTTTTTCTGTATCTTTTGAGCCTAGTATAAATTTTTTGTGTTCTTTTTGAGCGCTTAAATCAACTGTTAAAACAAGGCTCACTTTTTTCAGAGCACTTTTTAGAAAATAATGCTCAGAAATGCATGAAAATAAGTCTTAAAGATTCTTATATAGGTAATATATTAGTTCTACAACAACCCACGCAATAGTTTTTTAAACTTGCTGAGTTTACTAATACAAACTACGGCAAAATTTCTTGCTAATCATTCTCAGATAAGTAAGATATTTCAAAATACCAGTATATTTAAAACAATTCTAAACAGTAGCCCTAGTGGCCTCATTTCCGAAATAAATTATTTTGTTTGGACAACATTCTCAAAGAAAGCCGATGCGAAATAACAATTTACTGCTGTGTTTTGTTCGGTCAGTGAAATAGCCGCAGGCGTAATAGTATCCTAACCTTTCTTTTCACTCCCTAAAGGTCGGCAAGCACTAAAGATTCCGTAATATAGAGAGTGTTTATACTCATCAGTGATCACATATACCAAAATAGTGAACGTCTTTATTCTGTTTTAGTATTGCCTAAAACACATCGTAGTGGATCCGTACCTTAGAGTTTATTGGTGGCATCATAATAAGAATAAGCCTTATTTATTCCATGACTACAAAATAATAGTCTCCATAGATAGATAAATGGCATTAAGTCACTGCCCTATCTCGGATATTTTGCTTGTGGTAGGATATTCATATCCGCCTGGTAGCGACCACCGTACACAGGGTGTAAAACCTGCCATAGTGTCAATGCAAGGCACACGTTCCGAGGTCAGCCAGTGGAGATCCGGTTTTTGTCGGGGATTTAGAGTTGATGGCCGTTGGATGGATTTGGCCGTTTTGCAGCCTTCTGATTACTCTACCGACCCTCGACCGCTTCTTCACCTTCTTGCCAATGGTGTAGTATGAAGAAGCAGGCTGTCATGATTGTGTTGAGTATCGAGGGATAGATTGTCTCTTGCTACTCCATAGTCTAATTGGACGGCACTGCGCTTACCATCAGATGCACTGTCGTCACTTTGCCGGGCCAGGATAAAAAAAATATATAAGCCTTCTCCAATTATATCAATTTCTCTCGGACTTTTGCTTTTGTTTTGTAAAGTAGACGAGACAATAGCCAGTATATTCGTGGTTCGATGTTGTAAGAGTTAATCGTAATCAGTTCAATGGCGTTGTTCAGTTTAAAAGGGTAATGCTGGTAGATTAATTATAAAGAGAAGCCTTAAGTGAATCCTGACATGCGTGTGTGTTAATATTAAGCACTGAGATGTGTAACAGTGTTGTGTAAATCAATTAATAAATTATAAATATTGTATTTGTGCCTTTTAAATATCCATCTTGCATAGTTTTGTTGATGTTCCTAACACATATAGTCCTGACCGCACACTAGATCAAAAACCTGTATTGTGGGTATTAACTAATTTTAATACCCACGATACAGGTTTTTGATCGACGTCGTCGTACCATGACCCTAGGTACGAACTAGGGTCCTGCTACACCGAGACCCGAAACGAATACTTGTAGTTCCCAACATTTGCCTCGATGCGAGGATCAAACTCCCAACCTCTGATATCACACCTACACCATTGCATCATAAAGGTTATATTGATCAACAGGCGAGCTAAACAACTGTTCTTCACGCTCCGTCAGTTCTACCGCTTATATAAAGGGCAGGTGTGGTGGATTACTGTTCGTACGTCTGGGATGGTTCCGCTAAATACCTACTCGATGCCTTGAATGGGTTGCAGCGTCTGACCATCCGCATTCTGTATGATGCAGACATGACCAACAGCTTGAAGCCGCTACAGCTGCGTAAAGATATTTCCTCGCTTAGCATGTTCTACCGTCTGTATCATAGCGAATGCTCCGAAGAATTATTGAATCTTATCTTATCCTCTCTCTTTAACATCAGAACCATGCGTATTGGCTTGCGAAGCCATAGGTTCGTGGTGTCTTCTACCCAAGCCTGAAGCAAGACGCAAATCCGTATCTTTGCCGTACCATCAACATGTGGAACAGTTTGCCAGCAACCGTGTTCCCTACTTCCTACGATCCTGGCTCCTTTAGGTGTAATGTGAAGAAGATAAGTACGCCTCCATGATTGTATCGAGTAGCGTGATATAGTTGTCACTGGCTACTTGATACTTTAACTGGACGACACTGCGCTTACCATTAGGTGTAGTGCGGTCACTTTGCCGGGCCAGGATGATAAAATATGCTTTAAGAAGCGACATGAAAAGTTTGTTGCTATTAAACCCATTTGCCTTGACAGCTTCCGTGGCGCAGTAGGCGAGTAGCCGTCTTCGATTCCCACACTGGGACAAATCTTTGTGTGACAGACAGACATTTATGTCGGGTCTGGGTGTTGTGAGACCGAAAGTCTCTCGTAGTCCCTGGTATCCACGACACAAGGGGCTATGACTGAGGGGGTGTGACTGTTGGGTGTTATTTATTTATTATTGACTAGCTGTTGCTCGCGGCTCCGCCCGCGTGGAGGTCTTGTTTGAGACAAAAAGTATACACTACAAAATACCAATTTTCATGCATTTAACTTCAAAAATGAAGGATTTTCATACAAACTTTCTTACCCTATTTAACCCCCTTAGTGGTGGAATTTCCAAAAACCCTGAAATATGTGTTTTTAATTTTTAACTGTAATGCCAAACACCAAATTTAATGCGTTTAACTGCAAAAATGACATATTTTCATACAAACTTTCTTCCCCTATTTTACCCCCTTAGGGGTGGTATTTCCAAAAACCCTTCCTTAGTGGATGCCTACGTCATAAAAGGTACCTACTGTCAAAATTTAAGTCTCTAACCCCAGCCGTTTTGGCTGTGCGTTGATCGATCAGTCAGTCAGTCAGTCAGTTTCTTCTTTTATATATACAGATACCCAAGCAAGCATAACCAACGAGCCCGATTGGGTTATGAAAATATCTATATTTTCTAGCAATTTAAAATTTGATTGATTACCAAATATTGTCGAGCACGCCTCTTTTGTCTTTCGTTTTGTATAGACTGTTTATGACCAGCTTTCCGTTATTGCTGTCCATGACATGAATATTGTATTCTCATAGAACATGTAGGAACGTGATAATGAATGCCTCCTTTTTGTGGCACATGAAAGTTTAATTACTGTGTATTTATATTATAGTATATGTATACGGCATTTGCTTAGTTCAACCTACTTTTGTAATTCAACGAAGTTTTCTTTTGTGTTTTTCGATGATTATAAGTTATTTATTTATCATGTGGGATATCGAATAGTTTTCTTGTCCATGCATTTCGAATAAGCTTTTCATGAAACGTCTTTATAACATCTTAGTAGTATTAGGGTATTTCCCTTTATTAGAAATACCGAAGGTATATCGAAGGCATTTTAGAAAGTAACTGCAGGTACATTAATAACTACAACCAAAGCGGGGAGTTGTAAATCTTTGGGATAAATGGTAGCGCTTCCGCACTCCAGGGTCCAGTAGTGTAGCAGGCGAGTTGGTAGTGAGTACATTCGTGATTCGTTCGTGGTGCAGTAAGTGTAATCATTTCAATGGTCACGTAGTTCAGCTTATAGGGTAATGTTGTCCGTACGCTTATGAGACTAATTATAAAGAGGAGCCTTTAATAAGTCCTGACTTACGGTTGTGTTAATAACAGTAGTATTATAATGCTCTTTGATCGACTCTTCTTAAATATCATCTGTAGTTACAATGTCAACTATTCATATTCCATATTCAAATACATTGTACGGACCAGTCACAATATTGACAATCAAGGTCATCCTGCATTCGTGTCTTCAAGCATGTACATCGGCTCTCATTACTTCAGATTTTAAACACGAATCAATACGTCATTTTGTACAAAAATAAAGTACAGACAGACAAAGCGAAATGCATCCTCTACCACCTAATTTGGTGCAAATGTATAGGATGGTGGGTGCATAAAAAAGGTTATGGCGATGTCAAAAAAGAGAACAAAGAACAAACAAGATTATATTATTGACTAATTTATTTATTTATACACTTTATATACGTGGTATATAAGTAGACTGAGGGCCTATAGTTCTAGTATTGGTATACTATTAAATACAAAACAAATTATCCTAATATTTAGAAATTAATTCAAGAGTTCCCTGAATTCATGCAAATTAAAACAATTTCGGGGATTTCTAATTCGTTCTCCATTTCCTGAATTAAAATGCAAACGGGCATATGACAAGGTCAGCATTTAATTATCTTTAAATTTGAAGCTGCTGAACGGATTTTGATGCAAAAACTGGGCTGGTCACGTCTGCAGACGGACAGATGGTCGATGAAGCGACAAGCTGGAGTGAAGACCGCGTTTAGGCAAACGTAGTGTGGGACGGCCTGCTGCACGATGGACCGACGACTTGAAGAAAGTTTCGTGTAGTGGATGGATGCGGGCTACCCAAGACCGGGGTCGTTACCGTTTATTGGGATAGGCCTGTTAGTAAATACTCAATGTAGCATACAAAAGAGTATCATTGATATTTACATACATACATATACACTCACGCCTGTAATCCCCGAAGGGGTAGGCAGAGGTGTAACCAGTACACCCACTTTTCGCCGAATTTCGGTCCCATAATGTGATAGGGGGCGAGCCTATCGCCACACCGGGCACCATTCCAGACTCCGGGTTAATACTGAGTATTTCTAGGTAGAAAAACCCAATATCACTTTACCCGACCCGGGGATCGAACCCGAGACCTCAGCACAACAATCGTAACGCATGCGCAATTACAACTGCGCCACCGAGGCAGTCATCATCAGTATCATTGATATTTATGAAGAAATATTGTTGTGTCAGTGATTGTTCTAAATTGAATACAGTCGTTCGTGTTGGTTCTTTGGTGCAATGCATACTAGTTTTATTTATTAATATATTTCAAAGAGCATTATAATACTACTGAAAAATATATTTATTGCCTAACTTCCTAATTCACAACAAGGCCTACGTCCAACAGTGGACGGCAATAGACTGAGTATATATTAAAAACTACAGAAAACATTGATTCATCCCAGAACAAGACTATCACAGGCCAGTCTCAAGCAATGGATAGTCATAATTAAATGTGTTTTTGACGATTATGTTATTATAGTGAAATTTTGAAATCCACCACGACCCTGTTTAGGAAATGTTGACGAAGAGATAGACGTTAGTGTAAACTATATTTCATGATGAGACAATTTCATTGAATTTGCTTTTAAAGCGATAGACAGTAGAACAGACAGTTGAGACAGATATCGCGGGTTTAAAACCAGCTTTACGAAGTTATGCAAATTTATGGTCAACTAACTTTTACCCGCGACTTTGTCCAGGTTGATTGAGTCATGAGTCGCCATACGGGCATAATTCCAGATTTCGGGCTGATACTGAGAATTTTTAAATAGTAAAACCTAATATCACTTTACCCGACCCGGGGATCAAACTCGAGACCTTAGCACAGCAGTCGTAACGCATGCGCAATTACAACTGCGTCACTCAGCCAGAGGCATGTATGGAGCTCCTGGATGTTATGGACGACTCTTATGGTCAACACACGTATAAGCGATGCGGTTACCAGCGATGCAATATGCATTACAAAGTAAAATTATAGAAAAGTTGATGAAAATGGGCATCATTGATAAATTATTATTTATGAAATACAAAGAAAATAAACAAATCAAATAACGGATAGCCTAGTTCGTTGCGGTACGGACTATCGAGACGAGAGTAGTATGTTCGAAACCAGCTCAAATGGCATACACCTTTGACTTTCCTAAAGTTATGTGTATATTCATTGTTAATTATCGCTTGCTTTAGAGGTGAACGAAAATATAGTGAGGAAACCTGCGTACCTGAGAATTCTCATACCAATTTCAAAGATATGTGAAGTCTACCACCCCGCATACGGCCAGCGTAATGGCCTAAGGCCTAACCCCTCTCATTAGTACATGTGCCCAACAGTGGGCCAATGATTAATACAGAGCTAGTATTATTATACACTCATTTGCAAAAAAACGGGCACCTAAGCAATGAACCATTTCAAATGTTACTATTGGTTTGTTTGATAATTATAGGTAGTTTTACTTTCACAATTTTGTAAATTAATAAGCAAATAATCGTTTTCGTCAGTATTATCATAAAATTTTGATAAAATTTATGGGTTTTAATGCTAAAGTTCACTAGTAGTGTATGCTCGCTAGTAGTGCATATGCTCGTGAAGTATAAGTTAACAAAGATTTTTGTTTGTTTTTTCTTCAATAAAGTAAAAGCAGATAAATGTTTAGTATCGAGTGTGACCCCCTCTAGCTGAAATTACAGCTTAAATTCGTCTGGGTATGCTAGCGAGGATATCCCGGATACTTGCTTGCGGAATACGTTCCCACTCCGCGGTAATCACATTCTTCAGCTCTCTGATGGTCTGCGGAGCCGGTTGTACTGATCTCACGCGTCGTTTCAGAACGTCCCAGACATGCTCTATAGGATTGAGGTCGGGACTTCGAGCTGGCCAATCCAAACGACGAATGCCGACCTCTTGCACATACGCTTCCACATCGCCAGACCGGTGGGCGCGAGCGTTGTCGTCCATAAAAATGGAGTCTTCGCCTAAAGCAGCCAATGCGGGTTGTGCATGAGGAATTAGAACTTCCGTTATGTATCGATGTCCAGTCAGTGAGCCGTTTTCAATGAAGACTAACTCTGTACGATCCATTGAATTTATTCCTGCCCAAAACATAACAGAGCCCCCACCATAAGGTGTGATTTCTTCAAAACAAGCCTCTGCAAAGCGTTCTCCTCGTCTTCGTAGCACTCGCCGACGTCGATCTTCACCGAACAGAGATATCCTGGCTTCATCGGAGAACAATACCCTATTCCAGTCTTCTTGAGTCCATGACTCACAATTTCGAGCAAACCTAAGCAACTCTGTGCTCACGGAGTAACTTAGGGCCGCGGGCCGGGCGATGACTGCGTATATTGGCCGCGAGAAGCCTCCTCCTGACCGTCCATAGACTAATATGCACATTTCTTACTTCTTCGAGGTTGTTCTTAAGGTCCACATACGAAGACTTGCGATTTCTCAATGCGCGACTCACAAGAAAACGATCATCCCGTGGTTGGGTACATGGTTTTCTTCCAGAACCAGGCCTTCTTTCGACGGAACCGGTGTCTTGATACCGCTGCCAGGTCCTTTGAACCGTCGAGCGACTCACACTTAGCCTCTGAGCCACGAAGCATTGGCTGCAACCCTCTTCGAGCAGCGCAATAATTTTGGTAGCTTTTACCACTTTCTCTAACATTATTGAGACAGCTAAACAGCAATAAATAGCTTTGACAATTAAGAATATGAAATAAATTCATAAAAATTGACTAAAAGTTATGAAAACCGATATTATCTTTTGGAACTTCGCACCAAAAATGTAGGATAAAAAGTGGTTTTCTGTAAAAACGAGCATCAAACGAAAATTTTAATTTAGAACGTACTGTTTTAAACACCACGGCATTTTTAAAACCGGCCAGTAACATGTACCAATGATTGAAATCATTTTGGTACCGTATTTTTTTAAAGAAGAATTAAAATCAAAACCGCCCGTTTTTTTTGCAAATGAGTTTATTTTGTTAATAATATTCAATCATAATTAGCAAGATCAAAGGAAGGGACGGTTTTCATCAAAAATATCAAATCCAATTAAAGCTTTCTATATTCTTTTGCTTCTATAATTAATACGCTTAGCACGAACTTGTGAAAAAGTAAACGTAGGTATCCAAATGTTAAATTTTTTTTTTTTTTTTTTATTCTGGCGCGGCAAAGTGACCACACTGCGCCTGATGGTAAGCGCAGTGCAGTCCAGATAGAGTATCAAGTAGCGAGAGACAGTCTATCACCCGCTACTCAACACAATCATGCCGGCCTGCTGTTTAGCTTCTTCACATTACGCCTAAAGGACCCAGGATCATAGGAAGGAGGGAACACGGTAGCTGGCAAACTGTTCCACAGCTTGATGGTGCGGCAAAAATACGAGTTTGCGAACCTCTTGGTTCGGGCCGGGGTAGTAGATACCACGAAGCTGTGGCTCCGCAATCCAGTACGCGTGGTTCTGGTATGGAAGGGAGAGGAAGGGATAAGATCAAACAATTCTTCAGAGCATTCGCCATGATACAGACGGTAGAACACGCTAAGCGAGGAAATATCCCTACGCAGCTTTAGCGGCTCCAGGCTGTTACTCACGTCTGCATCATTCACAATGCGGATGGCCCGCCGCTGCAACCCATCCAAGGCATCGAGAAGGTACCTTGCAGAACCGTCCCAGAGGTGCGAGCAGTATTCCATTCCCGGCCGCACCTGCGCTTTATATAAGCGGTAGAGCTGACCAGGCGTGAAAAACCGCCGCACCCTGTTCAGGATTCCGACCCTGAGTGAAGTGGCGGATATTACGCCCTCGATGTGACTCCTTGGATTAAGATCGCAGCGGATATCCATACCTAGGACACTAAGGTCATTCCGCATTGCGAGTGGAACACCCTGAAGAACGGGGATGGGAGAAAACGGAGACTTCTTGCACGAGAACGCGCACACCTGGGTTTTCTTGGCATTAAACTCAACCCGATTCCTGATACCCCATGATGAGATGAGATCCAAGGTCTGGTTGAGCTCAACGACAAGATCCTCGCGTCACCTCTCAGTATCCGCCCGGCAACCAGGCGGCTTGCTGCTATAACGCCCATGAACCATGCTGTCGTCTGCATAGCAATGAATGTTGCCAAGCGACAACATATCATTGATATGCAGAAGAAACAAGGTGGGCGAAATCACAGAACCTTGTGGTACTCCGGCATTTACTGACATGAGCTGCGAAGCGTGTCCATCAACGAGGACACGTATTCTACGCTCATGCAGAAAGCCGGAAATCCACTTGCACAGGTTGTCGGGCAGACCGTATGCCGGGAGCTTGGAGAGAAGGCCACGATGCCAGACCCTATCAAACGCCTTTGCTATGTCGAGACTCACAGCCAGAGCCTCGCCATGCTTGTCAATCGCCTCTCCCCAGTGATGTAATACGAACGCTAGAAGATCACCCGTTGATCGGTTATGACGGAACCCGTATTGGCGGTCATTGATCAACGAGTGATCCTCTAGGTAGCTAATCTAATATTTTAAATTACATACAAGTTCTGGCCGTTTCAATTCGAATTATTTTTTGAAAGTTTTTCGTGCTCTGCCCTGTTTCCTCAGCGGGGTTAAATACCCAAAGTCCGTGACACATAATCTCGTATGTCATTCCGTTACTCAAGCATCGGTAGTCGTTGCTATTGCTTGGCCAAGCAATCTTACGTCAAACCATTCTTACTTAGTAAGAATTCCTAACTATAAAATAGAATCTTTACTTAAGTAATTACTTTTACTCAAGTAAACCATTTATCTCGATTATGATAAGAGTGTTAGTAACGTTCATGTACAACGTTACCTTATCAGGTAGGCTGTTAGCCCGTATGCCTTCGAAGACCAATAAAACCCGACTCGTCAATTAGCTTACTTATTAGGGCGTCTAACTTTTAACTGACTTTTCAACAAAATTTGAATTATTGAGAACAAAATTAGTAACAACTAAATTGTGGAGCTTGTTATTACAGTTTGTGCCTTACATGAATTTACTTGATATTTTTTGTCTAGTATTTCAATTGTTGTATTCAGTCTGGGTATGTCATGCTCGCTAAAGTGTCTGTGCTTGCTGCGGCGCCATGTGCCAAGTCGGTCTCTTCCCTGTAACATGGTTGAGAAGGCCGATGGCTGACACATGCATCACTACTCGTGATCAGGTGCGGCTCGTGTGGACTGGTCTGCTCAGACTGTTTCAGTAAGGACCGACTGTTTTAAGAAATCGAGATTTTTATCACTCTCATGACGGTCATGTGCGGCACTAGGTCTTGTAATGACTTCTATTTCACAATATTTAAATAAGGCAACTTAACATACATTGAGCTGCTCTAATCTAAGGTAATTAAACTTAAATCGTATATATTATATGACCTATGATTATAACTATATGACCAAATATTGTTAACCGGTGTGAAAAGAGCAACGCTATAGTTTCTTGCCCGTTCTTCTCTAGCGAGACTGCATTCCGAACTGGCGGTAGAGTGAAAAAATTGACTGAATCTAAATTATTTATAACATTTTATTGATTCAATAAATATTTGATTTGATTTGCCTAGTTTGTTTGCTCGTTATTGAAGTGAAACTTCTTTAGGCACGTTGGCACTTTTGGGATGGGGAAAAAGCATTGAACTCGCGTGATCGTCACGGTCAGATCATTTCACTTTTGACATAAGCACGCCTATAAACTTCATAACAAAAAAATATTTATTTATTTTTATGTTTTCGCATTCTGCTTTTTCACTTTGTATAGGCTATTTGACAACATTGAAAATACACTGCAAATTGACTGTCATCCTGTTAGACAATAGCTTAAAAAACCATATTTCACTTAATTTTAAACAAAATAATGTATATTTTTTGCAAATTAAACGAAATAAAGTACAATTTTTTTTTATTTTATATGAGATGTGAACACTCTGTGATTGATTGCAACTCTGGTGACGTCACACGCAAGTAAACATAGTTTCTTCGTGTGATTTTATTTCGCGTTTTATGTTTTATGGGTGATAAATTCAATTGTTGATCTATTTTTGAAGCAGTTTTATGATAATTGTTGATAACAAAATTATCATTAAACTTAGCTTTGCTTATCATTATTAGCTTGTTTACTTGCATGTGACGTCACACGTGTCATATGATCAGCGCCATTACAGAAATAGCGATTTTGCCGCGGTTTTGGAGATATAAACTTTAACATTGATTTTTATTAAAAATAAAGTAGATTTCCCTGTAATATCAATATAGTGTGCTTATTATGTAATAAATAATAGTTTTAAATCATTTTCTAAAATTAGTCAAATAGCCTATTGTGAGGAAATTGAATGTGCGCTCCGTCAAAACTGTATTATTTATATTTCCCCCACACAGGTATCAGCTGTACACAATAAAATGCACCTGTGCTAGATTTAATGGCAGTAACACAGGTGTTGCATTGTTCATTATGGTATATCTGCCCGGATAGCGACCGCCGTACACAGAGTGTCAAACCCGCCATAGTGGCACACGCAAGTGTTTCGCGTTCCGGGATCAGCCAGTGTACATCCGGTTTTGTCGGGAATATATAGTTGGGGTAATATGTTTGGCTGTGTTGTGGCCTTTTGAACACTCGGACATGAGTCTGGTACATGCCGCGTGATAACGACTCATACTAGACTAGTTTTTTTTCTGCTAAGCCGCAGGTGATCAATGAAATATACGCTATAGCTTCTTTTAAAGGTAATCCAAAATATTATGCAAACTGATCTCTGCAAATATGTATAAATAATAATAAATAAATACACACATAGTACTGAGCCCACACTAGGTAAAACCTGTATCGTGGGTATCAAGAACTACGAGGACTACGGTCCTACAACACCCAGACCCGAAACAAATATCTATCTATCACACAAAAATTTGTCTCGGCGCGGGAATCGAACCCACGGCTGTTTAATGGTAACCGATTTAGTTAGTTTTTTATGTTTGCAATAATCCGTGAACGGATTTAAAAAATACATTTGTAATCTTTGCCAGATGAATCGGTAAATTCCGAAAAATCTAATCCTTTTTATGGTATTGCCGTCTCCTACAGTACCCATAAATGTAATCACACATGCGAAACCGCGGGTAAAACTAATCCTACACAAACTAAACATAATTTATGTTACACACCGTTGGCCGGCTCGACCGGGGTAGTACCACTGTCTCACAGAAAACCAACGTAAAGTGACAGTTCACTGTCGCGTTTCGTATGGTAAGTGAGATATCCGGAGGCCCAGATTCCCCCTTCCCTTCCCTAATCCCTATTCCTGTCCTTCAAGGCCGACAGCGCATACGTGATACTTTCGGTATTGTGGATGTTTATGGGCGGTGGAGATCACTTAACATCAGGTGACCCACTGGCTCGTTTGTCGGACTATGATATAAAAAAAACACACATTGGAACAGCAAAATGTCTCTTCAATGTGCAACCATCGTTAAACCGTATGCAGTGTCGATCGTTTGCGTGGTAAATTGCCCGTGGAATATTGTTCTAACGTAAATCTATTTCAGAGCAACATACATGCTGGTGTGGAGTTGGCAAGTGCTGTGGGGACGTGGATCCGTGAATCCTAATTTATTACAGTCTATCGCGCAGCAGACAGTTTGCCTGCTACCGTGTTCCCTCCTTCCTATGATCCTAGGTCCTTTAGGCGTAGTGTGAAGAAGCTAAACAGCAGGCCGGCATGATTGTGTTGAGTAGCGAGGGTTAGACTGTCTCACGCTACTTGATACTTTATCTGGACGGTATTGCGCTTACCATCAGGTGCAGTGTTCGATTCCCGAGACAAATGTTTTTTATCCTGGTTAGGCAATGTGACCACACTGTACCTGATGGTAAGCAGTTCCGTCCAGTTAGAGTACCAAGTATGGAGAAATAATCTATCTCTCGCTACTCGATGCAATCATGCCGGCCTGCTGTCTAGCTTCTACGCACTACGCCATGTGGCAACGAGGTGAAGAAAAATGGAATGTAAGGATGAAATTTTGTTTCAGAGTGACCTTTTCGTAAAAGATTTAATGACGATCAAGTTAAGTATCACTTAAGATATGAATATTATTGAATGGATGAAAAAGTTGTCAGAGGACGTCCACACTGAAGTTATGTTCGCTAAATTGGGGATATTCTTTGTAAAGGACCGGTTAAGAGTAGGTACTCTGAATCGACATGAATGCCTGAAAATATTGATGAAAGTAGATGAAGGTAAAGTGTTAGGGTCGTGCAATGTGGAAATCTATAGACTTTGCCTACCCCTATGTTATAAGAACGTGATAATATGTATATAATTTCACTTAAGGCTAATTAGTAGTACTCTGACTAGAGTCAGAAGAAGTGTGCATCCTCTTGCCCCATGGCCTAGTATGAAAAAGCAGGCCGGTATGATTGTGTTGAGTAGCGAGGGATGCATTGTTTCTCAATACTTGGCACTCTAAACGGACGGCACTGCGCTTATCATCAGGTCACTTTGCCGTGCCAGGATAAAAAAATAATTAAATAGCTCTCTGAGTGCGGCAGAAGTCTTATAATCGCAAGTACTTTCAGATACTTCAAACGCAAAAATGTTTCCCTACTACTATAATGGTCACGGCAATACCTATCCAAACGGACTCTCGCATACGACCCTAACGTTTACTCGTACATATGTAATCAGGATAAAAACAGTAGAAAATGTAACATTCCCGTGGGACCATTTCCGACCATTCTTTCACGATAATTACTCGAGGCGGCGCGGTATAAAAATAATTAATGCATTGCATTTGCCGCATCGGCTATTTTAATTTTATTTCTCATGGTATATACTAGGAAAGTACTGCATTATGAAGTTTAAAAGCCGTGATAGCCCAGCGGTACGATACAGCTATTTTAGATATCACAGGTTCGATCTCGGCATGACAACACACCTTTTACTATTCAAAGTTATGTATATTCATTGTTAATTATCGTTCGCTTTAATCTTATTAATAATATTCACTTAGTACTCTAAACTGTAACAGAGTCGTGTAAATCAATTAATAAATTATAAATATTCTATTTGTGCCTTTTAAATATCCATCTTGCATAGTTTTGTTGATGTTCCTAACATCAGAAGTGGGATTGGCTCCACAGTCTTATCATTGGCTTCTTGATTTGTAATTAAAAAAAATACCCACAGTGTGAATATTAGTAAACGCGATAAAAATACGTTCTTACTGTTTTTCTGAAAATTGCTTTTCGCATTTAGAAATATGAACCCAATATCATCATTTGATGAAAAACGTAGAACAGTTTAAACATATTTCATACACAACCCATTAGCTATCACACAATGACGTACCTTTGTCTTATTTATAAAATAAGCTAAAATATGATCCATTTCTTTTTACAAGGAGCGACTTTGAAATCAATACGAAAACACAAAGCGATTCTGTAAAAAAGAAAATTGAGATGTTTGATTCAAGACCCGGTAAGCGCTAGAAGCTTTTGTCGATCGTGGTTCCGTACATAAATATAAATTAAATAACAGCAATTCCAGATATACTGCCATACGGTGCTTTGGACTCCTTGTTGCCGGTGCATTTTTCACTTGTCAATTTATAAACAGTTCTTTATGAACCACAATGAGATCTGATTCAGCAATCAAAAAATATGAAATTCCCGAAAGGTGTTTAATTTTTTTTTTCTAGTTCGCTGTGGTTACTACACAGAATTAACAACATTCTATGATTTATAACAATATTAATAATAACGTACAATGGACAAACGTCCATCTTCTTGAGTAGACATGACATCAATCGTGACAGTCTAGCGCTGGCGCTGGCGCTTATATGACTTTTTTTTAATAGCCTATTTTATCACTGCTGGGCAAAGGCCTCACTCTAACACTTCCACTCCTCTCTGTCATTAGCCATATGACGCCATTGCGTAGAAAAAGCATCCAGGTCGTCCCTCGATCGCATTCTTGGCCTTCCACGTCTTTGACCGTCGTGAGGTATCCAGTCGGTAGGGATTTTCCCCCACCTGTCTGGGTGCAGTCTACCAGACGTGGCCGGTCCAGTCCCATTTTACCTTTTTTTTCTTGTATGACTATTGAGTAGTAAAGAGACAGACAAAAATATAGCAATTAAATAATAAACAATCCACCTGTAGCGGCAAGCTTTAGAATATTTTATGCTATCTTACAACTCTCTTTAAAGGTTTTTATTTCGACTTTCTTACGGAACTCTAAAACGTCTCACTTTGCGAGTACTTTGAATTGAATCTGAGGCAGTCGACGCTTTCAATATTTCTCTGCGATAAATCCAATTTTCTATCATTGTTAGACACGAGATCATATTTGTTGTTGGGGAAATAATCCAACATAAAAATTACAGACTTATCTATACGGGGACCATTCAACTCGACGAACCCAGTCGATGCCAAGCTGGTCAAGTTTACCTGGGACTTACCCTAATAAAACCAAGCACATATGTTTTTTTTTATACTGGCACGGCAAAGTGACCACGCTGCACCTGATGGTAAGCGCAGTGCGATTCCAATCCAATCCAAGATCCAATTAGAGTATCGAGTAGCGAGAGGCGATCTATCCCCCGCTATTCAACACAATCATGCCAGCCTGCTTCTTCACACTACGCCATGGCCAAGAAGATGAAGGAACGGTCGAGGATCTAGTGTTAGAGTACTCAGAAGGCCGCAAAACGGCCAAACCTCGTACCCCAACTCCAGACCCCCGACAAAAACCGGATGTACACTGGCGGATCCGGGAACGCGACACACTTACGTGTGCCACTATGGCGGGTTTTACACCCTGTGTACGGTGGTTGCTATCCGGGTGGATATGAATATCCTACCACCAGCATGTACTGAATTCAACAATAATCTACCTATGAATCTATATCAATGTAATAGATTCCTAGTTCTGACTAAAAGTAGACCGTGTACTAGACCTTGACGCGAATCTTGCAACAGTGGCTCGTCAGCTCTGTGTACAATATGGTAGTTGACTCGAATTATTATATTAATATAATCAACAAGTGACATTACCTAAAACCTCTTATCGAAAGAATTTTATGAATCCGAACAAGAGTAAGTAAATTAGACGTCCTTCTAATCCGCTGGAAGGGGTAGTTGTCAAATGACAGTAAAAGGATGCATGATATGTCCCGTGATGTCACGTTTCTCAGAATTGCCATTACTGTGCCATTGTTCGAGGGTGATAGCAATATGTTCCCAATACGCAACCATTGTTGCACATACCTTTCAGTATTTGCTCATACCAAATATTTAAAATAAATATTCTGACCAAATTTTTCAAGCAATTTTGATTTTGTTTTTGCGAAAAAGTTTCTTCTGCGTATTATTTTCGATTGCATATCGAATAATGTACAAAGTTAAACACAGGAAACTACCCTATTTTTTAGGGACTCCACTCTGTGTGCAATCGTATAGGAATTGTCACCATTCGTGAACTCTTATCACGGTCTCTTATGTCTGTTCTTTCCGTTCTTCTTCTTAGTTATTAGCGATGACCTTAGAATAGCTATTATTCCAAGTCTACAACCAGAGTCTGCGTAGTAATTTTGACAGTTATTATAAAGCATTATTATAGACAGTGGCGTGGCGCAGTAGGCGAGTAGCCGGCTGTGAAATGAGAGGCCGTGGGTTCGATTCCCACACTGGGACAAGTGTTTCTGTGAAAGACAGATATCTGTGTCCGGGTTCTGGGTGTTGTGAGACCGAAAGTCTCTCGTAGTCCCTGATACCCACAGCACAAGACTCGTATCTTGATGTGGGGTCGGGGCTATGTGCGTGACTGTTAGGTGTTATTTATTTATTTATTATTTAATGAAACCTATCACCGAATGTATTACCTTACTCGTACACTTTTAATCATTTGCAGCTTCATTTTCATACGTTACAAAATCTGGGCGTGTATAATTATACTTCATTACCTGGGCGGAAGAATACATCCAGAGTTTTTGTCCTAGGCGATGCACAGGTGATGAGACTTCTAAAGTCAGAATTTGAGCATCAGAGAGTCATTCTACGGCCAAAAAATCAAAAGTAATCTTCATAATCATTACTAGTACGTTAATTTATCTTACACAACGCGAAGCTTCAACTTTGCTACGTTTAGTAATGTTATTAAGATTTATTAAATCCAAACATATAATGTTCGTTCTATTCATTTTCATAAAGAATTATTAATGCACCAACGGTTCCTAAAATTAGTTTGGTTTTAGCTAATTGAAAACCTAATTCAAATTTCAAAGTACTACGTGCTCGACACGATTCCAATAACTTTTATCACCCATATTTACATTGAGAGCACGTTTAGTGCATAATATTCGTCTTGTTTTTGTTTTCTGTTATGTTCTCAACGTAAACATGTCGTAAAATCTGAAATGCTCCCTCAAATCTATTTTAAAACCTGTGAAATAATGTAGTGGCTGATTTCTGAAGCTTTAAGATATAATGTAACTCCAATGTTGGCAGTGTACTTAAGTTTCTTGATGTATTTTCAATAGAATTAGTTTCTAGCAAATAGCCGTTATTTACAAGGAGGTCCTGGCAGGTGACCACTTCATAACACCCATGGTACTAGAAGAATTTTGAGAGAAATTTAAAGAAAGTTTATTTATTTATTTAAACGGATCGCCAGTGGGTGGTAAATTTTGTAGTATAAGTAAACAAAATATTGGTCCATGCTACCCAGTTACAGGCAACCACAGCTAACACAAGTATTACACCAGACAACAAAATATAAACTTATTTAATAAGTACTTTATATAAAACTAAATCCAAATGAAGACAACATATTATTATAAAAAACAATATTTCAGAAACACTACATAACATGAATATGGAAAACTAAACTGACTTGGACTCATAAAATATACATATTTTCTTCTTAAATAATATAATAGTATATAAGTTATGGGGATTTAGCACCAAAATACAAAATCAAATATTTATTGAATCCATGAAATGCTATAAGTTATTTAGATTCAATCAATCTTTTTTACTCTCAGTTCGGAAAGCAGTTTCGCTAGAAAATAACTGGCAAGAAACTAGCGTTGCTCTTGTCGAACACCGGTTAACAATATTTTATTATCCAATTAAAATACAATTTAAATTTGATTACATTAGATTAGAGCAGCTCGATGTATGTTAAGTAAGTTGCCTTATTGTTATATAGTGAAATAAAACTTATTACAATTATTTGTTTTATAAGTCTGCAGTAATCTCTCTTACTGAGCTAAACCCACAACCAGGTATCACTTCGTTTCTCTATGAGACAGTGGTACGTGGTCAATTCATTCTGTAGATAAACTGTCTGCAGGGCAGCTCTATCACTCTACACGATAGATTTACAAAATAATAATGATAATACTAGCCCTGTATTAAACATTGTTGAGCACGGGCCTCCTCTACTAATGGGAGGGGTTAGGCCTTAGTCCACCACGCTGGCCTAATGCGGATTGGTAGACTTCACATACCTTCGAAATTCGTATAAGAATTCTCAGATATGCAGGTTTCCTCACGATGTTTTCCTTCAACGTTAAAGCAAGCGATAATTAACATTTAATACACACATAACTTTAGAAAAGTCAGAGGTGTGTGCCACTTGGGTTTCGAACATACGACTTTCGTCTCGACAGTCCGTACCGCAACCAACTAGGCCATTGCTGCTATTAGATTTTATTTACAAAAAATCTGTTAAAATTATTTTACTCAATATATCACCACTGACTGTTTGATTAAATCTTTAGGTTATTTAACTTTAAAAAAGACTATAGTCATAACTAGATCACGGCACAATATGACGTAAGAATAAATAACTAATGACGGAAAACCACCGTGTTTGATTTTCAGTGGTTACTCAAGTTATAAATATATAGCGTACCTCCCACCATTTTTTTACTTAACGGTATAAAATTAGGTAATTTCCACATAATATTTTTTTGTATATTTTGTGAATTGATATGAATAATAGAACAAAGAATTTTACAATGCCCCTATTCTGTAAAACAGTGTATCTTCATAAAACTGAAATTACCGTATTAATTCATGATCAAAGGGAGTTAACGTTTTAATGCCTTAATTTCATGGCGAGGTAAATGTAACGTCACTGTTATAATAGTCGAAATGGGGACAGTGAACCAAGGGGACACAGGTTCGACCCTCGATTTAGACAAATTTTTGTGTTATCCACAGTCCCGTGTGTTGCGGAACCGTAGTCAATTGAATTTCCTGAAAATGATATAGGTTTGACGTAATGTGTATTATGTAGGCTGGTTATGGATATTCACATCCGCCCGGATAGGGACCACTGGGTGTAAAACCCGCCATAGTGGCACACGCAAGTGTGTCGCGATCCGGGATCAGCCAGTGTACATCTGGTTTTTGTCGGGGGTCTAGAGTTGGGGTACGATGTTTGACCGTTTTGGGGCCTTGTAAATACTCTTGACAATAGACCCTCGACCGCTTTTTGCCCATGGCGTAGTGTGAAGAAGCAGGCCGGCATGATTGTGTATTGGGTGATAAATCGTCTCTCGATACTCTAATTGGACCGCACTGCGCTTATAATCAGGTGCAGTGTGGTGTCACTTTGCCGTCCTAGGATAATAAAAGCATCGTTATGTGGACTAGCAAGGGACGGTTGTCTGTAACTACTTGATACTCCAACTGGACGGCCCTGCACCATAAGGTGCAGTGTGCTCACTTTGCCAGGATACAAAAAAGCATTGCTAGTTTGTTTTTGTATATCAGAGGCTGACAAACGAACAAGTGAGTAACTTGGTGGTGGGTGATCACCGCCCATGTAACCCATACTCTACCTGGACGGCACCTTACCATCAGGTACAGTGGCCCATGAAACACATAAGATAACTGGACGGCAGTGTTGGCAACAATAATTTTTCAATCCCGTCAACTTCAGTAAGAAATTCCGTCAAACAGTTTTTTCTGTTCTCTTGTGGGGTTATGAATGTTACCTCGTACTGTGTGAGACGGCTCGTTTGTAAATTATTATTACACGATATTAACATCACCTTTAGTTTTTGCATATTTAGTATGTTGTCATACTAAATCGAGTATCGAATTTCCAAAATATGAATCCGTCAAAAAATCCGCCAGCCGTCAAACCAAATTGTTTCCCGTTTTCCATTTGTTCAACCCGTCAGAACTGGCTGGAAATCCATCAAGTTGGCAACACTGCGGACGGTACTACACTTAACATCAAGTACAGTGTCTCTTTGTCAGTATAAAAATAAAATATATTAACAGAGGAGACTTGAGCCTAGCAGTGGAACAGTATAATACATGGTTGTTTTACTTGATACTCCTCTGCTTGCCCCTACAAAGAACATGTATGCGCTCATTTTTTATCTGCGGTACTCATGCATGGTCGCTTTTAGTCTATTTGGTAATAACCTCATGCACGCGGACAGAAAAACGGAAAACATAAATGAAATAGCTGACACTTTAGATAAAAAAATTATATTAACTATACCTCGGGGAAATATCTCGCTATATTATACTTTGCCTTTAATACAATTTTATACCACCGTCCGTTTACTAAAAAAATAATTTGTTTATAATAATATTACGAGCCCTGTATTTGGCTGGTGGTAGGATATTCATTTCGACTCGGATAGCGACCACCATACACAGGGTGTAAGACCCGCCATAGTAGCACACGCAAGTGTGCCGCGATCCGGGATCAGCCAGTGTACATCTGGTTTTTGTCGGGGGTCTAGAGTTGGGGTACAATGTTTGGCCGTTTTGCGGCCTTCTGAGTAGTTTGTACTCTGACCCATAACTGCTTCTTCACCTTCTTGCCCATAGCGTAGTGTGAAGTAGCAGGCTGGCATGATTGTGTTGAGTCGCGAGGACACTCTAATTGGACGGTACTATGCTTACCATTAGGTGCAGTTTGGTCACTTTGCCGTGCCAGAAAAAAAATATCACTGCTGGGCACGGGCCTCCCCTACTAATGAGAGGTTAGATCTTAGTCTACCACAGCCTAGGCCAGCCTAATGCGGGTTAGTAGACTTCATATACCTTTGAAATTGTATATACAAAGTAATAAAACAACTTTTTCTTTATCGATCAGTCTGGCTCATATTCTTCTATGTACATTAAGTTAAAAGATCTAAAGTCTACGCTCACGGCTAACTACATACTTTTCTACATAATTTCCATATTTTTAGCATTATGTATCTCAAAATTAAGTTTCTTCACTTTTAGTAAACGGACGCCAGTATTGCAAGACGTATCTAATTCCTTTTTCAAATAACAGTCGTATTAAAACGGAATATTTTCAACGTTTCCTTATTATAATTTAGTTACTTTGAGAATATATTTTCAAAGATTTTTTTATTGCAAGATCATTTTTGGAAAATTCTCTGAAATATATTCAAAGAAACATTTCAAAACTCAATTGCTACTAATTTAATGTCATCAAAATACAATTTTTATTCCATCGCACAGAACTCCGGGCTTTCGTAAGCATTTACTGGAAAAACTTCCTAAAGTAATGAAACAATTCATCAATAGTATTTGTTTTTTCTATAAACACTCACATTGAAACCCTGTATTTTTAAACAAGAAACATCATTCTTTCTGCAACTACAAAACAGCTCTTTCAAATGGTCGAAAGAGAAACAATGGTGTTTATAGTAAAAAAAGTCCATATTTTTAACCGACTTCAAAAAAGGAGGAGGTCAACAATTCGTCGGAATCTTTTTTTTTATGTATGTTACCTGATTACTCGAAAACGCCCGGACCGATTCGAGAAATTCTTTTTTTGTTTAAAAGGGTATACTTCCCAGGTGGTCCCATTGGCAACATGTCAGGATCTGATGATGGGATCTCAGAAAAATCAAGGGAAACCCTAACATTTTATAATAATTTGTTTTTTTATTGAAGTCGGTGTACTTTTTATGAATAAAAAACTTTTTCTAATGACAGTTCTCAAATTATTTTTCATTTAGAATATTGCATCACGAAATTTCTACTATACTCTAATATATTGAAATGAAACTAATTTTACGGATTCTATCGCAGTTTTTTTTAACTTTTTAATCCGGACGTTTCGAAAGCTTTACAGCTTTCATGATCAGTGGACATGATTTTGTTTTAATGTATAATATTCGCGTAAACATAAAAACCATTATATACATACACACATATAGTCGAGCCATTTTTCAAAAATTGTAAATTTTCGTGAGCCGCAATTAAATACGTATTTAATTCTTAACTTGGACGGAAATTAAATTTGTTACAACGTCGTACTTAGTCATGTTTGTTGTCAGAAATTTAAAAGACATTTTGAAACACATACGGAACGATAATATTTTTTTTAAGTATAATAGCACAAAAATGAAAACGGATCTCGGATACATTTATCGAGAGCCATATATAATCCTTCAAAGAGCCTCAGGTTGGTCCCTCTGTACTTTAATATATCAAAATACCTATAATGAGCCTTACGTTTATATCACTGAATGCCCTTACCTTTCACTAAACACACAGAAACACTAACACATCACAGACACGTGTACACACCGCGTCCACCCCGCACACACTAAAATAGGTTTCAGGAAAGCGGCCGCAGCTAGGCGCTGGGGACACACCGGGGTAGCTTTTAAGCGTATTATCTGTAACTTTGAGGTTTGAATGTTAACTGGCCAAATAGCAGTCAATTTAAATAGCATTATATTAAGGATACGTGTGTATTTTTTTGCAATGCCCATCAAAATATTGTCAAGTTGTTTTTTATTTTGGCACGGCAAAGTGACCACACTGCACCTGATGGTAAGCGCCTTCCAGATAGAGTATCAAGTAGCGAGAGACAACTATACCTCGCTACTCGACAAAATCATGCCGGCATGCTGAGTAGCTTCTGCACACTACGCCTGAAGGACCCAGGTTCATAGGCAGTAGGGAACACAGTAGCTAGCCAACTGTTCCATGATGGTGCGGCAAAGATACAATTTGCGATCCTCTTGGTTTAAGAAATGCGACTGTACTTCTTACCCCATTAAATATTGACGAAGTTCTAAATTAATTTGTATATGTAATTTAAAAAATGCATGAAAGTAGTTTGATTAGAACGGGCTACTCAATCGTTCGTGCCGTACTCAAAAAAATTGAGGACACAAATTTGAATTTCACAAGAGCTGTGTGTGGTTTACAAATATTTGTTTCAGATTTGGGTTTTGAACCAGGGCTTTAAATTTATTAGCCTTCATTGCTTTACATCGGCTTGGGGTGTTTTTTTTTTAAAAAAGGAGACAAACGGGCAGGAGGCTCACCTGATGGAAAGTGATCACCGCCATCCATGAACATCTGCGACACCAGAGTGCTTGTAAATGCGTTGCCGGCCTTTAAGGAAAGAATATGCTCTTTCTTGAAGTTTCCAAGGTTGTAACGGTTCGGTAAGACCTTCGGCGACAGCAAAAAAAAAGACAAAGACCTCTAAGGTTTTCCACTCTTCTCGGCTTTAGGATAATCTTCACCAGTTCGGTCTTTAACATATTTTCTTTGTCTTCCTCTTACAGTTGTCCCACGGGTACCGTTGTACCTTTGGTCCATTTCTCTCTACTGTCTTTCATTATATGACCTTTCGAACTCCATTTCGTTTCATTGTGCATTCTATCACATCCTTCAACTTTCTTTTGTTTCTTATGAACCAAGTAAAAGTGTTTCCAACTTTTCTTTCATATTTCGTCGTTATATCTTCAAAGGTTACCAAGATACCAAAAAGTAAATTCTGTCGATTATAAAAAAAAACGTTATAATTAATGCATATTTTTTAAAACTAATATGTGATTTATTATCGACATTCTCCTTTTTGATGTCGGTTAAAATATATACGCCGGTAAAAAAATAAAACATGATAAAATTCGTGATTATTTTCCCACCAAATCTCTGTTAATGAAGCCCTAACAGATATCAACATACCATAGTTTAAAAATTAGACAACCTGCTATGTCATTTGTTGTGTGACTATCTAGGCGATGGGTATGAATAGTACCATAAAATTAGTAGGTACGAAAATACTACGACATTTTATTACACATGTAAATGTAACTATTATAAACTAAAAAGTTAAGTCAAGCATCTAAAAATCTATACTATAATAAAGAGGCACTTTGTCTATACATTTAATATTTTTGCAAAATTTTGATTGTAACGTGTTTTATTATCGGTATAGAACCCAAAACAATTGTTTTTGGAATTATTTTCTATCTGTCAAGACATTACGTCCAAAGTACTGTATTACGATAATTCATAAAAAGTACACCGACTTCAACAAAAAACAAATTATGCGTCCCTATAAAATTTGAGGGTTACCCTCGATTTTTCTGAGATCCCATCATCAGATCCTGACTTGGTGCCAATGGGACCACCTAAGAAGTATACCCTTTTAAACAAAAAAAGATTTTCTTGAATCGGCTCAGGCGTCTTCGAGTAATCGGGGAACATACATAAAAAAAAGATTCCGACGAATTGAGAAACTCCTCCTTTTTATGAAGTCAGTCTATAATAGAATATACAATCAAAAAAATCATAAAGTTTATCTTGAGGTAACATTTAGTCTTTATTTCATTTAAATCGGTGCATTCAATCACAAGTTATACCTGTTTGAACTAATATCTGAATTATGCAAAGAGTAGTTGTGAGAGACGAAATGATTTTATAAATAGTAGGTATAAGATAAGTTCCACGCGAGCGCAGCCGCAGGCAACACCTAATTTTGACTAAAACTATACTTTACACTTTAATCAATGCAAATATATAATAATTTTAAGGTATTTGTACAATTTACCCTGATACTTATTTCCTCATTTCTCCATTTGACTTAACTAAATAAAAGGCATCAAGGCGTGCATACGAATCATCCCGCATTGTATCCAATGTCCTGTGTAGACAACTATAAGGTTTTTAGACTGTGCTAATACCCTACGAATAAGGATCAACAAATGAGTTGTGATTTTCTTCGACGTCGCTTCGGGGTATTTCGTTTATTTACTTAACGATATTACCATTTGTACATAATTAGAACGAAAGTTAATGACGTTTATATTTGCTCAATATGTTTGTGTTTTATGAGTCGTCTTTTAGGACTGGCAAACGTACAAACGGGTCACCAGTATGTGATAAGCCTTGGAATTCATAATTCCAACAGAATGATGTACCTATATTTTAGGAATATATTTTGCGGACATCGTGGAATCTCGTTTACTAAAACATACTGGCTTGGCTTGGCTTTTAGTGAGACAGTGGTACTGCCTTAGTCAAGCCGGCTAATTCATGTTTGACACAATGTTAAGTACAGCGTATCTTACGAACTATGCATTTTAAATGTTCATCATTATTAAATCTACTCAAGTTTCTTTTACGAGTTGATTTTTTTAATAATAATAACTGCTATAACAGATGTAACGGGTTCAAACCCATCTCTCAGGGTGACTAATTTTTGGTGTATTCATTATTAATATCACTTGCTTTAACAACGAAGAAAAACATCGTGAAGAAATTGCATAATATTCAAAAGAATATAGGTACCAACGCGCTTTACGGTGCAGTGGACTGAGGACTAACTCTTCATTGTATGAGACCTTTTTTATCTTGGCAAGGCAAAGTGACCACACTGCACCTGATGGTAAGCGCAGTGATATCCATTCTGAGTATTCTGAGTATTAGTGTATCAAGTAGCGAGAAACAATGTATCCCCAACTACTCAACACAGTCATGCCGGCCTGCTTCTTCACTCTATGCCATGGGGCAAGAAGGTGAAAAGGCGGTCGAGGGTCTGAGTACACAGAAGGCCGCAATACTGTCAAACATCGTACTCCTGCTCTAGACGGCCATCTCTAGACCCCTATCAAAAACCTGTTCCCAACGGTGGATAATGTAACACCAATATTATTATCCATTTAAGTTACAAATATATTCATAAGATTTTATGAGATCAAACGTACTTTTACTTTGAAAATGCAAGCGTATTTTGTATAAAGAAATTCATCAATTTTAATTTAATTTAATATATTGTGATGTTTGCTCAGCTACTTTTTAGTTTATTCACGTACTTCTCCCGTCTTCACGACTACTTTGCAATTTTAAGGTGGTACATCGCGTCTCGATTTTAGCGTTAATTGTTCATATAAAAAGCGGTCGACACGGATTTTTCTGACCCTGGAGATGTAGGCGTTTTGATGTTATGTTATAATTAAGTCAGTTTATATGTGTAATAAAATGTCCCAGTTTTTTTGGTACTAATTTGTTGTACATCCGGGTTTTTGTCGGGGGTATAGAGTTGGGGTACGATTTTTGGCCGTTTTGCGGCCTTCAGAATACTCTGATACTAGACCCTAGACCGCTTCTTCGCATGGCGTAGTGTGAGGAAGCAGGCCGGCATTATATTGTTGAGTAGCGGGGGATAGGATGTCTCTCGCTACTCGATACTTTAATTGGACGGCACTGCGCTACCATTGCCGTGACAGGATAAAAAAACCTTTGAAAAGCTAGCTAGACTTTTTAGTATAGTATACAGGCTAATAGGATAATGGAGTGGTTTTACTTCTTAGTATCCTCACACATTGGAACCTAAATCGCCCCGCAGAAGAATTTCCTCCCCTCCGAATCAGCTGCCGAGGTTTTCCAAGGGGATTACAGTATGGGGTTCTTCAAGAAGGGAGTAAATAGGTTCATGATTAGCAACGCACATGTGATGCTCCTGGTGTTGCAAGCGTCCATAGGCTATTGTAACCGCTTACCATCAGGCCTTAAGCTTGTTTGCCACCATCGTGATATAAACAAATTTTTTCATAAATAATTTGATTTAAAAACCGGTATCATCAGCTTTTTAAGATTTTTCTACATCATTGGAGAACTTGAATGTGACTGGAAGAGTGGGTAGAGGGCACCCAAGGAGAACGTTTACGAATCAGATAAACGATCTTCTCCTAAAAGGGCAAATCAGAAGTACCTCCAACCGTCGTAAATGTATGAGAAGATGTATGAATGTCGAAGAGGCGAAAGAAGTGTGTCAGGATCGTAGCTTGTGGCACTCAATAGTCTCTGCGTACCTCCATGGGATACGGGCGTGAGTGTATATGTATGTATGTATTGGAGAACTTTTATAGGAATTCTATTGAGAAAAAAAAGAAGTAATATTTTTATTATACTGCGATTGGATATGGGGAATTATGGTACTCGATGTTATTTTACGCTTTGCGCAACGTACAACCCTAAGCCATTTTGTTTTAATCAAGCAAAACTTGTAACTACATCACATTGAAAATATTCAAGTTGTTTTAATAAAGCTAACAATTAAAGTTTTCTCGTTAGTTTTCATGTGTTTTTATGAAATTGTTATAATAATGTAAAGTAAGTAATCAAAAGTTGTTTAAGTAGGGATTATAACATTCATTCAAAACTAAAACTTTGGCGACTTGGATTATGGATCGAATGGTACATCTTTAACAATACAGGGTGTTTCAGAAAAGTGGTATACATAACAAAATGACATACAGGTGATCGGTAAATTATCAGTAAAGTTAAAAATCCCATTCCGCCACGGAGGCTAGCAAAAATCATCTGTTTTATGATCCTTGAATCTAATTAATGCCAACGAATAGTTTTTGCAGTATTTAACTATACTCCTATTTAGTCTTCGATCAACAATACAACTAGATAACGGGTCACATATAAACTCAAAGCTAAAATCTGTCCTTGTGAATACACACCTTAACGAACTCAGATATAAGTTTTAAACCCGTTTTAAGTTTAAAGTAATCGCAACCATAGTACCTAGTAATAAAGTTGCAACGCTTTAAAATATTATCTTATACTTACGATAATTCATCGCAAAACAATAAATTACATAGAAATGAAAATACATAGGTTAAATAACATTTATTGTGAAATCTACCTAAGACGGCAAAAAATAAAGTGCTCTTTTCTGTAATTGTCTTGCTAGTTACGTCGTTTTGTTTCGTATCTGTTTGCTTGCATGGGCAAGAAGGTAAGGAAGCTGTCAAAGTAGTTAGAAGACCGCAATACGGCTAAACATCGTACCCCAACTCTAGAACCCCGACAAAAACTCGACGTACACTGGCTGATTCCCGAACGCGACATGCCACTATGGCGGGTTTTACATCCTGCGTACGGTGGTCGCTATCTGGGCGGATATGAATATCCTACCACCAACCAGAGTCCGACAAACGACACAAATATAACTTAATCAATTTTAAATGTTAATGCTAACAACATATCTGTATATATAAAAGAAGAAACTGACTGACTGACTGACTGACTGACTGACTGACTGACTGACTGATCGATCAACGCACTGCCTAAACGACTGGGGTTAGAGACTTGAAATTTTGACAGTAGGTACCTTTTATGACGTAGGCATCCACTAAGGAAGGGTTTTTGGAAATACTACCCCTAAGGGGGTAAAATAGGGGATGAAAGTTTGTATGAAAATCCGTCATTTTTGAAGTTAAATTCATGAAAATTAGTATTTAGCATTTTAGTTAAAAATAAAAAATATATGTTTCAGGATTTTTGGAAATTCCGCCCCTAAGAGGGTAAAATAGGGAATGAAAGTTTGTATGAAAATCCGTCATTTTTAAGTTAAACGCATGAATATTAGTATTTTGTATTGTATACTTTTTCTCTCAAACATGACCTCCACGCGGGCGGAGCCGCGAGCAACAGCTATAAATAATATTACAATACAAATCTACTCCATGAATCTGCTGTTCTGTTAAACAAAGTTTACTCGTGTATTGGGCAGCGTTGGCTAAACATTCTTAGGCAATGTTTTAAAATCGGTAATTTTATTCAAAATTTGGTATTAGTTGTTAGTATGAAGCTTAAAATATAACTTATTCTAGATGTACTTACGGAAAGTAAGACACTGCGACCGATAAATTGCTTTTTCGGGTATTATTTTCGCAACTTTTGAACACACATTTTTTTATATTATTTTTTATAAATAAATAAATAAATAAATAAATAAAAACACACTGCGGCGTTGTGAAACGTGTTCACATTGGCTCTGTTTGGAACGAACAAATAAAAATTTGTCGGAGACTGATATGTATAAAACCATGGATTACTAGAGGTCTGATCAGATGTATGCACCATCGAGACAAACTTCATCTTGTAGCCAAAGCAGAGCCTAATAACAAAACCAAACGTTTAATTTATACAAGATATAGAAACTTCTTCACTAATTTACTTCGCAATACAAAGGCAGACTACAATAGGAAAAAGATAGACGATGATAAAAACAATCCCAAGAAACTCTGGAACACAGTAAAAAGTATATGCGGAACTAACTGTACTGATAACCACTCCACCAAACTTATTAAATCTAAAAACAACCCAACACCCTCACTTAACTCTTGTAACGAACATTTCACCAAATTAGGGGAATCTCTTGCAGAAAAAATTCTTACAAAACTATCAACAACCCAAGACTCACTAATTGCAACGTATAAACCTCCAAATATCAACACACATTCGCTCTTTTTTCACCCAACAGACGAAGAAGAGATTTTAAAAATTATTTATCACCTAAATTCAGACAGCTCCCCAGGACCCGACCGTCTAACTGTATCACTCCTAAAAAACACTCTCCCAAGTATTCTCCCACCTCTCTCCCATCTGCTCAACTTAAGCTTAGAAACCGGTATCTTTCCAGAGATATGGAAAGTAGCAGCAATCTGCCCAATATACAAAAACGGACCTGACGATTTGCCAGAGAATTACCGACCCATTGCATTATTAAGTGTCCTCTCTAAGATACTGGAAAATCTTGTAAACAATCGCCTGACCACCTTCCTCGATAAGTACAACATAATCTCAGAGAAACAATTTGGCTTCCGCAAAGGCAAGTCAACGGAGCAGGCAGCAACGCTCTTAGCCAATCAAATATCACAACATGTAGAAAATGGATATCGTTGCTTGGGTGTTTTCTTGGACCTAGCGCGCGCGTTCGATACTGTATCTGTAGGACTCTTACTAAGAAAACTTGAAGCAGTAGGTATTAGGGGAATCCCCCTAAAATGGTTCCAAAGCTACTTGTCATCCCGACAGCAATATGTAAAAATCGACAACCTACACAGTGATCTACAGTCAATCAACTTCGGCGTTCCACAAGGAAGCATTCTTGGCCCGACACTATTTATCCTTTATATAAACGATATTCTTAATCTCCCTCTAACTAATGCAGACACTATTGCTTATGCTGACGATACAGTATTGATCTTTCATGATAGGTCATGGAACCAGGTATATAAGGTAGCGGAGTTAGGTATCTCTCAAGTGATTAGTGCTCTTGATGCTAACCTGTTAACACTGAATACGAAGAAAACAAAGTATATTGCATTTTCCAAAAACATAATTTCCAGCCCAGACCCTTCAATGTCTCTAACAATAAATACTAATAGTCCCCTCAACCAAAATACTACCATCTCTAGCGAGTTAATCGAACGCACAAAGTCAATAAAATATCTCGGCATTGTCATAGATGAAAATTTAACATATAAACAGCATATATCTTCACTATGCGCCCGGGCACGTAAGTTAATCCATATTATAAAGAAACTGCGTGACTATGCACCCCCTGATGTATTACGCGTAGTCTACCTCTGCCTTTGTCAGTCGGTAATGCAATATTGCATTGGAGTATGGGGCTGCGCGGGAAAATCAATTTTATTAAGTCTAGAGAGAGCCCAAAGAGCAATAATTAAAGTAGCTATGAAGAAAACGTTTCGTTACTCAACCGATGCTATATACCAAGAATTCAGAGTACTCCGAATCCGCCAACTTTTCATCCTAAGTGCCACAGTTAAAACACACAAAAGATTGCAGAACCGCCCAGACTATCGTGACCTTTTAAAGAAACGAGTATATAGTTTCCCGACACCAACCTTTATTTCCCAGCTTGCCAGACGCTCTCCTTCCTTCTCCCATCCCCGCACATATAACAAAGTCGCCAAAAAATATAAAATAAAAAACTGTACTATATCTCAATGTACTCGATTACTGAAAAAGGAGCTTCTGCACTTATCCTACAATGAAACGGAGTCACTTATTTAAATAAAAACACACACACACATACACACACACACATACACATACACACACACACACACACACACCCACATCCCACAAGTAATAAAATCGTAACATAGCAGCATATGTAATAAACTGTAGCATAACCTAGATTGTCAATATTGTTCACTCTAATCAGAGTCCTGAGATACAAGCATTTGCTTAGTTCAAGACTCGACGAATGTACTCATTAGTTTTAATAACTTTGCTAATAAACGATTTATTATTATTATTATTTATAACTAAACAACAATAAGAGCTCACTTTGAAAGTGAGCTGTTATTTGCCGAGACGTTTTTGGTGCGCCGACCCGATATCTAGTTGTATTGTTGATCGAAGTATTTAGTGCTTAAATAATCGGTTCATAGTTTATTACGTTGGAATTACATAATTTAATTCCCACAACCCCTTTCTATCATCGGACGACAAGAGACTCGGCGAAGCGTCATCGATACATGGTTGATATTCCACCAGTACGTACGAAGCGTTTTGCTAGTACATTTATCATGCGCACCGCTAGAGATTGGAACTCTTTGCCGGAGTCTATATTTCCCGAAAATTATAATCTAGGTATCTTTAAGTCAAGAGTGAAAAGGTATCTTCTAGGCAAGCGTGCTCCACCGTAGACCACATCATCACTTACCATCAGGCGAGATAGTGGTCAAACGCGAGCCTATTTAAGTAAAAAAAGGTGTATTAAAAGTCAATACATTTGTAAAGGTACAAAAATGAAAAGAAAATTTCCAAATTCCATTTATTATTATAACAATACATTATCACAACTCTACTTAAGCTTTCATTATTACCTTTCTGAAACACATTATAGTGAACGGGTCTTTTACATTTTTCTTCAAGTAATTTTAAAATAACATTATCATATCGTTTAGACATAGTTTGGGAATATACTCTCGTTTTCAGTTATTTTACTTTTGATGAATATTTTAAGATAGCTCCTCCAATTTTACTAAATCAAGTCTGATTGTTAGTTCAATGTGCCCTTTTTTGTAGATAAATAATTATCACTTGGTACTTGATATGGACTATAGGTATTATTTGAAAGAAACTTTATTTGAGCAATACTTAAGCTGGAAAAGTTAGATACACGTAAAAAGGAGTAATACAAAAAAATGCAAGCTGAACTATAAGTAACATACATATACACTCACGCCTGTAATCTCCGAAGGGGTAGTCAGAGGTGTAACCAGTATACCCACTTTTTGTCGAATTTATTACGATCCCATAATATCACAAGGGCGAGCCTATTACACTAACGGGCTCAAATCCAGACTCCGGGCTGATACTGAGTATTTCTAAATAGGAAAACCCAATATCACTTTACCCGGCCCGGGGAGCGAACCCGAGACCTAAGCACAGCAGTCGTAACGCACACAGCAGTCAACTATAAGTAAGTAGTTCGAATTTATTGATGATTCTCTTCTAGTTAAATACCACTAAATGAAGATGTGATAACTATCAGATAAAAGAGTGGCCCATTGTTGACTTAAACAGATAGACACGGTGCAGAAAACACAAGAAAAAGTTCGAAAGAAAAAGAAAATTTTCGCGTGAAAATTCGTAGCCAATGAACATATACCTTCACATATCCTGACTGAGTCTTCAACTTCCGAACAAACTAAACTAAATGACAGCCTCTGTGGCGCAGCGTGCGATGAGCCGGCTGTGAAACAAGAGGCCGCCGATTCGATCCAAGCACGGGTTGTAGGACCACAGTCCCTCGTAGTTCTTGATACCCATACATTGACCTAGAGTGGGGTCAGGTCGAAGTGTATGTGACTGTTGGGTGTATTATTATTATTAAAACTCGGCTACTAAATAATAAAACCTAAATATATTGATAAAATAAGCTATCAATATGATCCATTCTGTCTCCATCTTATTACAAGGAGCGACTTTGAAATCAATACGAAAACACAAAGCGATTCTGTAAAAAGGAAATAAAGATGTTTGATTCAAGACCCGGTAAGCGCTAGTGGCGTTTATCGATCGCGGTTCCGTACCAAAAACATATCTATTTTTTTTATACCCAACAGTCACACACAGTTAAATATTGTGTGATTTTTTTTGTTTTTTTTTTCTCTCTCTTTATCACCTGGCTGGCGTCCGTATGTCACTTAAGGTGACCACTGAAAACCAGCGCTGTGCTGTGGTATGTACTATGTACGTGTCACAGCACAGCAGTACGCTGAGTGGTCACGGCCGCGACGCGCAAGTGCCATTAGTTTTAATGTTAATTATAATAAAAGTGTAATTTGTTGTCTGTTTTGTGGTATGTGCGTGTTGTGTGCTGTGCAAATAAATCGTTTTTCTTTCTTTCTTTCTTACATAGCCCCGACCGCACACTAAGATACGAGTCTTATGTTGGGGTATCAGGGACTACCAGAGACTTTCGGTCTCACAACACCCAGACCCCGGACACAAATATCTGTCTGTCGCACAAACATTTGTCCCGGTGTGGAAATCGAACCCACGGCTTCTCGTTTCACAGCCGGCTACAATATGAATTAAATAACAGCAAATCTACATATCTCAAATAAATATTGTCATAATTCATAGTCATGGTATTTTATAGTTTCCGGTAATTAGCTCAGTATACCGCGTACCTAATACGAGGCACATATCAAGCGCAACGGGGCGAAGTGTGACGTCGGCTCAATGAATCGGGACACGGGCTCTAGTGTTTATCATTACCGTAGTTCCTATAGTTTTTTTATAGGCCGACAAACGAGCCAGTCAGTTACCTGATGGTAAAGAATCTCCAAGAACACAATAACACAGTGAAATGTACACTCATGGTCGTTTTGAAAAAATCGCCGTGAGCGATAAGACCGCCAATATGGTAGTTGACAATAAGTAAAAACCTGATATAAATTTGTTTTTTATAATAGATTTTAGTCTAAAAATATCGAAAATTAATCCAATTTGTTAATTTATATGTGATTATTTAATATTTTCAAAAAATTCATATGTAGAAAATAAAGCATTTTGTTACATGACATGAAACAGCCCAGACTACATGACGTCACAGTATCATCAAATTGTTTTGTTGATAGTTCGAGAATCCATACATTGAGGTACCAAATCTTATGTAATTTTTAGTGATCAGTTGCAATCAGTCAGTTGCAATTTGTCCAAAAAACCAAAATCTAAATACATTAGTTATATACGAAGGGTTTTCTAAGGCAAAGTACTGTAATTTGCCTCGAATAGACGTGATGATGTTGCGAGATTTTTTGGCGGCAAACAAAGATTTTTGTTCAACAGAATATAAAAATGACAAAACTTCTATGTAAGTAATAATCCATAAAAAATATAATAATTCATAAGTCAAGACCTTATAAAATTGCTTTTTACATACTCTTATTGGTAGATTTATTATCTTTAGAAAAAAATAAATTATTAGAGGTTACATTGAAATGCTTTATTTTTAATTATGGTCTGCAAGTACTTACACAATTATTTCTTCATTATAGGTCTTCCAAGCCATATATTATTCGTTTTTTATAACAAAACAATATAGATGAAACATTAACGCCATCTATCGGTACTTTTTATATCATTACATTATACCTATATACGTATCAATTGTGATATTGTCTATTAACTGTTATAAAGAAGAAATTAAAGTCAGTCTGTTTCAAAAGCCATTACTGTGTATTACTATATATTTTATCATATATTATATTCCAGGCCAGGCCTGGCCAGGCCAGGGAAAGAAAAATGACTTTAAAAAAAAATCAAATTAATACATGCATGTGGTTTTAGCATATAAAATTCACGTAAACGTCTTATAAGTCTTTCTATGTGTATCCTTAAGCTTGCTATATGTTTGGTTTATTTCGCATGTTTTTACATTCTTAATGGTGGTATTTTGACATTGAGGTACTACACAATTCTTGTAAAACTTCGAATTAATTATAAATAAAAAAAATGCGATACACTGAAATCACATATCCAACCAAACGACTATTAGTTTAACATACTGTGACGTCACGACAGGCCATGACAGTTGGTAGCGCTTGAGTGGGAAAAATAAAGTTGGTTTATAAAAATGCTAATTTAATCTTAAAAACGTATGTTTTATGTTTATTAATGATAATATTTTTATAATATAGACCATGAAGAATAATATAAAATGTATTCCCAAAAATAGTCAACTAGCCTATTGTACTTTTAATAATTTGTTTGCATGTTTTTATATAATATATTCCAGTGTACAGTAAAGAGAATAATTAAAATATATATAGTAGATGGATCTTGTGGAGACTAGGAGGAATTTCCGTGCTCCGGTGTTTTTGCCATACCTATTATTAGAATCAAGTTTAACAGCTCGCATGATAAGACCTGTTAAGTAGCTCCCGTGGTGATTTACATCTCGCTTATCAAAACGCAAATGTATTAAAGTGAAAAATATTTCCAACTCCTCCCTATATTTCTGTTCGATTAATTCCGGTACGGGATAAAAGACAGTTATGCATTCCCAAAGACTGGCCGAGTTTCATTACTCGGTGTCGAACAATGCGTGCCATTGTGATCCTGCCTAAACAGATATATTTAGGCAGGATTGGATAGAATCCAATACCAGAATCAAGAATACCAGAAGAATTAGGGATTTAGGTCCTTAGAAATCAAGCAAGCTATTGCTTTGCGGTTGAGCCGGCTCATTCATAGACGATACTATCTACAGCGTACTGAATTAAACTCAGAACGATCTAATACTTCTTCAGTAAAACTTTATACATTTCTTATTATATAAGAGCAGTTTGTTGGGGTACGGACTATCAAGACGAAAGTCTTATGTTCGAAACCCAATTGCATACACCTTTGATTTTTCTAAAATTACATGTGTATTCAATGTTAATTATAGCTTGCTTTAACGGTGAACGAAAACATCGTGAGGAAACCTGAATACTAGCGAATTTAGAAAGTATGTCAAGTCTACCGACCCGCATTAGGCCAGCGTGGTGGACTAAGGCCTTACTCTTCTCATTAGTAGCCCGTGCTCAGTAATGGGGCAATGCTTAATACGGTAGGCAGCGGCTTTGCTGCGCCCCGGTATTGCAGAAGTCTATGGACGGCGGTGTCTACTTACCATAAGTGGCCCGTCTGCTCATCTGTCTATCCAGACAGTCAAAAAATACAGGTCTAGTATGTATTATTCTACTCAACACACAACTCTATTACAAAGTGATCCATTTGGAATATATACCGCTGTGCTTGCGTATATTCAATAGCGACACATATCAATATTTTATGTGCATCGTTTACCCAGATCCATTCGGTTAAGTACAAATGTGTGTCGTGCAGTTTATTGAAGTGGGTTCGAGTTCAGATCCAATGTAGAAGATGCAGCGGGGTACTGATGTGCTTACATAAAATTGACTGGATTAAGTTGTGTTAATTCATGAGCTACTACTAATGAGTGCCCTAGCCTAATATAGCTTCATAAATCTTAGAATTTCAATATTATTTTAGAGATTTTCTTCTTTTCTTATGACAGCCTCCGTGGCGCAGTTGGCGAGTAGCCGGCTGTGAAACGAGTGGTCGTGGGTTCGATTCCCACACCGGGACAAATGTTTGTCTGACAGACAGATATTTGTGTCCGGAGTCTGGGTGTTGTGAGATCGAAAGTCTCTCGTAGGCCCTGATACCTAGAACACAAGACTCGTATCTTAGTGTGGGGTCGGGGCTATGTGTGTGACTGTTAGGTGTTTATTTATCTTATGATCTTCTTTATTGTTAAAGCGAATGTGAGTGTTTAAAAGTATTTATATTTGATTTAAAAAAACATCCATGTTGAGAGTAGAAACGTTAGCCTATCCTTTTGTGACAACATACATATTTGTCCACCCCGTGACTAAGAAATCTGTAAAGTTTTCGAAACGTCGAGTTAAAAAAATCTTTTTTGGTTTGACTTCAAAGACACACTTTTTTTCTCTCTCTTGTAGTAGTATGTAGAAATTGACTTTCACACTGATAGAACTTCACTAAACTTATGTTTTCTTTAACTAACATTAAACTTTTATGAAGGTTTCTTTAAGGGTCTTGTATTATAAGGGAGAGCTGCCTAGTAGAGAACATTTACGATAGTATAAGGCTATTTAAATAACACTAGCCACCCCAACAAGGGGCACCCCGACAAAGACCCCCATGGCGATGTCCATTTTGGGGATGCTACATAAATGCATTATAGTCCCTGCTGTGTATTCGAGAACCCTAAAGTTTGTTTATTACTGGATGTCCACCATAGGTACAGTAAATTTAAAAATCCAGTCCATTCAAAACACATATTCAAAATATATAAAAACAAAGGACTTGAAAATAGAATAGAAACGTTATAATATTAATTATAAAACATCCACTACATTTTCTTCTATTGTAAATTAGTTAAATAGATATTTTATAAAATAAAATTGGAAAATAAATGTGATTTACGAATAAAAAGCAGATATGATTTGCCCTGAATTAGATCTTGTACCGGATTTCCTATAGCCTCGCTAAATATCACGACACCGAAAGAATACACTCGCCAAACAGTGGATACTAATGCGCCTTTGACAGCCCTCCCGGAATGCAGCCACGGTATTTTGCTATATTTAATTACTTTAATCACAACCCGCTACTAAATTGTTTATGGCCTTTTAAAATAGCTGACCATAAATAACAGCTGATTATAGAAAATATAACCTAAACGTATTAAAAAAGTCTCGCTAGATAGAGAACACATTATTCATACAAATGACGTAATTGGTAAGTACGCCATACTTAAACGTTCTAACACTAGCTTTACTGGAAAAGGCCAGAGCATCACTTCCCAATTTGATCAAAAACTTAAAGCGCTTATATCTGAAGTTTTTACTCTCTCAGAATAGAAAATCCATAAATCTTTAATACATTCGTCTTTCTCTTGAATCTGATAAACTGGTTGAAAAACTTGAAGAATCGTAAGGTACTATGCCAAACTCTACGCTCCCTCCGGGGTGTGTTCGACAGGAATACAATCAGGTAACTAATGTGAAACGTCTAAGCTAGAACACTTGAGAGATAAGTGTTAAGCGAAGGGAGTGTTTGCTCTTTTTTGTTGGTAACAAGCAAGCTATCATCATCTTCCATTCAAACCTCTATATGCTATCATGATCATAATCGCTTAGGTGGTGAAAGGCTGGTAGATTAGCTAGGTTAGGGATTACAGTCTTCCCTTACAAATACGTCCATTTTCCTTTTATATCTCTTCTCTCTTCCCTAATCTTTCTCCTGATTATTATTTCATGTTCTTTATTGAAGATCAACTTTCCCCTCTTTTCATATACCAGTCTTCTACAATTCTACTTTCCAATCCTCGTTATATACGTGCCTACCAGCGCTTGGTTGTCCCTTAATTCCCATACAATTAACCATAAATATTCATTCTTTGTGATTATTATCCATTAGTGTTTGAGCCTGTTATAAGTGCCATATATACTAACATGATGAACAAAAACAAATATTTATCAGCAGCAGAGAAATTGTGAATGTGTTGTCGACCCTTGAGGAAAGAAATATAGATATAGGAGTATACGAAGGTTTTTTGGGACATTTGCTGGTGGATACCTGATGCGTATTTGTATCAGACTCAAACCAAATGTTTATTGAATCCCTGAAATGCTTAACATTATTTAGATACAGTCTTTTTCCTCCCCCACTAGTTCGTAATGCAGTTTCACTAGAGAAGAACGGGCAAGAAACTCTAGCTAAGACTGAATAGCATCATACACGTGGCAAAAACTAAAGCAGTTCGTTCCATCACACTATATACAAAATCACAAACTCGCTTTCTCTTTCAATTCATACCACAGTAAAACACAAGTCGACAGTGAAATATGAAGTGCGGACTGTTTGTGGATCGTCTCTGAGTCCTTGCGCGGTGCTATCCTCATCTGTAAGGATTTGCAGACTATGTCCCCGGCTTAATTTTGTATTCTCTGTGATTTCTTAATACAGTTGTTGCTTTGAAGATCTTAATTTTTAGTTATAACAGAGATCGGCCTACAGGCACGTGGGACCGCTGATTATATTTGATCTTCAAAAAACCAGGGGAATCATGAGTATATTACCAAGATTAAAAAAGAACGGGGAATGGAAAATGAAGGGATCTAAGCATCCAAAAATCCTACTAATTCCAAGCTGGAACTTTAAGTCGCTTTTAAATAATAAATGACTTCGCCGCAATAACTAAATCCGGCGAGTAGCGTTTTGGGCTCAACTAAATTACACAACTAACCAACCGGCCTAACATAATATACATTGCGTGAAAATAGTGCCATTATTACCTAGCAAAACTGCATTCCTACTGGCGGTAGATTAAAAAAGGAAGACGAAATCTATTATTTCTAAAACATTTTATGGATTCAATAAATATTTTGATTTGATTCAAGAAAAGAAGAATATTCATAACTGGTATAGCCAAACGAGTCCCATCCAACCACTTAGCAAATAAATACCCATAGCTGAAACTCCATAAATAAACACACAACACATCGTCCCATACAACAGTAAATCGGCCGAAATGGCGGCGCTGTTAAGTGGCTATTCAAATTTCCACTCTGGGTAATGGGCCGGTCATCAAGGAACATTTGTATACTCAAATTTAGACTTAGTCGGTTATTGTTCTAAATAAGTGTTTATGGAACAATCGATTTAACATACGCTGACAATTGTATTGACTACAAAGTGTCTATAAAAAACCTGACAGTAGTAGCCACGATTGAGTAAGTCAATGTTCTAATTGGGAATTGTATCACGATTTACTAAGTATAACTCCGTCATGATAGGAACGAAATTATCGCCATGTTGGTAGACCTAAAGTAAAAAATCATAACCCATACATTTTGATTGCTTGATCAAGAGGTTATAGAGAAAACTTAACGAAATAAATAACTAATACATATTATAAGAGAGGAAGAGTTATTGTTCATTACTGGCACAAAATTAAATAAAAAAATTACATAACATTATTACAAGGCGTGGTTTTTCGCAATAGCAATCTTTGCCAAACCACCTTTGGATGGTGAAAAAGAAAAGTAACTTTGACTTGACACGGAAACGATAAAGAATCAGATCAAATTCTCTTGTCATTAGACATGCAATCAAAGTTTTCGCTTCAGGGGATAAATTCTAACATAAGAATCAATCCAAATGTGTATCAACCAGCTCTCATTAAATCGAATCCACTGGAATGAATTTGGCACAAATACCAAAATAAAATAAATTAACTGTTTATTCCATCTAAAGAAAAAGTAACAATAAATATTCGTTCTTCGAAAATATTTTAGCTATTGGAGGAAATATCTCAGAGTATTATATTTATTTTGTTTGTTCATTCCATCTTAGCTTTCTTATACAATAATCTTATACAATAAACTTATTCTTCAGAAGGTTATATTCTGCAACACATAGTGAGTGTTTCGAACTCAATTACCGATAATTGTATGTCCATATCTCTAGAATTTTCCAGAAATGTAATCCGCAGAAACATTTTAAACAACCAGCTGATTACGAAGCTAAGTTTAATCTTTTCTGTAACACTTATAAAACATTATACCGAAGTCACTTTAAAACGTAATAAAGGCAAAATGGTGATATCAAAGCGAATTACAAGGTGACCTTTGGGTACCCATTATGAAGAACATTAAAATTTTTCATTAAAATGAGATTTTTATCAGGGTTTTGAGACCGATTTCCGACAGATTTCCTATTAGTTTTGAAAACTAGAAAAAAATAGGTGGGAGAGGTCTTCCGGTCTAGACAGAACTGTCTGGAAAATGAATCTGACATTCAAGTTGTGTGCGTGATAATGAATAAGCAATTTATAAGCATAAAGATATCATACTGCTACTGGTACATAAAAACTAACGCCTCTTCAAACAATAACTCGTAAAGTTGTGCGAAAAACGCTGATACTGGCTGAATGCCAGAGGTTGCCAACCTTTTGCCATTTACAGTGCTGCCGACGCAGTGTTTCCGCTAATAATTATTCAACGGGTGTTTATTTTGAGTGGGCTTGTGTTTGTTACCATATTGAAGATTTCAGCGTGCTGTCATCGCTTGAAATCGGAGAATGGACCATTGTTATGGATTTGAAATGATAATATGGTGCGAGAGTATTTAAAGAATCCGTGATAAGATCACGAAATACACAATAAAATTCAATCACTCCTGCACACACAAAGGTATAGGCAGCTGTGCAACTAGTACATGCTTTGTCGTTTACAATCTCACAGGTTTATCAGCACAGTTACGTTCCCACTATACCATTGAGGTAATAAATAATATCATTTGTAAATAAAACAACAGAAGGTAGAATTTCAATTCACATTATATTTTCTTCGGTGCATCTACCGTGTGTCTTAAAAGGAATACCTAAAATGTGTTTAAAGTCAGTCCGTTTAGAGATTATTGTCTAGAAACTAAACTATCCTGGATATTTCTTAAATAAGTAAATATATTTCACCCAGCAGTCACACACATCCTAATTCCACACTAAGTTAAACCTGTATCGTGGACGTCAAGAACTACAGGACATACGATCTCACAACACAGACGAGAGAAACAAATATTTAAGAGCGACACAAGCATTTTTCTTGATGCGTTTTATATTTCATAGTTGGCTCTCCTCTGCACCACGGAATCTATCAATTTGTTATTAGTACCTCAAAATCCATATATGGAAGAAGAAATTAATATGATGAACACCAGTTTAGTCTTTCAGTTTCTGTTGATGAAGGAAAGTTATTCGTTATTAAAAATTTCATACAATTCCAGCTTATTAGTTGTTTAGAAGCGAAATGAAAAACTTTATACCTTTGAAGTTGTCTAATCCCAGTTGGAATTGAATTTCTGACTGATAAAGAGTCTTTAAAAATATTTAAAAGCACTGCACGTAAAACAGTATCGTAGAATCAATATTAACTTTAGATCTACTTGATGGTCATTTACAACTGAAGGTATACGTGTATGTTTATTCAGTATTCAGTTCTAGATCAATAAGAACGTTGAGAAGAAACTTGGATAGTTTTACATTATAATTGTGAAGACCTGGTAAATTCTGTGTCTACCTGTAATTGTTATGTATATCAGCCAACATATTAGTATTAATAATATGCTTTTTGTGAGATTGAACTGCTTGGTGTTTCTTCAATCACACCATCAAGCTGTGGAACAGTTTTTCAGGTACCGTGTTCCCTCTTTCCTATGATCCTGGGTCCTTTAGGCGTAGTCTGGAGAAGCTAAACAGCAGGTCGGCATGATTGCGTTGAGTAGCGAGGCATAGACTGTCTCTCGCTACTTGATGCTCTATCTGGACGGCACTGCACTTACCATCAGGTGCAGTGTGGTCACTTTGCCGCGCCAGAATAAAGAAAAAAAAGTGAGCAATAGACGTAAGCAGAATATTATATCTGCGTAGAATTGTTCTAACCAACCTGTTTGTTGCGACCTCCTTAGCTGCTGGGCTTAGTTGATTGGAAACGGGTAAATTTTTTTCTCTCACGCCATATCCTTAAATTTCACATACATCCTTCGGCCTTGCATTCACTTTATGCACAAACCCCTATCGCTATAGTACTTCGCCCCGCGAATATCTTCCTTACGTTATTTTATTTATCCATCTCGCGGATTTACATGTTTCGAATGACGCAGCGCTTATTGAAAAGCTCCGGAGCGTCGGGTTTTGAGCTGCCGTTTTTGGTAGTGTGCCCTTGCCCTCCATGGCGCAGTTGGCGAGTAGCCGGCTGTGAAACGAGAGGCCGTGGTTTCGAATCCCACACCGGGACAAATGTTTGTGTGACATACAGATATTTGTGTCCGGGGTCTGGGTGTTGTGAGACCGTGCGTCTCTCGTAGTCCCTGATACCCACAACACAAGACTTGGATCTGAGTGTGGGATCGGGGCTATGTGTGTGTCTGTTGGTTGTTATTTATTATTATGTGTCGTAGGTAGTTCCCGCTCAATCGAGACCCTTGGCTAATGTAGTGTTTTGGGATATTTACACGTCCAGCCAATCTAGATATAAATAAATACCAATCCGTTAGTACAAAAAGCTTCTCATTAGATGGAAAGCTTCGTGTGCATCTTCTTTTCTGGCACGGCAAATTGACCACACTGCATCTAATGGTAAACGCGGTGCAGTCCAGTTAGAGTATCAAGTGGCGAGAGACAATCTATCCCTCGCTACTCAACACAATCATGTCGGCCTGAAGTTTAGCTTCTTCACATTACTTATAATAATGCCTTTAGAATGCTATTGGGCCTGCCGCGACATTGTAGTGCGTCACAGATGTTTGCAAACGCACGAGTTGACGGTTTTCACGCGATAATGCGCAAAAAAGCCGCATCAGCTTTATTACGATTGCGAATTAGCTCTAACAGCATTTTAAAAATGATAGCTGCACGTTATGACTGTGTTATTCAGAAGTGCTGGGTGGAGAGAGTTATTGGGAAAATAAAATAAATTTGTTATATTAACATAGTTCTCTTAAGTTTTTAAATTTTACTAACATTACTATGGATATCTTTTTGTCTGAAAATAAATGTTTAATTAAATTAAATTAAATTAAATTAAATTACGCCTAAAGGACCCCGGATCATAGGATTTATTCAGGGCTAAGTTTAAGTACCTAGAAACAATATCCTCAAGTCCCTCGGCCAATTACTAGAAGTCTTTACGGTAGGCAGCGGCTTTGCTGTACCCTGGCATTGCAGAAGTCTATGGCCGGCGGTGACTACTTACCATCAGGTGGCTCGTCTGCTCGTCTACCTATCGAGGCACTAAATAAAATCTTCAAAACTGTAGTCAATATGAAATAGTCAACAAACTTATTTGAAATTTCTCTCACTCTTTTCATAACGAAACGTGACGTGAATCAAACAAGTCAGCAATAGATTCGTATCGTAAAATATTCAGATAATGTGAATATGAAAATACGTGTTTGTTAACTCAATTCATATTTGGTACGTTTTATATTTCTTACTTGTTTCATATTAGACAGCCTCCGTGGTGTAACGGGTGATAACCGGCTATAAAACGAGAGTGAGGTTTAGCTAAAACTTTAACCAGTTAAAATATTTTAACTTTAAATTATACAGTGCACTTAAATTTCGAGAGTTACCTTTTCATTTAAATAAATGTATTGTTACGGATTTACTTTTAACATTGATATTACTTTTTACAGTTTATTTTACTTTTTAGTACCAACGTTTCGAAAGCTTTACATCCTTCATGGGCACAGAGTGGACGAACATGGTGACCATAAATTTGAATGGCGATTTTTCCATGAATAATTTTTCGAATTTGAAGCTGCGGGCAAAATCTATTTTATAAATACACATCATGTTACGAGGAAATAACAGCAGGGATCACGTTTCTTTCCCAGCAAAAGGTAAATGTGAAAAATGGACGAGTTTGCCCATGCATGCTGATCGTTTGAAGAATTGAATTTCACACGGATTTTTTTCCGATATCCAGTTATTGGTATTCTATACAGAGCTATCGGTTCACGAGGTAACATTTTAATAGCTTCGTTTAAGGGTTGAGCCGCACACTTTATTTGGGAATTCAACTAAAATACATTCCCGGCCGCACCTGCGCTTTATATAAGCGGTAGAGCTGACCAGGCGTGAAAAACCGCCGCACCCTGTTCAGGATTCCGACCCTGCGTGAAGTGGCGGATATTACGCCCTCGATATGACTCCATGGATTAAGATCGCAGCGGATATCCATACCTAGGACACTAAGGTCATTCCACATTGCGAGTGGAACACCCTGAAGAACGGGGATAAGAGAAAACCCAACCCCAGGACCCTGACCTCATCCAATCATAGGTTGAAGTTTTCGGGCGCGGTAATGACAGGAGCTAGGCCTTAGACCATCTAGTCTGAGTCACTCTTTTGATGAATTCTTAAACATCGGTTTCCTCACGATGTTTTCCTTCAACATTAAAGCAAGCAACAATAACTATGAATAACCGACGAACCTTAGAAAAATCACTTCTACCTATATATGCCATTGCCAGTAGTGGTCGCGGACAAATGTTTTCCTGCCAAAAATTGCCTTCTGTGTGGACTGAATTTTCATTGAAAATATAAGAAATTCGAATCTCGACAACAGCGCCACCTATCGGATCTAAAACTATCCTATCTTTTATGTTTGACCCACATCCATACACAAATTCATTGAAATCGGTTGAGTTGTTTCAAAGTCTATAATGGACAAAAGTAGAAACAATTTTGGTCTGGACAGGCCGTTACATTCCACTTGGCTATCGCTGCTTTTTTCTTTTGTTTTATACGGATTATATTTATAATACGCAATATACATACTTGCTTTCATTTAAAGACTCAATAACGAAGCCACAGTGTCTCTAGAGATCCTGAAGTAGCTGTAAAGGACTTTTAGAAACCCTCATCTTTTGTACCACGGTGGGCGCCACTTGAAAAATTCACCTGGGTTTTTGAACGATCCCTATTTTACGCACGGATGAAACATTTTCCATGTTCGTGATTGAGTTTTGAAATTGTTTGAAATAACTTCAAGTTCCTTGAAATTCCTGAGTAATCTCATGACCCATCGGTTTATAAAAGGGCATGTTAAATATGGCTTCATTTAAACACTTTATGGATCAGTATAAATTCCAAAAATTGACAATAATGTACGTAATAAAACACATAATACCGGCTTTTAATGCAATCTCTGTATACCTACTTATAATATTTAGGTGTGTCATATATTAAAAGAACTAGTTGTCCCGAGCAGACGTTGTCCTGCCATAAGCCGCCTTATAATTACAAATCCAAAGTAACAACCAAAAACTATAAAACAACATAAGAATAACATAGACAAGAAACGCCGACAGCCAGTAACAATACAAAGACGTTTAGTTTATACATAAATAATATTCTAACACCTTCCTTTAAACTAAACAGTATCAAAACAACATTAAATGTTCTAATTCTTCTCTGTGGAGCGAATTTTCGTTGAAGAAATTCAGATCTCGACAACAGCGCCACTTATCTTTTTTTTTATGGAAAAAGGGGGCAAACGGGCAGGGCTCACCTGATGGAAAGTGATCACCACCGCCCATGAACATCTGCAACACCAAAGGGCTAAAAGGGCTAAATCTAAAACTATCCTGCCTTTTATGTTGGACCCAACCACAAACATACACAAAATTTCATGGAAATCGCTTGAGTGGTTTCAAAGTCTGTAACAGACATAGGTAGGAACAATTTTTGAGTTTTATATACACAGATTATTATAATAAAAAGAATAGGCACATTTTCAATGTTGTTAACTAAAAACGAATATAGCAACACCATAGGAACGCTGCATTTGGGATACTCAAACCTCTTCAACCGTATTTATTGGCCGAGAATCGGCCTGAAAACATGCCATAATCTTATAAGTCTTCACACACACACATACACTCACGCCTGTAATCCCCGAATGGGTAGGCACAGGTGTAACCAGTACATCCACGTTTCGCAAATCGAATTTCGGTCCCATGAAGTGATAGGGGGCGAGCCTATCGCTATACAGCGCACAGATTCCAAACTCCGAGTTAATACTGTGAATTTCTAGATAGGAAAAACCCAATTTTTACTTTACCCGACCCGGGATCGAATCCGAGACCTCAGTACAGCAGTCGTAACGCATGCGCAATTACAACTGCACCACCGACGCAGTCAGTCTTATAGGTCTTATACCAATTTTTCTCTGAAACCGTATTTAATATAATACTGAAAGCAGATGCATTGTATAGAAACAGGGTGAGCGCACTGCATTATCGATTTATACAACGTGAAGGCCCTCAGATGCTTGCACTATCTCAAATATCATTGAAAGTATTTTATTGATTCATTTAAAGAATATATCCACTCAACCTGTAATCCACATTTTGCTTATTACGATGTCCCATGATGTGCCAAGGCTGAGCATTTCTCCATGCACACAATTCCAGACTCCGGACAGAAACTATGCTACCGCTTCACTATAATAACCTCTTAAAAATTATTTGTTCTGTGATACCATCTAGATTACCTAATGATTCAGAATTTACATTCAATTTAAACAAAATTTAACTATAGTTCTAACTTAATACAGTCAATTATTGTTTGCAGAGCATGCTCTTTCGTAGGACTTAAAAGTGGATTTTGAGTTTTAATTAATTTTTAATCCGCATCCAGTGGATGGAATAAATGTATATTGTTTTCCGATACTTTATAATAATTGAAGCGTTTGTTAGTAATGTTTTTGGTTAAAGAAATGTAATGCACAGATCTTGATAAAGCTTTGCAGGAATGTCTGTTTAGATATATCAGCTATCACACAAATGGTTCTGAACGCACACTGGATCGAAGCTGTACCGTGGCGAATGATTACGAGGGAATACGCTTAATCCTACTAATATTATCAATGCGAATGTGTGAATGTGTTTGAATAATTCTGTTTAACCTGCGCACCGAGACAAAAGTTTGTGTGACAGACAGATATTTGGTGCGGATCTGGGTGTTGTAGGACCGTAGTCCCTCGTGCTTCTTGATACCTAGGATACCTAGTTTTACCCAGCCTGTGATTGTTAAGTGTAATATTATAATTAAAAACTTACGACCCGTCCTGATATCGCTTTCAACTGTGATAATCAAATGTTGTACTTTAGGTAACATATGGCACAAGATAAAAATTATAAAACATTGAAATAAAACTAATTTTTATGGATTCTATCGCGGTTTATTTAACTTTTTATCCCGACGTTTCGAAAGCTTTACAGCCTTCATGGTCACGGGGGAGACTGAGTTATATGTCGTCACGCAAGTGTAGTGCAATGTTTCTACCCTCCATATAGTTATTTTTAATTTTTATTTATTGTAGTCCGATCTACGCAGAAGGAGCTCAGTGTCCTGAGGTCTGTCAGCTGGTCTTTTGGGTTCCGATTTGAACGTCGGGATAAAAAGTTAAATAAACCGCGATAGAATCCGTAAAAATTAGTTTTATTTCAATGTATAACATTCGCGTAAACATAAGAAACCATTATAAAACATTATTAAGATTTTATAATGTTTTAAACCAAGGCAATGAAAAATGCTAGAACTTATATTCTTGCAACAACTTATAACTTCGTACCTTTACTTACTTCTTCACTTATAACTTAATAACTGGCAGTATAACTTCTTGCACAAGATGTAAGATTGCAAATAACAAAGATAGAATTCTTGCGAGTATTTTCTTAGAAAACTTAAAGCGAGAAAAGTATAACGTAGCTTGAACAATGTGATATGTACCATGGAAGAACGTGCTTGGCATGTTAAAAATCAATTTTATGAAAAATTTACCCGGCCCTACCATTTGTTCTCGATTGATATTCAAAGTTCAAGCTTATCGAAATTTGAAGATTATGTACTGCAGTTAGAGAGCTTCCTGAAATTAGGCCTAGGTTGTTTCCATGGGCAACTAGTCGATCGTCAAACGGCGAAGGAAAACATCGTGAGGAAACCTGCATACCTGAGATTCTGATAAGAATTTCAATGGTATGTGAAGTCTACCAACCCGCATTAGGCCAGTGTGGTGGATTAAGGCCTAACCCCTCTTATTAGTAGAGGAGTCCCGTGCCCAGCAGTGGGTCAGTGTTGAATACAGGGCTAGTAGTAGTCGATTGTCATTAGGTATTTTAAGTAAAGATCGTTCCCATGGACAAAATTTGATTCTTATTCCACCTATAACATATTCAAGGATGCATAGTCAACGTCGTCAAGTTATATCGTCAGACAATTATGTAGTGCCCGTACCCGTTGTATATACCCGTTTTATACAAATATTAGTGAAAAAAAAAAAAACAATATTAACAAAGGATTTGGTCTCGCTCTGAGAGTTTAATTTATTTTATCTTTACTAAGGAATTAGTTATTGGTCTTATTACACTGAGAGGGCGGTCGGTGTGATTCTTGTGATGACTTGACATTTCATCGTAATGAAATTCAACCGAAGCAACCCTAAATTTTATTGTATTATTAAGTTCAACCAATTTACGATCAATTATGATGATGACGTAGTGAGAAGAAGGCATAGATTGTGTCTCGCTACTCGACACTCTAATCGGACGACACTGCGCTCACCATCAGGTGCAGTGTGGTCACTTTGTCGTGCCAGGATAAAAAAAAAATACTTTATGGTTGTCATTTCTTCTTTTTGTGCAGTTCGTTCGTTTACCGTTGCCGTATTATCAGTGTTTTCAATTATTCGACATTTTCCAATTTTTTTATTTCTAAAAATCTATTCGGATAATCACAAACATTAAAAAAAACCTAAAACAAATAATATTTTTATTTATATAGATTAGTAGCATCAAATAGTTTTGTGCTTATAAATTAATCTCAAACTCGAATGTTACTCGACAGTTGTTGCAGTCATTTTACATTCGTAATAAAATGGTAGAGGCACAAGACGAACGTAGCTTTTCAGTAGACGGATGTAATTTTTCAACTAAGCACACAGATTTTTTCTCCCGTTATATTTCAGTTTGTCAACTTAATGTTATTTTACAACGCTCGAAGAGATTCTTTTGTCATATTCTGTATTGTATATTTAATTGTTTTGTGTGGGTTTTCAGTGTTTATGACATTAAACAAATTTACAAGATTTTTATTGTTCTTCTGGATACATCATCATCATGTCAGCCGAAGGACGTCCACTGCTGGACATAGGCCTCCCCCAAAGAGTGCCACAATGACCGGTCTTGCGCCACCCGCATCCAGCGGACTCCCGCGACCTTTACCAGGTCATCAGTCCACCTTGTGGGGGGTTTACCCACGCTGCGCCTTCCGGTACGTGGTCGCCATTCGAGAACCTTTCCGCCCCAACGGCTATCGATTCTACGCGCAATGTGTCCCACACACTGCCACTTAAGTTTAGCGATTCGGAAGGCTATATCGTTACATTGGTTCTTCTGCGGATGGCCTCATTTCTGATGCGATCACGCAGAGAGACTCCCAGCATAGCCCTCTCCATTGCCCTTTGGATGACTTTGAGCCTTCTTATGAGGCCCATAGTAAGGGACCACGTTTCAGTTCCGTATGTTATCACTGGCAACACACACTGGTCAAAGACTTTCGTCTTGAGACATTGCGGAATATTGGACGAAAAGATGTGCCGTAGCTTCCCGAATGCTGCCCAACCGCTTCTGGATACATATATTTGAATATCGTCGATTTCTGTCAGTAAATACAAAAGATTAAGTAGCTGTCCTATTTATTACAAAGCTGTACTATACATCCTGATATGAGATTGTTAACGTTAGAGCGTTTAATTGTGTAATAGTGATGATTAAATTAATCATTCATCAATAATATTATACATCACCTATATACCTATATGCCTTTTGAATAACCCACCTTACATACTACTCTTTTTTTTTTTTATTCTGGCGCGGCAAATTGACCACACTGCACCTGATGGTAAGCGCAGTGACGTCCAGATAGAGTATCAAGTAGCGACAGTCTATCCCCCGCTACTCAACACAATCATGCCGGCCTGCTGTTTAGCTTCTTCACGTTACGCCTAAAGGACCCAGGATCATAGGAGGGAGGGAACACTGTAGCTGGAAACTCTGTTATGTTTGCTAGTACTATGTCTTTTAGAATTTTGGAACATATCTCTTACAATCCCAAACAAATTACCATTCCATTTCTGTATAAATTAAATAAATAAAATACACCCAAGTCACCACCCAGTCTTACACATAGTTCTGACCCCACACTAGGTAAAACTACGAAGAACTATCAAGAACTACGAGGGACTAAGGTCCCACAACACCCAGACCCGAAACAAATATCTGTCTGTCACACATTTGTCCCGGTGCGGGAATCGAACCCACGGCCTCTCGTTTCACAACGGGCTACTCGCCCGCTGCGCCACGGAGGTTGACAAATATACCGAACATATATATCCCTTGCGAATAAAGAGCATTAACTACCTATAGTATAGACTTAAAATTATCACAAAGCCCCATGACGTAACATGGCCAAAGTTTTAATATGTGATAGACAATAAATACATTAGATATAAATATCATGCGGGTCACGATCCAAAAGAGGTCAAAGTCTATTATAAGATAATGACTTTCAAAGACTTTTCGGAGATAAGGCTTACGCAAAAAGCTGAGAAGAATATAAATGATGTTTATCCACACAATTTTCGGCACACTTATAACTTTAAATTAGCGGGTTAACTCACGCATCGATATATATGGTTGTGTGATATAGAAAGAAAGACAGATAAGATTTCTTAGTGTCGGAACCTAAAACAAATATAACACTTAAAAAAATACAATAATAAAAATTCAGCCACATGTTGTAGCTATATGTTGTCTTTAATCTGGGTATTGAGGCATTCTATCGTATTCGATGACCACTCACAGAATAATTATATCTTACTGTGAGATCCAGCAGATTCAATTGAAAGTATAAGTATTGTAATAATATATTCAATTAGTATTTTTGGTCGGCAGATTTCTCAAAAACTTTTTTTTTCATTGATCTAGGCGTTTTTACGAATTGTGCAATGTAGCATAAGCATTTTACGCTCTCGATAAAGTCCATCATCGATTTGGTAAGAAATACACATTACCAATTTCAGTTCTAGTAGGTTCTAGTTGCTCCTCTGTCAACTCCTTCAAGGACACTTGCATTTTTATCACCGACTCCAGCAACTACATAATGATGTTTAAAATATAAACCAAATAAATCTAAACAAATTGGTAATGTTAATTACAAGTCGCAAGACTGAAACCACTATTAACAATTCAAATACAAATGTAATTAAAATAGAACTAACTTTAAAGATCAAAAGAATGTTGGTCTAAGGGATCCAGAGGGAATCTAATAAATACTGTCGCCTGTCGAGAACTCGTTACTCACCAATGAGTTATTGCTAAAGTTTGTTTATCAGGCGCTTGTTAACTTCAACTGGGTTATCAATACTGTACGAATTAATTACCGTTGTAATGTTTAAGACTTTGCAGTAAGTTTGTTGATTATTTAAGTTAGATCTTACTTTAAATATACGGTATTAGTAAGCTACAGCAGACTGAATTAACATCTTCAACAAAAATAGAAAGAACCACTAACAACTCCATAAATACATAATTTCGTCACGTGAATAACCAACACATATAAAAGCAACAGAAAAATAAAATCGAACTCAAAACTTTGTGTTTAAATCCACTTTGTCCGTGGTGCGACTCGAGGCTAGATCCCGCGATGTTTTTGCAATAAACTCGCTTTGTCCCGGGCTGATTAAACTTCTACAGCAGGCTTGTCTCGTTTCCTGAAACTTTCCAATTTATTATTTTATGAATAATAAATGATATTTCGTTATTCAGCCACAGTTGGAGATATTTCGGCGAAGTTGACTGGTCAAAGTTAAAAAGTTTGAGAATTCAATGAATTAATCGAGATTGTCATTTTAACAATAATCCAGCAATCTGGTGACGAAATTAAACCATTTAAACCATTTATTTTTCCACACACACAATACAGAAACGAAAAACAAATTATATATGAAAAAAATTATATGATTTGCTGCAACATGTGCGGTAAAAAATTATTAAAATTACTAAAGGGACTACACTAGAACAGGACTACTACAGTAAGCTGTATTTTATAAATTCATTATTTTCCTTGCCTGTTACTTCAATTTTTTCGCAGAGATTTGGATAGCAAATAGTGGGCGCTGTAGTAATCTCGCCCAGGACTATATTATTCCCGTGTGGAGTTGCTGGTCTCCCATCGGGCGCGTCTCCCTGGGTGGCGGATAGGGGACCCCTCTCGATTTCGGGGGGGATTACCGGAAACGGCGTGGACCAAAACCAGCAATAGGGTTTCCTCCGCGTGTCCCTCTGATTAGCAGAGGGCACAGTGGAAGAACACGGACGGGCTTCGTGTGCACTAACACTGCCGCGGAGCAGACTAGGGTAGAACTCGTTCTCCCTAGTCACCGCCGATCTCGTAATCTCAATTAGGTGCTGTGGTCATGTCTCGCGACACCTATTGAAACCGAGGGTCTTGGCTTAACCGCCCGGGCTGCGAGGGAGAAAACCTCTTTAAAAAGTTACCCCGAATCCCAAGCGGCGGCGCACCGCGAGGGGATGCATGGCCGATGGGTAGTTCGGTCTTTAGTGCGAACCACGCCGCCGGAGTACCTGCTGCCCCTCCGTGCGTGATACCCCAAGGCTTACCTAGGTACAGGGGGCTCTGCCTGGGCGGACCGTTTATATCCCCCATAATCGTGGGAATAAAATGGAATCATTAAACACAAACAAAAACAACAAACTGGATGTGCCTGTTCTGGAACTCGAAACCGGGTTTGTACAGGCGGTGGTCGAAGGGCGCAAGCCCGACGATGATCATGTCGTAAGGGCGACAGAGAGTGAAAAACTCTTAGAAAATGTGGCGGTAGAAAAGTTGGTTGTAGACGCAGGGCTCACTTCTGAATCCGGTCACAGCCGTACAGCTTTGAGGCGGAGCAATCGCTTATGGCAGAAGAAATCAAGTCTGCGCGATCGGTCCCGTTCCTCTTTATCCAGCGACACTGATGCTGGACCAGCGGCAAAGGCCAATAGTGCCTCAAGAGGTAGAGGTCGTCGGCATATTAAGAGTTCGGCGGAGCGGGCGCATGCCTTTCGAAAGTCGCCGCCTCCACCAGAGCGTATCCCGATGGAGTGCACCGACGATAGTGCGTCGATACTTTCTGCGGAGGCCCGTCTGGCGGCAGAAGCGGTTCATTGGAAAGCTGAAAGCGCCCGCCATGAAGAAGAATGCATCCGCCGTGCGGCAGAAATTGCCCGTTTGGCGGAAGATAAAGTCCGACTGGCAGAAGAGTTGTCTTCAGTGACTAGCCGCCTGGAACAGTTGGAAAACCGCTGCTCGGCAATGTTTGAGGCGATTTTAATGCGTCTGCCGCCGGAGGTACCTCTAAGGCCGCCTCTAGCCCATGAATTAAAGGCCAGACAGCAATTAGTTGCACAGTCACTGCCTGTCCTCGCCGGAAACTGTGTGGTCGAACCTCCGTGCTCCGTTGAGTCTTCGTACTCGATAGTCGGAAAGGGAAAAGGCAAGGGCAAAGGCAAGGGCAAGGGGCAGAGTAAAACTACAACCCAGTCCACTCCCGCTATTGCCGTCTCTATGGACAGCCATTTAAGTGCGCTGCCACTCGCAATTGCTGGGCCCTCGACTGCCCTACTGCAAGACAGCAGGACAGTCGCTCATCCTGTTGGCACTGCGTCGGGGGCTATTCATCCAGCCGCCGCACCTCATGCAAATCCGCCGTTGTCGAAACCAGGCAAAAAGAAGGGTCACCTTGCCCAAAATCCTCGCCCGCTGCCACCAGCCCCCGTGTCCATGGACACGCCGTGGTCCGTTGTGGTAAGCAAAAAAAATAAGAAGAAGGTCTTGTCTGGTCCTGCGGTGGCAAACACGCAACCGCTACAAAAAGGCGAACCTAAGCTCCGTCCACCACGTTTCGCAGCTTTCACGGTGACTTTGGCACCAGAGGCAATCCAGCGGGGCGTAACATACGCTCAGGTTATGACAAAGGCTCGGCAGGTGGACCTAGCCAGCCTGGGCGTTGAGCGTCTCAAATTTAAGAAGACGGCAACAGGTGCCCGTCTATACGAAGTACCTGGGGCAAATAGCGAGGAAAAGGCTGACTCCCTTGCCGGGAAACTGAGGGAGCTCTTTCATGACTCGGAAGACGTGCACATCACTCGGCCAGTTAAGATGGCGGAGTTGCGGTTGTCGGGTCTTGATGATACGGCTACTCCGGAACAAGTCGCTGAGACCCTTTCAAAAATGGGCGCTTGCGCAGTGGAGGGGATAAAGGTCGGAGAGGTGCGTATCAACCATTCAGGCTTAGGTACGGTATGGGCTAAAATGCCCATTAAAGCGGCCCAAAAGGTGAAAGGAGCGGGCCGTGTCCTTATAGGTTGGGTCGCCGCAAAGGTGACCGTCCTCGAACCGCGACCACTGAGGTGTTTTCGTTGCCTCGAGCCGGGACATGTGAGAGGTCGCTGCACCTGCGAAGTTGATCGAAGCGACCTTTGTTACCGCTGTGGCAAGCCGGGTCATAAAGCTCGTCAGTGTGACGCGCAGCCGAACTGCGTACTCTGCGCTTCGGCTGGAAAGTCTGCTGGGCACCGAGTCGGCAGCAGAATATGTCCTGTTGCCGTCCGCAAAGCCCAGCGCTCACATCAGATGAATAGATCGGCTGCTGCTGAGGCCACTGCCCAGCCGCAGCCGAGGAGCCCACCGCAAGCTGAGGTTGAGGTAATGGAGATCGCTCAATAATGGCTCTAAAGTTCCTCCAGACGAACATCAACCACTGCGCCCGCGCTCAGGACCTACTCACCCAGAGCCTGGCGCAGTGGTCGGTGCAAGTGGCTGTGGTCGCCGAGCCGTATTTTATCCTGCCCCGTGATCATTGGGCCGGAGATCTTGACGGCTTGGTGGCCTTAATTACCCAGGGTGCCGCTGGCGCTCCCCCTTTTGCGAGAACTGCCAAGGGGCGGGGATGCGTTGCGGCTCTGTTGGGAGACTTGTGGGTTGTTGGTGTTTATTTTTCTCCCAATAGACCCTTGTCTGAGTTTGAGACTTTTCTCGTCCAACTAGGGGCCCTGGTGGCGCAAGGCCAACCTCACCCGGTGATCGTCGCCGGTGACTTCAACGCTAAGTCCGTCGTCTGGGGTTCACCGGCGACTAACGCACGTGGACGGGTTCTGGAGGAATGGGCGATCTCAGTCGGCCTGGCCGTCCTAAATAGGGGATCTGTTCAAACATGCGTGCGACACAATGGTGGCTCTATTGTAGATTTATCATTTGGGAGCTCCATGGTCGTACGCCGTGTACAGGGCTGGAAGGTCCTTGCGGACGTGGAGACATTGTCAGACCACCGTTACATCCGGTTTGACGTCTCCGCGTCTGTCACCGCCCAGCCTGGTAGTGGACAGAACGCCCCGCGTTGGGACGGCCCGCGGTGGGCGTTAAGACGCCTAGATAAAGAGGCCCTAAAGGAAGCCGCTCTGGTTATGTCGTGGCTCCCATTACCGGTTAGACCGATATGCGTAGAGAGAGAGACGAAGTGGTTCGGGGTGGCGATCTCAGACATCTGTGACGCCTCTATGCCCCGGATACAAAAGTTCTCACCGCGACGCCAGGTGTACTGGTGGTCGATAGATCTTGCGCAACTGCGTGCTTTATGTGTCGTAGCTCGCCGCCGGTATGCTAGGCATCGTCGTCGTCGGTTGCAAATACTGGGACATGAGGACCAGGAGCGGCTCCTCTACGGCCTCTATAAGGAAGCGAAGAGAGCGCTGCAGGTGGCCATTAGGAGAGCAAAGACTGCGGCAAAAAAGGAATTCCTAGGGATTCTTGACAGTGATCCTTGGGGCCGCCCATATCGCTTGGCCATGAACAAGCTCCGCCCGGTGGCGCCCCCAGTGACGCAGTGTCTCCAGCCACAGTTTCTGGCTGAAGTTGTCGCAGCTTTGTTCCCGGTCACCGTGGAAACCACTCCTCCTCCGATGGCGCCACGTCAAGTTGCGCCATCGTCAATTTCGAGTTCGGCAAGGGTAATCCCGGAGGTTTCGCCCGCAGAATTGCGGGCGGTAGTGCTTCGACTGCGAAGCAAAAACTCGGCGCCAGGGCTTGACGGCGTCCCAGGTAAGATCTGGGTGTCAACCGTCGAGCATCTGGAGCAGAGGCTTCGCTGTCTATTTTCCGCGTGCCTGGAGCAGGGCGTCTTCCCGTCGCGCTGGAAAACTGGGAAGCTCGTCCTGCTTAAGAAGGAGGGCCGACCCGCAGAGTCTCCGTCGGCCTACCGGCCCATCGTGTTGCTTGACGAGGTGTGCAAGCTGTTCGAGCGTATTGTTCACGCGCGCCTCGTTGAGCACCTAGAAAGGGTCGGTCCGGATTTGGCAGAATCCCAGTTTGGGTTCAGAAGAGGCCGCTCAACCATTCATGCCATTCTGCGGGTCAAGGCACAGGCGGAAGAAGCTATGGCCCAGGGAAATGTCATCCTAGCGGTGTCTCTAGATATCGCTAATGCTTTTAACAGCCTACCCTGGGCCTGCATTGAAGAAGCACTGCAGTACCACGAGGTGCCGCCCTATCTTCGGCGTCTAGTACACTCTTATCTATCAAATAGATACGTAGTGTATCCGGGCGCTAATGGGTGGCATCGTAGAGCAATGACCTGCGGTGTTCCACAGGGGTCCGTTTTGGGTCCTCTTTTGTGGAACATCGGCTATGACTGGGTGCTCCGTGGTGCTAATCTCCGGGGTGTCGGCGTCACTTGCTACGCCGACGATACATTAGTAACAGCGTCTGGCAGGACCTTCCAGGAGGCGGCAATTATCGCGACGGTCGGCACCGGCTACGTTGTCAGCCGTATTCGGCGATTGGGTTTGACAGTGGCCCTCAACAAAACCGAGGCCCTTTATTTCCATGGGCCTCGGAAGAGGCCACCTGCCGGTGCCCACATAATAGTGGAGGGGGTGCGAATTTCCATCGGCTCCACTATGAAGTATCTTGGCTTAGTGCTAGACAGTCGATGGAATTTCCGTGCCCATTTTGAGACTCTGGGTCCGAAATTGACCCGAGCTGCAGGTGCTCTGGGAAGGCTGTTGCCCAATCTGGAAGGTCCAGACACCCCTTGTCGAACACTTTTTGCTGGAGTCGTGCGGTCCATGGCCTTGTATGGCTGCCCAGTTTGGGCAGAGTCTTTAGGCTGTCGGTGCGTCGCTCTCCTGCGCAAGCCGCAGCGAGTAGTTGCGCAACGTGCGATAAGAGGCTACCGCACGATTTCACACGAGGCGGCCTGCGTATTAGCCGGATTTTTGCCATGGGACCTGGACGCTAAGGCACTTTCCGCTACATTTCAGTGGCGGGAGGCGGCGTCCAGGCGCGGAGAAAGGATGGCACCAAAGGAGATAGAAGTCATTCGTGGCTTCTTCCGCAGAGCCGCCGTGGAGGAGTGGCGTCTCAGACTGGATAACCCAACAGCGGGTTTGAGGACCGTTGCGGCAGTGCGCGCTGTCTTTGGCCAATGGCTAGACAGGCGCCACGGCGCGGCAACGTTCCGACTGACACAGGTTCTCACGGGCCATGGATGTTTTGGTGAGTACCTGTGTCGAATAGTCGGCGTAGAGCAGTCGGCCGTGTGTCACCATTGTGACAACTGTCTGCAGGACACGGCACAACACACCTTGGAAGTGTGCCCAGCCTGGGATGACGAGCGCAGCGCTCTCGTGACAATAGTTGGAGGAGACCTCTCGCTGCCGGCCATAATGTCAGCTATGGTCACCAGCCCGAGGTCCTGGCGTGCGGTTGCCCACTTCTGCGAAAGGGTAATGTCGCAGAAGGAGAACGCCGAGAGGGATCGGGAACATTCTGATCCTTCTCGCCGTCAGAGGAGGCGTAGAAGGCGCCGCGGCCACGAATAACCAGCGTCTTCCGCCCTGTGGACTGGGGGGCATTAAAGAATTCTGCCACGGTATCCTCTGCCTGTCGTAAAAGGCGACTAAAGAGGCCATCAGGGGTCGTGGGCGCGCAGCGGGGGGCTGTTATAGCGCCATTTGTACTATAAAACTTTTGTACATCGTGCGACCCTGAGATGGACGGCAGCATGGGTGTCTAGCCTCATTGCTGTTGTAGACGCCAAGGGCGTCCTTAGGTGTGCGGGGATTTCTGAGCAACCCCGCCCCACTTTAGAGATGAGCCGTTACGCGGCACTGCGCATGGTAGGTTCCGGTAGAAGTTGGGGCGACTTAGCCTCAAGAACCCGAGGCCGACCATAATGCGCTGAAGAAGGCCACCGCGGGGTTTTGGTTGGTATTACGGTGTAGGGTGTAAATAGTGTTAGGGACTCGGCCCAACGACCGTTCAGAAATTTCCATCTCTACTGGACGGCTTATCGTTGGGTCGTAAGACCGGTGAGTCCAACATAACCACTCCACCTCCCCCCAGGATGGAGCGGTAGCGATAAAGCGTTTTCCCCCGCGAAAAAAAAAAAAAAAAAAAAAGGACTATATTATTGCTAAAAACAATAATTGGAGATTCAACTCAACATCCGACGCTACGATGCTGTCAAGTTATCAATACAAGACTATGCTGCCCACACACCCGTCACTAACTTCTGTTGGCCAGTAGCGACAATGGTACACATTCATTGAGCAGTGACGCTCGGCGAGTCTCTGGGAATGCTTAACTGTATTTATCCCGCAACGATGTAAATCAAATAGAAATATAGGGAGATGTTAGCAAAACTCAAATTATCAATAGTAATAACTTATTTATAATCAATTTATCATCGTAACCCTTCCTAATTTGAATTCCACCCTTCTATCAATTTCTTCGATATTATTCACAAGCTCTTATTATATCTGATCGCGTCGGTAAAAAACGACGCCGTGATAATACCGAGGGCTTCCGGCCAAACCGGTCGGCTTCCGCCCGACACTATTGGGGAGAAATTGTTCATCCTAGTGATGGGAAACGATCGCTATCAGTATTTACTAAAATATTGAATAAGTTCCAACCGAGACAACAAATTCGATTTTGTTTATCTTGAACGCTGGAGTTGCATTCAGACTTGAGTACATTAAAACAGGTTTCGTAATCCTAATTATTGTGTTAATAAACCTGAAGAATCTAGTTTAAATATGTCACAATTAAACGAACTGACAGTCACATACTAACTGGATGTATTATACTGGTTAATCACAATTATCACGAGGATAATCATCGCATAGGGTTTGCATCACGACAGTGATTGTAAATGGTAAACCAGTTTTTTTCTACAGCACGAATAATTAAGTTTGAAGTAATTTGTAAACCTTTCACATGAAAAATAGAAATGAGTTCAGTTTCTTTGTTACGTTTCGTATGTAAGAAATAAAACTTAAAATGAATTTGTATAGAATTTCCGTATGTTATTAGTCTGTACTCAAAATAGAAATTTAGACCTGAGTCCGCCACGCTAGATATTAAGGGTGAGCACTTCAGTAGACGCTACATAACTTCGGAAAGTTGAAGAACTTTTGCCAAAAAAGTCAATGACAATTAACATTGAATAAACACAAGTTCGAAAAGTGTTTTGTAAAAACGCACCTGCGGCATCTCGGCAGTCCGTTCCGCTCTCTTCAATTATTTCAGTTTACAAAAGACATAAATATCCTAACCTTGATTTGAGTCAATCCTTGGTACATCACTATCATTCATATACTAACTAGTAATAGCTTGTGAATTCGCTCATGCGCGCGCCAGCCGGACTCTTTCTGGCTCATTTTATATTACCAGCGGCTTTCCAGCGGCAGATATTGAAATGTTTGATTAAGCGTAAAAATGTTAGGGTTTGATTTCTGAATTTATTTCTGTGGAGGAAATATATTTTATTGGTCTATCTATTATTATTTATGTTTTATATATATCTATTATATTTTATTAGTCTAGCTATTAAATTTGGTAGATGTAAATTGGTAGATCTAATATTAAACAAAGAAATTCTATTTTGCACAAATTTTCAGTTGACAGGGAGCCAAATAACATTAGGGAAATTGTCCTTTTTATTAGCTATAATGATTCAACCATCTTGGATCGTTCTTAATGTAATTTTATGAAAACAATTGATGTGAACAAAGATCTAACTACTGGAGAAATACCCAAAGTTACAATAACTCTCAAGTTTCTTTATGTGGATAATTTTGATATACTACTTTCAAGTACAGAAGTGTACAGACGTTTATATCATTTAATTTTGATTGATTATATATCGAAGAGTATACTTGTAATAAGGAGGCATATGGTGTATTTGATGTTAAATCAGCAATGTTTTGACACAATGTCACTGGGATTTTAGCGTTTTCTACCTTGGCGAGGTTTTCTATGGAATCAGGCATTTTCAATAGCCATATGAATCAAATAATTGTTAATATTATTACTATGTAGCAGTAACTTACACTAAAAATATGTAAATATAAAAACCATTATAACCAATTCACAGAAACCCCTCGTGAAATCTTTGGTGCTACGATTCATACGGAATAGTGATCAGATACTATATAAAACATTGACGGAACAAATTCGAACGCATAAAGTTAAATAATGTGATTGAAGTTTGAGTCAGGACCAATTATTATTTTTCTTTTTTATACCACGGTGGTGGCAAACTAGCTTACGGCCCCTTGATGGTAAGCGATTACCATAGCCTATGGACGCTTGCAACACCAGGAGCATCACATGTTCGTTGCCGACCCATCAGAAACCTATTTACAGGTTTCATATTCACAACCGCGTATTTATTGGCTATTATGATGATGTAAAGTCTTAATAGGATATTGCTCGACAGTATAGTTTAGGGTTGATATTATACACTATATTGACATCAAAGCGACCTATTCAAATGTACACTTAAAATAAATTGACTTTTAAACCGACAGCAACAAATCCATTGTCCCTGTAGTTTTTGCCACTGACATACTTCCCACACTAGGCATTGAAAAGTAGAACGTCAGATATGACAATTTGTTTAATTGCTGTCATATTCGCATACAATATTATTACTACGAGAAAGTGGATGGAATCATGCTAAAATTTTATTAAGTTATGCTGTGTTTATTCAAACAAATGAATAAACTTGAAAGATCTGTGATTTTAATATAAAGGATTTTTACTAAGCTCATATGGTTATTTGCACGTATCAATATTCAAACACTATTTTATTTTCGTCTGTTTTGTGCGTGCTAATATCCGATACAATTGAAGCAATTTTGACATGCTTTTCATTAGCTAGTAGAGAAGTTAAAAAAAAATGTGACCTTATGTTCTCTGTAAAATTTTTACTTGCGTTTGTTCTAGTTTAAAATTATTTGCTCCAACAAATATTTTTGGTATTATAATTTTGGAAATAAAATCAAATAAAAAACAACTACAGAACTGGAGTTTGTCTTTTATTAACTTATTTAGTATACACAATAATCATGATACCCACAATCAATTCAAGTATTATCAGAGTGATTGTATCATTTGGATTGGTTATGGCAAAATTTTGCAGCGAAAGTTTCACTTGACAATTAACAACAACGTCTTCCGGTGACCTGGATATAAACGTCTGAGAAAGGAACATACACATCTAGTGACTTGAGACCAACATAATCCTGGCGATCATTCAATGATGCATTGTCCCTCGATGATCGACACAGTTACCTTATTCGTATGACTATATATTTTTTAATTGTAGGCGTGGCGCAGTAGGCGAGTAGTCGGCTGTGAAACGAGAGGCCGTGGGTTCGATTCCCACACTGGGACAAATGTTTGTGTGACTGGCAGATATTTGTGTTCGGGGTCTGGGTGTTGTGAGACCGAAAGTCTCTCGTAGTCCCTGGTATCCACAAATACAACACTCGTCTCTTAGTGTGGGATCGGGCTATGTGTGTGAATGTTGGGTGTTATTTATTTATTAATCATTATTCTATTGTAGTTTTTGTGCAACTTGATTTCCAATCGTCATACTAAGCCCCAATCAAAATCAGCGCTGTAATACTGCTCAGGCTGTATTGCCGTATGTCGCTGAATAAGGGAAGCTGTTGTTGGAGCAATATTTTTATTCAATTTTAATTCGTGTAATGCTTTTGTAGGCGACACATTTATTAGATAATATTTTCTTTATGTATGTTTGTTGAATGGATTCTTATTCAATAGTTTTTTGTGAATTTGAATACCCGTAACGCCATCTGTTGTTATTTTTTTAAATAAATGATGCGAGTTTTATAGGATGAATGGAGGGTGCGCTAGTCTTGCCGTTGCAGTTTTAGCATCGAATTACGTTCGTACAAAAAAATAGTTTTCTTATAGTTTTTATGCCAATTCAAGACCTTGCACTCTCAATTCCTTTTATAATCACTTTGCGCTGTCTAAACTAGTGGTGTTTTATTCGTCACATAAGTAACAATGGCCCTTCGACCGGATTTGTGAATCCCACACGTGATGTATCATACGCCACCATCGAAGGTTTTGACACGTCGTATGCGCAAAGATCTCATGGAGACTAAGAACTTTGAGAGTGCTCCAATGAAGCCTGAAAAGCCTTTTCTTCCCCGTGGCAACGATCGTGCTACTACGTCGCGGGACCAAGAACAATATGCAGCGACGCCATTGCCCGTTAAGTTATCGCCGCATCGTACGGTACAAAGGTCGAGTTGTGCATCTAGAAAAACGATTTGTTCGAAGAAATCTACGGCATCTTCGATCGCACGCCGCAAACAGCTTGAACTACAAGCAGCTGAAGCGAAAGCCAAAATTCAATTCGATTTGATTGATAAAAAGCTGGAAGCTGACCTTGCCAAGGTCAGCGCTGTGGACGACGCCAATGATAGTGAAGTGCCGGCTGATGGTGACTATGGCTCTCAATGTAATGAGTCAGTACCAAACGAAGAGCACAATGTTCAGAGGTGGCTGGACCGACAATGTACCCCTGTTCAGCAACAATGCCAAACTGATGACAACGTTCAACAGCTTGCTCAGACACTAAACGACCTTATGAAGCAGTCAAGAGTACGACACGAAGATCGTCTTCTCAGCCGACTCGCCACACCACGCGAACTGCCTGTATTTAGTGGTGACTGTATCGAGTGGCTACATTTTAAAAATGCATTTGAAAACTCATCTAGTGTGTGTGAATTCAGTGAGTCTGAAAATCTTTGGCGACTACGCCGAGCTTTAAAAGGTGAGGCCAAAGAGGCTGTTACCGACCTGCTGATCGGCAACACACCGCCGTCGGCAGTCATGGAAGCCCTTGAGTTAAGGTTTGGTCGTGCTGATTTAATTATTTATAATATAACGGCACAGTTAAAGAAATTACCGTCGCTATCAAATTATTATCAACAAGAGATAATTAACTTCGCCGTCAAGGTGAACAATTGCGTGGCCACAATACGCGCACTAAAGCAGCATGACTACTTACGGAGTCCCGAGCTCGCTGCAGCTGTTACGTCAAAATTGCCGAGCACATTAATGGGTAAGTGGACTGACTACGCCTATAGTCATCAAAATGACGATAAATCGAAGCTTGAGTTGTTAGCTACATTTCTGAAACGTGAAGCTGAAATGTTAGCTGCCGTCGGATGTACTCAGCCACGAGAACATAGTACCAAGAAGCCGATTGCTGCAGAAGCCAACCGAATAGACAACAAATTCCGGCATCGCTCAATCTACACTTCTGTAGCGGCTGAGAATACAAACAAGTGTTTATTTTGCCAAAAAGGTAACCATACTTTACCCGACTGCCGGTTATTTAAACGCACACTGCGTAGAAACAAGTGGTTATTCGTAAAAAAACATAGATTATGTTACTGTTGTCTAACCGCTCGACATAATAATAAAGTATGTCCCGAACCAGTATGTGACGTCGACGGCTGTGGCATGGCTCACCACCGCCTGCTACACTGGACGAGATCAACGGATACGCCGCAATCAGCTGATATATCAACACCAGCTGTGAACTTACCCGACGTCGACGCCGTCACTGACGCTTACAATGACGCCGCCGTGAATGCAACGAGTTCTTCGGGGATGACGGAATTCTCTTTACTCAAAGTGATAAGTGTGCAACTGCGCGGACCCAATGGTGTTATAAGTACCTACGCACTATTGGACGATGGCGCTGCAGTGTCAATGATAGACTCGGACTTAGCTGACAGTTTGGGGCTACAGTGCGAAAATTCGTGTGCTATAAAGTTTACTGACGCGTTTGGTTTAGAAGTGTTTCAGTCGCAAGTACCCAGTGTCAAGGTACAAATATCGGGACAGAGTAATCACAATACCTTTTATGATATTAAATTGCGAAAGTGTTCTAAACTTAAACTATGTTCGCAAGATATGTCTATCATACATAAAGTTGATTGTTTGCATTTGGCGCACATTAAGTTGTTATTTTGTGATCATAGTGTAACGCCTCGTATATTGCTAGGACAGGATAACTATTTTGTTATAGCTCCTCTTGAGATTCTACATGGAGACAGGAGTACGTTATATGCATCACGCTGTCGACTGGGATGGACTGTGCATGGTTGGCACAGTGCTAGCACTCACTCCTCCAGGGTAAGAGAATATAGTTTGTTCCATCTCGCACACTCTCAAGCTAGTGATATACAAGAAATAAGTGTAATTAATGATTTAATAAAAAATTCATTCAATTTAGAGTCAATCGGAATTTCGACCTTATGTCGTACGAATAAGGATCACGATCGAGCAATTGACATATTGGATAAAACTGCTCGTCAGGTAGGAGATCAGTGGGAAGTTGGCTTGCCATTTAAAAAAGATAATTTTATAATGCCGGATTCGTATTATAATGCTGTAAATCGTCAACAAACGCTATTACATAAATTTAATAAAGATAGCGAATATAAATGTAGGTACACATTAGAAATAAATAAATTGTTTGACAGTGGTTACGCGCGTATCATTAACAACACGGATAAGAAACGCCCACCTGAACACGTGTGGTACCTTCCACATTTTGGCGTGCAAAATCCTAACAAACCTAATAAATTACGGTTAGTTTTTGATGCGGCTAACAAAGTGAATGGTGTTTGTTTAAATGATTTTTTATTAACGGGACCCGACTTATACAACTCGCTCCTAGGTATAATGTTTCGTTTCCGTGAGAATCCTATTGTCATAATAGGTGATATTCGAGATATGTTTTTGCGAATAAAAATAAGGTCAGAGGATCAACATGTACTTCGATTCTTGTGGCAAGAATCGACAGACAGTCCGATTAAACTTTGTACAATGCAAAGTTTAATTTTCGGGGCTACATGCTCACCCTTTATTGCGCAATATATAAAAAATAAAAATGCATTAAAATACGGGGACATTAACCCGGAGGCACGTGACGTCATCGTAGGTAGTCATTATATGGATGACTGTTTATATTCTACGAGTGACGTAAACAAAGCAATTAAGTTAGTGCATGACATTACGGCGATACATAAGAAGGGTGGACTAGAGATCAGAGGTTGGTCGAGCAATAGCAAACAAGTTTTAAGCTCGATACCCACGGATGCGCTAGCGCACACCGCTATACAGTTTAAAGACGGTTACAATAATACAGCTGAGCGCACGCTAGGTTTGATATGGCATCCCGCTGATGACACATTTTGTTTTCAAATAAATTTAAATCGTATACCTAAAGATATTTTGGACGGATCGGTTGCGCCCACTAAAGCAAAAATGTTAAGCATACTGATGTCTATCTATGATATCCACGGATTCTTATCACCATTTACTATTAAAAGTAAAATTATATTACAGGACGTCCACAGATCTACTGTTGGCTGGAATAGTCAGATTCAATCCGCCGAGCACATTAAATGGATAAAATGGCTCGACGAATTAAAACAGCTACCTTTATTACACATACCTCGTTGGTATTTTAAAGCCGGTATTTACACACAGTGCTACTTACCATCAGTAGGTACTAAAAATGAAAGTACAATAATAAATACTCAGCTGCATATTTTCTGTGACGCTTCCATTAAAGCGTATGCTACTGTGATTTATTGGCGTTTTACTCGATTCGATGGGAAAGTCCTTATATCTTTTGCAGCCGCGAAAAGCAGGGTAACTCCTCTTCGTCCCATTTCAATCCCAAGATTGGAACTACAAGGAGCATTAATAGCTTCCCGTCTTGCTGATATGGTCCCGAGGGAACATAAGGATGTGAAGCCTGATGCACGCTACTTTTGGACTGATTCGCATACGGTCCTCCAATGGATACGTAGTGACCCTAGGAACTACAAGCCATTTGTCGCACATCGGCTTGGCGAGATTGACGAACTGACAAAAATATCTGAATGGCGCTACGTCCCGTCTAAATTAAATATAGCAGACTTGGCTACGAAGGAAGAATCACCGCCGTTACAGTATAGCGATATTTGGTTTCAAGGACCTGATTTCTTACGCCAGCCTGAACATGACTGGCCTAAAGACCTAAGAATCACCAAGTTGTCACAAGATGTTATTTGTGAGCAACGGAGTATTAATGTAATGACCACAAAAGTCATAGAGTATTCGTTGCCCGATGAAAATAATTTTTCATCTTGGATTAGACTTGTTAGAGTGACGTCACAAGTTTTATTATTTATAAAACGATGTCGGAGAATTGATGCTCAGCTAGATGTTGAGCTGATGAACAGAGCCGAACGACTACTGATCATCAAGTCTCAGCACGATTCATTTGCTGAAGATATTAGGCAGATCGAGCAAGGCAAGTCATTAGCCCCTACAAGTCGATTACTTGTGCTTACGCCTTATATCGACAGTGAAAGAGTTTTACGAGTCGGAGGTCGCATTGACAAGACTGAAGGCATTCATCAGTCAATGATGAGACCTGTCATACTCGATGGTCAGCACAAAATAACCCGATTGTTGGTGGAATATTACCACCGAAAGGCCCTGCACGGTGCTAACGAGCTGGTCGTTAATGAGTTGCGACAACGTTATTGGATTTTAAAGCTGCGGCCGACTGTACGCGCTGTTGCCTCACGGTGCTTATTCTGCAGGTACCGTCGCGCTACGCCACAGCCGCAGCGTATGGCAGACTTGCCCGCCGCTCGTCTGCAACATAACCGCCGACCATTTACCTGTACTGGTGTTGACTTTTTTGGTCCTATGGCAGTGACCATTGGCCGAAGAAGACAAAAACGGTACGGCGTTATATTCACCTGTTTGACCATACGTGCAATACATCTGGAGGTGACTGAGAGCCTCACCACCGATGCAACCATAATGGCATTGAGACGCATGATAGCTCGACGTGGCTCCCCCAGTGTTATCTATTCAGATAACGGCACAAATCTACGGGGAGCCGACAACGAGTTAAAACGCAGTCTCCAAGACCTCAATCAAAGCAAACTGCAGGAAGACGGTACCACTAGGGGTATAGAGTGGAGGTTTATACCTCCGGGTGCTCCCGAAATGGGTGGTGCTTGGGAGCGTATGGTACGCACAGTGAAAACTTCCCTCAAAGTTGTTCTAAAGGAACGCGCTCCACAACCGGATACACTGTCTACTTTGCTCATTGAGGTCGAAGCGCTAGTCAATAGTCGCCCTATAACATATGTTTCTAACGACCCCAATTTTCCAGAAGCACTTACACCTAATCATTTCCTGATAGGCACGTCATCAAATAGTCCCGCGTTCGGCAAATATGACAATACCGATTTGTTTTTACGTAAACAGTGGCGCATAACTCAAAGGTTAACAGACATGTTTTGGAGACGGTGGATACGAGAGTATCTGCCTACCCTGTTACCTAGGCATAAATGGAACAAAGAGCAGGGAATGTTGCGAGATGGGGATTTTGTCGTGTTAGTTGAACCGAACTTAGATCGCGGGTTGTGGCGCTATGGAGTAGTGAGTGCGACACATGCCGGCGATGACGGTCGCGTCCGGATGGTAGACGTGCGCACACGCACTGGCATGGTGCGGCGCCCTGTCACTCGTGTCGCCTTACTTGCACGTGAGGAATGTTAGTGCTGATCTGAACACATGCACATTGTTATTTTACAGTAAATATTTCGCATCATATAGTTAAAGTGTTCTCAGCTCAGCACTATGGGGGTGGATTGTAGGCGACACATTTATTAGATAATATTTTCTTTATGTATGTTTGTTGAATGGATTCTTATTCAATAGTTTTTTGTGAATTTGAATACCCGTAACGCCATCTGTTGTTATTTTTTTAAATAAATGATGCGAGTTTTATAGGATGAATGGAGGGTGCGCTAGTCTTGCCGTTGCAGTTTTAGCATCGAATTACGTTCGTACAAAAAAATAGTTTTCTTATAGTTTTTATGCCAATTCAAGACCTTGCACTCTCAATTCCTTTTATAATCACTTTGCGCTGTCTAAACTAGTGGTGTTTTATTCGTCACATAAGTAACAGCTTTGTTCTTAACAATAAAAATATTTTCTTTGTTTCTTTTTTCTTTCTCGTCATATATAGACTGCGGTGTACCAGCAGGTCCAGTATAGACACTTCATCAAATTAGGATAAAAACAACACCACGAGAATTGTAGAAAAATATATCCTTACTAGGTACAAAGGTATGGATGTTACAATACTCGATAAAATCTCATCAGCAGTATATCCAGTTAATTAGTTCAAAATGTTTAGAACTTATGACAAGTACAAAGGGCGACGTGACGTGGATTCGTTCACGGTTTATGTTGTTGACAATTTTAAAGTTTAACGTACGAATACGGTTGCTGAAGCTCCCCTCGGGGTGGATGAAAGTAAAGGTAAAATGCGGTTACGAGCACGAAGCTAACAAGCAAATTGTGGATTATGTACAAATGAGCAGATTTAAGTTGCCAGCTTCTAAATGTGATGATGATACTAAATAAAGAGCTATTGCTTACTGCTGATAATGTATAATAGTTAACTATAAACAAAATGATGTAGGATAAATGTCATTCGCTACTTGACACTTTAATGGACGGCAATGCATTACCATCAGGTGCAGTGTGGTTCCTTTGTCGTAAAAAAGAACATGTCCTGATAGATTCAACAACGAAGCCAAGGAGAAGGAAGACCTGAAAATATCACCTTAAAAGCAGTATATAAATAATGAAATAAATAAGAAAGACTTCTGATATTCTATTCCAGGAATGATGCAAATTTTATTCTTAATATTTCTAAAAATGATTCGCATTGTTTGCACTTTCAATTTAATCGCTTATTATTTCAATTGTGTAGTAATCAACAAAGTCTACAGTATCCAGAGGCAAAGTTGTGCCGCTATCTAAGTTATTATGTATCTAGTTCTACCTGTCCTTCATCAGTATTCAACTGCCAACAAGGTCGGCCTTCGGAACTTGCGGTAGAGTTGACTATATTGACAACATTTATAATCACATGCAATACAAATGGTATTCTTGGTACAACTTGTTCATAAGTCATTAGTGCTTGATAACTAATTATAATAAGCCTTATAACGAATTTTGGTTCCACAGTAATAATTTGTAATTTCATCAACTTTTTACGGTGGAAATGTGTATTTTATATTTTTACAGCTTTTTTTTATATTTTTAGAGCTGCCCGATTTATTTTGGGTTCATATTATGGTCTTTTTTGAAAACTTTTCTGACTATACTTAAATATAGCTGGAACTGATGACGTAATATTTAACTATGAAAGACTAACTGAGTTCCCTATTGAAAACCAGCGCTGCAGTATGGGTTAGCCTGTACTGCAGCATGTAGCTGAATAGAGACTCCCATTGTTGGTTCGATTATTATTATTATTGTATTATTTTTTATATCTGTTAGTTCTTGTTTACGTTCCAACAATAAAAAAATATCTTTCTTTCTTTCTAACAATAGTGAGAACTTCACTGCTGTTAAAACAATAGATCTACATTGTAACTCTAGTTCTGATAGTTATTTTTAATCAACACATCTCGTTAGTAAGTCTTGAAGACGTGTGGAACATTTCTTTCAGTTCCCAGGCACTGGGTCATAGTGTATATTAAACGAGTAATTCAACTTACTTATATTGACATGTTTCGTGGCACAGCGAGCGAGTTGCCGACAGTGGACCGAGAGGCCGAGGATTCAATTCCCGGACAGAAAAAAAATATGTGTGAAATATTTGTTTCGGGTCTGTGTGTTTTGGGTTATAATCCCTAGTAGTCGTACTCATTAAGGTTTGACCTAGTGTGGGGTCAGGACTACCTATGTGTGTTTGTTGGGTGTCATATGTACCGTCTGCTTTCATAAACTAAAAGATTTAAAGTTCTTTTACACCAGCCAAAATGTAAAGTAACAAGTGATAAGAGAAAGTTATATATCAGTTATTTATTGTAATGATAGGTAGGTATGTAATTTGATAACACGAAGTTACCATAAGTGAAGTGCTATCCCAATTACACGAAGGCTTTGTTCTAAGAAGTTAAAAAACTTAATTTAAAGGACAAAGCGGAGTGTAATTTCAAACACATAACACTCAAATGATATATGTGTTACACACTCTCATCTGACGTAATAGAACTAAATTCAATATTAATGTTTTTTAATTCATAAAAGTACACCGACTTCAATATAAAACAAATTATGCGTCACTATAAAATTTGAGGGTTGCTTTTGATTTATCTGAGATCCCATCATCAGATCCTTACTTGGTGCCAATGGGACCACCTGGGAAGTATACCCTTTTAACCCCTCCAGTCAGGAAGGATATTAAAAAAAAAGTCGGGAGTAAAGCAACAAGCTTTTATTTCCATAGCATTAAAGTTAAAAATTGCATGCAAGAACGGCGAGTGTTGCTAGTGTTAGCGCCGCCGGCGTGTCTATCCGTCATGACAGTTTAAACAAAATAGAATTTCTCGAATCGGCCCAGGCGTCTTCGAGTAATCGGGGAACACACATAAAAAAAAAGATTCCGACGAATTGTTAACCTCCTCCTTTTTTTGAAGTCGGTTAAATAAAAAATGATATCCAGTGACGATTGAACCATACTTTTCGAAAAAAGAACATCAATAATTTCAAACTTGAAATTTTATGACGAATTTCGGCCAGTGGACGACCACTAGGTTAACTTAGTTCGGTCAACATTCGCCACAGAGTTTACTAAATACGAGAAGTGGTCTTCAATGACACACTGCTATTCTACTAGACACTCGACACCCAGTCGGTGTAGGCGTATCTGTAATGAAGCTAAGAACTCCGTCGACATTAAATGACTTTCTTGCGAGGGCCATTTCATTACTCACTCCTAATTCTTCCGTTTGACGTTGTACAGAAGTAAATTATAGGTTTTTGTTTCTAATTGATCATTTAGATCAAATGACTTCCAAATTGTTATTTTATTAAATTCTTCGAAACAGGTGTTCAGTTAGGTTTAAATTTCTCAACGGATTTCACTTTCATCTATCCCAATAAATACAGGCCAAGAGTTTATAGAAATGTTTAACATACATGTACACTCACGCCTGTAATCCCCAAGGGGTAGGCAGAGGTGTAACCACAAATGTATTACGTTCCCATAATGTGACAGGAGCGAGCTTATCGCCATACCGGGCACGATTCCAGACTGAGCACTTCTAATTGAAAACCCTAATATCACTTTACCCGACCCGGGGATCGAACCGAGACCTCATTCGTAACAAGACAGCAGTTGTAACGCATGCGCAAATACAACTACGCCACCGAGGCAGAAATATGTTTATCCGGAACATTTAAATAAAAGTACAGAACTAAATAGAATGCTGCACACAACGTGACACACAATCATTTGTCTCTCGGAAAACAAACCCGCGGCTTCCCGTTTTACAGCTGAATGCTCACCTACGCACCACAGAGTATGTCATAGGTATTTTGCTAGTATTTTGATACTAAGACTTTGATAAAGACTAACTTAGTCGTAACCACCATAGTCAACAGTACTAAAACCACATTTCAATAACTCGATTGAATACATATTCACTCAAACCTGTAATCCCCGAAGGGGTAGGCGGAGGTGTAACCAGTACACCCACTTTTCGCCGAATTTATTTCGATCCCATAATGTGATAGGGGGCGAACCTATTGCCATACCGGGCACAAATTCCAGACTCCGAGCTATTACTGAAATTTTTGGATAGAAAAACACAATATCACTTACCCGACCGGGATCGAACTCGAGACCTCAGCACAGCAGTCGTAACGCATGCGCAATTACAACTGCGCCACCGTGGCAATCGATTGAATATGTATGGAGATATAAATTGTTTACCGACTCCCAAAGAGGATGAAGACACGATACTAAAAAAAAACCGGCGCGACGTCTAGTCTTCATTATAGAACAGACAAACGGCCATGTAAATGTACTTTGTATATTTTTATAGTTATTAGGATATTATCTTTAGATAAGACCTTCGTAATATTCAATGACAGCTTTATATATGGCTCATGCATTATGTACACTATAAGACATTCATTCATTTACGCATAGTGTGAAGAAGCTACTCAACATGTCGGCATGTGTTGAGTAGCGAGGGATAGATTGTCGTTCACTACTTGATACTCTAACTAGAGGGCACTACGCTAACCATCAGGTGCAGTGTGGTCACTTTGAAGTGCCATAATAAAAAAGGGACACCCTAATTACAATCGTAACACTTACACTGAAAGTAAAAAAACGCTACGGAACTTAATTAAGTCATTTCTAAATGGCTAATTTTATTCCTAAAAGTAATTAAAACTAAGTGAGTAGCGGAGGTTGACCGCGGTAAAACAAACGAAATTTAAACATAAATCCAGGAGATAAGACCTATTTTAACTCAAAAGTGAACGAAATCCCTTATCAAATTAAAAAAATGTCGAGAGAAATAAAGGTTTTTACAAATACAGTTTCAAATACGTAAGCAATACTTAAGTTGATCACAGTATATGTATGATAGTAACTTGGTTTCAATTGGGAAGCCGGACGGCGTTGTTCCTCTGACATGCTGTACATCAGAAAAAAATATAATGAGTGTTTTTTATTCTGGCACGGCAATTATACTAAGGTTATTCCGCATTACGAGTGGAACACCCTGAAGAATGGGGATGGGAGAAAACGGGAATTCTTGCACGAGAACGCGCGCAAATCCCAACTAATTACTCCAGTTGACAGCCTCTCGCACAGTGGGTGAGTAGCCGGCTGTGAAACGAGAGTCCGTGGGTTCGATTCCCGCACTAGACAAATGTTTGTGTGACAGCTACTTGTTTCGGGTCTGGGTGATGTGGGAACGTAGTCCCTCGTAGTTGTTGACACCCACGATACAGGTTTTATCTAGTGTATGGTCAGAATCATGAAGTGTTCACTTCAAGAAGGTTGTGCACTTTATTGTTTATTATGTATACTTTCTTACTTCATTTAAATCTTGTATTCTAGAGTATCGACTAGTTTAGTGAACCTCATAAAAAAAATAGTTTTAACACACCTAGAATTGCAATCCAGTGAGGCGGGTTCTAAGTTCTTGAGATGAAGTTTGCGTACTGGTGTGAATCTGTGCACATATCTTGTGTTCGAACTTCAATTTAATTGGATACGCTAGACCAAGTTATAATCCTTTGTAGATTGCTGGAATCTGCTTGAATGTGGATTTCATTATCTAAGTAATTTGTATTGTTGAAAACTATTTTCATATCTTCTGTCATATTGGATTCTCTATATGAATAATTAAGTAAATGGTCGTTTGTTAAAATCATAAATCTCTCAAATTCTTCATTGACTGATCTGATGAAAAGCAGTGATAGTATAGTTGATTGCGGTGCGGTGCGGACTATCAAGACGAAAGTCGTATGTTCGAAACCAGCTCAAATGGCGTTCACCTCTGACTTTTCTAAAGTTACGAGTAATTCATTATTAATTATCGCTTTAACGTTGAAGGAAAATATCGTGAGAAAACCTGCATACCTGAGAATTCTCGTACGAATTTCAAATGTGTGTGAAGTCTACCAACCTGCATATAGCCAGCGTGGTGGAATAAGGCCTTATCCCACTCATTAGTAGGAGACCCGTGCCAAGCAGTAGGACAATGTTTAATACAGGGCTAGTATTATGTAATAAATAATAAAAATTAAATAGAAGTATTTTAGCAAGCGGTTACCTCATTGTAAGTGACCACCGCTGCCTTATTACCTTCAGATTATCAATTTGCATGGATATCCATATCCACTGAACCATATCAAAGTAAGCTTAGACTTGGTTTAGTTTAGTTTCCTAAGCAAGCGAAACCGCGTGCAACAGGTAATAAATAATAAATTAAAATATGAAGTCCAAAAGCTCCATCAATTTGTAAAATTTAAATAAGACTTTTATTTGCAAATAATGAAAATACATTTTATGATGAACGACAATATAACATCGTATTTCAACAAAAATAATACATTATCGTTAAACAAATTGCCGCATAAAATATGTTCCCGATACAAATCCCTCGGGATCTCATACATCATCACTTTATGTAAATAATTTTAGACGCTCTCATCTCGCTGTTTCATAAAATATCATATAACAAGAAGACATTGTGACTAAATTAAATTTAAAGTACACTTTGAGAAGGGCGATCACGACCACTTTCTACCCGACTACGGCAAAGCAACAGGGAGGGTTATGATTTGACCGGTATGTGAGTAATTATGTATGTATGTCCATCTGTTCCCTCATAACTTCTAAACTACTTATCATAATTTGACAAATGAGTTATCGTTGGAAGCGTCTTGTCTGTCCGCTGGTTATAGACTATGTGACTTCACATTAAATTGAATTTGGCGCCCTCTAGGGGGCACGAAGTCAATCCATCATTATATATATCTGTAAATCCTCTAAGAAGTAGGCAGAGGTGTAACCAGTACACCGAAATTTCGCTGAGCTTATTACCCATGACATGAAACGGGGCGAGCCTATCGCCATTTTGGACGTCATTGCAGACTCCGGGCTAATACTGAGTATTTCGTATAAGAAAAACTCAATACCACCTTTACCCGACCCAGGAGTCGAAGCTGAGCTGGCAGCTCAGCAGTCCTAACGTGTGCGCAATCACAACTGCGCCACCGAGGCAGTTAAATTGCTATGGTATTTGTTTGTTAAAATAAATAACTTCCACTTTAACTGCTGTTTCCTCTTCCGTCGAGAAGGTCAATAATGCACCATTTCATTTTCAGGCACATATAGGTACGTGGCATGTGCCCTGTTACAAATATGTATATTTTCACATTGCAACATCTATATGGGCGGCGGTGCGAGGGTCTCCTGCTGCCTTAGACGCCGAAGCTAAACTTATTGTAAGGGGTATATCCCCCAAACCAAAAAAGGAACTGCAGCTGCGATTCTTGCCGCCAAATCTAGAGAAAGCAGTGATAACCTAGTAGATAATGGTAAAGATTAAACCGAAAGTCGCAAGTTCGAAACCAGTCCATTTGGTATATACCTCTGATGCTCGGAAGTAACGTGTGTATTCATTGGTTATTATCGCTTGCTTACGTTGGCGATAGGCTCGCCCCCTATCACATTATGGGAAATTCAGCGAAAAGTAGGTGTATTTGTTGAGATAAGTAAAACTCTTGATTTATTTTTAATGTAACTTTATATTTAAACACTGTATTTTACATACGAGAGAAGACATAGAAAAAATATGACACCCAATAGTAAAGGTACAAGTTTTTTTTTAATAGACAAAATCAGGGCACAGACAATATAGAATGTCTATACCAAAAACTTATTAGTTATTATTAGTGAGGTGCTTCATATCTCAACAGTATTGGTTACACCTCTGCCTACCCCTTCGGGGATTACAGGCGTGAGTGTATATGTATATATGTTACGAGAAGAATAAATCGTGAGGAAACCTCCATATCTGAGAATTCTAAAGGCATGTAAAGTCTGCCAACTCGCATTAGGCCAGCGTTTGACTAAGGCCTAACCCCTCTTATTGATAGAGGATACCCATGCAATGAGACAGTGACATTACAGGGCTGGTACAATTATTTTTATACTATTATGTGTAGATTTTCAGATCAAAAGAATTGCTTGCACGTTTATATAAAGCTACACAGTAGGCCGGCATGATTGTGTTGAGTAGCGAGGGATAGATTGTTTCTCGCTCCTTGATACTCTAACTCGATGGCACTGCGCTTACTATCATGTGCAGTGGGGTCACTTTGCCGTGTCATGATAAAAAAAAATCTCTAACCTAACTGTACAGAATATGACATAATTGAAGATGTGTATCATATTTTAATGGAATGCGTCCAGAACGAAGTAGAAAGAATAGATTTTGTTAGAAAGTATAGTACTGAATTGTTTATTATAGGAAAATGTAACGAGATTTTGGCTTTTCCCTTATCAGAGCAAGCAAAAATGCTAACGAAGACTATACATATTGGAATACAGCGTAGGAAGTGATAATGTATATTGTGTTCAATATTGACGTAATCATTTTGATTAAATCCTCTATAAATAAATAAGAGAAAAAAAACACTCTGGAAATAATGGAAACCACACCATGCAAAGTATTGTAATATGCGTCAGTATTTTTCTTGGAACAGAACTTGGCTCTCATTTGCAATTCCACTTGTTTATCCTTGAAATTGTATGCTGCACTTTCATATTTCTACGAAGATTTATAAACTCCTTGCTTTTGTATTGATGTTATGAAGTACCAACAAATGTAATAGTCAGCACTATTCACTCGGTTCTTGTGATATATTTTTGTATAAACATTGTTCAGATTTTATGGGGTCAATACACCTCAGACCACAACTTGACGTTAGAGCATAAATTTCGATATTATATTTCTAACCGACTTCAAAAAAGGAGGAGGTTAACAAGTGGTCGGAATCTTTTTTTTTTATGTATGTTACCCCATTTACTCGAAGACGCCTGGACCGATTCGAGAATTTCTTTTTGTGTTTAAAAGGGTATACTTCCCAGGTGGTCCCATTGGCACCAAGTCAGGATCTGATGATGATCATCTCAGAAAAATCAAAGGTAAAAATAAATTTATAGTGACGCATAATTTGTTTTTTGTTGAAGTCGGTGTACTTTTTATGAATAAAAAACTTTTATAGAATTCACAATCTCTTCCAAAGATATTTTCTACTTGGTTATTGTAGTTAGTAATGTTAAGTTTATTTTTTCTTCTGACATTAAAATGACTACACTTCGGACACATTGTAGCTTCTTCACACTACGCCTAAAGGACACAGGATCATAGGAAGGGGGGAACTCGGTAGCTGGCAAACTGTTCTACAGCTTGATGGTGCCGCAAAGGTACGAATATGCGAACCTCTCTAAATAAACTTGAATTAAAATCTAAAATCAATACAAATGGAGAGCAGACCGAGCGCAGCATCCATCTGGCTACAATCCAATTATCAGCTGTTAATCAATCTCCATCGAGGTTGGTTTGTTGTTTAATGTTGCATGGTAATCTAAAAATTAGGTCCACATTAAAAATATCTGCTAAAAATGTGCGTATTGTAAACTTACTTGATTTTTTTTATCTTGGCACGACCAAGTTACCATACTGCACTTGATGGTAAGTGCAGTGCCGTCCAGTTAGATTATCAAGTAGCAAGAAACAATCTATCCCTCACTACTCAACACAATACTGTACGATGGTCGCGTACGGATTTGAATATTCTAGCAGCAGCAATTATTAGTTTGGTAAGATCTCAAAGTTATACAATACTTTGATTTGTATTTAGAAGGTTGAAAATTACATTGAGCTCTCCTTAATGCGGTTGGGTACGGTTTATCAGTTCTTTTTTCTCACCAAAATTCATAAACTAGTCTGTTTTTACTTATTAGACAGCTTTAATACCACTTTACCGTGGGAGACTGGAATCCCATAGAAGAAATCACTTTCAGTCTGGATTTTTTAAAATTCTCGGTCACTCTTACATTTCTTTATCTTAAAAACCTTATTTGGACTATTAATAACATAAAAAATAGCCGAACTTATCCAGCCCTATTCAAGTGACACGTTTATCAACGGACTGAATTAATTTCAATATAAATAGATTAACTTCTTCAGTAGTCCAACAAACACTTGTTAAAGCGCTTGTTTAAAATATAGCATATATAAAAATAGCAAACAGTGCAGGAGTAAATAGCCGTTTAAAATTCCGATATATTTGGTGCCCCCGAAACTTAAGTCCCCATAACTGGCAACACAAGTCGTCAGTCACATGGTACAATTATCCCGATTGTTTGGCGATTTATCGCTTGCCCCACTGTCCCATAGAATTGAATGTTTATGAGAATCGATAAAGCCTAGATAAATAAAATAACACTTACACTAATATAATTTTGAGGAGTAAAAGAATAAAGAAATAAATAATCTATAGATTGGGGTGTGCGTCAGTCTTGCGCTTATACACTCACGCCTGTAATCCCCGAAGGGGTAGGCAGAGGTGTAACGAGTACACCCACTTTTCGCCGAATTTCGGTCCCATAATGTGATAGGGGGCGAGCCTATCGCCATACCGGGCACAAATTCCAGACTCCGGGCTAATACTGAGGAATTTCTAGATAGAAAAACCCAATATCACTTTACCCGACCCGGGGATCGAACCCGAGACCTCAGCACAGCAGTCGTAACGCATGCGCAATTACCACTGCGCCACCAAGGCAGTCTTGCGCTTATGTTTGGTACAACGCATTTTTAAACATTTTTTTATGAGCTTACCCTGGTTGTTTTTTGTTTGTTTGTTTGGGTCACTAATTGAAATTTTACCCCTTTCCTGTTGACAGATTGCTTATATTCAGTATCATTGTAAATCCAAGATGGCCGCCGCCACAAAATGGCGGATTACATATTTCTTCACAACTTCCTCAATATTTACTAAGTGCGCCTTAAATAGTAAAGCATAGATTTAGGTGCTATACTTTAGTGAGGACTGACATTAATGAATGAACAATGCTTTCAATGGGTTCCTGTGACATGAATAATTAAAATATATAGTTGATATACAAAGCTTTAATTCATAGTCACCAGTGACAAATTTCCCAGAACATTTCTCATTACTGAAGTCAAAGTGACGAATTCCCACCCACATCAATTTGTGAACGATAAAAATATTTTTGCGTTTGTACGCGTCATCGATATTATAACATTGGAGTAATACTAAAACAGTCCCAGATCGTTGGTACAAAACAAATTTATTGCGACGAGTGCTTTGGCCACTCGCTTTTATTGTATTATTGTTAGGGGCTGTTTACATAGAGTGCCGTCGGGTAATGGGGCGTTTAAACTGACGCTTGCGTATGACGCTTAACGTCGCCATAGTCGGCGTCGCCGTGTCTTAGACCCTTAGAGTATTACACCAGATATACTGTCATTCTCTAATTATCTATGTCTACTTCGCTGTACTAGTATCAAGCATTTAAAATCGTGTTAAATATTTAAGACCCCTTATTTGTCATAATTTTATGACGTGTTACGAAATAAGTAGCCGTTAGATAGTCGGATAGTTGAGTAGCGTTAAGGGTAAGTGATTCTTTTATTAACAAAACTATCAAGGCTCACTAGATGGTCGCGTCAAGGATTCATCGCCAGCTATCAGTCAAAATGTTATTTTCACCGCCTTTTGAAGACAACAGAAATGTACATTATGGCCCATAGTATAGTCTCCCTTTTTATGTAGGTAGGCCACTATGGTTTGTTTAATAATTTAAACACAACAATATTGAATTATCTTTATTATTAATCCACAGAATTTTCAATCAATAAAAAATTAAAGCTTATCGTTGGTAAGCGCATTACTTACAAACGGCTAAATCGATTTAGGTATGTATTATTTAATATTTGTAAAATATTTTTAAGTAGAAAGAATTTTGAAAAATTATGCGGTGAACTGAAAAACTGCGGGCAAAAGCTTTGGGCAAAAGCTACTATCCAATAGAAATAAAGTACTTATAAATATCAAATAAGCAGTCATTGCGTTTAAATGCTTACCTCAAATATTGATAACGTTCGTCCTAATATCATGCCCTATTAAACCGGTCCCCAAACCCGATATTGTTTGGTAACTTTCCCTTCGAAATTACGGAATATTTTGGGAAATATTTTATTAAATGCTCTTGTATTTTATATATCGTTCATACGGAATATTTTACAAAGTTTAGGGGCGGAGTGTGGCACTTTATGGTTTAATTAGGTAAAGAAAGAAGCAATTTGATTGAATTTTGGATTTATAATGCCCGTGGCTTTGGCCACACATATTCAAATAAATTTAATTCTTAAAATACTTAATGACTGAATATCGAAATGAATCTGTTTATTGATTTTGATACACGGTGACAAGATTAAATTTCGAATATGAAATGATGGTTATAAAGACAGATTTATCCGAGTCATTTCGATTGTACGTGCATCCACTGTTTAGAAAAACCTACTTGGAAAGGTCATATCACTGCCAGATGATGAGATGACAGCTTGCTGTCAATAAGGTATACGGAGGCCTAAAAAACCTCTGCTGGCTACAACATCTCTTGGTCTTCTTTCTTCGCATTTTTCTTTTAAATATATTGACTACCTAATGCACTAATGACTTCTGGTAATGGGTGTTCATGGGCGGTAATTCACTTACTGTAAGATAGATTTCATAATTTACTCATTTGCAATGAATGACGATTTCAGGAGGGTTACTCTTGATACTCGAGTCTAATTTAAAATTGGGATTGGGTTCGAAAACTGTACAATTGGCACTCTTGAACGCAACACCAGCTCACGATTTAACTGAATACGGCGGAATTTTTAGTAACTAAATGAAATGGAGTATTTACGATCACTACTTCGTAAATACTCCATTTAATTTAGTTGAGTGAGTTAGAGTGCCAATATCTTCGAGATTGGAAATGAAACTGTATCGAGTTCGAGATTGGAATTGATTTCAAGAGTAGGCCTACTGGTCCATGTTCTAATCATCCTAAAGACGATTCCATGCATTTTCAAAATATGGCCTAAATTTTTTCCGTTACCGAATCATGAACTTTTAAATAAATTATCCCAAATACCCCAGATAGAGATCTTGTGAACCCCACCTAATCCACTGGACATTCGTGGTGCATAATAAAGAGCTATATGTTAGATCGACTGATTTACCTCGAACGCGCGCATAGCATCACAATTGGACGAAACACGTGTTAAGACATATAACCGTCATAAGCTATTGTTCTATTGGGGCCTCTCGAGTTATTTACATTGGACTAGAGGAGGTTATACCACTCACAAGTGGGGATTTGTTGATATTCAGCAATTGTCGGTTTTTCGATGTTTAAACAAGCTAATGTCAATGGGCTACGACGCTATGCTTTGACGCGATTAGGGTATGTCATGCTCGCTTAAGGGTCTGTGCTTGCAGCGGCGTTATGTGCTGGGTCGGTCACTTCCCTATATTATGGTTGAGGAGGTCGATGGCTGGCACATGCGTCATACTCGTGAACGGGTGCTGCTCGTGTGGACTGGTCTACTCGGATTGCTCAATGATTGTTAGTTTAAAACAATGATATAACAGGTTGTATAGCCTCATTTACGGCTCTGCTTTGTATTGACATATATGTGAATGTGAGTTATTTAAAGAATGTATGTATTTAAATGTATTATTTGTAAATTTTTATATAATGTAATGACAAATTACAAAAAATCTACGGCTGAGTTTCTTGGTGCTTCTTCTCAGACCAGTGGGCATTTCCGAAGCACCGGTAGACTTTAATATTATTATGAAATGTAGAAAGTATCCCTAGTGGCCTAATTAAATGATTTAAATACTTGAAACTAGCTAGATTTTAAATTCCAGATCCGGATATCGGAATTTGTGTTTTCTATCCAAATTTCCTAGGACTTAAAATGCTTTTTGAGGACCACCTAACACATGATGGGACGAAACTAAGCACGGCGATCTGTGGGTTTACTAATTGCATTTTTTCTACATCTTCTTTACACCAACATATGTTTCAACAATGTTTTAGAAACTTTTAAAGTTTAGTAATACAAAATCACCTTTAAATGTAAAATTCAATAAAGCGCTAAGTAATGATAACTTATTCGGAGATACGTGTAAATATACTTTAAATTCCGACGTAATGGATTAGACGAAACGAAAATCAATATTTCGACTTGGTATATCGTAAGAAACGACAATGAAAACCTTTCGGGGGCCGTTACTGGAAGGTCGACGGAAACCGGAGATAAAATTGGATTTTTGCGGAATCCTAAAGGAATTACCTGTTATCCCGAAGGTTTCCGGTTATTGAATTAAATTTCGAAGCACTTACAATGGTTTTACATGAATCTTATTTGACAAAGTCTAGTGTTGCGTTGAGATAGTTCAGAAGGCACTTGGAAAAGGTACATTGAATATATTTAAACGATATCATTTTTCTAATGTGGATATAGTTATGTTCTATTTAATAATACAACATAACTATATCTGACTGACTGCCTCGTTGTAATTGCGCATGCGTTACGACTGCTGTGCTGAGGTCTCGGGTTCGATCCCCGGGTCGGGTAAAGTGATATTGGGCTTTTCTATTTAGAAATACTCAGTATCAGCCCGGAGTCTGAAATTGAGCCTGGTACGGCGATAGGCTCGCCCCCTATCACACCATGGGACTTTAATAAATTCAGCGAAAAGTGGGTGTAGTGAGTTACACCTCTGCCTACCCCTTCGGGGATTACAGGTGTGAATGTATATGTATTTAATAATCTTTAGTAGGAAACATAGACTTCGTTTTAGCTTTAGGTTAATGAATTGAGCGATATAAATGTGTAATAATTTAATATCTGTGGTATTTCAAAATGTTGTTATTTTTGAATCCAAAGAATTATTACTGGATCAATGTAAATGAAATTAGCAGTTTCCACAAAAGGACTATGGTTTGTTTCTAATTTCTTATACTTTCATGATTGTAAATACCTAATGCATTAACAATGAAGATTCAGAACCAAATATAATAAATAAAACCAGCAAGTACTGTAACGCAATAAAGCGTTCAGGCTTCTTAGTTTTATTTTATCTTGCTTTTGGTCAGAAATATTACAAATACAAACGACGCAATTGTTTCATAAATCCAAATATCCGTATTAAAGGGCCTTCACCTTTAACCTGGAAAGAAAATTGTTTCTAACAACATTTTATTTGAGAATATAATGTCTTTTTATCCTCTGGTAAATGTCCTTGTGGGACGCTCTGAGCCTGTTACAAAATGTGTTATAGGAGGAAATAGTGTTAACAGAAAAATCTAATATATAATTTATTTAAACGTTATTTTTTGTAAGTGTTTGAACTACTGTCTTTTGATGTTACACAAAGTTTTTTGGTTTTCACATTGTAAAGGTCGTTTCCTGTTATTGTCACCATAATATTTGCATATACATTCACGCCTGTAATCCCCGAAGGGGTAGGCAGAGGTGTAACCAGTACATCCACTTTTCGCTGAATTTATTACGGTCCCATAATGTGATTGGGGCGAGCCTATCGCCATACCGGGCACAATTTCAGACTCCGGGCTGAATATTTCTAAATAGAAAACGCCAATACCACTTTACTCGACCCGGGGATCGAACCCGAGACCTCAGCACAGCAGTCGTAACGCATGCGCAATAACAACTAGACCACCGATGTAGTCAAGCATAATATTTTTTATATCCAAATCGCTCTTCAATTCATCCATGAGCCACAGTGCATATGTACAATTTGTGGCGTCATGCTGGATAATGGTCACTCGACGTTGACCAACCTCAAAACGTGTCAGGACGTCAAAATATTACCAATTTCGAGCACGCTTCCACTCCATCACGACAGCGTGACAAGTGACGACACGAATAACTGAAGCCCCAAATAAGCACGTACTCAGTTTGGTTGCTGAAACGAGTTGCCAAATTTTAGGCTTGCCACATACTCATGCAAAAACAGCTTTTTTTTTACTGTCTGGATAGACATATGACCTGGCCACCTGATGGTAAGTAGACACCGCTGCCCATAGACTTCTGCAATAACAGGGCACAGCAACGCCGCTTCCTACCGTTTGGAGTGGAACGGACTGTCGAGACGAAAACCGTAGGTAGGAAAACTACTGGGCTGCTACGCAGCACCGCGCAGGGGCGATTCCGGCTGCAATTCTAGCACTCCTTAGAATACCCCGGGATCGCTCCGCAAGCGCCGAAGAAGGCCAACGCGGGGTTTTAGCTGGTAGTGTCGGGTGGGGTGTATATAGGGGTTAGGGACTCGGCCCAGCGGCAGCACGGGTAGCCATCATCCGAGCGAGGGGGATGCTGGGTCGTAAGACCGGCTAGTCCAGCATACCCGTTTTATTCTTAATCCGCTTCCCTCCGGAGCGGGCGGCAGTAATAAAACGCTTTCCCCGCGACAACAAAAAAAAAAAAAAGGTCGGAAAACTACACGGCATACATCTGTCTTTTCTAAAGTTACGTGTACGTTCATTGTTAATTATCGCTTGCTTTACGGTGAAGGAAAACATCGTGAGGAAACCTGCATACCTGAGAATGCTCATAAGAATTTTGAAGGTATGTGCAGTCTACCAACAAGCGTGGTGGACTAAGGCCTAACCCCTCAATAGTAAAGGAGGCCCGTGTCCAGTGGGACAAGTTTAATACAATGCTGGTATTATTATATTTTATAAATGTGCGTGTGACCGTGGACTGTTTTTTTCGCCAATAATAACTTTATCCTTTAAAGAACCAGGGCACACAAACGTATTTTTTATCCTTGCACGGCAAAGTGACCACACTGCACCTAATGGTAAGCACACTGCCGTCTAGTTAGAGTATCAAGCAGCGAGAGACAATCTATCCCTCGCTACTCAACACAATCTTGCCGGCCTGCGTGCTTAGGTATGTAAGAACACAAGGGGTGGCGATGTCTATAAGCGACGACTTACTAACAGACGGGTTGCCAACTTGTTAAACGATTTTAAATATAAATAGCGATTAAAAACCGTCAACCTATAAACATCCTACAAAAAAAACGTGTCTACCCAATCAGTGCGGAAGATATATTGTTCGCCGGTTTTCGGTAATGATATGAACATGACTGGGGCGTGACGGAGCTTATGGAATAATGGATCAAATGGATATGGATCAAAGTGCATACAATTGACATTCAGTTAGATCAATAAACGGTAATCCGGTTCTCATTGATTGGTTGGAAATAGCACGCTAAGAGTGGATAGATGAGTATTTTGTAGACCACAAACGAGCTAGCGGGTCACCCGATGTAGCATCAGCACTAATCAGTATCATTTACATTTCAAATTCCACTTAAGATATTCTAGAAAGTGAAAGATATTGTAGAAGTAGAAAGATGATGTAGACAATGTCTCACAGAAACGTGAAGAAGTTTCTTGTTGCGCTTCATACGGTGAGTAAGAATTCCGGAAGACAACATTACCTCATTCCTTTAATAAGAGTAATAAGGCAAATATAGGTGCGTAGACATCTGACTATCTCCTTCGCACGATTCCACTGTAATGATCATTCTGGAAGGTATCGTCAGGACTCATACCTTTGCTACCGAATTTGAATAGCTATTTACGGTATTTACTATTATTATATTATTAGAAATACCGAAGGTATAACGGAGGTATTTAGGAGACTATTTGGGGGTAGTTAACAATGACAACCAAAGTGGGAGTAGTAAATGTTTAATATAAAACAGAGTGCCTTCCGCGCTCCGGTGTTCAGTTCAGAAGACTAGTGGTGTAGCAGTGACTTGGTAGTGAGAACATTCGTGGTTCGTTCGCGGGGCAGTAAGTAATTGTAAACGGTTCAATGGCGTTGTTCAGTTTAAAAGGGGAATGCTGGTAGATTAATTATAAAGAGAAGCCTTAAGTGAATCCTGACATGCGTGTGTGTTAAGATTAAGCACTGAGATATGTACCTAACAGTGCCGTGTAAATCAATCAATAAATTATAAACATTGTATTTGTGCCTTTTAAATATCCATATTGCATAGTTTTGTTGATGTTCCTAACAGTATATTTAATATTAAAACCTAGTAATTTAGACTCCGTGTTAAACAAATAGATGTATATACTTTCGAGGTGACCTTTCAAAATAACTCCTCTGCCTATAAAAGTATATACTCCTAAATGCCTGTAAAACAAAGTTCCTTCACGCTCAGATTTCTTCGCAAGGTGGTCCATCAATCACGGTCGTCAGTGGAGCGCGAAACATCTGCCGTGTGGCGCGGTCACCGCACTTAGCAACCAGTTCATAAATAATGTTTACACCCGGTTAGGGTAGACAGAGGTGTATCCAGCACACATTTTGCCGAGCTTATTACCCATGATGAGATATGAGTCTATCGCTATTCCAGACTCCGGGAAACATATATACATTACATATACACTCACGCCTGTAATCCCCGAAGGGGTAGGCAGAGGTGTAACAATTACATCCACTTTAAGCCGAAATTATTACCGTCCCATGATGTGATAGGTAGCGAACCTGTGACCATAGCACCATTCCAGACTCCGCGAGATACTGAGTATTTCGCGATAGAAAAACTCAATATAATTTTTATCCGGGATCGAACCCGAGACCTCAGCACAACAGTCGTTCATTGAAATTTCATCTGCGCCACTCAGGCAGGGATTATCTATAGGCCAGAATATCATACTCAGATGCGTTCACCATCCAAGCGTAAGATATAAAATATTTTTTTACTCTGGAAATCAAGGGATGTTATGCCTCTCTGTCTAAAAATTATTATATTTGAAAAGTTTTATCTAGTTGATTCCTAACTTTTTAAGGTAAAGCCACAGTTTTGTCTACAGCTGAGGAATATCTATCTGAAAACTCTATTAAATATCTCACGAAAACGTGCTCTTAATAATAAATAAATACACCCAACGGTCACGCAAGTGTAATGAAGCCAATTAGAATTTTCTACCTAGAATATCTTGTACATAGAATGCTATTTTACTTGGTTTTATAAAATACATTCAGTAGGCCTACTCTTGAAATTAATTCCAATCTCGAAATCGTTAGTTACTAAAAAATCCGCCGTATTCAGTTAAATCGTGCTCGTTCAAGAGTGCCAATTGTTCAGTTTACGAACCCAATTTTAAATTGGAATCGAGTGTCAAGAGTAACCCTCCAGAACCTCTTTTGTGCGTTTAAAAACACAATAAATAATCTCATACAACATCCGATGGGAAATAAAAGGAATAATAGCTGTCTACACCCAGACGCATTTCATCGTGAATATAGCGTGTGAATTGAAAAACAGTATGTCTAAGGACTCGACGGTATCCCCGGGCGTGCATGGGTGTTAGCCGTCGAGCATCTGGGTACTAGGCTCCGTGGCCTGTTCTCCGCGTGTCTGGAGCAGGGCCGTTTTCCATCTCAGTGGAAAACTGGGAAATTGGTCCTGCTCAAGAAGGAGGGGCGGCCCGCAGAGTCGCCATCGGCCTACCGGCCCATCGTGTTGCTCGATGAGGTCTGCAAGCTCTTCGAGCGTATTGTTCACGCTCGCCTCGTCGAGCATCTTGAAGGGGTCGGGCCGGACCTGGCACAATGCCAGTACGGGTTCCGGCAAGGCCGATCGACAATACACGCGATTTTGCGGGTCAAGGCACAAGCGGAGGATTCAGTGGCTCGGGGTGATGTGGTGGTGGCGGTGTCTCTAGACATCGCCAACGCGTTTAACACTCTACCCTGGGCCTGCATAATGGAAGCACTGCGGTACCACGTGGTGCCACCGTATCTTCGGCGCCTGGTGCACTCGTATCTCTCAGATAGATACATAGTGTATCCGGGCGCCAACGGTTGGCACCGAAGAGCGATGGCCTGCGGTGTTCCACAGGGCTCAGTCTTGGGCCCTCTCTTGTGGAACATCGGCTACGATTGGGTGCTCCGTGGTATCTACCCCCGAGGTGTCGCTGTCGTATGTTACGCGGACGACACACTAGTGACACCCTGCTCGCCTCGTTCGCAACCGAACAGGTGGTGGGCAGGATTCGGCGACTGGGCCTTAAGGTGGCCCTCAACAAAACCGAGGCCCTTTGTTTTCACAGGCCTCGGATTCGGCCACCTTTTGAGCTCCACATAAGTGTGGAGGGGATGCGGATTCCCATCGGCTGTAAAATGAAGTACTTGGGATTGATTCTGGACAGCCGGTGGGATTTCCGTGCCCATTTCAAGGAGTTGTCGCCGAAATTGGTGCGGGCGGCGGGCGCGCTCGGACGCCTGCTGCCGAACCTGGAGGGACCTAATAGCCCTTGCCGAAGTTTATACGCTGGAGTCGTGCGGTCAATGGCCCTGTACGGATGTCCCGTATGGGCCGAGTCCCTGAACGCCCGCTGCGTCGCCCTGCTGCGCAAACCGCAGCGTTTGGTGGCGCAGCGAATAGTAAGGGGCTACCGCACGGTCTCCCACGAGGCGGCCTGCGTATTGGCCGGCACACTCCCTTGGGAGTTGGACGCCAAACTCCTCTCGTCAGCGTTCCTCTGGCGGGAGGAGGCGTCCAGCCGCCGTCAGGAGAGACTGGCCCCGAGGGAGATTGCGGCCCGGTTTCGCAGAACCGCCGTGGAGGAGTGGCATACCAGGCTGGAGAGCCCGACTGCGGGCTTGAGGACTGTCGCGGCAGTGCGTCCTGTCCTAAAGAGATGGCTAGACAGGCGCCACGGGGCGCCTACGTTCCGACTGACACAGGTATTAACAGACCATGGGTGTTTCGGTTCGTTCCTGTGTCGGATCGGAAAGGAGGTGTCCGCCGTGTGCCACCACTGTGGCAACTGCCGCGAAGACACGGCCCAACATACGTTGGAGGAGTGCCCAGCCTGGGACGAAGAGCGCAGCGCTCTCAGAGCAGTCGTCGGAGGAGACCTCTCGCTGCCGGCCGTGGTGTCGTCCATGGTCGCCAGCCGGAGGTCCTGGCGTGCGGTGGCCCACTTCTGCGAGAACGTCATCTCGCAGAAGGAGAGTGCTGAGAGGGATCGGGAACGATATGATCCCTCCCGCCGCCAGAGAAGACGTAGGAGGCGCCAGGTGGACGACTGACCGGCGTCTCCCGCCCTGTGGAATGGGGGCGTTTGAATTCCACCACGGTAACCCCTGCCTGTCGTACGAGGCGACTAATAGGGGCCATCGGGGGTCGCGGGCTCGCAGCGGGGGGCTGTCAGCCCGAATCGATGCACTCCCAGTTTCGGAGCATCGTGCGACCCCGAGATGGACGGCAGCGCGTGTGGTAAGGCCTCGTTCGCTGTCGTTGTTCGGTGCGCGGGGGCTCCTAAGCCCTCCCATGGAGATGGGCTGCTACGCAGCACCGCGCAGGGGCGGTTCCGGCAGCAATTCTAGCACTCCTTAGAATACCCCGGGATCGCTCCGTAAGCGCCGAAGAAGGCCACCGCGGGGTTTTAGCTGGTAGTGTCGGGTGGGGTGTACATAGGGGGTAGGGACTCGGCCCAGCGGCTGCCCGGATAGCCATCATCCGGGCGAGGGGGATGCTGGGTCGTAAGACCGGCTAGTTCAGCATAACCGTTTTATTCTTATTCCGCTTCCCCCCGGAGCGGGCGGTAGTAATAAAACGCTTTCCCCGCGACAACAAAAAAAAAAAAAAAATGTCTAAGGAACTATTCTTTGTTGATGAATGGTTAGTCCACCGTGAGGTAAACAACAACGTAGGTATACAAGTTTAAGTGTGTTTAACAGTAGGCAGCGGCTTTGCTGTGCCCTGGTATTGCAGAAGTCTATGGGTGGCGGTGACTACTTACCACCTGGCCCGTCTGCCTATCGAGGCACTAAAAGTTGATTTTCTTCAATATATCCATATCTAGAAGTCAGTAGTTCTACTTTAAGGATTGTTGAAATATGTAATAATGTTTCCCAAACGTATTATTGTCTGTGAATTACTGTATCGAATAAGGTAAGTTTTTGGCTTCAACGTTTATATATTGAAACCATATATTTTGCTGGTGGTAGGATATTCGATATTCGGATATCGAATGCCGTACCCAGGGGTCTAGAACTCTACACATACATCGTACATCTTACCTCATCTCTAGAATTCTAGAGTTGGGATACGTTGTTGGGCGTGTTGCGGCCTTCTGAGTACTGTGACGCTAGACCCTCGACCGCTTCTTCACCTCCTTGCCCCATGGCGTAGTGTGAAGAAGATACACAGCAGACCGGCATGATTGTGTTGAGTAGCGAGGGTAAGATTGTTTCTCGCTAGTTGACACTCCAACTAGACCGCACTGCGCTCGCCATCAGGTGCAGTGTGGTCACTTTGCCGTGCCAGGATAAAAAGAAACAAAATGTATTCTCCATAAAGTCTTGAGTTTATTTATAAATCTATTTACTAGCGAAAAAGCGTTGGACTATTATGAAGCACAACACGGCTACGCTACCTGACTCTATAATTACCAAATTCGTCAGAGATGAAGGAATCGACAAATTAATCAGAGTAATTACATTTAGCAGAGACACGCTCTACTTTTGTCTACAGAATTAATGAACCGTTCCAATATATGGTATCACTATCTAGAAAACTGATAGAAAGTTATAGTTCAACTGTTCGTAAGGTCAATAAGTTCTTGCAATATTTTAAATTAGAACTTGATGAAATTATGTTGTTCTTTAGAGGTACAAAGAATCCGTTAATAACAAAAAAAAACATTAACACACGTTTTATTTATTACATTTATGATAAACTAGATGGTGCCTGCAGCTCCGTCCGTAAGTGATTTTTGGAAGAAAATGTACTATCCATGGAGGCATCTTAAGTTATTACATCTTTCTATTACTTCCCAGTAGTGAATTTATAAACAACCTTAATTTTTTCTAGGATAAAACATATGCTATGTGTGAATTCAGCTAATAAACTATGTGTGCCAAATTTCATCCAAATCTGTTTAACTTTTTTAGCGTGATTGAGTTACAAAATTCAAACATTCACATTATATTATTTGTAAGATTGACACGAAATATAAAGAACAGGATCTATTAATTCGGTAAAGTCACGGTACTAATTTAATGACCATAAAAGCCCATTTTAATATGTAACAGATCTCGAAATTGACCTTGATGCATATAATATTTAAACCCTAACGGCTTTCCAGTACATTTATTTGATTTAATCACCGTAACAAACTTTAAACTCGAAAATGTAACGATAAATGTCTAAGCACGCGATATTAAAACTAAACGGAAATTTTAAATGTGTACGAATGTATCCTTGAAGTAACGTGTGCTCGCTTACATATGTAAAGGGGGTAAACTGCGTCAAACACTGGCGATTTGAGTGCTGTGTGCTCCATAAAACAGCGAGGCTTCAGGTGCCCGAAATGTAAAGTGAATACTGAGATTTTATTTCTGGAGGCGAGCCAACACCCAGTATGTAGAATTGATCAAATTTAGGTCCAGCTTACAGGCAAGCCTATCTATCACATACAATTCAATACCTGACATCAGCAAAATTACAGTAATTTATTTATTCATAGCAGCGATAGCCTAGGTGGTTGCGGTACGGACTGCCAAGACGAAAGTCGTATGTTCGAAACCCAAGTGGCATACACCTCTGACTTTTCTAAAGTTATGTGTGTATTAAATGTTAATTATCGCTTGCTTTAACAGTGAAGGAAAACACCGTGAGGAAACCTGCATACCTGGGAATTCTTATAAGGATTTCGAAGGTATGTGAAGTCTACCAACCCGCATTAGGCCCGCGTGGTGGATTAAGGCCTAACCCCTCTCATTAGTAGAGGAGGTCCGTGCCCAGCAGTGGGACAATGTTTAATACAAGGCTAGTAATATTATTATTTAATCATAATAAATTAACACGAAAGCTTACAGTAGCAATACTCCAAGACGCTTAAGTATAAGAATTATGCACTAAGAAGTGCTAAAATTAACTCTAATAAATAAAAAAGACTAAAATCAGACAACATAAATAATAAATATAAACAACACAATTTATAGGAACAAAACAATCAGAAACTCTAAACAAATGAACTGAATGTGGAACAGTTTGCCAGCTACCGTGTTCCCTCCTTCCTATGATCCTGGGTCCTTTAGGCGTAGTGTGAAGAAGCTAAACAGCAGGCCGGCATGATTGTGTTGAGTAGCGGGGGATAGACTGTCACTTGCTACTTGATACTCTATCTGGACGACACTGCGCTTACCATCAGGTGCAGTGTGGTCACTTTGCCGTGCCAGAAAAAAAAATGAGACATAACAAATGATACAAATGTTTTAATGTAAGTAATGTAATAAGGACAGATTATCCGTTTATGTTTAGCTTTATCATAGGATTAAATATTAAAGGCAACTAAGAAATTAAAATATGATGATAGCGTGTCCTACTTTCTTTTAATAATTAGATGTCAAAAATATTTTGCATGTGAGAAAACTTCACGTAAGTATCGTGTGAACTCTCTACTAGCTTCAGTTAATAAGTGGAATGATTACTATAATGATATCCCTACTCAAGTATCTGTCTTTGTTGCAATTGAGAAAGTTAAATCCTACTTACCTTTATATATATAATTCTACTGTACGTGTGTATGTCACTGAACTCCTCCTAAACGGCTGGACAGATTTGGATGTTTTTTTTATATGCGCCCTGGATGATTTAGATTCACAAATCAGCCCGGCAGATGGCGTTGTAGTCGGTGTGGCGCTGCTTTTACGGGCAGGACGACGTCTGCCGGGCCCGCTAGTATATTATAAATACGAATGTTATGCTGGATGGATATTAGTTACACAATCACGCTACAACGGCTGGACGGATCTGGTTGAAATTTGACACAGAGATAGATTATAGTCTGGAATAACACATATGCTACTTTTTATCCCGGAAAAATGTACAGTTCCCGTGGGATAGTTTAGATTTCACAGAGCAAGGGATCGACGTAACGTTTATTCAGCATTGACTCGTCATAATAATAATAGTTAAAATTATTAAGATTGTCTGTAATTTTTTAAATTTATATTTTAAAAAGGTAACGTAAAGGTAGGTAGATGAGGTTGGCATGTCCATAATTGATAAAAACCCCCAAATAAAAACAGATTAAAAATCGCATTTAATTTGATTTTTCATTCCAGACGTTCTGCAAATAAATAATTGACTGTACCTACCTGAGCTCACAACGGATTTTTAAGTTAAGTACACTAACATTAAGCGCAACTACTAAATAAATACGTACAGTTGAGAATTGTTAATATTCAGATCCCGACACAATAAATACTTTTCGACATATTCGTGATGTTACAAATCACGCTATACATTACTTAAAAACAAAAAAACTGAATTAAAACCTCTACAGAAATGAAGCTAAACGCAGATCAGAAATCAATTTCGTTTACCATCCTACAAAACGACAGCAATTCCATCCAATCCACACAGTGGGACAAGTGTACACAGACACGGCCAAAAAAGGTGAAAAAAAACTATCAGGATGTTAGGAGCGAATCGTATGTCCGCTAACATATGCAGCGTTTCCTATACATTCTGCAAGGGTTCCTCAACCCTAAAATAACCGAGTAGGGTATAAAATTCTGTAACTGGTTTGTAAAAGATTATGTTACCGGCACATGGTTGTTTAAACGCATTTGCCAGTACGTTTTGTAAAAAAAGGTGCGTTGTTATCTTTTAAATTGAATTATATCTCAATGAAAATATACATCTTACGTTCTTATGGAATAAAATACATACTTGCATTTTTACCCAAAATTTAAAAATAGAAAAGCTTCGTTGACCGTAGATATACTAGTAGCTTCAATATCTACACCTACATCTATAAGCCTTGAACACAGACGTAAAGTTGCTAGTTTATCGGTATTTTACCGGATACATTTCGGCGAGTGTGCCTTGGAATTACATAATTTAATTCCCCCAACCCCTTTCCATCATCGGACGACAAGAGACTCGGCGAAGCATCATCGATACATGGTTGATATTCCACCAGTGCGCACGAAGCGTTTTGCTAGTACATTTATCATGCGCACCGCTAGAGAGTGGAACTCTTTGCCGGAGTCTATATTTCCCGAAAATTATGACCTGGGTATCTTCAAGTCAAGAGTGAATAGGTATCTTCTAGGCAAGCGTGCTCCACCGTAGACCACATCATCACTTTCCATCAGGCGAGATAGTGGTCAAACGCAAGCCTATTACGATTAAAAAAAATATATATATAAGCATTATTTTAAAATATTTACGGTTTTCACAACTCACTCATACTCATATTACTAATTTTATCCATACAATAGTGTAGTTTCACCGACCCAACCTCAAGGATTAATTTCCTGCTGACGCCGCAAAGCCTTTGGACATGAAATTATTTTGGCTCTATCTATTATTCAGGATTCCCTGCCGAGATGCCTTTCCATAAAACGGCTTAGTAGGAATAGTGATGTTCAGCCATTACTTTCTGTCATAAAGTAAATTTATGTTGAAGAGATAATAGTTAAACAACCATTCTGACAAAATTAAGATCAAGAAATTTTGAATTTAGATCTAATTTCAGCATATACTATGTTCTTGTATACTCATCCGCGTTTTGTCGGGATCTAGAGTTGGGGTACGATGTTTGACCGTGTTGCGGTCTTCTGAGTACTCTGACACTACACCCTCGAACGCTTCTTCATCTCCGCCCCATGGCGTAGCTACAAAGCAGACCTGCATCATTATTTTGAGTGACGATATATTGTCTCTGGCTACTTGCTACCCTAATTGGACGGTACTGCACTTACCATTAGGTGCAGTTAGATCATTTTGACGTGCCAGTATAAAAAATGGATTTCCTCAAGTTAAGGAAAAGTTCTATTATTAAGTCTCCAGAAATTAGGATGATTGTAAGAAATCTAGAATCGCTACACCATTTTGATCAAATCAAATCGTTTATTTAGTAAATTAGGCCACTAGGAGCACTTTTTACAGGTCAGGATTACGTTTATCTACCTAGTTGATTTTCCTTTAACCAATGTACACAAAACTAGTTCAGCGTAGCTCCACGGGTTATTTTTATCAACCGTTTATACGCAGTCCGCCGCGCCGGTGGCTACAGACTACCTCTGGTAAGTTGTTGCATACTGTAAAATACAAATATTGTGGAATTTACAAAATATCTTAGTATTATTATAAATACACCCAAACCTCACTCTAAACATTAGCTTTTCGGGTCAACCCTATTAGTTTCGAGGAAACAAAATAATCTCATTAAATCTTAAATGGAGTATTCGGTTTACGGAGAACATTATTATTAATGTTCCGATAATCGTATAGTTATTTTGTGGATTCAGAATATAAGCTGTCAAGGAACTAATTTGGGATGATTTTAAGACTCTTAAAGATATTATAACATGAACTACATTTAATTTGATAAATACCAAGACAATTATGACAGTAAATAGTACTATTTTTTTTAATTATTTTGGCGCGGCATTGTGACCACACAGTATATCTATATATATATATATAGAGATACAGTATAAAAGTAGCGTGAGACAGTCTATCCCTTTTGTCTATCTGCTTTAGAAAAACTGTTATTTGTTCACAAGGAAGACGATTTCCTACCTCCAAGGACAACATAAAAACAGACTAAATATGAATGACAGATTTTATACCTAATATACAGAGCTTGCAGCAATTTAGACCCTGTTGAGTAGTCCGGGTATCCTCACGATCAATTAAAATTAATATGATCTATTCTTGATTTATGATTTAAGACTCGTATATATTACATTATAATACTATTATGTACATATTTAAATCTTGTTAATAATCAATTACGTAGTTATTTTCATATATATCTCATATCAGTATATAAAAAGTTATTTTCTTTCTTACTATTATGATCTGCTTGCAAAGTTAATTTTCCTGAAATTACTAAACGGTTCATAACATCACCGTTAACTATGAGATATTCAATCTTATAACAGTTGGCAGCTGACTCATTTATCACACCGGGTAATCTTGGTTTAATGAAATAAAATGCTGGTGGTAGGATATTCATAGCCGCCCGGATAGCGACCATCGTACACAGGGTATAAAACCCGCCATAGTGGCACACGCAAGTGTCTTGCGTTCCGGGGTCAGCTAGTGTACATCCGGGTTTTGTCGAGGATCCAGAGTTGGGGTACGATGTGTGGCCGTGTTGCGGCCTTCTGAGTATTCTGATATTGGACCCTCGACCGCTTCTTCTTCTTTCTTGCCCATGGTTGTGTAAAGAAGCAGGCCGGCATGATTATGTTGAGTAGTGGGGGATAGATTGTTTCTCGCTACTCTAATTGGACGGCACTGCGCTTACCATCAGGTGCAGTGTGGTCCCTTTGCCGTGCCAGGATAAAAAAAAACATATTTTTTTTATAATTTGTCCGAAGTTCGTCTCTTCCCAGTCCACTGTGCTCAGGATATTCACGCCACGCTGCGTCCTGAATGTTAATCAGTATAAAAAACACGGGTAAAGCACTAACGTCGTAAACATACTAGCTGGAGGTCACGTTAGCCTCAAATGCGTCTTATAATGTAAGGTCAGTGGGAACTAACAGTCACACACATAGCCCCGACTCCACACTAAAATACGAGTCTTGTGTTGTGACTACAAGAGACTTTCGGTCTCACAACACCCAGATCCCGGACACAAATATCTGTCTGTCACACAAACATGTGTTCCGATGTGGGAATCGACCGCACGGCCTCTTGTTTCACAGCCGGCTACTCGCCAGCTGCGCCATGGAGGCTGTCAAATTTTGGACTTTGCCAAAGCCATACGAAAATGATGTTGGTGAAGTGACAATAGACCCTCGACCGCTTCTTCACCTTCTTGCCCATGGCGTAGTGTGAAGGAGCAGGCCGGCATGGTTGTGTTGAGTAGCGGGGGATAGATCGTCTCTCGCTACTCGATACTCTAATTGGACCGTACTGCGCTTACCATCAGGTGAAGTGCGGTCACTATGCCGTGCTAGGAAAAAAAAAGTGCTGGTGTAATTGCAGGTCTACGGTCTACCTTTCAGGCATATATAGTCATGTGATTATGAATCCACTTCTGGTAGTTGATAAATTGCCTAGTTTTATTTATTCTGACCACTTGTAAAATGCTAACTAATTCCAATTGGGAACCAGCTCTGCTTGATATGGTTCTTAATTCAATCTAGGCCTTCACACATAGTATGCAAAGTAAATTGTATAAGAATATTATATATTATTATATATCAAGAGTGAATAGGTATCTTCTAGGCAAGCGTGCTCCACTGTAGACCACATCATCACTTTCCATCAGGCGAGATAGTGGTCAAACGCAAGCCTATTTCGATTAAAAAAAAAAAAGTTTTGCCTTTAGTTATAATTAAGTCATGTTCAATAGCAAATAAATTACAGGATTTCGTAGATAGGTGGAGAAAAGCTGACCAAAATAATGTGCAATTTGATAATCTATATTCAGCAATGCTTTAACAAAAGATTTCAACATAATTAGTGAATACTTACATATACACTCATGCCTTCATTCCCGAAGGGGCAGGCAGAAGTGTAACCAGTACATCTTATAGTGGTAGAGCCACGCTGTAGACATATTTGTCTGCAGCATGAATGGGCCGGCTCGACCGGCGTAATACCACTGTCTCACAGAAAACCAACGTAAAGTGACAGTTTACTGTCGCGTTTCGTATGCTAAGTGAGATATCTGGAGGCCCAGATTCCCCCTTCCCTTCCCTAATCCCTATTCCTGTCCTTTAAGGCCGACAGCGCATACATGATACTTTTGGTATTGTGGATGTTCATGGGCGGTGGAGATCACTTAACATCAGGTGACCCACATGCTCGTTTATCGGACTATGCAATAAAAAAAAACACTTTTCGCCGAATTTATTACGGTTTCATAATGTGACATTGGGGGCGACAATTCCAGACTCCGGGCTGATACTGACTATTTCTAAATAGAAAATAACGCATGCGCCATTACAACTACACCACCGAGGCAGTCGCACAGATAATTAGTGAATATGGAAGCGAAACTCATATACAACAGCTCATACAGCGAAAACCTGTTGTAGTCAGAGGCAATGAGGAGCTACAGCAGAGTACAGTGTAAGTCAGCACTGACCTTGAACCTGTAAACAATATTAAGGGTTTATAATTATTCTCTAATCACGCCACACAAAGCCGTACCGCGAAGCAAGCTCACAGTACCGAAGGCGCGCGCGGTTCAGCCGCACGCTTCGAGCCTTCCCCGAAGTACAAGTCGCGGCGTGATGTGAAAACAGATGCTCGCGCGCATGCCGGACAGTGTACTGTCAACTGTGTGTGATTTATGTGCGGACTTTTGATAGTTGTTTTTGGATATATTAATACTATCAAGGTTTTCATTGGTGGTAGTTTACTAAAGTGTTCTGTCAACTGTGTTTTTTTAATTTACCGAAATATGCGTCGGTTTGACCATTATCTCGCCTGATGGTAAGTGATGATGTGGTCTACGGTGGAGCACGCTTGCCTAGAAGATACCTATTTAATCTTGACTTGAAGATACCCAGGTTATAATTTATAATTTGTGATTTATGTGGGGACTTTTGGTAGTTGTTTTTTGGGTAGATTAATACTATCAAGGTTTAGTTGGTAGTTTACTAAAGTCTATTGTGATTCAACTATTGAGTATATGGTGTGTAACTGCTGAATGATGGTTTCATCTAAGCATGATTCAGTTTGGTGCTAGTGTGTTTTCGTGATGGTGCTACAGTGACGTATGGTGAACCAGTTGGAATCTTCAGGACTACCTGCAATTGAAGTGGTATATTATTTATAAAATATTATTCTTAGTAATTACGGACTGCCTCTGGCGCAATTGTAATTACGCGGTACTACTACTGGGTTTTTAGGTTCGATCCCGGGTTCAGATAAAAGTGATATTGGTTTTTTCTATCACTATGTAGTGAGTTACTAGTTACTCATTGCATATGTAATGTTTTGTTTATGTTAATAATAATTTTTAAATGTGATGGAATATGACTTTTAAGGGATATCTATTATATCTGCCTGTTCGTCTTTCTCTCACGTCTATTTTTTGCGTATGTACTGGATAAAAAAAAATTTAGTACTTTTAAAGAGTCCAAATGGGGGTTAACTAAATGGCACTGATGGATTGTACTTTAAGTCGAGGTTTCGTGTGTACGGTGGTGGCTATACGGGCAGATATGAATATCCTACCACCAGCAAACTATCTATCGGATTATCTAACAATACGATAATTATGAAATATTTGACCATCTGCAGTCAAAAAGGCAATAGTTTAAATACTACATGAATAAACTGATAACAGAACAAATCATCGGTAAGGCTTGAGTTCAAAAGATTGTAAATAAAATATCACAAGCATACAATTGATTTTTAGATCTTTGTTCCTAATTGGAATCGCATCTAATCTTATGAAAACTGTCCTTTAAAATACATTAAGATAACAAGTAACACATAAAAGCTTTTCGGTAATGTTTGTTTAAAAACTACAGTCAGCACATGCGGGCGAAGAACCAATATAATTAACTATGTACTGTTCCACTTGTTACAGTCCAGAACACAGGGTTTTAGTAACTTTTAGGGTACCGTTCTTTAAAAAAGAAAGAGGAATTGTTATTTTGCTGCCTCGGTGGCGCAGTTGTAGTTGCGCATGCGTTACGACTGCTGTGCTGAGGTCTCGGGCTCGATCCCCGGATCGGGTAAAGTGATATTGGGTTTGTCTATCGAGAAATTCTCAGCATTAGCCCGGAGTCTGGGATTTGTGCCTGCATGGCGATAAGCTCGCCCTCTATCAGATTATGGGACCGAAATTCGACGAAAAGTGTGTGTACTGGTTACACCTCTGCCTACCCCTTCGGGGATTACAGGCGTGAGTGTATATGTATGAATTGTAATTTTTTATGATAAAAAAAGAATGATTCAGACTTTTCCTCATATTTTAAAAAAACATATTAAGCATCCGGTATTTATGAAAGAAAGAGGTGAGGGAAAAATTTCGTTGAATACAGTAAAGGGGGAAGGGAATCAATTTCATGTTAGTAGACACATGGAGAAGTGTGGTGAAATAGACTGGTCGCTTCTATTTCAATCTGAATCTGCACTAGTTGAGGGTAATAAATATAACATGTATGTGTTTACGCAAACTGGGTCTGGGTTTTAGGACAATTTAGTTAAGTGAACAATTTATCTATTCAACTCGTATTAATAATAAATGAATAAATACACTTAATAGCACACGTCTAGTCCTTACAATAGATTAAGAACTACGAGGGAATACGGTCCCGCAACACCCAGACCCGGAACAAATATCCTTCTGTTACACAAACATTTGTCTCGGTGCGGGAATCCAACCCACGGCCTCTAGTTTTACAGCCGGCTGCTTGCCTGCTGCGCCACAGAGGCTGTCAATTTCTTCAAATTTAGTTATGTAATTTCACCATCCACATTGAATACGCCTCAATTAAATAACTTAAGATACATAATGGTAGAATTCCCCTTTGCAATGGTTTTTGTCACTCACAGCCTTGTGCCGTCTGCATCAAATGGCTCCTTGGGAACTTTATCAATCCATCCCGCCAATTAGTAGGGACCTTAATGTACCTTTCTGTACCGTCTCTATACTTACATTTTTATCCTGGTACGATTTTACACTTGCTGTGTTTTTATCCTTATATGGTAAGAGCATGTTTTAGGCAAATTTCATCAGGCAATTTGTCTGCCGCTGAAAGGACTGGCTTCACCCTTCCTTCACTGGCACCTCACTTAAAACCAATATTATTTAACACATTCAATATAATCATATTTCATACCATGATATATGATTGATTAATTCCAATATAATTTCCGCTGCCCTGAATTTTTTCCGCTTTCGCATTTCAGTGTTCAATTTCTTACTCACAAAGCCAGCAAGGTTCTTATGATTTTCAGATACTGTAGATTTCATGGTCGTCACTTCTCATTGTTCGTTTCCCAGCCAATGATATAGAAAAGTTAAGAACATAGAACCATCTACTTTAGTAACTAGTTGCTTGTGTTGAGGCGAGCGTGGTTCGTTCTTTGGTGCGTTAATGTGTGGGCGTGTTTAATCCATGTTATGGGGGTCTGTGTAAACGGTTTACATTTAGGAGCCAATATGTCTGTAGTAATAAAATAAGCCATTTAGCTGTCCATGGTACTCTAATAATTAGGAGAGTTATTTCGTAGTGGACTAGAGTTGGTAGAGTTCACATGCCATCTGAAAATCTTATGGAGAATTATCTGTATATATAAAACTAGCTGTTGCTCGCGGCTCCGCCCGCGTGGATATCATGTTTGGGAGAAAAAGTATATAATACAAAATACCAATATTCATGTGTTTAACTTAAAAATGACGGATTTTCATACAAACTTTCATTCCTTATTTTACCCCGTTAGGGGCGGAACTTCCAAAAATCCTGAAACATAAATTTTTTATTTTTAACTTTCATCCCCTATTTTACCCCCTTAGGGGTGGTATTTCCAAAAACCCTTCCTTAGTGGATGCCTACGTGATAAAAGGTACCTACTGTCAAAATTTCAAGTCTCTAACCCCAGCCGTTTAGGCTGTGCGTTGATCGATTAAACGCATGAAAATTTGTATTTTGCATTGTATACTTTTTCTACCAAACATGACCTCCATGCGGGCAGCAGCTAGTCAGGTATACAATTTTCTTCATGTTGTTTTCTTTCATCGTGAATAAGATACACATAACGCAAATAAGTCCGAGATGCATATCAGATACTTTAGAATCAATAAAAAAGAATTCAGGTAAATATAGCTCCACGAGGCAGATAGCCAAATTATTCCGTTACTAAACTTCGTGAATATTCTTTAGATGTTAAAATTTACTCCACAAGTAACAGACTCGCTGTTTCACAATTGTCGGGTGAAGGACCTTCGGTCTCGGTAAACCAAAATTAACGTAATCAACGGATTGATTTAATTTACTCCGTTGGAGGATGCGTTGAACTCGGTATATTGTCCGCATCAGACCTTGAACACGCAAACCGCCGGACCTCAGACGGTTGTTATTCGACTGTACAAAATTTTGCTATTATTAATTTTCGCTTTAGGGTAGGTGAAGATAATTTTTATTATGTTTGAATAGGAAGACTAGCAGACGGGCTACCTGATGGTAAGTAGTCACCGCCACCCATAGACTTCTGCAATGCCAGGGCACAGTAGAGCCGCTGGCTTCACTACAAAAATGGAATATTGTGGGACCATTTTTAGAAGTATATTCTTGGATACGTGCAGAACAAGTTAGTTGTACAATGGATATATGACCAATTACAAATATGCTCAGGTAGACCAAATTACACGAGATTTTACAAATGTTTATTCCATGAGTCTTACCAATCAATAGAGTAATTATTATATTAATAGAAAGGCCAAAAACTACCTTTTCTTTCAAATAGCATCGAAATTGATTGTAAATAAGACAGTAATGAATATTTCAAATATGGGTAAGAACAGTGGGCGTGTAGTGGCAACATCTCGCTATCTCCCCTGAAGGCTCGCACCATGATGGCGTGACGTCACGTCTTGTATCGTGCATCCTTTTCATTTCATTGTTCCTAGTGACAGATTTTAAAGACTTCTAATTCATATCTTTCGTGTGAATTTATGAAAATCTTTCTGTTTAAGATGTTGGGTTATATAAGTAAACAATAAAAAATCATCAAATCGTCGATTTGTAAGCCTTTGTTATGGTATACTGGTCCAATAAATAAAATATTGCACAGGTTCTAGATGCCTTGGTGTTGAGCCGACAAAGAAAATGTAGTCTTATATATCTTTATGAAAATAGGTCACCAGAGTCAACCCTTTTTTTTGTCATGGGGAAAATCCTCTTGGATTCCCGTCGTGAAGACGGGATATGCCGGATTTTTACCGGCTAAAAACCCCATGGTTGTCTCCATCTGCAGTACGGAAGGATTCCGGGACCTCCAAAAGGAATTTACGAACGCCGCCGCCGCCGGAACCCGCCGGAACGCCGGAACCCCTCCAGTGCTATGCTGTAATAGCTCGTCAAGAGAGGACCATTAATGAATCCCCACGTAACACAAACAGAAGGACCGGGGCGACTTCTGCCATCGCCGCGGCGTCTACGCCTCCGAGCGGGATCAACTCTCTCCCGATCCCGTTCCGCAGCCTCCTTCCGAGTCATGACTACTTCACAGAAGGAGGCTACACCAGAGTCAACCCTAAGTGCGCTAAATTTATAACTTGGTTGTGGTCTGCCACGCAATTATAGCTCTTATGTCAAAGACCAACCGTTACTTATGTATCCACGGAAAATGGGAAACTCTACGTTAACACTTTATCATATTATAAGTTTGTAATTTTATTTATTTCCGTTGGGCTATTTGGGACGCGGCCAGATTTTCGCCTGGAAAAATAACTTAGAAATCAAATTTTGAGAGTTTTGGGACCGTAGTCCCTTGTAGTTCATACCCACGGTACAGGTTTGACCACCTGGTCTGGTGATTATGGCTAAATAAAAGATCTTCTTTCTTTCTTTAGTGTGGTATGGATGTGTGTGACTGTTTGATGTATTTATTACTAGATGTTGCGCGCGGCTTCGCCCGCGTGGAGATTATTTTTGGAAGAAACGGTATACAATCCATGGAAGCATCTTAAGCTATTACACCTTTCTATATTTTATATCCTATAGGACGATGAATTTGGATAAAAAGTAGCCTATGTCATTTTCTGACCCCTAAACTGCCACTATGCAAAAAATCATGTCATTCCCTTGCTCTGTGGTTTTTCACAGAGCCAAACTATCCCACGGGAACTGTACATTTTCCGGGATAAAAGTAGTCGATGTGCTATAACAGACTAGAATCTAGGTCTATGCCACATTTCAGCCAGATCCGTCCAGCCGTTGTAGCGTTATTGAGTAACAAACATCCATCCATCCAAACATTCGCATTTATAATATGTACTAGACGTTGCTCGAGGCTCCGCCCGCGTGGAGCCGTGGAGCATTCCATAGAAAGCGTGGATTTTTCCGGTCTAAAAGTAGCCTATGTAATTCTCTTATCCTTAAACAACCACTGTGCAAGAAATCATGTCGATTCCTTGCTCTGTGGAAAACAAAAATCGATCCCGCCTTACATTTTTCCAGGATAAAAAGTATTCCAGACTATAATCCATCTCTGTGCCAAATTTCAATGAGATCCGTCCAGCCGTTGTAGCGTGATTGAGTAACAAACATCCATCCATCCATCCAAACATTCGCATTGATTTCACTGGTCTGGCGTCCTTCAGACTGCAATAGTGCTGTAGTTTAGCGCCAAAAATAGACCAAGCAGTGCGTACCCAGACAGACTCTCGTACACAACTTATGTTAATAGATGTAAATGGAAATCAACACAAAGAATGTTTCCCAAACAGATTTGAACATATATGATTATAGTGAATTACAGTAGGTGTTTGGAAGTGTGAATTGAACTAACGCGCTCCGATTATCATACTGTTATGGGAATTATCTAGAGTGTTTACTGTTTGTTTACGTCCCTGGTACATATATTATGTATTACTCACATGGCAAATTTTTTTTACTCAAAACGGGACTTCGGTTTATTTACGTCAATTAGCAGGTTCAGTAGCCCCGATCACACACTTAGATACGATTCTTGTGTTGTGGGTATCAGGGACTACGAGAGACTTTCGGTCTCACAACACCCAGACCCCGGACACAAATGTCTGTCTGTCGCACAAACATTTGTCCCGGTGTGGGAATCGAACCCACGGCCTCTCGTTTCACAGTCGGCTACTCACCTACTGCTCTATGCCACTGTCTATAATAATGCTGCATTAGATAGATATTGGATAGATTGTCTCTCTCTACTCGATAGTCTAATTGGCACTGCGCTTAACATCAGGTGCAGTGTGGTAACTTTTCCGTGTCAGGATAAAAAAATATTTGTTATTTGTATGTTTGTCAGAGGAACGAATCAATACTGCTGAATTTATAAGTAATTTTTATTTAAATGGGACTGTTTTGCGTCCCGGAGTTTTCTTTGGGGACAACGCGATAGATAACCGAGAAAGGGGGCGGACGTGTGGTCACTTTATGAATTATTTTTTATCCACCTTCTCATGCGATTAGTATCGTATATCGCATAGAGAAAACCTTTTCTATTTATCACAAGTCTGAGTATTGTAAGATCGTTCTCTCGTAGTTCTTAATACCTACGATACTGGTTTGACCTAGTGTGGGGTCAGGTGTATGTTTTTTTTTTATATATCATATAGTCCGACAAACGAGCCAGTGGGTCACCAGATGTTAAGTGATCTCCACCGCCCATGAACATCCACAATACCGAAAGTATCATGTATGCGCTGTCGGCCTTAAAGGACAGGAATAGGGATTAGGGAAGGGAAGGGGGAATCTGGGCCTCCGGATATCTCACTTACCATACGAAACGCGACAGTAAACTGTCACTTTACGTTGGTTTTCTTTGATACAGTGGTACTACCCCGGTCGAGCCGGCCCATTCATGCTGTAGACAAATATGTCTACAGCGTGGCTCTACCACTTCAAGTATGTGTAACTGTTAGGTGTATATTTCTTTTTTAAGGCATTGTTACGAGCATTTAATATGTCCAGCCGCTCTCGAGTGATACGAAAAATAAATTAATTTATACATTCACTCACCCCTGTAATCCCCGAAGGGGTAGGCAGAGGTTTAACAAGTAGACCCACTATTCGCAGAATTTATTACGGTCCCATAATGTGATAGGGGGCGAGCCTACCACTATACCGGGCACAATTCCAGACTCCGGGCTGATACTGACTATTTCTAAGTAGAAAAACCTAATATCACTTTTTCCTGGGATCGAACCCAAGACCTCAGCACAGCAGTCGCATGCGCAATTACAACTGCGTCACCGCGGCAGTCAATTTTATTTATAACTAGATGTTGCTCGCGGCTCCGCCCGCGTGGAGGTTATTTTTGTAAGAAAGTAAAGGTATCAATATTATGCATGTATCATACATATAAACCTTCCTCTTGAATCACTCTATCTATTAAAACAAAGCGCTTCAAAATCCGTTGCGTAGTTTTGAAGATTTAAGCATACATAGGGACGGACAGACAGCGACACTTTGTTTTATACTATGTAGTAAAGATGTAGTAATCTAAGTGTATCTTATCGTAACAACATATGTTGAAGATAAACGAATTAAATAACGGTGAAATAGGTTGAATAAGAACGCAGGTGTGAACAAATATAAAACTGGTTTAGATATTTTACACATACATATAAACTGATATTGAAGTTGATTTTTTTTTTTATATATCATAGTCCGACAAACGAGCCAGTGGGTCACCTGATGTTAAGTGATCTCCACCGCCCATGAACATCCACAATACCGAAAGTATCATGTATGCGTTGGCGGCCTTAAAGGACAGGAATAGGGATTAGGGAAGGGAAGGGGGAATCTGAGCCTCCGGTTAGAGGACCATACGACCAACCGGAGGCCCATACGAAACGCGACAGTAAACTGTCACTTTACGTTGGTTTTCTGTGAGACAGTGGTACTACCCCGGTCGAGCCGGCCCATTCATGCTGTAGACAAATATGTCTTCAGCGTGGCTCTACCACTTTCAAGTTGAATATAAAGAAATTCCTATTTTTGACAATAATGTAGCGACATTAAAAAATAATATTCTTCTTCTTCGTCCAGCCTGTATCGACCCACTGTTGGGTATAAGCCTATCCTCTTTCACGCCATTCGTTCTGGTCCAGTGCTAACCTCGTCCACCATGTACCGACAGCCTAGCCATCAGACCATCTAGCTGGTAGTCTATGAATAAAAATAGTATTAATCATGGATTATACAGTTCCACTGATGAGCACGGGCTTCTTACTGCTGGGCTGCTTCTTATTAATAAGGTTTAGACATCACCATGCTGGTCTTAGCGAGTTGATAGAATCATAAGTTTAATAAACACAAAAAAATCGAGTTCAAAATCTGAATCTTGACGATTGCATGAGTGCATTCATTGAGAGGTTTCCCAGTTCTCTCATATCTTGAAATAAGATCCTAACCAAATTCATACGAGCAACTTTTGAGATAACCCTTATCAAATACAAAAAATAACGATAACATTTATTTATTGTTTTCAACATTTTAGTTAGCAATAAATGGTCGCTGGAGCCTCCTTTTAAGCATTAGTGCCTGTGTTAGAAGACTCCGGTTGGGTTCATATTTGGCGAAAATGTCGCGTATATACAAAAAATTGAGGCAAAATTATAATCTTTTTTTTATTCAGAATTAAGGCGTAACCCCTCTCATTAGTAGAGAAGAATTTGTTCAGCAGTGAGACAATGTTGAATACAGGACTGCCGGCCTACCACCATATGTTAGAGCAGTAATGTTGTAATATTACAATGCGAATTCATGGTACTAAATCGGATTGTAATATAAAAACAAGACTGCTCTAAGAGGTGGTAACTGGTAGGCCGGCTGGTATTTTATTTATTGAGGAAAAACAAACAATTGTACATTACAAAATTACAACACAGTACATTTACATACTATAGGCTAATATACAATCCACAACATTTTCCACAGATTACAATAAGAGTGTTTTATTTATGAGGCTTTAGCATTATAAAGTTTAAGTTTATTTTTTATTGTTTATTCATATAATAAAATGTATTTTGGCCTAATCGCCTACGTATCAGCACACGTTTTATATCTTCCATATTTTTATATCAGACACCCTATCACCACTGTACCGCTGTAGGCGGAATGGAATACAATATTGATCATTATTCTACATTTCCCATAGCCGCAACCACATCCCGTGCATTATTTCTTTTGTATATATTTGATGGGGTTTATTTTCCGAATGATATTATTTATCTGATGGAAGTTGCAACTTGCAGTTTTATGGTTTACAAATATATTAACAAATGTAGAATTTTATTTTATCTCAGGTCTTTTGCGGGTTGGTAAATGCAAAATGAGTAATTAACATATAATTTTGCTTTGCAAATATGTGTATTACCTATTATTAGAAATACCGAAGGTATATAGAAGCTATTTAGGAGACTAGTTGGGGGTACATTAATAATGGCAACCTAAGTGGGAGTAGTAAATGTTTAGCATAAAACGGAGTGCCTTCCGCGCTCCAGTGTTCAGTTGAATTGTGAAGAAGTGATAGCCAGGATATTCGTAGTTCGTTCGCGGGGCAGTAAGTAATTGTAAACAGTTCAATGGACGCGTAATTCAGTTTAGAGGGTAATGCTGGTAGATTTATTATAAAGATATGTCTTAAGTGAATCCTTTTTTTTTTTGTCGCGGGGAAAGCGTTTTATTACTGCCGCCCGCTCCGGAGGGAAGCGGATTAAGAATAAAACGGGTATGCTGGACTAGCCGGTCATACGACCCAGCATCCCCCTCGCACGGATGATGGCTATCCGCGCTGCCGCTGGGCCGAGTCCCTAACCCTTATGTACACCCCACCCGACACTACCAGCTAAAACTGCGCGGTGGCCTTCTTCGGCGCTTGCGGAACGATTCCGGGGTATTCTAGAGTGCTAGAATTGCAGCCGGAATCACCCCTGCTGCGCGGTGCTGCGTAGCAGCCCATCTCCATGGAAGGCTAAGGAGCCCCCGCGCACCGAACAACGACAGCGAACGAGGCCTTACCACATGCGCTGCCGTCCATCTCGGGGTCGCACGATGCCCCTCATTTGGGAGTTCATCGATACGGGCTGACAGCCCTCCGCTGCGCGCCCGCGACCCCCGATGGCCCCAATTAGTCGCCTCGTACGACAGGCAGGGGTTACCGTGGTGAAATTCTCAAAACGCCCCCATTCCACAGGGCGGGAGACGCCAGTCAGTCGTCCACCCGGCGCCTCCTACGTCTTCTCTGGCGACGGGAGGGATCATTTCGTTCCCGATCCCTCTCGGCACTCTCCTTCTACGAGATGACGCTCTCGCAGAAGTGGGCCACCGCACGCCAGGACCTCCGGCTGGTGACCATGGACGACACCACGGCCGGCAGCTAGAGGTCTCCTCCGACGACTGCTCTGAGAGCGCTGCGCTGTTCGTCCCAGGCTGGGCACTCCTCCAACGTATGTTGGGCCGTGTCCTCGCGGCAGTTGCCACAGTGGTGGCACACGGCGGACACCTCTTTTCCGATCCGACACAGGAACGACCCAAAACACCCATGGTCCGTTAATACCTGTGTCAGTCGGAACGTAGGCGCCCCGTGGCGCCTGTCTAGCCATCTCTCTAGGACAGGACGCACTGCCGCGACGGTCCTCAAGCCCGCACTTGGGCTTTCCAGCCTGGTATGCCACTCCTCCACAGCGGTTTTGCGAAATTGGGCCGCAATCTCCCTCGGGGCCAGTCTCACCTGACGGTGATTGGACGCCTCCTCCCGCCAGAAGAACGCGGACCAGAGGAGTTTTGCATCTAACTCCCAAGAGAGGGTGCCGGCCAATACGCAGGCCGCCTCGTGGGAGACCGTGCGGTAGCCCCTTACTATTCGCTGCGCCAACAAACGCTGCGGTTTCCGCAGCAAGGCGACGCAGCGGGCTTTTAGGGACTGGGCCCATACGGGACATCCGTACAGGGCCATTGACCGCACGACTCCAGCGTATAAACTTCGGCAAGGGCTATTAGGTCCCTCCAGGTTCGGCAGCAGGCGTCGGAGCGCGCCTGCCGCCCGCACCAATTTCGGCGACAACTCCTTGAAATGGGCACGGAAATCCCACCGGCTGTCTACAGCCGATGGGAATCCGCACCCCCTCCACATTGATGTGGGGCATTAAAGGTGGCCGAATCCGAGGACCGTGAAAGTAAAGGGCCTCGGTTTTGTTCAGGGCCACCTTAAGGCCCAGTCGCCGAATCCTGCACACCACCTGTTCGGTTGCGAACGATGCGAGCAGGGTGGCCTCCTGGAAAGACCTGGCTGTCGCTGTTACTAGCGTGTCGTCTGCATAACAGACGACAGCGACGCCTCGGGGATTGGTACCACGGAGCACCCAATCGTAGCCGATGTTCCACAGGAGAGGGCCCAGGACTGAGCCCTGTGGAACACCGCAGGCCATCGCTCTTCGGTGCCACCTGTTGGCGCCTGGATACACTATGTACCTGTCTGAGAGATACGAGCGCACCAGACGCCGGAGATACGGTAGCACCACGTGGTACCGCAGTGCTTCCAGTATGCAGGCCCAGGGCAGGGTGTTAAACGCGTTGGCGATGTCTAGAGACACCGCCACCACCACTTCACCCCGAGCCACTGCATCCTCCGCTTGTTCCTTGACCCGCAAAATCGCGTGTACTGTCGATCGGCCTTGCCGGAACCCGTACTGGCACTGTGCCAGGTCCGGCCCGACCCCTTCAAGATGCTCGACGAGGCGAGCGTGAATGATACGCTCGAAGAGCTTACCGACCTCGTCGAGCAACACGATGGGCCGGTAGGCCAATGGCGACTCTGCGGGCCGCCCCTCCTTCTTGAGCAGGACCAACTTCCCAGTTTTCCACTGAGACGGAAAACGGCCCTGCTCCAGGCACGCGGAGAACAGGCCACGGAGCCTAGTCCCCAGATGCTCGACGGCTAACACCCATGCACGTCCGGGGATACCGTCGAGACCCGGGGCTGTTTTCTTGCCCCGCAGCCGAAGAACCACCGCCCGAAATTCCTCGGGCGAAACCTCCGAAATAACCCTTGCTCTTAAGTGAATCCTGACATGCGTTCATGTTAATATTAAGCACTGAGATGTGTAACTGTGTTGTGTAAATCAATCAATAAAATATTAAATACTGTATTTGTGCCTTTCTAAATATCCATCTTGCATAGTTTTGTTGATGTTGCTAACATGTGCAGATATAATAACCTAATTTATAAATGTGAAAACAGAGCCAAGTTTGGTAGGGGCAACACGTTTAGATTAAGTAGCTGATTAATAAAAGAGTTGAGATTTGAACAATTGGCAAGTGCAGCTACAGGAGGTTCTTAAATAGGAGTGGATATTGTTTTTTTAATTTAAAACATAATATGTGTGTCTGATAAGTTGAAATTTATGGCGGTAAAAATGAGATTAAAATGGTTCGTGTAATTAATGCTGCCTGAGCGTTCCGACGTTAGCTGACACACTACTCCATAACTCACATACTTATTATATCTAAAGCTACTCTGTTGGCAGCTGTGTCTACAGAATAGTTGAGCTAGAACTGCCTCGGTGGCGCAGTTGTAATTGGGCATGCGTTACGACTGCTGTGCTGAGGTCTAGGGTTCGATACCCGGGTCGGGTAAAGTGATATTGGGTTTGTCTATCGAGAAATTCTCAGTATTAGGCCGTTGTCTGGAATTTGTGCCCGGTATAGCGATAGGCTTGCCCCCTATCACATTATGGGACCGAAATAAATTCGGCGAAAAGTGGGTGTACTGGTTACACCTACGCCTACCCCTTCGGGGATTACAGACGTGAATGTATATGTACATTACTGACTCACAGAAAATCGACGTGAAGTGATGAAGTGATAACATTTTATACAGTCAGCTAGATTTTCAAAGGCATAAAAGATATACGAGTCGATGCAGGTTTTATATTAACGCGAAACTCCTAATCTAGAAATAATATTCGAGATTCGTCAGTCTTCCGCAATAAAAAGGCAAACATTAAAAATTCTACATCCTGAAGCCAGGGTCAAGCGCATTTCTTTCCGGCAGAGGTTAATTAAGCCGTGGAAAATCCTCATTAACATGCTAATTAATTTCGGGGCAACACCCAAACGGTCTCTTAACTTGGAATTTTAAACAGCCATTTTCTTTTTGGTATTTTTACGAGCTTAGGCCTATGAATCAATAACCTAATTGTGAAACCCAACGTAAATTAGTAAATGATTCGTAATTTGTTAAAGGCTAATCAGATTTCTTCAGCCAAAAAACTTCCGGATCTAACCAGCTATAAATGAAAACATTCAAATTGGTCTGCGGTCTCTAGGCTGGTATACTATACATAAACATTCATAAAATGAAAAAGATCACCAACATAATATTAAGCTGGTAATTTTCTCTAAAAAACTCGATAAAACCCTCGCTTCTTTCAGGATGGGATCCAATTCGTAACTGAGTTTTAGTTTCATAAAATCAGTTACGAATTGCCCGACTTTCGAATTTGTACCTGATATGGCGATGGGTTGTCAGCTGTCTCATCATGGAATGGAATTAAATGATAGAAAGTGGAAGTCTAGAAAGTCCCAGTGTAAAAGAACCACCGCGATCGATATCATCATCATCAGCCATTATCCATCCATTGTTGGTTATACTTCTCTTCTTTGGTACGTTTTTTTTTTTTATCCTGGCACGGCAAATTGACCGCACTGTACCTGATGGTAAGCGCAGTGCGGTCCAAATAGAGTACTGAGTAGCGAGAGACGATCTATCCTCCGCTACTCAACACACTCATGCCGGTCTGCTTCTTCACACTACGCCATGGGCAAGAAGGTGAAGAAGCGGTCGAGGGTCTAGTGTCAGAGTACTAAGAAAGCCGCAAAATGGCCATTAGTCCCCAACTCCAGACCCCCGACAAAAACCGGATGTACACTGGCTGATCCCGGAACGCGACACACTTGCGTGTGCCACTATGGTGGGTTTTTTGCCATGTGTACGGTGGTCGCTCTCCGGGTGGATATGAATATCCTACCACCAGCACCACGTCCAACAACAGTCACAAGTCAAAGGATCTTGTGGACTCCTTATACATATACCGTAATGGAACGAAATTGAGATTGAAAAGACGAGGAGATTTGAGCTAGAAATCTCATTCACAGACAGTTTGTCTAAAAAATGAATGGCCAGCATAACTGAGTTGATATCACAAAGAAATCAAACCACATGTTGCGTTTGATATGCTGAGTAAAATTTCTGAAGACCTAAACCCCTTCCTTTGAGTAGATACCTGATTTTGCATCTCATTTTATATTAATAGTTTTATGATATATTCTTTCCTCTCAAAATTCAAGTCCATTACCTCACTCCACTCTGTATTTCCAACATTTTGATATCTAAAGACGCGTGATATGCTTAAAGTTGTGTTGTGACGTGACGCTTATGTCACCATACGTGACTCGGCGTGACAGCACGGCCGATTCTAGCAGAACGAACAAGGACTTCCTAGAATGTATAGGCCACCAGGGCGTACCACTTAACTGTGTAATCTAGACCCAGACTAAAAGCATAACCTTATTTAAGCCCGAGGGCTATTTCTCGGGATTCACTGACACTGCCACTGAATATTGATCGAATATTGAAATATTGGTATTTTAAATTACTAATAATTGATATTAAAATTAAAAAACGTTTCATATTCTGTCATCTTTCGATCATTTTCAATTTCCTCACATAAGGAATCGGTACTCGCATCTTAGTGTGCGATCGGGGCTATGTGTGTGACTGTTGGGTGTTATTTATTTATAAGGGTGACGATGGCAAATAAACAGTTCATATCATCGTCCTAGACATAGATCTAGAAAGAGAGAAAGTCCCTTATTTGCTTGTATAACCAGCACTAAGTATCATTAGCATTGAAGTATAGGTGACAATTGTGAAATTCAAAAAGAAAATAGTAAGCAAAGCTGAACCCTAATTTTATTCTCCCAAAGAAAGTTTTTTTATATTTATTACTGTGCTTCACAGTCGTTATTTTATTGATATTTTTAACTTTCTTATTTTTGTTTAATGCTACGGTTGCTCATAACCAGAGTTGCAAATAGTTAATGTGTCTGTAGAATATTAAGATCATTGTTGAAAACTCCATTTACAAAACAAAATAAATAAACAATCTTAATTAATGCCAACGGCTTTAATATCCTGGACACATTTCTAGCATCAGAAGTAAATAAGTCGGTGATATTTTTTTTTTTTTTTATTCTGGCGCGCAAAGTGACCACACTGCACCTGATGGTAAGCGCAGTACCGTCCAGATAGAGTATCAAGTAGCGAGAGACAGTCTATCCCCCGCTACTCAACACAATCATGCCGGCCTGCTGTTTAGCTTCTTCACATTACGCCTAATTCCAACCTAGATGAATGATTACAAACAAGACACGCACCAACTAACTAAGTAGATCAAAACTTCCACAATACTGATAAATTTCTTTTACCATATTATTAACTTTGTCCAAAACATTTCACACAATTATCAATGCTGTGATCCAAATAATATATTGATATTCGTTCATTCCGCATCTGCAGAAACGATTTAACTTTCATAAGTTAACACTTTTGCTGATAAAAAATTTACATAACACTCTGGTTACTATTGTAAATTAAATATTGAGATACGTGATAACCTGTTTCGTGTAATACTGCAGAGACATTAAACAAATGAAGATATCGAGTACATAAAGATAAAACTGTATCAGCTGCTTCCCACGCTTTTACCCGTGTTGTCTCACGCAAGGAAATTCGCTAATAACTGCTAACGGATATGGCTTCTCAACGTATGGTTTCATTTAATATCAGCTTCCGATCTGTCAGTTACTGTTATGATTAATTTATTTAGAGATTGTCATTTTTTATTTTGTATAGTGACTCACCGGATGGTCAGCATAAATTAAGCTTTCGCCACATTGAGCACTTTCTATTCCAGGCAACGTATGTGAGATTTTTTATAATCCAAAATTGTCATTTAAATGATGAAACATGAACCCACGGCCTCACTCAAGTTTCTCAGCATACGTCAGCATAAGTTAATGTTGCGTATTGCCCAAGGTGGACCGCGTGGAGGTTCCCTGTCTTCGCACCCCACGTAGCTACTAGTCAGCAAAAACTCAATAATTGTCTCTTCGATCAGATCAAGTCAAGCATCTAATCCGTAAGGGTTTTTTTATATTTGGCACGGCAACGTGACCACACTGCACCTGATGGTAAGCGTAGTGCCGTCCAATTAGAGTATCCAGTAGCGAGAGACAATCTATCCCCTGCTACTTAAAACAATCATGCCGGCCTGCTTCTTCACACTACGCCATGTGCAAGAAGGTAAAGAAGCTGTCGAGGGTCTAGTGTCAGTACTCCGAGGGCCGCAAAACGGCCAAACATCGTACCCCAACTCTAGACCCCCGACAAAAACCGGCTTAATATTATAAGATGATATGATAAATTATTCAACTATTTCACTCCCAACTACAATAAACAACACTTATCCCGTACAATACATCATTAAACCATTTCCACAGTAAGGTAGTGTTCGTGACAGCAAATGAATGGACTCAGAGCTGATTCACAACTAAACAAAGCGATTTGATGCTCGACTTCGAGGGTTACCGGCCAATAATAGCCCTGAGGCCAATTTGGGGCCATTTCATTCACAGAACTACCGGCAGCACGCTACAGGTTAAGATTGTGTAGACGTAAGGGACCGTTTATATTGAGTTGAATACGTGCGTTTCAAGTTTTGATTGATTGAACAGTTTTGAATGTAAACCAAGATGCGGGGCTTACTCAAATGGAAATGGTAATCATTTATTGGGTACTATTTGATCATGTCTTTCGCGTAGAAACTCTGTAACAAAGGATTGAAGTTGAACGTACCTCGCACCGTAAAACCCCTGTGACGTGAGAAAAAAAATTTACTATGGAAAACTGCAAGCCAAAAACTGGAAAGCAAGCGATAGCCTAGTTGGTTGTGGTACTAACAGTCAAGACAAAAGTCGTATGTCCGAAACCCAAATGGCATACACCTCTGACTTTTCTAAAAGTTACGATTGTATTACATGTTAATTATCGCTTGCTATAACGGTGACGGAAAACATCGTGAGGAAACCTGCGTACCTGAGAATTCTCATAAGAATTTCGAAGATATGTGAAGCACCAACCCGCATTAGGCCAGCGTGGTGGACTAAGGCCTAACGCCTCTCATTAGTAGAGGAGGCCCATGCCCAGTAGTGGGACAGTGATTAATACATCATCATCATAGGCCTTACAGCCAAGGGTAGGCCTTAGCCTGGTCCAGTATATTTTTCCAGTCACATCTGTTCATGGCTTTCTCTTTCCAGCTTCTGACACCAATTACTTTGAACTGTTCAACGCCATCTAACCATCTGAGTTTGGGCCTGCCACGACTTCTGCGGCCATCCAGTTTACCGCATAGCAATTGTCTCGGCATTTTGGGTCCGCACATCCTTACAATATGTCCTGCCCATCTTAGGCGTCCAATTTTGATGGATTTTATGATATTGATTATGATTAATACAGTATATATAATATATTGGTTATCGAAAGAACATTACTGATTTTTGATAGTGATTGCCAGTAATAATTAATCCTTAAATCTACACAGTATAAAAAATGTAACTGCTTAAAGCAAAACGACTGGCCATTTAGAAAACAAATCACTTCTAATTGATTATTTGATTGCATTGTAATATTACAACAATGCTGCACTAAGAAATGATGGTAGACCGCCTGCAAAAGGTGAACTTTCCTCATAGCTAATGGCGGTTCTAAAAATGTAATCCAAAAATGACGTTAATTCAAGAGTTTATCAAACTCGTAAATAATTAAATGGAATATTAATATAATCGTGTGAATAAACTAATGAAGCCATTAATATGATTCATTGGCACGCAAATTACGCACAATAGGTACCTATGAATTAATATAATGGCTTACGGATATCCTTACGTTACCTATTATAGTTAAAACATGTTATTACTTGTCCATTTACAACGGTTTTAAACTTCCACTGTTAAGTTCAATGGCTTATAACTAAGAAAAAAAAATCAGAGAAAAAGCACAACTATTTTCACATATATTCAAATTGAAGATATTCTTTAAACTAGTTCAAGTTCGATTCCCAGATCGGGTAAAAGTCGTATTGGGTTTTTTTATTACGAAATACTCAGTATAACTCCTTGCCTTGAATTGTACCCGGTATGGTGACAGGCTTGCCCCCTATCACATCATGGGACGGTAACTAGCGCGGCGAAATGTGGGTATACTGGTTACACGTCTGCCTACTCCTTAGCGGATTACAGGCGTGTGTGCGGATCTAGGTACTTAAATATAGCAAAGCTACAAAATGTTACATTCCATTAGCCTCAAAATTCCATTATGTCTTTTCTTTACACAATATAATCATGCCCTTTAAAGCATTGTAATGGCAAATTTCCCCAATTTTGTATATTATTAAAAAAAATCAAAGTCATACTCCACCAACCCAATTAAGCCATTAACACCCTCTGGAAGAGTATTTTAATGAAACCCAATATTAAAACCCCGCCCTGAACAAATTGGCCAGATTGTCCCTATACTGAAAGGGCTAATATTTTAAAGCCATTAACTTGTTAATATAGGGCCTGCGAAACAAATGTAAATTTGTTTTGTCAAGTAATTACCAAGTTTGGACAAGTTAGTTAACAATGATTATTCGGAGTAATCAGAGTTGATAACTTCAGTCCATTTAACAAGGAAAAATTGCTGCTGTTTTCAATGGAACTTTTTGAGCTCATTTGCTTTAAGGCTGTTTGGATTTTGTGCTGGAATTCTGTTATAACTTTGAACTTAAGTACGTATTTTAACGGTAGGCAGCGACTTTGCTGTGCCCTGGTATTGCAGAAGTCTATGGGCGGCGGTGACTACTTACCATCAGGTGGTCCGTCTGCTCGTATACCTATCGAGGCACTAAAAAATCGTATAAGTACTTGTGTTTAATCACGTAAAAATACAGGCGTTTTAGAACAAAACCTTTGAAGAAAATTGCCTTTGGAAAATTTAAAATTTTCAGCAGAGCTGTCTGTCTACAGTATATATTATTTATAAGTAATTATAATTCTTAATAACCTAAGAAAAGGTATAAATTATTGAACAGCCACGAAGTAGTAATAATTTTGCAATTACAACTTTATTTTTTAATATCCATAGTCAGTTTGTAGAGACCTACTAAAATAGTGTTTTGTTTTATATGTGGTTAATTTTTGGACTGTATTGTGACTTAAAGGTACCAGAATTTTATAAGCATCCGCCATTGGTGGTAGTCGGTCAAAGATGCTGGGTCAGGAAAGGTCAATTGCTGGTGGTAGGTTATTGATATCCGCCCTGATAGCGACCACAGGGTACACAAGGTGTAAAACCACGATAGTAGCACACGCGAGTCTGTCGCGTTCCATGGTTAGCCAGTGTACATCCGGTTTTTGTCGGGGGTCTAGAGTTGAGGTACGATGTTTGACCGTGTTGCGACCTTCTAAGTACTCTGACACTAGACCCTCGATCGCTTCTTCACTCCCCTACCTCGTGTAGTAGTGTGAAGAGGCTAAACAGCATGCCGGCATGATTGTGTTGAGTAGCGGGGAATGGATTTTCTCTAGCTACTTGATACTCTAACTGGAAGGCATTGCGCTTACCATCAGGTGCACTCACAGGTCACTTTGCTGTGTGAGGATAAAAAAATAGATTTTTTGAGACCAAATAAATATATAAATCTGAGATTTTAATTCAAAGTAATTCCAGCCAGCTCCTTACAATTAACTTGCAAACTATTTTTAAATAATCATATATAAACTGTTTCCATAACAGTGGGTAATCACAGTGTGCAATCCCCATAAGTCAACACTTAAAAGGCGCTCCGCTCGATTCGGGTTACATTTTTAATTTAATAATGGCTTAACAATATTGCTTTGTTTCATAAAATTTATACACACTCGCGTTAGTCTTTTGATGTTTTATAGTTTTTTTATCAGCGAAGATCACTGCGTCCGTAGGTGTCTTTTCTACTTTTAGTTAAAGTATTATCTTATTAATAATTACAATAACAAAAGGAGAAAATGTGATACATAAAACGAATTCATAATATCAGATTAAGTGAATACATTTTTTAGGAATTCTAACTCCGGCCAATAATTTATATTATTATTGCTGGTGGTAGGATATTCATATCCGCCCGGATAGCGACCACCGTACACAGGGTGAAAAACCCGCCATAGTGGCACACGCAAGTGTGTCGCGTTCCGGGATCAGCCAGTGTAGATCCGGTTTTTGGGGGTCTAGAGTTGGGGTACAATGTTGGCCATTTTGCGACCTTCTAAGTACTCTGACAATAGACCCTCAACCGCTTCTTCACCTTCTTGCCCATGGCGTAGTGTGAAGGAGCAGGCCGGCATGATTGCGTTGAGTAGCGGGGGATAGATCGTCTCTCGCTACTCGATACTCTAATTGGACCGTACTGCGCTTACCATCAGGTGAAGTGCGGTCACTTTGCCGTACTAGGATAAAAAAAAAAAAATATATATATAAAAATATGATTCCCAATCAGAACATATAGCAACCGCACATATCCGTTACAATGAAGTTTTAACATTACAGGAGGAGTCGGCGCGGCTCTAGAAGAAAATGCAAACAAAAAACATCAACCTCAATCAGGAACAGAGGAACAAAGACGACGGGGATATACAAGTTAGTAGCATTATACCTGGATGGTTATAGCAAGAGACAATGAGCAAGTAGGTCAACCGATGGTACGGGCTAAATCCAAAAATAGGTCACGTAAATGCATAGTTTTTTTGTTTGGGCTCAGCGTAGACTTTTTTTAATGCCTGAATAGGCAGATGAGCCGACGGGCCACCTGATGTTAGGTAGTCACGGCCGCTCATAGACCTGGCTACGTTTAAAGACTAATATTCTTAAGCCTCGTTAAAGAAGGACTACACTGCACCTGATCATAAAGACAGTTCCGTACGGTTAAGTGAGAAACTAAATTTGGTAGTATAGGGAAGAAACATTTCGATACTAAAAAACAACTAGTGATTTCAATTACCCATCGTAACCTTTGACATAATGAAAATGAACTAATGATAGAGCATCGAATGTTCTAATTATCTCTCGCCATTTGTTACAGTTATTTGTTCAAATGCATCTTTACGCTTAGCTTAAAGACCCGATGTTATCGAAAAGAGAGAAGTGGACCGGCAAAGTGATCCACAGCTTGACGGTGAAGGAAAATACGAAATAGCGAATAGTACATGGTAGCACGAAGCTGTGGGTCCTGCCATAGGTCGCACCCGTTCTTCTGTTATGGAAAAGAGAGGACGGGATAATGTATTTACAGTACAGAGTTCTTGAAGAAGGGAGTAAATAAGTTTTTGAAGGGTCGGCAATGCATGTGTTGCTTCTGGTGTTGCAAGCGTCCATAGGCTACGTTAATCGCTCACCATCAGGCGGGCCGTAAGCTTGTTTGCTTTTTAAAAAGGACGGGATAATGTTCAACAATTGGTCAGAACACTCTCCGTAATAGAAACGGTAAAATATACAAAATTGCTCATTGGCCAATATTTTTTAATATATTGATGGTTGGCAGACTATTTCATTTAAGCGATTTTTTGGAATTTTACATGAGAAAGGTTTAAAGTTTTTTTGTTTTTCGAAAAAAAAACACTATAAACCTGTTGCGTGGATTTCAGTAGAATTAATATATTACTTGTGTAAGCACTTACTGCATCTTTATGACTTATTTTCATGCATTTATGGGCATTACCAATTTCTAAAACAAATGTGCTCTGAAAAAAGTTAGCCCTGTTTTACCTGCCAGTTGATTGGAGCACCAAAAAAGTGCACAATATTGAAACAAGGCTCAAAACATGCAGAAAAATTTGTCAATTCCAAATTTGAATATAAGTTAATATCGAAAGAAAGTCGCTTAAATCAAATAGCAATCGTCAATTTAATGTAAACTAATAACAGAAATAACTATGGTGTAAATAATAACATGCCTACATGAGTTTCACAGCTGATCCGATTAGCGTCATCTAGCGATAAAGAATCTTAATACTTAGTACGCACGGGATATATTTCGTACTATTAATACATCTTGTTAGTACTAGATGGCGTTAAATACACTAATACATTATATCCCTAATAACAAGATTTTATATGGTTATTTTAATTTATATTCACCGTTTCGACAGAAAATGGGCCGTCAAGAACCACAAGGGCTGTCAATCGAGGGGTCACTGTCCCACCAGGAGGCGTGTCTCAACCAAGTCACGGCTCCAACCATTGGTTCCACGTATTTCGGTCAGTATGCGATATGAAAATTAAATTGAATTCAAATTAACTAAGGACACTTCTCACGACGTTTACTTCTCCGAAGTTTCAATATTAGTGCTTCGATTGAGTTTTATTATGAATTCTAGCTATGGCAATGCAATTGGCCTAGATTGAAATGTAGTTGGACGGAGTTGGCGATTGGTAATGAGTTAATAAGCTTGATCATTGTATGGTATTTTCAAGCCTTGTATAGTTATATTAACATAGAGTTGCCAACCGTCCTGTTTTCCCAGGACATGTCCTGGTTTTAGAGTATCCTGGGACGTCCTGGATAGTTTTTAAGCAGCGTCCTGGGTTTTAAAACGTCCTGTAAGTATTTTAAAATTAGCACACCACTTTTGCAATCAAGGGGGGGGGGGGGGGGGCATTGAATTGTCCTGGTTTTTCTAACTTCAAAAACTAAAAATCCTCGTATTTGAATTTCGGGTTTGGCAACCCCATATAAAAAGAAAATGACTTTACATATATTTAAGACGGCCTTATTATTATAAACTAGGCACATGTCAATATAGCAGTATTTGGATAGTTTTATATAAGATATTCAAATGATATGGATAGAATATATTTAATAGGTCTTAAACTTATTAAAACAATTACATTATTATTTTAATAATCGCTTCTTTTTTACTATAAGCGCGGCATGTATAAGCTAAGAAATGGTTCACCGTAAATGGGTGGTTCTGGGTTCAAATCCCAGCTCGCAATCACAATTTGTATTAGAGTTTTTTATAATACATGTTTTAGGTTGTAGGCACATCAACTATCAAATAATGGAACGGAAATACTAGGTAAAAGAACACTACTAACTAAAATTAGGTAAATTTAATAAGTTCATTATTTTCAGTATTTATGACCATGTAGCCCCATTTTCCTCTTACCCTGAGCCCAAACCATCCCAAAATGTGGAACCGTATAATTTTTTAGTAATTTCTATGCCCGTAGCAAAAAAAGGATACCAGAGACAAGGACGAAACACGTAACTGTATAATTTATGCGTGTCGGAACGAGACAGATGTATACTACGGTAAACTCGTATTCCAACTACGCAGGCTGTTGAGCGAATTTGAGCTCATGTAGTACGAAATATAAGGCTGTTAGATACATTTTATTGTATAATTTACGTCTTTTTAAATATATTTTTTTGTAGTAAATAGAATATTAATTTTAATTAGTAAATAATTACAACATACAAAGTTAATAAGTAAGGGTGCAACCGTGTGAGTTGAGCAGTCGGATCCTCGACACGGTGGCACACGCTGTCTCTCTGTGTACGTGCGTGCTTACTCGTCAGTAGTAGACAGACTATGCGTGATGAGAAAACCAAACAGATTAATATCTTGGCTTCAATAAAGGCCGACGTTCCACACCAACGGTCAACAATATTTCCGAACGTAATATTCGATACAGCCGCGAAAAGTGGACGAACTTTCGAAAAATGATTTTGGAATTACTTAGAAAGTGAAAGTGTAGTGCCGGGTGTTTCGAGTTTTAAAAATAGTTTTTTTTATAAAATCCAAGCTGGATCCAAGAAGGCGCGGTATTCTCGGTTCTCCGTCGAGTTACGTGTCGTTTAACAGTAAGTTTTGCTGAGTTAATTTCACAGTAATAATATTTATAACCTCCAAATGAAGTTAAAAATTTGTGTCAAGAACTTTAGTAAACAAGGTGTTATGAGGTTCCGCTAGAATAGCGGTGCGTCTTTTAGTACATGGTCCAGATCATAGATGGCGCTAGTTGTAATTAAAAATATTTTAATTTAAATACAACTGATATCCGCTACAATTTTACTGGAACAGAGTCTTTATAAGTACAATTTACCTAAAGCGTAATTATAGGAGGCTGTATATTTACAGACACATATAAAGCATATAAAGAAAAAATATCAAGGTGACATAAAAGTTTAATATAAAGACAAAAGCGTATACTGGAAATGTTACTAAAAATATTTCCATATTTGACCAGCTGTTCCACGCACTTAAAACTCAGGACCTCATTGTTCAGACAACTTACGCATCAACAAAAACTTTTTTAGACAATATTTTTACTATTTTATGTCATAGTATGGATAAAATAACATAATACGCTGCATAATGCACTATCCTACTTCTGGGCACTCCCTTAATGAGTCCTTTGTTCCAATGCAAGAGCTAAAAGTCTTACCTCAATTCTCAAAGCGTATTCACGCCCAATAGCCCAGTTTTTAAGATACACGAGACGAGATTTGAGCGCGTATTTTACCTGGAAATTAGGTATTCCGATAGCATATGGGTTTTTACCACTTCTTCGTATCAGAGTAATTGTAAAGTATTGTAAACACTTGAGTGAAAAAATGCGACGTCTATTTGCTGGACACGCGCCGAGACCATCAGTGCTGGTTTTAAGAATACTAGCGCTCTGGGTGAGATTGCTATACGCCTAATCGCTATTCAAATCCCTGTGGAAAATTCAAGAAACAAATGAGGACAGTAATCCTACTAATATTATAAATGCGAATGTTTGTTACAGCAGCAAAAAGAAGGGAACCTAAAGAAAATTCTTTACACTATAAAACAAATATCGTTTTCATAAACATTTAATTTCATTAAGGTATCTTATTGAACGTTTCTTGAACTTTATTGTTTAGAATTATTTGAACCTTAAGGTATTCGAGATAAAGTTTATAATGTTACAAACGATGAGAATAAAGTCGCGGCGTGTGTGCCCGCAGTTTACGCCCCGTTGGACGCACAGGTGTGACCGCACCCTAACCTTAACAAAGAACCTTTTCTAGAGCGGGTGAATGTTTAAAACGGTTTGAAAAAGACGTAACTACATAATGTTATTATAAACACTTTCCTATATTTGAGTCAAAGAACATTTATGATATTAAAAAATAGTAGAGAAGTGTCAACAAAACTAAGAAACCACAATTCTTAGTTTCTTAATGCTGGCCAACTGTTTTATTTTTAGCCGGATTTATTGGTTGGCTAGTCACTTACACAAAGGGTTAGCAGTAATCAAAAACGACTAAGGGATTATTAATTACCCAACTGCAGGGCATGGACATCTTTCTCATTATAAGGTCAACCACGCAGGTAATGAAAGTTGGTAGCCCTTATATACCTTCAACTTCAACTCAGGTGTTCAGGATTATTTGCGATATTTTCTGCCACTACCACTATATCAGTGAACAATAGAACTATGCCTGCCTGAGTGGCGCAGTTGTAATTGCGCATGCGTTACGACTGATGTGCTAAGGTCTAGTGTTCGATCACCGGGTCGAGTAAAGTGATATTGAGTTTTTCTATTGAGAAATACTCAGTATGGTGATAGGCTCGCCCCCTATCACATTATCGGACCGTAATAAATTCAGCGATAGGTGGTTGTACTGGTGACACCCTGCCTACCCCTTCGGGATTACAGACGTGAGTGTATATGTACCTATGTGGTTGGTGAATAATGATTTGGTCTTCGATTAATTCAATGATTTATTGTAAAAAAAAACAGCAAATATTCAAAAACGTGGTTGCCAGTTGAAACGATTGACAAGAAGAGTTAAGACAATTAATGTGACAGCTGTCAATCACTTTTTAAAAAATAAATAAAGTTTCGTTCTTAAACACTATGTATGTAATAGAATTATGATTTCTTATAATCTATGCTGAAATATTAAAAAGCCTTCGTGGCGCAGCGGGCGAGTAGCCGGTTGTGAGGCCGTGGGTTTGATTCCCGCACTGAGACAAATGTTTGTGTGACTGACAGATATTTGTGTCCAGGGTCTGAGTGTTGTGAGACCGAAAGTCTCTCGTAGTCTCTGATGCCCACAACATAAGACTCATATCTTAGTGTGAAGTCGGGGTTATGTGTATGGCTATGTGGGCTGTTGGGTGTTATTAATATTTATTTACATCTAACAAAAAAAACTATGTTTACAAAACTTACATATTATACTCTATACTTAAATATTCAGTATCAAAATAAACTCTACATCTAGACTTCTCTGTAGTAAAAACTATTTCTCCGTCAATTTTCCCTCTCATTTATTCGCACATTTCGCCTTATTACCATTGTCCGATCCATTGTTACGATGAGGCAGAATTAATTGGCTAGCGTGCTGGTAAGTGCGCATGACTCAGGGCCTACCTGCTCCCTGGGTCGTTTGATGCATGGCACAAGCGATGGCGGACTATAATAAGGGTTTATTATCTTTACGCGAATATTATGCGCCACGGACACTGTCAAAAAAACCATTAATAAAAAAATCATTCATTAACTATATGGACAAATTTAGGAAAAGTACTTTCGTTTCGGAATGAACTCAGAATTACACCCACATACATACACTAAGGCCTGTAATCCCCGAATTTCGGGCGCATAATGTGATAGGGGGCGAGCCTATCGCCAAACCGGGAACAGATTCCAGACTTCGGGCTAATACTGAGAAATTTCTAGATAGAAAAACCTAATATCAGTTTACCCGACCCGGGGATCGAACCCGAGACCTTAGAACAGCAGTCGTAACGCATGCGTAATTACAACTGCGCCACCGAGGCAGTCGAACTCAGAATTACAAGCTCTTTAAACAAGATCTGGGGTGTTCGCTTACTAAACATCACAATATGCTTACTCATGTAAAACCCAGTCAGGTTAAGAGTTGCTTAGTGGGTCGGCAACGCGCATGTGATGCTCCTAGTGTTGCAAGCGTCCATAGGTTACGGTAACCGCTTACCATTAGGCGGGCGGTAAGCTTGTTTGCCACCATCGTGATTTTTAAAAAAGGCTCATTAACGCTATCAAAAACATCCAAGCCATGCGACCACCTTCGAGATCTCGCTTAACCTACTGACGTTGTTTTGATCCTCATATAGTTCTCACACGGCCTATGTAATTATACTTTCAAATAAAATAAACGGTAAAGAAAAGGATTTAACAATTTCCATAAAGATCCAGTAAGTTATCAGCATTATAGATTTAAAACATGCGTATGAATAGAAAATTATACAAAAATAACAATTTGCATTGATAAGATTAAAATTTCTTTTCTTTTTTATGTAAATACTTATGTATAAAAAACACGTCGCAAGGCCACCCGGATAATACAAGAATGTAATTTGTAAAATCCTGACCCAAGTATTTAGACCCACCGTTATTTGAAAACGAATTCAAGATTTTTATACCGTTTTACATAGCCTCTTAAACTATATTATTGTTTAAAAATAAATCGTTATTTTTTAAATTAATGCTACTGTAAACCGGATCCTTTTAGCCAAAACAAATCTATATTGTTTCGCGGTAATGGGATACTTTTAAAATCCAACACGTTAAGTGTTCCACGATTTTTTTAACTATACACTTCCTAAATTATATGTATTAATAGTTGTTTAAGTTATAAAAGCATTTGATTATGTTTTACTCGATGATTTTTAGCTGTGTATGGTATATAATAACTTGTGTTGGGAGCTCTGCCCAGGTAGAAGTCATTTCGTAAAATAATATGTAATTATTGTTCTCTGAGTTTCAATTACTTCACACAAAATTTCATCGCAATCGGTTCAGCGATTGAGCTGTGGTAACAACAAATCTTGTATATTTTGCATTTTATTATGTTACTGTGCTCGATCTTTTACCGTCATAGATGTGAATTAACCCTTTCTTCGTAAAATTTGATTGCAAAAATAAATTTTAGAGATACCATTTTCAATAACTATGTAAAATTGCCTAAGTTATAAGGAATACTCCAGATGAAGGACTCATTTTCACATTTATTATGCAAGTCTATGTGATGATGTCCTCCTCGACGTATCCGTCGACGGCGAACCTTGCACTTTCGGATTCAATTATTTTTCTTTTCGCCAGTGTGAGCGAATGTGACTAGCTAGCCCTAACTTTGTTTTAAAAGTCTGTTACGGTCCGCCTGACGGCGGGGCACAAAAAAAAAAACAAGATACGAAGAATAAAAAAAAATACTTTTATTTTTTCTTTTACAAAAAAAAACCAAGTACTGAGGATAAGGAGAACCGCTCAGGGCGTGAGCTCTCGGCACAGAGAAAGTTCCGTTTGGTGATGGTCGACGGGCAATGTGCGCTGGGGACTTAACTACGCTCCAATGTCTGCCGGTGCGGTAGGGACCGGGGGCGCCGCGTGGCTCGCGATGCAGCGGCGTGCCGGGCGCAGAGGTCAGCAGAGGTCGGCGACTATGTTCTGCCGCGGTCGCACTCCTTCCCGGCTCGGAGCCGTTGTCGAGTCAGTGTTGGACGGTACGGGAGTTGGTACCTCCCAGCTGCAACCCGTACGGTGGTATTTACTTGTGAGCCGACCTGTTTCCTGTGCGTATTGGAATCAACTGTCGTTTTGTGTCCCGCGCCTTGTATTTAAAGGAAGGGTTTTTTCCTTGTGTGCGTGATAATTGATATTTTTTAGTGGGGATTCGTGTTTCAGACAGAAGGATTACCCTGATTGGTTCTATACGCTATTGCTAGATCATTTCGCGTGGTTTCGCTCCGTAGTAACAACTTAATTATTTTGTGTTTATGTTTGTAATTATTTTAACATTTTTTATTTTTATGTATTATCTTGTTACAACGTAACAATACCCCCTCTCCCAGAGAAAGGATTTTACGTAGTAAAATCCGCTGCGGTAAGCGCCTAAGTATCGCTAGAACCGCCCAGTACTGTCTCACATTCATACTTCCACTAACAAATACCTACCATGCGACCTAGCATCCGACCTTTCATAGTTGTCTGGTGAAATTTAAAATCAACAGACTTCCGTATAACTAGAGTACAATTCTATTAACGAATTGGACTCGAGAACAGTACTGCATGACAAGGAGCGTCTAAGAAGAAGAATACTGCAACGTGAACATTCTGACGAATCGGCACTGTGAAATACATTGGTCTTTGATGAATTTGTTACAGTCACGACCCGCTGTAACGAAAAACAGCAGACGAGCAGACCTATACCAAGAAACTGTCATGCTCCGCTAAAATTTTGCAAAACGCAAAAACAAAACGTGTGTAGACCTATAAGGAAGTCAATACACACAAAAAAATCGTGTAGGCTTATTTTAATTCATCAAAGACAATGTGGACAGAGACCAAAACGTAACAATTTTTAATTTGTAATAATTGTAGACGAGAAAAGAAAAAAATATTCCATTTTCTGAACACTATGAATCAAGGAAACCTGAATTGAACTGTTAACGGTAATGACTTCGATGAATAAACGATCATTTGATCAAGCTAAATAAAATAGCTAAACGACATTGCGAGTATGTCTATTCTTTAGCGAATTTGTTACAGTCACGACCCGCTGTAACGGAGAGAAGAAAACAGCAGACGAGTAGACCTATACCAAGAAACTGTCATACTCCGCTAAAATTTTGCAAAACGCAAAACAATAAAATGTGTGTAGACCTATATAGAAGTCAATACACACAAAAATTCGTGTAGGCTTGTTTAACTCGCTAAAGAACGGATAATAAACGAATGTTAACATATTATAGAATTGTTTAACAATCCTAAAAAAAATTCCTATGAAACAGGACAAAATTGATGAGGTTATCCATCGTGTATAATTCACGTGATAACTATAAAAGTGTGACAACACACCAAAAAAAAATCTTTACGAAGGAGAGAATCCGAGAAATTCCGGGAAAATTCCGATAAAATCCCGGTAAAATTCCGATAAAATCCGTACATTCATCGCGCGGTGAGAGCACTCGGTCACTTGGGTCTACATCTATAATATGATGCGACCCGCATGGTATAAGTTTTCCCACCGTACGCTAGAAATGCCGGTGTGACTATCTATTGGTATCCTAAAATCGTCAACCCTATTCTCAGGTTCTAAACCGCGTATGGCTACTTCATACCTAAGCTCCGGTTTAGTTAGGTGTAGATATTTAATAGTACGGTCCATTTTAAAAAAAATAAAAAAATTGACTTTATACGAACCGAACCGAAAGAATCGAACCCACGAACCGAAAAGAACCGAAAGGAATCGAAAAGAACCGAAAGGAACCGAAAAGAACCGAAAAGAAATGAAACGAAATGAACCGAAAAGAAACGAACCGAACCGAAAGAATCGAACCCACGAACCGAAAAGAACGAACCGTAACGAACCGGAAAGAACCGAAATGATCAATCTAATTTTATTGGTCAGCTAAGTCGAAGATAAAAAGAAATTTTAATCGATGTTAAAAAAAAATTCCGAGAAAAAAATAATTTATTCGAAGTTAAAAAAAAATTTTAAGTCCGAAAAAAAAAATTAATCGAAAAAAAAATATTCGAAGTTAAAAAAAAATTTAACAATACGCGACGAAATGTGACACGAAAGTGGCAATGTTAATAAAATATTAAGTACGATGTAAAATAATGTACGTTACTATCATTATCTTTTCAGAGTATAAAATAAAATTTGCAAAACAATAATGATTGCAACAAAAAAATATCAATGCAGAAATGCACCAAACAAAAAAAAATCTCTGAAAGGAAAAGATTAATTACGCACATACATCAATGCAAAATACGATTGCTAAATAAGTAACATGTAAATGCACAAAAATTAGAATGCAATGTTATGAGAAAAAATAAAATTATGATGTTATGCCACCTGCAGTTCACGCGTATGTGTGTGGGTAACCATAGATGGTATTTGATTACCCTGCGGAACCAGAAGACAAAATTTCGGCTACCCGTTCCTCTATAAAGAGAAAACGGGTCGGTGGTGCCTCCCCGTTCAGCCTCGTCCGCATAGGCTTACCACCTGGTTGAGAAAAAAAAAAAATACCGACACCACAATAGTACCAAACGAAAACTTCTCTGTGCTTGCTTTTAATAGTTGAGCGCCATTTTGTTACGGTCCGCCTGACGGCGGGGCACAAAAAAAAAAACAAGATACGAAGAATAAAAAAAAATACTTTTATTTTTATTTATTTATTTATTTATTTATTAAAAAAAAAAAAAAAAAAAAAAAAAAAAAAAAAAAAAAAAAAAAAAAAAAAAAAAAAAAAAAAAAAACAAAAAAACTTGTACTACTTACTAACAGTACTTGGTTTTTCTTTTACAAAAAAAAACCAAGTACTGAGGATAAGGAGAACCGCTCAGGGCGTGAGCTCTCGGCACAGAGAAAGTTCCGTTTGGTGATGGTCGACGGGCAATGTGCGCTGGGGACTTAACTACGCTCCAATGTCTGCCGGTGCGGTAGGGACCGGGGGCGCCGCGTGGCTCGCGATGCAGCGGCGTGCCGGGCGCAGAGGTCAGCAGAGGTCGGCGACTATGTTCTGCCGCGGTCGCACTCCTTCCCGGCTCGGAGCCGTTGTCGAGTCAGTGTTGGACGGTACGGGAGTTGGTACCTCCCAGCTGCAACCCGTACGGTGGTATTTACTTGTGAGCCGACCTGTTTCCTGTGCGTATTGGAATCAACTGTCGTTTTGTGTCCCGCGCCTTGTATTTAAAGGAAGGGTTTTTTCCTTGTGTGCGTGATAATTGATATTTTTTAGTGGGGATTCGTGTTTCAGACAGAAGGATTACCCTGATTGGTTCTATACGCTATTGCTAGATCATTTCGCGTGGTTTCGCTCCGTAGTAACAACTTAATTATTTTGTGTTTATGTTTGTAATTATTTTAACATTTTTTATTTTTATGTATTATCTTGTTACAACGTAACAAGTCCTGTCACAAGATGCACAAAACAGTTGTCCAGAAGAGTTGAGGGTGTATGTGTAAAAAGTTTTTGGTCTTAACTTTAGTAGTTCACGCTGGGCGTCAAGGCGTTGGATGCGTGTTTCCTCAAACTGTCCACATGATTTTTGTACGGTGCTACGCCATTCGGTACGATGATGCGCTAGTTCTTCTCAGCAGTCGCATATTATGTGGCAAGATGTTAAGTGGCGCTTGATGACATCCTTGTAGCGCAGAAATTGGCCTCCAAGCTTGCGTCTTCCTTGAGCGAGTTCCGAATACAGCAGCATCTTCGGGAGTCTAGAGTCCTCCATACGAACAACATGACCGCACCACCGGAGCTGACCCTTCACGAGCAGCGACTCCATGCCACTCAGCTGTGTACGACGTAAAATCTCTGTGTTGGACACGTGGTCTTGCCACTTTATGCGGAGAATAGACCTGAGACACTTCATGTGGAACTTGTCAAGGCGCTTTATATCGCCCTTGTAAAGGCACCAGGTTTCAGTGGCATAAAGCAAAATAGGTAGTATAATTGCTTTGTACACGGCTATTTTAGTATGAAGTTGCAAGTCGTGAGAGTCCCAAACTCTTTTATTGAGTTTTCCGAAAGATGCAGCCGCCTTTGCTATGCGTGAGAAAATTTAAGTCTCAAGTCGGTTGTCATTGCGAACAAAAGATCCCAGGTAGCGGAAGGATATAACTTCTCTGAGAGGTTTCCCGCTAAGAGTTATTATGGTAGAGTCTGCCGTTTCGCCCCTTGCTGGTTGTTTGAGGATTTGGGTCTTGGATACGCTGATAACTAACCCAAACTTACGGCATGATTCGTCTAAGCTGTTTATGTAACTCTGCAGACTAATAATACTATCAGCCATTAGGCAAATGTCATCAGCATATAGTATATCCATGACATTGTGCTTCCGCAGTTTACTCTTAGCTCTAAAGCGTGAGATGTCAAAGATGCTTTTGTCAGTTCTTACGTTAATAACTATTGGGTCGTTACAGGTTCTGTAGTAGTCTTTCATAACAGCAGCAAAATAAACAGCAAAGAGAGTGGGAGCCATAACACATCCCTGTTTGACGCCGCTGGTGACGGGGAACTGGGTAGTAAAGTCACTCTCGTGTTGAACTCGAGCCATCATGCCGTCATGGAAATTTCTTATGAGCCGATGAATTTCTCAGGACAGCCGACACTTCTAAGGACAGTCCACAACGCTTCTCTGGGTACACGATCGAAGGCTTTCTCAAGGTCAACAAAACACATGTATAGCGGGCGTTGTTGCTCTAGGCTCTTTTCCTGTAGCTGTTTGACCACAAAGATTGCATCGACCGTCCCCCTACATGACCGAAATCCACATTGAGATTCAGGAAGTAAATTTTCGACTAAGGCAGTCAGACGGTGGTTAATGATGTGTGCTAAGACCTTTCCAGCTGTGCTTAGGAGAGCAATGCCTCTGTAAGAATCACATTCAGATACACTACCCTTTCCTTTATACAGTTTGCAGATAGACGCATTTTTCCAGTCCTGTGGTATTGGGCCCACTTCCCAAATCCTCATGATCAGATCAAAAAGTAGGTTCCTTATGGTGGAGCCGCCATACTTATAAACTTCTTAAGGCAACTCATCAGCACCTGGAGATTTATGGTTTTTGAGCCGATTGAGAGCATTGGAAAATTCGTCAAGCGATGGAGGACTATCCAATTCCAGAGCTGGAGGCTGGGGTTCTAGTGCCTGAATGTATGCCAGATCTATACTTTGTGCTACAGGATTTAGGACATCATGGAAGTGCTCAGCCCAGCGTGCCAGAACGTCACTACGCTCTGTGAGACGATTATTTTTATCGTGAGACAAGATGGGTGAAGATTTACGATACCTAGGTCCAAATATCATCCTCAGGCCCTCGAAGAACTTATCGCATTGATTGCTGTCTGCAAGGTGTTGTAACTCAAGGGCTTTGGTCCTCCACCATCTATTTTTAAGTTCGCGCACTTTTGCCTTAAGCTCGCTTTGAGTACGCTTACGCAGGTCGCCGTCGGGACCTTTAAGCGCTTTCCTCGAGTCATTGACAAGTTTCATAACGTCCAATTCAGATTCATCGAACCAATCTTGATTCCGTTTTTCGGATTTTCCTACCACTTGTTTCGCGACATCATGAAGCACCTGGGCAAATGAACGCCAATGCTTATCAACATCTGATGTTGTGTCTATCGGTATAGTGCTAAACTCTGCGTCAAGTGCCGATCCTAGCTCGGTATCACAAAGGAGTCTCTCGAATGCCAGTTTAGAGGGCATTTTGTGATTTGCTCTGTGTGGGGGCTTGTAATGTAGTCGGAATTTTGATCTTATCAATCGGTGGTCAGTCCAACAATGTGCGCCACGCATGGATCTTGTCACCAAGACATCTTGCAAGTCTTTTCTTTGCACTATCACATAATCTATTAGATGCCATTGATTAGATCTTGGATGCATCCAAGATGTTTTATACTTATCTGACATACGAAAAAAGGTATTTGTTATACTTAGATTAAATTCAGCACAGAGAGTTAATAGCAGCAGCCCGTTCGAGTTACATTTCCCCACACCATGCCGCCCAAGGACATCGCTCCAAACACTGAATTCTGATTCCACGCGGGCGTTACAATCTCCAAGTAATACAACCCTATCCGTACTTGGTATGGTTCGCAGGACCGCCCTCAAATCTTCATAGAATTCGGATTTTTCTTCGTCAGAGTACGTCATTGTGGGGGCATACACACTAATAAAGGAAACATATTTGTTATGGGTAGTATTGAGTCTCAAGGTGATAATCCTGTCGGAAATTCCTTTAGGGTGTTCGTGAAGAGATCTGGTTATGGTGTTTTTTATAGCAAAGCCAACACCGCTGCTTGCTCTCTCACCTGAAGGTTTGCCCATCCAATAAAAAGTGTAACCACCACCATTTTCGTTGAGCTCTCCGCTGTCACAGAGGTGTGTCTCACTTAGTGCGGCGATATCTACCCTGTATTTTGCAAGCTCGCGAGCTATTAAAGCCGTTTTCCTTTCTGGACACGAATTGTTGGGTTTGTCCAAAAGAGTTCTAAAATTCCATGTTGCTATATTAAAATTAAAGTTTTTAGTGTTAGTTACATTCTTATGTTGTTTTCGACCGCGGTTTATTCGGTGCTGGATGACCGCGGTTTGCCATCCAGTTTGGGGTGAGACGAACTATGTTTGGGCCACCTTTTCTAGGCCCCTCCCCTGTGCAGGGGAAAGCAGAGTGAATCCTAAATAGGGCTGCTTTGTCATCAGACGTGCTACCGAATCCGTTCTCTCGTCTCAGTGGAGTCCAGAAGCGACCACTCTCGTCTGACCGCCTGTGTGCAGATAAACAGCTAAGAACTGAATACACCGAATTCAAATTCCCATCGCCATCTCTCCATCGCCACAGAGCTTATACAATCGGAATCCAGATTCGTGCAAGCTTCATCTGCGCGTGAAGTTATTTTAAGTGGGCAAACAGTTGCGCCGGTGCATGCACACTCTCTTGTCCCATGTCACTAGAATCCGGTGGTTCAGTTTCCTGATGCGACCGGTGGTGATCTGCGGATGCAGTGATTGGCCACAGGCCATTATATAGATCCTGGCCAGCGCCCTCAAGGTTTATCACGTCGCCTTGCTATATCAAGTGCTGTGCCGATATAGGCTTCAATTCTACGGGGATCATCCGTTGACATAAGTCATAAGGTGTTAGTCGCCAGAGCCTTGTCTGTATATCAGCAGGGTCACCGCGTGCAGGTAAGGTTGGCTAAGAGGACCGGATTTTATGCCTCCTTATACCCCAATGTAATGTGCAAGTCTATGTAAAATACACTCATCTCTCATCGCTTATGACTGCACCAGAGACAACAAAAAGGCAACATTTAAACGAATCCTTGTAGGTTATAGTGTCAGAAGGAATCTTTTATTTGGTCACGAACTAAGGACTGTTGGAAATACCATATGGTCTAGGTTTGAATGACGTATGCTTATTTTAATTTATGAGACCTAAGCATCAAAATATATCGATACATGCAACCTGTTTTTTGCACATACGTAGTATTTTATAATAAGGTGTGATAGATTGTATACTTAGTAGTTAGTACTCTGATGAGGAGATTTGACTGCACTGCACCTACCATCAGGTGAAGTGTAGTAAGTAAAAAAAACAAAGACTGCCAAATCTTGCGGACCGGGATATTACTATAAAACTTTTTAAACAAATATATTATAGAATTATAAGCTCTGTCTATAACCTACTATTGTAAAATAGTTATTAATTAACATTATTATCATATGAATATACTGCGATGTACATAAAGATTGTGATTATGTCTCATATATTTCCAAAATTGTCAAAAAAATACATATACATATACACTCACACCTCCCCGGAGCGGTAGGCAGAGGTGTAACCAGTACACCCACTTTTCACCGAATTTATTACGGTCCCACAATGTGATAGAGGCCGAGCCTATCGCCATACCGGATACAATTCCAGACCCCGGGTAGATACTGAGTATTTCTAAACAGGAAAACCCAATATCACTTTACCCGACCCGGGGATCGAACCCGAGACCTCAGCATAGTAGTCGCAACGCATTTTTATAACACATACTTGTGAATGAGGGTCTCCATCGCCCGTGAAACAACACAATATAATAATAATGGGTGCAGATCTCTCAGGAAAAGAATGGGGATAGGGGAGAGGAGTTTCTGGATTCCTTCGCCGCACGTAACGCAACAACAAGCTGTTTTGTTATGATAGCCTTCGTGGCGCAGTAGGCGAGTGGCCGGCTGTGAAACGAGAGGCCGTGGGTTCGATTCACACACTGGGACAAATATTTGTGTGACATACAGATATTTGTGTCCAGGGTCTGGGTGTTGTGAGACCGTGTGTATCTCGTAGTCCCTGATACCCACAACACAAGACTGCCTTGGTGGCGCAGTTATAATTGCGCATGCGTTACAACCGCTGTGCTGAGGTCTCGGGTTCGATCCTCGGGTCGGGTAAAGTGATATTAGGTTTTTCTATCTAGAAATTCTCAGTATTAGCCCGGAGTCTGGAACCTGTGCCCGGTATGGCGATAGGCTCGCCCCCTATCACATTATGGGACCGAAATTCGGCGAAAAGTGGGTGTACTGGTTACACCTCTGCCTACCCCTTCGGGGATTATAGGCGTGAGTGTATATGTATGTACAAGACTAGTATCTTAGTGTGGGGTTGGGGCTATGAGTGTGACTGTTGGGTGTTATTTCTTTATTTTATGTATCAGTCTTGTGTAAAATGTGGTTAGCACAATAACGCGGCCCATTAATCCTATAAACAAAAGTGTTTATTTTTTTTATCCTGACACCTCTTGGTAAGCGCAATGCCGTCCAGTTATAGTATCAAGTAGCCAAAGGCAATCTACTCGCTACTCAACACAATCATGCCGGCCTGCTGTATAGCTTCTTCACACTACGCCTAAGGATCCAGGATATCTCTCTCACCGCATGTAACGCAACATGCTGTAATTTAACAGTTTTCTGTGAGACAATAGGCAACCTGTTAACGCCGCCCTTTCACCCATAAACCAAACTGCCAGCATAATTATAAAAATAATAATAATAAAGGTATTTATTTATTGCCAAAATTAAATTACAATTACAAAATCGAGAAATGGTAGAGCCACGCTGTGGACATATTTGTCTACAGCATGAATGGGCCGTCTCGACCGGGGTAGTTCCACTGTCTCACAGAAAACTAACGTAAAGTGACAGTTTACTGTCGCGTTTCGTATGGTAAGTGAGATATCCGGAGGCCCAGATTTCCTCGCTGCCGGCCTTGGTGTCAGCCATGGTCGACAGCCGGAGGTCCTGGAGCGCGGTGGCCCTCTTCTGTGAGGCCGTTATCTCACAGAATTAGAGTGCCGAGAGGAATCGGGAACGATATGATCCCTCCCGCCGCCAGAGAAGACGTAGGAGGCGCCGGGTGGACGACTGACCGGCGTCTCCCGCCCTGTGGTTTGGGGGCGTTTGGAGAATTCCACCATGGTATCCCCTGCATGTCGTAAGAGGCGACTAATAGGGGTCATCGGGGTTCCGGTCGAAAATGGGGCGCTTCTGGCCCCGTGTGCCCGGGACCGTCTCTGATGCGCCGAAGCGGGCCACCGCGGGGTTTTTAGTTGATATTACCGGTGTAGGGAATTTGTTAGGGACTCGGCCCAGCGGTCGACCGGATGTCAACGTCTCTCCCGGACGGCTTAACGCTGGGTCGTAAGGTCGGCGAGCCCAACATAACCGTCCCGCCACCCCCCCGGCGGGGCGGTAGTGATAGTTAATTACCTAACAAGCATATCATTTTTCCTAGCATAACTATAAGTTCACACCTGTATCCTTAATGTGGGCAAATGTGGAACTAGTGTACCTATAATTCATTGCGAAATATAATATAGGAAGGATATATTAAATTTTCTAATAACAACAAGTTCGCCTAAAGTGCTGTACAGCCCGGCAATATTGCCCTAACAAGCCATAATAGACAGCCTACCGGTATCAAATATAGAATAATAGTAGTGTTACACGAAACCTAGATATTGTGTTTATTATAGCACGGCAACGACTACATTGTACCAGATTCTAAGAAGACAATAAAGTAAATATCGGTCAACTGACGTGGTCTTGGTATTACTTTTCGCGTTAAATACCTACTATTTCGACGGTTGGCAGGCTATTTAATTTAACCCCTCAACGATCAGAGACAACATTTTGACAACCTAGATATGAACCTTAAAAAAACACGGGAATTTCAAACTTAGATCGCGGGAATTTCAAACTTACGGAGGCAAGGTAGGGTACATAGTCCATAAAACAGTTATATTGTATCTATCTACCCTCTGAATGACATAAGAGAACTAAAGGGTATTCATAACAACATTGTATTGTAATGCTTACAAAATAAAGAGAAAAAAAAATTAAATATGCGAAATTGCGAATTCTGTGTTGCGCGATTTATTATTGGAATAACATAAAATTATAACTATATTTTTATGAATATTCTACTCGATCTCATTTACAAGCCAAAATAAATAAAGTTAATGTTTAAAATCTTATGAATTCTGGCTTGTAAATAAGGGCGACTTTCGCCTTCCAGTGCATGCCGGCATGCACTGGATTTCAAACGGGTTTTTTGCGATATTTAATTATATACATATTTGGAATCAGAACTTTATGCATCTTTTGAGCCTAGTTTCAAGTTTTGTGCACTTTTTTTGAGCTCAAATCGACTGGTACTGGGCACATTAATTTGAGAAAATAATGCTCATAAATGCATGAAAATAATACATAAAGATGCAGTATTTGCTTATAAGTAATATATTAATTCTATTAAATCCACGCAATAGATTTTTTATTTATACTGAATTTTTTACCTAAAATAAAAAAAAAACTTTGAACCTCTCTTCTGTAAAATTCCAAAAATGGCGCTTAAATAAAACATCCGGCCAACCATCGATTGATATAACTCCTGTTTATCCACTGTCCCACTGCTAGCCACACATACACTCACGCCTGTAATCCCCGAAGGGGTAGGCAGAGGTGTAACCAGTACACCCACTTTTCGCCGAATTTCGGTCCCATAATGTGATAGGGGGCGAGCCTATCGCCATACTGGGCACAAATTCCAGACTCCGGGCTAATACTGAGGAATTTCTAAATAGAAAAACCCAATATCCTGCTAGCCACAGACATCATTTAATCAAATAAATACACCCAACAGTCATATACCTATTCCTAACCACACACTAGGTGCAAGCTGTATCCTAGGTATCAATTATTACAAGGTATTTTAGTCCTACAACCCCGAAACAAATTTTTGTGGATCACAACGAACTTTTGTTTCAGTGCAGGGATCGAACCCGCAGTCTCTTATTTCTTCTCACACGCACTGCGCTACGGAGCCTGTCGAATCATTTAACGAATTTTAAATTCTAAAATAATTACAGAAACAGACTGCTTCGGTGGCGCAGTTGTAATTGCGCATGCGTTACGACTGCTGTGGCTTGGGTTCGATCCTGGATCGGGTAAATCAGTATTAGCCCGGAGTCTGGAATTTTGCCCGGTATGGCGATAGACACGCCCCTATTATGGGGCCGTAATAAATTCGGTGAAAAGTGGGTGTACTAGCTACAGCTCTGCCTACCCCTCCGGGGATTACAGGCATGAGTGTATAAAGTAATCATAAGACCGCAATGGACATGTGTTTTCCCCAAGGTTTACTTACAGTAACCGTGCGAAGCTGAGGCGATTTGTTAGTATCCAATACAGGAATGGTTTGTTGAAATAATATATTTGACAGCTGTAGTAGGTAAACTACGCCTACAATATGATATTTAAACTGCTTTTGGAGTTGAATAGTGTAAACAAAAGATTTATAATCCATAAAAAGTACACCGACTTCAATAAAAAACAAATTATGTGTCACTATAAAATTTGAGGGTTAACCTTGATTTTTCTGAGATCCCATCATCAGATCCTGACTTGGTGCCAATGGGACCACCTGGGCAGTATACCCTTTCAAACAAAAAAAGAATTTCTCGAATCGGTCCATGCGTCTTCGAGTAATCGGGTAACATACATAAAAAAAAATCCGACGAATTGTTAACCTCCTCCTTTTTTGAAGTCAGTTAAAAATGCCAAAATTGTTGTTGCTTTTGCCATATAGATGTTATGTAAGTGGTGTTTATGTGTTATATTTATATAGACTAGTTTCATAATTACCGTATAAGGCCATTCCTAATCCTAACTTACAGTTCGTGACATAAAATGAAACATGGCAGCTCCTAAGATACGAACCAACAAACATTGATTTATATTGAATAATTGAAAATAAGTACAAGTTTTTTAATTCATAAAAAATACACCAACTTCAATAAAAATGCCATACCAGAACCACGCGTACTGGATTGCGGAGCCACAGCTTCGTGGTATCTACTACCCCGGCTCGAACCAAGAGGTTGGCGTATTTTTGCCGCACCATCAAGCTGTGGAACAGTTTGCCAGCTACCGTGTTCCCTCCTTCCTATGATCCTGGGTCCTTTAGGCGTAGTGTGAAGAAGCTAAACAGCAGGCCGGCATGATTGTGTTGAGTAGCGGGGGATACACTGTCTCTCGCTACTTGATACTCTATCTGGATGGCACTGCGCTTACCATAAGGCGCGCCAGAATAAAAAAAAAACAAAGGTATCCCTTTAAAATTTGAAGGTTGCCCTCGATTTTTCTGAGATCCCATCATCAGATCCTGAATTGGTGGTATACTTCCTAGGTGTACCTAGGAAGTATACCCTTTTAAACAAAAAAAGAATATCCCGAATCGGTCCAGGCGTCTTCGAGTAATCGGGGAACATAGATAAAAAAAGATTCCGACGAATTGAGAACCTCCTCCTTCTTTTGAAGACGGTTAAAATAGCTGTATTGGTCCAACCGTTCTCGAGTTTTGCGCTTAGCAACACATTTGGCCATTCATTTTTATTCATATAAATACCTAGTATGAAGTAAATGATAATAAATAACACCCAACAATCACACACATAGCCCCGACCCCACACTAAGATACGAGTCTTGTGTTGTGGGTATCAGGGACTACGAGATACTTTCGGTATCACTTTTAAGTCCCACAACACCCAGATCCGACAAATATTTGTCCCGGTGTGGGAATCGAACCCGCGTCCTCTCGTTTCACAGCCGGCTACTCGCCAAGCTCTACAGAAGCAAGCGATAGCCTAGTTGGTTGTGGTACGGACTGTCAACACGAAAGTCGTATGATCGAAACCCAAATGGCATACACCTCTGACTTTCCTCTGAGTTATGTGTGTATTAAATATTAATTATCGCTTGTTTTAACTGTGAAGAAAAACATCGTGAGGAAACTTGTATACCTGAGAATTTTTATAAGAATTTCGAAGGTATGTGAAGTCTACCAACCCGCATTAGGCCAGCGTGGTGGACTAAGGCCTAACCCCTCTCATTAGTAGAGGAGGCCCGTGCCCAGCAGTGGGACAATGTTTAATACAGGGCTAATATTTTTTTTTATATTATTTTACTCGCCAACTGCACCACGCAGGCACAATAAGAACAAACTTTTAACATAATAATATTATGTTAGAATCAAAGCCATAAAAATCTATATAATCGTTTGACCTTGTCAAACTAATGTGGGTGGACAATCAGACCGACATATAGATTAATGTCTTATAAACGGTATCATTTAACTACACTTCCTGGTTATAACAGATTGATCATGCCGAAAGCCCAAAAATTACTGCCCACGTAAACTTAGTTCCTGGTTAATTGTTTCAAATATGGATTTGAAATTGCGCTTTTCGAATAGGTTAATCAATAGTGGGTATACTTTAGGTATTTTTGCTATATTTATAAATTTGACCGTAAGAACATGCTATATGCAACAGGACCATATTTTTGCATACCAAGCGTTTGATAAGAGTGCAGTGCTCACTGATTGCCGCCACAATTGTATTTTTTTTTAGTGCCTCAATATGCAGATGGGCCACCTGGTGGTAAGTGGTTTTTATAGTGGTAGAGCCACGCTGAAAACATATTTGTCTACAGCATGAATGGGCCGGCTCGACGGGCGTAGTACCACTGTCTCACAGAAAACCAACGTAAAGTGACAGTTTACTGTCGCGTTTCGTATGGTAAGTGAGATATCCGGAGGCCCAGATTCCCCCTTCCTTTCCCTAATCCCTATTCCTGTCCTTTAAGGCCGACAGCGCATACATGATACTTTCGGTATTGTGGATGTTCATGGGCGGTGGAGATCACTTAACATCACATGCTCGTTTGTCGGACTACGCAATAAACAAAAAAGTAGTCACCGCCGCCCATAGACTTCTGCAATGCCAGAGCACAGCAAAGCCGTTGTCTACCGTGTATATTCTTACAATTCACAGTAATGTTATTAATCTTAATCCTAGGGTTGCAGTTCTTGGTTCGTTACTTGCAACCACTAGGCCATTTTCATAAAGATATTTACACCAACCTAACACTTTGCAAACATTGCAATGTGCTATTTAATGGTATACGTTGTTTAAACATGAGCAATGGTGTGTGGTGCACCTGCCGGGGATCCTAAGGGTAGCAAATACCAAGGCCGAGCCGGATACCAGGTGCATGTGTTATAAACGAATGACGCGGCCACGAAACACATCCATCCGCTTGTGGTTATTTGCTAGAACACATTATTATACATTTTGCTCGCAGCTTCGCCTACATTTGTAGCGTAGTAGACTTAAAAAAAAAAAATTGTATTCCATTTTTTCCCCTAAAAATGTATTTACAATACGAACAATAAATTGCCAAATTGGTAGGTACAGCCCGCCTCTAGTATCCCTAGTTTTAAGTAAAGTTTAAATTATTGCAAATATTTCGAATTGTCAGATGATTCTATCAATTTGCAATGCGTACATAATAACAAGACAATATAAAATATTATATTTTTAAAGGTAAGTAACATAAACCATTGTTAAATACACGCTTATTAGATTGATAAAACTGTTAAAAAATCGTAATAAAGATTAAATGTCACAGATTAATGCATTTTTTTCGCTACAAGCGAATTGTTTCCTCTTTTGTATCACCTTCGTGGCTCCATCATTAGAAAGTCATTCAGAAAGACGGTTGGAGTTAAATGCCAGACATAACATTAGTTTTTTGCTTACACGTTAAGTGTAGCAATTCTGCAAAACCAAGGTTTTTAAAAACCCCATGGTGCAAAGGGCATGTAGCTGGCTGTAATTTGGTCGACGAACGATTGCCGCACCAAGACTATAGTCAAGTCAACAAGTTCTAAAACGGGTTAATTCTTGTTTTAGCTCCTAAAAACATGTGCGATAGCTCGGCATGACCTGGTATAGGATATGATTTAGGATAAGATGTATTTCTCGCATTAGGCGCATATAAATATTGCAATTGTTATTAACATATAAAGATAACTATATATTTTTTATATCGCACATATTTTAGGAGCTTAAACAAGAATTAACCCGTTGTGAACCTGTTGACTACACGGCAGAATGTTTGGATTCTATTTGGGCTGGTTTAATTGAGTTTTTAACCTCAACAGTCCATAGCACTCCAAACTAGTCTATCGCTGTTATTTATAAAAAAAAAAAATATATCCTGGCACGGCAAAGTGACCACACTACACCTGATGATATGGTAAGCGTAGTGCCGTCCAATTAGAGTATCGAGTAGCGAGAGATAATGTATCCCCCGCTACTCAGCACAATCATGCCGGCCTGCTTCTTCACACCATGGGCAAGAAGGTGAAGAAGTGATCAAGGGTCTAGTGTCATGTCGATTCGATGTCCAATGTTGCCAACACACGTCCCACCTACTGTGTCACCGGACCTGTCAAATGTTATAGTTCATGAGAACCTTGCCTAACATCACAATTAGCACCAATCAAAGTTTGTTAACATACGATACGCAAGGCCTTCGCTAACTAATCATTATGATGGATTAATTTCATCACCTTGACGCTGTTTGTGCATTGTTATTAAATATTAACCAACAGTTAACGACTGTACAGTTTATTTTTTGAAACATATTGGGCGTGGTGGAGCGTATTTAGTTAATGCGCCTTCAATGGGCTAAACTTATAACGAGGATTGCTAGAGCAGTTTTTATCTTAAATCTACTCTGTGGAATTTTAGATATATAATTACACTAGTGACCCCGGGCAACTTGTCCTGGCACAGACCGTAAAATAAACATTTAGATTCCGATAACAGCGCCACCTATCGGGTCCAAAACTATCCTATCTTTCAAGCTGAAACCAACCATAGATATTTATCTATTTATTTATTACATATATGTACAATATATAATATATGTACAAGCGGACTTAATGCCTAAGGCATTCTCTCAACCTTTGGATGGTGCAGAAAATAATCAAGGCAGGTGTATATAATAAGAAAAGGAAGTAGAGAAAGTGTTTATCATATACGAATACATATATAAGACTTACATATATATATATATTACATTTATATTCACAACATTTCATTAAAATCTGACTGCCTCGGTGGCGCAGTTGTAATTGCGCATGCGTTACGACTGCTGTGCTGAGTTCTCGGGTTCGATCCCCGGGTCGGGTAAAGTGATATTGGGTTTTTCTATCTAGAAATTCTCAGTATTAGCCCGGAGTCTGGAACCTGTGCCCGGTGTGGCGATAGGCTCGCCCCCTGTCACATTATGGGACCGAAATTCGGCGAAAAGTGGGTGTACTGGTTACACCTCTGCCTACCCCTTCGGGGATTGTAGGCGTGAGTGTATATGTATGTATTTCATTGAAATCCTTTTCTGTGAGGTCCAGTAAATTGACCACTCACTATAAATACACCCAACATTGATAAATAAGATAAAAATCTTTATTGATCACGTAGGCATATAAAAGGCACTTATGACATGGAAATTCACCATAGGGAAAAAATAATTATGTTTAACGTCATGGGAAGTTAGATAAACATAGTTCTGACCCCACATAGGTAAAACCTGTATTGTGGGTATTCACCACATCGGTCATCCACCGGTCGCACTGCACCCAGACTAGATACAAATCTAGTCTCTGACAATAGACCCTCGACCGCTTCTTCACCTTCTTGCCCATGGCGTAGTGTGAAGGAGCAGGCCGGCATGATTCTGTTGAGTAGCGGGGGATAGATCGTCTCTCGCTAATCGATACTCTAATTGGACCGTACTGCGCTTACCATCAGGTGAAGTGCGGTCACTTTGCCGTGCTAGGATAAAAAAAAACTGTCTGTCACACAATTTGTCTCGGCGCGGGAATCGAACCCACGACCTCTCGTTTCACAGCCGCTTATTCGCCCGCTGCGCCACAGAGCATGTCTATATATATATGTCTATATATATTTGTGTGGTTTAACATTCACTATACGCGTGAATGTTAAATCACACAGATTACGGGTAATTAGAAACTAACTGGAATCAAATTATTCAACTTATTACATGAATTTTTAACAATACACGTTGCGATAGCCGTCCGAATAACATTTTAATTTCATTTTAAGTGGATTACAGGCTGGTTGTGAAAACGCTGCTTTTGAATGAATCGGAACTTTATTTAATTAAATTTAGGTCTGTGTAAAATTCTCTTGTGTTCAATGAATAACTATAAAGAAAACCAAGACATTTTATGATTATCATTATAATTTAAACGCAGTTAAATTTGATTTAATAAGATTACTATTATCAACAAATGTTAGATTTGCGTCTCTCCTCTCAAAATCAGTAGTCAGTCAACTGTCAGTTTATTCCCAAATCAATACCATCTTTGCAAAAGAACATAAATAATAAAATATAAACACATTTTTTATTTCATAGAAGAGATTCTGCTCTTCAATGTGTTGGGGTGCGCGCGTGTTCGGTTAGAGGTTCACATATTGGAGGATAACCTCTAATATGTGAGCCTCTGGCCGGGCACGTAGGTATCCCGGCGCATTGACGAGCAGAATCAAGTAAATACTTGAAGGTTGAAATTCCTACTGACAACTAAAATACTGAACTAAAAACTGACTAACTTGACATTGGCGGAATAGCTTCTTAGTTAAGCTCGTGGCCATCAAAAAAAGAAGAAGAAGAAGTATTTCATAGAATTACATGCTTTAGAAAACACTTCAGATACTTTATAATTTGTCTATTATATCGTTTTCATTAAAAACCACCGTACCACCGACTGCCTCGGTGGCGCAGTTGTAATTGCGCATGCGTTACAAGTCTGTGTTGTGGTCTCGGGTTCGATCCCGGGCCGGGTGAAGGAATATTGGGTTTTTTATTTAGAAGTACTCAGTATCAGCCTGGAGTATGGAATTGTGCTCGGTATGGCGATAGGCTCGCCCCCTATTTCAATACATTATGAGACTTTATTACTTTTTATTGTTTTGGATTTGAAGGCGCCATTCGCATATTTTAGTGAAATCTTCTAAGTATTGCAACATTATATTATCAGTAAACTTTTTATGTAATAATTAACTCATCAAGAATTTAAGCGTATATTCGATTTTGTGCAAATTTTTTACTTCAAATGTTAATGTTATTGGCACTTCGCCGTCCATTATGACTTTTACGATCAAAGTTATTTTCAATTATATTTATGACATTGCTAAACAAACACGCAGTGTGCAGTCCACGCGCATTGCCCAAGTGTAAACGAATGTATAATTCGAAGATAATTCGGTACTAAGCGCATTATGACTCAAATTATGACAGCTTAGAAAGCATAGGAGCTTTTGTTTCGTAATCTGACGACATAAATTTAAAATCTATTAATAATAACGCCACTAATATCTAGTTAACAGATGTTTTATAAATGTACAGAATTACATTTGCCTTTGCATGTTTTTGCGTTTTAGCAGTCCAGGGGTAGGCAGAGGTGTAACCAGAACACCTACTTTTCGCCAAATTTCGGTCCCATAATGTGATAGGGGGCGAGCCTATCGCCATACCGGGCACAGATTGCAGACTCCAGGCTAATACTGAGAATTTCTAGATAGATAAACCCAATATCACTTTACACGAACCGGGGATCGAACCCGTGACCTCAGCACAACCTTTCTTACGAATTCGTTTTATCGATGCCCGGATTAATCGGATCATCCATAAGCCATGGGAACCTTCTCATATAAGATATTTGCTTACTTAATACGCTCTATTATAAGCTAAAAGCTATTCCTAAATATGGACAGAGCTTTCAGCACTTGCGAGTGAGTTTGTACTTTAAATATTGTTTTGTCAACCGTTTTCTTATAAATTCTCAAGTAAGGTATCGCATGCATTAGATCTTTTGGTATTGACTCTTTGATAATGCCGCGTGAAGGAAATACAGGGTATGAAGTGTTATGAAAAATATTCTAATAGTAAGGAATCTTACAAAGTATTATAATGTCATTGATGAAATCGAAACGGTGAAGGAAAACATCTTGAGGAAACCTGCATACCTAATAATTCTTATACGAATTTCAAAGATATGTGAAGTCCACCAAGCCGCATTAGGTCAGCGTGGTGAAGAACTATGGCGTCTAAGGCCTTACCCCTCTCATTAGTAGAGGAGGCCCCAGCAGAGGGACTTTGTTTAACATAGGGCTAGTATTTTTATTTTTAAAGCTGTCTTAATAATCCGCTCCTCTTTAAATGTTTATAGACTCTCGCGATTTGAATACATATTATAAAATTAAGGAACGCAATATTGAATGGTATAAATACCAAAATTATTTCAGTCAGCCCGTGACCACGGCTGATGCAAATCGATTGAAACGTGGGGAAATAATTTTGGTATTTATACCGTTCCACTTTGTTCTAGGATTTCACTTCTTCGACAACATTTACTGGCTGTTTGATAAAAGATCACGGACCAAAATCTAATTAGATGTCGTTATACATGCTACATACTAGTAGAATAAAGTGGCCAAATAGGTTATGTATGTGTGTGTACAAGATGTAGGCACATGAAGCAATAGTATATGTGGTGTCTATTTGAATCTTTGGTCTGTGTAAAAATCCCATCCAACTATATAATCTTGCATTTAAATCCTCATCTCTGATTATCAGCTCCAAAGGATGGAACTACTAAACCATTTCAGACCGTTGTTTTTTTTAAATAATATCACGGCAAAGTGACCACACTGCACCTGATGGTAAACCCAGTGCGGTGCAATTAGAGTAGCGAGAGACAACCTATCCCCAGCCAGTGAAGACAATCCTGCTGCAATCCTTCTTCACACTACGCCATGGGCAAGAAGCGGTCGAGGGTATATTGTCAGAGTACTCAGAAGGCCGCAAAACGGCCAAACATCGTACCCCAACTCTAGACCCCCGACAAAAACCCTGACACTGGCTGATCCCGGAATGCGACACACTTGAATTTGCCACTATGGCGGGTTTTACACCCTGTGTACGGTATATTGGGTCACTTTATCACGCAAACCTAGTAACTTGTACATAAACGAATGTTCATATACGTTACGTGAAGAGCACGCCAGTTACTTCGGACATTACGCCACGACACGCTCGGCGGCGCGTGGCGATCTGGAACCACCGGCTACTGTACGGTGACCATGGACTACGAATCGTAGACGTGTCGATTGCACTGAAGGCTTTTTGAAAGGACCAAAGCTTAGCATACCCAGACGGATTATATCATGGGTAGACTTGATAGATCTATCATTTTAAAGTTTGTCTAGGTTATTACTGATTTGTTTATTATTGCCACCAAAGGTATATATACTGACATAATCACCTTTGAGTTCTGTATTTACCATAAGGTGAGCAATCTGCTCGTATACGCAGCTAAAAATAAAACTTAGAATTGAAAATAGAGGACGGTAGCGTAATTGACTCGGATGCGTTGATTCATTCAAACGATGACTGAAAAACATCAGATACTGTTAGCAAGCTGAATATATAACGTAAAAGGCTCGGTCATTCGACATTGTCTTCTAGATGTCTACATCTAATTGAGTACATACTTGGTTTAGGCTACTTTTGGTCTTACAATTTTTAATATCATAAGCAGTCCATCACTTCGGAACTGAAATATCAAGATTTAGTTACAATGATTGACTTATAACTGGCAGATGCTCTTTAACTCTCTAAGTTAACTTTCCTATGTCAAGTCTGATACATCAACCAGGATTTATCCCAGGTTTTTACAGAACAGTGTTGTCACCGTAACGAACTATATGTAAGAAAACATAATCCACACACTATGTGGAACGTGCGAGTTTTTGTAACACATACTAGTTGGAAGTGATTTGATTAAGTAATTAAGGCATCTTGTAATGATGTTGGTGTGGTTACGGATTTTATGCATATACTTAAGCACTTGCTGAATAGAGATATAGAGGAAGAAATGTATTTTATTCAGTGTTAATATAAAATATTCCAAGTTGTATAAAATAAATAAAACAAAATAAAAATCTTTATTGATCACGTAGCCATATAAAAGGCACTTATGACAGGTCAAAACACACATGGAAATTCACCATACGGAAAATAATTATGTTTAACGTCATCGTAGAAACCACCATCGAGTGCTGGTAGGTAACAAAGGATACAACGAGGACGGGTCTGGAAAGGGAGAAAATAGGGAGACCACAAAAAGGAAGGAAGGAAATCACGGTTCTCGGTAAAAGAAGTAACTGGAGATGATGATCACGGGAAGGCGCAGGAAAGGAGGGGCGAACGGAATCTGGACGGATTAAGAAGGGATGAGTGTAAACCCGTAAACCCTAGTCTAGCTAACCTACCAGCCTAAAATATTGTTACAAATACTTATTATGAATCTGGTGTAGCGGTGTGGGTTTGAAGAAGATCGTTTTATACAAGCAAAGAAATTTGACATATAGTTTTAAGATAATTCAAGAGAATATCTTTATATTATTCATAATTACGAAACAGAAATGTATCGAAATTATATATTTACCATTGTGAACAAATGTCTTAATTACAAAGGAAACTCGCTTCAGTCGATAGAGCATTTTTAATGTACAAATAGGTTTAATGAAAAGACATCCAAAAAAATAAGAAAGGATGACTTCCGATGGTACCGACAAGCATCAGATTCCATTGACAATACGGCCATCTGTCAACGATATAATGAAGGTGCCAGTAACGTTGTGTCGTAGTAACGTTAACGGCGAATAATCTCCCGTAAATTTATCTAGTGTACGGTACAAACCCATACGTGGTGGCATCGACGCTTGTGACGCGGCCATGCGAAATCTGCCTTAATTGTTCAACGCCCTCAGCTGCTATTAAAACCATTGGAGTGGTAACAGATATAATTTTATGCCTCCTACCTCTATCGTGTAAATGGAATAATCAGTAATGTAATAAGCAAGGTACCGCTAGTTCTGTACCTTAACGATTTGATTTGTAGAGTGTGCAAATTAAATATTATGTGGTTTTCAGGAGTCACGTTTTATCTATAAAATGACAAAACTGGTGTCGCTATTCGACCACAGTTTATCGTCATAATCATCTCATCATGTGACTCATAGAAAAGGTAGATAAAGTTAATAAGATAACTAAAAAAATCAATTAAACAATGAAAAAGTTGCAAGATGATAGATTAAAGCCTAGAAACAAGTATTAGTGAACTGTTGACACATCCCATCTCGCTGTTAATATGCGAGAGCAAAATAATGAAACACACTTCTTAATAACATAGCTACCATTTAAGATGATTCTGTCATTGTTGCCACAGTTGAGACTGTACTGACTACGTACTATCCAATGAGAAACTGTTCCAAAAAGTTAAACTACAGATATTGTTGAAAAAAGTAAACTTTTGCAAAACACTAATTCTTGAATACTCTCTTTACACGGGTTTATCAAGTGCCATTAATGCACAAAATTGGACCCGAGATTTTTTAGCCAAAAAGAGTGCCTACATGGATCTTATAATGAACTATGCAGCTGAAATATGATGGAGAATAACGAAAGAGGGTAAAAATCGCCAGAATTACAAAAAAAATTGAAGCAACTCTACACATGCCCATATACACATTATTTTTTCAAAGCCACCTGTAAGAACATAAAGAAATGGATTTATAATTCCATTACCCCATGGTAACGCATATAGCACGCTGGAGTCAACAGCCTGGAGTATTTCCCGCGATCGCTGGGCAGCCGAGCCCGACCACCGCACATTAGTGGAGTCAGCCACGTGTGACAGACGGTACTGCACCATTGACATATAGATATAGCCTGCTTTAGACAGGACCAAGGGATGCGGAATTTTTAAAGTAAATCCCAACAAACGAACATTTAGGACAAGCGATTGCTGACTCTTCATAAAGACCCGTTGCGTTTGGATAATCCTGGGTGCCTCTTCTCATCTCTGCATTCTCATCGATATTCAAGAAAAACAATAGATGATACTTATATTATCGTGTCAAATTGGGACTTTAAGGCCTCAGCAAGTTTTTTTTTTAAACTGGCACAGCAAAGTGACCACACTGCACCTGATGGTAAGCGCAGTGCGGTCCAATTAGAGTATCGAGTAGCGAGAGACAATCTATCCCCCGCTACTCAACAAAATCATGCCGGCCTGCTTCTTCAGACTACGCCATGGGCAAAAAGGTGAAGAAGAGGTCGAGGGTCTATTTATTGTCAGAGTACTCAGAAGGCCGCAAAACGGCCAAACAAAGTACCCCAACTCTAGACCCCCGACAAAAACCGCATGTACACTGGCTGATCCCGGAACGCGACACACTTGCGTGTGCCACTATGGCAGGTTTTACACCCTGTGTATGGTGGTCGCTATCCGGGCGAATATGAATATCCTACCACCACCAAAAGTTCTCTATACGTCTTCAAATAGTGCCATAGCTGCTACTTTACGTTAGCTTTCTGGAGACATGTATTAGAGACATACATGGTGATCACTCGCAAAAAGACAATGAACTTTATTTCATGCTCATGCTGAAGCTGAATCTACTATTTAGACATTTTCAAAAAATGTAAAAGCAGCTCATTTTATTCTAGCTACATACTTCGTTTGTAAACTACTGTATACTAATGAATTGCTCTTAAATGGCCCGAACGACCCAAAAACATACATGGATTTGAAACAAATGCACACCACGAGTTGTGGTTGGGCTAATGCACACCACGAGTTGTGGTTGGGCTCCTCCAGAACTGACCATGCCGGCAGGACTGCTCATGCATTCGCTTTGACCAATGGCTTGACACAGCTGGTGGATCAGCCTACCAGGATCCCAGATGTGGCAAGTCATGCGCCCTCTCTGCTGGACCTACTGCTGACGAGTCATCCGACCGGGTATAAAGTGACGGTTGGTGCTCCCCTGGGTACCTCCGATCACTGCCTGGTTGGGACGTCGGTTCCTTGCGCTTTGCCTCCACGTCCCGTGAAGGTCAAGCGCAGGGTCTGGCACTACTCGTCGGCAGATTGGGATGGTATGCGGGATTACTTCGCATCCATCCCTTGGCGGCAGCGCTGCTTTGATGGAAAGGATCCTTCAGCGAGTGCCGACGCCATTGCTTGCGAGATCAGAATAGGAATGGAATATTACATTCCTTCCTCTGAGATCGCAGGCAAGGGCCGAGGACGCTCCTGGTTCAACCGTGCATGCGCCGATGCTGTTGGCAAGAAACAGGCGGCGTATCGTGCTTGGATCGGGGGTCGCGCTACGAAGGATCCCAACCTCAAGTCACTCAAAGCAGCCTACAACCGTGCTGCCAAGGTCTGCAAGAGGGCGTATGTTAAAGCGGATGCCCAGCGCGTCTCCAAGATTGGATGTGCTTTGGCCGATAACCCAACAAGCAGTCGTGCTTATTGGAGCTTGGCTAAGGCCGTCCAATCTAATTTCTGTCGCCCTTCGCTGCCACCGCTGAGATATCGAAATGGAACACTAGCCCATAGCTCGCAGGAGAAGGCCGATTTATTGGCAGACCTCTTCGCGGCTAATTCGAGACTCGAGGACTGCAATACTCATTTACCATCTACGCTGCCCGGTTGCGGTCACACAATGCCTGATATCCGTATCAGGCATTGTGATGTGCGGCGTGAGCTGCAGTCTCTCGACGTCCGGAAGGCTAGTGGTCCTGATGGTATCCCAGCGCTTGTACTTAAAAAGTGTGCAGCGGAGTTGTCTCCTGTACTGACGCGCCTATACCGATCGTCCTACCTCTCAGGTATTGTGCCTGAATCTTGGAGGGAGGCTAATGTGCAGCCGATCCCCAAAAAGGGTGATCGGTCAGACCCTAACAATTATCGCCCAATCGCCATAACCTCAGTGATGTGTAAAGTCATGGAGCGACTGATAAACAGCCAATTAGTTCGCTACCTAGAGGATCACTCGTTGATCAATGACCGCCAATACGGTTTCCGTCATAACCGATCAACGGGTGATCTTCTAGCGTTCGTATTACATCACTGGGGGGAAGCGATTGACAAGCATGGCGAGGCTCTGGCTGTGAGTCTCGACATAGCAAAGGCGTTTGATAGGGTCTGGCATCGTGGCCTTCTCTCCAAGCTCCCGGCATACGGTCTGCCCGACAACCTGTGCAAGTGGATTTCCGGCTTTCTGCATGAGCGTAGAATACGTGTCCTCGTTGATGGACACGCTTCGCAGCTCATGTCAGTAAATGCCGGAGTACCACAAGGTTCTGTGATTTCGCCCACCTTGTTTCTTCTGCATATCAATGATATGTTGTCGCTTGGCAACATTCATTGCTATGCAGACGACAGCACGGTTCATGGGCGTTATAGCAGCAAGCCGCCTGGTTGCCGGGCGGATACTGAGAGGAGACGCGAGGATCTTGTCGTTGAGCTCAACCAGACCTTGGATCTCATCTCATCATGGGGTACCAGGAATCGGGTTGAGTTTAATGCCAAGAAAACCCAGGTGTGCGCGTTCTCGTGCAAGAAGTCTCCGTTTTCTCCCATCCCCGTTCTTCAGGGTGTTCCACTCGCAATGCGGAATGACCTTAGTGTCCTAGGTATGGATATCCGCTGCGATCTTAATCCAAGGAGTCACATCGAGGGCGTAATATCCGCCACTTCACGCAGGGTCGGAATCATGAACAGGGTGCGGCGGTTTTTCACGCCTGGTCAGCTCTACCGCTTATATAAAGCGCAGGTGCGGCCGGGAATGGAATACTGCTCGCACCTCTGGGACGGTTCTGCAAGGTACCTTCTCGATGCCTTGGATGGGTTGCAGCGGGCGGCCATCCGCATTGTGAATGATGCAGACGTGAGTAACAGCCTGGAGCCGCTACAGCTGCGTAGGGATATTTCCTCGCTTAGCGTGTTCTACCGTCTGTATCATGGCGAATGCTCTGAAGAATTGTTTGATCTTATCCCTTCCTCTCCCTTCCATACCAGAACCACGCGTACTGGATTGCGGAGCCACAGCTTCGTGGTATCTACTACCCCGGCCCGAACCAAGAGGTTCGCAAACTCGTATTTTTGCCGCACCATCAAGCTGTGGAACAGTTTGCCAGCTACCGTGTTCCCTCCTTCCTATGATCCTGGGTCCTTTAGGCGTAATGTGAAGAAGCTAAACAGCAGGCCGGCATGATTGTGTTGAGTAGCGGGGGATAGACTGTCTCTCGCTACTTGATACTCTATCTGGACGGCACTGCGCTTACCATCAGGCGCAGTGTGGTCACTTTGCCGCCCCAAAAAAAAAAAAAAAAAAAAAAAAAAATACGTTAATAAAAGAAAGACCTAAAATCTCAATTCAGTTTAATTAGCAAAGTGATAAACCATTAACGCAATCGTAAAATAAAACAAATAACTTCCAAATTCTCCTAATCCTCCCACATACACAGAATTTGTTCAAATATGAGAACTATTCAAACATAGAAGACTTAGAACTACGATGCAGCCAGATTTCTGAGTGCTCACAAAAAAAAACAGGCTCGAAGCAGATTCGATATTGAGTTTCGTGGAGTCAGTAATTTCTTTTTCTGTTACACTCTTGAATGACAAGACGACCAGACTACTCTATTACTGTTCTGGCTTTTTGGTAAAGTCAATACACTGAACCTCGATTATCTCTTGCTATGCGATATTATCATGCCAGCCTGCTTCCTTCTTCTCACTTTTAGGAGCTAGTGTTATACGGAGAAAACAAAGAAATGAAGTAGTGAACTTATTGGTCCCTTAGCCCGCACACGTTATTCTGTTTTGAAAAGAAGAGGATGGAATAAGCTTGGGCTTCAGAGAACTCCACTTGATGATGAAAATCACTTAATACAGTAGCAACACCATCCAGAACTTTGATTTACAAAGAGTTATATGATAATGTAACTGGATTGCCTTCATTCAGAGACATAAGATGTTGGATGGCTTGTTATTTTATTGGAATAATTGATGGTAATAAAATTTCTTCCCCATGTAGTCAATCCTCTAAAGTACCTAAGATTCTTTGCCACTGTCTTCATTTGATGCTGTTTTTCACCGGGTAACCTACTGTTTCCTGACCTTCTGCTTATTTGTTTTTTTACACGGTAAATCTCGTAGGCCGCGTTTTTGACCTGAATAAAGAATGAATGAATTGAGAGTGGTATCAATTCGAGTACAGTTATAACTTGTGAATTCTAAACACTGTTCTTATACATAAATACAAACTATGTTAATGTAATAAAGGACGGGCATGTACAGTGTTACATTGCACATACCTTCCTACTGTTTTGAGGATTTTATTCGGAGCAATCTTCTACAGTCCTGGTCGATTACATTGATGATCAGTGTAGCCTCGTTTGTGTCACAACAGAGTATACCAAAGACAGTTTAGGGACACTTAGATGAATACTTTTTTTGTAATTTTTCCAAATAACCCCAAATCTACAAATGGCCATAAACAAGGTAGACGTATTTAGAATAAGACAAAATAAAAAAATAAAGTCTTTGTATGATAGACTGTTTTACCTAAAAAAGAAATGGAACCAATTCAAATTGCTATTAATCCTGAAACAAAACCTTTACCGATTATTTTTATAATGTCAACGCATAAATCTTAAATTAGACACGCAATAATCTAAATTGGTTGTATTGCTGTAACCACAAAATGACGCTACATATTTAGTTTATTTATACAAAAATGGATTATGAATCATCTACGCAGAGTTATAAAATAGCATGTCCAAACATTGGTAAGGCCGCGTCTAATTTTTCACAGTCTACGCCGAACCACTTCGGGCTAAGAAAGCGAATCTCGGAGCCCGACGTACGTAGCCACAGTCAGTCTGTAATTTGTACGCGTGCCTCCTTGTGCTCTACCGGCCCGCGAGCGAGCCAATGAGAGCACGAATCCTTTTTCGAAAATACGAAAATTTTCGAATTTCGAACATAACGCGATGTGATGAATTAGTGCTTAATTCCTAACATACGGTAACGGTCTACCGATAATTTAAAGTTTAAATCGAATTTGAATTTGGAATACGATGTTTAAATTAAATAAAGTGATGTGTAATATATCATAATATTATATCATGATAATATATTATCGTGCTTTGGTAATTCGTAGTTCGTAGTTAGTTACGGAGTTGAATTATTATTAACGTCATAAAGTGATGTGATGGTGCCCGTGAAATGTTGTCGAAGCAATATCTGTCAAGTCATTTTCAGTTGGCAATACCGTTCTACAAGCAGTGATTTCATCTTTCTTAAATAAATATTTAATTAAGTGTAATAACAACACAAGTGATTTACCGAACATAAAAGACACGTTATGTCTTGACACCTTACCCTACATTTAAGGTGGAACGTTTTTTCTCATACTACTTTACATTTACTTTACTTTATTTTATTTACATTCGAAAAATGAAAATGAGAAAATAATGTATAAAAATATTGAGGCTTCCAATTTATATAAATTATAATAAAACTGCCCTGATTAAATTACAAAATAATAAAAAAAAAATCGCTAAATACAATAAACCTTGGACAAACTTAATAATTAAGAATAATTTTGCATACATCGGAAAGCGCCTCCTTTTAAAACGATGTAAAAAATATAATTTCCTTTCTAAATAAAATAAAACAATATGTATAATTATTTCTGAACGGATTTCTGGTGCGTAAAAGAAATCCAAGGTTCGAAAGATAATTTAATTGTAATTGGTATTATAATAGCCGTGAGGGTTTCGTTGTCGAGTGCCTACATATATGGGATTGTTGTGAAAAGACATATAGTATATATCACTTCTACTCAAGGATAAACTACGTATGGTTCTAAAGACCAGCAAACTTAATATTTTGGATACATGATAAGCCATCGGTGTTTGTAATTAAAAAAAAACTAGCCCTGTATTAAACATTGTCCCAGTGCTGAGGTAAGCAGGTACCCTATGCCTACCTCATCAGGGGTTACAAGCGTGATGTATGTATGTGAGCGTATGTATAGATACTATCCCGCCCACACACCCGTCATTGTAACCCCTGTTTAGCCAGAATCGACAATGGCACGCATTTTTTCGACACCGAGTAATGAAACTCGGCGAGTCTCTGGGAATGCTAAACTGTCTTTTATCCCGCAACGAAATTAATCAAATAGAAGTATAGGGAGGAGTTGGAAATATAAGTTGTCAACTTCCCTCCATAGCAAAGCAGGAGACAATTAATGAAGGTATTAACCTCCAATACAGCGAGCGTATGTAGGTATGTCATAATTACAGTACCACAACACTTGTAGATCAAACAAACTTGTCTCGGATCGAACTCGCGACTTCTTGTTTCACAGCCGGCTACTCGCACTGCGCTGCGAAAGCTGAATACTTCTTTGTATATCTATAAAGTTATCAAAACACTCCGTTTTTTATGTAAGTTTAATTTTTATAATTTTCTTTTGACACATTCTAAATTAACTTCATAACAACATGAAGAGAGATAAAATTAGCTATAAAAATAAAAATCGCATGTCGTATCATTTTGTATAATTTATTGAAATTAAATTATCATGATGATTTACAATCTAACATCGAGTAAATAATCGAATTAATAAAAAACGGGGTATTCCCAGCTATTTTATAATTCCAAATTTGAAATTTGAATTAGAAGATTATTGTTCATTAGTTCGTTATACTTTGTCTGTCTGTTAGTTATGTCAGGACTATCGAGGTCTGGACCCTTAGACGTCTGTTAAATCAATTTTAATTTAATATTTATTGAGGTAAGGTATTGATAGATTACTAACTAGATATCAGGGAAGAACTATGACAAATGCCTTTGTCAGAAACACGGATAAAATAGGCAAGTACTGTGCCAATTCAAGTAAATAAGCTCCTCAAAATAGTCACTAGAAAATAGGCCATAACATACATTTGAGCAGCTAAAATGTAGAGAGGAGTCACTGGACTTTATTCAACATGCTGCCTTAAGGTCTCATCACGTGGACTCTTCACTTATTTTTTACATGTACCCATCCAGCTTACGCCTTAGTGACTCCATTTGACCAGTTAGTGAGAAGTAGAGGATCTATTCTTCATCATTATTCACTCCAAGCGTAGCGTGAAGAAGCAGGCCGGCATGATTATGTTGAGTAGCGGGGGATAGATTGTCTCTCGTTACTGCATACTCTAATTGGACGCCACTGCACATACTAGCAGGTGCAGAGTGGTCACTGTGGATAAAAAAAATACAATCTAATTATTAAAAAACGTATGTCCAGTTATGAGGATACTATTTGCAAGACGATTCAAAAATTGTGTAATGTCATTGAACCGGTACAAACTGGCCCGAGGAGCGGAATCACACGCGACCGACGCCTAACAATGGGTGAAAGAGTTTTAATTACAGCGAACAATGGCCGCCTTAATATACTTACATTATTAGATACCAGCGAAATCAAGTACGTATTTGAAGAAACCCTACGGGCTTTACAAGACGAAGACTAATGTTAAACCAGGCTTATATCAATTAGTTGCTATGGCAACCAATAGTAATTTGTTGCCTAAGACCAAGATGAAGTTAAAGAGATTAACATCATGGTATGATGGACAGCACATACATAATTACATTATCATGAGATTTATTTATACACTTCATATATATGAATATATAAAAGAAGAAACTGACTGACTGCCTGACTGACTGACTGAATGACTGAATGACTGACTGACTGATCGATCAACGCACAGCCTAAACGACTGGGGTTAGAGACTTGACGTTTTCACAGTAGGTACCTTTTATCACGTAGGCATCCACTAAGGAAGGGTTTTTGGAAATACCACCCCTAAGGGGGTAAAATATGGGATGATAGTTTGTATGAAAATCCGTCATTTCTGAAGTTAAACGCATCAAAATTGGTATTTAGCCTTTTAGTTAAAAATAAAAAATATATGTTTCAGGATTTTTGGAAATTGCACCCCTAAGGGGGTGAAATAGGGGAAGAAATAAGGTATATAGGCGGACTTCAGGCCAACGGCATTCTCCCAGTCAACCTTATGATTTATGATCATACATTCTAAATACAACACCTTACTATGACAGTGTACTTATATTACAAAACTGGTAAGATCCTGTGTTCGATCGACAGGTCAATCAATTCCCGTGTGATTTTTTTGATCTGAATAACACCTCGTGAATATTACGACGATGGGCTTGACCGCTGTCATAGGCCGGCAATAAACATGGCGGGCGTAAATGCAATAAGCACCTTTTTCCCTATTGCCTAATGTATTTACGTTACTGAAAGGACAGGCAGAGGCTTTCAAAATTGGCTTCCTGGTGGTAGGATATTCGTATCCGCCCGGATAGCGACCACCGTACACAGGGCGAAAAACCCGCCATAGTGGCACACGCAAGTGTGTCGCGTTCCGGGATCAGCCAGTGTATGTCCGGTTATCGTCGGGGGGCTTGAGTTGGGGTACGATGTTTGGCCGTGCGGGTATAAGCCGGTTCACAGTCGGTTGGAGGCGTGTTGATCCGTCGGCCAGGGAGACCTGTAGAAACGGTGGTACCGCTGGCCGCCCGCGGTACAGTACAGGGGCCCAATCGTGGCTAACCACCACGAGAGGCTGCCCCACCATGCCGCGCATAATCTTGGGTGGGTCCGTCGTGCCGGTTGGTGACCGGATGTGGGGTCCCGGCGGCCTATCCCGGGAGGGTACGGGGGCCCTTCCGTCCGGCGGATCAGCTCACCTCCTCTCGGCTCTTTTAGTGGACCGGCGCTTGTTGCGGCCTTCTGACTACTCTGACACTAGACCCTTGACCGCTTCTTCACCTCTCCCTCCCATAACTCCATGACAGTGCAAACTAAGAGAGCAGGTTCTACAGCGGTGCGTAACCCCACCACCGCATTCACAGTGGAGTTCGCTAACATCCGCGGACTCCATTCTAATCTTAATGCCGTCCACCACCATATTGAGACGGCCCGGCCTGCTCTGCTCTTCTTGACGGAGACACAGATTTGTAGTCCGACCGATACTTCATACTTGCTTTACCCCGGCTACTCGCTTGAAGAAAGCTTCAGGCCGAGGGCCAGGGTATGCCTGTATGTTCGGTCGGACGTCTGCTGTCGCCGTCTGCGCTGCATGGAGGACCCCTCCTTCTCCACCCTGTGGGTGCACGTCGACCTCGGCTCCCAGAGTCGGGTTTACGTGTGCCTTTACAGGTCACACGGGGACGTAGAGACAACTCGGCTATTTAATTATATTAGCCAGGCGACAGACGACGCGCAGGAGCAGTTTCCAACAGCGGAATTGGTAGTTCTGGGGGATCTTAATGCACACCACGAGTTGTGGTTGGGCTCCTCCAGAACTGACCATGCCGGCAGGACTGCTCATGCATTCGCTTTGACCAATGGCTTGACACAGCTGGTGGATCAGCCTACCAGGATCCCAGATGTGGCAAGTCATGCGCCCTCTCTGCTGGACCTACTGCTGACGAGTCATCCGACCGGGTATAAAGTGACGGTTGGTGCTCCCCTGGGTACCTCCGATCACTGCCTGGTTGGGACGTCGGTTCCTTGCGCTTTGCCTCCACGTCCCGTGAAGGTCAAGCGCAGGGTCTGGCACTACTCGTCGGCAGATTGGGATGGTATGCGGGATTACTTCGCATCCATCCCTTGGCGGCAGCGCTGCTTTGATGGAAAGGATCCTTCAGCGAGTGCCGACGCCATTGCTTGCGAGATCAGAATAGGAATGGAATATTACATTCCTTCCTCTGAGATCGCAGGCAAGGGCCGAGGACGCTCCTGGTTCAACCGTGCATGCGCCGATGCTGTTGGCAAGAAACAGGCGGCGTATCCTGCTTGGATCGGGGGTCGCGCTACGAAGGATCCCAACCTCAAGTCACTCAAAGCAGCCTACAACCGTGCTGCCAAGGTCTGCAATAGGGCGTATGTTAAAGCGGATGCCCAGCGCGTCTCCAAGATTGGATGTGCTTTGGCCGATAACCCAACAAGCAGTCGTGCTTATTGGAGCTTGGCTAAGGCCGTCCAATCTAATTTCTGTCGCCCTTCGCTGCCACCGCTGAGATATCGAAATGGAACACTAGCCCATAGCTCGCAGGAGAAGGCGGATTTATTGGCAGACCTCTTCGCGGCTAATTCGAGACTCGAGGACTGCAATACTCATTTACCATCTACGCTGCCCGGTTGCGGTCACACAATGCCTGATATCCGTATCAGGCATTGTGATGTGCGGCGTGAGCTGCAGTCTCTCGAAGTCCGGAAGGCTAGTGGTCCTGATGGTATCCCAGCGCTTGTACTTAAAAAGTGTGCAGCGGAGTTGTCTCCTGTACTGACGCGCCTATACCGATCGTCCTACCTCTCAGGTATTGTGCCTGAATCTTGGAGGGAGGCTAATGTGCAGCCGATCCCCAAAAAGGGTGATCGGTCAGACCCTAACAATTATCGCCCAATCGCCATAACCTCAGTGATGTGTAAAGTCATGGAGCGACTGATAAACAGCCAATTAGTTCGCTACCTAGAGGATCACTCGTTGATCAATGACCGCCAATACGGGTTCCGTCATAACCGATCAACGGGTGATCTTCTAGCGTTCGTATTACATCACTGGGGAGAGGCGATTGACAAGCATGGCGAGGCTCTGGCTGTGAGTCTCGACATAGCAAAGGCGTTTGATAGGGTCTGGCATCGTGGCCTTCTCTCCAAGCTCCCGGCATACGTGCTGCCCGACAACCTGTGCAAGTGGATTTCTGGCTTTCTGCATGAGCGTAGAATACGTGTCCTCGTTTATGGACACGCTTCGCAGCTCATGTCAGTAAATGCCGGAGTACCACAAGGTTCTGTGATTTCGCCCACCTTGTTTCTTCTGCATATCAATGATATGTTGTCGCTTGGCAACATTCATTGCTATGCAGACGACAGCACGGTTCATGGGCGTTATAGCAGCAAGCCGCCTGGTTGCCGGGCGGATACTGAGAGGAGACGCGAGGATCTTGTCGTTGAGCTCAACCAGACCTTGGATCTCATCTCATCATGGGGTACCAGGAATCGGGTTGAGTTTAATGCCAAGAAAACCCAGGTGTGCGCGTTCTCGTGCAAGAAGTCTCCGTTTTCTCCCATCCCCGTTCTTCAGGGTGTTCCACTCGCAATGCGGAATGACCTTAGTGTCCTAGGTATGGATATCCGCTGCGATCTTAATCCAAGGAGTCACATCGAGGGCGTAATATCCGCCACTTCACGCATGGTCGGAATCCTGAACAGGGTGCGGCGGTTTTTCACGCCTGGTCAGCTCTACCGCTTATATAAAGCGCAGGTGCGGCCGGGAATGGAATACTGCTCGCACCTCTGGGACGGTTCTGCAAGGTACCTTCTAGATGCCTTGGATGGGTTGCAGCGGCGGGCCATCCGCATTGTGAATGATGCAGACGTGAGTAACAGCCTGGAGCCGCTACAGCTGCGTAGGGATATTTCCTCGCTTAGCGTGTTCTACCGTCTGTATCATGGCGAATGCTCTGAAGAATTGTTTGATCTTATCCCTTCCTCTCCCTTCCATACCAGAACCACGCGTACTGGATTGCGGAGCCACAGCTTCGTGGTATCTACTACCCCGGCCCGAACCAAGAGGTTCGCAAACTCGTATTTTTGCCGCACCATCAAGCTGTGGAACAGTTTGCCAGCTGCCGTGTTCCCTCCTTCCTATGATCCTGGGTCCTTTAGGCGTAATGTGAAGAAGCTAAACAGCAGGCCGGCATGATTGTTTTGAGTAGCGGGGGATAGACTGTCTCTCGCTACTTGATACTCTATCTGGACGGCACTGCGCTTACCATCAGGCGCAGTGTGGTCACTTTGCCGCGCCAGAATAAAAAAAAATAAAAAAAAAAATATTTTCATATATAAATTAACTTAGCTTTGAAGAAAGTTATCCGCATTTTTAGCTTATCTAGCTTATGGAACCAAAAACAAATACAAAAAATACTTTTAAAAAATCAACAGTCTGGTTTGTTAAAAGTCAACGATATTAGACATAAGTTCTGTTATTCTTATGCAATTCCGGGTAGAATGAATCAAGTCAATTTTATGAAGTGGTAGAGCCACGCTGTAGACATATTTGTCTACAGCATGAATGGGCCGGCTCAACCGGGGTGGTACCACTGTCTCACAGAAAACCAACGTAAAGTGACAGTTTACTGTCGCGTTTCGTATGGTAAGTGAGATATCCGGAGGCCCAAATTCCCCCTTCCCTTCCCTAATCCCTATTCCTGTCCTTTAAGGCCGACAGCGCATACATGATACTTTCGGTATTGTGAATTTTCATGGGCGGTGGAGATCACTTAACATCAGGTGACTCACTGGCTCGTTTGTCGGACTATGTTAAAAAAAAAACGAAAATTCCACGCAATTCTTGATATCCCCGAGCTAGCTATCTGATTGTAGAGTCATAACAGTGTGTCGAAGTGTTACATTTTTATTAGCTTTTAAGTGCTCGAATTTTATATTTTATGGTTAATAAATTAAGATCTTAAGTCTAGACTTCTGTATTGGCAGTAAACGTTAGATTAACAGCTTATTGGAAATGTCTAATTATCAAACTAGATTTTGTCACATTTTATAGCGTTGCCATAAAAATCGTCTGAAACTAACAAATATTACCGTAAAATATGATTTAATTTACCGGATCTTTAATAAATTTGATTATTAATTTATTGTCTGGTTTTCATTAATTTTATTGTACCTAAGAATTATTCCTAACATTATATATTTGTACGCCGAAAAGGCTAAATATGATTGATCCTTATGTTACAATGTAATCCACCAACTTGCATATAATAATAATACTAGCCCTGTATTAAACATTGTCCAACTGCTGGGCACGGGCCTCCTCTACTAATGAGAGAGGTTAGGCCTTAGTCAACCACGCTGGCCTAATGCGGGTAGGTAGACTTCACATACCTTCGAAATTCGTATAAGAATTCTCAGATATGCAGGTTTCCTCACGATATTTTCCTTCACCGTTAAAGCAAGCGATAATTAGCAGTTAATACACAGTTAACTTTAAAAAAGTCTGAGGTATATGCCATTTGGTCTGCTTTCGAACCTCCGACTTTCGTCACGACAGTCCGCATCACTCCCAACTTTGAATATATAAAACTAAATATATAAATTAGATACAAGAATAGTGTAGGTTTAATATAATCTGCAATACTACCTTTGTGTGATTCAGCAAACGACGAGGCGGGTTGTGGCCTCCGCCATTTGGGAGGTCACATTATTCGTCATATTTGTAATAAATATCTTAATACCTAAAAAGGAGAAATAGCTAGCCGTACAAGCGTAGCGGGGGATAGATTGTTTCTCGCTACTCGATACACTAATTGGACGGTACTGCCCTTACCACCAGGTGCAGTGTGGTCACTTTGCCGTGCCAGGATAAGAAATAAATTAAAAAAAATAAGCGTTAACTTTTGCCCCTCTCTATTCGTCTGTATTTTATGCATTTTCAACCATAACCTCTATGCGCCGATTTGAATGGTTCTTTTTCGTTTCGAAGTTTCTTTCCGAGATGTCTGACGAGTATCTTCGGTGATAGACAATGGTGTCCCTTAATATCAGCAGTACACTTATATATACACTATATTTATATTGGTATATATACACTATACTATATTTATATCTAACATTTGACATTCTATTTTATTTAGATACAATGTTTCATGATTTGTTGTAAAGTTAAATCTAGAGCAGTTGGTACATTTTGTTTTTACTTAAGGGAAAGTCCCTAAAATATAGACAAATAAAATCATTCATTTATTGATTTTGCTGATAGTTTACTCATAAAATTTCATACCTCACATTATTTGTTAAACAGGAACAAAGTTCTTCGTTAGTTCACTCCAGTTAATCATTACCAGTTAAAATAGTTCATTACCAGTTAACACCTCACGAAATTTATATATTTTTTGTCAATTTCTTATTCGAGTTAGAGATTTCAAGGAAACTATTCTGATGCATCGGATTAAATTTTGAATTTATTATTGGACTACAGATTCTGACAATACCACAATGTTGGACAAAATAATAATTGAACGAAAAAAACATTCATGAAAGAACTACATTGACTACTTAACCACTCAAGTATTATCTGGACATATTTGGCCACATCAAACTGATAATACTAGCCTTTATTGACGTGCCTATTAAACGTATTTGTAACGTTAATATTATGGAAGTAAAGTTGATTTTGGCTTGTATTTTTACTCTTTATTTATTACCTTTTTCCGAACACCGATGTCCTAAATGAGAGGTTAAATCGTAGAACTGTCACTGTCACTTTAGACGATCTCGGAATACGAAACGCCAATTGACAGGGACCAAGTAATTTGTAGTGGTTTTAAATCTAGTTCAGAGAATTTAGTGACAACAGAATCGCCTCCAATGTCATTGACATCAAGTACGCCTGTAAATGCTTTGCGAATTAATAATTATTTATTTATTTTCAATATAAAAAATAAAAAGCTACGTTTATTCGTCCAACGAAGAACCGAAGATTTTATATTTTTATATAGTATCGCTTTATTGCAAACTAGCTGTTGCTCGCGGCTCCGCCCGCGTGGAGGTCATGTTTGGAAGAAAAAGTATACAATTTTCATGCGTTTAACTTAAAAAAGGACGGATTTTCATACAAACTTTCATCCAATATTTTACCCCCTTAGGGGTGGAATTTCCAAAAATCCTTCCTTAGTGAATGTCTACGTTTTTTTTTAATGCCTCTATTGGCAGACGAGCAGACGGCCACCTGATGGTAAGTAGTCACCGCCGCTCATAGACTTCTGCAATACCAGGGCACAGCAAAGCCGCTGCCTACCGTTAGCAAAGCCGCTGCCTACCGTTACGTCATAAAAGGTACCTACTGTAAAAATTTCAAGTCTTTAACCCAAGCCGTTTAGGCTGTGCGTTGATATGTCAGTCAGTTTCTTTTTTCCTATATAGATAAACATCTAACAAACTGTTAATTTACATATATAAAAATTATTATCTCCCCACAAAGTCATATTTTAATTAAACTAGCAACTCTCCCTTAACAATGGCTAATTTGAACTCGAAGGCAAACCGATAAATCGTGTTGCTTTGTTTTATTTGTCACCTGGGCAGACATAACAGACTGAGTCGACATCCGAACATGGTGTCTGCGGGCTTCGTACAAATTTTATAGAGCTCGCAACAGAGCTGGATTGAGACGGCATATATATAGCAGCACATACATAATTGAGATTTAATTATTCTTTAATACATTCTAGACCTCTTTAAACTTTTTGTGAATTAATTGAAAATAAAGTAATCAGTTATACCAAATTATTTTTAATAGCCTATTTTAAGTCCTACTGCTGGGCAAAGGCCTCCCTCTTCCTCTTCCACTCCGCTCTGTCATCAGCCATATTGCGCCATAGTATTACTTAAAAATAATACCAAATTAAATCGTTTTCCAAAACTTTCGTTGTTTCGATCTAAACCATTAAACGTACTGACAGTAACACAAATTATACGCATGCCAAATTTGGACATGGTCGTTTGCGATTGTCACTAAATCGAAAGATATTATCTTTTACTAAGATATTTTAGTTTAGTAACTTAATATACGAATTTCGAAGGTATGTGAAGTCTACCAACCCGCATTAGGCCAGCGTGGTGGACTAAGGCCTAACCTTTCTCATTAGTAGAGGAGGCCCGTGCCCAGCAGTGACACAATGTTTAATACAGGGCTTATATTACTATTATATTTTTTATATTTAAAACTACCCTATATGGAACAACAAACAGTTACACAATTTATTGTTATTTTTATATATATTTTTAAATAAAGTTCTCCAACAACATAAACATTATTTTTTAAATCTATACTTATATATAAAGCTGAAGAGTTTGTTTGTTTATTTGAACGCGCTAATCTCAGGAACTACTGGCTAGGCTCTAGGTGGCTCAGTGCAGTATACAATACAAAATACCAATATTCATGCGTTTAACATAAAAATGACGCATTTTCATACAAACTTTCATTCCCTATTTTACCCCCTTAGGAGCGGAATTTCCAAAAATCCTGAAACATATATTTTTTATTTTTAACTAAAATTCCAAATACTAATTTTCATGAATTTAACTTCAAAAATGACGGATTTTCATACAAACTTTCATCCCCTATTTTACCCCCTTAGGGGTGGTATTTCCAAAAACCCTTCCTTAGTGGATGCCTACGTGATAAAAGGTACCTACTGTCAAAATTTCAAGTCTCTAACTCCAGCCGTTTAGGCTGTGCGTTGATCGATCAGTCAGTCAGTCAGTTTCTTCTTTTATATATACAGATTACAAAAATATTCTGATTCACTAAATGAGTACACAACATTGGTAAAATACACGCATTACAAAATACTTAAAACTAAAATACTAAAATGAATAATACAAATTAATAAAACCCAAATACCGTACTATGCAAATAAATTTAACGAGTTGATAGCCCCCGACGTATACTGATAGTTGTATATAGTTTAGTATCTTAGTTCGCACATTAATAATATACCTTGTAAGAATGTATGTTTTGGATTACTATCTATTCCTAGATTACTTATATCTAATGTTGTGAACTTGTTATGATCGTAGTCTGTTATGCATCTTAAATATATAAATAAATAAAATAGATATAAGATACTTACGTACCGCTCTAAATACCCACAAAAGCAAATCATGGTGCGGGGAACGAAGCCACGACCTCTCGTTTAACAGCTAGTTACTCACCCACTGTGTTACGAAGGCCGTAAAAAATGTACTAAGATATATCTATACGATTTATCTATATGAGCATCGTAAAACTAATATTATCCTATCAAAAGTATGTGCGACTGTTGAATGTATTTATTTATATCTATTCGTCACTATTATAAGGCTATTTGTAGTCAAAGATTAGTTTACGTTGTAAATTCTTCACGGACCTTACGCGTATCTTCCAAAACCATAAACTTTTCAATCAAATTGTGTTCCAAGTATAAATTGTATACGTTCCTAAATTTTCTTAGTGTATTTGGCTGCTTACTCTAAGTAAATTTTGTTTGCTGCTTGACTTAGGGAATCGTTTTAATTTAATAAAACTTTACCAGTGTTTACTTCAAGCCATCATTGTCCTTCATATTATGCAAATAACAATGCGTCGGTCGCCGATTCCTTGTGATTATCAAATATCTTTGTGGACAGTATTATCTTTACCACTAACAAACGTAGTAAACTAACTACTAAGTATTGTAAGCTGTGCATTGTCCAATACTTCCCTACTCAGATCATACTTTAAGTGAGTTTTCAATTCAGAAATATTTTAGTACCGGTAAATTCCCACAATAAAAACACAAGTGGTATTTACGTACAGTTGAAGCGTACCATAATAATTTAAAGCCGTAAATAATAACAATGAGTTCAGAAACACGTGGGAAAAGTACAATTCCATATTATACCTCGTTCACAGAAAACAAATCTAACAAAAGATTATGAAATAAACGAAAGTGTGCCACTGTCACATACTGTGCCTACATCAGCTTTACCAATCAACTCCCTACGCAGCTCTGTTAAAAGCCTCAGTGTTTTACGTCTAATTAAAATTCTTATCCAAATTGGAAGCCTCAATAAAAACGTCCACTTACCATTTTTTATATTTGAAAGCTCGGACTCAATCAGATTTATTACCTTAAATAAAATGTCGGAGCAAACAACACACACATTACATGCAATCACCATTACTTTAACAATGTAATGGCAAGCAGGACTGTAAGGAGAGTTAAAAGAAGTAGAAAAGATTCCAACAACCCTCGAGAAGAAGTACCAACCATAGTAGTGACCCCACCAGACAAAGACATGAAAGTAAAAGCGAAAAAACCCACCGACAAAAAGAACTCTGTCACGGATATTAATGAAGCGACCTCATCCAAAATGGCAGAGTTCAACGTCACCCAACTAATAGCTGAGCTGTCAGAAAACTCGCGAGCGTCCAGAGGCGAAATAGAAAATATACAGAGAAAACTGTTGCACCAAGCAAATGAGATATTGAAAGTAAACGCATTTGCCAATTCTCAACCGGTTGCCGAACCGCGCATCATCGACAGCACCGAGAAGTACACCACCAAACCTGTTTACGGACGTATACCGCTTGCCGCGAGAAATCCTAGCGCAGATGCCGTGTCTAATCAAATGAATGACAATGTTACGCGGCAAACGACTGGCGCGCGGCCGCTGGCCAATCAACCCGGCGACACTCAGCTAGTTCCAGAGAAGTTGCAAGAAATTCCCGCGGTGCTCGCGGACAGCCGTGGAATGATAAACAGTGACCAGGGAAATATGCAAAGGGTCGCTATGACGGCGGCGGGGGCGGGAAGAGGTGTTTTTTTCTACAAAACGGGTTCCGCCGCGGCCCGCTTGGCGGCCAGTGCGCGCGCCGCTCCGACAAGAGGTGAGCGCTTTGTCATGTATTAAAATTCAAATTCCATCGCGACGGTTTATGTGTCTTAGTTAAGTTTTTATCGCGATGTATCGGTGAATCACGTCCGTTCAAGGTTCCAGTGCGTTTGTATAATCGGCCGTGTCGCGCGCCACGGATGGCGAAAGTCGACCTGTTGCCGATGATGCCGATGACTTTATTGTGATTTTAACCGTTATATTTTATCAACTGGTACATTGTACACGCTGGACTGTACGGTATGTGTCCTTGCCATATTTTATGTCAGTACATGTTCACACTTCGTCACACTTTATAATTCGTGTCCTACATTTCTTTAAGACTTTGAAGAATCAACAGACACTATACTTCAAATGAGACTTAATCCTAAAATCCGGTTCAAATTCTTTATATTACTGTTATTTTACTAGTAAATGTCGCCATAAAAAGCGTGCCGGGTCATGAATTGTAATTGGAGGTCTTTAGAACGTCCTAATAGAAAAATACCGGGAATGGAATAGTTTGGAATGTATTTTGTAACTTTGAACATAACCCGCTTATAGAGGTAGGTGTGTGAATTTAAATGAACCATTCAGTATTTATAGGACAAATTTGGCAATACACAAAGCAATGACGAAGATAAAGCTTTATCTATTAAAGATAATGCAGCGTAAAGCGCAGCGAAGGAAAATGTGGTAACGAATCAAATAAAAGCGGCAAATAAAATTAGAAACTGAATCAAATGTAATTAATAGGTTTGAAGAAACGTGAGAAAATTCTCTTAGGCTTTAAATTTAATTGTTTAGTCTGAGGAGAATAATTGTTATTGTTTTTCAAAATGCTCTGGCTTAAACGAAACGCAAGTTGAATGAAGGTTACGTCACACCACGTGTTGACTGTGCTTAGACTTTTATCCAGCGTTATGTTTTCTGGCTGAGAATGACCTGAGCTGAGATATTTGGCCGTTTTGCGGCCTTCTGAGTGCTTCGACACTAGACCCTCGACCACTTCTTCACCTTCTTGCCCATGGCGTAGTGTGATGATTATGTTGAGTAGCGGGGGATAGATTAGTTCTTGTTACTCGATACTCTAATTGGACGGCACTGTGCTTACCATCAGGTGCAGTGTAGGATAAAAAAAACACAGTAGTATTAGTCCGCTCGAGCTGGTCTGCCGGACCATTCATGCTGTAAACAAAACATACACGTGACTGCCACTTATCAACTACCACTGATACAAAGCACGTTTGAAGGATAAATTTCAATGATCCACCAACCTGGTGCAACGTGAGTTAGTTAATCCCAATAACTCGTCTCTATGTCAGTGGACATACTTGATGAGAATAGCTTAGATTCTGATATATATTATATACTAGCTGTTGCTGGCGGCTCCGCCTGCGTGGAGGTTATATTCGGGAGCAGAAGTATACAATCCAAGGAGTTGTCTTCTGCACTGAGGCACCTGTAGCGATTGTCCTGCCTTTCAGGTGTTGTGCCTCAATCTTGAGATTGCATCTAAAGAATACCCCATAAGTTTAACCTCAGTTTGCCCCTTTTAGGGATGACTTTTCATATACATACATACATATACACTCACGCCTGTAATCCCCGAAGGGGTAGGCAGAGGTGTAACCAGTACACCCACTTTACACCGAATTTCGGTCCCGTAATGTGATAGGGGGCGAGCCTATCGCCACCCCGGGCACCATTCCAGACTCCGGGTTAATACTGAGTATTTCTAGGTAGAAAAACCCAATATCACTTTACCCGACCCGGGGATCGAACCCGAGACCTCAGCACAGCAATAGTAACGCATGCGCAATTACAACTACGCCACCGAGGCAGTCAAAACGTTGAAACACGTAATTTAATTCCCCCAACCCCTTTCCATCATCGGACGACAAGAGACTCGGCGAAGCGTCATCGATACATGGTTGATTTCCACCAGTGCGCACGAAGCGTTTTGCTAATACATTTATGATGCGCACCGCCAGAGAGTAGAACTCTTTGCCGGAGTCTATATTTCCCGGAAATTATGACCTGGGTATCTTCAAGTCAAGAGTGAATAGGTATCTTCTAGGCAAGCGTGCTCCACCGTAGACCACATCATCACTTTCCATCAGGCGAGATAGTGGTCAAACGCAAACATATATCGTTTAAAAAAAAACATATTTCTTTATTTCCTTTTTTTTTTTTTGTTGTCGCGGGGAAAGCGTTTTATTACTACCGCCCGCTCCGGGGGGAAGCGGAATAAGAATAAAACGGTTATGCTGGACTAGCCGGTCTTACGACCCAGCATCCCCCTCGCCCTGATGATGGCTATCCGGGCAGCCGCTGGGTCGAGTCCCTACCCCCTATGTACACCCCACCCGACACTACCAGCTAAAACCCCGCGGTGGCCTTATTCGGCGCTTACGGAGCGATCCCGGGGTATTCTAAGGAGTGCTAGAATTGCTGCCGGAACCGCCCCTGCGCGGTGCTGCGTAGCAGCCCATCTCCATGGGAGGGCTTAGGAGCCCCCGCGCACCGAACAACGGCAGCGAACGAGGCCTTACCACACGCGCTGCCGTCCATCTCGGGGTCGCACGATGCTCCGAAACTGGGAGTGCATCGATTCGGGCTGACAGCCCCCCGCTGCGAGCCCGCGACCCCCGATGGCCCCAATTAGTCGCCTCGTACGACAGGCAGGGGTTACCGTGGTGGAATTCAAACGCCCCCGTTCCACAGGGCGGGAGACGCCGGTCAGTCGTCCACCCGGCGCCTCCTACGTCTTCTCTGGCGGCGGGAGGGATCATTTCGTTCCCGATCCCTCTCGGCACTCTCCTTCTGCGAGATGACGCTCTCGCAGAAGTGGGCCACCGCACGCCAGGACCTCCGGCTGGCGACCATGGACGACACCACGGCCGGCAGCGAGAGGTCTCCTCCGACGACTGCTCTGAGAGCGCTGCGCTCTTCGTCCCAGGCTGGGCACTCCTCCAACGTGTGTTGGGCCGTGTCCTCGTGGCAGTTGCCACAATGGTGGCACACGGCAGACACCTCCTTTCCGATCCGACACAGGAACGAACCGAAACACCCGTGGTCCGTCAGTACCTGCGTCAGCCGGAAAGTTGGCGCACCGTGGCGCCTGTCTAGCCATCTCTTTAGGACAGGACGCACTGCCGCGACGGTCCTCAAGCCGGCACTTGGGCTTTCCAGCCTGGTATGCCACTCCTCCACAGCGGTTCTGCGAAATCGGGCCGCAATCTCCCTCGGGGCCAGTCTCACCTGACGGCGACTGGACGCCTCCTCCCGCCAGAAGAACGCGGACGAGAGGAGTTTTGCGTCCAACTCCCAAGGGAGGGTGCCGGCCAATACGCAGGCCGCCTCGTGGGAGACCGTGCGGTAGCCTCTTACTATTCGCTGCGCCAACAAACGCTGCGGTTTGCGCAGCAAGGCGACGCAGCGGGGTTTCAGGGACTGGGCCCATACGGGACATCCGTACAGGGCCATTGACCGCACGACTCCAGCGTATAAACTTCGGCAAGGGCTATTAGGTCCCTCCAGGTTCGACAGCAGGCGTCCGAGCGCGCCGGCCGCCCGCACCAATTTCGGCGACAACTCCTTGAAATGGGCACGAAAATCCCACCGGCTGTCAAGAATCAATCCCAAGTACTTCATTGTACATCCGATGGGAATCCGCACCCCCTCCACATTGATGTGGGGCATTAAAGGTGGCCGAATCCGAGGACCGTGAAAGTAAAGGGCCTCGGATTTGTTCAGGGCCACCTTAAGGCCCAGTCGCCGAATCCTGCCCACCACCTGTTCGGTTGCGAACGAGGCGAGCAGGGTGGCCTCCTGGAAAGACCTGGCTGTCGCTGTTACTAGCGTGTCGTCTGCATAACAGACGACAGCGACGCCTCGGGGATTGGTACCACGGAGCACCCAATCGTAGCCTATGTTCCACAGGAGAGGGCCCAGGACTGAGCCCTGTGGAACACCGCAGGCCATAGCTCTTCGGTGCCACCTGTCGGCGCCTGGATACACTATGTACCTGTCTGTGAGATACGAGCGCACCAGACGCCGGAGATACGGTGGCACCACGTGGTACCGCAGTGCTTCCAGTATGCAGGCCCAGGGCAGGGTGTTAAACGCGTTGGCGATGTCTAGAGACACCGCCACCACCACTTCACATAGATCCCTATCCCTAAGTCGAGGAATTATGGATTTCCCAAATTAAATTTGAACTCCTATTTGACCCCTTTCAAGGTTGTTTTTTGGGAAAAAGATAGCCTATGTCCTTCTCCAGGATATAATCTATTCCCTTACCAAACATTACAATCCGTTCAGCCGTTTAGTCGTGAAGAGGTAACAAACAAACATAGTATTAGCATGGATACCTATCTAACGTTTAAATTTTATAAATGGTAAAGCAGCCATTTTTTACTGATTAGCTTTACTGACTAGGAATCAATAAAATTTATGAGAAATAACGTGTAGCCCAAACTCCACGTATTATACTGATTAATTAATAAATTTAATATATTAATATATTTTTTTATTCTCTTATATCAAATTTAATTCCATCACATTGCTAATTTAACGTTCCATAAATGACCACATCATTAATATACCTTTATTTGCACTGACTTCCAGTACATTAACTTGCAACATCATTTCGGCTATCTAACATTTAAATCTAAAGAATTGTCTATACGAGTAATATGGTAAAGCCATAGCAGACATTTTTTCTTAGTCATGAATAAACTGGCCCAGCTTGGGTAATTGGCGCAAGTAACAGGTGAAGTAGCAGATAGCTGATATATTTTGTACAGTGGGTGATATTAACAGAAGCCCAATAAACCTCTCTCAGTTCCAATAGTTATTTCTTAAAAATCTTCGACGCATCAACAACACTTTTGGTATAGAGTGAGTGGTAGTAGATTCATCGCTTGCTGTGTTTATGAAGTCATAAAACGATATATATATATAGAAAATATAAAAGGCGGAGAGATACAGTATAAAGATACGAAGATTGAGGACCAATTACTTTGCTGTCCAAAATCTCGTGATGCACATGATGAACAATTGGTTATTACCCATAGAATAACAGTTAAAAACAAAATCTAAAACTCAGTGTATGCTTGTAGAACTGTAATGCCAATTATATTACAAATTAAAAACGTAGTAAAACAACATCCCAAAGCTATTGTACATGAAAACTCATTATTCTTTGTTTATTTATCAAATTCGCTCGACGTCGTGTTCTAATTTTTACTATTATTCCGATTGCTTGGTTTTCCTACACTCGCCACTTCAGCAACAAAAGATGAGATAGCCTCTGTCAAGGATCGTGTATTAATTTTATTGTTCACAAATTTATAAAAAAATTAAAGAACTATTTTTTATTCATGACAAAGTTTTGATTAAGCTAACATTTCCAAGATACAAGCCAATGCTACTTAATACCGAGAATCATTTGTTCTAAATTGATTTATGTTTGTTTTTAATTCTTATCTTTCGGCTCGGAACAACGTTTGCCATCATTAAACATGTTTCGATCATTGTTATTGCTTTTTAAAAGGATACTGAAAATGCTTTTAGTGTAAACGTTTCTAGATATAATGGTCACGATGTTTTTAAGGTGACTAATACATGTAGTTATTATTATTTAAGAGTTTATGTGATATAGTACATTCAGATAAGGGAGACGGTCGATTGTCTCCCTTTTCATTAATATTTAACGGTCCCACTTAATGACTTACGACTGCTTCGGTGGAGCAGTTGTAATTGCGCATGCGTTACGTCTGCTGTGCTGAGGTCTCGGGTTCGGTCCCGGGGTCGGGTAAAGTGTTATCGGGTTTTCTATCTAGCTTTTCTCTCAATATTAGCTCGCTCCCTATCACATTATGGGATCGAGGCGAAAAGTGGCTGTACTGGTTACACCTCTGCCTACCCCTTCGGGGATTACAGGCGTGAGTGTGTATGTATGTATGTTATGTTCGCATTTAATCATACTCATGAAATTCCATGCTTCTAGTTACAGTTTTCATGACATACATTATACTGTTGTTTTACTATTGGGCATGATACACCTAATCTTTATATTAAAGAAGAGGCAACAAGCTGGTGGGTCACTTGATTGTAGTCAACAACGCACACAAACAACGTACAAGATGTAGACATCTTTCTGATAAGGCTTGACGGTCACGGGCCTATGAGGAAAGAAATGGCTCCTTTCTTCAAGGTTCCAACGCATATTGGTCTAGAAATACCGCTACCGAAAGCAGATTTCACGAGGCTGCTGTACATGGAAAGAAACTCCGTGCAAATAATGTGGAACGCCATTTATCTAGACATTAAGGATGGAATCCCAACTTACACCACGTAATGTGATGTTGTAACTCGACGGCTAGTGTCAAATATGTCATTATTTATTGATTATTTTAGTTAAAAATTGATTAAATCAATTAAATTAAATCCAAATAGCGATATTAGCATGAGAATATAGTAACGCCAAGAGCGTAATTAATTTTATGTTTTAATTCCATCAACGATTCTGTAAAAATTGCGTTGCATGCGCTACACTGACCTACATAAACGCAATTTCACACTACATAAAAGACATCTATCATATGTCGAAGCATAATTTGATTTTATTGAACATAGATTTAATCTTAATTTATTATTTTCTTTATACTAAAATTTAAATACCATCTTCTATACTTTTCTCTGTGCACTATCTAACGCAACCATTGTACAAAAATACATTGAAAGTTAATATCACACTATGACATCCATCCAACATTATTGCACCTTCACGTCTGGCATGGCTTCAAGCCGTCAATCATCAAGTGTCAGCGGCAGACAATGGAACGAGTTTGACACGACAATACAATACAAGGCTAAATGTGGTTGACATGACTTGATGCTGGATTGATGCCACCTCTCCGGTATAAACGGTGCTTTGAACATTTAATCTCACTAGTCCACATAAGTAACTGAATAACATTCCATCATTCAGTTTAAATCATCTGATTTGCCATTCGTGCATATTATAAAATTCCACGTATGTGATATCCATAAATCAGCTATAAGTTTGGATTTAATTACTTTGTCTCTCTTGATTACTTAAATTTACATATTTGATCATAAATTAAAAATTTTATATTTCATCTCAGATATCAAGCCTTATAGAGCGAAGTTTAATTTACATACGTTCTCTTATTCGTGTTTTGGCCTAACGTGCTGGCTGCGCTACCTGATAATTGAGTGGCACACACTTGTATGAGGGTCCATGTCTGTTTCAATTCGCATCATTGTAGTTTCGCATCATTCAGCATCGCATTAGTTGCAATTCTACCCTATCTTAAAGACGAGCATAAGTTGTGCATGTGTGTATTATATCGAGAAATTCTGGCTATGCTTCACCATTTAAATTATAAGGGAAAGGCAAATGTCTTACTTTTTTATCCTGGCTGATCTCTGTCTGTTCTTTAAAGAAACTTGATGGTAAATAAAAAAATTATGAAGAATATATTAAATTCATTGTCGTTGCATGTACCCGCCCACACATTTAAAACAAGTTGCAAATCTTGATAAGTACTGTTAGGCCAATTAATCAAGCCATATAGAGCTGTAATTTTGTAATCGTTTTATATGAACAAATGTCAGGACGTTGAAATTGTCGCCTGTTTATGCAAGTTACGTGATTGATGGTGGTTATTGATAGCCGAAAGTGGCACTTGGTTATAATCTATCCTTTCCTTCCATCCTTCCTTACATCACATCTAAATCAGTTGAGATAGATGAAGGGAGAGATGAGATAGATGAGAATGTAGAGATAGCTTAGATGTTATATTGGATGAAATGAGCTCACACATAAGCCTTGTTTTTTCTTTGCACCATCTTAAGGGTGGCTGGTAAAGAAGCTAGGAGGCATTCCATATGCAGTCATGTATGAAGTATAAATAATAAATACCTACTTACACCAGGAACCTGTAAAATAATAATGGTCTTATACATATTTTCAAAAGAAATTACTAAGGGAGTGGGCATCTTTGGACGGCTAAGGTCAAAATGCTCCCCATGCACCTTTTTTTTGTTTATCTTTTTTGCTGTTTTCATTACACTGATATTAATAATATGTGTAATATGTGCTCCTTTGTCGCTTTTTCTAACGACTATTTTGGGGAGCCCATTTACCTGAGTTGGCGAGTCACCACCTGCCTATTTTATCCGTGTTATTAACATAGGTCAGGCAGGTGCCATGGTCCTTTCCATAGACCCAATTACCCAATCAACTAACACCTCACCTCAATAAACCAGCATAACTTTTTATCCATCCATACAATAGTCCTACACCAATCGGGGGTTGTCCTTGGGTGCACTTGTATAATGTATACAGGGATAACCGTCGGCTGGTGTCACATCACAAAATTAAATTAAAATTGTCTAACGGGCCTCTACGTGTTGGCTTCGGCCCCACGCACGCCTTCCAAATGTCCGGAACTCTATAGTCCCGTGATTACGGTGTGTAACAATCATTAATTACATGAAAATTTATGATTATCAGTAAACGAATTTGGAAAGACTAGTTTTTAAATTATTAATTCTTTCTACCTTTACTTGTTAGATTTTATATAATTATGCAATATAGGTTTCGATGAAGCAGTTTCTTTTATAAGCACAACATTTTTACCTCACAATACGTATATTATTTTACAATGTTAATATAACAGATGTTAAGGAAACGGTTCAGGTCGATTGCACCTGCCTTCCGTTTTTTGTTCTTAATCTTGGCAAAACTGACTTTATTTCATAAGTTTGAGGTTTAAATTCAAATGCAGTGTTGCAGATTGTAGATAACTGGGGATTGTGAATGTGAACGTAAGTTAGATTTTTATTGGGTTTGAACATAATACTTGTGTACGGAGTTAAAATGAGTATGTTAGTTTCAATGTATTCGATTACTAGACTAAAGTCACATAATTAAAATATTTTATTAAGTAGAATTTGCTGATCCCGTTTCAGTGCCATAATTTGTCAAATGTTTTGTAAAAATACTATGTAATATTATTCGAACATAATGAGTCTTTGGATTAGCATTCATAAACCCTTAAAACTTGTTTTAACATCTTTCTTTCACATTCTGATTCAACAGGGAGTTCCGTAATGAAACTATTTCGGTCATATAGTTATATATGTTCAGAACTGTTTAGGTTTCTCAAAAGTGTCTTTGATTTTAGTACACGTAATGACTTTAACACATTGCGTGTATTTCAATCATTAAAATAATTTAGCAACATCTGGGCAACAGCTGGCATTCATATGAAAACTTATTTGGACCTCAATTGCTCTTGCCTGTGGGTAAACAGGGGTGATGAATAAGAGTATAAAAAAGCCAACATCCTAGATAATAATTTGTCTTTTAATACTAGTGCATTACACGGGAATAGAAGATAAAGAATAAAAAGATGAAAAGGTTAGCATGCTTTCAAGTTTGCTTTTTATTGCTCGTGCATCACACGATAAATAGAAGATAAAAGGATGAATCGTTTAGAGCCCTAATAAGCCCTAATCCTGGAAATATAAAATTAACTCCATCGCACCTGATGATAACTACGATGCAGTAAATAAATATATTGTGGATTGGCAACACTTCTCTTATTATCAGAATGTTCTTGGAGTACGAAACAATAAAGAAATTCCATGGCGAGTGCCGGATTAGCAACGCCTGTCGGTGCAAGTTCGATTACTTTTTGCGACGTTCCATTAAATTTGTGAACAGGTTTGTCTCAGCTGACCGGTGTAACGGTATTCTTTGTAGGGGAATGTATAAGCAAGACTGCCACGTATTTTTTAAGGTACATATATTTTGCACAGCAGATAGATGGATGGAGTAAGTGGGCCATCTGACGGTGGGTAAGAGCTACCAGAAATTCGATTAACAATGGCTACTTGGTGTTTCAATACGAGAAATGACAAGGGTTTGGAATTTATGTCTGTATTTCACAAATTGCATTTAATTGCAGATTCATTAATAAATCTGTAAAGAAAACAGTTTTCACAGTAATTTGTTCTCCACGAAATTATTAAGACTCATTTTGTCCCAATTTAATTGACTGACTACCTCGGTGTCGCAGTTGTAAGCTGCTGTGCTGAGGTCTCGGGTTCGATAACCGGGTCGGGTAAGGTGATATTGGGTGTTTCTATTTTGAAATACTCAGTATTAGCCCTGAGTCTGGAATTAAGACCGGTACGACAATAGACTCGCTCATTATGGGACCGTAATAAATTCGGCGAGTAGTGGGTGTACTGCTTACACCTCTGCCTACTTCTTCGAGGATTCCAAGCGTGAGTGTATATTTGACCCAATTAGCAGTTGCTTCTTAAAATTCTACGAAAACATGTAGGATAGAGACAGTAATGCATTTGTCTCTTGCATTATAATATTTTGCAACATATTGAAATTTCATATAGATAATGATTACTATTCGTTGTAAATTATAATTTCTGCGTAATTACCCATAATACTGGTTTTGCGTAGTGTGAGATCAGAAATACGTGTGTAGACGTTGAAAAAAAATTACTGGATCTCGGCTGATGGAACGGTTTTACCGTTACGATTTCTTCCTTGTCTAATCAGGACATCAAAAACTGAATAAAATTTCTAATACTAAGAATCTAGAAAAGGATAAGAAGAAGAAGCTACACAGCAAGCTGGCATTATTATGTTGAGTAGCGAGGGATAGATTGTCTCTCGCTACTTGATACACTAACTTGACGGCACTGCGCTTACCATCAGGTGCAATGTGGTCACTTTCCCTGTGGTTAAACAAAATGACACAAAAATATAGTGATTTCAGTCGAGTTAACGGTATTCGCACGGATCTTTTTAAATTGTATGATTAGATTACAACAGAGATGTTAAGAATTGTGGGAAACTGACGGTTTGTTGGTCTATGATGAAGACGTAAGGCGATTGTAAAATATGAAATTATGAATTTTACAAATAAATATCAAATATGAATAGGTTCTTAATAATTATTTGATGGAAAAAATACAATAAGAAAGATATTTGTAGATGTGTTAATAACTTATAATTAACGTGATATTTTTATTATTTTAAACACATACTTTACTTACAATTTACTTTCCAAATAATTATTTATTTGTTCATAATTAAGTAAGTAAGAAGCCATTAAAATCTGGTGGAAGGGTTGTCAAGTAAAAATATTTAAAACATGAATAAGAAAAAATTCGAGCAATGATGTAACAAATACATTTAAAAAAATATATAAAATAATAATAAATAATACTAGCCCTGTATTAAACATTGCCCCACTGCTGGGCACGGGCCTCCTCTACTAATGAGAGGGGTTAGGCCTTAGTCCACCACGCTGGCCTAATGCGGGTTGGCAGACTTCTCATACCTTCGAAAAACTCTCAGATATGCAGGTTTCCTCACGATGTTTTCCTTCACCGTTAAAGCAAGCGATAATTAACATTTTAATACACACATAACTTTAGAAAAGTCAGAGGTGTATGCCACTTGGGTTTCGAACCTACGACTTTCGTCTTGACAGTCCGTACCGCAACCAACTAGGCTATCGCTGCTTCTAAAAACTATATATTATTTGTTTATTATAATTGGAAGATTTTGGTTAAAAGTATGATAATATGGAAAAATCACTCATTTTAATAGCCTTTAAAACGTGTTTTAAAACATTGAGTTACTGAACACGTCAATAACTAACTAAATACACCCCAACAGTCACACACATAGTTCTGACCCCACACTAGGTAAAACCTGTATCGTGGGTATCAAGAACTACGAGGGACTACGGTCCCACAACACCCAGACCCGAATTTAATATCTATCTGTCACACAAATATTTGCCCCGGTGCCCCGGTGCGGGAGTTGCCCGCTGCGCCTCGGAGGCTGTCACATACACTGGCCTAAGATAAGCTTTATTAATGTTGTAAATATTGTCAAATCCAAATAGTATTTAATATAAGTCAGTCACTCTTAACTTGCGCCACATAACTATGAGAAAACCTAGTACCTCCTCGGTATTGTGTACTGATCTCTACGTAGACAGGTTGAAAGAACGTTTCCGCTACGTTTTCCTAGAGAAAACTCGCCGAGAAAAACAACCATGTTTTAAAACTATTTTTTTTTTGGCTAGCCTGTTTTGTGTCCCACTGCTGGGCAAAGGCCTCACCTTTATTCTTCCACTTAATTCGGTCTTCAGTCATCAAAACTATTCTTGCTTATTAAAAATATTTTTACTTTAAACTTATGTTAAAATAATGAGTTAATGATATAATTATTAAAAACATAAAGTTCCATAGTTACTAGCATATAATTAACTTTGTTCATAAAACTAATGGTTATGTTCTACTAGGGTTCTATTCAAAATAACTTTCACATAAAATTAAATCTTATTTTACGGATTCTGTCGCGGTTTATTTTTACTTTTTAGTCTCGACGTTTCGAAAATTTTACAGCATTCTTGGTCACGGGGCGGACTGAGTTGTGTGACTCGTCTCGAAAAAACTCTGTAACAAATTTTGTTTCAATACAACAAAATGAACTATCACAATGTGTAAAGTATGTTTCCGAGCTTTTATTTATAAGAAACTAGCTGTTGCCCGCGGCTCCGACCGCGTGGAGGACATGTGTAATGTTAGAGTTTAATTTTTCTTGCAATTAAAATAGCCTATATTAATCAGTGATAATGTAGCATTCAAATGGTGAAAGAATTTTTTAAATCGGTCCAGTACTTTTTGAGCCAATTCGTTATAAACATACTTACATACAAATCTTTCCTCTTTATAATATTAGTATAGATTTAAAGTGACCTCTGATAATAAAGAACTAACGTACATGCACCAATGAACTTCAAAGTTTTGTTATAATAATATACAGTGTGTTGCAGAAATGCGGTACTAATGAAAGTTCCACGTATAGAGTTAGCGATTAGAAACTTATTAGTAAAGTAAAACATTGAAAGGACAATGGGCGAATTTGTATGAGCCCTGTCCCCACCCACCAACAGACACCATACATATACATTATTATTAAGTGTACTATAAAAACTCTTACCACATCATTTAAATTTAATAAATCAATGGAGATTCCTTACAAAATAAAAAAAACATTAATTAAAAATGTTCTTAGTAAACACTGCTATTTTATTGCATTTTTTATTATTTGATATACTTTTAATAAATATATTATAAAGAAATATGGTCGCGTAACATTTTGTTACATTTGGTAGGCAATTTCACCAGGAACTGTTCGCCAAGTAACTAAACCTTAGGAACTACCAATAGCTAAAACAGCCTGTTTGGATATTTGAGCTTAGAACCTTTGGCATATTTATAGTACAAAATCTGATGCTGATCTGATGATGGTAGGGAAAGGAAAGATAAACTGGATCTTGGAAAATGTAATAGTTGGAGACGTCTTGTTTGCTCGTATATGTTTAGTAGGTAGTCTGTGTAATTGCAGAAGTTAAAATCTTTCCACAACAGATGATAGCAATAGCAAAAATATTATCGGAGCTCGTGAACTACATTAGTTAAAAACGTCCCGTTTGGACATATAACAGAAACACCCTACATACGTGGTGCAACACGACCGCCATTCATAGCATGGATGGCATGAATACTTTTTAGTACTTTGTTTTTACAAATATCAAAAGAGATTTAAAATAAAGATTGTCTTATGAAAAACTATTCATTTATGGTTTTTCTTATTTTTTGCATATATTTTTAAAATAATGATATCAGACGAATTAAAAACATAATACTATTTTATTATAATATTTACTAACGACCCCACGGGTTTGCACGATTGTTGTCAGTCAACCTTTGGAGACATGTCAATGTGAACTCTTTCTAGATCATTTTAAAATCATAGTGCATTATTTTGATTAACCCCTATGGTTTAGCCGGAGTAAGTTTTTTTTTTGGCGCGGCAATGTGACCACACTGCTCCTGATGGTAAGCGCAGTGCCGTCTAGATAGAGTATCAAGTAGCGAGAGACAGTAATGTAATAACCCGAAAATATAATTAGACGATACGATTATCAAACGTTGACTTTACTGTACATTCTACAAATATAATATGTAAGTATTAGGTATACATTTAAACCTTCGGGAAAAATATACAAATGATAATTATCATGTCGAGGCTGTCGAGAGGGCTTATACATCCCTCTCCGATCATCAGATATAGTATCACAATGCAATCGTGTGATAGTTCAGTAGAAATAACACAAGTTATTTAACAGAGTTAAATAACTTGTAATAACTTCAGAGTTTATTAAACTACTGCCAGTTCCGAATGCAGTTATCCTATGGAGAAGAACTGTCCAGAAACCAGTCACTCAGGTTCCAGGTGTCCAGTTCTTCAGGGTGTTCCACTCGCAATGCGGAATGACCTTAGTGTCCTAGGTATGGATATCCGCTGCGATCTTAATCCAAGGAGTCACATCGAGGGCGTAATATCCGCCACCTCCCGCAGGGTCGGAATCCTGAACAGGGTGCAGCGGTTTTTCACGCCCGGTCAGCTCTACCGCTTATATAAAGGTCACCTCTGGGACGGTTCCGCAAAATACCTTCTTGATGCCTTGGGTGGGTTGCAGCGGCGGGCCATCCGCATTGTGAATGATCAGACGTGAGTAACAGTCTGGAGCCGCTACAGCTGCGTAGGGATATTTCCTCGCTTAGCGTGTTCTACAGTCTGTATCATGGCGAATGCTCTAAAGAATTGTTTGATCTTATCCCATCCTCTCCCTTCCATACCAGAACCACGCGTACTGGATTGAAAGAAAGAAAAGATTTTTTATTGTCGGAAGCTGCATGCTGCAGTACAGGCTAACCCATACTGCAGCGCTGGTTTTCGATAGAACTCAACCAGTGACGTACACATGTTATACAAAATAAAAACTCTTAAAAACTAGCTAGTATTAAATATAACCTAGTAACAAAAATAAACCTGAATTAAGCGTAATATTGCGGAGCCACAGCTTTGTGGTATCTACTACCCCGGCCCGAACCAAGAGGTTTGCAAACTCGTATTTTTGCCGCACCATCAAGCTGTGGAACAGTTTGCCAGCTACCGTGTTCCCTCCTTCCTATGATCCTGGGTCCTTTAGGCGTAGTGTGAAGAAGCTAAACAACAGGCTGGCATGATTATGTTGAGTAGCGATGGATAGACTGTCTCTTGCTACTCTATCTGGAGGTGAAGTGTGGTCACTTTGCCGCGCCAGCATAAAAAAAAGTTGACGAAGCATTCGTTAGGTCCCCCGTAGTCTCGTTGAGAACGCGAGTCGCTACCGCAAAACTGCAACCTTGACGGTTTTATGTAAGACAGCGGTAACATACCATTGAGGTAGGCCATTCAAGCTGTAGAAAAAAAATCATTATAATGTAGCTGTACCACCTATATACTATGTTATATATAGCACGGCGTAATATAGTAAAATCAGCAAAAATTAAATTTTCTATATAAAACAAAAATGTGAATTAAAAAAAAACTCAATACTTTTCGTTGTTGTCGTCATACCAAAAAATCATCACCTTGCTAAGATTAATCGATTGAGATCAATTTCAAACCTGTTGACGGGTTGGGACACTTGACCCATTGTCCTTTGGATATTGAATTGTTTCTCGGTTTTGTTTTATAACTGTTGATAAAGTATCAACCAATTTTCTAAGCACTAAATATACGTAAACGTTATAAAAATAGTTTATTGGCATCTATCAAAGACGTCAGGGATCATGGAACGCATGATTTCAAATTCAAATTCCAATTACTCGGATAGAATGAGGTTCACGTGGTATTGTTATACCGCCTTTCCGCAGCACCATGTATAAAGTTCCCCTACCATCGTCTCAACTCGCTTGTTTCCCGCAGGTACACTCGATAGCGTCCCGCCGTACAGGATGCCGCCGGCGCCCGAGGCGGCGCTGCCCGGCGCCCCCGCACCCTCCACCCCCGCCGCACTTCACACGCACTCCGCCAAGTTCCCTGTAAGTTGGATTTTTTATTATGTAATGTTTTGCTGGTGGTAGGATAGTCATATCCGCCCGGATACCGACCACCGTACACAGGGTGTAAAACCCACCATAGTGGCACATGCATGTGTGTCGCGTTCCGTGATCAGCCAGTGTACATCCGGTTTTCGCGGGGGGTCTAGAGTTAGGGTACGATGTTTGGCCGTTTTGCGGCCTTCTGAGTACATTGACGCTCGACCGCTTCTTCACCTTCTTGCCCATGACGTAGTGTGATGAAGCTGGCCGGCATGACTGTGTTGAGTAGCGGGGGATAGATTGTCTCTTGCTACTCGATACTCCAATTGGACAGCACTGCGCTTATCATCAGGTACGGCGTGATCACTTTGCCGTGTCAGAATAAAAAAAATGTTAATTGTAGTTGAACAAGCAGGTGAAGGTAGCTTCACATTGGCCGAAAACCTTTAAAAAATTCTATCGCTTCTTAAGATATGTCCAGAATATGACGTAACTTAGAAAGATGCAAGTCCAGTAAATGACTGGAAGGTATAAGGGCGTCCGAGGAAAACTTATGCCGACCCAATAAATGATCTTCTAAAAGAGCAAATCGTGTCTAACCCTCGAATATGGAAGAGACGAAAGAAATATGTCAGGATTATTTGTGACTTGTGCCACTCAGTAGTCTCTACCTACACCCAAAAGATACGTAGAGACACTAATAATGTAGCTATAGACCCAAAAGTAAATAAAAAGTAGATTGAGAAGTTTGCGAAGTTCAAACAAACATAAAATACACAGATGTATGAATGTGGAAGAGGCGAAAGAAGTGTGTCAGGATCGTAGCTTGTGGCAGTCAATAGTCTCTGCCTACCCCCATGGGATACGGGCGTGAGTGTATATGTATGTATGTATGTAAATACACAGAATGGTCATTGGTAGTCTCCTCCGAAGCACCAAACAAGGACCTGTTTACGTATAAACAATTAATCCACGTCAGTCCATCCATCTTGGTCCGCGGTCTGATTACTGGGACGTGAGATAGCAAAACTAGTTGCAGATTAAAATTAAATAATATTTATGAATCATTTGTTATTCCCTTGAGTGTTTTATTTGTGTACATTAAATTACATACATATACATTCACGCCTGTAATCCTCGAAGGGGTAGGCAGAGGTGTAACCAGTACATCCACTTATAGCCGAATTTATTACGGTCCAATAATGTGATAGGGGCGAGCCTATCGCCATACCGGACACAATTCCAGACTCCGGGCTGATACTGAGTGTTTTTAAATAGAAAAACCCATGCGTACCCAAAACCCCACCCGTAACGCATGCGCAAGTGCAACTGTGCCACCGAGGCAGTCATTTAATTAAATTAATGTGAAGCAACTACTTAATGGTAATTAAACATGTTATTTGTTAGTATGTGGTGTATTTACCAGACTGCCACAGTCTTTGACACACTCTGTTACTCAGCCATGAGTTTTTCTCACGTATATTCGCTAGCCTAGACTAGACTGCCTCAGTGGCGCAGTTGTAATTGCGCATGCGTTACGACTGTTTGCTGATGTCTCGGGTTCGATCCCATTCGGTGTTTTGGGTGTTTCTATTTAGAAATACTCAGTATCAGCCTGCAGACTGGATTTGTTCCAGGTATGGCGATAGGCTCGCCTCCTATCACATTATGGGACCGTAATAAATTCGGACGTAAAGGTACTGGTTACACCTCTGCCTACCCATTTGAGGATTTAGAGGCGTGAGTGTATATATATGTATTCGCTAACGACTACGTAAAATATTTATATGTCAAAATACATACAGACTATTAAATTAGGCACTATTGAATTAATGCTAATATTTCCCGTTTCTATTTAATATTTTCTAAGACTCCTACCGTGGAATGGTATACTATTCGGTCAAAAAAATGTGACTCATCTGTCTGGCTCAAACACACATAAATATTACATAAGTACAATGACCCGATTACACAATATAATGCAACAACAAAACCAGCTTAGACAGATTTGAAACCCGGTTTTTGACAGACATTTATGACGCCTAAAATGTAGTAAAAATTCAAACAATAAATAATATTAGATATGTTAGCGGCGATAGCCTAGACGAAAGCCGTATGTTCGAAAATCAGCCCAGATGGCATACACCTCTGACTTTTCTAAAGTTAAGTGTATATTCATGGAAAGTTATAAATTAGAAAAGGAAAACATCGTGAGGAAACGTGCATATTTGAGAATTCTTGAGCGAATTTTAAAGGTATGTGAAGTCTACTAACCCGCATTAAATCAGCGTAGTGGACTAAGGCCTAACCCCTCTTATTAGAGGAACCCGTGCCCAGCCGTGGGAAGATGTTTAATACAGGGCTAGTATTATTATTTTGATATAGACACTTTAGACGCCTAAAATGTAGTAAAACTTTCATGACTATTAATGTAGTTCATATGTTTAGTCCTTCAACGGTAGGCAGCGGTTCTGCTGTGCCCTGGCATTGCAGAAGTCTATGGGCGGCGGTGACTAGTTACCATCAGGTGGCCCGTCTGCTCGTCTGTCAATACAGGCAGTAAAAAAAGGTTCACTTATGGATAAAAATTAAAACCTGTATCCCTTAAATGGGAAAACTAGTGAATTCATGACTTGCCGAAATTAATTCGGCACCATGATTGATAGACAAGTATATTGCTATATATTAATAACCCAACAATCACACATATTCCTGACCCTACAGTAGGTCAAAACTGTATTGTGGGTACGATCATACGACACAGTCCCTCAACACCTACGAAACAAATTATTTTGAGAAAAAAAATATCGGTGTCGGCTCGAACCCGCGACACGTCTCAGATATGACTCATCCGCTTTAAGACGCTGTCAAAATATCCTCAACCACTTAAGTGTTTTTCAAAAACGGTAGGCAGCTTTGCTGTGCCCTGGCATTCAGAATTCTATGGGCGGCGGTGACTACTTACCATGAGGTGGCCTGGTGTCTGCATATTGAGGCACTAAAAAAAACAAAAACTTCAATAAACTTTGATCTCCTAACATGCCAATCGAACCGAAGTATGAACCCGGACTCTGGTAGAGTCCCAGGTATGGCGATAGGCTCGCCTCCTATCACACCGTAATAAATTCGGCCGTAAAGGTACTGGTTTCACCTCTGCCCACCCATTCGGTGATTTAGAGGCGTGAGTGTATACATATGTATTAGCTAGCGACAACATAACATATTTATATGACAAAATACACACAGACAGTCAGTATTAAATTAGGCACTACTGAATGATTTTAATATGTCTCGCTTCTCGTTAATATAATGATATCGATGAAGCAATGAATAGCTTTCATTAATTAATCGTTAACTTTCCGGCATTGATATTAACTGCATACCCATTGTTCATGAACAAACACCGCAGTTTCCATGGTTTTATGGTCCTTTGCAAGATGTTGGGAAAGTAATATTATACAAGCGCAGATGAAGAGGCATGACGTCTGCTGTATTAATCAATAATATGATTTTAAAGAGAGAGTCATTGGTGTTAGTGTAGTTTATAATAGATATTGAATAATAATGATGTGTATTACATAATGGTGTGTTATGCCGTTATAGAAAGGTATGGGGAAAATTATGAGTGTTCATTTTGCTTGCAAAGCAAACGGTGCCAAATGTACTTTTTAGTGACAGTATCAGATAGTTAACTATATCACAGTGATCCAAATATAATGTACGACCATACAGTTGATGTTAATAGCATTGACATATTTGGTCTATTTGGCATGGACAAATTGTCACAAGTCGTATGAGTAGTAAGTAAAGCTGAACCTGAAGCTGATTTATTTCCAAATTTAGTTTGTTTTGATGTATTGCAATTACTTTGTGTGTAAATTTTAAAATAATTGTTGTAAACTCAATTTGCAATCCCAAATAAATAAGTTATCAAGTTGAAATGTTGAGTTCCAAAATACACCAATGAAATACCAAGCTTCGTCGCTGAAACACTAGTAACAATAATAAACTTTCCACAGATAGAACGCGAAGTGATCCTGTCGTCGGGAGACAAGAACTCCAAGGTCCCGATCCTGCAGGAAGCGAGGAAGCGGGGGAGACTCGGCGCAGTCGCTCCAGATACGCCGCCTAAAGCTCTCTCGGCTTGGACACATGCTGAGGTCAGTCTTGTCCCGATTTAGTAAGATTTGAGAGAATTTACCACCCGAATGTTTAAGGTCAAACTACCAAACGATGTTAAAAAATCCAAAACATTACATTGTTCTTTAGGAAAGAAACCACTTAAAAAAGTACTTACCATAGGAGACCAAAAACGAAGAACATCATCTAATTTTTATTTTATAGATAAAAAGATAAAAGAGATCATTGCGCGAATACTGTTTATAATAATACTAAACCTTCAATGAGTAAAACTTGTTCGCAATACATTATTCATTATTAACTTAGAAACATGCATTTCTTCTGAGACATGTAAAAAATCTAGACAAAAATAGAACACGACTATACCTCATTTTCAAACACTAAAGTCTAACCATATCTATTAATAACCAAATACATAAATACATTACAAAACCGTCAAAACACGCTAATAGCTATGACATATAGACATCTCAATTATAAACACATCGCAATGGAATTGCTAATTGGACACCAAATACTTACGGCACGTGGACGCCATTATAATTGCTGATGTATTCAAATTAGTGGCGGAGAGACGCGAATTACAAACAGCCAGAGGATTGGCAAGGAATAGTAACCAACTAGAATAAGTAGTAATCGTAAGACGTCAATCTTTTTTTTATTCTTGCACGGCAAAGTGACCACACTGCACCTGATGGTAAGCGCAGTGCAGTAAAGTTAGAGTATCAAGTAGCGAGAGACAATCTATCCCTTGCTACTCAACACAATCATGCCGGCCTGCTGTTTTTATAGTAAACTAGCTTTTGCCCGCGGCTCCGCGCGCGTGGTAGCTATTTTTGAAAGCAAAAATCCACGGAGCCATCTTAAGCTAATACTTATTTCTGTATTTTGCGAACTGTCAAACGCGCTAATGCTACAGTTTCTATAGTCGTTAAGTTTTCTTAAATTTTCTAATTTTCCACGCAACTTTCTTATTTTTTCTTTCATAAGACCCTTCTCCTGATAACAACAAAAAAATAATTAGCGAAATCGGTCCAGCCGTTCACACGTGGTGCCGTGGCCAAGGGCAATAGGGATTCATTTTTATATATACACACTTACAAATCTAGGCAATTCAGTGGTGGTTTCCCTACTTAACGGAAAGGAATGGGAACTAGGAAGGAAAAGGAATTTGGACCTTCTTGTATCCCACTCACCGTCCGAAAAGCCAACTGTCAATTAAAATAGGTTTCTGAACGACGATGGTCTGGACCACTGACCCTATCGCGATTCTTTTATACTATACACAAGGCTGCCATCCGCGTGGTTCTACTTAAACGTGTGAAGGGCAAATGGTTCAATTAACGGAATATAATAAACTCCTTTGCTTATTTTATGGCAGTTGAATTCTGAGATGATGATCATCCTGCAATTGGCAAATTCTGTTTCTCACTAGGGTTTTTCGAAGGAAACAATGATATTGAACAATATGTATTTATTTGAAATGCTATTAGGTAATAGGACGATACGACACATTTCTTACTTGAATTCACAAATAAAGAATCGTGATCAGATAAAGAGATACAGTTTACTTTTGATAAATTCGTCTCAGTTAAAATTATTGAAACATAGTTTATGTTATAAATGTTAAGTGGAATTTCATATTAATATATGCCTTTATGATGTTTGGCCGTCCAGGAAATCGTTATCTATTCGTATTATCCTAAATAAACTCAATACAAGTCGACTTTCAGACGGAACGAATTTTTTCCTTTTAAAACTATTCAAATAAACCTCTAAAGGAAATGCGCATCCTCCACGACTTCCGACATTGTCACGGGTTAGGTTAATCTTCACCCTTCCCACGTACGTGCCCTTAAGTAGCACATCAGGTAACTGTAAGTGACAACACTATGGACGTAACCATTAATGTTTCCTAGGGCGACGCATACGAATTACACAATTGTCACCGACTAGACAATTTGATTTTCAAATTCTGGAAATAGGTGATCAATACTCCTAGGAACTTTGTCCATTACAACAAAACTATGGTAAGCACCTTTTACAATTCCAGAGACGTTTAATGCAAGGACATGCAGCGCTTTGAATTTGAACCTGGTAAAAATGTAGCTAGCAATCCAAAAAATAACATTAAAGCCAGATTGATTCACAAAGTAGTAACTTGAAGATCTGGAATGGTGAATAAAATGTATATAATTAACGAATGTCTTTCCATCTGAAGCAAAGGACTCAATGTCAAATCAAATATCATTACATCTCGAACTTATCATTTATTCGATAAAAATAACTATCAAAGCGTGACCTTACCACTTAAAATTCCATAACTAACAAACTTATGTAAATATTGTGGAATAATCAATAGATTGCAATCCATATTATCTATCATAAATAATAATTTTAAACATTAATCAAAGCCGTGTTGAAAGACATAATTGGTTAATTAGATTCTCAAAAGCAATCAGTTTACTATTAATATTCTGCACCTTTGCTAATCTTAAAAATAAGTTATAGAATTTTGCGTTAACTAATGGAAAATTTAATTAAGAGCCAAAAACATAAATAAAGATCTAGAGCTAAAAAAAACATTCCACCGAGAGGCATGATAAGTATACGTTATTAAATAAGCAGCTCGTTTCTTAAACAAAATTCTACTGGTGCTTTGTTAATACTCAAAGGTCTAAGAAGAACGAACCACTTCAACATTGTTTCCAATTTATAATCCTTTTATAGGTTTTTTTTTATTGAAAGCGGTATATTAAAGATACTCATACTTAAACAAGTAGATACCGTAATTAGACTAGCAAACACTATTAGATTCTGCAACTAGTAAAGCATGTAAACATACTTTCGCGTCTAAAAATAAACTGTCTATAATTTGCATGACTTTCCGAGCTTTGAAAGACGAACCGCCCTAGAGCTATGCTATAATTTGGTTCAAAACAACACGCTTTCTTAATAGTAATAAATTGTTTCCTCGCGCTCCAGTTTCGAAAATATGTCTCCATTTGACTGGTAATAAGTAAGATCAGCTCCAAATGACAGAGTCAAACATTCAATCAACTTTTACCGTGTAATGCTTAGAAACTGTTGAAAGTTAACCAGTTGGGATATAGATAAAAATAGAAAGCTCTTGGTGATGCAAGATTATTAAATGCGCATTGTCATCAGATCATGATGCGTTTTCCAAATGAAAGTTTGTAAAGGGCAATAATTTACTTTATACCATTATTGAATTTATTGTACATCAATTTAATTCACTTTTGCAGGATACTTTAGTTTGGACAGGTCATGCTGGAATGCATTAGGAAAATTAGGCAAAATATGTAACATATTAATGAGAGGCTGCCTCGATAGCGTAGTTATAATTGCGCATGCGTTACGACAGCTGTGCTGAGTAAAGTTATATTTCTAAATAGAAAAATCTATTCTAATCAGTAATACTACTTGATTGATTGATTGTTAATAGACAAGCGATCTGCTCGGCTCGTCGTTGAGATAAATTAAAAGCTCACAGTGTGGTGGTGGAATGGGAGGATTTCTTTACCCAACATTAGGATGAAAATTTTCAAGTAAATCTATACCATTTTACACGTGTCATGCAATAACATAATATTATATTTAATCCAACAGCAGTATTAATTGGTGACAAATTATGTGATTAAACATTTGACTTAAGAAATAGCATTCATAATATAATGGATTATGTGAAAGATGATGTCTATAAGAATAGAAGAATTATTGAAGATTTTATGATACAAGTAAGAAAAGTAATAAAAATAAAAACAATTAGCTTAGATCCTTTCTACAGCAATAAATTTAGTTGAATATATAGACATTAGACAGCCTACCTAGTGCAAAGGACCGTGAAACGAAAGGTCGTGTGTTCGGTCCCGCACCAAGACAAATATTAGTTTTATCCACAAATATGTATGACCAATTGTGGTGTCCGAACTATGTGTGTGACTATTGAGTGTATTTAATTTTTTAATTATTGCAAGATCAGTTGTAATAACAATTCTGAAGTCTATGTATTTGGACTAACTTGTAATGTTTCTTACAAAACATTTTACTTTATAATATAAAAGTCAACGAATATAAAACTATGTTCAAGGTAACAGAGTGAATTACAATTATAAAGGAAACACTGGTCGATGTTTATCATCCGTGACTGTGTGAGTTCCTTGCCCCTAATGCTCAGGTATTGAGGTCGTTTGTTGAATCGTTCCTTTGATATAGGAAATGATTTTATAAGGTATTTTTTATTCTGGCACGGCAATGTGACCAGATCTTATGGTACATATATATATATATATGTATGTATGTATTTATATTTATACATCTTTTTTCCTTTTTACAGTCAATATTATTAATATAATTATGTATCTATGCTAGTGTCTTCGGACATACAAGTCCATCTATATTTTTTTTTATTTTTTTCTGTCTTTTGTAATTATGCGTCTACCCTGCTCTTCTCTGCACCACCTTAAGGTTGACTGGGAGAGAATGCTTTTGGCATTAAGTCCGCCTATATACAATGTATATAAAGTGTATAAATAAATAAATAAATACATAATTAAATTATAAATGCAATACTATACACTTTTGTTAAAGGCATTTATTCCAATCAAACAGTTATTTAGTAAATTAGGCCACTAGGGCCACTTTTTACAGACCAGGATTAAATTAAGAGCCACTGGTGCTTCGGAATGCCCACTGGTCTGACAAGAATCACTAAGAAACTTAGCCGTAGGTCTTTTGTATTTTTATCGTTACATCGTATAATAATTTCACAATGAATATACATTTAAATACATACATTCCTTAACATATACACCATTCACAAAAGAAAAAAATACTGTTTCCGATTTCTAATGTCAGTACATGGCATAGAGCTGTAATTGAGGCTCTATAACCAGCTTTAGTCATACTATTTAATACTGGCACGGCAAAGTGACCACACTGCACCTGATGGTAAGCCGTCCAGTTAGAGTATCAAGTAGCGAGACACAACTATACATCGCTACTCAACACAATCATGCCGGCCTACTGTGTGGCTTCTTAACACTACGCCTAATACTTATATTGTTTCTATTTTTTATTATACTGGCATGGCAAATACTTGGGTTCGATTCCCGGGTCAGGTAAAAGTGATATTTGGTTCTATTGCTAAATACTCAGTATCAGCCCAGAGTCTGGAATATGCCTGGAATGGCCATAAACTCATCCCCTATCACATTGAGCGGTAATAAGCTCAGTGAAATGTGCGTGTACTGGTTACACTTCTGCCGATCCCCTCGGAGATTGCAGGCGTGAGTGTGTATTTTTTTTATTCTGGCACGGCATATTGACCACACTGCACCTGATGGTAAGTGCAGTGCCGTCCAGTTAGTATCAAGTAGCGAGAGACCTTCGCTACTCAACACATTCATGGCGGCCTATATATTTTTCCTTGCAAATGATTTTTTTTAAGTGACTGACAGTTTGGGTGCAATGACCCTCCTATTCTTATTTATTTGTGTAATATGCGATATTACACAAATTCTAGCTGTTTGATGATAATGGCTGCCAAGAAATCGAACATCGATCGTGAATCTCGTTATTATATTGCAGGTTCTAAATTTAAATCCCACTCTTTATTACCCACCTGTCTCCTGTGACAAACTTCATATTAATAACATACCACTAAGGTCGATGGCTCGCGTCCTATGCGGAATGAGGTCACACGATTATCAACCCTATTGCTTTTGAATGCATCGGCATTTAAGGCATCGTATATAAGGAGCAAGTGCATCGGCACTTGCTCCTTATATACGTCCGCCAAGGTCGAATGCTGAATAGAAAATAAGTGGAGGCATGAAGGCTTGTTACTGCATGACTTTATTGACGTGTTGAGTTATTTTTATCTTCGGTACACAATGTTAGTTCTAAATTTAAATAAAACGTCTCTTTTTTGTTTAAAGCGATTAGCTCAGAAAGCGTTTTGTGGTTTTTGTTAGTTGTTATTTTATATTGTTACAGTTTTAATTTAAAGAATAAGTAAGGAGGCACATTATGATTATATTCTTATATTGTCCATTATATTTTCTTGATATATTAAAGTGTACGACCCGACGTCCGCACGCCACACGAGGCCCTCGAAAATCAGTGCTGCAATTTGCTCAGGCTGTACTGCTATCGCTGAACGAGAGAACCCATTGTTGGAACAAATAGATTTTTTTATTTTGCTTTTTCTGACGGTTTTGTTCTGACAATAAAGGTCTTTTTATTCCTTCTTCCTTTTCTTTCACAAGAGGGTTCAGGAGTTTCGTGAAACTCGTCGCAATTTTTATGATTTGAAATGCCTTAAATGAGAAATCCACATTGACAAATTTTGGTAACATTGACCCTTTGGTCGCAGTCGACTTTGATATCGGTCGAAACTATTCAAGTTTTATAAGATTTATCCCACACAATAAATTAAGGAACCATATCACGACCTACGTCCAAGAATTATATTTGGTTATAAAATTCAGAACCAACTCATAGTGACCTCACTATGAGTCACTGAATACGTGTTTTATCCTTAAATTGAAGTTTTAGTAGAAATGAATCAGGCTGCCAAAGCTGTAAAGAAATATGTTCGAGTACATACGTAAAGCAGGTCGGCATGATTGTGTTGAGTATTGGGGGCTAGATTCTCTCGCTATTCGATACTCTAATTGGTCGGCACGGCGCTTACCATCAGGTGCAGTGTGGTCAATATGCCGTGCCAGAATAAAAAAAAATATACACTCACGCCTGCAATCTCCGAAGGGATCGGCAAAAGTGTAACCAGTACACGCACATTTCACTGAGCTTATTACCGCTCAATGTGATAGGGGATGAGTTTATGGCCATTCCAGGCATAATTCCAGACTCTGGGCTGATACTGAGTATTTAGCAATAGAACCAAATATCACTTTAACCTGACCCGGGAATCGAACCCGAGATCTCAGCACAGCAGTCGTAACGCGTTTTCAATTTCAACTGCGCCATCGAGGCAGAAGAATAAATTGGTGATAATAAGTTCAAATAGCTAAATTATTTTAGCGGCATTCTTGAATGATATTACCAAGGATGCCTATTGTCTTTATTAAAAGAGGTTTGTTAGGCTGCCAATATTGTAAGAAAAATTGTGAGAGAAAGGAGAATTTTGCAGTTGCTTATTCGGGTTTATGGAGATTTCGTCCTTGTATTACAAAATCAAAAATTAAAAGGACATTTTAATATGTAAATAGCGATAATTTTTTTTTTTAATACAAATACCATTAGTTTATACACAACACAAATCTAACTGTAAAAACAAACTCAAAAATTGTTTTTACATATATCCGTTATAGACTTTGAAACTGCTTGACCGATTTCAATGAGATTTTGTGTATGTTTTTTTTTGTTATCCTGGCACGGCCAGGTTAACAAAAAAAAATCCAGTTATACTATCAAGTAGCGACAGATAATCTATCCCTCGCTACTCAACACAATCATGCGGGCCTGCTGTGTAGCTTCTTCACACTACGCCTAAAAACTTACAGGTGAATAACTTAGTCTCATGTCAAGTCGCGTTGTAGGCATTTGTGTTTCATAATATCGACGATTGCCAGGCTATTAGATTTAAGCGACATTTCTGAAAAGACACTGACACTTTACGTTCGCCGTACTCTATAAAAAAAACAAACGCAGTAATTGGGACTAGCGACAGAAGTGAAAACTTAAAACTTTGGAATTACTTTTAAACAGCGTGCATGAAGAAGTAACTTTTTTGTTTATGATTGCTAGCAATAATTATAGAACTTCATAGGCGTGCTTATGTGAAAAATAAAATAATCGGTTGGACGAAGTATAGCATGTTTACGTGAACCCATGAGTTTTCCTCCCCTACCAAAAACGCTCAACGCGACTTTTTATATCGAGTAGCGAGAGACAATCTATCTATCGCTACTCAACACAATCATCGGCTAAAAAAGTTTTAACTTCAAAAACAAAACAGATGTCTTCAACCAACGATTTTTAACCTCTCCCTAACGATTTGAACTCAAGTGCTTTATAAACACCAGTCAAGAGCGTAAGTAAGGTAACATTATGAAATAGTGTGCTGTTGTGTGGTACAAATGGCCCATAAAAATTCACCATGCGCCTCGGCTGTGGCGGCGTCATATACTAAGAAACCAACGGTTGTGAACCGCTGTACTTGCGTCGCGGCCTTGCTAGGACGAATGTTAAAGGCGAATGAATATACTATAACCGTGTAAATGAAAACAATAAATGAATAAAGTAGTTTATTTCTCACTATTTGAAAATCGATACAGCGTGCATTATATTAAAAAAAAATTATTATAAAATGTTTAATTTTGTATATTATTTGATATGAAAACAAAAATTGTACGACAATTTGTTACGATTATTGTGTGTGTACTGGGAATATCACACTATCTCCCTCGCACGACTGTATTCTTATGGTCATTCAGAGAGGTGACGTCATGACCCATATCGTGCATCCTTTTTTCTGTAACAACTACCCTTTCCACCTGATTTGAATGGCTTCTGCTTGATGCTGTGTCCTTTAAACGTACTATGAAGAAGCTTCTCAGCAGGCCGGCATTATTGTGTGGGGTAGCTAGATATAGCTGTCTCTCGCTAAATGGTGCTCTAACTGGACGGAACTGCGCTTAGCGTAGTCACTTTGCCGTGCTAGGTTATAAAAATTTAGCTTGACAGTTCATTCGTTTTCGACTACATCTTAAAATACATACATACATACTCATCAATGTGTGTCAATACGCAATCAAGCCGTAATCCCCGAAAGGGTAGGCACCATTGCGGTAACCAGTACATCCACTTTCGCCGAGCTTATTACCGTCTCAGGATGTGATAGGGGTCAACCTATCTTAAAAATACATGACAATTGAAAATATTATGATTGTTAGAGCCGCCACAATAAATACTTATAATTTTGCCTATGTAGCATTTCTTTACAGGTAAAACTCGCGTGTTCATAGCAAATCGCGTTTCAAATCAGTTTCACTCGTTCAATTCATACGTGTAGTGAACCATAGCTATTATTTAGTGATGGTACACGGGTCTATGCAGTGAAAGTTGACCATATAATATTGAACATGACAAATTCATTGATTTACCTCATCTTATTGTATTACACGACATTTATCTGAGAAACAAAAGACGTTACGCGCATTAATATAAGAATTATATTTGAATTTAAATTATTAAGCTTATAGAATCAAACGGAATTGATATTTATTTGGATAAACTTCATAATAAAAAAATAAGCATATAAAACAGTTCAAACCTGATTAACAGACTATTTGTTTAGGTAATAATATAAACAAAATAATAATCGTATTTCGAAATCGGCTCGATTTTATTGAAAATAAATCTGCAATTCCAGTATATTATATTGAAAATTACTTTACACTAACCTTGAAGTCTACCTGTAAGTCACAATCGGAGGGGGGTGAGTTACGTATCAAATAGCGGAACCTCACTCCCCTCCGACACCAATACACTTGAAACACCACTGACCCCTGTAATAGATGTAAGCCTTATAGTGAATCATTTAAATAAAGATAAAAAAACCTTGAACATCCAATAACACAATTTGAAATTGAGAACATAGATAAGGATCGACACTCACTCACAAGAAATTAGATCAAATTTCATATTCTTCATTGACTTTGTCCTCGATAACCCACAAGCCGTTTTGACACACCTTCAATTCTACGCCCCTTCACCCTTTACTAAGACAACCCAACACACCTCGTCACTAACTTCAGTTCTTAAATCACGTCTATTGTATGCTTGTGTATTCGGCGCAGTCAACCCGCTAGCGGTCGGTCGGACCGCGCGAGCGGATCCCGCGCATCCGGTGACAGCGACCCGCAGCGCTCCACGGTTAAAGTGTTGTGTGATGTGATTGTGTGTTGTGTTGTTTTGTGCCACCGTAAAATGGTCGAGTTTGCGCTGGAAAACGTTCGTATATTCTATTTTTGAATTTTGAGCGATGAAGGGTTAACAGAGGTTTGGATATATTAGTATCTCGAATAGTTACAGGTTTGATAAGGCTTTGTTTTTTCAAAAATAGAACAGGATAATTATGTTTATCTAAGAATATAGGATTTAATGCACACAGTCCATTTCGTGATTGAAATAAAATTGATTCCCAGGACTAGAAGTCATGTTTTAGAAATATTTAATGTACACTTGTCTTTAATTAATGTAGTATATATTCATCCTTATTTGGAAGTAAATAGCTTATTATTGCTCTCATTTAGTAAACCGATTTTTGTTCTTTTTCTATATTTTCTGTCACATCTCAATTCACAAAAAGATAAAAAAATATTAGTTCAAAGTTTTAATTTAAATACCTGCTTCCTATACGAAACGTTAAGGCAGACTTCCGATGTCGCGTTTTTACTGTGTAAGTATAAGCGACTGATTTGCACTAGGAACCCAAATAAATATATACCAACTTTCAAAAAACTAGCCCTAGGTAGCAGACCGATTCTTTTCGTTTTATATAAATTTTATTGAATTTATTGAATTTGTGTCCGGGGTCTGGGTGTTGTGATACCGAAAGTCTCTCGTAGTCCCTGATACGCACAACACAAGACTCGTATCTTAGTGTGGGGTCAGGGCTATGTGTGTGACTGTTGGGTGTTATTATGTGATTAATATTAATTGATTCCAGTTATTTAAATGTTCGTTGTTTCAATTGATAGGAACAAGGGGAGAGTGTTGGCAGATTGATAGCGTTGCTATTTCACGTTGTATAATATAATATAAAAACTCCAAAATATCCATTTGGAACTTGAAATCTGAAAATATTCTTAAATATTATTCAAGTGTAACATCTCGTAATCATTACTCTCAAGTCCAATTAGATTAAAAATGTCTTTACATAAGTAAAGTAATAAATAGTACACTCTGAGAGGAAATCCGTTTGTCATTGCAGTAATGGTTATTCAATGTATATAATTAGTAACGGACACAGCGACGGGTTAATAAGTGCCATTCTACTCAGTAAAAACTGAAATGCCCTTTCAAATTAAACTATGTTACTTATTAATACGCAGATAATGTCCAATAAATCATTAGTGTATCGATAGACAGACGAGTAGACGGGCCACCTGATGGTAAGTAGTCACCGCCGCCCATAGACTTCTGCAATTCCAGGGCACAGTAAAGCCGCGGCCTACCGTTAATATAGTCTGTTTAAGTATGTACATTGTTGTTATGGCATCAATAATAATAAAGTGATAGTGAATGATCTATTTGGAGGTATACTTATCCAGAATGAACAATGTCATGACCTCCAGAAAACTTCTCAATTGTCGCCATCATTATGAGGTTTTAACCTTATAAGCGTAAAAAACTTTAAAGATATCTTAATCTTCCTAACAAATAAACATCTAAAAGAGAACCAACAATTTTAATTATAATAACAATGCACCTTTCACCCGATTTATAAACAGCTACACGCCACAAAACCTGCATTATTACAAATTCCAATACACCATTGTTGTTATTTTCTCATCGCACAACAATGAGGTCGTTAACAGAATTGTTCTCCACAGAACCAAGCGGGTACCTCCGGCGACTTCAGACAGTACCACGAGAACTATGCTTATAGCATGCACCAGAATCAAAGAAATCCCACTTACGACTCGCCGAAACCTCCCATACCTGCCAAAACGTATGGAGCCAATCCAGACTCCAAACAGATCACAGTAACAGTTGAGACTGGGAAAGATAACACACGAGACGCTCCTAAAAGCAATAAATCTGTTAGCAAAACGTATCATACGCTTAAAGATATGATATCTAGTAGGTTTAAGAGCAAAGAGAACAGTGATGAAAGAATTGAAGAACCTAGTTTGAATAATAGTGAGGAAAGGAAAAGGCCTGAACCTGAGCAGGTTACCCCTAGGGATACAGGAGTAAGAAAGCAACCAGTGGAGCAGGGGATATATGGAAGACCGGTGTTGCAGACCAGGCCAGAGATGCAATATGGACATAGTATGGCGAATAACTTGGCATACCCCAGCCCGTCACCACATAGGTAAGATAGAACTTTTGTCTGTTTTAAAACATTAAATATACAGGTATATGATATAGAAACTTTTTATTTTGTAAGTTACATTATACCTTTGAGAAGTAGTAGGTTTGAGGAACTGACGAGGTCCTGAGGTAAAAGTTCAGATCTGGCTTATTTTAATGGTAAAAGGGGGCAAACGGGCAGGAGGCTCACCTGATCGAAAGTGATCACCGCCGCCCATGAACATCTGCAACACCAGAGGGCTTAAAAAATGCGTTGCCGGCCTTTTAGGAAAGAATATGCTCTCTTCTTGAAGGTTCCCAGGTCGTAACGGCTTGTTATAACTTATAGTTATGTTATGTTTTTGTTTCGAAATATCTTAATAGAGTTGAACGCTTCAAGAGCGGTGGCTATACATTTCGGTAGAATAAACTTGACCAGTCTAGCGTGAGATTAAATTATGTTATGTAATTATTCTACTATCAAAATGCTATCATTTTATGAAATAGAGTAAGGGATAATGAAAGGAAACTTTGAGGAGAAAGAGTATTATCTGTTGAAGAAACATGTAGATGTATAAAACAATAATACTTAAAATTATTGTACCAATATGGGAACCAAAACTGCTGATTATTTCTCACGCATCTACTTGTCATAAACCCTATGACCGAATAAACAATGTACTGATGATAATCATACTTTCCTTTCAGACAACTAATGCAACAACAGATAGTTCAGCAGCAGTTACTGTTGAACCACCAGGCTCGGTCACAAGAAATGCTGGCGTCGCCACCCCACCGGCCTCAGCCTCAAGCTCTTGGAGCTGATGCCTTGTACCAGCAGTACGGACCTCCTGGCAGAAGAAGCGCAGTGTACCAGAGAGAAGATGCTAGATCTATGGGCAATTTCACTTCACTGAAGACTGGGCCTCAGAGTCAGGTAATTTCTTAATGATTTATTCAGAAAAATAGATATTCAATTGCCAACGCAAAATATATTATGTCCTTGAGATTTAGTAAGCTTGATTTTGGAGACAGTAGCGTCCACATTGAGAGTAGATGCTTATGTCTGACAGCTATTAAGAAGTCGGTACGAAGGTGAATCTTGCATGCTTTCTTCTCCCAAGAACTTACCCAAAATATTTTAAATATAAATCTGACTGACATTTATTCATTCGCACGACCATATTCTCTACCAATTTGTTACGATATCAAAAACATATTCTTTTATATTTTTTTTATGACTGCAGAAATTTGTTGCCTCTTATTTGTAATAAATATACAATAATAGGCAACACATTTTATTCTAATCATATTATTAAAGCCTATTTGGATATATTATGTGAATTCTCATGTATATCTCCTGACATTGTGGGTGTTTATAGCTAATGGTCATTAATATTAGCTCGTTTGTCTTCTGCTTAAAAATAATCATATTCCAAATAACTAAATAGGCATTAATTTTATTACTCAACTTATTACATTTTTGCTTTCCTGTGATCCATTTCCAAAGATACTTAAATCACCGATCAGTATTAGCAAGGTACCACAAAACTTATTTCTCAATTCCCATTCGATGTCGCAACAGTATCAAGTGAGACAAAGCCGCGCGTTCCCAACAATTAAGTTCCATTTCTCACGTCTCGGTAATTATAGTAACGAGTGCTTGTTAGCCGCCAATTCCATCTGTATTGAAAGAAACTTTGATTATGGGAGAAAATACATTTGGGTTGAGTTGGCAAGATTTAATAGTATAAAAAAAAGTCAATATTTTTGTACGTCTGCCCGCTTAGTCCTTCTAAAGGCTTAATGGGCAACTTTTCGAAACACTGAACAGACTCATTAACACAGAGAGTCAGTAGCCGGTTGTGAATTGATAGACCTTGAGTTCGATCCCGGTACCGAGACATTTAAGTTTGTATAGTCCAGAAATTTGCTTTTGGTCGTTGTAAATACTATAGTAGTTCCTGATACCCTAAACACTAGACTCGTATCTTAGTGGGAAGTCAGGTCTATGTGTGGCTGTTGGGTGTCTTTATTATTACTAGGGGTCGCCCAGTGGTCGACAGTAATTTATATTTTTTTATGTTTGAACAATATACAGTTTGTACAGTTCATTCAGCTGTCAGTTTTTATTCGCGGTTTATTTTTACTTTGAGTTTGAGTCCGCCCCGTGTCCATGAATGCTGTAAAGCTTTCGAAACGTCGCGGTCGGGACTAGAAATAAAAATAAATCACAAAAAATCCTTAAGATTACATATGCACTAACGTCTGTAATCCCCGAAGGGGTAGGCAGAGGTGTAATAGGTGCACACACTTTCGCAGAATTTTTTACGTTCCCATAATGAGATAGCCTATCGCCATACGGGACACAATTCCAGACTCCGGGCTGATACTGAGTATTTCTAAATAGACTAAATAGAAACCCAATGTCACTTTACCCGACCCGGGGATAAAACCCGAGACCTTAGCACAGCAGTCGCAACACATGCGCAATTACAACTGCGCCACCGAGACAGTCCAATTAGTTTTATTTAAATGTTGACAACATTTGTTTATTATTTATTAATTATTTTGGGACAATATCTACTTTGTGCAACTGTTTCACCTCAAATTATTATTTATTGTATTATTAATTGTATTTACACATATAAATTTCAGCTTTCCTTTTAAATGTAACTATAACAAATCTCGAAAACTTCAATATACTTAGAAAGGGGTATAAAGTTTGTCCCTTCACGGTTTAACATATAGATTTTCAATTTCAAACTCTAAACACACATAAAACTAGTCTCGCCACATTTCCTTATAATCAGTACTCGCATCGATTCTGACAACTACAACTCGTAATTATACCATCACTGGATCTGCGTTAATTAGCGGAAGCACGCTCAGGCATTTATCAATTTCCTCCATCAGTAAATTTGCATGTATCTTGCACTTAACTGTTTATTACTGGGTTAAAATCTTGAATATTAAATGTTTGAATTGGTATGTCCTGACGGAAGTGCAGAGGTCTTTGGACTGAGAGTTTAAGAAGGCCAAATATGGAAATGACATTATCTATTTGCTTCATACTGTAAGTGATTATTACCATTAAAATAATTTTGAGAATTGTAAATCGATGATATCAGGTTTTTTTATCCTGGCACGGCAAAGTGACCACGCTGCACCTGATGGCAAGCGCAGTGCCGTCCAATTAGAGTATCGAGTAGCGAGAGACAATCCATCCACCGCTACTCAACACAATCATGCCGGCCTACTTCTTCACACTACGCCATGGGCAAGAAGGTGTGGAAGCGGTTAAGGGTCTAGTGTCAGAGTACTCAGAAGACCGCAAAACGGCCAAACGTCGTACGCCAACTCTAGACAAAACCTGGTTGTACACTGGCTGATCCCGGAACGCGACACACTTGCGTGTGTCACTATGGCGGGTTTTACACCCTGTGTACGGTGGTCGCTATCCGGGCGGATATGAATATCCTACCACCAACAAGCAGGTGTTCCTTTCTAAGATAAAATCCTAAATATAAAGACGAACTAGACTCAACTATATTGCTAAGATATTAACTCGAAGAAAAGGTTACGGGGTGGGCCAAATATGCCACTGGAATGATGATATATCGGAGATAGCGGTACTGTAATGAAAACCTAGAACTGATCGTGGAAAGTGGGCAAGCTGGTAAGATAGACTGATGAAATGTGACAGAACCAAAAAAATGAGAACTGAATGGAATGGTGTACAATACAAGAGGCCTCAATAATGGGTCAGAACACGTCGAAGAAGAACAAAAAATTATCAGTTTAATGATTTAATACTAGTGGATTCTATTACAAACATAGTTCTAATCCACATTGAAAATCTACTCTTAGTAGTTTTCGAAATCACAATATTGGAAGGGAAATTTACAAATCAAAGGAGTAGTTTTCCCAGTGAAACAATTGGACCAGTAATATTCACTTGTTAACTTCCCTCTAAGCTCATGAAATCTTTTGCCCGTATAGATAGATACCAAATATCAAGGCTCAGTTAGTACGATGGACACAAAATGTAATGTAACAGAAAGAACTGAAACATGAACTAGATAAATAATACACATATATAATAAAAATATGTGCATAAATTAATTTACCAAACAAACTTAGTTGCGTTATGTAAATGTTTACCTCGTAAAATTGAACCTGCGACGTCTCACTCAGCACTTAGATTTAGTACCGCTACGCCGCACGTGTTTCTACGTTTTGATAGATCTTTACAGGGACAGTCGTTGTCAAACATTTTATCGAGCTCCTTTTACATTTTTTAAAGATCATCTTTATTTATTTAATAACCGACTTCAAAAATAAGGAGGAAGGTCTCAATTCGAGGTGTATTTTTTTATATTTATTATCTCAGAACTCCGTCATTTATTGACCGATTTGGTAAATCTTTTATTAGAAAGAATATGCTTCCAGATTGGTCCCATAGATTTTTTATCAAAATCGGTTGAGTAATTTGGTTTCAAAACCAAAATAACTTGAAAACAGATGTTGTCCGAGTATACGAAATTGCGAATTTTGCTTTCCTGTGACTCTTTCATTGCGTTGGGTTTTGTTCGGTCTAGTGTTCTTATATATAACATTACGCCGTTTTCCTTTTCAGGGGTAGGTAGAGGTGTAACACACCCAGATTTCGTCAGCTATATTATACTCTTTCAAATTATTTCGGTGACTCCGTCGGGAGTCTTAAATTTATGCTAGTGAACATTAATGAACACTAAAAATGGGTCATTTTTAGACTCTTGTACGCGATGCTTTCTCATATGAGATGCACGTATGGAAGCCCTCCGATCATGTACCACCTACTCTATCCTGCGTATCTATTTTATATTTGCACACACTAAAAAGCAAAAAATATATTATAACTTTTTAAATAAAAATAAAACCGCCTTTAAAAAAACCCAGAAACTACAAAGCAAAAAATAATTGGTTACATCTACATAGCCGACTGCAATAATCTAAACAGAAAATTCTAAATTAATTTAAATCACTTATTTGAAGTCATTTGGCCCCCTGGTGCCCTCTGGTATTGCAGATATTCATGGGCGACGCTGATCACTTTCCATCAGGTGAGCCTCGTGCCCGTTTGGGGCAAACCAAACTTTTACCATAAAAAAAATATCATAAAGTATAATGTATGTGACTCATGTTGAAATAAACCAAATGAGCCTATACTCGAGGGGTTTTGGTTATGTAAGAGTATCCATGCTTAACGGCTCTATCATCAAATTAGCTCGATGACACCAAGTTATTGTATTATCATCTGGATTACATTACAGTTTCAAATCTATCATAGCAGGTTGAAAAAAGATTATATCATATTTTTACAGTGTTATCTAGTATTTAAACCGCGTAAAAGGACCAACAGCAGAAACTTTGAGAAACCTTGGCGACAATCAACATTTATAACACCGTTAAATTACTGGCGCCAAATGTCCATATATATTAAAGCTTCGATATGAGTTTATTGGTGAATTAACATTTTATTGACCGCATGGCAATTTCATTAACTAATTAATATACAGTCGCCATTTATATTTTATAATAATTGTAATGTTTGCGCTAAAGAATTAAAAATGCTGTCTATAGATTAATGGTTAGCATATTTCATGTTCTGTAGTCATTTGAATATCCTTATTAATGATATTAAGATGCGTTCTCGTTTAGTGTCTTTGTCCGATACATTCAATGCAAATTCGTATTTTTGCCGCACCATCAAGCTGTATCACCTACCATCAGGTGCAGTATGGTCACTTTGCCGTGCTAGGATATCAATCGTCTGACACGAGCATCAGTGACATCTCCGTTTGTCAACGCCATACTGGAGACGCTGGTGATGACGTGTTAAGTTTCAATGGCCTCCCGAAGTTTATTGTTCGAATGCTAAAAAAATTTTTTCTTGATTACATTATTACAGGAACTTAATTTTGAATACCTAATGTGACTGAAAATATATTAATATGTGACACCAATAGATGTCATAATTCAAATCATTATTTCATCATTACAGTTCGATAACTCAAGACCTGACTCAAGCTCTAGACCAGATCTGCGAAGTCCACAACAATTGGAGAGAGAAATCATAAGACAACGAGGTTTTGTAGAAGGGAGACGTGCTGCATCACACCCCCATCTTCTAGACGAACCCCAACATAGACCTGAAGTCACTACGCCACAGATTCACGACAGATCAAGAAGAAACTCTCATGGGAATCTTCTAGAAGTAACAGAAAGCCCACAAAGGCATGACGAAAGAGAATCTGATGATGGAGGTTTCCGAGCTAGGTTAATGGCACAAGGCAGATCAAGTTTTGAAGATAGGATCCGAACCAGTGGAAGGTCGATAGAATCCCAACGTATTCAAGAAAATGTGTATAGAAGAACGCCAGAAAGTCATAGTAGAAGAACTCCAGATTCCTTAAATCAGAAAAGAGAGGAAGCAGCTACTTCTGGCCAGGTATTAAATGACGAAAATGCGAGCCAAAAATCAGCTGATAGTGTATACAATTCGAGTGGAAAAGTTGAAACGTACAACCCACAGCCTTCGTCGTCGAGACAAACTCCTAGTAGGATAGAAGATTTAAAAGCCCATGGAAAAAAGGGGGCTGGATCTGGTGCTAGTTCAGGTAAGAAAACACATGATATATGAATCAACCCAACTAATACCATTATAAGTTTAAAAAAAAAAAACGCCGAATTCGCCGTTATGTAGATTTTAAATATTATTTGTCTTTTAAACATAAAAGTTCTTAAGACCATACATCAATAACATATTTACATAATAACTGTCTCCAAACAAACTAATGAACATACTAACCCAAATTTTAACAATAATAATCGAATACGAACATGTTTGGGAATTTATAATGTAAATCCTAGTAAAGAGATGATAAATAAAGTATTTCAAATAAAGCTAAACATATTCAATGATAACGTAACATTAATTGCTTTCAATACTTTATTGAATGCGTTCGTAGAAAGATCAAGATAATTCTGTCAAGAGCGTTTGATATATTGCCTATAAGTGATCGAGCACTGAATCTTACTGCTGATTAACATATGGAAATATATTATGCTTTCACAGCCTCCATAAAACCATTTAGCTTTTGAACATTTTTATTTGTGACAAGTTAATTTGGTTATTTTTTATGTAAGAAAGTTCCGCCTGCATAACATTTGTAACTACGCTCGGTCATTCGCATCCATGCCAATAATAATATGGCGAAAATTGCTTCTCATACTTTGAGGATTGTATTTTATTTTAATGATAGTAGTTGTACATAAATATATTCCGTTATATTGTCTAGTAAATGCAATTCGGCAGGTTTTTCAAAACTTCTTAATTCTATTACACCCATACCCGTTCTCATCAATGTTTCTTTAAATTAGCCAGCACCTAACTATGTTCTGGGAATTATATAAATCGGATTACACTTTTATAACCTACAGTTTGGGATCCTCGAATCATGTTTAGGGTTTGAAAAAAAATCTTCCTTATCTATATCTGTCAACCGATTTACTTTTTGTCTAGTAACTGTTGAAGTTATTTGGTGTTAAAAAACCTTTTTTTTGGAACAACTACTTTGTATTGCGGTCGAATTTCAACCATTAGTCCTTGTAAAACACTATTTATAGATCCACTAAACTTAAGTAAATGTTATTGAAAACAAACATCACTTACTTAGTACTAATGCTAGATTCACAATAACAAATGCTGACACAATTCTAACGCTACTCACCGGGCCACTTACCTGATGCTTTCCAGATTACGATAAGAACGGTGGTCAATCATCTAATGTGGACTCAGGTAGGGGGAGCGTCGCGTACTCCAGCGGTAGAAGACCTGAGGCCAGCCTGCATGATACCTCCGCTGACTCTGATGCTGTAGGGTCCAGGGAGCAGCCGCAGCCTGGCACCAGTCAACAGCCGGCTGGACAAAGTGAGTAGCCTTGGTTTTTTTTATTGCCTCGGTAGGCAGACGAGCAGACGAGCCACCTGATGGCAAGTAGTCACCGCCACCCATAGACTTCTGCAATGCCAGGGCACAGCAAAGCCGCTGTCTACCGTTTTGATTATCTGTATATATAAAAGAAGAAACTGACTGACTGACTGACTGACTGACTGACTGATCGATCAACGCACAGCCTAAACGGCTGGGGTTAGAGACTTGAAATTTTGACAGTAGGTACCTTTTATCACGTAGGCATCCACTACGGAAGGGTTTTTGGAAATACCACCCCTAAGGTGGTAAAATAGGGGATGAAAGTTTGTATGAAAATTCGTCATTTTCGAAGTTAAACGCACGAAAATTGGTATTTGGCCTTTTAGTTAAAAACAAAAAATATGTATTTCAGGATTTTTCGAAATTCTACCCCTAAGGGGGTAAAATAGGGGTTGAAAGTTTGTATGAACATCCGTCATTTTTCTCCCAAATATGGTCTCCACGCGGGCGGAGCCGCGAACAACAGCTAGTAACCTTATATTTCAAGTATGAATGTTATACTTATTCAATACTATCCAGAAGTAAACCGCCTGACTACAAAGCGTGATGACGAACGTGACGAACTACTATATCTGGTTGAAATAAAACTAATTTTACGGATTATATCGCAGTTAATTCGTTTCGAAGGCTTGACAGCCCTCATTACAACGGAGCGGGCTGGGTTTTATGTCGTCACGAAAGTATAGTGCAATGTTTCTACCCTCTGTATACCCAGTTAATTAATTTTAAATTTGTATTTTGTTGTAGTCCGATATACGCAGAAAGAACTCACAGTGTCATAAGGTCTTTTGGTTATATCTGGTTCTTAACCATTAAAATCGTTACATGCTAGCTGCTAGCCAGCTCTGATTAAACTGATACTGCAAGCTTGACTCCAGTCCTCTCTCGTAACCAGACTACATCTTGTAGGTGGTGAGAACGAATGGGCAGACCTGGTGGAGTGCGAACTGCGTCAGATCCTGGAGCCGAAGCTGGCCGGCATGAGGCTAGATTCCTCAGCCAGCTCGGACAGCTCCGTCACTCCGCCACTGCCACCACTTTCACCATCTTCTGACATGCATAAGAGGAACAGGTAAGTTGTTAAGCAAAATTTAATACTCCTTGGTACATTATCATGCTGGTGGTAGAATATTCATATCCACTCGGAAAGCGACTACAGTACACAGGGTGTAAAACCTGCCATACTGGCACACGCAAGTGTGTCGCGTTCCAGGATCAGCCAGTATACATCTGGTTTTTGTCTATAGTTTCTATTCTTGTAGACTTTTTATCCTGGCACGGTAAAGTGACTGCACCAGATGATAAGCGCAGTGCCGTCTAATTAGAGTATCGAGTAGCGAGAGACAATCAATCCCACGCTACACAACACAATCATGCCGGCCTGCTGTGTAGCTTCTTAACACTACACCATGGGCAAGAAGGTGAACAAGCGATCGAGGCACTAGTGCCGGAGAACACAGAAGGCCGTAATACGGCCAAACATCGTACCCCAACTTTAGACCTCCGACAAAAACTGGATGAACACTGGCTGATCCCGCGACACATTTGCGTGTGCCACTATAGCGAGGCAAAGTGATATTTTGTCTACACCATGAGGTGATATCGTTTGTGAGCGTTTAACGATATCAGAAGCAGCGATAGCCTAGTTGGTTATGGTACGGACTGTCAAGACGAAAGTCGTATGTTCGAAACCCAAGTGGCATACACCTCTGACTTTTCTAAAGTTACGTGTGTATTCATTGTTAATTATCGCTTGCTTTAACGGTGAAGGAAACATCGTGAGGAAACCTGTATACCTGAGAATTCTCATAAGAATTTCGAGGGTATGTGAAGTCTACCAACACGCATTGGAGTAGGAGTAAGGGATAACCCCTCTCGTTAGTACAAGAGGCTCGTGCCCAGCTGTGGGGCAATGTTAAATACAGAGCTAGTATTATTATGTGATGATATCGTGAGCCCTGTCCTAATGTTTGTAGCCTGCCTGGTCGGTCGGAGTACGGTGAGGAGCGGCGCCGCGGGCGGGAGTCTCCTCGCTGGCATGCGCACGCGCACGCACACGCACACTCGCACAAGAAACACTCCTCCAAACGAGACCATCACTACAAGAAACAATGTAAGTTACACATTAATTAAAGTTTTATTTACAGGATTATATAAAGTTCAGTTCGCATTGTATTTTCCACAACCATCAATAAAATTTTAAGTATGAAATAAATTGAATCTTTGAATCCCGAAAACATGAAAATCAAAGTCGATGCCAGAATCTATAACAATAGTTTATAACGTTATTCATGTTTTACAAGGTTTCAAGATTTTTAATATTGCGTTGCATATTATCACTCAAAATCTGCTCTGTTTCAATTATTGTACCTATTTAATCATATTCAAACATACCTAGAGTTGCCAACCGTCCTGTTTTCCCAGGACATGACTTGGTTTTTAGTGTCCTGGATGGTTTTTAAGCGGCGTCCTGCGTTTTTAAAGAGCCCCGATAAGGTCCTGTATTTTAAAATCGAACGCCATAATTGCAATCCTTATGTTACGGGTGGCCTCGGGCTTGCGCTAAACGCGCTGTAAAAAGACGCGTGATGTTTTTAACTTAATTATCCTGGTTTATCCAGCTTTAAATCCTAGTTTTTGAAATTGGGTTGGCAATCCTACACATAGCAGACAGTAAAAAATTAGCAGATCTATCTACAAAAAGTAACACTACATTAATTTTCAACCTGTTCTCCAGTATTCGGTCTAGACACCACTGACATGACGTCCACTACGACTCGAAGCCTGGACCTCTCCTCGTTGTTGGACGGCAGGACGGACAGCGACGCGTCCACGGGAGACGCCCGAGCCATCAGGAGACAACTGCGAGGACTTGAGAACATGTACGCAGAGGTCTTACAGTTGCTTGGGGTCAGGAAACCTACCAATCTGGCTAAGCATCCTACTTGGGAGGCTAGGTGAGTGATAAAGATACACCCAACAGTCACACAGTCCTGAACCCACACTAGATGCTGGGTATCAAGAACGAAGGATAACGGTCCAACAACACCCCGACCTAAACAAATAGTTTAAGTTGGTTCTCTTTTAGAGATGTTTATTTGTTAGGATAAATATATATTTAAAGTTTTTTACGCGTATAAGGTTGAAACCTCATAACGATGGCGACAATCGAAATGAAGTTTTCTGGATGTCATGACATTCTTTATCCTGGATAAGTACACCTCCAAATAGATTTATTATTATTTATTTGATTTATTTTTCCATAACAACAATGTACACACTTAAACAGGCTGTATTAACGGTAGGCAGCGGCTTTGCTGTGCCCTGGTATTGCAGACCATTGGGCGGCGGTGACTACTTACCATCAGGTGGCCCGTCTGCCAGTCTGTCTATTCAAGGAGTAAAAAAAATTGTTGTCTCGGAGCGAGAATCTTACTCAGGGCATCTCATTTTAGCTGTTAGAGTGAAGGTAACTGTAAGGACACATAACATTGATAAGAGAAATCTTGAGAAGCAGGTGAAAAGTCTCCATATTGTGTGGAACTTAAGGATCAGTATTCGCACATCTGGTGGAAAACTAGCACACATATGGATAATAAAATTTCACCTTTATACTATTATAATAGAGTTGAAAATATTTGCGAACATAAGCTTTATATGTCTTATATGGCATGCGACCATAAGTTCATCTAAGTATTGGCAGCCTTTATGGCGCAGCGGGTAAGTAAACTGCTGTGAAACGAGAGGCCGTGGGTTCGATTCCCGCACCGAGACAAATATTTGTGTGACAGATAGATAATTGGTTCGGGTCTGGGTGTAGGACCGTAGTCCCTCGTAGTTGTTGACCCACGATACAGGTTTGACCTTGCTTAGGGTCAGGACTATATGTGTGACCATTGGGTGTATATGTTAAACTCTTTGTCATCCTCTTTTTTCGTTTTCCAGTCCTATCCTCGTCGTTGTATCCCTGCCTACCAGCCCTCGACGGTGGATTCCAAGTTCCTACACCATTAACCATAATTACTCATTCCGTATGGAGAATTTCCATTTGTGTTATGACCTGCCATAAGTGTCTTTTATATGTCTACATGATCAATTAAGATTTTTATTTGATTTTTAACTGACTTCAAAAAAAGGAGGAGGTTCACAATTCGTCGTAATCAATTTTTTTGTATGTTCGCCGATTACTCGAAGACGCCTGGATCGATTCGAGAAATTATTTTTTTGTTTAAAAGGGTATACTTCCCAGGTGGTTCCTTTGGTACTAAGTCAGGATCTGATGATGGGATCTCGGAAAAATCAAGGGCAACCCTCACATTTTGTAGGGACGCATAATTTGTTTTTTATTGAAGTCTTTGTACTTTTTATGAATTAAACACTTTTACATATGTGGTCTCAGATCAGAAAAAAATTACATAAAGTATATTTTGTTGATGCAGGTTATCTTCTAAACGTCGGTACGGCAGCATGTCCTCGCTGCCTTCCAGCTCCGTGAGCAGCAGACCAGTCCGGGACAAGAGGCGGACCTCCAACGAACACAGGAAGAAACATGACCTCAAGGTATCAAGGAAGAATTACTGTATTTGGCTTTTTAGTAAAACAATAAAGTAGGAAGAAGACACTTTAAAACGAAACACCAAAAAGGATCCAACTCATTTTTGTTCTGAAACATAATATATACTATAGCGCTGATTTTCAGCTTGACCTAATTGGGATTCTATTACATTAAAATCAAATATTTGTTGAATCCATGAAATGCTATATTATTTATCCATACTAATACTATAAATGCGAAAGTAACTCTGTTTGTTTGTTTGTTTGTTTGTTTGTTACCTCTTCACGACTAAACGGCTGAACGGATTGTAATGAAATTTGGTAAGGGAATAGATTATATCCTGGAGAAGGACATAGGCTATCTTTTTTCTCAAAAAACAACCTTGAAAGGGGTCAAATAGGAGTTCAAAATTTTTTATGGGAAATCCATAATTCCTCGACTTACGGATCTGTAAATTCATATTTAGGCTTTTGGTAGGAAATAAAGAAATACGTGTTTCAACGTTTTTGAAAAATCATCCTTAAAAGGGGCAAAGTGAGGTTAAACTTATGGGGTATTCTAGATGCAATCTCAAGATTCAGGCACGACATCTGAGAGGCTGGACAATCGCTACAGGTGCCTCAGTGCAGAAGACAACTCCTTGGATTGTATACTTCTGCTCCCGAATATAACCTCCACGCAGGCGGAGCCGCGAGCAACAGCTTATTCAATATTTTTTTACTCTACCGCCAGTTCGGAATGCAGTTTCACTAGAGAAGAACGGGCAAGAAACTCTAGCGTCGCTCTTTGCGAACATCGGTTGACAATATTTGGTCATACAATTAATATACGATTCAAGTTTGATTACATTAGAGCAGCTCAATGTATGTTCTTTAAGTTGCCTTATTCTAATATTGTAAATTAAAACTTATTACAAGACCTAGTGCCGTACATGACCCTCGTGACAGTGATGAAGTTCTCCAATTCTTAAAGCAGAAACAATATAATAATATCACCTACCTACTGAAAACGAACGTCTTTAAGTGAATAACTTCATTTTGAGATACGAGTCGTATAGTCGGCAAAGTAGGGCTTATTTTTTGGAAAATTATAAAAACTGATAACTTTTTACCAAAGACAATTTTGCTGAATATTTTATTTTAGTTTGAGGAGATATTTAATTTAACCTCTCATGTTTGAAAAGGATACCGGTAAAGTTTTTTTATCCTTGCACAGCAAATCGACTACACTGCACTTGATGGTAAGCGCAGTGCCGTCCAGTTAGAGTAGCAAGAGACAATCAATCCCTCGCTTCTCAATACAATCATGCCGACCTGCTTCTTCACACTACGCCATGTGCAAGAAGATGAAGAACCGGTCGTGAGTGTCAAAGTGCTCAGAAGCCCGCAACATTGGCAAACATCGTACCCAACTCTAGACCCCAGCTAAAACTGGATGTACACTGTCTGACTTGACTTAACCAAAAAAAATTATATTCGGAACTAACTAGGTCACTCTGTTCCCAGGGCATCAACAAGCGGTTCCAGCGGCTGGAGTCTCACGTGGTGACCCTGGCGCGGTCCGTGGCGCACCTCTCCAGCGAGATGAGGACGCAGCACCTCGTCATGCAGGAGATGGACGCCATACGGAACGAGATCGCAGCGCTCAGACATATGTACAAGTCAGTATCAGTCATCAACTTAATGATATCATTTATTTGGTTTTTTATTATGAAAAAATAGATCAAAAACTATGTTTTTTTATACCACGGTGGTGGCAAACAAGCTTACGTCCCGCCTGATGGTATGCAGTGACCGGAGCCTATGTATGGAGTATGGACGCTTGCAACACAAGGAGCATCACATGCGCGTTGCCGACCCTAACCCTAATCCGAACTAAATAAAACATGGAAACAATAATATGCTGCTTAGTATTAAATTAAGAGAGCACGGGCGCTTTTGTCGAGGGTCTACAGTTGGGGTACGATTTTTGAGTACTCTGACAATAGACCCTCGACCTCTTCTTCACCTTCTTGCCCATGGCGTAGTGAGAAGAAGCAGGGCGACATGATTGTGTTCAGTAGCGGGGGATAGATTGTCTCTCGCTGCTTGCTACTCTGATTGGACGGCACTGCTTACCATCAGGTGCAATGAGGTTACTTTGCCGTGCCAGGATAAAAAAAATATACATATCGATTTCTGTATAAATATTATACGTAATTTTTAGCTTCAAGTTAGTTAGTTAGGGTAGGCAGGTGTATCATGTACCATGGCTAGTAGGTGACTATGTTGTCGTTCCAGATCCCAGCAGTACATTCGGTCCGGCCAGCACCGCCACCTGGACCCGTACTCCTTCAGTAACCCGGACCGCGTAAAGAGACTCACCAAGTTCTTCGGAGACGAGCCGCCCCTCATGAGGCTCTTCCTCAAGAAACTTGGATATGAGGTAACTTTCACGCACTAGGTCCCCAACTAGGTCAAACATGTATCGTGTGTATCTACTACAAGACACTACACAACTAGGAGTGTTCGCAACGGCTATATATTGAAAACGCGTTACAACGATACGCTACTTTTAAAACGCCTATTATTTTTTACGCTATAATGTATTAGTATAATATATCACATCGTTTCGTAGAACGACGCGATTAGATTATCGACACAAAGCACGCCGTGCGCTGTTACACATTACTTATTTAATAATTATTTTTTTGGGTTATAATTATCTTTTAAACAATTCTGTATACAATTTGTACCCGATTATAACCTGTTTTGTTTGTAATAAATAAAAATAAAGTAAAAAATTAAAATTTATTTACCGAAACTAACTTTTATTTACATTTTTATAATCATCAAATAAACCAACACAGCGATTTCACAACTCAATTTATTAAAACATATATCGACACCGCAAACTACTTCATACAAGTCCAACGAAACGAAGTCATACGCAGTGATTATATTCAAAAAATAATCTAACGTGTACGAAAGAATATATTAGCGCGGAAAATAAAAATATTATTTTGCCTATTATTTTTACTAATCCATTGAATACAGTTCTTATACGGTTTATCTTAGAGCATAATTTGGCATGAGACAAAAATATTATTCAACAAATTGTTAGTGGACCTTTACTGGGCCGTTGCGACTTGCGTTTCGTCACTTTCGCAGTGTGCTTATGCAGTGTGTATGTGATGGATGTCGTTTGTGTGCCCGTGGCCGGCGGTTTTGGTCCAATGTAATAAAAATAATCGTTCCACATAAATAACGCTTGCCTGATGTAATAAATAATAGGCTATAAGATTATGTATAAATAATAGGTTATTTTATCGGTTATCTAATATAATGAACACTCCTATACACAACAACCAGCCCCAAAACAAACTAGTCTGTCACACAAACATTTACCTCGATGCGGAAATCAAACCCACAGCCTCTTGTTTCACCGGCTACTCGCCCGCTGCGCCAGGGAGGCTGACAAAATCAACCTTGAATTGCAGCGGCTTTACTGTGCCCTGGCATTGCAGAAGTCTCTGGGCGGCGGTGACTACTTACCATCAGGTGGCCCGTCTGCTCGTCTGCCTTACCAAAGAAAGAAAAAACTGGTCACCTAAATATATGATCAGTGCGGATACAAACCCACGATCTTCATTCCATATCATTACAAATTATATATTTTTATTTTCAGAAATACGCAGCACTTCTAGAAAAAGAGAAGGTCGGAGCTGCCGAGCTGCCGTACGTCGGAGAAGACAAGCTTAGAGCTCTGGGCGTGCCCCTGGGACCAAGGATGAGGATACTGAAGGAGGCCGGCATCCACCAGGACTTGCACCACTTGTCCAGGGACGACCCTCACAACACCACCACCACGCTGGCTATTGTTTAGCCCAAACACATCATGAGGAAATCTACATGACAGTGGTGGCCATGAGGCTCTTTGAAGGATTATTTGTGGCTCTCGATAAATGTACCCGAGTTCCCTGTTCATTTTTGTGCTATTATATTTTTAAAAGTTTTAAAACGGCACATAAACGATGATCGCCACTGTATTGATCAATTTAATGATCACAGTTACACACCTCAGTGCCCATCGTTAACAATTCTATGTCAGGATGTATCAAATACCAATAAGTCACAAGTGCACACGGACAGCATAACGCTCTATGCTGAACTGCCACCAAACCAATAGTGGTAAAGGACGATGTGAACCAATGTGAGCATCAGTTCACATCGTCCTTTACCACTATTGGTTCTTCCATATTTATATATGGAATGGAATATTTATATTATATTGGTCCTTTACCACATACGTCCGTACAGTAGACAGTCCCAGTATAGACTGTGCTCCGGATCGCCTGAGATCTGTCTTTTATTGCAACTCTTCACCCCCACTCAGTAGGTATAATCATCAATCTACCCACAGATATTTATAAGATACCCTCGATATGTCTAATAAATGAATCCTACAAAAGTTATTATCGTTCCGTGTGTGTTTTTAAACAGTCTTTTAAATTGCTGAGAACATAATAAAGACTAAGTGTGACTAACGTTGTAACAAATTTCATTTCCATCCAAGTTAAAAATTAAATACGTATTTAATTGCGGCTCGAGAAAAATTTAAAATTTTGAAAATGGCTCGACTATCAAGGTGTTTGGCCACCCCTGATATATTACCTAGGATAGGTAGAAGCTATTTATGTTTTGGCATATCTGACAGCAGGACGTCATAACATGGATGGCGTAGCCTAAATATCTTGGATAAGATCTAATACCTGATATTGACCACAGACAAAAAAATTATAGATGACGCAACTATAGCTACTTTATTACTAAATAGCAAGCGCATAATTCAATCTACTGACGTTAGTCTTTCATACCAAACCTTATTTACGTAATGTATTTGAAAACTCTTGAAGAGTTTCTCATCATTATCCTCGAGACTCGTATCGACCCGTCCCCTCATAACATGCCAAATTCAACCTTATCGACATGCAAATTTACCCAATTGGAACACTTTTATTCTGACACATTTTTTGTATTCATTTAATATCAAGTTTCTAGTTGTACCGAAGGGTTTCAACCACAGCAGATAAGACTGTACGAGATTTGGTGTTCATATAGGCAGTACTAGCGTTGTCTACTTTGATATTAAGGATCTGTGGACGTAGAATGTTATCTTATAGACATAATTTGGATAAAACTTGGCACCAACAATTCAGAAACATATAAGTATTTACTATCATTTGATATGAGAGTTTTGCTCGAAGGTTATCGAAACTTGCGCAACTCAACTCTATGTTGGCTCATGATTGACGACTTGGATAAATTTGCCCCAATATTTGATATTGGCCTTTTCGGGCTAAAGAAAATGGCACAAATCATTATGAACAAGCCAATAATGTTGATAGTTTAAGATATTTTCATATTAAATCAATGAGTTAATCTTTATACATATTATCAAAAGAATTTAAAAAAATTATCAAAAATAATAAGCTATGTAGTCAAATGTAGTGGAGTAATTGTTAAAAGGGATGCACGATATGGTTGATGACGTCACCACGCAAAATGGCAATTATGATGCATGTGTGCGAGGGGGACAGCGATGTTCCCACTACATGCATATCTCATACCAATATATAAATAATGTTTTAATCAATTTTAATTCTGTTTTGGGCAAAAAGGTTTCTTTTGCGTATTATTACTCGTACGAAATTGATTTGAGGATACTACGCTATTATAAACTCCATAATAGAATTGAAATATAAGACAATATTGAAATAAAATGAATTTTTACGGATTATATCGCGGTTTATTTTACTATTTTAAACCCGACGTTTCGAAGACTTTACAGCCTTCGTGGTCACGGGGGAGACTGAGTTGTATGTCGTCATAAAAGTATAGTGCGATGTTTCTACCCTCCATATAGTTGATATTACTTTTTTATTTTGATGTAGTCCGATCTACGCAGAAAGAGCTCACAATGTCTTGAGGTCTGGCAGTTGGTCTTTTGGGTTCCAATTTAATTAAATGTATAATTGGATCCCAGGCTGGTGCTAGCTTCCAACGATCTTCTCTATTGAAATTAGGATGTTTTTTAATTTCAATAGCCTCGCGAATCTTCCTAGGTAGGAATCGATGTTCTTTGGGAGGGATTTGTGGTTTGTCAAATCGAAGATAATTAAGAAATTATCTAAGACAATACTTAGAACAACGAATATCTGCTCATTCATTGTAAAAATATACGTTATCTTTAAGTATTGATGCATTATAAATACTCTAAAAGTACTTTACGGGTAATTTACAATGACTGATGTGTATCACTTTTTAAGTTAGGCAAATTATATGTTTTAGATACGGTAGATTGTAATCGAGATTTTCGTTCATTCATTCAAATAACTAAATTTGATTTAATTTAATTGAATGAAAAAGAGTGTTAGCGAATTTACTAATGGCAAAAAATTTCTAATATTCTAGAAGTATTGAAATAAAACGAAATTTACGGGTTCTATCGCAGTATAAAATAAACCGAGATAGAATCCGTAAATTTCGTTTTAGTTCAATGTATAATGTTTGCGTAAACATAAGAAACCATTCTAGAAGTAATTTAATTTGCCAGATTGACCCACAAAGGAATGAACTTACACTGATAAAATATTGAAAGCCCCGAAAATCGCCATTTCTTTAAATACCCGCTTTCATAGCTGGTAATATCTTACTTCTGTCTGCTGAATTTTAATGTCTACCCGACAATAATTAATTAAAACTTAAGCGTAAATGTATAAATAATACTCGATAAATGACGCATGACGTTAAACTATTACTAAAATATTAAAAAGTTTTTAATTCATAAAAAGTACACCGATTTCAATAAAAAACAATGGGACCACCTGGGAAGTATATCCTTTTAAACAAAAAAAGAATTTCTCGAATCGGTCCAGGCGTCTTCGAGTAATCGGGTAACATACATAAAAAAAAGATTCCGATGAATTGTTAACCTCCTCTTTTTTGGAAGTCGGTTAAAAACAAATTGACAATGAGGAAAACTGTTATCGCGTTAAAGGAAAAAAAAAAATAAAATCCACACGTCAAATAACAACGGAACGGATGTTGATAACATTTCAATGTTATGTGATACACCAGTAACCTTTTAACCATTTGCAAGCCCTCTGGTGTTGCAAATGTTCATGGGTCAATGGTTCAATGTTCTCTCACATTTTTCTGTCCGTATTCACTTAATAGCTGGATAGACCAGTAGGTCTACTATTGAAATCAATTCCGATCTCGAACTCGATACAGTTTCAATTCCAATCTAGAAGATATCGGAACTCTAACACACTCAACTTAATGAAATAGAATATTGACGAATTAGCGATCGTAAATACTATTTAGTTACTAAAATTCAGTTAAATCGTGCGCTCGTGTTGCGTTTCAGAGTGCCAAATGTACAGTTTTCGAACCCAGTCCCAATTTTAAATTGGAATCGAAAGTAAACCTGCAGCTTAGTCCATTATATATGGCCATAGAGGCCTATATACAAGGAAAAGCTATTGAGTACAATATATCGTTTTAATAGAACAATACAGTACTAAAATAGTCAAGGATGTAACTTTTATAACCTTCCTAAACTCCTAAATATCAATCAAAACAATAATAGCAATATCGACTGAAATATCTGGAGACACAAAACATAATCTACCAGGGTCTTATAATAACGTACACACACACACACACACATACACACGCTCCTGTAATCCCCGAAGGGGTATGCAAAGGCACCCACCTTTCGCCGCATTTATTACGGTCCCATAATGTGATAGGGGGCGACCCTATCGTCATACCGGGCACAATTCCAGGCTCCGGGCTGATACTGAGAATTTCTAAATACAAAAACCCAATATCACTTTACCCGATCCGGGGATCGAACCTGAGACCTCAGAATAGCATCAATAGTTTAAACGCCGCGCATGCGCAACTGCATACTTACAACTGCGCTACTGAGGCAGTATAAAAACGTAGACTAAGTTTAAACTAGGTATAAATCAAGTTTCTACGGGTTGCCATGGCACCATGATATAAACCCGGTTTAACGTTAGTGTATGTTTTATAATAAGGCTCTAGAGTGTTAATCGTATAAAGAACGTATTCTTTTCTGAAAGGTTATCAATAACTTCGTCTGATGTTAAGAACGGTTACAATCACGTACTATTAGATCTCTATATATATAAAACACAAAAATGGTTTCTACCTGTGTCCGTTTTAGACTTTGAAACCACTCAACCGATTTCAATGAAATTGTGTTTATGTGTGAGGTTGGGTCCAACTAAAAAGATAGGATAGTATATCCGATAGGTGGCGCTGTTGTCGAGATATGAATTTCTTACATTTAATTTAATACATTTCTCACATAGTCCTGACCCCCACACTAGTTCAAACATTCATGGGTATCAAATAAGGGGTATAATACGATCCTGACTGGGACCAGATATTTTCGGTCCTGGGATCGAACCTACGACCACTCTCAGAGTGCTACTCTCACTTTAATCGAAGTAGCTTTTTATCCTAGATTATTCATATCGTCAGATCAGTTTGCTTCTGCCTGCAAGTCTGAGGAAACACTTAACTAGACGCAATTATATGGGATTTAGACATTTATTACAGTGATACTGCAGTTTTCCTATTGATAAATTTAAATCATACTCCCTTAATACTCTAATTATCACTATATTTTATCGAAAATCATTTTCTATGAAAACTGCAAGCATTGTCTATTCTGCAATGGGTATGCCAAAGAAAATCGACGGCATGTGTAAAATTATCTAAGTGTACACCGTGGTTTTTAATTGGTTATTTTCCGAAATAATATAAATAAAGTCACACACATAGTCATACCTGTATCGTGATAAACTACGGGGCATTAAGGTCCCACAACATCCAGACCAAAATTGTGGATCACGTCTTGGTGCGGAAATCGAACCCGCGGCCTCTCACAGCTGGCTATTCGCCCGCTGCACCACGAAGTCTGTCATGCTAAATTCTACTCCACTATTTTAGAGGACAGTGTGTAACCAGGCATTTCAATGTCTTTATTTTCTTCATTCAAATTACAGACTACATTAAATACGTTCAACATGCAACCTGGAAATAAAACCAATTAAAAATCACGGTTGTCTATATTTAAGTTTGTATATATTTGTATGTAAATAAGTAATCCGAACAACGACTTTACAACGCACTTAATTACATTATGTATATGGTAATGTCAGTGTATTTTAAACTTAAGAGGCGTATTTTTGTAAATATTTTTAATAAAACTTTTTACGGTAACATTGTTTAATATTGTTTTTGAAATAGTTTTCCTCATCCCTAGTTGCAGGTATCTCTCTACTAGAACTAACTCTGTTACTATAATCTAAGTGTCAAGTCACACATATATTACCGTAACCCCACACAAAATAGAAATAAGCAAACCAGACATAAGAAATTGTAAGAGAAAAATAAATAAAGAAAGGAAAGATAAGGTGACCCCATCCCATCTTAACTATCCCAACCCAATCCTAATTCCTAAAGAACCCCCCAAATATCCGTCAAGTTTCTCTCGGGCGGAGGTCACCCAGGAATGATCTTCGGAATGGAATGATCTCCGCCCGAAAGCAACCCCAATGGAGAAAATAAAACAAAAAGGACTAAAAATTTAAAAGATATAAATATAATAGTCACTGCCATTAAGCAGTGAAAAATAGTAGGAACAAAAAAAAGCCACATTAAGATCATTGTCACATTAGGAAATCAATAGACATACAGTCCTACTGACAGACACGAAGCAAATATTTAGGATTTGAAACATTTGTCTTCATGGCGATAAAATCGACGACTTCTGATAAATTTGCGTAAATTTGAAATTCGGGAAAACTGAGGGTGTTTTTTATGCAATTTCAGTCTTCTACGCCACCGATAAGCGTAACAACGCATGCGAAGCTGCAGGCAAATGCCAGTATATTATATTTCTAGCAAATAATAACATTTCAAATTAGATTGTTCCATCAGAAACAGTTTATAGTGGTTATTTGAAATTCATTAAGTGATGAGTAATGGCCGGGTCGCAATGTCAAATTGATTGATAACAAGTCGTTAAGTGCCAGACAAGCCAATGCAAGAAATGTAAGTTCAGTAAATTAAAAAAAAATGTATATGCTGGTGGTAGGATATTCATATATGCCCGGATAGCGACTACCGTACACAGGGTGTAAAACCCGCTATAGTGGCACAGGCAAGTGTGTCGCGTTCTGGGGTCAGCCAGTGTACATCCAGTTTTTGTTGGGGCTTAGAATTGGGGAACGATGTTTGGCCGTTTTGCTGCTTTCTGTGACACAGTACCTACTCTCTAGACCCTCAACCACTTCTTCACCTTCTTGCCCACAGCATTGTGTAAGGAAGCAGGCCGGCATGATTTTGTTGAGTAGCGGGGAATGGATAGATAGTAACATTTTTAGTATCGCTTTCTGGAAGTGATCGCGTGAAAAGGGACGGAAGTGTGCAACAGGAAGTCGGGGAAGCGCGCGCTATTTGATTTGACCAATGATTGCGGGGTGCTAGAGTTGGCCGTCAGATGGTATCAACCCATTTTCTGAGAGGTTTTTTTTAATATAAATTTCCTCTCTGCGACAGAATACCCACTCTTAAACCAGATTTAACCAGAATCAGCTATTATTGGTAGCATGTTTAGCATTAAGTTGCTTGAAAAAGATTACCTCAAAATATTGGATAATTTTGTTGCCTTTAGGAAAGTGCATTCGAGATTGAGAATCGTAATATTGCTATCAAGTGCTGTGACTATTTTGTATGCGAGTCATTATATCATGCGCTATATTATTACTCAGTAAATAAAGACGCGTTAGCACATAAACGCCTCTCCTATAATGCCTTATGTATAATTTAAACATGTAATTCATAATCAACAACATAATTAACTAATTATAGCTTATATATTTTTGAGATTTGTATCTTTGTGCATAAACAAAGAAACAAAATTCATAAACTGTATGTTCCAAAACAAAACAACCATCTATTTTCTAGTAATGTATACTGCATAGCAATTAGAATTTATAACAAACTACCCGATAAATTCAAGGGTCTTAATTTCAATAATTTTAAAAGTAGATTATTTATTTTTCTTCTTCATAAATGCTACTATTCGACATATGATTTTTTAAATGAAAATTTGACCTCGCTTGACTTTGAATAATATCTCTAAAATAGAAAATAAGTACTTTTGCATATTAATGATATGTTGTCGCTTGGCAACATTAATTGCTATGCAGATGACAGCACGGTTCATGGGCGTTATTGCAGCAAGCCTCCTGGTTGCCGGGCGGATACTAAGAGAAGACGCGAGGATCTTGTCACGGAGCTCAACCAGGCGTTGGATCTCATATCATCATGGGGTACTAAGAATCGGGTTGAGTTTAATGCCAAGAAAACCCAGGTGTGCGCGTTTTCGTGCAAGAAATCCCCGTTTTCTCCCATCCCCGTTCTTCAAGGTGTTCCACTCGCAATGCGGAATGACCTTAGTGTCCTAGGTATGGATATCCGCTGCGATCTTAATCCAAGGAGTCACATCGAGGATGTAATATCCGCCACTTCCCGCAAGGTCGGAATCCTGAACAGGGTGCGGCGGTTTTTCACGGCGGGTCAGCTCTACCGCTTATATAAAGCACAGGTGCGACCCGGAATGGAATACTGCTCGACCCTCTGGGACGGTTCCGCAAAATACCTCCTCGATGCCTTGGATGTGTTGCAGCGGCGGGCCATCCGCATTGTGAATGATGCAGACGTGAGTAACAGCCTGGAGCCGCTACAGCTGCGTAGGGATATTTCCTCGCTTAGCGTGTTCTACCGTCTGTATCATGGCGAATGAAGAATATCATGAAGAATTGTTTGATCTTATCCCATCCTCTCTCTTCCATACCAGAACCACGCGTACTGGATTGCGGTGTGGCTCCGCTTTGTGGTGTCTACTACCCCGGCCCGAACTAAGAGGTTCGCAAACTCATACTTTTGCCGCACCATCACACTGTGGAACAGTTTGGCAGCTACCGTGTTCCCTCCTTCCCATGATCCTGGGTCCTTTAGGCGTAGTGTGAAGAAGCTACACAGCAGGCCGGCATGATTGTATTGAGTAGCGAGGGATAGATTATCAATCGCTACTTGATACTATAATTAGACGGCACTGCACTTACCATTAGGTGCAAAGTGGTCACTTTGACGTGCCACGATAAAAAAAAAATTACTAACAAAATAGCATGGTAAATAATAGAAATAAATATTTGTACGCTAGAAATGACAGGATACTATGTAATAACACTATGTAACAACAATGTAACAGTATTCAAACAAATAAATACATTATTATTATTATTATTAACACGGCCAAATGACATGTAGTAGAATATATTCCAAATTAATTTATCAGTAATTAAATAAACTAATCACTAGACCTTAACTCGGCTCGATGTAATCAACTAACATTGAGCTGGCAGTCGGACACAACGCTCGGCGCAGATCGGTCGACATGGCGTCGCTCTCTTGGCTCCTTCTTGCTGCGTTAATCGCATGTGCTGTCGCAGAAGTTCAAGATGCGATCTTCCAGAGCTGCGATGAAGGTACATTTTTAAATAATTTAACCTTTAACTAGTGACATGGAGTCTCACAGGCGTCGCGCGTTTTTTTTTTTTTTAAATTAACCACTTCCCGGCGCTTGCCGCACCCCCGCGTCTTAGTAGCTTTTGTTTTAACAGTAAAACGATCAAAGAAGGAGATGAACTTGTCGGTTGTATGACACGTGAGTAACACTTAGAAAAAAAACAGGTGTAGTCTCACAGACTACATGTCCGTAGTTGCCATACAAAATATATTTTTTTTTTTTACCTAAATAGGCTTGCGTTTGACCACTATCTCGCCTGATGGTAAGTGATGATGTGGTCTACGGTGGAGCACGCTTGCCTAGAAGATACCTATTCACTCTTGACTTAAAGATACCCAGATTATAATTTTCGGGAAATATAGACTCCGGCAAGGAGTTATTTGGAAGAATATACAAACGAGAAGATGGCCAAAGGTGGTGTTCTACCATATTCTGGATTTGTATAACTTGCATCAACCCAAGGTTACAAATAGAGGAGACTGCTTAAAAATTTAGCCCATTCGCTAGTGCTCCCCTAATCCAAAGTCGTGTAGTCTGCAATCATTTACTGAGGGAGTTATGGTTAAGACTCATACACTGCCACTGCCTGGAACAATGAGACAATGAAACGCAATTAATACCGAGCAGTGAAGCGCGTAGTCTCTGGGAATGCTATAACTATCTTATCAACGAAATTGATCATTAGTAAATACTAGCTGATGCTCACGACTCCACCCGCGTGGAGTTCATGTTTGGGAAAAAAAAGTATAGGTACAATATTACGATTAATAAAGAGTATTTTGAAGGAAAATGTAAGGCTGTAAAGTGGACTGTATTGTAACGCTAGATTGTAATATAAGTAAAATAAAACACAACAGGTTGTTAACGCAATGGACGCCTGGGAGGAAGAGAGCGCCAGCCACATTTAATTAAATGTTGCAAACTTATAAAAATATAAAAACCAAAATTGTAATGTTGGGTTGCCAACATATTTACTGTGAGTTTGAAATCGCTACTACCAGAAATAACGAAGTTTCATATAAACTTACAACCCCCATTTTGCACCCTTACTCTTACCCTTAGACCCAACGGTTTAGCTGTGCGTTGATCGACCAGTCAATCAGTCAGTGTCTTATTTTTTAATACAAATAAATATAGCGAGGCGGAAATATCAATTGCTATAGCAAAGCGGGTGACAAAATAATAAATTAAAGGAGTATTACTTAGTTTTAGTTTAAAGCAGATAGTCATTACATTTTTTGTAATTAAGTTAGGTTTAACCACCCACACAAATAGATGGGTCTTATTTGACACTGTTATCTGTGAAACATTATAGCTTGATAATTAGTCAATCAATTATTATGTATGAGGGTTTCAATTGGAATGTAGTTCCAGAAATGAGATGAGTCAAACCAGTTTGAAATTACAGATGTTCTAAGTTGATATCGGGTGTACAAACATTAAGAAAATGCTGGATCGACTGAAATGGTACCAGTGATCTGGCATATTCAATCAACTGGCACGTGTATATTCAAGTGTATGTTTGTTGATTATGTTAGCACTCTCATTAGTCACTAGATTAATCGTTCCACCCTACTAATATTATAGTTTTTTCCATATAACCTATTAAATATTGGAGTCAAGCTTAACAGCTCACATGTTAGGACCCTGCTGGTGGTAGGTTATTCATATCCGCCCGGATAGCAACCACCGTACACAGAGTGTAAAACCCGCCGTAGTGGCACACACAAGTGTGCCGCGTTCTGGGATCAGCCAGCGTACATCCGGTTTTTGTCGGGGGTCTAGAGTTGGGGTACGATGTTTGGCCGTGTTGCGGCCTTCTGAGTACTCTGAAAATAGACCCTCGACCTCTTCTTCATCTTCTTGCCCATGGCGTAGTGTGAAGAAGCAGGCCAGTATGATTCTGTTGGGTGGCGGGGGATGGATTGTCTCTCGCTACTAGATACTCTAATTGGACCGCACTGCGCTTACCATCAGGTTCAGTGTGGTCATTTTGCCGTGCCAATATAAAAAAAACCCATAAAGTAATTTCCGTGGTGCTTTACGTCTGGCTTCTCCGGTTGTAAGTGTCCTATAATAGAGGTTAATGCCTCTTTAGTTCATTGTTTGTCTCCCGCTTTGCTATGGAGGGAAGTGGAAAATTAATATTTCAACACCTCCCCATATTTCCATTTGATTAATTTCGTTGCGGGATAAAAGACAGTTCAATATTCCCAGAGATTCGCCGAGTTTCATTACTCGGTGTCGTAAAAATGCGTGCTATTGTCGATCCTGGCTAAACAGGAGTTACAATGGCGGTGGTCAGAGTGGGAAAGCCTTTTTTATTGCATAGTCCGACAAACGAGCCAGTGGGTCACCTGATGTTAAGTGATCTCCACAGCCTCTGTTATAAGTGCGAATATGTGGCCATCCAAATGCAACCAACATGCATCCATATGTTGATGTTTGTTACTCAGACGCGCTAGAGCGGTTGAACGGAATGTTTGGTACAGAGATAGATTATAGTCTGGAATAGAATAGGCTTTTTTATCCCGGAAAAAGTTACGGTTGCCGTAGGATAGATTAGTTTTTGTTTTTCACAGAGCAAGGGCTCGACATGATTTTTGGCATAGTGATTGTTTAGGGTTCAGAGAATGACATAGACATTTTATAGCGGAAACAGTTTTTTTTTTCAAATAATTTAAAGGCAAAATACAGAATACAATGCTGTAATCATCAGGAGGGCAGCCTGGACATATTTTAATACTTTCGTAATTCCGTATTAACAAGTGCTAAAAGCGTATTTATTATAGTTAAACCAACTATAGCCTAGTTAAAAGTAGTAAAGACTGTAACAGAAGACGTAGGTTCCAAGCCAGTCCAAATTACGTACACCTTTGAATTGTCCAAGATACATTTGCTTAGGCGGTGAAGGCAAACATCGTGAGGAAACGATGTCTGAGCATTGTAAATAAGAATTTCGAAGGTATTTGTTGTGTTGTACTTCTTCCTGGTGGACCTGCTTATAAGTACAGAGCGCCCGTGCCCAGCAGTGAGATAGTATATGATACAGATCAGTTATTTTGTTTGTCTTGTACTTAACTTGTTATTACGTTTGTATTATCTCGGGACTATAAAGTCCCGGTCTTTAAATCAAATCAAATCAAATCAAATCATTTATTTTGTAAATTAGGCCACTAGGGGCACTTTTTACATGTCATAGTAATGTTAAAATCTAAGTCTACCGGTGCTTCGGAAATGCCCACTGGTCTGAGAAGAAGCACCAAGAAACTCAGCCGTAGGTCTTCTGTAATTTGTCATTACATTCCAACAAAAAATCACACATAAAATACATTTTTAAATAAGTAACATTCACATGACAAAAAAAATTACGGTATACATGTCAATACAAGGCAGAGTCGTAAAAGAGGCTATACAACTTGTTATTTAATTTTATCCAACTAACAATCAATGAGCAATCCAGGTAGACCAGTCCACACAAGCAGCACCCGTTCACGAGTATGACGCATGTGCCAGCCATCGGCCTCCTCAACCATGACACAGGGAAGTGACCGACCCGGCACATAACGCCACCGCAAGCACAGACCCTTAAGCGAGCATGACATACCCTAATCGCGTCAAAGAATTATAGAGAAACAAATTCACAAGACAATAGCTTTAACAAAAAAACAAAAAGCCAAGACTAATACGACTCAGGCATCTTGTAAAAACAATTTACATTAAACAGAAATAATCAATACATAATCATTTATTGTAATAGATCTGGAAGATTCAGAGCAATTTAATCCCAAGCCTTCTTGTCGTCAAGATAATCGGAAATTTTGTAGTAACCTTTTCTACTAAGTTTGGTTTTTATTATGTTTTTAAACTTATTTATTGGTAATTCTCTTATATCATTCGGAAGTTTATTATAAAAGCGTAGACGAGTCGAGTGTAACACAAGATTATGCTTGTTCCTTGTGTTTACTTTGTGAATATCGCATTTTTTATCAAATTGTGCAATATTTTTACGCACAAACATTAGATTTTCAAAAATATATTGCGATATCACGGTGAGAATGCTTATTTCTTTGAATCTTTCTCTAAGAGAAACTTTGGGTCCAAGATCATATATAGCCCTAACGGCTCTTTTTTGTAAAGTAAAAATTACATTAATATCCGCAGAGTTTCCCCAGAGAAGAATTCCATACGACATTATACTGTGAAAATAGCTAAAATAAACTATTCTTGCCGTATCTACATCAGTCAAACGTTTGATGGTTTTAACTGCATACGCCGCTGAACTTAACCTGCCTGATAACTTTCCGATATGCGGCCCCCACTGAAGTTTTGCGTCTATTGTAATGCCTAAAAAAGTAGTTGACGCAGCAGGGTCCAATTCTTCCCCATTTATTTGAACATTGGTTCTCGTTTGCTTAACGTTGGGCATTGTAAATTTAAGGCATTTCGTCTTCTTTTCATTTAATACGAGGTTATTCGCGTTGAACCAATGTACAACTTTACTAAGAGCATTGTTCACTTCGTCAAAATTTTTAAGCTGTCTATTAATTTTAAAAATTAATGATGTGTCATCCGTGAACAACACAATTTCAGGGTTATTTCTTACATAGTGGGGTAGGTCATTAATATAAATAAGGAATAAGAATGGTCCTAAAATTGATCCCTGCGGAACTCCCATAGTGACCGCAGATCCAGGAGAGAGTTTTCCATTTATAACCTTCTGAGTCCTATTGCTCAAATAGGAGGTCAGAAGTTTGAGAGCCTTGTCCCGAACGCCGTAATGGTGTAGTTTCCTGACCAATGTATCATGCTGGACACAATCGAAGGCCTTGGATAAGTCACAGAATATTCCAAGAGCATCCTGCGAATCCTCCCAGGCCTCGAAGATACCTTTTAGAAGTTGGACTCCTGCATCAATGGTTGAACGACCCTTGGTAAATCCGAATTGTTTCTTGTGCAGTAAATTGTTATCATCAAAATATTATTATTATTTTATTGAGACGGCTTCTTCATTAACTTTGATCAGACGATAGCTCTACAACTCCGTGGCGCAGCGGGCGACTAGTCGGTTGTGAAACGAGAGGCCGTGGGTTCGATTTCCGCACCGGGACAAATCTTTGTGTGACAGACAGATATTGGTTTGGGTGTTGTGGGACCTTAGTCCCTCGTAGTTCTTGATACCCGCGATACAGGTTTTACCTAGTGTAGGGTCAGAACTATGTGTGTGACTGTTGGGTGTATTTATTTATTTTAACTATCGATTTCATTTGTTAAAGACAATTTCTCTTGCATTTACCGTGGACAATTGTTGAGAATTAAAATTTAATAAATATAAATACTATTTCGCCTGCGCTTATTGTTTTAATCAATACTTTTTTCCGTATATTTAAGAAATTGCCCCAGTAAGCCAATAAAAATGTTGTTAAAATTTATTCGTATTTACGTATTTAAAATTTCAATTGTTTAATAACTGTTTAATGTATTGCGTGATTGTTAAATGTAATGTGTAATGTTATTTTGACATGCATTAATACTATACAAATTACTAACGTAAAACTAAATCACAACACACTTCAAAAACATAGATTATTCAGCAAACGCGTACAATTGAATAAAATAGTAATTCAGACGCATTAATGTGACCCGCCTAGTGACTTCAAACGAATTAAAGCGCAAATGGAAAACACTTTGAATGGATACCGTTGGAGCATCTGGGGCAGTGTCCAACAGTGATTCCAAGCTGCCTTGAATGCTCTTCAGGAGTGACGTCACGGACGCCAAACTAGCCTAAGCTGGTCGCGGTTGTTGTGTTTACCATAATAATTTATTAACTGACTTAGCATGATTTTTTCAAAAATCTTACTAAGTGTTGGTAGGACCGAAACTGGACGGAAATTTGTGGGGTCAGCAGTGTCTCCAGACTTAAATAGTGGAATCACTTTACTATGCTTCATCAGGTCAGGAAACACACCGAATGTGACACAGCAATTAAACACAGCCGCCAAATGGGGAGCCAGAATGTTAATTATGACGGATACATTCTTAACGGACATACCCCATAAGTCCGCTGTTTTTTTAACGTTAATAGTTTTAAAAGATTTTATAATTTCCCGCGGGCTGACAGCTGAAAATTCAAAAGATGTGACACATTGGGGTACATTATTTTTCAGCAGCAACTCAGCCGATGTGGAAGACGACCTCAGGTATTGCGTTGTTTGAATTGGTATATTTGAAAAAAAATGTTCAAACTCAGTCGCTACTTCCAAATCCGCTGTAATATCTTTATCATTAATTATAAGATGGAAGTCATTGTTGCGCGCTCTGTGCCCACCTGATTCAGTTCTTATAATATTCCAGACGGCTTGTATCTTATTTGCAGAGCATTTTATCTTATTTCTTAAATACAATTTTTTTGCAGTGGAACAAGCTTGTTTAAATAATTTAGAATAGGATTTTACATATGATTTGAATGTCGGATTGTGGTTATAACTTCTTAGATTATATAACTCATACAATCTATTCCGACTTTTGTATATACCAGTAGTTGCCCAATCACTGAAAGTAAAACGATCACCAATCATAATTGTTTTTGGAGTAAATATTCTATTAAATTGACATCTGATCAATTCAAATAATGAGTTATATAATTTATCTGGATTATTTAGGAAGGCGTGCGTGGGGCTGAAGTCAACACGTAGAGGCCTGTTAGACAATTTAATCTAATCTTGTTATGTGACACCATCCGACGGTCATCCAACTAGCCGGTAAAGGCAAGCTAGATGAAGAAGAGGACCTTCCCCCGGGAGCACTCGGATACGTGTGGTAGCTACTTCCTAACAGCTCGCCACAAAGCCGTTAGTTTTCATCATTAGGCACCTTTAACTCAACCGTCTTTAAAAATCAATGTTTTTTTAGTCTAGATTCCCCTACTGGTAGTATATTCATATCCGCCTGAATAGCGACCACTGTTCACAGGTTGTAAAACACGCCATAGTGTGTCGCGTTCCGGGTTCAGCCAGTATACATCCGGTTTTTGTCGGGGGTCAATAGTTTGGATACGATGTTTGGCCGTGTTGCAGCCTTCTGAGTAGTCTGTCACTAGAACCTCGACCGCTTCTTCACCTCCTTGCCCCGTGGCGTTCTGTAAAGAAACTACACAGCAGGCCAGCAAAAAAATCTAGAGTTTACAGCGTATAACTTTCACGAAGACAAGGATATTTTTAGAGTAGCTAGTGCCCACCCTTGCCCTTCCTAGTTAAGCCCACGTAAATAACCAATAGAATTAAAGTATTTGTTCATTTTCCGTACAAGGAAAAGTAAGCTCAAAAACGTTACTTTAAACCTAATGTTCAGTTCAGTTTAGTTATATTAACGATAAGTGATATATAAACAAAATATTTAACGATAATACAGTGCTAAAGGTTACTGCAGATAAAAACGTTAGTTAGGTACATAATCATTCTGTGTTTTTATTATAATATTTTTTCTCGACCGTCAACATTTTCAGTGCAATTTAACGAAGATCCGTGATCTTTATGATTCTTATAAAATATTGTTTTTTTTATTTGTGTAATTTTAAAATATAATACCATGCCCATTGCACTCTATATATGAATAAGTACTGCTAAATTTATATATTTTTTTATCCTGGCCAAGATCACACTACACCTGATGGTAAGCGCCGTGCCGTCCAATTAGAGTATCGTGTAGCGAGAGACAATCTATCCCTAGCTACTCACCTGCTTCTTCACACTACGCCATGGGCAAGAAGGTGAAGAAGCGGTCGAGGGTATAGTGTCAGAGTACTCAGAAGGCCACAATACCTTATCTATGGCAATTAGACCTATAACACTGTTTTCACTAAGCCTAAGCGGAGTTGAGATATAAATTTCATAAAATCAAGGTTGCTGCAGATCTAGTCCCTGTCTATTTTTTGTTTTTTTTTATCCTGGCACGGCAAAGTGACCGCACTGCACCTGATGGTAACCGCAGTGCGGTCCAATTAGAGTATCGAGTAGTGCGAGACGATCTATCCCCCGCTACTCATCACAATCATGCCGGTCTGCTTTTTCACACTAAGTCATGGGCAAGGTGAAGCGGTCGAGGGTCTATTGTCAGAGTACTAAGAAGGCCGCAAAATGGCCAAACATTGTACTCCAACTCTAGACCCCCGAGAAAAATCGGATGTACACTGGCTGATCCCGGAACGCGACACACTTGCGTGTGCCACTATGGCGGGTTTTACACCCTGTGTACGGTGGTCGCTATCCGGGCGGATATGAATATCCTACCACCAGCAAATGGTATTGATTATACTGGCAAAAGTGTTATCGTTTTCATTGGCTGCATCATTTTGGTGTTAGCCTTTATAAAATTAGTGTATAGAAATGTTGATAAAAACGTATAATTCTTAGTAACTAATAAAAGTTTGTCAAAATAGAATGTTATCACATGCTTAGCATTTGACCTTTCCGGATAATGATAACCGAGTACTTACGGTACCTATTTATTATTAAGAAAATAAAGTATACACGCGTCTATTATCACTACTTTTAAGTTTGTTCAGATAAAAATTGGTCCACGTAATAGTATTAAGTACACGTGCACTTACACTGGACTTCCAAAACATAGTGAAAAACCAGCCAGTTGTCTGGTTCTGATCAAAATCAAATAATTAAGTTCTTATAACAATACTTGATAGTATGCAACACAATAAAACTGTGCAAGGTGGATATTTTAAAAGGCTTATTAGGCTTTGATTTTTAAAGGATTTTAAATCGATGCATTCAATCAAAAGCTATACCTGTTCGAACGAATATGAAGAATCAAGAAGTCATCGTTCTTTGACATGCAAATTTTCAAGTAAATCAGACTTCTTGAAGGTGACGAAAATGACGTTGGAAGATTCCGTTACACAGAAAGAAAGAAAATAAACTTCATTAAGTCATAACTTCAGACCATATACACAAACACATAAAATAAGTATTACAAAAAACAGAAATCATTTAAAACACCAACAGTATAATACAACTCCTCAAATTGTCCAAAGTATGAACAAAAAGGCCTTAGGCTCAGTAATCAGTATCATTTTAATTGAATAAAATCAACTAGTATCATTTGAATGTTGTGCGCGGATTTAATCGGTCTGTAAATTTAAAACCGTTATTATGTATTTTGTATATTAAATAATTAAGTATATTTGTATATTGCTTCGGTGCCTAATAAACAAAAATAAAAACAAAAAACTATGTTACAAGAAGAATTAATATGAGCAATCTACTAACTTCCTCAAGATCTACCTAGAAAATAGAATCACATTGAATCGTAACATGAGAGGTTATTTTAGTATCTAAAAAAATAACCAACATTGAGAATCTCCTCCTTTTTGAAGTCGGTTAAAAATCACTTAAATTTTTGACACGTAATAAAGCTATTTTAAATTACTTGTAAGGTTATTTTGATTTTTAAATTAATTGATATGTTTTCACAGTTTCAGCAGACATGTGCTCAGTAACTGCGGTTCGCATCGATCCGTGCAAAAAGAACAAGAAGTGCATCTTCAAGAAAGGAATCGATGCCAGCATCTCGTTCGATTTTGCACCAAGTAAGAAGTTTCAACAATTACTACTAATACCCAGAAGTATTTTTTATACTGTGACGGTAAAGTGACCACACTGCACCTGATGGTAAGCAGTGCCGTCCAGTTCAGAGAATCAAGTATCGAGAAACAATCTATCCCCCGCTACTCGACACAATGAAGCTGGCTTGTTGTGTAGCTTCTTCACACTACACCATGGGGCAAGGAGGTGAAGAAGAGGTCGAGGGTCTAGTGTCGTGAGAAACTTAGCTTTTTACTTCGACCCTTCATTGTAATCACGCAATACTGTTCATACCGGTTGCAGCCAGCATGTGGCTGGATGAAGAATCACATTACAGCAATCAATTACAATATGAGTATTACTAAACGAAAACCAATGATGGCACTTGCATTCCTTTAGTTTAAAAGTATTTTTGTTTATTAAAAAAAAACTATCCTACTAACTGTTGCCCGCGGCTCGGCCCGCGTGGAAGTTATTTTTGGGAGAAAAAGTTACAATCCAAAGAGTTGTCTCCTGCTCTGTCGCACCTGTGCTGCACAAACCACTCAGGTGTTGTGCCTGAATTATAGAGAGAAGCAACGGCCATTTTTCATTGATGCTCCGCTCCTATTGGTTATAGCTTGATGTTATATAGCCTATAACGTTCGTCGATAAACGGGCTATCCAGCACTAAAATATTCTTTCAATTCGAAATAGTAGTTCCTGAGATTACCTTGAACATCCAAACTCACAAACTCTACAACTTTCTAATATTACATAGTAATAGTATAGATGTGGTCCTAGAGTCAAACCCTAGTTGGCATAAGACCCCCGAGAATCTTACTCGTGAGTGACAAAACAAAGGACGACAAATATCTAGCATCTGAAATAATATGTCAAGCATTACGTGCGGCTATGTTAGCCTTAATGAACATAATAAAGAAGTAATTCGACATAAAGTGTCGACAAACTTTTGCCGAAAAATCGCCAAATCAATAATGAAATTTTTAATTCGAACACTCGTACTATATGCCGTTATAATGACAGGTTCAGCTATTACATCATGGGACAGGAATAAGCGCTTTAAACAGTGTATATTACTAGCTTCTCAACCTATATCGACAGCCTCCCTGGCGCAGTAGGCGAGTAGCCGGCTGTGAAACGAGAGGCCGTGGATTAGATTCCCACACCGGGAGAAATGTTTGTGAGACAGAAAGATATTTGTGTCGGGTTTGGGTGTTGTGGGACCGAAAGTCTCTCATAGTCCCTGATACCCACGACACAAGACTCGTATCATAATGTGTGACTGTTGGGTGTTATTTATTCCTTCAGGGATGCATGAGTCTCATATAAAAAACCTATAAAATTTCCAGATTTCTCAACATCAAAACTAGCCACCGGCCTTTACTGGGTGAACGGAGCATCAGACGTGGAGTTTGATGAGATGAAGGGAATAGACGCGTGCAAGCTCACCACTTGCCCCACAGAAGCTGGCAAGTCCCAGACTCTGGATTACACCCTCCATATTGGCAAGAAGTTGCCGCAGGTTTGTTATATTAAAATGAATTATGTAGGCATATGAAAAGCACTTATGTTAGGTCAAAATACAAATGAGATGGCTAGACAGGCGCCACGGGGCGCCTACGTTCCGACTGACACAGGTATTGACGGACCATGGGTGTTTCGGGTCGTTCCTGTGTCTGATGGGAAAGGAGGTTTCCGCCGTGTGCCACCACTGTGGCAACTGCCGCGAGGACACGGCCCAACATACGTTGGAGGAGTGCCCAGGCTGGGACGAACAGCTCAGCGCTCTCAGAGCAGTCGTCGGAGGAGACCTGTCGCTGCCGGCCGTGGTGTCGTCCATGGTCACCAGCCGGAGGTCCTGGCGTGCGGTGGCCCACTTCTGCGAGAGCGTCATCTCGCAGAAGGAGAGTGCCGAGAGGGATCGGAAACGAAATGATCCCTCCCGCCGCCAGAGAAGACGTAGGAGGCGCCGGGTGGACGACTGACTGGCGTCTCCCGCCCTGTGGAATGGGGGCGTTTTGAGAATTTCACCACGGTAGCTCCTGCCTGTCGTACGAGGCGACTAATTGGGGCCATCGCGGGTCGCGGGCGCGCAGCGGAGGGCTGTCAGCCCGTATCGATGCACTCCCAAATGAGGGGCATCGTGCGACCCCGAGATGGACGGCAGCGCGGGTGGTAAGGCCTCGTTCGCTATCGTTGTTCGGTGCGCGGGGGCCTCCTTAGCCCTCCATGGAGATGGGCTGCTACGCAGCACCGCGCAGGGGCGATTCCGGCTGCAATTCTAGCACTTCTTAGAATACCCCGGAATCGCTCCGCAAGCGCCGAAGAAGGCCACCGCGGGGTTTTAGCTGGTAGTGTCGGGTGGGGTGTACATAGGGGTTAGGGACTCCGCCCAGCGGCAGCGCGGATAGCCATCATCCGTGCGAGGGGGATGCTGGGTCGTATGACCGGCTAGTCCAGCATACCCGTTTTATTCTTAATACGCTTCCCTCCGGAGCGGGCGGCAGTAATAAAACGCTTTCCCCGCAAAAAAAAAAAAAAAGGTCAAAATACAAATGGAAAATCTCCATACGGAATGAGTAATCATGGTTAATGGCGTCGGTATCCACCGTCAAGGGCTGGTAGGCAGGGATACAACAACGAGGATAGGACTGGAAAAGGAGAAAATAGGATGACCGGAAAATTAAAGGAATCATGATCTTCGGTAAAGGAAGTGACGGGAGATGATGATCAGGCGAAGGGACAGGAATAGGAGGGGAGAAGTTGAAAGGAAACTGGATGGATTTGGAAGGAAAGTAATCCCTAGTCTAGCTAACTTGCCAACATATTATATAACCTATTGTTTATTAAATGTTGCTCGCGGCTCCGCCCGCTTGGGTGTTATTTTTGGAGGAAAAGGTATACAGTCTATGCCATCTTAAGCTAATACACCTTTCTATATTTTGTTATCCCATAGGAAGCGAGCATTTTTCCGGGATACAAAGTAACCTATGTCGTTTTCTGATTCCTAAACTGCTATTATGAAAAAAATCATGTCGATCCCTTGCTCTGAGAAAAACTAAACTATCCCACGGGAACTGTACATTTTTCCGGGATAACATGTAGCCTATGTGCTATTCCAGACTATAATCTATCTCTGTGCCAAATTTCAACCAGATCCGTTTAGCCGTTGTAGTGTGATTGAGTAACCAACGTCCAAACATTAGCTTTTATACTACCATGAACGACTGAACTGCCTCTGTGACGTTTGCTGTGAAATGAGACGTTGACGGATCTAGATGCTGTAAGCGTAAACATTTTGTAATTCCTGATATCCACAACGCTAGACATCTTGCGGTGCCAGTGTTATTTCGCCTTAAAAATGCCACGGGATAATTTTCTGGAATAAAAATTAACTCATGTTACTCCGGAATAATATAACTTTCTAAAGATGAAAGAATTTTTGTAATCAGTTACGTATTTTTTGAGTTTATCCATTACAAACAATTAAATCTTTCCACTTTATAATATTAGTGTAGACAATTTTTTTTCCTGACACGGCAAAGTGACCACACTGCATCTGATGATAAGCACAGTGTCGTCAAATTAGAGTATCGAGTAGCGAGAGACAAATTATTCCTCGCTATTCAACACAATCAAGCCGGCCTGATTCCTCACACTACTAATACACTACTGATTATAAAGTCATTTAACAAGCGATTTTGTCACTAGAATGATTTATTCTTCAATGTATAAGTCTCAAGCATAATATTTGACATTTGCAGGGTAGCTACTTGTTCAAATGGAAGCTCTGGAACCCTGACAATACGTCTGAGGTTTGCTGTTTCAAGACAACCGTACAGATTAGAAAATGAACATCATCCGTAGTTTACTCGTAATGTATTGTTCTTTTGTAATAAAACTATGCATACTTTGACATTAATTATTTTATTCATTATTGTGATCCCTGTTTAGAAATTAAGTGTGTTTTAAGTAATACTTGAAGTAAACTAATGTAAAATATTCGAATACTAAACTAATATAAAAGTTAAGAGAACTAGGTACTCGGCTACTAATTTAAATATCATTAAACACAAGTGGGCCCAGCAGACGTCGCGGCCGTTCTGCCCGGAAAAGCAGCGCCACTTAAATATTATATTTTAACTGTTATAATCTTTGGCATTTCTCCCACAGATCCCAGCACAAACAAAATTTCACCCAAATCGGTCAGGCCGTTTTGACTTTTAGCGATACTAACCAACGGAGATACTAAAATTATTAAAAACTCATTTATTTAATTCATAAGAACGGAATAACCCATTACACTAATTACCATGTGCTTATGACTTAGTAAATTAAAACAACCAAACATACACGTTTATCAATGAAGAAGGCAACAAAAGAGGAGAAACATAAAGGTTTGGTGGTAGACCAGAATACGGTGAGTAAGTATTCAAGATCGATGTTTACATGAGCTCATTGATAAGTCCAGTAATAGAACTGTTGAATACAGGACTCTCCAAAGCTTAAGTAACAGGACATTGTTTAACACAGGATTCTTTATAGCTAAGTTTATTATAATGGTCCAAAACTTGAGAAAACTAGTTCTTAAAACTAGATGACAATTACACAACTTATAGCTCATTGATATGTCCAGTAAGAGAACTGTTGAATACAGGACTCTCCAAAGCTAAAGTAACAGGACATTGTTTAACACAGGATTCTTTATAGCTAAGTTTATTATAATGGTCCAAAACTTGACAAAACTAGTTCCTAAAACTAGATGACAATTAAACAGCTTATAGCTCATTGATATGTCCAGTAAGAGAACTGTTGAATACAGGACTCTCCAAAGCTAAAGTAACAGGACATTGTTTAACACAGGATTCTTTATAGCTAAGTTTATTATAATGGTCCAAAACTTGACAAAACTAGTTCCTAAAACTAGATGACAATTAAACAGCTTATAGCTCATTGATATGTCCAGTAAGAGAACTGTTGAATACAGGACTCTCCAAAGCTAAAGTAACAGGACATTTCATATAAGGACTCTTTATAGCTAATTTTATTATAATGGTCCAAACCTTTAAAAAACTGAAACTAACCAATACTGAATGAACTGCATCAAATATATTAGTTCAAAGATTACAGTTTACAACTGCTTCAATTAGATAAAGAATTGTTCAGAAAGCCAAAGAATAATCTGTAAAAGCATAAAACAAAAACTGCGCATGCGTTAAGACTACTGTGCTTAGGTCTCGGGTTCGATCCCCGGGTCGGGTAAAGTGATATTGGGTTTTTCTATTTAGAAATACTCAGTATCAGACCGGAATCTGGAAGTGTGCCCGGTATGGCGATAGGCTAGTCCCCTATCACATTATGGGACCCTAATAAATTCGGCGAAAAGTGGGTGTACTGGTTACACCTCTGGCTTTCCCTTCGGGGATTACAGGCGTGAGTGTACATGTATGTATGTATACAAAACTTTCTAAAAGTAATACTCTCATATCAGAAAAATCACCTGAAAACAGGATTCAACGATGGCACAAGCTCCTGGTATTTTTATAAGGTAAATAAAAAGTGTGCCCCGAGTCTTTCAGTAAGTATCTATCTGCACATAAAATAATATTAGCTTCATAGGATACATATACTGTGGTTAGGACCCACACTAGGTCAAACCTGTATCGTAAGTATCAAGAACTACGAACGACTACAGTCCCACAACACCCACACCAGAAACAATTATCTCTGTGTCACCTAAACATTTGTCTTGGTGCGGGAATCGAAGTGGCCTCTCGTTAAAAGCTGGCTGCTCGCCCGGTGCGCCATTTGTATGAATAAGACATGGTTCTTGTCTTAAAATATTACATGAACACACGTTAACATAAGTTCACGCCTATAACCCTGAAAGAGTGGCAGAGATGTGAATAGTACACCCACCCCATGATGTTATATGTGCGGTGTCATCACCTCGGGCACTATCCAATTTCGGGCAAATGATGTCTGATTTCAAATTGAAAATTCACACGAATCATGTGCCTGCCCTGGGTATATTAACAAAAAGGGATTAGTAGATCTCTTGTATAGGAATAGGTATATCTGGGTGACTAACACCGCTTATAAATTTCTATCACCAAGCAACAGCTGCTGGTGGCATGATATTCAATGAATTGCAAACACTGTTTACAGTGTGTAAAATCCGCCATAGTGGCACACGCAAGTTCGCGTTCCGGGGTCAGCCAGTGTACATTCGGTTTTTGTCGGGGGTCTAGAGTTGGGGTACAATGTGTGGCAATTGTGCGGCCTTCTAAGTACTCTGACAATAGACCCTCGACCGCTTCTTCACCTCCTTGCCCATGGCGTAGTGTGACGAAGCTATACAGGCCGGCATGCTTGTGTTGAGTAGCGAGGCATAGATTGTCTCTCGCTACTCTACCTGGACAGCACTGCGCTTACCATCAGGTGCAGTATGGTCACTTTTTCGTGCCAGGATAAAAAAATTGCTTCCGGCTTGAAGGTTATTGAAGCAAGTGAAGTGACTGGTCATTTTATGTCTTCCGATGACGTTCGTAGTGTAGTTCTAAAGGACGGTAATGCACCAACGATTCCTCTGGTATTGTAAACAGGATGGCGTTAGCCTCTTCTCACATGAACACTTGTTGGCAATCTCGTCTACAAAATAATATTAATATAAATAATACTAGCCCTGTATTAACCATTGTTCATCTGCTGGGCACGGGCCTCCTCTAAAAATGAGAGGCTGTAGGCCTTAGTCCTCCACGCTGGCCTAATGCGGGTTGGCAGACTTCACATACCTTTCAAATTCGTACAAGAGTTCTGAGGTATGCAGGTTTCCTGACGATTTTTTCCTTCAAAGTCAAAGCAAGCGATAATGAATATACACGTAACTTTAGAAAAGTCAGAAGTGTATACCATTTGGATTGGTTTCGAACATACGACTTTCGTCTTGGCAGTCCGTACCGCAACCAACTAGGCTATCGCTGCTACATAAAATATATTATATAGCTTATTGAAAAATACTCAAAGTTAACGGATAAACTTTCCATTATGGTCCATCGATTTGAAAGTTCATATTTTTAAAGGGGGTAGCTCCCTCTCCCTCCTTCCCCCTCCCCCCATCCTCGCCAAACAAATCGATGGACCATAATGGAAAGTTTAATCAAGTTAACTGTGATTTTTAATAATGCTGAATTATTGGAATTATTATTTCATCTTTCTTCAACAATAATTGTCTGTTCCCAAATCGTAAGTTGTCGATAGCGTTTCGAAAACAACAGCCATTAAAGTAATTATCAGTTACCACAGTAGGCTATCAAGCAATTTAATGATGTGCGCGTCAGATCAATAAACTCATTATATTTATAATTATTAAAAACGATAATTAGCACTAGTGATGTTACTATTGATGCAGATATTGTTTTAACGAATGATTTTAACATTCAATATTGATAGTGTAGGGCAGCGATGTTAACATCGCATCTAGAGCATGAACGGACCGAGTGTAATCGTAAAAAAAAATTGGGCTTACATATCTTAAATCGACTAAACATTTAGAAATATATTAAAATAATTTACTTAAGAATTGTAGGTCTTAAAAAATACAGAAAATTTCAAGGTGGCATATATTTGTGTCATAAGATTGACTCACAATTCAACGTTGATAAAAAATCAATCGGGTTCAATCCCCGGGTCGGGTAAAGTGATATTGGGATTTTCTATCCCCAAATACGCAATATTAGACCTGAGTCTGACCGTTGGAATCTATCACATTATGGGGCCGTAATAAATTTGGCGAAAAGTGGGTGTACTAGTTACTAATACTACCTCTGCCTACCCCTTTGGAGATTATATATTATTTATATGTATCTACCAATTTTGCTTATATAGCAAATCTTAATATAATATCTTGTCGATGTATGAATATTCATGTATCGCAATCGATTGCAAATTTATTCGGTGTATACCATCTCTAACACTACTTACGTACAGTTTAACTCATTGTTTGTGAGAAGGCATCACGATGTGGTCCCGTGTCTTATTATTTATCGTTGTTGGCGTCACAATAGCACAAGCAGAATATGTGAGGAAAAAAATCTGTAAAGATGGTAAGTGGTATATTTAATCTCTATTAGAAGTAGTTTCTCCCTTATCTACTTCATCTTAAATCAAATCAAATTAAATTCTTTATTTTAATAACAATATCATCTTAAAATCTTTGCAAGATGTAAGATACAAGACAGACAAGACACGGTTAGAAGACTATTTTAAAAATCTATTGACTTAGGTTAATCTAAGGATCTAGGGGGGGTTGTGGCAAACCGAGTCCCCTGCCCCGGGCGTCAGTTTCAGGTGTCGCTAAAATTGTAATAAAATAAATAACTTGCCCCACAAAGCGCCTAGCTTACGAAAGCCTGGTTGGCTCACCGCGGACGATTCTTATAGTCCCATTCACGAAAAATGCCAAAATATATATATGGGACTTTTATTTCAAACGCTGGAGAGAGGGGCGCCACTATCAAGTTTCTGTCCCGGTTTGAGAAAATCATAAGTCTGGGGCTGCTTAGAAAAACGAACTATGCTCGTGCTTTGATAATTTTTTCACTTTGTTATGTATCTAGACATATATCATTTTCAGAACCATTCCACTACTAGCTAAATCATCTGTAGCATCATAAATCCTTTGGCCTAAAAATTACCATAAGTCTTTTGCAATACACATCAAATTAAAAGAAATGGTGTTACTTCCAGTTGATTCATCACTATGCGTGATACACAGCGTGATTGTCGACCCCTGCACCCGAGGACCGTCGTTCTGCCAAATTAAGGCCGACAAGGTTTACGGAATGACGATCAACATGACGCCGAGTAAGTAAATTTAGAATTTGTTATCGCCACAGCAAATGACAGGGCTGTTTTTTGGCCTCTTGTTAGAGCATAAATATAAATCCACATTGCAATTGTGCCTAATTTACGTGAAGTATGAGATGTTGAACATCTTGCGCTGGCTTTGTCTGATTTTCTCTGGTTCCAACGTGTGCGCAGATAGTTTGGTCTCTTATAGACGTCAGGTATACACATGTATATATATTTTTTGCGCCGTATTGTATTGTGAAAATTCTAAATGTGGACGTTTTAGCCAACCGCTAGAGCGAATATTAAGTTTAACGCTTTAATTTAATTTAAGCTCGTCGTTATTGAAGCTGCAAAACCCAACCCATACAAACAAGCATAGCGCTGAAACGGCGGTTTTAGCTACTCGTAGTACAACATCAATGATGATAATAATTGTACCTTCAAAGATAAAAAAATAATGCTTATTGGGAATTCAAGATTTGACAAACTAGTTGACATGATCATGACTTTCTAATGATGGGATGGTTTTCTAGAATTTTCAGCAAACAAACTAAAACTAGCGGTGTACGGAGATGTAGCTCAAAATGAGTCCTACAGTGTAATGTTCAGACCACCTAGGAACGCCTGCGACTATTTGTTCTGCCCAATACAACCTGAAGATAAAAAAATCTTCGACTTGGACTTCAGCGTTGATAAGAGAGCTTATGTAAGTATTTGGGGATTGGTGTCGGATATACCTCTAATAACTGTAAACTTGAGTCTGCTAAAAAGTAGGTTTGGAGCTGGATATTGGCCTTAGTATATGCTTTGCAAGTCTTGTATTTGGATATTTAAAAAATATATGCCGCAAATTTCCAAATAGATCATTTGATGGTAATTTGTCAACATTGCTAACACCCAGAGCAGCAGAAGAGCCAAAAGTGCGTCGAAAACTTTTCAGATAAGGAATAGCAATTTTCAGTGTGTAAATTTCTGTATATGCAGGAAAGCCATAAACAAACCTACAATTCAGATCAGTTTTTTGGGAAACAGTTGAGAATACCGTTTGAGATCTATTCTTTCAGCCATAAGATCTTTGCCTTGTTACTATACTTACACTCTTTATAGCCCTTTTTTAATTTGTATTAGTATAGGTTTACATTTTCTATTTAATTATTAATTTTTTTTAGTTCGCTGACATGCTCCTGATATAATCAACTAGCTAAGTTTCCAATCAGTATTATTGCTAACATGATAATGATTTTCATTTAAATTTGTTCATGAGTGATTTTATCAAGACCTCTCAACAGTCACTTACATAATCCTGACCCCTACCTTTTATTATTCTGGCACAGTAAAGTGACCACACTGCACCTGATGGTAAGAGCAGTGCCGTTCAGTTAGAGTATCGAGTAGCGAGAGACAATCTATCCGTCGCTGCTCGACAGAATCATGCCGGCCTGCTGTTTAGCTTCTTCACACTACGTCTAGAGGACCCAGGATCATAGGAAGGAGCGAATACGGTAGCTGGCAAACTGTTCGACAGCTTGATGGTGCGGCAAAAATACAAATTAGCGAACCTCTTGGTTCGGGCCGGGGTAGTAGCTGTGGCTCCGCAAGGCAGTACAGGTGGTTCTGGTGTGGAAGGGATAAAGAAAGAAGACAGAAGTTTAAGGAATATCGGCAATAAATATCTTATTTTTTACTTATATTACAGTGATGAACTTTCAATGTTTATTACTATTTCAGGGCAAATTCCCGCTCAAAGTGAAAATGTGGAATGAAGAGGACGAGTCCCAAGCGTGTTGCTTCACTTTCATTGTCAAAGCTAAATAAAGTTGACTTTGAACACAATACATTTAATGTTTTTTATTTTAATATTTTGAAATCACCAGAAACTAACTTACTACCAAAATAACCTACTTAAGCGTATGTTTAGAACTCGCCTTATCAAGATAATTAAGAAAATTTTAATTGCGCAATGTTTTACTTTTAAAGTCATTTTTGCCTACATCATGAATAGGCTGACTGTGTTAGAAAGAAAGAAAATAAACTTTTATTTGTCTCTTTAGAACATATACACATAAAATAAATAGTACAAAAAAACAAATCATTTAAAGCACTAACAGTATAATACTACTCATCGAATTGGAACACCCGTGTCTAAAGTATGACCAAAAAGGCCATAGGCTCAGCATTTGCCAGGTAGTACGATTGTCTGGCACTGATATTCTGCCTAAATTATCAGATATGTCTAAAATTAATTTCCCTAGAAAATGAGAGTTACCCATAAAAGGTAGAGTTTAACCGTTGGTCATCTCTTTACAGTTGATGTGAAAGTGTCCGTTTTTTCTATGGTAATGGTAGGGCTGTCAGTTGAGAAATGCATGGCGCAATTTTTTTTTTTATCAAAACTCTTGCTGGGTTTTGATAAAAAATTAAAATTAGTAAATAAACTAAAGCCACTATTTACAGTCAGTACAATTGCATAAGTCCAAAATAGGTAACACTGAAATTTTACCTTTAGTGTTTGTTTTCTAGTCTGTTATATTTATATTGAAGAATCATCTAATACCGAAGTTTGTTTTACATCCTCGATTTCATCCTGATAAGGCAAACTTTATTTCTTCAAATATCGAACAAAAAAGTCATTAAAACCAGATAACTGTGAAAGGATATTTGTCAAAATTCATTAATATATAACATTTTTATTTTTCAAGTGTTATCTATTTTTTATATATTTATTTTATTTTTATTTTTTATGTGATTCAGGTTTGGAAATATAAATAAAAACTGTAAATACTTCCTTCTAATGTTATAAATGCGAATGTTTGGATGGATGTTTGTTACTCAATCACGCTACAACGTCTGGATTTGGTTGAAATTTGACTCAGGGTGTCTGCAATAGCACATAGGCTACTTTTTATCCCGGAAAAATGTACAGCTCCCGTGGGATAGTTTAGTTTTCACAAAGCAAGGGATCAACATAATTTTTTGCATAGGCTACTTTTTATTCTGAAAAATGCACGCTTCCTAAGGGATAGCAACATATAGAAAGATGTGTGCTTAAGATGCCTCCATAGATTGTATGTATACCTTTTCTTCCAAAAATAACCTCCACGCGGATGGAGCCGCAGGCAACATTTGGTTGGTTATATTTTATGAAACCTCACTTAATTTCAACGTTAATCTTTCAATACATTTCTAACCTAAAATTTCTAACCTCTGACACAACCCTACATAGCTTGTGTTATAGAACCAGCGATAGCACAAACGTAACACGAGATATCAAATAGAAATGAAAGTAGAATAAATATCTGATTCGAGATAAAAACATTCTTTGTTATCATGATGTTATGGCATAACTAGATGGCATGAACTTTCCACTATTACTGTGCCATGTTATGTTTTACGAGATATGTTTATGGTGAATGCTCAGTACACTTCCACATTTATAAAACGATTACTGTTAACCTATGTGGTCTCCCGCGATACAGGTTCGCCTAGTGCGGGGACCGTTGTATTTTTGTTATAATATGTAAAATGTGTTTTTGGACAATAAATAATTTACTTACTTACTTACTTACTTGTTTGATCTTACCCCATCCTCTCACTTCCACTCCAGAACCAAGCGTACTGGCTTGCGGAGTCACACCTTCATGGTGTTTACTACCATGGCCCGAACCAATAGCAGAGCAAATTCGTTTCTTTGCCGCGCCATCAAGCTATGGAACAGTTTGCCAGCTACGGTGTTCCCTCCATCCTATGATCCTGAGTCCTTTAAACGTAGTGTTAAGAAGCTACTCAGGAGCCCGGCATGATTGTGTCTAGTAACTGGAAGATACTGCGTTGATCATCAGGTGTAGTATGGTCACTTTGCCGTGCCAGGATACAAAAATGCGACATCACCTATATGGAATAATATTCTCGGTATATTTCAGTAATTTTCATTTTTTTTTAGTATTTGTGGCCATTTCGGCCAGAGAATAACATCGAAGGAGTTTTAAATTATTTCACAGCCATAGATGTGTGTGTTGGGAGTGTTTTAAAAGATAATACGAACGAACGAATGAATGAATGAAAGGTAGGCAGCGGTTTTGCTGTGCCCTGGCAGAGGTCTATGGGCAAAGGTGTCAACTTACCATCAGGTGGCCTGTCTGCTTGTCTGCCTATCCAGACAGTAAATTTTTTTATTGTCATACAAAATGACTATCGGAAAGAATAATGCCGGTTCAAAGCCCTGATGATATGCTTAGTTTATTCAAGATTCGAATTCATGTTCAAAATTAATGTCTAACGAAATCCATGACTCAAATAAACAACATACAAACTAAATATATATGAATCAACAATGCAAAGCTGGCATTGTTCCGGCGCGTTCACCCCAACGCGATGGTCGAGATTCGATTTCGTGACCCTCGCACTGAGAAAGTGTTATGAAGCACTTCCTCCACTTATAGCGTTGAGATTGGACCCCTTACTGAATTAACTGCTTATTGTTTTATATGGTAGGTACATCTCATGCAGATCCAAACAGTTCATTCTGTAAATCGACAATATCCGTGGCGCAGCGAGAGAGATGATTGTGAAACGAAAGGTCGCGTGTTCGATCCCCGTATCCAGATAAATGTTTGTGTGATCCATACATTTTGTTTGGGGTCTGGGTGTTATGAGACCGAAGTCCTTTGTATTTCGTGATATCCACGATAAAGGTTTGACCCAGTGTGGCATCAGCAATATGTTTGTAGCTTATTAATATACACACGCGGCTGTAAGCCCTGAAGGGGTAGGCGGAGGTGTAACAAATACCTACACCCAGTTTTCGCCGAAATTATTACGGTCCCATAATGTGAAAGGGGGCGAGCCTAGGACACCGTAATAAATTCGGCGCAAAATGGGTGTAATGGTTATACCTCTGCCTTCCCCTTCGGGGATTACAGGCGTGAGTGTATATAAAAAATAAATCAGGCAACACCAATTCAAAATTAGTTTTTTTGTTAATAAGATTAAAATCCGAACTAATTTTATATATAATGTTTTATTCAGTTTTTATATTTGTTAAAAGGGTTTTTGAAAATCCTCGACACACAGAGGTCGCTCCGAGAAGCCGGTCGGAACTAGGCTGGGTAGACTACTAACTGGCACATACACGCACAATTTCCCGACGTTCAACGGGTTAAGAGCGGTGAAAGGAGCCCACAATCATTACCAAAGGGATTTTAAACTTTTTCATAAAAATATCTAATATCCCTATTACACTGTTTGATCACGTATCACAGATGTTATCTCGAAGTAGTTTTTATTATGAATCACTTGTGCCGCGAGATAGCTGCGACTAGTTTTTACCACCATAATGCATTCTTACGGCCTCCCATTACCAGTGAAATTGCCCTTTCTTGCTTGTAAAGCCTTTGGTAATAATTGTTTTCTTCGCCAAGGGAAAAGTAGATTATAGAACCGGCTTGTGTTCTTTCATATCCTTTTTTAGGCATGTATATTTTAGAGGAATGGAGTAAGCGTCTATCCAGCTATTAAGTGAATTCGGACAGAAAAATGTGAGAGAGATAAAGCAAAAGTGCGGCCAGGAGATGTCTTTTTCTAGAATTTTTATTGGTTTATGTCACTGTTTTTTTGCTGGTGCATATTCATATCCGCCCGGATAGCAACCACCGTACACGAAGTGTAGAACCCGCCTTAGTGACACCAGAGTGTGTCGCGTTCCGGGATCAGCCAGTGTACATTCGGTTTTTGTCGGGGGTCTAGAGTTAGGGTACTATGTTTGGCCGTTTTTGCGGCCATCTGAGTTCTCTCCTAGACCCCGATCGCTTCTCAGCGTAGAGGGGGATAGATTGTCTTCAGGTGCAGTGTGATCACTTTGCCGTGCCAGGTTAAAAAAAACAGACTTGCAGGAGGACAGGAGCTAACAAAAAGGTATTGACCGCACAATCGCTTTGTCTCTTTCTACAAAGTGCTCAATTTTGTGACAATATTGCTCAGTCCTTTCACTATTTCTATGGTATTAGAACGTTATATATGAACATCGTGTTTTAATTCAGCTAATTGTTGTGAAAATTTTGCGAAATAATATCTATTTATATTAAAAATAGAAATGTCTGCCTTGGTGGCGCAGTTGTAATTGTGCAAGCGTTACAACCGCTGTGCTGAGGTCTCGGCTTCGATCCCCGGGTCGGGTAAAGTGATATTGGGTTTTTCTATCTAGAAATTCTCAGTATTAGCCCGGAGTCTGGAACCTGTGCCCGATATGGCGATAGGCTCGCCCCCTATCACATTATGGGACCGAAATTCGGCGAAAAGTGGGTGTACTGGTTACACCTCTGCCTACCCCTTCGGGGATTATAGGCGTGAGTGTATATGTGAAAATAGAAATGTTTAAATTATTACAAAACAAAAGAAAACTCTTTTCTGTTTTATTTTACGTTTTCGTTTTGGATACGTCGCAAAATTATTTAAATATTTAATTTTTATTTTAAAGCTAATATCGCCGTTGGCTTATAAAACGCGATGAATTATGTAAATATATCAAGTAGCAAAACATTTTCAGCTACATCGTAATATAAAAAATAATTTTAAGGCAAATGCCGTAACAGCGAAAGTAATATTTTCAATTAATATTAGCAATACTTTGATTAATATTCTTTCGATACGGCAATTCACCGTTAGTTTCTATAAATACATATTTCAATACATATGTATATTCATAACTTTCATTTAAATTGCCTATGGGCATAATATTGTAATTGATTTAGACATAACAGCCAAATGAAGAAAAAATATTTAAAAATAAATGGACTCACGTATTCCTTAATTGATAAAATTTTAAATTACTTTTTTACGTTAGAGCATACATAAACTACAGATTTATTCGAAGCTCTCGCGAAACCAATTATAACTGGAAAGGTAATATATATACATAATAATACCAGCCTTGTAATATTGTCCCACTGCTGGGTACATACATGCCTCCTCTACTAATGAGAGTGGTTAAGCCTTAGTCCACCACGCTGGCTTAATGGCCGCGGCACAAACTGCCAAAGAATTTCATCATTCATCAAACTACTTATTTAAACTATAAGGCCTATGCAGAATATCATCCAGGCAGTATTCTACTACCAGGCAAATGCTGAGCCTTTTTGGTCATACTTTAGACACAGGTGTTCCAAATTGAGGAGTAGCGGGTGTACTTAGGATTTGTGGCTTTTTTGTTATCTAGTTGTATTATTCCTTTATGTTTCTTTTTTTAAATTGTATGTCATCTAAAGTGTTGACCAAATAAAATTTATTTTCTTTCTTTCTTCTTTCTTTCCTTCATTAGGCCCTCCCTTTTGTAATACACAGTATAGTTATACTGGACGGAGTTTCATCCAGTATACCCACTGTTATTTTTATTTATTTACGTCACAATTGGGTTTGCCTATGCCACATTAGACACAAATTCTGATTCTATGCAACCCATATCTGAACTTTAATATAAATATTACCCGACCTGGGAATCAAACTCTTAACTAACCGGTGTCTAAACGCAACACAGAAAATAAGTAATGGCGCTCCTATATCACGTATAGGTATTGCCAAAAACAAATACAGCTCCCATACACCTAGGCTATGTGGTGCAAAGGACGAATAGCCGACTATGAAACAGTGGTCACGTGTTCGATTCTAGCACAAAAACAAACATTGTGTGAATAACAGATATATAAGATATTTTCTTCTCATTCCTACATATAAACTTACGCCTGTAATCCTCGAATGGGTAGGCAGAGCCAGTACACCCACTTTTCGCCGAATTTATTACGGTCCCATAGTGTGATAAGGGGCGAGCCTATCGCCATACCAGGCTCAATTCCAGACTCCGGGCTGGTACTAAGTATTTCTAAATAGAAAAACCCAATATCACTACCCGACCCGGAGATCGAACCCGAGACCTCAGCACAGCATGCCTAATTACAACTGCGCCACCGAGGCAGTCATATTTTCTCTCATGTTTGTTTTATGTCATATACAATTGCCCTATCTTTGGCAATCTGGCTTAGAGACTTATTTCACTGTGTTCTTTACCCGACTTCAAATAAGGAGGAGGTTAACAATTCGTCGGAATCTTTTTTTATGTATGTTACCAGGTTACTCGATGACGCCTGGACCGATTCGAGAAATTCTTTTTGTGTTTAAAAGGGTATACTTCCCAATTGGTCCCATTGGCACCAAATCAGGATCTGATGATGGGATCTCAGAAAAATCAAGGGCAACCCTCAAATTTTATAGGGACGCATAATTTGTTTTTTATTGAAGTCGGTGTACTTTTTATGAATTAAAAAACTTTTATAACAGTAAAGTATTACAATTATATTCAAGATAAAGTTGGTTTAGAATTAAGACCCTGTTTACATAAGCTGTATTTATAGGATAGTGGAAAGTCCTAGGCTAGCCAGTGGACTGAGGGCACGGGCGGTCGTTCACCTCACATTCCGCAAATAGCTGAATGGACTCGCGAGACCTGTTGGGTCCTGGTTTTACTACTGTACTATATTATGCCACGGCTTGCTATGGAAGAATTCTATTGTGGGGAAATTGATTTTCTAACAAAGTACATAAGAAATAAGCGCTTTTAAATACACCCAACAGTCACACATTGTTCTGACCCTACACTAGGTAAAACCTGTATCGTGGGTATCAACAACTAAGAGACTACGGTCCCACAACACCCAGACCAGAAACAAATATCTGTCTGTCACACAAACATTTGTCTCGGTGCGGGAATCGAACTCACGGCATTTCGTTTCACAGCACACTACTCGCCCGCTACACCACGGAGGTTGTCAAATATACATTGTATACTGATATGATACTGTAACATCACGCGTGTATTCCACAAGGGGTAGACAGAGGTATAACTCCATAGACCGAAAATAAGTATCTAATTACTCTCCCGATTTGCACACGGTCGCGCCCGGGTAAAGGTGGAATTGGTACCTAAAGTTTTATTACAATGTACAGACTGCCCCGGTGGCGTAGTTGTTATTGTGCAGCATTACTGCTGTCTGAGGTCTCTTCGATCCCCGGATCGGATAAAGTGATATTGGGTTTTTCTATTTACAAATACACAGTATCAGCCCGGAGTCTGGAATTGAGCCCGGTACAGTAGGGTCGCCCCCTATCATATTATGGGACCGGAATAAATACAGCGAAAAGTGGGTGTAGTGGTTACATTTCTGCCTACCTAGGATTACAGGGGGAGTGTATATGTATAAACATCCTATAGCACTTAGGTATAATGTACTCGCCTATCGGTAAAAGAATTTCAGAATCGGATCAATAGTTCCAAAGATTACATCCAGTAGGCCTTCTCTTGAAATCAATTCCAATAACAAACCAATCCGAGCTCGATACAGTTTCAATTCCAATCTAGAAGATATAACCAACTTTACACAATCGAGTTTGTTATTGGGTTGAAGTGTTAATCGAGTCTACGATCGACGATCATTGTGGCCATTTAATACAACACTTCAAAAAACCTCAAGTCCGATTTCCAACTCGATACGTCAATGTCAAAATCTACTCAAGAATGCCTAAATCGATCGAGTGTGATCGTAAATACTCTATTTCATTTAGTTATTATTTTTAGTTTTTTTTTCCGCCGTTCTCGGTTAAATCGTGCGCTGGTGTTGCGTTCAAGAGTGCCAATTGCACAGTTTTCGAACCCAATCCCAATTGTAAATTGGAATCGAGTATCAAGAGTAACCCTCCATTAGTCCAGGCAAATCTACTTTTTATATTAATGTAGATAGCTGAATATAACAGTGAACTTTACTCCAACAAGTGTACTCTACCCAAGACACTTTCAATTTCACCTTCGGTAATTGCGCGACAGGGTTTGAGTAAACACCGAATATCAGACAATCATTTCAAACACGCAAACACCGAATAAAGAATTGTTTCACACTCGCGTTAACTACACTCCAGCGTTTTCACCACCGCTTGATTTGCCTATTCTGTGTTTCAATATCATTCTGGGGGGTGTTCTGAGGTGGATGGAGCGAAAACTTCATGCTGATACCGTGAGCCAAGGTCTTTATTGAGGATAAAGTACTAACGGAGATTAATCATAATGATAGCGGACAGGTGGGGATAAAAAAATAACACCCAAAAGTCACACATATAGTACCTACACTAAGAAACGAGTCTTGTGTCGTGGAAATCAAGAATTACGAGGGACTACGGTGCCACAACACCTAGACCGGAAACAAATATCTGTCTGTCACACAAACATTCATCTCAGTGTGGGAATCAAACCCACGGTCTCTCGTTTCAGAGGCAGCTACTCACTCGCTGCGCCACGTAAGAGTCGGAATGAGAGTCCATCATAACCGGTCTATCCATCTCCAGGATGGAGAAGGTAAGTTTAAAATAGATTTCCCTGTAGCAAAAACAGGTTCCAAAAGATATCTGGGCTCTTAACAGTCTTTTAGTAGACGGACGGCAGATGTGGCCTTTAATAATTGACTGCCAATTAATTCTTGAATCTTTCGCAATAAACAGCGTTGTTTCAACACCAGTGCGAAAGCACTGCGTATTCAATGCATTTCGTTTATATGTTACAGTTAGTTTGATCTATGGAAAACAATCTATAATACCCAGAAATTAATACAAAGTAATCCACACATAAGCAGCGATAGCCTAGTTGGTTGCGGTACGGACTGTCAAGACGAAAGTCGTAGGATCGAAACCCAAGTGGCATACACCATGTCAGCCAACCCGCATTAGGCCAGCGTGGTGGACTAAGGCCTAACCCCTCTCATTAGTAGAGGAGGCCCGTGCCCAGCAGTGGGACAATGTTTAATACAGGGCTAGTATTATTATTAATCCACACATGTTATTAATATAAACTAAAGGTTTCTTTCTATGATAGCGTATTGGGTATAGTTACTGTGTGTATTTTATTACACCTAAATTAAATCGATGCAGGTTACTGGCACTATTATAGTAACAATAAGATATGTTGTATTATCGTGACACCATAGGTACTCGTGGTATAAGCGAAGCGAACTTTTGGAAAGTTCCAGAATCAAACAAATACAGGACAAGCTATAAAAGACATTTTTTTATTCATAATGTCTTATTTCTACTCTTATTTGATTGCCTCGATAGCGCAGTTGTAATTGCGCATGCGTTACGACTGCTGTGCTGAGGTCTAAATTATCTTAATGTAATTTTGTGAAATAAAACTTATTACAAGACCTGTAGGACTGAACCTATAGGTTACTTTTACCAGTTACGCTATACGTTATTAATAATAACCAACAATATTAATTATGAGTTATCTCTCTAAATTCGTGTATTGTTTTGTAATTCCCGGTGATTTTTAATAGTTATCGATTAAACGCAATAACCGTAACATGGTCAAATTAACTAACAGATGGCCGCAGGGCTCTCTCACTGGTACTGGCCTATGGTACTTTATATACCTCACTTTCATCTCAATTAATTTGCTTTTATGGCATGCACATCTATAAACAACTAGCTTTTTCCCACAGCTTCGCATGCATGATTATGATTATTCGCAGCGCAGGGACTGTGCTTTACCCAATAAAGAAGTACATCCAACACGTATTAAAAAATCATGATAGTCAAACCTGTAAATGAATATAAACGGTAGGCAGTGCATTTTTTCGGGATAAAAAGTAGCCTATGTGCTATTCCAGACTACAATGTATCTTTCTGCCAAATTTCAACCAGATCCGTCCAGCCGTTATAGCGTGATTGAGTAGCAAACATCCATCTAAACATTCGCATTTATAATATTATTAGGATATTCGTATTGTTGTCTTTGTTAGTCAACCTGCGAAATTGAGACCCAAATAACACTTTCACACCGCTCACACGCCCGCATTCTCTATGCCCACGAGCACCTCTCACTAGGCTATTAATTTGGACAATTATTCATAATGCTTTAAAACGTTACACCTTTAATGCGGTTCTTTATTGCTCTTCGCAGAAACGAACGTTTTAATATGTGAAAATTATATATTTTTGCGTTTAGGCCCTCGCAATACATTTGATTTTTAAATGTATTAATCTTATTTGTAATTAGAACAAACTACAGCTTGAATAGGCCGTTCACTGGTTTGCTGCCACTGGCCTCAGCAAAGCGAAATCCGTGGCTCGATATGGCCTCTACTAATGAGAGAAGTTAGGCCATAGTCCTCCACGCTGGCCTAATTTGTAGACTTCCCATATGAAATGGCATGTCTGTATATATAAAAGAAGAAACTGACTGACTGATCGATCAACGCACAGCCAAAACGGCTGGGGTTAGAGACTTGAAATTTTGACAGTAGGTACCTCTTATGACGTAGGCATCCACTAAGGAAGAGTTTTTGGAATTACCATCCCTAAGGGGGTAAAATAGGGGATGAAAGTTTGTATGAAAATCTGTCATTTTTTTAGTTAAACGCATGAAAATTGGTATTTTGTATTGTATACTTTTTCTCCCAAACATGACCTCCACGCGGGCGGAGCCGCGAGCAACAGCTAGTACTGAATATAGTTTTATCACGGACTTACTATCCAAGCTAATCTTAAAGTAACATCATCAACATCAGCTTACCTAAAGAGAAAATTATAGGAGAACTGTCAGTAATCCCTGTAGAGATTTACCCGTATCTTGGTGCTTTAGTTGCTAATATCTCTCGTACAATATACTAGAAACTGATAATTAAATTAGTATAAAGTAACCAGACTGTTTGCTGGTAGGATATTCATATCCGCCCGGATAGCGACCACCGTAGACAGGGTGTAAAACCCACCATAGTGCCACACGCAAATGTGTCGCGTTCCGAGATTAGCCGGTGTACATCCGGTTTTGTCGGGGCTGTAGAGTTGGGGTACGATGTTTGGCCGTTTTGCGGCCTTCTGAGTACTTTGACACTAGATCCTCGACCGCTTCCTCACCTTCTTCAACGGCTTAGTGTGAAGAAGCAGGCCGGCATGATTGTGTTGAGCAGAAAGGGATAGATTGTCATTTCACTCAAGTCGACGCATTTCGTGTACTATGTAAAACTAACTGATTGACCCATACAAATGACCATATAATATTGTGCAATCCTCACAATAGCCGACGTAATTTCGTCACGTTTCCGCTTTTCGGTCGGGAAACAATGAGTTATTCCGTCAATTTCACTACAGCCTATTGATGCAACTGACATACTGTCGTTTGGTCAGAATGTCACCGGAGACGTAATACTGAATGAACCACAGATAAATAAACTAACAAGATATTGAAAGCTATTCCTGATTACCTTACTGATTACCTAGCACAGGAAGTATGCAAGATAGGAATCATGATGTCACCGCTCGAAATGGCCATATATGTATAATATTATCCTCAATAAAAACTCCAAAATTGCAAAACAATAGAAAATTTCACGACAAAGATATCTAACCAGAACCAATAAGCACGATTATAAGCATGTCAGTTGATTTTTTCAGTTTGTTGTTTAATTTTAATTTAATTTACTGTCATACTGCTTATAATGAATAAAACATTTCTTTCTTTCTTTCAATATCCTGCAGCCCCACGCAATGCAATCGCTTTGGGAATAGGTACTAAGTCGTGAGTCAGTCATGACGCAAACAAAAGCAATTCCGGATCAAAGTTTAAAGATTTGTGGTATTTGATGGTGTTTCACATTTTTGCTAAGACCTTAATCCCACTAAAATATATATAGGGATCATAATGGATGATCTAAGCTAGAATATATAGTGTTCAAGATGTGAGGGTTTTCAAAACTATAACTACATTTTATTCCTTATCTCAGTCTATTGCCTTCCACTGTTGGATGTAGGTCTGCCCAAGTGAATGCCATCTCGGTCTTGGGTAGCCCGCATCCATCCGCTACCCGCCACCTTCTTCAAGTCGTCAGTCCTTCGTGCAGCAGGGCGTCCCGTACTATGTGTGCCTAGACGCTGTTTCCACTTCAGCACACGTTACTTTACATATCATAGTTGCAGTATTTAGATTACTTTACCAAGAAAAGTAGATCTCGCCATAAACATACTTAAATTAGTTCTTTACTATGTGTTAACATTTGTATACATGTATTTAGATCGCTTTTGTTTAGCACTCAAAACTGGACCAATCGTATATATAGAACTTTACGCATAGAAGAAAGGCAACTTAAATATTGCTCTTGAAAACGGGAGTATCTTCTCAGGATTGCTAGAATTGTGTGTCCTTCTCCATTGTCTTGCATATAGTCTACTACAATTATCACTAACCGGTCGGATAAAAATACTGAGACGTATTCACCAGCTGCGAGACCATTCAAAGAGCATTCGTATAAATCGACCATCGTTTTACGAATATAACCAGCAGATGCGCAGTAACAAACAACTACAAACCATTATTGGCATTCGGAATGCCAGCTGGTAAAACCAGTATCAAAAATGAAAGGAATAATAAGACAAGTCAATTGTTTGTTTAATTTCCAACTCATCACGAGATAATGGACCGGAATCTAGTTGCTATAAATGGTCTATTAAGGTTCAATCATGTCTGTAATCATTGCCAGTACAAAGCCCATTATAGCTATTGTATTAATCGATAATTGCACTTTCTACAACTGTCATGAAATTATTTTTAACAGCTTGTTTAGTAGTGAAGCAATTGTTGGATGAAATATTGGATTTGATTTTTGAACTTTCTTTGCTTTCTTTTATAGGAAATTTAAAACTATAAACATTAATTTGTGATATTCGTTAAAGCTGAGTATAAACTAGTGTCTATAGTTATCAAAGTAGAAAAGACTTTATAATCTAGCCAACAACACTTAAGGCCTTTAATGTTTTTATCTGAGAAAATGTCACCGTTATTAAGTTTTTTTTATTCTGTCACGGCAAAGGGCCAACCACACTGCACCTGTTGGTAAGCGCAGTACCCTCCAATTAGTATATCATGTAGCGAGAGCCAATGTATCTCCCGCTGCTGTTAATGTATTAATGCTGCAATGCAAAATGTTAAATGACAGTTGAGTTTTTAAGTCGGTCATTGGAAATTGGAGTTGCTGTCTAGTATAGTAGATAGGCTCACCCATCACATAATGGAGCAAAATAAATTCAACGCACCATCAATGGAAGTCCAATCGTTCAAGCTACAATTCGCCTAACTTATTTCCTTTCCATAATACACCGGACCAATGAGCCTGCGTACAGCGGGTGAAGAGATGGTGAGATATCGTGAGGCGAATCACATCAGACCCTGATGAAGATACTTCATGGTTACCACGACCGCTATGTCAAGAGAGTTACGAAGGAGAAGACATCGGGTGAGCCGGCTGTAAGAACGGAGCCAATCAATCTATTCCTGGGCTATTTAAGCACCAAGAAAAAAGTTTGTGTGCTCCACAAATGTGTGTTCCAAGTCTGGGTGTTGTGGGACTGTAGACCGAGGGTCTGTTGTATGTGATTTTAATGATTGTATGTAATAAGTGTGACAGTTGAGTGTATTATTAATAGATCATGATGGATATCAAACTACTCACAAATAGTTAATCCGTTACATTCAAGATAGTGTTAACTAATCGACCGTGACTAGGCAGTAGTGACATTATGAAACCGTGAGTCAGTGAGCGCCTTTTTTTTTTTTTTGTTGTCGCGGGGAAAGCGTTTTATTACTGCCGCCCGCTCCGGAGGGAAGCGGATTAAGAATAAAACGGGTATGCTGGACTAGCCGGTCTTACGACCCAGCATCCCCCTCGCACGGATGATGGCTATCCGTGCTGCCGCTGGGCCGAGTCCCTAACCCCTATATACAACCCACCCGACACTACCAGCTAAAACCCCGCGGTGGCCTTCTTCGGCGCTTACGGAGCGATCCCGGGGTATTCTAAGGAGTGCTAGAATTGCAGCCGGAATCGCCCCTGCGCGGTGCTGCGTAGCAGCCCATCTCCATGGAGGGCTAAGGAGCCCCCGCGCACCGAACAACGACAGCGAACGAGGCCTTACCACACGCGCTGCCGTCCATCTCGGGGTCGCACGATGCTCCGAATTTGGGAGTGCATCGATACGGGCTGACAGCCCTCCGCTGCGCGCCCGCGACCCCCGATGGCCCCTATTAGTCGCCTCGTACGACAGGCAGGGGTTACCGTGGTGGAATTCAAACGCCCCCATTCCACAGGGCGGGAGACGCCGGTCAGTCGTCCACCTGGCGCCTCCTACGTCTTCTCTGGCGGCGGGAGGGATCATATCGTTCCCGATCCCTCTCAGCACTCTCCTTCTGCGAGATGACGTTCTCGCAGAAGTGGGCCACCGCACGCCAGGACCTCCGGCTTGCGACCATGGACGACACCACGGCCGGCAGCGAGAGGTCTCCTCCGACGACTGCTCTGAGAGCGCTGCGCTCTTCGTCCCAGGCTGGGCACTCCTCCAACGTATGTTGGGCCGTGTCTTCGCGGCAGTTGCCACAGTGGTGGCACACGGCGGACACCTCCTTTCCGATCCGACACAGGAACGAACCGAAACACCCATGGTCCGGTAATACCTGTGTCAGTCGGAACGTAGGCGCCCCGTGGCGCCTGTCTAGCCATCTCTTTAGGACAGGACGCACTGCCGCGACAGTCCTCAAGCCCGCAGTCGGGCTCTCCAGCCTGGTATGCCACTCCTCCACGGCGGTTCTGCGAAACCGGGCCGCAATCTCCCTCGGGGCCAGTCTCTCCTGACGGCGGCTGGACGCCTCCTCCCGCCAGAGGAACGCTGACGAGAGGAGTTTGGCGTCCAACTCCCAAGGGAGTGTGCCGGCCAATACGCAGGCCGCCTCGTGGGAGACCGTGCGGTAGCCCCTTACTATTCGCTGCGCCACCAAACGCTGCGGTTTGCGCAGCAGGGCGACGCAGCGGGCGTTCAGGGACTCGGCCCATACGGGACATCCGTACAGGGCCATTGACCGCACGACTCCAGCGTATAAACTTCGGCAAGGGCTATTAGGTCCCTCCAGGTTCGGCAGCAGGCGTCCGAGCGCGCCCGCCGCCCGCACCAATTTCGGCGACAACTCCTTGAAATGGGCACGGAAATCCCACCGGCTGTCCAGAATCAATCCCAAGTACTTCATTTTACAGCCGATGGGAATCCGCACCCCCTCCACACTTATGTGGGGCTCAAAAGGTGGCCGAATCCGAGGCCTGTGAAAACAAAGGGCCTCGGTTTTGTTGAGGGCCACCTTAAGGCCCAGTCGCCGAATCCTGCCCACCACCTGTTCGGTTGCGAACGAGGCGAGCAGGGTGGCCTCCTGGAAAGACCTGGCCGACGCTGTCACTAGTGTGTCGTCCGCGTAACAGACGACAGCGACACCTCGGGGGTAGGTACCACGGAGCACCCAATCGTAGCCGATGTTCCACAAGAGAGGGCCCAAGACTGAGCCCTGTGGAACACCGCAGGCCATTGCTCTTCGGTGCCAACCGTTGGCGCCCGGATACACTATGTATCTATCTGAGAGATACGAGTGCACCAGGCGCCGAAGATACGGTGGCACCACGTGGTACCGCAGTGCTTCCATTATGCAGGCCCAGGGTAGAGTGTTAAACGCGTTGGCGATGTCTAGAGACACCGCCACCACCACATCACCCCGAGCCACTGAATCCTCCGCTTGTGCCTTGACCCGCAAAATCGCGTGTATTGTCGATCGGCCTTGCCGGAACCCGTACTGGCATTGTGCCAGGTCCGGCCCGAGTCAGTGAGCGCCTAGCATACCACTTCGGGTCAGTGGGTGCATAAAATAACCCACTTTGGTAGACAAAGGCCGACTACTACTGTTATAGATTTTTCAATCATCTACACAACTGGTTCGAAGCTTTGCAATCATGTTTCTTTGTTATGTAATCCTTACTTGCCTTGGATTAGAATCTTGTAAATAAAAATGAACTATTCATTGTTTGTCCTATTCAATTCATCTGACTTGGATAAAACTTTGATGAATTTGCGCACGCGCATGCTGATTTCGGACGTAGAGAAAGAAAAAACTAAAAAGACATATCAGAGCATGCCGGGCGTTTGCATTGGAATTTCAATTCATGGTAGGCAGCGGCTTTGCTGTGCCCTGGCATTGCAGAAGTCTATGGGCGGCGGTGACTACTTACCGTCAGGTGGCCCGTCTGCTCGTCTGCCTATCGAGGCACTAAAAAAAATTATAAGATTGGTGATTAGATACCTAGTTGATTTATTTTCGTTAAAATGCGCTGTGAAGACCAAGAATTCGTTCCATCCACACCCTGAAATCTGACGTATCGTCCTGTAATTTTACCGGACAGTAAATTAAAAGCTAAAGTATTCATCTCCTATTGACATTTAACAACTCTCTAATCTTGACACATTTTTTTATAGCAGGATAAGTCGTAAGCATTCAGCGCTAGAAGAATCGATAATGGTTAAAAAAATCACTACTTTTAAAGATAGTGATCGTTTTGGAGGAAGGAACGACTCGATTTTATCTAGCAATCTAACTGACCACACTTAGTTTTATTTTTGCAGTAATACTATCGGTCAAGCCAGCAAATTCAAGGTCGATCAGAAGCAATCCTAACCTTGTATGACCTCCCGTGAAATGTGACGTGGCAGGGTCGCCGGCGCCATATGGTGCGTACTATATTTGTCCTGTTCGGATCTGCACCATTGTGTTATTTTGGCGCGTCTACCTGTGACGTCAATATAGACAGGTTAGGGGTTATCCATCAATTACGTCACAGGGGAAGGGGTCGACGAAGTGTGACAAGATGTGTCGTAATTTTCGTGATGTCACATTTCTAAATATTTGTCTGATGTTAGTTTTTTATAAAAAAAATGAACAATCTAAATGAAACTAATTTCGGAACTGCTATTTTAATTTAATAATGTCTATAGGTATGTAAAATTGCAAAAATGATGTGACGTCACATTGGAGAGAGGGTGTCTTGCTAATGTGACCAGCTGTGACAAAGACGGGAGAAGGGTCAAAAAATCATGTAATGTGACGTAATTTATGGATGGCCCCTTAGTGTAGTTAATTGATTTGTAATAGTTGCCTGGTGATACTATAAGGGCTTCTTACCTAACTCGGCTGCTCATAAGGTCAACTTAATGTGTAATTCACCTGTACAATATAAACAAAATGATATAGGTATATTCGGCGTTGGTTGCGCATTACGTAGCAAATGCATACGCAGAAAACCGTGTATGCATTTGCTGTATCTGTGTCTGGCTCTTATATTAACAGTTTGAACATAAACAGATGAAAATCTACAATACATAAGTTATAGTCCACTTTTAAAGTAATTTTAACGAGAGAGTTAAGTAAGGTAAGAGTGAAGTTTCCAGTATTTATATGTAAAAATGTGGCAAACATTTTAATAAGAAGGACAAAATTAAAATACCATGTGAGACATTATTTTTATTCTGAATTTCAACAAGATCTCAGGTTCGATCCCGGGCCTGGTAAAGTAATGTTAGGTGTTTCTATTTATTGACACTCAGTATCAGCCCGGAGTCTGAAATTCTGCCTGGTATGGCGATAGGCTCGCCCTCTATCACATTATGGGACCGAAATAAATTCGCCGAAAAGTGGATGTACTGGTTACACCTCTGCCTACCCCTTCGGGGATTACAGACGAGATTGTATATGTAGGTACATTTAAAAAATTGATAATTCTATTAAAATATTGACGTCTGGCAACAATATAAGGAATCGCAACAAAGTATCAAAGTAAAGATTCAATACATGGAACTAATTCTGCTAACTAGTATCCAATTAACATCATCACCTCGATCAGCTGGTCCGCATACCTGTCTACGCAAATCTGCATTTCCAATCATGGCATTTATCGTGAAACTATCCAGGATTTCGGAATGTACACTAATCGAAACCACGGTATTTTAAGCCTTATAACTTGCGAGGTAAGGACTAAATGTGATTTGACTTTATGGGAATTAAAACCAGACTATTTAGTTATATTCAACATCGTGTTGAGAGAGTTCCAGTGATTTTGCTACTGGCGATTGACAAGCAAACCTATAAGACTCAACATTACGGTCATCAAGCCATAGACATATAGATTTTTCTTTATGCACGGCAATGTGAATACACTGCACCTTATGGTAAGCGCAGTGCCGTCCAATTAGAGTATCGAGTAGCGAGAGACAATCTATCCCTCGCTACTCAACACAATCATCTCGGCCTGCTTCTTCACACTACGCCATGAGCAAGAAGGTAAAGAAGCAGTCGGGAGTCTAGTGTCAGAGTACTCAGAATGCCGCAAAACGGCCAAACATCGTACCCCAATTTTAGACCTTCGACAAGTTCGGATGTACACTGGCTGATCCCGGAACACGTCACACTTACGTGTGTCACTATGGCGGGTTTACGCTTACGTTTTTTTGCCCTGTGTACGGTGGTCGCTATCCTATGATATGAATATTCTACCACCAGCAAATATGAGCAATGAATTTAATGAGCAATATCCTCACAAAATAACCACTTTGTAGAAAGAGACAAAGCGACTGTGCGGCCAATACCTATTTCTTTTCGCTCCAAGTCTGTGACGTAGACCAATCACATTCTAGAAAAGGACAACTTCTGGCCGCACATTCGCATTATCTCTCTCACATTTTTTTACATGTATTCATTTAATATATGGATAGATACGCTCAGTGCATTCTCTATGTCTATGCATCTGGTTTTGGTAGGATGTAGCCTTTCAGTAAAACTATATTCAGACTATAACTAATATTTAAAAACAATATTACCATTCCGGTCCAGACTCGATGGATCCGTTCTAAAGTGGCAACACTTTGAGTATTTAACCGTATTTTTATGTAAATAACTCTGAATACCTAGAAATTTACTAGCGGGCCCGGCAGACGTCGTCCTACCCGGGAAAAGCAGCGCCACATTAAATACGATGTTTTAAAGATCACAAACTTCGGCATTTCTCGCAAAAATCCCAGCAAATCAAATTTAGTGACATACCGACAGTAGCGCCACCTATCGGGTCCAATTATGTTTAAAAGCATCCAGAAACCCATTGAAATATACACACAAAATTTCATCCAAATCGGTCAAGCCATTTTTGAATTTTTGCGAGACGAACGGCGATTGACTTTTATGTATAAGAAGATTTTCTTTCATATTACTTTTATTGCTACATCTTGCATCTAAGCTTATCCATAAAAAAAACGACTAAACAATTGTGATTATGACAAGAAATTTCACTATTTCTAGCCGTTTCACGAGTTTTACTTCATTTGCGAAAGCGAATACTGTCGTATACCTCTTATGTCAGTACAAAATAATTAAACTTTTCTCTTATATTGGATTTCTTTTTTCTGAAATAAATGAATTATTATTATTATTATATCAATCCCGTGCGAAAATAAAATTATTGAGCAAAATGCTAGTTCCAATACTTTTCAACTCTAGCCTAGTCCGTAAGCGCCGATGTCGGAAGAAGGGCACCGCGGGGTTTTAGACTGGCTAGTCCAGCATAACCATTTTATTCTCATTCCGATTCCCCCCGGAGCGGGCGGCAGTAATAAAACGCTTTCCCCGCGAGAACAAAAAAAAAGGGGTGAACGTCCCAAGGCCACACGCATTCAATGGATGTTCGATCCTACATTTTGCGTTGAGTGTACAGACATCAGCTTTATTCGTTGAGAAGATGTAGGGACTTATTAGTTACCACGAGAAGTAGGGTCTAAAGCTAAATTCCAGGTTTCCAATAAATCTACCCGCCAAAAATTCGTCGCCGGCGCCTGGTTGTCGCGTAACGTCGTAAAGCCTGCGCGTCAACGGAATTTTAAAAAATAGTTCTACATTTCGCCGCACGCGCGGCCACCAGCGCTAGTAGCATCACAATCGTCGCGTTGGATGGACGTGCTGTCGTCGCTGTGTCGTGATCATTCAAAATTCTTTACGTAGACGTAACGATATTTTTGACCGAAAACTGCAAAATAACTTGACGTGTTTGTGTAATATGGTGGTTTTGTGCAGCTAAAACAGTGTTTAGTGTGTTTATGTTAGTTTTGACGTGATTTTGGTAAAAAATCTCGTTGTAAAACTTGTATTCCGAAACGGAACTGAATCGTGTCGAGTTTTGCTGATACCATTACTTCGGTGAGTTGCGTTTTGCTATGGTGTTTAGTTGTTTCATGGTAAAATAACGGTGCTGCGATCATTGTTTTATAGTTAGCAATACTCCCTACATATATTATAACAAATGATCTTATGTATTGTCTGTTAATGAGTGTCTTGGTACTTTGTGTGGTGAGCAGTGGCCTTAGACGGGCCCTGTATCAAAATTTGTTGGGGTCCCCAAATTAAGGGTAAGGTTTTTTTGTAAAGACGTTCGGAACCTCTGTAGCCTGAATGCCCGTGTCATTGATACGGCATATACGGTGGTAGCCTACGCCCCTGGTGATGAGGTGGTATCTAATATATCTAATGTTCTTCTCTAATATAATAAATGTGTGTAAATAAGGTATTCATTTCCTTTATACACGTCAACCGATATCCGCCCATCAATTGTTTGCCAAATATAAAGATCTATAATACGAAGCATCACGTTCGCAAATCGCAAGATTGCCCTTCAACAATCATACATACGCACTCAAGCCTATAATCATCGGAGGGGTAGACAGAGGTGTAACCAGTACACCCCTATTTCGCAGAGCTTATTACCGTCAAATGGGTTGATAGGGGACGAGCTTGTCGCAATACCGGATACAATTCCAGACTGCGGGCAAATTCTGAGTATTTCGTGATCGAAAATGCCGACCCGGGCATCGAACCTGAACCGAACAACAGTCGTACCTCGTACGCAATTACAACTGCGCCAAAGAGGCTATCAACAATCATCATTTAAGATTTTACTAATTGTTCAATTACTTAAAATAAAGCCAAATCGTAAATTTTGTTTGTTTCAAGAAATGAATTTTGCCGACTTCTAGCTATTAAAAATACATATGTCAAGAAAAACTTCAGATGATTGCTTTCGTGGTAGAATATTCATATCCGCCCGGATAGCGAACACCGTACACAGGCCCTTTTGAGTACTCTGGCACTAGACCCTCGACCGCTCCTTTAACTTCTTGCCCCATGGCGTAGTGTGAAGCAGGCCGGCAAGATTGTGTCCAGTAGCGAGGGATAGATTGTCTCTCGCTACTTGATATCTGGACGGCACTGCGCTTACCATCAGGTGCAGTGTGGTCACTTTACCGTGCCAGGACAAAAAAAAATATACCGGGAATCTAACCCGCGACCTCATGTTTCAAAGGCAGTACTATTAAACTTTTTATACGTCTGATATTTGACAGTGTTTTGCTTCGCTATCTTGAAATTTAAAGTCAACGGCAATAAGAAAAAGCACTATGACATATGTATAGATTTATTTAGAAATCCGTTAGTTTTTGCATCAATATTACTTAGTTAGATTTACAGGGTACTAGTAGTATTATTAATAATAAAGTGACGTAGAATACTCTGCGCCTGAGATCGAAATATTCGCCAGACGATAGATCATAAATGAGAAACTGAATAGTATGTGCCGGTCTACTAAGTAAATGGGTATCCTTTACCGGTGAGTCATTGGTAGGTGTCATAAGGGTGAAATCCTCTATGCGAATGTGGTTACATGTTACCTTTTGATCCTAACACGCCCAGTAACTAGTGCAGACAGTGTATGTAGCATAGTGATGACCAATAACAACCGTTGATTTCAGCTATCCGATTATCACCGACAACGATCTATCTGCCAAATGCATAATTATAAAATATTAATGTTTTTTTTCTATCTTAAACTTACATATGTATATTACAAAAATGTACTGTGCATAATTATTTGCATTAACACTAACACGAACGATTCTATCAAATTTCAATATAATATTATGAAAACGCCAACGACAATCATATGATAGTTGGATACCCGACGCCGTAGCTAAAAAACAACGATCGACAACGGACTTTTTTAACAAAACAACAATATTAAAATCACACATGTCATACAGCTTAAGATAAAGCGGACCACAGGTACCTACGCGATGTATTTATTGTTTCTCGCCATGCTTGTTCACGTTCTTAAAGGACCTAAAGTCATGGTCGTAACCTAACCAGTAATCTTGACATGCACATCTAAACCTTAGTCATCTAATACAAATAGCTTCACATAGTATTAGAGCTGGTTATGTGGGTATATATTCCTTTTTGTATTAAACTAAACATTAATGTCAAATGACATGATTCCACGTTACATATTAGTGCACGTTACATATACAGCTTAGTGCTTGAATGGTTTTGAATTATTATGCAAGTCGGTTTTATTATACACATCCAGTTTTATATGCTCTGCCTCGGTGGCGCAGTTGTAAATGCGCATGCGTTACGACTGCTGCTGTGCTGAGGTCTCGGGTTCGATCCCTGGTTCGGGTAAAGTGAAACTGGGTTTTTTCTATTTAGAAATTCCCAATATTATCCTGGAGTCTGGAATATGTGCCCGGTATGGCACAAAAATGCGATAGGCTCGAAAAGTAGGTGTACTGGTTACACCTCTGCCTACCCCTTGGGGATTACAAGCGTGTGTGTATGTTTGTGTGCATTATATGCATTTTGACAGCCTTCGCCACGCGGGCGAGTTGGCTATGGTTTCGATCCCGTACCAGGCAAATGTTTATGTATTTGTTTCTGGTCTGGGTGTTGCGAGGCCGTCGTATCGTAGTTCTCGACCCCCACGAGTCACGACAGGTTTGGCCTAGTGTGATCAGGACTATGTGTGTGACTTGACTATATTACTATCTAGTTTTTTCTAGTAAAAGCCCTTTAGTCCCTAGACTTTATATGTCTTGCGATTGGAATAAAGATTGGGAGGCAGTCTAAGTAAATCTTTGCCTTGACATAAAAAAAAAGAATTTTCCAGCTTCGCTAATAATACTGGCAGGCTTAGTTTGTCATTCGTCTATTTATACAATTGGCTCGTATATGGCCTTTTATACGGCCAGTACCGGTTTGAGGTCGCCGGCCGCGCCCCATACCCATTTTACATTAATGAAATTAACTTGTCGTGACTGAGATAAAGTATTTTACTACTAAAACGTTTGATGTAATGCTTTAAACGTTATTTTTCCGTCTAGAGTTTTAAAATTATACTTCTTTTAACGCGGTGGGGAAAAAATAATGAGTGCATTTTTATGACAGCTACATGAAATTAACATCATGAAGTTAGTCGATAAATCGCCCTTTAGTAGTGTGAAGTAATCTGTACAAGTTATATATTTGAAAAAAGAAACTTATTGTGGCCAGTACGTTAAGGTATTAAAGATTAATTATTTCCAATTTCGGTCTTTCATAATACAACGTCCTGGCCACAAAAAGTTTCTTTTTTTTCTCAGACTGCCTCGGTGGCCCAGTTGTAATTGCGCATGTGTTACGTCTGCTGCGCTGAGGTCTCGGTTTCGATCCCCGGGTCGGGTAAAGTGATATTGGATTTTTCTATCTAGAAATTCTTAGTATTAGCCCGGAGTCTGGAATTTGTGCCCGGTATGGCGATAGGCTCGCCCCCTATCACATCATGAGACCGAAATTTGGCGAAAAGTGGGTGTACTGGTTCACCTCTGCCTACCCATATGTCTATAGCGTGGCTCTACCACTTCAAACAATTACAACTCCGCCACCGAGGCAGTCAGTAAAATTAAAATATTTTTTTAAATTGAGTCTGAAAAGTCACAAGTAACTTTTTTACATAAGCGATAGTAGAAAAGAGGTATTTTGGGAATTAGTGCGACATCAGTTCACCAGCATCGGATCTGACCTCGTCCCTTTATATCAACTCATTCATGAAAAGAGCTGTTTTTTTAAAATAGGTTTTTTTTATAAAAAAATAGTAACATTAATCTATGGTTACCTACATAGCTAAATGTTACTAAATTATTAAAAACTTTGATAAGCGTTGTAGACTGAGAAAAACGTGTTGCGGTTAACCGATATCGTTATCAGTCATTGCCTTGGTTATCGCGTATAGCGTTACCCTAACACTAAACCAATGTTTACGAGAGGCCTAAAGCACAAAATAAAAAGAGTTATTTACATACATATACACTCACGCCTGTAATCCCCGAAGAGGTAGGCAGAGGTGTAACCAGCACACCAACTTTTCGCCGAATTTATTACGGTCCCATAATGTGACAGGGGGCGAGCCTGTCGCCATACGGGAACAGTTCCAGACTTCTGGCTGATACTTCTAAATAGAAAAACTCAATATCATGTTACCGACTAGGGGATCGCACCCGAGACCTCAACACAGCAGACGTATCGCATGCGCAATTACAACTGCGCCAATCAGTTTTTTAAGTTTATTGAAAGGAAAAGTTTAGCAACCTTTAATCTTTTCGAAAAATGAAATTAAACATCCTTAAACTTAAAGTGTTATTGATTTCTATAATGACTTAACAGTAAATCGAATGTGGCACTTACCGATGAAGTAATTATGCAGTCATAAAAAACTGAAGGTCCCTTACATCGTGAATGAACCAAGAGCGAAAGTTAAAGATCAAGGTTGAATAAAAGGTCGATGCGGTGTGATCAAGCAAAATATTTTTTATAGCAAAGATCGGCAAAGGAGCAAATGGTTCACCTGATGGTAATGCAAATGACTGATGTCCACCAGGCAGTAGCGCCTAAAAGCTGGATGGACCGTGGGTGCGTTGGAAAGGAAAGGATTAGGAATTGAGAAAGAGAGAAACAACATTTTGATTAAAAAAACTGATAAGTATATGCCAGACCAATATTAAACACTGTCCCACTGTTCGGCACGGTCTTCCTCTAAAATGAGAGAGATTAGGCCTTAGTCCATCACGCTCGCCTAATGTAGTTCCGTACATTTCAATGTTGAAAATCTTATGAGAATTCTCAGGCATGCACGTTTCCTCACGATGTTTCCTTCGTGGTTAAATCAAGCGATAATTAGTAATGAATACACACGTATCTTTAGAAAATTCAGACGTTTATGCCATTTGGGTTTCGAACCTAAGACTTTTGTTTAGACAGTCCGTATCACTCCCAGCTAAGCTATCGCTATAATTTCTCAAATGAACATCAGCAGGCCGGCATGATTGTGTTGAGTAGCGAGGTATAGATTGTCTATCGCAACTTGATACTATAACTGGACGGCACTGCGCTTACCATCAGGTACAGTCGCTATTCCAGATTAAAAAGAGACATGATGACAGATGTCTCTACCATTCAACTGAAATTGGACATCATATATCCTACTCAAACTCAAACATCTTTAACGGTAGGCAGAGGCTTTGCTGTGCCCTGTCATTGCAGATGTCTATGGGCGGCGGTGACTACTTACCATCAGGTGGCCCGTCTGCTCGTCTGCCTATCGAGGAACTATAAAAAATGTGTTTGCGAACTGATGAATTTTGTTAGACCCATACGATGATAAATGCCAATATTTAATCGAGACTACAAGAATGTTTAAAGATGATGAATTGTTTTACCCAAATTGCCAAGTTATTGTCAGTATTATTAATACATTAATAAAAGAGATGGCTTATTGCTTCTCTAACGTTTGCCTTTGGAATTTGGTCATCCATTATTCAAAGTTCTTTGATAGACAACATGTCACGAGCTACGCGATGGTGCTAAGAATGATAACAAAAAATACCAGAAATTTATCTTTAAATCTATCGATAATACTTAACTATTTTAGCAAATTCTAATATTATCATGAACGCTTTGTAAATTGATAAAATATTAATTACAATATCTATGCGGTGTTCCGTATTAGATTAGGTTATCAAAACAGACACGGGTTTTATTGAAAATTACACTTCGATTACTGTAGTTCTCGCGATCAGATTTACACTTTAGTCCATTACCTCAGAATGGAGGGAAAAGTAAGTACAGAATAGGTGGTTTTATATATGTCAAATTTTGTATATTGTTTTATGACGCGACAGCAAAGAGAATTTAAAAAATAACTTTCTATGAAAACAGTATCATGATTGTTTTTCAAACGAGCACTAGATATTTCAAATGTGGGTAAAAAGAAGAATCGGCGCATATTGAAAACATCACTTATCTCTATTGCACATCAACATTGCAACGTGTTTTTTTTTGTAATATAAAAATTGGCCTGACTAGTTTTAAAGAAATACATTCTATTTATTTCTTGCGTAACATGAATAATTGATAAAAGTGATAAAAAATGGATTCATCTGCCCATTTACATGCTTTAAACGATTTTTAAACTCATGTTTATTACTGCTATATTTCATATGTGCCACCGCATATTTTGGATAATAATTACGCAGAAAATTTTCTGAGGATTATCATATCTGTTTTTTAATACACTTACTTAATGATATAATAACTGATAACACGAATTTAGATAAAAGTTAAATAATGTAGCACAGTTTTCGTTTTCAGATATCATTTTATGTCGTCATTCATTGAAATAAATACAAAAAAATGGGTGCGTGTACTTATGTACGCGCGTGAGAAGTTATAAAAGTCGTCAAATTAACTAGGTTTTTATATAAATTATTTTAATGAACTATGAAGAATAAAATATATATAAAATCTAAACAGCAAAAGTAAACACAATTTGGTTAAAATCTAAAAACAATTATTCAAAAACATAGAAAAACGTTTTATAATCATATTTATAACAATAACGAGGTACTTATTATAAGTGGACACATCACACCTCGGTTCTAATTTAAGTCACTAGAAATGAAACGGTATCAAATATCCTTACATTTTATGCCAGCCTGGTACTTAAAGTGAATAATGACAGTGAGAATTACCTAGAAGTCACTAGAAATGAAACGGTATCAAATATCCTTACATTTTATGCCAGCATGGTACTTAAAGTGAATAATGACAGTGAGAATTACCTAGAAGTCACTAGAAATGAAACGGTATCAAATATCCTTACATTTTATGCCAGCCTGGTACTTAAAGTGAATAATGACAGTGAGAATTACCTAGAAGTCACTAGAAATGAAACTGTATCAAATATCCTTACATTTTATGCCAGCCTGGTACTTAAAGTGAATAATGACAGTGAGAATTACCTAGAAGTCACTAGAAATGAAACGGTATCAAATATCCTTACATTTTATGCCAGCCTGGTACTTAAAGTGAATAATGACAGTGAGAATTACCTAGAAGTCACTAGAAATGAAACGGTATCAAATATCCTTACATTTTATGCCAGCCTGGTACTTAAAGTGAATAATGACAGTGAGAATTACCTAGAAGTCACTAAAAATTAAAGGGTATCAATTCTCCTTATATTTTTCATGCCAGCGTGGTACTTAGGGCAACTTCAGAGTGTTACTTTTGTGTCACGATATGCGCGCGCGCATACTAAAATTTCACTCTCATCATTTTTTTATATCGCGCCTAAAGAAGTATAACTTAGTCACTAGAAATGAAACGGTATCAAATCTCCTTACATTTCATGCCAGCCTGGTACTTAAAGTGAATAATGACAGAGACGTAGGATGACGTACCCAATTAATATGTAGGAACAAATAAACCTTGCATTTTTATTACCTGTGAGTCACTAGAAATGAAACGGTATCAAATCTTCTTACATTTCATGCCAGCCTGGTACTTAGGGCAACTTCAGAGTGTTACTTTTGTGTCACGCTATGCGCGCGCATTTTTAAATTTCACTCTTATAATTTTTTCATAACGCGCTTAAAGAAGTATAACTTCAAAAAGTCTTAAGTATATGGCAACATTTATAATAATAAGTCTATCGAAGAAAAATAGTTTATGCGTACTCTTCCTATAAAGCCGGTCAAGGCGAGGTATTTTAAAATTTGCAATTAGTGTTAAAAATAAAACTTGTATAACCAAACTCAAAATTCTATTTCATTCCACACAAGCAGAAAATTAACCTTAAAATAGCACAGATTTATTTATCTCGTAATAATATAATATGTATTGAAGATCAGAAATCCTAGCGGGCTTTGTTCCCAAAATTTAAATAAAATTACATTTTATTCTCATAATTCATCTGCATCAAGCAAACATCTCAACATCTAACATTGAAATAGATTAAGAAAATTAATTTACAGTTAGCAGAATAGGCTATTTGACTAATTTTCGAAAATGATTTAAAACTATTATTTGTTACATAATAAGCACACTATATTGATATTTCCGCGAAATCTACTGCATTTTTAATAAAAATCAATGTTAAAGTTTAAATCTCCAAAACCGCGGCAAAAATGCTATTTCTGTAATGGCGCTGATCATATGACACGTGTGACGTCACATGCAAGTAAACAAGCTAATAATGATAAGCAAAGCTAAGTTTTATGATAATTGTTGTATCAACAATTATCATAAAACTGCTTCAAAAATAGATCAACAATAGAATTTATCACCCAGAAAACATAAAACGCGAACTAAAATCACTCGAAGAAACTATGTTTACTTGCGTGTGACGTCACCAGAGTTGCAACCAATAACAGAGTGTTCACATCACAGATAAAATTTTAAATAAATGTTGTATTTTATTTAGTTTAATTTGCAAAAAATATACATTATTTTGTTTAAAATTAAGTGAAATATGGTTTTTTAAGCTATTGTCTAACAGGATGACCACAATTTGCAGTGTATTTTTAAATGTTGTCAAATAGCCTATTGTATGGAAATATCTCTGCAATATTTGAAACTGCAAAATCAATACGCCGCCATCTGTATGCGGAGTACTCTAGATACAAATGTCGAAATGGCAGGTGGGCTTGCGTAATGTGCGGTTGTTAATTGACCTGCACTTCAATATCCAGTACCGAATGCGGCGAGTGGAAACTATATTATACATGTTTGGCCGTTTTGCGGCTTTCTGAGTACTCTGACACTAGACCCTCGACCACTTCTTCACCTTTTTGCCCATGGCGTGTGAGGAAGCAGGCCGGCATGATTGTGGTGTGTAGCGGGGGACAGATTGTATCTCGCTACTTGACACTCTAACTGGCTGGCACTGCACTTACCATCAGGTGCAGTGTGGTCAATTTTCCGTACCAGGATAAAAAAAAAATACAAAGATTCTTAACTCTACCTGATAGTTATTACAACACAGTCCAGGGTAGTTTGCTGTGTTGAATTTTGTAGATTTATTTAATATCCAACCAGAAATAAGAAAAGGAAATCTTTATGATTGGTATTTAAAGAGGCTGGTAGCCTGTCCAGATGAATTGTAAAAATCTTTCTGCTAGATCTATAAATACGTATTGCGTCCATCACAGTGGAGTATGTGTGAAAAAAATATTGATCAAGTATAAAAACCAGTTTTGGCAACTGAATCAAGAACATTGATTTCGTTTCTTACAAGTTAGTTAATGGCTTAGGCTTAAAAAAATGTTTTTTTTTAATTCAATTATTATAATAAACATAACAACATCGACGACATCCAGCAAAAGGTGAACAACTCTTGACTTATTCTTGTTTTATGTGATATGAAGCCAAGACATGCTAATGGTAACATTTTGAAGGCGCCAATTTTTAGGATTCCGTATACAAATGGCAAAACCAAGGTTCGGAATGTTCAAGACCTAAATGCCTCATGATAATTATCAAGTAAATGTTTATATATATTTATTATTGCTTTTTAGAGCTAATGTGTAATATTTCCTTTGTAACTAATTTTGCAAGAAATAAAAGGTTTTTTTATTTTTATTTTATTTTTATATATATATGTCACTAGCTGTTGCTCGCGGCTCCACCCGTGTGGAAATTTTTACACCTTGGGTAACATTATTGTAGTTTTAGTAGGGATACTTATTTTTTTTCCAATTAAAATAGGCTATATTAATCAGTGATAATGTAGCATTCAAACGGTGAAAGAATTTTTAAATTCGGTCTAGTACTTTTTGAGCCAATTCGTTACAAACATACATACAAATCTTTCCTCTTTATTATATTATTATAGATTACGTAACTGTATTTTTTGTCCTGGTCATGGAAAGTACCTCTTAACTTATAATGTCCCATTTAAATATCATTTTTATTTATTGATTGGGTCGGCAGGCTTATCAGGAATTTCTTGGAGATATAATTGTTACTATATATGGAATATTCAACCTCTACTCGATTAGATCCGTATTTTATTTAAATATTACACGATCAAGTACGAAAAGATTACAAAGTAATATCCAATCACAATAGTTTATTTTCGGCAACGACTTTCTTAGCACCGATAAGATTAGGTTTACAACTGATACCGTTAGCCATTTGCGTCACTTCCTTGTTAAATTGTATCAATTTATCAACACGATCTAAATTATATTTTACAAGTTCACAACTTGTTTGTGTATTGTATTTTAATGCCCATGAAGGTTCATATGGTTGGTGACAGCCTTCGTGGCGCAGTTGGCGAGTAGCCGGCTGTGAAACGAGAGGCCGTGGGTTCGATTCCCACACCGGGACAAATGTTTGTGTGATAGACAGATATTTGTGTCCGGGGTCTGGGTGTTGTGAGATCGAAAGTCTCTTGTATAGTCCCTGATACCCACAACACAAGACTCGTATCTTAGTGTGGGGTCGGGGCTATGTGTGTGAGTGACTGTTGGGTGTCTTATTGGGTGTGTCTTATATACTACATCGTTGTTTCCGTCCCACATTTACCCACTAAGTATAGTTCTCCTATACACGACACTTTTCGCTGTCCTGTGCCACCCGTATCTTGGACTTTCGGCTACGTCAGCTACGTATTCTGACAATCGAACTGGTGGTCTGTCCGGTGTTCTTGCACCACCACGTAGTGACCACTTGGTAGCGGCCTTTGTCCACCGATTATCGTTTATTCTCACCAAGAGATAAAACGATAATTGGAGAACCAACGGGTGTTAAGATTGCAGAGTTTGCTTTTAGCTGTCATTATTTCTCTCGAACAGCTGAACCAATATCAACGTGATTTCTTTTATTTGAAATAAATAATATGATTTAATAATACCTAGTGATTTTTGTTTTTGAAGGAAATCCGTTCAGCTATTTGGAAGTTAACGATCTTCTAACTTTGATTTTTATATTTGCATGTTTGCTGTGAAATAAAAGAAATTATGGACTTGCCTTGTTTGTTCTGAGTTTTGATGTTGTCACAAACACTAATTATCTTTTAGACGAAAATAAAATTTTAATTTATAAATCAAATTTGATTTATTCGATTGTTGCTCACACAAACAAACTTTTGCCTTTGTCGATCGAGAAATTCTTGAAAAGCAGGCTTAAGAATCAACCAAAGAATATAACGAAAGCGTCGTGACTTTTGTTCCTTTTTTATTAACAAAACCACATAAACCTTTGGATGCCATGACATCACGACCGAATTGACGACCGGTCAGCAACCTCTGCTCGCAATGTACGGCTGCGGAGGTAATCAGGTCGAATAACACTCGCCAAGGTTCTGACCTCTACACAAATCATATGAAATATTGATTAAATCCATGAAATGTTATACATTATTTAGATTCAGTCATTTTTTTACTCTACCGCCAGTTCGGAATGCAGCATCACTAGTGAAGAACGGCCAAGAAACTCTAAGAAGAACGGGCAAGAAACTAACTACTGGAATTCAAGGAGAATTTCTCATAAAAGGGATTAGTTCTCAAGTGGTAAGTGCAGGTAGTGCACTCAGGGGTTGAACGTGAGAGGCGCACAAAACTATTTAATTGAAAACACGTCTTTGAAACCTAAACATGACAGTGCTTGAAAACTGCTGTTTGTTGACAGAAATAGACGAATCAGTGGTAGAAACTAGGAACCCGATAAAGAATGTTTACTCCGGAATAGCATTAAAATATCAGAATATTACCATCATAGGCATATGATGCCACAACCAGTTATACTTCCTATTAAACGACATTTAAGTACTGCCTGCATGACTGGTATGCCAAAACGATCTTGAGAAACTTGCTTATGCGTGGAAGGACACTTAGGATGGCATGTTTGCCTTATAATGTTGATGATTCTGATTAAGGACCTCCAACGAAGGATACACTGTATAAAAGAAACCTGTTACATTCTATACAAGATTAGTTTTTGTATACCATAAAGCTGAAACACCTAAATTAGATTTTGGTTTAAAAGATCCGATAAATAAAGACATAATAATAATAAGGAAAACTCACGCGGTGACATGCAAAAATAATTTATCCCGTTTCTTGAACTATGCATGGGCATTGTAGTATTCTAAAAATAATGTTGTATATTAGCATTCTGACGTGCTCCTTCAAATATAGGAGACCGAAGCTTGCAAATTTACAATATTAAACAGTGAATTTGAATATTATTATTTACAACGTTAATTTTACAACACTAGGAAGAAAATAGATATGTTACTAACATACTGACGATTAGCTGCATAACTTGTTTTTTATACCTATAAGTGTCCGTGATGCCAAGATCATGTGTTTTCGCAAGACAGTTGTACTGCCTACAGAGCCTTGGGACAGCAGCGAAATGACCCAGGTTTGTTCTAGATAAAGGAATATTTAAAAGCTTATTAAGTTGTTCCGAGTCATTTTTTTTTTGTAGTGCTTCGATAGGCAGACGAGCAGACGGGCCACCTGATGGTAAGTAGTCACCGCCGCCCATAGACTTCTGCAATACCAGGGCACAGCAAAGCCGCTGCCTACCGTTTTAGTACGAAGCTTAACCTGATGTTCCAACACCAACTAGATTTTTAATAGCAACGTCCACTTAAATGTTTCTTTAATTCAATAAATTTTGAATAATATCACAGGTCATAGACGAAATGTTAGACAAATATGTTTGGTGGCATGTACTGAATCTTCAACTGCAAAGGAAACTAGAGTGCATTACCGGTGTTAACGAGAGTGATTAGGGTAAGAGAAAGAACTTTTCTTCATATCCGACAACGTCGCTAGCTATACCCTATAACATACACAACCGCTATACAACAGGAGTTTTATAGCAGATGACGGTAGAGGTGCAAGCTGGTCACCTGGTGGTAAATTATATCTGGTACAACCCCAGAATCATGGGGATTGGATTGGACAGCCTCCCAGGCGCAGCGGGCAAGTAGTCAGTTGTAAAACGGGAGGCAGTCGGTTTTATTCCCGAACCGAGACAAATGTCTTATGTGACAGACATATGTTAGTTTCCGGTCTGGGTGTTGTGGGACCATAGTCCCCCGTAGTTCTTGGTACCCTGATGCAGGTTTTACCTAGTGTGGGGTTAGAACTATGTGTGTGACTGTATTGGTTGTATTCATTTATTGGAAAGGGATGAGACCACTGGCAATCTGGAAACACCAAACATCGAGCTGTTACTACACGCTGGTTTTCTGTGAGAGTAGTACTACCCAGGCAAAGCGCACCCATTCATGCTAAATATTTTATTTACATATAACATTACAAAATACGGCCCAAAAACAGGTTTGCTAAAATGGTCATGTGAAATATGGCCTAAGCGTGGGATTGTGCCGAGTTTGGGAGATTCCGACCAAAACGAGGTAATGGCGGAAGGTGTCCATTCATATATGGATGTGACACTGATGTGTATTTATTGTTTGGTTATCTTGAAGGTCAGGGACTGTTTATTGTCATGCCGTATTTAGTGGAGCAGTAGGTCCTGACTAGGGTTGCCATCTATACTTTAAAATATAGTATCCTACTTTGTTTTGCTTCATTATACTTTATAATAGCAGCGATAGCCTAGTTAGTTGCGGTACGGACTGTCAAGACGAAAGTCGTATGTTCGAAACCCAAATGGCATACACCTCAGGCTTTCAAATTTACGTGTATATTCATTGTTAATTATCACTTGTTTTAACGGTGAAGGAAATCATCGTGAGGAAACCGGCATACCTGAGAATTCTTATAAGAATATCGAAGGTATGTGAAGTCTAGCAACCCGCATTAGGCGGCCAGCGTGGTGGGCCTCTCATTAGTAGAGGAGGCCCGTGCTCAGCAGTATTATTATACTTTATACTATTGATAAAAAAAGGATTGAAAAAGCTTTATTTCTGTATTACTGTATATACTCCTGAACCGATTTCAATGTATGTGTTACTAGAATTCTAACTCTATCCCAACAATTATTTCCAACTCCTCCCTACCTATTTGATTAATTTCGTTGCGGGATAAAATACAGTTCAGTATTCGCAAAGACTCGCCGAGTTTCATTACTCGGTGTCGAAAAAATGCCATTGTTGATCCTGGATAAACAGGAGTTACAGTGGCGGGTGGGCGGTATAGTCCAGAGGGATGCTGATGAATAAATGTTATGTAGAGTATTTTTTCGTGTACGTTTTAGACTGTTAGACCATCGATCAATTGAAATCAACTTGTCGAATCTAACAATAGAATTAGTTTGCCAAATATTTTGATTAATTGATTGCGCTTTCTTAACGCGTAAATATTCATTGCGAACGTTCATTAGTTTCGTAACTATACAGACGCCCATACAGACAGTTGCGTATTAGCTAATTAACTGATAGGCGATTTTACACAGAGTAGTTTTCAATTGAATTTGTATACTAGACTGTAAAATGAGTCGACATTAAGAAACTAATTGCCTCACTCAGAGAGTTTCCTGAAATTAGCCTTAAGTAACAACAGGGTTTTCTTTATTATTTTAACAAGTTACATTACCTAAAACCTATTATCGAAAACCTATTTATGTGACAAAGTTGATTTCGGGTCTGTGTGTTGTGAGACCGAAAATCTCTCGTAGTTCAAATACGTCATAATTTACTGTGAAGCGTAAGGCTGAGCAAAACTTACTAAAGAGGCAATACAAAATAATATTTTCATACATTTTGGACGTAATGACCTTCCACGAGGTCTGGTAGGACAGAAGGCTTAGCCAAGTTACAAACGTTTCGTATCTATTCTCTTTCTACAATCGTTAACGCCTCGGCGTAAGCAATTTTAGAAAACGATAAGTTGCTAGCCAAGTTGACACGACTGCGTCGATCGCTCGTTCTACAATGTATTTAGAAAAAACCAATACTTTAGTCTATGGTGAGCGTTCCTACAAACGTCAAAATAACGTCAACAGTCATAGGTGAGTTGTGTACTTACTACTTAGTAGAGTGTTTATGTTGTGTGACTTAGTGCGCGGGCAAATAATTGATTAAAATCATAAAACTAAGCGAAATAAGGTAAAGTTCTTCTTATAATAGGTTTATTATAACATCACAGTGTGGAATGTAATTCTAAACATTACTGTGTCTCGAAACGTTATGATATGATCCTGCATATGAATTAAAGATGCCTTAAACAAAGTGATACCTTTTATAGGATGGAATCTAGATCTCGAGCAAGCCCTGAACAGTTCGCAGCTTTATTGGAATTCATGGAAAGGTACGTAAATTATTAGTTTTTTCGTAAATGTATTCCTTTGTTATTTAAAAATCTATCATACTCAGGCACTTGAAAGTTTGAAACATAAACAATGACGCGATCTGCAACATGAACTAACACTTAAGGAACAAAAAAACATCGTGTTTGAATCAAGTGTCCCTTTTTTTCTCTGAAATAGTTTTAACTTATGTTCTAGCCATGGTGATATAACGAGGCCCCAGCAAGGTCCTCAAGGTCGAATAAAATCCGACCAACTGTGGCAGGAACTGGGAGAGCTACTTAACTCCCTTGGTGGAGGAGTAATAAAGCCTTTGGACAAATGGAAAAAAGTAAGATTCTCACAAAAAACACTAAAAATATTATTTTAAGGTTTCCTACGAATACACTCACGCCCGTAAACCCCGAAGGGGTAGGCAGATGTGTTTTATGGTTTCCTACTATTAAAATTTATTATTCTACAAGATAAAGTACTGACATGCAACAATAGCTTACTTCCTAAACTAGAAGAAAATTATTGATGAAAACATGCATGACTAAAATTAACAGACAAATATGTTCAGGTGTGGGCAGACTGGAAAACAAAAACCAAGAAAAAAGCCTTGAGAATTCGTCGTGAGGCTTCTGGTAATGGTGGTGGTCCAAGTAGCAGACAAATTGTCACTGCTTCAGAAGAGAGGGTGTTGGGCATAATGGGTTTGGCTGCTGTCATTGTTCAACCTGGAATTGAGGAGAGAGGCTTTGATGTTAGTTTTTATTTATAATCTAGTTATTATTTATATTATTTTATATATATTTTATTTTATAAGCAATCTTTTAATTTTTCTAATTTATTTTCTTCATATTTTTAAGCAGCTTATGAGCAGCAGCGATAGCCTAGTTGGTTGCGGTACGGACTGCCAAGACGAAAGTCGTATGTTCGAAACCCAAGTGGCATACACCTCTGACTTTTCTAAAGTTATGTGTGTATTAAAATATTAATTATCGCTTGCTTTAACGGTGAAAACATCGTGAGGAAACCTGCATACCTGAGAATTCTTATATGAATTTCGAAGGTATGTGAAGTCTACCAACCCGCATTAGGCCAGCGTAGTGGACTAAGGCCTAACCCCCCTCATTAGTAGAGGAGGCCCGTGCCCAGCAGTGGGACAATGTTTAATACAGGACTAGTATTATTATTATATTTTCAGGCCCTACCATCAGAGAGAAACACTCCACCACCACCAACCAGAGATTCTGTGCATCCTGTCTGTCCATCCCAAATTTCTGCCACAGATGAAATTATGTTGGATTTTATTCCTGATTCTTTTCAAGGTACTTTTTTTATAAATACAATGTTTTGGCAAAATATTTCATTTGGGCACATTTTAATATAAGACTATAATTATTTATTTTCAGCAACAATAACATCTACCGCTCGTGCTTCACTACCACCTCCCTCTGGAGAACTCCCACGCCATCCTCCACAACCAGTGCAAACGCCGCCGCCCGGCTTTGCGTCCGCGCCAATGCCGTCAGCGACGTCGCCTAATACGTCCACATGGGGGGCTCCGCAGCGGCGGCGACATCGGGCAAGCCCATCGCCCACCACATCTACACCGCGGCGCCGCAGGCTGCTTCGAGCGCGCACACGCCGCATACAAACGCCCTTCGAACGAGCCACGAGCGAGTTCGTGGCTGTCGAGCATCGCCGGCTACAACTTGAAGCAGACCGGGAAAAAAATTATCACGAGAGGGAGATGGAAAGGTTGCGATTAGAATCGAAAGAATTGAAATGGAAGAAAACCAAAATATAATTTTAAGTCGTTTGGCTGGTAGTGTAGACAATTTGATAGAATATTTGCCACAGTTGAAACAATCATCACTACCTTCGACAGATATCATTCCTTAAAATGTCTAATGTAGTGATAGTTATCTCAGCTGAGGGCTATGAATATTTCAAATTGCGTACAATATCAGAGTACCAATTATTTTTTATTTCAATTGTTTTCTATTCTAATCCATTTTACTCTAAATTTAATATGCACAAATTGTATGTTTTTTTCTTTTTACAGTATAATTATTTTTTTAATGGTATTAAAACAAACCCTATTTTAATTAAGACTTGAAATGTAAGAATGAAAAGAATATTTATGTACAGTGACTGTAGATTATTTTAAACCGACTCCAAAAAAGTGGTTTCTTTATTTGACCCGTATGTATGTTTGTTTGTCCGCGATTATTAATTTAGTTTTAATTTATTTTTTAATTTATTTTTAGTTGTGGTAGCCACCACAACTAAAAATTATAAACAATAAAAACTAACTGACTTTAAAGACTTTCGAAATAAAAGTTATTTTTTCACTTTGTAGTATTTTTTTGATTTATGACAATTATTTGATAGCAAATAATACCTCAAATGTGTTGTAGTGAATTGTACTATAATACAAGGTATTGGATAACTGGAAAATCCTTCCTTCTTACCTACCGTGCACGCCACCATCAAATTATTATGAGTGTCAGTGTTTTAATAAAAACAATATTAAACTTATTTGTTATAAAAAAGCTGTTTTATTAATAATTTTTATATCAAAGTACATAACATTGAACATAAATTAACTGGGCATTTTCAAAATACTATTAACTAATAATTTATTCAAAATCAAAAGTCAGAACAAACTCCCCAGCAGCACTATTCAGTTTAAAAAACTTGATTCTATACAATAGTATGCAAAATAATTTACATTTGCAACACAAAACATTAAATTAAATTATTTGCAATTAATGTTAGCTAGCACACGTCAATATACCAACAAAAATCATCGAAACCTATACTCAAGCAGAAATAAAAACTAAAAACGTAAACAGAACTTTATACCTAAATAAAATATAATTAATATTATTCATATAAATATATCATAAATCATAAAAAGTAAAATTTATAATAAAGAAATGTAAATATAATCTTATTAAAACTTAAAATAATCTTACTACAGCCTATTTAATAAACATATCAGCATGGCTCTTCCTTGGATTAGCTCATTTTGGCTACCCACAGTCGCAGTGGGTGTGGGAACTTGCATGGTTTCATCCCCATCGTCATATGCTGCAGGAAGTGTTAGTGGTGGTGGTAAGCCAGCTTTTAATGCTATGTTGTGTAACACACAACATGCCATTGTAATATTGCTAGCTACATGAGGATGATAGTGAAGAACCCTATCTCTAAGCAAACATCTCCACCGTGCTTTAAGTAATCCAAAACAGCGCTCAATGCAGTTACGGGCTTGCACATGCTTTTGTGTGTATCGTTCTTCAATAGAACCTTGAACTGCATTGAGGATAGGTATCATAAGCCAAGGGCGTAGTGGATATCCAGAGTCACATGAAAAAATATTTCTGTAGACAAAACATAGAAAACTCCTATAGATTAGATCTTTTTACTATTATAAATACCTACCTAATAGCCATACTTGTTCATTATTTTGATGAAGTTCACGCATATATGATTCAACTCTACTAGAAGACCATATATGTGAATCATGTGTAGCTACACCGAATTTTGCATTCACATTTAAAATTATAAGATTACTATCACAAATCTGAAAATAAAACTATTATTAAGAAGTGATTCTATATATATCTAGCTTTAACATGCCATACAGTATAAATAAATATAATATCTACCATTTGAACATTTAATGAATGATATCCTTTTCTATTATAAAAAAGATGCTCTTCTTCATTGGGTTTTACCAGAGCTACGTGGGTACAATCTATGGACCCAATTACTCCAGGCAGGCCAAATCTTCTTTGGAACCTGAAACAATAATTGTTGATTTAAATTATATTACTAATTTAAATATTGTTACATCGTTTGTTAACTACTCACTCTTGTTTTATGAATGCTCTGTCTCGTCGTGTTTTCGGAAACACAATCCATTTTGTCATGACATCGGGGTGGTTCAAAGCATCAACAACTTGTCTGATGCACCGACTAGCTGTGCGTTGGGCAAGATGCTGAGTGACGCCAACAATTCGCTGATAGGATCCTGTGGCTAGGAAACTAAGAGCGCACAACACCTACAAAAATACAAACATCGAGGAAATTAAATAATAGCTAAGTAATAAAATAAATGCTAATTCTAAGTATATGCCAGTCAGCTTAATAAGCACTTACCTTAACTTTTAGGGGAATCTCGTTGGTTCCTTTTAATGAAGTATATTGTCGAAGCTCTTGGCAAAGGGCTTGGCAAAAAATTGGTGAATAAACAAAACAGACACTCACAACTCGGTCTCAACACAGCTGTGTCATAATAGACGCCATTTTTTATCGTTTTCTATTGGGTCTCGGCGAGCGCTCAGCTATCGTTCAAACACTTAGACAAAGTTTCGTTTGCGCTTGTCAAAACTGTAACTTGGCTACCATTTCTATGGGATGTAGCGATCAACGTTGTAGAATAGATTATATTTCATTCTATGATTTTGAACGACTGATAAGTTGTAAACTTGTCTACGAGTTTTCTATTCGTTTGTTCTGACCACGTGACTTAACGTTGAGATGATGTCATTCCTATACATTTGATTCTTTTTCTAATAGCGTTAACGATTGTAGATTGTGAACTTGGCTAGGCCAGCAGGTTGCTCGACCGGTCCACGGCAGATGATATGAAAGAATGCGCCTTATTTAGCACAGGCAGAAGTGAACGTTTGTCTTCCATGTAAAGTAAAATTTTATTTAAAGACAATCCGGTATTCATTCTATAATTGTTTGACTTATTATATGTTCAATACAGAGCGTCTAGTGTGAGTTTTTGGACAACGGTCGCGTTATCCGTATTTGAGAAATATGTATGAAATTAATATTTTCAATACAATCCGCTAGGGGCGCTGTATCGATCCACATACATATTCTCGTGAACCGTAATCAAAAAGCCGCACATCAGGTATGTTATTCAGTGTTGCTAAAGCTTGTAAAAAAGGTAAAAACAACTAAAGCCCGTTGGGCTACCTAGGTAACAGAGTTATGAAATGACGAGAGCCCAGTATTAAACAGACATTTCCAACGATTACTTACACGTTGACCTACCTTGAAGGTTACTGGATAACATACAAGACAGTTTACTATAAGGCACTCTACAACGGTAGGCAGCGGCTTTGCTGTGCACTGGAATTGCAGAAGTCTACGGGCGGCGGTGACTACTTACCATCAGGTGGCCCGTCTGCTCGTCTGGCTAAAAAAAACTCAGCAATATCCAAGAACTATACCTACATAAGCGACCTCATTGATATGTGTATATTTCTGTATACGTCATTAGACATTTTTGGCGCCAAAATGAAACTGACAAATCTCATTGCAAAGCAAAGAGTGCACTGAAGCGCTGTTATGTATATACACCGTTTAATAGCTATGGCATATATTATTACCTACATAATATGAGGCCGTCAGCGCAAAAGTGGCCTAAGCTTGAGACAATGAGTATGAAAATAATGGGGTTTGTATATTCATGAATTTTAAATCAATGTACATAAATGCAATTTTTGCAATGCCATCTTGTTGTCATCATATTGGCAATTGGTGAAACTAGAGATAGGCCGGTTTTGCATTAAATTTTCGCACATTTTAAATAATTTGTAGTACATAGGTCAGATTATGAAAAATTGAGGGTTAGGCCACTTTTGCACTGACAGCCTGATATGTAATATGCTTTGACTTTTGTACCAATTGAAATAGAATACGTCCCGTAAACTCCCAGAAGCAAACTTTAACTTCCCGACAGAAAAGGTCTTTTTTATCCCACCACAGTCCACCTGATAGTAAGCGGAGTGCCGTCCAGTTAAAGTATCAAATATCAAGAGACAACTATACCTCGCTACTCGACACAATCATGCCGGCCTGACCTGACCCAGAGTCTTAGGACGAAGGGAACACTATAGCTGGAAAACTGTCCCATAGCTCGAGCTACAACCGTGAGTTTAATGGTAATTTTTAACGAATATATTTCATTTTCGTCTCCACTTTATAGGGTGTTTTGTATCCTACTCACTAGATATGATTTTTATTATAATCATTGTCATCTTTCAGCCAAATTATACAAAACATTAATGAACTATATACCTAAACCTTCCTCTAAAATCCCTCCGTCTATTGGTGAAAACCGTATGAAAATTCGTTCAGTAGTTTTCAAGTTTATGACGTTCAGACAGACGCGACGTGGGACTTTGTTTTATAATATACTAGATGTTGCTCGCGGCTCCGCCCGCGTGGTGGTTGTTTTTGGGAGGAAAGGTGTACAATCCATGGAGGTATCTTAAGCTATTACACCTTTCTATATTGTGCTATCCCATAGGATGCGTGCATTTTTCCGGGATAAAAAGTGGCATATGTCATTTTGTGATCACTAAACTACCACTATAAAAAAATCATGTCGATCCCTTGCTCTGTGAAAAACTAAACTATCCCACGGGAACTGTACATTTTTCCGGGATAAAAAATAGCCTATGTGCTATTCCAGACTATAATCTAACTCTGTGCCAAATTTCAACCAGATTCGTCCAGCCGTTGTAGCGTGATTGAGTAACAAACATCCATCCATACGTCTAAGCTTTTGCATTTATAATGTTAGTAGGATAGAGATCATATACGTAATGAAATGGTTAAATCTCACTGACAACTCATTTCTCCTTTACTCTAATCACTCGGCCGGTCATACTAAAGAAGGTACGTATTTTGCTAACATACCAGCGAAATATCTTAATTAAGTTGGTCAATAAATTTAAATGTGTTTAAATTATATGTGTGTGTTAAATCAGATGTGTAACTACCGGTTTGCGTCAACCTGTCATCAGAATTTAATGTACATCTCTATTCTCCGGTAATGAGTAAGAAGCAAGTTTGCTCCGTCTATTGATAGATAGTAATAGAAAAAACTTTACCAAAACATCAAGTTGTAACCTACATTATGTTGGCAGAATGTAATAATTTTTTTATAGATCGATTTGGTTGTGTTAAATTTTTTTTGCAGTAATCAATTTGAAATTTATGGTAGTTTTTCTTTTTCTTTTATTATTTTTATTTTTTTTATTTTATTTATTTAGGAAAAACAAACAGTTATACATTGTGATAATATTCAAAGAATTATATATCTAAAAAATACAAATGTACAACCTACGACGTCCTTCACAGAATACATACAATTGTTACTTATTCACACGTGAGAGAAAGCCAACAAGAAAAGAAAAATGATACTAAAAATAAAATAAACAAATGACTGGCTTAACTATACTAAAATTTACTAAAAACAATAACAATTAAGAGATAGAGCTATTGGTGGACTAAGAATGTTGTATGTTATCTATCCTTAACATAGTTTGAAGCAAGTTTATGCGAAATGAGTTGGGCGATGAAGCAAACAAATCTAATTCGGAAAATAAATCATTGTAAGTTTTGGTCAGGTGACGAAGAGGTGCACGCACTCCTGCATTTGTGCGACAGCTGGGAATACCAAAAAGAGGTTTGGCGCGCACCTCACGTCTTATTACTGTCCTTGGGACAATGTAATATAGTTTGTTAGTCAAATCAACGCAGTCAAATCCGCCATTACACAATTTGAAAAGAAACATAATTTCAAGGTAAGTTCGTCTTGATTTTAAGCTCAACAATTTATAGAGGCGAAGGAGGTGACTATAAGAAGCAGACGCATGGAAACACAGGTAATGTGTTGTTCTCAAGAATTAGGCATTCAATTTAATAATATTCATGTAATTTTTTAGCTTAAAAGCAATCTTTAAATAAATTTATACAACGTAATGGTGTACTTCATAATGTAGTTATGTTGTACAATGCTGTACTCCGTAGTAGTTATTTTTTAGTGACTGGATAGGCAGACGAGCAGACGGGCCACCTGATGGTAAGTAGTCACCGCCGCCCATAGACTTCTGCAATGCCAGGGCACAGTAAAGCCGCTGCCTACCGTTTCTTCTTATCTTCTCGCCCATGGCGTAGTGTGAAGAAGCAGGCTGGCATGATTGTGTTGAGTAGCGGGAATAGATTGTCTCTCGTTACTCGATGCTCTAATTGGACGGCACTGCGCTTACCATCAGATGTAGTGTGGTCACTTTTCCGTGTCAGGATAAAAAAAGGCACCACCACTCCCAACCAGATGACTAGACTATCTATCGTTTGCTTTTTGTGTGGGAATATTCAATAGCTTCCCACGATCTTCATAATTTCCAATAAGTTGAATTTAAACGAAATTAGGTATTACATCAACACCGCTTAAAATTCAACGCATTAACAATTCAAAAATACTTTCACGTGCAAATGTCGTAAGTGGTTACAGATATTACACCGAGTCACATCCAGCCATTGAATCGGTATGCGTGTGGGGTCGGCGGTTACCACACGAAACGAAAGGCGTGCCGGTTCGGTTCCCGCGGCGGGCCGAAGGGATCTACTTTCGCCATCTGTCACATCTGCATACAATGACTTGAGCGATTTGTTGCGGGGCCCCGGAAACTGCGGGCGGAAACGGATGCTCTAATATTAGGATGGCGAATTTAATTCAGCGTGACTCATATTTCTTTGTTTATTTTGAATGTGTTTGTAGTTAAATCTGTACATTTTTTTTAGTGCCTGGATAGGCAGACGAGCAGACGGGCCACCTGATGGTAAGTAGTCACCGCCGCCCATAGACTTCTGCAATGCCAGGGCACAGCAAAACCGCTGCCTACCGTTAGATACCGTACATATATTATTTAACTGAAGAGGCTGTTTGTTTGTTTGCACGCAATAATCTCTGCAATAACTATTATTAAATTTGTTTTTGTAGGCTATAACATAATTATTGAGGAAAGTATAGCCCCTATCTAATGTCATGTTACGTAGGCGGAGAAAATATAATATGTCTCAAGGGGAACGACGCAAGCAACAGCTAGTTTTAAATGGATTAATCACAAATAATATAAAAACTATAAGATAATGTCCTGTGCAATCAAAAGGGCGACAACGCAATTGTCTTATGTACATCGAACAATTAATTATAACAGCTGTACAGCAAAGTGACACTGCACCTGATGCGCAGTGCCGTCCAATTAGAGTATTGAGTAGCAAGAGACGATCTATCCCCCGCTACTCAACACAATCATGTCGGCCTGCTTCTTCACGCTACGCCATGGGCATGAAGGTGAAGAAGCGGTCGACGGTCTAGTGTCAGAATACTCAGAAGGCCGCGAAACGGCCAAACATCGTACCCCAACTCTAGACACCCGACAAAATGTACACTGGCTAATCCCGGAACGTGACACACTTGCGTGTGCCACTACGGCTGGTTTTACACCCTGTGTACGGTGGTCGCTAGCCGGGCGGACATGAATATCCTACCACCAGCCAGTTATGATCCAAATAAACTTATTAGTATCAAGGCCACGCTCTCTACGTAACCGCCTATGAATACTTCTGTTTAGGGGCCCTATATAGTTTCACATAGAGAAACTGTACCACTCTTAGAGCATTCATTCACAGGTTGAGAAGAGATCCGACTTGATATGCCGGTTCACACCATTGTCTATATTGATCCTTGATTGTAGTGACTGTATCTAATAGCGTTTGTGTTAGAATGGGTATGGATTTTTCAATGAAAGCGAAGTTTAGATGTTTTATTGTTTTCTGAAATTAACGTATAACAGTTATTTATTTATACCCTTTATTCTACACTGGAATAGAAAATATCGAAACATTAAAAAATAATAAAAAGTACATTTGGCGGACTTATATATTATTTATTTTAGATCGAAACTCACTAATCAATGCATTTATTTTCAATATAATGGAAGTAGCACGTCACACTGCTAGTGTTGAAAATTGTTTGAGGAAAATAAAATAAATCCGTACTATTATTACTATTACTGTTTTCAAGATGAATAAAAAAATCAGTAATTTACTTAGAGGGAGTTCTTAGTGGAAGGCGAGTACTCTGACACTAGACCCTCGACCGCTTGTTCACCTCCTTGCCCCATGGCGTAGTGTGAAGAATCTACACAACAGGGAATGATTGTGTTGAGTAGCAAGGGATACATTGTTGCTCACTACTCGATACTCTAATTGAACGGCGCTGCGCTTACCATCAGGTACAGTGTGGGTATTTTGCCGTGCCAGGATAAAAAAAGGTGCTTTTAATTATATCTGCCTTGACATTCGAGTGTCAATGGCTACTGAATCTAAACTAATAATAGAAGTGGTAGAGCCACGCTGTAGATATATTTGTCTACAGCATGAATGGGCCGGCTCGACCGGGGTAGTACCACTGTCTCACAGAAAACCAACGTAAAGTGACAGTTTACTGTCGCGTTTCGTGTGGTAAGTGAAATATCCGGGTGCCCAGATTCCCCCTTCCCTAATCCCTATTCCTGTCATTTAAGGCCGACAGCGCATACATTACACTTTCGGTATTGTGGATGTTCATGGGCGGTGGAGATCACTTAACATCAGGTGTCCCACTGACTCGTTTGTCGAACTATGCTATAAAAAAACTCTAAAACGTTTCATAATGCAATATTTACCACGGCACATTTTGTACGGCTGTCGCGTTACACGTTAACTGTGTCTTGGATATGCTTTAGTGTAGGAAATATATTTATTGAGACGTTTTAAATAGGAAGGCAGAGAATGTGATTATGCAGAGGTTCTACAATGTTTAATGGAGCCCTTATATAGCCTTAAAATAGACTTAAGTGACAATTAGTTGGTCATTAATTTTTTAAGTAATTATCACTAAGATACAAAATTTTATACTTCACCTATTATTACCTACATTATTACCTATTGACAGCCTCCGTGGCGCAGCGGGCGAGTAGCCGGCTGTGAAACGAGAGGCTGTGGGTTCGATTTCCACACCGAGCAAATGTTTGTGTGACAGACAGATATTTGTTTCGGGTCTGGGTGTTGTTTGACTGTAGTCCCTCGTAGTTCTTGGTACCCACGATACAGGTTTTACCTAGTGTGGGGTCAGAACTATGTGTGTGACTGTTGGGTGTATTATTATTATTATCTTATTACATATTTTAAGATGCATTGCAGTACTTACTCTCACAGTCACAACTTTATTTAGTTATAATCATAAATGTAATTAATTCATATTCAGATTTCAAAATGTTTGATTCTTTTATATGGTTGTTAATCCGGTCAATTTAGACATCCAAGGTTACAAAATTCACACTCGGCTGAAAATTAGTAGGATTGTTCAAAACACTATAATAAATGAAATGTGAAAAGTCCTCAACGATCCGACACCTAGAAAAAAATTTACTCGGGGTCAAAGGTCACCAAAACGGGTCTTTCACGATTTTCAGCAAAACTGTAAGTTTTGCTGAAAATTAGCCCAGACAAAAATTGCAGATCAGATAATTATCTATAAAAATGTATAAATACTTTTTTTCTTAAGAGCCACCGTTTTAGAAATATAACGATTCAAAAAGTTATGAGACAATGAAGCTTTTTTATTTTATTTTATTTATAAACATTCGGTATGACTATATCACAACAATATTACTAAATATACATTGCGCGTGCCACGTAATATCGTGATACAAAACAGTTACTGTTCATTCTTTCACCCATAACCGACAATTAAGCAACCGTTTAAAGACCAACGGTCGACATGCAAACAGTTGCACTCGACACGAATATGTGCTATATTATATAAATAAACACCATGCTCATAGATATGACACACGCACTCACGCCTGTAAACTTCAAAGGAGTAGGCAGAGGTGTAACCAGTACACACAAACTTCATTGAGATTATTACTGTCCCATGACGTGATAGAGGGCGGACCTATCGCCATACCGGCCACAAATTCCAGGCTCCGTGCTAATACTGAGAATTTCTCGATAGAAAAACCCAATATCACTTTTAACCGATTCGGGATAAGCGTCGTACCGCGTACGCAATTACAACTACACCACTAGGCAGTTCTATATTTTCAAGTTCTGCAATACATTTCCCTGTTCTTACCACCCGCACAATGCGCATAATCATTTTTTGCTTCCATATCTCAAGTAAGTTTTTGCGCTCTCTCATTAGTATAATAGATTATCATTCACGTGGGCATGTAATTAAGGTGTACATTTAGGAACGTTGGCGCCGGCATTGTTAGATTTTTTGCGTTTGGCGGCACATTGCGCCGACGCACATCCTACACTAAGCAGGGTTGCACGGGCCCCGAGTTTGAAAATAACCTGCCGTTTTTATAACGATACGGGCCTCCTCTGACGAGAGTTTTTAACCGACATCACAAAAAGGAAAGGTTCTCAATTCGTCGGAATCTTTTTTATGTATGTTCCCCGATTTCTTGAAGAAGCCTGAACCGATTCGAGATTTTTTTTTGTTTAAAAGGGTATACTTCTCAGGTGGTCCTATTTACACCAATTCAGGATCTGATGATTGGTCTCAGATAAATCGAGGGCAATCCTCAAATTTACAGGGACGCATAATTTGTTTTTTATTGAAGTCGGTGTACTTTTTATGAATTATTATCCTAAACAAATATTATTAACCAATGTTGAAAAAGAGCAACGCTAAAGTTTCTTGCCCGTTCTTCTCTAGCGAAACTGCATTCCGAACTGGCGGTAGAGTAAAAAATTTACTGAATCTAAATAATGTATATAACATTTCATGGATTCAATAAATATTTGATTTTGATTTTAACAAAGTGACCATACTGCACCTGTAAGCAGTGTCGTCCAGATAAAGTATCAGGTAGCGGAGACAACTCTCGCTATTCGACACAATGCCCGTCTGCTGAGTAGCTTCTTCACAAAAATTTAATATTTGTGGAGAAATTTTAGTTTTTTTTATAGCACAGTCGACGAGCGACACCTGATGGTAGTGATATTCACCGCTCATGAACACCTACAAAAAAAACACGTGTTCTTGGAATTTGAAGATTTGGAAATTAAGTGAGACGCAAACTATTCACATCGGTTTTCTTCATAGAAAATAATTCAAATGCCAAACCGGCTCATTCTTGAGAAGACTGTACAGCATGCCTCTCATTAAATGTAGACGACTTTCCTCACGATGTTTTCTACACCGTTAAAGTGAGCAGACATAACTTCGAAAAATCAAATGTGCAACCTGAAATCGAATCGTGACGTCTTGATCGTTGATAGGGTATAATTATAAGTGCCAAAAAATTTTACCTGGAAAGCAGGTAGTAAATACACAGGTTTATGGGAAGGCATTTTTGGTATATTTAATGGATTTGTAAGCACTGTTGATATAAAAAAGTTAATTCAATGTTTCTCTCGTCTCCCAGTGATGCAGAAGCCTTTTATAATGACACAAGATATTATATTTAATTATACGTTTAACCCTTTTTGAAACAGTGCGGAGATTATTGCTTATCTGTTGAATGATAACGGTATCGAAAGGCAGTCGTCACTCGTCCTTGCTATTATACCTCGTAGTTCGTAACATCTTATCTCTAATTATAACGCTTCCTTGTTATTCTGCTATTAGAAAGTCGTAGGTTTTTTTTTCCTAGCATGGCAAAGTGAGCACACTCCACCTTATGGTAAGCACAGTGCCGTTCAATTAGAGTATCGCGTAACGAACGACAATTTATCCCCCGCTACTCAATAATACCTGCCTGCTTCTTTATACTACGCCATGGGCAAAAAGGTGAAGAAGTGGTCGAGGGTCTATTGTCAGAGTACTCAGAAAGCCGCAAAACGGCCAAACATCAACCCTAGACCCCCGCAAAAACCGGGTGTACACTGGCTGATCCCGGAACGCGACACACTTGCGTGTGCCACTATGACGGGTTTTACACCCTGTGTCCGGTGGTCGCTATCCGGTCGCATATGAATATCCTACCACCAGCAAATCGCTAGGTTGCAGGTTACATGCAAACCAGCCCATAAGAATTTTCTACAATATACGTGTGTATTCATTGTTAATTATCGCTCGCTTTGACGTAGACGGAAAAAAGAATTTCAAAGGTGTGTGAAGCCCATGTAATCTTTGGGAGAGAATAGCAAAAAAAAACTCGAATTCGAGTCTATCATTTGTGTATCAAAGGGCTCATGATTAAAAATGTAAATTAATTAGTTTTATAATTGCTATATGCAAACTTTCAAACGTATTGAAGAAACGATGTAGGTATATGGGTGACTGTCGGGTGTTCGTTTTACAAATTTGCATTTTTACAACAAATACACTAATAGATATCAATTAAACCTAGATTGGTTTTTAGGTTAGGTCTCGACCCAAAAAAATAAAATACTTATAACAACAATTAGCAGTTTAATAATGTCGTGGTACAATACCAACCTTGTATTAAACACTGTCCATGGTAGACACGGGCCCCATCTACTAATGAGGTTAGACTCTTCGTCCACCACGCTCTACCGTAATACGGAAATGGGTTTTATTATGAATTTATTTATAATCATTAATTGAATTGACTAGAACAACCAGCCCTGCAACGTCACCCATACTTCGACACGCAGGCGTGCGTGATGCAACAGTGCGTGATATTAACTACGCATCGGCTCGGTGCATGCCACTTGCACAGACCACCTGTTTTTATATCCTAACTCTATGATAGTCGAAGATTACCATCATAGCTGTGGATAAAAATATAAATGTTGCTTGTAAAGGCAGCGTCGCACCACACATAGATAAGAATTGTGTAATAAATTAATAATCAATTATAATCCTAGTATTATAAATGTGAAAGTTTTTATGTTTGTTACTCAATCCAAGTACAGCTGAACGGATTCTGATGTTTTTTTTTTATCCTGGCACGGCAAAGTGACCGCACTGTACCTGATGGTAAGCGCAGTGCGGTCCAAATAGAGTACTGAGTAGCGAGAGACGATCTATCCCCCACTACTCAACACACTCATGCCGGCCTGCTTCTTCACACTACGCCATGAGCAAGAAGGTGAAGAAGGGGTCGAGGGTCTAGTGTCAGAGTACTAAGAAGGCCGCAAAATGGCCATTGTACCCCAACTCCAGACCCCCGACAAAAACCGGATGTACACTGGCTGATCCCGAAACGCGACACACTTGCGTGTGCCACTATGGCGGGTTTTTCGCCCTGTGTACGGTGGTCGCTATCCGGGCGGATACGAATATCCTACAACCAGCATATCCTACCACACATTTGGCACACATATAGTTTAAGAGCTGGATTAACACGTAGGATGTCTAATCCCAGAAAAATGTTATGTTCTGTATAAATTCACTAATACTTATGATACCAGAAATAACTTATGCGGGCGGAGCAGTAGCAACAACTAGTATGCAATAAATTTCTAAAATTTCTACATGTCACATATTTAATCATCATAAATTTTAATCAACTTTCGTTGAAAGTTTTTTAAATTTTCTACACTAGAAATTTACTACTACTTTGCCGTATGCGATACTACCACTTAAAGAAAACTAATAGTTTGTACTGCGCACCTCATTTGTCCTTCTACATCCTTAATCAACAAGTTACATTACCTAAAGCCTATTATCGAAAGAATTTTAAGAACCCGAACAAAATTAAGTAAATTTGACGCTATTCAAATCTGCTGGAAGGGGTAATTGTCAAATGACAGTAAAAGGATGCATGATATAAACCGTGACGTCACCTCTCAGAATGGTGCTCATTACTTTGCCGTTGTGTGAGGGAGATAGCGAGATGTTCCCACTAACGCACCAATTTTTGGTCAATATATAAATTAAATGTTGTAAACATTTTCCAAGCAATTTTTATTCTTTTTTCATAAAAGGGTTTCTTTGCGTATTGTATTCGGTTGCATATCGAATAATGTACAAAATTAAACACAGGAAACTATCCTATTGCAATCGCAAATGCATTTACGGACATAAGATTAAAATCAGGTTATAAACCATGACCACAAAAAGGCCCCAAATTATCAGGTATCCTGATATAATTTCGTCTGCTATCAATAACATTATCAACTAATATACGACCTTTATCAATGCCGGATTTCGTAACTGTTATCACATAACTTTCTTGTGTGATATTTGGAAAAGCAGCTTCGGTTATAATGAAATTATTCTGGACGTTTATATGAACATTCTAAATCTATATATCCTATGTTCCCTATTGACTCCAAAACGGCTGGAACGGTTTTGATAAAACTTTCAGGCAATATAGGGTCGTTTAGACCAATTTTTTCTTACCACAATACAGTTTAAATCTTTTGCGGATATCTGCGGCTCTGCCATTGGGAGGCTTTGAAAATTTTAATATTTTAACAATTTTTTTACCGCCCTTTTCAGTTAATTTCACGCGAGATTTATTGCGTAAATTTTCCATAAATTTTTTCTTTCAACATTTTTTTTATGTACTAAGGACACATTTTTTTGAAAAACTGTGCATAACAATTATTGTTTTGTTTCATTAGTTCTATCTAATAGTATTTTTTAAAACAACAAATTTGGAGTGTCCACTTTTTTTTAAATCCGGACCAGTGTTCGGCACTGCAATTACCATCAGGTGCAGTGTGGTCACTTTGCCGTGCCAGGAAAAAAGACAAGCGTTGGCCTTTTCGGACACTGGTGACGTTTAGAAATATATTCTAGGATAATATGAATGCAAATCTATTTAGTATGTTTTCTTTCGATAAAAACTCGAGCACGATATGACGTTAAATCTTCCTATTTGTATTCTTTATTACAACCTCGTGAGATGTAACAATTTACACATTTCATACGTAACAATGGTCATGATTTCAATTTGCGTCTTTTTTATCGATTGACGTATTGACAGCCCTTACATAACTTTGTGTACGGCGTAATAAACTTGTTTTCAAAATTGTTATTAGTAAAAGTAGGTACTTAATGTAAATAAAATAAATAAATAAATAACACCCAGCAGTCACACACATAGCCCCGACCCCACACTAAGATACGAGTCTTGTGTTGTGGGTATCAGGGACTATGAGAGACTTTCGGTCTCACAACACCCAGACCCCGGACACAAATATTTGTCCCTATGTGGGAATCGAACCCACGGCCTCTCGTTTCACAGCCGGCTACTCGCCCACTGCGCCACGGAAAACAACTCTGTCTCTCACGTATATTGGCACGGCTTCTTCACACTACGTCATGGGACATGGAGGTGAAGAAGCGGTCGAGGGTCACATACACACATGTCGACGTCACAAATCATATCGTGCATAGTTTTTCTGTCATTTTTCAATCCCCCGTACACTAGATTTGAAAGGCTTTAAACCGCCTCTAACCGCCTTTTTATTTACCATAATTATGAAATTATTAAACAATAATTTTGGAGTGGTTAATTGCCTAATATTGTACATTGTGAAATAAGTACAGAATTCAAAACTATTTTCAATAATACAAAACATTTTAAAATATCTATCCTTTTCTAACATGTTATCCATATTATGAGCACTCCTAGTTTATCATTAATTCTATAATAACCGGTCTACACGACCACCTGCCTCGATGCAATTTTATGACTGTTTCGAATTTATTACGAAAACTTATGTTTTCGCTTTGATTGCAAATTGGCAATAAACAGACGTAAATGTTATACACAACGCAATTACTTCAATCTATATGAAAACGTTACGTGCTCAATTTTTGTATCTGCCGTGACGTCACAAGAATAAATTAGTAAATAAATAACACCCAACAGTCACACACATAGCCCCGATCCCACACTAAGATACGAGTCTTGTGTCGTGGCTGATACCCACGACACAAGACTACGAGAGACTTTGGGTCTCACAACATCCAGACCCCGGACACAAATATCTGTCTGTCACACAAACATTTGTCCCGGTGTGGGAATCGAACCCACGGCCTATCGTTTCACAGCCTGCTACTCGCCTACTGAGCCACGAAGGCGGGACAAGGCCTTCAAACTTCTGACCTCCTATTTGAGCAATAGGACTCAGAAGGTTGATATAAATGGAAAACGCTCTCCTGGATCTGCGGTCACCATGGGAGTTCCGCAGGGATCAATTTTAGGACCATTCTTATACCTTATTTATATTAATGACCTACCCCACTATGTAAGAAATAACCCTGAAATTGTGATGTTCGCGTATGACACATCATTAATTTTTAAAATTAATAGACAGCTTAAAAATTTTGACGAAGTGAACAACGCTCTTAGTAAAGTTGTACATTGGTTCAACGCGAATAACCTCGTATTAACTTAGACTGACTAATGAATATTTTTTTTAAGGTTAGCTAAAAATGCATTGAATAGGAAAAACATAATATTGGATACAATTGGACGTGAAAACCTTTCTGTTTCCACAAAACTATTTATATTTGTTCTCTTCATTTTGAGGAATCATGTTTTAGATATTTCTGCAAAAATATTAGTGAAAAAATATCTTACCGAAATAATTTAAATAAGATAATTTTAATTCGGAGTGAGTAATATTATTTTTGTTATTTACAGATAATAAAATAATAATTTTCATACGTTTGTTTCTTTTACCTTCTTATTAGTCAAATAATTAGATGATTGTAAATTATTTATAGTGCTTAGACCGAGCTAGTATCGATTTTTTAAATGAAAAGAAGACGAAATGCCTTAAATTTACAATGGCAAACGTTAAGCAAACGAGAACCAATGTTCAAATAAATGGGGAAGAATTGGACCCTGCTGCGTCAACTACTTTTTTGGGCATTACAATAGACGCAAAACTTCAGTGGGGGCCGCATATCGGAAAGTTATCAGGCAGGTTAAGTTCAGCGGCGTATGCAGTTAAAACCATCAAACGTTTGACTGATGTAGATACGGCAAGAATAGTTTATTTTAGCTATTTTCACAGTATAATGTCGTATGGAATTCTTCTCTGGGGAAACTCTGCGGATATTAATGTAATTTTTACTTAACAAAAAAGAGCCGTTAGGGCCATATATGATCTTGGACCCAAAGTTTCTCTTAGAGAAAGATTCAAAGAAATAAGCATTCTCACCGTGATATCGCAATATATTTTTGAAAATCTAATGTTTGTGCGTAAAAATATTGCACAATTTGATAAAAAATGCGATATTCACAAAGTAAACACAAGGAACAAGCATAATCTTGTGTTACACTCGACTCGTCTCCACAAGATCAGTAATTCTTTTATGGGGCAAAGTATACGCTTTTATAATAAACTTCCGAATGATATAAGAGAATTACCAATAAATAAGTTTAAAAACATAATAAAAACCAAACTTAGTAGAAAAGGTTACTACAAAATTTCCGATTATCTTGACGACAAGAAGGCTTGGGATTAAATTGCTCTGAATCTTCCAGATCTCTTACAATAAATGATTATGTATTGATTATTTCTGTTTAATGTAAATTGTTTTTACAAGATGCCTGAGTCGTATTAGTCTTGGCTTCTTGTTTTTTTAACCGACTTCAAAAAAAGGAGGAGGTTCTCAATTCGACTGTATGTTGCTTTTTTTTTTTATGTTTGTTACCTCGTTTCTCTGTACTGTGTGAACCGATTTCGACCATTCTTTCTTTGATTGAAAGCTGGTGCTTGTCATTTGGTCCCATAAAAATATGGTGAAGATCTGATAAATATCTTCGGAGCTGGAGAGGGTAACTCCTTAAAATTAAGTGGTATTCCAGTGGTTCTTTTTGCATTACGTTCATTATAAAAGTTAAGTTTCAGTGAGAGAGGGTAAAAGGGGTGGGGGTGAGGGAGGGGGGTGATAAAATTAAAATACACGTAAATTCTAATATCTTCAGCAGCTTTTAACCGATTTTATATAATTTACCACTAAAAAGCAAAAAATAAATTATTACTTTTTAAATAAAAATTAAACCGCCTTCAAAAAAACCCAGACACAACTAAAAAGCAAAAAATAATTGGTTACATTTAAATCAATTAGTTATATGCAATTTAAATCAATTATTTTGAGTCGGTGCCAGCCAAAACATGGAAAAAACAGAATAATCAGGCATACAAAAAAATATAAAATAGATCCAGACTTGGTTTTTATAAATCTAAAAGTAAAGAAAACAACACCGGCACCGACTCCAAAAATAATTGATTTAAATTGCATATAACTAATTGATTTAAATGTAACCAATTATTTTTTGCTTTTTAGTTGTGTCTGGGTTTTTTTGAAGGCGGTTTAATTTTTATTTAATTGTTAAAGCTATTGTATTGTGAATTTGTTTCTCTATCATTCTTTTCTTTGTCGCGATTAGGGTATGTCATGCTCGCTTAAGGGTCTGCGCTTGCGGCGGCGTTATGTGCCGGGTCGGTCACTTCCCTGTGTCATGGTTGAGGAGGCCGATGGCTGGCACATGCGTCATACTCGTGAACGGGTGCTGCTTGTGTGGACTGGTCTACCTGGATTGCTCATTGATTGTTAGTTGGATAAAATTAAATAACAAGTTGTATAGCCTCTTTTACGACTCTGCCTTGTATTGACATGTATACCATCATTTTTTTTGTCATGTGAATGTGACTTGTTTAAAAATGTATTTTATGTGTGATTTTTTGTTGAAATATAATGACAAATTACAGAAGACCTACGGCTGAGTTTCTTAATGCTTCTTCTCAGACCAGTGGGCATTTCCGAAGCACCGGTAGACTTAGATTTTAACATTACTATGACATGTAAAAAGTGCCCCTAGTGGCCTAATTTGCAAAATAAATGATTTGATTTGATTTGAAGGCTGTCAATGATAATTATGAGAAATAACGTTAAAAATCTTTTAAAGAGTTTTATACCAGTTTAAGTGGGAGAACCACTGTAGTCAGTTTTGTCTACAGTATGAATGTGCTGTCTCGACCGTGTTATTTACCCAATGTCTTGCAAAAAAACCGACGTCCCCTATAGAACGAAAAAAATCTCGCCGAACCATTGATGTATTAGCTCCACGTCTGCCCGCCCCTTTGTGGACACCGCTGTTATCGTATGTTGTGTAAAAACGCAATACGATACATGTAATATTAGAATATCAAAAAGTATAAAAACTACAGTTATGCGGTGGGGAGTTATAACGATTCCATTATTCTTTTAATTGCTATAACAAGTATTATTATTGGGTTATATATATTAATATTTGATTATTTAAAATTAACAAATACCATACGTAAATTTAACTGCTATTTTTTAAATGACTACCTCAAAAGTGTTATTGAGTTTTCTATCTAGAAATTCTTAGTATCAGCCCGGAGTCTAGAATGTGTGCCCGGTATTGCGATACGCTCGCCCCCTATCATATTATGGGACCGAAATTCGGCGAAAAGTGGGTGTACTGGTTACACCTCTGCCTACCCCTTCGATTACAGGCGGGAGTGTATATGTATGTATTTTTTAAACATCATAAATAAATCCCTACAAATCCTAACAATATTTCAAATTGACTACAGTTAAAACAACAGCTATAGAATTAAAAACAATATTATCAATAAACAATGTCAATCTATTCACAAATAAAAAATCCATTAATTCTAGTTACCGCGCAAACGTTGAGACAGTATCGTATTGCCTAATATTATGGCGGCCGGTCGTTGGCCCCAATATATTAGGAAATGTTTTTGCAAGTTTATTTAAATCTTATTAGATATTAGCGGTGTTACAAAACCGTTGGGTTATCAGTGATCTCTTGTTTCACCTGTTAAAACTAAATTAGCACTGTATTTTTAAGATTGTCGAATCAAACGAGGGTTCCTTTGGAGTAGCATTTATGATCCCCTCATAAATGAGATAAAACGCTGTCTTGTTTGCCTGCATAAATCTGATGCTGACCACATATCAAACACTTCTCAATAGCTTACAGCAGCCATATCGTATATAGGACCGTTAGATTTGTCTTGGCAAAGGGGCATCCATTAATTACGTGAGGCGATATTTCGACTTCGATTTATTTCGCTTATTTTATTTTATTATTTACAAATAAATGACAATCGTGTACCCCACATGCTGTTAAAGACACTTTGCTCTCGGGTCCTTCCGATGCAAGCTTTGCTTAGTCCAAGGGTCAACGGCTAACAGTGTTAATATTGATACAATAACACTAGATTACTATGATAAAAATGCTATTAACTCATAAGCAAGCCATTTCATTATTATTTACATACATATATATATAGACTCACGCCTGTAATCCCCGAAGGGGTAGGTAGAGGTGTAACTAATACACCCACTTTTCGCTGAATTTATTACGGTCCCGTAAGTTGATAGGGGGCAAGCCTATCGCCATACCGGGCACAATTCCAGACTCTGGGCTGATATTAGTATTTCTAAATCGAAAAACCCAATTACTTTACCCGACCTGGGGACTGAACTCGAGACCTCAGCACAGTAGTCGTAACGCACTTACAACTACGCCACCGAAGCCGGCAGAGTAATTTAATAAATTATTTTATTAGTGATTTGTAATTTATCCAATGTAAGTTTACAATCTTCTGCATAGTTTTAGTACGTTTTGCTGGTGGTAGGATATTCATATCCGCCCGGATAGCGACCACCGTACACAGGGTGAAAAACCCGCCATAGTGGCACACGCAAGTGTGTCGCGTTCCGGGATCAGCCAGTGTGCATCCGGTTTTTTTGGGGGTCTAGAGTTGGGGTACAATGTTGGCCATTTTGTGGCCTTCTAAGTACTCTGACAATAGACCCTCGACCGCTTCTTCACCTTCTTGCCCATGGCGTAGTGTGAAGGAGCAGGCCGGCATGATTGTGTTGAGTAGCGGGGGATAGATCGTCTCTCGCTACTCGATACTCTAATTGGACCGTACTGCGCTTACCATCAGGTGAAGTGCGGTCACTTTGCCGTGCTAGGATAAAAAAAAAAAAAAAAAAAAAAAAAACATGTTACTAAGTTGCCTTACATTGTTGATGACTGTTCTGTCGTTAGCATGCTAATTAGCAGTGATAGTGAAATAGAAAGTGAAATTAAAAATATCGCGCTGAGTACGTGTGGTGTCTGCTGCCTTATGTGTCTTGTCGTTAGTAATGGAGTCTTGATTTGGTAGGCAATTTCTTTAGCCAAATTATATCGATACGCGTGATGAATATTCAATGTATTTAACGAGCTGTTAAATTTTGATAATAAAACGTAATGTTTTCTGCGGTTCTTTCCCATAAATAATATATATAATAAATGTGTTTAAATATTGTATTCATTTCCTTTTGTTTTTTCTATCGGGGGTCTAGAGTTGGGGTACGATGTATGGCCGTTTTGCGGCCTTCTGAGTACTCTGACACTAGACCCTCGACCGCTTCTTCACCTCATTGCCCTATGTATTGAGTAACGGAGAATAGATTGTCTCTCGCTACTTGATACTTTAACTGGACGGCACTGCACTTCCCATCAGGTGCAGTGTGTTCACTTTGCCGTGCCAGGATAAAAAAATGCTGATTTTTAAAATAATCGCACATTGTAACAAACTGCATCATACGTATAATTATCCATAATGCATAGTTATAAGCATATTACTGGGTAATAGCCGTGTCGTTCGTGAGAACAGGTCGCGTGGACTGATGGATCTGCAAACATCGCTGATCGTTGATAGCCACGAGAGACTGGCTGATATAATGAGTGTTTGTAAAATCAAATCCATCCTCAACATTTCACCTTTACCGTTTATACTTTTATTAAAAACTATTTTACTATTACCTTTATACTTTTGTGTTAGTGTTAAGTGTGTTTTTAGTTTTTTAAACTATTTTTATTTAGTTTTTACTCTCAAAATAGCGACTATCCACGTCATGATAAAAAAATGATCAAATATTTCATATTTTTTAATATCCTAGTGCTCCTGGTTAGGATATTAGGCTAAAGTTATGAACATATTGTATTGTCATCGGTCCTTGACACTTGTACAAAATTTCAGCACATCTGGTATCTCAAGGATGTCTGGAAGATGATGAAAACTACATTGCAAGATTCCGTTACATACAAACATACATAGATACAGGTGAAGCTAATATAAAGCGAGTAAAAAGGGTGTGTCTCTTTAATCACCAGCCGACTTGCTAATTTGTCCTACAGCGGTAAAATATTATGATTAACGAAGTACATAATAACTATTGCTTTGTCCTCAGATGCTCGCGATGTGGTGATAACAGCGTGATGATGAGGCTCGACGCGTCCGACAAGCAGCACCGCTACCACAATCTGCTAGATGACGACCATGCTAGTGAGTATTTAAATTATATTTCTTCTTCTTCTTTTAGGTTAATGACGACGAGCTTAAAAAGTACACCCAAAAGCTCCAAAATATTTTATTCCGATTTTCAAAAGTCCAAATTTCATAATACCTAAGAGTTTATAATCACTATAAGTCAAAACCGCGAAATTTATATTACCGAAAGTCATCCGAAAGAAATCCGATTTGATGGGAGGAAAGGGAGGATCTACACATACTTCTGTAAGCATCAGCATTTAACGGAATGACAGTCTCCGTGGCGGGCTAATAGCTGTCAAAAGAGGCCACAGGTTCGAACCCCGCAGCGAGTCATATGGTTGTGTGATCCACAAATATTTGTTTTGGAGTCTCGGTGTTGTGGTTTGGGGTAGATTGGGGTCAAGACTACGTGACTGTTGGGTGTATTTATTTATTAACTGCAGGCAAGCTAGGTTGATGAAGGAACATAGTAGGAATCCAAATGTTAGTACAAGCTGCAGTCCTTTGAATCCTGGTGTTCTTTCCGGTAGAAACATAAAACAACTATGATTGCTGACTTGTTACTTTCCATTTAGCTTTAAGAATGTTTCTATGATAGTTAACAATGTCCCTGTTGAAAATGGAGTCCTTACTAAAATTTTCTAATATTATAATAGCTTAGCATGCAGAGATAATGTTACTCCAGTGGTTGAAAGCATCACAATCTGTTCATCAATTTCAATCTCACAAATACGCATTTTATACAATGTATTTCGGTTTGATGTATATGGTTTTCACAGGATGCCTGAGTCGTAATAGTCTTGGCTTCTTGTTTTTTTAAAGCTATTTTTTTGTGAATTTGTATCTCTTATCATTCTTTGACGCGATTAAGGTATGTCATGCTCGCTTTAGGGTATGTGCTTGCGGTGGCGTTATGTGCCGGGTCGGTCACTTCCCTGTGTCATGGTTGAGGAGGCCGATGGCTGGCACATGCGTCATACTCGTGAACGGGTGCTGCTTGTGTGGACTGGTCTACCTGGATTGCTCATTGATTGTTAGTTAGAGCAAATAAATAACAGGTTGTATATGACTCTGCCTTGTATTAACATGTATAGGAACCTTATTTTTTTTGTTTCATGTGAATGTGACTTGTTTAAGGATGTATGTATTTTATATGTGAATTGTAATGAGAAATTACAAAAGACCTACGGCTGAGTTTCTTGGTGCTTCTTCTCAGACCAGTGGGCATTTCCGAAGCACCAGTAGACCTTAACATTATTATGACATGTAAAAAGTGCCCATAGTTGCCTAATTTACGAAATAAATGATTTGATTTGATAAACCTAAATATAATATTAGTATGTAGTCCAAAGAATTAAGATTTGGTTACGCTCTGAGGCTTCTTGCACGTGCCTTTATTTCCAAGCCCTAGTTACAGAACTGATCATCTGACGAATGAACAGAAATAAAAGAAAATATGAAACTTGGGCATTTATAAAACTGTAAGTGGCATACAAATATTGTTATCACATCCATTTGTAACGTATAATGTTTCGATTCAGCTATAACTTGGTTTCTCACGTGCAATAAGAGGCATGGGAACTTGACACAATTATACTGATCCACGTGACAAGACCTTCACGATAGTTGTCATTGTTTAATTAAGAGCTCTCTTGGTTTATCTATTATAATGATCCTTAACCTTACTACATGTGGCTGATAAGCCTTTAGAAATAGCCATAGGTGCATTTGTTCATATTGTATTTAAGAAACCCTAAATTATTAATGTACTAAAAAATCCCGAGTAATAAAAATAATTAACTGAAATAAAAAAAACATATAACTTGAGTATTATAAGGTATTACAGACGAAAATTTGCAAACATTTCAAGACATTTGTTGTAATAAAAATCCTATTAAGCATGATATAGATTCCCAAGCAGATTCAACCACCACACATGTTTTGGTTTCTCCAACGTGAACTGCGTAGTCGCCTTGAGCCATACTGAATAGATGGGCACTCATATGTATTGTGACGATAAACTGCACTTGAAATAGTCATGCTAATGTCTCGAACAAATAGGTACAACATTGACACAAATACTTGTCCATACTCCATAGAACATAGACAAACAAGCAATTGGATATCCTGGTGGTGGCCCATGAACCATACCAGTCAAATCAAGGGTACCGGTTTTGAAGAAAAGGAGTGGGGAAAAGGCGATGGTCCGGACGTCTCACTTACACGCGAAGTGAAACAAAAAGCAGTTCGTCACATTTTTTGGGTGACAGTGTACCTTGGTTAAGCTGGCTCATGCTGTATAGACTATTACTGGAACTTCGAAAATGTGTCTGAAGGCCAAGCTTTACTTCGGAATCGTATGGGCCAGGCAGCGCACCGCCAATCTTGAAGGTATATTGCAGCCCAAACAACTTAGAGCCTGAAGATTCTCAATGAGTAAACTTGAAATCTGTTTTCTAAAGACAGTTGTGGAAAAGGCTAATGATAAATGTTAAGACTTTTAGTAAGTTGGTGCAAGTTGTCTCCCAACTTTTTTTTTTTTAGTGCCTTGATAGGCAGACGAGCAGACGGGCCACCTGATGGTAAGTAGTCACCGCCGCCCATAGACTTCTGCAATACCAGGGCACAGCAAAGCCGCTGCCTACCGTTAAAAACTGTAGTAGAAAAAGTACTAGATACGCGAATGTTCGGAATATGTAATCATCAAATACCCTTAATCAATACTATAACCTCAACGATGCGATCATCGTTGCGTGACGCGAGGGTTCTAGACAAAACACAGGAAACAGCAGGCCGGATGTCAGGTGCGACGGCGGACAGGCGCGGTCATGCCTAATCGAATTACATAGGTACGTTATAGAGATAGTCACCTATAGTTATGTACAAAGAATAAACCTGTACCTAGTGAAAATGGTTAACGATAACAAGATAATTAAACATCGCTCAATAATATAAATTAAAAAACAAGAATCTACATACATACTATACATATACACTCACGCCTATAATGCCCGAAGTGATAGGCAAAGGTGTAACCACTACACCCACTTGTCGTAGAATTTCGGTCCTATAATGTGATAGGGGGCGAGCATATCGGGCACAGGTTCCAGACTCCGGGATAATACTGAGAATTTCTAGATGGAAAAACTAGATCGTATCACTTTAGGATGTCAATTGTTTTTAAATGGCGCCGGCATTTTCCTATTTGACTGATCCTGAGAAGAAAAGCTAAAAAACTCACAGGATATTGTCTATTAAAGTCCAGATATATGCAAAGATATGAATGTAATATAGGGCAGTTTTTGGTATGATCATAATATGGAAAAACAGCCAGATGCCAGAAGCCAACAAAACTGTATAGCTCTACCACTTTGGATTTGACGGTCCTAAAGTTCATGATATAAATACAAAAGTGAATACTTAATAGCAGCGATAGCCTGGTTGGTTGCGGTACGGAATGTCAAGACGAAAGTCGTATGTTCGAAACCCAAATGGCATACACCTCTGACTTTTATAAAGACTTTTATATACACGTAATATTTATTGTTAATTATCGCTTGCTCTAACGGTGAAGGAAAAAATCGTGAGGAAACCTGCATACCTGAAAATTCTCAAAAGAATTTCGAAGGTATGTGAAGTCTACCAACCCGTATTTTTTTTTTTTGTTTTTCAAATGTTACACAAAGGAGTTCTTATATTTATAATATAGGGGTGTCGGAGGAGGACGAGGTTCCGCGATTTGATACGTAATTCGTCCGCCTCCGGTAGTTACTCATAAATATGGTTATTGGAGGGGGGCGAGGTTCCGTGAGTAGATGCGTAATTCGCCCCCCTCCGTCATATTCCCTTTTAAATTTGGGTAACCATGGGGGCTGATTTCGGGCTGAGACCGCTCCGGATGTTGTTTTCTGGATGGTCCCTGTCCGAGAGCAGTTGAATGGTTTTACCAACCCGTATTAGGCCATCGTGGTGGAGGCCTAACCCCTCTCGTTAGTAGAGGAGGCCCGTGCCCAGCAGTGGGACAATGTTTAATACAGGGCTAGTATTATTATAATACTTAATAGGGATTATATAAGTTAAAATTTCAAGATACTAATAAAAATAAGTTCAATATCAGTTTCTTACTTCGCCAACCACCAGCTGCAGTCATTTCTTTGGAGAACCAGTACAATGCAGTTCTATAGTTGTCAAACAAGTTATACTTCACTAACACATGAATGATATTGATCTTTATAGTCCTTTTGCGGTCAAAAATACCTGGGCGATGATGTCATGTAATAAAGAAATATGATATCCTTTAGAAGGTTGAACTTTAACGATACTGATGGGAACTACCCGAAAAATATTCGTACTCCTTGGTGATTAACCCTCCAGTAATCGTTTTGGCAAGTCGCGTTTTGGGGTCAGCTAATATATCAGTAAGTTCAGGCCAGTGCCGTTTCTGGGATTATGTATGCAACGTCTCATGACGGGTAGCATTTTGTTTGGACTGGACCTATCAGATTCACTGTAGTTTGCTCTGTCAGGATAAAAAATACTTGACGTTTGTCTTCGACTCTATTGATACTATTACTTTTCTTATTCGTCCATATGAGATGTACGAGGATCTAAGGTATATACTAGAACTATCAAGGGAATGTCATCAGTTTGTTGTGCACTCAGTGTATCGAAAGACTGAAGAATTTGACTAGGTGGTCGTATGTCCAAACGCAAAATAAAATTCCAGTCACAAATTTTATTTGGCCAAACTATTCTAACTGATAAGACTGCATTACAATAGACTGTACAATAATATGTTAAAAGTGCCACCAATTGATACACCATTGATGGTTCGCCGAATTCTTAACCTTAATTCCCCGGAGTAATTGGCGACGTATTCTAATACCGGGCTAATCAGATCTACATACATACATATACACTCACGCCTATAATCCCCGAAGGGATAGGCAGGGGTGTAACCAGTACACCCACTTTTCGCCGAATTTCGGTCCCATGTGATAGGGGTGAGCCTATCGCCATACCGGGCACAGGTTCCAGACTCCGGGCTAATACTGAGAATTTCTAGATAGAAAAACCCAATATCACTTTACCCGACCCGGGGATCGAACCCGAGCACAGCGCTTGTAACGCATGCACAATTACAACTGCGCCACCAAGGCAGTCAAGCTAATCAGATCTATTAAATCTAAAACATAAATTGTGATTGCCCAATCTGATATTTCAGCCCAAAACAGCATTCTTTACTCAGGCTAAGCACTCTGGGATAATTTAGTGATGAAACATACGATAGGTTAGTAGGATTGAGATGAATTTGAACCCAATAAGGAAGTTAAGTTCGAATTCCGTTAATGTTCTTATCTTAATTGAAAAATTCTAAGCGTACATAGAAATGTAAATATTCAGAACAATAGTAGTAACAAAAAAATATAAGGAAAGAGTATAAGGAAATTAAGCTGTTGAGCCTTGCTGTATACACGAATGGATGGATTCAATAAGATGGTACCATCACCCATTGAAACCTACGTGATGAAGTTTCGCTATTTACAAAAGGAGAGTGGAAATCGCGGAGGAACAAATATTTTTTCTATTCTTTGTCAAAAATGTACAATGCCACCAAATACCTTCTATTGTAGTTGGTTATCTATAGTAGATACGACTTATAGTTGTCTCATTGGTGTGGTGGCAGCGTACCGGCTGAGAAACGAGGCAAGTCCTGGGCTCCGAGATTCGAATTTTAAAATACGCTTTTAATAATAGTAATACTCGAAGATCCGTTATATTAGTAGGAGAATGAAATTCGCGGAGGAATAAATTATTTTTGTATTCTTTGACAATAGTTGACAATGCCACCAAATACCTACGATTATAGTTGGTTCTCAATGGCAAGAGTTAACATACAATTGACTCATTAGACTGGTGGCAGCGTAGCGGTTGAGAATCTACGCAAGTCCTGGGTTCGAAATTAAAAACAAACTTTCACAATAATTACTTGAAGAACCGTTGTACTAGTTTGATCTCTGCCAGCCTCATCGGCATAAACATGATCTCAATATTATTTGTTAGAGGCACAATAGAAGTACAGTACCTATGTTTGAATGATAATGAATTCATTGGCGCTTACGTAATTGTCATCAGATACTGTGATTGTAATTATTACTGCCGACCCTGGCGCCCGCGCCGCCATGTTTTCAATATGGCCGCCTACGTCGCGCGTGCGCACGCTTCTAGATATGATGACCCTTTCATTACCAATTTGTATAGATAACTGATCAATGATGATGTTTTAGCAGTCTCTCAATAGACCATAATTTACCTTGATGTTTCCTGTATTCTCGAAGGATCAAGCAAAGGTCCAAATAGTAGAGCCACGATCTAGAAATTATTTCTGTCTCATATAAAGGGCGCGATTCTATCACCACATCGAGACAATTCGAATCCTGAGTTACTCATGTGATTTTTTCAATCAAAAAATCTCAAGCACAAATTGTAATTAACTGAACTGGAATTTGAAGATAGGACCTTACCAGTTACTCAGCCTAGGTATGCTGCTACTAGAGGCGATAAAATATACATAAATTATGAAGGGCCATAGAGAACTCACAATTACAAATGTAAATCGAATCGCAGAAAAATAACCAGATGGCTGTTATTAATAACAAGCTTTTGCCCGCGGCTCCGCCGGTGTGGTAGTTATTTTTGAAAGAAAAAGTAAAATTAAAATATCTATAGCACTCAGGGATAATATATCTACCGTTCGAAGAGTAAAAAAAAATCAAAATCTGATCTATAGTACCGGAGATTAGCCTGAACATCTAAACTCACAAACTTTTCCTCTTTATAATATTAATACATATATAGTAAGTAGAATAGTATGATGAAATGGAAATTTTTGGTTTTGGATTCTACTTACAGGGACAGAGTCAATAGTTCTCCAAAAAACTGAAATCATTATCGAAATATTCACACGTATAATAAAATACCTAGTATGCTGTCTCCCAACAAGATAGCAAGTGTCAAAAGTTAATAATGTGAGGTTAACATTGATAAAGCATAAGAATATCTCAGTTTTTGTTTGTTAATTCGGCCATTAGTTAAAATAAGCCAATCAGTTCGGTGTCAAACTTACGTGACTTTATAAAAATAGAAACATGATATAAGTAAAATATTGTTATTCATGGAAGAAACAGGAAAATCCGTTTGGATTGCATTATCAATAACAGATTTGTTAACGTTACCATATTATAAGCCTTGATAGTCTTCAACAAATAATATAATCTTAGTCTTAGTTTTAGTATTTTAGAACAACAGTATTTTTATTGATATTTTTATCTATCATGAGATTCTTGCATTTTAATATACTTGCATAAAACTCTGGACCTAAGACCCTGACCTTAACCCCTGGAGCAGTTGCGAGGAACCGAAAGTGAAACGAAAAGCTCAGACTTAAGCACTAAAACAAACTTTGGTCTGGGTGTATGGGACAGCGAGCAGTAGTTGTAGTTTCTGATACCCGCGACGTAAGACTTAGTGTGGGGTCAGGACTGTGTATGGTTGATGAGTAAACCTATACCACTCTTTCATATATCTAAGACAACATCATGCGAGAGATGTCTATCAAATATTTTCCATCTAACACAACAGATGAAGAAGATGGCGGGACGACTTAGACACCTTTGAAACTACGTGGCCAGAAAAGGTCGTTAGCAGGGATCAGTGAAGGTAATGGGTAGTCCTTTTTCCAGCAGTGGGACACAATAACACAGCAGATGGCTAACAAATCAGCGGTATCGAAGGTCACAATATCAATGTATTGAATTGTAATGATGTCAACATGACATCATATGTGACCTTGGCGATCTACGACTGACTGGCTTTGCTCAAACATGTATAATGTAATTTTCAACTATTTTATAGTTTGTTCATATTATGTATGTAAAGTAGACGATCTATCGTAGAGTGAGCCGGATTATCGACATATAAGTCGTAGGTTGATAACAGTCCTCAGCCACTACATCAGTAGTGTACGATCAGTTACTGGGGGCTGAAGCAGTCCAAAATTCCTATTAAGGTAAACTGCCTGATTTTTCAGGTGTTTCTGTGTGCATAGAGAATGCTCATTCCTTTTTAAAATAGACAGTTATTGTGGGCAACGGTGTGGAATATACGTTTACTTTTATTAACCTCTTAGTAAGTAATCTTCATCGCTAAAACCTTTCAATACCAGAAGAATCATAAAGTAAGGAAGGGAAGGAATGAAAAATCTCACTCACCGTACGAATTATATTCTTTATCAATTACTATACCATCGTTGAGTACGAGCATCCTAAACTAATAGTCTACCCCACTTTGCCCTAATTCGAAATTCTTTTTCGTAAATTTTCTAATATTCCGGTTTCCTCGAGTTTTTTTCTTACATCTTTCAAGCAAGCCATAATCATCAATAAAACACATACATTCAGAAACATTGGAAATGCCTGTCGGTCTCGGCTCTTAACCAGAACAAATCGGAAACAAAAAAAGATACATGCTATCACAAAACCAAACGATATCATGAGTTCAAATCGCGTTACAATATATTAAAGACGCGACGCAACAACTGCTCTTATTCAATTTAAATTAGAGCAGTATCAAATATCCACAATGGTCTGGAATCTTTGCTAATACTAAATGTTCAATAAGTGTAATTGAACTTTATTGAATTGGTCTTATTGGGGACAAAAAGTACGGGCTACATTTTTAAATATTCACACTGAGTATAGAGTGTATATACATTAGTTGTTGGCTTGAATGCATTTAGGACTTGAATGTCTGTAAGTTAATATGGCAGCTGCGATCGATCGCCATTGGTTGGGGCCGTTTCATTCTTCATTGATTAGACATTTATAGACGTCTGGTGGTTTTGACTGAACAATATTGATACAAGTAAAACCAATTTATATATTTCTGCTAATTAAATGGTATCAAATACTCTATTTGTCAAAGTTTTCTATTTTGTCGTATCATCCTTAACATTGCTTAGGAAATAACGATGTTTTGGAAGAAATTCAAATGTAGATCTTTTGAAATATCTGTTTAAATAATGTTCTAGTTATTGCAAATAATACGTACGTCCATTGTTAGCTTGAGTAGGGTTGGCAGCTACAAAACATCTGTGAGGCTTATACGTACTCTGCGCGCTTCGTTTGCCGTCAATATTACAACATTCACATTAGTTTCTAAATCTCAGTCTTCCCTACATATTATGTTATTTAAGGACCGTAGAAAGATTTCGTATTCGTCATGGGGTTTCTCACAATTGCCGGCTCTTCTCCCCCCACCTTCCACATCTATTAATGTTATTGACGTCTCTATCTTATAGTACATAATAAATAAAAAGCAGAAGAAGAAGTAGTGGTAGCTTAGTTGGTTGCGTTACGGACTGTCAAGCGGAAAGTCGTCCGAAACCCGAATGGCATACACCTCTAACTTTTCTAAAGTTCCGTGTGTATTAAATGTTAATTATCGCTTGCGTTAACGGTGAATGAAAACATCGTAAGGAAACCTGCATACCTGAGAATTCTCATAAGATTTTCGAAGGTATGTGAAATCTACCAACCCGCATTGGGCTAGCATGGTAGACTAAGGCCTAACTCCTCATTAGTAGAGGAGGCCCGTGCCCAGCAGTGGGATAATGTTTAATACACGGCTAGTATTATAAAAAAAAGAGGGTCGATTCTCGTATTTAATTGAACACACTAAGAACAGAGTATGAATTCATTCAAAATTGATATTAATTTGTTCTGACATTTAGAAATAACCAGCGACACCTGTCGCTACTGTCTGTGCCTACCTAGGCAGAGATAGTAGATTTTCACTTTGCACGATCCTGACACACCACTTTATCCTTCATTTCATCTACTTTTATTAGTGTGAAGAAGCTACTCAGCAGGTGCGCATGATTGTGTTGAGTAGCGAGATATAGTTGTTTCTCGCTACTTGATAAGCACTGCGCTTACCATCAGGTGCAGTGTAGGCACTTTTCCGTGCCAGGATAAATAACTATGCATTCCCATTAATTTAGAGTATTCGTAACTTGACCTTTACTAAGAATGTCGAGAATTAATAAAAAAATATGAGAGACTGTTACTTCTACAGCATTGTAGAACATAACTACAATATTAAGTACACCATTACATTGTATAGATTTACTTAAAGTTTGCTTTTAAGCTATAAAATCGAATGTAGCAATTAACCACGTGAAAACGCGTTTCATTGAAAGTACATTTTAATTAATCATAAACAGTCAATGACCAGTTACATCATATACACACGTGTATTTCCTTGGTTACTGTTTGTGGATTACAAACAAAATATTATATTTACTAGATATTTGTACGCAGGCGCAGTTACGTCCACAGAAATTGACTCTCTATTTTTAACCACACACGAATCAATTTTCATTGTAGTGAAGCAGTTGTTTCGACGCATGCGCGATCACCTTTTCTAGTCAAGCCAGGGTCCTGTATATTTTCTTAGTATATACTTTCTCACTCAGTGTTAAGGTTGGAATCGACGGTGCCGTTCCATTCAACCATATTGTCTTTTGTTTAATCAGCTGTAAGACCCAATTGATAATTCAGTTAGTGCGATACCTTCGGCCGTCGCAGCTTCCATTTTCGTGGAGTGTAGTGTGAAAAGTATTGAAGTGTGGTTTAAGTAATAAGTCTTGTTTTGCTAACTAGTGTTTCAAATCAGATCTGCCTGTGTTTTGTTGTGTTCAAAAGTTAAATGCCCGGTTGGGATGTGGACGGGAATAAAAAAAATATATTGCGTATTAGGATTTGTTTCAAGGTTCAAAGAGTGTAAATATAGTACAGAGCATTTTAAGTTTTAAGATGTTCGTACTTGGTACAATATAGCAATGTGTCTGGAAACAAATCAGGAAAGCTAAAAGATAATATTGCATTCACCTTTTCTTTTTAAATACCTTTGTGGATACCCACAAAGGTGTAATATATTGTCTATTTTTTAATAAATATAAGTGTATTTTTCAAGACTAGCGCAGAACTTTCTTGTATTACATTGCTATATTATCAAACGTACGTCGATCATTAATATCTACTAAAGCGAAGAAACTAAGGAATCGTTGGTTACTACTGCAAAACAAATATGGACAGAGAACAGAACTAACTGTATTTATAAAAATTCAGTTACCAATCGACTCTTGCTCGTGATTGCTCTATCCTTTTATCAGAAATGCACCATGCACGTTACGAATCTATAAATTACTAAAAGTTTGGCCTTGACAATTCAAGCGTTGTGTCCCATAAACTAACGAAGTGGAAATTCGCGCACCCGAGTCGCAATGTGGAGGTAGAATAGGTAATGTTTTTAGTTATTTAAATGTTGGTGCGTTGGAAAATTAGCTAGGCCCTTTTCCTCAGATGTCACAGCACGTCGGTTAGTATAGAACACATGTGCATAGAATGACTAGTTTTAAAGACAAATTGACCTTTATCGTTTGTTTTTTAAGTATTTTTCTGTACCTATTATTTGTAGGTAAGCATTTATAGAAATTCTATTTGGTCACATATACATTGATACATCAACAACATAAAAGGGAAATTCTCCAAGAATTTCATGCATCTCAGTCATTCTACGATATTTCCTTAGTTGAAACCTAAAAATAATTGCAAAATCCCTTTAATTAGAAATATCTATAGCTACATGATGAAATTGTAACTATGAAGACAATATTTATAGTCTAAAACCCGTGGTTATTCGTTTAGATTTTATCGCATCTAAAATTAATAAAAGCGTTGTTATTCCTGTAGAATTTATCGACCTAGGACTTCATGAACCGATCAATGATCAAGTCAACCTGTAAGCTTCTATCTCATTATCAATAACATTCTGCGAAGCCATTGCAACATCACGCTAATCCATTTAGTAGACGGTCGGCTCCGAGAGTATTCTGTTTATTGCGGTAATAAAATCGTCTGATAGCTATGTGCTCAACTTTATTGGTACGTTAATGATGTTATACGAATTAAGATATTGTAATACTAAGTGCTGGGGAGGGTACTTTCAAATTGTCATAATTGTTTCTATAAGAAGGAAAGATGTTTTAGTTATGCATATATTTCATATTCTGCTATTTTTGAAGGTTAGAAAGAAATTTGTTGGACTTTTTAGTTTATCTTTTGACATTGCATTATCTTCATTGTATCATGATCATTTTCCTGAAAGTAGAGTCGTTCAAAATCCAGACGTAAAAGTGGTCTTACTACACAAATATGTCTTAGGTTACCACTAAGCTAAGACAACAATATTAAAGTTACGAGTGGTAAATCACTAGTGAAATATTGCCGGTTGGTTTAATGTCCTATTGTGTAGTCTTAACTGTGTAACTTCATAAACGATTGTGAGAATCATTAATATAATGTATTTGCTAACCTTATTGGTTCAGTGGCAGTGTTTAGGCTGAGAAACTGGTGTGATCATGTTCAATATCCAAGTTAAGAAATATTTTGTTTACGTTTTCGATTTGGAAAATCACACAAGAGATGAACGCTGACAAAAACCAATTTGAATGTAGATTTTAGGGTGTTTTTAAAATATAATTCATAGTATGTTAATTCTGATCTGAATAAATTGCAATATTGAATTATGTCAATCACTCCATTCACCGTCTCGAAGGACATCGACTATTACTTAATTTCCCTATATTTACACAACACTGAAATAATTACTTTAATCTGTGTTTTTCTGAGCAAAATTACGTTTTCCAACTGGACTTGCTGTTGCAACTTGAAAGGCCTCAATTTGTCTGTTATGGTCTTTAGTATATAGCTATAAATAACGGTGTGTATTTGTAATTTGGATTTCTAATTAGAGAAACGAAATATTAAAATCCGATGTTGATTTATAAATATAAATACATCCAACAGTCACACACATAGTCCTGATCCCACATTAGGTTAAACCTGTATCGTAGGTATCAATAACTACTACGGACTATGGTCCCACAACACCCAGACCCGAAACGAATATCTGTTACACAAACATGCTCGGTGCGTGAATCGAACCCACGGCCTCTCGTTTCACAAGCGGCTTCTCGCCCGCTGCACCACGGAGGCTGACAAATATATATTTTCTTATATATCATTTGTGGCTTTATCTCAAGTGGCTGCATTTTTTTTAGACCTTTGATTGTTTCTGAGGGTTTAAAAAAATAGTTGCTCGATTAAATTGGTTGGTTATTGCATTGGATTATAATGACGAGATGTTTTACGAGTAATATATTCGAGGTACAGGGGTCCTTGTTACCTTTTAAATGACAGTGTGTAAAATAGTCCCTATAATATGCTGCCAAATTAAAAAGCAGTTCCATGTTGCTTAGAAGAGTTCATTATACGGCCTCAAGCTTTACTTGACACAGATAAAATACCAAAACTCCATATTCAGACTCATATCATAAATTAGAAAGTGTGTGTGTCTATCATTGGTATTTATAAAATGGTTTCATAACAGTTTGGCAAATGTTAACATTTACAATCATATTAAAACATCAGTGGTGACATACATGTTAGCAATCTTACTAGGTGTCTCCCGTGCCGTCGCCCATGTGCAGCCATTTTCTCCACTTCCATGAGTTTTTTTTATTCTGGCAAAGTGCCCAAACTACACTTGATGGTAAGCGCAGTGCCGTCCAGTTAGAGTATCAAGTAGCGAGACACAATCATACCTGCTGAGTCGCTTCTTCACACTACGCCTAAATGACCAAGAATCATAGGAAGGAGGGAACACGGTAACTGCCAAACTGTTCCATAGCTTAATGCTGCGGCAAAGCTACGAATTTGCGAACCTCTTGATTGGGGCTGGGATTGTAGAACAAAGCTAAGGCCTTGCAAGCCAGTACGCGTGGTTCTGGTGTAGAAGGGAGAGGATGGGAAAGTTGTAACGTGATATTAGATAGCCCATAACCTACCTTCATAAATAAGTTATAGAAAGCAATAAAGGTTAATTCAAACCTGACTGTTAGTTTCAAGGGTTAATTATATTAATATAGATGAGTAAATATATTATGTTGTTTTTTTATTGTCCTATCAAGTTGCTGTGAGCACGCCCGTGTTCTGATATAGAAAAAAACATTACAAAAAATGCTGAGTTAAATTATTGTAAAATTATTCTCAAAGCGCTTGTGACACTTGAGTAAAACCAATTTTTATTTTCTGTTTTGTGTAATTGGTAAACAATACCAAATACCATTATAAATAAACTACTGACTACTACTGAAGAAACAGCTATAAACAACAATTCCATTTGAAATTTCGCACCTCATTTTGAAATTTTGTGTCAACAAACAGAAGTTAATATTACGATATGGCACCAATGCAAAACACCAATGTAATACTTCCAAAGCGGTCACTTATGAAATTATCCTAACTTGTTCTTTGAAAGTGTCCACTTCGCAATATTCGATTCCATGTTTACAAATCAAGTTCATCGTACCCCAGATGGCCTTTGGATAGGTGATAATGTTTGTTTATACATTTTGCTTATCAAACATTGCAAAAACAATGATTTATGAATTTTACTACATTTATACAGCACAAGCTGTGTATCCTCTACAAATAAGAAGGGTAGATATTTTATAGACCTTGCTAGGTTAATGCTAGTATTCACCTTGTCATACCTCCAAAAGTTCTATTTTCATAACAGAGGTCGGTAAATATGGGTAAAGATTATGGGTCGTGTAATCTCCACCGCCCAAGGACATCAACCAACCAAACGACCTTAATCCGCTGTGATAGTGTTTGGTCTAACCAAAAGAAGCTGATGGGCGTTTTGAAATCTCACTATTCGAAACGCTATTGCAAGCTACCACTCCATACACTTCACGTTGTCACGATAAGAAAGTGGTATTACCCGGTCATGGATAGCTGTACAGGTTCCTACACGATTATTTCTTTAAAGGTTAGAACCAATTACCAAAAAAAATTATATATATATAACATTTGAAATGTCAAGATTTTCGTGGTATGAGGAGAGAGATCGAATCCGTTACTTACGACTCGGCAGAGTCTTAAATTTTCCGCTAGGCTACGGCTACTACATAATATAATTTAGGTATCTTAATAAGGAATAATCTTACTATAAATCTGGTATCAAAGCCCCCGAGGGAATTGATTCCAATCAATCACAACGATCATTTATTCAATGCAACATGATAAATGACAAGTCTGTGACATTTACATAAGCCCCATATCATCATTAGATTCGATTGAACAATCGCTAATGTATGAAACGTAATAGCTATTATATGAAAAATGACAAAGCAAACAGTAAATGTGTGAGTGCACACTAAAGTAGACTTTAACACTATTATGACATGTAAAAAGTGCCCGTATTTGCCTAATTTACTAAATAAATGATTTGATACAAGGGATAGATATCTCTCGCTACTTGATACTCTAACTGGACAGCACTGCACTTACCGTCAGGTACAGTGTGGTCACTTTACCGTGCCAGGATAAAAAAAGAGAGACTTTCGGTCACACAGCCCACAAATCCGTTATAAATGTTTAAGGGATACAAACATGTCTTCGTGTCACAAGCGATTAATCGCTCACAACGCGATGGAGACTGAAGATTTTCTGTTATTCTTTTCTTCTTCCCCTTTCCTTCTTAATGAAGATTGTCCCATTTTCCCAGAAAGTTTGATAACCCACCTATGATTCTTTTGGTGTTGTGTATTGATTGGCGCCATCGTAATTAACTTCCTGCGTCGTCGCTCAACATGTTTTGGGCGATCTTAATGATCCAATTACGGTCGCTATCGAGGCGTCACTATCTTTGTCCAATCCCAATTGCAATAATAATTGTACTGTGAACATACGTCAGGGACAGAGAAGTTTTAGCGTAGATCCTTGAGCACTGATGCTGAGCCTTCTTTGCCATTCTACACAGTGGTTCAATTCAAGGTCCGAACGTAACAGAAGAAAGTAATAAGCCTAGTTGCTGCCAAATATTTTCCCTGGCTAGAGATCCATTACCGCCGACCACACTGTTTGGTGAAGCTGCAAAAGCAATTGTATCGGTATAGATACCTACGAAAAAATATATCCTATACATTTAACTAGAGCACAGTACAAACACGTAGATGCTGGTGCGAATGTACCTGATACACATCTATACCCAACTGTATACATATTCAAAACCCACATGGTGACTTGTTCTGTCATTCATTCATCTGTGCATGCTGCGTGCTATGTGCCAGGTCGGCCTCTTCCATGTAACATGGTTGAGGAGGCGATGGCTGACACATGCGTCACTACTCGTGAACGGGTGCGACTCGGGTCGACTGGTCTGCTCAGACTGTTTCAGTAAGGACCAACTGCTATATCATAAGTTTGAGCATCGACGAGAAACTCAGAATCTGTCGGTTTTCTGTCGGTTTTCTGTCGTTTACCAACAAATTGTAGTCAACGTAGCGCTTAGCAATATATTTACTATAAAGTGCCACGATAAAAAAAATACGCTGCATAACTAACGCTTTAGACGATTATCGGAAGCCTATCTTTAGCCATCTAGTTCAAGTAAACCACAGTTCTAACATGTTAAGCTAGCACAAATTTAACTCATCGAGCACGGTCCGTAAACATTAACATCAAATATTGAGTTGATCTGCATGACATCATCACTAGACGAGATGTCTTGATTTATTTAATGCACTGGACCTAGAGAATAGAGATGATACTATAGGAATTGTAATTATTTTATACGATTCCGAATTGGACGATATTATAATTCGCCGCTTGGCAGTTATTCTCTTTTCTATTAATTAAACTGCTGATGGTGGTAGGATATTCATATCCGCCCGGATAGCGACCACCGCACACAGAGTGTAAAACCCGCCATAGTGGCACACGCAAGTGTGTTGCGTTCCGGGATCGGCCAATGTACATACGTTTTTTTCGGGGGTCTAGAATTGGGGTACTATGTTTGGATGTTTTGCGTCCTTCTGAGTACTCTGACACTGGGCCCTCGACGCTTCTTCACGTTCTTACCAATGGTACCATACCATACCCATAGTGTGAAGAAGCAGACCGGCATGAATGTGTTGAGTAGTGGGGGATATATTGTCTCTCGCTACTCGATACTCTAATTGGATGGCACTATAAGCATGTACATTGTAAGCGTACAATCAGAGGTGCAGTGTGATCACTTTGCCGTGCCAGGATAAAAAAAAACTTTAGGGAGAGGGACTACTATTGGGATGGCTTTTTGCACCTCATGATTTAACTACTTGTAAACCTATAGCACTACCATATATATGCAGATAAAAACTTCCACTAAATATTTATATTGTACACAGAACTTGCTTCTTAACCTAATTTAAGTCAATGTACCGCTCGCCATGAACCTATTGACTTGATACTAGTTATCAACATTTCTTTCTATTTCCCCAGTATATAATTATATATGTATGAACCCTAATTAGCTTTCCCCACAAATGGGAACTCAGCTCTGACAGTAGATTCAGATATAACCTTTCAATTCCCAGAATACGCGGTAACATCTCTAGTGAATTATCACACATGTCCGCTAATATCTGCAGCCTGACTAAATGAAATATGTTTTCCTTGTTTGTTCATTAATGATTCCATTGCGATTTCCGTGTGATCTTGACTTGTAATTGCGTGATCGTCTGCTATTTTAAATAAATTTCGTATTATAAAAAACATACATTCTTTAATTCGAAGAAATCTGACTTGAAATTCCTGAACCATATATTACAATATTAAACCTTCGACCGTAGCTAGGGTTTCGTTTAATCTACCTACACACATACATACGCACTCACGCCTGTACCTTCAAACGGGCAGGCCGAGGTGTAACCAGTTCACCCACATTTCGCCGAGCTTATTACCGTCCCGTGATGTGATAGATGAGACTATTGCCATACGTTACAATACCAGACTCCGGGCTGATATTGAGTATTTTGTAAGAAAACCTCAATATCATTTACTCCACCTGGGAATCGAACTCGACACCTCAACACAGCAGTCGTACCGCGTTATAACTGCCGAGGCAGGCAGTTTTCTACCTATTTCACTGTCAATTTAGCCACCAAAGCTAGAATTCCACTAAAATCTGAGTATTCTCGAAATGCATCCAGGCGTGTTTGACAGGCAGGACACACGCTTTCAAAATTGTAACAATAGCTTGGCTCTGCGTCGATGGCTTGAATTTTCGATAGTCATACATGTAAGCTTGTCGCTCCGAAAAATATCTGGGTTACCGTTTGTATTACCGGCTAAAACATCATAATATGGCGTGATTTTAAAGCGGAATATCTGATGGCCTTTTACTCGACCCGCTATAATATAATTTGCTTAAAATATTCCAGTTTCACAATCATTTTTGTTATCTGGTTGTTGGGAAAAACCAGAAAAATATCCAATTAGTATTAACTGAAAAAATGTGCAAAGAAGACGCGCGGTCGAAGTCTTTGTTTTATGCAGTGCGATAAATGGATTAGCCAATTGAATGGTGCCATTTGTTACTTATCTACGAAACCCAGAATTACATTATTTAAATTAAAAATATATTTTTGCTCTCTAAGTAAATTTTACATTAAACTTCCTTGAATAAAGCTAAGAAGGAGTACTAAAGCCTGACCACAGTCCATCAGTAAATTGAAATATTGAGAATATAAGATCGAAGAAGCTGCGTTAAGTTCGCAGATTCTGTGTTTGTGATTCCATCAATAAATAATGTACTAACGGTATTGATCGAGCTCACTTTGAAGATGCTTGTTCCTTTATACTTGCTTCTTGTGATGATAATATAACATAGCTATTTTATATTTTTTACCGAAATAGGCTTGCGTTTGACCACCATCTCGCCTGATGGTAAGTGATGATGTGGTCTACGGTGGAGCACGTTTGCCTAGAAGATACCTATTCACTCTTGACTTAAAGACACCCAGGTTATAATTTTCAAAGCATTGTTGTCCATCCTGCTGTTGTATAAGCTTTAAGAGATTCGCTGTATGATATAACATAGCCCTGTTCAAAATAATATTTTATCCTGAGAGATCAAATGTAAAATGAAACGTATCGCCAGGCAATTTTGAATCGTACTGCAAACAAAATAATGTGCTTGATAGAGTGTATCATTGTAGATTTGACATGCTATAGTGTGGTAGTGAGCTTTAGTCTAGGACATGGATTCTTGATTTAGCTTTTGTTGAGAGTATATCCATAAAAAACCCAACTTTTCAACATCATATTGTAGATTTTAGACCTTTTTGTGTTGTCTGAGCTTTTTATCGGTGTGTGTCTTTTAACCTTTGATAATCAGGGTTATAGTTGAACAGTGGCATGACAGTTTTAATCGCGGATCTGATGACGTCATCAGGTTCTCCCAAAACAAGTTTGGTTTGACGATGGAGGAAGTTTAAATAAATTTTTATAATATAATCCTATAACTATAAACTAAATGTTTTCCGGTTATAATCTTGTCTAGGCAAAGTGACTGCACATGATGGTAAAGGCAGTGCCGTCTAGGTAGAAGCATCAAGTAGCGAGAGACAATCACCCCTTGTCGACACAACTATACCGGTGTACTGATTTGATTTCCTTCAGATTTTAGATATCCTTAGCAACGTCTGATATTATTTATTTACTATTTTTCAATTTCGTCATTTCGTAACCTTATTCAGACTATTGAAAATATCAAGCCACTCTAGAGACTTATCAATGAACGGCATTTAATTTTTATTTATACAGATATCTTCGTGATTGAAACTTGCGCATCTTCATGTAATTTAAAACATTCAAATTAACTATCCATTCTGAGGCTTAAACGGCCTCAACACATCAATGTGAAGACACGACCTTTAAAATATTTCTAGAATGACATTGTACCTCAGTCAATAACGTGCAGTTTGGAAAATCCTGCAGCACATTCACATGCGGTGCACGCCCAGATTGATGAGACATGGCCGCCATATAGGTTTTTATGGACATAGTATCCTTTGTACCTGTTATGTAGTTTTTTTACATGATAATAAATACACGTAGTCCTGACCCCATAATTTTAAACCCAATTCATCCACTTTTTTCTAGTACAGCAAAGTGGCCACACTGCACCTGATGATAAGCACAGTCCAATTAGAATATCAAGTAGCGAGAGACAATCTATCCCCCGCTACTCAACACAATCATACTGGTCTGCTGTGTAGCTTCTTTACACTACGCCTAAAGGATCCAGGATCACAGGATTACTGCACTTCTGGGTTATGCCTCCCTGGACAATTCGCATATAGGACTTTTTTTTTATCGTGGCTCGGCAAAGTGACCACACTGCACGTGATGGTAAGTGCAGTGCCGTCCAGTTATAGTATCAAGTAGCGAATGATAATCTATCCCTCGCTACTCAATACAATCATGCCGGCCTGCAATGACTTTCCTGCTACGTCATCTGACTACCAGGCTGATGGTCTGTTCCTTCACCTTCACGTGGCCACTTAGTTATAGCGTTAAAAACGATTATTTTAGTATATATTATAAACCAAGTATTGATTTTTGATAGATGATGATGATGATTTGATAGCAGATTTCATGTATTTCGTCCATCAGTAAAACCTATGCAAAGGTTCATCTATTAAATTATTTTATCTAATATATAAATTTCTTCCAACTAAATATCTTCCGTAAGTTCAATCAATGAATCCGTTTATACAGACCAAATACGAACCGTGGAAACAGTGGTTGCATTCTGCCTACCTCTTTGTCGATACCGGCAAAAGCTTATGGATTTATGTATTTGCTGTTGTTAGCAAAACGACTAGACACGCACACTGATTGAACTACAAACGAACTACTTGAATTGGGCAAAAATTGGGCTAGACTAAGTGAGACTGACCGTTGATACGCAGAGGGTCGCTCTTTTATTGCAAAATTTCACCCCGCTCAGTCTGAAATTTGTCAATCTACCCGTACTAATTTCTTACAGACCCTCCTATATTTTAATAAACAAGGTCTACCTAACAGTATATATAATAATAATTTCCTCGTATTTTCTTTTGATATTTGTCGTTTTTATAGCTTTGTCTACCCTCAACGCATCTAAAATAGATGATGCCTCATTGTTAGTATTTATTTCTTTATTAGGTCAATGCCTACGATCCTTAACGAGCGTCGACATTAAGGAAACGTTGCCAGATAGTTACACAATGTCCGACAGAGTGGCACCTCTTGCCAAACTAGCGGCAGAATCATCCGTCTAGACACAATGGCGCCAACCAAATAATGGAGGAAATACTTCCTGCATCAAATATTATGATGGGATCGTTATGGAGTTAGGAGATTTGCTGATTCCAATGAAGGCATGATCAATAAAATAATATTGGATATTTTTTTCGTGATACTTATCGTATTCTTCTCGTTTATAAAAGTAATTTCCAATTGGTGGTAAAATAGAGTAGTTGTTTTATGACATCACCGCCCAGAATGGCCATTACGGTGCAGGCATGTGAGGGAAAGAAAGATTTGAATATTTTTGTGTTATTTTCAGTTGCCAAAAAACTATCCCATTGCCACCTAGCATATTTCTAAAATTGTTGACCAAACTTAAAGTACTTTCAATGAATTATATTTTTATGATTTCGTATTGTTCATGTTTGGTGCTCCCCTCAGTAATATTTTACACCATAAATAAAACATTTTCCATAACAAAATGGTCACCTTGTGAATATTTCATCTTTCTAATACACGTGGTCTGCTGTTTTAGTTATATAGAAATATAGGAAAATTATACAGTCCCGTTGATATCGTCGTTTGTCTAGATTACATTTTATTCAAGGATTTGAATCCCAAGTCGTCCTGACAATTTGTGTTTGTATTTCGGAAAAACTACTTAGTTCTCCGGGATCAAGATTGGCGCTTTATTTATTGATAGGCTGGCCATCTGTCATATCATGGTACGCTAATGAGCTCGTAAGCTGAGAGAGAAAGCAGATGCTAAGAGGTGTAATCTCTTTGTTATCTTTAGGATACGGACGTGAGCTTTTGTTACATAGTCACCATTCATTATCCGTTAATTCAAAAATACGCCTAATATTTTCAGTTGAAAAAAATAATTTTAAGCCTTATATGCATACAAGAAGCATTTTATTTGTTTTTTTTATTTATTGCTTCCAAAAGTCTAGGTACTATGGACTTCTATATTGGAAGATAACGTTTGTTCTATGTCATGTATCTTTGAAATTCAGCGACGGAATTTGTTTTGTCCTTTTTAAGAACGATATTGCTATTCTTTGCGCAGTTTCACCAATACACTAATATATTCCACGAGTAGCCATTGCATAAGCCAAGCCGTTTAAAATATTTCAAGGAACAGAATCACGTTTGATGCATAAAGTCAATATTTAAACCCAGCATTTTGGCCTATTTAAGCTTCGATACCAATGCATTTAGTATATCTCACTAAAAATTACCTGTAAGTCTGTAAAGATCACGTTTGTCGTCTCAGTCGGTCTGTCAGTCTTTAGATTCTATTATTCATGAAGCTATTGAGTATTCTGGAACCTTTTTAAAAATCAAAATCCTTGATGGTAATACATTTTGTTTCATTTTCTATTCACATTTCAGTAAAATGACCTTCAACGACTCTTGTTACATTTGTACACTCAGCTGTTCCATGTCTATTGTTGTTTATTACATAATTATCTTTACCACTTTATATTTGTTTTCCATAATAATGAAACTTGAGTGCTTGTAACGAAGCTACACATCTATTTTTATGCAGCACGGTTTCGAATTCTGGGCATGTAACAAATTCAAATTCTGATATTTTCTTACTATCAAAGAGCCTCAATTTATCTCTCGTTCGATAACAAATATTACTTTTTTATATAAGAAGCCAACAAACAATTAGATCACCGGATAGTAAGTGATCTCCACCACTATGAACATACAATACCAGAAGAATGAGTGCGTAGCCAGCATACAAACAGAAAGGAATGGGCATTGAAAAGGGGAAGAGGATACTCCGGAAATATCACTGTATGAAGTGCAAAAGCAAAATTTTACTTCACGTCTGTTTCCTGTGAGACATTGTAATAACCGGTCGAACCATCCCATTTATGCTCCTGCGACACTGTCTACAGCGTAGTTCTACTACGTGGAATAATAAGATAGTCATGATTGATTTTGTGAATTTTCGAAGAAGGTTGATGTGTTTAATAGATTAATATTTAGCGCACACTCAGTCGGGGTGTATGGTTACTAGTTCATTTTTAATCTTTTTACCATATCATGACAAAATAACATTAACCAAATCCAGACAAATTATAACTGGAGCAGACGGTACCATCGCGTGACTTTGACCCAAAACCTAAAATAATTAAATACATACGGCATTGTTTAACAAACAGTCTGTTTTTACATTCCCACGATAACTTTCTTACGTGAGATCGTTCTCACCTCTGTGCATTGTATTCCCTCTCTCTGATGTGAATGCAGATAAACGGCTATTTCCTTGCTTCGTGATTTACTAATCTCTGTTGTGTAAGATGTTATTAGAGCATTCAACTTACGAACAGACGTTGGTTGTGGAAATCCCGTTTTTTAGCTTGGTATTGTGACAAGTTTCAAGGACTTTATCTTTTATGTGATAGTCTAGAACACTAAACGATTTTGCATTGACTGTGATGAAATATATCAGCCTGTGAACTATGTTTCTTTTCGCACTTTCATATTTTATGTCGCCTAGATTTTTATTGATATCGTTGTTTCTGATGTGTGATGAAGGCTGTCGAAATATATTTCGTATAGATCGCATAATGTATAGCTAACCAACAATTAATGGTTTAATATTTTTTTCTATATAATTAAATAACACCCAACAGTCATAGCCCCGATCCCACACTAATATACAAGTCTTGTGTCGTGGGCATAAGGGACTACGAGATACTTTCGGTCTCGCCACACTCAGACCCGACATAAATGTCTGTCTATCACACAAACATTTGTCCCGGTGTGGGTATCGAACCCACGGCCTCTCGTTTCCTAGCCGACTACTCGCCCGATACGCTACGGAGGCTGTAACATAATAATATTAGAAAGAAAGAAAGAAATATTTTATTTGTTACAAGCATTTACACAGGTACAAACTAAAAGAAATTATAATAAAACGATAATTATACTAAACATGTAAAAACACAGGGGAAAAAATAAATAAATACCTTGTGTTTATACAAAATAAGTTTAAAATGATATAAATTTTGTGCTCATAACAAATACGGCCACAGTCTCAGCGTGTACTGGTTTAAATACCAGTGCTGGTCTTCCGATGGGCCGTTCGGTGACATCACGCGGTTCAAAAAATTTTGGTCTGGCAGCACTGACAATGTGACGTGGCATTCATAATTCATATTAATCTAACCTAAATTGACATACAAATATTGAAATGTCATCATCGCGCTAACGTGGCATTAAAAAAACGTGGCAAGGAAAGTAAAAATTATAAACAACAAAATTAAAATAAGACACAATACAAGCTCTTACCAGTAATACGTGCTAGCTCACAAACGCGTATGAAAACATCTACCCATGAACATTGTGCCGATATGCTGATCGTAAAAAGAACAGAAATATATATACCGGGTGTCCAAGGAAATGGCGCAGCTGCTTATATACATTATAGTATAACGGGAATGCATCTTAATTAAGATGCATTTTTTAGCGTACTTCAATAATAACAAAGATACTGAGAACAACAACATTAACATGAAATATGCCTCCCCTTAACCGACGGTAGATACTTAGCAACACGTAAGTTGGGATACTTGTGTATAAATCGCGTTATTGCCTATTGTGTACTCTGTGCACATAGTTATGTGATATGTATTTAACATTTTAAGAACCTCAGAATATGTCATTTAAAGAACTTTGGTAGAAGATCTCAATGAATTCAAATGCACTGTTTAATTACTACTAATGACTACAACAATAGTTAACTGACCTTGTAATTGAAGCCATAATTGCCTTGGTGGGTAAGGAGGGAAGTACAGGATCCTCAAATTCCTGCACGACAACACTGTCACAATTTTTCTTTTACAATTCACATGTCACTACACACTTAAAATCCTATTCGTATACTACGGTGGGTAATGTTCAAAATTTCGACCTTGGACTGCTATGCATAGGCGGGCGCGTCGTTCAGTCCCACGATGCACACGATGCAAAATATTTAACTCATCATCGCGTAATTTATTAAAAGTCAGCGCTGTGGTCCGTTACGGCCTATCCACCTGTCACCAAATTCGTGGGTAATTACTTCTCGCACTGTATGACAGTAATGAGCCGGAGCGCCATCTTGCTGGAACCACATTCTACGCCTTAAGCTTAACGGCAAATCGTCCAGAAAGTCTGCTAGATCATTCAAAAGGAAGTTGCGATAAACTTCTCCAGTTAGTCTGCTTGGCAAAAAAATGGGCCTGCAACGCGTTGTCCTATTATACCTACCCAGACGTTAATGGACCAACGATGCTGATGACCAGTTGGCCTGCAAGTGCACTCATCGGATCACAAAATATTATTGATAAAGCTTGCGTCATCGTTCAATTTGTCAATTAGCCACTGACAGTAATTTAGGCGACTTTCGTAATCGCCAGGCAGCAAAGCTTGCACTGTAGTGAGCTTGAAAGGATGGCACATGTCTTTCTTCAATATGGTATGGACAGTGCTGTGAGGTATTTCCAGTAACTTTCCCGCCCGTCTTGTACTGTCATCAGGGTGCTCATCGAAATGGTTGAGTACAACATTGCGAATATCCAAATTAACAATGCCGCCGGCATTCGTATTTCGCGGCATAAAACTTCCACATTCCCTCAACCGTTGCACCGCTCGCATAAGTGTTCTACCGCTTGTAGGCACGTGCTCATCATTGCGATGCCCGAAATAGTCCAGATACAAATGTAAGGCTTCACCATAATTGCCATAGCCCATTCCGTACGCCAAAACCATGTCGGTGTACTGTACATTACTGTACAGGTAACACGGCATTGTGAAATTAATACAACTAAATCAAAATATGTAACTGAAAACGAATTCACAATAATATGAACACGACAAATACATGCACACGCGATTGAAATCCGAATTCAACTAATGAAAAAAAATATTATTATGAAATTCATGATGAAAAGATAGATAAAGGTCTGTTCATATTAGACACAAATGTTCATACCTATTTTGGTTTATAATAATTTATTTGCATTATCGGTACGCATGTTTACTTATTTTATCTCACTAGATTTTCATATGTAATTCATAAGTAAATGTCATTTATTGGGTTACAACGATTGTCAAAACTTTCTCTAGCTGTGAAATTCTTGTACAATTTGTATCAATTTAAAGCAACATTATAATTACTGTTAATTGAAAAAAATAAAAAAAAACACAAACTTCTGACTGGAGCGGATTACTTAAGTACTTTAATCCCTTTTTTTTATAAAATCATTGCATTTCAATACAATTAATCTCTCTGAAGATCTTACTAAGATCATCCTATCAGTCCATTATGAATTATGATCTTCGTTTTTACGTAACTCGCAGTACCCAAGTACTTAACCAAATTAAATGTCAATAAGTGTGAACTGTAAACACGTCTTTAGAATTAACGGTCACTATTGGCGGCGTGATTAAATAGACCGACAAGGGGATTAATAGCCTTTCGGAAGCGGCAAAGTCGGCAGCGGCTTGCATCAAAGGAGCCGCTCGAGGGCACCGTAACAGGGTCAGACTAGGGAATTATTTCTAATATCATATTTTTTATTCACAAGTATTTTGTCGTAAACGGTTTGATCTTATTTTGCTCTTTCTTCAGCTACAAGAAGTCGACTGTTGAACATGGGTCTTCCTCAAGGTTTTACACAGTGACAGATTTTTTTCGATTAATGTAAATTTAAATGTTATTTATTGGTAATAATGCCTGTTCTTATTGACTAAATAAAATTACATGATTTGATGTGACTTTTCGGTAACTTACTGAATGATCAAAATGATGACAAAGTAATCTATCAATACACGATACAAAATACGCAAAATAAAAATATTATCTTGGTTTCTTGCCGCTATAAATCTAAGTACGTCCCTGTTCAACTATTGTATGAATTTCATATGAAACAAAAAATATTTTTTCGTGAAGCTAGAGAAGGATAAAGTATACAGCTGAAAGTTCATGACCTGACATAATTTAAAGGGAAGTCTATTAAAATTTCGTTGCTGGTGAAAAAAGTTTTCATGGATTTTTTCATTAACGATTTAATTTATGACGAAATTAAAAAATATGTTTACCTTAAAATGACTTACTTTAACCATTCTAACTGGTTTTATGCGGAATAGTTGAGATAATAATTGAAACTTTAAACTGTTATAACTCCGAAACTGATATGGTTTTTTAAAAAAAAAAATTTTTATTAGCATATTAATATTATACCCTTGCATCCAAGGTAGCAAGTGCGCCATTTTCTTGGACACCCGGTATATATATATATAAAGAAATGAAATGAAAGGACCAACATAATACAATAAGACTTGTCGTACAGAAGCTTGGTTAAAATACCAAATTATAGTTAAAGGAGTAAAAGCGAAGGTGAGTTATTTATATATATCGTATATCTACATGGCAATATTAATAATAATAATATACGTAAATACAGTAAAAAGTCTGCTGTACAGCTGATAAATAAAATAATACTAGTAAAATCCTTAATGTAAATTAAATATACATATATATTAAGCACCTATATAGCTATTCCCTTATATGGCACTAGTATCATGTTGTAGCATCTCCTGAGCTTTTTGATGTTCAAAGATAAATTTTTTCAACATGATCCTAAAGCTGTTAATATTTTGCAGACTCCTAACTGGAGGTGGTATATTATTCCAACACCTGGTAGCAGAATAGCGGAAGCTACCTCTAAATGCAGCAGACCTATGACATCTAGTAGAGAGCTGTTCAGCACACCGCCTGGGCCCATATGACCTGTGGCTTGATACCCATGACAATCTATCAAACAGATAGCTAGGTGCTTTATGTTTCAAGACCCCAAAGAGAAGACAAGCTAGGTGTAGTTTACGCCTGTGCTTCATTTTTAAAATTGTATGAGCATTTAGATATGGAGTGACATGAGCTCTCATAGGAATGTCATAGCAAAAACGGGCACAAGCATTTTGCACTCGCTGAATAAGTTTCTGCGTTTTGATCAGCAAGCGTGGTCCAAAAACTGGGTCCATATAGTTCAATTTAGATAGGATAAGAGACTCCACCAACTGCAAACGTAATTTTTCTTGTATATATGGCCTCAGTCTATAGAGCACCTTCAATTTATAAAAACAATTTCTTACTGAGTTAACAACATGCTTTTCAAAACGCAGATTACTGTCCATATGCAAACCCAAATTGCGAGCTTCATGTACACGCTCAATAGGTTTACCCAGAAGCATGACACTCAGAGATGGACTTGTATTCAAAATTTGATGTTGGCTACCGAACATTAAATACTTTGTCTTGTCAGGATTGAGCAGCAAACAGTTGTGAGTTGACCAAGCTGCAATACTTACCTACAATGAAGTGTGTTTTAAAGCAATATACCAGACAGAGTTGCCTCGAAATCATTCTTAACTAACGAGAAAAAATGAATGACGATGAAATTTAATATCCCAAATTTGGCGCGTAAGATTTACTACTACCATATTTATTTCGGTAATGGCACACGGTAATGGCCGCTCAAAACACAGGTTTAAATTGCACCGACTGACGTAAATGAGAAAATCACCCATAATTGACTTAATTGGATATAAAATATGTGGAGACAATCGGGATAAATGGTTTGGTTGTTTCGTACAATTATATCCGTTTCCGTTGAGTTATTTCTGTTGGTTTTGTTTCTTCGTATTTAAATGTGCGGTGAAGTCAGCATTAAGCTATATTTGTACAGTTTTTATTCCTTAAAATATATTCAACACTTATGGGTACGTTTTTAACGCCATCTAGATAGGGTCTCTAAAAGACAAAATAAGTTTTTTGCAGTCGTTGTAAAGATGGTTTAAGCTAAAAAGGATTGATTACTGTGGTAGCATTAATTTATCTTGACTGTCCGGTTGTGATTTTTTGTATCTACATTCTATCCATAACATAAAACATATAATGTTTTACCTTCATTTCATGTCCATAGCTTTTGGCGCACTTTATCTGTACACTGATAAATACATTAACCAGTGGTTTGTGGTGTAACTCAAATTAAGTATATTTAAAATAAAATGTATTAGTTTGGACCAAACATCTGAGGATCTCACAAATATTTTGTCATGGAACTGCCGGTCTACCACCACCTTAAGAGGTGCAGAGGAGAGCAGTATTGCTGTAATATCAATTTTGTACCATGAATTCGCATTGTAATATTACAACAATACTGATCTAAGAGGTGGTGGTAGGCCGGCAGATTGTCTTATCTCCAACATACCGATAACTGACGCGCCTATACCGATCGTCCTACCTCTCAGGTGTTGTGCCTGAATCTTGGAGGGAGGCCAATGTGCAGCCGATCCCCAAAAAGGGTGATCGGTCAGACCCTAATAATTATCGCCCAATCGCCATCACCTCAGTGATGTGTAAAGTCATGGAGCGACTAATTAACAGCGAATTAGTTCGCTACCTGGAGGATCACTCGTTGATCAGTGACAGACAATACGGGTTCCGTCATAACCGATCAACGGGTGACCTTCTAGCGTTTGTATTACATCACTGGGGTGAGGCGATTGACAGGCATGGCGAGGCTCTGGCTGTGAGTCTCGACATAGCCAAGGCGTTTGATAGGGTCTGGCATCGCGGCCTTCTCTCCAAGCTCCCGGCATACGGTCTGCCCGACAACCTGTGCAAGTGGATCTCCGGCTTTCTGCATGAGCGTAGAATACGTGTCCTCGTTGATGGACACGCTTCGCAGCTCATGTCAGTAAATGCCGGAGTACCACAAGGTTCTGTACTTTCGCCCACCTTGTTTATTCTGCATATTAATGATATGTTGTCGCTTGGCAACATTCATTGCTATGCAGATGACAGCACGGTTCATGGGCGTTATTGCAGCAAGCCTCCTGGTTGCCGGGCGGATACTGAAAGGAGACGCGAGGATCTTGTCATTGAGCTCAACCAGGCCTTGGATCTCATATCATCATGGGGTACCAGGAATCGGGTTGAGTTTAATGCCAAGAAAACCCAGGTGTGCGCGTTTTCGTGCAAGAAATCCCCGTTTTCTCCCATCCCAGTTCTTCAGGGTGTTCCACTCGCAATGCGGAATGACCTTAGTGTCCTAGGTATGGATATCCGCTGCGATCTTAATTCAAGGAGTCACATCGAGGGCGTAATATCCGCCACTTCCCGCAGGGTAGGAATCCTGAACAGGGTGCGGCGGTTTTTCACGCCCGGTCAGCTCTACCGCTTATATAAAGCGCAAGTGCGGCCGGGAATGGAATACTGCTCGCACCTCTGGGACGGTTCCGCAAAATACCTTCTCGATGCCTTGGATGGGTTGCAGCGGCGGGCCATCCGCATTGTGAATGATGCAGACGTGAGTAACAGCCTGGAGCCGCTACAGTTGCGTAGGGATATTTCCTCGCTTAGCGTGTTCTACCGTCTGTATCATGGCGAATGCTCTGAAGAATTGTTTGATCTTATCCCATCCTCTCCCTTCCATACCAGAACCACGCGTACTGGCTTGCGGAGCCACAACTTCGTGGTATCTACTACCCCGGCCCGAACCAAGAGGTTCGCAAACTCGTATTTTTGCCGCACCATCAAGCTGTGGAACAGTTTGCCAGCTACCGTGTTCCCTCCTTCCTATGATCCTGGGTCCTTTAGGCGTAGTGTGAAGAAGCTAAACAGCAGGCCGGCATGATTGTGTTGAGTAGCGAGGGATAGACTGTCTCTTGCTACTTGATACTCTATCTGGACGGCACTGTGCTTACCATCAGGTGCAGTGTGGTCACTTTGCCGCGCCAGAATAAAAAAAAAAAAAAAAAAAAACATTGAATGCTTTAGTCCCTGATTAGTAAAAATTATGCATTCATGTAACCATTGATCCATCGCGGCCCAGTACGATAACTACCCAATGGTGTCGACGAACGGTATCCGCAGGTGCATCTTGCCATGATGACCTTCTTCCAAACATGTTTCTACAACGCTAATCAATTAAACTCAATTCGATATCTGGTCAAAACTGATGAGGGTCCCAATTGCTTTAATCAATCTTCTTGGACTGCATCTTTAAGCGGCTAATTAAGGAAAATAGGTGCAGTTCCAAGAAATTATTGAGAAGTCTACTGACCCAATTACTATATTTAATAAACTCTGCGTCAATATTTTTATCCTGGTACGGAAACCTGACCACACTGCACTTGATGGTAAGCGCAGTGCTGTCCAGTTAGTGTCAAGTAGCGAGAAACAATATATACCTCGCTACTCAACACAATCATGCCATAGCCGTGTAGCTTCTTTACAATACGCACTGGGGTAAGGAAGTGAAGAAGCGGTCGAGGGTCTGTGTCAGAGTACTCAGAAGGCCGCAACACGGCCAAACATATAACCTTAGACCCCCTACAAATTAAGTCACAGTTTATACAAAACAGCACAAGCCTGTAGTAACTGGCGTAGCATCAATCTTTTATAACAATAACTTTGTCAGCAACAGTTTAATAGAAGGTTGTTTTGACTATCTTTCGGATCTTTTTATTGGCAATATACTTTTATTTCTCCTTTGATAGATTTCCGCAAGCTAGTCTAGGGCCATTGTTTGCTACAAATCCATTGTTATGGTCAATTAAGTAACATTTTGTCTGATGTTTACATTTTTTGTTGCGTTTTTTCATTCTTGCTCAGTGAGGTGAGTCGTTGGCGCACTATTAAACCGTGGATTAAATTCGACTGCTAGTCGGCGTGTTTCTCTTATCTTACAATTTAAAGCCAAATTTAGATAAGCAATTAATAAGAAAATTATAGTGACTGTCTGTCTCCCTGACGATCTTTCAAATCGCGTTAACTTTTTTTTTGTTATATGGACATGGGAAGTGAACTGCGGCCGTCCTTCTGAATTAATTCTTTACACACTGCTTAAAAGACCCAATATTATATGAAGGAGAAAACACAGCAGTCGCTAAACTATTCCTCAGGTTATTAGTGCACGTAAATATCAGGCACGCGTATCAATTCGTGGCATTCAACCTTTAGCTTGACCGCAATTATATTCCCAATACAAGAATCTGGCAAGCCAATACTTGATTCCGACATACCATCCCAAACGTAATATAATTTGAATACGAAAACGCAAGTGGAGTCAAACCAGTAAATGCACCGTTATCCACCGGATTCCACATTCGAACGTACTCAGGTATTGTTTAGTGAATATTCAATGTTTACCCATGCTTCACGTTAATTGTTTTAACACATGACAAAGGACTGGAATCCAGTATAGGTCGTTACCCAGGTAAACACAGGCATAGCTTTGTGCGAATTGATCCGCGCCTTTGTTTTACATTAGATGCATATAACGGTTCGTTATAATATATTTTATTATTGTTTACGCGTGCGATATGTTGTATTCAGTTTTGTATTCAATTGGTGGTAGACTTCTCTGATTCTTGGATATTTAGTTGACAATGGTACTACTACCATTTCTTCTTATGTAGTTATCTACATAACTGCATGAGAAGAAAGGAAATTACGGTGGAGGTTAAGAAAAAGACGGGCAATTGACAATTAAGAATAAGAACAAGGAGCGAGAGGAACCTAGCGGAAATTTATAGATAAGCACTATAGATCTTACTGGCCAGTATGATGCAGGCCTGTGCCTAAGGTATGAGGTAACTTACCATTGAGTCTGCAGTACCTACATCAGTGAAGGCGTGCAAACCAAAAGCCTACACTGGAAACACTGGAAAGTACGGGTCCGTGGAATGTGTTTTTCGTTTGTCATCAGGGTATACTTGCTGAAGGCCTTGATTGCGAAAGGTGTTGTATCCCAAACATTAATCTTATATCTCTAATGCGAACTCACATTATGCTAAGAACCAACCTACTACTAAACTACAAATCCCAGCTGACTGAACCGCACCCTTTAAGTGTTCAAAACAATAAATTTGAAACAACGTCTGCAACATTGCTATTACTTCTCTTGAAAGCTCCTGCGTTGAGTTAATGTACTGAATCCTCAGCACGTCGCTTGGTTATTGAACATTTTTATATTGTTTTGTGTCGTGGGACGGTGTTTAAAAAAAGAAATGTCTCTCAAGGGTTTGAAAGAAGCAATTGAATTTAAACCTGTAATTTTTTTTCTGACACGACGAAGAGACCACACAGCACCTGATCGTAAGCGTAAGTCTAGTTAGAGTATCGAGTAGTGAAAAACAATCTATCCGCTACTCAACACAATCATGCCAGGCTGTGTAGCTTCTTCACACAGCGCCATGGGGCAAGGAGGTGAGGAAGCGATCGAGGATCTAGTGTATATAACTTTTGATTGCTGACTAGGGCTTGTTATTTAAAACCTTAACTACGTTGTTTCGATGTTTCTTTCGACGTATATTGAAATATCATTTTGTATATAACAAACATTCCTTTGTTTATGTCCTAACAACTAGATTACTGTAATTAGAACTTAGAATTTTGAATTTAGCAAAACACACGCAGAAATTTAGACCATTAAGTGAATTCTAAACATAGAAAAAAAACCGTGAAGTGAAACCATAATGTCGTAAATGTAAATAATGGCATCGATGGACACCCAAGATCGGGAGTCGCGGAGCTCCAGGGCGAGCGACTCTCCCGGGGACACTATGAACGACGTGTACGCGGCTTGGCGTAAGTAGAACTGTCTAGAGTATATATTAAAATTGCTTGTTAGGATACTTGCAGTTAAGGTCGTTATATATCCCTTTCATCCCTTCATGTCTTTTAAATGCGAATATTTATAGGACATCGAGCTTTAAATTGACATTAAAATAAATTGGTACAATAAGATCTACTTGGTGTTATGTTGGTTGAGCAAACTGATATAGATTAATTTAGAATTTTTACGACTGTAAAAAAAAACACATCGGTAGTCTAGTTGAGAGTGGTACGTATTGAATCCATGAAATTTATTCAGATTTATTTAGATTTCCCAGAAAAGTATTTTATTGTAATATAGATTAACAGCTATATGCAACTGTGGCATATCGATTTTTAGATTTGTAAATTAAACACTTTAGCATTTACTTTTTATAGTAGAAAGAAGAGAGGAAGAAATTTTAAAAAGACCAAAACTCAGAGATTCTTTGCCGAAGCTCCAATTATTTCTTACCGGTATATTAAAAAATAATAGACTAATAAAATTGAGTAATCATCATATTAATTATTGCTACCCCTGAACGCGCGTAAGCAATCGTATACGCTAAGAACTTTTGGGCCTCTAGTATATTGAACAATACTAAATTTACTATAAAACCAGTGATATGAAACCTAATGAGCTCACACCTGTCACCAATCACCACGTAACATATGTAACTGTTATGCATTACATAAATATAGACGAAGCGAACGCACCGACCTTCGACTCCCGCTCTAGATCTTAGAGTATTTAACACCTCTAGATACAAATGCACGATTTCAACTTGTACTTAGGTGTTCTGTAGCTAAGCACTTTGCTTTGATTTTGGAGACAGTATTAGATTCCTCAGTCACCTTTGTATTCAAAATGAAAGTAAGACATAAATAGCGTATAGTGATATTCCTGAATGTTACTAATTATTTCTGTTAGGCTTAATGTCACTTAAGGCCAATTTTAATAAGCAATCTCAATCCGCATTTCCAAACGAGTTAATCGAATTTGGTCGTTAACTCTATCATCTACCACTGATAATAAGTAACGCGAGTTTCCCTTTATAGTTGGTGACTTCTGAGGAATTAAAAATATTTTTTACCCTTTTGCCTAATCTCACAGTCGAAATCACAGAGTTCTAACTTAGAACTAATTGACAAATAAGTGAATACATCTAACAGTCACACATATTGTCCTGATCCGACAATTGGTTAATCAGTGTCGTGAGTATCGGGAACTATGAGAAACGCTCGCCCCAGGAACCAGCCTCATTCATATTCTTCATCATAACCGCCTCCGAGGCTGTCATTACCGATAATTCAATGTCTCCAAAGTCACCCTTCATCTGGTTTCTAAAGATTGACGATCTTTTAGACAGTCTTTGAATGGTCGCGAGGGTCAATGCATATTGACAGCCTCCGTGGCGCAGTTGGCGAGTAGCCGGCTGTAAAACGAGAGCCTGTGGGTTCGATTCCCACACCGGGACAAATGTTTGTGTAACAGACAGATATTTGTGTCCGGGGTCTGGGTGTTGTGAGACCAAAAGTCTGTCGTAGTCCCGATACCCACAACACAAGACTCGTATCTTAGTTTGGGGTTGGGTCTATGTGTTTTGTTCTATCCCCCGCTACTCATCACAATTATGCCGGCTTGCTTCTTCACACTACGCCATGGGCAAGAAGGTGAAGAAGCGGTCGAAGGTCTATTGTCAGAGTACTCAGAAGGCCGCAAAATGGCCAAACATCATACCCCAACTCTAGACCCCCGATAAAAACCGGATATACACTGGCTGATCCCGGAACGCGACACACTTGCGCGTGCACGTGGTTTTACACCCTGTGTACAGTGGTCGCTATCCGGGCGGATATGAATATCCTACCACCAGCAAATGTGTGTGACTGTTGGGTGTTATTTATTTATATTAATTGTGTGCATTAGTAAAGCTGTGGTGGTAAAGCGGTAGCGTCACTAACGCACTGCGTCATGAGCGGTGACGGCCTCTGTGGCGCAGTTGTAATTGCGCACGCCGTATAATTGCTGTGCTGAGGTATCCCCGGGTCGGATAAAAGTGATATTGAATTTATCTATCACGATATACTCAATATGATTCCGGAGTCTGGAATTGTGTCCGCTATGGCGATCGGCTCGCCCCCTATCGCATCATGGGACCGTAATAAGCTCGGCGAATTATAATAGTAGCCAGTGCATATTACGGTTTTAGTAATGCATTGATAGATGACAATATGATTTAGCCAATCAGAAGTATCCTTTAGAAGCTAAATATACAAATAGTCCAAAAGCCGATAAACTACCTAATGATTTTCAAAGTATCATAAAGTGTTGCTCATACTATTTGTCCAGCACATTAAGCATGTGTCGAATTCAACGGCCATTGTTTTTGACACAATAGAACAGTGCATGAACAATTCGCGGGCCAATTTCGTTGTATTTAACCGGCTGACCTCAAAGATAAGTTGACACAATGATGTTGCGAAATTTTGACCGGCCGTCGAGAAACACGGGCAATGATAAACTCATTAACCGTTACGTGGGACTGAAAGGCCAACGAAACACTAACGTGACATATGATATGCAGTAGAAGACTAGATGTAAAATGACTGCAAATAAGACCTCCGTTCCGATATAAATGTTAGTTTGATCATTGTCTGGGTGTTAGTAGATCGTAAGTTTCTCGTAGAGATAATACAGGTAAATTCAGTTTGGGTCAAGATTATGTATTATTTTATTTTTGATTACATAAACAACGCATTACACAACATACACGTCTATCGTAGTACGTAACATATTCAATTAAATTGGAGTATGATCTTGTTTAAAAATGTCTCTTAGAACAGACCGAGTTCGAAACAGTACACGCCATCTTTTATTATTTAAAATCATTACCTCATTTACGAATTATACCAACGTCAAATTCCAGTTATACATCAAAATAAAAAAAAAACGTTCTATTTCGATATATTCGTTTCGATCGATGCATGTGTGTGATCTCTTAAAACCATTTTACTAGTCATTACAGGGTTGACAATTGCACAAACTGCAATTTAATTGTAATAAACCAGTGTACAGCAACAAGTTTCCATCCAAGGACGGACCAATAAAACGCATTACGTAAGCAAATCTTTTGCGTCAGTCAGTAGGTACTTAATTTGGGATTAATCTGATTTCCAGATGAATTGCAAGTATTTTACTACTTTAAAAATGTATAAATGTTATGACATCACTGTCATCGTAAATACATTTGCGTGTAATTTAAAATGCGGAAGATTTTTTGTCAATGAATATGTGTAAAATTTCATAATAGTGTTTTGTAAATGTAGGTTTACTAATTGAATTGTTTTTGGTTTACTTTTATTATTAGCTTATTGTAGCAGCGATAGCCTAGTTGGTTGCCGTACGGACTGCCAAGACGAAAGTCGTATGTTCGAAACGCAAGTGGCATACACCTCTGACTTTTCTAAAAGTTATGTGTGTATTAAATGTTAATTATCGCTAGCTTTAACGGTGAAGGAAAACATCATGAAGAAACCGGCATATCTGAGAATTCTTATACGAATTTCGAAGGTATGTGAAGTCTACCAACCCGCATTAGGCCAGCGTGGTGGACTAAGGCCTAACCCCTCTCATTAGTAGAGGAGGCCCGTGCCCAGCAGTGGGACAATGTTTAATACAGGGCTAGTATTATATTATTATATTAGCTTTTTGCTTGGTTTTTTTCGGGGTCTAGAGTTAGGATACGATCTTTGGCCGTTTGCGGCCTTCTGAGTACTCTGACACAAAACCCTCGACCGTCTCACCTTCTTGCCCCATGTCAAATCATTATTGCATTAATCCAACGCTGTGGACGCTACCCCATTCATTAGTAGTGAATCTCTGCCCAGCAGTTGGACAATGGTACAGGGCTGGTATTTATTATCTAACGTTTATTTCCAGATAAAAGCAGCGATAGCCTAAATAGACTGTGAAGACGAAAGTCGTATGTTCGAAACCTAAATGCATACATCTCTGACTTTTCTAAAATGATGTGTGTATTAAATGTTAATTAGTGCTTTAACGGTGAAGGAAAACATCGTGAGGAAACCTGCATACCTGAGAATTGTCATAAGGATTTCGAAGATATGTTAAGCCAACCCGCTTTAGGCCAGCGTGGTTAAAGGCCTAACCCCTCTCATTAGTAGTGAATGCCCCTGCCTCGCAGTAGGACAGTGGGATAGTGGTACAGGGCTAGTATTTATTACTTGATATCTATTTCCAGATGAGATGCTAGAAGGCGAGGGTGCCGGTCTGGCAGCGCGCGTGGCCGAGCTGGAGGTCCGCTGTGCACGCCAGGCCGAGGAGCTGCTGTGTCTGCGCTCTACCCTCGCCGACGCCCTCCGCAGGCTCAACGCGCTGGAGGGCAGAGCACCCACTGCCGTCAACACGCAGAGGAACGGCGCTTACACAGGTAACATTGGATTTTATGATCTTTTTCCATTGACGATAGGCTCGCCCACTATCACAAACGGTAGGCGGCGGCTTTGCTGTTCCCTGGCATTGCAGAAGTCTATGGGCGGCGGTGTCTTCTTACCATCAGGTGGCCCGTCTGCTCGTCTGCCTATCGAGGAAATAAAAAAAACATTATGGGATCGAAATTCGGTGAAAAGTGGGTGTTTTGGTTACACCTCTGCCTACCCCTTCGGGGAGTACAGACGTGAGTGCATATGTATGTTACCTTTTTCGACCGCAGCCAAAAATACGAACATAAGTTACAAAAATATACCGGAATATAGAAATATCCCGCTCGAAGGATCATACAACTATGTTGATTTTATACAAAATTGAATGTTAAAAATAAGTAACTCATCCATGTAGGATCCTTACATATTTCTTTCTTATTGCAGACATAGTTCTGGTCTTATCTACATGGATATTTTGAGAATCGTCAATTTTAACATAGTAAATCCAGAGGACGCAATGTCGCACAATATTTACCTCTACCTATACTATGTGTGTATTTTTATACAATCTGCAATTCTTAGATAGACATGAATATTTAAATGCTCTTCATTAATAAAATCCTGGTTTCTTTAGCTCGATTTTATGTAATTAATTACAAAAAAATGTATTTGACGAAACACTCGGCAAAGCATACACTTTGATCTTTATTGATTTCTTAAGCATGCACTTATTATTCAAGGTCATGGTCAGAGAAACAACTAGTGTTAACTACTGTTCCTTAACTGTTATTGTCCTCTCACGATTTTATTTATTTATTAATTTAATAAGGTACGTCAACAATATTCATAATATACATAGAATTATTATTTATCACATCACAAGAACAGTTATGAATATCAATAAAAGACACACACGGCATTCATAAAAAATTCATACCGAAAATAGCACAAATAATAGATTACACAATTACATTACATTAGGTTAGATTACATTTTAATTTTATTATTTTGAACTATCTTTACTGTTTCAATATGAATATAATAATGTTACCAACATCATCGACTTAATATAACAAAATTTATTTTCGAAATTGTGTTATATTAAGTCGTTGCACGCGTTGTTTCACAAAACGCACTTATTTCATTGAATTCATTATGTCCTTTCACTACGGTGACCAAGATCTTGCACTGACATGTGGCAAGTGGCAAGGTCCTTATGCCATTCGCAGGAAATCCCGTATTTTATAATTCTTGGAAAGATACTGGTTAAACGTTTCAAATCGTGGTAAAATTGAATGAGTCATTGAAAAGTTAGATCTGTATTAATTCTGGAAAATAATATGACTAAAATGGCATGTCAAAGAGACTAACTAACACGTGTAAATAACGCCTCAAAATGTAACTAGTTTTTACAATTAGTATTCTTTGAAAAGGAAAGTAGACAAGGTTTGGATTAGTTTCTATTTAAAAATAACCTTTTAATTTCGTTTCTTTTTAAAAAAAACCTTTTAGATAGGTTTTTTTTTAAATAAACTGACAAGTAGCAATAAATTCGTAAATATTATATTTATTGCAATAAATCGTTATATTCACAAACTTTATTATATATCAAAACTCCGATTCCGAACAAAACATTAGTTATTGTTAGAATTAAAAACACAAACACAAATTGCTCGACCTGAGATTTGACCCATTCAGTATCTGGCATTTTTATTATAGATAAAACTGTCTGTATAATTTTCTGAACTCTGATCTTTAGTATTGTTAATGTTCTGTTCTATTCCAGGATCATCAGGCACCCCCACGAGAGAAATGCGCTTACGGCAGCCCTCGTACAGAGAGACAGCAAAAAGAACCTCCAGCTACGGTTCCAGCGCGTCTTCCCTACCACAAAGGTAATATTTTATTTATTTTTTTGCTTCCTGGTTAGACAGACGAGCAGACGGGCCACCTGATAGTTAGTAATCACCGCCGCCCATAGACTTCTGCAATGCCAGGGCACAGCAGAGCCGCTGCCTACCGTTAATGTGCATTTCGTATTAGTTTTGCTCTTATTGCCATCCACGTTGATAAAAATCAGCTTATATCTTCCCTCAAAATTCAAGATCAGTAAAATGGTGGCGACTTTACTGGAAGCGTCTGTAGAGTTTTGATTGAAATTGAGAAGACATTTTACACTGCACTGTACATATATATTTATTTTGTATACACTTATGCATATAGACTAACATTTAACTAGTAAAATGCCGCCAGTTTTTAATATTGATATTCGTAAAAAGTTTTGCAAAATAATACTTATTACGGCATGGCATGATTTTTTCGCATTCCCGCCAAAAATCCATTGACTAATAAAAATAAACTTTTCGCAAACAGCGACCTCTAGTACAATCCCATGAAACTATTTTCCACATACGATTTGTTTTGCGTGTATGTATGTCCCCGTTATCTTTCTTTTTTAATTTTAATTTAATTTAATTTTCATGAAGTTTCTAGCATGAATGCTGTATATATGCTGTATGGAGATACATATCAGAAACTATAACTATGACAGCCTCCGTGGCGCAAACGAGAGGCCGTTTGTTCGATTCCCGCTCCGAGATAAATATTTGTGTGACAAATAGATATTTGTTTCGGGTCTGGGTATTGTGGGGCCGTAGTCCCTCGTAGTTGTTGATACCCACGATACAGGTTTGACCTAGTGTGGGGTCGAGAACTATGTGTGTGACTGTTGGGTGTATTTATTTATTTATTTATAACTAGATGTTGCTCGCGACTCCGCCCGCGTGGAGGTTGTTTTTGTAAGTAAAGGTGTACAATCTAGAAATATGTACAATATTATGCTTGTATCATACATATAAACCTTCCTCTTGAATAACTCTATCTATTTAAAAAAAGCGCTTCAAAATCCGTTGCGTAGTTTTGAAGATTTAAGCATACATAGGAACAGACAGCGACAGCGACTTTGTTTTATACTATGTTATGACTATACTTACTTACCTTTCCATTCTACATAATTAGTAGTAGTGTCTATAGGGTTGCCAAATATACTTTTAAATAAAGTGTCCTACTTTATATTGCTTCATTACACTTTGAAAAAAAATCTTGTAAGATTTCCTTTCTTTAAGTGTCTAATATGTAGTGTTGTTGGTGTACTCTCTAAATAAATAAATACTTGTTCACAGAAGAGGTCCACACCACCAGTCTACAGGGTCCCTGCAGTCAGACTCTCCGGCGTCTTCATCATCCCTGTCGCCGGCGCCGTCCCCCTCCCCGCGCGCCACCCCCGCCCCCGCACACACCCCCGCACTCACACCAGCACCGCACCACGTCTCGCATTCTTCGCAGCCTTACAGGTACACTACATAATAGAGCTCCTGTGTTTAATTTTGCACATTATTCGATATGCAACCGAACCGAAAACAGCTGGTGGTAGGATATTCATATCCGCCTGGATAGCTCGCACCGTACACAGGGTGTAAAACCCGCCATAGTGGCACACGCAAGTGTGTCGCGTTCCGGGATCAGCCAGTGTTCATCCGGTTTTTCTCGGGGGTCTAGAGTTGGTGTATAATGTTTGGCCATTTTGCGGCCTTCTGACTACTCTGACAATAGACCCTCGACCGCTTCTTCACCTTCTTGCCCATGGCGTAGTGTGTAGAAGCAGGCCGGCATGATTGTGTTGAGTAGCGGGGAACAGATCGTCTCTCGCTACTCGATACTCTAATTGGACCGCACTGCGCTTACCATCAGGTGCAGTGCGGTCACTTTGTCGAGCCAGGATAAAAAAAACAGAATCAAAATTGCTTAAAAATTATCACAATATTTATTTTAGATAATGATATGAGCAAAAATGGTTGCGTAGTGGAAACATCTGACTGTCTCCCTCGCACAACGGCACAGTAATGGCCATTCTGAGAGGTGACGTCACGGGACACATCATGCATCGTTTTATTGTCTTTTGACAATTGCCCCTTCTATTAATTGAATGTCGTCTAATTTACTTATTTTGTTCGGATTTATTGAATTCTTTCTATAATAGGTTTTAGGTAATGTAAACGCATGTGCAATTAAAACTGCGCCACCGAGGCATTCGAGCTACCTTACCGGGAATGTTTAACTGTCATATAGTACTAGCATATAAACGATAGTTACGAGCTAAATAATATTTATACTAAGAAAAGCAAATGTCGTGGCTATATATTTATTTCGATAGGTCCATCAACAGCACATATATTTTACATTGACATTTAAATTTATTAATAGAATAATTCTTTATATATACGCCAATTACAGACATACACAATATTATTAAGTATCATTGTTCACAGCAGCAACACGTGGTAATAATTAGGAATAAGATTAGTGGAAAATAATAAACACAAACACTAAAACACAAGTTAAAAATAAATATACATATTAAAACAGAAAGGAATATACTGGTTTCTTATATTTACGCGAATATTATACATTGAAATAAAACGAAGTTTACGGATTATATCGCGGTTTATTTTACTTTTTTAACCCGATATATATATGATATGATATAGATATGATAGCAGCGATAGCCTAGTTGGTTGCGGTACGGACTGTCAAGACGAAAGTCGTAGGTTCGAAACCCAAGTGGCATACACCTCTGACTTTTCTAAAGTTATGTGTGTATTAAAATGTTAATTATCACTTGCTTTAACGGTGAAGGAAAACAACGTGAGGAAACCTGCATATCTGAGAGTTTTTCGAAGGTATGAGAAGTCTGCCCACCCGCATTAGGCCAGCGTGGTGGACTAAGGCCTAACTTCTCTCATTAGTAGAGGAGGCCCGTGCCCAGCAGTGGGACAATGTTTAATACAGGGCTAGTATTATTATTATTAACCCGACGTTAAAGAAAGGAATATGTGACTAGTTAGTATATAATTTTTTTCGTCACAACAACTTGTAAAGATAAATCCTAGATCAAATCTAAATATCGTGCCAGACGTGACCTTAACCAGCTTGACATAGATACTGCGAATTGTCTTAATGTTGTACTACCAGGATATGGTTTTAAGCCGCATATCAACTTTACAAGTATTATACTTATCTGCTTAATTTAAAAAAACTTATTTTAAGTATATTTCATTGCATTACAATCCAAACATAGTGTAAGACGTAATTCGTGTTACATCTGAAGCCAAAACCGAAGCTAGGTTTTTAGAGTAAGAGTACATAACCGTCAAGAGTACTCAAATGCATACATTTTTATTATCTGCAGTACGCTATGCATTATTCAAGATTGCAGAACTCCATCCTTACGGGGTGGTTTTTTTCTAATCTTTGTATAAACGAGTATATCCTTGTAATAAGCAGCCGTATATGAGTTGGAGTTTATTTTTCGACAGCCTCCGTGGCGCAGTTGGCGAGTAACCGGCTGTGAAACGAGAGGCCGTGGGTTCGATTCCCACACCGGGACAAATGTTTGTGTGACAGACAGATATTTGTTTCCGGGGTCTGGGTGTTGTGAGACCAAAAGTCTCTCGTAGTCTCTGATACCCACAACACAAGACTCGTCTTAGCCTGGGATCGGGGCTATGTGTGTGACTGTTGGGTGTTATTTATTTATTTTCTTTCACATTCTGCACAGCACTGTTAAGACTCTGTTCAGTTTATAATTTACAGCGATTCTTTAAACTTCTGGTTGAATATAAATTGACCAACTAAAAACAGGAGGGTTACTCTTGACACTCGATTCCAATTTAAAATTGGGATTGGGTTCGATATCTGTACAGTTGGCACTCTTGAACACAACACCAGCGCATCATTTAACTGAATACGGCGGAATTTTTAGTATGTAACTAATTGAAATACATTTCAATCCAATAACAAACTCGGTTGTGTTAAGAGTGCCAATATCTTCTAGATTGCAATTGAAACTGTATCGAGTTCAGATTGGAATTGAATTCAAGAGTAGGCCTACTGATTTGCGCAGCAGTTGTTTATATAATTTAAGAGCAAATAGATGTGACATGTAAATGGATTCGACATCAACGAGGTAAATATTACGTAGAAACTAGTGTGTGACTTATTAATAATCAGAAAATTGTGTATATTATTAACATGGTTTAATTTTAAATACCGAAAAACTTATTTGCCGGACAAAGCTTCTCATGATAAATGCGTTATCAGGACTTTTTACTTAATAATTACGAATTTTGGTAGTTAAAATTGAACCGTGTGCCGTAGATAGCATAATAATTAGACAGTAGACTATAGCCATCAAATATTATATGTGATGTTACGAATGTGATATAAATGGTAGTCATGTTATCCCTAACTTTAGCATCTGTACCATACCACCATAACGCGGATAATTTAGACAAAAAGTAAAGTGACGACTTGCTGTTCCTTTTAATACAGCCATTGACGATGAAAGTCCAAAAGAAGATGGGTTTTTAGGCCTTCTTCTTTCGTTTACATCTCTATTCCCTATCTTAAAGATTAACAACACCTCTAGATTCTTCTGGCATTGTTTCTGTCCCGTTTTTTTATCATCAGATGACCATGCTAATTCTCTGCCGGTCTACTATAAAAAATGAAATAATGACATAATTTTTCGTGCAGCCTAAATCACAATTTCCGATTAAAAGATAGCCCATTATATCGTGAATTTAGGAAGCATCAATATGAGATTTTCTTCTCGGTGTATACTGACAGCGTCATCATTTAGTGTTTTTCTGTTTTTTTATTTAATCCAAACATTTTAAAACAGACCTACACTTCTACCGCAATTCATCATCATCATCATCATGTCAGCCGGAGGACGTCCACTGCTGGACATAGGCCTCCCCCAAAGAGTGCCACAATGACCGGTCCTGCGCCACCCGCATCCAGCGGACTCCCGCGACCTTTACCAGGTCATCAGTCCACCTTGTGGGGGGTCTACCCACGCTGCGCCTTCCGGTACGTGGTCGCCATTCCAGAACCTTTCCGCCCCAACGGCCATCGGTTCTACGCGCAATGTGCCCCGCCCACTGCCACTTAAGTTTAGCGATTCGGAGGGCTATATCGGTTACTTTGGTTCTTCTGCGGATGGCCTCATTTCTGATGCGATCACGCAGAGAGACTCCCAGCATAGCCCTCTCCATTGCCCTTTGGGTGACTTTGAGCCTTCTTATGAGGCCCATAGTAAGGGACCACGTTTCAGTTCCGTATGCCATCACTGGCAACACACACTGGTCAAAGACTTTCGTCTTGAGACATTGCGGAATATTGGACGAAAAGATGTGCCGTAGCTTCCCGAACGCTGCCCAACCGAGTCGGATTCGACGATTAACCTCTTTCTCGAAGTTGGACCTACCTAACTGGATAGTCTGTCCTAGGTATATATAATCGTCTACAACTTCGAGTGTAAAGTCTCCGTTTTTTATGGGAGTTGGTACTACACGGGCATTTGACATGATCTTCGTCTTATCCATGTTCATCCTTAGACCAACTCGCTTTGAAGCTTTACTGAGGTCATCGAGCATCGTACTCAAGTCCTCCATGTTCTCAGCCAAGACTACTATATCGTCAGCAAACCGAAGGTGAGTGATGTACTCGCCATTTATGTTGATGCCAAGCCTTCTCCAGTCCAGAGTTTTGAAAACATCCTCCAGTGCAGCGGTAAATAGTTTAGGAGAAATAACATCTCCCTGCCTTACTCCCCGCTGCAACGGAATAGGTTTCGAATTCCGGTCCTGGAGTCGGACAGACATAGTGGCGGTCTCGTACAAACACTTCAGCACTTCGATATAGCGGTAGTCCACTTGGCACCGCTGGAGAGATTGTAGTACAGCCCAGGTTTCGATCGAATCGCAGGCTTTCTCGTAGTCCACAAACGCCAAGCAGAGGGGCAGGTTATACTCCTCAGTCTTCTGTATAACCTGTCGGAGCGTATGAATGTACCTACCGCAATTACTTTGTCCAAAATACAAAATGTCACTATATCCTAGAAATTATTGAAAATAATATCATTTTCAGAAGCAGCGATAGCCTAGTTGGTGGTACGGACTGTCAAGACGTAAGTCGTATGTTCGATAGCAGCCAAATGGCATACACCTCTGACTTTTCTGAATGTGTGTATTCATTGTTATTTATAGTTTGCTTAAACGGTAAAAGAAAACATCATGAGGAAACCTGCATACCTGAGAATTCTCATAAGAATTTCGATTGTATGTGAAGTCTACCAACCCTAAGGCCTAACCCCTCTCGGTAGTAGAGGAGGCCCGTACACAGGGCTAGTATTATCTATCATATTCGTAACATCACCAATCCAAGAGCTTCATCAGGAGCGTCTCGTAGAGCTAGCTAGCAGTAGTTAATGTGTAGGTCGCGCAACAACTCCACCTCGAGCAACCAGAGTGTGTCGCCCGGAGTCAACCTCACCAAGCGGTGGAACTCCACTGGAGACTTCAATGCGCAGGGACTCATCTCTAATACCAGGTTAGTGGGAATTATTATGGGTAATAGTACAGGTACAACGGCTAAAGTACCTGAAAGATTTATACCCTATGGGATGGAGTTCACCGTATGAAAAACTCGCCACAGTTCTGGTGAATCGCGTTGAGGTCAGCCAGTGTTTATCCAGCCAGTTCAAGCCCACATACTTTAAGAGACCATTGAAGGATAAAACATCTCCCTACTTCGTATTTGGACTGTAATGTATTTACCACCAAATGCAATGTTTCATTTTGCCATTAAACAATATAAAAATATCTAAATGTAACTGCAGTTAACTCAAGACAAGAACAATGAAGTTTTCAAATTCAAAGGTAAAGAAGAAAATGAAAACAATGGAAAAAATCTTTTAAATCTAGAATTGATTGATTGTTTATGATGACGATACCTTTAGCCATTTGTAAAAAATAAATAGATCAAAGAAATTGCTAAACTTCCAGACAAACGCAGCATCGTGATGGTGATTTAGAAGATGTATCAATAATATAATCGGAACATTCTAGAATTCAATACTTATAGTTTCCAATAGACCATTGCTTGTTATTATTTTGCCAATGTTCTGGAAATATATTTTGTAATTTAACATGACGCATCCTATACTCAATTTTAAACCTTACTGCACACAAAATAGAGAATGACGATATACCACATCATCTTATGTTAGTAGACCTAGTGTTCTTGCACGCGTCTTCTGTGATTTGCAACGCTATTGTGAGCACTGTTTGTTTTATTTCTTCTAATGTTTATTTTGATTTCCTCTAGATTCACGACCACAAAGTCGTTGTTAAACTTGTACTCAAAGTCGTCACAAAATGGACCCATACTGAAACACGGGTAAGTCTTGACGTGGGTTCTTGTCTGAGGTGGTGGCATTGGTGGTAGTAATTGGTTGACAATAAAGTTAGGACAATTTATCGCGTTTGCTAAATAATTTTTTAATAACTGACTGAAAATAAGCAAATCGGATATATTTATCAATGAAATTAGATCATAGAGTTATTGGCTCCTATGTCCCTGAAGGGAAACGAAATTGAAACTAGGAGAATAATACGCTTTACTGAATCTAATATATTATATGATTCGAAAATGATGCAAGATTAATATTTAGATAAAGATATATTCTTGACCATTTTTTTATGCGAATTTGGAGTAATTCAAATCGGTTAGTACAAATCCTAAATGCAAGAGTATTTAACGGTAGATAGCGGCTTTGCTGTGCCCTGGTGTGTAAGTCTATGGGCGGCGGTGACCACTTACCATCAGGTGACTACTTACCGTCTGCTCGTCTGCCTATTGAGGCACAAAAAACTGCATTCTAGTTTTATATTTTATTGACAACCAGTAAAACTAACCCAACTGACTGCAGGGTTTGGTGAGGGAAATTAATAATTGAACGCTTTGGATATCGGGTGCTAGTCTTTTTGCCTGTTAACTATAATTTGTTCTACTTATCAAATTTCACCTTTCTGTATGTTTTTGACTTGCTTATTCATGTGTTGCCAAGTGAATATCCCACACACAACCGCCCGCGCCACTGTAAGTCAGCCAAGTTCGATATAATGGGAATAATGGCACGCATTTTTTGACACAAATAATAATAATAATAATATCTTTATTTCAGGCATATTAGCCCATAAGTTGTCAGTGATATGTTAGTAACAGATTGTGCTTATATGCTATATTAGTGAGATTAGTATAAAATTAAATTAAAATAAATTATGTAACAGCTGTTAACTTACCTATGGCCAGCCCCACCCAGTGTCTACGGATGGGATAGTCTGGTCTATCAATAATTTAGGATGCCGACAAAACAACTTGAGTCTCTGGGAATCTGTCTTTATCTCGCAAATCAAATAGACATCATTGAGGAGTTGACTTTATAGAGGCGAATTACCCTCGTAAAGAAACCTTAAAGCTACGACTAATAATTCAAACATAAAAATATTGTATTGGCTAGTAAAGTAATCGTGTTCTCATCTTTGTAGTAAAAATAATATGCTATGGGCTGCTTTCCTAATCTGACTGCTTATAAATTACATTACTTATGTATTCAACCAGCCTGATGTACGACTATATAGATGATAGAAGTATATTTTTTAGTCATTTTGCTTCTTTATAGCAATATTACAACATGAAGAAACAAGCAATAAAACAATATAAGAAACGAAACCTGACTAGTCTATTTTAGACACAATAACTTCCGTAAATTCAGAATAGTTGTTTAAATTCTATTGAAAAAGATACACTCCGTATAGATATGTAATTTTTAAAATTTTCAAAATTGGTCTTGCTATAAAATAATTCTGATAATTACCGCAAGATGTCGCTTTATTAAATTTGATGTTCGTGCTTATTGAGTAGTTTAAACTGTCATGACGGATAGACACGCCGGCGGCGCGTAACACTAGCAACACTCGCCGTTCTTGCATGCAATTTTTAACTTTAATGCTATGGAAATAAAAGCTTGTTGCTTTACTCCCGACTTTTTTTTTAATATCCTTCCTGACTGGAGGGGTTAAAAGTTTAAGATGTAATAACAATGATAATATAAGATGTGCAAGTGTACTAAGAAATTTCTGAGACGTCTGTTGATCGTTGTATACAAAATTTGTTTATTATGTCTTCGTTAGGAAACCTGTCACATTTATTTGAGAGTATTCTTAAATTACGTAGATGTAATCTTTTCAGAGAAGATGCAACCGGTTTTTAAAGTCATACGTGTTAAGGATCTATACAAAACGCAGCTATATTTTTTGCGTTCCTAACAATTATTAAAATAAAAAATAATATTAACAATCAGAAACACTGTATTTCGGGCGCCCGAAACCGCATCAATCGCTTTTTTTACAGACCACTCTGTAAAAGTTAGCGCTTAATAATTATAGTACCTAAAACACAACATGTCCCAAACCTCTCCATTACATAAATCATCTTCAATGTTGCAACCGTTTATTGGAGTCGAATCACGACTATGTCCATAAAAGGGTAAACTGTAATCGAACGCTGTCCACCCCTTAACGGGCTGAAGGCCACGGGAACAATAAATGGACGTAAACCCGTCGAGAATGAAAGATACATTGATGGTAAATAACCTTCATGTCTTTGGTGACAATGTGCATTATATACTGGATGTTTATATGGCAATAACACATGATGGTAAATGTTTTCTTAAATAGAGTTCTGGTGCACATTGTCCTTATAATTATGGAGTTATGATTGATAGTTAAAACGAAATGGCAAAAAAATACAATGCTTAGTTTTTTCGTGCTTCGTCTGGGAATTCCATTTTTTTAAAGATACAATGTAGAGTAAAAGCGCCGTCAGTCGCCTGAATTACGGATTTTAGAGGTATTACAAGTTTATCGAAGAAAACAACATTGAATAATAAAATAGATAAGTATATTTATAACTATATAGTAAATATTCTATCTCTATAGCTTCCATGGCGCAGCAAGCGCATAGTGGGTTCGATTCCCGCACGAAACTAAAGTTTATATAATAGAGAGAGTTCGTTTCGGGTCTTGTTATTGTGGTGTGGTAGTCCCTCGTAGTTCTTAATACCCACGATACAGGTTTGACCTAGTGTGGTGTCAGAACTATGTGCGTTAATTTTGGGTATAAAAAAATTATGTAAAAGGTTTGATGCAATTATGAGATAATATTATTTGTTATGAAATTCACTCAAATTCATTCAAATTCATAGTTTTATTCATATTACTTTTTAAAACACAGAGCCACGGGCAAGAGCTACTATGAGATAACAGATGGTTTTTGTATTAATATTTTTGTCTGACAAAGGACCATTTATCTAAACAGTAACAAAGATCTTGATTTATCACCTACATATAGTATGTAAATAGATAGACGAAAATATTTAATGTTGTATGTAGGTATTTTCAAACTGTAATAAACTTAAAAGTTTTTTTTTTTATTAAAGACAGACAGAATATAATGACAAAATAAACAGAGTTAATTCGAATCTAGATTGCACTCCAAAATCTGTGCCCAAATCATGACTTATAAATTATGTACATATGTAAAATTACACTTTAAACACCTTTTAACTTTCTTTAAACTAGCTACGAACTTAAAAACAAACAAATTAACGAAAACGCTAAATTAGAACCAAATACTAAAACAAAATTTTATATTTTATAAACTTCGCCGCGCTATTTGACGTCAATCTGTTCATGCTTTTTTGCTCAATCGTTTTATAATAGGATATATTAGAAAAATCACTTTATAAACTGTATATTTAGGTTGTAAGAACGATCCCCGAATTGGAACAAATGTTTCGGGAATCTCTATTGTTGACTTGCTTAAAGTCAGATCTGTGACAGTGTTTCAGCGAGTAGGTACAAAGCATCTACTTTTGAAATACCTCAAAATCCGTTCCAAAATTAAGATAATTCGTCCAACAAAGTAATGAGCACACCTTAGTCATTTCAACTAGCAAGGTGTTTAATTTCCGAGTTCACGGCCTAGGTGGGCCGGTATTGAGCGGCGCGCGCCCACTCAATGCATCAGAGTTTAATGGCTTTTAACTACTATATAGTCTCTAACATAATCTTAGTACTGACGCTGAGCCTGTGGCCTTTTTGGTCATGTTTCGGACACGGATGGCTGGGGTGTATAAGTATGCCGGGGGACCTTTTTTGTGTATAGTCTTTAAGTTTTTTTTTTGTTTTATGTATTAGGTATCCCCATGTTAATTTTACGTGTTATATGTACTCGCTACCACCTGTCCGGAGACAATGGCCAAATATACTAATAATATAAATCCGAAAGTAACTCTGTTTGTTTGTTTGTTTGTTACCTCTTCCCGACTAAACGGCTGAACGAATTGTAATGAAATTTGGTAAGAGAATAGATTATATCCTGGAGAAGGACATAGGCTATCTTTTTCTCAAAAAACAACCTTGAAAGGGGTCAAATAGGAGTTCAAAATTTGTACGGGAAATCCATAATGCCTCGACTTAGGGATCTGTAAATTCATATTTAGGCTTTTGGTAGGAAATAAAGAAATACATGTTTCAACGTTTTTGAAAAATCATCCCTGAAAGGGGCAAAGTGAAGTTAAACTTATGGGGTATTCTTTAGATGCAATCTCAAGATTCAGGCACAACACCTGATAGCTAGACAATCGCTACAGGTGCCTCAGTGCAGAGGACAACTCCTTGGATTGTATACTTCTGCTCCCGAAAATAACCTAAACGCGGGCGGAGCCGCGAGCAACAGCTAGTACTATTATAAATGTAAATGTTTAGATGGATGGTTGGATGTTTGTTACGCAATCACGCCTGAACGGCTGGACGGATCTGGTTGAAATTTGGCACAGAGATAGATTATAGTCTGAAATAGCACATATGCTACTCTTTATCCAGGAAACTATACGGTTCCCGTGGGATAGTTTCGTTTTTGTTTTACACAGAGCAAGGGATCGACATGTTTTTTTGCATACGCGACGTGTTAGTTGAGGGATCTGAGAATGACATAGTCTACTTTTTATCCCGGAAAATGCACGCATCCCATGGGATAGCATAATATAGAAAGATGTAATAGCTTAATATGTCCCCATGGATTTTATGCCTTTTCTTTCAAAAATAAATACCACGCGAGTGAAGCCGCGAGCAAAAGCTAATATTATATAAATTTGCATTGAACATCACTTCCTCATTGTAGATTCATGGAATTATTTAATCTAAAGTATACTTTTTTCGGTATGAGTTTCTATAACATTTATCTGATAGCGATAAAAATTTTGAGACTAGGTGTGTGAACGCCCGCGAAGGTGTCTGTTAAAGAAAAATAATTAAAAAGCCATTGCAAAGCATGCCTGGTATGTGCCTGGTATTAGTATTTGTTTTCCATTCTCTTTTTTATAAAAAAGATCGCAAAGGTTCTTCACCATGCAGCCTTCTGGCATTAGCTAATTGAAAATTAACAAGAGACATGAGTTATAAATATCTTTCTATTTATTTCGAAAGTAGTTAAGGGAATCAGAGCGTTCTGCCGCTGGCAGGCTGATTTAGATTATAATTTTATTTAATCCGTCAGCAATGTGAGAGCAATATATTTTCATAATATGGATATTAAAATTACCATGCAGTGAACTGATTCTGTGAAACTCAAGTCGCCTATACTTACTATTTCATGTTACGAATATACAGCTACATATATGGTGTTAACCTTTACATGTAAGATTAAACATGTTATTACCTTGTGACCGGATTTATGTCATTAAACATAAAAATATAATGTTACCAGTGGTTTCTTGGTTATACTTTGATCCGTTTACGTTCTATAAATAAGACAACGCAGGTGCTAGTAAACGAGTGCAACATAAGTTCTTGAAATGTCCACGAATAATAGTTTTGCTAGTACTTTTAAATTTACCAATACTTTTGGGCTATGTGCGTAGCTATCTATGTAAGTCATTTCCCACCCTAAAAATAACATTCCGCCTCCAAAAATATGCAGATTCTCGGTCATGTATGGTTAAATCATCGCATTAAAAATGCCCATAATTAAAGATAGTTATTGAAAGGGTTACTAATGATAAATGTTCTGATATTTGTCAAGATATTTTATTACTAAGCAATTCTTAGGCCCGTATTATAGAACAATACTTAAATATCGTTTGATCTCCGATCAGCCAAAACTAGATATAAGTACAGATCATTTTAATTGTTCAATTGTTGTTTAATTGTTGATGTGAAAAATGTAAAAACAATAATTTTAGTACTAAGTAAAAAAGAGTAATTATGAATAAAGAATAGTAATAATAGAAAATATTAATTATTACTAAAGATTTCTACAACTGAATTATTGTCCTCGACGAAAATAGTTACGTTAATCTATGTTCAAGGCTGCTATTGACCATATTTACGGAAACTAAGATCAAATCGATACTTGGGTAAAGATCTCGTACAAAGTATCATTCAAAAATAAGAAACTACTCAACTGAGTACTGAATGATGAATCTAGATTTAAGTATCGTTCTATAATAAAATAATTACGCAAGTACAGATTTAAAACGAGATTCACGACTGAGTATCGTTCTGTAATACGGGCCTTAGAGTACCTATTTGGACCTACTACTTAAGGATTTCCTTAACACACAGCACCAATTGTAGTTTCCTTTTAACGAAATAGGTTTAAATTTTAAAACTCTCAAAATTTTACGTGAGACATGATCCTCGTTGTCATATCATAGTCGTGCTTACGCAAGTATAATATGAATAGTACAAAAATTTGTGGTTATTTTAAAAAGTAACTGTCCTTTTTGATTTTACACTCAAGAATCATGTGTCAGTTCTTGAATGAATCTATTTTACCTTAATTTTATATTATACGTCATCTTAGGTGTTGCGACTCCGTGACTCACTAGAATACACACATATGCATAAACAACGATACAATATAAACACTAGAAGCTTTCCATTGCGCGTATCACAGAGCTGTGTTAAAAGCCGTGTAAAATGATCCAGCAATGTATATAAAACCAAGCGAAATAAATAAGAATATACTGGAAATAAACACGGACGCATTTGTCCTCAACTCAGTCTGTCCGAGGCTCGCTTGCCAGTTGGCTGTCTGTTCTCGTGACCAGTGCTCAATCGGACCGGTTTAAAAAAGTTCGCGGCCGTGAACTCAATTTCTTTTTCATAAAAAACGTTCTGTTAGCGCTATGGATGACAGGTAATGGGCATAGTTTTATCACAATATTATTAATTAACTAAATCATTATTTTTATTTACAAATGCGTTTTGTTAATTTCGTTTTTAGATCGCTTTCGGTTTAATCGGACGTGTGGTGGCTTAGTGGGAGGAAATAAGTTCGGTATATGCATAGAATATATTGGATACAATGTCGTTCACGCCGATGTAAGTTGCTTGGGTGGTTTTTGCAATTCAGCTGTTTGTGTCGTTTGTTTCGGCCTTTTTTGGACATGCGTTTGCGATTTTTGTGACTAACCTTATACTAACATGTAGGTATTTATTGAAAATAACTTTATATACTGTCTTGTTTGTAATTAAATTTCGTTAGGGTTATATTGGTATTTTTTACTGTATACATATATTACATGTTACTGACTGACTGCCTCGGTGACGCAGTTGTAATTGCGTATTCGTTACAACTGTGCTGAGGTCTCGGGTTCGATTCCCGGATCGAGTAAAGTGATATTGGGTTTTTCTATCTAGAAATTCTCAGTATTAGCCCGGAGTCTGGAACCTGTGCCCGGTATGGCGATAGGCTCGCCGCCTATCACATTATGGGACCGCCTCTGCCTACCCCTTCGGGGATTACAGGCGTGAGTGTATATGTATGTAAAATTATCGCAATCATATAAACTATTAAAAAGATTAATTATAGATTGTCATGTCAATAAAATTATATTACAACAAAACTGAAGCGGGAATTGAAGTTACTAATTAGTTTTAGTAAAATTACATTTATTATTAGTGCAATCGTAATAATTATAAATAACAAACTAATATATATTACGATTATACTCAGTTATATTCGCATGTGATAATCTACTAATGATTAATAATGATATTAACACGCAACAGTCATACACATAGCCCTGACCCCACACTAAGATACGAGTCTTGTGTTGTGGGTATCAGGACCTACGAGAGACTTTCGGTCTCACAACACCCAGACCCCGGACACAAATATCTGTCTGTCACACAAACATTTGTCCCGGTGTGGGAATCGAACCCACAACCTCTCGTTCCACAGGCGGCTTCTCGCCAACTGCGCCACGGAGTCTGTCATCTACTACTACTAAGTTTTTTTAACAATGTTACGTCGATTAACTAGCATGGTATTAACATTTTCCTGTTACATGTGTATTGTGATAACGCTGTTTACATAACAATGGGTTTGGCTTTCGTGTAACATAGTTTTTAGAACACTCATTGAAATCATCGTTAAATAACGACATATGCAATACAACTGTTAAAATTATTTTATCATCATTTTTTATCCCATAGAATGAAAATATTGGCTTATATTGAATTCAAAGTCTTATTTAGTATTTTGTTGGTAACATTTTTAACGAACGATTAACCTTTATAATAGCTATCGTCAATTACATTATCCTTAATATGTTTGATATGTAAATTATATAAACTTAACTGCCCATTTAAAATCTATAACAACTTTATTATTTTAGGTAAATATTTATTTAAAAACCAAACGTATAAACATCTAACACTCTTAATCGTATATTTAAAAAAAAAGTTTTAGCACTATCCGGCTCGAAGGACCAAAACTAACCTCAATAGATTCACCCATCCTAATTAAATCCTTGTCCACAGCACGCATACGTGTCAGTACAACGAAGAGGATGGGTCCATGCGAATGTACCTTCGGGGTCGGCCGGTGGTTCTGTACGGACCCAGTGACAAGGATCCGTTGGACCCGGCGAAGGTGGCGCCACCACCGCAGAATAAATTGAAGTTGGAGTGGGTTTATGGATACAGGTAAGAGTTATATTTATGCATAAAACTTGTACCTAGTCAGGTCATAAATTCTGTCACATGTTTAATATAAAATAATTGAAACAAGTTTATTCATTATGTAACCATTTATATACCAAAATGAACTTAACAAAACATAGATTCTTATGACACTAAAGTTTATTCAAAATGACCTCCGTGATTTTGAATACAGGCCTTCAATCTGCGCGGCCAGTTGTCTATCGCAGCACGAACGAGGTCCATGTCAATATCGGCGGCTGCCTTAATCAAGGATGTCTTGAGTGACTCCAAATTGGGATGAGGCTTTGAGCACGCCTTTTCCTCCAAGTGTTGCCATATCTTGTAATCTAACGGATTCAAATCTGGACTGGAGGAGGGCCAGTCTTCGTGCCGGATGAAGTCGATTTCACGCGCCGCCAGCCAGTCTTGTGTGCTCTTCGCTCTATGAGCTGGCGCCGAATCTTGTTGGAATACCCAGTGCCGGTTATTGAACATGGTATGAGAAACAGGTTCCACAAGGTTCGTCAGGACTGTATTTTGATACACAACTGCATTCGTTATTACACCTTTCTCACAAAAATGTACGTCTGTTAAGCCCCAATAAGAAACTCCCAACCATACCATGAGCGAGGATGGAAAATGACCTCGTTGGACACGCGGAATACGGTTGCTCGCTTCTTCACTACTGTGTGCGTACACCTTATCATTTTGTTTGTTGTAGCTCTCTTCTAAGGTAAAAATTTTTTCATCTGAAAAAAGAATTTCCCGATATTTTTTTCCCGCGTACCGCTTCAACAAAGCGCGGCATCTCTTCAGTCTCAGGTCCATTAGACGAGCATTCAAACGATGTCCTGTTTTTCTTCGATATGCCCGAAGCCCTAAGTCTTCATTTAACACCCTTTTCACCATGGTTCTGCTTAACCCCATCTGAAGGGCCAACAGTTTCTGCTTACGTTTGGGATTTCTTTGAATTCGCGCCTTCACAGCTTTTATCACTGCTGGAGTCCTAACAGACCGAGGGCGACCACTTCTTGACCTGTCATCTACACTAGAGTCTTCATTGTATCGTTTGATTGTACGATAAACGAATCTTTTGGTTATATTAAAATTTTTCAGTATGTCAAAAATTTGAATTGGCGCGTAAACCGCAACGATGCAACGCAATTACTGCAACACGGTCTTCTTGAAGCGTCCACTCCATATTTAAAAATGAGTAAAATTCTAAAAAGTATACATTTTTATTTTCATGAACAATTTGAAATTCGAATTCAATAAACTTTTTTGTGGCCAGCATTCTAAAATAAATATTTTTACTGTGTGAAAATACTTATGACCTGACTAGGTATAACTATTGGGGGCTTCCTCTAATAATTAAGTGCTCTTGCGGATTAGTAGACTTCACATTCGAATTTCTCAATTAAAAATAATGTGATTTTACAATAGAAATTTAGGACATAGAAAAAATCGAGAGAAATAGAGGCACGTTTGTTGCACATCTGCCTATCCCATCAAATAGTTTTTAATATATGGCCTTCTTATCCACAATATAAAAGTTACAGTAATAGCATCGAATTAATAGGTAGTTTTTACTACGTTGGAATTACTTGCAATTGTTATGACATCATTTTATGAAATCTCCAAAGTACTATTAAAGTCTATTTTTGTCTGTCTTTGTGCGCTTAGTTTATCTACACCACGTAACACTTTTTAATACCATTTTCACTCAAATTTGGATAATTTCCCCGGAATCCATACCAATACTATAAATGCGAAAGTAACTCTGTTTGTTTGTTTGTTACATTTTCACAACTAAACGGCTGACCGGATTGTGATGAAATTTGGTAAAGGAATAGATTATATCCTGGAGAAGGACATAGGCTATCTTTTTTCTCAAATAACAATCTTGAAAGGGGTCAGATCGGAGTTCAAAATTTGTATGGGAAATCCATAATTCCTCAAGTTAGGGATCTAAAAATTCATATTTAAGCTTTTGGTAAGAAATAACGAAATACATGTTTCAACGTTTTTACCAAATCATCCCTTAAAGGGGCGAAATGACGGGTTAACTTATGAGGTATTATTTAAATGTAATCTCGAGCTTCAGGCACAACACCTGCGAGTCAGAACGTTTGCTTTAGGTGCCTCAGTGCAGAAGACAACTCCTTGGATTGTATACTTCTGCTCCCGGAAATAACTTCCACGCGGGCGGAGCCGCGAGCAACACCTAGTGTTCATATATAATACTTGCATATTTTTTTTTTTTTAGTGCCTCGATAGGCAGACGAGCAGACGGGCCACCTGATGGTAAGTAGTCACCGCCGCCCATAGACTTCTGCAATACCAGGGCACAGCAAAGCCGCTGCCTACCTATTTATAGAATGTAGAGAAAAGTTGATGATGGTGATTGTTATCTTATCAAACTATATTATTGATCGATTTCATTGCTAACGCTGGCTAAATCTTGTATAATAATACAAGCGCAGTATTAAACATTGTGCCACTGCTGGGCACGGGCCTCCTCTACTAATCAGAAATGTCTTAGTCCACCACTCTGGCCTAATGCGGGTTGGTAGACTTCACATACCTTTGAAATTTTTATGAGAATTCTTAGGTATGCAATTTTCCTCACCGTGTTTGCCTTAACCTTTAAAGCAAGCGATAATTCACAATGAATATACACGTAACTTTAGAAAAGTCAGAGGTGTATGCCATTTTGTCTGAACATACAGCAAAATCTTATGAAGTACTTCAATGTATTATGGGATTGTATATAAAAATTCCTACAAAAACTACTTTGGAATGTCGGTAGTAGAATACAAGTTGAATTATACAAATAATACCTATAGGAATAGAGCCCAGGAAGGATAATTGTGTATTGTTTCATTGGGATTTCTGAGTTGCATTACCGACTGATATACTTCGAAATTATTATGCAATCTGTATTTATAAAAGAAGAAACTGACTGACTGACTGACTGATCGATCAACGCACAGCCAAAACGGCTGGGGTTAGAGACTTGTAATTTTGACAGTAGGTACCTTTTATTACGTAGGCATCCACTAAGGAAGGGTTTTTGGAAATACCACCCCTAAGGGGGTAAAATAGGGGATGAAAGTTTGTATGAAATTCCTTCATTTTTTAAGTTAAACGCATGAAAATTCGTATTTTGTATAATATACGTTTTCTCCCAAACATGACCTCCACGCGGGCGGAGCCGCGAGCAACAGCTAGTACTTAATAAAATGTTTCTTAATCATATGCAAGTTAAATATGAAGTAAAACCACTCTCGAATACTTCTTATATCTTTTATTGTAATTGTAAATATATAAGTATGGCACTAATTACACTTGAATAGGTAACTGTATTATTCTATTACAATACTCTTTTGCTGTGCAGCTCAGAGCCAACTTGCCTGCTCTGACAAATGCACCGAATTTAATACCTTTGACATTACAAACAATATGGTGGGGGTCGCGCCATTTCTAGTCAAACGATGGCCTGTTATAAACCAAAACAAAGCCAAGTCATATCCAATAAATATGTAAATTAGTTTTAAATTTTTACCGAGATATAAACCTAATAATTATATGCATAACATAAATGTATATGTTGACAAACTACCAGCAATCGGAAGTAATGCTTTATTTTAAGTTCATTTCAACCAATTACTCACAATTGTTTACAAATATCTGGATGTTAAAATCGCACAAGCAGTTGGAATACAACGACAAAAATTGCATATTACGAGGTTGATAAGGTCACTTTTCCTCTGATTTGCAACCCAACAGCCACACACATAGTTCTAACCCCGCACTAGGTAAAACCTATATCGTGGGTATCAACAACTACGAGGGACTACCACACCACAACACCCAGACAAGAAACAAATATCTGTCTGCCACACAAACATTTGTCTCGGTGCGGGAATTGAACCCACGCCCTCTTGTTTCACTCGCCCGCACCGTAGTAGCTGTCAATGATAAGAAACTACGCGTACTTTAAAACGCTCAGTGTGTACAAGGCTTTACAGTATTGCATGTTCTAGGAAAGTGTCATTAACTATTAAAAGAGATATGAATACACATGAGGTGATATTGTATATTACGTTATCGATTGTTGAATGAGTGACCAAGGTCGGTGATAGTATGAACGTATTAGTATACATGTGTCAACTCACACGCGATCTGAAGTACTTGGGGACAGAATGAATTGTTTTGTCACATAAGTAAAAGTTTTTAATTTCATAAAAAGTACACCGACTAAAAATAAAAAACATATTATGCGTCACTATAAAATTTGAGGGTTGCCCTTCATTTTTCTGAGATCCCATCATCAGATCCTGACTTGGTACCAATTGGACCACCTGAGAAGTATACACTTTTAAACAAAAAAAGAATTTATCGAATCGGTCCAGGCGTCTTCGAGTAATCGGGGAACATACATAAAAAAAAGATTCCGACGAACTTTAACCCCCTCCTTTTTTTGAAGGCGGTTTATAAGTACTTTTGTCATTTGGCTTGTTCAATCTCGGATTCAATCAACGGGTTGGGTAAAAGTGATATGGGTTCTAAAGTACGGATTGCAAAAGTGGTGTGTGAATTTTAAAATACAGGACCTTATCAGAGCGCTTTAAAAACCCAGGACGCTGCTTAAAATCTATCCAAGACACTCTAAAAACCAGGACATGTCTTGGGAAAACAGGACAGTTGGCAACTCTATTGTAATGTGCTGTGATTTTCGAGAGACTACGTGTTGGACCATAAAGTACAGCATTATGTATTTAAATTAAGGTTAGCTGAGTTATTTCCAGTTCCATCACGTACGCACTGTTTACTGTAAACAGGCGATGTTATTGATAAGGATTTCTTAACATATATATTATCCCCTATAAAATTCCTATGCTTTTAGTCACATGACTTCATATTTTCATTTTTTTTATCCTGGCACGGCAAACATACCACAATGCACCTGATGGTAAGTGCAGTGCCGTCCAGTTAAATTATCAAGTAGCGAGATACAATCCATCCCTCATCCTTCTCCACCCATCCACATCCACCCATCTCCTTCATGATGTTCTTTTCACGGTGGAGGAAAACATCGTGAGGTTACTAACGTCTATCATTCATCATATCTACGACCATTATTTGTATTTATTGCATTAATATAATCTATAAAGTAAAACATTAACGGAAGACTCTATTTTTAAACAATTTTAATTTAAATTTAGTTGATATTTCACGCCCAAGATTTAATTAGATTATAATTTTTACATATAGGTACATAATAGCAGCGATAGCTAGTTGGTTTCAAAACAGTCCAACTAGCATACACCTCTGACTTTCCTAAAAGTTTTTTGTTTATCCTGGCACGGCAAAGTGATCACACTGCACCTGACGGTAAGCGTAGTGCAGTCCAATTAGAGTATTGAGTAGCGAGAGACGATCTATCCCCAGCTACTCAACACAATCACGTCGGCCCGCTTTTTCTTACTACGCCATGGGCAAGAAGATAAAGAAGCGGTCGAGGGTCTGTTGTCAGAGTACTTAGAAGGCCGCGAAACGGCCAAACATCGTACCCGAACTATAGACCCCCGACAAAAACCGGATGTACACTGGCTGAGGTCTACGTGAAGTCCATTATGCCAGCGTTGTTTTCTAAGTCTTAACTCCTCTCAATAAATGCCCGGAAATTCTAGAATAACTGAAATGTTTTTGTTATGGGTAAGGAGTTTTCTGTAGTACCGATAAACGTGCTCACGCAGGCAGATATCAGGGCAAAAGCTAGTATACGCACGCACGGAGCATTTGTATTACAAAAAAGTCAGTAACATGTACACCAAAATGTGGGTTCGCGTGCTAGGATAGCGCAGAGGGACTAATTTGTTACGTGGATTAAGTAATTATTTAGGCATAAATACCACATAATGTGGAGCAATCTGGACTACACTACTTCATATGCCGTAGTGTTGATTTTATAATAGGGCTGTCCCGACCGCAAACTACGAAGGCCTGGATTCTCAACTCATACCACTGTGGACACTTTCAGTTTCATAGTCATGATTTCATGAGACCTGGAATGTGTTTTTTTTAGTGCAACTACTCTTTGGCACGCAATGTGTTATATAATAGTTCGACTGGAGTGACCACTGCTTCGAAGAAAGCTTATGTGACTAACATAAATGGTAGCATGGCAAGCGGTCATGATATTACTGAAAACTCGCATAAATCACTTCTCCACATAAACTCACGCCTGTAAACCCCGAAGGGGTTACACCTTTCTTTTCGCCGAATTTATCACGCTCCCATAATGTGATAGAGTAGAGAGCCTATAGCCACACCGGGCATAATGCCTGACTCCGGGCTAATACTGGGCATTTCTAATTAGAAAATCCCAATATCACTTTACCTGACCCGGGGATCGAACCCAAGATCTCAGCACAGCATGCGCAATTACAACTGCGCCACCAAGGCGATCTTCTCTGATCTGATATGTCCTTTTAGTTCCTTCCACTTATTCCATTCAGCTCTGTACTTCTCCAATCCTTTGGCAAATCATCCATTCTGTTTACTTTTGAATTAATCCAGATCTTACTAAATACAAGGAAGAACTCAAACGAGTTTATGCAATTGGCACTTAGCTGTGCGACAGAGATCTCTATTAAATGTATAGCATTGGACAATTGGCCAATTTGTGCTCATCGTCAACTCTATCTTAGCCGCCTACGTACTAAATGGGTATTTTTCCAAAACAAGTACGCATTTAGTCGATTTACGATCAGACGAATTAATAAGTAGCACCATTGTACATATACGAACGATTTATAAACCTAGTTGTATTTACAAATAAAGAAGTTAGAAGAAATGGTCCAGGTTATTATAGCTTACTAGCTTTAGAAAATTCATAATTTTTGTATGTTTATATCTTACATCTCTAATGTAATCTTTCTCTACAATTATCCAAGTATCTTGTTCTTTGCCATTTTCAGTGTATAGGGCCTAAACATAAAGAAATGAGTATCTTTGACTCTCTACCATTAGCATCCCACCGATGACGTAACAATAATGCAATCCTGCTGCAATTTGTTTTACGACATCCGCAGAAGCATAAAGAACTGTCTCGTTTATTTTATGAACTAGTCTTCCGTCAAAATTGAATAATGATACTGATACCTAGCTTACATCTAGCTGTAACCTTACAATATGTTACACAGGTATGTTGTATTGCCGTGAGGCAGTTCATGCCTTCTCTCAGGATTTAATCCTGCTGCCACATGTGTTGGATTAGTTCCGAGTTGCTTGAATATCGGAAATGAGGGATACAAGCCGCGTAGTGTTTCTGTTAATGGGTATAAATGGTATGGATCAAGTGATTAGGGACTGCCAAGACGAAAGACGTAGGTTCAAAACCCAAGTGGCATACACTTCTAAGGTGGACTAAGGCCTAACCCCTCTCATTTGTAGAGGAGGCCTGTGCCCAGCAGTGGGACAATGTTTAATACAGGGCTGGTATTATTAAGTGATTAAGGCATTATTCGCAATGTCCGCAAGCTTGAAACATGCAAATATTAATAATATTAAGACAACTGCTACTAACATTTACTTCTAAGTGGCAGAAGTAATCTATAATCAGTTAGTTGTGCACAGTATGCATGAGCCCCATCGACTAGAGTACCATTATTACAGTAAGCCTACTTCTTATTTTAGCTTGTATGGTTTCCTCAGCAGTGGCAGTCTCCGAGATTGTCGAATGCCATAAAATCCTTATCCCTATTCCTTGTCTGAATGTCCAGCAGCGCACTATTCCTTAACACGCTGTTTCTGGGCGATAATGCTAATTTACTATCAAGTAACATTGCAAAGCTGATGTAGCCTGACTGTTGAAAAAGTAACTTCATAAAAGCGTTGCCTACACATGACTTATTTCCCATTATGTATTTGATAGGTGTGTCGAAACTGTCGGTAAAAAGATGACCTCTAGACGTTATCTTTCAAATTAGTGTAATTTGACCGCACCCTACAAAAGAAGGGCATGTTGCAGCAAATATAGCTCCCAGGATAATTAACCTAAATATTAAATTTATGTAGCGTTGGGAAATTAGAAATGAAAATGTAGACATGTCAATAACATGAGTTATCCCTGGCGGGGTAAGTCGTACGTAACTAGTGCACTTATGTTTCGCCCAACTTATTTCCCTGTGTTGTAGGGGATAACCAATTGCGTTATCTATTATTATTTTATTCTATATATATTTGTCCTGACTGACTGATTCATCAACGCAAAGCTTAAACCGTTGGGGCTACAAACTTGAAATTTTGGCAGTTGATGCCTTTTAAGTTGTAAGTATTCACTGAGAAGGTATTTTCGAAAATTTCGCCTCTAAGGCAGTAAAATAAGGGAAAACCTGTGGTATGGAAGTCCGTCATTTTCAAAGAAAGAAGCATAAAATTTCGTATATGTGCTTTTGATAAGAAATAAACATACACGTGTATTGGCGTCTATGAAATTTTTATCCCTAAGTGGATGAGTTGGTCTAAAGTTTCTGTCGGTAACATTTTCACAAATAAACAAATTTAAATAAGATTTAGTTTTTTTTTATTTTACGCGAACATATGCTTGTTAAAAATAAAATTTTACTGGCTTTACATTGGCTTGTTGGCCATACTGTATAAAAAGAACTAAGTATACCTAGAAATGCTCACCCACCTGCCTCTGTAATTCGTTCCACTGGCGGAAAATTACCCCTTTGTTTTGTAACAGCTTCATTACTACGAGCATAGCCGTTGCACCCAAGGTTGTTTGTGTGTCACGCTTGGCTGATCAACCGTTGCAATTTACACAGATTCTTTCACTTTGAGAGCATTTCCTCGTCGTTATTTTTAATTATTTTTATTATAATAAGAAACTAACTTAATCTGATGGTTACACATCATTCTGTACCCACAGATATTTAATAGTACTTTTAGTGTCTACATTCATTCTCCATCACATCGATATTGGAAATCGTTAGGGCTCGACGTATAAAGTATATTGCTGTACTAGTAAAAACTACTCGAAGAATTAGTAGGTACATTTGAATTAATGTCCAAGATCGGAGAGCTCTTTTCAATAACTTCGCAGGAACAAGTCTAATGCAAATCAAATAAGCGTGATAAGAAAATGTTATCTATCGTAATCTGAAACTGCTCTATTGGTTTGTCAAGCTTTAGCAAATTTTATGACAGTAATGTATGAATCAATAGTATGAAGTAATAGCTAGAAGCTAACTAGCTAGTATTAACTCGTTTAGATTATTAACATTCTACAAAACGACATCAAATGTCAACTTGCTGTTGCGTTTTATACGGTGAGTATATAGCAGGAGTTTTAAATACCACCAAATATATAATAGCCTTTTTGATTTATTAGTCTTAACACAATCCTGAAGTCCTTGGTAACAAACCCTTTGGAAATCACAATTTGTGTTCGAGTATTTGGTTTGGAAAATCAAATAAGTTTCCCCGGATTGTAAATTGTATTACTAGCTATCATCATAAGATTACATTTGCGATCTGTGGTTTTCGGATTGTACCTCTTCTTACCGAATATTTAATGTTGAACACGTTTTACTATTAGTCAATATGAAAAATATTTAGTTATAGAAATAAAAATCAATTTTAAGTATGAATGACCTTAATTACAACACGCATTAAAACTAGCACTGCTATACACGCACTGTATTATAAAAAAGATTAAACTCGTAGCCCAAATTCAATTGAAATATATTTTGCGTAAATTGGAGCAACCTCTAATAACATCATTATACGGTTAAATGGTTTTTGAACAAATAGCTTTTTTTATACTACTGACTGATACGCTGGTCAACACTAAAATTGTCTAATTTTAACAAAAGACCTCTTTCATCCTTTAGTGAATGATGAGTAAATGGTTCCAAGGTCAACCAAGCCACGCTCCACTGAACATCTGTTACGATGGCCATAGATCCGCACGGAACCATTTGTACCACTGAACTTTGAGCGTTGTTTTTAACATTTACGATGTTTTTTCTCACTTAGCGTATGTTGTATGTTTTTATTACTGATAAAGCTTAGTAGAACAGTAACAAACCGAAGTAACAAAGTAAAGAATTCGCAACTGTCTTTATTTTATTTAAAAAAAATTGTGTGTGAATTACACGACGTATAGTCAAGACTCAGTTGTGAACAAAATGAGAATTATAATGTGACTGACAGAAAATCAGCTATGTTGGATCTATTGCATAGCGGAAGCTATTTTGGGTGTGCATACGATCCTGGACCCTAGAGTATATATACTCTATATATTATATAATATATATACTACTCTTCTGGCCCTTCGAAATTACGTGTTTCTTAATTATTATTGCTTGCTTTTAAATAAAGCTCGTATATTTGAGATATTTGTATAAAAAAACTGTTAGAACGCGTATTATACTAGTGTCGTAAAGTAAAACCTAGAAGTCTATCAGATCTGCCTACACTCCTCAATAGTAAATGAGGCCCTATATTAGCTGTGGGACAAAATTATATAGGGTTGTTGACTTAGTATTAGAATGCTTCAGCATTTCGATTAAATCTCTTTTCACATGGCGGTCTGATGGTATTTAGGGCAAAATAATGCAGGATTGTTTACTTAGGAATAGAATAGAATTTCATGGACTTCTTATACCAGAATTAATCTTAAACATATTTGTTACAGGGGCAAAGACTGTCGCAGCAACCTATACCTCCTGCCTACTGGAGAGATAGTATACTTCGTGGCGGCTGTAGTGGTGCTGTTTAATGTGGAAGAGCAGTGCCAGAGACACTACACGGGGCACACGGATGATGTGAAATGCCTCGCCGTACATCCCAACAAACTGATCATAGCCAGCGGCCAGTGTGCGGGACATGACCGGCTTGATGCCAGGGTAAGCTTCCAATTCGTCGTCTTTTGCCTTTGTAGCGCAGTAGGCGAGTAGCCGGCTTTGAAACAAAAGGCCGTGGGTTCGATTCCCACACCAGGACAAATGTGTGACAGACAGACATTTGTGTCGGGTCTGGGTGTTGTGAGTCTCTCGTAGAAACTAGAAAGCCTCTCGTATAGTCCCTGATACCAACACAAGACTTGTATCTTAGTGTGGGATCGGGGCTATGTGTGTGACGGTTGGGTGTAGTCTATTTACTTCAACAACTACAAGATTATGTGGCGATTGACAGCTTCCTGACGGACTGTATGAAAAGGTCGACTCAAATTATTTAGATTGTTGATTTCGGGTCTGAGTGTTAAGACCAAAGATAGTATCTGATAGTACCTGATACCCACAATACAAGACTCGTATCTTAATATAAGTTCAGGAATATGTGTGACTGTTACGTGTTTTTTTTATTTACTAATACTCCTCATGTGCCCGAAACCTCTAGCCAAAACGCGAAGTATGTATATGGGAGATATTGAAAACAGAAATTTATCACACTCAGTTTTCTCCGAAGATAAACAATGTATCAGATAACATACAAGATATGACGCAGCGAGTTGCAGAACTGAAGTGTTGATTACAGCTGGTTATTGTGTTCTTATCATGATTAGTTAGGTCATCTCATTGTTTAACAAGGTTATTAATATTCATTATACGTAACGTAACGCAAAATTCATAAGGACCAGATACCCTTTCGTTATTTTCTTTCTACTATTCTAGATAGATATTCGTTTTCAATGTTTTAGTAATACAACCAACTGCTAGGGCTCGGTAACGTCAGATCAGTCAGGTTACATGGTGTACATTGCACTATTTTTACCTACTTTTCAATCGGCCATCTCTTTGCTCCAACAATAGTCGGGATTCGTAAATCCTGACTTGATTGCGAGAGGACTAATTTCATATGATTATTTCTATTGTATATTTTATTTTGGTGACCCAAATTTAAATTTGAGAACTATTAAAAATATTAATCGTGTTTCGTTATTGTCAAATTTTGTTCTTGCATAGAATAAACTACGTAAGAAATAAAACACAGACTCTGATACGTCGTATGCTTCCGCATTATTTCTTATTTATCATTTTTTTTCTTTTTTTTACCAGCCCCACGTCCGTGTATGGAACTCTGTCTCCCTAGCAACCCTAGCCGTGATCGGCGCTGGTCAGATGGAACGCTCCGTATCATGCATCACCTTCTCCAGAGCTGATGGTGGAACGCTCCTGGCTGCCGTGGATGATGGACCAGACCACACCATTTCCGTGTGGGAGTGGCAGAGAAATGATAAGGGACATTGCTTGACTGAGACCAAGGTAAAAGGCAGTTCTTCAAAGTTATTTTAGAGTTGATCGCACTATTTTCTCAGCCCTGTTTTATAAGAGAACTTGTATTACGGCTGGGTAACAATTAGTTAATCTTAGCCCACTACACTGACTTAATGCAGGTTGATAGACTTCACATGCCATCAAAATGGTTATGATCAATTCTCAGAAGCAATTTACACGTTTAGCGACAAGTGAGGTCTTCGATTGAAAGATCATACACGAGTTACCCAGGATCAGATATTGTTCCTGATGTGGTGACTCGCGACTATCATATTATAGGACAAAATAAACTTGGCCAACTATTGCCCAATTTGATTAATTTCGTTTTGGGTAAATACAGTTAAGCATTACCAAAGACTAGGTGGGGTCTACTGATCGGTGTTTTTAAATGCACAACACTGCCTATCTTCAGCAAGGGATCGACATGATTTTTTGCATAGTGTTAGTTGAGGGGTCTGAGAATGACATAGATTTTATATCCTTAAAAATGCACGGTTCCTAAGGGATAACATGATATAGAAAGATGTAATAGCATAAGATGTCTCCATGGATTTTATACCTTTTCTTTCAAAGATAAGTACCACGCGGGCGAAGCCGCGAGCAACTTCTAGTATGTTTTACATATAAGCTAATAAATTTACACATTCCCAGTGCTCAGTGGACACCGTAGTAGCAGCGGAGTTCCATCCCTTAGACCGCAACCAGATAGTGACGTGCGGCAAGAATCACATCGCGTTTTGGACCCTGGATCAGACCAACATGCTCTACAAACGGATGGGTATATTCGAGACACGAGACAAGCCCAAATACGTCACCTGTCTTGCTTTCAACCATAATGGTGAGTGATTGTAATGGTATTTAGATAAGTAACTGAATTAGATTTGTGTTGAATACTAAGTTTTTAGTGTTATATTTTGGTACACTTCTGTATTTGAGCTGAAGTTATAACTTCATCTATTTTTTTAAATGGGACATAATTTAATATCTGGGCCTTCTTCTTCGTGTGTGTGTGAAACGCTGTTGGATTAGCTAGGCTAGGAGGTTAATGAGGGTCATTGAACGCTCAATCTTCACGAGTTCGTTCAGCTTCCCTTCCTTCCCTTTTTTCATTGTTGCCTCCTGGTCCCCCTTTACTTTTCTCCTCCTTCTATGTTTCGGTCTTCCTCAGTCCTTATCGCTGTGCTCTCGCGTGCCAACCCCTGACTAACTAGTAACTCATTTATCCAGTCCTTATAATGTTTTATTTTCGTTGTTTTGACCTTAAGTACCATTTTTTAATTCTGTCCTCTCGCAATGAATATTCTTTTTTTACATTCTACATCGAAGCTAATGAGAAACTAAGTCCACTAACTCACTAAGTATCTTGAGTCCGTTCTGTGACCATGAAGGCTGTAAAGCTTTCGAAACGTCGGGATTAAAAAATAGTTTAATAAACCGCGATAAAATCCGTAAAATTAGTTTCATTTCAATGTATAATATTCGCGTATACAGAAGAAACAATAATGAGAAACTGTTGAAATGTTTGCCGTCTTAATCTTATTTGTCCCCATAATTTTGCCTCTATCACCTCTTGGGTCATCTTCATCACAGGTGACGTCCTCTCCGGCGACTCTAGCGGTAACATCACGGTTTGGGCACGTGGCACAAACACAGTGGCCCGTCTGGTACGCGGAGTGCACGATGGTGCGGTGTTCAGTGTAGCCGCTCTGAAGGACGGTGGGATTGTATCCGCCGGTGGGAAGGATGGACGACTCGTACTATTCGATGCACATCTAGAAGCACCTGTTAGAGAGACTGTGGTGAGTACAGATCTAGACAAAAACAAATATCCAGATATTTGGACTAGTACACAGTCTTCATTATAAACAAAAACTATGTGTATTTATGTCTTAAAAAAAATCGAGCCTTGTATTGTACATTGTCCCGCTGCTGGGCACGGACCTCCTCTACTAATGAGAGGGGTTAGGCCTTAGCCCACCACGCTGGCCCAATGCGGGTTGGTAGACTTATTACTTACTTATTCAGAATTCTCGGGCAAACAGGTTTCCTCGCGATGTTTTCCTTCACCATCTAAGCAAGCGATAATTATCAACGAATACATACGTAACTTATAAAAGTCAAAGGTGTATACCATTTTGAGTTGGTTTCGAACCATCGACTTTCATATCTAGGCTATCGGTGCTTTTGTTGAACAACAGTCACGCACATACCCCGACCCCACACTAAGATACGAGTCTTGTGTTGTGGGTATCAGGGACCTAGAGAGACGCACCCTCTCACAACACCCAGACACCGGACACAAATATATGTCTGTCACACAAACAATTGTCTCGGTGTGGGAATCGAACCCGCGGTCTATCGTTTCACAGCCGGCTACTCGCCAACTGCGCCACGGAGGCTGATTTTTTTTAACTTAGTTAAACGTTTTTATTTTCCTTTACACTGATGCAACCAGGTTTACAATTTTATTTTTATAATCTCTACAAACATTAACTTGTAAATAATGTTTCTATCTTTTTAGACTGCAATCATTTTGATTAAATCGTTACCATTACAGATTTTGTTAAAGCTGACCGTAAAATTATCTAGGGTCTAGAGTTGGGGTACGATGTTTGGCCGTTTTGCGGCCTTCTGAGTACTTTGACAGAAGACCTTCGACCGCTTTATCTTCTTGCCCATGGCGTAGTGTGAAGAAGCAGGCCGGCATGATTGTGTTGAGTGGCGGGGGATAGATGTCTCTCGATATTCTAATTGGACAGCATTGCACTTAGGTGCAGTGTGGTCAGCAATTCTAGCACTTCTTAGAATAATACCCCGGGATCGCTCCGTGAGCGCCGAAGAAGACCACCGCGGGGTTTAGCTGGTAGTGCCGGGTGGGGTGTACATAGGGCGTAGAGACTCGGCCCAGCGGCAGCACGGATAGCCATCATCCGGGCGAGGGGGATGCTGGGTCGTAAGACCGGCTAGACCAGCATAACCGTTTTATTCTTATTCCGCTTCTCCCCGGAGCGGGTGGTAGTAATAAAACGCTTTCCCCGCGACAACAAAAAAAAGGTGCAGTGTGATCATTATGCCGTGTCAGAATAAAAAATAACTTTAAGTAAAATTGTTAATTTGTGTAGATCGAGGGTCACTACGGCGGCGTCCGCGTGGTGGCGGAGGGTCGCGGCAGTCAGCTCTTCATCGGCACCACCAAGAACTGCATCCTACACGGAGACCTGGAGTTGGGCTTCTCACCAGCTGTACTGGGTAATACCCTAAGACATTACAATCAGTAGTACTTAGCCTCCATCCTGCAACTAAATTTTCCTCGTCATGCATTTTTAGTTCGTTAATACCGTGTTTTCAAATGTTTAATTCTTTAAATCAGGGATTCCCTAAGTAATAAGTAGATTCCTAAGTCAATTCAGTTCGGTTTCGGTTTCCCAGAGGTCGACATAAACGAACACTGATTTTGGGGGTCAACAAGGTCTAAAAATCAACACTTATTAATTAACACAAGTTGTTATTTTCTTTCAAGATACTGTATAAGTTGTGTTACGTGTTGTAATAAGAATGACTAATATTTTAGTAGGAAGTATCATTGATATACTTTTAAAAAAACTCAACAAGTCGATAAGCGTGCACAAGTTCGTACAAGATACTAGAAAAAAAACCAGAGATAGGATTTTTAAAGTAATTTGGCTATGGGGGTCTGAGATATCAGTTAATTTTGAGAATAGTTTGGGAATCTCTGCTTTAAACTATTGCTATAAAATGGACGCCTGAGTTGATGGCAAATGCTGTGTTGTCAGGTCACGTGGACGAGCTGTGGGGTCTGGCCACTCATCCCTCGCTGGCACAGTTCGTGACGGCGGGCTGGGACAGACTGCTGCAGCTCTGGGACGGACTCAGCCACTCCACCGTCTGGAGTAAGGACATCGAGGTACATACAGTACACCTCTATCCAAATATTAAATCAACGCTAAAAAAATCCGCATAACATCGTAGGAAATTAGGAGAGGCTCAAAACCAGCGCTGCCCGGAACTACTGTCCCGGTCAACACAAGCTGAGCCGCCTCCTTTGTCTTATTATTATAGGCTACGCATAACAATCTCTGTTATTGTTAATGTAATAATAAGGCAATAAACTGTTTTTTTTTATCCATTATTTCGATCTACAGTTATAGAAGTCGTTAAACGGTCACCTGATAGTGACTGATCACCATTTACTTGCAACCAGAACCATAGATGTGTAAAAGAACGGATGGCGGTTTCTGATGGCAACGCGCATGTGATGCTCCTACCACCACCATGGTATACAAAAAAGAACTGATGGCAGTGTTCCTCCAGTGAAACAAGATCTCCAGTCGGAAGGTGACTCCCGCTGAGCGGCCGCTGCTCCCACCATTGATTTCCAAGCTTCTATATACGAGTATATGAGGCGTCGTGCAAACTTTCCACTCGACTTTGATTCAGGATTGTTCGTGTTAAGCATTAATAGTCCGGGATCCACGATACCATATTGGCTATTGATTACTATCAAGCAAATTTTCTGTGAGTAGCGTTATTTTGATGAGACGCCTAACTTTTTCTCTTACAAACATTTTAGATTGTGGTAGCTAACAGGGGTAGCAGGGATAAAATATATCGATTTGATGATTCTAAAAAATGTATCACTAACTGGGTTTTTTGTTAAATCTCAAGATAACTATCTGAAATATTTGAAAAAATATTATCTTATCAAATATGGCGTCTTATCAAAATGAAGCTACTCACGGAAAATTAGCTTGATAGTAATAAATAGTAAATATAGTACCGTGGATCCCGGACTATAAGCTTTGAGAAGAGCAATATTACTACTAATGTTTGTGGGTCTCATTGTAATGATGTGGCATAGCCGTTGTTGAAGTGTGAGTGTATTGGTGTATGTGTATTGTAGGAGCGAGCGCAGTGCTGCGCGTGGTCCAGTGACGGCGGCGTGATCGCGGTGGGAAGTCTGTCCGGCAAGTGGATGGTATACGACCCGCACTCCAGGGAGCTGCTCTCACAACACCAAGACGGGTATGTACAGACCTCCACTTTGGAAGACCACCAATATCAATGGTCGATACCTTAAATGAGGGTTTGGACCTTTGGAAGCTATTTTCTCTTCACATATTGGTGGTAGGATATTCATATCACACACACAGTACACAGGGTGTAAAACCCGCCATAGTGGCACACGCAACTGTGTCGCGTTCCGGGATCAGCCAGTGTACATCCGGTTTTTCTCGGGGGTCTAGAGTAGGGTACAACGTTTGGCCGTGTTGCGGTCTTCTGAGTACTCTGACAGTAAACCCTCGACTGCTTCTTCGCCTCCTTGTCCCATGGCGTAGTGTGAAGAAGCAGGCATGATTGTGTTGAGTACCGAGGTATAGTTGTCTCTCGCTACTAGATACTCTAATTGGACGGAACTGCTCTCACCATCAGGTGCAGTGTGATCACTTTGCCGTGCCAGAATAAAGAAAAACATATATTTTGTATGTTTTTTCATCATCATCATCATCAGCCTATCGCAGTCCACTGCTGGACATAGGCCGCCCCCAAGGTTCACCATTGAACCCGATCCTCAGCTCTATGCATCCTCCTGTCTCCTGTGTATGTTTTTGCTGTATACTAACTTGTCTAGTGTCTGTACCACTGTACACTGTGCCACTATAGGTACACTATATATTTGTGTAAGTAAAACTCACATTTCAGGATAACACGAGTATATTTATTATAGTAGGTACTTACATCAAAAATCCAAGGTCTGTCCAATCACTCCGTTCCAAGAGACGTCTGCTCTCAAAGATCGTTCTCACTCCAATGTCTCGAACTGCCCATGTTTTTACCAGTCACTCAACAAACGTCAAATTGTGTGATTCATTTGTTCAATCATCTTTCCTTAATAACGAACTTCCGTAATATTTTACTTCTTTAACCGATATCTAGGCTTTATAATTCAATAATAATTATTTAAAGTATAAACTATATTCAACTGAAACCTAACATGTGTGATTGTCAGATCTGAGCCGATCCAGACGATCCAGTACTCCCCGGACAACAAGCTGGTGGCGCTGGGCTCCCGGGACAACTTCGTGTACGTGTACCGCGTGGACGACAACGGCAGTCGCTACAGCAGGCTCGGGAAGTGCCTGGTCAGTGTTACTATACAGCCTTTGTCCCTCCTCGCTGCATCGCTTTCCTCCTTGCTGAGGGTCGTGAGCTCCATGAATCACTTTCTCCAGAATGGTGTTCTTCCATCTGTCACGAGTTCCGGCAACTCGAATAGCATCATGGACCGTCATGGAAAGGTTGTGGCGGACTTGGTCGGACCAACGTGTTGCGAACTCTCTCTCTTTGCCGGGCCTATGAGAGAGTTGTGTTGCAACCTTTGTACCATTTCGTAATCGCTCTAGTCTAGTAGGAGCATATGTATTCCTGTGAGAATTTAACCAGTCACGTATCATTCGGATACCGGTGTCCGGACAAAAACTGTATTGACGTGCGTATTAAGCGTATTTGTAACGTTAATATTATGGTAATAAAGTTGATTTTGACACAAGCCAAAAAATACATTTTTTTTTATATAGCATAGTCCGAAAAACGAGCCCGTGGGTCACCTGATGTTAAGTGATCTCCACCGCCCATGAGCATCCACAATACCGAAAGTGTCATGTATGCACTGTCGGCCTTGAAGGACAGGAATAGGGATTAGGGAAGAGAAGGGGGAATCTGGGCCTCCGGATATCTCACTTACCATATGAAACGCGACAGTAAACTGTCACTTTACGTTGGTTTTCTGTGAGACAGTGGTACTACCCCGGTCGAGCCGGCCCATTCATGCTGTAGACAAATATGTCTACAGCGTGGCTCTACCACTATTAATTTACTCAGTACTTATTACCTTTTTGCGAACACCGGTGTCCTTGTCATACCTGAGAGGTTAAGCAATCCAAGGGTGGAAAATAACAAGTTATGCGTGTGTGATAGCGTGTGCGTTTGCGTATCTGTTCGTGTGCGTGTATATGTGTGTGTGTGTTCGAATCACAATCACGCATAAGATATTGAGAAAGGTCAAGTTCTGGGCAATTCAAACTTCAATGTTAAATCGACCTTAATAATCTTTACCATTGGAATACTTAAATCATTGTATTGGACATTTCATGCATTACTAGTGCACGGAGAAAAAACGTAGACGGGTAACCACTATATACTATCGCATGATATAACCACAAGTAGTTTCAATGTAGGTACATCTTGAAATAAACGCTTGCATTACATACAAGGGTGCGTAGTTTTAAACTGGCAATATTAGTTCGGAAAATAAATACCAAATACATATATACAGCTCCGTGACGCAGCAGGCGAACTGTGAAACAAGAGGCCGTGGGTTCGATTCCCACACCGAAACAAATGGACGTGTTAAAGACAGATATTTGTAATAAAATGCTATTAAATTGTAATACCATGTATAGAGAACGATTGGTTTTTATCAGTGAAGTTGATAATCTTATAAACCCCATATTATGAGTAATTTGTATTTGAAATTTTTATAAAATTATTACTTTTACATTGCCTGAAGCTACTCATAAAAAGTAACTAAAAAACTATAATTACTTGACTACATTAAATAAATAAATAACACCCAACAGTCACACACATTACTTCGACCCCACACTAAGATACGAGTCCTGTGTCGTGGGGGATCAGGGACCACGAGAGACTTTCGGTCTCACAACACCCAGACCCCGGACACAAATATCTGTCTGTCACACAAACATTTATCCCGGTGTAGGAATCGAACCCACGGCCTCACGTTTCACAGCAGGCTAGACGCCTACTGCGCCATAGAGGCTGGCATTGAAACAATACATCCTTAGTAATTATAATGAACCTCAGAAACTCAAGAAACAGCTAGCTTAATATACAGACTGTGTTATAAGTATAATATAAATTTATAAAAGACGGTATTCAAATCTTCTATGATAAACTTTTACTCCACGCCCTTGAATTTGGTTTAAAGCGATTACTCTGTCCTAATGCTAAAGAATTAAATTTAAATGGCCTTCATGACAGAGATAATTAAGCTATAATTATCAGCTTTTTAGAGTCTAGAGTTAGGCTATGATTTTTGGCCATGTTGCTGCCTTCTAAGTACTCTGACACTAAACCCTCGACTGCTTCTTCACCTTTTTACCCATGGCATAGTGTGAAGAAGCTACACAGCAGGCCGGCATGATTGTGTTGAGGTGCGGAGGATAGATTGTTTCTCGCTATTCGATACTCTAATTAGACGACACTACGCTTAAAATCAGATGCAGTGTGGTCACTTTGCCGTGCCAGGATAAAAAGCTACCTATATAATTTTGTAACGCTTAGAGTAATTGCGAGCATGTTTATTTTAACATTTCTTAAAGTAGTAATAGCGCTTAATGCAATAAAATGTATAATTAGAAAATAATAATATGTATAATATTTATTTAACTTATGTATTTGCTTTTCCATCCCAATTTACAATATTATTTTGAAGGTTTTGTAAAATTTTCGTTCCAATGTTTAACTAAAAGGCGTTGTTTACTAGAACGCACTCATCTATTGGCTGACATTCAATTTTATCACTTTATTACCTTTTATCCATATAAAATAATAGTTTTATATACTACGAATACATTTTGTAACATAATTCCACGAAAATATCCACAGTATTTCAGTTGCAAAATATTGATTCGTTGTTCTGATCTATTATGTCACTTACGGCTCAGCATAAGACTCACGAGAAATGACAAATTATCGACGAAAAAATATCACATATAAATGTTTCATTCATAATAATTTCTGATAGCAAGTGGAATATTGCGTGCAGCTATTATTCTCCAGACTTTCGCGGAGTCCCGCGCCCATAGCTATCCAAATTCAATCTTATCGACACACAAAGTAGTCCCTCAACGGTAGGCAGCGGCCTTACTGTGCCCTGGCATTGCAGATGTCTATGGGCGGCGGTGACTACTTACCATCAGGTGGCCCGTCTGCTCGTCTGCCTGTCCAGGCACTAAAAAAAACATACAAATTCAAATTCGCTCATCTTTATGCTGACGCCATTTAAAATTATATGTCCAATAGTCCCGGAGGGGTTATAGATTCAATATTAAACATAGATTCGTTCATAGATAACGTTCGCTTATGCTAGTATTAACTGGCAATACTTTTTAAAATTCTGGGCATCCCCTTTTTTTAGTAAAATATACATCTAGTATAAACTGATTCTTAAACCCACAACGTCGTATCGATGAGGAGCAAATTTAACTTCCAAATACTGCTAATAAAGCTTGGCTTCTTGAAGTAGATTTAGTAAGTTGTATTTTTTTTTTAAGAATGTTATTACCTATGTTATAAATATATGTATGTTTGACAGGGTCACTCCAGCTACATCACACACCTGGACTGGTCTGAGGACAGCCAGTACATCAGGAGCAACTCTGGGGACTATGAACTGCTTTTCTGTAAGTTATCCCCATATAGTCAGCGTGACCACTTTTTTTTTTGCGTTTCTACTAAAATTATCGCCAAAAACTACTAAAATATACTAGACACCTTTTAAATTTAAATTAGTTACGGAACCGAATGAACAAAATATTCACCGTAGGAATAAGTAAGCTTATGGTACCAACAGGATAAAAATCTCAGACTCGTTTTTATTAATTAAATATTATTGCTGGACAGACTAAAGTACACTGTTATCGTTTGGCTATACTTTCCGGGAAATCCCCGATCCTCATCACAAGTCAATGCGATCTTAAACATTTATTGCAATCTTCCAAATTCTACTAAATTTAACTAAGCCATTGCGACCTACTAAACGATCGCAGTTTAAGCTGAAGATCTACTAAAATAAATAAATAAATCTACCAAAACTGGTCACGCTGCATGTAGTTTTTTTAATAAAAAGTTAGACGATATAGGCAGTTGTTATTATTGTGGTATAAAAGAAAATCTGGGTCCTATGATCCTGGGTCCTTTAGGCGTAATGTGAAGAAGCTAAACAGCAGGCCGGCATGATTGTGTTGAGTAGCGGGAGATAGACTGTCTCTCGCTACTTGATACTCTATCTGGACGGCACTGCGCTTACCATCAGGTGCAGTGTGGTTACTTTGCCGCGCCAGATTAAAAATAAAAAATCTTCAGTTTAGTATAAGTACTTAATATTTATTTAATTAGTTTAGTTATTAAAATTACTTGATATCCAAACATTTATAGTATGAGTCTCATATCTAGACATTGATATTATCTTATTCAACTAGATTCAATAAAATTGTACTATATTCTAGGATGCCATAAAATTTATTCAATAAATACAATCTTAGTTTACTCAGCTTACACAAGATTTCGAAGAAAAAGGTTAACAGAAAATCTTTTAATAAAAAATACTGGGCATATTAGTTATTCACATTGCATGATTAAATACATTGCTTTATTCGTACCTGACATAACATAAATTTTCCCTTCGATATTTATTATTTTTGAATGTTGTTAACTTCGATGTTTTTTTTTTCGATATTTATTATTTTTTAATGTTGTTAACATCGATGTTTTTGGAATATCGATGATCCCTGACGTGTGAGTGTTTGTCGTAGGGAATGCAACCACGTGTCGTCAGGTGACCAGTCCGACCAGCATGCGGGACGTGATGTGGAGCACCAATACCTGTCCCATCACCTACAACACCATCGGCGTCTGGCCTGAAAACGCAGACGGCACCGACATCAACTCCTGCACCAGGTACATACTAGTATACACCAGGCAAGGAGTCGAACCCGGACCGAGACTAATGAGGACATACACACCAGGCTATGTCTCTCGCTACTTGATATACTAACGGTAGGCAGCGGCTCTGCTGTGCCCTGGCTTTGCAGAAGTCTATGGGCGGCGGTGACTACTTACCATCAGGTGGCCCGTCTGCTCGTATGCCTATCCAGGCGCTAAAAAAAAACTAACAAGATGACACGGCACATCAAGTGTAGTGAGGTAGCTACCATGCCAGGATAAACTGCCTACAGAAGTGAAGTAGTACTTTACTACTAAATTAAGTAATTTGCTGGTGGTAGGATATTCATATCCTAGTGGATAGCTTGCACCAAGGTTTTACCCGCCATACATATACGAGTAGTGGCACACGCAAGTGTGGCACGCTCTCGGGTCAGCCAGTGTACATCCGGTTTTGGTCGCAGGTCTAGAGTTGGAGTACGATGATTGGCCATGTTGCCTTCTGAGTACTCTGACACTAGACCCTCGACCGCTTCTTCACCTTCTTGCCCATGGCGTAGTGTGTAGAAGCAGGCCGGCATGATAGTGTTGAGTAGCGGGGGATAGATTGTCTCTCGCCACTCGATACTCTAACTGGACGGCACTGCGCTTACCATCAGGTGCAGTGTGGTCACTTTGCCGTACCAGGATAAAACGAACTTTGTTTATGATTGCTTCTCAATAAATATATAACTTCATAGACTTATGTCAAAAATAAAATAAATAGTTGTACGGAGTATAGCATGTCGGTGACGCGCTGAAGTTCCCGACCAAATACGCTCAAGTCAGCTAAAGTAGTTTCCACTACAAAAATAATAAATTGTGATTATTTGTGTTCAGATCCCATGACAGCAGGCTAGTGGCGACCGGCGACGACTTCGGTAAAGTCAAGTTGTTCGGTTATCCAGTCACTCAGCCGAAGGTAAGCAGTAATACTTATTAGTGATAGATCTAATAAGAAGAAAAGTGGGTAGAGGGCATCCGAGGAGAACTTATACCGATCAAATAAACGATCTTCTCCTAAAAGGTAGGGGTGTGCGAATATCGTCCGAATCGAATCGAATATCCGAATCGAAGTTTCCAATTATGTGAAATTTTCGAATTATTCGAAATTTTATGAATAATTCTATAAATGCCGAATTATTCGAAAAAGTACGAATCATTCGAACAAGGAGAATGCCCAAATCAGTTCCATCTTTTAAATAAAGTGCCATGGCCATAACACATAATATTCATAATTCATGAAATATTTTTGAACGCCGTTTCATTTATTTTAACAGAAAAATATGCTAGTTATTCGAATTATTTGAAAATTCGAATTATGCGGTTCGAGTATCGAATCAAATTTTAATATTCGATTCGATAACGACCTCTAGAATCTTATGAAAATACCGTATTGTCCGTAGTCGCTCTGCCACCAATATGGCGGACACAGCTCCCACGTGACGTGCGTCAGGTTCATAGCAGACGACTCCAGGCTCGTCTCAACCGGCGGCCTCGACACCAGCGTCATGCAGTGGGTTCGAGACTGAGCGAGGGACTATTCAAACCTCTACTAGACATGTTTGTACTATTATGGATTTTTGACAATTTTTTATCAAAATATGAAAGCATATTTAATATTGCTTCAACCATAGTCCATTTTAACTGTTATAGACTTTTTTTCACAATCAAATATAAGATCACTGAATGTTTTAGTAATAAATTGTATAATTTGTTTACTATTTTAATAAAAAAATGTCACTAATTAAGTATGATTATAGCGAGAACTCTACAGTGAAATAATAATCACTTGAATAGGATTCAAACAAATCTAATATTCTAATATTCGGCAATTATCTCTCCAATTCGAGCTATATAACATACCTACAGTGATAGAGAAAGTTATCAGCTTTCATCACATAAGTTACACCACCAATCACTCACATCTATATAGATAGACTCTTTATGATAGACATGGTACTTGACCATTATACATATTTAAAAGTCCTTGAGTTAAATAAAGACTAAATAACAATTGGTCGCTCTGAAGATAGCTACGAGCGGCGTCACAGCTACTGTTTTAGAGACTTTTATGTGACTAACTTCAGAGTTAAATTAAATAGCGGGTATGGTACACACTGTTAAACTCATTATTCGATTTGGTTAAATTTTCTATCAATGAAAAGTGACTTGTAGTGAAAGCTTGGATTGGAATTTACAGTTACCCTTAATTTCCAGAGAAGCAATATTCCCCCAATTTATCTACAAGCCAATAATTGTACAAACGTGTCTAAATAATTGCATAATCGTATTAGTATTTGTGTATGTGCTTTACACAGTATGTAACGGCCTGATGACGCCTCTACATATATGAAGCCGTCAGCGCAAAAGTGGCCTAAGCTTGAGACAATGAGTATGAAAATAATGGGGTTTGTATATTCATGAATTTTAAATCAATGTACATAAATGCAATTCTTGCAATGCCATCTTGTTGCCATCATATTGGCAATTGGTGAAACTAGAGATAGGCCGGTTTTGAATTGAATTTTCGCACATTTTAAATCATTTGTAGTACATAGGTCAGATTATGAAAAATTGAGGGTTAGGCCACTTTTGCACTGACAGCCTCATATTGGTGCGATAATGTTTGTCATTGCATATATATTTTGTATCGTATTGTTCACGTTGAATAGAAGATAAAGTACTTTTTGGATTCCTGTACTTAAAAATATATCATTTACGTTTCACCAACCTTCGCGTAAAAGAGAAAAGCCACTTAAATATCATGTAACTAAAGGCTTGGAAAGACTCGTAAGTTGAAGAACTGTTGTCAGATGCTATCATGTCAGCATACGCCTAAGATCTACTTATTGCGAATTTGAACTCAGTTATTAGTTGCTATAAAAATGTCGATAAACAAAACCAATACGATTTGAGTGTATGTGTACACATGATTTTGAATGACTAAAATAATATTTTTAAAGATTTTTAATTATTATAGAATCCAAAAAGTATTTTGTGTCACGAAGACTTGAGTAGGTGCACGGTTGTGATCGGAGGGTACATTATCTTTATTTGTAAACTTTGAATTATCTATATAAATAAAGAGCACTCGCTAGATGGCGCTACAGGACATCAACTTCATACCGTTCAACCGATAGCAAATTATCAATTAACTTTAGTTGGCATTGCAACGCATGCCGGCTGCAGCTTATGATATTTTTCAATAACTCCCTTAATAAAAAACATGGCTGAATAATAAATAACAATGATACAATCTCATGACTCATAAAAAGCAATTTAAAAATAAATTATACTTATGTGCTGGTGCTAAAAGCTTACACAAAAAATGATTTAAAATTATATGATGTTTTCCAATGTTTATAAATAAAGATAAATATTACCAATTATTTATTAATAATTTGTGTGCAACACGTAAATAAGTTACGCCTTTTTCATGTTAAGTGGGTCCGCCCAAATTTTACTCACTGAGATAGGCGCGTTCACAGAATCCGTCTAAACATTAGCGCTTGGCAACACTTTTAACATTTTTAAATATATTTTTACATTGCAACATTGTGCTAATCGTTATTTATGTGAATGAGCTTAATGCGTAATTTTTAGATACATATTTTTAATTAGTGATAAATAATTTTAATGGCACTTTTAATGTGTTTATTTTTTAATGGATGGTCATGATACAAATTAGGTTACTTTGTATTTTAAGCTTTAGTGTTGTGTGAAAATTGTAATTAATTTTACATCGTTGTTATTTTAACCTGAATCATTATAATAGGCACTATTTTTAAATATTGATTATCTTTTTTTTTAATCTGGCACTGCAACTTGGCCACACTGCACCTGATGTTAAGCGCAGTGCCGTCCAATTAGAGTATCATACAATCACGCAAACCTTCTTCACACTACGCCATGGGCAAGAAGGTGAAGAAGCGGTCGAGGGTCTAGAGTACTCAGAAAGCCGCAACACGGCTAAACATCGTACCCCAAACAAATATGTTTTTAATACGAAAGTTTTCTTTAATCTAAGAAGTGTGTGTATGGTTTTCACACAGCACACGATTTGTTTTAAGCAGTTCCAGGACACATTCCCACATCCGCGCAGTTCGTAACCTAGTCACTGATGGGCTTCATTTGTTCAGTTTAGTATTATGCCTGATATTATATTAGCTATTATTATGTAAATACGGATGTACGGCGGCGCTGGACCGCATTCAATGTGCCTCTAATAAAATATTCTTATCGATTTGTTGTTTCATTTTAATTCTTAATAACGACTGGGCCTAGCTTCGCGCGGAACCTATTTATGGCTTAGTCTACGTAAGCCATGAAAGGAAATCTTTGGCGACTTGGTTCCTAAATATGTTTATTATTTACTCATATGAAATTTTAATTAGTAGACTATATTATACATATAAATTTCCGGATTAAATTATCTACATGATGGTCAAAAGCTGTTTCAAAATCCGTTGCGTGGTTTAGAAAGAGTTAGCGAATAAGCAGACAGACAGGCGCGGATAGCGTCGCCCTTTTATACTATTTTTAGGGTAGATCCCTTTTATTAGAAATACCGAATGTATATCCAAAGTATTTTAGAAAATAACTGTGGGTAGATTCATAGTTTTATAGATTGAGTGGGGTGAAGGTTTGCAATGTAATAAAAGAGACCGCTCGCGGCGTACCGGTCTTCAGTCCGTGTTTAATTCTGTGCATTATAGTTTGTGAGCAGTGGAGTCGTACACTCCACTCCAAGTGTTGTGCTTGCTTGGTTCACGTCGGCTTATACCCTGATCTAGTCTAGTTGTAGTTCTGCTTAGAGCGTCGCGTCATGCTGTTCGTACTCATAGATATTTGTTACAAAGCCGTAATAAGTACATCCTGACATGGGTTGGTAACTGTAAGCGCTAATTGGTGCAACAGTGATCATTATAAATAAATTTTAAAATACCCACTTCACATATGTTGCCAAAACTATGTATAGAAGTAGCTAGTGATTTTTATGTTTGTTTCCTTTGATAAGGTAAGTAATAGGCCAGCTAATGGTCGCGCACAGCGCGGTTTCAGGGGAATTTCCTCCCGCGAACGCTCCGATTGTGGAATGAGCTGCCTGCCGAGGTTTTTCAAGAGGACATCAGTATGGGGGTTCTTCAAGAAGGGAGTAAATAGGTTTATGAAGGGTCGGCAACTCGCATGTGATGCTCCTGGTGTTGCAAGCGTCCATACTCCATACATAGGCTACGGTAACCGCTTACCATCAGGCGGGCCGTGAGCTTGTTTGCTACCATCGTGGTATAAAGTGATGGTCACATTCAGGAAGCTTGTCGGAAAGTCCACACAATACTCATTACTTGGATTACTTACTTGATTAAAGTTGTCTGGCAGAGATCGCTCTTAGCGATAAGACCGTCTTTTGTAACATTGTGTAGTGTTAAGGTTTCTTGTTTGTAATTTCTTATGTTGGTGTGCAATAAAGTGTTATCTATCTACTGCAAAGTGTTAGGACTACAACTGGCTTGTTACAACTATCATAAAATACCGACTGAAGTTACGTATAGACTCTTATATAAGTGCATTTTCAGGCTTTAATCCTATCCCAAAATCCCTTTTCCTTTCAGTTCAACAATCATAATTCTGATTTTGTTGGCATTCATGAGAAGTCCATATTACTATCCCCCGAGGTAACCCACTGGTCAGTTATAAACTAAGCAATATTTACTGTGAGGGGTAACAATACAAAACAGCCCAGCAACTGTGACTGTTTTATACAATTTGTATTTAGTAAAACTTAATATTAACACCCGTATTCGAAACGATACTAATGCGCTCTTAGTTCTGAATTTCTGTATACGACATTGGTTTTAAGCAACAACTAACCAACCTAAAAAAATCAACACACTCAGGCCGGCATGATTGTGTTGAGTAGCGAGCCATAGTGCTTGTCTCTCGCTACTCAATATTCTAACTGCACGGCCGCGGCACTGCGCTTAGCATCAGGTGCAGTGTGGAAATAATGCATTGTCATTAAACAGGGTTTTGGAAGCACAAAATAAATTTGAATACAAAATTTTAAGGTTATCGTTGAATGTGGCAAATGCCTAGGGTTAGGCCCATGAGTTTATATTGTTAGCCATAACTCGACTATACATATTACTAAAAACTACGTCAAAATTAGTTCAGCAAAGAAGACTAGCGTGTCAAGAGAAATATTACGTATGGGATTTTTAAAATTTATGATTTTCGAAACATATCGATAATTTTTTACCTAAACAGCTTTTCTATTTTATACATAAGTAATTTACCGATATCATGGAGTAGCCAATGCCTGTCAGCCACCTTAAGCTCGTCAAATAAAACAAAAAAAATAATATAAATATTTATTAAAAGATAAAGATAAGAAATAAAACTAATAGGAAATTAAAAACAAAAACCACTACTCAAAAAGTAATAAAATCTCGACGGGCCTAGCGATGCCATTGTTCCGTGCCGAATCCATTTATCCCTTTAAAATTTCTTACAAAACGTAAGAAAACCAAGGTTGACACAAAGGCTCACCGAAACAGTAAATAACTTAAAAATAAATTGAAAATAAAAATGCGACGGCGTCAACTCTGTTTTAAACATCTAATCTTCCAACAACGTATATGTAACCTCATATAATAACTTTGGTAATGTTTGTACATGTTATGAAGTCTATTATTATTTATTTTGCAGACCTTCATATATTTCAAAGTCTTACAATTCAATATTTTTAGACCATTCATTAAACTTCATAAAGCCGCAACCCTTCAACATAAAAATATATTTTAATTTCCAAAAACTGTTTCATTTCATGTTGAATTCTCGGATTTATTTCTATCAAGGTATGGTCGAGATAAGTCAAACAGTCGATAAAAAATCCTGTACAGCTCCAAGTGACTAGAATTATCGACATCTAAAATGTTTAGTATCGATAAAATTCGACACATATTAGATTATATTTTTAGTCAGTCTTGGACGCCCTAGCTGTGGCATTTAATGCCGCATATAAATGACATAGTGTTGTTATATCGATATATCGATAACCAAAGCACAGGAAAATGGATGGGACGATTAAAAACAATCGCAAACTGTCAACGATTTAATTCATCTACATGCCTATCCTATATTAACTGCTCCACGCTGTTTGCCGATAGCTCCAGGAGTCTCCAGGCCGCCTTGGGGTTCAGTTCCTGAGGGTCTCGACACAGCACCCACACATAGTTCACTCTCATCACTTTATCGGGATCCCCCTCTATGACGTTATTTTTGGCGTCCCGTACACACATGATCTGTTGTGACTGGAATGTGATTACCAGAACAGGTCCCTGGTCCATTATTTTCCCCATAACTAACTCTATCTGTTCGATATCTAAGATCTTGGAGTCGAGATGGTAGCCCAACTGCCTGCACTGCTTGATAGGTGTCGCTAGTATGTTGAACACGCCTTCGTAGCACCAGTCCTTGAGTATATCCAGATCGCCCCTGACCATGGCTTCCAGAATGTTCGGTATGATGTCATTCCCGCAGTCTTGGAGGAACTTTTGTGCCGTGAAGTTGGGGTCCATTTTGCAGATTTCGGTTAACGTTTTGGATAGCTCGGTTTTTTCGAATATGTTCCCGAAGAGGCTGCCGACTTTTTCGGTGACGAATCTTGAGGCGCGCACTACTGCATTGTCCGATTCTTCGTACTTTATCTTCCAGTCTAATACCTGTGGTTTAATTATTAAACTAATTAAAATATTCAAGATATCACACTGGTCGCATTAATCAAAATAATCATTAAATTATCATGTAAATGTAAAATAATAAGGCTAAGATCAACGACCAAGGCCTATTTGTAAATATAACAATATCGATAAAATTATTAATAATAATAATTAACACCCAACAGTCACACACATAGCCTCGACCCCACACTAAGATACGAGTCTTGTGTTGTGGGTATCAGGGACCTAGAGAGATGCACGGTCTCACAACACCCAGACCCTGGACACAAATATTTGTCTGTCACACACTTTTCCCGGAGTGGGAATCGAACCCACGGCCTCTCGTTTCACAGCCGGCCACTCGCCTACTGCGCCACGGACCCTATTAAGCTGAAAGTAACGTCAATGGTCGATTTTGAATACTACAAATGTTAATTTTGTGTGAACTTTACCTTATTGACATACTGATTGTTGTTCTTGAAGTCTTCCCATTGTTGGTAGAATTTGGAGTCTTTGTGTAGTTCCACGCCAGTTGATTCGGTGTCGGGGGCGAATGACCTCTCGTCTTCGGCAACCTGTAATAAGGACAAACTGATAGAACCAGTTATACTGAAATTTGTAATGCACTTGTTCTTCTTGATCGTTAATCAACCAAGTTTTTTTTGTAACCTGGTACGGCAATGTGAACGGTACCTGATGGTAAGCGCAGTGCCGTCCAATTAGAGTACCGAGCAGCGAGAGACAATCAATCCCTCGCAACACAATCATGCCGGCCTGCTTCTTCACACTACGCCATGGGCAAGAAGGTGAAGAAGTGGTCGAGGGTCTAGTGTCAGAGTACTCAGAAGGCCGCAACACGGTCTAACATCGTACCCCAACTCCAGACCCCCGACAAAAACCGGATGTACACTGGCGGATCCCGGAACGCGACACACTTGCGTGTGCCACTATGGCGGGTTTTACACCCTGAGTACGGTGGTCGCTATCCGGGCGGATATAAATATCCTACCACCAGCAAAATACTTGGTGTATTCAACCAACCACCACCTTAAGTATCACAGAGACAACGGTGTCCGAACACCGGTAAAAAGGTAATAAGGGATAAGAAAAATACAAGGCAAAATCAACTTTATTTCCATAATTTTAACGTTACAAATACGCACGGCAATAAGTGCGAGTATTGCCAGTTTTTACACCGGTGGTGTTCGATAGATCTGTGTCTGGTAAACTTTTTTAAATATACATTTCTGGTATCAAGCACTAATATATTGAATCCAAATGTAATGGTTGTTCTGACAGGTTTTTTTGGAGTTCGCTAACTTGTCCTTATACTTACTTCAACTCGTTTCCTTAAAGCGCCGGGGGATATGTAGACGCGTCCTTCTAAACCGCGCGGAGATATCTCATTCTTCACTACTTCTGTAGCCTGAAATAAAACAAAAAGTAAAATTTTATATTTTGTCATTTTTAGGAGCCACGAGCACAATTTCCAATAATATACACCCATCACTCACACACATAGTCCTGACCCCCCACTAGGTCAAACCTGTATCCTGGGTATCAAAAACGAGGGACTACACAACACCCAGCCCGGAACAAATATCTGTCACACAAACATTTGCCTCGCTGTGAAATGAAATCGTTTATTGATCATGTAGGCAATTACATAGCTCTTATGACAAGTTACTACATTAAAAAAGTTAAGAAATTTAAAGAAAAGCATATCAGCTTATGTATACATAACATACATAGCATCATCAATACACTAGCAATTAATTATTCATTTGGTATTTATAATTATTATTTTTAATATTATTCAAGGAAATACCCATCAAATATAAATATTTTTAAATGGGTTTGATATGGACCATGGGTATTTCCGAGACGTCGCATGTTTAAAAGCTACAACCGGATCCAAACACGACCCCGCCTGAGAAGACCCGGCGAAACAAACTCAGCGGGCTTACATTACCGCTGGATACTACGCTGCGCGACCCAGTCCTGAGAGAAACCAGCGAATCAAACTCAGCGGGCTTGTTTTTGGTCCAATTCATTATTTCTGCGAATAATGATGTGGGAATCGAACCCTCGGCCTCTGGTCTCACAGCTGGCTGTTCGCGCGCTGCGCCACGGAGGTTGTAATGAGCCTCAACTGTACAGTAAAATACAATTATCTTGACACATGGGTATCGGGAACTATAAGTCTTTCTGTCTCAAAACACACACACACAAATTGTGTGAAAATATATTCACTATATCTGTACCTACATTAAATATTTTTGCAAAATTTTGATTGTATGTTGTTGAATAAAATCATAAAGTGTATCTTGAAATGTCACCACATTAAGTCTTTATTTCATTCATTGCGGTGCATTCAATCAAAAGTTATACCTGATAAAGGAATATCTGTACTATGCAAAGATTAGTTGTGAGAGATGATACGATTTTGTAATTAGTATAAGATAACCTCCACGTGGGCGGAGCCGCAGGCAACAGCTGGTAAAGATATAAATCTATTCACTTATGTAAATATAATGTACATTTTTAATTTATTTTCATTCGTAATTTGGAATTGTTGCTTTAATTTTTTATTTATTTATAGTATAGTCCGGCAAACGAGCCAGTGGGTCACCTGATGTTAAGTGATCTCCACCGCCCATGAACATCCACAATACCGAAAGTGTCATGTATGCGTTGTCGGCCTTAAAGGACAGGAATAGGGATAAGGGAAGGGAAGGGGGAATCTGGGCCTCCGGATATCTCACTTACCATACGAAACGCGACAGTAAACTGTCGCTTTACGTTGGTTTTCTGTGAGACAGTGGTACTACCCCGGTCGGCCGGCCCATTCATGCTGTGAGAAATATGTCTACAGCGTGGCTCTACCACTTCCGTTTTGTACGTAATTTTGTATACATACTTGGGATATTGTTTTGAATGCAGAAGTCTGACCGAGCTTTTGACTCTTGTCCGCTATACTCTCTGCTGCGTCTCTGGCAGACTTTGAAATATCTTCTGTGAATTTTCCTGAAAAAAATGTATTAAATACACATGAATTCATGTAGACGCACTCATATTTTCAACCTTTGAACAGCTGTTTGGGTGTAGTTATTACTTTTGCTACAATTATTGGAGTGATAATTATGTAAAATTGAGGAATAAATAAATGAATGAATTCGAACATAAATAAGTAAATTAGACGCCATTCAAATCTTCTGGTCAAATGACAGTAATAGCATGCATGATATGAACCATGCATACATATAAATTCCACCTTCCTGACTGAAGATCTTCCTCTTCAGAAGAGAAATACTGACACCCTTTCGTCTACATAAGTATTTCATTTTTAACCGAATTCAAAAAAGGAGGTTCTCAATTCGTCGGAATCTTTTTTTTAATGTATGTTCCCCAATTACTTGAAGACACCTGGACCGATTCGAGAATTTTTTTTTTGGTTAAAAGGGTATACTTCCCAGGTGGTCCCATTGGCAACAAGTCAGGATCTGATGCTGGGATCTCAGAAAAATCAACCCTAAAATTTTATAGGGGCGCACAGTTTGTTTTTTATTGTAGTCAGTGTACTTTTATGAATTAAAAAACTTTTTATCCAATCTCACTACATTGTCACTCTGCACATACTATATGGTTGTGGTGTCAAATATATATCATAAATATAAAAAATCTCACCAGCCTTCTTGGCTAAGTCAGTTTTGCCGGCTTCTTCTAGGACATGCTCCATCTTCCCCTTAATGCCTTCAAGCGTCTCCTTAAGGACTTCGGAACTCTTCGAGGCCTCTGACTCTACTGCATGGAACTTTTTCCGCGCTGCCTGTGGAATATTAAAATTATCTTGACTCTGCCCAGAAGGAGCCATTTTCGTAAAGGTCTCAAGGAGGAGGGAAGGGTTAAAAATCTCTAGGTGCCAGGGTAGAGGGTGGGGTAAGTAATTCTTACCTACAATTTTTTTAAATATATTTTTACCAGAATTATATTTTCATGAACATGGGGCTGTGAGCAAAAATTGTTAAAATCATAATGCCTATGGTTAAAAAGCAATACATACATATACACTCACGCCTGTAATACCTGAAGGGGTAGGCAAAGGAGTAACCAGTACAACCACTTTTTACCGAATTTCGGTCCCATAATGTGATATGGGGCGAGCCTATAGCCATACCAGGCACAAGTTCTAGGCTCCAGCTAATACTGAGAATTTCTAGATAGAAAAACCCAATATCACCTTACCCGACCTGGGGATTGAACCTGACACCTCAGCACAGCAGTCGGTTAAATTGTAATATGGTTACAAATAAGCTGCTTATTATATTATGACATAATTTTTTCAATGATTACCTGCAGTGCATCTGAGTTTTCCAGTTTCTGGGCCTCTTCCCTAAACTTTTTAATGTTATCTTTCATCTCCTTGTTTTTGGCAATGTCCTCCCTTATATTCTCTATGATTGATGAGAAGAAACCTTTCCGAGCTGAGTATTGTCTGCATTCTTGAACTGTGTACTGGAATAAAAGAAATATAACTTGTAATGTAAGTTTTCACTTTGATATATATTTTTACTGTTTTATGTTTTTTGTGCTATTGGTATAATGACATTGCTAAATGAGAAGTGTAAATGGATGATATCTTTAGTAAAAATATTAATTAGGTATAATATGCTATAACAGAAAATGTAAAGCTATAAGTGCTTGTTGGCACTTTTCTTAAAATGCCGGAAAAAGAGTGTTTCGAACGATGTTTTGATAAGGTGATAATTATAAAAAAAAATCACATTGCTAAGCCAACTTAAATATACATTTATGAATAAAACACCATTTTATTTACTTAAAGTTTTACGTTGATAAGTGTTTAAAGGTCAAATATAGTCGCTAGATTAGAAATCATTTAATGTAATTGTATAAATATTTCACAATTTTAAGAATAATTGAATGATATCTTACTGACCTGGTCTGACTTGATTGTAAGCACTGTGGGTTTTAGATTAACTGGTAAGGCGCATTTCCACCGAGCAGGACTGTATAATAACTGTCTACACGAGTGCTGAAATATTTTAATATAAATAATCATTTAGATCACCAAGGACGATTGACATAACCTAACCTGTAAAACAAATAACTAACCATTTTTCAATAAAACACAGTGGTTACACGGAATATAAAGAGTCACAGTTTATGTTCTATTGTATTAAGAGATTTGTAAAGGCAAAAAATATATATTTTATATCGACATTGAAAAAAACTCATTCATAAATCCGTGCGATCAACGATCATCTGTCAAAAAATACTAAGTGTTAGTGACTCGAGTTGTGCTTAGATCGAGTTGACTCGAGTTGAATTCTTCCTAACTCGAGTTGGATTGCTGCGGTAAATGAAGAAGCGAACTGATTGACGCACTTACTCTGTCTCATTCTTATTCGATCATTTGTTTGTGACTATATTCATCAGGCTAGACTGCCTCGGTAGCGCAGTAATTATAATTGCGCTTACGTTACGACTACTGTGCTGAGGTCTCGAGTTCGTTAGGTCGGGTAAAGTGATATTGGGTTTTTCTATCTAGAAATTCTCAGTATTAGCCCGGAGTCTAGAATTTGTGCCCGGTATGGCGATAGATTCGCTCCCTATCACATGGGACCAAAATATATTCGGCTAAAAGTGGGTGTACAGGTTACACCTCTGCCTACCCCTTCGGGGATTACAGGCGTGAGTGTATATGTATGTATATGACAGATGTATTATTATATCACTGACACTTAAAGTCACTTCAATGCAGATTTGAGGTTAATTTTTGAGTGCCGGTAATGCCGGTTTGTTGTTAGTTTTTTTTTATTAATTAGAATTGTCTCAACACATGTTTATTACGAATCTTTTCCGTTTTTTTAATATCATCGCGAAACAGAGTCATTAAATTGGAAAAAACTAAACAAATCATACATTTAATTTCATCTAGTTAACTCGAGTTCAAATCGATTTACATGAACTCCAACTCGAGTTAACTCGAGTTGAGTTTTGTCCCGAGTTGGTACATCTATACTAAGTGTGTTTCCGTTGACAAGAATCATCGATTTTTCTTTCTTTTACTTGAATTAAACAACTATAGACATATTACAGCCAATGACAACAGCTTATATTTCATACTAGCCAATCAAAAAATCAATTTTAAACAAATTGAAAGTGAACACAATATAGTTAATTAATTTGGAAAGGAAACAAATATACATTTTATGTGAACAAAATATTTTAGAAAGGTAGTTTTACTTTGAATTAGTTTTAATAAATAAAAAATATTCTTTACTTGTACCTACATGTACATTTAATAATAAATTTAGAAGACCATAAACAATAACACTTTTTAAAAGTATCGTGTTTCCGGTTGACAATAAGTTCGAAGTCTATTTTTCTTTGTTTTTATTACTTTCATGTTGAAAATAAAGTCAAAAATTATTGGTAACTTATAACAAGCTAAATAAATGGAAATTAAAGGATTTTTTAACGTTAATGCCAAAAAATTATCTTTTACAAATTATGTGATAATTTTCGTTTCCAATTTTAAAAAATGCTCATTTCCTGTGTGAAGGCAGCTCATGAAACATAAGAAAGTGTGTTGTAGAATTTTCATTTATTTTTCGTTGTCTTATTTATCCGTGGAAACGTGTTTTTGATGTAATATCGTTTATTTTATGTTCGTTCTTGTATGTAAGTGAATCGTGCTGTGACCGCGTAGTTTGCAGAGAAGTTTCGCGAGGCGCTGTGTCATAGACAGTGAGAGAGAAGGTAGCGACATAGTGTCGAATATCTAATCCATATTTACGTATAGATATAAATGTACAGGCTGTAGGTGTCGTTGACGGTGGCGACCACGTTTTCACCAGCTGGTGCGAACACTGCAGTGGTAGAAATCTTTTAGCTCAGTCAGTAGTTTGTAGCATTGCGATGCGTAAGTGTGTGATGTGTATTATTTAGTTGACGTGTGGTGTGTGTGGCAGGTAGTCGCGGCCGGTGCGCGCGACCCAGTCCCCTCGCTGCAGCTTCACCGAAGCCAGTATCTACAATTCATCCCGTTCCCGAGATCTCGTCCATCGGGGCGTTACCGTCTTATATGCCTTTAGCAAGATATTCAGGTTAGTCCGCTGATTGTTTCACATAATTTCATCATGGTGTGTTGCCAACGTGATTTTCGGCGACTATAGTTTCGAGGGTTAATAATTTGCAAGTCAGAATCGATTACAAAATGAAACGTGGATGACTATTATTTCAGTATACGTAATGGGTAATCATTCCGGCGTGCTATTATGCGCGACTCGCAAGATGCGAGAATGTCGTGAAACATTTTTACCGACACGTGAAGCGATTTACTTTGTAGAAAGTTTTGATTAGATTGGAATCAGAAAGGGTAATATTCTGCTAATTTACTACGAGACATATTAGATTAACCACCATTAGTTATCTTGTAAGAAACTCTTACCAAATTTAATTACTATTGTAATTTTTTTTTTGTAATACTTGGTGAGAGCTATTCTCTAATTGTCAATATGAAGATGTTCTTTTGCTTGTTAAACTATTAGACATAATATTTCAAATCTTATTTAGAGAATCAAGCATCAGAACATTAAACTTTTATGTGTCATCATTTTCTTTGAATTGTAATTTACAATCCAGCAGACCTGAAGTGATACATGAGTTTGATACAGAACCCACCACACCACCCGACCCATCTGGAACCTGATAACTAAAACAATACTTAAGTACTAACCCACACAAGCATGGTGCATGATTGTTCAAAAGGCGAGGCAAATGAAGGGAAAGACCTAAGGAATCTGGTCTTTAAAAATTGATGCATAAAAAGAATTCATTTATAATTATTTAATAGGGGTTATAATTTATATATTAACATAATGATAGTGTTATTCTGGCATGACTAAGTGACCACACTGCACCTGATTGTAAGAGCAGTGCCTACCAATTAAAGTATTGAGTAGTCTATCTATCCCTTGCTACTCAACACAATCACAGTCACTAATGGTATGCAGCGGCTTTGCTGTGCCCTGGCATTGCAGAAGTCTATGGGCAGCGGTGACTACTTACCATTAGGTGGCCTTCGTTTGTCTGCCTATCAAGGCACTAAAAAAAGTTTTTTAATTTATAAAAAGTAAACTGACTTCAATAACACAATAAATTATGCATCTATCAAATTTGAGGGTTACCCTCAATTTTTCTGAGATCCCATAATCAAATCCTGACGTGGTGGCAATGGAACCATCTGTGAAGTATACCCATTTAAACAAAAAAATAATTTCTCAAATCGGTCCAGGTGTCTTAGAGTAATCGGGGAACATAAATAAAAAAAAGATTCCAACAAATTGAGAAACTTCTCCTAATTTTGAAATCTGTTAAAAAAAAGAAACAATCATGCCGGCCTGCTGTGTAGCTTCTTCTTCTGTGTAACATACATTTCTAGGGATAAATAACTTTAATTTTTTCAAAAATATCTCAATTTAATGTATATTCGTATTCTTATGTTCACGCAAATATAACACATTGAATTAAAACAAATTTTATGGATTATATCGCTTTAATTATATGGCTCAATGGCCTTCATGTTCACAGGGCGGACTGAGTTGTATGTCGTTTGAAAGTATAGTGTGATATTTCTACCCTCTATATAGTTATATTTTAAATTTTAGTTTGTTGTAGTCTGATCTACACAGAAAGAACTTAGTGTCATGAGGTCTGGCAGTTGGTCTTTTGGGTTCCAATTTAATGAAATGTATAATTGGATCCTAGGCCGGTGCTAGCTTCCAACCATCTTCTCTATTGAAATTTGGATGATTTTTAATTTCAATAGCATTATGAATCATCCTAGATAGGAATCAGTGTTCTTTGACAAGGATTTGAGGTTTATCAAATCAAAGATAATGTTTGTAGCCTTTTGCTGAATGTTCAGCAACTGCAGACTTAAAAAAAGTAAAATAAACCATGATATAATCCATATATATTTTTTTTTATTCACTTAATGTTCTCTAATAAATATATGTCAGTAATATGTTTCAAGATACAGCCATTACTATAACCAATTCATCTGAAGTGATACTATAACCGGTTTACTGACCTGTTTAGTTTAAATTAGTTTTTTCAAGTTTCAGTAGCAACCAATGTCCTCAATTGGTGTGCAGGATATCCTATTATTGTCGTAACAAGTTCAAAATATTTAACCATGAAAAGTAACTGATATTTCCATGTCTAAGATATTGGGTAATGTCCTCAATATCACGATTATTTATGATTATTTTTAGGTTTATTATTTTAAAATTATTCAAGGAAATTCAAGTCAAATAAAAATAATGCCAATTTATTTTTGCCATTGTGCTAGTCTGCTTTTAAGGAAAAAGGCATTTTCTCTGAACATCTTTGTATTGTGAGGTTTTGTAAGTAATAACTTTTTAAAATATTTGCCATAACAGTAATGTGTCTACAATAAATGTTGAACACGTTAATTATTTGTGTTTCTCCATTTTCAAATACAACTTTACAAACATAAAATATAGTGATTTAAAATAATGTGTAACCAGTACACACATTTCGATGAGCTTATAACCGTTCCATGATGTGATAGGAGATGAGCTTGTCACCATGCCGGGCACAATTCCAGACTCCGGGCTAATTCTGAGTATTTCTAGATAGAAAAACCCAATACCACTTTTATCCGATCCAGGGATCGTATCCGAGACCTCAGCATAGTTGTACTGCGTACGCATAACAACTACGCCATCTTGGCAGTTGAAAATATAAATTAACTAACTTTATTTTCAACCCTTTGCTCAATATTTAACAGATAAACAAACCGTGAAGTGTCTGTCAACCGTTGTTCTTTAAATACCCGCGATTGCATAAATCAGAAGCGGGGAAGGCTACATGTGTCACTGTGCACTAATTGTGAGGCAATTCTTATTCCGTTATCAATACGTTATCGCGGGTCTGTGGTAATTGGGCTCTATATCGCTTGTGGGTGAAATTTGTGATGAATGGTATTTTTAAATTACTATACTTTTGCTGCCTGCTTTACTGCCTTGGTGGCGCAGTTGTAATTGGGCATGCGTTACTACCGCTATGCTGAGGTCTCGGGTTCGATCCCCAGGTCGGGTAAAGTGATATTGGGTTTTTCTATCTAGAAATTCTCAGTATTAGCCCGGAGTCTGGAACCTGTGCCCGGTATGGCGATAGGCGCGCCCCCTATCACATTATGGGACCGAAATTTGGCGAAAAGTGGGTGTACTGGTTACACCTCTGCCTACCCCCGAAGGGGTCTTCGGGGATTATAGGCGTGAGTGTATATGTATGTATGTATACTTTTGCTGGTGGTAGGATATTCATATCCGCCCGGATAGCGACCACCGTACAGGGTGTAAAACCCGCGATAGTGGCACACGCAAGTGTCGCGTTCCGGGGTCAGCCAGTGTACATCCGGTTTTTTGTCGGGGGTCAAGATTTGGGGTACGATGTTTGGCCGTTTTGCGGCTTTCTGAGTATACTGACGCTAGACCCTCGACCGCTTCTTCACCTTCTTTCCCATGCCGTAGTGTGTAACGGGGGATAGATTGTATCTCGCTACTCGATGCTCTAATTGGATGGTACTGTGCTTACCATCAGGTGCAGTGTGGTCACTTTGTCGTGCCTTTTACTTTTTTATAAATAAATGACGAAAAGAACAAGCCCGGAGTTTCTTTCCTCCATTCTTATTCGGGTCATCGTCGCTTAGTTAATGAAAGGCTGGTGTGTTTGCTCCCATAGATCTTCATAACTAGAACGCAAACTCGTGTGTACGTAGTGTGTGTTGGGTGGATTTTACCTATTTCTGACTGTAGCCTGTGTTCCCAACCAAACTAGTTTAGACTGGCACCGTGCACACGGGCAAGTCGGGCAAAATAAATTTCAATTAAACACAACCATACGTGTATTGAAAACAAAACTGTTTCACTTTCTACATTCCGTTGGCTAAAAATAAAAATCGGTCGGGTGCGGCTCGTAAATGTCAGCTGAGGGTTCTGTAAGGAACGTGTTTATTCAAGAAATACTAATTTTCTATGCATATATCGGAAATAAAGGACAGACTAATCAAACTGACATCACATCTATCCTTGAGGATAGAAATTAGTATAACAATCCATTTCTATAATCTATTTGGGATACTAAAGTAGAAATTTATTTTGTAAGCAACCAGGTTTTAAACCAATCATATCATTAGTAATCTTGAAATCAATTGGTGCATGCAGCATGACTTATGTACGTGAAATCATTTTCAAATTTCATATGATTGATTCATCATAGGTTTTCACACGTCACCGAGTGAACCCTAAAAATCAGGTTACGTTATGTCACTACAATCTCCGCTTATTTCCTGTTTGACTGCATTGAAAAATGGCGATAGATTTTGTTTAAAACTATGCTAATACAGTGTAAACTCCATGTAACGTCACTCTATTTAACGACAAACTCTCTTAAGCGTCGAAATCAATTGGCTTTGGTTGGTTTAGCTTGTTTTTCATACAATGTTTCACTCTATATAGCATTACACCCACTCTCAATAACGACAACAATTAAGTTGCTAAAATTAGTAAAAACTGCGCAGCTGTGTACGATCTATTGTCGCTTTATTATCCTAGCCCGCAATAAACTCGACTGTCGGCATCATGCATACCGAACTTTCTAAGAAATTCATTCTTTTGTTTACAAATTGGGATTGCTTGCACGTGTAGACTGTTATTGACCATGATTCATAACTAGGAGTCATGGATTATCTATACCTTATCATATTCTTAGTTGCTCACAAACTTGCAAACTGTAAACATGGCTACTAAAAGAAAATCACTGTGTATTGACGAAAAAGTTTTACTGATACGCGCAATAGAAACGGGAGAGAAGATAAGTGATGTTGGCAAACGCTTTGGATTTAGTCGCTCTACCGTGTCCACAATATGGAAAAATAAAGAAAAAATCCTCCACGCTGCGGGCGAGGGAAAATCTTCCAAAAAATTAAAGAAACCTATATACGAAGATTTGGATAAAGCTGTACTATCATGGTTTCATCGACAGCGCCAGAATAATATGCCTATCTCGGGGCCGCTCGTGAAAGCTAAGGCGGAGAATTTTGCTGCTGAACTTGGTTTAACTTCTTTCAAAGCATCAGAAGGATGGCTCGGAAAATTCAAGCAGCGTCATCATATCAACTATGGTAAAATAAGTGGGGAAGCACGAAGTGTTGATACAAATGTGATGTGTGACTCTTTTCGTCATGCTGGACTTTGTACCAATTCTACGAGTGATGAGGTGGAAACAGAATCTGAGTTTGAAAGCGACGACGACCTTCCATTAACTGAGTGGATTCAACAATTCAACATGGCAGGAAATACGGTAAATCTTCAAACCTACATTGAAGTGGACGACCGCCTGCTTACAACGGCTTCACTCACAGACGAAGAAATTTTGGATTCAGTGAGAAAAACTGAGGATCAAGAACAAGGTGATGAAGAAGATGAGACGGATGAGCCTGAGCTTCCGCCGAGCATTAAAGAAGCTCTGGAAGCAGCAAAATTATTGGAAAAATATTTCCTTTATAACCAAGATGCCTCAGTATTGCTAGATATTAATAAAATAACTAAAAAAATACAACAAAATTACTGGTGCAGCAAAAGACGTCAGACAAAAATAACAGACTATACTCAATAGCGTTCAAATAACATTCTTTTTTATGCACATAACTACTAACAATAGTCAGAAATAAACTTTTTATTTTTCTAATTCTGATGTTTCTTCTCTCCATTTAACGACAACTCTCTATAACGCCATAAAATGCACAGTCCCTTCAGTGTCGCTATATAGAGTTTACACTGTATTTGAAGAATTCAACTTGATATCGCTATGTTGAATCAACTTGATTAAACATAAATAATAATAATATAATAATACTAGCCATTTGAAATAATCTTGCTTAACAAGTAATCAGCTAATTTAGGGTCGGCAATGCGCATGTGCATGCTCCTGGTACGGTAACCGTTAACATCAGGCGGGCTGTAAGCTTGTTTGCCGCCATAGTAGTATAAATAAAAAAACTAAACGCAAACTAGCCGAAACACGCGTCTCTAGATTAATGAACGCAATAAACCTTTAATTCATAACCAAAACGATAATTTGACTACATAACACTGCGGGCGCTTTTGTTATGGCTCATTTGAGGTGAAAATTGCCTTGCTTGTCGATTTATCCGTAGCACTACTGGGGTTTGACGTGCACGAGCTCATTTACATGGTAATTATATAATGTACATAGGTATACAAGGAACGGCATAATCCGCCGAATATCAAGACTCGTTTGCATTACTTCGTATAATACGATGGGCACTAAATTTGAATGTGTTTTTAAAATTTTATTAAACTACACTCCCTTTGGTATATTGTTGTACGCGAATTAGTGATCGAATTTCTTATTAATTTTAATGAAACTTCTGGAAACATGTTGCGAGCGTCAGCTAGTTTTATTTATAAATCTATTTATTCTAAACCTAAAAATAAGTAATTGCCAGTATCGTTCTTGTATAATATTAATCTTTATAAATTCAGGTCTACTGACATGGCAATTATAGCACCTCAGCCCATCCTCCCCTCTTCTCTCCGCTCCTCATTCTTTCTTTCCCCTCTAATCTCTCGTCTATCTTCTCTGCAGTCCTCTCCGCTTCTTCACTGCTTTCCTCTCCGCTTCTTTACTGCTCTCCTTCCGCTTGTTTACTACTCTCCTCTCCGCTTCTTCACTGCACTCTACTTCGCTCTTTTCAACGCTAGCGTAATTGCTTGTCCCAACTCTTGTTCGTTACAATTTATAATACTTCCTATAAAATCAATAATTCGAATAAAAATGATGTTAAAGAACTGTACATTTTGTTCCCATTCTGCCGCTCTTTGTGTTACGAATCTTCTACATCTATCGTCCAGTACATTGAGAAACCTACAATGAATACTGCGTAAATCTATATAGCTATAGTAGCGATAAAAAAAACTCCCCTACAAGTGAATTGCTAACATTCAGTCCATTCACACGAGGATTTCAACTTTAAGTGTTCCACATGTAAATCCACGACTCGAGAGGCGGATTGAATACAATTTGCTCGTACAATGCTTTATTGCGAAATTACCTACATATTTGGGTTAAAGGCATTTACGGCGGAAATGTGAAAAAATTGTTTTCGTAGCTTCGAACGATATAGACTTATGTGCTTATCGTTGTAACAAAATTGTTATTGCTTTTGTATGATGGGGGAATAACTACATTAGTTGGCAGGCTGTCAAGGGATTCATTCCGGCGTAGGTTTTTCGGTTATTTAATTATATTGTGTTATCTACATGGCTGTGTCATTTGTGTAGAATATGACAAACTTTATGTTCTAACAAAGTAATCGTAGGGAGCTATGCAACTAGGCAGCAGTTCGACTAAGTACCTACGATACACACAGTTTTTTTCCACCCCGTGATAAGGCGGTAGGCCCGCCACTAATCTTAATTAGTACATCATCACTTACCATCGGGCGAGATAGTGGTCAAACGCAAGCCTATTTCGATAAAAAAAAACACCACGTGCATATACGAGTACGTGGATGCGTGCGCTCTTCCCGCCGCAGCCCTCCGCCCCCGACGCGTCATCCCTCCCGCACCCACCCTGTACACCCGCACCCACCCTGTACACCCGCACCGATCGATAAATCCTGCAGTGGAACATTATATTGGATTTTATGTATGTCTATGTAACGGTAGGCAGCGGCTTTGATGTGCCCTGGCATTGCAGAAATCTATGGGCGGCGGTGACTACTTACCATCAGGTGGCCCGTCTGATCGCCTGCCTATCGAGGCACTAAAAAAATGTCTCCGACTCGGAAATTGTTGATGCGCTGTGGTCAAGTACAGCGTGAATATGTTAACAGACGGTTCCATGATCAAAGTGAGATTTTGCCATACATGTGGGCAGTTTGGTCTGCAGCATAAATGGGCCAGTACCATTGTTACAGAGAAGAAGTGACAGTTCATTGTTTCATTTCTTCAACCTTGAGTTTTTGTCACGTATAATCGCTAGCGACAATGGAAAATATTTATATGACAATATACAGCGCCTCTACCGGTTACATGAGAAACTAAATTTGGCATTATGAGAAAAAAACATTTCCAATTTTCCATACATAAATGACAACGCTACAACGCTACTAGCAATTTCATTTACCTATCGTAACATTTTGACGTAAACTCAAGCTGAGCTACTAAGTTCGTATCGTATGGTAGGTAGGTAGCATAACCCTCATAATACCCATTACTTCCATATAAAACGCAACATGTTCAAGGATGGTGAAAATCACAGATGCCACACTTGCGCATTTACCCGCCTCTGCTAAAAAACATGTACAATAAATTTTAATAGGTCGCGTGATACCCATTAAATAAAATGATTACGTGACCTGGATTCTCCAGTTATAAATCTTTATTTTATTCCACGCTTTGAAGAGGAAAGTGGAAAAATGGATATCTCCAACACCACCTTATCTTTCCATTTGATTAATTTCTTTGCGGGGGAAGTATCTCGCAATTCCAGCTACAGCGAATTTATTACTTGACGAAAAATGCTTGCCATTGTCGATCTTGGTTCACTGGAGTTACAGGGGCGGGCATTTGGGCGGGGTACTCGCGTATACATAGAAATTTAAATTTATTTATATATTCTAATAGGCCATTAGGGGCGTTTTTACATGTCAACATTTTGTACTATTAGAATTACGAGTTGCTTCTGAAATACTTTTATACCCAGTGTTTTGATACGTTACGACAAGAAACTGTATATTTTTTTAATGATTGAATATCTGCAGTTTTTAACCGACTTCAAAAAAGGAGTAGGTTAACCATTCGTCGGAATCTTTTTTTTTATGTATGTTACCAGATTACTCGAAGACGCCTGGACCGATTCGAGAAATTCTTTTTTTTTTAAAGGTTATACTTCCCAGGTGGTCCCATTGGTACCAAGTCAGGATCTGATGATGGGATCTCAGCAAAATCAAGGGAAACCCACAAACTTTATAGTGACGCATAATTTGTTTTTTATTGAAGTCGGTGTTCTTTTTATGAATTAAAAAACTTTTATATTTTAAATTTCTATCAGTCTCTATTTCGTGTTAAGTTCATATCGTGACATTCGACTACTTTTATCTACGATTGCGACGTTGTAGATTAACCACGTGGTTCCACATCGATGTAATCGCTGCGTACCCTAGACTAAACATTACAAAGTATTAAATATATCATGTTTTGTCTTCACTTATTAAGACAATTTATTTACATAGGGTATATCTAATTTTGTTGTATTTTATTTTATTCACAAGAAAATAGCATTAAAATTAACTGTAATAAAAAGTACACCAACTTCAATATAAAACAAATTATACGCCCCTATAAAATTTGAGGTTTGCCCTCGACTTTTCTGAGATCCCATCATCAGATCCAGAAGTGGTGTAAATGGGACCACCTGGGAAGTATACCCTTTTAAACAAAAAAATAATTTCTCGAATCGGACCAGGAGTCGAGTAGTCGGAGAACATAAATAAAAAAAAGATTGAGACGAATTGTTAACCTCGTCCTTTTTTAAGTCGGTTAAAACGAAGCAGTCTTTAATATTTCTATGGACTAAAGGAAAAGTAGGTGCGTAGTGGGAACATCTCATTATCTCTCTCGTACAACAATGCACCATATAAGATGTAACGTCACGCCTTATTTTATGCTTCCTTTTGTGTTAATAGAAAATGGCATCTACCACTAGATTTCAAAGACTTTTCTCTAACTTTAAAGTTTTTAAGCGGATTTATGAAATTTCTTATAATATACATGTTTTTTTTATAGTATAGTCCGACAAACGAGCCAATGGGTCACCTGATGTTAATTGATCTCCACCGCCCATGAACATCCACAATACCGAAAGTATCATGTATGCGCTGTCGGCCTCAAAAGGACAGGAATAGGGATTAGGGAAGGGAAGGGGGAATCTGGTCCTCCGGATATCTCACTTACCATACGAAACGCGACAGTAAACTGTCACTTTACGTTGGTTTTCTGTGAGACAGTGGTACTTCCCCGATCGAGCCGGCCCATTCATGCTGTAGACAAATATGTCTTCAAATGTTATGACTTCTTCTTGTTATGATTATTGCTCCTAGCATAGATATATTTTATGATACCCACATCAAGTATAAGAAAAATCTCCTAAAACATTTAAACGAAAATGTCATTCATTGCATACCTACCAATAGAAACTATATGGCTTATAGAAATTAAGTAAAAAAAAAATGACAATTTAAATAATAATAAAATAATTCCTGATAAACATTAGTGTGTTTATGTATGTATGTGTATGTTTATATTATATGTGTATTTGTATGTATGTATATTATATAAATGTGTTTTTTTATAAATAGCTTGTTTGTGTGCTGTTGGATTGTGCCAAATTTTAGTTTTAAGTATTTTGTTTTTTAGTATAGATGCGTGTGATTTGCCAATGTTGTGTACTCCTGTGATTGGTATACACATCAGAATGTATTTTTTGTAACTTTATATTAGATTTAAGAAATAATGTGTGTATTGTTGGAGAACCTTTTTCAAATAAAAAATAAATAAATAAATGACTCTTTTATTCGGGGAGAATAACTTGATTCGTTATTTATTTATTTAATAAAGTACACCAACAGCATACATATCTTTTAAGTTTAAAATACATTGTATGTGACAAATGGCTGATATGCTATAATATAAAATTATATTTAACAACAACAAAACTTAACATAAACACAGAGAACTTAAAAAACTAATAAATATAATAGGAACTTACGAAATATTATTAAACATTAAACAAAAGAACTAACAATATTGTATTTTACATAGTTTTTTTTTATAGAAAACAATTAATAACAATTAGAGACGCGATGCTAGTGTAACAGATATATCCGATTGTTCTAATGGAAATGTTATCAAACACGTAGCTATTGAACGTTGACTTGAGCTAATACGTGCGTTACTAGACATAATATCAATTACAATTGTAATTTTGATTCAGTTCGCGTTTCTCAGGAACTTACAGATTTTGAAGTGTCAAGTTTCAATCATCCAAAAACTCGAACCTAACTGCTTCCTTCACTACAATAATTTAAGTTTATAAATTGGACCCTGTTAAGCAGAAAAGATCCAACTGAAATTTTCATACTTTTGAGCATTGTGTTGTGGGTATCAGGGACTACGAGAGACGCACGGTCTCACAACACCCAGACCCCGAACATAAATGTCTGTCACACAAACATTTGTGCCGGTGTCAGAATCGAACCCACGGCCTCTCGTTTCACAGCCGGCTACTCGCCTACTGCGCCACAAAGGCCGTGAGGCAAGGTCCAATTTTTGATGAAATTTGAGTTCCTCACATAATATACAACATTTCGAGTAGGGAACACATTACCGAAACCTCCAAATCTAAAGGAAAAATAATAATTATTACAATGAGTAATATCCCCTAGCTGTCAGGCTTTTTTTTATATAAAGTTGCTTCCCACCGGATAAAGAATTTCTCATAATATTTTTTATGTTCCGCTTTTTTATTCTGCCGCGGCAAAGTGATCACACTGCACCTGATGGTAAGCGCAGTGCCGTCCAGATAGAGTATCAAGTAGCGAGAGACAGTCTATCCCTCGCTACTCAATCATCATGCCGGCCTGCTGTTTAGCTTCTTCACACAACGCCTCAAGGACCCAGGATCATAGGAAGGAGGGAACACGGTAGCTGGCAAACTGTTCCACAGCTTGATGGTGCGGCAAAAATACGAATTTGCAAACCTCTTGGTTCTTATATTATCTCTTTATAGTAAGTAGTACAGATAATAACTAAATCCTATAAATATATCCTTTCCGCATCATTTGTGTGTATTGTTGTGGAACTATCGCCCGCGACCAGACTGCGTGGGACTCCAATGAATCGTTTCTCCCGCACTCGTTAAATCTAAAAATAACCGAGTGTAGCCTAACTGTAAGACACAGAACCGTACTGTTGCGAGCTATGACAAAAGAGAACTTCTTTACAAAACTCTCTTGATGTAAAACAGAAAGATCTATTTTTAAATTAAGATATTGTGGTGATTTGAAGATTCGTACCTACCTTACTTCTAGCTCATGGTGTGATTTAAAGGCACTTTTAGTACCGTTGTTAGTTTTAACTATTGTTTGTCTTTCAATAGTCAAATATTAGGCTTTTGCGTTGTTTCTAAAACACTCTGTTGTTTAACAGCCATATTTAACTTTGAAAAAGATTGCCGATGTCATAACTTAATACGTTTCAAATACGGCCTTAGCATTGTTTGTTGCTATTATAATATTCTACACACAACTCCCAAACCGATCACTGAACAGCTAGCCAGAGATGCCCTCCATCCACTGTTTCATTAGGTTTACTTCCCACGTGATGGTCAACTCGGATAATTTTCGATCACATTCAGTTTTGATTGTCATGAGCGCTAAAACTCTGTAGTCACGAATTTGACGCTCAGCACGCTTACATTGATCCAATGGTGCGATGACTTCTAAATATGATACTTAAACATGTCAAGCTAATTTAATACACGTTGATTTATTAGCGTTGGGGGCATAAAACTAGTTAACCGTTTATTTTGTTTGTCCAGCTTTATCGTCTTATAGGGCTGTGTTGCTCAGTATAAATTTCAGTATTCCGGCTCCTTTTGGCATCTACTTTGTTTTCTTTATTGTCATATACATTACATTTTTATAGACAAGATTGTCTACTAACTTTGTTAACTTACTTTTATAGACTGTATACACAATTGTTTTTGAAAAGCTTTGTTTTTATTGCATTTTAAATGTAACAAACAAACAATGGAGCTGTATTATGTCGGCGTCATTGATGACTTTAATTACAATTAAAGTCATCAATGACGCTGATGCCTGTCAACCATTAAAATAATTGATTTATTTTATCATAATTATTTTGATTGTTAATCATTGGAATGGTTTCAATTTAGTAAAGATTTTCATATTTCTAGTCGTTATATTAGCGGAAAAATAATACAGTTAACTACCAGACAGTGTAATGGGCTAAAAGCGAAAGTTCCTTTGGAAAAAGCCTTCCTAATGTCAGTGTAAAAAAATACGTGAAATATTGGTAGGTAGTAACTATTACGCAGCTATACTATTACTAATTCCCATCAGTGATCCCGTGATATTGTGGGTTTTCATGGATAGCAGTGATCATAACCTTCAGGCAACTAACTCATTGGTTGTTTACAGACTTTAAAAAGAAAACCTTTTTGCCCTATTTAAGTAACAATATTTAACGTAAAAAGCACTATACACTCCCAAAGCATCAGTGATGTCAACCGTGCCTAGTGCCCATTCGCTATCATAACACTTAACGCCTGTTATCGCAATGTTCCACTGTAGTTTTAGGACGCGTCATGCATTTAGGAAATGTACTGGTTGTTTTAACAGTGCTTGGTAACCCCTTTGTATTTGATATGTATTTTTGAAGCCATGTTTTTGAGTAGGGTTAATCTTTTATCTGAGTGTTAAGTGAATAAATTAAATGTTACTGTTAAATCAAATCAACCTAGGATCTTATTTGTGTCTGATGTCACATGGAATGTGTTTTAACAAGGTTTATTTCTATTGTATTTGACGTTCACATGCAAAACATCTCCTTATGCGAAGGTTCCTTGAAGGTATGATATAAAAAAAATCACTGGATTCATTTGGTACCACGTTTATTATCAGAGTCCCATCGAGTAGAAGTTTAATAATAAAATAATATCGAAACACATGTCCATAGTCCATTTCATATCATGTTTACATATCCCACGTAAATATAAAGTTGTCTGCAAACACGCCGCAAACTTTCCCAATCAGCAGTTCGATGAGCGTAGTTCCGACGGCACGTCCTAGCACCGGGCTTGGCTCTACTCAAGTATATACATAATTGTATGTATTACGTTACCCTGAACGGGGGTAGACAGAAGAAACGCTAGTACACCTGCAGCTTATTTCCGTCCCATGATGTTGGCAAGCCAATCTCTATATCGGGCACAAATTTCAATAAAATATCATGATTAGCTTTTGAATCTACGATCCCAGCAACTTCTCAATCGAAGATGCTACTACTTGAAAACTTTACAAATACTATAGGAATTATGCGAAAAATGCCAAATTTACATAAATTGCTCTAAAAGCCGAACTTTTCACAAATGCTGTCTCAAATTATGAAATAAGTTGGTCTACTAAGATTTATTTAGATATTTTTTTCATGCAACGTCGTAAACAAGTAATAACATGCTAGCACATACGCCTTCATGATATTATGCCCTTGGCAATTTGTCATACGCTTCTGCGTCAGGCATAGGCCGCTGTACATTATAAAATCTGAATTTCGCAGTGAGGTGTGGAATTTCTGCATTTGCTTAGCATATCACTTGGGACTGTGTACCACCCATTTCAATATCTTTTAACAATGTCGACCTTCCCTCAATATCAAACGTATTATAATAATAATAATACTAGCCCTGTATAAATATATATAATAAATATCGTCCCACTGCTGGGCACGGGCCTCCTCTACTATAGTGAGGGGTTAGGCCTTAGACCACGCTGGCTTAATGCGGGTTGTCAGACTTCACATACCTTCCAAATTCTTATGAGTATTCTCAAGTATGCAGGTTTCCTCACTATGTTTTTTCTTCACCTCAAACTTATTGGCCGACTAAAAATATTAAACTGTGGCCAGACGTTACCGAAACCATGTTATGTCAGCGGACGGTCGATGCACCCGCCTTTCACGGCGAGTACACGCGCACCGTGTGACGTGGGTAGTGCCACGTGACGTCACAACTGGCGGCCATTGTCCTGCAGACGCATTGATAAGGCAGTGTTTTGTCTGATGCTGGCTGGATGGTGCAGATTGTTAGCAAAAGGGTATTTTTCATTGATGAGACTTTTAGTAGTCTGCCAATTCCGAGCTATATTGTTGTAAAAGTTGTCAATGAAACATCGATTCATATTTCTGCAGTTGTGCAGATTGTCAGCAGAAGGGTATTTTTCATTGATGGGAGTTTTAGTAGCCTGCCCATTCAGATATTGTTGTAAAAGTTGTCACTCAAACTCATATTTAAGGTTGTTCTTTGAAAGCTTGAAGAAAACTCTTGATGAGACACTATAATTTACTAGGTGGATAGGCCTTGTGCGCTAGAGAGACTCGGTCTGGTTAGGTACCATCGCTTTGTCTCTTCCTGCTGCCAAGAAGCAGTGTTAAACAATATTGTTTAATGAAGAAGGGGCTTGGCTGTGTCCATGTGCAACAGTCACAAATGGTTCCCCTTATTGAAAGATTGATTGTCTTCGAAGGCCAAAAAATATATCTTGTATATCATCACTAAGGCATTTGCTCTTTATCAGTATACGTGAACTCGATGACGTGTGCAGTGACGACACCGCAGGTTGTTGTCCTTTGAGCGGAAAGATTGCGCAACAGTGTTGTGTAATGGACATTATGAGTGTATACTTATACAATACTCGAGTAGGGAAAAAGTTGTATGGTGATTGTAAAAAATGTTGGTCTTGGTAAAGGGAATTAATATAGACCTTCACCAACGTCTTGATTTTATACATCTCCGTGATTAAACCAGTGATTGCTTAGCAAGAAGTGGTATGGACTGTAGAGCGAAAGTCGCAGATTTAAAACCACCCTGAAGGCATGCATCTCAGAATTCATTGTTAAGTGTGTATTCAATCTAAATTATGGATAAAGATAACGGTGAAGGAATAAATCGTAGGGAACCCTAGGCCTACAATTGAAAACAATTCCAATCTCGACCTCGATACAGTTTCAATTCCAATCTAGAAGGTATTGGCACTCGTAACTCACTCAATTAAATGAAATAGAATATTTACGAACTAGCGATCGTAAATACTCGTTACTAAAAATTCCGCCGTATTCATTTAAATCGTGCGCTGGAGTTGCGTTCCAAGGTGACAATTATACAGTTTTCGGACCCAATCCTAATTGTAAATTGTAATCGAGTGTCAAGAGTAACCCTCCTGATCCCAGAATACGCCATAAAAATTTCGAAGGTTTGTAAAGTCTACCAACCAACCAGTAACCAGTAAACCTGCGTGGTCAACCAAAGTCTAAACCCTTTCATTAGTATCAAGCTTCCTCTGCTTCAGCAGTGGGACCAGTATATAACCGGGCTGATAAAATACCTGAGTGAATACACAAGCCAGGTCACTAGCCTGATAAGCGAAACGCCTTTATGTAATCTGTGGTAACACCACTCAGAACTCTGAACTGAAGTACATAGAACTTAGGTACCTAAAAGAGTACATCAATATGTTCTCATTAAAAAATTCATTTTGTATGCTCGTATCAAATGTGATTGGTTATTTTGAATATAGAATCATTAAATAAAGTCATTATTTTTTAAATTTGACGATGTGTTTTGTTATGCATAATCTAGAGAAGTAATGCCGAAAGAAACTCATCAATACCCTCACTAATATAATGTCATACAGAAGTGAAAACTTAAATCTTTGAAGTACTGTGTTCTTTTTTTAAACAGCGTCCATGAATTAGCAGTTTTTTTGTTTATGATTGCTTGTAAATAATTATAGAATTTCAAAGGCGTAGTTATGTCAAAAGTAAAATAATCTGAGCGTGATGGTCATGCGAGTTAAGTGCTTTTTCCCCATCCTAAAAGTGCCCAACGAGCCCAAAGAAGTTTTCACTTCAATAATGAAACACAACGTTCGTAGAAAATATCTGACTAACCATAAATCATTGGTCCACTATAGGAACTGGTTTCAACGGATATCAAAGCTATTAGATTTGGTAATGTCTGGGTTGCGTTGCGCGGTGTCCGGTGGAATCTAGATATTAGCGCTCGAACTTTGTAACATCTAGACACAGAATTAGGCGCGCTCGTTGACAAACGTTTGTTTAGCTTAGCAGTTGACACTGGTTGATTTAATGTGTAACATATTGAGTAGTTCAATTCCTGCTGCCTCTATAATTTTGTTTTGTTACACATATTCTGGGACAAAAGTTTTTAAGAAATTTGCTAGCCGTCATAGAATACGACAGATACTTATCACTCAGCAGCTTCCCTTTTCCTTCCTTACCCTCGCAAATGTAAGTATAAATAAATAGATAAAACGGTATTAACTTTTCTAAAGGTTTCTCATGTAACACCTAGTAATATGTTGTAAAGATTTTTAAAAGTAGTAACTATATGATACCTTCATGACGAAATAAGCTCTACCAAAAGTTGCTATATTTGCGCTTTCACCTACCGGAGGAGATAGACTTGAACTTACCGTATCTAGTTTTTAATAAAAGAATATACACAATCGTCCCTTTTCACTATTATATGACGGAAATTTATTTCTATTACTTTATCGATTCCAACAACAAAGAACGTTGATTCCCACAATTATAAAAAAATATTCTTAAAAATCAATTTCGCTAAAAAATGATATGAAAAGTAGGTCGCATAACTCAAACAAATATAATTCATACTTCGAGATTACTTTCCCATTAGAATATGAACTTCCTCACGCAATCTCCACTCATGATTAGCAAATAACCACCCCAAAGGAAATCACAAATTGAGTTTAGCGACTTTAATGGCGACGCTAATCAGATTTACGAAGTTTACGTCGCCCTGATTATGGTTTCCTTGTTTTTATTGATGTATTAGGGTTTCATTTCTCTTAAGGAAAAATATCTTTGGACTATTTACGCAATTTGTTAGTGATACGGAAAATAAAGATCATGAAGTAATATTTTTGCTTATATGAATAGTTAAGCTTATATACGTGCCAGGATAAAAAAAAATTACGCGTCGATATAAGAACCTTTCTATACAAAATAATGAAAATTCTCTAATAAATAGTTGTTATTTATTAGAGAATTTTCATTATTTTGTATAGAAAGGTTCTTATATCGACGCGTAATTTTTTTTTATCCTGGCACGGCAAAGTGACCACTGTACTTAGATGTTAAGCGCAGTGCCGTCTAGCTACGAGTATCAAGAAGCCAGAAACTATCTATCGCTCCGTGTCTATAAATATGGATGATTCATTTCCTAGTGGATAGGATTAATCACATCAAATGTCGACCCATTTTTAGGTTATGTTCTAAGACAATTACAATAATGTAATCTTGACATATACCGATAAATTTATGTGAAATCCGTTTTTAAAACGTTTTATATGCATTGTGGTTACTAAACAGTCGACCTCTGGATTTCCTTCAGTTTTTATTGGAGCCTTCATATATCTCATTTTCCATACACCACGCAACCATAAGCTACCACTTTACCTCAGTTTTCTAAGAAGTAGCAGAGCCTCTGCCGAGTTGAACATTCAAGCTGTAATGCTGTAAGGTGCTGGGCCAGCATGTTGGACCAACGCGCAGAGGACTACTTGGTCCAACTTGCTGGCCCAGAACCTTGGCCCAATGTGTACAGCGGGCATAAGCAAAACTGTTTACACAGTGGCTCTACTACTGGCAATACTGTTTTTCATAGCATTCGCCAACTTTATTACAACAAAGTCTTTGATATCAATCAAATTGTACGCGAACAGTCATCGCAGCAGATGTGCGATAAATCCTATTTGTCATGCAATCCACGTGCGCTTGTTAGTGGAAATTCATTGGCGATCAGCGACAGAAATGCTTTGACGTCAGATGTTCTTCTCAGGACGATTGTAGACTGCAAAGTAGTAGAGGCTTTGTATTTTTACCATTCTTTCCATTATTTATTACCCGCTAATAAGTATATGAGTTGACAGCCTCCGTGGCGCAGTTGGCGAGTAGCCGGCTGTGAAACGATAGACCGCGGGTTCGATTCCCACACCGGGACAAATGTTTGTGTGACAGACAGATATTTGTGTCCGGGGTCTGGGTGTTCCACAACACAAGAATCTTATCTTAGTGTGGGATCGGGGCTATGTGTGTGACTATTGGGTGTTATTTATTATTATTTATTTATATAACGTCATTTCAAATCAATTTGTACAAGTCTAATGAGTATTTGATACGACCCACACACATATAGACTCACGCCTGTAATCTCCCGAAGGGGTAGATAGTGGTGTAACCAGTACACCGAATTTCGCCGAATTTGTTAAGGTCCCATAATAGGAAGAAAGATCTCACCATAGCAGTCGTACCGCATGCGCAATTACAACTGCGCCACCAAGACAGGTCGTATTTGTTTCGAATTTTGTAGTATGACTGAGTTTTCAAGGAAAGCTTGAAATCACTACAGTTCTAATAGTGATAGAAGCTGTGACAGCTATTATCTCTTCTATCTTCCTGAAAATTGGGTTATCTACCATATAAATGTATACCAATACTATACAGTATATAATATTAAGTTAAAGATTGTTTAAACTAGCTAATATCTACCAATCAATTTGTTTTTTTATATATAGCCCATTCGTTTAGAAAGGTTATCTTATATCACGTGACTAAGGGAGCAAAGTAAATGCCGCCGGTGGCCACACCGCAAGCATCAGTTAGTAAAATCATAAACTGCTTGTGGTAGGATATTTACATCCGCCCGGATAGCGACCACCTTACACAGGGTGTAAAACCCGCAATAGTGGCACACGCAAGTGTGTCGGGATCAGCAAGTGTACAGTGTCCGGTTTTTGTCTGGGGTCTAGAGTTGGAGTACGATGTTTGTCTGTGTTGCAGCCTTCTGACACTAGACCCTTGACCGCATCTTCACCTCCTTGCCCCATAGTGCAGTATGAATAAGACTTCCAGACGGACACTACTAACTGTATAACCATTATTGTAGTGCATTATATTGTCCGTATAATAATTTATGAATATATCATTCGACGAGTGCATCTACAATTCGATGGCATTAATGGGTAACCTAATAAAAATCACGGTCTGCCGCATCTCAGGCCAATATGAGACCTACTTATCAAAGCGTTAATGACTAGAACAATAGAACGATAATCGACGTTGAAAATCGCATCATATTGGATTAGTATCAACGGACTAGTATCAACTACAATTTGTATTTAGTTAATAAAATCACTCTGACCAACAGTTGGCTGGCTGCAATAGGGTAGTTAACTCAATTTTTTATTAATTTAATCAACAAGTTATATTACCTAAAACTCATTATCGAAAGAATGTTATGAATCCGAACAAAAATAAGTAAATTAGACTCCACTGAAATCTGCTGGTAGGGTTAGTTGTCAAATAACAGTACAATGATGCATATCTAATACCGTGACGTCACGGTACTAAGAATCGCCTGTACTGTACCGATGTGCGAGGGAGATAGCGATATGTTCCCAATACGCCACCGTTTTCGCTTATGCCTGTGAGTATTTGCTCACACCAATATTTAAAATAAATATTGTGACCTCATTTTTCAAGCAATTTGGATTCTGTTTTATATTCGATTGCGTAGAGAATAATGTACAAAATTAGACACAGGAAACCCCTATTGTGGCCGTTATAGGGTTGCCACCTATCGCATGCTGCGAAAAAAAATCGAAGAATGCGTGGATACACGAGACATGCCCATCCTATTATTGGACGAGTAAATAAGTATACCTATCAGTTTCAAAAATATAATAGGCAATGAAATACGTTGCCTGTTATACTTCTTCTCTGTACCACGACGAAGCAAAGTTTTTCACCGAAACCGGTGGGCGGGTATTGTTTTTATTTCATTTGGACTGGTTACAATGTGTATTGTTCACGCAGAATAGTTTCGGCTTTCCAAGTTGTTGCGTATTGTTTCAAAGTTGTTTTTGTTAATCGTAAAGGATTATGTTATAACTTAGTGATATACAGTATATACCATTATTGAGATGTATTGTTTATGAAAAAGAAAACGAATAGAATATCTTTGGTTTGTTGGCGTTCGATGTAACTTTCTCATATGATAAATCTTGTTTTGAAGATTGGTCTAGTCTACCAAGCTTGTGAATTATTGAAAGTTAACAAAATCTATAATTACTTCTCCAATAATAATTAACATAATGCACGTTAGAATCTATAAGTTTAGCCGTAGTCATCTAAAACATCTGCGAAATAATGGCCTTACGTGCTCCTCATACGATATTTTGGGCCCAAACTCCAGCAATTTCAGCCAAAATTAATTAACTAACTGTCTTGCTAATCATTGTGAGAAAGCAAGACAAAAACACTATAACTATGACATATGTATAGAACGTTTATTAGTGTGAGGTCTTAAAAGTCTATCTAAGTAATAGCAAGAAGCTTCGATGAGAATAAAAAATAAAATACAAATCTTACTTCAATAACCCTTCATCTTGATGAGTTTTCATCGTAATATTACTTAAAATAGCAATGATTGGACAGTTTACGTTATCATTCTAGCTAACTGGCGATGATTGACAATTTCGTAGTATCATTCTAAATGATTAGGCTACAACTGTTGAGATATAACTTCACATCAGTATACGAATAATATTCGTGCCGCTCGTATGTGTAAATTATACTTTAGCTCTTATACTGTAAATGAGGACCCCATCATTCAAATCACTCGATTCTGTGTGCGGTGAGATGTATATTTGAATGACTGTAAGCCATTTTAAATCAGACAATATTACAAATTTTGGAGACGCAAAAATCCACACTAAGGTTATCAAGCAGCCATAGTTATTCGGATCTGTAGGCCTCTGAGTGGCTAAGAGTAGTTACTCTTGAAATCTATTCCAATCTCGAACTCTATACAGGTTCAATTCCAATCTCGAAGATATTGGCACTCTAACTCACTCAACTAAATGAAATAGAGTATTTACTAGCGATCGTAAATACTCTATTTCGTTTAGTTCCTAATAATTCCGCCGTATTCAGTTAAATCGTGCGCTGGTGTTGCGTTCAAGTGCCAATTGTTCAGTTCTCGAACCCAATCCCAATTTTAAATTGGAATCGAGTGTCAAGAATAACCCTCCTGATCCAGCCGGCCTATTCGTGCCCTAGACAAAATACTTTTGACTTAGTGGTGAACATGAGCTTAAATTAAAACCAAAATTGAGTAGAAAAAAAGTTTCGTTTATTTGATAATATATTATAATAATATAGTACGATTAGTGAATATATATTGAATTTGTCACGTGTCAAATGTTCAATGTAAAAATTATTTGTGAAATAATCTTATTACAAAATAAGTATATTATTTCAGGGTTTTCATTAGCCAGATAGCCTCATAATTATCATGTCTACTCCAGTCATTTAATTTATCATATTATTCTTCGCCACTAAATAAACAAGGCTTTAAAACAGTATTCAAGAATTTCTTAGAATCTCTTTATAGATATTAAATTTTATCAAGGACGAAGAAAAAGAAAGCCCTATCAACAAAATTACGGCGAAAGCTTAACAATTTTCCCTTCCATTATCGTAGAGAGGTTTCAGCGCGGTCGACGACCTTGCGCGCTGCGAGAGCTACAGATTTCCTCTCAACATTTCCAATTTATTTTCCATAGGTATTAAGCCAGGCCCGTATGCAAGAACCTTACTCGGGGGGGACAGTCATGAAATTTTCATTTTTACCTTGTACTACGGTTTCCCACTGGCACAACACTATTATGTCATAGATTACTTTTTAAATAAAAATTAAACCGCCTTCAAAAAAACCCAGACACAACTAAAAAGCAAAAAATAATTGGTTACATTTAAATCAATTAGTTATATGCAATTTAAATCAATTATTTTTGGAGTCGGTGCCGGTGTTGTTTTCTTTATTTACTTTTAGATTTATAAAAACCAAGTCTGGATCTATTTTATATTTTTTTGTATGCCTGATTATTCTGTTTTTTCCATGTTTTGGCTGGCACCGACTCCAAATAATTGATTTAAATTGCATATAACTAATTGATTTAAATGTAACCAATTATTTTTTGCTTTTTAGTTGTGTCTGGGTTTTTTTGAAGGCGGTTTAACTTTTATTTAAAAAGTAATAATTTATTTTTTGCTTTTTAGTGGTACATTATATAAAATCGGTTAAAAGCTGCTGAAGATATTAGAATTTACGTGTATTTTAATTTTATCACCCCCCTCCCTCACCCCCACCCCTTTTACCCTCTCTCACTGAAACTTAACTTTTATAATAAACGTAATGCAAAAAGAACCACTGGAATACTACTTAATTTTAAGGAGTTACCCTCTCCAGCTCCGAAGATATTCATCAGATCTTCACCATATTTTTATGGGACCAAATGACAAGCACCAGCTTTCAATCAAAGAAAGAATGGTCGAAATCGGTTCACACAGTACAGAGAAACGAGGTAACAAACATAAAAAAAAAAAAAAAAAAAAGCAACATACAGTCGAATTGAGAACCTCCTCCTTTTTTTGAAGTCGGTTAAAAACCGACGTGGATTTACAGCTCATTGCGTTTTATATTATGAATGGGATTTCTAGAATCATTAATCCTCCGGTGGCTCCTCTTGTTATCATCACACACACACACACATACACTCACGCCTGTAATCCCCGAAGGGGTAGGCAGAGGTGTAACGAGTACACCCACTTTTCGCCGAATTTCGGTCCCATAATGTGATAGGGGGCGAGCCTATCGCCATACCGGGCACAAATTCCAGACTCCGGGCTAATACTGAGGAATTTCTAGATAGAAAAACCCAATATCACTTTACCCGACCCGGGGATCGAACCCGAGACCTTAGCACAGCAGTCGTAACGCATGCGCAATTACAACTGCGCCACCGAGGCAGTCTTTTCAGTCAGTTCTTATCATCACGTCCGTCGACAACGCATACATAATTCGTCTGAAATTGTAGCTGTTGAGAGCAGTCTGTGGATTACATTAGGTGACTTGTTTGTTTAATCTCCACTAAAGAAACGGCAAATAAACATCTTTTCGGATTTTAGGTTAAATGTAGTCCTACATTGAATCACTACGAATTCCTTGCGAGCGTAATTTATAAACCACTAGCTGTTGCTCGCGGCTCCGCCTGCGTCGAGGTTATATTCGGGAGCAGAAGTATACAATCCAAGGAGTTGTCTTCTGCACTGAGGCACCTGTAGCGATTGTCCAGCCTCTCAGGTGCCTGAATCTTGAGAATCTGAATCCTGAAAATGTTGTTACACGTATTTCTTTATTTCCTACCGAAAGCCTAAATATGAATTTACAGATCCATAAATCGAGGAATTATGGATTTCCCATACAAATTTGGAACTCCTATTTTAGTTGAGTCACTTTCGCATTTATAGTATTAGTATGGATGAAATTGAAAAAAACAATTATTCTAAGTTTCTACACTAAGAGATACTTTGATCGGATATAAGCGGTCATCTAAGTGATCCTTCTAAATCAACACTGTTTACGATCCTGTATTCCATGAATTTTCCCGTACTGGCGTTGAGGCTCTTCCCGATCCCATCTATGTCCTATTACAGCAACGATCCATTTCTTGACTTTAACAATGCTAAATAGAATTACATCTTCGTTTCTCTCTTATTTGTGATTCATATCGAAATAAAATTATTCTTATGGCTGGTGAATGTGATATGTACTCCACTAACAAGTTATAGCTTTATCGAGCTGTTATTAAATTACAATATTTTAAATAATCCGCTATTACTAAGTTGTCTCTTCGAAGTCTACACCAAAAATAACTATGTCATAAGTCTTCTCAGTATCTAATTAGGAATACTACAATATAATGTAAATTGCCAATACAAACTTTACATTGAAACTTCGATTTTCTTGATAGTTTGTAAGACGATAAAATTGTAACAGTCACGAAGTAGACTATTTTAAAATTAACGTTTTACAGTATTTGTTATCCTATTACAAGCATGTTAGAGTTTAGTTCAGATGCAATTTTAAAATTCTAGACTCGAGACCCGTGAACTGTTAATCGATACGCGTTGAAGACGCATGCGCGGGTCTGCCTCATCCCCCGACCTTCGTCCTCAAGCACCGCGCTCGCATAGGGGCTTACAAAGCCTCTGGATATTATAGGCACTTATTTAGAATGATAAATGATTAATGTTGTGTTGATACAGCGATTACGTCGAATGATAAATTTAAAAGGGATCTCTATTTGGGTCGCAGGGTCTCGTGGTAAGGTGCTGGTCGGGTTGTTGATACAAAATACTTTTGATTGGTAATCTATAAGTAGCATCGTTTATTCTTAAACGTTGACAAAATGGACGCAACTAAAATGTATTACATTTTAGATTTTCAATTGTGCCCAATTTGCTGAGGTATAAATCTGAAACCGATGGGTGCAACCGTATATGACATCAGGGTATAAGAGTTGAAACATATTTAAAACCATTGTAATTGCATATGCCAATGAAGTATTGCAATTAATCAATGTCAAAAATACATCTACGTTATACGCTATCGGTGGTTACATGGTTGACGCGACATCAACTTTGAAACATCTATTCATAAATGTAACAGCAGAATGTTTCCAAATATTGTGTACCTACTTGATAACTCCATCAAATATTCCACTTAAATATTGAATTACCCTTTTACTTCCATTACGTTACCTTAATGCTTAAACTAAGTACCTTTAATAACGTTATTCCATCCCCAGTGATGTTTATTAATAAGTAATCCTTTATGAGGTATATAAATTTACATTCATATATTTTGTCGTACGTCATCCTTTCCAACCGAGTACATTTTCCTAATCTTACAACCGTCTACATTAAATCTATTTCGTCCCAGGGGTCTTTACAAAATCCCAGATCCTTGAGCATGTGTTTATGATGTTTTTACAGCCACACCTTTTCGACTCGTTGGGTGTGAACGTTAACTCTTGACGTGGTTGTAACTTTTATGCTCGTAACTCAATAAATTACCTTTAACGTATTCACCTTTTGTTGTGTTAGGTACGGACAAAGTTATACGATGGTTGTTGCATTTGTGCTTAGTAGTTTTAAAGGAGTGTCCCTAGCTCTTCATTTTGTTTTGTTGATTGTTTAACTGTATTTGCAAGAAAATGCACTAGAGTAAGATTAGGATCCTCTTATAAGAATTTTCATGTTTTCGTTTGTTTTCGTTTTTCGTAACTTAAAAGTCTCTAAAAAAATTTGGCATAGTATGTATATTGCAATGACGGAAATATGCTTTAAAAAGCAGAAGTAACAATTACAAGTATATAGTAGTCAAAAATGATTTCACACGGGAACTTTTTACTTAAATCTTCAACATTAAGACTACGCTCAAGTAAAACCACCCGAGGAACCTCTCAAAGTAAAAGATAAATATTATTCCTTTCCGCAGCTGTGGAGCGAGGATTAAATTCACTTTCAAATCTAATATATTTAATTATTTATGCAAAACGAAGTTGAAGCTTTATTTCCTATAAGTCTGGTCTTACCGCGGGAATAAATGAATGCCTGCGGGAAAATGGAAAACGGTGACATCTTTTTAATTACTTTCTATTGACTTTACTCTATTGACTACGTCAGATTACGATACATTGTTAGTTATTATGTAATATGGAAATATTTGATGTAAACTTGTTTGTTTTGTGCCTACATTATGAAATGTCATTTCACTGTAGTCTGTGACAGAGCCGAGATATGTAGATATTAACAGAATCTTTAAGTTAAACTAACTGTGCTTAAAACAGTAAGATGACTAAAGACCCATGAGGTCTATTTTGAGTTTGTACAACTAAATCTTGACAGTGGAGCTGAGCTTAGAAGCTGTAAAATGAATACTACCGCACTGCTATTGTGTCATGGTGCCAAAATAATATGAAAGAATCCTTTGCGCATATTGAATGAAATCGAAGCTGTTTCTACTGTTAAGAAAGAAAGAAAGAAAGAATATATTTATTTGGCCATTGTCTTTGGACCAGATGGCAGTAAGTAGTAGGATAATACAAATGCACAGAGAACATAATAAGATAATACAAATAACGGATACAAGCTATCTAATACATAAAAGAAAAACTTAAAAAAAACTTTTTTGTTACGGTTTGGACAAACAGAAAAAGTGCCGCGCGCACGCAAATATTAGCTTTTGCTTGTTTAATAATTTACTACATTAGAAGTAACGCAGGATAAGTTTAATTTCGGATCAAGGCCGAACACAACTACGCAGTATTTATTTTACGCACGACTCAATAAATTTGTTTTAACTCGTAAAGGGTTTTGCCACCGTGAGAAACTGAAAAAGCATTTGAATTTTACGGAATAACGTGTCTTTAAATAATTCATACCCTGACCACTCTATGTTTCTAAAATTAACAAGTTAGTCGTTTACCATATTTGGCTGTAGATAAGAGCACGATATTACTTATCACACTTGAATACTTGCAATTTTTATAACTACACATTTTATTCCATATGGTCCAAATAATAGGACAATTGCGTTCTTCAGAAGTTGCTGGCCGCTATGATATATGATAAGAATTCTATCATCACATGTTAAACATTTATATCGTAATCTGTCGTATGATCACACTACCTAGCAGAGGCCCCGTGAAGTGCTTAGCGTTACAGTTGGCCAATCATTCTGAGTATTATTCGCGAGCAATTAGCAATCTGTCATAATGACATTTAAGCAGAGGCCTCTGGGAGCGCTCGCGCGTTTCGAGTTCAACTGTCGATTTGCAAAAAGCCCACAAAGCGGTGTCACTTTACCCGTCCTCTGGGGATCGTTTCAATTTACGTTCACACATCTGACACACAACTCTCCACAGTTTAAAAATTGTACATGTGGTAAAAAAGAGTAAAGTCTAGAAGGGGGTAATAATAAAGGTAAAGGAGTGAGGTGAGAGAGTTTAGCAAAGTGCCATGATTGTGTCGACTAGCGAGGTATAGTTTTCTCTCTCTCTCTACTTGTTACTCTAACTGGACGATACTGCGCTTACTATCAAGTGTAGTGTGACAACTTTGCCGTGCCAGGAAAAAAGTCGCGGGAGATACTGTAAACCGTATCTTACAAAACGTCTTAATACGTTTGATAATTATAAATAGACGATAAATATATTAATTATTCAAGAAGCAGCCACAGATAGCATACATACATAAATAAAAAATAAAAGAAAAATGTAAATGCCCACGAGTGTGAATGTAGCTATAGACGGCACGAATATGTTTATTCGTCCACATCGTTTGACTTGCTACGAATTTTAGACTGTGGTACGACCTTGGTTCATACTTCATGTGGCTTAACGCCTACTCCTGGCCGGCGCTATGTGTGACGTACCTTCTCTACCTGTCAGTGACAGTGTGTGTGTTTTTCCATTATGCGATGAGCGATCAGTGTACGCGTATGTGTGTCGCGCGAACCTCACGTGGACATTGGACATTTAAATTCGCGATAGTGCCTTACAAATGTTGCCGGATGACTGTTTGGACTTGCGTGTCATGTTCTCTAGTGTTGTCTTTGAAGTGTTTTTTATGAAGAAAGTGGTTTATAAGGATCCATCCCGATAGAAGTGTGAATAATGATGTGTGTTTGTGGTTGAAAAGGTTAGCTCCAGATTGTAGACGCCACGTGTTGCTCATATCTATGTGTGAGTGTCAACCTTGTGTAAGTTATTTGAGTGGTTATTTTAGACATAGGTTCATTTGTTAATATGTCTAATCCAAATTACCTAACATAATCGAACTGTTTTTCAAACGAAAACTTGTTTAGGCACGTTGGATACTTTTGGGATGTGAAAAGAACTGAACTTGTGTGACCATCACGCTCAGATTATTTGACTTTGACCTAAGCACGCCTGTGAAGTTCTATAATTAATGACAAGCAAACATAAACAATAAGAGTTACTACTTCATGGATGCTGTTTCAAAAAAGAACACCGATATTCCAGAGTTTTAAGTTTTCACTTCCGTTGGTAGTTCCCATGACTGCTTATGTTTTTTTAAATTGTATTTTAAACTAACAGCTATTACATGTATAATAGCAGATTAGGTTGCTTAAGACTAATTATGTACTTATTTGCTGGCTCACGAGTTTTGAAGGCATATTAAAGTTTATAAAATGGAAAATTAAACACTTATATTTAGTACCGAATGCAATAATATACTAATACTACTAGCCATATTAAGCTCTTTAAGAATCATTGAGCTCTCATAAATTTACATATGGCCTTCGCAATGCCACTGTAACCTCTCTGGTACTTCGTCTGTAGGCAAGACAGTCGTGCCACTTCTGCTGAACTTCAAGGTATAAAAAATCTGACATCCACACCACATAAGTATAACTACGTATGTCTACAAGATCTCGAAACCTATACGTTGAATGCAGTCGAGTGCAGCGTGACACACAATATCCTCCGCCATTGTGATTCAACCGTGAATGACTTTTATTTCTGCTCCAAAGTGTCGTTTGTTATTCTCCAATGCGAGGTCATAAACATTTCCTACGCATGTGATTAAGTTGAACGTTCAGAGAGTTCTAAAGATCACACAAGTAGTGACTGAGGAATATGATGGAAGTTTAATTCAAAGGATTTCTAACTTGTTAAATTATTATTTTTGGCAACAAGGCGTCAAGTATTAGTATCTTTGCCACAGTATCAAGCTGTCTTTGTTTGCTGGGTACCGTGATCACCCTATCTATGAAAGAAGAAGCTACTCAGCAGGCCGCCATGATTGTGTCTAGTAGCAAGATATAGTTGTCTCTGACTAGACGACACTGCTCTTACCAGTCTATCAGATGCAAAGTGCCGTGCCAAGATAAAAAAGTGGTGCCTTATCCAAAAATAATCCCAAATATAGTTTTGTACGCAGTAGTTGCGCAACTATTGTAATCAAGCTATGAGCACGACAAAACTAATCATTAACTCTAGTCACATTTGCAAAGGAGTAAATACTAAATAAGTCTTTTAATGACCGTTTTATTGCCTCGGTGTCTAGTTACCTTCAAAGATGACTCACAATAGACTTACAAACTGTACTGTTAACGAGTTGTTTATACAGTGACCCTCCACCCGATAAAACACATTTTAAACGAAGGGTCAAATTGACCGGGTCTTAAATGGCCGATAAGTTGGGACAAAACGTCCCGTCCGTCTGGGATCACCGTATAAAAGATGTTTTGTGTCGACAAATCGGACTGTGTATTGGTGTGACTTGAATTTGGTCTCGTGAGGCAAATGCTAAGGTATAAGCGCCAGGCGGAGAGCGATCACAATTTTACTTTTCATTATTTGCTGCTCGCGCTGTCACACCCGTAAGAGTCGTTTGCACTGCTTCTGCGTAACGTGATGTTAGGTGTCCTATAACCTGCAATAAACAGGGTATGAAATAAAATAAAACAATCGGTTGGTAGTATCAGAGATTAGCGAGTTTAAACAATCTCTTCAGCTGTATGGTAAGTACAGATTATTGCTGTGACTTGTGTGTACCGTATCATATCATCATCTAAAAAACCGTTAGAGTAATTTAGAACCTACTCATTTTTACACGCATCACCTGAATCTATGTATGTTTGTATGTAACTGAATCTTTCAACGCATTTTTTTAGGTCTGATACACTACAACAGGCTGGCTACACTATAGTTCAATTATTTTATTCGTAATATGGCCAAAACCTTTCAGAGAGGCTTTCATCGACCGTTTAGTTTGGTCCCCTAATATGTGTAAACGAACAACGAAAGACTAAACCAATTTTAGTATGATGGTACACATACAATAGCAGTCACAGGACATAGATTGATTTTGAAATAAAACATGAATTAATCTAATGACTACTTACTTTCGTGAGGTAACAGAATGACGTTAGAATCGTGCCGAAAGTTTTATATCATGCGCACGTGATGATTATAAACATGATAACATGGAAAGTGTAATCGCTGATTACGACAGTATTTTGAATCAAAAGTTCACCGGTTAAATAATTGATAGTAACGATATATTGTTAAATGTACTCATGAGCAGCCGGAAATAGCCATGGCAACTGCAAAATTCAAAGCTACTCTTTCTTGTAAATTGTTCTTGACTGCGCCGTAAGCTTTCAATAGATTCTGCGCCATTTACTGTGTAAAAATAAATGTTCTTACTCTACATACCCTATGCTAAGATGTTAGTTTATAAACAGTTGACCAGACGTGGGTGAGATTTGCTATGACCAACTCCTGTTGTTCCATGTTGTTAATTCTAAATGTTGCCAATTCAACCCTAGGGACTTATCGCAATCTGTGAACAAAATTAAGCCTTTATGACACGAGTTGGTAGTTTAATTTGTGCTTCGTGCCAAATATTTTAGCTGTCAATGGATTTTGATGAGTATATGATACATGTGTCAGTGGCAATTGTATGTTTCTTCGGAAAGTCATTTCGTTTTTCTTTATGAAAATGAAAGACTAATTTCTACTAGTGAATAAATATTTTGTTAATTTATATGTTGCCCATACTACATCATGTTGTTGTTCTCCGGTTTGCATCGATAAATGCCTTTATTGTGTCCAGCCTCAACTGGCCTTCCAGATGTGGTGCATCTTTACCATTTAAATGCTGGATCAAAATTTAGCAAACCAGTTTTGGCACTGGCGTTGTGTCAATACATCTTCTCCATAGACATCGGATATTTTCGAATTTCGGATCGAATGGCCTTTCCAATTTTTTTCATATTTAATTTACATATTTTAAAGGGTGCCAACCAAAAACTACTGCATAGAGTCAACCGTCTTTTTTCACAAGCAAGCGTTGTTGAATCACCTGTTAAAATATATAATGATTATATAATGCGGCTTCAGTATGAACTTAGATGTGAAAAAAAAATACTATTTAGTCCTTAGTTAGGAAAAACGAAATTACTTTCCGAACAACCTTATAATATAAAGAAGAATGTCATCTTACTGTGTTATTTATTAATCTAGCCAAAAGAGTGACTTCGATAACTTAAACAATGAACAACTGTATTTACACAGATTCATCTCACTGTTATTATTATGTAATAGATTGCGTAAAATGCAAAATACCTGACCTAAAAACAATCAATTTTTTGACAAGTAAAGCTAACGTATGTTTCAATGCATTGTATACAAAGACCCAGAAATTTGTTAAAACGTTTTATTTATGTAAACACATTTCCGTTTGATGAATAGCATAATATGAATTTTCAAAGCTGGAATGAAACTCGACTCGTCGACTATCACTCGGAGCCGCGATTGAATGTCGCTTTCACCCTTTCTAAATAGAATTTATACTATAATTTTGTCAATACAGGCTTTTGAGAAGAGGTAAAATGTATTTTGCTGGTGGTAGGATATCATATCCGCCCGGATAGCGACCACCGTACACAGGGTGTAAAACCCGCCATAGTGGCAGACGCAAGTGTGTCGCGTTCCGGGATCAGCCAGTGTACATACGGTTGTTGTTGGGGGTCTAGAGTTGGGGTACGATGTTTGGCCGTTTTGCGGCCTTCTGTGTACTATGACACTAAACCCTCGCACGCTTCTTCACCTTCTTGCCCATGGCGTAGTATGAAGAAACAGGCCGGCATGATTGTGTTGAGAAGGGGGATATATTGTTTCTCGTTACTACTCGATACTCTAATTGGACGGCACTGCGCTTACCATCAGGTGTAGTGTGGTCACTTTGCCGTGACAGAATAAAAAAAACAATTTAATGAATATCCAATAATGGGAATATTCAAAGTGTAGTTATAAAATGCGAGCACAACCATTGACAACGAAATTACATTTATACGATAGATTCTGGTGATCTTACAACTAGTATTGCCTACAAACCTAAATCTGAAATAAATAGTTTCGAACATAGAAAAGCTATTGTTGCATTTAATAGAATTGGTATGCGAAATACATAATTCAATCTCGTCTTCTATCACTTTATGGTACTGAAAATATTTTACGCATCACAGGTGCGGCAAATTCTGTCTAAACCTTCGGCAGCCTTGGGCTTATGTTAAGTTTTCTGGTAAGAAAGAAAAATGTTAAATCTGTATAAATGATTCTCAGAAACCACTTTATGAAGTATAATATTTCTTAGCTACTATAAATCATGACAGTTGATGGACACCGTTGGGATTTGCCCAGATTTTCTTTGGGAACAAAATAGAAATGAGGTAAAGGCAAGATCTTCTGACATTTTGTCTTTATTACGCTTTGTTAAGAAATCAGAAAATAAACCTATTATGCTCGTTTATTCCTGATATTTTTTACGAAGAATAGGAGACCTATTTCGTAAAAAATGCAACGTGTACTCGTTCCTAAAATATATTTAAAGTGCTAAATACACAGAATTCCACATATACAGAAAACAATGATTCTTAAATAGTGAACACAATATTTACTATAAAGCAGATCTCATCTAATAAGATGTTATTGAATACAACGCTCACACAGTGGAACAAGTGCCCAAATAGGATTATAGTTTTGTAATAGCACATGGTTAACAATCGTTAACACGGTCTCAATTTGCGTGGGTGACAACTGCCAAGTCAAGTTTGCATTAACCAGTATCTGTTAACTGAAAGTGCAATACGAGACAATTAGAACGTACTGTATTCGAACATTTGAAGCAATGATTACGAATTATGGTGAAAAATCAGAGTTATAGCAAAAGAAGATTTTTACTGTAGCCGTTTGCAAATAGAGATTGATATCAAGTTGAATAAGTGGGTAGGGAAAATTTTGGAAACCGCTCGAAGATCGAAATTATCCATATAAATAGGACTATGCTAATAAAAAATTGTTAATAAATTTAGTGATAGCCTAGTTGGTTGCGGTACGGACTGTGAAGACGAAAGTCGTAAGTTCGAAACCCAAATGGCATACACCTCTGACTTTTCTAAAGTTATGTGTGTATTAAAATGTTAATTATCGCTTGCTTTAACGGTGAAGGACAACATCGTGAGGAAACCTGGCATACCTGAGAATTCTCATACGAGTTTCGAAGTATGTGAAGTCTACCAACCCGCATTAGGCCAGCGTGGTAGACTAAGGCCTAACCCCTCTCATTAGTAGAGGAGGCCCGTGCCCAGCAGTGGGACAATGTTTAATACAGGGCTAGTATTATTATTATTATATATTATTTAATAAATTTAGTAATGATCTTTATTCATTTTATTGTAACGTCTTTCAAGTTTTACTATAAGTTTAATGTAAAATTTATAAAACCAAAGTATGATATAATTCATAAAGGACTATTATGTTCTTCGATCAACAATACAACTAGATATCGGGTCGGCGCAACAAAAACGTCTCGGCAAATAACAGCTCACTTTCGAAGTGAGCTCTTATTGTTGTTTAGTTCGTTCCAAACAGAGCCAACGTGAACACGTTTCACAACACCGCAGTGTGTTCAAAAGTTGCGAAAATAATGCCCGAAAAAGCAATTTATCGGCCGGAGTGTCTTACTTTCGGTAAGTACATCTAGAATAAGTTATATTTTAAGCTTTATACTAACAAGTAATATCAAATTTTGAATAAATTACCAATTTGAAACCATTGCCCAAGAATGTATGGCCAACGTCGGCCAATACACGCGAAAACTCTGTTTAACAGAACAGCAGATGCATGGAGTAGATTTGTATTGTAATATTATTCATATCTTGTTAGCATTATCATTTAAAATTGATTAAGTTACTTTTGTGTCTGTTTGTCGGACTCTGGTTGGTGGTAGGATATTCATATCCACCCGGATAGCGACCACCGTACTCAGGGTATAAAACCCGCCATTGTACCTCCGGTTTTTGTCGGGGGTCTAGAGTTGAGGTACGATGTTTGGCCGTGTTGGGGCCTTCTGAGTACTCTGACACTAGACCCTTGACAGCTTCCTCACCTTCTTGCCCATGGCGTAGTGTGAAGGAGCAGGGCGGTATCATTGTGTTGAGTACCGCGGGATAGATTGTCTCTGGCTACTCGATACTCTAATTGGACGACACTGCGCTTACCATAAAGTTCAGTGTAGTCACCTTGCCAAGCCAGGATAAAAAAAATCAAATCATTTATTTCGTAAATGAGGCCACTAGGGGCACTTTTTACATGTCATAATAATGTAAAACTCTACTGGTGCTTCGGAAATGCCCACTGGTCTGAGAAGAAGCACCAAGAAACTCAGCCGTAGGTCTTTTGTAATTTGTCATTACGTTATAAAAATAATTAACATATAAAATAATACATTCTACAAGTCACATTCACATGAGATAAAAAAATTACGGTATACATGTCAATACAAGGCAGATTCGTAAACGAGGCTATACAACCTGTTATTTAATTATTCCAACGTAACAATCAATGAGCTATACAGGTAGACCAGTCCACACAAGCAGCACCCGTTCACGAGTATGACGCATGTGCCAGCCATCGGCCTCCTCAACCATGATACAGGGAAGTGACCGACCCGGCACATAACGCCGCCGCAAGCACAGACCCTTAAGAGAGCATGACATACCCTAATCGCGTCAAAGAATGATAGAGAAACAAATTCACAAGACAATAGCTAATAAATCAAGAAGCCAAGACTAATACGACTCAGGCATCATGTAAAAACAATTTACATCAAACAGAAATAGATTGTAACAAAATAACAAATTATGTTATTATAAAATAAGTAACTAGCAGTGTGTTGGTGTATTTAGCTGAGCGACCATGGTTTTTTATCATTTAAATATTCTGTTATATTGTAATAAGCCCTTTTCAGTAAAAAATCATTAAATGCCTGAGCAACTTCCACTTTTTCACATACAATTTTAATATTTATATTTAACTCAAACTGGTTATCGGGTGTTCGGAAATTCCCAGTTTCTTTATTGATAATATCCCATGTCGACTTAATTTTGTTACACGAGTTTTTAATTTTCCTGCTTATAAAATTCACTTTTGCTTGATAACAGGCTTTTTTAAATATCTTTGAATAGTCTAACGCAGTGGTTCCCAATTAGTTTTTGCTGCGTACCACTTCAAAAAAGACCTCAAACCTGCGTACCCCATATTGTAGCAATCACTAATATCATAAATGCGAAACGTTGTGAGTGTGTGTGTGTATATTTTTTTACTTCTTCACGCTCAAACGCCTGGACCAATTTTGATGAAATTTGTTATACAGGCAGTTTATACCCTGGATTAACAGATAGGCTACATAAACAGCGGGTAACAAAAAAATAAGTCAGTTTAAATAACATTTATTTTCTTCAAATTACAGTACAATAGTGAAAATCAAAATTATATGATGTATTGGCGAAGACGCTAATGTGACAAATGTGCTCGTTTTTCTTTGCACAGCTCTTGAAAATCTGGTTGTCCTTCAGTCAGCTTCAGTCTTAAATCGTCTTCAAGTTGAAGTCTGTGACGATGTTTAGTTTTTAAGTTCGTCATGGCCGAAAATCCGCTTTCGCAAAGGTAGGTCGTGCAAAATGGCAGTAAATATTTTATTGCTGATTCGCTGATATGATAAATATCTTTTAAATTAGCCCAAAAGTCACCCAGTGATTGCTCTGCAAAACAACTCTTGAGTCTGCTGTTGCATGAAATGTCTATTAATTCCTCTTGATCAGAGATGGGTAGGTGGTCGACGGAATGGTTCGCGAATGGATTGTTTACCCAGTTCCATTGCGGCGATATTTCTGGGAAGTAACTGCGTAAAGCCGCCGACAGATTTTGCAAGTGGCATTTTATGTCCGATTTTAAATCATCATTTACTGTCGATGAAGTTGTATCCAAAAAAAGTTTAAGATTCGGAAACTGGTCATATTTACACTTGTCAATCAAAGATGTCCAGAGGGATAATTTTTTTATAGTGGACTCAACTTTCTCCTGCATAGTGAATATGGTTGTATCACGGCCTTGTAGTCCCAAATTCAACTCATTTAATTTTGTGAAGATATCTGACAAGTAAGCCAATTTTTGCACCCACGAAGAGTCAGTCAGCATCTGTTTGTACTGATCGTGTCCCTGCTCGACCAAAAATAACTCAATTTCATGTCTTAACTCAAATATTCTCGAAACAACTCTTCCTCTGGACAGCCAACGCACTTCAGTATGTAACAACAGGGTCTCGTGTTCACTGCCAAGCTCTTTGCAAATAGCTGCAAAAATTCTAGAGTTTGTGGCACGGGCCTTGATTAAGTTAACAATTTTTACAGCATTTTTGAGAGTAATATCTAAGCTGGCTGAAATTTTTTTACAAGCCAGTGCCTCTCGATGAATTCCACAATGCGTCCATTTTGCTTCTGGGGCTATATCTTGTATCCGCTTTACAAGTCCTGAAAAACGACCAGTCATTGCTCTGGCACCATCAGTACATATCCCCACACATTTTGACCAATCCAATTGGTTTTCTTTTACAAAACTGTCGACCATATGAAATATATCCTCCCCGGTGGTGCGAATCGAAAGGGTACGACAAAACAGGAATTCTTCATGAAACTTTTTGGAATGAACATAACGAACGTACGTTAAAAGTTGAGCCAAGTTTGTTATGTCTGTGGATTCATCAAGTTGTATGGCAAAGTAATCGCTTTCTAAAATCCGTTTAATTTGGTGGGTTTTCAGATTCTCTGACATGTTTGCAATACGACGAGAGACAGTGTTATTTGACATAGGAATAACATCAAGTTCTCGTGCCATTTTTTCTCCAAACATACATTTCACTATCTCTTTTGCTGCAGGCAATATAAGGTTCTCCCCAATAGTGTGAGGTTTCGCTTGCTTAGCTATTAAATAACTCACTCTAAAAGAGGCTTGCAGAGCGTTGTCATTCGTGTTTTGGGAAAGCGCCTCAATAGATTTTTGTCTTTGTTTCAGATCTTTTAATTTATGTTGAAAGAAGGATACAGACTGGTCTTTCAAATTAGCATGTTTAGTTTCTAAATGTCGGCGTAGTAAAGACGGCTTTAGCGAATGATTTGACAGCGTTTCTGCACAAACGACACACTGTGGCAACGGAGAATCAGGGTCTCCAAAACTTGTAAAACCAAACTGAATATAACTATCATCATATTTCCTTTTTTTGAGAGACGATTCCTTGTGATCAAGTTTTCTTTTTTCTTGTGTCGGAGTATTGGTAGAGGATGACACATCATTATCAGGTGACTGTTCAGTATTGCCTGACGCCTCGGCAACCTTTTGGCGACTTATCAGCCACTTTTCCATCTGAAATACAACTGGACTTAATAAGCCGGCTTATATATTTTTTAATTACAAAGCTTTCAAAACAGTAACCGCGAACACGTTTAAAACTGAACAAACGCAACTCATATATTATTATTATAATTATTCGAAGTTTTTTAAATTATAAGAAAAACAAACTAAACATCGTTACGTTCTATTGCAATTGATAATGAAAGTGTAAGTTTAAAAGTAGTTTTAAAACATTATCTTACCTTTTTCCAAAGTATATTAGGCCAAGGTAACGCGACGCTTAGTACTTAATTCACAATCAAAACAAAACACTGTCACACGGCTCACGACAAAAGTCGAACTGGCGGGAAGCGGGAACGGGTGACGGGTGGCGGGGGCGGCCGAATGACGCGAGATGCGGGAGGCGCGGGATAGCGCACGGTCGGTCTTATACCACTTGACTTTTACGTTGATGATCATAATAAAATTATATTTTGGAAATTGTTCTTGCTTTTACTGACAGCCGTACCCCTTGATGCAACTTCACGTACCCCTGGGGGTACGCGTACCACTAATTGGGAAACACTGGTCTAACGTATTGTAGGAATTCGCTATCAAATTTATATTTTTTCATTCCATATAACTCATACAGAGTAGCTCGACTTTTATAAATTCCTGGAGTCGCCCATTCATTAAACTTGGAAGTACCTATAACATTTATTTTTTTCTTTTTAAATGAATTATGAAATTCATTTTTAATTATATTAAATACACTGATTTTTATTGGATTTAGTCTGCTAACAATACTGCTCCTAAAAATGTTGATTCCCATGTCTGTAATAGGCCTGCAAGTTATTTTCGCATACTGTATTTCTTCACTATTTTTAAAAGCTGCATATTGCCCACAATGATCAGAAGTTAAATTACTGAGAATCATGTGGCTAGTTGAATCACATTTGGAGAATATATTATCAAGGCAGGTTGATGAATGTGATGTTATCCAAGTTTTAAACTAATCTGATATTTACTTTTTAGCTTTCCTAGCAATTCGTTTATGTGTGTAGAATGGATATCAATTGTCGCTAGAGAAAGAAGAGATGACTTATATAAGCCAACTTCCCAACAAGGCTGTGATCGGAGGTCCCTAGAGGAGCACCAACCGCCACTTTATACGCGATCGGGTGACTCGTCAACAGATGGTCCAGCAGAGTGGGCGCATGACTCGCCACATCTGGGATGCTGGTAGGCTGGTTCACCAGTTGTGTCAAGCCACGAGTCAAAGCGAATGCATGAGCAGTTCTGCCAGCATGGTCAGTTCTGGAGGAGCCCAACAACAACTCATGGTGTGTGTTGAAGTCCCTCAGAACAACCAAGCCAAAAAATGTATATTAACAAACATAGATGCAATAAACAAAAAAATCTTAATAAATCTTTGACGTACTAAGTATGTACTTATATTATTTTAGAGTTCAATGCGGCTCCATACCTCCTGTTATCTCAGTTCGTTAGTAAAAAAATATAGATGTGTAATAGCGCGTGTGTAATAGTGTGTGTGTATTCACGCGGACAGATTTTAGCTTTGAGTTTATATGTGACCCGTTATCTAGTTGTATTGTTGATCGAAGATTATGTTAATTAATTAATGGAACAGCGTTATCATCCTCCTCAGCTACTACTGAGTACTGACTACGAGAGGTATCTTATGATTCTGAATTCTACATCTGACATTTATTTTTAAACTATTTATCAAAGTTATCAATTTTGACAGCCTCCGTGGCGTTGCGAGCGTGTAGCCGGTTATGAAACGGGAGGCAGTGGGTTCGGTTCCCGCACCGAGACAAATGTTTGTATGGCAAATAGATATTTGTTTCGGGTCTATGTGTTGTTGTGGGACCTTAGTCCCTCGTAGTTCTTGATACCCACGACACAGGTTTGACCTAGTGTGGGGTCAGAACTATATGTGTGCCTGTTGGATGTATTATTATTATTAATTATTGATAAAACTGTGGTTTTTACGCTCATTTATGCGGTTGTTGAAATGATATGACCGTCGCTAATTGCTACGGTAGAATCTGTCTCATTGGTCGTCGTTAGGCATTCCACTGACCATCAGATTCATACTTAGAAAGAAAGATCAATAATATAAATATTTGTGGTGGAAATTACTTTAGAAACGACAACCGATTAACCTTCATAATTATTTTCTGTCTACATATACCATGTACGTCTATTGCTGGACCCATTTGTACTACGCTACGTATATCGCGATGCGACTCGCTGTGCTTGTATCGCTCTTGAAGGCGGATGTCAGCGCCGATATAACTTGAATGTTTTGTCTCGTGGACTTTGCCAACGGATGTTTGACGTTCCACATGTTCATGGCGATAGAGCCACGCTGTAAACAACTTTGTCTAGAGAATGAATGGATTAGCTCGACTTGTGTAGAATCTACTGTCTTGAACTGATATTAAGTTGTGGCAGCTTTCTGTTGCTTTTTGGACAGTGAGTGGTATTTCTCTAGATTCAACATTTCATATTTCATTTCTGTTGATATATGTTTTTTACCACGATGGTGTAAAACAAGCTTACGGCCCGTCTGATGGTAAGCGGTTACCGTAGCCTATGGACGCTTGCAACACCAGGAGCATCTAGTATCATCAGTGCTACTACTCATACTAGTAATAGCGATAGGGAAAATATTCAAATACGATTACCCATGTCTGCACCTTCGCAGTGCATATGCACATATGAATCACTGACTTACATTTGCGCAGTTTGAAAATGTCAATCATTGGACCATTATCCACTTGTGGGATGCGTTTCACGATGACCATACTCCGAGAGCGTGTGCGATCGTATTGCGTTTGCGATTCGCTCTCCTCACGTTACGGAAATAACTGCTACCCGCTTTTAGAATAATATTGATGTTGATATTCGCAGGTTATATTATTCGAGAAGGATCATCGTTCGTCCTAGAAAATTGTTGTAAAAAATGTCCATGGAAACATTTAGAAAATTTACGAATCTGCGCATGCATCACTGTCTATGTTTTAAAAATGTCCTCTAATCTACTGATAGATTGTTCCTTGGTCTTTCTGCATTAAGCATAAACATAAGATTTCTTGTGCCCATTTCATCGAAAATAAACTTAATAATTTTAACTTTTTAATGCTAAATGACTAAGTTAAGATCAAATCAGTATTCTATGAATCACTTGCAGTTAGTCGCGGCTCCACCCGCGTGCAGGTCATGTTTGGGAGAAAAATTATACATTACAAAATACCAATGTTCATACGTTAACTTCGAAAATTACGGATTTTCACACAAAGTTTCATCCTCTATTTTACCCCCTTAGGGGTGGTATTTCCAAAAACCCTTCCTTAGTGGATGCCTACCTCATAAAAGGTACCTACTGTCAAAATTTCAAGTCTCTAACCCCAGACGTGTAGGCTGTTCGTTTATATGTCAGTCAGTCAGTTTCTTCTTTTATATATACAGATGAATAAAATATAAAGCAGTAGTATATTTGTTTGATCGTACGACTATTTAAAATATCACCCGCATCCAAAGCTTTCGCTTCAGTTCTCAACTCGCTCCCACGTGTATACAAACAATAAACACGCGAATGAATGGTGGTGCGCGGTCTGAGGCCCTTATTGAGTATTGTCTCCAAGGTTTGAATGGCACGCTCTGCCACGTTTGCGGTTACATTGTTGGTAAACGAGGTGCGGGCTTGCGTTTCCATTTTTTATTGGTTGTCCATATGATAGTTGCTGAGATCAATTGATGAGACTATTCTGGTCTGTTCGCCATGCTGTAAGCCCATTTTATTATCCTTAATTTAATAGTTATTTCTCTTTTTTATTACTTTTCGTAGGCAGAGCTGACGGCCCTCCTTTTAACAGGTACTTTTAAATCCTAGTACAACCAAACAGTTGTACGAGTATATCGCGAAATATTTCTTCTAATACCTCGAAGAGGAAGGGTACATAAGCATACTCGATAAATACCCATTTACTCGAATAAATCATTAATTTCATTCATCTTTTCTTAGAATACTTTAACCGTAACATATACTCAGCCTGTGATCCCCGAAGGGGTAGGTAGAGCTCAGAGGTGTACAAGTACACCCACTTTTCGCCGAATTTATTACGGTCCCATAATATGATAGGAGGCGAACCTCAATAACGGGCACAATTCCAGACTCCGGGCTGATACTGAGTATTCTATATATTACTTTACCCGACCTCAGGTTCGAATCCGAGAGCATAGCCAAACGCATGCGCAATTACAACTGCGCCACCGAGGCAGTCATTACATTAACCAATTTGTCTAATAAACAAACTTGTTGTGTATGAATGTTACTGTGCAAGTTGTATGTTACCCTGTTTACGTTGGGCGTGGCGTCGCAAAGAATTCATAGGATGTTTACCAAAGTGTTGCTTGTAAACTTCAGTCTTGAGCGTTTGGCATTTTAAACGGAAATTATTATCGACGCCACGTGTTTTCATTGCGTTATGGATATTTTATTGAAATTATGATATCTTGATAGATATCTTGTAAAACTCTGGTTCATTCCCCATGTACAAATAGTTGTCCCAGTATGACTTGTATTGGGTCTAAATGTTGTATAGGCGAGTATATCCAGCGTAAGTCCTAAACCTACGAAGATTGTATCGTGGTGTGGAGGGTGCTGCGACTTGAATGTATTATTGTGTAAAGATTTTTTTTAAGTGCCAATCATACCCGGTTCCTATGGAAATAAGAAATCTACGACCGCGTATATAGAAATATTTTCGGCGTGTCTTAAGCACATAGCTTAGCTAATTTTGTCTTTGAGTAAAATAAATCCAGCGGCCGTGATTTCTTTCTATCTCCATTTCAAAGAACGTAAAAATACAAGAGTCGGGTCGGACTATTTTTAGTTAGTTTATTTTATCTTTATTGCGGATTATTGTGTGTGACGTCAATACAAGTGATATTAGTAAATTCAAGTTACAAATATTTAAACATACGATAAACATACACAGCTCACGTGATATTGTTTTTTATTGTAATTATTCCACTTTTAGTAGTCTTGGTTCTGGACAAGATTCTTCGTTAAAACGTTATTTAACACTTGATATAAGACACTGCTTAATGTCTTGTGCAATAAGATTCAAAATTGTGCGGTCTATTTATCTGCATTACAAACTATCTGCATTAATATCTAAAACTGAATGACTCATGATAGGTGACAGCCGAAGGCCAAGCATTCGTTAATTCTCGCTATGATAGCTACCGAACTCTCCTGTTAAACTCGTCATATCTTATATTGACAAACTGATACGAGTTGATAAATTGTATAAATAACTATTGGATCAATTGCAAATTGTATATTATTAAACATGCCACCACAGCCTACGATAACTGAGAACGGTCGTCCTCCGGTCATAATCAGACCAGACGGTGGTTTGGAACATTATCAAAGTGCGGGTAGGCGAGTAATTGGCCAATAGGGATGATTTAAAATCTATTTATTGACTCTACATCCTTATAAAAGACAAAAATATAGTAAAAACTTTGCGTTGAATTGCGAACATCCTCGTACTTTACGGTATGTTAATAGTCTGAAATATATGCAAAATTACTTATCTAGATTTCTGCTCTTTCATTCATAAATTTATGTTACACATGTTTCACACCTCTGTCTTTCATGGGTTTGTGCCAGTACTCGTCGATTGAAATTGCATCGAATCGAAAAAGACCTCCTCATACCGTAATATCTTTAATAAAGTGATTTGTGACTTGAGTGTTAATTGTTGAATTCGGTTTTCACGTTGTATACATATCGATCGGATTATTAAAACGTTCTATCGGCTGCATCCGTGTTTAATTCGGTCTACCGTACACTAGTTAGGGTGTTAGACGATCGCACGTCGTCTGGTGTCTGTACTCTGTTACCGTGCGAATCACAACTTGTATGCTATTTTTACAAAGTGCCAGACGGTTGGTGAAATCGCGCTGCATTTCGCTAGTGGCATGCGCTGGTTTGACGCGCCTCTAAGTGAGTTGAGAAAGTAGTTATCCGTTGATTGGGTGAGGTTGTCTGCGGGCATGGTTGCATTAGGACCATTCCAGAGAATGCTGGTTACATACAACAGTTCGTCGCGGGGTCGTGGGATTTTAGATGCCTAAACCGTCAACTCAATCACTGCTTATATATAAAATGATGTGTCCTATCACGACTCCACGCCTTGTGAGAGTGTTAATAGTAAAAATATTAAATATGCATAATTTTAAATTTCATTATCTTCGTAAAAATCCTGTCTGAGAAAATATTCCTTTTTATTGCTCAATGAATGTCTGAACAATTATGTTAATAAAGATGTATTATTTATGTAATTAAACGTACCGCCTTGTTATGACGTAATGCAATGTTCCTAGAATCGATACAACCAATTAATGAACTGCGTTTTAGACATCCTCGCGCAGGCGAAGATTGCTTCGGGCTTTCCTACTTAACCTACATGGTAAGTACTGCTGATAATTCTTCATTATATAACTAACGACGTCAACAAATTGATTTTACTCCTTATATAATAATTTTATTATAACCTGTAAACAGTACCCCTAGTGGCCGAAGTTACTAAATAAATGATTTGATTTAATTTGATTAAATATTTCGTATGCATTCATTGTTAACTGTTAAGCACAAAAGATCCAACTGACGTTCTCATACTTTTGAGTAAATGCAGTTTAAAGTTTGACCGCGAATGTTAAAATAGTACCTACTAGGCAGTATTGTTTATATGCGTGTGTATTAATTGTTAATTATCGCTTGCTGTAACGGTGAAGGAAAACATCGTGCGGAAACCTGCATATCTGAGAATTCTCATAAGAATTTCGAAGGTATGTGAAGTCTACCAACCCGCATTAGGCCAGCGTGGTGGACTAAGTCCTAACCCCTCTCATCTCAGTGCCCAGCAGTGGGACAATGTCTAATACAGGGCTAGTATAATTTATTATTATTATGCAGTAACTAATTGAAAATTAGTTAGGTGATAAAACATGACAAGTTTTTTAGGTACATGTAATCAAACTGCCTGGATCCTTTATGCACATTATGAAACTTGATTAGGAGATTATGGCTATGTATTTAACTCAATTTCATAAAAAATGTTGGTTGCATCTTTCCTGCTTAACAGGGTCCAATTATAGCTTGCTTTAACGATGCCATGCCTGCATACTTAAGAATTTCGAAGAAATGTGAAGTCTAGCAATCCGCATTAGCCCAGATCATAAACACCACTCAGGAATTTGATAAACTTACTACACTAAACTACTAACTATACTAAACTACTATTTTATAGTGCACCACGCTCGTCATATCGAGACATAGATGTAGTCAAATAATTTTTACAATACATATTCATAGATTTCATTATCTATCTTTCCGATAAACAATTTTAATGGAAATATATCTATGTTATGAAAAATGTATACTTAATGTATGCCTAATAACATACCATTGCGCAATATACTAGTGTCCGTCGAGGCTCGAGCGTATACCGGAAGAAGCCCGCCACCGCCGGCCGCCTCGCTGCGGGCCGTCCAATTTACAAATAGGCCGCAATGCGCCACAACGCGGACCTCGGCTTCCCGTCCGCGAGAATATTATCAACATACAGTTAAACAATTTACATGAAACAAATATAAGTTAAAACGTTAATTTCTACTAGAGGGTAAAGGTCTTTTTAACCGACTTCAAAAAAAGAGGAGGTTAACAATTCGTCGGAATCTTTTTTTTATGTCTGTTCCCCGATTACTCGAAGACGCCTGGACAGATTCGAGAAATGCTTTTTTCTGTTTAAAAGGGTATACTCCCCAGGTAGGTAGGTCCCATTGGCACCAAGTCAGGATCTGATGATGGGATCTCAGAAAAATCAAGGGAAACCCTCAAATTTTATAGTTATGCAAAATTTGTTTGTTGTTGTTTTTATTGAAGTCTGTGTACTTTTTATGAATTAAAAACTTTTATGTTGGAAGCGATTTGGAATAATCCAGCACTGGTTTAGTGTGGGTTTACGGATGGGTATAACCGCGTGCATATTTCAACACTTTACTATTTTGTATTTACCAGTGCAGATTAATTGCGTCATTTACACGTACATTATGGGATGCCATCTTTGATTTGAATTTGCGGATTTTATAGAATTTCTTACGATTCTGGACCGTTCTTTGTACCTCCAAATTGACTTAACTTATCAAATCTGTGGTGTCATACTATTTCTGCCGCTATCGGCACGGGTCCTGTTGTCTAAAGCATATAAATCCAAAGACGTAAATTTTCTCTTTCTAAACACGTTTAATAACTGTCGATTGCATAATGACACGAGACAAGGAGGGGTACGCACGGCTATGCTGCACCCACTTCTGCGTTCTAACCGCATCGTAGTGATGCATAGTTTGAAGGCAGTTGCCAGATCACGTGGCGTCGATCTGCAACCTACAAGCTTAGCATAGGATTCACGAGATATCGCGCGCGAGTGAGAAAAATTAGATGAAATTGTGGGACTAATTCGTAGACAAAATAACACGGAGAAGTTAAAATTACTGCTAACTGTACGGTCGACACCACAATAGACATATGTAGTCATAACTTGACATAATATTTTTACGTGGTTTTCGCCTATGTTAAACCTACAGATTACTACATCAAACATGCATAGATTCAAGATTGTAATGTAGAAGTAGGGCAGTGGTATCACGTGTGCAGTCAGTACACCAATGGCGAATGTCAGTTACGTCCTTTCATATACGAACGAGAACTAAAAGATGTTGCACTGCGTATGCATTGCAATTAACGAAAAGTCTTAACATATTCTTGATGAGGTAATAACGCTGTGGTGATTGTAAACCTTCATAATTCCTTCTTGTTCCAATGCAGTTGTGGAATTATTCATGTCACCCCGGGTTAACGAATTAGGTAGACGTCGTTTATATACTAGTATCCTTGAAGACTAATGGCTTCAAATACCAGATCGGGACAATCACGATTTGTTTGAGTTTTCGATCTGAAAACAGATGAGTCACGGGATGGAAATAGGCTCGACGAACCATGTTTACCTACCCTTTTAGATGACTGGAGCCATTCTATGTTAAGTGGACTTGTCACGTACAGACATATATAACATCGAGTGCGCATTTGACAACGCATTTGAGTACACAGCAGTGCACTGACGTGGCAGAGTGGGTAGTAAAAATACGTCGCACTTTTCATACAAATTAATATACTAAGATAATCCTATACACTGATACTGCTTATTCACCATGTACAATCAAAGCGTTGATCTATTCCAAGGCGCACTGCGGATAAATTAAATTGTACCTCTACAACCATCGTTGCGAAAGATCAAGGTTTAGCGCAATTGTCTCTTATGCCTCTAGTTTCTTACATTACTATAACCAAATAGGTAGTAGGGATAATATGCCCTAGCACGAGGCTGGTTTTCGAGCCAGTGCTAGTTGGTGGTCCTAACTGGGTGAATGATTCCGTTGTACTTTTTTGGAGTTTACGTTTCTCAATATTTCTTATCCAATTATTATTTTCTGGACTTTGAAGACTTTTGTGATATCCTGCTGGTGGTAGGATACTCATATCCGCCCGGATAGCGACCACCGTACACAGGGTGAAAAACCCGCCATAGTGGCACACCCAAGTGTGTCGTGTTCCGGGATCAGCCAGTGTACATCCGGTTTTTTGGGAGTCTAGAGTTGGGGTACAATGTTTGGCCATTTTGCGGCCTACTGAGTACTCTGACAATAGACCCTCGACCGCTTCTTCACCTTCTTGCCCATGGCGTAGTGTGAAGGAGCAGGCCGGCATGATTGTGTTGAGTAGCGGGGGATAGATCGTCTCTCGCTACTCGATACTCTTAATTGGACCGTACTGCGCTTACCATCAGGTGAAGTGCGGTCACTTTGCCGTGCTAGGATAAAAAGAAACTGTCCTGACTATCATTAAGCCCGTTATTGCAATATGCAAATTTGTAATCCTGTCGTGCGAGGAAGATAGTGGGATGTTTCCACTACACACCCATTGTTGCTCATACAAATACTTAAAATAATATATTTTTGATAAATTTTGATTGTTTTCGCAAAAGGGTTCCTTTTTTGTTTTCGCTTGCATATTAAAGAATGTACATGATTAAACATAGAAAACTACTATATTTGAAAATATTTTTAGTACATGTATATTCGATATGAGGTTTTAATTTTAAAGAACATAAAGCGCGATCAATCGCATATGATTGGCAACCGATAGTGGCATTTCGTTTTCAATAACATTTCATTTCATATCAAAGTGGCTTTACCACGACCTATAAAATGTTTACGAGCGATCCGACGCTGAGCTCAGGTGTGTCCACACTTTACGTAAGAATTTACCATGATTTAAATGTTTTGAAAGATCCATTGACGAGAATTGTACTTATGCTTTTCATGGAATTAAAGGGAAACGAGTAGGGGCATTTTTCTCTATGTTCTTACAAATGCGTAACGAGGCGCGGTACGTTAACTGCATGTTATTCACATGTATTTCGCATGTTATTGTATTCTGTTATGCCATTACATGCGTATATCATACATTTTTCTACTTGCATTGGTCTAATCATTGCTAAATACGCAAAATATTAACCACTCATCGTTTTTTTCAAATAGATAAACAACTTGTTTTCCCTTATATGAAAACGCCATGGTATAAATAGATATCTATGTATTATTTGATTATTATCTACGAATTTTTTGGTCCTAAAAATAATAAGCTTTCATCTCTCTGTAATTTTTTTAAATGCCTGGATAGGCAGACGAGCAGACGGGCCACCTGATATACCAGGGCATAGCAAAGCCGCTGCCTACAGTAAAAAAATATTCTAACCTATTTTTAACCGACTTAAAAAAGGAGAAGGTTCTCAATTCGTCGGAATCTTTTTTTTATGTATGTTCCTCGATTACTCGAAAACGCCTGGACCGATTCTATAAATTCTTTTTTAGTTTAAAAGGGTATACTTCCCAGGTGGTCCCATTGGCACCAAGTCAGGATCTGAAGATGGAATCTCAGAAAAATCGAGGGCAACCATTAAATTTTATAAGGACGCATAGTGCGCTTTTTATTGAAGTCGATGTACTTTTGGTACTTTAACAGTTTACTTTAAGCTATCTCCTTTAAACTATTATTGGGTACGATGAGTAAGACTCCTGAATCCACCCATCACAAGTACATACATATCCACGCATGCGTGTCGGCGTGCTTGCATGTGTACGCGACAAACGACATTGCGCAGTGCGAAGGTCTCGAGCGTGTTCTGTTTACATACATTGCGTGTGTCACTTATTGTTTTGATTTTGAATTGTACCGTCATTGATTTATGCAGATGTGAGTTTTGATTTCGAAAGTACTAGTGGTATTGGTTTTTAAAGGCTAGCGAATTCGATCATAATATTATGCGATAGGACACTTAACGGGATGTTTTGTTACAATAATTAATGTGAAGCAAGTTGGACTAACTGGTCCTTCTGTTTGTTTGCTAATGGTATTTCAAGGCGTATTATCAATTGCCATAAAGAGCAGTATTGTGGTTTTTTATAAAAATATATTTTCAACTAGTAGTCCGTAGCTCTTTCAACACATTTATTGGTAGCCTGGGAGGCTGCCATTCCATAGAAAAAAGCACTTTTGTTTAGTCTGAATTTTCCCATTTTTCGGGCAATTTTCCTTAACCAAATCGTCCAGGCATTTTGAAGTGATGCGCTTGCCAATGTTCAGCAATAAAAAATTATATATAGATATAATCTAAGCCAAAACTATTGTTTCTGGAAAGTCAATAGAAGATTTCAGACTATACCCGTGGAATATAAACTCGGCCCGCTCAAATACTTGTTCAAAATAAAAAATGAAATAGTCGCGAGTTTAATTAACAACATTTGTGAAGTTTATGTTAGTGTTCTGAATGTTGTTCGTAATATGCAAGTATGGACTTGGTGACGCGACCGCTACGTTCTGAATACTATTAGTATACTATTTACAGTAGATCTAAATTAAAAAGAAAATTCATAACGGGAATTCTTTGTTTTGATTGGGGATGTTTTGGATGAATAACAATACATTCTGAAATAATAGCACAATTTGCATTCATTCAACACATCTTATTTTTCCTAGTGATAGACTACATTGTACCTGTAGTCAGTACATGGTAGTCCAGTCCACTAATGTATAATATGTCATCAATGAGCAAGGTACAACATTTTGACACATCAAGGTTACGGTTATTGCAGCAATTTGTCCATATGATTTTTCCCATCATCAACATCTATCATCTCACTATCTTCCGTACACAAGAGCACCGTAATTGGTATAATGGAAGGTGACGTCACGACTCATATCATACATCCATTGTCTTGTATTGTCATTTGACAACTACCCATTTCATTGGATTTGATTTTTTATCCTGGCACGGCAAAGTGACCACACTGCACCTGATAGTAAATGCAGAGAGAGACAATCTATTCCCCGCTACTCAACACAATCATGCAGGCCTGCTTCTTTACACTACGCCATGGGCAAGAAGGTGAAGAAGCGGTCGAGGGTCTAGTGTCCAGAGTTCTCAGAAGGCCGCAAAACGGCCAATCATTCTAGACCCCTAACAAAAACCGGATGTACACTGGCTGATCCCGGAACGCGACACACTTGCGTGTGCCACTATGGCGGGCTTACACCCTGTGTACGGTGGTCGCTATCCGGGCTGATATGATCCTACCACCAGCTGCTTACTTATTTTTGAGCATATCTTTAAAATTCCTTTCACAAATGACAGGTTTTAGGTAACGCAATAGGAATCAATATTAACGGAAATGTTTGTGTTGTTGCAGAGACATCAGTACAGTGCGCGGAGAGTAGTCGGTGTGTTGTCGCCATAAGACAAGCGGCCGGCAGCCGTCGAGCGTGCATGACGCTTCACACAACAAGGAATACTGCGCGCAGGTACCACACATCACCACTGCAGTATCACCAGCCATAGCATACCATCGCCAAGTAACTTTTTTTTAATGAAAAACGGGGCAAACGGGCAGAAGGCTCACCTGATGGAAAGTGATCACCGCCAACATCAGAGGGCTTGCAAATGCATTGCCGGTCTTTCAGGAAAGAATATAGCTTTCTTCTTGAAGGTTCCCAGGTTGTAACGGTTCGGAAAGACCGCCGGCGACAGCTGGTTCCACAGAGTGGTTGTGCGAGGCAGAAAAGGCTGCAAAAATCGCGTGGTTGTGGAACGCTGGACATCGAGGTGGTGTTGATGGAATTTACCAAAATTTTCAGTGTCAGTGGGATGATTACACCAAAAACAGTTGACTTAAAGAGTTTATACTACTTAATACTTATGTGTTGGCGGTCGATCTTATGACAAGTATGCAAATAGAGTTCATATTTACTGTAATATTACTGTTTTGCATTCCAACAAAACAGGTATTATGTGTTGAATAAAACACACAGCGTTAAGATGAAGAAGCTGTTGTAAAATTACCTTTAAATTAGTAGATATGGTTCTAACTCACCAATATGTCCACGGTTTTATACTTATCTCTCTCTCTCTCTCACCAGCGGGCGTCCTTCTCTAGCAAGAAGGAAGCTTGTCAACTAGTTGTCAATGTCATAGTCTTCAGCTCACCAGCAAGAGCATTGCTGCAACGCTGTGTGTTTTATTCAACACATAATACCTGTTTTGTTGGAATGCAAAACAGTAATATTATGTGTGTTTCTAAAACACACAGCGTTAAGATGAAGACCTGTTTGGTATCTGCTGGTGATAGTCACAAACGCTATGATGAAAGAATTATAACAAAAGTCTGCAAAAGAAATCAGTTTTGTATAGTTTTTTTATAAATTAAATTAAAAATATAACCATAATAAAACATTACATTTTTGTCTGAAATGACAAAATTAAATGGCTTTTTAGTAAGAATAACAAATAAAAATAACACTAAGGCAGTCATAATAACATTAATAAAACTTTGTTATTATACATTGGATAGCTAATATAATTTATATATAGGAATTTATCCAAAAGAAAAATGCAAGGTATCTGCTTTTAAGTTAATTGATTTAGATTATTAACTTATAACATGAAACTTTGAAATGAATCAATATATTCATTGTTTTTATCATATTGTTTTACTGGACAACAGTAAAATCTTTAAAATATTTGAATATTTTTCCAGTTGCCCTTTCTAGTATTTCTTGTACAGGTCTATTTTCTAACCAACTTCTAGAGGCAACGGCAGATCTGATACTGCCTCAATTTTGGCCTCATTGAAAATGCTTCCTATCCATCCTAAAATCATGGTTATAGAAGCAAGTATTAACTTTCCTGACAAGTTGATAAATAGACTAGTGGCCTTATGATCTGTCACTCTTATGTTTCCAGAAATTTATATAAGATCATTAATGTGTTTGACTAGGCAGACATGAGGGTCTGATGATTTAACAACAACCAGCCCTATTGTCTGTTTGTGTTTAAGTCTGTCTTTGAGTCGAACTTAGGCCACATACTAATCTCCTTTTCCTTATGTATGAGATTTTCATGGTGAATATCTAATACTGTGAGGTCATGAATCCTATGACCTAAGGCCAGTAAAAGTATTAAGGCTGTTTTGGGAATTTCGAATGGCGAGCCAGTATTTGTTTATGTCTTAAGCCATAGATATAAAAATGTTGTATCCCAAATTAACCATTTTTTATGGTACCGGCTTGGCAAGTGAGGTAGCTTTAAGTAATCGATAGATGAACAAATCTTTTGTAATCTCGACTCCTGATGGTGTGCAATCATGGCCATAGCAAATTTATGCAGTATGGTCTTATAAGCCATAATTTTCCCTCTAGAAATAAATATGCCAAAAATTTTCCAATTTTTTTGGTCTTCAGGTGTTTTTGGTGTGATTTTAATATTGCCACACTAAACAACGTGTAATTAGTACATTATATATAATGTGATTAAGATAGATGTCCGCCAACTACTTTTAATAAGTTTTGTTCCTCTATAGACCACTGGGTAACCTGTTCAGCCCCCCCAATTTTCATGCATGCAAGGAGAGTCAGTTTGTTCACCTGAGTAGGGCAGATCCCTATGTCATCATCATGATCCCTTGTGGATCACTGTGTGATCTATACCTTCCGTAGGTTCTTTATGGGGAGTGGTTCTGCTATGGCTCTAACGCTCGCAGATTGGGTAGCCAAATAAAGTTTTGGTCTAATCTGGTGCTATTAAGATGTATACACCTTTTAAACTGTTTAAGTGAGTTAGTACTCTTGGTATTAAGTTGGGTGGGGAAAATGCCCAGCCCAGCTGATAGTTCCATTGACGGCTGATGGCTCCGCAAAAACTTGTGGAAGCAATCTTAGGAATCTAACGAACATTAGTAGGACCGCCTTTAGGTTTGATTTGAACAATCCTAAATCTGGGACGCCCTTTGGAAAATAGCCTCCGTGGCTTGGGGCAGAAGATGCCACTGTGGGATTTTGCGGCCCCTCGACAGGCGATCCGCAATAACGGTTAACCTCTCCGGGAGGTGAGTGGCTGACAGAATTATCTGTTAGTTTTCTGATATTTCTAAAAGTCCGGTGGTTAATTTTAGAAATGAAAGGGAATGTGTCCCTCCCTCATTCTGATGTAGGCAATAAGGGTTGGGTTGTCAGACTGAATTATCAATCAAATCATAATAAAAATATCTTTGTTCATCTAGTCTTTTAAAAGAACTTATGAAAAATTTATATATGTGCTCCTCTTACAGCCATCCGCTGACTGTTTATTGCAGCGAATACAGCATTTGTTTTTTTTGCATGCCATAATTTTTGGTATGGAGCTCACCTCCACCTGTAAGTAGGTGTTGTTTAAGTTAAGAAAGGGGAGCTCCCTTTCTGTATCTGCTGCATTGGAGGTAAAAAGTGAGTTATGCTCTTTTTGACTATTAGTGTTGCATTGTAATCTACAGCCTCTAACCACCAATTCAGATCTTGTTGACATGTTAGAGGGAGATTTTTTCTTTTCCTTGGTCAGCTTTGATTGAACTGTTTTAGAAACAATTGCATGCTGTGACCGTGCAGTCGAATGCAAACCGCCCCTGGGAATAGCTTAGTTTGCAACATTCAGAAAACCTAATTAACTCTGAGCTTCTCTCAACAAACTGTTTCCATGTGCAAGATCTGGACAACAATTATTATTACTTTCTTAAATGAAAGTTTCACTTTGTTTTGTTGGGTGTTCCATACAAAAGCAAGGTATTTGTCTTCCTGAGAGGGTTCTAGGGTAAATTTCTGATAAGTTATATGCCATCCCAAGGTTTCCAATGTTCTCAGCGTTTCCGCAACCTGAGAAAACAAGTATAGTCCATTCAGATTGACCAGAAAAAGGACATCCAGATATATTCAAATCTGGAAAACTTGTGCTTATATGATCTCCGCGATCCAACTAGTTACGGTGGCAAACCTTTTGGGAGCTGATGATAGGCCAAACGGTAAGGCTGTCAACTGGTATGCCTGTCTGCTTGTAAATTACCATAAGGAATCTGTGGTGTATCCCTACTCTTAGTACATGAAAAAAGGTATGATGAATATCTCTTTTCACTAACCAATTGTGTATCTGTAAGAAATCTGTCTGTGTGATTAGTTTGTAGTGTTTTTCTGACACATATGAGTTGAGACCCCAGAGGTCGAAATGAGACACAGTCCCCCATCAGACTTTTTTACTAGAAACATACATATATGTATATTTATTTATTGATTTTATTTATTTTTATTTATTTAGGAAACATACAGTCATACACAAAAACAATATACAAATAAAAATACAAATTGACCAAAATTGTTCCATAAAATTATATATATGTTTTTTATCTGTCATCTGCTTTGTTGCAAACCTTTTGAACATATAACCAGTCTAATACTACCAGTCTGATACTGAAAGTAGGAATGGTATGCAACTTATTGTTCTTTCAGAGTATAATTGGTTGCACCCTGATCTTTCCACAAAAACATGATCTTTAAGACCTTCCCCTATGAAAGTCTTTATTTAAGAGTCAGCATTGTTTAAATTTTTGGTCAGAGGAGTTATTTATTATTTTATAACTTTTATGAATGTGCCCACATTTTTAAATTTTAATCTTTTGAGTTTTGTGTGGTCTGTGATGTTATGTATGTAAGAGTGTTAGGCCACACCTGAGAGCCACCTAGGGAAGCAAATATGGGTTGCAGGGCATCTACTACAGAGATATTCCACACTTGGGGGTATCTTTTGTGTTAACAGTGGCACATACATTTGTGCTTTCAATTTCTTTTAAAATATGTTCTTGTCTTACCTCAATGCATTCTACCCACTTCCCATATATCATCTGTATGGTTGTCTCTGATGATTTATATGATAGTGAGCCTGGGCCAAATGTACTAGTAATTTTAGCAAATAATGAGTTACAATTTAAACCATCAGGGTTAGCTGATGTCCAATCAAGCAATTCTCTGTCTCTGTTGCAAAATATTATTAGTTAAACCTGTTTACAGTTGCTCAGTTGCAGCAAAGTAATCTTTGTATTTATTAAAGTAATATAACTCTACATTAATTCTATGGTTGAGTGGCGATGCTAGTTTGTAAGGTGTACTAAAACCCAACAACTTTCAAAAATGGTGTCAAATCTTTAACGATTTTTTAACTCTGCCACCTTTTTCTCGTCAACTTGCCGTAGGTACTAATGTGTTTTCATCAAAATCTGTACCAAGTTCGCCCAGAAGAGTTTGTTTGATGACTTTTTACGAAATGTCAAGAATATAATAAGATGTTGATGCACTTCGGATATTATTATATACTAATATTTTAAGGTTCATTCGTTATCTGAGGCACAGGTTGTAAGTTAATAAATATCAATATATACTTATGTATATATAGATGTATGTATATATCAATATATAGATATATAATGAGATATGTTTCCCACTAGTCGTTTTACCCGTGGATCGAAACATGTTTGGACCCGTGGGACGTTACGTCTCTTGTTGGGTGGAAGTGATGATATGCCCTCTTCATTTTCCGAAGATGAAGAGGCGAAGAACAGTAAGAACTCACCTTATTCGAGAGCTGATCTTCCTCCGAAGTATCAACTTTCGTGGTTTGCCCACCTATACTCACGCCAATCACGTCTTGAATTATTTTACACAAATTACTATTAAGTATACACAAAATAGACACTGTGTGATTGTTCAACACAATAAATTAATTAATATCAATACTATAGATATTGTAATTTATCACTTTTTTAACTGAACAAATTTTGCGATGTTTTACCGGCAAAATTTACAAACGCTATGACATTGACAACTAGTTGACAAGCTTCCTTCTTGCTAGAGAAGGACGCCCGCTGGTGAGAGAGAGAGAGAGATAAGTATAAAACCGTGGACATATTGGTGAGTTAGAACCATATCTACTAATTTAAAGGTAATTTTACAACAGCTTCTTCATCTTAACGCTGTGTGTTTTAGAAACACACATAATAACAATGTTACTGTCCTGTTCTAAAAAAAATGTCTAGACCCTGTAGATTGATGAAGTAGTGCCAGTTCAGTAAGGTTCCAAATCGAGTTGTATTGTGAGTAATGTAGGAAAATAACAGACAGCTTCTGTAATTCCAAAAATACTACGATTCGAATAATTTGTTAATTACAATAACTTTTAACAACCTCTCCAATATAGTATTAAAGTTTTACGCACATTTTTGTCTTTCTTGTAAAAATTGTGTTTTGGTATTTGATGTTTTATACCTCTAAATTTTGCGTTAAAGATGAAATTTATGTATAGCAGAGAGTTCGCTTAAGTATCGTTCTTGATTAGGGGTGTAAGTGTTCTGCGGGCAGGCCGTTGCGTTGGCCTCGGCCGAGCCCTCACCGCCGGCGGTCTGTTCGCAGAACAACAAAATTTTGCAGTAACAGGCATCGGAAGCTGCTGCCGCTGCGGCAGACGTGACTGGCGCGCGACGCGGGAGCCCGCGCTCTCCGCCACCCCCCACCACCCCCTCGTCACTACACAACGCGCAAACACGAGCATCAGAGCACGGGGACAAGTTGCTCCACTAACTGGTCAGTTTCACACACAGATCAAACGTCTAGCAGCTAGATTCTAGCAGAGCTAAAATGTATTTTTTTTCAGTGCCTCGATAGGCAGACGAGCAGACGGGCCACCTGATGGTAAGTTATCACCGCCGTCCATAGACTCTTGCAATTGCAACAGCAAAGCCGCTGCCTACCGTTAAATGTATGATGAATTAATATCTGATCTTTATTATACTGTGTCACTGCTGGATACGGGCTAACTACTCATGTGAGTAAGGCCTTAGTCCACCACGCTGGCCTAATGCGGGTTGGTAGATTTAACACACTTTTGACATTCTTATAGAGAATTCTCAGGTATGCTGATTTCCTCGTGATGTTTTCCTTCACCGTTTAAACTGTCATGACGGATAGGCACGCCGGCGGCGCTAACACTAGCAACACTCGCCGTTCTTGCATGCAATTTTTAACTTTAATGCTATGGAAATAAAAGCTTGTTGCTTTACTCCCGACTTTTTTTTTAATATCCTTCCTGACTGGAGGGGTTAAGCAACCGATAATTGATAATGAATACACAAGTTAACATGAAAATTCAGAGGTGTATGCTATTTCGGCTGGTTTCGAACTCGAAGCTTTCGTCTCTGCAGTCAACAATTCCAACTATCCTATAGCTTCAAATATATGATAATATCTGCCCTGCTGGACACGGACCACCTCAACTATTGCGTGGTGGACTAAACCATAAGGTTTATTTAGTCCACCACGCTGGCCTAATGCGGGTTGGTAGACTTCACATACCTTCGAAATTCTTATAAGAATTCTCAGGTATGCAGGTTTCCTCACGATGTTTTTCATCACCGTTAATAAAAGCGATAGTTGACGGTGAATATACACATGTTGAAGTAATATTACCCTCGTTGCTGGGACAGTCAGGTAAAAAGTCAGGTGTCGAATCAAATGAAATTGCGCAGGCCAGTACTCAAGACGAAGTTTTCTAACAAATTGTCTTTCTTTTCCAGATCCAGTGTAAAAATCAAAACGTCACCCCCCAAAAAACAAGTAGCATTTAATATTTAATCAATAGTAGTGAGTAAATAGTTCGTAGCCACCATGGGGTCGCTGAACGTGAATAGGAATGTGTCGGACGCGTTCTACCGGTACAAGATGCCGAGGATATGTGCCAAGGTGGAGGGCAAGGGGAACGGCATCAAGACGGTCATCGTCAACATGATCGAGGTGGCCAAGTCGCTGGGGAGACCAGCCACTTGTGAGTTATATACTTATCCATACGAATATTGTAAATCTACCTTGGTCTATTATAGACAGCATCGCTGGCGCAGTAGTGATTGCGCATACGTTACGACTGATGTGCTGCGGTCTCGGGTTCGATCCCCGGGTCGGGTAAAGTGATACTGTATCAGCCCGGAGTCTGGAATTGAACCCGGTATGGCGATAGGCTCGCCCCCTATCACATTGTGGGACCGTAATAAATTCGGCGAAAAGTGGGTGTACTGATTACACCTCTGCCTATGCCTTCGGGCGTGAGTGTATATGTATGTAATATTATACATGTAAAAGTAACTCTGACTGTCTGTTACGTTTTCACGGCTAATCTACGGAATCGATCTTGATGAAATTTGGTTTAAGCATACATTTAAACCTCATGACGGACATGGGGTACTTTGTTAAATCAACACTTTAAGGGTTGTAACAGGAGATTAAAGTTTGTATCGGAATCCAGGAACCGTATTTTTGGCCCTTAGATTAGATATGACATACTTTCTTTTTTAAACAACTCCTTAGGGGAAATGAAATAGGGGATGAATATAAGCTGTATTGTTCAAAATCGATATCTGGGTCACCCAGTAGTTACGAAGAATGGATCCAGTACTAAAACTGAAAAAGTGGCTCCCATTTTGTATTACTTCGCCAATTTGTAATCATTTAAATATTTCCTGTCTAATATTCGGAGTGAAACGAGAGAAGAGATAAAAAAATGCCTCTTCGAATTTTATATAGCCGAAGCCGCGGTCCGAAGCTATTATTATAAAACTGAAAGATTACTTTGTCTGAACGCGCTAATCTATAACTAGCAGTTAAAGAAAGAAAAGTTGCTTTTGCATCTTATAGCATACTAGCTGTTGCTCGCGGCTCCGCCCGCGTGGAGGTCATGTTTGGGAGAAAAAGTATACAATACAAAATACCAATATTAATGCGTTTAACTTAAAAATGACGGATTTTCATACAAACTTTAATTCCCTATTTTACCCTCTTAGGGATGGAATTTCCAAAAATCCTGAAACATATATTTTTTATTTTTAACAAAAATGCCAAATACAAATTTTCATGAATTTAACTTCAAAAATGACGGATTTTCATACAAACTTTCATCCCCTATTTTACCCCCTTAGGGGTGGTATTTCCAAAAACCCTTCCTTAGTGGATACCTACGTGATAAAAGGTACCTACTGTCAAAATTTCAAGTCTCTAACCCCCCCAGCCGTTTAGGCTGTGAGTTGATCGATCAGTCAGTCAGTCAGTCAGTCAGTTTCTTCTTTTATATATACAGATGAAGCCGCGGTCAGAAGCAAGTAGTATTAAACTGAAAGATTTATTTGTTTGAACGCGCTAATCGCTAGAATTAGCTGTCAGATTTGAAAAGTTATTTTTGCATCTTATAGCTTATTTATTGAGGCAGGTTATAACATCACTATACGAACCATGGGAGTGGAGCAAATGACTGCTATGAGCAACGCCCCATGGCATCAGTTAAATACACTCGTTGTGTATATTACAGATCCGACGAAGTACTTCGGGTGCGAGCTGGGCGCTCAGACCCAGTTCGACTTCAAGAACGAGCGGTTCATCGTCAACGGCAGCCACGACTCCGCCAAGCTGCAGGACCTGCTGGACGGGTGAGTCGCTCACCACCATCCAGTAGAATAACATGTGTAACGAGACGTTCGCACGTCCTGGCCAAAGGGCTTATACCCCGACTCCCTTTTCCCTGCTATCCCGCCAACCCTTCCCGTAAGCCGCGCCGGCGCATCACGCCAAGGGTTCTCACTTAGGGCTTTTAGGCCCAAATTTAGGGTGAAAATATGTGTAGTGGGTTTTTTTCAGGGCAGAAAAAATTTTGGGCTACTTTTAGGGCCATAATTTTTTTCATGTATTACTGTTTGACTGACCGAAGTTCTTAGATAAAGTATAATGCTATAATGCCAAATCCACGCTGTAATCCACACCACACATCAAATGCGGCACTAGGTCTTGTAATGATTTTTATTCACAATATTGCAATAAGACAACTTAACATACATTGAGCTGCTCTAATCTAATGTAATTAAACTGAAATCGTTTACTAATTGTATGACCAAATATTGTTAACCGGTGTGAAAAGAGCAACGCTAGACTTTCTTGCCCGTTCTTCTTTAGCGAAACTGCATTCCGAACGCCAGTTCGGTAGAGTAAAAAATTGACTGAATCTAAATGATGTATAACATTTCATGGATTCAATAAATATTTGATTTGATTTGAAAATTAAAACCAAATTGTAACTTATTTAAAACAGGAAACTCATTTAAACAATACCCTTTTGTGAGGGTATACTACATAGTTCAGGGTTTTTTTTTGGGGAATTTTGCATTTAGGATTATTTAGGGCTATTTCATCTTGAATTTAGGGCTTTTTTTTGGAGTTCGTAACCCTGATCACGCCACCGAGTCAGTCGAGCGAGAGCCATCCAAAATGCACGCGCAACTATTCGCCGACCCCGCGACTCGCGCGCTCCCTGCCGATACATTGTACACTCATAGTAGTAAACTGTTTTATATTCAAAACGCGTGGTTTCATAAATTACCCCTGAAGTTTATGACCGACCCGAAGAGGACAGTTATACATTTTAAAAAAGATGTAGTCAATGGTGTTGAATTGACTCAAAGAAGGAGCAGGAGCCACTACTACTGACTTTGAAGTCCCTAGCCCACTGTTACTATCTTTTCTATATCTATCCCTAAACTATTTTGCCACCAAGCAATGATAACATATTTGTGTTCCTTTTGAAAAACATTGAAGACTCAGTGTCGAATGTAGCACAGTGGCTAGCATGCCAAAAATAACAGTTTTTGGTCAGTTTGGTGGCAAATCTCCTTACATTTCATGGGAGCCTGGTACATAAAATGAAAAAAGAATAACAACAAAATATTTTAATGGCCAGTACTTTTTACAGTATCATGAAAGACCTAAATAATATTACTGTATAGTACTAATTCGGTTTTTCATAATACCATAACGTACTGGCCATATCTATATTCCGAATTTAAATTCCGAAGCTTCTAGCTCATAAGGAAGTCACTATTATATCAGTTGTATAAAAACGGTATCAAACGGTATCCTTACATTTCCGCTAGCCTGGTACTCAGGAAAAATTGTACTGTTACGAAACACGTGTTCTAAATATACAACTTGAACATAGTTACATATCGATTTTCATGCCACCTAGAACTAAGAAGTATAACTTCAAAAAATAGTTTGTCATCTTTATAAACTTGTCTTGTTATATAACAGGTTCATCCGCAAGTTCGTACTGTGTCCGGAATGCGACAACCCTGAAACTGAGCTGATCGTCTCTACCAAGCGTAACACCATCTCGCAGGGGTGCAAGGCGTGTGGCTACCACGGAGTTCTGGACTTCAACCACAAGCTGAACACCTTCATACTCAAGAACCCGCCGGCTGCTGATCCTGCCGTACAGGTATCTATCATATGTTTTTTTAGTGCCTCGATATGCAGACGGGTCACCTGATGCCAAGTAGTCACCGCTGCTCATAGACTTCTGCAATGCCAGGGCACACAAGCCGCTGCCTATCATATCATATTATTCAACATACAGAAAGTTCAATACTGATAGAGATTACATTATGTCTAATAAATACGCGATAACGCATATCTAAATAGATGTCACGGTATCACACAGTGTCTAATGTATCACGCAATCTCGCATGATTTCTAATTGATGACAGAATATAGCATCATGTCTAACAAATACCTCAATGACTTGTGATATCTAAAAGATGACGTGATATCACATCATGTCTAATGTAATATGTGATATCACATAACACCTGGAAGAAGGTTATAGATTACAATAACAAAATGCGACTTAACTTAAATGTGCATTTGAATGATATCTTGTTTGTATATTCAGGGCTCTTCGCTGACTGAGGGTAACCGTGGCAAGCGTTCGAAACGATCCGGACCCGGCGCCAATGCCAACGGCAACCACGATGGACAAGAGAATGACGCCAAGAATGTATGTACTGCTGGCATAACGCTTATCGTCACTTATCATCAGGTTCATCAGTCTCAGACCAGGGCTGAAGCCTTAAAATGGTAAAAAGAGAAAAAAATAATAGTATTAGGTAAATACCCCATTAGGTAAAACCTGTATTTTGGGTCTACCTACGGTCCTACAACACCCAGACCCGAAACACATCTGTCTCTCACACAAACATTTATTGGAGGTTGTCAAATTTCTGGTATATGTTGATGAATTTCATAGGTGTCGGTGATTTCAAAAATCAAAATCAAATATTTATCGAATTCATGAAATGTTATACATCATTTAGGTTCAATCATTTTTTTTACTCTACCACCAGTTCGGAATGCAGTTTGTCTAGAGAAGAACGGGCAAGAAACTCTATTGTTGCTCTTTTCACACTGGCCGATATTTGGTCATACAATTTATATACGATTTAAGTATGTTAAGTTGCCTTATTGCAATATTGTGAAATAAAACTCATTACAAGACCTAGTGCCGCACATGACCATCGTGAGAGTGATAAAAATCTCGATTTCTTAAAGCAGTTTGTTACTGATTGCTTACTTAACGTGCAGCTTGTTGGTTAATACAAACAATGTTACAGGATAGCGATGTGCCGATCACTCCGACTACTCCGGTGGCCAAGAGCAGCAAGAAGGACAAGTCCAGACACCACGAGGAGGATGATGACGGGTGGACCGTTGACGTCAGTGAAGAGGCTGTGCGAGCTAGGATGCAAGGTCAATCACTTTATACTCTCGAATTTTTGACTGCTGTGGCAATAAGTCGAGAAAGATATATTGATCCAACTAGCTTTTAGATGTTAACTGTCATTTATGTAATGAATTGTTATTAATACGAATATTAAACATTGAAATAAAATTTTATGGACTTCCAGCCCTCATGGTCAGCTCAAGTTTTCATATAAAGTAATATAAAATAAATAATAAAACGTCGAGAGTAATTAATAAAACAAACTGGGATGATATGAGAAATTAGTTATATTTCAATGTGTTTTCATACATCAAAATAACACGCACAATGGCCCGACGTTCAACGGACTAAGTGTGGAGAAAGGAGTCCACAACCCATACCAAAATACATCAAAATAGAAATAAGCGTCATTTAACTTGTCCTGTCTGAAGTTGGTCACAAGCAGTTCAGTCATTGTTTTAAGTTACTAGTGTGACGGAAAGAGAAAAGTACTTGTAAACTTATTATTTTCTGTTTGAATAGGTGACATAACGAGTATGGAGAAATTAAGTACTTATAATAATTAACGAATTATGGTTTTCAGATTTGACGGAGGGTGTGAAGAGCATGACAGTCTCCGAGGATAATGATAAGAACGAGAAGCAGCGCATGGACCTGTTCTACGACTACTTGAAGCAGCGATCTAGCAGCGGAGACCTCACCAGCGGGAAGGCCATCAATGAGATCCTGCATGAGGCAGAGAGGTGATGTCAATGTCATATTTATGGTGTAAAATAAATAGGTCGTATGATGAGTACTTGATGAGTCTGGTGTTTGATAAGTATCTAACTGTAATGGGAAACTTGAGATGTGTTTTGACTGTTTGTTATTAGATTGATTAGTAATTTTAGAGATGAAAATGTGTGTAAAATAGCAAAATTTATGAATAAACAAATTTGTAGTAACTTTTGTTACAACTTCATGTTTTACTGAATTAAATTAACATTTCCAATAATATTTTGTCTTATGCTAGTGTAAATTCACTGTCCTGACCAACTTGAAGTTAGTTACTTCCAAATGTTTGTGTGACAGATAGATATTTGTGTCCGGGGTCTGGGTGTTGTGAGACCGAAAGTCTCTCGTAGTCCCTGATACCCACAACACAAGACTCGTATCTTAGTGTGGGGTCGGAGCTATGTGTTGGACTGTTGGGTGTTATTAAAAAAAATCGCTGCTTGTGACTAACTTCAGCGTAGACAATTCCAAGTGATATCGTGACGGTGTTCACAGACTGGACGTGAAGTCGAAGGCGCCGCTGGTGATCTTCGAGGTGCTGGTGCGCGGGTCCGGGCTGGCGGCGGACGTGCGTCGCCACCGCGCGCTGCTCGTGCGGTTCACGCGCGGCGACACGCGTGCGCAGCGCACCGCACTGCACGCGCTCACCGCGCTGTGTGCGCACCACGCCACGCTGCTGCCGAAAGTACCCGCTATACTTAAGGTACACACACAATTTATCAATCAATCAGTCAATTAATCAAGCAGTCAATCAATCAAGCAATCAATAAGTCAACGGCAGACAGCGGCTTTGCTGTGCCCTGGCATTGCAAAATTCTATGGGTGGCGGTGACTACTTACCATCAGGTAGCCCGTCTGCTCGTCTAACTATCGAAGCACTAAAAAAAAGACATCAATCAATCAGTTCGTCACTCAATCAATAAAAAATTTATTGGATCCCATGTGTTCAAGATTGCAAAACATTTAACTGCGAGTAACATCTATTCTTCCATGGGTGAACTGAGCGGCGACGAGCAATATGTTAACACATCTGATAGTGAATTGTTCCCTTCCCTTTATTTTTCCTCGAACAAAGTATTTAACGGCCATTAGCTAATCCTTCTATGTTTTTCGGTATTGTAACGCAAATTTTAGACTAATAAATTAATCTACACCAGTAAAAAATTAGTCTACACCAGTATTAAGCCGCAACATCATGTAGTGCTAATTAGATATAGTATACTATACACTACATGATGTGGTTGTTAGTATACTATTTAGATTCAGTTTGACAGCTTCCGTGGCACAGTGGACGAGTAGTTAGCTATGAAGAAAGACCGTGGGTTCGATTCCCGCACCGAGACAAATATTTGACAGTCAGATATTTGTTTTATGTTTGTCGTAGGTCCGTAATCCCTTCTTCCTAATTCTAACGACACAGGCCTTACCTAGTTAGGGGGTCAGAACTATATGTGTGACAGTTGTATTGTTATTAACTATGAACGTAATATAAATGGAAATATTTACAATACATTCCAGTTGTTGTACGACGAGGACATCGTGGAGGAGAAGGCGATCCTGGAGTGGGCGGCGAAGCCGTCGCGCAAGTACGCGTCCAAGGAGGTGGTGGCGGACGTGCGGCGCCGCGCGCAGCCCTTCCTCGACTGGCTGCAGGAGGCCGAGGAGGACGACAGCGACGAGGGACACGACTCCGCCGAGGACATCGAGGTCGGTATCTACCACCCTTTTTTTCGCGACTGCCCTGATGATAAGTAGTCACCGCCGCCCATAGACTTCTGCAATACCAGGGCAAAGCAAAGCCGCTGCCTACCGTTCTGATATCTGATACTATTCAGAGACTTAAACACGTACTTGAATTCACATACTTTTATGAATATGCTAGAATAAACGAAAGAAAAAGGTGTTAATCAATTTATAATAATAATAATAGCCATTTATTTCCGAAAATTTGGGTTTCTTTTACATAGTTATGTTAGTGCGTGTTTGTTTATCTTTAAGTGGTTAATTTTTCTATAAGATATCCCTCAATTCGGCATGCCTTTTAGCATAGGCCTCCTCCAACTGTTTCCATTGTACTCTGTCATCTGCAACTCTGGTCTAATATGGTCCCAAGGTCAGACGAATATCGTCTTCCCATCTTCTTTTTGGGCGTCCTTGACGTCTGGTACCGTCCCTTGGGTACCATAAAGTAACTTCTTTGCTCCATTTCTTTGATCGGGACCCTAACCAATTTTCTTACGCCGGTGTACCAACTAAAAACCCGCTGTAGCCTTCTGCAGCACATGTGGGACGATCCCAGGGGATCTTGAGTACTTTGGATTGCTGCCGGACCATTCCTTACCACTTCACCACTCTACCGATACCGACGGCGCAAGTGTACACAACTATATCTGTTTTAACGATATAGTTGCATTTAAAAAAGCTCTTGTGACCCAGCTTTATGTTTCAATTTTATTTGTTTTACAGTGGATGCTTACTTTGTTAGTTTTAAAATTGTAATAATTTTAAAGAAAACAATTGACTATTTTAAAAATGATTGAACGCAATTAACTAACTAGTATTGACTATATTAAATTTGTATATATTTTGTTATTTATAATAATTTTGCATGTATTACAGATCGAATACGACGACCGTGCGAAGGTGACTCCCATCAAGGCGGTGAACACCACGCCGGCACCCGCCAAGGCACGAGCTGCTGATGATGATGAAGCCGATGATGTCGACATCGACGCCATCTAGACACACCCATACACACCCATACACGCCCATACACTCCCATACACACCCATACACAATCATACACATCGTCTAATATAAAGTGACTGCTCACAATTTAATCTTACTACAGAATTGATCAGTACAGATGGTTTCATATTAATTAGTTCAGCTAATTTATTATCTATTGAACTGTCTACAGGTATTGCTATACATAAATCTTGGTTAAATTCAATCTTGACATTAGCGGAATCATCAGTGGTTGTAGAAGTCACAACTTTTCAAAACATTGATATTGTCATGTTATATTAGACAATATATACACATACATACATACACTTCTATACGGATACCCTGGGCCGTAGCTACATTATATTAGTTGTCCGTTGTGGAGATGATGGGCACGCGATATCGCATGATATCACATACGCAGTGTTTGTTTAACACTAATACTATGGAATGTAGAACGTATGATACCATATTTGTATGCATTTTAAACATAATTTTCTTATTAATTTTTGTCGTTTGGCTGTAATTATAAAATAAATTGAGGTTGGTTAAAATGTGATTTTATTTATGCATTATGAATTAGGCTAGGGCATTTAATCCCATTATTGGTATTTCGCTAATTTCATTGCACCTTTGAAATAAAAGTTATGTTATCAGAAACAGGCATGATTGTGTTGAGTAGCGGGGGATTGATTGTCTCTCACTTCTCGATGCTCTAATTGGACGGCACTGCGCTTACCATCAGGTGCAGAGTGGTCACTTTGCCGCGCCAGTAAAAAAAAACCATAAAACCGTCGCAATTTGCAATATTATTATGATAACCAGACTACTAGGTCTTATTCTTCAATTATTTATTAATTCAACTTATTCAAATATTAATAAATATAATTAATCATCAATATTATAAAGAGCTCATAAAAATGGATACATTTATTGCAAATATTTTCACATAAAATAACATTGACGTTTCTAAATTCAAATATCTATCCACCAAGGCTCTATAAACAAATAATTGCCAATACACTGTTTAAGTATAAATACTATTTGGATAAATTCAAGTCTCGCGACAACTAGGTTTATGCCACCTTAGCCCACATCTCTCCGCTCTCTCCTCTCCTCTCCTCCCGTCTCCTCTCATCCCGTCTCTAACTCCCTCTCTGCACTGCTTCCGCCTCTGCTCTCCTCCCTTCTCTACATATCTACTTTTCTCTGTTCCTCTTGCTCACGTAATTGCTGGTCCCAAATATTAACTAAAGAAAATGAAACAGTAGAGGAATCGATTTTAAAATCATCATACCAATACTATAAATGCGAAAGTAACTGTGTATGTTTGTTTTTTACCTTTTCACGACTAAACAGCTGACCGGATTGTAATGAAATTTGGCAAGGAGACAGATTATATCCTGGAGAAGGACATGGGTTATCTTTTTTCGCAAAAAAACAATATTGAAAGGGGTCAAATAGGAATTAAAAATTTGCAAAAACATCCCTAAAGGTATAGCCATACTAATCCACACTTATAGTATAAAACGTAACTCTCTTTGTAAGTAAGTGTTATTTGAGTGGTTTGAGATTAACAGGCTCTTTCTTATCCCGGAAAATACACGGTTTCTATGGGATTGCATAATAAAGAAAGATGTAATAACTTAAGAGGTCTCTATGGATTTTATACCTCTTCTTTCAAAAATAACTACCACGCGGGCAAAAGCTAAACGGGAAATAAATTTCGAATATAATTTAGTCTTAAAATTTTGTACCTACTAATAAAGTCTAGAAACATTCCTTATAATGGTAAAATGTGATGTGTGGGAGTGCTTTGACATGTATATTACGATTTAGGCTAATCATATGCTAGTTATCCGTCTCATTAGTAGATCCGTGCCCAGCAGTGGGACAGTGAATACAGGGCTGGTATTATAGGTATATGTGCCCTCGATACAAAGATATATAGATAGACAGCCTCCGAGGTGCAGCGGGTGAGTAGTCGGTTGTGAAAGGGAAGGCCGTAGGTTCGATTCCCTCACCGAGACAAATGTTTGTGTGACACAAAATATTTGTTTCGGGTCTGGGTATTATAAATAAATAAATAACACCCAACAGTCACACACATAGACCCGATCCCACACTAAGATATGAGTCTTGTGTTGTGGGTATCAGGTACTACGAGAGACTTTCGGTCTCACAACACCCAGACCCCGGACACAAATATTTGTCTGTCACACAAATATTTGTCCCGGTGTGGGAATCGAACCCACGGCCTCTCGTTTCACAGCCGGCTATTTACCAACTGCGCCACGGAGGCTGTCAATATTGTGGGACCGTAGTGCCTCGTAGTTCCGCACGCACCAGGTTTGACCTAGTGTGGGGTCAAGACTATGCGTGTGACTGTTGGGTGTATTTATTTATTTATATATAATAAATAAATGTAATTATACTTTGCTAATAAATCAAAAACATATGATTTATGATTATTTTTTAAGTGAAACTTCTTTAGAGCCGTTGTGATTTAAAACTCGATGAAACGTAAAAAGCGACAGTAAAAATACACAAACACAAATCTATACGAATAAACCTACAAGAGAATGAGACAGAATATATTGTCTTGATTGTTTCAATGCTTTAACGACGTTTAATTTATTATTCGAATACTCAATTGCATAAAACAGATATCATTACTCACGGTTCGGCTTCCATAGACTGCAGGCGGGCGACATAATTCGACGTAATGTAACTTTCACTCCTGCCGTGTGTGAATTGCACACACACATTTTGTTTTTAATTAAGGTTGTTATAATACTATACATATACACTCACGCCCGTATCCCATGGGGGTAGGCAGAGACTATTGAGTGCCACAAGCTACGATCCTGACACACTTCTTTCGCCTCTTCCACATTCATACATCTTCTCATACATTTACGACGGTTGGAGGTACTTCTGATTTGCCCTTTTAGGAGAAGATCGTTTATCTGATTCGTAAACGTTCTCCTTGGGCGCCCTCTACCCACTCTTCTATCATCACTCATTGTTATAATACTTTCATCCATAAAATATGAATATAGTAGGTATAACTTACAAGTTGAAAATTTGCGACTAGTGCTGGAATCATGTCGCTAATAAGTTTTAAATACCGATAAAATATGTAAAATTCAGAAGAATAAAATACAACCGTTTGTAGTTTATAAAGTTTATTTGTATTTTCCAAAAAAATGCAAAATTAAGAACTGATTGAGTTTAAAGAAGTGTATAAGTAAAATATAACAGATTTACAAGTGGGCAAAGTAGACAATGTCCAGGCAAAATGACAACCTCGGTATTTGCAATGTACTGAAAAGTTATAAATAATTCTAGTAATAATATTGTGTGGGATGTGGCAAACAATATCTTATTATTTGATCTTCCCTAGACATTGCCAACGATAATCTTAAAGAATGTATACTTTCCGTACCTACATGGTAGAATAACTTATAAAAATCTTTTTAAATATCGCTTTGTCTTGATTTAAGTCTATTTTTTTACAATGTACACGTAATAGATATTCAGATTTTTTCGAATAAAAAAAAAAAAATACGAGTCTAACTCGGTCAATTTTTAATTTTTGTATATACTATACAATTTTGTATATATAACAATACTATTATGGCCTAATTGACTTAGTAAACCGCTAAGTAATACTTCGCGGGTATGAAATTCGAGTATTTCAAAATACAGATTCAATATTATATACCTAAGTACTATACTTAACATATTTACAAACTAAGCTTAAATAAGTAAATAAATGCAGTACAATTAACATGATATACCAATCATCGAATATCTGTCCATTTTTTAAGAGTATTATGTAAAAAAAACATACAATTTCATCGAATAATGTTTTGGACAAAGATATTCGGCGAGTGGCGACACAGTAAGGTTTAGTTACACAGTGCGAGCTGCTGCTGACAGTGGACAGTTCTTTACTCGCATGTCAGTCACTCGACTAGACTCGGTCGCACAGTGACAAGCAAGGCTGCCAGATTGTAAAGTTGGATATAAAATTTGTATAATATAGTTAAACTCAAATATCCAGTATGTATAGCAGATTGTCTCGTATTATTATTATTAGATACAAAATTAAAATACTTATTTTTTGTATACAAATAAACTTCAAAATGATAAAAAAATTACACGTTATATTTGTATGGGATTCGATTTTGTATAATTTCCGAGAGATGGCGGTATAAAATATGTTGTCGCTTCTGGCAGCCCTGCAGACAAATTACCTGTGAGCCTAAAGGACCTGCTTCTAAGGCCGATAAATAAATTATTATTACCTGTGACAGTGGAATTGTTTTTAATACGGAAAATATACTGAAAATCTGTGCAAGCTGCATTGCTGCATTGGGCAAGTTAACTCGCATCCCAGCTCACATTGTTTAACCAATTGTGCAGTGAAAGAGAAACAACTCAAGTCTATTTATTATTGATATGTGTTATATTACAATGAGATTTTCCTTATTTTGTGCAAAATTATTAAAATAGTTACAATGTTTTAAATTAAATCTAGCTTTAGTCTAAGTATAATATCAAGGTGGTTGAGCAATCAGTCTTAATTGATGGAGATTCTAAGACTTCATAATATAATTTTAATGATAACCTATAAAGCTCTACATTATGTGACAATTGGCTGGTTGCATCGATTTAAAGAAAATCAGACAAAATAAGAGTGCGCTGTTAACCACCAATTCACATTGTGGCCGCATAACATGGAGCAAGGGAGACTCATACCAAATATATTAAACCAGAAATAAGTACATCTTATGTAAGTACTTAAACAGGATATTTAAGTATATAAATGTAAATTAGCAGTAAAAACGTTTAACACTGAAACATAATATCAAGATTGAAATAAAAAATAAATTAATCTGAATTACACTTGAGATACAAAACGTGATACACCAGGAATCGGTAAAGGAACACATAAACGGAAACTTCACTTCTAAAGTTTGAGTTAGTAGTCGCTAGATGTCGTTGTACAGACACTGCGAGTTACACACTAGGCAGTGACAGTAGACAGTAGACACTAGGTGACGGGTGCTGCCGGTGTGGCGACACTGAACGATGTGATAAACACATTGACGATGGTCACCAAGAACACGCCCAGCACAGTCATATTATTTATTTTGTCCGCTTTGCAGATGTCATCCTTCTCGTTGACGTCGTACCGGCTGTTCATGATGAGGCCAACGCCAACCGCGATCTGTGTTTAAACGTTTACATACATTAACAATATATTCTCATGACAATATTCAAAGGGCAATAATTTGTTTTATAACATTAAAAAATACATTATGTCGTAAAATTGTATATGTTTTATATGTACAGGATTTTTTAGGTTGATTTTTTTAGAATCACGAGTATAATTGAAATAATTTATTTTGAAATTGATTTTAATTATATCTAAACTAAAACTCAATAAAACATGGATACAATATTATGTGAGCGCGCGTCGCCACGCTGGTGTTTGGTAGAACGCGCGGTCATTGAACCGAGCAACAGGTGATATTTTTATTATAGTAAAATAATAATAATTGAAATAATTATTTTGAGTTATATGTGTATCTAACACACGACAGAAGTAACATATATCATGTTAGCATGATATAGATTACTTCTGTCGTGTGTTTTGGTATTGTTAAAATTAAAAAAAAACAAGTATAATTATTTCGTGATATTTTTGTGGAAACGCACTAATAACCGGTGGCAGAAAATAATATCCACATCTGATATCATTGATCTTATTAAAATTAATTGTCTCAATTCGACCATCGGCCTCTTATTTTATAGCTGGCTTCTCGCTAGCTAGAAGCTGTCGATACTATATTGGTAGACACGTAGTACATAATAATCCTGTACAGAACCATACCTGAAGGATGATACTAAGAGCGATGAAGGTGACACTGGAGTAGTAGTACGGATGGGTGCTGGAAGATTCTAGAACGTATCTCAGCTGGTTCGCGTTAGCAGACAACAGCGCCAGGTCCATCATGCCTTGAGCCAGGTTCTTCTTCTGCTGGTACGTGTTCATGTTTGGCGTCACCTGGGAAAGGGATAAAATATATTTATAATTCATTAATTTATTATTCTCATTCTCGAAGCAATGTGTGTGGTGGATTCTGAATAGAGTGGCGATACGCGCCATTTTAACTAACAGCATCATTAATATCAAGTTTGTGTCAACAAATGTTGGTTATATTAAAAATCTTATTATTATTAGCCATGGTCATCCCACTGCAGGGCAAAGGCCTTTTTTGTCGCAGGGAAAGCGTTTTATCACTCTCGCCCGCTCCGGGGGGAAGCGGAATGAGAATAAAATGGGTATGCTGGACTAGCCGGTCTTACGAACCAGCACCCCCTCGCCCGGATGATGGCTATCCAGCCAGCCGCTGGCCCGGGTCCCTACCCCCTATGTACACCCAACCGGACACTACTAGCTAAAAACCCGCGGTGGCCTTCTTCGGCGCTTACGGAGCGATCCCGGGGTAAGTATCCTAAGGTATACTAGAATTGCTGCCGGAACCGCCCCGCGCGGTGCCGCGAGGACAAAGGCCTCCCTCTTTCCACTCGTATGGATTTTGAGTTACAGCATGCCAATTCCTTAAGTGGGAGTCAATCTCATCTCGCCATCGCCTTCTGGGCCGTCCTCGTCGCCGCGTTCTCAATGGAACCCACTGTGTGGTAATCTTTGCCCACATGTCATTATCCATTCGGCAGACGTGTAAAAATCTTAATATGGGAAAATTTAAATATTAACTCGTGAGTAATACGACCCGCAATGTAGACTCAGTGGAGCGTCTGGTGGTGCAAGGTATAATGGAAGGCAAAAAATCCTGTGGTCGTCCTCCGACAAGATGGTCAGACCTCATTAAATCCATCACACACTCTACAATGAATATTCTCGCAACATAACAGAGATCAATGGAGACGCATCGCGAGAGCCGCTACTACAAATGATTCTGGACCCGATGTAACCACGACCACTCTACCAAGAGAGCATGACTAAGTAGAAGAAGAGTAATACAAATTTCGTGATTTAAGACTAAACCACACCGATTTGATTCTAGTATACCTACTGCTAGCACATCACTAAGGGACAAAAAAGTATACACCAATATTGAATATTAAGTAAATACATAATATACTTACGCCGGGAATGGGTGAAATAGGTCTGTCATCACCAAATCGTGTGCCGATACCGTTTACTCCATCTGAAATAACATTTAAGTAAATATTCAGGATTTCAATTAAATAGTAAAATGTGACCCGATTACCAGTTTCTCCCTTTAAAAATGAACTAATATAAACTTAAGTTAAGGGGCAAAGTAAACATATACTTATATGTTGTGCAAAGCTTTCAAACGTGCCTTTTTTAACTTAAACATGCAGTGATTCAGTGAATAATTATTTTAGGTTATGTATTTAGGCGCCAATAACATTTGTCTCGCAGTTAAATACAGTTTAAAATTATATTTCGGAGTTTAATACGCTTGAAATACCCAAATCCTTAAAAAAGTTTACTTCATCTCTAAGTGTTATCGTTTGCAAAATAAATAACCTATCTTGAGACCCAAAAATCGTGATAAATAGACTGGAATTTGTGATCTTCAGTGACTCAGTGATGTGATGAAAAACCTTAGTAAAGTGCTTTGTGAACATTATATACACGCATAACTTCGAGTGTACTTCATTAGATGAACACAATTGCTATAAATTAATCATTTTTGTAATCAGTGTTAGTTTAAAGAAAGTTGTGACGGTTAATATAACTCAACTACCGACACATATCTAATACAACTTTTTTAAATACGACTGCTTTAAAATTAGACTGCTAATTTTGACAACTAGTGATAGACAAGAGTTAGCGCTGCAATCAACCTATTATATGCAGATTGGAGTATACCCGAGTTCAAATCCTACACGCACGGCACGACTCTTTTTTGAATGTTAAACTTCAATTTTCGAGCCTGACAATCAAGCAAAAATATTGCGAGATTTAAATTTAAACTAATAAGTTTACTCATTCTCAAATTACCCAATAAAAAAATAAAAAAAGTATAAAAAAAAAAACTGTCATAGTAAACTAGCAACATCTACAGTTTAAGAGCATAACTACGAAGAAACTAAATCTCGTTACCGAATCCTATCTATTCGAAACGCCATCTACCTGAAAGTAGCTGAACTAGATTAACGCTAGTCGATATCTCACATCGTCGCATTCAATTTCCACAACACTAGTATTATCTCCACAAGAGGTCACTACTTGTATTACAAAATAAACGCCTGTTAACAACTTTATTTTATTTTTGCAATAAAAATGGAAGAGGTAATGGCAACACTTCGTGCAATTCAAAGAGAACTTGAAGAACAAAAGAAAATGATCTTTAAAAGTGGAGAAGACGTGACAGAGAAGGTAACAATAAACATAAATAATATTTTGGAAGAAAAATTTTCTATTTTAGAAGAAAAACATGAAATTCTCCAGTCTAGAGTGGAAAACCAGGAACAAAGATTATACTACTTAGAAAAACAAGCAAGACAACGCAACCTTGTAATTTTCGGTTTAGAGGAACGGGAAAATTCCTATTCTAATATGGAAAACATAATAATAGACTTCGTGCATAAATATTTCCCGGTAAAAATGGATTGCAGAGACTTACAAGCTATAAGAAGAATAGGAAAAAAAGCCAATAACCCACGACCGGTTGTCATTACTTTTACAACACTCGGCAAGAAGATTGAAATTCTGAAAAATAAAGGAGCTCTAAAAGACACCACGTACTACATAAAGGAAGACTATCCCCAGTCAGTTTTAGAAACAAGAAGAGAGTTACAAAAACAAGTACAAGCCGAAAGAGAGAAAGGAAACACAGCCATAATCAAATATGATAAACTTGTCATACTAAAAAACACATTTGCATATAAAAACAAAAAAAGAACCCTTTCAAAATCACCAGAGAATAATTCAAACACTTATACCGAGCCGAGATCTCAAACAAACAAAAAGAACAAAACTATAACCACCAACACAACTCAGAGATCTTCTAGTTTTTCGGAAGGCGTAGTAAAACCTGGAATGCTAAACTTTCTTATAAATAAAAAAAGTAATAATAAGATCAGTACATCCGACAGCACAAAGAACGCATAGCAACCATCACACCAGCCCCTCCCAGAGAACCATAAACAACCAGAAGAAGAAAATGAATCATATGAAACACATCTTCCAAGCCGGCTGGTCACCGTGGAAGATTACGACCATAACCCTCCAGAGAAACTAAAAAACAAGAAAAAACAAAACAACATTCAAATCAATCAACAAATCCACAACAAAAAAAATGATAATATATTAGTCGCTACCTATAATGTCAGAACATTATCAACATACGACAGACTTATGGAATTAACAGAAGCTCTAAACAATGTTAAGATTGACATTTTAGGCCTATCAGAAGTCAGACGACTAGGAAACAAAATAGAAGACTACGGTGATATAATACTATGCTACACTGGAGAAACAGCCGGACATCATGGAGTCGGTTTTTTAGTTAGGAAACACCTAAAAAACCACGTAGAGAGCTATATTGGTCTATCAGAAAGAGTAGCTATATTAAATCTGAACATATACAACTACAAAATAACATTAATACAAGTCTACGCACCAACTGAATCAGCCAGCGACGATGATATTGATCATTTTTATACGACCCTCAACGAAGCCATGAAAATAGCCCATAAAGAAATCTTAGTCATGGGTGACTTTAATGCAAAAATAGGACAACCTCGGACTGATGAAAATATAATAATGAAAACAAACGGATATGGAACACGAAATGCACGAGGAGAAAAACTTATTGAATTTGCCTTAGAACATAAATTATCAATTATGAACACTTTCTTTAAGAAAAGACCTGGACGTAAATGGACATGGCAATCACCAAACGGGCAATATAAAAATGAAATAGACTTTGTTCTATCAAATCAACCTAACTCCTTCCAAAACCTAGAAGTATTAAATATAAACTACCCTTCTGACCACAGAATGATAAGGTCGACCATAACAGTAACTAATCAAAAAAAAAGTAGAGCAAACTACACTAGCAGGAGCAGTAAAAATTTACAAAATGAGAATGAAATAAAGCAATTTAAAGATAATCTATATCAAAACATTATATTATTAGAAAAATCAAAAGCCTCAGACACAATTCAAAACTTCTACGACAGACTACTCAACGCTATTAACACAAGTCTACAGCAAATAAGCCCCACAACCAGAAACCACAAAAATACAAAAATATCAGAGCGCTCAAAAACACTCCTTAAGAGAAGACAGCAAATTCAAAAAACAGAATTTAAAACTAGAGCTATGAAAAATGAGTTAAAAGCACTATATAAGCTTACCAGTAAATATATAAGAAACGACTACCTGAATTATAGAAAAGACACCTTACAAAGACATCTAAAAATCACTGGAAGCTTAAAGAAGGCTCGTAAAGAACTGGCAACACACAGGACTTGGATTGACAGCTTGGACAACCTAGGGAAAACATCTCAAAACAGGAAAGAAATCATAACAATAGCTACCGAATTTTATGCAAACCTATACGACACCCCAGCAGCATCCAGTAAAGTACAACAAACGGCTGATGAAAACACCAAAAACTATAATACTTCCAAAATTACACCTATAGAAGAAATAGAGATACTAAACAACATAAAGAACCTAAAAACAGACAAAAGCCCTGGACCCGACGGCATAACAAACGAGGTATTAAAACACGGAGCATCAATATTAAGCCACCCACTGTCGTTTCTATTTAACCGTATACTTGATACAGCTACCACACCATCACAATGGTCAAACTCCAATATAATATTAATATATAAAAAGGGAAATCCCCGTAACATCTCAAACTACAGGCCTATTAGTCTACTGCCAAGTCTCTACAAATTATTTTCATCAATTATTGAAAAAAGAATAAGCGCTACCATACAAAAACATCAACCAGTTGAACAAGCAGGCTTCCGCAAGGGGTTCTCTACAGTCGACCACATACATACATTAGAACTTCTGATAGAGAAATACCAAGAACAGCAGAGACCTCTATATGTCGCCTTTATCGACTATCAAAAAGCTTTTGACACATTATTACACCCGAGCATCTGGGAAGCGCTTAGACGACAAGGAGTGGAGAGACATTATATTGAAGCTGTAAAGAATATCTACAAAAAATGCACAAGCAAAGTAAAATTAGAAACCTCAGGCCCACAAATAGCAATAAAAAGAGGGGTTCGACAGGGAGACCCACTATCCCCAACACTTTTCATTTCTGTGTTAGAAAATGTTTTTAGGCAGTTAGATTGGAATCGATGTGGCATATTTATAAAAGATACCTATTTTAATCACCTAAGGTTCGCAGACGATATAGTAATAGTATCTGAGAGCTCTAGCCAATTACAACACATGATTACTACACTTCACTCTGCAAGTCTACGGGTGGGCCTCGAAATGAACTCGTCGAAAACAAAAATTATAACCAACAGTACGCAGAAACCTATAAATGCTAATAACATACCGCTCGAATATGTGAAGGATTATATATATTTAGGAAAACAAATTTCATTTGCCAAAAATAGCAACCTATTGGAAGTTGAACGAAGAGTCAAACAAACATGGAATAAATACTGGAATCTTAAAGAAGTATTCAAAAGCGACCTCCCGGTAAAATTGAAGAAAAAGGTAATGGATTCAAACCTCCTCCCATGCCTAACATATGCATGCCAAACATGGAAATTTAACTATACTGTTAAAAACAGAATTATTTCATGCCAAAGAGGATTGGAGCGCAGCATGCTTAACATAAAAAAACAACATAGAATCCGCCACTCAAAAATCAGACTTAAATCAAAAGCAATCGATGCCGTTTCACACGCACTTAGACTAAAGTGGAAATGGGCAGGTCATGTAGCAAGACTACAAGACAATAGATGGGCCAAAAAGTTAACTTCTTGGATGGGGCCGATGGGTAAAAGGAAGCGAGGAAGACCACAAACACGTTGGGAGGACGAGATCGTGCGTCTGGCTGGATCACGCTGGTTAGAAATAGCGAAAGACCGAGAAAAATGGCACTCTCTGGAGGAGGCCTTCACCTCAGGGGTTCCCTCAAAAAACTAACACAATTTTTTTTTTATATTTTATTTCTCTTTATTTAATAATTACTATTATTTAATAATACTAACACTTAGTGTAAAATTTGGGAAATATAAGGCTTTTTTATTTTTATTTTTTTTATTTATTTTTATTTAGGCGCCAATAAAAGGTTGGTAGGCACTTTATTGTACCAGCATAGCCATTTTATAGTTATGTCGAGCAAAACCAAGTAGAAAAAGCAAATTCTTAATTAATCTGATTTTATATTGTTACCCACACTGCACACATCAGTATTTTTAATCGTATAATTTCATTATACGAAAGAAATACAACGGTGATGAGAATAAAAGGCCCTCAGACATAATCTAAAATGACCCGCTGGAATCAATCCAAAAAATTTTGTTTGCATTCAAAAAATTGCGTTGTCATTTTATTCTTGAAGATCCCTGCCTATATACAGGATATTTCTAATATGATAACATTGATTGTTGATCGTACAGCCGGACTGGGACCTGCAGCTATCTATGATATGCGATGTTTAAAATTTGATATACCTACATTGGTTCGTGGTATAACTACGTTACATCGGGGTAACTATTTAAAAGATGTCCATGAAAGAACATTACTATATTATAGGCCTTCTCAAAACATAAGCTTTATCGCCCACGAAGATGTATCTAAATCGATAGAGACGTGTAAAGTAATATAATACTAGTTCTGTATTAAACATTGTCCCACTGCTGGGCACGGGCCTCCTATACTAATGAGAGGGGTTAGGCCTTAGTTCACCACGCTGGCCTAAAGCGGGTTGGTAGACTTCACATACCTTCGTAATTCTTATGAGAATTCCCAGGTATGCAGGTTTCCTCACAATGTTTTCATTGACCATTAAAGCAAGAGATAATTAACAATGAATTTACAACTTTAGAAAAGTCAGAGGTGTATGCCATTTGGGCTTCGAACATGCGACTTTCGTCTTGACAGTCCGTACCGCAACCAATTAGGCCATCGCTGCCGTGTAAAGTATTAACGGGATATAATGGAATAAAATATCTACATCCTTAAAAACGTGAGACTCATTTTTGAGGTTGTCACGTTAAGGGAGACAGAGTAAAAACCTGTGTTAAATAAAAGAAATGATTTTGTCGAAATAGAATAGTTGACAACTGAAACTGAAGTAAGTGAAAATGGATTTTAGTCTAAAAATATCCGAAATTAAACCAATTTGGTAATTAATATGTGATTATTTAATATTTTCAAGAAACGAATATGCAAAAATAACGCATTTTGTTACGTGACATGAAACACCTATCAGTCATGCATGACGTCACCGTTCGAAACATCTAAAACGCTGAGCCAAACGTCTATTAGTTTTGATTTACAATTGGTAGCGTTTTGGTGGGAAAATAAAGTTGGTTTATAAAAATGCAAATTAAATTATGAAACTTATGTTTATTAATGATAATATTTTAATAATATATACCATGAAGAATAAAATAAAACGGTTTCTCAAAAACAGTCAACTAGCCTATTATATTTGTCCTTTTTGAAATATCCTGTATATAAGCGAAGACAGAAAGTGGTCCGTTACTTAACCATGAAATGTGTGTGGCGTGTTATGTGCCGTGGGCCAATCACCGTAAGGATAGTCAACCTCATCGCCGTCAGAGTTCAGCCATTTACCATCGTCGGTGCCGCCGTCGTCGTGCGTCGGCAGCCCATCCTCACTCTCCGGGTATTTGCCATCGTTTCCTCCTGGAAATGGAGTAGAAAATAATAATAAAAAGAAACCAGCCCCCAATACCCAATAGTCACACACATAGCCCCAACCTCACACTAAGATACGAGTCTTGTGTTGTGGGTATCGGGGACCTGTCTGGCTTGGCTGGTGCGCCAGAGGCTGTCACCAGCCAAGCCAGACAGCCTTCGTGGCGCAGTAGGCGAGTAGCCTGTGAAACGAGAGGCCGTGGGTTCGATTCCCAAACCGGGACAAATGGTTAGGGGGACAGACAGACATTTGAGTCCGGAGTCTGGGTGTTGTGAGACCGAAAGTTTCTCGAGTCCCTGATACCCAAAACAAGACTCGTATCTTAGTGTGCGATCGGAGCTATGTGTGTAACTGTTGTGTGTTATATTATCTTATATGTTATAAGCCAGGATCAAAATTTATTCAAAAATGAAGCCGCTATTAATTTACATTTTGGTATTAGCAACAGTGGGTGGAACAATGCGTCTCCCTCGCACGACACAGCTTAACGGCAATTCCGCGCGGTGACGTCATTAACAATATCGTACATCCTTTTCTGTCATTTGACATTAACCTTTATACCCAATTTGTTTTTTAGGTGTGTTTATATTTAAAATTATTTAATAGTATCAAGAAAGCATTTTCGTTCATAAAATACTCACAGCTGGCAAAAGTTTTTCTTACGTAAGGGAGTTTAAATTTTTGATCAGTATGTGATACCTATAAATTGTGATCGTGTTCATACAAACATGTTTTATTATATAATTAATAATATGGCAATTTAAATATTTGTCTGAGATAATTATTCACTATCTTTATTGCTTGTTAGTTCGTAGCAGGTTCAAACAAACAAGACACCTCGGTACATTAAAACCGATTGAAACAAAGTAAACCGACTGCTAGGCAACGAAAGATAATTTCGAATGACCTTTTTACAACATGAATATTTTAACGGTGTGCCAATTACGCATCGAAAAATGCTCTACTTCTGTGATAAGCACGTAATGGGTATTTGAATCCCTCATTGATGTAGGTACTAATGAATATTAATCATAAATATCACTACGAGTGACTCTGGTCGCATGACCCATAGCACTCAGACTGGAAAAAAAAATTTGGATTCCACAAACATATGCCAGCTACTCGCCTGATGTACTATGGAGGCTGCTGTAGTATGTAGAGAAGTGTGCAAAGTACCTATGTAGTGACAGCAAACTGAAGTTCGATGAGGACCTAATTGTTCCTCAGATTGGACAATTCAAATTTGTGTATTTTCCAATTAATAAACTTGAGTTAGCTAAGATTGTAATTTATGTGCATCTATTACATGATAGGACGGAAATGAAATCGAGAGAGACAATCTATTCCTCGCTACACAACACAATCATGCCGGCCTGCTTCTTCACACTGAGTCATGGGCAAGAAGGTGAGGAAGCGGTCGAGGGCCTAGTGTCAGAGTAATCAGAAGGTCGCAAAACGGCCAAACATCGTACCTAACTCTAGACCCCCGACAAAAACCGGATGTTCATTGACTGACCCCGGAACGCACCACACTTGCGTGTGCCACTCTGGCGGGTTTTACAACCTGCGTACAGTGGTCGCTATCCAAGCGGATATGAATATCCTACCACCAGCAATATGACTGGTTTCATAGTTCTATAATTATCCATACTGACAGGACATTTTAAATGCGCCTACATTAATAACTTGGTCCGTGATATCAACCTTAGCACAACTTACAGAATTTTTCCTAGCTATTCTTTGTTTTTGCTCTGTTCACTCACTTATGAGCTCTTATATTTTATACGTGGGAAGTTCTCGAGACAATGGACTTCATTTCAGTTTTTATTTTTATTTTCATTATATTTTCTTCATTTTTTTCATCTTGCATATTTATAAACTATGGAACCAGTCATATTGTTGTACTCCGAGTAGCTAAATATATGAGACTGGTATTTATTTAAAATATTAGGTTCGCAAATATGTTTGTTAGGAAGTTTCCTCGACGCTAGATAGTCCGAATAGCGGTGAACGAACTCTCATTGCCACAACCCACGGTTAAACAGTTATCCAAAACGTTCATTAAGTAAGCAAAAAATATGAACAATTACTTAGAAACTATGTTTATAAAAAACACAGAGTGTTTAGGTTACGCTGTTGTAATTGCGTACGCGGTTCGACTGCTGTGCTGAGGTCTGGGGTTCGAACCCTAGGTCAGGTAAAAGTGATATTGGGTTTGTCTACCACGAAATACTCAATTTCAGCTCGGAGTCAGGATTACAGGCGGGAGAGCGTATGTATGAATTAAATAACATCCGTATGCAATAACGACATTTAAAGTAGCCCTTTGTATGAAAGAACACACCGACATTGATTCGTAGATAGAGATAGACAGCCTCCGTGGCGCAGTAGGCGAGTAGCCGGTTGTAAAACGAGAGGCCGTGGGTTAAATTCCCACACCGGGATAAATGTTTGTGTAACAGATATTTGTGTCGGGTCTGTGTGTTGAGGGACTGTAGTCCCTCGTAGTTCTTGATACCCACGATACAGGTGTTACCTAGTGTCAGAACTATGTGTGTGACTGTTGGGTGTATTTATTTATTTGTTTATTCAGACTCGGTTAAATTATATTAAATATTTTAAAGCAACATTAGCGTAGCAGCAGTGGACTGAAATGGAGGTCTCGGATTCAATCCCAACGCACATACTCCTGATATTTCTAACTAACGAATTACGTTTATTGTTAGGTATCGCTTATTAAGAAGAAGGGAAACACGTTGAGAAAACCTGCATACCTAAACGCTATAATAATTCCGAAGGTATGTAAAACCAGCAACCTGAATTAGGCCAGAGAGGTGGGCGTAAACCTAACTCCTGTTCAACCTAGGGGTATCCTGTATGTACGCAGGGTTATATTATCGTTTTATAATTACTAAAGTTATGCTCATTATCCTTCCTTTCTTTCCTGAAAGGCCGGCAACGCATTTGCAAGCCCTCTGGTGTTGCAGATGTACATGGGCGACGGTGATCACTTTCCATCAGGCGAGCCTGCTGCCCGTTTGCCACCTTTTACCATAAAAAACAACAATTACAATTATTCCACTATCAATACCAGCAAGAACCGCATGATAATTTTTAAAAATATGTTCATTGACCACAATCGTTATCAATGCACGCGTATCATGCGGCCATCTTGTACCTTGTGGTCTTATCATTTGCATGTTATTGTCAAATGGATGTCATGGAAAACAATGGTTTTTTTTTTTTTTTTTTTTTTATCCTAGCACGGCAAAGTGACCGCACTCCACCTGATGGCAAGCGCAGTGGATGGCGACTCTTTGTCTTCCTTTGTATTGGTTAGATGTATAAAAGCAAAGAAAAAAACCTTGTAATGTCGGTTCTTTTATGTTATTTATATATAATAATAAAATAATAATACTAGCCCTATATTAAACATTGCCCCACTGCTGGACACGGGCCTCCTCTAATAATTAGAGATGTTACCACGCTGTCCTAATGCGGGTTGGTAGACTTCATATACCTTCGAAATTCTTATGAGAATTCTCAGGTATGCAGTTTTCCTCACGATGTTTTCCTTCACCGTTCAGGGATACTTAACATTTAATACACACGTAGTTTTAGAAAAGTCAAAGGGGTATGCCATTTGGGTTTCGAACATACGACTTTCGTCTTGGCAGTCCAACTAACTAGACTATCGCTGCTTTATTTATATATAATAATAATACTAGCCCTATATTAAACATTGTCCCACTGCTGGGCACGGGCCTCCTCTACTAATGAGAGGGGTTAGGCCTTAGTCCACCACGCTGGCCTAATGCGGGTTGGTAGACTTCACATACCTTCAAATTCGTATAAGAATTCTCAGATATGCAGGTTTCCTCACGATGTTTTCCTTCACCGTTAAAGCAAGCGATAATTAACATACAATACACACATAACTTAAGAAAAGTCAGAGGTGTATGCCACTTCGGTTTCGAACATACGACTTTCGTCTTGGCAGTCCGTACCGCAACCAACTAGGCTATCGCTGCTTTATTTATATAATATACATAAAACATAATGCATCCACATCATCAAGGTCAATGACGTAACCAGTTTGCTAGAGACTATTAAAAAAAACATACGAATGCGCGATTAGAAGACTGACAGTTACAACTCAACTAAACATTTCAACAAATCTACCAACATTTCTTTTCGCGATTTGTTAACATTTCAGCAAAATAATAAATACACCTAAGTCACCCACACAGACCCCACATTAGGTCAATGTATCGTGGGTATGAAGAACTACGAGGGACTACGGTCCCACAACACCCAGACCCGAAACAAATATCTGTCTGTCACACAAACAGTTGTCTCGGTGCGGGAAACAAACCAGCCTCTTTCATAGCTCACTCGAAGCGCCGCGGAAGCTGTTTGTATATAATAATAATTATAATGGGTCTATCATATTATATACAATATTAATATTGTATATAGTTATATAATAATATATAAATATTATTATACAATTTTAAATGTAACGCAGATTTAAAGTTATGAATTTTTTTTATTGTCAACTTGCCAACCGAGTTGCATAAACAACCGGGTTAAAACGGTATTTATAACAAATATAACGCGAATAAGACCTAAGGTCACTATATACAGAATATACAGAAGTTGTTAGGATTTTTGTCACCTCCTGCTATCATCAGAGCTAGTTTTGATTACATTCATCTGATAGCATCATCCAAGTAAATAAGTTTACTTTTGAAGATTCCTTGGCTTGTAATCGTGCTCCTAAACCTCAGAGCGATGACCTTTACCTAATGAGCTCATCGACATCTACATGGCGCAGTGGGCGAGAAGCCAGCTTTGAAGCAAAAAATCTGTGCGATCCGCAGATATTTTGTAAAGGTTTGTAGGTTGTAAGAACGAAATATAATCGTAGTTCCACATCTTTTGTTTTTTTTATACTGGCGCGGCAGGGACTACTCTACACCTGATGGTAAGCACAGTGCCATTAGACTATCGAGTAGCGAGAGACAATTTATCCTCCAATACTATTAATCATGCTGGCCTGTTTCTTTACTCTACGTCATGGACAAGAAGATGAAGAAGCAGCCGAGGGTCTAGTGTCAGATTACTCAGAAGCCACAAAACGGCCAAAGATCGTACCCCAACTCTAGACTTCTGACAACATCCTTGCGTATGCAATGTGGCGGGTTTTACACCGTGTACGGTGGTCGCTATCCGCGCGGATATAAATATCCTACCACCAGCCATCTCAAAGTGTAGGTCCTATGTATAATAAATGTCTTACCAAGTGGATGGTCCAGCTTGTGTCCATCAGTCTCCAGTAGTCCATCGTCGATGCCCGGGTAGGGACCGGTGTCTGACTTCTCCACTTCGTGATCCAAGTCGTCGATTTCCGGACCTGGGTAAAATTGTATATTTAGAAGGTACCGTTAAAGCGTTGTAAGAATAAGAATAATTTATTTAACCGGTCCAAATTTACAATGTAATTACATTTAACTATGATGTCCACACTAGGCACAGCCCGTATCGTGGTCATCATTTCTTTATGATTATCCGATAGGACGTGTTCACATTACTTTACACAAATAGTGGAAATATAATTAAAAACTAAACAAAACATTAGGTGTGTGTGTGTGTGTTTGTGAGAGTGTGTGGATGCGTTAATTGATTATTTTCAGCAGATTTTCAGTCTCATCATAATTTAGATTCAATAAGATTGCTTGATTTTAACTTTGGCCTACCGTGTCGTGTTATTTTTAAAATTACATATGTTTACTATTTTATTATACACATGGCGAAATAAGAATTTTGGGAAATGTCGTGCAAAATTGGTTTTTACTGGTGGAACTGGTTATTTTAAAAACTCTGCGATTCAGCATATTTTTGTAGTCAGCGGAATTTTAAACTATTTTGTGTGTGGAGATATGTATATGCATTAAGAATATAATGCTTTCGAATAGTTAATACTTGGGCATCTTTATAAAGCTGTGATGTTGAAAATTTTACGGGTTTTCCCAACATGACTTTTAAACGCCACTTGTGTGGCGTATTTGCTGGAGTATACTCAAGACCTGGCGAAGATGCAGTGTCTAAGGAGGATACCATCAAGCTGTGGAACAGTTTGTCAGCTACCGTGTTCCCTCCTTCCTATAATTCCTGTAAGGCTGGCAAGATTGTGTTGAGTAACGAGGAATAATTATGTCTTGTTACTTGATACTACTACTACTTGTCTTGTTACTCTATCTGGACGGGACTGGATTTACCATCAAGTGTAGTATGGTCACTTTGCCGTACCAAGAAAAAAATTATAATACGGTCTTTGCATCAGGCCGAGTAAGCTAAGCAGAAAGATGATAAAATATTTGCACCATGATACGCGAAATCCTCCCTATATTTTATTTGATTACTTTCATTGCAGAAAAAATGTCATTTAAGCATTCCCAACTCGTAGAATTTAATTACTCTGCAGGTGTGTGGGTGGGATAGTCTCTCTACCGTTTACATTTCCAGAACAGATTTGGGATTGTCGCATCAAACGCCATCAGGGAAAGAATAATTATTTAGTATTCTAAGGTTTTGTTTTTTTTAGTGCCCCAATAGGCAGACGATCAGACGGGCCACCTGATGGTAAGTAGTCACCGCCGTCCATAGACTTCTGCAATGCCAGGGCACAACAAAGCCGCTGCCTACCGTTTGTGAAGACGGTTTTATATTTTGCTTGAAAAATCATTTCTTGTGGCTTCGGTGTAAAGTTCATTGTAAACGCAACTCCAACTTACCAGCCAATGGTGGTTTCTGCTTGTCTCTGTCGGGCTCCAATAGCGGTTGTCGCGATAGCTCGGAGTCATGGCCGTGGACACCCGGTACGTTCGTCTAGAACCAATGAAAATATATTAGAAGTACAATTATTTTGACTAATGTAAAATTTATTTATGGATGTTGTGAGAGAAAAATAAAATTTATTATTATTATTATTATAAAATTAGGGATGGCCAAGTCCAGTAAGATTTTCAACAAAATTCGGACAAATGCAGTAGGCCTACTCTTGAAATTAGTTCCAATCTCGAACTCGGAAACAGTTTCAATTCCAATCTAGAAAATATTGGAACTCTAACTCACTCAACTAAAGGAAATAGAATATTTCCGAACTAGCGATCGTAAATACTCTATTTCATTTAGATACTAATAATTCCGCCATATTCCGTTAAATCGTGCGCTGGTGTTGCGTTTAAGAGTGCCAATTGCACAGTTTTAGAACCTAATCCCAATTTTAAATTGGAATCGAGTGCTAAGAGTAACCCTCCAGGGATTGAGCTCCGTAGTAAGTTCATTTGAAAATTGAAACAACATAGTAATTAAGACTTTTAAATTAGCTTAACATCTATAATGTATAACCTTAACATCTGTGACGTAATCTTTTAACGCAATTTTCACCACTTTCAAGTCGTCCGATTTAATTGAAAAATTGCATCTTTTTAGATCTATTTTTTATTATGTGGTCTTGATTTAAAATAGAGTCTTTATAAATGGTATTTTTGAAACTGTTTTGATGATGACGAGATTTCTTTCTGTAGCGATATGAAGTTGGCTCTTCACAAATTCAACTTGTTTTCATAATTAAACCCTACTTAGCATCATCAGCGTAATCAATAATAGAAGTCGTCGTTATTACAATTGGGTAGTTTCCTGTGTTAAATTCTGTACATTATTAAATATGCAACCGAATATAATAAGCAAAATGAACTCTTTTGCGAAAACAGAATAAAAGCTGCTTGAAAAATGAGCTAACAATATTTATTTTAAATATCAGTAAGACCAAAAATGGTAGTGGGAACATCTCACTATCGCCCTCGCACAACGACACAGTAATTTACTTAGTTTTGTTCGGATTTACATAATTCTTTTGATAATATGTAATGTATCTTGTTGATAAAAAAAACGTGTCAACTACCCTATTCAACTTACATTACAGCCAAAGGTAAAGCTGCATTAAACATTTTGGTTTTACCCAGTATTTCGTGTTGTGTTTCATTTAACAAGCTTATGTACAAAGGGTACAAATGCGGAGAGAGACTATCCCGCCCACACACCCGCCATTGTAACTCCTGTTTAGCCAGGATCAACAATGGCACGCATTTTTTTGACACCGAGTAATGAAACTCGGCGAGTCTCTGGGAATGCTTAATAACTGTCTTTTATCCCGCAACGAAATTAATCAGATAGAAATATAGGGAGGAGTTGGAAATATAAATTGTCCACTTCCCTCCATAGCAAAGCGGGAGACAAATACTGAACTAAAAAGGTATTAACCTCCAATAAAGGGACATTTACGTCTGGAGAAGCCAGACGTAAAGCACCACGGAAGTTACTTAACGGGTCCTATCATGCGAGCTGTTACGCTTGATTCCAATAATAGGTATGGCAAAATCGCCGGAAAGCACGGAAATTCCTCCCAGTCTCCACAAGGTCCATATAGTATACAACTCCAGATGTTATCTGCATACTGTCAAGCATAATGTTGCGCTCATTTTGCCAGAGACTACACTCCCAAAGAACATGATGCGCGGACTGTTCGTACTCACAGTTTGGTGTAGAACATGGGCACGCAGGCGAATCAACCAACTTAAATGAGAATAGTTTGCTCTTAAAGTTGCCATGACCGGTGAGAAATTGTGAAACACAGTGATCAATTTCTAGCCAAGTTTTTGTTAGACGATCGCGAACCAAAGGAAAATACTGATATAAATGCCGCCCTTTAATTGAATTATCCCATCGACATTGCCACTCGTTTAGCAGTTCGTTGCATATTTCGGAACGCTGTTTAAAAGTCTACCGATTCTCGAGAGTTCGCGCGACGTAAGAAAGTTTTTGTCCATATCCTCTCTCGTGGAGTAATACATAGCGGCGCGACGCTGTGCCTCCAGATCGACTGGAAGTACACTCGCAAGGACAGGTAAAGCTTCAGTACTAACGGTTCTATACGCCTTACACAAGAATATCAACGCCAAATGCGGTAAACGGTAGGCAGCGGCTTTTCTGTGCCCTGGCATTGCAGAAGTCTATGGGCGGCTCTACTTACCATCAGGTGGCCCATCTGTTCGTCTGTCAATTCAGGCAGTAAAAAACAAATGCTTAGGGAGCATGTTACCAGAACGAGCTTAGCGAGATAGCCTGGAGTTCCCGCTCATGACTCAGTGAAACAAAACAGCAGTTGATTATTAAAAGTAACACGCAAACGGGATGTGCCAAATGTAATTCCCCCAGATATTAAATTAAGGAGATAATAAACGCCATTTTAGCTTCTTCGAATTTGGCAATGAATCAAAATTGGCCAAAATGTACTCATCCGACTTGCGTGCTGTGATAAATTAAAAAAATACCAGCATCAGAAAAATCAGATACAGTCCTGAACTCACACTAGGTCAAATCTGTATCATATATTTTATAAATGACAACCTCAGTGGCGCAATTGTAATTGCGCATGCGTTACGACTGCTACGCTGAGGTCTCGGGTTCGATCCCCGGTCGGGTAAAGTGATATTAGGTTTTTCTATCTAGAAATTCTCGGTATTAGCCCGGAGTCTGGAACCTGTGCCCGGTATGGCGATAGGCTCGCCCCCTATCACATTATGGGACCGACATTCGGCGAAAAGTGGGTGTACTGGTTACACCTCCGCCTACCCCTTCGGGGATTACAGGCGTGAGTGTATGTGTGTGTGTGACTAATAATAGATTTTTTTCCTGTGAAAATATATGGATATAGAATTCTTAAAATAAATAAATTTAAGGAAAACTGTGAGAAAATGATTTGGCAGGCACGTGCTGTCTGCTGAGATTATTAATGTGAAATGTCTCAAAGTCAAGGTTGTCGACCTCGTTACAAAACATGTTTTAAAAATAAATCTATAATATGAACTGTTAGTTGAGGAGTTGTGAAAATTTTAATGTATCGACTCTATAATGCTCTATTACTGTAATGGTGTTATAATTTGGCTAATATACAGGGTGTGGCGTAATGAATAGATAATAAGGTACCTGCTGGTAGAGGTCATTGTGCCGGTTCAGATAAACAAATGTTGTGTTCAGTAAAAGTGTCACAGTTTCCGAGATATTCGACATTTTCGAAATTTTAAAAATATTTTATTCTTCGTTATTCATTTTGACGCCAAGATTACAAATGAAGATTTTTTTCCTATCTATTTTTGGGTAGTATTCCTGAATATATGTGCTATCGAATGTAAGCTATTATTTTAATAATTTATTTATATAAATAAGTAAATAATGTAAAGTTGTGATAAATATATCTATAATCTATATATATATATATACCACAACTTTTTTTTTATTAAAATTAATCGCGATTAACAATGGTTACACACGTAACTTCCAAAAATTTGAGTGTATGCCGTTTGCTAGTTTGACCCTCGTCTCGGATGTGCCACTCTTAACTAGGCTATTGATCAGGCTACAGCTGTATCAACCATATCAATGATACGGGGCCGTGACTACAGAGGCCCCTAACGTGTGTAAGCAATAAGTAAAAGTTTTTCAATTCACAAAAAGTACACCGACTTCAATAAAAAACAAACTATGCGTCCCTATAAAATTTTAAGGTTGCCCTCGATTTTTCTGAGATCCCATCATCAGACCCTGACTTGGTGCCAATGGGACCATCTGGGAAGTATAGACACAAAAAGAATTTCTCGAATCGGTCCAGGCGTCTTCGAGTAATTGGGGAACATACATAGAAAGAAAGATTCCGACGAATTGAGAAAATTCTCCTTTTTTGAAGTCAGTTAAAAATTCGTAAAAAATATCCACAATCTTAATTAAACTCTTTAACCTTCAATAAGGCCTCTCAACAAATTATCATGCAGGGTCTAAGGCAACTACGCCACTGCTATTCATGTTATTACGCGAAGGTTTTGCGTATGATTAAATTATCGTTTCAACGTTCGACATCCGGCGATCACAAAGAGACTTATCACTTAAAATTACGTACCATTTAATTTGCAGTATTGAATATTGCTAATCGGCATGCTATCGGACACATTGTTATTCAGTTTATTAGTTCAAGTGTCAATCGGTTTAGACGCTACCTTGTCCCCTTTGATTACTGATAATATTGTTTGTGAAGTTGCGCTTAAACTTAAAGGCGCATTATTTCTATAGCTGAACTTCTGAACTAATAGAGCTACGCTGTAAACAGATTTTTTCACAGCATAAATGCTGATTCAACCTTATTTGCACCATTCACAGAAAACCGACGTGCATTTCTTAGGATGACTGAGTATTTCCTAATTACCCTTCCCTTATCAATCTCCGTTTCTTTTCTTTAAGTTGGCAACGCAGCCATGCCTCTCCACATTGTGATGAACATACTGGCAGTAGGGATCCCTTACCAATAGGTGAGCCACTTGCTGCCCGTTTGAAAAAAACATTTACCGGTCTTACAAAAAATCAAAATCAAATCCATGAAATGATATACATCATTTAGATTCAGACAATTTTTTACTCTACCCCCAGTTTGGAATGCAGTTTCGCTAGAGAATATCGGGCAAGAAACTCTAGTTGCTAGAAACGTTAGACGAGTAGAAACGTTGCTCTTTTCACACCGGTTAACAATATTTGGTCATACAATTAATATACGATTTCAGTTTAATTACATTAGATTAGAGCAGCTCATTGTATGATAACTTGTTAAGTAGCCTTATTGCAATATTGTGAAATAAAAATCATTACAAGACCTAGTGCCGAACATGACCATCGTGAGAGTGAGTTACAGATCAAGAATCCTAAATAATAGGTCTCAGGTCTCTGGTCACGGAGTACCAGGAACAGATCAAGAATCACCATTTACAGGGCCCTGCTCATCAGACGTCGTGACGTACGTTGTGACGAATCAACTGTGACGAACTTACGAATTGCAATTCGTCACATGTTGTCATAGTTTATTAAAGTTCGTGTCAGTTCGTCACCAATCGACTTAAGTAATTATGCATCAAAAACGAATTTACATATTTTTAACCGACTTCAAAAAAGGAGGAGGTTAACAATTCGTCGGAATCTTTTTTTTATGTATGTTACCCGATTACTCGAAGACGCCTGGACCGATTCGAGAAATGTTTAAAAGGGTATACTTCCCAGGTGGTCCCATTGGCACCAAGTCAGGATCTGATGATGGGATCTCAGGAAAATCAAGGGCAACCTTCAAATTTTATAGTGACGCATAATTTGTTTTTTATTGAAGTCGGTGTACTTTTTATGAATAAAAAGCTTTTTGCTACATACAAATTGTTTTTGAGCCGGTACATGACCCAAGTTACTTTTATTCGTGTGATACTGCTTCTGTGGCGCAGCGGATGAGTAGCCGGCTGAATCGAGAGTCAGTGGGTTCGATTCCCACACCGAGACAAATGTTTGTGTGACAGACAGATATTTGTTTCGGGTCTGGGTGTTGTGGGACCGTAGTTTTTCTTAGTTGTTGATACTCACGATACAGGTTTAACCTAGTGTGGGGTCAGCACTATGTGTGTGACTGTTGACTCTTGTATATCTATTTAGCTGTTTGCATCAAGTGGAACTGCTATTGCAACTAGTTATTTATATTAAGGTTCAATTTCATTTAAAGCAAAACCTGTTGTATATAAAAGCAGTACATGCATCATACCGGATATCAGACATGGAATACATTTGTGGAATTTGCGAACGTAGAATCCGGTATCTGTATGAGTTATCTAATTGGCCGTTTTTAAGACGCCTTTCTCTATAATCATTTGGAAATCCCCAAGTGATCTTCCAATGTATTTAATATTTATGTATTCATTTTGATAGACAATGACTTGGCCAAGTATGAATTCAAAGTCAGGTGGTACTACAGGTAAATAAAAGTTTTTTTATTCATAAAAAGTACACCGACTTCAATAAAATACAAATTATGCCTACAAAATTTGAAGGTTGCCCTCGATTTTTCTGAGATCCCATCATCAGATCCTTACTTGGTGCCAATGGGACCACTTGGGAAGTATACCCTTTTAAAAAAAAAAAGAATTTCTTGAATCGGTCCAGGCGTCTTCGAGTAATCGGGTAGTATACATAAAAAAAAAGATTCCGACGAATTGTTAACCTCCTCCTTTTTTGAAGTCGGTTAATAAAAATAGAGTAGAACCTTAACTTTACGGTGAATTAGCTGTAGGTACATGAGATAAGCCAAGTATCTATTATTTTAGGGCGTATTACAAACACGTGGCGTTTTATGTTTTGTAATCAAAAGTTTAAATGCATATACTGTGTAACCATTACATACATGTACGCCTGTAATCCCCGAAGAGGTAGGCAGAGGTGTAACCAGTACACCCACTTTTCACTGAATTTATTACCGTCCCATAATGTGACGGGACGCGAGCCGATCGCCATACCGGTCACAATTCCAGTCTCCGGGCTGATACTGAGTATTTCTAAATAGAAAACTCGATCCGATCGAACCCGAGACCTTAAACGACATAAAGTCCTGCTACATGACGTACTGTGACCACATTTATCTAAATGCAATGCAGCCCGTTTAAAGATTTTCAATACGATCCGCGTGGGGCGCTGTAGGGGTTTACAGCAATAGAAAGAAACCTATACATTTTTTCGTCATTGGTTTACATTGATTTTTTCATAATTAAATATTAAATAAAAAATATTAAATAACACCCAACAGTCACACACATAGCCCCGACCCCACACTAAGATACAAGTCTTGTGTAGTGGGTATCAGGGACTACGAGCGACTTTCGGTCTCTCAACACCCAGAGCCGGACATAAATATCTGTCTGTCACACAAACATTTGTCCCGGTGTGGGAATCGAACCCACGGCCTCGCATAATTATAAGACGTCACCCGTAAAACTTACACTAAAGGCATATAAATTAAAATTGCCTATAGTTCCCCAGTGGCTACTAACCACGTCTGATAGATTGTCAGTAGTCACTTATGTTATCACTATTACACATGTAATTTCCCTACAAAAAGGGTTTGTTAACAACTAACCACACTGATATCATTCCTCACCGCAATAATTATCACATTAATAATTACAATGACCTTATTGCAGTAGGGGGAGTCCGGGAGACTTGCCCAGATGGGAGAGTTGAACCATGTTTAAAAAATTCAATTACAATTTGGTGCTCATCAAACGTCAATACCATTGGTAGCCTGTGAGGGGCCAACAACAAGTATTCCGCCCTTTTGTAGAATGGGCGATTTGTTTGGTGGTCAGGATGTGAAACCTGTTTTTGTGTCCGCTGAATGATTTTTAAAATATAAGATATTTTCTTTTTATTTATTTTTTATTCTGGCGCGGCAAGTGACCACGCTGCACCTGATGGTAAGCGCAGTGCCGTCCAGATAGAGTATCAAGTAGCGAGAGACAGTCTATCCCCCGCTACTCAACACAATCATGCCGGCCTGCTGTTTAGCTTCTTCACGTTACGCCTAAAGGACCCAGGATCATAGGAAGGAGGGAACACGGTAGCTGGCAAACTGTTCCACAGCTTGATGGTGCGGCAAAAATACGAATTTGCGAACCTCTTGGTTCGGGCCGGGGTAGTAGACACCACGAAGCTGTGGCTTCGCAAGCCAGTACGCGTGGTTCTGGTATGGAAGGGAGAGGATGGGATAAGATCAAACAATTCTTCAGAGCATTCGCCATGATACAGACGGTAGAACTTTGTGATTACGACCGTGTTTATTGAGGTAAGTACTGTTTATTAATACTATTGTATTGCCTGGTAATTGTAGTTTTATGTGTGATAAGAGTTTTTTCTTTCCTAAATTTTAAATAAAATGCGGTTCAAGTGTCCCGGACTTATTTAAATGGAATGTTTTCCCCCTATTTGCTTCCAGTTTCGTCAGTTTCCTTTATGTGTGGGAAGTTTTGTATATCTCCGGGATTCTGGATAGACGACAATTGTGTGATATTGGGCGTGCAAGCTTCTGTGTGAAAATATTTTTATCAAATTGCAACTAAAACTTTGCTGGCTTTTTATGTTTGTGCGAAAAAAATATAGAAATAAAATAAATTTTACGGTATTTCGCTGTTTATTTAGGTTTTTTAATCCGACGATTACTTTATTTATCGTTTGAGAACCGAAGACTGTTGCTATCATCGTGCAGTCAAGCACCTAGTTGTCAGTATATTGCATTCTAATTCTATCTAATTAATATATGATTGACTAATATATCACCCAATAAGATCCTATAATTATTTTTTGGTGTGTTTTAATAATATAGATCCTACTGTTCATACAAATACACTCACGCCTGGAATCCCCGTACGCAGAGGTGTAACCAGTACATTAACTTTCCGCCGAATTTCGGTCCCATAATGTGATAGCGATAACGCAATACCGGGCACAAAGACCAATACAGTAAAGCGTATAAATAAATTGTTTTATTTGCAGGGCGATCTTGGATGGGAAATTGTGAAGTCTTATAGAATAATGTAAAAGAACCTTTTTACTCGATAACGGATACAAATTGTCATTTACTCCACATCCAATTTTATTATATTAAGGTCCTACTCTGGAAATGAGCTCGGCTATTACTTAACAGGGATGTTATGGAGCTCCGTAACCGTAACCGAAACTATCGGATATCCGAAATAAAATTCTATCCGTAACCGTAACCGAATCTGATATAAAAGTTTCAAATAATTTCGGATTTTCTAATTGAGACACGTTAGGACTGGTTTTTGTTTTTGCCTGGCCGAACCGACACACGAACCGCGCGCGTATATCAATGCATTTATTATATTTAGTTCTATTGCTTAGACATAGCCTGTCAGTCATTTACTCTTGTGGGATTACATTTACTTACATAAAATAGTACCAAATGAAATACTAAAAATAAAGCTATTTGTTTTTTACTTTTACAATTTCTTCAAAACCTAATATCCATAACCGAAACTGACGGATAATACGAAATAATTTCATATCCGAAACCGATATAATATTATTCACATATCCGTATCCATATCCAGATCCGAAATTTCAAATCCATAACATCTCTATTACTTAAGTTTTTATTTCAGTTTCACGGCCTCGATTTTCCAGTATTCTCTATTAGATGACTCAAGTGCTAAGTGATCTTTGTCAATTTGAAGGTTGCTGAGTCAATGCGTGGGCTGGTTCAACGAACTTTTAAAAACACAAAACATAACATTATGAAACTTCTAGGAACAGTTGATCTCTTCCGCAATTCTGTTGTATTTATCTGACATAGTTTTTTTGATTAAAACAAAAGAGTTATTCAGCACAGCCTAAATATGAACGTCGAGGGAGTTCTATTCTATTGACACAACATTTTCTAAACAAGACTAAAAATCATTAAAATATTTTTGTTCTTTTTCGACACATCATATTCTGAAAAGTAAAGAAGTAGACCTACTCAGTATTATCTGTTTTCTTGTGCTTTGGATTTGCTTTTAATGGACAAAATCTGTATGAATATAATTTTAACGAACTCTCGTAAGCTTTTATCGCTCGTAAATGTATGTATAGTATCATTTAAAAATGAATTTATGATCACTTGTTTCTGCACGATCTTTCTTTATTTTTATTCTATCCAGTAACTCGATGTTAAAGGCGTATTTTGACTTAATGTCACCTAAATACCACTGGAAATGGTCCAGCATTGACTACTTTTTGGCGTAACAATGAATATTATACCCTATGTATAGGTGTTGCATTGTTCCCTTACCCTCCGCAACTCCATTGAAGAATGCAAAGTGTAAATTGAGTCACAGAGGGGATTCCTTCGGATATCACTTTAAATATGTTTCACGCAATTAAATAATTTACATTTTTTTGTATAATATTATGATTAGTCATGCAATGGAATGATAGAGTGGGTGCTATTTGTGGGCACATAAGTAATATTGTTTTTATGAGTACCGTAAATTAAATATTATGAGTCTATCAATTGTTTGCAAATATTTTTGTATTTTCCTCAACGATTAAACATTTTTTGACGTTTTGTCCTTCCTTTAAACGTATTGTTATTAAAATATGTCGGTTATAAATCAAAACTTTATTGGTTTGATATTTGGTATACAATAGGTGTCCAAATAACAATTATTCTCCAAAATCTACCTATTTTGTGTACACCGTTTTCCGCTGGCGACAATACTACAAAATACTCTATAGTATACATTGTATGTTGAAGTATACATACAAGAAATGATGTAGTGTTCTTACAAATTTGAATTTTTCGATTCGAATTTTTTTTCTTTTTCGAAAATTAAAGCAGCGATAGCCTAGTTGGTTGTGGTACGGACTGCCAAGACGAAAGTCGTATATTCGAAACCCAAGTGGCATACACCTCTGACTTTTCTAAAGTTATGTGTGTATTAAAGAAAGAAAGAAAAACGATTTATTTGCACAAACTACAACGCACACATACCACATTAACAAAAACTATTATTACACTTAAAACTAAAGGGTTTGGCACTTGCACGTCGCAGCTGTGACAGGTAGGTGACCACTCAGCATACTGCTGTGCTGCGGCACATACATAGTACATACCACAACACAGCGCTGGATTAAATGTTAATTATCGCTTGATTTAACGGTGAAGGAAAACATCGTGAGGAAACCTGCATATCTGAGAAATCTTCTAAGAATTTCGAAGATGTGAAGTCTACCAACCCGCATTAGGCCAGCGTGGTGGACTAAGGCCTAACCCCTCTCATTAGTAGAGGAGGCCCGTGTCCAGCAGTGGGAAGACGTTTAATACAGGGCTAGTATTATTTATTTATTATTATTTCTTACAAATTGTGTCAAAAAAGATCCAGGAAATGTCCAGGGTACTCTATTTATTTTTGGGTATTATAGTACGAATTATCGATACATAATACCTTTAGGATCTTATTTATTCAGCTCCCATTGGGTCCTCATTAAAGTTCACCTTTAAATTACATTCAGCATTTTTTAGGCCCGATAAATGACTCCTACTCAAGTATTTGGTTGACGCCGAGGATGAAACAATAAACCAGTGCCTACCCACGTAGGATTACCTATAAATTCGAACAGGTTTTTTTATCAAATCAAAAAGATGCTGGTGTAATAACATAAGCGTTTTTTTTTATCCTGGCACGGCAAAGTGACCGCACTGCACCTGATGGTAAGCGCAGTGCGGTCCAATTAGAGTATCGAGTAGCGAGATACATTCTATCCCCCGGTACTCAACACAATCATGCCGGCCTGCTTCTTCACACTACGCCATGGGCAAGAAGGTGAAGAAGCTGTCGAGGGTCTATTGTAGAGTACTCAGAAGGCCGCAAAATGGCCAAACATTGTACCCCAACTCTAGACCCCGAAAAACCGGATGTACACTGGCTGATCCCGGAACGCGACACACTTGCGTGTGCCACTATGGCGGGTTTTACACCCTGTGTACGGTGGTCGCTATCCGGACGGATATGAATATCCTACCACCAGCGAAGCAAGCCGTTTGTACGTTAACATACATTTATTCGATATCTTAAATATTACTGTGAATAATTTGACTAAGCAAGTTGGATACCAATTTTAGCTTGTAGCTTTAAAACACATGCGATGCCTATGGCATAAGCTATAATTAATACAATAATGTAGTCCTTTTAATTTTCCAAGTTCTAACATTGTCACGGGCGTTTATTGTTCAAGGTAATGACTGTAATTACAAAGTTCTGCGAAAGAATTATTGAGGAAACGTTGCGTGATGTTATTTTAAAACATACTTATATTAGGGGTAACAGAGATTGAACTAATAAATTCACAATTCAGCGAGATTTAATCCGTACCATGATGTGATAGGTAGCGAGCCTATCATATCAAGCATTAACTCCAATCCCGAGTCAAGTATAATTTTTCGAAGCAAAAACCTAAACAATTTCTAATTGCCTGATTTGAGACGTGAACCCAGACTGCACCGGTTTTTCAGACTACGCAGACTGCAGATGTGTTTTATTGTAAAATTTTACAAAAGTATTTTATTCACAATTCTTTATAATTTTACAACTGATGTTATAAAATCTTAAATATTAGGTTAAAAAGAATTTTTAGACCCGTAATGCCATAACCATAAAATTTGTAAAATAGCCAAAATGGCATATGGCTTTCAATTTTTTTTATTTACATACAAAACAACATTAAATATTTTCATAAAACCTTCCATTACAACTAATTTCAGTACTTTATTGGTTTTCAATCGACATTGACCTGATTTCCAACCGCTGGCCGCAGGACAATATTCTCAGTATGCACGCATAAAAAATGTTCTTCAATGAATCACAGGGCGCTTGTGACGTTAAAAAGCGAGTTGAGGAAGTAACATTGTTGTCACGTTATTTAAATTATACGAATAAACAGGAAAACAGGAAATGCATTGTTTTGACAGCCTCTGTGGCGCAATGGATGAGCGGGCTGTGAATCTAGAGGGTTCAAGCCTCACGTCAAGACAAATAATATTTTTTTTTATTTTTGCACGACAAAGTGACCGCACTGCACCTGATGACTAGCGCAGTGCCGTCCAACTAGAGCATCGAGGAGCAAGAGACAATCCATCCCCCGCCACTCAACACAATCATGCCGGCCCGCTTCATCACACTACGCCATGGGCAAGAAGGTGAAGAAGCGGTCGAGGGTCTACTGACAAAGACCTCTGAAGGCCGCAAAACGGCTAAACATCGTACCCCAACTTTAGAACCCCGACAATATGATTGCGATGATTTTGAAGGACTAAATAATGATTTCGGTAGAAGCTGCTAATTTAGATACTGACGATGATTTCTTAAGAAAACAAAATCTATTCCGTACACCGAATTGGACATACAAGACACATCCAAAAAACAATGGCACATACATATACAAAGGCATATGTGACATGGACGTGAAGATCTTGGCGCGTATTATTTGTTTTAAAAACGTTTATTTTTTTAGTTTAACCTCATTAACCTACGTGTGAATGTACTTCGAAATCAAGCGGTTGGTAGAGGAAAGTAACCAACTATGGAATAGTATCCCCAATATGGATACCGGCATTTCTCGTAAACAAATAATCCTGTACACAATAAACAGTTATCATCTATCTCTTACAAACACTATAGACGCATACTACTAGGTTTCAGCTTGTCACTGTAGCGACTGCTAGAGCCGTGGTGAAACAGTTTTGTTTTGTCGCTCTCAAAAACCAAAGATATATATTTAATTTTTACTTACTTATCAGTTTTGCAGAACAGATGTCCTTATTTAAATAGGGTCTTGACTGTTATGCAATAATTAAAGAATAATGGTACCGTACCAACAGTTGTTAGTTCTGGCACGACGTTTGTTTAGTCCGGCAGGGTATAATAAGATGAGGCGACTAAAAGGGGTCACGGGGGTCGCGGCTGCGCAGCGGGGGATGTGCGGCCTTCATAAATACTTCAATGTATATTTTCATGGTGCGACCCCGAGACAGGTGGCGGCGCGAAGTCTCATGCTGCCGTAGGACGTGGAGGGCATCCAGCCCTAAAAGAGACGGGCCGTAGAGGTACCGCGCAGGGATGTTTCCGGCAGCAATCCAGAGATTCTCAGGATCCCCCGGAACCATCCCGCATGCGCTGCAGAAGGCCACCACGGAGTTTTTAGTCGGTACACCGGCGTAGGAAAATTGGTTAGGGCCCCGATCTAGTCGTCCCTCGGGTAAACTGGGTCGGAAGGTCGGTGAGTCCGGCATAACCATCTCTCTTCCCCCGAGGTTGAGAAGGTATTCGTAAGATGGATTTTCCCCGCGGCAAAAAAAAATGGTATAATAAGATGAGGTCTCCTGGTGATAGGATATTCATATCCGCCGGGATGATTCATGTCGCATTCCGGGATCAGCCAGTGTACATCCAGTTTTTGTCGGGGGTCTAGAGTCGGGGTACGATGTTTGGCCGATTTGCGGCCTTCTGAGTACTCTAACACTAGACCGCTTCCTCACCTTCTTGCCCATAGCGTAGTGTGAAGATGCTACACTGTAGGCCAGCATGATTGTATTGAGTAGCGAGGGATAGATTGTCTCTCGCTACTCTATACTCTAATTGGACGGCACTGCGCCGTGCCGGGACAAAAAAGGTTAGGTCGGATCTACGTGCATGATTTCTATATCTGCATTATACTTATAACTTGAAAGTCATTGCAGTTGTAAAACTCATATAGGCTTGTATTGGCCAGTGACGTGAGAACCTTGAGGTATCGGTAGTAAGGCGTTCATACAAGCGGAATGGTAAATATGTTCTTTGTTATGAGATCAGTGTCAAATTGAATTACTTAACATTAATATTATAGACATAAAGTTTATGTGCCTGAATGTAGTTAATATTTAGTTAATTTTTAAATGAAAATTATTTTATCGATAGGAAGCTTCATACAGAAGTTATCAGTAAAGTAACCATAAAAATCCTAAAAGTATCCTTTATTATTGAAAAGGGTTAAAAAAAAAAAAAAAAAAAAAAAAAAAAAAAAAAAAAAAAAAAAAAAAAAAGGTATTAACCTACCACGCTGGCGTATTGCAGATTGGCGGCACAGTGTGCAGTTTGTTATAATGATTTCTCATATATACAGATTCACGATATTTTCTTTTACTATTAAATCAAGCGACAATTAATATACACTTACTTCTTAAACTCCTCACAGAATCATTTAGGACTTGTTGCAAACCTCTGACTTCCATATCGGCAGTTCATACAACTCATTAACATCATATTCATCATCAACGATGGTCGTTGGTTTGTGAAAATCAAAATGGCAACGGAATATGCACTCGACACCTGCCGATAGCAATAACTGCACAAAACGTAAAATTAAGGTAATTTTACGTCTATATTCTGCAGGACGTTGGTTCTTTCGACAAAACCGGTTTAAGCGCATTTTTTATTTGGACACCCGTCATTAAAAAGTAGCAAGTCAGGTCGCCCCGAAAAGTGGATGTACTGATTACACCTTTGCCTTCCACTTCGGGGACTACAGGCGTGAGTGTATATGTATGAACTGCATTGCGGTCTTTATCAAGATACATGTTATTTTATAACATAATCATTTCATACTTCAGTGTCCTTTTAATTGTAAGAATACAATACTGACAATATTGCTTGGAGACAGAAATAGTTAAAGCAAGAAAACAAACTCGCATACAAGAGATATACCGCATAGAGTTTCTGATCACCAAAGGATGTGTGTACCAAATTAACACGCTGAATAACAAGTGTTCTGTATATGACAGAAATAATAATAATTTACGAAAGCCTTTTCGAAATTCGGCAAGATTTAAAAACACATACGAAAGTCAATGAAAGTTAGTGACAAGCCAGATCGTTATATTAAACAAAGAGTTACCCTTTCAAAATAACAATATGTTTATAAAGTGCCAAATGTAATGTCATTTAATTAAACATTCGCGGGATATAATTTATTCTGGGGAACCCTCAAGGTCCTGCCATTTACACATATTTACTAATTTTTATATATTAAAACACTTTCACCCACCGAGGCGAAGGTAACTACTAAAGACGTATAGCTACTACTAGCCAAGCATACAATGAAAAAGTAAAGAAACCACGTAAAAGCATACTTATGAAAATGTTTTCCCGCGAAACATTTAGAGATTTAGCTGGTGTCGCGTGTAATACTGATAATAAAGAGAAATCGTATTCCTTCACGGTTTAGTGAGCAACGACGCTCCTTATGAAGAAATTGTGTGTCCGTTGTGAATCATACGAAACCAGAACAGTAAATACAAGTTTCTTTGAAACCAGTTAGAATCGAACTGTTCACCAGCCACCTGACGATATATAATCACCAAAGCCCATGAACACCGAAACCCCCAGAGAATTTGAAGGTGAGTAACAGACCATAGAAATTAAAAAGATTAGTCATACCTCGGGAAATCCCACTGACCGTACGAAACGGAACAACAAAGCTTTCACTTCACCTCATTCCTCTATTTTCTATGAAATGTATTTGACGATGCAGACTAACAGATTAGTCTAGAAATCTTTAGGGGAGGCCTATGTTCAGCAGTGGACGTCCAAAGACTGAAAAAGAAGATGCAGCTAATTCGTGCTGAAGGCAAAACAAGAGCATGGCTCTTGAAGCCAATAATCATGGCGACAGAATTACCAGCGGTGTAGGTATTAAACACGTCTAATAAAGTATAATGAATGGTTACAAAATAAACAATGGACAATGGTAGGGAAGCCCTGGTGTAACTATCAGGTAGCTGGACGAGTTAAGTGAGTTAAACAATTGCCGCAATGAGTAATTAAACGTATAATCCTGATAAAGACATTAAAGTCAGAAAAGGTTTTTTACATAATGAATGGTGGTTTAACCGGCGTTTTGTAAAAAAAACTCTGTAGTAATTGTTGCAAAAAAGATAGGTTTCAGGAGGTAAGTAAAGTAAAACGAGAGCAAGTGGATTGGATCCCCGAATCAAGGCAAATATTAATGAGTCAGAAATATTTGTTTCGGGATAAATAATCATGATTCATACTTTACTATTTTATGTTATAATGTCAGAATTTTTAATTAAGTAAGAAATTTAACGAGGCGAAACTTCTGATGCGACAACAGAATAGTTTTACAAAGTAAGAGAATTTAACAGATATTCTAATTTAATGAGGTGTACCTAGAATAGAATCGGTACTAGACGAATACAGAGTTTATTTAATATTAATATTTTCATTGTAATAACAACATCTAAACAGAATCTAAAAAACCGGTAGCCTCGATGCTATTAACAATTATATAATAATATTCTTCTACAGTGACATTTATAAAATTTTTGACCTCTAAAATAAATCAATGTTTCAATCGTCGTGACGTTGCAGGATCCGAAATATCATTGACATAAAACATTAACACAACCAAAATGCAATTCCATCAGGCTTCGCCGTAAATTGTCAGTCTTGAATATTTAGGTAAAAGTGTTTCCCCAACCACAAGTATAAAGTCATTACGCGTGATCGTCACAATCCTATTATTATTGATACATATTTTCTAGATTTTTTACCTGGATGACCATAAAAGGGTTGTTTTTTAGTAGTTTTCATACGTATGACTTATGTTTGTAAGGTTATGACACCATGTCTTTTAAACGATGGAGCTGATTCAAATGTTAATAGATTGCCCGACTCTACGTTCTTCCCGCAGATATTAAGTGCCTATAGTGTTTTTTTGGGTTTTTGTAATTCTCACTGTATAATGCATAACCTATGTTATAGAACTAAGAACGTATTCTAAGTCAGCACAAACGTTTGTCTCTGTATAGAAATCCAATCCGTGACAACCCTTGAAGAAAGAACGCTATTTAACTGTGTATAACTGCTAACAAAATGTATACAGTATAGAGAGCATGTAAATAGTCGACTGTGACAATTAGTTGCAGCCCTAACAAAATTATTAGGTGCTGCGAATACAAAGTGGCGCCTTTCTAAATTCAGCACAGATTAGGGTTGCCAACCCCGAATTTCAAAAACTAGGATTTTAAGTTGGACAAACCAGGACAATCCAGTTAAAAAACAAGACGTGTCTTTGTTTTAAATTAGCTCGAACACTCAAAGTGCAAAGTGACGCGTGAATTAACATACAGGAACATATCAGGGCACTTTCAAAACCCAGGACGCTGCTTAAAACTATTCAGGACACTCCAGGACACTGTAAAAACCAGGTCATGTCCTGGCAAAACAGGACGGTTGGCAGCTCTAGTACAGATGGCTCTGTCGCGCTTAACTTAGCTGATCATTTACTTGATTTCGATGATTTAAAACAACGTGAGGAAATCTGCGTACTTGTAATTTTAAAGTAATTTAATGTATATGAAGTATTTTTTATCCTGGCACGGCAAAGTGACCACACTGCACCTGATGGTAAATGCAGTGCCGTCCAGTTAGAGTATCAAGTAGCGAGAGACTATCTATCCCTCGCTACACAGTATAATCATGCCGACCTGCTGCCACAACATTAGGCTAGGTGTGGACTGAAGACCCTCTCATTAAGAGGCCTGTGGCCATCGTGATACAGATTATTTATTTACAGATTATCATTATTATATAATAATACCAGAGGGGATACTCTTGACACTCGATTCATCCATCATCATCCACAGCCTGTAGAATCCCACTGCTGGGTATAGGCCTCTTCCATGTTATGCCACATGCCACGGTCTTGAGCCAGTCTCATCCAGATTCGACCTCCGATCTTAACGAGGTCGTCAACCCATCTTGCTGCTGGACGGCCTACGCTGCGCTTTGCTTGTCTCGGCCACCATTCAGTTAGTGATTTACTCCACCTACCATCATCTCGCCTAGCCATATGTCCCGCCCAACTCCATTTAAGGCCTTTAACCACTTGACCGATGTCTCTAACTTTGGTCCGTCGTCGTATTTCAGTATTGCGGACGCGGTCTTGCAGCTTGATACCGAGCATGGCTCGCTCCATAGCTCTTTGTGCTACCGTAACTTTATGCAGGACGTCGCATGTAAGTGTCCAAGTCTCGGCACCATATGTCATGGTGGGCAGAACACATTGGTTAAAGAGGCGAGTTCTCAGACTTTGCGGGATCTGGCTTGCCTGCAAAATATCTTTCAGCCGTCCGAAAGCCGCCCATCCAAGTTGTACTCGCCTGGAAACCTCCCTGACTTGGTGCTCCTTGCTAAATGATAGAGCATGACCAAGGTAGACATATTCCTTCACCATCTCTAATTCCACTCCTTCAACCCTAATATCTGAAGTAGAGATACCCGGGAAGTTAGACATAACCTTGGTCTTTTGCATATTCATCCTAAGACCCACTCTCAGGGAAGCGTTAAATAAGTCTTCAACCATACTCTGGAGGTCGGCCAGGCTTGTAGCAAATAATACAAAGTCATCTGCAAACCTCAGGTGAGACAGGTAAACACCATTAATATTTATACCTGAAGAGTTCCAAGCAAGCGTTCTTACGACGTCTTCTAAGACAGCGGTAAAAAGCTTGGGTGAAATGGTGTCTCCCTGTCTCACTCCCCTGTTGATCGAAATGGGTTCGGTTAAATTGTGCAATTTGACCTGCATTGTAGCTGACTCGTAGAGCTCGCGAAGTAGATCCACGTATCGGGCATCTATGGAACAGCGGTGTAGGGAGTCAATCACGGCCCAGTGCTCGACACTGTCAAAAGCCTTCTCATAATCGACGAAGGCCATGCACAGGGGCCGATTAAACTCCCCACTTTTTTCCATGAGCTGTTTAACTGTATGGATATGGTCTATAGTAGAAAAACCACTCCGAAAGCCGGCTTGCTCTACTGGCTGACATTCGTCAAGCTGACGCGTAAGTCTATTAGAAATGACTTTGGCAAATAGTTTGTAGGTTTGGGAGAGAAGGCTTATAGGTCTGTAATTTGTAAGTTGTGAATTATCGCCTTTCTTATGGAGGATGATGACCAAAGCGTTCTTCCAAGATTTTGGAGTGCGTTTATTAGTAAAGACAGCGTTGAACAACCTCACCAAATTCTTAAGCACTGGTTGTCCGCCAGCGCGAAGTAACTCTACCGTAATCCCGTCCTCTCCAGGCGACTTATCAGTTTTCATTTGTTTTCACTCGATTCCAATTTAAAATTGGGATTGGGTTCGAAAACGGTACAATTGGCACTCTTGAACGCAACACCAGCGCACGATTCTACTGAATATGGCGGAATTTATAGTAACTAAATGAAATAGAGGATTTATGATCGCTAGCTCCTAAATATTCTATTTCATTTATATGAGTGAGTTACGTGTTCCAATATCTTCTAAATTGAAATTGAAACTGTATCTAGTTCGAGATTGGAATTGATTTTAAGAGTAGGCCTACAGCCCTGTATTTAATATTGTACCACTGCTGGGCACGGGCCTCCTCTGCTAATGAGAGAGGTTAGGCCTTAGTCCACCACGCGGGTCTTATGCGGGTCGGTAGGCTTCACATACCTTTGAGATTCATATAAGAATTATTAGGTATGCAGGTTTCCTCACGATGTGTAGGCTATCACATCGTTTATTTTGCATTACACACCATTAATTTTACTTTTTCAACAATAACTTCGTGAATTGAACAAAACTTCTAATGGCCTCGAGATGTTCAAACATGGATGACGTAATATTGATTTCAACTAACACTAACGTCATTCCCAAACCGCGGGATAAAATCTATGTCGGTTTTCCTATTTGATTAATGTTGGCATCCTATTATGACTAAACATTTTAGTAAACAAACTTAAGAACGTAATTAACTCAATTTGTACTTTGAAATTAAAATAATTTTACGGATTTTGTCACGGCTTATTTTACTTTTTGTAATTTTCACTCCCTTTAATATTTTCTTTTTTATGTGTATTTCCGTAAATATAGGAAACCTTCAATTCGAACATATTTATATTCTGAAGTAAATTTATACATACATATACACTCACGCCTGCAATCCCCGAAAGGGTAGACAGAGGTGTAACCAGTACACCCAGACGAATATCGCGCCCCTAATAATATACATACGATAGGGGGCGAGCCTATTACCGTACCGGGCAGAGGTTCCAGACTTCGGGCTAATACTGAGAATTTCTAGACAGAAAAAAAAAAAATATACTGAAGTAAATATTTTAACAAGAGGCTATCCCACCCGCATGCTATTGAACCACCTATAAATCCAGATTTTGGAAGGTCACGGCTAATGGCAGACGCTACACTTGTTACTTCTTTGTACTATCCGATATTGAACATTTACACAGAATTACTGTACGAAATTCAAATTCGCTCTGAAGCTTTCGAAACGTATGGACTAAAGAGTAAAATAACCCCTGATAAAATCAGTAAGGTTAATTTTATTTCAATATTAATTCACTTATTGGTACTATTAGTACGAGAAGATTGAATAAGTGCATTAGAACGAGTGTCCAGTTCGGAACGCTCAAATTAAAAATCGTCTTCAAAATTTAAGTTTCATGTAAGAAATTACTCTAATTTGTGAATGTTATGTTCATTTTTGAAGTTTGTGTGAGTTTTAGTAAGACTTGTCTTTGTTTTACATTTTGTGTATTTGTAATTTCAATACAATCTCCACAATTAAAATTGTTATAGTAGAAAATTCATTTTTTACTCTGTTGTTCGCCTTCAGACCCTAACCAAATTTATAGAGGATTACATTACTCTACATAAAAAAATGTTATCATCTATGTTTCAACTATGTTTATTTTTCCTTTTTCATGAAGGCCGACTGTTATTTATTTAGTTGAAATGAAATGAATGAAATCGTTTATTGATCAAGTAAGGCAGTATCTTAGGCAATCACATAGCTCTTATGACAAGTCAGGACATTAAAAAAAGAGTAAATAAATTTAAAGAAAAGCATATCAGCTTATGTATACATAACATACATAGCATCATCAATACACTAGCAATTACTTTATTCATAAGGTATTTATAATTATTATTTTTAATATTATTCAAAGAAAAACCAGTCAATATAAATATTTTAAATGAGTTTTGATATGGACCATGGGAATTTCAGAGACGTCGCATGTTTAAAGCTATCACCGGATCCAAACACGACCCTGCCTGAGAAGTCCCGGCGAAACAAACTCAGCGGTTCTAATTACTTTTAAGAAAAGAGCATATTTTAAAAATTACTGTAATGAATTCAGAAGGCGAATCTAAATTGGAAATTAACAAACAACAGATGTAATTATTGTCATTTGGGATATATAAGAATTCTAACATTAACACATAAATCAATTCAGTTATTTAGAACAAAGCACGTGGTACGTAAGCTCTAAAAACAAAATCTTTTTTGGCAGTAATAATAAAAACCAAACTCACTGGCGGTTTGTCATGTTTCCGCTCACTATTTATTAAGTGCACACCGGCTCCGTTGCTTTTAGGCGAATTGGGCGTCCCAAAAATCATTTCAACCACGTCACGGTCCAGTTCTTTAGGCTTCGTTTCCTTAGGCGATTCGTTGATGATTTCAAGTTTAGTGTTTTCACGCGCCATGTTCACTCACGACTAATTTATTATTTTTATTAACACACGTCTGTTCAATGCGAGAGTTCGTCGCTAACTGAATAACTCACGCCTCCGCAGTCCGCTCTACCAGTTCAATCACTTTACAAATTCACGTTAAAATCTACGTCAGTAATAATGTAAAGTGCTTATTAAGTAATTGGGTTTAACCGATGTATGACAATTTTGTATCTCCCCGCAGATTTAAAGGATATGACGAGATTGTAAGACGCAAGGTAAACATTATCAGCGAAATTCTGTGAAACAGAAAGTTTCATAATGAACCCGTATTTTATACAGCAGCTGCGATAGCCTAGTTGGTTGCGGTACGGACTGTCAAGACGAAAGTCGTATGTTCGAAACCAGACCATATGGCATAATGGCACACAACTCTGACTTTTCTAAAGCTACGTGTATATTGATTGTTATTTACGCTTGCTTAAAGCAAAAGGTGGCCATGCCCAGCAATGCGACAATGTTTCATACAGGGCTAGTATTATTATTATATTATTTTATACAGCTATTAGGCCGGCAGACTTCTTAAGAATTTTTTGGACCTCGACGTAATTTACACAAAGAATTTTGGGTCGGAAAGGCCAGAAACCTAAAGGTAAGCTTTTTGAAGTGACAAGTTCTTAAGGCTCGTTGGGCACTTTTGGGATGGAGAAAAAGCACTGAACCCGCGTAACCGTCACGCTCAGATTATTATACTTTTGACATAACCATGCCTATGAAGTTCTATAATTATTGACAAGCAATCAAAAACAAAAAGTTACTACATGGACGTTTAAAAATGAACACATTAACTCCAAAGTTTTGAGTTCACTTCTTTCGGCAGTCTCCATGAATACCTATTTTATTTTCATGTGGTATTTGTATGAGGTAGTTGTATTAACTAATAACCCAGTCGAGACAGTCTGGATAAAACTGTTTTTTTTATTGCCTCGATAGGCAGACGAGCAGACGGGTCACCTGATGGTAAGTAGTCACCGCCGCCCATAGACTTCTGCAATGTCAGAGCACTGCAGAGCCGCTGCCTGCCGTTAGCTACCTACATGTCTACAGCTTTGCTCTACTTTTCTAAATAAACGGAAATGTATTAACGTCAAATCATTAACAGTTCGCATCATGGCGCAGTGGGTGTATAGCCGACTGTAAACCGTCACACCGCCTATTCGATCTCCGAAATAAGAGAAATGTTTGTGTGATGAAATTTAACACTATTCAGTGATGATCTCTAACTATAAAATAAGATCGCTTTTCACCTTACAACCTTCATTATATACCAAGGGTGGCCAAGCTCCTTGATAGTCGAGTAATTTTTCAAAATTTGAAATTTTTCGCGTGACTCAATTAAATACGTATTTAATTCATAACTTGGACGGAAATGAAATTTGTTACAACGGTGCACTAAGCCTTTCATATTTGTTGTCAGTAATGTAAAAGACATACGGAACGATAATATTTTTTTAAATATAATAGCACAAAAATTAAACGGGAACTTGGGTACATTTATCGAGAGCCACAAATAATCCTTCAAAGAGCCGCAGGTTGGCCCCTGTTATATACTAACGGGTAAAAACCAGGACATGTCCTAGGAAAACAGGACGGTTGGCAACAACTAACTTATGCAATCAGCGATATTATATCTGAAAATGGTTCAAAATATGTATATTGCTATTTTTAACTAACAAGAAAATGAGCCAACAGTGTCTTCGTGAACCTTAAGGATACCACAATAATTTATTTGTACATTTCTGTATACATGGGGTTTACAAAAATAAATTAAGATTCAAGGTTTATAATTGTATCCAAAAAAACTTTTATTTCACGAAATGTATACTTAGTATAATCGAACATTCACTTTCAATTTACCCTTAAAAATATAGAGCATTTAACAAAAAAAATATGAAATTATTTTTGATTCATAAACCCAGAAAGACCTTCAATATTCATCAATTCTTAGGTGACACACAAATAACCACCTTATTCCATTGTTTTAAATAGAGGTCAGCGCCAAATGAAACATTTGGAAATTCACAAACAAACAAAAACACAAACTGAACAAATAATACTTCACGCAATTGATTATAATACACACTGTGCCTTCCTCCATTCTAAATATACGAAACACAATTTCATTTATCGTATGTAAGAAAGTTTAACACTGTCCGCTATCAAGGGCATCGCTCACGGCTCGACCTTATTGGCTTCTTTTCAAATATTTGTTATTGTGAAAAAAACAAATTTTTGGGTCAAAAAAAAATAAAAAAAAACGGGACAACTGGAACAAATTTAAATCTATGAGATTTTATTACCATTAAACGTAATGCGAAGCTGCGAAACTGCGGTCAAAAGCTCAAATATACTGTACTCACCAGTTTATATTTCCTCCTTCCATTTCTCTGGTTAACAAGGGCGTTGCCTCGTACACTTGGCCTTGTCATTACAATTTTCGGCACCACGGTACGACGCGCCTTTCTCTGCACTTCACTCACAATTTGGAATCTTGTTTGACTTCGCGCCATTATTTTTAATACTTTTACTTCAATACTAATACTAATTCAATACAAATTTTTTTCTGCGATGCGTCTGTTTTTTATTGAGATGGTCAGTGTAATGCGGGTGCCGTGCCTACCGCTAACTCATTGATTCGCGCCAGACGTGTAATCTATACGTAACAATTGGCGCTTCCATTGCATCATACAACATAATACTTGTATTTACGTGTTATGGTGCCAATGTCAATGACCGGTGACACAGGCCACCACTACTAATGAGTCAGGTTAGGGTTTAGTCTACCACGCTGGCCTAATGCGCGCTGGTAGACTTCACATCGCAATTCTTGTGAAAATTGACAAGTTTGCAGGTTTCGTCACGATGTTTTCCTTCACCGAAAAAGCAAGCGGTAATTGACAATGTATATACACGAAACTTTAGAAGTCAGAGGTGTTTGCCATTTGGGTTTCGAACATACGACTTTCGTCTTGACAGTCCGTACCGCAACCAACTAGACTATCGCTGCTATATTGTAATGTAAGACATCAGAAAAAACATGGCGGAGTCTGTTAAAGCATCTGTTTTATTTTAGTTTTACATCTAGGACTGGCAAAACAAATACTCACCCATAGAGCCGTGGTTGCGTGAACCTTAATCGATTGAAAGATTAAAACATCTGTAATAATTAGTAAAGCCAAAACGCATGCACACTGTATGAAAGAATTAATGTTGAACGAGTCAAATTGATTTATCAAAGATTAATAATATTTTAGTGTTATGCCACTGGTTAATTTTTTCTTAAACATAACTAAAGTATTGAGGGTGTGACATTCACTAGATGCAAATAAGTAAAAGTTTTTTAATACGTAGATAAAAAGTACACCGACTTCTATAAAAAACAAATTATGCGTCACTATAAAATTTGAGGGTTGCCCTTGATTTTTCTGTGATCCCATCATCAGATCCTGATTTGGTGCCAATGGGACCACCTGGGAAGTATACCCTATTAAACAAAAATTTCGCAAATCGGTCCAGGCGTCTTCGAGTAATCGGGCATAAATAAAAAAAAAAGATTCCGACGAATTGTTAACCTCCTCCTTTTTTTAAGGCGGCTAAAAATAAGTTCAACTCCAAGGAATAATTGATTTATATGCTGACCCAACAACTGTAGAAAGTTATCTATTTTTTTAATAAAGTTATCTATATAATGAAACTTGTAGAAGAGTAATTATAGCAACTTTTCGTTTGTTTGTTTTGCGCGACCTTTCGTTACACAGCCGGGTACACACACGTTCACAGAACCGGAAGCGGTTTACATTTTCATATTGTGCACCTGGGAAAATAAAAGTTTCTTTATTCTGTTTTTAAAAGTCCCTACATATCTTGTCTTACGTCGCGTACACGTCCCACTAATTACATCATACTAAATGGTGACGTATCAAACTCAACTCGGTCCATATTGTTATCGAACAAGTACGAACCTGTAAGTTATATAATGATTATGAAATTACGAAGGTCGTTGCATTTTCACATTGATTATTATTTTATTTTTTTATAAACAAGCCAGAAATAATTAATAACGAATACACACGTAACCAAACTTTACCATTTGGGTTTCGAACTTGCGACTTTCATCTCTGCAGTCCTGCTATAATATGTGAATTACTAAGTCCCAAGGGGTAATAATTATTTATAATAAACCTGAACCTAAAATTTATGAATTTGTTGTATTTTTTCAAACTGAGTAATGTGGTCGGAATTCCGTAGAGGTGATAAGAAATCGTAGATATGCATGTTTCAGACGTCTTATCAATTACGTGTTATTGAATAAATGTTATATCATCCCTTTGTTATTGCGTATTATATACTTAATCACTATTTAAACACTTAATTACCTTCTATAAGGAAAGCTGAAAGATTTTTTTATTTATACTAAATACACCCAACAGTCACACTCATAATTCTGACCCTATACTAGGTCAAACATGTGTCGAGGGGGACCTATACCAAGAACTACGAGGGACTACGGTCCTATAACACCCTGTCTGTCACATAAACAATTGTCAAGGTGTGGGAATCGAACGCACGGCCTACCGTTTCACAGCCAGCTACTCACCCGCTGCGCCACGGAGGCTGAATTTATTAAAAGTAAAGAAAGCAATAGACGTAATGGGATTAATTTTAAAGTGATAAATAATGAATACACCCAACAGCAAGTCCTGACCGCAAGATATGAGTCGTGGGTATCAGAACCACGAAAGACTTTTGCTGGTGGTAGGCGCCATGGGCAAGAAGAAGAAGCGGTCCAGGGGTTATTGTCAGAGTACTCAGAAGGCCGCAAAATGGCCAAACGTACCCCAACTCTAGACCCCCGACAAAAACCGGATGTACACTGGCTGATCCCGTAACGCGACACACTTGCGTGTGCCACAATGGCGGTTTTACACCCTGTGTACGGTGGTCGCTATCCGTGCGGATATGAATATCCTACCAGCAAAACTTATTTAATGGATCGGTTTATAATGGTTTCTTATAAATGTTTTTAGACTAGAGGCAGCTCGTGACCACGGTCGCTACAACTCGGTTGAAACGTTGCGGTAATTTTGGTATTTATACCATTAATTATTGCGCGATTAAGACAATTAAGACCCGTTTCTAAATTTTAAAATATGGTTTCTTAAGCCTAATATAATACATTGAAATAAATCTAATTGTATGGACAAGGGACAGACTCAATTTGGCTGTAAAACTTTTATTTAATTCATCGTGTCTCGATATAATAAGATTTTCCATATAAACTACTGATACGGACCGCTTCGGTGACGCAGCCGTAATTGCGTACGCACTACGACTCCTGTGCTGAGGTCTCGGGATCGATTCCGGATCGGGTAAAGTGATATTGGATTTTTCTATCACGAAACGCTTTGTATCAGCCCGGAGTCTGGAATTGTGACCGGTATGGCTATAGGCTCGCCCCCTATCACATCATGGGACGGTAATAAGCTCGATAATAAAAGTGGGTGTAATAGTTACACACCTGCCTACCCGTTCGGGAATTACAGGCTAGAGTGTATATGTTTACTACTGATTACATACTTCGGTTTTCAGATCAATGAACAACCCGATTATCTAACATTTATTACACAACTCAGTGCAGGAGCGTTGTTGCGTAACATTACATCTGGCTAAACTTTGGAATGCCGAATTTGGATTGCGGCATGACTAATAATGATGTAATTGTATTCTTTTTATTACGGTATTGCTTGCTGTTGCGTTTTGCTCATGCAGTCTGAATGGGAGGCCGGGAGACTCCAATCTATCTCCCCTTACATGATTATTCTGGGAGCTTAACAATTTATTTGGAGCTCATTCACCATTAGGGGACCCACTATAAAAATCCTGATGTTTTTATTGATTGGTTTAATTGTTTAAATCTAGCGAAGAAAAATAACTTAAATATGACATTTACAAATGCGATAATTACTTAAAGGTAAACAAACACCTAAGTATACAAAAACTTCAAATATTATTTGATCTTTTTATATATTTTTTAACCGACTTCAAAAAAAGGAGGAGGTTCTCAATTCGACTGTATGTTGCTTTTTTTTTTTTTTTTTTTTTTATGTTTGTTACCTCGTTTCTCTGTACTGTGTGAACCGATTTCGACCATTCTTTCTTTGATTGAAAGCTGGTGCTTGTCATTTGGTCCCATAAAAATATGGTGAAGATCTGATGAATATCTTCGGAGCTGGAGAGGGTAACTCCTTAAAATTAAGTAGTATTCCAGTGGTTCTTTTTGCATTACGTTCATTATAAAAGTTAAGTTTCAGTGAGAGAGGGTAAAAGGGGTGGGGGTGAGGGAGGGGGGTGATAAAATTAAAATACACGTAAATTCTAATATCTTCAGCAGCTTTTAACCGATTTTATATAATTTACCACTAAAAAGCAAAAAATAAATTATTACTTTTTAAAAAAAAATTAAACCGCCTTCAAAAAAACCCAGACACAACTAAAAAGCAAAAAATAATTGGTTACATTTAAATCAATTAGTTATATGCAATTTAAATCAATTATTTGGAGTCGGTGCCAGCCAAAACATGGAAAAAAACAGAATAATCAGGCATACAAAAAAATATAAAATAGATCCAGACTTGGTTTTTATAAATCTAAAAGTAAAGAAAACAACACCGGCACCGACTCCAAAAATAATTGATTTAAATTGCATATAACTAATTGATTTAAATGTAACCAATTATTTTTTGCTTTTTAGTTGTGTCTGGGTTTTTTTGAAGGCGGTTTAATTTTTTTTTTAAAAGTAATTTACATATACATTTAAAATAAAAATACCTGTATTGTATAGGTACATGTTACAGGATGCAGGTTATAATTAATTATCGCTATTCCTCAAACTAAGTTAAAAGCTTGTATTCTGGGGGCAGTTTATAAAATCTAAATTACAAATAAAATATAGACAGAAAAGAAGAAGAAAATATTAATAGACACCGTTAAGCAATAACACAATGATTAAAAAACGATTGGCAATATTCCGAATAGATAATATATAATAAAATATATACTAATTAACAAAAAGCGATGCAAAATAGCTATTCAAAATCGGACAAACATTAATACATACATAGGTTTATTTTTTGTACTGAGGCATTCGGAATGTAATTCGATCAGTACACTGTTATGTCATACCTACAACTAAAAAATAACATGCTTTTCATAGCATTTATTAGTATTAAACAGCAGTGTGACTGTAGTACTATTTTCAAGCGCGTTTAGGCAGAAATGTAACTCTCAACCACAGTGTAATTACTTATCAGAAAACTGATTTTAACTAAGATAATAGCTTGTCTATTGTTTATATAGCAATTAAGTTTGCTAGTGATTAAGCCTCTTTTCCATTTCCGCTACCTACTTACTGTCACTTTTACTGTAATGGCTGCGTCGAGAAGGCGTGGCCACATCTTTGTCATTGGCTTATTCTATCCACCACGCCTTACCAAGTGTCCTGCCCATTGATATTACATATTATGGAATCTGTTGGCTATAGCTTTTTAATTTATCGAATATATAGTACATACAGAGCAGCGATAGCATAGTTGGTTGCGGTACGGATTGTCAAGACGAAAGTCGTATGTTCGAAACCCAAATGGCATACACAGCTCTGACTTTTCTAAAGTTACTGTGTAACATTTTATGTTAATTACCGCTTGCTTTAACGGTGAAGGGAAACATCATGAGGAAACCTGCATATCTGAGAATTCTCATAAGAATTTCGTAGGTATGTGAAGTCTACCAACCCGCATAGGTCAGCGTGGTGGACTGATGACTGTGGACCTAACCCCTCTCATTAGTAGAGGAGGCCCGTGCCAAGTAGTGAGACAATGTTAAATACAGAGCTAGTATTATTATTATTATAGCACATGCGATAGGCAGCACAGCGCAGCTACCTACATTACGGTAGGCAGCGGCTTTGCTGTGCCCTGGCATTGCAGAAGTCTATGGGCGGCGGTGTCTACTTACCATCAGGTGGCCCGTCTGCTCGTCTGTCTATCCAGGCAGTAAAGAAAATGTGATTTTTGCGTAAGAACAAACAAACAAATATTAAAAACAAACTCAATCGACGTATAAACCGCTCAATGTTCAAGATATCTAGGATCTGTGAATTCTGGAGTCACAAAAGTCACTCCTGTCTCCCAATTTCCATTCTGTAACCCTCACCCTTATCTTCAGGCACGTTGGGCACTTTTGAGATTGGAATAAGATACTCAAATCACGTGACCATCTCGCTCAGATTATTTCACTTTTGACATAAGCATGCCTATGAAGTGCTATTATTATTGACAAGAAAACATCTTGCAAACATAAACAGCAAAAGTTACTATCATGTACTTCATGTTTGGACGTTGTTTTAAAAAAGAACACAGTACCTATTTAATTCCAAAGTTTTGTTATTGTGGTTGTTCTATGGCAGAAAGATTTACCATTAGGTGATCGACCCACTTACGTGTTTTCTATCCTTTTAATATAAAATAAACATATTGTACGCCAATTGTTGCTTTCTGGTGACATGAAAATCGCTTGTGATTTTGCCTTAATTGTTATGTATAGAATACCTGAACATATAATAGAATATTGTCAGTAAAGCGCGTATATGTACATCAAAAAGAAAAATACAAGTATTCAGTTTATGCAAGGCCGTTTTTCATTTACATATTATTTTTTATTCTAGCGCGGCAAAGTGACCACACTGCACCTGATGGTAAGCGCACTGCCGTCCAGATAGAGTATCAAGTAACGAGAGACAGTCTATCCCTCGCTACTCAACACAATCATGTCAGCCTGCTGTTTAGCTTCTTCACACTACGCCTAAAGGGCCCAGGATCATAGGAAGGAGGGAACACGGTAGCTGGCAAACTGTTCCACAGCTTGATGGTGCGGCAAAAATACGAATTTGGAAACCTCTTGGTTCTGGTGTGGAAGAGAGAGGATGGGATAAAATCAAACAATTCTTCAGAACATTCGCCATGATACAGACGGTAGACTACGCTAAGCGCGGAAATATGCCTTCGCAGCGGCTCCAGTCTGTTCGTCACGTCTGCATCATTCAAAATGCGGATGGCCCGCCGTTGCAACCCATCCAAGGCATCGAGTAGGTACTTAGCGGAACCGTCCCAGAGATGCGAGCAGTATTCCATTCCCGGCCGCACCTGTGCCTTATATAAGCGGTAGAGCTGACCGGGCGTGAAAAACCGCTGCACCCTGTTCAGGATTCCGACCCTACGTGAAGTAGTGGATATTACGCCCTCGATGTGAGTCCTTGGATTAAGATCACAGCGGATATCCATATCTGTATAAATAAAAGAAGAAACTAACTGACTGACTGACTGACTGACTGATCGATCAACGCACAGCCTAAACGGCTGGGGTTAGAGACTTGAATTTTTTACAGTAGGTACCTTTTATGACGTAGGCATCCACTAAATAGGGGTTTTTGGAATTACCACCACTAAGGGGGTAAAATAGGGGATGAAAGTTTGTATGAAAATCCGTCAGTTTTGAAGTTAAATACATGAAATTTTGTATTTGGTATTTTAGTTAAAAATAAAAAATATATATTCCAGGATTTTCGGAAATTCCGCCCCTAAGGGTGTAAAATAGGAGATGAAAATCCGTCATTTTTGAAGTTAAACGCATGAAAATTGGTATTTTGTATTATATACTTTTTCTCCCAAACACAACTTCCACGCGGGCGGAGCCGCGAGCAACAGCTAGTCTAGGATAAATACTGTTCATTATGGTTCCTTCTCACTACTTGGCGGTAGAAAGTTGTAAAAGAAATATTGCTAATTACAAACTATCAGGCGGTGAGTATGGAAAATTTTCAGTAAGTTTATAATCCATTCTGTCTTTCACTCGAATGCGATATCGTAAAAAAATTGACAATCATTTTCTATGCAACGTAATATTCTGTAAATTCATATTGTAGATAAAAATGTGTAAAGCATGGTTTTCTTTCTTACTAAAAGTTTTTTTATTCATAAAAAGTACACCGACTTCAATAAAAAACAAATTAAGCGTCACTATAAAATTTGATTTTCCTTGATTTTTCTGAGATCCCACCATCAGATCCTGACTTGGTGCCAATGGGACCAACTGGGAAGTATACCCTTTTAAACAAAAAAAGAATTTCTCGAATCGGTCCAGGCGTCTTCGAGTAATCGGGTAACATACATAAAAAAAAAGATTCCGACGAATTGTTAACCTTCTCCTTTTTTGAAGTCGGTTAATAAAAATAGTGGGTATTGTTATTATGCTTGTATCTTCAAACACGGTTATTGTAATAGAAAAACAATGTAAATCAGAATAAAGATATTATTATCTACGTATCGAGATTAGATAAGCAGCATAGCTCTAAATATGTTATGAAAAGAATTTACCAGTTGGACTGATATAAAGAAAATTCTGAGATATTGTACAACAATAGAATTATAATAATCCCGATTTCTTTAAATTGCAACTTTTCTCACCATTATAATATCGGGAGGAGAGTTAAAAAATTGCATATTAACCGGCTAATACGAGTATTAAAAAAGTAACTTTATCTAGTTTCCTTTGAAATTGCTGTACCTATATTCATTAAGCTTCGGTGTATATCTACATAAAGAAATATAGGCACCTACGTAAAAAATAATAAAGTCACTCGAATAATTAATTATATCATCGTTGACCATAAGCCTCCTGTATTCTAGCCTGGCACTGAGAGCGAGTAACTAGGTGGTGGTATGATATTCATATCGTAGGGTGTAAAAACCGCCATTGTGATTTGTGGCACACGCAAGTGTGTCGCGTTCCGGGATCAGCCAGTGTTCATCCGGTTTTTGTCGGGAGTCTAGAGTTGGGGTACCATGTTTGGCCGTTTTGCGGCCTCCTGAGTACTCTAACACTAGACCCTCGACCGCTTCTTCACCTTCTTACACATGGTGTAGTGTGAAGAAGCAGGCCGGCATGATTGTGTTGAGTAGCGGGGGATAGATTGTCTCTCGCTCATACTCGCCATACTCTAATTATATGGTACTGCGCTTACCATCAGGTGCAGTGTCATTTAAAAGCTAGCAGCAACTGGAAGCAGCGTGTTCAAACTTCGAATTGATACAAATGATTGAGTTTTTTTTAATGCCTGAATATGCAGACGAGCACACGGGCCACCTGATGGTAAGTAGTCACCGCCGCCCATAGACTTCTGCAATGCCAGGGCACAGCAGAGCCGCTGCCTACCGTTTAACAAACATTTGCTTCGGGTTTGGGTATTGTGTGACCGAAATTCTCTCGTAGTTCTGAGAGCCACGACACAAGATAACGTATCGTACAGTGTCTGGACTATGTATGACTTGAGTACAATTTATGAATTAAAAAGTTTGAAATCATTTGTTTACTTCGGCCTATTGTGTTAGGAACATCAACAAAACTATGCAAGATGGATATTTAAAAGGCACAAATACAATATTTATAATTTATTAATTGATTTACACGACACTGTTACACATCTCAGTGCTTAATATTAACACACACGCATGTCAGGATTCACTTTAAGGCTTCTCTTTATAATTAATCTACCAGCATTACCCTTTTCAACTGAACAACGCCATTGAACCATTTACAATTACTTACTGCCCCGCGAACGAACCACGAATGTTCTCACTACCAACTCACTGCTACACCACTAGTCTTCTCAACTGAACACTGGAGCGCGGAAGGCACTCTGTTTTCTATTAAACATTTACTACTCCCAATTTGGTTATTATTATTAACTACCCTAATAATTGAGAGATTTCACATACCTACTAGGTGTTTGTTTTAGATAACTCGGCATAACACTTGTCATTAACTAATACAAAGAGTAACAGCGTCCGTGGCGTAGCGGGCGAGTAGCCAATTGTGAAACGGAAGGCCGTGGGTTCGATTCCCGCAGCGAGACAAGTGTTGTGATAGACAGATTTATGTTTCAGGTCTGGGTGTTGTGGGACCGTAGTCCCTTGTAGTTCTTGATACCCACGATACGGGGTTGCCTAGTGCGGGGCCAATGATGCAGATTAACAATTAAGAACAATAAGAGGGTGGCGGCCGTTGTATAATCAGGTACGTTTTGTGTGTTATCATTCATATCTTATCTTAAATATTATCCTGCGCTAAATTTGACTGTCGCCTCGAGCCAAATAGACGCCAGTTCATTGGTAGATATGTGTTTTTTTTATCCTGGCACGGCAAAGTGACCACACTGCAGCGCGCAGTGCCGTCCACTTAGAATATCAAATAGCGAGAGAGAACTATCCCTTGCCTTGCTTCTTGGCACAATCCCGACCTGCTAAGTAGCTTCTTCACACTAAGCCTAAAGGACCCAGGTTCATGGAGAGAACACGGTAGTTGGCAAACTGTTCCACAGCTTGATGATGAGGCCAATATCTACCGTCCATGTGACACTTAAGAAAAAAGGGGAGAGGCTATCCCACCCACACACCCGCCATTGTAACTCCTGTTTAGCCAGGATCAACAATGGCACTCATTTTTTCGACGCCGAGTAATGAAACTCGGCGAGTCTCTGGGAATGCTTTATAACTGTCTTTTATCCCGCAACGAAATTAATCAAATAGAAATATAGGAGGGGTTGGAAATATAAATTGTCCACTTCCCTCCATAGCAAAGCGGAAGACAAATACTGAACTAAAGAGGTATTAACCTCCAATAAAGGACATTTAAGTCTGGAGAAGCCAGACGTAAAGCACCACGGAAGTCACTTAACGGGTCCTATCATGCGAGCTGTTACGCTTGATTCCAATAATAGGCAAAAAAGGGGAGGGGAGAGGAGAGGTGAGAGAAGGCCGAGGCTGCATAAATGAAATAGTCAGTAGGCATGAGTTTAGTATAGGAGTATTTATATTAGAACACACTGGCAATTATTTAGGGAGCATTGGTGGAAAATATTTTTCAATAATTGTTTTCCATTTTATGAGCTCTTAATTTTAACTTTTTAGGCAATTAACGGTAATTTAATGAATTAACGGTATTTTAGTAAACGGACGGCAGATATGACGATAGTGTCAAACAACGCTAGATAAAGTAATTCGCACAATTATTGCTCAGCGTCATAACTGACAGCGGTTGACTCATACGTTGTTATAATTGCTATGTTTGTTTTTACAGTGCCGTCCAATTAGAGTATCAAGTAGCGTGAGATGATCTATCCCCCGCTACTCAGCACAATCATATGGCCTGCTTCTTCACACTACGCCATGGGCAAGAAAGTGAAGAAGTGGTCGAGGGTTTAGTGTCAGAGTACACAGAATGCCGTAAAACGGCCAAATATAATTTTTTTATTTAATTAATTTTATAATAGCCCAACTGTAGACACCCGGCAAAAACCGGATGTACACTGGCTGATCCTGGAACGCGACTCACTTTCGTGTTCCACTATAGCAGGTTTTACCTGTATTATAGACTCCCACTGCTGAACTTGGGGCTCCTCTAATGAGAGGGGTTAAGTCCACTATGCTGGCCTAATGTGGACTGGCAGGCTACACTTACCTTCGATATTCATATAGTCTCAGGTATACAGGTTTGCTCGCGATGTTTTCATTCACCGTTAAAACACGCGATATTTAACAATACAACATATACATATACACTCACGCCTGTAATCCCCGAAGGGGTAGGCAGAGGTGTAACCAGTACACCGAGGAGCGAGCCTATCGGCATAACGGGCACAGATTCCAGACTCCGGGCTAATTCTGAGATTTTTTAGATAGAAAAACCCAATATTACTTTACCCGACACGGGGATCGAACCCGAGACTCCAGTATAGCAGTCGTAATACTTGCGCAATTTTTTTTCTCTAGAGTTGAAGAGTTGGAGTATAATGTTTGGCCATTTTGCGGCCTTCTGAGTACTCTGACAATAGACCCTCGACCGCTTCTTCACCTTCTTGCCCATGGCGTAGTGTGAAGAAGCAGGCCGGCATGATTGTGTTGAGTAGCGGGGGATAGATCGTCTCGCACTACTCGATACTCTAATTGGACCGCACTGCGCTTACCATCAGGTGCAGTGCGGTCATTTTGCCGTGCCAGGATAAAAAAAAAACTGCGCCACCGAGGCAGTCTTAACAATACACAAACACACACAGTAACTTCGAAAAGTCATTTAATCATAAAACATTTTAAATAATCTTTGCACTACAAACAAATTCTAAAATGTGCGCATTTTTGGTAACCTTATTATGAGACATGTGTAAATTGGAAAACTACGTTCACGTCATTATTTAAACCTCGTGCAGTTTACACCTAGTATTGTCTCACGTGAATAATCTGTCTATTGTTCGATTGTCTCTAAAACTTAAAATATACAATGATATATTGAATAGTAAAGTTAGTGTCTGGCAGTGCACAATATAAATTAATACATCTGATTGTCCATCATTTGACAGCCTCCGTGGCGCAGCGGGCTAGCAGCCGACTGTGAAACGAGAGGCCGTGGGTTCGATTCCCGCACCGAGATAAATATTTGTGTGACAGACAGATAATTGTTTCGGGTCTGTGTGTTGTGGGACCGTATTCCCTCGGAGTCCTTGATAACCACGATACAGGTTTGACCTAGTGTGGGGTTAGAACTATGTGTGTAACTGTTGGGTGTATTTATTATTTATAATTTGTGGATGACCGGCCCGGGAAAGTGACTTCAGCCATTGTAGTTTAATACAAATGGAAATATATTGATTGAACAGATATCTACATTTTATTTTATCCTGGCACAGACACTGATAGTGTCAGGTATGCTAGCAATTCCTGTCCAAAATACTACAAATAAGACTCGTATACAAGCATTGTTCCTGTGCCAGCTCTTTTCTAAGTTCATGATATTAAAAAACATACATATACACGCATGTCTGTAATCCCCGAAGGGGTAGGCATAGGTATAATCAGTACACACACTTTTCGAATTTATTACGGTCTCATAATGTGATAGGGGACGAGCCTATCGCCATACCGGACTCAATTCCAGACTCCAATATCACTTTACTTTGAACCCGAGACCTCAGCACAGCAGACGTAACGCATGCGTTACAACTGCGCCACCGAGGCAGTAAAAATATGTTTCAAAAATGTGTAGTACACAATTTATCTAATTTTATACTAATTAGCTACTTAATTATGTCATGCAGAAACATTCAGAAATTCTTATCGGGACGACATTTTGATCAGATAAAATACATTTGGTACACGAAGCGGATCACAATTTATGAGTATTCGTAATATTCCCGCAAATAAAGTTATTATAAAATTAGTCATTATATTACTCAGAGTATTGTACACGTATATTATCTGTGAGGTACCTATATCGAAGTTTGGAGTGCCACCCACCACACCAGTGTAAAGATAAAATTCGTTCGAACACGACGTTACGCGAGTTTACAGGGAATAATAAAAAAAAATCAAAATGGGTTGTGGTGAATTTCTCGTCAAGTACATTCTATTCTTCGTCAATTTGGCCTTTGCTGTAAGTACATTTTTTCACATATAATGATAAGGAAACTGAAATAATGAATTTACTCTTGCGCAAGATATTTTTGCATGTTAAAATTACTTTTAACAATAATAGTAAAATAACCGGATTTCTTGCATGCATTCATAATAATGTACTTAAAAGTTATGATTCTTATGTATTATAGAAGGAAATATTTTGCCAATTCTATTGAAATCATTGGCACGTTTTTAAAGGCTATAGGAAGTAGGACCGTAATATCTAAAAATAAATTTTCCTTATAATTTGTATTTTTAATGTTAATGGAATTAGCAAGGAATAACTATTGTACATATATGCCTTTGAATCATGGCCATATTAATATAACCAAATCCACACAAATTTACATCTGGGATATGAAACTACCCTCCATACAATTTTATAATATAATGGCATTGTAGAATTCGACAGGTTTCAATTAGGCTTGTACACCTTGTAGTGAAATTGAACAGAGATTTTTTTAAACACTCGTGTAGACAGTTAATAAATAACACCCAACAGTCACACACATAGCCCCGACCCCACAATAAGATACGAATCTTGTGTTGTGCATATCAGGGACTACGAGAGACGACGGTCTCACAACACCCAGACCCCGGACACAAATATCTGTCTGTCACACAATCATTTTTCCCGGTGAGGGAATCGAACCCACGGTATCTCGTTTCACAGCCGGCTACTCGCCAACTGCGTCACGGAGGCTGTCAAATAAAATATTAACTTGGAAAAGCCATTGTTGACATACTCCTAAATCTCGTTGTGAAATTTTGGGGTAAATTATGCTTTACGCTGCTTACCATAAAGATCAATAATGCTTAGCGGGCTTAAAATACCTAGTAAGCAATATTTCAAAAGCCTAGTAGGTGTGGAACAGTCTAGACACAGCTTGAACTTCGAACGCCAACCCTTATGGCTTTACATATCTAGTTACAAAGTTACGTGTGCATTTATTGTAAATCACGCGCAAACGATGAATCAGAGCATCATGAGGAAACCAGCATTAACAAAATTATAAGTGTATGATAGTCTACCGATACGCATGAGTCAACATGGACTAAGGCTTTACCTCTTTCATAAGGAGAGAACGTCTGTGACTCAAAACAATATAATAAATAGGGTTTTTTTTTTTTTTTTAATCTGGCGCGGCAAAGTGACCACACTGCGCCTGATGGTAAGCGCAGTGCCGTCCAGATAGAGTATCAAGTAGCGAGAGACAGTCTATCCCCCGCTACTCAACACAATCATGCCGGCCTGCTGTTTAGCTTCTTCACATTACGCCTAAAGGACCCAGGATCATAGGAAGGAGGGAACACGGTAGCTGGCAAACTGTTCCACAGCTTGATGGTGCGGCAAAAATACGAGTTTGCGAACCTCTTGGTTCGGGCCGGGGTAGTAGATACCACGAAGCTGTGGCTCCGCAATCCAGTACGCGTGGTTCTGGTATGGAAGGGAGAGGAAGGGATAAGATCAAACAATTCTTCAGAGCATTCGCCATGATACAGACGGTAGAACACGCTAAGCGAGGAAATATTCCTACGCAGCTGTAGCGGCTCCAGGCTGTTACTCACGTCTGCATCATTCACAATGCGGATGCAGGGCCGCGCCGCCCCTGTGTGCGAAGTGTGCGGCGCACACAGGCGCCAAGACAATAGAGGCGCCGCCATCGAAATAATTTTTGTCACACTTACACTTATTACTTACTACACTTCAACTTACAGTTACACAACAACATATTCTTAGTAGTGGAGTATCGATAAGTAAGTAAGTACAATAGGCGCAACATATACCTTGTAAATAACAAAACATATATTGCGCCAACCAGGGTGGGGTCACGGGGATTCCCTGGTTTAAGGAACAAAAGAGCCAAAACAATTGAACAATCATTCAATCGAAAGTGGGTGCAAGGTGCACATTGATTTTTTTATAATAAGAATAAGTTCTAGCACTAAAGACAATATATAGTTTGCGTGTTAATGATTGTTTTAACGTGTTTTCACGATGAGTGATAGTAATCAAGATAAAATAAAGAAATTATCTGGTTACCAGAATTTTATAAGGACAAGAAAACAAGAAGAAGAACGTGATTAAACTACAACTAAAATAAGTAGGGGAACCTGTTGAACCTTGGCACTATGTGTACCTAGGCCATTTGGCTATTTTCAAATATTCTTGCGCTATTAAATTCTATTGTCTATAGCAGTGGTTCTCAAAGTTCTGAAAGTTCCGAATTCGAGACTCACATCTTGGTTGTCATGAATAAATAGAGTCATAACTATATGAATGGAAAGTTCAAATAAGAAAATAAAAACAATTTTAATCATTATATTCCGTTCGTTCGAAGTATGATCCTATCATGGCCCAACCAATATTCGCTCGCCATAGTTTGGGAAACACTGGTCTATAGTATTCGGTACGCCACTACCTACTATCCATTGACCATAGTGAAAAAAGACGCTTACCACCATTAAGCCGGTGTATGGTCTTATCAAATTTATTACATATTACATATTATCAAATTTATTATAATTTAAAACTTTTTTGGCAAAAAAGTAAGTATATTTAATATATTTTGAAGTCCGATAGTTTGAAACGTTTGACTATTGGTCACTTTACTTGTATATGCAATTGGTTTTTTGATTTAACAAGTGTTACAAAAATAATAAACTTACGAGATAAGTAACCTCAAAATATTTGAAATCCACCGTTTAGTTAAAGTTGAAGTAGTGTTGTACCTCGGTCACTGTTCATCTGTTGTTTCTGGTCAGTGGCCAGATACAACCTGGTTTTTGTACTCTGGCCAGGAGAATATTTTTTTTATTTATTTCACATTCACGTACTAGATTCCCGATCAGTACATTTAATATTTCAGAAATCATGCCTAGAGGTTAAGATGGAAAGAAATCCTGACAAATGCCATTTAAAATAATTACTTGCGCTGGTTCTTAAAAAGTGTGCAGCGGAGTTGTCCACGCCTTGTCCTGTACTGACGCGCCTATACCGATCGTCCTACCTCTCAGGTATTGTGCCTGAATCTTGGAGGGAGGCTAATGTGCAGCCGATCCCCAAAAAGGGTGATCGGTCAGACCCTAAGAATTATCGCTCAATCGCCATAACCTCAGTGATGTGTAAAGTCATGGAGCGACTGATAAACAGCCAATTAGTTCGCTTCCTAGAGGATCACTCGTTGATCAATGACCGCCAATATTCCGTTCCGTCCGGTTCCGTCATAACCGATCAACGGGTGATCTTCTAGCGTTCGTATTACATCACTGGGGGGAGGCGATTGACAAGCATGGCGAGGCTCTGGCTGTGAGTCTCGACATAGCCAAGGCATTTGATAGGGTCTGGCATCGTGACCTTCTCTCCAAGCTCCCGGCATACGGTCTGCCCGACAACCTGTGCAAGTGGATTTCCGACTTTCTGCATGAGCGTAGAATGCGTGTCCTCGTTGATGGACACGCTTCGCAGCTCATGTCAGTAAATGCCGGAGTACCACAAGGTTCTGTGATTTTGCCCACCTTGTTTCTTCTGCATATCAATGATATGTTGTCGCTTGGCAACATTCATTGCTATGCAGACGACAGCACGGTTCATGGGCGTTATAGCAGCAAGCCTCCTGGTTGCCGGGCGGATACTGAGAGGAGACGCGAGGATCATGTCGTTGAGCTCAACCAGACCTTGGAACTCATATCATCATGGGGTATCAGGAATCGGGTTGAGTTTAATGCCAAGAAAACCCAGGTGTGCGCGTTCTCGTGCAAGAAGTCTCTGTTTTCTCCCATCCCCGTTCTTCAGGTTGTTCCACTCGCAATGCGGAATGACCTTAGTGTCCTAGGTATGGATATTCGCTGCGATCTTAATCCAAGGAGTCACATCGAGGGCGTAATATCCGCCACTTCACGCAGGGTTGGAATCCTGAACAGGGTGCGGCGGTTTTTCACGCCTGGTCAGCTCTACCGCTTATATAAAGCGGAGGTGCGGCCGAGAATGGAATACTGCTCGTACCTCTGGGACGTTTCCGCAAGGTACCTTCTCGATGCCTTGGATGGGTTGCAGCGGCGGGCCATCCGCATTGTGAATGATGCAGACGTGCGTAACAGCCTAGAGCCACTACAGCTGCGTAGGGATATTTCCTCGCTTAGCGTGTTCTACCGTCTGTATCATGGCGAATGCTCTGAAGAATTGTTTGATCTTATCCCATCCTCTCCCTTCCATACCAGAACCACGCGTACTGGCTTGCGGAGCCACAGCTTCGTGGTGTCTACTACCCCGGCCCGAACCAAGAGGTTCGCAAATTCGTATTTTTCCCGCACCATCAAGCTGTGGAACAGTTTGCCAGCTACCGTGTTCCCTCCCTCCTATGAACCTGGGTCCTTTAGGCGTAACGTGAAGAAGCTACACAGCAGGCCGGCATGATTGTATTGAGTAGCGAGTGATAATCTATCCCTCGCTACTTGATACTATAACTGGACGGCACTGCACTTACCATCAGGTGCAGTGTAATCACTAAGCCGCGCCAGAATAAAAAAAATTTAAGGAGAAAAAATTCACAACTTTCGGTGTTTCCAAAAACTTTTGATTATCAACAACAACTTTTCGTCGTCATTTAAAGCACTGTTTGGAAACACGTAGAGATAGAGGCAAATTGCACGAAAACAAATAAAATACTATGAATGCTATGTTAATTTTGTAAAGAATTTGTGAGTTATTAATTAGTAGATCTAATAAAATGATTTTGGTAAATAATAGTTTCCTTAAAAATACATGTATTATCCCCAAATTAATAGCAGCGATAGCCTAGTTGGTTGCGGTACGGACTGTCAAGACGAAAGTCGTAAGTTCGAAACCCAAGTGGCACACACCTCTTACTTTTCTAAAGTTATGTGTGTATTAAAATGTTAATTATCGCTTGCTTTAACGGTGAAGGAAAACATCGTGAGGAAACCTGCATACCTGAGAGTTTTTCGAAGGTATGAGAAGTCTGCCAACCCGCATTAGGCCAGCGTGGTGGACTAAGGCCTAACCCCTCTCATTAGTAGAGGAGGCCCGTGCCCAGCAGTGGGACAATGTTTAATACAGGGCTAGTATTATTATCCCCAAATTCTCGATGTTGTCCTAGGTACAACGTAGTACTGGCCGAGGTACATAGGGTTTGTTGTACCTTGGCCAAAGTTACCATTTTTTTATTCAAAATAAAAAAAATAGTTGAAACTTGAAGATTCGTGAAAAAAAGAGGCGCTTCATAGGTTTCGCACACAGGCGCTGTGGGGGGTTGGCGCGGCCCTGTGCGGATGGCCCGCCGCTGCAACCCATCCAAGGCATCGAGAAGGTACCTTGCAGAACCGTCCCAGAGGTGCGAGCAGTATTCCATTCCCGGCCGCACCTGCGCTTTATGTAAGCGGTAGAGCTGTTCAGGATTCCGACCCTGCGTGAAGTGGCGGATATTACGCCCTCGATGTGACTCCTTGGATTAAGATCGCAGCGGATATCCATACCTAGGACACTAAGGTCATTCCGCATTGCGAGTGGAACACCCTGAAGAACGGGGATGGGAGAAAACGGAGACTTCTTGCACGAGAACGCGCACACCTGGGTTTTCTTGGCATTAAACTCAACCCGATTCCTGGTACCCCATGATGAGATGAGATCCAAGGTCTGGTTGAGCTCAACGACAAGATCCTCGCGTCTCCTCTCAGTATCCGCCCGGCAACCAGGCGGCTTGCTGCTATAACGCCCATGAACCGTGCTGTCGTCTGCATAGCAATGAATGTTGCCAAGCGACAACATATCATTGATATGCAGAAGAAACAAGGTGGGCGAAATCACAGAACCTTGTGGTACTACGGCATTTACTGACATGAGCTGCGAAGCGTGTCCATCAACGAGGACACGTATTCTACGCTCATGCAGAAAGCCGGAAATCCACTTGCACAGGTTGTCGGGCAGACCGTATGCCGGGAGCTTGGAGAGAAGGCCACGATGCCAGACCCTATCAAACGCCTTTGCTATGTCGAGACTCACAGCCAGAGCCTCGCCATGCTTGTCAATCGCCTCTCCCCAGTGATGTAATACGAACGCTAGAAGATCACCCGCTGATCGGTTATGACGGAACCCGTATTGGCGGTCATTGATCAACGAGTGATCCTCTAGGTAGCGAACTAATTGGCTGTTTATCAGTCGCTCCATGACTTTACACATCACTAAGGTTATGGCGATTGGGCGATAATTGTTAGGGTCTGACCGATTACCCTTTTTGGGGATCGGCTGCACATTAGCCTCCCTCCAAGATTCAGTCACAATACCTGAGAGGTAGGACGATCGGTATAGGCGCGTCAGTACAGGAGACAACTCCGCTGCACACTTTTTAAGTACAAGCGCTGGGATACCATCAGGACCACTAGCCTTCCGGACGTCGAGAGACTGCAGCTCACGCCGCACATCACAATGCCTGATACGGATATCAGGCATTGTGTGACCGCAACCGGGCAGCGTAGTTGGTAAATGAGCATTGCAGTCCTCGAGTCTCGAATTAGCCGCGAAGAGGTCTGCCAATAAATCGGCCTTCTCCTGCGAGCTATGGGCTAGTGTTCCATTTCGATATCTCAGCGGTGGCAGCGAAGAGCGACAGAAATTAGATTGGACGGCCTTAGCCAAGCTCCAATAAGCACGAGTGCTTGTTGGGTTATCGGCCAAAGCACATCCAATCTTGGAGACGCGCTGGGCATCCGCTTTAACATACGCCCTCTTGCAGACCTTGGCAGCACGGTTGTAGGCTGCTTTGAGTGACTTGAGGTTGGGATCCTTCGTAGCGCGACCCCCGATCCAAGCACGATACGCCGCCTGTTTCTTGCCAACAGCATCGGCGCATGCACGGTTGAACCAGGAGCGTCCTCGGCCCTTGCCTGCGATCTCAGAGGAAGGAATGTAATATTCCATTCCTATTCTGATCTCGCAAGCAATGGCGTCGGCACTCGCTGAAGGATCCTTTCCATCAAAGCAGCGCTGCCGCCAAGGGATGGATGCGAAGTAATCCCGCATACCATCCCAATCTGCCGACGAGTAGTGCCAGACCCTGCGCTTGACCTTCACGGGACGTGGAGGCAAAGCGCAAGGAACCGACGTCCCAACCAGGCAGTGATCGGAGGTACCCAGGGGAGCACCAACCGTCACTTTATACCCGGTCGGATGACTCGTCAGCAGTAGGTCCAGCAGAGAGGGCGCATGACTTGCCACATCTGGGATCCTGGTAGGCTGATCCACCAGCTGTGTCAAGCCATTGGTCAAAGCGAATGCATGAGCAGTCCTGCCAGCATGGTCAGTTCTGGAGGAGCCCAACCACAACTCGTGGTGTGCATTAAAGTCCCCCAGAACTACCAATTCCGCTGTTGGAAACTGCTCCTGCGCGTCGTCTGTCGCCTGGCTAATATAATTAAATAGCCGAGTTGTCTCTACGTCCCCGTCGTGTGACCTGTAAAGGCACACGTAAACCCGACTCTGGGAGCCGAGGTCGACGTGCACCCACAGGGTGGAGAAGGAGGGGTCCTCCATGCAGCGCAGACGGCGACAGCAGACGTCCGACCGAACATACAGGCATACCCCAGCCCTCGGCCTGAAGCTTTCTTCAAGCGAGTAGCCGGGGTAAAGCAAGTATGAAGTATCGGTCGGACTACAAATCTGTGTCTCCGTCAAGAAGAGCAGAGCAGGCCGGGCCGTCTCAAGATGGTGGTGGACGGCATTAAGATTAGAATGGAGTCCGCGGATGTTAGCGAACTCCATTGTGAATGCGGTGGTGGGGGTACGCACCGCTGTAGAACCTGCTCTCTTAGTTTGCACTGTCATGGAGTTATGGGAGGGAGAGGTGAAGAAGCGGTCAAGGGTCTAGTGTTAGAGTAGTCAGTTTTGTGCCAGTGGCCATTCTTGTGTCAGTCTGTCCGTCTGTCATGTAGAATGGTTCGGGATTGCGACCCCGGCCACTCGAGCCGTCAGCGCTACGTTCCATCACTCCCCCCGTGGCTCTGATGTCCTCCTCCACCCTTTCCCGTCCCGTTACTGGTGGTAGGGCTCAACTGTAAGTGAATTTTATTTACTTATGGTTGGGCCCGAACGGATTGGTACCACCGTCCAGCCTATTTCTGCCGTGAAGTAGTAATGCGTTCCGGTGGAAGGGCTAGAAAGCCGTTCCTTCTGTCTTCTCCTTTCCCTGGTGGTACAGTTTGGACGGTACCCGTGATATGTGGAGCTGTGGTTTTGGTCGTCGCGTGGATCTCATCTGTGGGGGGCTGGCGTGGGGTACAGGGAGACCCGATGGGAACGGCCACCGCCGGCCGCCTGCCGGTCAGTAGGGGACCTGAACCCGGGGATACACTTTTTAAAAATTCCCTCCCCGGGAAGCTGTCCCACCAATCGGCGAAAATCCCGTAGTCCGGTCGTCGTGCCAGTGTGGGAGACTGGAGTGGATCCCGGCGACTGTACACGGGGGGGCATCGGGGGCCCTTCCGTGCCTCGCGCCAGCTCCCCGCATTACCCACGTGACCACCGTGCACCTGGCTCTGCGACTATATGTTGCGAGTGCCGTCTAAATTTCACTGCCCCCTCACATCTCCTCTCTACTACAAAAACTTTAAAATGAAGGCACAAAAAAAGAGCAAGCGTACTTCGGCGGATCCTACATCCACTTTAACAGTAGACTTCTGCAATGTCAGGGGTCTGCACAGTAACCTAGACGCCGTACATTACCACCTAGAGTCGGCGTGGCCTGCCCTGCTCTTTTTAACTGAGACGCAGTTATCTACCCCTGACGATATCTCGTACCTTAACTACCCCGGTTACGTGCTGGAACATTTGTTCCTACGTAAGGCCGGGGTGTGCGTTTTCGTCAGGGATGATATATGTTGTCACCGCCTTCGGGGTCTCGAGCATCGGGACCTGTCAATCTTGTGGCTATGCCTACAGTACGGGGGTCGTACCCGAGTCTACGCTTGCCTTTACAGGTCCCATGCCGGTGAAGCGGGGTCTTCTCATCTATTCGAGAACGTCCAAGTGGGGACTGACCGATCTCTAGAGCAGTACCCATCCGCGGAGGTGGTGGTCCTTGGAGACTTCAACGCTCACCATGCTGAGTGGTTGGGTTCTCGGACCACCAACGCTGCGGGTCGGTCTGCTTATGAGATGGCTTTGGCTTACGGTCTCACACAACTGGTAACTCAGCCCACCCGAGTTCCAGATGTTGAGACCCATGAGCCCTCTCTGTTGGATCTTCTGCTGACCACCAATCCTGAGGGATATAGGGTAGTGGTCGACCCCCCTTTGGGGTCATCAGACCACTGCCTTATTTGAACCTCAGCCCCTGCGGTTTATCCCGATCGCTCTTCAGCGACTGGGTTCCGCAGGGTTTGGCGGTATGGGTCAGCTGATTGGGAAGGGATGCGTGAATTCTTCGCGTCCTTCCCATGGAAGCGGTTCTGCTTCTCTTCCGAAGATCCTGATGCTTGTGCGGACCGCGTCAGGGACCTGGTGGTCTTGGGGATGGATCTGTTCATCCCCAATTCCAGGGTACCTGTCAGGCGGCGCAGCCGGCCCTGGTATAATAGTACCTGTGCCGAAGCTGCACGCCTTAAGCGATCCGCATACGGGGCGTGGAACGAAGCCCAAAAGCATCAGGGTCCAAGCGCGAAGGAGGAGAGGCGGAAATTTAATGCCGCTTCTAGGTCCAACAAAAGGGCTATAGCCAAGGCCAAGGCAGGACATATTGGCAGAATTGGCGAGCGGCTAGAGAGTTATCCGTCTGGCAGTCGGGCTTTCTGGTCGCTTGCCAAGGCTGTCCAGGGTAACTTCTGCCTGTCCAGTCTCCCACCACTGCGTAAGACCGATGACAGTTTGGCCCATAGTGCAAAGGAAAAGGCCGATATCTTGGCCCAATCCTTTGCCTCGAACTCGACTTTGGATGACGGGGGAGCTACTCCACCAAAACTTCCCCGGTGCGAGTACTCCCTGCCTGAAATCCGCATCAATCAGCGTGCGGTCAGGCGGGAGCTTAGGCTCCTTAACATCCGAAAGTCGAGTGGGCCGGACTGCATCCCCGCAGTGGTTCTTAAGACGTGCGCCCCTGAGTTGACCCCCATTCTCACGCGCCTTTATCGTCTTTCGTACAACTCCAAAAGGGTTCCTGCTTCGTGGAAGGTTGCTCATGTCCATCCGATCCCTAAAAAAGGTGACCGGTCGGACCCTTCGTGTTATAGACCGATAGCCATCACATCCTTGCTCTCTAAAGTCATGGAAAGAATAATTAACGCCCAGCTTATGGGGTATCTGGAGGAGCACCAGCTGATTAGCGATCGTCAGTACGGTTTCCGTCACGGTCGCTCAGCTGGTGATCTTCTTGTTTACCTCACACATCGCTGGGCGGAAGCTATAGAGAGCAAGGGTGAGGCTATGGCCGTCGGTCTAGACATCGCTAAGGCGTTTGATCGGGTATGGCATGAGGGCCTTCTATCGAAGCTACCATCATATGGAATCCCCGAGGGACTCTGCAACTGGATCGCTAGCTTTTTGGATGGTCGGAGCATTAAAGTCGTCGTAGACGGCTACTGCTCCGACGCTTTGTCCATTAATGCTGGCGTTCCACAAGGCTCGGTGTTGTCGCCGACACTATTCATTCTGCATATCAATGACATGCTGTCTATCGATAGCATGCATTGTTATGCAGATGATAGTACTGTCGACGTGCGATACACCGGCCAGCAGGGTATCCCTCGGAGCACTTTGGAAGAAAGACGGTTAGAACTTGTGTCGGAAATCGAGAGCTCTCTAGGGCGGGCCTCTGAATGGGGTGAAAGGAACCTAGTTCACTTCAACCCCACGAAGACACAAGTTTGCGCATTCACCGCAAAGAAGGACCCATTTGTCATGGCGCCACAGTTCCAAGGAGTCACTCTCCGGGTTTCCGAGGGTATTGGGATCCTCGGCGTCAATATATCGAGCTTGGTCCAGTTTAGGAGTCAAGTGGAGGACAAAGCCAAATTGGCTAGCAAAAAATTGGGGATCCTGAACAGAGCGAGGCGGTATTTCACGTCGGGCCATAGATTGGCGCTTTATAAAGCGCAAGTCCGGCCCCACGTGGAATACTGTTCTCATCTCTGGGCAGGAGCCCCGAAATACTTGCTAGACCCACTTGACTCCTTACAGAGGCGGGCCGTTCGAATTGTCGGGGATCCTGATATCACGGATAGCCTGGAACCGTTGGGGCTGCGGAGAGACTTCGGGTCTCTCTGCTTGTTCTATCGTTTGTTCCACGGGGAGTGCTCCGAGGAACTGTTTAAAATGGTGCCTACATCTCCATTTTATCATCGCACCACCCGACACCGCAACAGAGTTCATCCATACCACCTGGAAACGATTCCGTCTAGCACGGTTCGTTTCCAGCGTTCATTTTTACCACGTACGTGCAAGCTCTGGAATGAACTCCCTGCTGCGGTGTTCCCTGAGCGCTATGACATGTCCTTCTTTAAACGAGGCTTAAAAAGAGTAGTCCTTCAACGGTAGGCAGCGGCTTTGCTGTGCCCTGGCATTGCAGAAGTCTATGGGCGGCGGTGACTACTTACCATCAGGTGGCCCGTCTGCTCGTCTGCCTATCAAGGCACTAAAAAAAAAAAAAAAAGTCAGAAGGCCGCAACAAGCGCCGGTCCACTAAAAGAGCCGAGAGGAGGTGAGCTGATCCGCCGGACGGAAGGGCCCCCGTACCCTCCCGGGATAGGCCGCCGGGACCCCACATCCGGTCACCAACCGGCACGACGGACCCACCCAAGATTATGCGCGGCATGGTGGGGCAGCCTCTCGTGGTGGTTAGCCACGATTGGGCCTCTGTACTGTACCGCGGGCGGCCAGCGGTACCACCGTTTCTACAGGTCTCCCTGGCCGACGGATCAACACGCCTCCAACCGACTGTGAACCGGCTTATACCCGCACGGCCAAACATCGTACCCCAACTCAAGCCCCCCGACGATAACCGGACATACACTGGCTGATCCCGGAACGCGACACACTTGCGTGTGCCACTATGGCGGGTTTTTCGCCCTGTGTACGGTGGTCGCTATCCGGGCGGATACGAATATCCTACCACCAGCAAACCTTTTCCTCTCCGTATTAAGTATTTTTAGTGAAATCAGGCTATAGCTATATTATTTCTATTTCAAAATATTAGTGTATAAAATAGCATCGCGGACGAGTCCTACGCCTTACCGATAAGTGATAAGATAACTCCGACACTAAGATAACGATTATCGCGTTGGTTCTAGCAAATAAATAGTCCATATAATATTAAAAATATTTAAGGAAATTATGACTGCGTTCCTTTGCTTGTATAACCTTCCTAATGTGAATTGCACAAAAACTTTTATGATATTAAATAACGATGTGTAGGTACTTCTCTATTGATAGGGTAGTTGAGACGACTTTTTTTATTATTTTAATCAACAAGTTACATAACCTAAAGCATATTATCAAAATAATTTTGTGAATCCGAATATATCCGATAAGTAAATTAGACGCTATTCAAATCTGTTGGAATGGGTAGTTGTCAAATGACAGTAAATAATAATAATATGAGCCGTGACGTCACCTCTCAGAATGGCCATTACTGTGCCGTTGTGCAAAGGAGATAGTGATATGTTCCCACTACGCGCCCATTTTTGCTCATATCGACATTTAAAACAAATATTGCGACCTAATTTTTTATACATTTTTGATTGTTTTCGCAAAAGACCTCTTTGGCGTAATAGATTCGGTTGCATATCGAATAATGTACAAAATTAAACACAGGAAACCACCTTATAAATGTTATGATGTTCTACAAGATGATACATCAATGTATCAATAGTCAATAACAAAGAAACAATCTCCACGTCGCTTGCGTTACTTCCTTTTATCCCGTGGCTTATCGGGCAGGAAGTTTCAAATGTCGACTCGGGTGCCCAGTATTGCCAACATTTGTAAACATTTAAACGTTCCTTATCGAAATACATCAGTCCGCCCCGTGACCATGAAAGCCTTCGAAACGTCAGGTTAAACCTAGAATTACAAACCGGGGCAGATATCTATCCCAGGTAAACTTTGAACTATGTTTCAAGTTAGTTACTGACATTATCGACTGCTATTCACATCGTTATTTAACCAACTAATGTTAAAATAGATTTTGCTCTTTACCATTTCTCTTTGGAATAAAAAATCAAGTACTTATGAGTCAGATTCCTGACTTCAGAACGATTTTACGAGCCAAAAACCTCGTGGGGTAAATATTTACCCCGGTTTGTAGTTAAGGTAAAACAATGGGTTTTTAGTCCTAGGGGTTAAATAAACCGCTATGAAATCCGTGTAATTAAAATGATCACTACAAAAGCAGACGAGCTCAGTGGTGGAAAGCGATCGATTATGGCCTAGCTCAATCCCGGCAGAGCCGTTGCTGTGAATATTTTATAGCAGAGGCTGGCAAACGAGCAAATTAATCACCTGCTGGTATGTGATCTCTCCCGACCCTGAATATGCACAATACCAGAAGAATTATGAGTTCTTTGTCTTTCTCAACACAATCATGCCGGTCTGCTGTGTAGCTTCTTCACACTACGCCTAAAGGACACAGGAAATAATTTATTAGTTTTGCCTTTTATACGACAAAAATGTATATTCCGACTTGTATTTGGTTGGTTCACGTTAAATATTGTGAGTTTTTAATAACTAAACGCTCATAACATTAGTCAAGCCAAAGGTCACTTAGAATAACTGATATAAATTTATCAACACGATGTAAACTGTAAATGTTATTCATTGCATTATAACGAAACTGGCCTATATGACTCTGTCAGCTTATTCGTTATCTCTTGAATGTAGGTATTACACGAGATAATATCTAACACACCCGCCATTGTATCTTCTGCCAGCTTCGACAATAACTCGCATTATTTTGACACCGAGTAGTGAAGCTTGATAAGTCTCTGGGATAGAGACTAGAAGCTATCGCGCCCACACACCCGCCATTGTAACTCCTGTTTAGCCAGGATCGACAATGGCACGCATTATTTTCGATACCGATTAATGAAACTCGGCGAGTCTCTGGGAATGCTTAACTGTCTTTTATCGCGCAACGAAATTAATCAAATAAAAATATAGGGAGGAGTTGGAAATATTGTTCACTTCCCTTCATAGCAAAGCGGGAGAAGAAATAATGAACTAAAGTAGTATCTACCTCTAATAAAGGAAATTTAATTTTTAATAATATAGGCCTTCTGAGTACTCTGACAATAGACACTCGACCGCTTCTTCACCTTCTTGATCATGGCGTAGTGTGAAGGAGCAGGCCGGCATGATTGTGTTGAGTAGCGGGAGATAGATCGTCTCTCGCTACTCGATACTCTAATTGGACCGCACTGCGCTTACCATCAGGTGCAGTGCGGTCACTTTGCAGTGCTAGGATAAAAAAAAATGTCTATACAACATGTAACATGATTACAGCACACTCTGAAAGTAGTTTGTTCAGAATAAGCGACTGAATCGATATCAACAATTTTTGAATAGACTATTATTTTTCCAAAAATAATTAACACTCAGGTAAATAATAGTCACCCTTTAATTTAAAGTTCAAGACAAACGAAACTGAGACATAACTCGATGCGATAAAGTCTTTTCTATATGCAATAATAAACGAACACTTTAAAAAATCAAATAATTAAAATTACGAACTTTATGTCGAAAATTAGTACAACAAATTTCATAAAAAACAACATTTATATTCATCGCAGTGTAATTTCAATACATGAAGTATAATTGTAATAATATTAAATTGGGGTGTCTGAGGATGTGCGCTATTCCCATTACACGTAGCAGAAGCCAGACTTAAGCACCATGGAATTTACTTAATAGGTCCTATCATGGGAGCTGTTAAGCTTGATTGCAATAATAAGAATGACAAAAACGTCTGAAAGCACGGAATTATCTTCTAGTCTCCATAAAATCAATCGTCTCTGGGATACTTAAATATCTTTATGCCACATAGTCTAGGTATATAGGGAGAGGTTGGAAATATTGTTCTCTTGCCTGCATAGTAAAGCGGGAGCAAATAATGAACTAGAGGTGAATGAATCTAGGTATTGAAGGTTTACCCAATTACCCAAAATCTGTATTTCAATCTACATTTGTCCCCCTAGGAATAATGGTGTGATGTGTGGTGTGAGTTAATAACAGTGTAGTTTCATATCTAGCTCATCCATGCTATAGGATTGAGGTCAAAATCATCTGTGAAAAACGTACCTACAAATGTGTTTCAGGGCTGTAGCGAGAAAATTTTCGATAGGAAACTGGATGTCGCTACTTATCTTTTTCATATGGAACAGATTGACTAACAAGTGGGTTACCTGATAGCCAGTGACAAATCCGAGGGTACCTCATTTCAGAGCCGGCAACTCGCCGGTTGCGTCACGAATGCTGTCATTTTATTGTAATTTCTATCTATAAATCACTTTTCTCTCTCTGTTAATGCAGTTATTATCGATACCATCTTTGTTACACCCAGTAACGACAAAAGTGTAAAAAGATAAGGATGATGATACGTATAAAATAGATCAGCTTAACTGCCAAACTTTCATAAATTACCTGAAGTAAAATCTCTGAGAAGTCATTTACTAACCTCATATTCAAGGATGCAAATCAAATCAATTTGGAAAAAAGGGGACATTATTAGGTGATAATCTACGTGTGTGTTCTGCTATATTCTACCATGCGTGCAAAACCATTATAAAAATGCTGTGCCCTCTACTAGTCTGTTCACACTTTACACTGAAATGTTAGGTCATATTAACTGCGGCGCATTATAAAACCCAATTAAGAACATGACGTTGATCCACAACAATACAATATCACAATGCTGATACCACCGCAATATTATAGTTTCAATTGTTTTCATCCAACTTTAACTCATGGTTTTTACACCTAAATTGATACACATACACGTACATAGTCACTTTGTTGGATAGACATTATCCAGCAATAACAACATTTTTAACAGTATGACGAGTTAAGTGCCCGTTACGGAAAGTTACATCATTGTTCTGAAACTGCACCTATGCCTAGGGGGCTTGAGCAATCAGGCGAAGGACTTACTCGTCATCATTCAGTTAAGTGCAGATTAGATCACCGCCTTTTGGGTTCTATTTCAGTTCACTTCAATATGACGCAGTATGCCTCATTCATCCTTATCATAGTTCATCATTCACACCGTTTTTGTTTACATTTTCAATTCAACTTTTCTAATCTATCTTTTCTTTGTTTTTCGCCTTCTTATCTGCGCATATTGAAAACCTAATAAAAACCTACTACAATTCGACACCCATGTTGATCGAAATGCTGTTGAATGTTAATACATAATCCTTTTATATTTCCAGCTGGCAGGCCTGGCACTCCTCGGTATTGGATTAGCGGTACAGCTCCAGATATCACAGATAGTGGAAATCGCAGACAGCAGTTTCCAAGTGGCACCAATTAGTTCTATGGTAGTGGGGGGTATTGTGTTCCTCATCGCTTTCTTCGGATGCTGTGGAGCTATCAGGGAGAGCAACTGCATGCTCGTCACGGTGAGTTGCTTATTATCCTCCTTATTATTTTATCCTCCTTATCCGTGACATCTCACGAAAAATAGCTACAGAATAAAATGGCTTGCAATACACGAGGGTTACGCTGAATATTGGTTATAAACAAGTTGAAGACAAAAAGTAGTGATAGTGTAACATGGAATGGACAACAATTAACGAAGTTTTTAAAGTCAATTAATTATTGTTAATTATTTATTTATTTAAATCTTCGTATACACAATATGTGCTAAGGAGGAATTCATATTATAGGCATTCTCTACCAGTCTACCTGTGTGTGATGCAGAAACGACAGCATATAAATCGTAGAAAAGAAAATACTAACAAGAAAGTAGTAAACAAGATTTATTCTGTGGACATAAATCTACTAAGAAACTAAGGGAGTTAGTAAATACAATAGATTTATGCCTTCTAGCTCTCATTAAATGCGAAGAACACATGATTTGAAAATTTAATTGCCGATTGTTACATTAGGTATGTGATATCTACTAACCCCATGTAGAGTGTTATACAAAATAATGCAGCTATAAAAAAATTAAAAATTGATTCATAATGATGTCGATTTCCTCGTTCCAGTACTCGATCTTTATGCTGGTGCTTATGATCCTGAAACTGACGCTTGCTGTGCTGATCTTCGTAAAGTTGGACGACGTCGTGGACGCGGTACCGAGGTGGTTGAACGAGGCGTTCAACAGGGATCAGGCCGGGTTCCAGGAAATTGAAAAGACGGTGAGAGTAGTTTCATAGTTATTGGCATAGGGCATAGCCACCGCCATATCAATTGATATGGGGCTACAGAGGCTCCGAACGTCTTTACAAAAAATCTAGATCCTTCACTTGACCAAAAAAAAAGGATACAGGGTCCGTTTAAGGCAAGCGTGGATGTACCTACAGTAAAAAGGAAACTTAAATGAGATCCAATTTGATTGAATTGTAATGGTTAAAGATTATTTTGGGTGATATCAAAACAAACATGCTTAGATATTTTCTACATAAAATAGAAAATATCTAAGCATGTTTGTTAATATAATGAATGAATCAGATTTATTTAAAACATATACGGGGTATATGAGTTTAAAATAAGGGGTCTAGAGTTGGGGTACGATGTTTGGCCGTTTTGCGGCCTTCTGAGTACTCTGACACTAGACCCTCGACCGCTTCTTCGCCTTATTGCCCATGGCGTAGTGTGAAAAAGCAGGCTGGCATGATTGTGTTGAGCGGGGATAGCGGGGGATAGTCTGTGTCTCGTTACTCGATACTCTAATTGGACGGCACTGCGCTTACCATCAGGTGCAGTGTGGTCATATTAAAAAAAAATCCTGTAGCTGTTATTAATAACACAGGGTATGCTGCTCCTCCGTGGAATGAATTACCACTAGCTATACGACAAGCTGAATCTTTAGCTATTTAGTATATTATTTTGTAGCTATAATGTAGTATATTATAGTATGAAGTATGTATGTTATGTCTATGTGTTTTGCTGTACATCATAATATGTCTATTTCCCTACTATCTTCAAATCCAATCCATGTAAAGGTTGCCTGGAAAAGATTGCAGTTAGCGATAAGACCGCCATTAGTACATTCTATTTTAAGTTTATTGCAATGTACTGTTAATATTTTTATTCTGTTGTACAATAAAGCATAAATAATTGATAAGTATTTTACATTATTCGTCTCTGTTTTCTATACGCTAAGTAATTCGAGAGTGTGAAAGACAAACTTCTAATATTGATAATGTTTTTGAGTTAGTAGTAAGTACAAGTTTGTCAATAAAGAAAAAAAACAGAATTTTTGTCTGACCAGAAGTTGTCGTTTTATAATACATCATCAATTTCCAGTTCCAATGCTGCGGCCCCACTGGACCCCTGTCGTACATGAGCCCCACTCTGCCGGACACGTGCTGCGCCTCGCCGCCGTGCAACATCCTCAGCGACCAGAACTTTGCCGGCTGCAACACCATCGTGCAGGCGTTCTTCGAGACCTTTGGCATGGCCCTCGGGGTTGTCGCCATCGTTGTAGTCGCACTTGAGGTGAGAGAATTTTATCAGCGAATTTGAGTTGTATACAAAAATTGTGACTCAAGAAGACATCATTACTCTACTAACAATATTTAATAGCGCTCACTCGGTGGTTGAAATTCGACCAATAATTAAATTCTAATTCTATTCTATAATATTTCTAAATAGAAATACCCCTTATCACCTTACCCGACCCGGGGATCGAACTCGAGACCTCAGCACATCAGTCGTAACGCATGCGCAGTTACAACTGCGCCATCGAGGCAGTCGTCATTATTATTATTAAATGTTATCAACCTTTGCTTGCAGTGATGCAGCTGTTGTTGGTGTCAATTTTTGCTGGTGGTAGGATATTCATATCCGCCCGGATAGCGACCACCGTACACAGGGTGAAAAACCCGCCATAGTGGCACACGCAAGTGTGTCGCGTTCCGGGATCAGCCAGTGCACATCCGGTTTTTTGGGTCTAGAGTTGGGGTACAATGTTGGCCATTTTGTGGCCTTCTAAGTACTCTGACAATAGACCCTCGACCGCTTCTTCACCTTCTTGCCCATGGCGTAGTGTGAAGGAGCAGGCCGGCATGATTGTGTTGAGTAGCGGGGTTAGATCGTCTCTCGCTACTCGATACTCTAATTGGATCGTACTGCGCTTACCATCAGGTGAAGAGCGGTCACTTTGCCGTGCTAGGATAAAAAAAAAATCTATTGAAGATTTTTTGTTGTTCAATACATTTTAATATTCCGTTGCATTATTTCCAGTTGGTTGCTGTGGTGTTTGGTCTGTGCCTCGCGAACCACGTGCGCAACAAGACCAGGAGAGCTCGCTACTAGATACTAAGTCATATAGTGTACATTTAGTCTACTAAACTAACTAAATATATTTAATTAATAATGTTGTGAGTTTCATTATACGAAGATTGACGACTGTTGTTATAATTCGATAGTCTAGAAAGAGATAGATAGAGCGAAGTGGAAGCAAAATACTAGGAAGGCAGACCCCACCATCAGGAGGGTTACTATTAACACTCGATTCCAATTTAAAATTGGGATTGGGTTCGAAAACTGTACAATTGGCACTCTTGAACGAAACACCAGCGCACGATTTAACTGAATACGGCGGAATTTTTAGTAACTAAATGAAATAGAGTATTTCGATTGCTAGTTCGTAAATATAGATGGGAATAATAAATTCACAAGAGAGAGAGTCTAATAGACAGTATTTTTAACCTGTGGGTCGCGACCACTAGGAGGGTCGCTAAGAGTAATTCGGAGGGTCACAGTCATAAGCCAGGTAAAATTGAAAAGTCTAGGTTGAAGATCATAAACTGCAAATAAAGTAGCGCAGTTAGAGGGCAATGCCTGTTCATTTTTTATTTGTAAAATCGTGGTTGTATTTTTGAGTAATTAACATCAAATCAATTTCTAATTGAAGCCTTTTTTTAGTTTCATATTTACTATTGAAAAGTAAGTTCGTCCTATTGATTTTTAGATCAGTGGGTGGTTGCAAAGGAAAGTAAAAATACGTGTTTTTTCAAATCACAGACAGTTGTATATACAGTTTCAATGCTGTCTAAATATAATAACGCGCATGTCATACAAAGCAGACTATATCGGCTTCTTATAAACTACTAATTCTATTCACGTGTGTCCTAAACTAGACGAAGTTTTATTAAGTTTTAAAGTTTTTAACGCCTAACACATTTTAGCGGTGCCACGACATAATGTAAAAATAAGCTAAAGAGACGTTGCACCGTTTTGGTGTTGAATTTTAGCAGTCAACTAAAGTTAAACATAGGTCCATGAAAACCGTAATAGGTCACACAATGCCCTTGAAAGAAAGTCCAGTGAAAGTAAAGACGTAGGTAAAACAATTTGCACGACAAAGGATCAAGAAAGGTGCTAACGGTTGAAGACGACTGCTTTCGGATCGCACTACTGTAGTAGTAATGAAATGGATAAACTTGAACTTAAAGAAGGTGAAAGTACTTAAAAGGAACACTATGGTTTGTGTCCATTGATTGAGCATCTGATAGTAGTGAAGAAGCTACTCAGCAGGCTGGCGTCAATGTGTTACTTGACACGAGCGAGGGATAGTTTTTTTTTATATAACACCCAACAGTCACACACATATCCCCGACCCCACACTAAGATACGAGTCTTGTGTTGTGGATATCAGGGACTACGAGAGATTTTCGGTCTCACAACACCCAGACCCCGGACACGGTGTGGGAATCGAACCCACGACCTCTCGTTTCCCAGCCGGCTACTTGCCAACTGCGCCACGGAGGTTGTCAAAAGTTACCTCTCGCTAATTGATGCTTTGCCTGGACTGTGTTTACCATCAGGTGCAGTGTGGTCATTGCTGTCATCAACAAACTGATGTGTACATCACCGCACAGCTCACGGTACATACGTGTCCTCTTCGCGTTTCTTTGTACTACTATCAACGTAGTAGTTCTCTTCGTAACTAGCTAGTAATTCTTAAAAGTATTGCAGTAAGTACATAAAGTACAACACGCAAGCTAGGATGTTGGAATCTTATATTTGTGAAACGTACAAAGTGTATTTTGGAAAGTGTTACTGGCCTACTGGCAGATACATTATAATATATTCATTTTTTTACATATATAAGATTTTTTGTGATTTCCGTCGTTTTTGTTATATTTATTTATTTATGCTTTATTGTACACCAGAATACTGATATTAACAGTACATTACAATAAACTTAAAGTAGAATGTACAAACGGCGGTCTTATCGCTTACTGCGATTTCTTCGAGACAAACTTTACATGGATTGATTATATACCTATTATTGAAACAGATCTGATCAAAATTAACAGCTCGAATGATAGGACCCAATAAGTAAATTCCGTGGGACTTTACGTCTGGCTTTACCAGGTGTAAATGTCCTAAAGTTAGGAATAATATCTACCTATTTAGTTTATTACTTGTCTCCCGCTTTGCTAAAGAAGGAATTGACAATTCATATTTCCAACTCCTTCCTATATTTCTATTTTTTAATTTCGTTGCGGAACAAAAGACAGTTAAACATTCTCAGAGACTCGCCGAGTTTCATTACTCGGTGTCGAAAAAATGCGTGCCATTGTCTATCCTGGCTACACAGGAGTTACAATGGCGGGTGTGTGGGCGGGATTTTCTATATATATTAATTTTACAAGAGGGACACATCACACATCGGTCAAGCTTGACTATTGATGTTAACTAGCTACAGAGTGAATTAACAATGAAATTATATTATAACTAGTTAAATTAAACTATGGAATTATCGAGTTCACTGTATGTTTACACACGGCCGACACATGCACGTAACGGGACATCTGGATAGGCCGGTTCGTGTAAACCACAAACTAAAGATTGTGCGATGACCAATGCAGCTGCTGCAAGCGCTTAACTTTTTATTGGTGCTTGGAATAATTTCAAATGAATTTAATGTTAAAAGTCTACTGCCTCAATGGCGCAGTTATAATTGCGCATGCGTTACGACTGCTGTGCCGAGGTCTCAGGTTCAATCCCTGGGTTAGGTAAAGTAATATTGAGTGTTCTGTCTAGAAATTCTCAGAATTAACCCGGAGTCTGAAAGCTGTGCCCGATATGGCGAAAGGCTCGCCCCCTATCACATTATGGGACCGAAATTCGGCAAAAAGTGGGCGTACTGGTTTACACCTATGCCTACCCCTTCGGGGATTACAGGCTCGAGTATATATGTATGTATGAAATGAACTTCCAGATTGAACTATTTAGTATTTATTTTTAATTAGAGCGACTAAATCTATTTCAGTTATGGTTGATCGTTTATCGTCCTTAAAAAAGGAATATTATGTGTTAAATAAAATAAAATAATTAAGGTGATACACGTGAAGATTCAAATAATTATTAATCCACATTTGCAAATCGAACCAGATAATTCACCATCAAACTGTGTCTTCTAGGCATTCAAAATCATCATTATTTACTCTTTTGTATGGACAATCTCTCAATTCAAATTAGAGTCGTTTACTTATCAAAATATTTAAAAAATATGCATCAAATGCAGAACCTCCTCCATTTTTAGTCGGCTAAAAGCGCTTTATGTCAAGAGCGGTAGTGTTTTTTTTACATTACTTTTTGTCGCCGCTATTTCAAAACAACTGTGATCCATGGTCATATGACTAAAGCTGTATAATAATATATTACCAGCATTACCTTTTACCTCCTTAGTAGAAAGTAGGTTGGCACACATCATATCGCGATCAGCTTTTATTTATCTGCCTTTGTTAGTCGACATTACACACAGGTACGTGAGCAATGGTCCACACTCGCGAATCTACGCGACCACGGAAACTATTTGCAATGTACCTATTCACATTGTTGTATATTGTTAAGGTGACGGTTAACGGTAGGCAGCGGCTTTGCTGTGTCCTGGCATTGCAGAACTCTATGGGCGGCGGTGACACTTACCATCAGGTGGCTCGTCTGCTCGTCTACCTATCCAGACACTAAAAAAAACGTGACCACTGAAAACCAGTGCTGTGTTGTGGTATGTACTATGTACGTGCCACAGCACAGCAGTACGCTGAGTGGTCACTTGCCTGTAACAGCCGCAACGCGCAAGTGCCCTTAGTTTTAGTCAGCGATCTATATGTACTACGTACCAGATGCGGCGACCAGAACAAACATTTTGTTCCACCGAGTTGAGGTGTATACTCCACACCAACGTTAGTATGCATGCACGAATGCACATCAGTTAATTTTAGTTATTTGGGGCGACATTCCCGAACAAATCAGCCTTAAATTGATTTACAGTGAAACTGTTAATAGTATATAAGGTAAATAACATAATTTCATAACGTTTAGAACGTAATATCAATTCATTTCAATTTTGAATACGGGAAGTCTATATTTCAAAACAAATTCATTATATAGTTTGTCCCGTTTTAGGGCGCGGAAAGTCGCGTTCGAGAGACAGTGACGGGAGTTTTACTTCCAAATATGCGTGTTGTAAGCTGTGCTAATAAATCGTTTTTCTTTCTTTCTATTCTTTATTATTAGATAATTAATAAAATTTCATATTATCTTAAAGGAGGTAGAACTAGACAGTACGAAATTGTCTACAGAAAATTGGTGTAAAGTGGAAGTTCTATCCGACAGCTTCCGTGGCTCGGCGGATGACTAACCGGCTGCGAAACGAGAGGCCGCGGGTTCGATGGCCATATTGAGACAATTGTTTGCGTGATCCACACATATTTGTTTTGGGTACGGGTGTTGTGAGACCGGAAGTATCTCATAGTTCCTAATACTGACGAAATAAGACTGTTGGGTGTATTTAATACTCTTTTCCACGAAGTAACCACGCCTTTAACCATAATTATTCATACCAAATATGTTGAATTGATAACCTCTTCGTCACTTAAAGAGCGGTACAATAATGAATATATATTTATAAGAAAAAAAAATATTTTAAATACCATTGATATATACTATGATTACAAAATCAATCGCTGCATCCGCTTAATTCTCAAACGCCATGAATCAGTCTAAATAAAAAGTAATTAAAAAAGCAGTTTGTATAACAACATCGATGTAACGGTGTATTATCAGTGTCATGATGTTTGCTTGTCCGTTTGTGCGCCCGAGGCAGGTCAATGACCGAGATGGCGCCCAATTACACACTTGAATATGTATTTAAGTACAACCTTAAAGCTGTACGGACAGTGTATGCACACTTCTTTGTAAATATTGTTTGAGATGCCCACTGTATGAGACTTTATTCAAAGCTAACACAATGTTTTTTTTTGTCAAGACCGAAAACCACGAATAAAATAAAAAAAAATATCAAACAGTCATGGGGACTGCCAACAGAAGTGGAAACTGGAAATTTTGAAATTACTGTGTGTTTTTCGAACAACGTCATTGAAGTACTTAGTAACTTTTTTAGTTTATGATTGCTTACGAGACTATCCCGCCCACACAACCGCCATTGTAACTCCTGTTTAGCCAGGATCGATAATGGCACGCATTTTTTTCGACACCGAGTAATGAAACTCGGCGAGTCTCTGGGAATGCTTAACTGTTTTTTATCCCGCAACGAAATTAATCAAATAGAAATATAGGGAGGAGTTCGAAAGATAAAATGTCCACTTCCGTCCATAGCATAGCTTGTCAATAATTATAGAACTTCATAGTGTTTATGTTAATAGTAAAATAAATGAATAATAGCACGTCAGTGACGCCAACCTTCCCCCAACCGAATATCGACCTTCACTTGGGGATAATTTAAGTCTCTGAAATCAAATACAATATTTGTATATCTTGAATGTACATTCATATATCTTTACTGAAGATACTATTAGACAGCGATCTATATGTACTACGTACTAGATGCGGCGACCAGAACAAACATTATGTTCCACCGAGTCGCGGTGTATACTCCGCGCCGACGTTAGTATGCTTCATGCAGCGATCTATATATATGTCAGCTATTCGATGTTAGATTGCGAGGCTACGTGAGGGTTTCTCTATATTCCGCTGCTTTGTTTATTTATGCTTAGTAGTTGTGTATAAAAAAAATTACGCTTTGGTTTGGACATTGAATCCAGTAAAATTACTAGACATTATGAAACTTTAAAGAATGTCTCGTGGCACAGGCGTACTAACAATGGGGCAAGGCAGGGCATTTTCCCCAACCTCGACTGTGGCTAGAAGCTAAAAATTTACGTGAAATAAGTAACAAAATTACTTTTTAAATAAAAATTAAACCGCCTTCAAAAAAACCCAGACACAACTAAAAAGCAAAAAATAATTGGTTACATTTAAATCAATTAGTTATATGCAATTTAATTCAATTATTTTTGGAGTCGGTGCCGGTGTTGTTTTCTTTACTTTTAGATTTATAAAAACCAAGTCTGGATCTATTTTATATTTTTTTGTATGCCTGATTATTCTGTTTTTTCCATGTTTTGGCTGGCACCGACTCCAAATAATTGATTTAAATTGCATATAACTAATTGATTTAAATGTAACCAATTATTTTTTGCTTTTTAGTTGTGTCTGGGTTTTTTTGAAGGCGGTTTAATTTTTATTTAAAAAGTAATAATTTATTTTTTGCTTTTTAGTGGTAAATTATATAAAATCGGTTAAAAGCTGCTGAAGATATTAGAATTTACGTGTATTTTAATTTTATCACCCCCCTCCCTCACCCCCACCCCTTTTACCCTCTCTCACTGAAACTTAACTTTTATAATGAACGTAATGCAAAAAGAACCACTGGAATACTACTTAATTTTAAGGAGTTACCCTCTCCAGCTCCGAAGATATTCATCAGATCTTCACCATATTTTTATGGGACCAAATGACAAGCACCAGCTTTCAATCAAAGAAAGAATGGTCGAAATCGGTTCACACAGTACAGAGAAACGAGGTAACAAACATAAAAAAAAAAAAAAAAAAAAAAAAAAAAAAGCAACATACAGTCGAATTGAGAACCTCCTCCTTTTTTTGAAGTCGGTTAATTAGTTATGAATTTAGTAAAATCTAAAATTACCTCGTGAATCTATCCAGTATATATGATGACGGTTCTGGAAGCACAAAATAAGTTTGATAACTAATTTGAATCGAATTTTGTCAGAACCATAATTATTGAATTAAGGAAGGTGAATTATTAAAAAGATATTTTAAATTGCACGTTCTTATCGATATATACACTCACGCGGCAAGCCTATAATCCCCGAAGGGGTAGGCAGAGGTGTCCGTACATCCACCTCCGATTTTATTACGGTCCCATAATGTGATAGGGGGAGAGCCCATCGCCATACCGGGCTCAATTCCAGACTCCAGACTGATACTGAGTATTTCTAAATAGAAACACCCAATGTCACTTTATCCGACCCGGCGATCGAACCCGAGACCTCAGCACAGCAGTCGTAACACATGCGCAATTACAACTTACAATTACTACATTATTACTTATCGAGTTTACTTATTTTTGTCCCACGTCTAAGCAGACGGGTACGCCCTTGTCTCGTGGTGAAGAGGGCAATGCACTGCCATGGGTACTTTGTGATTCGAAATGACGTGTTGTTACAATATGGCAGAGTTGCCAAACGGCCTGTTTTCCCAAGACATGTCCTAGTTTTTAGAGTGTCCTGGGGTGTCCTGGATAGTTTTTAAGCAGCGTCCTGGGTTTTTAAAGCGCCCTGATAAGGTCCTGTATTTTAAAATTCGCACACCACTTTTGCAATTCTTACTTTTGTCGTCTCGGCTCGCAAGTGTCTACGCTATTTTAACAAAGATGCGTCCTGTTTTTAAATTGAATTGTCCTGGTTTTTCTAACTTCAAATCCTAGTATTTGAATTCCGGGGTTGGTAACCCTACGATATGGAAACCTATAGCCAATGTTAAAAATATGTATGTAAACCCATGCAGCACTCCACTCCTAGCCGATCGTATTGAAAATCTATGAACTTTGTTGGCACTTTATTGCTGGTGGTAAGATATTCATATCCGCCCGAATAGCGACCACCGTACCGGGTGTAAAACCCGTCATAGTGGCACGCAAGTGTGTCGCGTTCCAGGATCAGCCAGTGTACATCCCTTTTACGGTCTTCTGAGTACTCTGATACTAGACCCTAGACCGCTTCTTCACCTTCTTGCCCAGGGCGTAGTGTGAAGAAGCAGGCCGGCATGATTGTGTTGAGTAGCGGGAGATAAATTGACTCTCGCTACTCGGTACTCTATCTCGACGGCACTTACCACCAGGTGCAGTGTGCTCGCTTTGCCGTGCCAGGATAAAAAACAAAAAAACTGTTTTAGTTCACACATGTCACAGAACATCATCATTCATCATCATTATTTCGGCGTATATTGACCACATCACATCCACATTGAATAGTAGCGATAGCCTAGTTGGTTGCGGTACGGACTGCCAAGACGACAGTCGTAGGTTCGAAACCCAAGTGGCATACACCTCTGACTTTTCTAAAGTTATGTGTGTATTAAAATGTTAATTATCGCTTGCTTTAACGGTGAAGGAAAACATCGTGAGAAAACCTGCATATCTGAGATTTTTTCGAAGGTATGAGAAGTCTGCCCACCCGCATTAGGCCAGCGTGGTGGACTAAGGCCTAACCCCTCTCATTAGTAGAGGAGGCCCGTGCCCAGCAGTGGGACAATGTTTAATACAGGGCTAGTATTATTTATTATTATATTGACCAAATCTACGTTGTAAGTCTGTAAATTAAATCTACTTATTTATTAAATACCAGGGATAACGGAAACCGCATTAATACCCATCTCCGCTCTAATAACATGCAAGTCAAATTCTATGTCGTTTTGATTACCGTGCGATTTCAAAGCAACCCATTACAACGTGAGAACAACCGACAACGCGACGAAATTATCCCCGTATTAAGAATACGGGGATAATTTATACACCGCTTCTTTTGTATAATGGTAATTTGATTAAGATGACGAGTAGGCTATCTTGTGGTTGACTATCTTGATGATGAATAGCGCGTGAATCCAGAGACTTTGAGTTTGATCGAGACACCGAGCCTAAAATATTAAAATATTTTCCTATTGGAAGATCATATAGCAAGTCAGATTATAGCTGTACATGAAAAATCGTAGCAAATAACCTATGCAAGTCAATCTGCACTCGCTCTCACATACTGTATGTATTCTTGCACGGCAAAGTGACCACACTGCGCCTGATGGTAAAGGAAGTGCCGTTAAGGTATAGTATCAAGCAGCATGATACAACTATCCCTCGCTAATCAGCACAATCATGCCATCCTGCTGAGTAGCTTCTTCGCACTACTCTTAAATTACCTAGTTTATAAAAGAAGAAAGACGTGGGCTGGAAAATATAGCTAGCTTAAGTCTGGTAGTTTCTAATAACCTCATCAGACTTGTATGTAAGTGTGGAGTCAGGACTATGTGTTCGTTCGTTGGGTTTACATTATAATTTTTGTAATCTTGAACCGAAGATCCAGAATTTCACGTTTCATGTCAGCCAACATTTTGTCTTTATTAATTGCTCAAGATTCGTTCCCCAACAACACCAGGCAAGCAAACATCCGTTAAAATAAAACAAATACAGCCTGCAACATGTATAATACATATTACACAGACTGAAGTAAATCCACAGGAGAATGTTGATAATGATCAATTACTGGTTTGCAAAGTTTTGGGTGACGATAACATCGAAAGAAGTATGGAATTTGAGAATAAAATCTGCATATTCACATTTCTTGAAAGACCTTAAAATAAAGGGCTACTTTAATACAAACTATATTTTTTGTAATATTTACCATTTACTATGAATATATTTAATTATTTTTTGATAATACATACATACATATACACTCACGCCTGTAATAGTAGGCAGAGGTGTAACCAGTACACCCACTTTTCGCGGAATTTCGATCCCATAATGTACTAGCTGACCCGGCAAACGTTGTTTTGCCATATAAATAATTTCGTGAACAATATTTTTTGTTAGTCCATCTTTAGCTAACACAAACAAACTGGATGGTTTACCCACTCGAGAGCATGCCACGTATAATTGTCCGTGTGAAAAACATGGTGTTCTCAAATCTAATCCACAAACAGACATCGTTTGACCTTGGGATTTGTTGATAGTCATTGCAAATGCCAATCTAATCGGAAACTGAATACGTTTGAATTGAATTGGCACATCTGTAGGTATAATAGGAGAGGAAAAATGATTAAAATACTAAAATGGCTATTAAAAAATAAGGGTTGATCGTAGAAGGGTGAAAATTGAGGATTGTATGTATTTTTGTATGTTGTATCATAAAAAAATAGAAATTCAAAATTTTGTCTAAAAAATAAAAAAATAAATTTAGGGGTGGGCTACCCCTAACATTTAGGGGGATGAAAAATAGATGTTGGCCGATTCTCATAGATACCGGATAAGAACAAAAAATTTCATCAAAATCGGTCAAGCCGTTTCGGAGGAGTATGGCAACGAAAACTGTGACACGAGAATTTTATATATTAGATATAAATGTAAATAGGGGGCGAGCCTATTGCCATACCGGGCATATCACCATTTTTTGTTAATTTTTACGTTAGCATAAACCGATGCACTAAAAGGCATTAAGTGGGTAAGATACCCGATATTTTACTGTAACTGTCTACCGACGTTTTCCGTTTCTTTCTTTTTGGTCTTATTGATGACTAATAAAATCAACGGAAAGACTGATGACGATGAACCTAACCTAACCTAAACACGGATTTCAATCTACAAAATCTATGTATGTTTCAAACAGGGCATCGCATGTGGACTTCTAGATACCTAACACTCATGATATATTTCAGGACGTGTTATTCTTATATTTTTATTATATTTAGTCCAATGATGTTTTATAAACGCCTATCTACATTATTAAATTTTTATGTTTTTTTATTCTAACCTATTATGGAACCTACATGATATACTTTTGAGATCCAGTGTAAGACTTATATGAAATTTACTTCAAATAATACTTTCGAATTTCGACCGAAAAAACCATTCCACATGGACCTGTAAAATAAACAATTTCTAAGCGCCACCATTCTAAAATTTCTTCTTTAAACAGGTTTCATGTATCACCACGATGGCCTGCTGACACCATCAAAGATATTTACGATTCTAATAATTTATATCTAGATAACGGTAGAAATAATCAAACACTTTGAAACATTACACTTCGAAATATTTGTCTTTGGGTCTGGTGCATAAATTAAAATACATGTTTTTAAATTATAATAATTATTTCTGGGAATGTTTGTCACCGGTTAGGGCAGCGCGTTGACCAGATAATTGTTTACTTTTTTATTTACTTTGGCCAAGGTAGCTGGTATACGAAGATGTAAATTGTGGCCAGTAACATAATGCAGAACTTAGTTATGGAGAGCTTGAAAGCGTAACTCAGTTGTCATCGTTGTATTTAGAATTTATTATAGGCACTTATCAAAAAAGCAGCGATAGCTTCTTGGGCGTGGTAAAGACTGTCGAGTCGTAGGTTCGAAATCTGCGGAAATGGCATACACATCTAACTTGTTAAAAATTACGTGCGCTAACATTGTTAATTATAGATTTAACGATGATTGACGACATCGTAAAGAAACCTGTTTACCTGAAAATTCTCATAATTCCAAATGTGAATTCTACCAACCCGCATTAGGCTAGCGTCGTAGACTAAGGCTTAACCCATTTCAGTAGTAGTGGAGGCCCGAGCCCAGCAGATAACAAGATTAAAACAGAAATGATATTATTGTATTAATCCTTCAACGGTAGGCAGCTGCTTTGCTGTGCCCTGGCATAGCAGAAGTCTATGGGTGGCGCTGAATACTTACCATCAGGTGGCCCGTCTACTCGTCTGCGTCGAGGCACTAAAAAAACATATTAATATTATTGCTTGTTATCGAGTACAGTACTTTCTAAATCTAGATATTTTCACAAGCAAGTCTGGATCGTTAGAGTCCAGAGTAGGACCACCGATGCCAAAGACGTTCGCATAATGTTTACAACTTTTCGATTCCTAGTCAATTGAACCATCAACTGTAAATTGTTTCTGTAAATTTGAAACTTTCATCTGAGTAACAACTAATTGTTAATGTCAATCGACGAACGAGTACTTAGTGAGGTCAAAAGCCGATGAAAGTGCGGTAGAAATTTTGTTTTACTCACATATCGGCAAAGATGATAGTTTTTAATCATTTTCCTTATGATTAAAAACTATACGATACATCTGATGTTTTTAGTCCTTATCTTATTCATCGATTGGTTCAGTGGCAGCGTGTTTAGGCTATAAAACCATTAAAGGTCGAGTTTAAATTCTAGTTCGGGTAAGCTTAATTTTCAGTTGGGTTTAAGATTCAAAAAAACGCAAATGACCTGCCCGGAATTAAAGGTCTGGTGAAATAAGGTTGACCGATCGTGTCCACTAGTTACCCTAATAGGATAGGCAGAGTTGTAACAAGTGCACACGTGTCATACCATCGTGATTATGATGATGATATTCTAAATAATGCACAGAAAAACATCTAACGGTTACTATCTTAATATTTAAATCAAATCGTCCCACTAATGAGTTGTACCCATCTGCATCAGTAGATTGGGCAATGGCTCAGGTTTAAAGTACATAAGAACCATCCATTCAAATGGAGTTAATAAATTATACAGTCTACTTTAAATAATGGGGAAATTATGTACGTTTAGTTATGTGTGATGACGCTATCAATAGCTACGGGACTATGGTCCCGCAACACCCAGAAACAAACACCTGTCTATCACACGTAAACATTGGTGCGGGAATTGAATCCACGGTTCACTCGCCTGTTGCCATGGAAGCTGTGATAAACTGTTATTTCAGACAAAAGTCTGCCTCGTTAGTAAACTATTAGATAACTTAGATCTCATAGTACATGGGAAAGGCAAAGATGAAAGCTATCACAATAATATTTCTGAAGCACTATCTGATAGACTGAGTCGTGATGCACGTGATGTTACCAACGTAGTTTAATTGCCACAATTGAGCGTACCGGTATTAACCTAGTAGTTTTTACTGTATTACTCAATGTTTAGCTAATATGAACAATTTGTGTATTTTGTAGTTGTTCATTATAGTAGCCAACAAATGAACGGATCGATAGCCACCTTGGAACAGTGGGCGAGTAGCTGTGAAATGAGAGGCCGTGGGTTCGATTCATGCCAGTTTATTATCTTCAGTAGGGCGTTGACAGATGATATTACTGACACTTGGCGCGACTATCTCTAAAGAAACGAATGAAAGAGTTTAAAGGAATATTATTTAGTAAGCTTCCAACCGCATGTGCAAGAACCGCATAAAAGCTATCTTTGTGAAACTTATAGCTTATAGGTTTTATGAAGTAGGTGTACAAAGACTGAAGTTCCTTTGTTAGTTCTTCTCTTCACTTTATCGGTTCAGTAGCTGTTAATCTGTGAGGTCCAGGATACGAAACATGAATATTGAGTACAAATCCAACTCCAGAATGATATTTAAGACGTTTATTTTTCAAGTACGCCGGACTGTTTTGCACGTCCGTAACAATGTAATTGCATACAATGCCCCTAACGGTGGTTTGGTAATACCCACTGCTCTAAGAAAACTGACCAACTCCACTGATACATTTGATGCAAAATTGGTCCTGACTTGGTTAATTGAATATGCCGGATGCCTACAGTGTAGTCTTGACGGACGCCGAAATTGATTCAAAACAAATCAAATCATTTATTTAGTAGATTAGGCCACTAGGGTCTCTTTTTACAGGTCAGGATTAAGTTAAATATCTACCGGTGCTTCGAAAATGCCTACTGGTCTGAGAAGAAGCACCAAGAAACTCAGCCGTAGGTCTTTTCAACCGACTTCAAAAAAAAGGAGGAGGTTCTCAATTCGACATGTTTTTTTTTATGTTTGTTACCTCAGAACTCCGTCATTTATCTTTTATTACCGAGAATATACTTTCAGATTGGTCCCATAGAATATTTATCAAAATCGGTTGAGAAGTTTGGTTTTAAAACCGAAATAACTTGAACAAATATGTTGTCCGAATATACGAAACTGCGAATTTAGCTTTTCTGTGACTTTTTCAGTGGTTTTTTCTTATGGTACTCTATGCAATGTACCTATTTTATATTTGTACCACTAAAAATCAAAAAATAAATGATTACTTTTTAAATAAAAATGTCTTTTAAATTGATTTCATTTGTATGTAATTAATTGATGTAAATGTAACCAATTATTATTTGGTTTTTAGTTGTGTCTGGGTTTTTTGAAGACGGTTTTATTTTTATTTAATAAGTAATAATTTTGTTATTAAAGTAACACCTAAAAGTCACACACATAGTCCTGACCTCGATTACGTGTCTTGTGTCTTAAGTATCAGGAACTACGAGGGGTATTCGGAACACTTAAACCCGAATTAATTACACAAACTGTCTCGTGTGGGGATCGAACGGCCTCTCATATCACAACCGGATATTTACACACTAAGCCACGAAGGCTATCGACTAAATAAAATCAATATAAAGGTCTTTACTGAATCGTCGAAACAAACGACCATGGGGGAACTTTCACGGGTCGATATAATGGGTACAATAGACATCTGGTACCTCTAGTACAAGCAACAGATATACAGTCTCTTGGTCCCGATATGACCCAGCCCCTAAAACATGTCGGAATGTAAATGTACTATATTTCTCCCTACAGTGTCAAGGGTTTCTAATCTAGAGGATGCCTCCTCAGTCATAAACAAATTCGAGAAGGATCGACGCGTCGCTGCATTGCTTCTAAGGAAAGAAAAAGGAGCAAAAGGAAAGCCTGAATCGATTGTAACGGTATTCCACAGTTCAATAATATCTCGTCCAACTTAAATACGGCGATATAATTTTTGAAAGCTGATAATATTGCAATTTGGGTTGTTATTTGCCATTATCATAAGGAGGTCAATTTCTGTGTCACTTGAGCCTTCGTTGGGGATTTCTGAGTGTTTCATTAAAATTAGAAAATTATATGTAATGTCAAAAGTGAAGAACAGACTTGCTTCAAATTCGTTAGCTACAAATAACAGTCATCTGGATAGACCATATTATGTTTAAAATTAAACTGATTTAAAGGTACATTCAGTACATTGGTTATATTTGTATGCACGGCTGCATTGCATACATAAGTTCTTTTTTTACTTTATAGGCTTGCGTTTGTCCAATATATTGCTTGATAGTAAGTGATGATGTGGTCTACAGTGGAGCACGCTTGCCTAAAAGATTCTTATCTACTCTTGACTTAAAGATACCCAGGTTATCATTTTCGGAAAGTTTGACTCCGGCAAAGAGTTCCACTCTCTAGCGGTGCGCATGAAAAATGTACAAGCAAAACGCTTCGGGCACACTGGTGGAATATCAACCATGTATCGATAACGCTTCGCCGTGTCTCTTGTCGTCCGATGGTGGAAAGGGGTTGGGGGAATTAAATTGTGTAATTCTAAGCCACACTCGCCGAAATGTATCCGGTAAAAACCCGATAAACTTTAAATTTACGATATACATATAATATACGATAAAGCTCAATTGCTTTTCGTGTCCTTAGTTTTATTCTTCAAACTTGTCATTTCTGCCAACATAATAAATAATCGGATATCTTTTTATAATACACGACCAAACGCTTGCAAGTCATAAAAAGCTCATTTAAATATTTCGGAACATCGAGTAGTTTCGCTGGCAAAAAACAGTATCGTGTATTTATTGTCAATGGAATGGAAATAGCCTGATTGCGCTTGTATCTAGTTCAGTGGACCAGTGGAGACGCGCCGACCTCCTTGCCAGGTGCCTTTGTAAGCTAGAAATCGAATAGATACACTTGATTATATCAAAACTTGTTTTTCGATGTTTGTTATTAAGATTTCGAATCCTTCTGAGGAACTTAAAGATGTGAAAATATATAATGCCATATTTTGTATCACTGTTAATCATCTGATGATGGGAAGTGTTAGGTCTTGCGCAATTAAATTCTGGATGCCAGTATATTTTTATAATTTAATGGCTTGTAAATATGTAAAGGCGTGTAAGTGGGACACCCATTAACCCTCAATAGTCTCTGAAAAGGAAGTAGACGGGCGTCTCGAGTCTGAGTGAACAATTGTTATATATTATTGTAGCATATTATTGTACAGCCAAAATTGTTGTCGCAATGACTGTATGGCCTAGGTTATTAAAATCATTAGAATTCATACGTTCAATTTGGTTTAATGGTTTAATGATTTATAGCCACCCAGACCAACACTCATGGTTTTGCTCTGCACCCATAAGTCATAACGTAATGGTAGATACAATACAAATACACCCAATCAACAGTCTGTATCGTGGTTATCTAACTACCAGAAACTACACACAACATCCAGACCTGAAACAAATATATGTCTGTCAAACATTTGTCTCGGTGCTGGAATCGAACCCACGGCTTCCCGTTTCACAACCAGCCACTCGCCCGCTACCCCACGGAGGCTGTCAAGATTTACAGCCTTGCTCGATAAATAGGTTTTGGGTTTTTTTTATGCTGGCACGGCAAAGTGACCACACTACAACTGATGGTAAGCGCAGTGCCGTCCAATTATAGTATTAGAGTTTAATATTGTCATCATCTATCACGGTACAAATTAAGCAAACCTTAGGTGTATTATTACTTCAATTTACACTATAAATATAACCTATAGTCGTGAGCTGATTTAAATAAAGTAAGCACAAAAATAAGACCATGTTCTTGCATCGAACAAAATGCTGAATAACTTTTCACAGCGAACGCTCTGTTTTGTGTCGTCACCGATATGTGCGATGCATAATAAACACCTAACAAACATACTGACTATTTTATCCTTGACCGTGAATCAAACTTGAAACCTAAAGACCGAGTGAACAGCATTAAACATTTCTGTCTACTCTTACAACTTTAGCTTTAGCTTTATTCAAACTGGTACAAACAATAATTATAAAACCAAAGAAACATAAAAAATTATTTAATAAACATTTTGAAATATGGAAATGTTTAATGTGCGGTTTTGGAATATGCGTTTAGAAAATAAAGTGCATGCAAATTGTTTTACTTGTCTTATATTAGAGGTCCAAAGTGGTAGAGCCACGCTATAGACATATTTGTCTACAGCATGAATGGGCCGGCTCGACCGGGGTAGTACCACTGTCTCACAGAAAACCAACGTAAAGTGACAGTTTACTGTCGTGTTTCGTATGGTAAGTGAGATATCCGGAGGCCCAGATTCCCCCTTCCCTTCCCTAATCCTTATTCCTGTCCTTTAAGGCCGACAGCGCATAAATGATACTTCCGGTATTGTGGATGTTCATGGGCGGTGGAGATCACTTAACATCAGGTGACCCACTGGCTCGTTTGTCGGACTATACTATAAAAAAGGTCCTTGACTAGGTAGACATTTAATATTAAATGGTTTCTTATCTTTACACGAATATTACACAGAAATATATATTTTTGATATGTAATATATTACAATATTTGTATAAAAGATATGCCGTGTAAAACGAAAAATAATTGAATAAATATAACTACCAATTCTACTTAATCTAATTAATTACAAACAAATATAGGCCTAGTTGTTTGTTTGTTATTTAGTCTGTATTCTAAATACTCAATGTCTTTCAATATCTTTCTACTTTTAGGTGTTTTAGTACAATTTTTTGTATGGATCCAATAAATAATATATTATAGTTTTATTATACCGGGTGTCCAAGAAAATGGCGCACCTGCTTCCCTGGATGCAAGGGCATAATATTAATATGCTAATAAAAAAATATTTTTTGAAAAAACCATATCTGTTTCGGAGTTATAACAGTTTAAAGTTTCAATTATTATCTCAACTATTCCGCATAAAACCAGTTAGAATGGTTAAAGTAAGTCATTTTAAGGTTCACATATTTTTTAATTTCGTCATAGATTAAATCGTTAATGAAAAAATCCATGAAAACTTTTTTCACCAGCAACGAAATTTTAATAGACTTCCCTTTAAATTATGTTAGGTCATGAACTTTCAGCTGTATACTTTATCCTTCAAGATGCATTCCCGTTATACTATAATGTATATAAGCAGCTGCGCCATTTTCCTGGACACCCGGTATAAGTGAACAGCGATAGCCTAGTTGGTTGCAGTACGGACTGCCAAGACGAAAGTCGTAGGTTCGAAACCCAAGTAGCATACACCTCTGACTTTTCTAAAGTTATGTGTGTATTAAAATGTTAATTATCGCTTGCTTTAACGGTGAAGGAAAACATCGTGAGGAAACCTGCATATCTGAGAATTTTTCGAATGTATGAGAAGTCTGCCAACCCGCATTAGGCCAGCGTGGTGGACTAAGGCCTAACCCCTCTCCTTGGTAGAGGAGGCCCGTGCCCAGCAGTGGGACAATGTTTAATACAGGGCTAGTATTATATAAGTGAACTACCGCGACGTGAAACCTTTGTTTAGTTTAATTCAAGTAAAGCAATCAGTTTAAAAGGTGAAAGAAATTTCGTGTACTTCGTGGTTTTATACAAGAGCACAAAAAACTCGTAGGGCCGGCTGGGCTCTGTCCACCGGTACATATGCGGTCAGACGGGTTTAGTACGTTTTAATTTTATGTTCACGTAATTCTCTGTAACTGAACCCATGTTACTTAAGAAACATATTTTATTATATCTGCAATGGACGCTGATATCAAACGTAAATAATATGAACAACAACCTTTACGGTTCCTTATACTTGTCAAACTGCATGAAATGATAATTTTATTTTGGCTTTTTCTTCAATTTTGTAAAAATTACAAACACAATTAAAATAGTTTGTCTAATTTCTATTACATGTATTAACTAGAAGTAAGTATATCATTTCTCAAATTGATCGCACTTGAATACAGTGATTTTACGACAGCAAGTAACAGTGTCTCGGGTACACCTAGACGCTGCTGTACATTTGAACACAAATAATGACAAAAACATTTAGCGCGGTCCAAACTCGCGGAAAGCGTAAACATGGATGTGCGGCGGCGGGCACCGTTAGCTCACTCGTATAAATGTGGAACCCCACCCGAAGGCCTTAGTGTGCCGCGTAACAACCATGAGACTGTACGCGCCCTTACTACTCGCACTGTTCGCCGGCGCGCATGCCGCATCTATTCTAGAAAAAATAAAACCAGAATTAGAAAAAAAAATCGTCATTGACGATGAAAAACCACCCGCCGAAAATATCTCCAACGCGCCAGAGCCAGAACTTATAGACCCAGCCAATACCGTCGTAGACTTCGAAAACAACCTCAAGAATAATTTGAAACCGGAGGCTATCCCCGTCAAAGTCATTGTTGAAGAAGCGCAACCGATCGTGAAGAGTGCGCAGATTGAACCTACTTATGAAGTGCTCGAAGAAGAGATCAAGAGGCCGGTGGTAGACTTGCGCAATCCTGGACCACCACAGCATCAAGAACACGAGACCCAAAATCCTGAACATTTTGAAGATATCGAGCGCACCGCTTCAACCGTGAAAGGGGAAATACAGGAATCTAAAATCGTTTTGAGACAAGGCTTCCAAGGCGTCACAAATGGCATCCAAAATTTAATTTCAAACAATGAACAAATTATCAACCTCCAAAACAGTATCGATAACTTACAAGAAAGTTTCTCAACTCAAATTCAAAAACTCAATGATACTCTACAAAACTTTTTAAAACCTGAATTCAAACCGCTTAGTCTCGAAGAGGAAAAATCTACTAAAACCAATTTGGAAAATATCGAAACTGGTCTAAAAGTATTAGAAAGTAATTTTAATGCTGGAGTCCAGAGTTTGTCGGAAGGTGTTCAGGTGGCTGCAACTCTTAGACAAGAAGGAGCCGGTGCAAGTAGTGGCTCAGGTTCCTCTACCACAGCTGCACCTGCTGGTACGTCAAACCCCTTCCAGTTCCTCCTTGATATGGTGAGTAATCTGCAGACCTCCATGTCCTCCGGCTTAAACAACATGAGCCAAGCTGTCAACAATTTTGTAACTCAGAATAGCCCGAACTTTACACTCCCGAGTGTGCAAAATATATTCCAGCCGAATAATGTGGCTCCTCTAGCCGACACACCTGTCGACGGTTCTTCCACTACACCTCGTCCTTCAACATGGCAGTCTATCCAGACTTCCTTCAGCAACTTATTTAACCCGAACCAAGCATCACAAAATGTGCAGAATGATCAACCAACTTCAGCCCCCACTGGTCCATTCGGTATTCCACCGTTTCCGATTATTACAAGTATTGTGAACCTGATACAGAGGCCTGGTGCTCAGTCCACTGTGAAACCTGCACAATCACCGCAGCCAAATCCTGTTCCTACAGTAGCACCGCAGTCAAACCCCGTCCCCGAAGGAAACAACGTCGTTCCAACGCCTGTAAAGCCGGAGGAAATCAATGTCAAGCCAGAATCGGAAAAAAAACCCGAGCCAAGCGTTAATCCTATTAGAAAGGTTATCGAAAACAGTCCTATTGCCCAAGGTATTAATGCAGCTGTGCAAAGAATACAGTCTATCAATAATCCTGATAAACCGAGGGATACTGCTGTAGAAGATGAAGCTGTGAAATCAGAAGAAGTGAAACCTGAGGAGGTGAAGTCTGAAGAAATAAAAGCTGAAGATGTAAAGCCCGAAGAACTAAAACTTGAAGATGTAAAAATTGAAGAGGTCAAACCAGAACTTGAAAAAGATGTCGTCGAAAAAGTTGAAGGCGAGCAGGAAAAAGTTGAAGGCGAGCAGGAAAAAGGCGGTTGGTACTACCCTCCGAAGCCTAACCATGGTAAGTTTTTAACCACACTCCTTTCTTCTGTCATAATGAAATCATCATCATACTCGATTTTCAAACTCAGACCAGTTATAATGATTGGAGATTCATTCTTTCATCTTTATAAAAATAAATCACTAGAAATAAACATGACAATATTGTTTAACGCCTAATTACAGTAGTAACTGTATGAGACTTTTAGTTAGGTTTACTTCAAATGTAAACTTGGGTTCGATTCCTAGGTAAACACAATGTTGTGTGAAACAAACAAATTATTATAGATACTCCATCTGTTATAAAATATGCAAAATCATTGAGCCATAATGGCCACTTTACCGGGTATTGAGTATTCCTTTATTTCCCTGGAGAATTATATTATTATAACACTTTATATTTAAAACACTTTGAAACAGACAGCGGCAAGCTTTAACTTTTAGTTACATTAAACAAAGTAAAAACACATTTACGCGCTTCTTTATAATAATTTTGTATGTGACGTTTGTTTAAAAGGCTAAATCCCTATTTTTAGCAGAAGATGCCCGAACCAAACGTGGAAAATAGTATTGAGTTGGCATTAAATTATTTATCTGTATTCGGTGCTAGGCAATTGGGGGTTTATCATCAGTCTAATCAGCACCATAGGAACGACGATAAACAGTACCATCACGACGGCATCGACGGCGGTAGACAATACTTTAAACACATTCTTCACCAACATTGAGGTACCGACGAAGACGCGTCACTGTGTGTTGTCTTTAACATGGTGGAAACGTTTGTTGTTTGTTGTGAAGTGATGGGAATTACTTGTGTCGTAGTAACTAGTCACTGCGGAACCAGTGAATTCCTGCACTTGATCCTGGGGAAAAGGAAACGTGTGATTTTCGGTCCGAAAAACATTTACGGGATGCAGCGGCTTTGCTGTGCCCTGGCATTGCAGAAGTCTATGGGCGGCGGTGACTACTTACCATCAGGTGGCCCGTCAGCTCGTATGCCTACCCAGGCACTAAAACAAATAACATACGTGCATATCTTGGATTGTGTTAGTTTGCCTCCTGGTAAATCATGGCACTGACATAAGTTGAGAAAATCGCCAGTGCAATACTTGCATAACTGCTATACCTTTGGGGACACATGCGTGAGCTTATGACGCACTATGTTGAGTTACCAGCGGCGTTGTTGTAACATTTCTGTTGTCTTTAACACGGTGGATCTGTTTGTTGTATTTTGATGTAATAACTTAACTTAACTTGTATGTAGTTTCGGTGAAGGATTTTTAAGAAGAATCGGTATTTCTGAATATCTGCAGTCTACTAACTTATAGAAGTCCAACGTGGTGGACTAAAACCTAACCCCTATTATTAGTGGAGGAGTTACAGCTTTGTGACATGGCCACATAGCTAATTTGGTATTACTTATATACAGGACAGCTATTTTAAAAAATAATCACGGATCAATTCCCAAAGACTTGCGTCATCATATTATTAAAATACATAGCTAATGTTTGATACAATTTTTATTTACATGTTACACATTTTCCAAACCGTGCAATAAGACCAAATCCCTAACAAAATTGCAGGTTTACATCAATTATGCTAAAATACTAACCCAAATCAACAATAAAATTATACAATTAAAATATTTAATTCAAAAATATTATAAAGTTCCGTAAAAACCGCCTAACAAGTAAACCGAATCCGAGGTTTGACTAAGGTCAATAACATCTCAAAGCTTGTCAAAATAAGCCGTTAAGTCATTTTGGTCAAATACCACGAGCATGTAAATACGTAAACTGTGATATTTTTAGTGCATCTAGATAACAGTTAGCGTCTTTAGAAAGTGGTTTGAAGTAGAGCTGAGTAAAAACTGACCTAAAATATTTTTCGAATAGCACAACTTCTTGTAAATCGATCACAAATCAATTAAAGCCGCCATTTTGAAAAAAAGAAAAGAAGTTACAATTTTAAATGCAACCAGGAATCTTAAAACTTAAGTAAATATGTTGATTAACAATGAAATATAAATTATATTTTATTATTTTTATTTGTTTGGTAAGCTTACAGCTACAATTACAAATTAGGTTAAATATATAAGTAGGTATATGCCAATTACAAGCTACCACAATGTGGAATTACAAGCTACCACATAAAAGGTCAATTTGTTGTATGTCCATGAATGGACCGAGTCTGTTGTATTCTTTTCAACCACAGTTGTTAAGCAGTTGCTTTACTTATACCTAATTGAATCCGCTATAAATACTTACCTACTGATCTATATAAAACTATACGAGTAAATAAAATAAATATACCCAACAGCCACACACATCATTCCGACCCCACACTAGACCAAACCTGTCGTGGGTATCAAGAACTACGAGGGACAACGGTCCCACAACACCCAGACCCGAAACAAATATCTGTCTGTCATACAAACATTTATCTGTGTTCGAACCCACGGCCTCCCGTTTCAAAACTACTCGCCGTAACGCCACGGAGGCTGTCTGATGTAGGTAGATTCATAGTTTCACCGCCAACAATGTGATCCCCTCATAACAAGTGTGTCACAGTGATGATAGTTCCGTGTCCGTCGACGACAAACTTTGTAGTTTGTATTACGTTCGAAGATGTGATCGTATATGACTAGTTAGCCCTAATTTCGTTTTAAAAGTCCTGACATTTGGAGCACAGCACAGTTGCTCAGAATAGTAGCAGTTGAAAATGTACTAATCAAAAGGTGCATACTAATATCTTTACATTTAATACATTACAAGTATGAAGCAGCTAAGTAACTCTTGTAATCCATTATTCCAGTCATGCGTATAATTATCCTGAATTACGTTTGAACTGGTTCAGTATTCGTAACATAGTTTGATTGTGAATAGTTGCATAATTCTTGTTTTATTGCCATTATTTCCCAAAAATCAGACATTGTGATTAATAAACAGTCACGCATCAATGGCTCGTTTTACCGAAAATTAAGTCGCTTGTTCCTAAACAGTATTTTTTCATCTATAATTTTGGTCGTGAATTAATAATATAATTGTGTAATGTCACGACAAAAATACAAAAGACCCTACGACTGAGTTTCTTGATGCTTCTTCTCAATGGGCATTTCCGAAGCACCGGTTTAACTTAATCCTGACCTGTAAAAAGTGCCCCTAGTGGCCTAATTTACTGAATAAATTATTTGATTTGATTATGACCACGATTATTTATGTATATACATGGTATAGACAGATATCAGGATTGTTAAAGATAATTTACTTTATGATATTTACTTTCAAAATGTTTACTGAAATGCAAGATCGCAATATATTTTAGAAAATCTTGTATTTCAGCTATAATACTTCCCACGTTTTTAAATAAATGCCTAATGAATTTAACTGAGGTTTAATATTAGCAATATGTATCTTATTTGTGTAGTGTTTAATTGTAAGGAACTAAACTAAAAGACAACTATTTTTGTATTTCTGATCTGCAGATCTGCAGCTTTTAGCTAAGGGATTGCTAAATAATTAAAGTAATGAATTTAAATTTTATTTTCCAGGGGTTAGCGACGACAGTGGGAGCCGGTTAGACACAGCTTCCGAACAATCAGAAAAGGTCTCAGAAAATAAGGAAGAAATTAAAGAAACGGAACAAGTTTCTGATAAGACTGAATAAGTCGGTTGTGTGATACGACAATTAGATAATTTAGTCTAAGGTTTTATGTGTAAATAAGCGAAAGTGATGACGTGGATCGATTAAATCCTTTTTTATAAATGGTTGTTTCTTTCCCTAAAAATACCTACCTTTAATAAAGACACACATTTTTCGCTGAACTGTTCCTTAGCATGTCAAGAAATTATGTTACTAAAGACATAGTATTGTATAATGACAATGGGCAGGTAATTATTAAAATTATATGCATTCAAATTCTTTAGAATGTTTATTTTACATTTAATTATTATAAATACTAGCTGTTGCCCGCGGCTCCACCCGCGTGGAAGTTATTTTTGGTAGAAAAGGTATACATTCTACGACGGCATCACAAAAAATAAAAATGTTCTATGTCTGTCTAGTGCCGGGCGGATACTGTGGAAAGTCCCAAGGATCTTGTTATAGAGATCCATCGGACCCTAGATCTCAATGTTGCATGGGATATTAAGAATAGGGTTGAATTTAATGCCAAGACAACCTAGGCAAAGACAAAGTTTAAACCACATAAGCTAGCTATGAGTTTACCTACTTATTCTGTCTACCTCATTAGAAACAAAAGCATTAAGATTAAAGGACAATGAGCGAAGTGTCCCCACCCCTCAACAAGTTTGAAATTGGTCTCAATCGATTCATATAAGCGAGGTGATCATTTTTTGGTATGGCGTCAACCACGAAATGTACTGGGTTTTTTTTAATTAACATTTTAGTGTTATATAAAATATATAATATTACTATTTATTGACTTCCTTGGCGGCACAGTTTTAATTGCCTACGCGCTACGACTGCTGTTCCGAAGTCAAGGGTTCGGATCCCCTGGTTGGGTTTTATTTTTTATGAAGGTGAAAAAGCGGTCGATGGTCCATTGTCAGAGTACTCAGAAGGCCGTGAAACGGCCAAACATCGTACCCCAATTCTAGACCCCAGAGAAAAAACGGATGTACATGATGGGTGGTTTACGTGATTAGGTTTTTCTGTCACGAAATGTTCATTAAAAATTAAATGAAATTAGCTCGGAGTCTGGAATTGCGTCCGCTATGACGATAGGGTTGCCGCCTATTACATCATAGTACGGTAATAAGGTTGGTGAAATGTGGGTATACTAGTTACACCTCTGCCTACCCCTTCGGAGATTACAGGCGTGAGTGTATATGTATGTATAAAACATATTAATTTTGGTGGTTTCACTATACTTTACTATGCGATATTTTGTAGGTGGTAGAGCTACATTGCACCTATTTTTTTGTAAAGCTTAAATGGACCAGCTCGACTGGGATGGTATCATTGTCCTACAGAAAACCTCTCTTTGTAATCAATCCTATGTCCTATCAATATAATTCTTTCAAACTACAGAACTGAAAGATAACTTTCCGAAAGACAAAGTAATAGAATGATGTATGCACGTGTGTCGTGTGCCCTCGGTCTGTCTTACGACAGAGTGAACACCTCCACACAGCCTGGATTATAGGGTGTATAAGACCTTCAAACCGTTCATCTTGAAGCTAAGTATATTGTGCCTTCGATGCATGCCCACATTATCATACATCATTCTTGCAAGCGAGACATCATTTTGTGCATATGGACGCGGACACACCTTCATACACGCGCACATACAATTATCTTGGCATTGAAATCAATATTTTGTTGTACCTCATTCTCGTACATGGTTCAAAGCTTCAAAAAAAAAAAAAAAAAAAAAAAAAATATATATATTATCATAATTTGAGAAACTCTAACAAAATTAAATTGAGACAACATAGAACCAAAATGTATGGTAAAAGAAATATAATGTTTGAGGGTGCAAACGTATATAATAATCTACCAAACGATATAAAAGAATGTGAATCATTAAATATTTTTAAAAGTAGATTAAAAAAATATGTACACGAAAAAATATTTGAGTAAGCTTGTATGAGGTATTTTGTTTTGTTTCTTTTTTTTAATATTGTATTTTGCTTATGTAAGAATGATTGAACTAACCCTATTATATACAAAAATAATTTATATTTACTAATACTCATTGTAAGTGGACTCTTTTGTCTTTTATGAGTTAATAAATTCTTTAAACCCAAGAAATTCATTGACTAAACTCTGGCAAAGCGTTTCTGTTTCCTCTCTGGCTATCAAATAGCTAGCAGCTTTGCGAAGTACACAACAACAAGACTGCTCTAATGTCATAGATTATACACCCTTAAACGGACATTCAACATGTATACCCATAATCAGGCAGTGTGAATGTACTACATTACAGTCTTCAAACTGTAATTGGCTGCAATGAGAGTAGCTCTCTGCCGAAGTCTAGACCTCAGTAATTCATTTTATGTCTCGGCAAGGACAACGGCGGACGGCAGACTTCAAAAAACGGTTTTAGCTAGACTCTAATAAGTTAAACGGATGGTCTTCTAAAACACGACTAATCGTGATGACATGCAGAACATTTATTTTACAGTAAGCCTTCTTGCAGTTCTTAGAGATTTGCTTGTAAGTCTACAGCAGCATCTAAATAATAAATTAAAATTATTATAGAACCTGCTATCATCTGTATATATAAAAGAAGAAACTGACTGACTGACTGACTGACTGATTGACTGACTGACTGACTGATCGATCAACGCACAGCCAAAACGGCTGGGGTTAGAGACTTGAAATTTTGACAGTAGGTACCTTTTATGACGTAGGCATCCACTAAAGAAGGGTTTTTGGAAATACCACCCCTAAGGGGGTCAAATAGGGGATGATAGTTTGTATGAAAATCCGTCATTTTTGAAGTTAAGTTTATGAAAATTAGTATTTGGCCTTTTAGTCAAAAATAAAAAATATATGTTTCAGGATTTTTGGAAATTCCGCCCCTAAAGGGGGAAAATAAGGAATGAAAGTTTGTATGAAAATCCGTCATTTTTAAGTTAAACACATGAATATTGGTATTTTGTATTGTATACTTTTTCTCCCAATCATGACCTCCACGCGGGCGGAGCCGCGAGCAACATCTAGTTATTAATAAATCAATCACTGATCTGTCTAGGCGAAGCAAACTGATGCATTGAGCTGAATATGCGCTATAGCCGTCCGAACTGACGCTTAGACATATGGTCTAAAACCAGTATGCATAGAAATAATTTTTAAATTCAAAGTAGAATTTCATAATGTTACAGCTGCGCGTCATAAATGATGGCAGCGGGCTGATACTTTTTTTCAAAGTCAAGGATATACCAACACAACACATATAATACTACAATAATGGATACACATAATAAACCATGCAATTTCGTATAATATACCAATTACCAAAGATAATAACTGTATTTGCTGATGTTAGGATATTCATATCCGCCCGGATAGCGACCACCGTACACAGTGTGTAAAACCCGCCATAGTGTGATAACACGCAAGTGTTTCGCGTTCCGGGATCAACCAGTGTACATCCGGTTTTTGTCAGGGGTCTAGAGTTGGGGTACGATATTTGGCCGTTTTGTGGCCTTCTTCACCTACCCAACCGCTTCTTCACCTTCTTGCCCATGGCGTAGTATGAATAAGCAGGCCGGCATGATTCTGTTGAGTAGTCAGGGATAGATTATCTCTTGCTACTCGATATTGTAATTGGACTGCACTACGCTTACCATCAGGTGCAGTGTCGGCACTTTGCCGTGCCAGGATAAAAAAATAAATAAACATCGTGGTCTTCTATCGCAATGTTGACGTTAGTCTGACGGCCATGTTACCCCATGTATGAAGATTTCTTTTATGGTAATTGCCTAGGTTTCTAAGCCTCCGTGTTCAAACGGGACGTTTCTAACTAATATAGTTCACGAGGTCCAGTTCTTTCCTATTGCTATCATCGCGTCGGTGACAGATTTTAACTTTTACATAGTACTCAATATATAGGATATATACAAGGACGTCTCCAGCTATTATATTTTCCGAGATCCTGCTAATTTCCTGAAACCCTCATTAAGTCGGTATCATATTTCATACAATAAAAATGCCGAAGGTTTTATGCTCAAATATCAAAACAGGACGTTCTTAACTGTTGTAGTTTCCAAGATCTAGATACTTAGTAATCAGATCCTGGAAGAATTAAGTATAAAATGTATCGTAAACGTTACTCGATTATATTTTGTAATAGCGCGCGAAAACTAATAAAAGAAAGTGAAAAACACAGAAACGTAACAGTATTTCGTAGGAATATAATTTTTTTTGTCTATGGATTCTCCATGGATATATAGAATTTTAACAACGGAGTAAGAGTTTTTATATGTCACTTAACAATTATGTAGTATATGTATGGTGTCTGTTGGTGGGTGGGGACGGAGCTCATACAAATTCGCCCATTGTCCTTTGCTCGTTACTCAAATATATGAGACAAATAATTATTATAGTTCCATGTAGACTTTTTACTCAATCCTTTTGATGTTAATTTTTGTCTTTTTAATGTTAGAGGGGAAATAAATGTTTGGTGCGTTTACGAGGACAATACGATAATAAATTATGAACTGTCAAAATTGACACATTCCATGTGTTTACGTTTTAGGTTATGTTATTGTTGCCGATTGCGTTTCATTTTAATGTTTTGACTTAAAATATAGTTTGTTTATCAAAATGAACGGTTTAACATTAAGAATTACCGGTGGTAGTAGTAAAAAAACTAAAACATCAATCGGATTTGCACCAATAGTTGTGAATTTTAATAAGGATTTCGGTAAGCAAGTGTAGTTTTTAAAACAATAAATCGTTTATCCTGCCAGTATTTTGGTAGTTTACTAATTAAAACTCTTTACTCGTTTAACAGTACATATGTAATATTTACAATATAAATATTATCGGATTTTAGGCGGGAAAAACAAAATAATGGAAGAATTTATTCAGTCATCAAGTTCAGATTCCCAGTTGGCAGTATTAAAAACAGTATTTAATGAAATAGACAACGCACCAGATCAGCTTGTGATGGAGTTCTTAACAACAGTGTTTTTTCAGGCTGAGTCTAAGCATCCTGTCAAGTGTTTTATCAGCAGGTAATTTTATAAAAGTACTACTACTACGTACTACATTTCATGGTGGTATGTAAGATAGAAATAAATAACACCCTAATGGATAACAAGCTTATATCATGTCTGCATGTCGCATGCGTTACGACTGCTGTGCTGAGGTCTCGGGTTCGAACTCCATGGCGGGTAAAGTGATATTGGGTTTTTCTATCTAGAATTTCTCAGTATTAGCCCAGAGTCTGGACCCGGTGCCCGGTATGGCGATAGGCTCACCCCCTATCACATTATGGGACCGAAATTCGGTGAAAAGTGGGTGTACTGGTTACACCTCTGCCTACCCCTTCGGGGATTATGATTGATGATTACACTTCAGGCATGAGTGTATGATTTAATAATTGAATCAGACAATTACCTATGGGTACTTACAACTTGGAGAAATTATATAAATGTTAAGCAACATGATAGAAAAAATTTTGATTAGGCAATAAGGTTATTGTGGTTCTTAAGTATATTTAACGTTTATAATGAAATCGTTAAAATAATTGTTATTAATTTTTGTATGCCCATACAACACAGTTAAGTTAAATTGGAATGTTATCTCGCTAGAGAAGATTGGGCAAGAAACTTTATTGCTGTTCTTTTCAAACACCATTTAACAATATTTGGTCATACAGTTAACATAAGATTTAAGTTTATTACATTGCATTAGAGCAGCTCAATGACTGTTAATTAAGTTGCCTTATAGTAACATTGACTGATTCTAGACTGCTTCAGTGTTGCAATTGTAAATGTGCATGCATTACGACTGTAATGCTGAGTTCTCAGATTCAGGTCCCCAGGTCAGGTAAAGTGATATTGGATTTTTCTATTTAGAAAAACTAAGTATCATTATGGCGATAGGCTCACCCCTTATCACAGTATGAGACTGTAATACATTCAGCGAAAAGTGGGTGTACTGGTTACATCACTGCCTACCCCTTCGGAAATTACAGGCGTGAGCGTATATCTATATGTATGTGTAGTAATATTACGAAGTAAAACTTATTACAAGACCGATAGCCACACATGACCATTGTGAAAGTGATGACACATAGTCCTCATTTCACAGTAGCTTATGAGTCTTGTGTTTGAGGACATTTAGTCTCTCAAGACACTAAAAAATACAAAATTAATTACTTACAGGCAAATAACAAAAAGGGTTGACCTTCAAGACACATTTGCAAACATCCTGACTGAAGAAATGAAAACGTACATTTCAAGTGACCACACAGACTTTAAAACTTACATAGACATAGTTACAAAATTGTCTGCTTGTATTGAGAACTTTCCTGCAGGAGCCATTGCTTTTAAAAACATTGAAATACCATTAGTGATGTATTTTAATAAGTGTTTGGAATGTTGTATTACAACATTGAGGTAATTTATATTGTTTACTGGCATTTTGAGCCAGAATTATATTTTGAGAAATATTCACAGAGTAATACAATACAATAATTTGAAATTGAAGACGCAAAAGCGACGCATTGGAAATGTGGTGTTGGAGACACCTTCTCAGGATCCCGTGGTCTGCGTACCATACCAACGTTTCAATACTAAAGGAACTAGACATTAAAGAGACTGCCTTGGTGGCGCAGTTGTAATTGCGCATGCGTTACAACCGCTGTGCTGAGGTCTCGGGTTCGATCCCCGAGGCTGGGTAAAGTGAAATTGGGTTTTTCAGTTTAGAAATACTCAGTATCCGTCCGGAATCTGGAATTGTGCCCGGTTTGGCGATAGGCTCGCCCCCTATCACGTTATGGGAACGTAACAAAGTCGAACGTAAAAAGTGGGTGTACTACACTGCACTTGGTGATTGCAGTAAAGCACAAATATATTAACCAATGAGCGAAGTTTATTTTCTTAATGGTGACAAGAATAGTAGAATGGTCTCTGAGTAGATTTACATGGGGTGACCAGACATTGTGGCAGATTTCGAATTGCATATATTTATAGAGTACTATGTCACTAGCAAATAGAATATAATAATAATAATAAAGTTGTTTTTTTTCCAGAGAAACTATTCAAAGTAAAATCGCATTTTTGCTTATTTTTCTATATCTGTTTGCTAGTTGGTAAAGACCTGCTCCTTTTCTATACTGGTCTCTCTCTGCCCACTCTACCCATGTTGCACCAAAACTAAATATAGAATTTAGTACGAAATAGCTTATATTTATGATTGAATGACTTTTTTAGACGTTTATTTAGCCTCCTGGAAAAAATACTATAATTGATTTAACTTTTTTAGAAAAAACTTATCACTATCACCTACAGATAAGAATGAAATCTTCAACCTCTCACACTTAGCGTGCCGGTTACTATTACACATCATACAAAGAGTAGACAATGCTCATGTCAGTGACCTAACAGCATTGTTAAGTACAATACGGATATTCCTACGACAACTACTTCTGGATGGAGATGTTCCTATGGACACTAAATCTGTTTGTGGTATATTGTATTTATCAATGCATTTACTTGAGTATGGATCTGATTCATGGGTAGATGTAAGTATGAATTATCCAATTTATTATACAAGATAATGTTTAACCACGGAATTTTTCTTATTGTGCTTATTTGCCGAAATATGATAAGGTTTTCTTAATTCTTTGATTTTGTCTCAACAGTCCGTACTACTACTAATTCTTACTAGGGTATTGTTGCTCTCATCTACTTTATTGTCTCTAATATACACTCTCTATAACCACACACCTGGCAGATACAGGTCTCCAAGCAGTAAGCAGAAGTGCAACTATTGTGCCTATAATTCACAGATTATTTTCATCCATCATGACAGGAAGCGAACTAGACTCGCCACCTGCGTGCATCTCTGCCTATCTCTTCGGGGATATAGGCATAAGAATGTTAAATTAATTATGAAGGAACATATTAATCTTGATATTGAATCCTTCCTATGATCCTATGACGACCGATCGCGTATAAAATAAAATTATAAATTGGCAATGTAATTTGTGACAGGTCATCTACTAGAAATAATGAACCGGACCAAAAACAAGCCCGCTGAGTTTGATTTGCTGGATTCTCTCAGGACTGGGTCGCGACGCGTAGTATCCAGCGGTAATGTAAGCCCGCTGAGTTTGTTTCGCCGGGTCTTCTCAGGCGGGGTCGCGTTTGGATCCGGTGGTAGCTTTTAAAACAAGCGACGTCTCGGAAATACCCATGGTCCATATCAAACCCATTTAAATATATGTCGGAGCGTGATGAATATGGACACTGAATTGAACTTGCTAATAACTTTATTTATTGTAAACTGTGGGTAGCGCCATTTGTTTTGTTATTTTGAAGGTGGTTTCGACTTGTTTATCGAGTGATCTCACTCGCAGAGGAGTGGGTCACAACGAAAATCACAATATAAAAGAGCACCTCGTCTTTGGTGCGGCATTCGTGAATTATCATTGAAACAGTTAGTAACTTGTCGGTCGTAATGCCGAAACTTTGTTAAAGTAGTAAGTTAACGTGATGTGACAGTGTTATTGTGTACCGAATATTGTAATGTAAACTGTGATGTGTTTAAAAGAGCAACCATGAGGGTTTCTTGCCAGCTCTTCCCCATGGATGACTGCATTCCGAACTGGTGGTAGTTTAAATAGACTCTGAAGTGTTAATCTCGTGTTTTATTACCGAACTATCATACGCTATGCATCCTGACCATACCTGGAGATCAGAGAGGGTCGTGTAAGCCCTCTCACAGCCTCGGCCGATGACCGTCCGACCCGTCATATATATATATTTGACCGGTATTACCTTGAATAATATTAATTCATAATATAAAAATAATAAATAAATAATAATAATGTTAAATACCATATGAATAATTAATTGCTAGTGTATTGATGATGCTATGTATGTTATGTATACATAAGCTGATATGCTTTTCTTAAAATTTCTTTACTTTTTTTAATGTTCTGACTTGTCATAAGAGCTATGTAATTGCCTACATGATCAATAAACGATTTCATTTCATTTCATCCTTTAGGAGTAGTGTGAAGAACCTACTCAACAGGCATAATAGGGTAGTTTCCTATGTTTAATATTGTACATTATTTGATATGCAATCGAATATAATAAGCAAAATAAACTCTTTTGCGAAAACAGAATCAAAATTGAGGGCACAATATTTATTTTAATATTTAAATATTGGTATGAGCAAATACTCACAGGCATGAGCGAAAATGGTTGCGTACTGGGAATACTCTTACTGGACGACATCATCAGCTGCAGTGTGGTCAATTTGCCGTGTCAGCATGAAAAGTCCTTAAAATATTTGTGTATCCTTTCAGATCCTACAACCGCACTCTGACACAGAGCTAATAGATTTACTGAAAGATGAGGCCTCACAACTCTCTTTATACTCTGCGATTACTACAGTGGTCTCAGTGGATAAACTGCAGTCACAAATCATAAGGAACTCTCCAGCATGTCTGTTGCTTACACACTTGTTGCTAGAAATTGGAGAAAGGTATTTTAAAATATTAGAATGGTAAACATAGTGATTGATATTTATAGTGTTTTAAATGTAATATAGTGTCAAATAGTTAAAAAACCTTAATGATCTTTTGAAAGTAAGAAGGTATAATTCGTTTTAGTCTGTAAGTGCTCCCGCCCAAGATTAATTATCTAGTGAAGAATGTAGAAAATTTTCTTTTTAATTGTCAACCTCCGTGGCGCAGTTGGCGAGTAGCCGGCTGTGAAACAAGAGGCCGTGGGTTCGATTCCCACACTGGCACAAATGTTTGTGTGACAGACAGATATTTGTGTCTGGTGTCAGGGTGTTGTGAGACCGTGCGTCTCTCTAGGTCCCTGATACCCACAACACAAGACTCGTATCTTAGTGTGGGGTCGAGGCTATGTGTATGACCGTTGGGTGTTATTTATATTAAAAAAACGTACTTCCCTATAGCTATTATTTAAAGAATTGCTATTGATCTTAGGACCTATTCGAATATAACTCTTTCAAAAGCAACGAAACAGCCCTCTTTATTGAGATATTTAAATTTTCAGAAGTTCATCCGAATCAGTGTTTATATTGGGAGTATCTCGTACACTGTTACAATTATGTAAAATGCTAGACAAGGTGACAAACCAAGATATGGGCCTACAAATGGTGGAGTCACTACTAGTGTTCGTGTGGTCGCATCTAGAACATTACATGGACAGTGTGAGACACCTCACCGCTCAAATGTTGACTTGTATTGTTAAATACTGTAGTCACTTGAAGAAAAAAGGTATGTTTTATACTATTTTAGCTTTTGCCCATTCTTACCGCAGACTACCATAGAATACTTAAAACCAATAGAACAAAGCATTGTAGTTTTTATGAAATTTCTAATTTTCCCGCCTTTTTTATTCTCTTAATACCTGACTTTTACGAAAAAATATCCATTTCGGTCCAGTCGTTTTCAAGCGATTCGCTTGTTAAGGACTAGCGTTTAATTTTGAGTTATATAGATTTAGCAAGTTAGATACAGGCGCGACGTGATATATTGTACAGGGTGTTTCAGAAAGGTGGTATACATCAAAATACGACATAAAGAGTGATTAGTAACTTATCGGTAAAGTTGAGAATCGGTTTACCTCATCTTATCTGATATATTGAAATTTGTATGGAATCATTTTTTGATCATCGCTGATGCTATGCTGACGAACTATTTTTTAATGTTTAGATAATCGGTCGATAATTCATCAAGCCCATCAAGGGTTACAAAGTAAAGTAACAATACAATTCTAAGACCACACTACAAAAACACCAAGAAAAATTTCTAAGTCGAATTTTATTTTTTTAAGTAAACTTACTAATCATTAACTACTATTCTACAACACATTGTATATCTTTATATATATAATTCTACTGTGTGTATGTCACTGAACTCCTCCTAAACGGCTGCACCGATTTGAATGATTTTTTTTGTATGCGTTTGGGTGGCGCCCTGGATGGTTTAGATTTACAATTGGACCCGGTAGGTGGCGCTGCTGTCGGTGTGTCGCTACTTTTCCGGGCAGGACAACGTCTGCACGTTCCGCTAGTTATTAATAAGTTCCTTATTAATCTCTAAGGCATTGTATACTCTGACAAACTTAATGTCCTAACAAAAATCTCAACCGTATTGCAGGTAACAACAAAGCCTCAAGCGAGTTATTTTCGTCCCTTCTATCATTAGACAAGACACGCAAGAGTTACTACTTAAGTATAAGCTCACTAAGTACTGAGTTAGGAGCTTTATCTGTTATGGAACGACTGCCTAATGTCATACCTGAATTACTCAACGCATTGAATATACAAGCTGTTCAAGCTAGTGTGAGTAAAATTTTAAAATTTCTATCATCGGACGACAAGAGACTCGGCGTAGCGTCATCGATACATGGTTGATATTCCACCAGTGTGCCCGAAGCATTTTGCTAGTACATTTATCATGCGCACCGCTAGAGAGTGGAACTCTTTGCTGGAGTCTATATTTCCCGAAAATTATAATCTGGGTATCTTTAAGTCAAGAGTGAATAGGTATCTTCTAGGCAAGCGTGCTCCACCGTAGACCACATTATCACTTACCATCAGGCGAGATAGTGGTCAAACGCGAGCCTATTAAGGTAAAAAAATCTATACTAATATTTACAATCAGAACTATGTAATGTATGTAAATAATTTGAATAGTGGGGCATAGTAGATGGCATGCTATTAGTCCTGGAATATAGAAGCATTACAGTAGGTAGAGTTTGACTGCTTCCTGGTACAATCTGTCACACATTAGTCAAAGGGTTAAGTTAATACATTCCTATAACAATAGATAAAATGGTAAAATACAAAACCTCAATCAAACCTGGGACTTCTAGTTAATTATGTAAAATAAGCAATTTTTTGTGACAACTTACTCATGTAAAACTATTTAATGTAATATTTAATAACCTAGGTGTTAATGGTAACTATTTATCTATAAGTTAAAAACAATCTCCATTATGGTTTTAAATGTTGTACCTCATTTTTGCAACACACTGTAGAGTAACAAATCAAAAGCGTAGCTTCAATGTTAAATGTGCATATTTTTAGGCAACAACCGCTCTCGAAACGATGTTACAAAGACACATAAATGAATGTCCCACAAACGAGATACATAAGCAATGGATTCAGCCCATAATGGCACATGTGAACAATAACATTCTTGATTCAACTGTACTTAATATTTTGGAGAACTTGTTGGTAAGATCTGTAAAATGGAATGAAAGTATAATGGATTGTATGTAAGTATTCACTTTTGGCTGATTAGCTTTAAATTATTTCCCTCTAATTCTGTATAACCTTGTCCTTGTCCCTAATTTACTCCTCAGATCAAAAAATTCACCTCAAACTAAAGTCTTAAGTTATGTTTAGAATCCATGATCCATTAATACTGTCTTGTATTTTGATAACATCGTTTTATTTATTTATTCAAGTAACAATATTTGCTAGTGACACCCAAACTAAGCTGCGCTTGTATGTTGGGCTGCAATAATATTAATATAAGTTATTTATGTATATTATAATAGGGTGACTATTAAAGAAACCCAAAATTAAGTCAGTGGTATAAAAAAACTAATAGACAATGTTTTTGTATACAGAGTGATTTTTATATTTGGGTATTTGTGCGATCTTTCCTATCGTTAGTTACAAAGATATTTCTTTTAGTGCTCTTGTTTATCTATTAACGATTAACTGAAGCATTATCTACCTGTGGACTTTATGCATAAAATATTCATTAATTTTATTTTTTGCTATTGGAAAGCGTAGAAATGAAAGAAAATGAACTTTATTTGCTCAACACTTAAGGCGACATAGATACACAAACACATAAAATTAATACAAAAAACAGAGAATTAAACACTCTAAATACTGGGTGTATTTCTACTCCTCAATTTGGAACCTGTCTAAATTATGATCAAAAAGGCTCAGCATTTGCCAGGTAGTATACTGCCTGGTGGTGTTATTCTGCCTAGGACTTTACTACACTAATTCATTTTCTACTTCATTTGTAGATTGCCTTACATCAAACAGACAGACATATCGTCTAACAATAAAGACTTGAAGTGTGTGCTGATGTTACTAAGCGTGGTGCGCAAGTCAGGTGTAAAATTGTGTACCGACGACTGTAACAAGTGGAAGGGGTTGATTAGTTATGACGTACTCAATACGGCTGCCGTAGATGCTGTTGACGAGGTGAGATAAAAGTATTGGGAAATATGTGCTCATTACAATTTTATTCAAAATTATGTCGTTTACTCACTCCTGTAGTAGGTGTAACCAGTACACCCACTTTTCGCCTAATTTATTACGGTTCCAAAATGTATCGCTATACCGAGCACTTCCAGACTACGGGCTACTACTGAGAATTTCTAGATAGAAAAATCCAATATCACTTTACCCGACCCGGGAATCAAACCCGAGACCTCAGCGCAGCAGTCGTAACGCCTGCGCAATTACAACTGCGCCACCGAGGCCGTCGGTGTAAGATTATACTGGGTGATTTTTTTTACCGTCTTGATAATAATATGGCGTGTTGTGTAAGAACGTAATATATTCATTGTAATTTATAAAATTAAGTTAAAGTAAATAAGAGAACTAAGCCCTTTTAAAACGTCGCCTCCTAGAAAAAAACCTCAATCGTATGCCAATATATAGTAAAATATAAAACGTTATCTGATAATATAGAGCTGTTACAAATAATAATGAATTAATATTTATTTCATTAAATTTTTCAGACAAGAATCCTTTCGTTATCTCTAATAGTAGAGTCACCAAAATCAACTGAAGCGTTTACACAAGCCGACCTGTCGTTCATCATATACTACCTCAAGTACAATATCAACGCACAAGCGCCTAACTTCAGACAACTCACTCTATCTATTATGAAGAAGGTACGACTGTTATTAGCTTTTATTTAACTTGCAATCTTATTCTGTTTATGTAGGTCATTGCAACTGAGTTTTGAACCATTTCCCGTAAAGGGGTAGGCAGAGGTGTAAGCAGTACAACCACATTTCGCCGCACTCATTACCGTCCCACGTGATAGGGGGCGGGCCTTTGCCATACCAGGCAATTCCAGACTCCAAGCTAAAACTGAGTATATCGTGATAGAAAAGCCCAATTTTGCTGGTGGTAGGATATTCATATCCGCCCGGATAGCGACCACCGTACATGGTGTAAAACCCGCCATAGTGGCACACGCAAGTGTGTCGCGTTCCGGCGTGAGCCAGTGTACATCCAGTTTTTGTCGAGGGTCTAGAGTTATCCAATTGTATAAATGAATTCCCAAATTCCTCAGTTCATGAAACGCTTCGAAGACAGTGGTAAAGTGTTAAAGAAACATCAGCATCCACAATACGCCGAATACACGAATTTCGTAGATGAGATGCGAGCGTTGTGCTTCGACAGCTTGTTGCCGGCCGCTAACTACAGCCGCCGGTGTGTTGCGCTGCAGATGCTGGCCTGGTCGGAACAGATCCAGTGTGACAGGTGGGTGACCTGGTTGAATCAAGTTTAACAGCTCGCATGAAGGGACCCATTAAGTAACTTGGTGCTTTACGTCTGGCTTCTCCTGACGTAAATGTCCTTTATTAGTGGCCCCGCTTTGCTATGGAAGTGTACAATTAATATTTCCCTATATTTAGGTAAAAGACAGTTTAGCATTCCTTGAGACTCGCCGAGTTTCATTACTTGGTGTAAAAAAATGCGTGCCATTGTTGATCCTGGCTGAACAGGAGTTACAATGGCGGATGTGTGGGTAAGATAGTCTCTGAACCATTTTGGTTACGTGGTAAATTTGTAGCCGGTTTCTAGATCAGTAGCTCGTAAACGGGCAGTGGTGATTTCGCGATTTTTCTACGTTTTATTATAAATAAAAAATAATGTTCACAAAATCTACGGGTATAGCTAGTTATTATAAAGACTCCTAAGTATATTCATAGGTACATTGCTAATACATAACAGTGTTGTGCTTTTTTGCATGTATGAATTATAATTACAAAGGGCCCCGCTGGGCAGACAATTTTTTCTTGCTGAATTTCTCCTGTTCTGTTAAAGATACCTTGGAGTTAATACATGATTTGAAAGGTACATTGGCTCAAGATACGATCAGTATTATTTTTATGTATTCCGAGCGTAATACAACCGAGGGCCCCGCTGGGTGGATGAGGCGATTTATTGTAATTTCTATCAAAATAATTGAGGTACATTGGATCTTGTTAATAAATTCGTGAGGTACATTGAACAAGCAAAGCATTACCACTTGTTTTGTCGGTCTAGCTCGAGGGCCCCCGCTAGATCGATACACACGTAAGTGAGATATCCGGAGGCCCAGATTCCCCCTACCCTTCCCTAATCCCTATTCCTGTCCTTTAAGGCCGACATACATACATGATACTTTCGGTATTGTGGATGTTCATGGGCGGTGGAGATCACTTAACATCAGGTGACCCACTGACTCGTATGTCGGACTATACTATAAAAAAAAAGTTGTATTTTATTTCATTTCCTTGTTGTAGTTGTATAATTAAAAGTATTGTTAATTTCATAGAGTTTGGAAACGTGAATACGTGGATAAATTGTTGTTGCACTTAGAGGACAGTTACGAGAATAACAAAGCACTTGCATTGGACATACTAGACAAGTGTCCTGTGGAACTATTTCAGGTAACCAATACATATAATTTTATCAAAATATTTGAGATATTTTTTATATCCCTTGTAGTCTGGCTATTCACCCACATTAAAAAAACAACCTGTATATTTTGTTAAAAATTGTGTAGCAAGGTAAAATGTGCAGTACATGTGTAAATATTCAAATAATAAGTAAACAGAGTGGTCATTCATAGCATCGACAAAATGTTTTCTTAGATTCTCACAAATATTTTGAAATCTTTTTTTGGAATACGATCCAAAAAGACTATTATTCTACATTTATCCATTTCCAGGAAAATACATACACAATAAGCACAAACTTTGACGATATCCTTCAACAAGCGTCGTCTTTAAAACCTACTGATTGCACTTCGGCAGCGTATAAATTCGACTTCTTGAGAAAGAAACTGCCGCATAATATATTACAAGGAACTGTGTGGTAAGTGTTTACCTTCTACAGGGTGTTTCTGAAAGGTGGTACAATATTAAATTATTTAAATATCTTAGGTGTTGTATTATCGTAGCTATAAATTATTTTAAATATCGCAAGTATGAATTATTAAGTGGTCTACATTCTACAGGGTGTTTCAAAAAGGTGGTACAATATTAACTTTTATTTATAAGATAAGATTGACATATGGATTAAGGGTCACCTGTTGGTAAGTTATGTCCACCGCTTATTATCCACAAGACTAGACATATGGGTGTGTTGCTGATCTTAAAAGGTGTTGGAGAAATCGGTCTAATGAAACCCGTCCGTATCCTGTTTCCATTTAACCGGAATGTATATTTAATGTATCTGTCAATTCACTGACACTGCAGAACCGCCTTCCTTTAGAAGTACCTCGTGGTATTGAAGACAGGTAGCTTGCTGCTGTTGATTAATCTTCAGTATTGCACCAGATAGGAGTACTAACTTCTTATTTTAAGAGGAAGTCAATTTTTGTAGTATTTTCACAGTGCTACGTTGCCGAACGGTTAAATACTTGTCCTGTATTAAATACTGTCCCACTGCTGGGCACAGGCCTCCTCTACTAATTTATTTATTTATTTCAAATCTTAAATCAGACTAATTGTCCATATTAACATTCACAATGAGAATTAATGAGAGGGGTTAAGTCTTACTCCACTAGGCTGGCCTAATGCGGGTTGGTAAACTTCACACACCTTTGAAATTCGCATGAGAATTCTCAGGTATGCAGATTTCCTCACGATGTTTCCTTCAGTGTTAAATCAAGCGATAATTAACAATGACTATACATGTTACTTTAGAAAAGTCAGAGGTGTGTGCCATTTGTGCTGGTTTCGAACTGTTTCTGTAGACACTTGTATACAGCTTGACCACCTGTTCAACAAATTTTTGTGTCGATTTAGATTTTTAAGTGACATAATTTAGATAAAAAAAAACGGAATCATTTACTAAATTAAGTCCTAATGGATGGGGTTAACTGAAAGCTTCTTATACATAAACGTATTTCACAGTAACACAGCAGAGCCAGTGATGTATACTTTACTACAACGTCTATTGACGAAGTTAACTGTTGAGTTGGATATCTGCACGCGTAACATAGTGGTGGGCGCCAGAGAGGGTCCCATGTACGGCGTGTTACACTGCATGGCGCATCTCATGAAGTACCTGGACCCTGAGTGAGTATGCAAAATATCACAAATATCAATCGTTGGTTCATTTTTTAGTCATTTATTAACATTTTGGTGATTTAAAAAAAATGAGAAACAAGTATTTCTTTATTTCCTACCAAAAGCCTATGAATTTCCAGATCCCTAAGTCGAGGAATTATGGATTTCCGATACAAATTTTGAACTCCTATTTGACCCCTTTCAAGGTTGTTTCTTGGGAAAAAAGATAGCCTATGTCCAGGAGTATTCTCCAGGATATAATCTATCTCCTTGCTAAATTTCATTACAATATGGTCATCCGTTTAGTCTCGATTAGGTAACAAACAAACAAACAGAGTTACTTTCGCATTTATAGTATTAGTATTCAGAATTCTTATAAGAATTTCGAAGGTATGTGAGATCTACCAACCCGCATTAGGCCAGCGTGGTGGACTAAAGCCTAACCCCTCTCATTAGTAGAAGAGACCCGTGCCCAGCAGTGGGACAATGTTTAATACAGGGCTAGTATTATTATTATTATATGGATTATCTATTCTCAAAGCTTTATACTGTTACTGACACAAATGGAATAGACATATACTATTGCAGGTTTTTATTGGTCTTTTCAAGACCTATTCAAGTATATTATGTTGTCCGTTTGACGTCCAAAGTCCTTTTATGAGAGAGTACATCCGTTTTCTTTCCTTACACAGCCGCTAGATTTGACTCGTTTCCGCCCGCTATACGCCTTGATCGCCCTCTAGGTACCTTAACTCAAACTATAATAACGACAGAAGCCGCCATCTTTTGCTAATTGTTGCAAAGTTTTTCAAACTGTGCACACCGTTGGATAAAATTATTATAGTGCGATAATTTTTCTTAAAATTTTCGAGATTAAAGTAGAAAATTTACTTAGTAATATTTAAAAGTGATTAGTTTCCGTCCGTTTTGTTATTGGAGTTATGCAAGAAATATCAGCAAGAAAACGGTCGAAATATGTTTTCGCCAAATGCGGGCCGTAGCAACAGCGTGCCAGACCGCGGCAACGTAAGACTTGCAGTAAGATAACAAGGAATAAAGGTTTGAATTGTCTCAGCACCTGGTAAGTCAGCTTAACATTATAATAATAATTTTTCTGTTACCGTCACTACCAAATCTAAATTGATCACGCGACTATTTTTCTTACGTACGATATAAGATTTTCATCAAGCATCCACCTTCAGGAGGAATTGATATATTTGCCAATATGAGCGTTTTAAAGAAAGTCCTGTTCTTGACTTGTCACAATATGCAAAGATTCAATTCTTCTGATTGGAAAAGGTGCTCTTTATGCAGATATATGATGGAGATGACGCATTTTTGCGGCGCTGTCTAACGCCCCTGTGGCGCAATATTAAAATATTAAACCATAAATTTAGATGTGGAAAATTCGAGCGTGTGACTCTCCTCACGAGGTTTACCTGCATCGTTGAAGCAAGAGATATATGGTGAATACACGTGTAATTTGGAGGAGTCAGAGGTGTATACTAAATTTGGGCTGAACGAGCCCGCGACTTTCGTCTGGACGATCGGTACCGCTTTTAGCTGGGCTATGGCTGCTTTTAATTGTTAAGTTATTATTATTTTATTATTTTTAAAGTGGGTATGATGTATACATGTATGTCTACACATACCACCATCTTTGAAATAATTTCATCCACAAAACTTGCAAATATTTGCAACAACAGTTTTGAGGACAAAAAAGGAAGAGGGGAGCATAAAAAAGGCGCCCTTAAACAGGCAAAATGCGAAAAAGACCATAAGTTACGTTTCTATCCAAACAAAGCGGTTTTGAAAATTATATCTGGGTCTCGAATTGCATTCAACTGTACACTTCTTTTAATTTTACCAACATTAGATGTCATGACTGTCTTTTAAAATTAGTTCATTGGAAATTAAAAGAAGGTAAATTATTATAATCTAATAATTTTATAGCCTGGTTGTCTGACTCCTTCTTTTTATATGCGCGCTGTTTTAATAACAAAACACCCTCCGTGATCGTGCTCAAATAATATTGTAACGATTCATCGGGGGCGATCTGTGTTCACCTCGACAACAAAAACACGAAACACACGTACCCACACACAGTTTGTGGCAAGACATCTGGAAGCAACGCCCTCCGGGATTATGCTCAAATAATATTGTAACTAATCACCGGGGGCGATTTGTTTTCACATCGACCACAGCCAACGTCCATACCACTTTGAATACACCGGTTCTCGTCCGATCACCAAAGTCAAGCAACGTTAGGCGCGGTCAGTACTTGGATGGGTGACCGCCTGAGAACATCGCGTGATGTTACACAAGGCACACACACAATTCGTGGCACTCTGTCGCGCAGTTGTAATGTAAACGTGCGTGTTGCTACTGCTGTGCTGGGGTTTTGGGTTCATTCCCCGGGTCGGGTAGAGTGATATTAATAATAATAAGTAACACGGCCCCGACCCCGTTACACTAAGATGCGATTCTTGTGGTGTGGGTGTCGGGGACTGCGAAAGACATTCGATCTCACACCACCCAGACCCCGGACACAGATGTCTGTCGGTCGCACAGACATTTGTCCCGGTGAGGGAATCGAACCCACGGCCTCCCGTTTCACAGCCGGCTGCTCGCCAACTGCGCCGCGGAGGCTGTTGAATATTGGGTGTTTCTATTACGAAGTATCATTATCAGTTCAGTATGGCCAGAGGCTCGCCTCTGTCACAACGTACGACGGTTATGGGTTCGGTGAAGTGTGGGTGTGCTATTGCACCTCTCGTATAACTGAATCGATCGCGTAATGTTCAGCTTAAAGGCCTTAAATCTATTTATGGCGCCGCGGAATTGCGTCATTTCCATCAAAATCGCGTAACAAAATCTGAGTCATATCAGAGCCAGGTATGCTACCTACTACGACCTGCCATTTGGCCAGGCAGCGGCACCGAAGTGGTTCACTTCATTGACAATGTAGGGTACCAGAATATACTCCAGTCACAGGCAAATTCTGCAATAAACTTTTTAGCCAGCCTGGGCTAGTTTATAAATTTGGGTAAATCGATCACTGCCCCGACGAGATCGATAGAATATCTGAGTATCAATTGGGGCACAGGAAACAACAGAATCCTTGCCGCAAGATACAAGATACACCAGAGCCTTCAACAGCAGGTTCAACGCCTCTTAGGGTACCTAAATGATGCAATCTTCATCACCCTCTGGGGAAGGTTGCTTTTCCATTCTTTGCAGCGTCAGAACCTCTACCACAAGAAGAAAAACCAGAGCCTGCCTACACGCCCCGCTGCTGGCAATTAGGCCCTCTAGCAGGCCAACGCCTCTAAGGGTACCTAAATTATGCGACCTTCATCACCCTCCGGGGAAGGTTGCTTTGCCATTCTCTGCAGCGTCAGAGCCTCTACCACAAGTCACAAGATACACCAGAGCCTGCCAACACGTCCCGCTGCCGGCAATTAGGCCCTCAAGCAGACTCAACGCCTCTTAGGGTACCTAAATTATGTGACCTTCATCACCCTCCGGGGAAGGTTGCATTGCCATTTTCTGCAGCGTCAGCAATTTGAAAAATACCACGCGAGCCTTCTGTATATTTCGGAATAGTCCTTGATAGATCTCAAATGGTGGCTAGAAAACATTGCCCTAGAGTCTGATACATAGATGCTTCCTATGACATCTATTATGACAGATGCTTCGCATAGACAATGGGGCCATTTAGTAAATTACAAAACCAGTCAGATTTATTTATATAAGAAGTGTAGTAAAAGAGCAACTTCAAATTTTGCACGGTGATTGCTACAACATCAAGAAGCAGCAGCTCTCGCACACACACACCAGTGGTTCTTAATGAGCGAAAACAGATCAGTAGAACAGATCATAAACATCTCCTACTGAAGTTGCTGTTGAAGGACTAACCGGCTCTGATGGACAAGCTTAATATTGTACTCATCTCTCACTACTTTCCGGGATTGTACAATACGGAAGCCGGCAAACTCTCACGCACGGGCTCCGAGTGGCACCTTATAAACAAGGCTACGTCAAAGTTTTTGAAACGATGGGAACACCAAGTAGCGACCTGTTCTTCGTACCAACATCGCATAACACTTATCGAACGCCTATTATCACAGGTCAGCTCCATGATTCCCATCAATAAAGTAAATTTCGGTTGAGATCATGCTGGAGACCATAAGTCTTATGTCTCAATTGTGATTAAACAGTCACATTCGGGCTGTCAAAATAATCTAACTTCTTATTACCGAAACTCTGACAGTGAGATAAGTGCTTAGCAAATTTGTTTTCATTAAATAAATTGCCGTAGAATTCTTATGCATTTTTCAACAAAAGCGTCAGTGTGTAAAACTATTACAGATGTAAAAGTTTCAAGTAATTTTATTATAAAACGTATTACTAACAATTAGCTAATTAACGTTGGCAAAGTCATAACCAATATGAGGCTAAAGTTGGTTAAAAATTATTTTTCATAAAAAAATACTTACTGAAAATTATATTTCAATATATACGGCATTGATTTTATTAGAATCAGACCGCAGGATACTTGGTTTAGCCTTGTTGCATTGTTATCCTGATAATTTTATCAATATCATTACATTACATTTTATTAATCCTGTTTTTGGATCAAAGGCAATCATTTGAATACCAACATTCTGGGTTGAAATTTATGAGATAAGGATGTAGATTTATAGATATTCAGATGAGAACACTAGGCCAAAGTAGCTACTTTGGCTTAGGACGATAGTAAATACAACTAAAGATATATGAGGTTCTATCAAAGTTTGTCTAAAGTTCCAGTTCGGACAGCCATGCCAACTATTAATGTCGATTACGTACTTATTACGATTATTAGTTGCGGCTGGAATATATGCATTACCTGGTAACAGTAGAGCAGCCGTTTCAACCTTTAACTGGGTACAAATTATCCTAATACTGAAATCCTTACCAACGCCAATTGGAAGTAGGCATGTATCTTTAGGAAATTCTATCTGAAACTAATAGCATTTCAGAAAATTCTTTTCAATAACTTTTATCTATCTGAATAAATATCTATCGTTGTAATATGTAATTACTTATGAAAATAATTATGTGAATTCAATTGTGGCACATATATTATTACGCTTTCTATTCTCACATTGTTGCATTTAAATGTCATAAGCCGCCAGGAGATAACAAACACGTCTCTCATAAAAGGACTTTGGACGTCAAACGGACAACATAATATAAAAATTTTACCTTCCAATAAAATTTGTATTATGTTTCCTCAGACGTCCAAAGTCCAGGTAAGCTCTTCCTGGGCTTAATTAATATCATTATGAACCAAACAATGAGCAAAAGATGGCGGCTTCTGTCGTTATTATAGTTTGAATTAAGGTACCTAGAGGGCGATCAAGGCGTATAGCGGGCGGAAACGAGTCAAATCTAGCGGCTGTGTAAGGAAAGAAAACGGATGTACTCTCTCATAAAAGGACTTTGGACGTCTGAGGAAACATAATACAAATTTTATTGGAAGGTAAAATTTTTATATTATTTATTTTCGATGATTTTATCGCTGACAATATTAAAAATATCGACTTTTATCTACTAGTTACAAATTTTTGTGTTAATCATGAAAAAAATATAATAATTCATAACATCTATGTACTGACTGATAATTTTACATGTATGTTGGACCAAGAGTTACATATCCCTCTTATAACCACTAACGAAAAAGAATTGCAAACTGAATGCCCTATTGGTTTTTGGTAAGACTTTTTTTATAATAAAACCCGCCGTACGTGTATGCGGGTCACTTGACACATTCATAGACACCATTCATGTTCACCGAAAAAATATTAGTTTTCGCTAAATTATATGAGTTTATTATTTGTATATTATATTAATAATTTTGGTTTGTTTTAGAGCGATACGCGAAGACAATAGTTGGACTAAACTGATATCACAAGTGATAGAGAGTTGTGTGGCAGTGAACGCAAGTGTGGCCTGTGTGGTGAACAGCTCCTCCCCCGAGGGTCACCTGCCCATGGACGCGTGCGGGGTGGCTGTGGGGGACCACGGGAATTCAGGGTAAGGTTCAGCCGGGCTAAGATGCGCGCGTCGATAAAATGTTGTCGACTCTTTTTGTCGTGTTTTAATTATTTAAGTCAATAGTCTACCGACCTTAACACGTGAGTTCATTGTTCTCGATTTGTTTTGTCGAAAGAAGATATATTATTATTTTTTTGTTATTTGTGGGTATGTTTATGTGCAAACTTTAATATGACCAAACAATTTTACAGATTTTTTGTACGTAGAAAAATAAACATAGAATAAACTAATTTAATTTATTAACGTAATGCAAATATACAACGTCTGAACTAAAATCATTGCGGCTACATTTATAGAATAGAATGGTTATAATACACAACATTGGTCTTCACTAGTAGACTTATGTCTTCAACGAGAAACTTGTCGATCTTAGCGTGCATGTTAAGGAAATCGAGATATTAATCGACATCGACAATGTGTCTACGTCGTTCTCGAGATATGTCGTGGCACACATCTTAGGCCAGGTTTCAGTGATATTATCTAGAGAAAACACACTGTCCTGTTCTTGTTACCGATACAGATTCGACCTATTGTGGCGTCAGGACTATGTGTGTATTTATTTATTCAATTTCTTGCCAATGAAGGGTACCAAAGGCTAATTCGCGATGAGCCACCATATACTGGCCCATCTAATTTATTTGTACCTCGTGACTTTGTACTCTTCGTAGTGTGAAAAGCTAAACAGCAGACCGACATGATTGTGTTGAGTAGCGAGGGATAGGTTGTTTCTCGCAGTAGCGCGGCAAAGTGACCACCCTGCACTATATATAATACTTTATACTCTATCTGGACGGCACTGCGCTTACCATCAGGTGCAGGGTGGTCACTTTGCCGCGCCAGAATAAAAAAAAACTTTGGAACAGTGCGGGGCTGTTTATTGTTATTTTGGCTTAAGTTCCTTAATATAAAATACAATGTTTCGTTAACTTACGTTTTTTAATACAATTTCCTTAATAATATTTTGCTTTGCCGTGTTCATATTTTAACTATTACTTTAAACGTTGTCGATCGTATGGCGCATGGAAATCGAGATATTAATCGACATCGACAATTAGTCTACAGTTGTTCTCGACATGTCGTGGCGCGCATGTTAGCCGGGCTAATTTAATTTAGTCAATAAAAAGGATTCATGTAAATTAACCCATGTTGGTATAGTGTATAGTGCTCACAGTAATGCTAAAAGGCCCTTGGTTTAAATATTTTTATAATCGCTGCTGTTTTTTTCAATAGTAAAAGACGCCCACAGTTAAAATTTTACCTCTTATCTTATTTAATTTACATTGGCAATTCATCCCCTAGCACATCATAGTCAAAATTTGTCACTTATTACATTTTATGTATTTTACTCTGCTATATTGGCAATAAGTTCGTCCTCCATCACATCACAGTTAAGCAATAAGTTCGTCGAAATGAGATACTAGTTGCATCTCTGCCTACCCCTTCAGCGATAGAAGAGTGTATGTGTTATTTTTGTGTACAGCGGAGTGGCGTTGGCAGATGGTCGGCAGGTGACTGCGCAGATGGTGCTGCTGTGTGCCTGGAGATCTGTTAAAGAGGTAAAAATACATACATATACATATACACTCACGCCTGTAATCCCAGAAGGGGTAGGCAGGGGTGTAACCAGTACACTAACTTTTCGCCGAACTTCGGTCCCATAATGTGATAGGGGGCGAGCCTATCGCCATACCGGACACAGGTTCCAGACTCCGGGCTAATACTGAGAATTTCTAGATAGATAAACCCAACATCACTATACCTGACCCGGGGATCGAACCCGAGACCTGAGCACAGCAGTTGTAACTCATGTGCAATTACAACTGCGTCACCGAGGCAGTCTACTGTCCGTGGTAAAAATAATATAATAAATAAATAATAATAGTCCTGTATTAAACATTGTCCCACTGCTGGGCACGGGCCTCCTCTACTAATGAGAGGGGTTAGGCCTTAGTCCACCACGCTGGCCCAATGCGGGTTGGTAGACTTCACATACCTTCGAAATTCGTATAAGAATTCTCAGATTGCAGGTTTCCTCACGATGTTTTCCTTCACCGATAAAGCAAGCGATAATTAACATTTAATACACACATAACTTTAGTAAAGTCAGAGGTGTATGCCACTTGGGTTTCGAACATACGACTTTCGTCTTGACAGTCCGTACCGCAACCAACTAGGCTATCGCTGCTTTCGTGGTAAAAATACTGCTTACATATTAGAATTTTCAGAGGAGAACATACAAGAAACATTATTTTGGTTTGAATAGATTGAATGAATAACGTTGCCTATGCTTTTAAATACTAAAAAGATTTATCTCTAATAACTTAAACAAGCCCAGTTTTGTATAGCATGGAGTTCCTATCGAACTGGTCCAAGAGGGACTGTAGTTATAATGGTTTCTTATGTTTACGGGAATATTATACATTGAAATTAAACTAATTTTGAGGATTATATCGCGGTCTGACAGTCCGCCCCGTGACCATGAAGGCTGTAAAGCTTTCGAAACGTCGGGATTAAAAACGTTTATAAAACCGCGATAGAATCCGTAAAATTAGTTTCATTTGACGGGACTGTATTTAATTAGATTCATCTTGTGTTTAAATGGAGCTTTACATTTTCCTGGTGTCAACAACACACGCTAGTAGAATACACAATAAAACCACAGAGGGTACACAATTTTAACACACTCTTGCTAACAGTTCCATCCATGTACTTCATCCTCCGAAAAATCAAATTCGACTGATTATGGAATTGAAACTTGTATAAATCAAACCTGGCATTAACTACATACATATACCCTCACGCCTGTAATCCCCGAAGGGGTAGGCAGAGGTGTAACCAGTACACCCACTTTTCGATTATTTTCGGTCGGTATCACGTATAATGTGATAGGGGCGAGCCTATCGCCATACCGGGCACAGATTCCAGACACCTATTCTGGATAGAAAAACCCAATATCAGTTTACCCGGCCCGGGGATCAAATCCGAGACCCCAGCACAGCAGTCATAACGCATGCGCAATTATAACTGAGTACTAACAAATTAATTGTTTATAGGTATCCCTCCTCCTAGGCACGATATCATCACGTCTCAGCATCAGTAACGAGGGTCATTCTACGGGCACTCTTCAAGTAGGCCAGCTGTCTGCCATGGGGGAACACTTCACCACACTGCTGGCGGAGACCAAGCATCGTGGGGCCTTCGAGCAGGCGTACGTGGGGTTCACCAGACTCTTGGACAGGTGAGTCACCAGATGATGAGATGGGAGACCAGGGTCACTATCCGGCATTCTATGAGCAGTCCAACTATACAGGATGGGGGACACTTGATCATGAAACCAATATCACATGGGACCAGCAGGCCATTAGGCTACCTTGACTACATTGTGGTCAAACAACAGCATGCCCACAATCTTCAAAGTCACGGTCTGCAAACGTGTCTTGTCTTGATCGGCTTACTTTGTCATTGATTGTTTTTGACTGTGTTTTGTCGTTTAATCAGTTAGGTTATCAAAGTGGAGCTATACTACCAAATATCAGGTTACACCCCAATCTTCACGGAGAGTCCTTGTCGCGTCTCGTCATTTAACTCGACGTTGTTGTTTTACTTTGTAACGTGTCTCAACCACTAAATGATTCTTACGTAATTGTTAATCCCCGTTTTTTGCACCAACCTATATATCCATACTAATACTATAAATGCGAAAGTAACTCTGTTTGTTTGTTTGTTACCTCTTCACGACTAAACGGCTGAACGGGTTGTAATGAAATTTGGTAAGGGAATAGATTATATCCTGGAGAAGGACATAGGCTATATTTTTTCTCAAAAAACAACCTTGAAAGGGATCAAAGGGAGGTCAAAATTTGTATGGGAAATCCATAATTCCTCGACTTAGGGGTCTGTAAATTCATATTTAGGCTTTTGGTAGGAAATAAAGAAATACGTGTTTCACATTTTTACACGACGTAAAATAGTGAGAGAGTGAGAAAGTCAGAGAGTGAGAGAGTGAGAGAGTGAGTCCGTCCGTCAGTCCGTCCGTCCGTTTATTTGTTACCTTTTCACGACTTAACGGCTGACCGGATTGTGATGAAATTTGGAAAGGAGATAGATTATATCCTGTAGAAGGACATAAAAAGATAGCCATCTTTTTTCTCAAAACACAACTTTGAAAGGGGTCAAATAAGAGTTCAATATTTGTATGGGAAATCTATCATTCCTCAAGTTAGGGGTCTGAAAATTCATCCCTGAAAGGGGCAAAGTGAGGTTAAACTTATGAGGTATGCAATCTCAAGATTCAGGCACAACAACTGAGAGGCTGGACAATCGCTACAGGTGCCTCAGTGCAGAAGACAACTCCTTGGATTGTATACTTCTGCTCCCGAAAATAACCTCCACGCGGGCGGAGCCGCGAGCAACAGCTAGTATACAATGAATATAAAAGTATAAAAAAACCTAAATAGCGCAAAGAGAAAGTAGTTGGTTGTTAAAATAACAAGTCACGGGTTCCATTGCTGCATTAGGGAATGCATGTTAGAAGTCCTTATATTTATTTATTATAAGATTGTCATGAAATGAAATCTAGGGGGATGTGATTCTCAGGATATCACCGTGGAAATCTGAAACAGTGGCCATATCGTCGCATTTATGCTTTAGATATTCTTTAACATGTTCCATATGCATTGCTTAGGTTATGGCGCTGCAGAAATGCAGATCTTCATTCCCTGCCTCGCTCGTGGCTGTCCCAGTTGATGTCCACCATCATGTCCAGAGAGAAGGGGACCTTGTGTGCCACCAGGAGGAGTGCTGGCGTGCCCTTCATGATACAAGTAATTACCACTAACATCATGTTTATAAATCAGTTTATTACAGTGAAGAAAGTCGATACTAGTCCGCCATATTTGAAGTATTCAGACATTATGCTGGTGGTAGGATATTCATTTCCGCTGGGATAGCAACCTACGTACACATGGTGTAAAACCCACCACAGTGGCACACGCAAGTGTGTCGCGTTCCAGGATCAGCCAGTGTACATCCGGTTTTTGTCGGGAGTCTAGAGTTGGAGTACTCTGACATTAAACCGTCGACCGCTTCTTCACCTTCTTGACCATGACGTAGTGTGAAGGAGCAGGCCGGTACGGTTGTGTTGAGTAGCGAGGGAGAGAGCACTGCGCTTACCATCAGGTGCAGTGTGGTCACTTTGCCGTGCCAGGATAAAAAAAATATGTAAAAAAATTGGTGTGTGCTTAAAACCATACAGAAGAGAAATTTTATCAAGGCGAGTTTAATCGAGGCGGTCACCGAGCGAGTATAGCAGAGACGCGTTGACTATAACTCTCTCGCTCTCTTAATCGACGAGAGCCGACTTTACTCGGACGAGCGTTACATAGTCCAGCGTGACGGCTCAGTCTCATTCAATACCCGCATAATAAAGTGCACAGCGCGCCTAAAGAAGTTTTCATTTAAAAATGGCCCTAACGGCATAATTTGGTAAATAAATTAATTGATTTTCAAAATCTAGTGTTGGCATTCCTTTAATGTTCAAGTACACTTTGAATTAGTTTATTTTTATATCCTAGTTAATTTATATGATTTTTGAACTAAAATGTATGTAAATTTTTCGATATTTATTACATATCATTTGAGTATATTTAGCTTTAGTTTGACAGCTTTCGTGGCGAATGGGAAAGTTGTCTGAGAAATGAGAGGCCGTGTGTTCGATTCCCGCATCTATTTGTCTAGATGCGGGAATCGAACACACGGCCTCTTTGTGTGACAGACAGATATTTGTTCCGGGTCTGGGTGTTGTGTGTAGTCGCTTGTAGTTGTTGATACCCACGATACAGGTTTGACCTAGTGTGGGGTCAGAACTATGTGTGTGACTGGGTGTATTTATTACCAGTCATGTATCATTAGCTTGCCGGCTAGCGGACAAATACTGGCAACACTCGCCGTTCTTTCAATTTTTAACTTTAATATCATGTAATTAAAGTTGATTTTGGCTTGTATTTACTCAATATTACCTTTTCTGAACGCTGGTATGCTTTTGAGACATGAGAGGTTAATACATAGTGTTATATTGCAGGCTCTAGTAACTAGTGAAGTGCAGGCACTCGGCAGCTCTCGGTGCTTCCACGACTGTGTCACGCGACTTATACAACGGTGCAGCAACACTCACTCATCAACATTACAACAATCTGGAATAGAGCAAGGAGCAGGTACAATTACAAGTTATACAGAAGATAATTAACCATAGACGTGACAAGTACAGTATCGATAGCGATGAATGGTTTTTTCTTTAGCTTAATTCTGATTTCTTTAGTTACTTAATAATAGCAACGATAGCTTAGATGGTTGCGGTACGGACTGTCAAGATGAAAGTCGTGTGTTATTATTTACTTAATACTTTACACTGTCATGTCAAGGTAAAAAATAAAGTTATTTTGCTTGCTGACACGAAGTAAGGGATTCAGCACAAGCGTAATCTGATTTATATTGTATTCGATATTACCGTCGTATGACGTTAGTTGAACACACGAAAATGTTTTCCAATAAAACTCATTACAAGTATGTCAATAGTGTTAACTTTATATTGCTATATAGTGAGTACTTAGTAATAGTGTTGAGCGGGGGATAGATTTTCTCTTGCTACTCGATTCTCTAATTGGACGGCACTACGCTTACCATCAGGTGCAGTGTGTTCACTTTTCCGTGCCAGGATAAAAAAAAGTACTTTAAATGTGACACGTTCCATAGAAATTTAAGTATTTAAGATGTCTATTTACTCTTATGTCTATGTAATGACAGTTTAACACAATAAATATGTTACTACAGATTCACAAGGAAATATCGACAAAGCGAACACTGGTGAAATTGAATCTAAAACAGAAGAATTGACCAGAGATGCAGAAGGAACGTACCAGCGTAAACCAGCGGATGTTGGCTATGGTTTAGTGGACGTCGAGTTGGAGGCAGAGGTGTGGTCTCGGTGCGGGAACGTGCTGCGAGCCCTGGTGCGGACCTCGTCGCTGCACGCCGCCGTGACCCCGCATGTCCAGGGGGCACTGCTGGCAGCGCTGCAGGGGTTCCACAAGCCCACCTGGACTGTATGTACACCTCATCTTACCTCAACTTACTTATTTAAGAAGAGAATATGTACATCTTATGAGTCCAAGTCAGTTTAGTTTTCCATATTCATGTTTTGTAGTGTTTCTGAAATATTGTTATTTTTATTTGTTGTCTCCAATTGAATTTAGTTTTATATACGGTATTTATTAACTAAGTTTATATTTTGTTGTCTGGTGTAATACTTAGTGTTAGCTGTGGTTGCCTGTAACTGGGTAGCACCGAAAATTTTGTTTAATTATACTACAATATGTACCACCCACTGGCGATCCATTTAAATAAATAAACTTATCTCAACTCACATCACTTTCTTTCGACACACGAGATGAGATGAGTTCAGTTGAGGTGCTGCGGCAGTGATAAATCTCAGCTCACCTCAAATGCTGATGTTTGTTACTCAATCACGCTCCAACGACTGAACAGATCAATAGGCCTACAGGCCTTCTCTTGAAATCAATTCCAATCTTGAATTCGATACAGATAGAAGATATTTGCACTCTAACTCACTCAACTAAATGAAATCAAATATTTACGAACTAGCGATCGTAAATACTCTATTTTATTTAATTACTAAACTTTCCGCGATATTTAGTTAAATCGTGCGCTGGTGTTGCGTTCAAGAGTGCCAATTATACAGTTTTCGAACCCAATCCCAATTTTAAACTGGAATCGAGTGTCAAGAGTAACCCTCCTGGTTGAAATTTGTCAGAGTTAGATTAGAGTCTGCAATATTACATAAGCTACTTTTGAACCCCAGAAAATGTCCGATTCCCGCGGAATAGTAGTTTTGTTTGTCACAGAGCAAGGGATCGACATTATGTTGTGCATAGTGTAGTGGTAGTTTAGGGATCAGAGAATGAATTAGTTATATTTTTTATTCCGGAAAAATGCACGGTTCCTGTGGGATAGCAAAATATAGTAAGATGTCTCAATGAATTTTATACCTTTTCTTTCAAAAATACCAACCACGCGAGCAGAGCCGCGGGCAACAGCTAGTATATTATATACATATTTGAAATCTGTTTAACACTTTATTAATATTAGAAAAAGTTGTTGTTACCAAAATAAATTATCACTTATATTTTATTAAACCAAAATTGAAAATGCACTCATCCATATTACTTTCAGGAACGTAACTCCTCGACGCTGCTGTTCTCTGCCCTGATGGTGAGGACCTTCGGCGTGACTCGAACCCGCGACCACGACGCGCTGTGCGTGCGGAACAAGATGACCGGACGGATATTCTTCCTGCGATACCCACGACTGTATGATTATATGCTGGTATGTATTCATGATATGACACTAGACCCTCGACCTCTTTTTCACCTTCTTACCCATGGCGTAGTGTGAAGAAGCAGGCCGGCATGATTGTGTTGAGTAGCGAGGAAAAGATTGTCTCTCGCTACTCGATAGTCTAATTGGACGGCACTGCGCTTACCATCAGGTGCAGTGAGGTCATTTTGCCGTGCCAGTATAAAAAAAAATTGTGCCTTGATAGACAGACGAGCAGACGGGCCACCTGATGGTAAGTAGTCACCGCCGCCCATAGACTTCTGCAATGCCAGGGCACAGCAAAGCCGCTGCCTACCGTAATCTTTATAAAATATCTATTAAAAATAATAAACACTACTAACATGAATATATTAATATGCATGATTTAATTTTAACAACCTGAAATACATTGACAGACTTCGTAGCTCAGCGGACGAGTAGCGGGGTGTGAAGTGGGAGGCCGTGGGTTCGATTCCCGCACCGAGACAAATGTTTGTGTGACAGACAAATATTTGTCTCGGGTCTGTTGTTTTGCATAGTATTCATTGGTAGAAAGCACTCTCCATTAGGTGACTCAAAAGCTCGTTTGTCGACCTCTGCTATTATAAAATATGTGCATCATCCATAAGTCGGTACGTAAGGAAAGGTTATTTATTAATAAAATCTTTTATTGATTATAAAATATATTTTACCCACTTGATCCCACTCAAATTCAAATGATGTAAATTAAAATTGTAAATTGAAATTGTAATTATCCTTATTGTTTAGGTTTTTTTTTTAATATTATATCTGTGTTTTTTTCTTTTAGTCATGCTGAGACCATCTATTATTAAAGATGCAATAAGTAAAATGCACTACACATGTTTAGTTATAAGGTTAATATTGTAATCTACGTTGATGGTCCATAATAAATAAATAAATCAAATCACAACGATTCTAAAGAAGGTTCACTTCAATAAAACACAACAACAAGCACAGAGATTATCGAACAACAGAAATAGAAATGAATGAAGAAGCCAGACAGAGTGGTGAAGTATGAACGCGTAACGTTACGGTTGATCCTCCCATAAGAAGTTATCACTTCAAAAATGTATTGGTCTATCACAGGATTTCATCATACATTTGTACATTTTTACACCTAATCCTCCTTTTTGCGAATATAAAATAATATAAAGAAAATTGTCATTTGTTAATTTATTTATAAAAAATCATTTTCAGGTAAAATTAGAAGAAGTGAGCCGAAGTGAAGACGAACAAACAATCCACCCGTCGCTCTACCCGATACTGCTACTGCTGGCCCGACTCTACCCATCATCACTGGAGGGAACCGTCTCCAATCTAAAGGTATCGATACATTACAACTGCGCCACCGAGGCAGTCGTGGTTAGGTTTAGTTTGGCGATAAACCATTGATGTACAAAGAGATTTTTACTTAATCATCGATTTTGCGAGCAAATGTCAGTAATAAAGATAAAGTAAGAAATTATTGATGTTAAGACTAAAAGTTTTTTTTAATAGCGTCTAACATTTGGTATTAAAATATAAAAGAAAATTGTCGATACATCGATACTAAATGATATCGATAAAAAATTTTGCTTCCGCGTATCGATACCTCATAAATACTTGGTATCGATATTTCAATCCTCAATCAGTATTATGCAATGTGGAGTCGATGAAATATTCTTCAGAAATAATGTTATTAAAACAAATCTAAATATTATAAACAAAATACTAAAACTGCAAGACATTTTTGATTATCTATATATATGTAAGATAATTACACAAATGAACATGTAATCCTTAACCTACAGTTAGTGGCATACGTTCCTCACGTGCTGTCCTGTGCCAGGAGCAGCGTGCTGAAGACCAGGCAGTTGGCTGCCAAGGCCATGCTGCCGTTGATATCACCAGAACAGTAAGTGTATACATATCACTACCATACATACAGAGGGTAGGCAGAGGTGTAACCAATACACCCACTTGTCGGCGAAATGCGGTCCCATAATGTGATAGGGGGCGAGCCTATCGCCATACCGGGCACAGATTCCAGACTCCGGACTAATACTGAGAATTTCTAGAGAGAAAAACCCAATATCACCTTACCCGACCCGGGGATGGAACCCGCGACCTCAGCACAGCAGTCGTAACACATGCGCAATTAGAACTGCGCCACCGAGAAAGTCACTACCGTTCATTTTATTTTCTTATATACATATACACTCACGCCCGTATCCCATGGGGGTAGGCAGAGACTATTGACTGCCACAAGCTACGATCCTGACACACTTCTTTCGCCTCTTCCACGGTCATATTTTTATTTTCTTCTTCTTTCTAAATTATTTAATTAATAACTGACTGCCTCGGTGGCGCAGTTGTAATTGCGAATGCGTTACGACTGCTGTGCTGAGGTCTCGGGTTCGATCCCCGGGTCGGGTAAAGTGGTATTGGGTTTTTCTATCTAGAAATTCTCAGTCCTATCCCGGAGTCTGGAACCTGTGCCCGGTATGGCGATTAGGCTCGCCCCCTATTACATTATGGGACCGAAATTCGGCGAAAAGTGGGTGTACACCTCTGCCTACCCCTTCAGGGATTACAGACGTGAGTGGATATGTATGTAAAATAAATAAATTCAGTAATTCTAAATGTAATTGTAATTACATTTAGCTTTAATAATTATTATGGTTTTGTATTCGGTTTTGTTAGTGTACATTACGTTGATGACACTATAAATTAAATAAATCACTATCATACAAGTACTACGGACTAAATCTAAATTACATCTGCTACTACAACACTACGCCAAACACTACGCCATGTCAGCCTTAGTGGCGTTACGGCGAATAGTTTTGAAACGGGAGGCCGTGTGTTCGATTCCTACACCGAGACAAATGGTTGTTTGAGCGTCAGATATTTGTTTCGGGTCTGGATGTTGTGGGACCGTAGTCCCTCAGAGTTCTTGATACCCAAGCTACAAGTTTTATCTAGTGTAGGGTCAGATAGTTCTGTCACACAATCCCATCCATGTTGGGAGAATAATAATAATGGAATAATCGATTTATAATTATTTGTCACAGATACCTTCCCCATCTAGAATCGATGTTCACCATCCTCCATGATGTAAATATAAAACGTAACTACTGCCACGGAATACTTCTACAGTTGATAAGGTTACTGGACGCTAAACCGGAAGTGCCCATCGACAAGGAGATGGTCGATAGACTCCCACGCAGTGTCGATGGCAGCCTGTGGGTTTTGGAACAAGCTATAGGAGATGTGCCTTGCTATGTGGTCGCGGATGAGTGTGTTAAAGTACTCAACTTGATAGTATGGAGGTATGTAACATCGATATTGACATCAGAGATAGAGCAAATAAAACCATAGCTAGTTTTGAAGTGAAACTTCTTAAGAATCTTTGTGATTTGAGACTCGATGAAACGAAAGGCGACAGTAAAAAGAGACAAACACATAAATCTATAGGACTAAGCACAAGAGAGAATGAGACAGAATATATGAGGCCGTCAGCGCAAAAGTGGCCTAAGCTTGAGACAATGAGTATGAAAATAATGGGGTTTGTATATTCATGAATTTTAAATCAATGTACATAAATGCAATTTTTGCAATGCCATCTTGTTGTCATCATATTGGCAATTGGTGAAACTAGAGATAGGCCGGTTTTGCATAAAATTTTCGCACATTTTAAATCATTGTACAATGTAGTACATAGGTCAGATTATTAAAAATTGAGGGTTAGACCACTTTTGCACTGACAGCCTCATATATTCGAGGGGATTCGTGTGGGATCGAGTGGCATTGAGTGGGATCGAGTGGGAGCTCTAATAATAATTAAGTAAACACTGTCTTGATTGTTTCAATGCTTTAACGACATTTAATTGATTATTCGAATACTCTTTGCATAACAGATATCATTACTCACGGTTCGGCTTCCATAGATTGCAGGCGGGCGACATAATTCGACGTAATAATTTTCGCTTCTGCCGTGTTTGTGTTGCACACACGCCTTTTTTTATGTCTCGATAGGCAGACGAGCAGACGGGCCACCTGATGGTAAGTAGTCACCGCCGCCCATAGACTTCTGCAATGCCAGGACACCGCAAAGCCGCTGCCTACCGCAAGTTCAGTCATACCGTAGTTCATCGATATTAAAAAAAAACTATAACTTCTTTATTGCTATTAAAAACAAGGTAAAGAAGTCATCGACATGTCAAGTATCTTCTGCAATACTCGCCGTTATTGCCGTGCGTATTTGTAACGTTAATATTATGGAGATAAAGTTGATTTTGACTTGTATATTTACTTACTACTTTAACCTTTTTCCGAACACTGGTGTCCTTGTGATATTTGAAAGGTTGACATAATCAATGTTGATAATAATGTCATCGACGAAATTGATTACAAAGATTTTAATTATGCCGACGTTGCGATATATTGTATTATAGAATCGTAATGTTGCCAAATTAAAATAAAGTACATCCTGCTTACTAGCAGCGATAGCCTAGTTGGTTGCGGTACGGACTGCCAAGACGAAAGTCGTATGTTCAAAACCCAAATGGTATTAATCTCTAATTTTTATGTGTTATGTTAAGTTATGTGTGTATTAAATTTTAAGTATCGCTTGCTTAAACGGTGAAGGAAAACATCGTGAGGAAACCTGCATATCTGAGAATTCTCATAAGAATTTCGTATGGTATCGGTATGTGAATCTACCAACCCGCATTAGGCCAGCGTGGTGGACTAAGGCCTAACCCCTCTCATTAGTAGAGGTCCGTGCCCAGCAGTGGGACAATATTTAATACAGGGCTAGTGTTATTATACATCCTGCTTGTTACAGATTTCCAACAATTCTTAAGGAAGAAACAATAAATAAAATTCTTACGGTACTACTAATATTAATTTTCAACGAAAAAGTACCAAAAATAACATCAGGCAGAGATATCTGTCTTGCTAATTCACTGTATTTGTACTTCATAATATTGACTAAATTGAATAAAATAGATAATTTATGCGAAATTATACTTAAAGCTCTTGAACATAAGACATATGATGTTGTATTAGCAACCTTAAATTATATTCTAATACTACACAAAGATCTACAACCAGAAAACAAGTTTCAAGAACATTTAACAACAATCAGAAATGATACAGTAGTATTGAAACTTAAAAACTGCGAAAAATACATAAAATTATTATGTGAAATAATGAAAACTGCTAAATATTTAGAATGCAAGCAGAAGTGTTTGAAAATTCTAACAATAGAGGGCGACACGCAGCAAGCGATTATCGATATCGATAATTGTGAAATATCTATCGATTGTATCGTTAGAAAATTATTCGATTTTATCAACGATTCGCATGAGAATCTAACGCATATTTATTTAGAGAGTCTATCGAAATTTGTGACGAAGAATTTAGGGCAATTAAATTTGGACTTGATATTGGAGGTGTTAAGGACTATATTTGCGTGTAGTACTCCTGATAATAAGGATGAGAATCGGGGTGTAGTTGTTGGATTTTTGGAGAAAAATGCTGCGAAATTAATCAAGTTAGATTTGAGTGTTTTGAGCAAAGAAGATCAATGTAAGTATGTTTTTATTTTCACAAGGTTGTATGTCCAAACTGCTAAACCAGAATTCAAATTATCTTCATTTTTCGTGGGTCGACATTGACTTGGTCTGTATTTTAGGACCATTTTTAACTGCTGTATTTTATATTTTAAAAAGGGATACATAGCGTCTCAACGTTAATTTTAACAGCCACATAGAAATTAAATGAAATCGTGTATTGATCATGTAGCCAATTACATAGCTCTTATGACAAGTCAGCACATAAGAAAAAGAAATTTAACAGTAATTATATCAGCTTATGTATACATAACATACATAGCGTCATCAACACACTAGCAATATCTTTAGTCATTCATAAGGTATTTATAATTATTATTTTTAATATTATTCAAAGAAATACCATATTTTTAAATGTGTTTGATATGGACCATGGGTATTTCCGAGACGTGGCATGTTTTAGAAGCTACATGCGGATCCAAACGCGACCCCGCCTGAGAAGACAAAAGACTTGTACATATCTAGATATCAAGTACTTACATGTTAGTGAAGAAACTGCTAGTGTCTCATACCGAGTATATACCAGTGTATATCCAGTCACTTGTTACCTATTCTGGTATTAGTCATGACGTAAGCTCATTCAACACTCGACTCTATCAATCAGATATTGATAATACATACTAAACCATAGTTTTGTTAACAGTTGAATTCACAGCAACTCTCTTCGCCACACTAATAACAACCCTCGAAGACGACAGCGACACACTGCGGCAAAGAACGGCCAACACTATACTCTCCATATTAAAAATAAACTCACATGTTATTCCGAGCAAATGCGGTGAAATGCTCAGGGATTATATCGAGCGGTATGAAGATAGTACAGCGCTGTACGCGTTGGTCGCTTTGTTGGACTTCCGCTCTGAAGTGTGTGTCACCGATGAGATTAGTGATGAGGTAAGTTATATTATATTTTAGTTTATTTAACCTGCGTACCAGAGAATTATTATAAGAATTTCAAAGACTACCAACCCGCATTAGGCCAGCGTGGTGGACTAAGGCCTAACCCCTCGAATTAGTAGAGGAGGCCCGTGCCCAGCAGTGGGACAATGCTTAATAAAGAGCTAATATTATTATTGTTTAGTATATTTGAATATTTATGAATGGACTTAATAGATCAAGAAATATTGCAAGCTATTGTTGAATACACATTTCAAGTCTAGATATAAATGCTGGTCAAATAATTATTATGGCTAATTGAAGAAATATAAACATGAATCTATTTAACTATTTCAGAACGTTTATTGTTTCTGAACGAACACTTGTCAGTTTGTGATTTTAACCGTCATTTTTTTTATTTACCTAAATACGGCTTGCGTTTGACTACTATCTCGCCTGATGGTAAGTGATGACGTGGTCTACGGTAGAGCACGCTTGCCTAGAAGATATCTATTCACTCTTGACTTAAAGATACCCAGGTTGTAATTCGGAAAGTATAGACTCTGGCAAAGAGTAAAATGTACAAGCAAAATGCTTCGTGCGCACTGGTGGAATATCAACCATGTATCGATGACGCTTCGCCGAGTCTCTTGTCGTCCGATGATGGAAAGGGGTTGGGGGAATTAAATTATGTAATTCCAAGGCACACTCGCCGAAATGTATCCGGTAGAAAACCGATAAACTGGCAACTTTACGTTGAACGTCTGTGTGCAAGGCTTTGCAGCCTTGCCTCGACTATGGATTCGTTGCCTATGAACCTCTTTCTTACTTACTCGGTACTTGGCCGACCCATCCCAAAGATGATTATTACAGATGATGTATATGATGATGATTTATGCCATTATTCTGCTCGCGCCATTACTGCCGTTGTACATGTTATGTGATCTGTTCTCGTAAATATACCCCAATTTGAAAATCAGTCACGACGTTACTTAAATCCAAGAATAATTGATTTGGGAATGCCAATACTATGGAGACCATTTCAAAGTATCTATCATAAGAAATAGCTTTGATTTTCATCGACTTTTACGGAACTCATAATAAGTAATTTTAATATTTCTAGTGCCGAGTCTTCGACCAAAATGAGCGGTACAACATATTCTTAGAAGAAACTGTGTGGACCAGCGAGTGTGCTAAAAAGATTTGTAAAATGCACAACACTGATTCAACAGTTATCGATAGAGTTTTATCGACTATCGACAACCCTATCTACGCGAGTACTTACGACAAACTGTGCAGCAACAACGTTGTGTTATTCAAGAAGATGGTTATCGATGGAAATAAATGCAACAATGATGTGGTTAATCCTAAAATACTGTTATTTATTAACATGTTAAGTTAGGAGCATTGTTTTACCGTCTTTGTCAGAATTCAGTTCCATGCAGTATTGTGTATTTTTTATCCTGTCACGGCAATGTGATCACACTGCACCTGATGGTAAGCGCAGTGCCGTCCAATTAGAGTATCTAGTAGCGAAAGACGATCTATCCCCCGCTACTCAACATAATCGTGCCGGCCTGCACACTACGCCATGGCAAGAACGTGAAGCGGTCGAGGGTCTAGTGTCAGAATACTCAGAAGCCCGCAACACGGCCAAACATTATACCCCAACTCTAGACCCCCGACCAAACCGGATGTACTAGCTGATCCCGGAACGCGACACACTTGCGTGTGCCACTATGGCGGGTCTTACACCCTGTGTACGGTGCGAGCTATCCACTAGGATATGAATATCTTACCACCAGCAAATTATTTTTCGTGAAGTTATTCAAGTGAACACACAATTTTAAAATCCTGTAGGTTTTTTGTACAGAATTTTGTAATTAAGCACTAATTGTTATTGTTGTATAATTTCTTGCACTACTATATTACATTTTTTAATTATAAATATATATTTCCATGGTTCAAGACATCGCTGTTTTAACACTATATTAATTGATAAGAATATTATTTTGCTGTAAATAAACATTTAAAAATCTGATAATTGTTATATTATTATTTTGATGAATCCACGTTGGTACTGACTAATAAAAGGTGCAATTTAGAGGTGCTTTTAAAATATAAATAGTGCAATGTATTTATAACTATAAATTTTATTTACAAACAACCTATTAATAATTATCCAATATATGTAATCACTCAGTTTACAATCATTCGAGCTACATAACGTATAATCTAAATTTCTCTCAAACATATCTTGAAAAATGTACAATATTTTGAACAAACACTTTAGACAATTTTTGGAATAAAATTCAGGTAACCATAATTCTGTTACAGCAAAATCGAGTGGGTTGTTTAGTGAACATTAAAAATCGTTATGTGAGAAAATTTAACAATATATAAATTAAAATATGTTATTAATTTTTGCCTATTGGTAAACAATGTATTGGTTTAAAAGAATGTTGAATGATTTCAATTTTGGTTCGCACATTTCCAATATTTCTTTTTATCTGTATCCATTGCAATTTGAATGCTCGTTTATTGCGTCTGATATTTTTCGAAACATTAATATAACAAATACTTTTGAAAAATTCCTGTGTATCAAGTAAAAATACCCGAACTTACAAGCACTGTCCGTCCGTCCGTCCAATCAGACAACATAGCATACATTTTGATTTATTTTTCCTCACATCATACAATCTTATCTCGTCTTATCTTATACACTTCACTTGCTACATGACTGTTTTTGAACTTCATCTTCTGCTCCTTAGTCTTACCGTTTACTTGTGCTATTGAATCTTTAAATTCCTTAACACTTACTTCCACATCTTTGTTACTTTTCCTTTTTCTTAGTCCATGTTCATTATCTTCATCCTCTTTGAACAAATCTTTGACCGACACAAGCCTGTGGGAATTTCCAACTCGAAGTAACCTTTTTAGACTTCTCGATGCTTTCTTCTCAAAAAGTGCCACTAGACCCCAATCATCAGACTTCTGCCGATCATACCCTGCGTCTAGTTGCCATGCCGCGTTCCTAACTTCTGTTTTAAGTCTTTCACATTCTTCGAAGCTGACATTTCTACTGACATTCAACGCTTGTTCCAGAGGATTGACTATGTATAGAGGTAAGTTGTTCGGCTTCCTGACTGGCACGCCTTCTATCACAGATATGGCTTTGTCTTGGAAATCGAACTGAGCGTAGAATTCGAAGAATTGCAGCAGCAAGGCCTCGAGACTAGTCTCATTCGACCCATATGTATCAGCTGGCAGTTTGTTCAAGTCACGAAGGAATGTACAGTTGAGATTCTCTTCGGCTATCCTCATGTCTTCTTTACCTGATTAACAAAAGCATAGAATCTATACTATAATAAAGATGAAGAGGCACTATTCAAGAGAGATCATTTTGCAAAAATATAACAGTAACAATAACAACATTTTAATTGTAACTTGTTATATATCAATAGAACCCAAAACAATTGTTTTGGGAATTATTGTATGTCTGTCTATATGTCTGTCTAGGCAACACGTCCCAAGTACTGTATTACGACAAAAGCATCGACAATAAGTTCATAGTGTCTCTCGAGGTAACATTTAATCTTAGTTTCAATTAAATTGGTGCATTCAATCAAAAATTATACCTGTTTCAACGAATATCTGTATTATGCAAAGGGTAGTTGTAAGAGATGAAATGATTTTTAAACAGTATAAGATAACTTCCATGCGGGCGTAGCCCCAGGCGACAACTAGTGTACATACAATAGGGTCACGTCTGTATCCCTGAAGGTTGTGAACAGTGCATACATACTTATTTTCATCTCACGGCGTTTCCCCCTAGGCAAGAACTCATCTGTGATATTTTAAATGTAATAAAATTCAAAACGCTTATTGTGATTGTGTGAGATGAACCTGGGACCTCAGCAGTTATAATGAGGTAATTAAACAAAACAAGACCTTTATATTTTATTCTTATTATTGTAGCGTGATTGAGTTACAACATCCATCCACCCATCCATCCATCCGTCCATACATTCGCATTTATAATAGTAGTAAGATTACATCCCATACTTCTTGCACGCTCACCTGCTTTCCGAACAAGGGTCTTGAACGAAGGCAGAATGCTTCCTTCTTTGGTTTTCTGCTGGAGGAAGAACAGCACCATCAGAGTGAGGGGGAAGTTAGTGATCCACCGTCCAGGGTGCTGGTTGGTGAGTCCCACGGTCTGTGCCCACCGACGGACTACAAATGTCAACGGACGAACGCGCGGGTCTAAGGAACCGTAGAGCCAGAGCAGTTCTGACATGTATACTCCTGAGCTGGAAAGGAATTCGGATTTTAAGGTTTAATATTTTTTTTTATTTGTTATTAAGGGCTTTTCACTTAGTGAATATGTCGCCCTAGTAAAAATACATATAAATACGTACATGAACTTATAAAACAGATATTATAATTTATAAATTAATTTGTATAACATTCTAGCCGAAACCGTTCGAGGCTCTGCCAGAATACTGTTACAAGCCCCCAGTTGAAGTACATTTGGTCTGCATTGACTTGGAACATGCTTGTTACGGACACATTCCACAAGGATGTGATATATGTTGTGAATCGGGTCTTATCATTTTAAAATCTAATATTTTTGACAGCCTCCGTGGCGTAGCGGGCGAGTAGGCTGTGAAACGTGAGGCCATACGTTCCATTCCCGCACCCAGATATTTGTGTGACAGATAGATATTTGCTTCGCGTCTGGCTGTTGTGGGACCGTAGTCTTTTGTAGTTCTTGTTACCCACAATACAGGTTTTACCTAGTGTGGAGTCAGAACTATGTGTTGTTGGGTGTATTAATTTATATATGGACCGTTTATTTTGAAAGTGGTGTAAGTCCATTTTTTGAGAAAAATGAGCTATCACGTAATTCATGCTTAATTTAATGTAATTTTTTTATATAAAACTAGTCCGTGTTTAATTTCTCAAAAAATCCCATGTTTTGTACAACTTAAAATCGGTCGGTAAATGAAATTGCATAATCATAGATTATGAAAGTGGTGTAAGTCCAATTGACAGAGGTAGGTGGCATAGCAGATGGATGCCGATCAGTGTTTTGTTATTTTTCATTTATTTTATACTAGCTGTGTCCGGCGGTTTCACCCGCGGACGATTTGCATTGTTTCCCCTCCGTGTTTCCACTACTCGTAAGTTAAAAGATAGATATTAAAAAATTAGAGAAATGTATTACAAAACAACTATGACGGACGCAGAATTTAAAATTATCAATTTATTACCTCTGCGTCCTGGAAGACTGTTAAAATTTGAAAAAATCGCCCTGGAGCTCTTGTACCAAAATGCCAGACCTATTATATATATATATATTAGTATATATATGTACGAAAAATATAAAGACATGAAGCAGCTACTACCCTATATACCTCCGGTGCATCATGCATATTTTGAAACACTACCACATGCAGAGAATAAGTAAATTCTTGTAATCAGTATCTTGTAATGACAATGTAATTGCCGTCTAAAATAAAATTTTATGTGTTGTTATGCGTATTTGTAAACAAAATTATATTAAAATGAATAATATTTTAAGCGATATTTGATTTTTCAAAATTGAAATTATACGATTTTTATAATTGTCTAATTTTGAAAGTGGTGTAAGTCCATTTACAGCACATAAATATTTGTTATCGTAGTCTAATTAGCCAAAAACAAATTTATATAAACATATTAAATGTTGATAAAACAATAGAAACAATGCCCGACCTCGTATGATTTGCCTGTATTTTTAAATCAACAAATATAGTAACCTTTAATTTTCTCGAAACAAAAGAAAATGGACTTACACCACTTTCAAAATAAACGGTCCATATATTGTTCCATCATGAATTACTGCTGTAATGTTCAGTCCTTGCAACTTGTATATACATATTCATTACAGTTAATTGAAGCAAATTGCAGGACTCTCATGCTGTGTTATCCATTAGAGATAGTATAGTAAAAAATTCAAACAACAAAACACTAAATATGTATCATACTATTGTAATTAAGCGTAAACAATTCGTAGTTCACCACCTTGGTCTAATGCGGTTGGTCGACTTCACATAACTTTGAGATTCCTATAGAGTATAGAGAATCTTCAGGTTAACTCACGGTGTGTTCTTTCACCGTTAAATCAAACAAGGGTTCTGAAATTTAGACTAGATTCGAACACTCGCAACTACTCGCTGAATCTGCTATTTAGTGTCTTACATGTTATTGTAGCAGAGGTCACAATCGACATCGGTGAAGTGATGTGCGTATTTGACGATGGGCACCCTGGCGTGCAGGATGCGCTGCACGCGCGACGCCCCGGGCACGCGCAACTCCAGGATCTCAGCCACCAGCTCCATATGCCGCTGCCACGGGTTGCGACCGCCTTCGCACTTCTTCTCTTGGAACACTAGCCGCTTGGACGAGTCACTCTACAAATGTTATTCAACATAATTAGGCTTTTGCACAACCGATTTACGGTAGGCAGCGGCTCTACTGTGCTCTGGCATAGCAGAAGTCTATGGGCGGCGGTGACTACTTACTATCAGGTGGCCCGTCTGCTCGTCTGCCTATTGAGGTACTAAAAAAAACCGTGAGTCACCAAATTTGTAACATTAGAGGTACATAACATTAAACTCCTAAACACAAAGTTCACAGTAAAGGCAAAAATGCATGTAATAAAACTTTGAATACAATATTGGACAGCTTGTTTAACCTCTCACGGATCACAAGGACACCGGTATTTGGAAAAGGTAATAAGTAGTTGCCAAAAACTGGCAATACTGGCCATTATTGACGTGCGTATTAAGCGTATTTGTAACGTTAATATTATGGAAATAAAGTGATTTTGGCTTGTATTTTACTGGGACGATCAATCGGTGTCCTAATGATTTGTGAGTGGTTAACAATTATTTCAATAAATTAATTGTTTGCATCATAGGATTTAATGCTTCATGACATTTTGGATAACTTTGTTTTGAGATATAATGTAGGTATACATAAAATAAAATTTTGAAAAAAAAATTGTTACAATTGTATGCCTTAAAGTACAGAAATTTACTTTAACACGTTCCCGGCGGCTCACGCGCCTAGCGTGTTTTTAAAAACGCAACGCGCATGCAGGCGCCACACGCGCTGCGTGTTTTTTCATACATTCGCGATGCGAGCCGCATAAGCGTATCATCGCAATATTTGGCGCCGCAGTCAACGTGTTAAGTTTAGTTTGTGAGTATTTCAATTTGACCTTGCTAGTGCAATATAGAAAAAAAATTGAAATAAGTGAATTTAAAGTAAATAGTAATAGCAATATAACTATGAAAAAAATTACCATTTCATCTGCCACAAAATTTGTAAGTACCAAATCTAAATCACAGCCCATCTTTCCAAAGCCATTTACAGATGACCCAAAAGGCCTTACTGCTACATTTGCATACATGCTCTCAAATATTGTTTCTAGCTGAAATAAAATAGTTTAATATATATCATTGGCCTAATTATCAAAATTCGTAACTCCAAAAAATTCGATATTGGTTTTTAATGCTATCAGTGCACATTTCTTCAACTATTCGAATGGAGTAGAGCTCCTATTTCCCGCAATATAACACAAAATTGAATATTTCTGTATAATAAAAATATGTGAATCCATTTTCTAAAATATCTAAAAATAATAAACAGTGTTAATAAAATTGAATGTGATTATTTTTGCTTCACTCTACTGCATGCAGCCTAAAAGGCATGTTATTATGAGAATTAGACAAATAACATTCTTGTAACAATAGTAACCTTTAGGGGCACGCATGTCACCAAAACCACCCATAATAAACAGTCCATCCATATCAGATTGATTTTGTAAATAAAAAAAAGTGAAATGATGTAGTCAAGTTTCAACTATTTTTCTTTTCTCTACAGTATAAAGCTCACCTGTCGTGCCACCATATACCTCAACCGTACACCCAAGTCATTCAAAGCAGTCTTATCATAAAGAGTTTGTATCTGTTCTGATACATTCTTACAATGCATCATCTCTTCAAACAATGCATCCTCATCAACTTCCGCAGAACCATTAGTACAGGCAAGTGCTGCATTGGAAACTGCTTTGGTGCCATTCTTGTCATTAACTGCACGGAACCATACAAATGGGGATTGTAGGGCCATAACATCAACATCTTTTTGATGGGCACTACAAGATCGAATGATCTCTTTAAGATTGTCTTCTGATGCAAATTCAATGAGCATGAAATGCTGAAATAAATATTCAAGTTACATATATGATAGTTTATTTTAAGGCATAACAGAAACCACTGTATCTGGGGAAGTAATGAGTGATATTTTGTAAGAGTCTATTCTATCCTTCCTACTAGCCATACCTAACTAAAGAAACTATTTAAAAAGTATGCTGAGATACGTAAAATATATATGAATACGTATTTGCATTGAAAATTAGCGAATAGTCATAATAATAGGTATTACCTCTTCACTAGCGTTTTTGTAGTGATGAACACCATTGATACTAGAATATTTTGAACAATACCCATACAGTTCATTAAATGAAGCTTCGGAATTGACTTGGATGACGAAACTACGGCGTGCTTCAGCTCTTCTCTGGGCTACGACCTCGTCGAAAGACACAAACCTCTTGTTAGCATCTATAATAAAAACATAACCTAGAAACCAACTTCGTAATCATCGTTCATATTTTTTGACAAGAAAAATACCTGAGCTTTTCCTATAAAACATAGAATTGCATGTCTTAAATGAAGTATTTAATAATTTTCTAAAATGATTTATTTTTCCTGTATTTATTGCTGTTTGAAATAACACAGACATTTTTCCTTGGCCTAATTGTCAAATAAAAAATAGTTCGTTCAAAATCCAATGTTAAATAAAACAACTTAATTTTATAAACCAGTCTGGTAAACAATGTGGCTTGTTGTAATGAATTTATTACAACAGAAATTTATTTCGATGGATTAGTTATAGTTATGTAAATTTCATGTTAAAAACATTTTGTTATTATTTTATGTACTATGATGTATTCAATTTTTGAACGATCAATAAGTGACAGTCTATTATAATACGTTTTATTGTGATCAAAATAATTATCAGATAAATCCATAAAAACTTTTATTTTAAAACTAGCATTACTTATTGTTTCGTTGAAATAACAAAAAAAATGTTTCTTGTATGTAAAGAAATAACAAAACGTAATGACTATTTGTGTCAAACCGCGAATGTCAAACTCCAGAGGAGCCATATATTTATAGGTTATAAAAATATTATAGTTTCAATATTAATAATCTAAGACTTCAATGTTAAAGTGAAAATAATATTATCACCATGGGAACAAGAATTTTCTACCGGCTAATCACCCCGGCACTCGTAAATTCATATAAATGCCAACCTTATACTATACGACTTCACGAAAGGATTGTTTGTGCCCCAAGCATATCTTTTACTAATATACGTAATTATGCAAAAAGTAAGGATAAAGGTAAAGACAAAAAAGGGAAAGCTAAGGTGGAAATTAATCCTATAATGATATCGGAACTCATCCCATTGGAAAAACTAAAAGAGAGAAGTGATGGTGCAATTGAAAAGATGAAAGACGACTTTGCCAAAAACCTTTCTTTACGTTCAACAACAGGATCTATAGAAACACTGCCTGTTAAATTTGAAGGCAAAGACTACGAGCTACAGGAACTAGCGCAAATAGTACGAAAAAATCCAAAAACTATTGTTATAAATTTCGCTTCTTTCCCCCAAGCTATCCCTGATGCTTTGAAATCTATTAATAGCTCTGGTCTTAACTTGAATCCTCAACAAGACGGGACTACGCTGTATGTTCCTGTGCCTAAAGTCACAAAGGAGCATAGGGAGGCACTGGCAAAGAATGCAAAAGCCTTGTACATTAAATGTAGGGATGCTTTAAAAGATGTGCAAAATGATTATATCAAAAAGGTGAAAAAACAAACAGGAGTGTCTGAAGACACCATCTTCAATGTTACAAAACAAATAAATGCAATGTGTGACAAGTATCAGATGGATGCTAAGAACATTTTTCATTCAAAACATATTGAATTAGTTGGTAAATAATATAATTAAAAGTTGTTTCATAAGTTTACTTAAAACATATTAAATTAGAAATTTAGTAAATAAAATATGTTTTTCTATATTGTTCTGTTTTGGTTTTCGCTTTTTATAACCTTAAAAGCTGAGAGAGAACATTTGTTTTGTATTTTTCCTCATAGACCCCAAAATAACTATTTATTTTATAAATTCTCATACATACGATTTTGTACAATATATAGGTTCACTACAATAAAACAATAAAAGTTTGACTGGATTTACCAAACTTTTATTGTAATTGCTGACAGGTCTTGTAGAATGGAAGATGATACAAGAAGACTGATACAAGACATGATCATTACCTAGTATTCCAAGAAATTTAGTCTATACAGATTTTACTGCTAACTGTTGATATTTAAGCTATTTGATGATTTATACTTAGTTATTTGGATTTTATATTAGAAAAAAAAATACTGTATTGTAAGAATTCAAAAAATGTTTTTAATATATAGCGCATGTATACAGAATAGGTATTTTTTTCAGGTAACTTGATCTATTATATAACTTATTTAAAAAAAAATTTGATTCCTGAAAATTTATATCCGCCCGCATAGTGACCACCATGCATTGGTAGGATTATATACCACTAGCAAAGATAGAGACTGGACTGAGTGCTCTCTATTCAGTTATTAAGTGAATACTGGCAGTAAAATTTGAGAGAGATAAAGCAAATGTGCGGCCAGCAGTTGTCTTTTTCTAGAATTTTGATTGGTCTTCGTCACAGACTTGCAGGAGCGAAAAGAAATATGTATTGGCCGCACAGTTTCTTTGCCTCTTTCTACAAAGTGGTCAATTTTGTGAGGATATTGCTCAGTCCAGTTGTCTATGTCTGGTTGGAACATACTTTCTCTACAAATTCTAATGAAATTACTCGATACCTATACGATATACAACATGTAACATGATTAACGCACACTGTGAAAGTAGTTTGCTCAGAATAAGCGACTGAATCGATATCAACAATTTTTTAATAGACGATTTTTGTTCCAAAAATTATTAACTCTCAGGTAAATAATAGTCACCCTTTAATTCAACGTTCAAGACAAACGAAACTGAAACATAACTCGATGCCATAACGTCTTTTCTAAATGCAATAATAAACGAACACATCAAATAATTAAAATTACGAAGTTCGAGTCAGCTGTGTAATCGTGTGACCTTGACCTACATGCGGCTGGGGCTGGTCGGGTACGCGCGCGGCGGTGTCATTCACCTTTTCGTCGAGTGCCCATAATATGCGCGCAATATTACTAATATTGCGCAACTAATTTCATAAAAAAACAATATTTATATTCTTCGCAGTCTATGATTGTAATAATAATTTTAAATTGGGGTGTCTGAGGATGTGCGTTAATCCCGTTACACGTAGTATATAATAATAATTGTAGTTTCTGTTTATGTCATGGCTATCCGCTGAACACAAAATTAGAGTAGTTGGCAGTGTTGACAATATCTACTTGGCAGTATGGTCTCTAACCTTAGCCGGTTCCTTATGAAGAGAACAAAAAAAAGCAGTGTTGACAAATACGATTGATTGATTCGTTTCAAAACATTTTATTCGAGTTTCGCAATCCAAACATGGAAACTTATATTAAAAATACCAACAAAAAATACGACATAGTTATGCCGCGGATAAATAATCGGCCTCGGTCCAGTTTAAAGTCATCTTCTTCTGTAACTCGACATGAAATACCGAGCTCTAGCAGAATTGGCGCGAAACCTTCTGTTTCAAACATTGGCTCCAGTGTTTTTAGTGACCTTCCGATGGTTTTGAATGACTATGTGCCTGAATCTAGTAGGGAAAGGAGTTCTAGACGAACATCAGTGGTGAAGCCTCGCAAAACTGTGAAATCGTTAGACCCGGCGTTATCGCCGCACCGGATCGTGAAAGTTAGTGAACCGAGAAAAAAGGCTCCTAACTTAGCATCACAGAGTTCTGCGCCTTCTGTGATGTTTCAAGAACGTCAGAAATGGTCCGATACGCATTTGGACCGATGTTTGACCAGCAGCTCACATACAAAATTAAAAGAGCTAAAGGTATTACACTTTTATACTCTCCATAACATTTATGAGGATACAGATTTAATTGTACTTTTATTATAAGATAAACAAAAAAAAAACTTTCTGTGAACATAACAGGGAGGTCAAAGTGTTTATCAGTGATTGCTTGTATCATTAGTAATATTACATTAGTATAACCACAAGTACCAAAACACAGGGAAGGAAACATCAACAACAGTAAACAGGGAAGATACATCTGATAATATGGCTACATTTCAAATAAGAAATCCACAACTGTTCTCTTATTGATTAATCTCTATTTGAGTGTAATATGCAAGGCAATTGGGGAAAGGATACATATTTAATTTACTGGCAAATTAAAATTACGAAGTCCTTATTTTTAAATTAGATTATGGTCTGTATAAAAGATCTTCTACTAAAAGGGCAAATCAGAAGTACCTCCAACCGTCGAAAATGTATGAGAAGATGTATGAATGTGGAAGAGGTGAAAGAAGTGTGTCAGGATCGTAGCTTGTGGCACTCAATAGCCTCTGCCTACCCCCATGGGATGCGGGCGTGACTGTATATGTATGTATGTATTATGGTCTGTACAAGTATTAAGAAATGCCATTTTTGAAGATTTTTGACCCTTCCTCCCCACAAGTAATGCACCAAAACGTTTTTCTGTATACCCCTCTCTGCCCTTCCCAAAACATTACAAAGCACCCAGTGGTGGGTCATTTTGCACATAGTGCAAATAGTGGTCATTTTTACCTAAAAGTCTTAAGTATAAGTTCTTACTTAAGTAACTTGGGAGATTTTAATTCCCTATTTTTTATTTGAATTAAAAAAATAATGTTACGTAATGTGTGGCTCCAAAGCCCCTCCTGCCCCTCTAACACATTGTAACATTTTACAAGACCCCTCCTCCTCCAAATTACTTAATACTTGAACGGTCCCTTAGACTATAACATAAATTAGACTATATTAAATGCAACTTCGTATAAAAAGTACAGAAGCTAAGGTTCAAGTTGTAAATAAAAATATTGAAAAGCTAAATAATTCAAATCAAATCATTTATTTTGTAAATTAGGCCACTAGGGGCACTTTTTACATGTCATAGTAATGGTAAAGTCTACTGGTGCTTCGGAAATGCCCACTGGTCTGAGAAGAAGCACCAAGAAACTCAGCCGTAGGTCTTTTGTAGTTTGTCATTACAGGAAATTACATCACATTACAGAAAAAAAATCACATAAAATAAATTTTTAAACAAATCACATTCGCATGACAAATATTTGTTATACAATTTCCAGGATGAAATCAAAGCATATCAGAGTACAGACAAGCTGATGAGGCTCCGCAGTCACCTTTATAAGAGCTGTGGGGTAGTGCTTGATGATGTGGGGCGAGTGGCTGCTGACAAGGCTGTACAGGTCGAAGATACAGAGCCTGGTGAGTTAAAAAAAGATATATTCACAATTTGGCATGGTATCATCATATCTCAGCCTATTGTTGTCTACTATGGACTTAGGGCTGTGGACTTAGGCCTCTCCATGTGTATGCCAACCTCCTGGTCTTGGGTAGCCTGCATCTGTATAAAAGTAAACAATCATTTATTCTATTTTTCCGAAATGGAGTTACAAAGTTTCATACTGCTTCATTAATTTCATGTAGGTATGAAGTATTCTAATGTTTTGTATCAACTTTGTACCATCTGTTATAATCTGAAACTCAAAATAACCATTCAAAGTGTTGGACTTAAAGCTGAGGTTTAGTCCAGTGGTTAACCTTTAATGTAAAAATTACGACACTGGTAATACAGATGGCGCTAATATAAATCTTATTTTACTAGTAGACTATCAATAATTTTGCCATGTAGAGAATAAAATGACTATAATAACTTATAAATGTTATTCAATTAAATATTAGTAAAAAAAAGCTTTGATACATATTTGAAAATTTTGAATATTAGAGAGACTCAATTTTAGCAGTGTTTTTTAAAATAGTTCATTTATTTAAGCTACTAATGTTTTTTTTTATTTAATTTATATTTTTTTTGTATTACAGATAAAGGAAACTCAGATAAAAGGTATGTGGTGTTTTATTTCACTCTGTCTATTAAGTTAACTTCATTGTGTCTACATTGGTATTAATAAGTTAATTTCAGACATTACTCAGAGTTTATATTAAAACTTGATTACCATCTTGTATTCAAGTTGGAAACAAATAGAAAAGAAGATATTTATCATGATCATTGTTCCTTTGTATTTGTATACATACTAATATATATTTTGATAGCCCAAAAAAAAATTACTACTCATTTAAAAATGACTTCAAACAAGTTGATAATATTTTATGATTACAAAAAATATGATAGAGAAGTATATGTTGTAATTGTCAACACGAGACTATGGAAGGGGAATGGCTATTTCGCAACACCACTTATCGCCTCTTTAGCTCAGTGGTAGAGCACTGGTCTCGTAAACCAGGGGTCGTGAGTTCAATCCTCACAGGAGGCATCGTTATCTTTTTTTGTTTGATAATTTTTTATTTTATCTATAATCGTAAATATTTTTTTTCTGGTAATATTTTAGTATATTTATATTTTTTAAGATTTAAATGGGAAATGTGGCGTTTATATGACATAAGGTTTCCTACGGCAGTTTATTTGAATATTCATATATTTGCTATTAATAAACTTGTGAAATATTAGTTTAAAAAAAATATTATTAGTAGTTAGCGTAGGAATTTATAATTATGTGGTGAAACATTAAAGCGATACCTTAAATTGTTATTGCTTTCATACTGCCTAGCTTTATGTGTGTTCATAACGCCACAATTCCAGGAACGTAATTATAATTCATTGACTTAAGTTGCGTGATCCTGAAGTTAAGTAAATTACCTACTCAAATTATTTTTACTTGTTTAACTTAACTTACTTATTAAGTTCAGTAATGCATGTACAGAATCTCCTTTTCAACTATCATGTAGTATCTTTCATTTTAGCTATCTATAAGGTGCAGGAGAGCGGTGCCGCGTTCTAAAACCAGTGTTATAATATTATCAAACACTTGGCAACATTTTTGTCGCCAAAAGTTGATCTGCCATTTTTTATTTTGATAATTGCAACATGTGGTTGAATTACCTTGCTATTAAAGTAAAGTAAAAAAAGTAATAGATTGGCGACTCGGATTACACAATCCTGGGTTTGTAGATTCAAAATAATTACACATTGTCCATTTTAAGGCGACTTACTGACTAGGTAAATGGGTAAATGAGACATTTTGGTATAGCTATTACTTTACTTTCCTTTTTTTTTACTGAAGATGACCGTAATGTCAGCTAATCTGAGTTCTGAATACATATTTTATTAATATCGGTGGTTTTCATAGAAAACTGAATCAGCCTTTGTTCGCCTAATTTATGTTCGTCGTAGAAACCAAAACCGGACGATTTAAGCAGGAACAAGATTTTCAGACCACTATTAGAAAGTAACCAGTTTTACAGGTATTCTGAGTCGTAACTGTTTTTGGCATGGTAATCCCCTATCCGCTGATAGATCTGCACTCCTTCCTCTTTGGTAGAGTGATATATTTTTGTCTCGTTTTAGTGTCCTTCGGTTACTATTCCAATAGTACCGACACTAATCGGAAATGAGTAGTATAAGCAAAAATTGTAATAAAACCTCCAACGGAACTCAGGTTTTATATCTAGTTTATGCTGATATTATTTTTCACTTCACTAAATTAAAATATTTCGAAAATTCTCATATTTTAGCATACAGATTTCAAGGAAGCCTTTCTGTTGCATGAGTTACATTTTGACTTTATTATATCACTAATTATTTTCTCATTAAATGGAATTGGGACATACAAAAAAATTTAATGAAATAATGAATGATGATATATATGATATAATGAAATCGTGTTATACTAATGAAAATATAGTCTAGTCACTTTAGACGATTGTATAGTTTACTAGATGTTGCGGGTTATTTTTGGAAGAAAAGGTATACAATCCATGGAGGCATCTTAAGCTATTACACCTTTCTATATTTTGCTATCCCATAGGAAGCGTGCATTTTCCGGGATAAAAAGTAGCCTATGTGCCATTCCAGACTACTTATAATCTATCTCTGTGCCAAATTTCAACCAGATCCGTCCAGCCGTTGTAGCGTGATTGAGTAACAAACATCCATCCATCCAAACATTCGCATTTATAATATTAGTAGAATTTATTGTTTGGGATGTGCATGGATGGTACAGACCCCTTCCATCAGATGACGTATCAGCTAGTTTGCTTATATCTAGTATTATGATTTATTTATTGGTGGTAGGATATTCATATCCGTCCGGATAGCGACCACCGTACACAGGCTGTAAAACCCGCCTAGTGGCACACGCAAGTGTGTCGCGTTCCGGGATCAGCCAATGTACATCCGGTTTTTTCGGGGGTCTAGAGTTGGGAGACGATGTTTGGCCGATTTGCGGACTTCTGAGAACTCTAGACCCTCGACCGCTTCTTCCTTCACCTTATTGCCCATGGCGTAATGTGAAGAAGCAGGCCGGCATGATTATGCTGAGCAGCGGGGCTAAAATTGTCTCTCGCTGCTCGATACTCTAATTGGACGGCACTGCGCTTACCATCAGGTGCAGTGTGGTCACTTTGCCGTGACAAGATAAAAGTAAAGCCTTTCACGCCTCACATATCACGAAGGAGGCCTATTGTGAATAATTTCAATAATAAACAAATATCTAGCGCCTGATTTATTACTGCAATCATCCATCGCAGTCGGGCCACTGCGGTCGATAGCTCAAACAAAGGCGCTTCGGAATGGCTTAATTAAAAACTCGAGCTGCTCTTTTCGTAATGCTGCGCTCGAAGTTGCTCGTAGCATTACAATTGTAGGCAAGCTAATGAAACACGACATAAAATATTTATTTTTCCTCTTACCATTTATATTGTTTGATATTTATTGGATATTTTGTTTTATGGAAATACCCCTCGGAAAACACACTTGAGATGTATTACGAAACGTGCAAACATATGCCTATTTTTTTATGTTATGTTTTATATGTGGTGTTACAATTTAGTAGTTAAAGTTCTATAAGCCGATGTTTTCATTTAAAAATATTAAAATATCTGCAAATGAGATTATCATGTTCTCTCAAGTATCACTTCAAGTACACACAACATGTTCTTGATCGAAGTACATATAGTATAGGTATCTTCTAGGCAAGCGTGCTCCACCGTAGACCACATCATCACTTACCATCAGGCGAGATAGTGGTCAAACGCAAGCCTTTTTATGGTAAAAATAATTTGTTTATATACAAAAAGTACACCGACTTCAATAAAAAACTAATTATGCGTCCCTATAAAATTTGAGCGTTGCCCTTGATTTTTCTGTGATCCCATCATCAGATCCTGACTTGGTGCCAATGGAACAACCTGGGAAGCAACCATATAAGGGTATAAAAAAAAAGAATTTCTCGAATCGGTCCAAGGGTTTTCGAGTATTCCGGGAACATATATAAAAAAAAGATTCCGATGAATTGAGAACCTCCTCCTTTTTTTGAAGTCGGTTAAAAATAAATTGTATCCTGACTAGTAAAACCGGAAGAGACTTATGTTTTTATTAAAACTCTGTTTAGCTGAATACGTGTGGTAACTGTGTTTATTATATCATTTGTAATTAGACCTAATTTTAGAACAGTGTTTTGTGTATAAAAGCGGGATAGCCTTACTGGGATTGGTACGGAATATTGAAATTAAAGTAACAAATTCGAAGGAAGCCTAAATGACATACATCGCTCATATTTGGAAGTTACGTGCGTATTCATTGTTAATTATCTCTTTAACGGTGAAGTACAACATCGTAAGAAGACCTGCATCGATAATGAGAGAATTTTTAAGAATTGCGAAGGCATGTGAAAAGTATCAACCCACATTAAGACCGTTGACGATTGGAGATATGAAAGCTGACAGCTCCATACAAGAGGCTTTCGGGCGCTTGAAAAGCAGCCTTTTTTATTTGTTATTTTAATGATTTATTAGGAAAGTCGATAACGTGGGTTGACCCATTTTGCTAGGATGCTATAAAACTTAATATAGGAGACACGTAAATAAGCTTAGTAGATTTCCAGACAATGTGCACTAAATAGCGACAACATCTCATTTTTACGATTTCTTGTACATTCTTTGAGAATATTTATAGTTTTCTTATAATTCTATTGAGACAAAAAGTTTCGTAAAGAAGCCTTAGTTAACATATATTTTTTATATAGCGATTGGGTAAACAGACTTCTTAGTAATATCTTGGAACTTGACGTAATTTTCACGATTTACGACGAATAGCCTGTTTTTTAGTGCCTCGATAGGCAGACGAGCAGACGATCGACCTGATGGTAAGTAGTCACCGCCGCCCATAGACTTCTGCAATGCCAGAGCACAGCAAAGCCACTGACTACCGTTAAGACTTAAGCCAGCGCGGTGAACCAAGGCCTAACCCCTCTTATTAATAGAGACCCGTGCCCAGCAGTGCGACAGTTCATAATATATAATAATTTAGACAGCCTCCGTGGCGCAGTTGGCGAGTAGCCGGCTGTGAAACGAGAGACCGTGGGTTCGATTCCCACACCGGGACAAATGTTTGTGTGACAGACAGATATTTGTGTCGGGTCTGGGTGTTGTGATACCGAAAGTCTCCCGTACTCCCTGATACCCACGACACAAGACTCGCATCTTAGTGGGATCGGGACTATGTGTGTGTCTGTTGGGTGTTATTTTGTTTATAATATAGACTTGATTTTCTTGAAATAAAATTAAAACAGTACTGTCATACTAGTTACTGTCTCCCTGGAATACAGTTACAGCCGCGCCGCGGCGTCCCGTTACCTTACCTGCTTATCCCGTTATGTGAGCCCACACGGTCGTCTGACGTAGGCGCGATGCTAGGATTAGATCACTTTTTGTGGGTTCTCACGTACTTATTACCGTGAGAAAATGATACAATTTCACAGCCGTATGATCGATGGGACCACATTCAAACTGATATATGAGAACTGTGATATTGGGGTTTTCTATTTAGAAATCCTCAGTATCAGCCTGGAGTCTGAAAATGTGCCCGGTATGGCGATAGGCTCGCCGCATATCACATTATGGACCGTAATAAATTCGGCGAAAAGTGGGTGTACTGGTTACTCTGTCTACCCCCTTCGGGGATTACAGGCGTGAGCGTATATGTATGTATATGAGACGTTGGTCTCATATACACTCACGCCTCCTTTTCACCCGCTGCGGTGAAAATGGATTAGGCCTTCGGAAATCTGTTACTTCACATCAAATTTCTTTGACCCAGTGGTAATAACCCGGTTGAGTCGGCCCATTCATATTGTAGACTTCAGTGGCTCTAACACTTTAGATCACTTTTACTGGTGTTGTTGAAAAGCTAACTAATTGATAATATTTACGACATTTTACATTTTATGGCAAGATTAATCTGGTCTAATATCAGCCTTGTATACTAACCTACTGGCCAAGGCCTTTCTTCATTAAGAAGAAGCCCTACTAATTTCGTTAATAATATTCGCCAGATGCGGGAACCGTATTTCTTCTAAAATAGTATTCTGGATTAATAAAATGAACAGAAATTCTAAAACCCTACAAAATATTTGAAATAAATGGATCAGCGTCACGACTGAGTATATAAAAATAACCTATTTTTTCATTGTAGGTGAAATCTCAGCAGTCAGGCAATGTCAACGAGCCTTAATATTTAGTTAAATGGTCACGTTCATTGATGAATTATCTAGCTAATGCAAGATTTTTGACAGAGAAATACATATACAAACACAAATATGCTTAAAAGTGGTTTGACTCTATCTGAAAATAAAAAATTACTTTAGAAAAAAGGTGTTACCGTAGGTCAAGACAATTCTCGGTTTCATTGTAGTTAACAACTTTGTTTCCTTTCCTTATTTAACGTACCATCCAATTCTACCTACTCCCTAAACTAAAAGTGTGTGTCACAGGGGCCACGTCGGAACGTCGTCACTTCCGTTTCCCGCCTCGGCTGGCAACCATCCAGGCTATTCCTGTCTCGTGGCGATGCGCTGGCGCGAATCATTATCGTTTGATTGCTGCGTTTCCGATCTTGAGTATAGTTTCAACAAACCTTTAGTGCTTCATGATGTTATAGTTCATAGGTCTAAAGGTTTGTCAAGAATATTTATCTTTTACGTTATTATTAAAATTTACTATCTTCCTTACCGTAATCTTATTATTCGTGACCAGAAACATTCTGCATTGTTTAGTAATTATTTATCATCATCCCTGTCTTTAAATACACTTAAAAAATTGTCGTGATGTCACACAGTATATTTAATGAAACATAGAATGAAAAAACTTATTTTTAGAATACAACTTAAACATATAAAATCTTAGCTATAGATTACTCAACAGATCTTCTCGTTCAGCGACTGATGTTACCTATTGGATAAGCATATTGTCTTAAGAATTTTAATAGATACTATGTTAGAAATTAGGACTATTGTGTACACAATATGTCATAATTAGAATTGATCTTGATTATTACCAATAACCTCACCTGACTTAGTTCTCTCGCTCATCATCTTCAATACTAACAAGAGTAACCCTCACCTCACTTTGCAAAAGTTGAAGCGAGAGGCCAGTCCGGAGTCCTCACTTCCGTTTCCCGTGGCGCAACACTGGCACAGCTCCAGTCTATTCCCGGCGCGATGATGCACCAGATTGAAGTTGGATCGCGTTTATGATGTTTACCGTCTAATGATTGATGCACACGTGTATTGAGGATTGTTAATAGGGTTGACAAAAGGTTAGTTGTTTGTTAGAATTTATTAAGATGTTGTTAAATTCTAAGAATAGTAACAGCTACCCCTGATGCTGAGGAGGTCGTTAATGGCGACCGAATGATTTAGTTTCATATGTCGCAGTATTTGCTATTCCTAGTAACACTATATACTTAGCGAAAAAATCTGTGATTCTTCAATGGTATCATGATTATTATCCACGTGATTCAAGTTTCGAGCCTAATAATTCCAAAATCGTATTTATTAATTAGTTAGACTGGTAGCTATTATACCTTACCATCATGTTTATTCACAGTATTCACACTCAGTATGTCAATAGACGTTATGTTTTGTTTAATCAAGGGCAAAACGTCACCAGCTTTCAATTCCTAACTTAAAATACCTAACTGCGTTGCATTGTACACAATAGAACGTGATGTGAATACAAAGAGCACATTAATAACCATCGACACATAAGTATGTGTGACGTTCGGTGCATCTCTAGCGAACTTGACCGTATTAGGCTGTTGGCGGCAGTATCGCGTTACTGGCTTGTGACGTCAGATAGTGATGTCATGACATGCAATGCTTACCTGTGCTGGCGATGTATTGGATATCGAATTACTAAGGAATTTGTTGTTACGTATTGCATAATACGTATTGATTACATTCATGGAATCAGTCTATAGCTATTGCAGATATTACTTTGATATGACTTTGATTTTCTTTTTCGTATCTATCATGCTGCTTTATAAACATTCTGGATTAATTAAAAGTATATTGGTAAACTGAAATTGTAACAATATGATTCGTTTTCTTATATCTACAGTATTGTCCATTTATATCCGAGGTATACCATCATTAGTATTAGAACCAATTGACCATTGGCAATGAAAGTATGCACATTCCTCAATAACTTTAAAACAAGCGCTTTGTGGCCTGGTTGATAGGTCTCTTTCTTGCACATCAAGGCATGTTTACCCAATTTGATACTAACTTATTTCTGACGAAGTTAAGATACAAGGGCAGAAAAGTTTCTGGTTCGTTTTGATAGGTTAAAGCCCTAACATGTATTAAGTATCATCTTTTTGTGTTGTTTCTTGAAAACGTGACTCAGTTTAGCATCATTCTTAGAGATTATTTCCTTACAGTAAGTAGTTTTAAATATAGATGATCAAATCAATTCGCACACGAGATTCCCAGATTGCGCAGTTAAATTGCCCGTTGGTTTGCTGTCATGCATTTAGAAGATGCATTATGTCGAATTGGCACGTTACGCGTTGTATATTTTAGCAATGTGAGTCGTTGATTCAACACGTTTCACGTGAAAATTATAGATTAATGAGTCTCCTGTGAGTTTGTTGACGTCACGTTTCATGTGTATATTGTTACTTCTAACCTCTCTATTCTCAATATTTGTGTATTTTTATAAATATGTATTGTATAGAGTTTATTTGTTATCCTTGGCTAGTATTTTACCATTTAAACCATTTATTTTTCCACACACAATACAGAAACGAAAAAATATATATTATATCGAATTTACGTAATTCCACGATTTGCTGCAGCATGTGCGTTGGAAGGGGCACCAGCTCAGTACCCGCTGCTAAAAACAGCACTGATTTTGAGGTGGACTCCACCCATTCATCATAGCATATTTTGAGTTTTTATTTGATAAGAGAGAAAGTGTCACTCAGTCATCAACACCTGCCACAACATAGGCATCGTTGTTGTGTTTCTGATTTGAAGAGAAAGATGGTACTTTTACTTGTAAGTTTATTTTTAGGAGATAGTGGGCTAGCAATCCCACCAAGCCCAAAATACCTAGAATGGTATTGCCATGGAACGATAACTAATTCAAATATATATTTCTTATATATGGTCTGCTTACACACCCACATAACTAACTATATAAGGTGTAAGGCTGCAGGCACGTTCACAGAGTTGCACAAGCCCGCGGGTCACGATTCTCGCCGTATACTCTAACCGGACTGGCAGAGAATGCTTTGTGTACAGGTTTGGTCAGAGCATGTGCGGCCTTTGCGTACTTGAATTGCCGGTTGATGTTGAACATCCAGCTTTCAAAGCTAACACGAGTGTAAGATCTTAATAGATTGCGTTTAAAGTTCCTTTAATTTTTTATTTGTAGAAATGGCGATTTTATCTCTGACTACATTACAGTCGTAGTGAAACTATTCTGGGAATATACTTGACTTAATTCTAATATTATGATAGGTCAACAGCTTAGTGTTTAACATGTTACAATGCTGGATATTTGCGATTATAAGCACTCATGAATTGAGAAGACCTTTTGAAGCTATTTTCTGTAGATCAGCCATGAGTTTTGTCACCTATATTTGCTAGCGGCAACGTAAAATTTATATGACAAAATATATAGCGCCTTACCGCGGTTACCTGAGAAACTAAATTTGGTACTGTAAACGTTCCAGACATATAAAACAACGCTGCAACGCTAGCGACTTCGCTTACCTATCGTAACTATTGACAGAAACTCATGGTGGTTGATCTACTGTTTATAAGATGTATCTTTCTAATTTGATGAGACGAGCAAGTTGTCTCTAGATGGAAAGTGTCACACCATACATAGTGGCACCCAAAAGTTTTAATTACAAAGTACCGGATAACACTGCACTGCCCTCCTCATACCCAGACAGAAAATGTTAGCACTCATAATGCCCACTAATTTCTTTTTTTATTCTGGCACGGTTGTAACCACACTGTATCTGATGGTAAGCGCAATGCCGTCCAATTAGAGTATCAAGTAGCGAGAGACAATCTATACCTCACTACTCAACACAATGATAGCTGTAGCTTCTTCACAATACGCTAGGGCAAGAAGGTGAAGAAGCGGTCGAGGGTCTAGTGTCAGAGTACTCAGAAGGCCGCAACACGACCAAACATCGTACCCCAACTCTAGACCCCCGACAGAAACCGGATGTACACTGGCTGATCCCGGAAAGCGACACACTAGCGTGTGCCACTATGGCGGGTTTTACACCCTGTGTACGGTGGTCGCTATCCGGGTAGATAAGAATATTTACTACCAGCAATTTTCTGGCTTCAAAAGCTTTCAAATCTAACTACGATAGTGCTTCCACGCTGGAGCTTAGCGGCAGAAATAGATAAAGCGGGTGGTATTATACCTAGACAACCACCTAATACAAATTGGTCACGATTTCCAATAAACAGTAAATCTTGTTTTCTTGATTATATGGCCATTACTATGGCCAAGTAAGTACTTAAGCATTCTTTTTATTAAGTTGTATACCTTCAAGAGGTGAACAAAATCCAAGATATCTGAATTGTCATCATATATGTATGTGCTGTGTATTACCTAATGGTATTTCAAAATAAAATAAATTGTGAACACTTCCACAATTTTGTCCATGCCACGTAATTTATTGTGAAATTCTCGAACCGGGTACAACTAAGCAAATTATAGATGAGAAAGTAAATATGCTTTCAGAATTCGCATAGTGTATTTGATTTAACCAATTTATTAAAGGAAGTTATATTTGACATCTAATGCCCAAATTCAATAAGCAATCTCAGTCTGCATTTTCAGATCAAACGAGAAAATAAACCAATCAAACTGTTATTTGAAGGCGTGGCATTCAAACTTTATTTTTACGGATTATTTTTCGGAACAATCTGTAGTTTCAGATTAAGATCGTTTATTGAAATTGGTCGTTAGTTGATTTGAATACACTAAAATTGACAATAGGTCTCGAATGTGACATCTGTCATTTCACTACACTGTACATACGTTACACGACAGCTGACTGCAACAGGATACAAATCGATGAGAAGGCAACCGTCGTTACGTATAACATGTTTATACTTAACGGGTTATTTTCGACCAAACTCTAACCGTCATGGGAATTCATGTGGGCGTGCTTTGTGTTTTTTTCTGGAACTTTCTAATCGAGTCCTGGGTTACAAATTACAATGGGCCTAGCGTGAAGGGCATGCCCCGTCGCGGCCGCGTCGATCGGGTCGACGGCCTGCGCAGCTTCCCAGTCCTCGCCTCCCGCTATACCACCTCCATCTTCCTCGTCATTTCACCTTGATGTAGCAAGGTTTTCTGGTTTATTATTGCTATTAACACCCATTGTAGTGGGTATGTGGTGTTTAGGATTATGGATTTGGATAGAACCTGAATTGATAATGAAAACTTTCGTTAATAGTACAAATATAAATAACTGTAAGAAGTAAACTTACAGACTTATTGTCTATCTAACATACACTGGTATGTTATATAGACAATAAGTAATTAAAAGTATGAAGTAGGTAGACATATATCAGAGAGAGAGAGTCTCCGTGGCGCTGCGGGCAAGTCGCCGGTTGTGGAACCAGAGGCCGTGGGTTCGATACCCGCACCGAGAAAAATGTTTGTGTGGCAGACAGATATTCCTTTCGGGTCTGGGTGTTGTGGGGCGGGCCGTAGTCTCTTGTAGTTCTTGATACCCACGATACAGGTTTGACCTAGTGTGGGGTCGAGACTATGTTTGTTGGGTGTATTTTATTATTATATAAATAACTAGTTACATGTGTTTGAGTGTATTTCTGATTAAATTATCCTTGGCCTTGTTTCTAACTAGTTTGCATATGTTAATTATTTTAAGTTCATTATATTTATATTATAATAGTCGTGAACATAAAAATGATCGTTAATAAATTTGGTAGTTCAAATTCCACAAAATATTTTCAAACAATCTTACATTTGTCAAATAGATGGCATTACCATTTCAATGTTTTATAGCGAAAACATTTATCGCCACATTTAAATTTAAAGTACCATTATTCGCGTCGCGAGTCTTAAATTTAATGTGTATAGTAAAAACAAAATAAACCTTGAACAAAGCCAGGCTTTTTAAAAACCTCGGCACGAGTGTTAAACTTTCTCGAAGTTTGTCACGTTTGTATAATTCTATTTATGGATTATGTACGGCACACACCGCAGAAGGCTGGTACTTTGGGCGACAGAACCGTCTTCTAACAAATGTCCGGGAGATTTGACCTCCCAGCCGATGATATCTTTTCGTAATTCCTTAGGAAGATGAGTAAGTGTTGCGACGGTTGTTGATGACAATATTTGGAAATTATCATTTACATTGTTAACAGTATGTATATACTATAGAGTTGCCAACCGTCCTGCTTTCCCAGGACATGTCCTGGTTGTTAGAGGGTCCTGGGTTCTAAAACAGCCTTCAGTTAAGTCATGTTTCGCAAAAAGGTTCCAGTACTATGCATATGTCTCGATTTACAACAAGATCTCTAGACTATGCCCTATTAGGTCTTGTTCAGTTTTTTTTTAGTTTTTTTTTTTTTTTTTTTATCCTGGCACGGCAAAGTGACCGCACTGTACCTGATGGTAAGCGCAGTGCGGTCCAAATAGAGTACTGAGTAGCGAGAGACAATCTATCCCCGCTACTCAACACACTCATGCCGGCCTGCTTCTTCACACTACGCCATGGGCAAGAAGGTGAAGAAGGGGTCGAGGGTCTAGTGTCAGAGTACTAAGAAGGCCGCAAAATGGCCATTGTACCCCAACTCCAGACCCCCGACAAAAACCGGATGTACACTGGCTGATCCCGGAACGCGACACACTTGCGTGTGCCACTATGGCGGGTTTTTCGCCCTGTGTACGGTGGTCGCTATCCGGGCGGATATGAATATCCTACCACCAGCATTATAAAAGTAGTAAAGTATAAAGGTAGTTAAAGAGTGCTCCAGGAAAGTATTTGATTTCCTAAAAAAATTGGATTGAGAATCCACTGAATACATAATAAGCTCTACAGTCATAACACAACATTTTCTTAAGAACTATATTTAAAAGACCGTTACTTAGTTTTGGTAGATTTTGGTTTGTGCATAACTAGTACCTATATATTTTTAAAGCTGGTTATTTTCATTTTATTTCACGTGTACTCAGATGTACCTAATTCTGCAATTGGTAGCCCAAGATACAGGCTATGCCTAGTTTGGGTGCCCCTGGGAATTATAGTTATAAGGATCCAATTTTTTGTATAACATAATTTTTTTTTAGGTAGTTATAAGTCTCTGTAAGTCTATATTTTTAATAAACGATTTTTCATTTTTCAAAACTCCAAAGAAACAAGATTTTTGAAATGCATGTACATTATTCACGAGAAGCTACCAGCTGATCTGTATTGCAATAAGTGCTACAATATTATTTTTTAAGGTCTTATTCCAAGTCCGCAGTTCACAACTGAAGTTTAATAATTTTCATGGTTTTACGTTCCCTCGTGAGATTTTTGGGAGTTTCACTCAAAACTTTTCCAGTCACGTCTCGTGCTCACGTGCTCAGAAAACTTTGCAAAATGTTCACAAAGAAATTGGGAAGATTCAACGTGAGGTGCTTTGTGAAGGCCCTACACGTGCTCATAATATAAATGAACATCTGATGGTTACTATGCCATTTATTGCCGCCATTACGACCATATTTCTTAAGGTAAAAGGCAATAAAGAACACCTAAAGGTACCAAAATGTTGAGTTACACCATCCGTAATAATAATTTGGCTTGTGTAGTTTATGTCTATGTAGGAGTTTAAAGATTAAGTTTTAAGTTTTAAGCTTGTTTGCCACCACAGTGGTATAAAAAAAAAAAGTTTGCAACAGCCGCTCTGTATGTGTGTAACAAACACGTTCAAATTGCAAATGTTATCCTCATTCGATTCCTGTTTTGCGATCAGGTTAAGTGCACGCCCAACCAGTTCGCTGCCGGCGAATACACCGCAAAATGCCAACTGGTATTAGCAGGCCCAATAAGGAAACAAATCCTACGTTAGTCTTCTCAGTGTCGTTCCACTAAATTATGGGATCTATGTTGTCTAAAAAAGGTCTAACACACTAGCCATTTTTAATTGATTTCTGGTTTATTAAGACCCGACAATAAGAATATTTGTATATGCCTTTGTGTTTCTGTGTATATATTTAGCGCCTAACCTATTGTACTGATTTGAATACAGATTTTTAATTTTTAAAAGCTAATTTATCGAAAGCGTTATTAGCTAATTTATCTCAGTCTGATTCAACACCAAGCGGTCTTAAGTCTCCAACTCCTCGAAAATTAAAATCAGATATGTCGTATTTGTTTTCATGGTATAGGTTTAGATTATATTTACTAGTTAGTTTACAGATGTGTTGATGAAATAGGACGGTGGCCACGGGAATTATATTTTTTCTTTACCTATAAAGTTTGGGATCGTTAGATTGGTCTTGGCGATAAGTTGATATAAAAGTTTAAGTCTTGAATTAGTATGGAAATTAATAATCAGTTTCTTATTTGCTACATTTGATATCCCACTTTGTTTACATGGCGATATACAAACACTTAAAATATTTTAGGTATTTTTTAAGTGTCATATTAAATTATCTGTATCTACTCATGCTCGGCACGTGTGATCTACTAGTAGTTATTAAAACATTATGAACATTTAACAAAACCAGAATAATCATAATTACGATGCTGACCTTTAAGAAATTCAATGTAATCTGCCTTTTCACGTTGATTTTCTTTGAAGCAGTTTTACCACTCTGACGGCGGCCCATTCAAACTGTAGTTAACTAGCTATGTTTATGATAGTTTCAACATAAGATTTAAAGATAGAATCTTAAATATCAAAATAGATAGACCGAGAAACCAAAAATTGTGTTTGAATAATCGATTCGAAAAATGTACCATGAATTGCCAGGTGTTCGAATTTGTGCCCAATATGGCTGGCAAGGCATTCACATGAGACGTAAGCTCAGCGAATTGTGAACCGTAGATGTATTTGTATTTCTGCTTACTCCTTGATAATATAAATTGCTTACATATGATATCGGAGTCAATGTCGGCTTTCCCTTATTAACTTTTATCGTTAACTATATGGATTTTTACTTCATTAGTTGCCTTATCATTGTTAAGACCCAACTTTTCCAATTGTATTGCTCGTATGACGTATCTTATCTCATATCAATTTTCCGAAATAATGTCATATGTGAAAGTACATACGACTTCATTCGGAAAATCTTAGCTGATAAAACAATTGGTTAACAATTAACAATTGATCGGCCAAGTTTTGGTACATAATGCGGAAAAGTTTTTTTTTAAATGCCTGAATAGGCAGACGAGCACACGGGCCACCTGATGGTCAGTAGTCACCGCCGCCTATAGACTTCTGAAATGCCAGGGCAGAGCCGCAGCCTACCGTTTAAGTGAATCTATTCTAATCTAATGTAATCCAATTTGACTTGTATGTCCAAAAAATCTTAACTAGTGTTCAAATATACCAACGGTATAGTTTCTTGTCCGTTCTTCTCTAGAGTAACTTAATTCCGAACTGGCAGTAGACTAAATTTAAATGATGTATAGAATTTCATAGACTCAATGACTATTTTAATTTTGAACCCGCGGCCTGTCGTTTCACAGCCGGCTACCGACCCACTAAGCTACGGATGCTGTCATCATTCATTAGAGAACATCATGTGTTAGTTGTATGCGTAATCAGAGACAGGTGCTTATTAGGACTAGATTTAGCACTATGAAAAGCCTCACCTAACGCGCCATTATTGTTCCCACTCCGCTTCTTAATTTACTGTAAAAGTATAATTTTTATGCCCCATAATGATTTGGGTATTGATTCGGTCGTTCATTGTTAGAAATACAACAATTTATGCTCTTATCGTGGCGTATAATGAGAATGGTGATGCACGTGACCTTGGCCGGATCAAATATGCGTGAATTGTGACATGTGCTGCTATGGAACGGAAACCGTCATGACAGGTGATTTATGTTATACCTACTCTACACATTGGATGAGACAAGCCTAGAGTTGTAGAACACTGGCGCGGATCCAGTATTCAAAACAAGGTTGAGGTCACAGCCACTCGAACGGTAGGCTTTGCTGTGCCCTGGCATTGCAGAAGTCTATGGGCGGCGGTGACTACTTACCATCAGGTGGCCCGTCTGTTCGTCTGCCTATCGAGGCATTAAAAAAAATACAGCCAAGTGTGAGTCGACGCATAAACTTGCTCATGATCGAGAAAAAATATATGACGGCCTGATTAAGATTTAATACAGTGTATAGTTTCAAGTGGGAAAAGCTGGGGGGCAAACACGATTAATAAACCTTTAAATTGTTAGTTTGTTCGCGGCATTGGATATAATATAAGCAGCCAATCTATCTCAATAGACCGTGAAGTGACGTCACAAGTATATTAAGGTTGTGGGCATGCCCATCGTGCCCACAACGGTGAATCCGCGCTTGAACACTAGTGTGAAGGGAAGTCATGTCTCGCCCGTAGGTATATTTGTCATATTATTAAGCTAAGCAGGTCTTGGCGAGAGGTATTGCCAATTGTGTGGATCAGATATTAGCATCACCGCGTCAATCATTTCCTGCCATTGAATTTTATTATGCTCTTTGTGGCGCCTGAATCGTATTAATACGGCCGTTAAAGGTTTTAGATTTGATCACTATTTGATACCACTAATGTAAGCTGGGAATTTACAGTTGTAACATTTGTTTTTTATCTGGGCACGGCAAAATTACCACACTGCACCTTACGGTAAGCACAGTGCCGTCCAATTAGAGTATCGAGTAGTGAGAGAGAATCTATACCCCGCTAATCAACACAATCATCACATCTGCTTATTCACACTACTCTATGGCCCATGGACAAGAAGGTGAAGAAGCGGTCGAGGGTCTAGTGGTAGAGTACTCAGAAGGCCACAAAACGGCCAAACAGCCACCCAACTCTAGACCCCCGACAAAACCGGATGTACTATTCTAATATACTATGGCGGGTTTTACGCCCTATGTACGGTGTCCTATATATCCTATCACCAGCAATATTTTATACGATCAGTACAAAAATAATGTAAAATGCTCATCAAATGCAATTCTTTTCAAAATCATTATTTTACCAATTTCAACCCAACTAAATAGAATATAGGCCAACTTTGAATACACGGGTTTCTGCCAACATCGAAAATACGTCATTGACAAAACTCAAGTTCATTGTCAACAGTGAAATAAGCAGTAATCTTATCGTTGGCAATGTCATTGCTAATCGCGAGAAGCGCAACGGTAATTGCGTTTTATTGATGACTGTTTTCATTAGAATGTTATGTTTCATTGTATGTGTTATATCAAAGTCCACATGATAATAGAACTAGCTAAGATAATATTTAATCTGTTGTCTCAGTACTTAAACATGTAATAACATAGACAGTATTTCAACAAATAATATAAGTAAAGATGTGATGCAATAAGTATATGTAAGGTTCACAGTGCATGATGTGACTATGGTCGAGTTATTTCCAACTACAGCGACTCAAATGCATTTGCGGCCTTCTGAGTACCTTCTTGCCCATGGCGTAGTGTGAAGAAGCAAGCCGGCATGATTCTGTTGAGTAGCGGGGGATAGATTGTCTCTCGCTAGTCGATACTTTATTTGAACGGTACTGTGCTTATCATCAGGTGCAGTGTGGTCAGTTTGCCGTGCCAAAATAAAAAAAAACCTTCATGTTAAACACACGGCTATATGTGCAATGTAGTTACAGGACTTCGCATGAAATATGTATCTGCGTGCCTCACTGCACTCTCTCCCATACAAAGGTAGTGTAATGGCAGGCACCACTAATTGAAGTGCGGAGAGCGGACCTATGGACTTTATCCAGAACACGTTCGTTGTGGCATTGTTATTCCATCGCCAGAGCGAGCTGTGAGGCGGTGACGGCGAGCGTCGACGAGTGGCCGACGCAACTCTATTTACATTTGCGTAAATGGTTGTACACGAGATATTCTGAAATAAAAGGATATTTGAGTAAAGGTATATCCATACTAATATAATAAATGCGAAAGTAACTCTGTTTGTTTGTTACCCTTTCACAACTAAACGGCTGAACGGATCGTAATGATATTTGGCAGGGGGATATATTATATCATGAGAAGTGACATAGACTATCATTTGTCTCAAAAATAATCTTGAAGGGGGTGAAATAGAGGTTGAATGTTTGTATGGGCAATCAATAATTAGTTAGGGATCAAGTTAGGGATCTTAAGATTCATAGTTAGGCTCTTGGTAAAAAATAAAGAAATAGTTGTATTCAATAATTCACTTTACAGATGGGAAAAAGGCACTGAACTCGCGTGACTATAACCCTAAGATTATTTTACTTTTGACATAAGCTTGCCAATAACGTTCTATAATTATTGATAAGTAATCATAAACAAAAAAAAAGTTATTACTTCATGAACGCTGTTTCACAAAAGAACATGTAATTCTAAAGTTTTAGGTTTTCACTTCTGTCGGCAATCCCTAATACTGCCTTTCAAATTTAAAACCGACAGTAAGATAAATCCACAAGCTATTTATTTATTTACTATTAATAGCACTTATTTTTCTTGTATTGATAATATGTTTCAAAGCTAAGGTTGTAGCTTAGTTCATGATTGTCAGTAGTGATGAATTATGATCAATTAAAGGCTGATTCATCGACGTTATCATTGTGACTATAAAGTGCCAGACTGGCTAAACCTGAAAAATAATTCCTATTCTCAATTATTCCCGGGCCTTAACCATGTGATGGATTTCCCCTATTCATACACTTCTATCACCAAACTGAATAATGGATTCCAAGTAATAAGTTAGTATTCTTGGCGAAAATACCACCAAAAATGCAATATACGCCAAAAACGTTTATAGAATCCTGTGTGCAATCCCCACGCACTTATTATGATAATCGCGACTCCTATTCGCGCGGGGGAATACCAATGGTACATTCTCTAACGTGTTCACGTATCTGCCGAGGCGATGGCGTGCCGCACGATTCATAATCACCGTGTGATCGGAACTTAAGTGATTCGTTGCGTGTTTGTTCATCTGGTGCAATAATATCACCTATGAACTATGTGCGGTAGTGGGAACTCTGGGAAACTTACATATCTGTATAAATCAAAACTACGCATTACTTAAGAACCGCTGGACTGATTTGCTGAATTTTAAGCTGGTAAGAGTACTGATATGGTTTGTAGGAAAAAAAATGGAAAACTATCTACAGTTCTATAAGTCTATTATGTTGCTGAGTATTTCTGCGAAAAAAAAACAGTATTAAACTTTATTTGGGAAAGTTGATTGGTTAGACGCTACTAACTTTGGATAGAAGAATATAGTAAGCACTTGGAGTATTCTTATGTTATGGTTACATGCACTAAACGCTAAAATGTTATAATTAAAGTTAAATTAAATTCAACTGTTTTTTCTTGCTATGGTAATTGCGCATTCGTTTCTATGTGCGTATTTGGTCATATTCTATTTCATCGTATTCTTCATTGGATTACGCAGTGTAAGTACTATGAATTACACAGTTCAGAACATTATTTACACAATACTTATGATGTTTGCTTTACTCTTAGAACGTGATATGGAATGTTATTGGCCATTGCGGAGGTCAGTTAAGTGCCGCTATTGTCAACACAACACGCGTTCAATTAGGAAAAACCTAACTCTTATATAAATATTTGCTTATCAGAATCGTGGAAGATATTTATTCATTATAATTTGATACTTCGTTATATTGGATGTCAACTGGGAATAAATAATTTGGATATTTAGCATTTATAATTGGATTGAATAAGCGGTCTCACATTTCACTATATCTACACATCGTTACAGTCGGTTACTTATTCACGTGTCATTGCAACATAAACCGTTATCATAATCTTTATTCTAGACATAATTTTATTTGAATTGAGGAACGTTGTTAAATCAGAGTTTTGAATTGCATATTTAGGGATATATTAGTTTAGTAAGCCCTTTATTATGTACTGTCTAATTGCTGGGAACGTGTCTAGTCTCTTAATGAGAGATATAACTTAGGCTTTCATGAGTGTTGGTAGACGATATACCTTCGAAGTTCTTATAACGATTATTGACATCTAAAACCATAATCCACAATTTATTCCATCCCTCATGAACAACAGAAGAGTCACAATAGCTCCACGTTCACAATATTTTGAAAATTTGTTTCTACAATGAATCACCGTTCTAGATTCAACAGTAATTTGATTACAGATTCGGCGCAGCTTCGAAATCGGTTAATACACAGATCGTGGGCGCCTGACTCACGGAGCGGTGTTCTTAACTATAGCTAATATTGCATTACCATTGCCATTGTAATCACGCGAACCAATACGGACTAGAAGTTTGAGTGTTATGATTTTTTTGATTTCAGTAAAGAGGGCATTGCGTCAAAGAACTACTGTTTCGTAGATGTGCACATCAAATAACGGACCAAGAATAAATATTGAATCAAAGTTGCGGAGGAGAATTAGGAGATATGATCTTCATTGCATAGTGTTTCATTGATCAACTATCAAGTAATCTAATTACGATTCAAGTTAAAATAAAAAATTATAGATGATGCTGTCTTAAATCCCAGACAATGCAATCAGAATTATTGTAATTTATTCAATAGAAAAACTCAAATAAAGTCAGAACTTGTATTTGAGTTTTTCTTTTAAATAAATTACGTAGGAGTTGTCCAGTATGGGAATTTATGCTTGAGATCTCAATCGGCTGTTTATGTATGTGAATTTCTAGATAAGTAATCACTACAGTAGAAAAATATTCAAATCGCTCTTTCTAATAACATTAAATCAATTCGCTGCGTTCATCAATATATACTCTTTCTAAAATTGGCTGCGTTGCCAAAAACTTGAAAGCTTGGTGTGGTTTCCCCGGTATTGTCTCGGCGACAGGTGAGAATATTTGTGATTAGCATTTTTAAAAAGGCACACAAAGACCCGTCACTGATTTGCGCGGCATGCGTTAACAAACATGTCTGTGGCAATGACTTATAGGAAGAGATGTCTAGCTTGAGGAAAATCTATACGGATAACAGATGCATACAGATATTTCGTCAACGTTGAAGTCTTTTGTGTGCATTGTATCTTGTAGTTTCTGATACATATTGCACTCGTTTATCACTGATTATATGTTTCCGTGCCCAGCAGTGGGCCAATGTTTAATACAGGGCTAGTATTATTATTATATTATGTCATTAATGTTGCCTTATTTTTAGTACGCGCTTAATGATACTTAAGCATCATAAGAAGCATCAAGCTTCTAAGATATAACGATCCAGTACTCTTATCACTTAGCTTAAACCCTTAGCAATAATATTATAATACAGTTACAGTTTTTGTTTGTTCCGTTTTACAATAAATTTCTTTCACTTAGGGCTTGTTGCTTGAACCGTAATCAAGAATAATAGTTATGACTACTGAGATGTCTTTTTCATATTGTAATATAACGCCTCGGCACTGTTCCACTTACAGACACGTATCTATTGTGAATAAAAATTGAGTCTGACTATTGCAAACACCACGTTGAGTTTATAATTGATGAAAAAAACTATAGCACCTGTTAAATTTGAATATGGTTGCAACAACAGTCTTACAATGCAAACTTCGAATGTGTGACTCCGAAGCGTTAGATACCTTTGCTTTGTCTATTTCTGCCGTCAAGCTATAGCGACTATTGTAAGCAACGCTGAGGACTTTATAGCCTGTGAATTTTCTACGCTTATTTTTTTTACACCAGAGGCCGCAATCGAGGAAGTCTAAGTAATTGATCGCCGCCGCTCATAAAAAATAAAATTCCACAAGAATCATGTATGCGTTGCTGCTTTAATGGAAAATAATGAGTATTGAGAAAGGAAGGGGGTTTAGACCTCCGGACGTTTGACTTACCGTACGAAACGCAACAGCTGTTACTTCACGACGTTTTTCTGTGAGACAATGGTCATAACCTGGTCTATGCGGCCCATTTATGAAAACAGTAGTAGCATCGTCCCTGATCACGGTTTGACGAGTCCCTATTTTCAGAATGCCTCAGGCATTAAGTCCACCTTTACATTTGAATGTATGTATATGAAGTGTAAATAAATAATTTACTAGTTGTTATTTAAAGTTCTGAGTGGTGCTGTTACTATGAGACAGACGCTAGACGTGGTTGTTGCCATTAGTACAGCGACTCGCTCATCCCGTCACTATTTTATGTAAAAATAACTATAAACATAGAACTTTATCAAACGTGTTTTTTTTATTCTGGCGCGGCAAAGTGACAATTCTGCACCTGATGGTAAGCACAGTACCGTCCAGATAGAGTATCAAGTAGCGAGAGACGGTCTATCCCCCGCTACTCAACACAATCCTGTCGGCCTACTGTTAAGCTTCTTCAAACTACGCCTAAATGACCCAGGATCATAGGAAGGAGGGAACACAGAAGCTGGCAAACTGTTCCACAGCTTGATGGTGTGGCAAAAATACGAATTTCCGAACTTCTTGGTTCGGGCGCTGGCAGTAGACACAACGAAGCTGTAGCTACGCAAGCCAGTACGCGTGTTTGTGTGTGTGAGTTTATAAAGTTCTATACATTGTTACGGGAAAAAAATAAGTTCTTAGTTTTTCTTTCGTGCAAACATTAATATTGCCAAGAAATTATTGCGTGCTAATGTAGTGGTTTGTAGATAACTCGGCTCTATAAAATTTATATTTTACCCTGATGCAGTTGTAAATGCCTTAAGCAAATCAGCTAGTCACGAATCCAGGCGTTATGTATGCCACACGGTTGAGCAACTGCAAGTATTCGTTGAAAAATTCCTTCTAGCGCCCCAAGAGCATTCGCAGTAGACAGCGAACGCGTTGCATGCAAATGTGACCCATTTCCCAATTAATTATTCATTCGCCGATGTCACGAAGGTTGCGTAAATCCAATTGCTAGTCAGTGTGAGTGTCGCTGCCACTTCCACATAACCGACTTCCGAGATGATTCGTCAATAGATCTTTAAGACCCAGCTCACGAACCTACCAACTATAAAACGGCCTAGTGCGTGACGTTTGATTTCAATTTCAATAGTCATTTTAAATAATGAGGTGTTTGTATTCACTTATCGCGCTCCGACGATACTGACACCTTTTGGGCACATTCTGGTGGAAGGTCGTTTGAATTTGAGCCGCGATGGCTTTGGTGATAAGGAAATGTTGTGAACTAGGAATTGCTTAGTTTTCAAGCTTAAAAATCGAAATCAAATATTTATTGAACCCATGAAATGTTATACATCATTTAGATTCAGTCAATTTTTTTAACTCTACCGCCAGTTCGGAATGCAGTTTCGCTAGAGAAGAACGGGCAAGAAATTCTAGCGTTGCTCTTTTAACTCCCGTTAACAATATTTGGTCATACAATTAATATACGATTTCAGTTTAATTACATTTGATTAGAGCAGCTCAATGTATGTTAAGTTGCCTTATTGGAATATTGTGAAATAAAACTCATTACAAGACCAGTGCCGCACATGACCATCATGAGAGCCGTGGTAATCTTTTATTGTCTTGTAAGAGTAACGTGAGTGTTCGATAATTTTGTAGTTATAGTAGCTGTATAGGTCACAACGTGTCAATGCTTTGGAATAACAATAAACGATATATGTTGGCACAACTAAACTGAGTAATAATTACGGGGATCAAAATGATCTTATTAAAATAAATAATCTTCTGGTATTGGCGATGCCGATGGTCAGTAGAGATCTTCTATTAAATAAACCCATTTCTTGTTTACAATAAAAATAAACTATTACACTATATTACTTAATTGATGTCTTAAGTTCATTTGTGATTATCACAACAATAAAAAATTCCGCAATTTGCTCTTGGATCAGTGGTACAAAATACAAACCCTCACTAGACTAGTACGCATACATTTCATAATGGAATTTATTTTAAGTTTAATTAAAAGCCCTTTACGTTTTATTTCGGTAGTGTTCATGTACCATTGTTATAGTTTTGTTTAACCTAATTTCTACGGGATACTTTGCCCATTAAAGTGTCTTTTCAACTATAATTAATGTTAATTAATTATAGTTGAAATATAATTAATGTTAATTAATTATAGTTGAAATATAATTAATGTAAATTAATTATAGTTGAAATGAAATTAATGTTAATTAATTATAGTCGAAGTCTTTTTACGTAGTCAAGTAAAGATCATTGCGTTGTTACTGTAACAGTCACACTTAATTATTCTCTATTTCTATAACAAATTGTCACAGTAGATTAATGTGGCTATATATGGAATTATGCGGTGGTGTTATATTTAACTATGAAATAAGATTTACACAATAGATAAAATTGGCTTGGCTTTGATATAGTGGAAACAATTAGGCCTTAGGTCATGCCTTGGTCAATATAACATCATCGCGTTTTTTCGACATCTGATTTGTTTGTTCTCTATTTCAATAATGCTAAGCGTGGCTATAGCTGTGATAAAACTACGTTTTAACTATGAAAAAATACTTTAGTAATAGTCACAACTTGAAACAATGGAATCTAAGTCAAGCCCACCGGTCAAGAGGCATTTAACTGCGCATTTACCCCTGAACATTCCGATTGCGCAGTAGTCACCTAACACGTGTATTTCGATGAAATAAACTACATTGTTATGCATACCCATATCATATGGTTATAGCTTATCGCCGGGAATGCGTGGTGAATGGGTGACACAACATGTGTAACTTGAAGGTGCCTTTCAGATGACACCAGGATTGCGTGAGCTGGTTGGTAAAATTGAATTAAGGAACATGTGGATTGCTTGTGATTCTATCCAGTCTAGTGGAAGTGGACAATATACATTTCCAACTCCTTCCTATATTTCTATTATAATAGTAAAGTTATTATTATTCCCAGATACTCGCCGTGTTTTATTACTCGGTGTCGAAAAAATGCGTGCCATTGTTGATCCTGGATAAACAAGACTTACAATGGCGGGTGTGTGGGCGGGACAGTCTCTATCCAGTCTAGTACAAGTAACTTACTAAGTTGTCACGAGCGGCAGCGTAATTATTTTTAAACCGACTTCGAAAAGAGAAGGTTTCATCTGTATTGTTTTATACCTATTTGTTACGCAATATCTCCGCCAAATATTGAACAATTTCGATGATACTTTTTGTGTTCGATATGCTTTACTTTGTGGGTCATATAAAGATTTAAATGAAGCTGGTGAAGTGCCCCACTTGAGACTGACAAATACGGAACCACTGGGTTGTGCCATCAATATAATTGTTGACCTGCGCCTGATGGTAAACGCAGTGCCGTCCAATTATCAAGCAGTGAGAGATATCTATCTATCTTCCATATATAATCTATCCTTCGCTACTCAACACAATCATGCCGGCCTACTGTGTGGCTTCTTCACACTACGCCTAAATACATGGCATTCTATATTATAGACTAAATATTGCAAACTTGAATATTTACTGTTGATACTTCTAATATACTATGAATAAGTACGCTTAAGAAAAAGAACTGTCCTGTAATTGTTACATTTTATTTTTTCCACCACGATGTGAAGCAATATATCTCTAGATGAATTGTGTCGTTTAAGATCTGTAAGGTAATTGAGGTGGTTGACGTGTTAAGGAAATAATAACAAACAACGTTTGAAAATACAATTATTTTTGGAACGATAGTCAAAGAATAATTCCTCGAAGTTGCTTTATAACTTCTAGAACAGTTGAATTCGTCGCCAGTGCTTATGCGTTATTATGACTTGTTCAATGTTAACTGCTTGAATTGATTTATGGTTTGTAATACATTATGTGCCCCATTGTAAGTGCCAAGTATGTAAGTACTGAAAGCTGATACTGATCCGTCTACAACTATAAATAAATCACATGTATCAGACAAACCTAGGTAACCTACCTTTTTGTTTTTTTTATCGTGGCAAGGCAAAGTGTTGACCACACTGCACCTAATGGTAGGCGCAGTGCCGTCCAACTAGAGTTTCGAGTAGTAAGACAGTTTATTTCCCGCTACTACTACTACTGCTTCTTCACACTACGCTATGGGCAAGAAGCTGAAGAAGCGGTCGAGGGTCTAGTGTCGGAGTACTCAGAAGGCCGCAAAACGTCCAAACATCGTACCCCAACTTTAGACCCCCGACGAAAACCCTGTACATCCGTACACTGGCGTGTGCCACTTTTGCGGGTTTTACACCCTGTGTACGGTGGTCGCTATCCGGATGGATATGAATATCCTACCACCAGCATGATGAAAATTTATTGAAAAATACTTCATTATATAAAAAATACAATACCCAGCATGACGAAAATACAATGTAAACAACATTGGCTGGTGGCTGGTGGCTGGTGGCTGGTGGCTGGTGGCTGGTGGCGATAAAGGCGACCATTTCGCCTTGATCACGTTGCTGATGCAACGCGGCCACGATATCGCTGGAATGCAATTAAACGTGTCGCTCTGTGACGAATGCCTTATCGGCGCAACCTTGGCACTGACATTGCGAGAGCGAATGTAGGCGGCCACGGCGGCCGTGGTGACGACACCATTGTTGGTTACTTCGATATTGTTGTGGATTCGGGAGTGTGTGTGACGCTGAGTAATGTCAAGGAGAACATCATTGTTTTGGCGTATTCTCTTCTTGATGAGGTTGGAGAGATCATCACAGATATTGTCATTTATAACCTGTATCGTGGGTATCAACAACTATGAGCGACTACGGTCCAACAACACCCTGACCTGAAACAAAAATTAGTCTGTCACACAAACTGTTGTCTCAGTTCGGGAATCAAACCCACGACCTCCCGTTTCGCAACTGGCTACTTGCCCGCTAGGCCACGGAGGCTGTTTAGACTTAGATCAATATGAGTTTCGACAAAAACTTTGCGATTGGCATTCATTGATGTCATAGTATATTTTAGTTAATATGTATACCTACGCGTCCGCACTTCTACCGTATTATTTTATTTATTATCATTTATTTATCTCTGGGAAACTGACTGAATAATACATAAACTGCAATCATACATAAGCAGATTGCGTTGTGGATGTGGTTTATCATTCTAGTCTATTGCGCATTTATGATCGACAGTAGTCACTTCCACATGCAGTTTGTATGACTAACAGTGTAGTCGGATAACACTTCCAGTGTGTCTAGAAATCTTATCTAACTATGCTAATCAAAAATGTTGTCGATTATATATCTACAATTACGTAACACAGTAAATCATTTGTCCTGCATTTTGAAGTAACTGACTGTGTATAGATTCACTTCTCAGATTCGTTATCTTTGGTTGCATCATCGTGAAGACGAATTTCAACGCGGCATGTTGAAGGTGCGATGTTTATGGTTTTGTAAGTGCGTGTCACATCGCATCAATATAATATTGCGTTTCCTAAAATGTATTGCCAGACTTGCGTATTTTGCCCAATTGCGAATTTATGTCGATCGATGTGATCAATTGGTAATACTCATTATATAAATAAATAAATAACACCCAACAGTCACTCACATAGGCCCGATCCCACACTAAGATACGAGTCTTGTGTTGTGGGTATCAGGGACTACTAGAGACTTTCGGCCTCACAACACCCAGACCCCGGACACAAATATGTCTGTCAAACAAACATTTGTCCCGGTACGGGAATCGAACCCACGGCCTCTCGTTTCACAGCCGGCTACTCGCCGACTGCGCCATGGAGGCTGTCAAATATACTTTCAAAAAGCGGTAATAGCCAATGGGGTGTAGAACGAACTACCGAGACAGAGGCCGCTAATTAAATTCCACATTTCAGGGCATACTAAGCTTTTCTAGGGTACGCGTGTATTGTTATCTATTGCTTGTTTTTACGACAAAAAACATCCTGCAAAACCTACATACCATGAATTCCTGTCAGAATTTCGAAAGTATGTGAAGTCTACCAACCTGCCCTATAGTATATTGTATTGGATAGCTTGGTGGAAGAAAGCCTTACTTCTTTCATTCAGTAGAGAAACCAATATAAAACAGAACTGTTATTATGTTTAAAATAAAGTAACAAAATAAATATCATTTGTTTGATTGAAGTGTGAACATGGTGTAATATTTATGTATGTATGCTGCAAATTCGTTTGATTTGATTTCTTAGTAAGATTATATTTTAATACTAAAGTTACAGTACATTAGCACAATATATTAGACAAAATGTCGCTCAATCTAAAATCCTAGATTGAAAGAGTATGCGGGTAAAAAGACTAGACCGACTTAAGCACGGACTTAAGATATCAGATATCTTATTATACCGTCTCTCGCTACTTGATACTCTATCTGGACGGTACTGCGCTTACCATCAGGTGCAGTATGGTTAGTTTGCCGCGCCAGAATTAAAAAAAAACACTATTGAGTCAATCTTGAATGTTAAAGCACCCTGAATCGACTTAAGGAAAATAGTAGTTCAACAATGCCTTTTAAGTTTGAACTTACTTACAATACAAACTGATTGCATACTCGTGTGGGCAGAGTGTTTGCACATCTCGTTTCTCGGACTTCTCAGATACATTAGTGCAAATGACCCCATTCACATATCCTTTTGGTATATAATACGTCAGATTGTCATGAATATGGACACTGTATTGAGCTTTAAGGCCTTATTTGGAGTATGCTGCTTTAACAAGTGACTAGCCAAAATGCTGTAAATATCAAGAAACATGGTTTGTGAGTACTTAATTTCTTATAATAATCTTATCGGCTAAGCGTTCCAAGTAATTGTCACTGTAGTTCCGTACTAGATGATTAACGTTTTCCCAGTAACCTATATGTACTATGTAGAATATTTCAATAATATGTCAATGCGTATTCCATTTGTTACGTAAACAGACTAGCCATTGATTTTCGAGAATCGTTAATTTCTTATTTCGTGTTTACTCACGTAATTTTCAATAAATAAGTGTTTTATTTCATCATCGACGGATATGGTTTAGTACAGAAAACGTTTTGAATTCTATCACGACTCCGATGTTTGATTGTTAATTTGAAACAATCTAATTTCTGACTTTACTTGCATCTGTTACATAAATTATTATATATTTAAATTTAGCATTTTTAATGTATGCTCTGGTATAATTGGCTACAATTCAGACTGTTAAATCTTTGGAGCAAAACTATAAAAAACTAGTTTCTATTATCAAATGTCAATTCTAATTGCAGAATTCTCATCAGTCCTTCATTAAATTATGCAAACCTAATGTACATGTAAATATAATTATAATTCAGCTGGCACACGTTTCTACCTGTTAGATGTGCTTTTATCGCCATTACATTACTGTTTATAGTGGCAGCGTATAAAACATCGTGCTCTTTGTTCGTTCAAGGTCGGACGGATGTGACTCACCAAGTAACTACTTTTATAATGGAATATCATTTGAAACATCGTCATTCGCTGTTGATTAGTCTCTTCCTAACAGGTTCTGTATACTGTTTTGAACCCGTGGTATACTTTCTCTTTTTGCGTTTCAAGATCAATTTGTCTGAAGAGTCTTTATTTCTAGTCTCTTGTAAAGACTGATGTAATCACTTATCATACTCTTAAGTAGTGCAGTAAGTAGTTTCATTAAATGATAAAAAGTATCACGGAGTTTTCAAAGGTGATATTCGTTTGGTACTCGGCATAAGATGGCTCAAAGAACTTCTATATCTTCATGGTTTTGGAGTTGATACTATTTCGATGTTTTAAATGTGCTACCTAAGCATACGAAAGAAAATATACTTTCAATCATAGGGGAATTAGCTGTGCCTGAGTTTACTTTTTCTTATCATAATTTGGGAGTTGTCAAACGTTCTCGCTGAACTGACGACCTGAGAAATGTTGCGAGAGGCGGCTGTATGAGGAAGGCGGAGGACCGTCAAGGGTGGTGCGATTTGGGAAATGTTCAGCATTAGACGGTTACAGCCTTATGGATGAGTCGTAAAATCTATAATTCCATTGTGTGTTTGAATTTTTTTACCTATTAATCGTGTTGGTTCTGTTGTCACGAACTAACATTTGCTAAATATATTTATATCCTGTCAAATGGGTGATAAGTGATAACGAACAAAAATGTAGACAGCCTGCGTGGCGCAGTTGGTTGGGAGCCGGCTGTGAAATGAGTGGTCATAAGTTCGATTCCTTACTGACGCAAACGTAGTGTGAGTAGATATTTGTATCGGGTTTGGTTGGTGTGAGACCGAAAGTATCTCGTAGTTCCAGATACCCACGACACATTAGAATTATATCTTGCTGTGGGATTAAAGCTATCTACGTGACAGTTGGGTGTAGTTTATTTATTTAAAATTATGGAATTAACTATTTTTAGTATGTCAAGACTTAGATACTGTTAATGGACACACACGGGACCTTCGTTAAATTTGAAATAAAGCTAAGCTGAAATATTAATAGAGTGTACATAGATATCTAAGGTTAATAAGTCGTCCATTTTGATTATTTTGCTGCATAGACCCGTAAAAGTACTGTTCTTTAAACTGAACCAGAAATTGTTACTTGTGTATGTAGTAAGATCAATTTCATCTTTCGTGATAATAAGCAAGAAAAACGCATTAACACATATTTCGCACATATTCCCAAGATCTGCGTACGATCACGCAACCGACCGGTGCTAAAACGGTTGGTTGTTTTGTCATCGCTTAGCTAACCGTTACCTGCATCTCGTTTACAACTTGCGCAACTTGTTACGTAACATCCTACACAAGCGATGCCTACTAGCAACTGGCACATGACTGCCCATCTACTTTAGCAAATGTTTTTAGCGTATGTTTGCCAATGTTGGTTACCTTTTTTGAGGTGTTCCTTGTACTTTGCTGGTTTTGAAATGTTTATTGGATATTGTTTATTTTGTGAGCGTTGATAAGGCATCAATTAATAATTCCATAGTTAATTTTTGTTTTACACCTACTGTATACATAAATCCTCAAAGGGGTAGGCAGAGGTGCAATTAGTACACACACAGATGATCGAGATTATGTATTATTATTTACTGTTATTCCATGAGTTCTGAAGTCTTACAGTATATTATATTAGCCACAATTTCTAATCCCGGGCAAACCATGTGATTTTCGAATCGAAAATTAAACACAAATTGTGATTGCCCAACTTGGGATTGGAATACAGGCTTCACTAGTTTCTCAGTTTATGTACGCTGTCAACAGACTAATAAGACGTTATTGCCATTCACATTAAAGATATTGTATTAAGTACCATTAAACACGTTAATGTGTCAATCTTCAGAAATACTATAATATTCAAGTGATTGTTACTACATAAACATAGTGTTGATTAAGATATAAACATAGTATTATGTACATCGCATATGTAATACAAATCAGACTTGGTAATAAATAAATAGGAAAATATCGTATCCGCTTCGCTTAACTGAATAAATCCATTTCCATAATGCAAATTCAGTACAGTCAGTACAAATTCCCAAAGCAACAATCTCCGGATTGCATTCGCACGGGAGGCGCCACAAGCCTCCGTCTGTGACAAAACACGGGTTCACACAGTCTGCATGACAGATTCCATTGAATTGCAAGCATTTCGAGCTGAGAACATTCTTAGCACATGGGGCTCGCGGTGCGGTGCCGTGGGGAGTGGGGAGGAGGGCAGCGATCGAGGCCCCTTCACGTCACTAAAGCGGGCTAAGGCCGGCCGTCGAACTGACACGACAGAATTTGAGGCACATTCATTTCCACATTTGCGTGTAAATTGTTGGCGTTAATATTTACCAGTAATGTAATAGTTTCAAGAGACTTGAGTTTATAGTTCAAAAATGTGGATAGACTACTCAAAAAAATAATAATGAATACACCGGACAGTCATTTTGACAGCCTCCGTGGCAAAGGGCGAGTAGCCGGCTGTGAAACGAGATGCCGTGGGTTCAATTCCCGCACCAAGACAAATGTTTATGTGACAGACAGATATTCGTTTCGGGTCTGGGTGTTGTGGGAGTCTGACAAGAACTACGACAGTTAGGTACAGTTTTTACCTAGTGTGGGTCAGAACTAAGTGTGTGACTGTTGGGTGGGGTGTATTTATTTATGTACATAGTGCAAGCCAGACATTCAGGCCGTTATGAGAGCATATGATAGGCTATTCAGTCTTACCACACCCAAAATCCTAATCTAATATTATTGGATTGTACTAACATTTGCCTCGGTGCATTGATCAAACCCGCGGCCTCTCATTTAGCAACCAGCTACTCGCGCGTCAGATGCTGTCAAAACCCATTAGGACTTATTATAAACCGTAGACTAAATTTAAACTGTGTTTATATTCATTGGTTGCTAACAATGATATAATATTAAAAGTTGCTAAGGCAACTTATTCTTGGCTTTATAATTTCCTACTTCACCAGTAGCAAACTACTATTTCAAACATAATCTCACAAAATTTAATCATCGTTTATTTTATCGCCTGTAATATTTTCTAGATTTAATTAAATTTTATTTATAACCACCATTAATATTCCGTGACAAGCCAATGCAGTTTTCACAATAAATATTAGATTGCAAGCCCGCGTCACTCCGTAACAAATATATGGAAAAACGATACAAACAATCCTTGTTCTAAAGACTTCAACGGTAAGGTCAGACGTTGACATGTGTATGAAGAGGCGGCAAGGAAAGCAGCTGCTATTTTTAAGCGTGCTAAAGGAATCGTCAAATGAGAAAGGTATATAATAGTGTAGTTTATTTGCACATAACAGCACTATCGCACTGAACAAACATGTAATCTATGGGCCGCTTCGCTTTACTACTCCACTGCAACGCCATGGTCCTCCGCATCGGCTGGCGAGCGCCGGTATCCATACAGACTAGCAAATCTCGGTGCAGCAAGTGTAGATGGTGATGCAGGGACAGCAAGGGCCGCCACAGCAACCGCCACCACAAGGTCCTCACATCTTGCTTATGACTTTAAGAGTACTATGACGCCTAAAGTAGTCCGAAAGGATAAAACGTTAAGAAAGCCGGGTTTTTCTAAGGGTTTATAACAATTTGCTGGTGGTAGGATATTCATATCCGCCCGGATAGCGACCACCGTACACAGGGCGAAAAACCCGCCATAGTGGCACACGCAAGTGTGTCGCGTTCCGGGATCAGCCAGTGTACATCCGGTTTTTGTCGGGGATCTGGAGTTGGGGTACAATGGCCATTTTGCGGCCTTCTTAGTACTCTGACACTAGACCCTCGACCCCTTCTTCACCTTCTTGCCCATGGCGTAGTGTGAAGAAGCAGGCCGGCATGAGTGTGTTGAGTAGCGGGGATAGATCGTCTCTCGCTACTCAGTACTCTATTTGGACCGCACTGCGCTTACCATCAGGTACAGTGCAGTCAGTTTGCCGTGCCAGGATAAAAAAAAAAAAAAGAATTCTTATGTTTTAATTTACCAGTGGAGCTGATTTGATCATAGAACTGAAATATTGAGATTTCTTCAGCTCAAAAATAACAACTTCTACAATTTCCTTGGGACTTATAGATTATTGATAGTTTTTCTGTTTAAAATACTTGTACTGTGCATAATATAAAATCAGTGTCAGTAGTCAATATATAAATTGCAAGCCAACCTAAGGTCCTACGACCTGAAGCTATACGCTTTCTAAGAAGCGTTGAATCTTTATAAAACCTAAAGATAATGTAAGCGACTTTATCTTATTCAACAACAATATATCAATGTAAATCCGATTCAAATCGAATGCGACATTTAAGATTACCATTGTTTTTTGCCTGTTTTGCTGAGTTCAATGACTAGCCACTTTCCGATCTCGGGGCCTTGTGCGTCGCGCTAAATTTAACGTCCAAACACTTAGATCCGCCTCTAGCTACTTTATCTTTTCCAAGTGTTTATATCTAGAAATAAAGTACTGAGTGTGATAATAGCTGTCAATCCAGCAGATCGTTATCTGTCTTCGATAAAGATGTTATCTTTGACGTCTGAATGTGCGTCCGAAGCTGCTGCTCAGAATGATACGCAGTAACCAGGCGGATTGTTATTTAACGTTAGAGAAAATGTAATGCGATCGCTTTGGGTCATTTTATTGATATCAATGCTATTTTGAGCGTATCGTGGCTGTCATAAACGTAGATAATATGAAACATATTTTCCACTAGAATGATTTCATAATTGTATTTTTTTGTTGCTAAACCAATAGGATCACAACACGTTGGTCAGTTGTTGATTATTGAAAAAGTATTGGTTATGGAAATAAATACAGATGTTAAGGTGGAATCCACATTATTTAATTACAATAATAATGGATTGTTACGTAATTGCCTTTTTGTACATTCATAAACATACGTGTGAATGCAATAGTAACGGTGTTCGCACAAGTAGCAGATATAAATGACCCCAGTAGATACATATTTTGTTCATCGTACGATTTTCAATAAACATGATAGAATCAAGCCATGTAAACGATTTTCTATTTATTATGTGTTTAATAGAAAGCTGCGTTGCTGTAGATTGCTCAGGATACATCTCAGAATACAGAAAAAACCAGAAACCGCGCTCAATAAGAATTACATACCCCGCGCTGTGTCCAAAAACAATACGTAACGTCCCGCGCCTGTCCCACCTCCAACCCGCGTAATGTTGCTAGCTTGGAGCGGTTTCCCACTTTTTGGGGTAATCTTATAACACTAAAGAAAGTAAATTAATAAAAAAACATTAACTGATATTTGTAAGTAGGGTAGTAAACTAACGTTGTACACAACTACTTCAAAATACATGACAAACATTCTGAACAGGAGGGATACAATATTAATAAATTAATTATTATGACTATATCTACCCTAGTTGGAATAGCTGCTTTCCTAAGTCTTTTCAAACCATTTTTGTGTCATAAAAATATTGCTCTTCAAAATGAATTGAGCAAATTACGCTCCGGCTTGATGGTTTCCAAAACTCATCTAGCCGAGTTCTTTGTATGATTTTCATCCAGTCTGAATTTCTCTTTTCATCATTAGGGAAATTAAAATTACAAGAACGATATACAATAGAACTATATATAAAAAATAGTGAATATTCTATAAAAGTATTAAAAAAATAAGTGGGTAAAATTTGCGATCAAAATAAAATGGCAACACTCAAAAAATGGACGCGTCATGTTCTAAGACGATCACAATAAGAAAAGAAATTCAATAATTAAATAAATATACCTTTGAATGCGCTATTTACAGATGAAATGTGATCCCATCCTGTTTTTTTGTAATCCCAGCAGCATTTTTACATGTAGGGACAACACAAATCGGCATTTTTAAATTAAAATTGACACTTGTACAATACGTCACAACGCGCTTACTGCAAAGGAGTGACTAATCGCAAAATCGTCAAACCACTCTGCTTTAGAGTGGTTTTTGTTGCTTCAGTTTTAAGCGCGCTGGCGGTTTCTGGTTTTTTCTGTATTCTGAGGGATACATTCAAGTTTCACATTGATGTTCCACATTGAAAACATGGAATATACTCATAATCACATCCCACAATATGGAATATTCTAGACGGTAACTAGTAGTAGTACAAACACCACTTCGCTTTGTATTACTCTACTGAATTATATGCAATAATAATAATAATAATAGCTTGCCTTTACTGGCTGGCTGCAGTGAATAATGACGAGGAACAGATCCCCACCTCTGGCTTGCCTTCACCGGCCGGTCAGAGTGGAGTCGTGAGAGCTTTACGCTCGGAGGGTGGATGTGAAACGTAAGTGGCGAGTGGGCAACGTGATGGGACCCCAAGGGAGCCGATGATCGTTGTATAAAGTCCTGTGACACCTCTGCACCCTTTAGCCGCTCAAATGATGTTGCTCCTTTGTCGCTTTTTCTAACAACTATTTTGGGGAGCCCATTTACCTGAGTGGGCGAGTCACCACCTGCCTATTTTATCCGTGTTATTAACATTGGTCAGGCAGGTGCCATAGTCCTTTCCATAGACCCAATTATTGAGGTGAGGTGTTAGTGGATTGGGTATCCACTAACACCTCACCTCAATAAACCAGCATAACTTTTTATCCATTCACACAATAGTCCTACACCAACCGAGGGTTGTCCTTGGGTGCACTTGTATAGTGTATACAGGGATAACCGTCGGCTGGTGTCACATCACAAAAATAAATTAAAATTGTGTAACGGGCCTCTACGTGTTGGCTTCGGCCCCACGCACGCCTTCCAAATGTCCGGGACTCTGTAGTCCCGTGATTACGGTGTGACAAACATAATAATAATAAGGTAATAGTAAGGTCATAACCACAAAAAACTATAGAAAATACATATTGAAAGATCCTAAAACCCAAAATGATAAATGTAGAAAATGTCATCAACAATCCGAAACAATACAACACATCACTAGTGCTTGTCCAACTCTCACCCAGACTGATTACACACATCGACACAATCAGGTCGCTAATATCATACACAGACAGCTTTCCGTCAAATACCACCTTATAGAAGGTACAGTTAAACCATATTATCAATACACCCCAAAACCGGTACTGGCGAACAGCACACACAAAATCTACTTTGACAGAGCTATACTCACAGATAAGACCATACACAACAACAGACCAGACATAACTATGATAGACAACGTAAATAAATGTGTTTATTTAATCGATGTAGCAGTTCCTAAAACTCATAACATACAAAAAACAATAACTGAGAAGATACATAAATACACAGAGTTGAGAGAAGAAGTAATCAGAATATGGAAGATGAATAGAGCATTCATAGTGCCACTGGTGCTCTCCAGTACAGGTGTTATCCCAAAATATCTGCATCATGGCCTTCAACTTTTGAATATTCCTAAACACTTATATAACTATGCAAAAAGCAACCATTTTAAATACTTGCCGTATTTTTGCAAGACGATAGCACCGACCATAATCCCCAATATGATCTCCACTTGGTCTAGGCCCGTGGTTTGCATCGCTTTCCGAAATTCTTCAAATTTCGAGAATAAATATCTTTCCAATATAATAATAATATGCAAAATCGATGCACCAGCTTATCTGCTTCATAAGAGCTTATGGATATCTGTCGGGTTGAATAATGTCTTGCAATATTTTACTCGGTCGTGAAGGATGTCATTTTGTCGATGATTGTATTAAAAAGCTTGAATTTAGGGAAACAAGCTCAAGTAAGGAAATATGGTAATAGTTATAGTTTAACAATATAAAACTTATCACAAGTAAAATAATTACGACGTGTAAAGTAGGAAAAAGTATAGCTACTGGATATGAATTAAAACACATTATCTGTTATATTACTTGTATTTTAGAGTGCATGTTTTAAAATTCTTACGTAGTTTACGCACTGTTTCAAAAAATATATTGATAAATCTTAACTGCTAATGTCTATTTGTATTAAAGTTGCACACCCATTAAAAGCGATATTAGGACGGGTCGCTAGTTTCGTATATATATATATATCAATATTCAGTGATAACTCTTCATACGTCATCGAAATTATGTATGGATAAAAATGTTTCTCGAAATAATTTTTTTTTGAGGTTTTTTATGTTTTTTTGATGATTCTTTTTAGACAATAAAAGAAAGACTTATATGATCGATTATTGCAGATGAATAAACTAGAACTGGGAGAACTCGTCTGGAAGCACGAATCCCCCATCTATTCCCAATCTCCATTCCTTTCTTTTAAGACCCGAAACTTATCCATAATTCGTCTAGTATTGTAGATGTCAATGGGCAGTGGAGATCACTTATCAACGAATGTCTATCACTGGTATGAAAAATATACATTAGCACCAACCAATCTTTATCAACTATGCTATCAATTAGAACGTGAGAATTATCGTCCTTTCTGTAACGCAAATTATACAGACATACTCATTATGATCTGAGTATTATCTCAAATCAAACCACGTTTGTAACAGCCATGCTAGGTACATACAGACATTTCATTATTCGAAACGTCTGGTAAAAACCCTGTGTGTGGAATAATGCATCCAGTGTTGGGATCTCGGTGCACGTTCACATGGAGTGGTTAATGGCGCCGAGCTCGTCAGCGTTACGTCGCGGTCGGCGCGCCGTGGTCGCGTCTGCAACTCGACGAGGTCGCGCGGAGATGGCACATCTTTAGTCAGGGTTGACTATAATATATGGAATTAATGACTTAATGTTGTTTATTATCTTCGGAACGGTCGGTCCATTTGACGAAGGAATGTATGAAAAATTAATAAATATTGCCATGTGTGATAGCTACACAGCAGGCCGGCCCGATGATTGTGTTGAGGGATAGATTGTCTCTCGCTACTTGATACTGTAACTGGACGGCACTCCACTTACCATCAGGTGCAGTGTGGTCACTTTGCCGTGCCAGGATAAAAAAAAATTGGTTCTGTGATTGTGGTTAGGATGTCTGACCTGCTTGATTCACCTTGTACAGAAGTTAATCTACATTCCATTCTGATTTTTTTGCATAAGTTTATCATGGAGAAAATGAATTACTATGTGGTAGGTGTCTTGAATGATAAACACTATCAATTTCTACCGTCAAACAGCGGTTTTTAAGCACCATATTCCAATTTCAAAGACTTCGAAACTGATCAAATTACTAGCCATTATAAATCTACTTCATAAGCTTCAGGGTGACGAGTGTAGTGGAGGCCTTACATTACTTAGTAATCTAAAGTTCTAGACGTTGCTATTATTTATGATCAGGCGTGGTTTTTCAGAGGAGAGCGACCTATAAACCAAATACCAGCGCCAGGCAGTACTTTACTACCTGCCAAATGCTAAGCCTATGGCCTTTTTGGTTATACTTTAGACACAGGTGTTCCAAATTGAGGAGTTGCGGGTGTACTTAGGGTTTATAATTGTTTTTTTGTCTAAAATGTTGACCGAATAAAATTTATTTTCTTTCTTTAATAACAAAAAATATTGGTCCTGACTCTAAGTTCATTACTGATACTGATGATTGCAAACGAACTGTAGCAATTACGAGTGAAATATCTGGATAGATATTGGATGTTCCCAGTAAGTACGCTTGTGTTGCATATTGATTGTTATTCGTCATATTTCTCTTTATCAAGGTTTCGTTGCACTTCACCTTTATAAACAAGATAAGAATGTTGGAACTAATGTGCAGACATTAATTGCCTGTGTTTAGTCATTTAGTAACAACGCAGACTCGTTGCCTCATCATGTCGGTGCGTTATGCATCTCAATATAAAAATGCAATTTCAGTGATTTGTTGGTCTCCGGCAGATTCACATAGAATAATTTGTATTCTGTGAAAGCGATCAAGTTAATTTTCGATTTTACGGTAGAGATTTTAATTGCAAATGAATTTTAATTGAATCTTTTGAGAAGCTCTTTTAATCTTTCGTAAATGTTTTTTGTAGTTTTCTTTTGTGTTACTACTACGAATTTGTAAGTAGCGCTGTTTAATCATAATTAATTTGAATTCTGACAACAGGTGTAATTAATTAAATCTTCGTCAATTAGCTTTAATTGTATTCTAATTAACTAATTGCAGCTTATATTCTAAACAAAAGACAGTTTATTTTCTTTACACTGCGAGAATAATGGAAGATGTAAGCGCTCAGAGGTATCAGGATCATGAAAAGTAAATCATACTTAACTATCTTTTTATTATAAAACTAAAAAACAAACAAGTTTGACTATTGCTGAAACAACGCGGTCGTCTTATATTTGAGTATGGAATTATACTTTAACAATAGTTAAAATAAACTATGATTGAAACACACGGCCCAAGTGACTCCAACTGTTAGTAATTGTACACTGCAGTCCCAATCTAATGGTAACGACGACAGATACAGCAGTTTTCAAAAGTCCGTAAAATTTTGGCGATCCAAGGTAACAATATGAAGTATTAAGCAAAAATAGATTAAACTGTAAAAATCACGGTAATTATAATATAGACAGTAGCTATCGTAGCAACCCTGTCAGCGTCGGCAGGTCGTCGACCGCGATGCGTCGTGACGCAAGCACGGCAACTTTCTAACCGGCGACGTCACAACACCGACATTTTGGTTAAGGACGGTCGCCGGCGCACCTTCACTTCTACCGAAGGTGTTAAGCTCCACGCGGCCGTTGATCCCGTGTTTTTGGCGTGTGTTTGTTAAGTATGGCGTCGCTTCTACAGGTGACTGTTTTTATCTAGTTGTCATTCCACTTTTTAGATTGTTTTGAACATTCCAGAAAATGTAGAACGGTTATTGTGGTTTTTTGTTTAACTACAACGGCTACAAAAAGTAACATTTCTTTATGGCCTTCTCTTTTACCTTTTTCGATATAGCAATTTTTACAGATTGGAGAAGTTAGCACTTCTGTAAATAATATGTATGAATTTATGAAACACTTTTTATAATAATTAGTAACCAAAAAGAAACAGTTGGCTTGTAACTCTTTGAACCAATATAATTTAATAAAGCTATGCACTATACTGCGTAACATTACTGCCGTTCCACTTCAGACTAGACATTAAGATACATAAGAAAATGGCTTTTATACAGAGGTACGTACTATCGCATTAATTACATCCATCGAATTCAAGTGGATCGACCTGGATAGCTATTTACGGATGTAACTTGGTTCGGTACAGACGATCTTTTCAAATTACCCTCGCTCTCACGAACATCTGGTGATTGCCACATCGGAAGTTAAATTGTTTTCATTGATAAATCTATTATTAAACTGGCACAATTGTTATCGTATTTTTGGAAGTTTGTTTTGTTTCGATATTATTTTTTTTTGTTAAAAAGGTTCCATATTTATTATTTATTACGAACATCATCAGATGCATTATCTTTGTTCTTTTAGAAACACAGCTGTTATTTCAGTTTTGTTATAAAAGAACAGAGAAATATCTTATCCCATCCTCTCCCTTCCATACCAGAACCACGCGTACTGGATTGCGGAGCCACAGCTTTGTGGTGTCTACTACCCCGGCCCGAACTAAGAGGTTCGCAAACTCGTACTTTTGCCGCACCATCAAGCTGTGGAACAGTTTGCCAGCTACCGTGTTCCCTCCTTCCAATGATCCTGGGTCCTTTAGGCGTAGTGTGAAGAAGCTACACAGCAGGCCGGCATGATTGTTTTGAGTAGCGAGGGATAGTTTATCACTCGCTACTTGATATTATAACTGGACGGCACTGCACTTACCATCAGGTGCAGTGTGGTCACTTTGCCGTGCCACGATAAAAAAAATCTGTGTTAATAAACAATATGCTTAGATCGACGTGCAGATTCACCTGACCGATGTATTAATAAAAAAAAATGATCTGTAGGGAAAGGAAATTTTGTATAACATTTATATATATTTGGAACGACTCCAATAAACGTATTTAATATGGCATACAACATGTTTCCAGGAAATTCTTGAAATGGTGGCATTAGGATGAACTAGTTAACTTCTAAACAGATATCTTAGGTTTGTATGTCACAGAGAGTACTGGAAGTATTAATAGCTGCTGTAGTATTAGTATGGTAATTACAAGGCTGACTATGCATTCAAGTATTGTAACACTTATTGTTAGTATTATTGATATTACTTAGGCGTGTTGCTAAAAGTATAGTTAATTTTTTGATTCTTAAATAACCTTCAGATTGAAGAAATCATTTACACTGATTCGATCTTCGCCTTCGATAAAATTTATTTAGCCTATTGTCAGTCGACCATACTGCCTAGTCTTACGTTTAAATCTTTATTTTTATTAATTTAGATAGTATTTGGATACTTTATAAACTACTAGCTGTTGCTCGCGGCTCCGCCTGCGTGGGGGTTATATTTGGGAGCAGAAGTATACAATCCAAGGAGTTGTCTTCTGCACTGAGGCACCTGTAGCGATTGTCCAGCCTCTCAGGTGTTGTGCCTGAATCTTCAGATTGCATCTAAAAAATACCCCATAAGTTTAACCTCACTTTGCCCGTTTTAGGGATGATTTTTCAAAAACGTTGAAACACGTATTTCTTTATTTCCTACCAAAAGCCTAAATATGAATTTACAGATCCCTAAGTCGAGGAATTATGGATTTCCCTTACAAATTTTGAACTGATATTTGACCCCTTTGAAGGTTGTTTATTGAGAAAAAAGATAGCCTATGTCCTTCTCCAGGATATTTTCTATTCCCTTACCAAATTTCATTACAATCCGTTCAGCCGTTTAGTCGTGAAGAGGTAACAAACAAACAAACAGAGTTACTTTCGCATTTATAGTATTAGTATGGATTTAAAACAACTTTGGAATTGACGCAAACTTGTACCGTGATCCATATATTCCTGGTCATTCTCCTTTACTCTCGCACTGCGTACAATTTTGAGAAGCACCAACAAATTCAGTAGTATGTGGGCGTCGATCAGAATTCATATCGCGAGGTCTCCCTGTGGTGTTACGTTGCGCGTTGCGTCTCGAGTCACGTCGTGGCCACTGCACCATTTGGGTCGCGCAACGGCACCACGGGACTTTCTTTTTTCAACTTCACACAGTACTTACAGTTTCTGTTTAAAACGTAGTGTGCTCGTGACTATTCGCATTATAGCATACGGACTAGGTTAACTTCTGCGAATGTCCATTTGGACTTTGCGTTTCTCTTTCATAATAGATATTTATGCAATATACCGTCTTAAATTTTGAATTCATTTGACATTAGTATTTTTCATTATAAACCATTGGTGATTAATATAAATAAATAAGTATTTTTTTTATATTAACCACCAATGGTTTGTGGGTTATGGGTTGGAAAGTCCCAACAGTCACATTATAGTAATTGGGAAGTTCCAACAGTCACATTTTCCTGACCTCTCTAGGTCAAACCTCTATCGTGGGTATCAAGAACAAGAGACTATGATCCTAAAACAGCCAGACCAAAAACAAATATATGAGGATTTCACAAATATTCGTCTTAGTGCCGAATCGAACCCACGGCTTCTTATTTCAGATTCGGCTGTGAATATGAAAAACTTATCAATAGAAATGTCGATGCCAATTTCATCCAGAAGATGTTCAGCTGTTCTCAAAACTCGACTCTCAGAAGAAAGGCTATGAGGAATATACATTAGGTTTATATTTATTCAATTATCAAGTTGAACAGACATTCTTTAGATCCCTGAATCATGTCTTTCAACACCGTTAAGCAAAGCGGTGCGATTAAAATCATCAGTTCGTCGCCCCTCGGCACGTAGTATAATAACCAAGAATACTAGAGAGCTATCTGAATGAGCACATAATCAGAGATTACGCATTATCATTGCGTTACATCCTTTGTCTCCACGGTCTCAGCACGGTTCTTGCTAGCAGATAGCAAGCGTTTTGATAAGATTACGTTCGCCGACCTCGTTTCATATTTCTTTGTAATAGATAAAATTTCTATTGACAAGAAAAAAACGATTCTAGACACGCCTTGATTTCTGTTATTCTTGCCAAATGCATGATAGTGCCGAAAGGTAAGTTATCTTTATTAGTTCAGGACTCAGGAAATATTGATGATGATAATTATGTTAATATTATATTCAAAGATATTTGGCACGGGGTGTTCCCCGCCCCAAATATCGGGGTGTTCCCCGAGGGTATATGGATCTGATAAGGCAAATGCTAATTGAATTAGAGGCAACTGAAGATGAAGAGCAGTGGCTCTTCGTAAAGTTACTCCCACTAATGGAATTCCTGATAAAGACAATAATTTAAACAACGGTAAAGTAGGCAATCTTAACTAACTAACGGAAATTTTGTTAACTCAAAGTGATAGCACGGTAATAAGAGATGGATCTAGTCTTGGACATCTTAAGCCCAATTTATCACGAGAAGTAGCATTCGTTGCGTTATTTATCACTATTTAGTCTGAAAAATAAAACAAAGTTTTCTGGTAAAAATATCAAAACTTGCTCTATAACCGAAATATTCTTTGGGTAAAAAAGTTGGTCGGTACTTGTCTTTAAAAGCCTTGTTCCTGTTCTAACTGTAAGTTATTTTTAGACTTTACCGCTCTGTACATTTTGCTCAACTGACGTTTAATCATAGAATATGTCCCGAGCAGCAATATATATTTTAGAGAACTTCACTTACTACGAGTTAGCACAAGTGGACCAGACTGTTGAGAAGAACGTCTTAAGATCCCTGGAATTTAATTTGCCTGAGTGTTTGTACCCAAGCGTTCGGTCAATTCTAGCTTACTTTGGCGGTGAAAAAGAAACATCGTGGGTTAACCTGAGAGTTATCATACGTTTAAGGCTAAAGCCACACAAGATATGAAAGCTTCGTCTGACAATGGTAAAGGAAGCCTGTGAACAGTAGGACTGTTGAATACAAGGTTGATATTATCACTCTAGTACAGAACAATTGAGAAAGATTTAATGGATTGTCTAAGAGAAATAAAATGATACAGAAAATTTTACAAAACAAATAATACATTATGCCGATGACATATCCAATTAAGGACAGAGATATGACTTACCCTTTGTTATGTTAATCAAAACAGAATTTTCCACAAACGCTCAAAGATTAAATGTCATTGTTATTTAATTTCACCGCTTGATAATGCAGCGGAATATATTAATCCGTCCATGACGCATGGTCATGTGATAGGAGTTTTTATTACGCATGCTATCAACGCAAATTGTAGCTTTATCGCGACGTAATCTTGTTGATAACATATCAGTTTCGGTGGTGTTTGCTAGTCGAATTCCTTGAGTTGTTGATTTTACTAATTATTCTGTCGTGACGTGTTAATCTTGTTATTGCCCGCGGAGCAATATTCATCTGGTGTCTGTTCTTGCTCATTAACATTCCTGTGGTTACTGGTATTGTGAGTGATTCTTTGGTAGCGATGATTTCTTACCAAATGAATCATCTACTTATTTATCCCCTGTTCTATAAAAACAAGTTTATAAACAAGTCTGCAAACAAACTATTGTTGGCAACATGGCATGATTGTACATCCGAGTCAACATATGAAGCTTCCTGACCGATAAGGAGCGGGATAAAAGGAAGATTGCGGGCGACGTCGGCATTGTGTCTTTGTGATTCTTTACCAATAAACATCTTTATGCAGAACATAGTATTCATTAATTAATATAGAGAAGTACACCTGAGACTAGTTTGCTATCATTATTATCAGATAATAAATGATATCCTGAACCCATAGATTCCTAAGCCCAAATCAGAAGAATCATTGTATTCCTCACTTTTAAAGAAGAGAACTGAGACTAGGAGAAGAAGGCGTTTAGCATTTGTCTTCCAAAATGTAACACAGCTAGGCGCTACTTCACGTCGGTTGTTTCTGAGACAGGGGCGACACTATAGTCAAGCAGGCATATTTGTGCTGTACGCAAAACTAACACGTTGAATCAGTGTACTTAAGAGAGGAGCTGAAGTCTTATGTTGGGCTTTAATAGTTAGTATTATCCGTATAATAATTTAGAAAGGTTGAAATGGGTGTGCAAAGCTTGAAATAATGTTGGTAATTTTGTATGTTACTTGTTATTTGTGTTTTTCGATACAATTAACAAAACACTTTGGAGTTTTTCAAAATTGAATCTCTTAAAGATGGTAGATAATGTTGTTTTGTGAAAATGTTGCAAACAAAAATATGGCTTTTATAACACACAGCGGAGCCACGAGCGGAATCACAAAACAATTTTAGTAGCAGCCATGTATTAAAAGTCAAATGAAATACTTATTGGTTTAATGTTGTAAAGTGTAATAAATCGATTATGTATTTGAATAATGGAATGTGGCAGACAATTACATTCTGTTTAGAATATTAACGGGTTCAATGCAGATGTTTATGAATGAAGCAGTGATGCTTGAAAAGAACGACGTGTTTCATTTATAAGATAGTGGTTGCACGACCAACACTTATTCAATGTTTCTCACTATATTTGCTAAAAAAAAATCCAAATTAAAATAACCTTAAGGTGCCGAAAATACGATCTTGATGAATTGTGATGGTTCTGTGCAAAACAATAGACTATCATTATACACGACTAGATGTTGCTCGCGGCTCCGCCCGCGTGGAGGTCATGTTTGGGAGAAAAAGTATACAATACAAAATACTCATGCGTTTAACTTAAAAAAAATGACGGATTTTCATAAAATCTTTCATCCCCTATTTTACCCCCTTAGAGGCGGAATTTCCAAAAATCCTGAAACATATATTTTTAATTTTTAACTAAAAGGCCAAATACTAATTTTCATGAATTTAACTTCAAAAATGACGGATTTTCATACAAACTTTCATCCCCTATTTTACCCCCTTAGGGGTGGTATTTCCAAAAACCCTTCCTTAGTGGATGCCTACGTGATAAAAGGTACCTACTGTCAAAATTTCAAGTCTCTAACCCCAGCCGTTTAGGCTGTGCGTTGATCGATCAGTCAGTCAGTCAGTCAGTCAGTCAGTCAGTTTCTTCTTTTATATATACAGATTAAGACACAAATTAACAATTCCCCGAAAAGCAACCGCCAATCAAGAGATCAAGTTCTGCAAATGTTAAGGCTCGTTCACACAGGCTGTGCGTGCGGTGGAGCGAAACGGGCGCGGGTGCGTGACGAGCGCGTTCGCCACCCCGCCTCTCCGCCGCCACCCCCGCGCCCTCGCCCCGCCCCGCCCCCTCACACCGCGCGCGAGGTTCAGCGCGAGACTCGAGAGCGTCACATCCCGTGACGCCACGCTTGGCCGCCGCGCGTGACCGTTCCGTACGACGGCCCGATGACTCGCATTTAATTTATTTTATTTATTAGATGCCGCTTTTTATATAGCGGCTGGAAACTCGCTTTTAAACCGGTAACCTCTACGATTATACATTTATAATTATTATGTACGCCGCGCCGTAGCTTTCTCTCTTGGTGTTGGCATAGTTACTTTGATCTTTCTTAAATTTATTGGAACAAATAAACATTTTATTTTCACTGACTATAACGTGTTACATGTTTAGTTTATTTATAATGTATATTAATATTAGTATAATCGTGGGAATGTAATTTTATTAGTTCCATTAAATAACTGTTTCACATTAAAATTCCAAAACAATCTATGGATTTTTTTGTTGTGTTTGTTATTACAAATACAAAATAGTTATATAACGGTTTGAGTTTACCTACTCTATTATTGGCACTTCTAACAATGTATGGTTCGAATAATAATATTACGTTTTACTCAAATAACTGTATATGCGAGATGCAACTTTAACTCTCACGATCTACTGGTGCAACCAGCAAGTTCCCCATTTCTTTTTTGACAGCACACCCAGGATTCTTATAACATGTTGGAATTCATAGGCGTTGGTGTTCAGTGGCCCAATTACCTTTTGCCGTCCTATAAGAAACGATTTATTTTAATATTAAAAACATTTTATGTTTGTATTTTTCCACATTCAAAAAATGTCTTGTGAAACGTTCACCTCTATTTATTTAATGTAAGCAATAAATTGTTATCTATACGAAAACGCAACTAATTGGCTTCAACACTTGGTGCGGGACCTCACCCGTTGTCAGTTACGGCAGCCACGCTGCGTAACATCTTGAATATATTATCAAGAAATCACAATAGCGTAAATAATGTTTCGCTTTATATGTTAAAACGTGTGAAGTTTGAATGCATTGTGAACTCGAGTATTGAGAGTTTTCAAAGGGATACAATATAAATACTTAGCCATTTAAACAATAATAATAATAATATAACACTTTATTGTTACACCACAACATACAAAAACAGGTTTTTATCAACTTATTTAGGTGTTACAAATTGGCGGTCTTATCGCTAAGAGCGATCTCTTCCAGACAACCATGACAACAACAACAATTGTTTCTTCTTAAATATATGAATGTCGAATCAATAATTATTTATAATTCTAAGGTAAAATGTATGCTTTTTGTACCCTTATCTTCGAGTCTGTAAGTTTATGATACCAAAAAAATATGTAATTTACAATAGGATGTGCGCATAATAAACCATCAGATTTATATCCTGCAATCGACGTGTCGTTATCTTACGGATTGCTAATGGCACTTAACTCGCTAGTAACAATTATAAGAGTGTGACGTTAGAAAGCGCGTCGCTCGTCCGCCGAGCGTCCCGCGCGAGCGCCTGTCACGCCACTGACCGACACTCAGCTGCGCGTGACGGTGTGGAAACGCCTTTACAATGCCGGTTGTACGTGCGGGATTTCGCGATTTTCATTATATATCTTAGAATTACTGTTAGCAGTATAACATTTATCATTTCAAGCGCAAGTAATATATTGCAATGCCTGGTTTTGATAGGGGAGAAACTGAGATGAGTATTTGAAAGTTATGAATAGCAAACTTAAACTGCTCCACTGCTGACTACGGGCCTAGCGGTAAGAATCTATCTCAGCAGTAGGGTAACCAAAAGCCCACCTTTGGTTCACCACGCTGGACATCTCTCAAAATTCCATATTCTTAGAACCTATAAAAATAATCTCGTGATATGTTCAGGCAACGGCTAATCGAGCGATAATTGACAATGACAACATATTTTACATAAACAGACAGCCTCCGTGGCGTTACAGACGAGTTTTCGGCTGGGAAATGAGATGCACTGGGTCCTATGGGTACAGAGACAAACGTTTGTGTGATTCACAAACATGCGTGTCGACTCTGGGTGTTATGAGTATGTAGTCCTTCGTAGTTCTTGATACTTGATACAAGTTGACCTAGTGCGGGGTTAGGACTATGTGTGTTGGGTGTATTGTTATTATTTTATGTAGTCATTAATGAGTGCCTGGGGACTAGATCGAACCCACGACCTCCGTCTTCACAGTCCATTCAATTTGACAAAATTCAATGCTATTTTAATAATTAAATTAGTAGTACGCGCTACTCCTGATATAATAACCATCTCGGAATAACGTTTTTAAAGTTTCAATTCGTCACGAGTAATTTTATGGTTCCATCCACTGCATTATCAACTAAATAGTTGTATTGTCATTCTTGATGTAAGTGGCACTGCATTCCGTAATGTCCACTCTATTTCTTAAAAGATTTCAATGCACGCTTCGCAATTGGGTAATTGGAATTAACCCGCTGGACCTAATACTCAAAACTGGATCTACAGGAGATTTATTCACCACCTTACTATGTATAAACATATTTGACTTAACCCTACTGTTAGCCAACCAGCCTCCGGTTTCACTCAAGCCAACAATAAACTCCAGCTCATTACAATTCAACACGTCGGCACGCTTTCCTTCTTACCGTATGTTACTATTATGCCGGCACAATACACTGCGATAGGGTGGGAGTGGGGAGCCGAGGGAACGGTTTCGGATCACGGTTCACTCGGGCGCATCTGTACGAAGCGTCCTTCGGCGGTACGCGACTTGAATATGGCATCGTGGTGAACATGGCACGGACTCGGGAGTTGCATTTAATAGTGATTTTGTTGTAGCAGAAACGGACAGGCAGGTTACTTGATGGTAAACGACTATCACCGTAAATACCGACTTTTAAGGAAAGGAAAAGCTTTTTCTGTTCCGGCCTTAAGAAACGCAAAAACTGCTACATCACAACGTAATTTTGTAAAACATTCACTTCAAGATCAAATTAATTAGTATTTAGTATTCTTTGCCAGAGCGTTGCCTATGTTTGTTGTGAATAAAAGTGACAATACCATAATTGTATCATTTAATTTATTTTTAATATTATTTTGTATAACAGTATTGGAACCGTTTCCCAATTTACTGGTTAAAATATTAAAGGCAATCCAAGGTCCTTGCGAGTTCCTACATAAGCTAAGCAGACCCTTTAGTACAAGGACTATATTAGTAGATTGCTACATTAGCTCTAACGTTTACTTCTTTATTAGCCAAAATGAGGCTTATAAATCAAATTTACTTTTACTAGGTATTTTTCACCCTTATCGACTAAATCACTGATCACCAAGCCAGCTTATTTATAGAAAACCCATTAAGATATTACGTAGTGTAATTCGATAACGGATGACACCGGTACGTAATAATCATGATTATATTGGTTAATGGCATATAATGAATTCTTGGTAACGTGTAACTGAGTAATGGAAATGATTCATGTATCTACCTCAACAAACGTTTTTGTATAAAGAGATGTTGACGTAATAGAACCAGTCATTTTATAATTACAGATTATTATGAGGTCTCAAGGTTTTATACCTATATTATCTAGTACATGAAATAGAATTTTATTTTTTTAAGCCGAATGTCGAACGTGACAATCAAAGAAAAAACTGAATGAATAAATGTTTGGTAAGAACCTTACAAATAAAATAAATAAAACACTCATTATTAGCTGTCAACTGTTGAAAAACAAAATTGTTTTGGCTTTATGCATAAATTGTAGCGGAAGAGGTGTCAAGAAAAACAATACATAGCTGAACGTAACGTCAGCAGAGTTAAGGAAGCGCGTGGGCAAACCACAGAATTTGCCAAAAACGATAAAACCATCACAATCGACCACTATCGACGCCCAGAAGACAACTGCCACAACAATTCTATTTAATCGCCGGATCAATGAATGGGCTGATGTTTGTAGGTTAGCTTCACGCCACGAATAAAATTAGCTACAAACAATGGAAACATTTAATGTACTCCAACTAAAAATACATCCATAGTGTTGATTTAATGCTTGTTTAGCAAGGTTCACCTACCGGATGCTTTCGTTCGTGCTGATCTACTAAGTGAGAAACATTTATGAATATTTGTATTAGAAATTTGATTTGTTATGTTTGAAAAGCACTCGAGTACATGGCATAAGTGCTTTAAATATTTGTCACCGCATTGAACTATTTATCAAATGTGGTTGCGGTTACAATGTACGTTCTTAAGAATAAATCTTAGCAATGGACGGGGAAGTACCTACATGGGATTTATTCTTTAAAAAGTTATACATACCATTCAGCGAGAAAGAGAGATCGTAGGTAAACCGTAAACCTTAAACCATTTATTTATCAAACTCACATATTTACAGAAACAAGAGAAATAAAATTAAGTATCTATCTTACATCCGATTCGCTGCAATATGTGCGGTGGAAGGGTACCAGCCCAGTATACGCTGTTGTAACACAGCACTGATTTTTAGCTGGACCCCACCGTCAAGATCAAGTAAGTAAATGAAAAGAACATTGTTTAAAATAGGATTGGATATTCTGCTGATGGTGCACTCAAAGTTTCAAGAAAAAAGAATAATTTATGATTCATATAATATCAATGAAGATGTCTAATGCCGAGACGCTGAAACTTAGTAAATGGAGTGGATGAACGGAGTGGAATGTGGGCGTTGACCGAGATAACATTGATGTCATAGGCTGGGATTATAGTAATCTTGTTGTCTCCACGATAACTAGTTGACGTAGGGCTAGTCTACATTGCGGTGTTCCACAGGGCTCAGTTCTGGGTCCTCTCCTGTGGAACATCGGATATGATTGGGTGCTCCGTGGTGCCAACCTCTGGGGCGTCGGCGTCACTTGTTACGCCGACGATACGCTCGTTACTGCGTCGGCTAGGACCTTCCAGGATGCCGCAATCAAGGCGGCTGTGGGTACCGGCCACGTCGTTGGCCGCATTCAGCGACTGGGTTTGAAGGTGGCCCTTGAGAAGACCGAGGCTCTTTGTTTCCACGGGCCTCGGAAGGGGCCACCGGCCGGTGCCCACATCGTTGTGAATGGGGTGCGGATTCCCATCGGCAAAACGATGAAGTATTTGGGGTTAGTTTTGGATAGCCGGTGGGAATTTCGCGCCCACTTTGAGAAGTTGGGAGTCAAATTGACTCGGGCAGCAGGTGCACTAGGAACCCTGCTGCCCAATCTGGAAGGTCCTGGCATCCCTTGCCGAAGGCTGTACGCCGGAGTCGTGCGGTCCATGGCCCTGTACGGCAGTCCCGTCTGGGCCGAGTCTCTGAGCGACCGGTGCGTCGCTCTGCTGCGCAAGCCACAGCGTGCAGTGGCGCAGCGCGCGATCAGGGGCTACCGCACGGTCTCGTTCGAGGCGGCTTGTGTTTTGGCCGGTTTCATACCGTGGGACCTGGACGCAAGGGCCCTCTCCGCCTCATTTCACTGGCGGGAGGAGGCGTTCAGGCGCGGGGAGAGACCGGCCCTGAGAGAGGTGGAGGCCATCCGTGGCTCCCTCCGCAGAGCCGCCGTGGACGAGTGGCGTCTCAGGCTGGAAAATCCGTCATCGGGTCAGCGGGTCGTAGCGGCAGTGCGTCCTGTCTTTAACCAATGGTTGGACAGGCGCCACGGCGCGGCGACGTTCCGGCTGACACAGGTGCTCACAGGCCACGGTTGTTTTGGCGAGTACCTGTGTCGCATAGCCGGCGCAGAAGGGTCGGCCGTGTGTCACCACTGTGACAACTGTCCGCGTGACACGGCCCAACATACTGTTGAGGAGTGCCCAGCCTGGGATGAAGAGCGCAGCGCTCTCGCAGCAGTCGTCGGAGGAGACCTCTCGCTGCCGACTTTGGTGTCAGCCATGGTCGACAGCCGGAGGTCCTGGCGCGCGGTGGCCCTCTTCTGTGAGGCCGTAATCTCACAGAAGGAGAGTGCCGAGAGGGATCGGGAACAGCGCTCCGATCCCTCCCGCCGCCAGGCGAGACGGAGGAGACGCCGGGTTGACGACTGACCGGCGTCTCCCGCCCTGTGGTTTGGGGGCGTTTGGAGAATCCCACCACGGTATCCCCTGCCTGTCGTAAGAGGCGACTAATAGGGGCATCGGGGGTCGCGGGCGCGCAGCGGGGGGCTGTCGTAGCGCCCTTTCCGGTGTGTCGAAAATTGTTTTGTACATAGTTTTATTTTTTATATACTTCGTCGGCACACCGGGCGACCCCGGGATGAAGGCAGCGCGGGTGGTTGGCCTCGTAGCTGCCATGGACGCCGAGGGCGTCCTTCGGTGCGCGGGGGCTTCTGAGCCCCCCCCACTTGGTGACGGGCCGCAAGGCGGCACCGCGCAGGGGCGGTTTCGGTCGAAAATGGGGCGCTTCTCGCTCCGTGAGCCCGGGACCGTCTCTTATGCGCCGAAGAGGGCCACCGCGGGGTTTTTAGTTGGTATTGCCGGTGTAGGGAATTTGTTAGGGACTCGGCCCAGCGGTCGTCCGGATGTCAACATCTCTCCCGGACGGCTTAACGCTGGGTCGTAAGGCCGGCGAGCCCAACATAACCGTCCCGCCATCCCCCAGGCGGGGCGGTAGTGATAAATCGCTTTTCCCCGCGAAACCAAAAAAAAAAAAAAAAAAGGGCTAGTCTACATATTTACTTTGGAATTGGGAACTTTCTTGGGAATATTAATTAGTCCTTATCTTTTGATTGTCTTCAGGATATAACAAGACCAGGCGAAGTTAGCTGGGATTCAAAAATCTCGTAATAACCCTTTATTTATTATATATTCCCATAGTATATAAAAGCAGCGATAGCCTAGTTGGTTGCTGTAAGGACTGTTAAGACGAAAGTCGTATGTTCGAAACCCAAAATGGCATACACCTCTAACTTTTCTAAAGTTATGTGTGTATTAAATATTAATTATCGCTTGCTTTAATGGTAAAGTAAAACATCGTAAGGAAACCTGCATGCCTGAGAGTTCTCATAAGAAGCTCAAAGGTATGTGAAGTCTACCAACCCGCATTAGGCCAGCGTGGTAGACTAAGGCCTAACCCCTCTCATTAGTAGGGAAGATTCGTGCCCAGCTGTGGGACAATGTTTAATACAGGCCTAGTATTATTATTTTATATTATTATATAGTATTGCAAATGATTGATGAAGGCATGTTATTCGAACCTCATCAAGTTATCTTTAAACAGTTGAAAGATAGTGGGGGTTGATGATTAACATCCAATGTATTAAAATTATCCAAAAATATGCCTGTGCCAATACTTAAGTATAAGCTCTGCTTAGATAATGACAGACTATGCAATTGGTGTTTATGTTTAAGCATGCTTTACCATTGATGTCCTCTTGTGTGTTGAAAATAAAACAAATTTCACAGAAAACTGACGTAAAGTAACAGTACCAACTTGCTGTAGCAATCGCTCGGTGAACAAAGTTCTGGAAGTCCAATTCCCCTTATGATCCCCATTTTATCCCTTAAGGCTGGCAACGCAGCCACTTTTTTGGTATTTTGGGTATCTGTGGGCGGTGGAGGTCGCTTTCCAACTGACGATCCTTGATCATTTGCCGGACTATGCTATAAAGAAATAAATAGACTCAAAACAAATTAATTGTCACTTAAGTGATCTGTTGTTATTAAAAATGTAGGTAGGAAGTGTCGATGAACATTACATGAGTGCTGGGTAAATAACCCCACAGTATTTTGATAACGCAGTGCCACGAGCAGTGTTTGGTAACGTGAAACATTTGCGTCAATACGTGTGTGCACACAGTTTAGCGGGCGCGCGTGAAACTACGTTCGCCATTTTTCGCCAGCGAATGCCTTGCGTCAATCTTATTAATACACTTAACGCTTGCTAGTGTTAATTTTCAATTACTAAATCACGATTTTACCCAGTTCACGTGAAAACGTTCCGGAGAATCTAGCTGTGGGAATTTTACTAGCTGTAGTCAATATAAACAAAAGTTTAATGCTGTCTGTTAAACGCATCACTTGTGTATGGTTGGACCAATTTGGCAATTACTTTTTAATTCTTGTAATAGACCAAATATGGTCTGTATGGAACAACAATTGAAAAGGTAGTCCGGAAGATTCGGAAAAAACGATGTGTTTTTTCTCTGGAATTTCGGTCTCCTGTGATATCTATAAAAGTAATCATAAACTACAGCTATAAGCAAGTTTTGTTAGTTATAAAATGAGTAAGGATGCTTCAATTGTATTCCAGTCTGTCGCGGGTTAGAAACTTCAAAGTACCTACTTGTATTAGGCTTCAATGATGCAGTTTTTTGAATTTTTCTCAGTCTAGTGCAAGTCTGAATAGCTCTTCAACAGACTTGATGCCAGTCCACTCTCTGATGTTACGGAGCCAAGACATTTCTATCTTTATATGTGGCTGTGTTTATTTTGAAAAGATTAGTTGATATTGCAATTTAAGTAATTTTTTTACTGCCTGGATAAACAGACAAGCAGTCGGGCCACCTGATGGTAAGTAGACACCGCCGCCCATAGACTTAAGGCAACCCAAGGCATAACTTTTATGATCCCAGAAGATACCAATGAGACACTTAATCCCGCCAAATTTCGACCAATAACATGCCTACAAACCATATATAAAATACTAGCTTATGCTCACGGCTCCGCCCGCGTGGAGGTTGTTTTCGGGAGCAGAAGTAAACAATCCAAGGAGTTGTCTTCTGCACTGAGGCACCTATAGCGATCGTCCTGACTCTCAGGTGTTGTGCTTGAAGTTTAAGATTGCATTTAAAGAATTCCTCATAAGTTAACCCCTCACTTCGCCCCTTTTAGGGATGATTTGCTAAAAACGTTGAAACACGTATTCCTTTATTTCTTACCAAAAGCCTAAATATGAATTTTCAGATCCCTAAGTTGAGGTATTACGGATTGCCCATACAAACTTTCAACCCCTATTTCACCCCCTTCAAGATAATTTTTTGAGACAAAAGTTAACATATGTCCTTCCCCAGGATATAATCTATCCCTCTGCTGAATTTTATTAGGATTCATTCACCCGTTTAGTCATGGTAAAGGTAACAAACCAAAATACAAACAACAATAGATATTCATTGAAATCAAATGAAGTAAGAGCAACTTTGTTCAAAATTAAATACTTGTGATGAATAAAGTATTTATTTGGATAAGGGTTAATACCATAAGGGTTAGGTTAGATAAGGGTTATCCCGGCGTCGGGACGTGACGACCCCATCGCCCGCTGGTGGGATAATCTTGTGACAGAGATTATTCCACCAGTGCAATCAGTCAACCCAACTAGTGGTAGTGCCATGCTGCGCACTTTCGGGTAGCAGCCGAATGGGCCGGCACGCCCGGGGAAGAACCACTCTCTCACAGAAAACCGGCGTCAAGTGGCAGCTATGCTGTCGCGTTTCGTTTGGTCTGTGAGAGTCCCGGAGGCCCACTCCCCATCCCTCCCCCACACCACTAAATAACATGGCAGTGCGAGATTTGGTTGATCTACCCCAGGAGGGTACCACCAGCGTACATCGCGGTGGAGAATCCCTCTCTGGACGTCCACGCCCAGATCGTACACCACCTGTGTGTGGATGCCCAGGCTGCCCTCCGTATTCTGGGGGGGGGCAATTTTGCACGTGTACGAGGCAAACGGAGCAGGCAACATAAGGCCACCCCTTCCACGCTTGCTGTGGATTTTTGTAACATAAGGGGGCTGAATTCCAACTTGAACGCCGTCCACTTCCATCTTGAGACGGCGAAGCCGGCCTTGCTATTCCTTACCGAGACGCAGATATCTTCTCCGGCTGACACCTCTTTCCTCTCCTACCCGGGGTACAAACTGGAACATTCCTTTGTACCGCGGGCTGGGGTGTGCGTGTACATTAGAGAGGATATCTGCTCTCGTCGCCTCGGCAGCCTTGAAGGGCGGGACCTATCCAACCTCTGGCTACGCATAGACTGCGACGACCATCCGCGAATCTACATGCCTGTATAGGTCCCATAGCGGTAATGCCGAAACTGACCGACTTGTTGAGCACATGCAAATGGCTACAGACTCCGTGCTGCAGCAGATCCCATCCGCAGAGATCGTGATTCTCGGTGACTTTAACGCCCACCACGCCGAATGGCTTAGATCACGCACCACCGATCATGCGGGGAGATCTGTTCACGATTTCGCATTAGCATATGATTTGACACAACTGGTCACCTCGCCAACGCGAATCCCAGATGTGGAGGATCATACACCTTCCCTGTTGGACCTTCTGCTGACCTCTCATCCGGAAGGCTACCTGGTATCCGTCGATCCTCCTCTTGGTTCGTCGGACCACTGTCTTTTCCGGAGTACAGTGCCAGTCACGCACTCAACACGGCCTCGCTTTGCGGGCTGCCGCCGCGTGTGGCACTATAGGTCAGCGGATTGGGACGGAATGCGGTCATTCTTTGCGTCCTACCCATGGGGGCAGATTTGCTTCTCGCCGGATGATCCTGACGTCGTTGCTGACTCTATCACTGATGTGGTACTTCAGGGTATGGAACTCTTTATTCCGTTCTCTGCAGTGCCCATCGGAGGCAAATCCCAGCCTTGGTTTGGTCGCTCCTGCAAGACGGCATTACGCCGAAAGCGGGAATGCTACCAAGCCTGGGCTGACGCGTCGGCGTCTAGCGATGTAAATACCGCCGCATTTAAAAAGGAGTTTAACTTTGCCTCTAGGTCCTTCAAAAGCGCCATTGCTAAGGCGAAGTCGGAGCACATTGGCAGAATTGGCGAGAGACTGGCACGTCTCCCGTCGGGAACACGTGCGTTTTGGTCTCTCGCCAAGGCTGTCTTAGGAAATTTTTGTCAGCCATCTTTTCCACCCCTGCACACGGAGGATGACTCGCTGGCCCATGCCGCGAAGGTGAAAGCCGATCTTCTGGGCTCTCTCTTCGCGTCCAACTCGACTTTGGATGACCGAGGAAATTCACCGCCGACAATCCCGCGGTGCGATGCAACGATGCCGGAGGTTAAGTTCCGGCAAAGTGCAGTTCGCAAAGCACTCCTGTCCTTGGACATTCATAAGTCGAGTGGGCCCGATGGCATCCCTCCGATCGTGTTGCAGACATGTGCTCCGGAGTTGGCACCGGTTTTAACGCGTCTTTTCCGGCACTCCTATACATTAGGCGTAGTCCCGAAATCCTGGAAGGCCGCTTTAGTGCACCCGATCCCTAAAAAAGGCAACCGCTCGGACCCGTCCAATTACAGGCCTATAGCCATCACCTCCTTGTTCTCCAAGATAATGGAGTCCGTTATTAACTGCCAGCTCCTGCGGTACCTGGAGGAGCACCGGCTGATTAGCGACCGCCAGTACGGCTTTCGTCGGGGTCGCTCAGCCGGTGATCTTCTAGTCTACCTAACTCATAGATGGGCAAAAGCAGTTGAGACCAAGGGGGAGGCGCTTGCAGCCAGCCTGGACATAGCGAAGGCCTTTGATCGGGTATGGCACAAGGCGCTTCTTTCGAAGCTACCTTCCTATGGGCTTCCCGAGAAATTATGCAACTGGATCACCAGTTTTTTGGCAGATCGGAGCATCAAGGTCGTCGTCGACGGTGCATGCTCTGATCCTAAATTTGTCAATGCTGGTGTTCCACAAGGCTGTGTACTGTCTCCTACTCTGTTTCTTCTGCATATAAATGACATGCTGCAAATCAGCAACATTCATTGCTATGCAGACGATAGCACTGTAGATGTACTGTACACTGGCCGTGCTAATATTTCTCGGGAATATGTCGACGAGAGCCGGAACAAACTTGTGTCTGAAGTCGAGTCCTTGTTAACCAAAGTCTCGGACTGGGGTCGACTAAACTTAGTCCAATTCAACCCCAAAAAGACACAAGTCTGCGCGTTAACCGCTAAAAAGTCACCATTTGTCGTGACTCCTCATTTAGAGAACACTCCCCTGTCTGCCAAACCCAGTATCGGAATACTTGGCGTCGACATTTCGAGCAACGTCCAGTTCCGCGGTCAATTGGAAGGAAAGGCCAAATTGGCCTCAAAGAAGCTTGGTGTGCTCAATAAGGCGAGACGGTACTTCACGTCGGGTCAACGCCTAAATCTCTATAAGGCGCAAATTCGGCCCCACATGGAGTACTGTTCTCATCTCTGGGCGGGAGCCCCCCAGTACCAGCTACTTCCATTTGACCGCATTCAACGTAGGGCAGCTCGGGTTATCGACGATCAAGCTCTTTCCGATCGGCTTGATCCATTGGCTCTGCGTAGAGATGTTGGATCACTCTGCATCTTCTACCGCATTTATCATGGGGAATGTTCCGAGGAATTGTTTGGATTGATCCCGGCCGCTGAATTTCACCATCGGACATCGCGCCAAAACATAAAATTCCATCCGCACCATCTCGATGTCCAGCGTTCCACAACAGCGCGATTTTTACGGCATTTTCTGCCACGCACAACCACTCTGTGGAACCAGCTGTCGCCGGCGGTCTTTCCGAACCGTTACGACCTGGGAACCTTCAAGAAGAGAGCATATTCTTTCCTGAAAGGCCGGCAACGCATTTGCAAGCCCTTTGGTGTTGCAGATGTTCATGGGCGGCGGTGATCACTTTCCATCAGGTGAGCCTCTTGCCCGTTTGCCCCCTTTTTCCATAAAAAAAAAAAAAAAAACCATGTTTATAAAAACCCCTTCCCAAATAATGCATTGTTTCAGAACAAATTCGATTACCATTAAAAAGTTTATAGTGAGCCAACCGAAACAGATAGACATATGCTATCGCGGACTTTTTTTTAGCGCTTTTTAAGAAGAACAATTCCGTCATACATGATTATTACGTAACTTTAACCGTTTACGCAGCGCACGCAACGGAAGCTCTCAAAAAGAATAGATTTTCCCTGTTTTTGCAACATTTTTCATTGCTGCTCCGCTCCTTTTGGTCAAAGCGTGATGATATGTATCCTCGATAAATGGGCTATCGAACACTAAAAGAATTTTTCAATTCGAACCAGTAGTTCCTGAGATTAGCGCGTTCAAATAAACAAAGCAAACAAACAAACAAACTCTTCAGCTTTATATATAAGTATAGATTAACAGCCTGCATAGTACAACTTATAAACAACCATATATCAACTCATAAAATTCTCGCTGAAGAACAGAAAGGATGCCGAAAGCACAGCCAAGGTTGCAAAGAGCAAACCCATGCCAATAAAGAAGACATTTGTTCAATGTACATTGATTATCGTAAAGCCTTCGATTCTGTACCCCACAGCTGGCTAATAGAAATCCTGCAAATCTATAAAGTCCACCCTACATTAATAACATTTATGGCCTATGCAATGCAACAATGGAGAACTAAACTAAAAGCAGGAAATGGCACTCAAGCTATCGAAACAAGCGAAATACCCATCAGACAAGGCATATTCCTAGGGGATGCTCTGACTCCGCTTTGGTTCTGTCTCGCTCTAAACCCCCTCTCTAATCTTTTGAACAGCCTTGACTTAGGAGCTACAGCGACACCCCATCAATCCACATCTATAGTCACCTTATCCCACCTAATGTACATGGATGACATAAAATGATATAGTAATAACGTACAATCTCTTCATAGACTTGCAGATGTAACTCAACAATTCTCTAGAGACATAAACATGGAATTTGGCATAGACAAATGTAAGACACTAACGTTTAAACAGGGCAAATTACATTTAAATAGCTACACTCTCGTTACAGGTGAGCAAATGGACCCCTTAGACCAGAATGACACATATAAATACCTTGGTTCCAACAGGATCGACAGATTTGCCAAAAAAATACAAAAGCAGAACTTACTCGCAAATTCAAACACAGACTCACCTCCATACTCAAAACACAACTGAACTCAGGAAATACTATTAAAGCAATTAATTCCTACGCTATCCCCATACTGACTTACTCTTTTGGAGTTATCTCATGTTCCCAAACCCCGTTAAAGAACTTGCAACGCGTCATTAACTCCAGTATGACCAAACTACGGAAACACCACCCGCGCTCATGTACGCAACGGCTGATGCTCCCAAAAGAAGAAGGAGGTAGGGGTGTTATAGATGTAGTAAATCTACATAACACACGAATAACTAGATTACGTAATTTCTTCCATATCCGCGCTAAATAATGTCATCTTCATGAAACCATAGTAGATTGTGATAAAACTTTACATCACTAAACTTGCAAGATAGAAGCTCACAAAAAATGAACACATAATAGATAAAAAAGAAAAAAAAAGCATATTATCCGAAGACCTAATATCATAGATTTATGTAGACAATGCCAAAGTAGTTCAGAAACCATACAGCATATCACCGGTGCATGTAAAGCTATAGCCCAAAGTGATTACAAACACCGCCACAACCAAGCTGCAGCCATAATCCATCAACACCTAGCTTTCCGTTATAAATTAATTGCAGAAAAAGTCCCGTATTACAAATACCAACCAACGTCAGTGCTCGAAAATACATTTAATATATTATAAAATGTATTGGGATAGAACAATAGTGACAGATAAAACCATCCACTTTAATAGACCGGACATCACAGTCTTAGACAAGATCAACAAAACCGTGTATATTATAGATATTCCAATTTGTAACACCCATAACCTAGCTTCCACTCATACACAGAAAATCGCAAAGTACACAGATCTAGCAATTGAAATTAAAACCCAATGGAAAGTGAACACCACGAAAACTGTCCCTATTATTCTATCGACAACAGGAGTCATACCACACATACTTCACACAAGTCTCAACATGCTGAACATTCACGCTTTCACTTACACCCTACTCCAAAAGTCAGTCGCATTGTCCGGAAATTTCTATCAAACAATTGAGTTAAAATCGTAAATAATTATGCACTTGGCTTTGGCCCGTGTATAGTTATTATAAACCCTCCAGTACTGGAGGAGACTGTAAAAGGTAAAAAGTAAAAATAATAATACTAGCCTGTATTAAGCATTGTCCTACTGCTGTGCACGGGCCTCCTCTACTAATGAGAGGGGTTAAGCCTTAGTCTACCAAGCCGCGCGCGCTGGCTAATGCGGGTTGGTGGCCTTTACATACCATCGAAATTCTTATGAGACTTTTCAGGTATGCAGGTTTCCTGACGATGTTTTCGTTCACCGTTTGAAGGAATGTATGTATAATATTTGCAAAACATGAATACAATCCCAAATACGGTCCTGCAGTCGAACACATACACCTTGAGTGAACCATGACGTAGTGTTGGTACGTTTCGCGAATGCTAAACCCGAATGCCGTTCGGAATAAAGATTTCGCTTGAGGACTGAATGCGAATGGGTCTGCCTACACGGGTCCTTGGGGCGACGCGCGTCGAATGCCGAACGGCGGTTAATGCGAGCTCGATGGATTTATTGTCGTGATCGCCTTTGTGGTGATTTCGAACGATTTCCTCTAATGTCTGTGCAGAGGAAAATTGGTTTTGGTGTTATCGATTTGCGATTTGAATTTGAAACAGATTCTATTCTTCCTCGTTCGTGAACCTTTATGAAATTTTAGGACATTAATAATATTATAATAATACTAGCCCTGTACTAAACATTTTCCTACTGCTGGGCACGGGCTCCTCTACTAATGAGAGGGGTTAGACCTTAGTCCACCACGCTGGCCTAGTGCGGGTTGGTAGACTTCACATACCTTCGAAATTATTATAAGAATTCTCAGATATGCAGGTTTCCTCACGATGTTTTCCTTCACCGTTAAAGCTAGCGATAATTAACATTTAATACATACGTAACTTTAGAAAAATCAGAGGTGCATGCTAGCTATGGTATGTTCAACCATCTAGGCTATCGCTGCTAATAAAAATTTAGAACATTATCCTGAAAAATTCGAGTATTACATTTTTGTATTTGTTTATTCAACCAGCTATCCCTTCTGCTTTTGGTTTATTAACATTTTCAAATCTAGCATACTCATCTATGTAAAGGGTAATGGCTTATCTAATAAACAGCGTCTCCAAGTCGGCGCATATCTTAAGCGTTAATTATTTTATCAGCCGCGTTCTGTCACATGTGATTATAATCAAACATCATGAGGAATGCAGAGCCACGACACTCGGTACATGACATGTTTTACAAGCTTTTAATAGTGTATTCAGTTTATCATCTACATGCCATATCATTCCATAGTAGCATATGGCCAATGTTATTTTCATTACACCATGAATAAAGTTTAAGGTTGTGACTAAGGGGGGTAGGGGTTGGTAAAGGTATAGACTACGCAAAAGACGGCAGTGAAGGAATATTGAGTATCTAGAGTTGGGGTACGATGTTTGGCCGTTTTGGCCTATGGCGTAGTGCCATCATTGTGTTGAGTAGCGGGGAATCCATCGTCTCTCGCTACCCAATACCTTAATTGGACGGCGCTTCGCTTACAATCAGGTCCAGTGCGGTAACTTTACCGTGCCAGGATGAAAAAATAAATATACTATAAATCTGTTGTCCCGATTTGGATAAGATTTTCTATAAAAGTTCTTACTTGGAGGAAAGAAGCTAATTTTTATCCAAGAAGTAGACCTTACCACGGGTCAAAACGATGAACAAATACGCTAGTAATTTATTTGACTTAAAACTTTTAATAATTACCTACCTACAAACCCCTAAAGCATTACAATTGGCCACAAAAACGTATTTCAAAGGGGCACTTAAAAGAAATGAGGTCACATTCGAAAAAAGAACAATGACAGTCCCGCAACCCTCCAATCAGACAGGAGGAGCGGCTCGGCAAGGCTGCGCACTTAACCTTGGGCCCAGCTGCGGCAGATGTGCACGGATGGCGTCACCCGACGCGGACGTACACATCATAAGGCAAATGGCAGGACGAGACGACTGCTAAATGTATTTAGGTGGTTATAGTTGTTACTGTATAATTAAAATAAGTTGCTTTGGTGCAATTCAACATTATATTAAGCTATAGAGGCATATTAACGCTATGCCGAACTCATACTACTATCCTACTTCCTACTATGCTACTAATATTTTAAATACGAATGTTTGGATGGATGTTTGTTAATCATGCTATAAAGGCTGGACGGATGTGGTTGAAATTTGGCACAGATATGGATTATAGTCTGGAATAGCAGAGGCTACTTTTATCCCGAAAAAAAAAACATCTAGTTTTTAAAAAATTATGAGCACTCAGAACGATGTTGACAATGAAAATGATTTATGCACACAACCTAAACGTGTCTGGTATCGACTCTTTTAATGCCTAAGGTATCTTAACCGCATCTAAATGGTGCAGTATTGGTGAAGAGCTCAATGAATCCACTGACTCTGTTTTTATCATCTAAGACATGGTGCAAGGCCTATCCAAGCAAATTGACATATACACACATAGTATCACGCTTGTATCACTCAAAGGCAAAGGTAGAGGTGAGAAATTATACATTTCCAATATGATTGATTAATTATTATTGCCAGTGTACATCCGGTTATTGTCGGGGTTTAGAGTTGGGATGTTTGGCCGTTTTGCGGCCTTCTGAGTACTCTGACACAACCCTCGACCCTCTTGGTGAAAGTAGCGGCATAGACATATAAACACCGCGCTCTTTAAAATAAGATTAAAAAACAGACTTTGTAAAACTCTAACCCTTGTTATTTATTTTATTAATCATCATTACTACCTAGTACCTAACCACGATCGACCACAAGCATGTCATCAGCCGGGCTGATCTCAGAGGAAGCAGGATCATCGATGAAGTAATCACGTGTCAACGGTTGTTGTGTCAGCAGCCCAGATGGGACTATGACGAGGCCTAACAGAATGTCTCTGTATGTGGATTTTAAAAGTGAAGTATTGGACAGCCGTGTTGCTGACATCGGTGGTGCAGCGGGCTAGTACAGAGAACTACGGATACTGATCGCAACAAAATAAATTATAGTTTTAAAAACACGCTTTAATGCGTGCGCCTCAATAGCTAGCTGAACAAAAGAATACAAAAATCAAATTAATTATTTTCTTGTTTCTAGTTTCAAAAGTACATAAAATTAAAAAACTCAATTTCAAATCTAGACCACATGAAAAAAACATTCGATCTAAAACTTTCATATTTTTACTATCCTGGTGCTCCCGCTTAGGATATAAGGCCAAAGTTATGAAAATATAGTATTTTAACACGTGTACACATTTTCAAGTAAATTGGACGTCTGCAAGGTGGTGAAAATCACGTTGAAAGAATTCGTTACATACAAAGATACATACATACATATAAAGCTAATATAAAACGTGAGTAAATAGAGTAGAGTAGGCAACCAAAAGGAGACGGCATTACGCTCGAATCTTGAACAAAAAATTCAGCAATGTCGGTGGGGGGCTTCGTACAACTAAAAATAAACATGTGCACACAAATGCAAAATGTAATCACGTCGCTACGCACGCACACTACACCATTTCATACAACACTGGCAAATTTATGCACACAGTTACAAATTTATCTTGTTGTGAAATATATTTACAGTGTCATATATTGACAACTGTGTAAAAACAGTAGAGCGTAGCAATGTCGACACGAGGTATAGATAGCGTTGTCCTTATCTATCGATAGATAAAATAAAACAATTATAATTTATTAAATGTTTTAAGATATTTTTTTATGTGTATCATCTTTTATATCGCTTTCTTGCAATCTCTGGGTGTGATTTCGTGAAAAGGGACGGAAGTAGAGAGGTATAGTTAAAAATAGTGTAAATTAATATTTCTAATTTAATCGAAATACTGAAAAGATAATAAAGGTAATGAGTACTGAGAAAAATACAAGCCAAATAAGCAAAAATAAAAACTTTATTTTTTAGATTTTTTTTTAAATAATACGCCTTTAATTTATTTAATCTATACTATTATATAAAGCTGAAGAGTTTATTTGTTTATTTGAACGGGCTAATCTCAGGAACTACTGGTTCGAATTGAAAAAATCTTTTAGTTTTGGATAGCCCATTTATCGAGGAGCGCTATAGGGTATATAACATCACGCTATGACCAATAGGAGCGGAGCAGCAATGAAAAATGTTGCAAAAACGGGGAAAATTGATTCCTTTTGAGAGCTTCCGTTGCGTACATTTGATTTCAATGAATATCTTAGGAGATATTACAGTTTTAAAATATCTCCGCAGCAAAATTAATATTGTTGTTTGTATGTCTGTTTCTTACCTTTTCATGACTAAACGGGTGAACGAATCCTAATGAAATTCAGTAGAGGGATAGATTATATCCTACGGAAGGACATAGCGTATCTTTTGTCTCAAAAAAATATCTTGAAAGGGGTGAAATAGAGGTTAAAAGTTTGTATGGGCAATCCGTAATACTTCAACTTAGGGATCTGAAAATTCATATTTAGGCTTTAGGTAAAAAATAAAGAAATACGTGTTTCAACGTTTTTACCAAATCATCCCTTAAAGGGCGAAGTGAGGAGTACAACACTTTTTTTTTGTCGCGGGGAAAGCATTTTATTACTGCCGTCCGCTTCGGGGGGAAGCGGAATGAGAATAAAACGGTTATGCAGGACTAGCCCGTCTTACGACCCAGCACCCCCTCGCCCGGATGATGGCTATCCGGGCTGCGGCTGGGCCGAGTCCCCACTACTTATGTACACCCAACCGGACACTACCAGCTAAAACCCCGCGGTGGCCTTCTTCGACACTTACGGAGTGATCCCGGGGTATTATAAGGAGTGCTAGAAGTTTAAGTTAGGAGTTGTGCCTGTCTAGCCATCTAGACAGTCACAACACCTGAGATTCAGGACGATCGCTATAGGTGTCTCAGTGCAGAAGACAACTCCTTGCATTGATACTTCTGCTCCCGAAAATAAACTCCACGGGGGCGGAGCCGCGAGCAACAGCTAGTATGGATATGGCAGAGAATTGTTTTAGGTCGGTTCTGGTCTCTTGGTTTCTTATATAAGTAAACTCGTCTTCTTCTGTTTTCCTAATGAAAACACGACCTTGCTTAATCTACACGAATTTGTACTCTTTTTCTTTGACGATCTGGCGAGCCGCTGCGTGTAATTTGTTTTTAGGTGAAAGGTGCTCAACAATGTAAAGCGGCGATTTATTACCTCCAATGCCTATGTGAGCAGTACTGAGCTTGTCGTTTGGATTTGCCTTATTAAAATTTATTGTTTTCGCTAAAATGTATCCCGAAGCCTAGAGGTAGCCAATTTAACAATGATTGAGCGAGGTCTCTTGTCTTCTCTGTTACTTTTTACCACACGAGTGCAATGATGAATGTCGGATTCTTTCAAGTTGCAGGATACCTTAGACAGCTGAGTAATTATAGATAGCAAGTTTTACTGTTTTTGCTCGGGGACACACTCTATCTCAAGATTGTTAGAACGGTTATGCTGCTCAGCAACCTGAAGCCTCATTGCAGATCCTGTAACGTATATGTTAACTGAACGTTCTCTTTCTTTAGCTCTCCCAGTGTGTCTTGGTATTTGGCGATGGCGGATTTGGTGGTTTCATAATTTTCATTCAGAAACAAACATTGTTATCCAAAGCAGTTATTTCCTGTTTTATGAATTGAATTTCGAGACTGAAATTCGGTTCTCACCATCTGCTTAAGTGTTTGGTTAAGCTCCTGTGCTAAAGCCAATTTCATGACATTGAATTCTTCTCTTATTATTTCCCTAGCGTCTTTCTTTGTAATAACTGACGCGGAAGAGTTTAAGCCGGAACTTCCACTAATTGCGCTAGTATCAACAGTAGCTTTTTTCGATGCGTAATATTGTCATTAAAAGGTAGCGAGTCATTATTGTTCCTCGACTTCCCGGGTGAGTCAATGGGACGTAAAGGTGTATTACTATTATCAGTTTTTGGTTGCTTTGCACATCATCCGTGACACTTCCATTTTTTTTGGTCAACACTAATTGTAGAGTAGCGTTTTTCAGGTATGTCAGCACATGCAACACAACAATGACGGCCGTTGCAAATTATTTTAAAATGTTGATTACTCACTCGTTTTGAGGTATTCCGATTATACCTCAGCAAATATACCACCGGAAAGTACACAACACGACCTTTCCAATGGTATATAGTTTGTAAGAAAATGAAGTGTTCTGTTATTCCATAAAATTTCAAATTAAATAAGCGGAGCCAAGAAATACAGTGTTACTGGTAACGAATGCGATTAGCAATTGCTGTGAATGAAATTATTGTATGTCATTGAGAGCGATTATCGCCTGTTTTGGTGTGGTAGCCGGCTAACGGCTATCTATTATGAAGAGCATTTAAAAAGGGCTTGAGATCTCGACATGAATACAGGGTGTCCCAAAAGTCGACGTCAAGCCGGAACCAGGTGAAAAGGCAAGTCATACCGGTTAACAAAAAAAAATTTAAAAATCTAAGTTGCTTGTTTTTAAAATTATAGGCATGGCCCGCGTTTTTTCAAAGTATAATCCTAACTTTGCGCATTTGTGTGATCTTACGTAAGAACTATTAAGACTCCCTCCCACCCCTTGTAAGAAAAAATAAGACATGATCGACTCCCCCCCTACATCATCTTATGTAATAAATGAATGGCGCCAAAATTCATACCTAAATATTTTTTAAATATACCGGATACAATTTTAGGATCACTTTTTTTGACAAAAACTTTATTCTGGTTTTGTCATATTTTGTGACATTCCTAGTGTGTTAGAACTATTTACATTAAAAGTATGTGTTTAGAAGACAGTCCAGATGGATTAGTAATTTTATCGATAACCTTTATAAGTTTATCTACAACACTATTTGAGTCTTGCATAAACGACAGTGTTACCACATAAACCACCCAAAATGCTACACTGGCATAAAGTTTATGAAATTGTAAACTTAGTCGATATGTCAACTCTCCTAATATTTTTAAATTATAAATTAAGAAGCATAAATAAAGTAATCCTACTAATATTATAAATGCGTATGTTTGGATGGATGCATTGTGGTTTGATATCCAATCACGCTACAACGGCTGGACGGATCTACTGAAAATTTGGCACAGAGATAGATTATAGTCTGGAAAAGCACATAGGCTACTTTTTATCCCGGAGAAATGTACAGTTCCCATGGTATAGTTTAGTTTTTCACAGAGCAAAGGATCGACATGATTTTTTTGCATAGGGGCAGTTTAGGGATCAGAAAATGACAAAGACCACTTTTAACTCGAAAAAATGCACGCTTCTTATGGGATAGCAAAATATAGAAGGTTAAAATGCTCCAAGACCTACACGCGGGCGGAGCCGCGGGCAACATTAGTTAAAAATGAATATTAAAAAAACAACTTGCGTTTAAGGTATTGAATGCAAATAAATTTTGCACTACTGTGGCTAAAAGTTTAATATGGCAACATTTATTACCCGATGATAATTTTTAGAGATTATATATTTTGTTGCTTTTAATGATAATATTACTTTAAAAAAATATGTCCAGGTGAAAAATAATTTTGTATTTTTGTAAGTTTGATGTGTCAGATCTATTTTTACATGTTAATACCGCTACAGGCTCGCGTTTTCAGGGAGCTCCATTCGCACGTGATGTCACTTTGTTAGTGGCGGATCACGAAGCGCAACTCGTTTTATAGAACGTGTATGAGCACCGTGCTCTTACATTTGTCATACGGGGTAAGCGCTCAATGGCGTCTCCAGTGTTAAATACTCTAAGGTAAATATATAAAGCCATCAGGGCAAAAACGGCCTTATCCACATTTATTTTTGTTTTATAAAGCAACAGTCGTAAACAGTTTCAAAACTGCTAAACTTTAAAACAAATGGTCTATATTATTACAAAAATTAAACAACAAAATCGGTCGATTAGCCGGCTGTGAAACGAGAGGCCGTGGGTTCGTTTCCCGTTTAGTTTGACCTGTACAAATGTTTGTGTGACTGATAGGTATATGTTCCGAGTCTGGGTGTAGTGGGACCGTAGTCCCTCGTAGTTCTTGATACCCACGATACGGGTTTTACCTAGTTTGGGGGTCAGAACAATCAAACCCCTTACGCTGCTTTATTATCAAGCTATTAAGTTCTTCATCCACAATTGTATATTTTTTGAGAAAATTAATAGGTTATTCATAAACACAATAATCATGCCTGTGTTTCTGAAGAGGTAGGCAAAAATGCACCTAGTATATACCCACAACTTGCTGGGCTTGTTCCTATCTAATGACGTGACAGATGTCGCTGTATCACCACAAAATTGTGACTACCCCGACATGGAATTTATGCCAAATCCTCACCGGTTTCTCAGGCTATGTTTGTCACTAGACCAATGCGACCACAACATTGTATTCACTAAAAGAATTTGAGAGCATTGTAAATATTTCAATAAGAGACGTAGAATTTAATTTTACAGGTCATATATCTTTCAAGACGCCTCTATAACTTGTTTCAGCTAAATAATAATGCAATTTTTGCATTTCAAATAAAACTTTATTGCATGTGATGTGACATTGTTATTTATATTTTAATGATGTAATGAGTGTCCGGAAAGAAAATAAATCGTTTCTGTAGAAATAAATTACAACGAATAAATCTTCTGGAAAAATCTAATTCTGAATGAAATGGCGGTTGCGAACGACTGGTGCAAGATTTTTTAAGCCAGCATTTAGTAAAGTCATGTTAACTACAATAGCAATGTGGTTATATGATAATAATGCCAGTCCTGTATTATAAACTGTCCCTCTATTGGGCCCTCTTACTAATGAGGGATTAGTCCTTAATCCACTACACTAGCCTTTTGCGGATTGGTAGACTTCACACACCTTCAAAATGCTTATCTAGAATTCTCAGACTGCATGTCTGTCTATTTACTCGCGACGTTTCCCTTCACCTCTACGGGAAACAACAATCAACTATTAATACACGTTTTTTTACTGCTGGATAAGCAAAAAAGCAGACAGGACACCAGATGGTTAGTAGACACCGCCGGCCATAGACTTCTGCAATGCCAGGACACAGCAAAGTCAGAGGTATATACTATTCAGGCTGGTTTCGAACCCTGGTCGTCTCAGCAATCTGTACCACTTTCAACTAGGTGTTCTCATTATAACCTTCAGTAAAAAATATAGAAACATAATTCACCAACATTATCAGTGGGTAAATGCACCTCTACATGACAGTGAAGATCACAAGAAACGACTGGGTAATTTATTTGTCTCAGTTTCCAAGACACTTGACGTCCATGGTTGCAGGTTGCGCGAACGAGGATGTTGGTTCAGGTGCTGCTTACGTAACAGCCGGTTCATTGTCATCGCTTCACTGTACACAGGCCGCGGCGTGTTGTGTCAGCTGCTCTGAGTCATCCGCAATACTGACCTCAATATGTTTTCAGCTACTGATGAATATTTTCATTATAATTGTTGCGGCTTGTTTTATATATAATGAATGACGAGACGAGGTCTTATCATAACCAGTGGCTACTCTACTTGGAAGTTTGAGTTACAAAGTACTGCATGACACTGCACTGCGCTCATCGTAGTTGGTGGTAGGAAATTCATATCCGCCCGAATAGCGACTACCGCTTGTAAAACCCGCCATAGTGTCACACGCAAGTGGGTCGCGTTCCGGGATCAGCCAGTGTACATCCGCTTTTTGTCGGTGGTCTAGAATTGGGGTACGATGTTTGGCCGTTTTGCGGCTTTCTGAATACTCTGACACTAGACCCTTGACCACTTCTTCACTTTCTTGCCCATGGCGTAGTGTGAAGAAGCAGGCCGGCATGATTGTGTTTAGTAGCGGGGGATACATTTTCCCTCGCTACTTGATACTCTAATTGGACGGCACTGCGCTTACCATCAGGTGCAGTGTGCATGTCACTTTGCCGTGCACGGTAAAAAAAAATCCGAGATGTGAGATACTATTTGTCGTTTGCGGTGTCACCCCCTGCGAGCCATTTCATGCGGTCTCGTGCGTCGTAACGTGATATTAGATATCCTTCCTCAATAAATTTGCTATAGATTACAAAAAATAATCAAATCTGACTGATAGTTTCGGAGATTAGCGCGTTCAAACAAAATATTAGTTTAGATTAAGCCTCATAACACCTAGTTCACTGGCTCACTGGTTCCTTTAAACCAGAACACAACTTGCACACTGCTGCTTGGCCGCAGACATTGCCAAACAGTGGCTACTTAATCAGAAATTCTCTCATACCTACCACCCATGTAGAATGTATGGAAAGTAAATAAAAAAAGTAACATACGTATATACACTCACGCCTGGTCCCCGGAAGGGTAGGTGTAACCAGTACACCCACTTTACGCCGAATTTATTACGGTCCCATAAGGTGACAGGGGCGAGCTTATCGCCATACTGGGCACAAATTCAGACTCCGGGCTGATACTATTTCTAAATATTTAATATCTAGTATTTCTAAATAGAAATCCGAATATCACTTTACCCGACGCAGGCATCGAACCAGAGACCTTAGCACAGCAGTCGTAACGCATGCGCAATTACAACTGCGCCACCGAGGTACCTAGTCAAAAAAAACTTAATGTGATGTTGTCATGTATTTTAAGGCTACCAACAAAAGCTATGACACGCTTCGTTCTAGTATAGACGAAGAGACTGAACAAATACAATATCGTTAAAGGTATGTTGTGTGCATGTTGAGCAACATTATGCGCGTCAGTTGATTTTTCGTTTTTTTTCTTGTTTTTACTCATTTTTCCCAATTGCCATTCTCTTTCTTTAAGGCCGATGACGTTTCCATGAATCTCCAGGTCTAGCATGTCTGTTGATCTATACTATCTGGTAACGCACTTAACTATTTACCGGCCCTTGCTATAATAACAAGCTATAAGTTTTAAAATACTTATTTTACGAGTATTCATATATGTTAGTATTCTTGCAGTAGTTGCAGAATCCGAATTCTTACATAATTAATGAACGGAATACCAGGGATAAATTCCAATTTCTAGCAAGAACATGTAGATATACCTAGTCAGGTCATAAGTATTGTCACACAGTAAAAACTTTTATTTTAGAATGCTGGCCACAAAAAAGTTTATTGAATTCGAATTTCAAATTGTTCATGAAAATAAAAATGTATACTTTTTAGAATTTTACTCATTTTTAAATATGGAGTGGACGCTTAAAAAAGACCGTGTCGCAGTAATTGCGTTGCATCGTTGCGGTTACGCGCCAATTCAAATTTTTGACATACTGAAAAATTTTAATATTACCAAAAGATTCGTTTATCGTACCATCAAACGATACAATGAAGACTCTAGTGTAGATGACAGGTCAAGAAGTGGTCGCCCTCGGTCTGTTAGGACTCCAGCAGTGATAAAAGCTGTGAAGGCGCGAATTCAAAGAAATCCCAAACGTAAGCAGAAACTGTTGGCCCTTCAGATGGGGTTAAGCAGAACCACGGTGAAAAGGGTGTTAAATGAAGACTTAGGGCTTCGGGCATATCGAAGAAAAACAGGACATCGTTTGAATGCTCGTCTAATGGACCTGAGACTGAAGAGATGCCGCGCTTTGTTGAAGCGGTACGCGGGAAAGAAATATCGGGAAATTCTTTTTTCAGATGAAAAAATTTTTACCGTAGAAGAGAGCTACAACAAACAAAATGATAAGGTGTACGCACACAGGAGTGAAGAAGCGAGCAACCGTATTCCGCGTGTCCAACGAGGTCATTTTCCATCCTCGCTCATGGTATGGTTGGGAGTTTCTTATTGGGGCTTAACAGAGGTACATTTTTGTGAGAAAGGTATAAAAACGAATGCAGTTGTGTATCAAAATACAGTCCTGATACAGAACCTTGTGGAACCTGTTTCTCATACCATGTTCAATAACAGGCACTGGGTATTCCAACAAGATTCGGCGCCAGCTCATAGAGCGAAGAGCACACAAGACTGGCTGGCGGCGCGTGAAATCGCGCGACTTCATCCGGCACGAAGACTGGCCCTCCTCCAGTCCAGATTTGAATCCGTTAGATTACAAAATATGGCAACACTTGGAGGAAAAGGCGTGCTCAAAGCCTCATCCCAATTTGGAGTCACTCAAGACATCCTTGATTAAGGCAGCCGCCGATATTGACATGGACCTCGTTCGTGCTGCGATAGACAACTGGCCGCGCAGATTGAAGGTATTCAAAAAAGTATTCAAAATCACGGAGGTCATTTTGAATAAACTTTAGTGTCATATGAATCTATGTTTTGTTAAGTTCATTTTGGTATATAAATGGTTATATAATGAATAAACTTGTTTCAATTATTTTATATTAAACATGTGACAGAATTTATGACCTGACTGTGTATAAAACTATAATAGTTATGTACAGTTTACCGACGCGTGATATACATTAGAACTAATCGATATGCTATGCAGCTTTCTCCCTTTTCAATGTTCATAACCCTTCAGCATATTTTATTATTCACTCTTGTTTATTCCATAAATCATGGAATAAACAATAAAGTAATGAATAATCATAAGTCATGGAGAGAGTAATTAACGCCCAGCTTATGGGGTATCTGGAGGAGCGCCAGCTGATTAGCGATCGTCAGTACGGTTTCCGTCACGGTCGCTCGGCTGGTGATCTTCTTGTTTACCTCACACATCGCTGGGCGGAGGCTATAGAGAGCAAGGGTGAGGCTATGGCCGTCGGTCTAGACATCGCGAAGGCGTTTGATCGGGTATGGCATGGGGGCCTTCTGTCGAAGCTTCCATCATATGGAATCCCCGAGGGGCTCTGCAATTGGATCGCTAGTTTTTTGGATGGTCGGAGCATTAAAGTCGTCGTAGACGGCTACTGCTCCGACGCTTTATCCATTAATGCTGGCGTTCCACAAGGCTCGGTGTTGTCGCCGACACTATTCATACTGCATATCAATGACATGCTGTCTATTGATAGCATGCATTGCTATGCAGATGATAGTACTATCGACGTGCGATACACCGGCCAGCAGGGTATCCCTCGGAGCACTTTGGAAGAAAGACGGTTAGAACTTGTGTCGGAAATCGAGAGCTCTCTAGGGCGGGCCTCTGAATGGGGTGAAAGGAACCTAGTTCACTTCAACCCCACGAAGACACAAGTTTGCGCGTTCACCGCTAAGAAGGACCCATTTGTCATGGCGCCACAGTTTCAAGGAGTCACTCTCCGGGTTTCCGAGGGTATTGGGATCCTCGGCGTCAATATATCTAACACGGTCCAGTTTAGGAGTCAAGTGGAGGACAAAGCCAAATTGGCTAGCAAAAAATTGGGGATCCTGAACAGAGCGAGGCGGTATTTCACGTCGGGCCATAGATTGGCGCTTTATAAAGCGCAAGTCCGGCCCCACGTGGAGTACTGTTCTCATCTCTGGGCAGGGGCCCCGAAATACTTGCTGGACCCACTTGACTCCTTACAGAGGCGGGCCGTTCGGATTGTCGGGGATCCTGATATTACGGATAGCCTGGAACCGTTGGGGCTGCGGAGAGACTTCGGGTCTCTCTGCTTGTTCTATCGGTTGTTCCACGGTGAGTGCTCCGAGGAACTGTTTAAAATGGTGCCTACATCACCATTTTATCATCGCACCACCCGACACCGCAACAGAGTTCATCCATACCACCTGGAAACGATTCCGTCTAGCACGGTTCGTTTCCGGCGTTCATTTTTACCACGTACGTGCAAGCTCTGGAATGAACTCCCTGCTGCGGTGTTCCCTGAGCGCTATGACATGTCCTTCTTTAAACGAGGCTTAAAGAGAGTAGTCCTTCAACGGTAGGCAGCGGCTTTGCTGTGCCCTGGTATTGCAGAAGTCTATGGGCGGCGGTGACTACTTACCATCAGGTGGCCCGTCTGCTCGTCTGCCTATCGAGGCACTAAAAAAAAAAAAAAAATCATTCATTTCTAATCATTGTCCAGAAAAGTAAAAGCACATTTTTTGTATTTTATTAGTTCTTAACTCGAATGTAACAAAAGGCCGGCATTTGCTCACATTTTAAAATAGAGCAAAGGAAAAGAAACAAAGCAATTAAAATTAAAGCTGTTATGAAGGTAAAAGTGAGTTGTAATTTATTCCGTTATCATTTTACAGTTGCGCGGCAACTACCATTAAAGGAAACAGAAATTGTATTATTACTTTTTAAATAAAAATTAAACCGCCTTCAAAAAAACCCAGACACAACTAAAAAGCAAAAAATAATTGGTTACATTTAAATCAATTAGTTATATGCAATTTAAATCAATTATTTTTGGAGTCGGTGCCGGTGTTGTTTTCTTTACTTTTAGATTTATAAAAACCAAGTCTGGATCTATTTTATATTTTTTTGTATGCCTGATTATTCTGTTTTTTCCATGTTTTGGCTGGCACCGACTCCAAATAATTGATTTAAATTGCATATAACTAATTAATTTAAATGTAACCAATTATTTTTTGCTTTTTAGTTGTGTCTGGGTTTTTTTGAAGGCGGTTTAATTTTTATTTAAAAAGTAATAATTTATTTTTTGCTTTTTAGTGGTAAATTATATAAAATCGGTTAAAAGCTGCTGAAGATATTAGAATTTACGTGTATTTTTATTTTATCACCCCCCTCCCTCACCCCCACCCCTTTTACCCTCTCTCACTGAAACTTAACTTTTATAATGAACGTAATGCAAAAAGAACCACTGGAATACTACTTAATTTTAAGGAGTTACCCTCTCCAGCTCCGAAGATATTCATCAGATCTTCACCATATTTTTATGGGACCAAATGACAAGCACCAGCTTTCAATCAAAGAAAGAATGGTCGAAATCGGTTCACACAGTACAGAGAAACGAGGTAACAAACATAAAAAAAAAAAAAAAAAAAAAGCAACATACAGTCGAATTGAGAACCTCCTCCTTTTTTTGAAGTCGGTTAAAAATTACATTGAAGTAATCGTATAGTAATAAAATGGTAGGTTCTGTAATATCACCAAACAATGTATCACTGTTTTTAAATGGTGACCTAATGACTATGCTTCATGAGGTGACAAATAAATAATGAATATTATAAACAATGTTCAGAGATTACAGAAAAAAAATTTTTTTTGGTTACAATATTGAAATTATTTTAGTCTATTTGGTGCTCTCTGTGGCCTCAATGGGTTGATAAATGTTTGTAAATTAGTTTTCTATTGTATTAGTTGTGGGAATGATTCTGAGTGGATGACGTCACAAAAAACGATGCTATCCATCATGCACATTATCCAGTAGCTAGTTTTATGTTATAATATTAATATCACTCTATTATATACTGTGCCACTGTTTACGATCGTGCTCTACAAGTGCGAGGGATTTAGTAGATCACACTAGCCTAACGTGAGTTAGTCAACTTCACATACGATCTATATTGTTACGGAGAAAGGTGTACAGGTATCCTCATTGTGTTTTCCTTCTGAAAAAACATACGCACTAATATGCACTCATGCCTGTAATCCTGGAAGGGGTAGTCATAGGTATTACCAGTACATCCACATTTCATCGGGCACAATTCCAGATTCCGGGTTCATACTGAGTATTTCGTTATAGAAAAATATTACTTTTGTCAGTCCCCGGGATCGAAGCGCAGCTTCAGTTCAGCATACGAGACTAATAGACCACGAATATTTGTTTCGGATCTGGGTGTTGTGAGACCAAAAATCTCTACTAACTTCCTGACACCCATGACGTAGATTCGTATTTTAGTATTACTATGTGTGTCACTTTTGGGTGTTGTTTATAATTGAATACCCTTTTCCTAATCGGATAATTTTTTTAACTGCTGCACCAGTTACGCTACATAAATATGACAAATGTGTTAAAACTACCGTATTCGAGCAAAGCATTGAATCGATCCCATCCTTGGACAACAATCTAAACAATAGGCTTCAGAAACTGGACCTGAGTATACAACTATTGTTCGACAATTACAACGGTCAAGATGTAAATCTGAAATGCCTCGTGCCGCTACTCTATTTTGAACCTTACAGCACTATAAATTGGGTAGTATGGGGATCGATGGCGCGCATCATATTAGATTCCACGAACAATAGTATTGTAGATTTTGTATTGACGTCATAAAGTTTTTGGAGCTTTCACTGCAATAAAGCTTTCTGTACCCTTTGTTTTATAGTGCTAAAAGGGAAAGCTCGTTCTTATATCGATTCTTAGAATTAGCGTATTGAGTTACCATTGTACTGTTTTTTTACCGGAAGACGGAGTGTAAGACTGTCCCGTACAAGAAAGTGAGATGGAATAATATAACGTTTCTGGTACCGAATTAAATATAGTGCAGTATTTTAGTCATAAGAATTTCAAAGGTATATGAAATATATATACCAACTCGTATTAGGTCAGCGATAAGGATTAAGCCAGAACTCTCTCATCAGTAGAGGAGGCCCGTGCCCAGTAGTGGATGTTAAATACGGGACTGGGATTATTATATTTTTCATTATTATTTTAATAAACGATCTTCTCCTAAAAGGGCAAATCAGGAGTACCTGAACCGTTGAAAATGTATTAAAAGATGTATGAATGTGGAAGAGGCGAAAGAAGTGTGTCAGGATCGTAGCTTGTGGCAGTCAATAGTTTCTGCCTACCCCGATGGGATACAGGCGTGATTGTATATGTATGTGTGTATGTATTTTAATGTTCACAAGCTGTGTTAGAATTACCCGCTAGCTGTAGCATTGAGTCCATAAAGTGAAGCATGAAGATAATTTGAGCAAGCCGGCATAATTGTATAAAATGGCGAGAGATAATCGTATCTGTCCATTCGCTACATGACGATGTGCTTACCTACTATAAGCTTCAGCATTTTACTTTGCTGAGCGAGTATAAAATAACTATATTTTAATGGATTTTCATCCTGGGGTATTTGGCATAGTCACCACATTTAAACTACATAAAAAAGTAACTAGGATCGCAGGTTCAATCCCGGCGCTGACCAAAATTAGAGTGATTCACAAATATTTGTTTCGCATTTGAGCGTTGTGAGACCGAAATTATAGCAGTTTGTATAACGACCCGTCCCTTTTTCGCATGTCCCATATAATTAAACCTTAAGACACACCTCCGTGGTCATCTTTGTAGGCCATTATTTTGATGTAGGTACCTCATAAGATTTAGCCAGCGTTAGCCAAAAATATAATTTGACGACTCTATTACCAAACAACTTTGTCTCTATCTATAAATATAATATGATAATAATATACATACATACAAACGTTTCGGAAGAAATTATGTAAATGATAATGAAAACCGTATCAAAATCTGTTGCGGTGTTAGAAGCACTAATCGCACACATACACACTAAAATAGCAACATTATTTCGTAGTCCCTGATTATTCAAATTCAAAGCTTAATTTACTTTGATGGTATGATATATGTATTTCGCGTACTAACTGGAAATACGTCAACTGCCAGAAGAAGCCACTTTGGTGGGATTTTTATATATAGTACATGATCTTACAAATAATAATACTAGCCCTGTATTTATACATTGTCGCGATGCTTGACACGAACCGCCTCTACTAATAAGAAGAGTAAGGCTTTAATCCACCTGGCGTAATTGGGTTTGGTAGACTTCACACACCCTGAAATTCTAATTTTAAAAATTCTCATGTAGTCAATATTTTCAGAATATCAATTCGCACACTGCAAATACAGCAGAATAGTATTAATAGTCGACATTGATTTGTGGTCAATAAATCCGTAGTACGAATATATTGCGCGATCGTTTAGCATCTTTCAACGCTTCTATTACGAAAATCGTACGATTCCGCTACAGCTGCGCTGCGTCATACACTGGGGATAATACTTCAATTGCGTCATCGCAGTTTTCAACCACCCTGCGAGTGTACTGTGGCCTGTGTTTACGTACGGTAGAGTTACCAACCGTCCTGTTTTCCAGGACATGTCCTGGTTTTTAGTGTGTTCTGGGATGTTTTTCCTGGATAGTTTTTAAAGCGCACTGATAAGGTCCTGTATTTTAATATTCGCACACCACTTTTGCAATCCTTATTTTAGGGTTGGCGTCTCGGCTCGCAAGTGTCTGCGCTATTTTAAAACAAAGATGCGTCCTGTTTAAAAATTTAATTGTCCTGGTTTTTCTAACTTCAAATCCTGGTATTTGAATTCGGGGGTTGGTAACCCTAACGTACGGGAGCCTTGGCACTGGACGCCGCCGTGACGTCACGCCGCGCCGCCATCAGAAGGTCGGCCTCACTCGGGCCACGGCTGCTCTATTATACTCTGGTTAAGGTTCTTGACCTGGTTCGTTCTATTACGTGCGTTATGTAACAAAACTAATCACCTTTCACTTCTTATTGAACATTTTCAGTTGTATAATTTCCTGTTCATTTTTGTTTTGACGTTGTCCAATTTAATTGACATCTGAAGACTCTTATAATATCCTGCCCAAATCAAGAAATTGATGTTCAATTTATTGAGTAGTATTATTATTATGGGACTACAGTATGTGGTTTATCAAGAAAAAAAATGGTTTTTGAAGAATCGGGAAAGCGCATATGATGCTCCTGGCGTTGCAAGCGTCCATAGGCTCCAGTACCTAACCGCTTACCATCAGGCGGGCCATACGGTTGTTTGCCACCATAGTGGTATCAAAAAAATATTGACGTGTAAAAGAGCCACTACGCGATAACTTGGAATATAAATGTGTTGATTTTTATATTAATTAATTTGACTTATTTATTTAAATTGAAAATACGGATTTACAAAAAATGATTGTTGACAGCTGAAGCAATGATTATTTAAAAAAAACAATACTGATTAAGACACATAGAAGTTCGAACGGAGTCTGTAACATAAGCAATATCTCATTACAATATTACAATGTGTGTAAACATGTAATATTAATAATATATTGTGGATATATGTGCATCCCATCTAAAATATATTTGTAAAAAATGGCTAAAACTCAATTCAAACATTCAGAGCTAAATGGAAATAAAAAAAGCCTGCAAAGCTGTAGTATGTTGTATAATACTAGACTTTCGATTTTGCAGCGAAATAATATAATGTTTCATCGTGCCATGATTTTAACCTAAGCATGGCTTGATATTTTTAACTTTATTGTACTATATCGCGCTGTCAATTTATGTAAAATGTATTGTTTAATTATATTTCACTGCATAATATATCTAAATAGAAAAACACAATATCACTTTACCCAACCCGGGATCGAACCCCAAACCTCAGTACAGCAGTCGTAACGCATTCGTAATTACAAATACCCTACTTGGGCAGCAAATGTGATGTCTCAGATGGGAATTCAGATAAGTGGGTGAAAACCATGTTAATCGTAAGGCCAGCTAAATAGACAAGGGCTCCATCTCTGTCTTATTACCGCACTCAGAGAGCTTCGTTAAATTAGGCGCAAGTAACAATTACTTAAAACTTTTGAGTGTCGACAGTCACTCTCAGAGAAAAAAATGTAATCCTTACTTCAACTATAACATATTTAAGAATGCGTAGTGTCAACTCGGAACTTGTCAAGTTACAAGTTATATGTAACTATTTATGTTTCAAAGAACATGGTAAATGCGAGAATTACTGTAAAATTCACTATATGTCTAAATTTCTACTGACACTATCGGCAGGATTAACTCAATCTGAGTATTGCAATTTTTAAATCCTCACTATGGGTGAGTAATGTTCCATTACTCTCTGATTGCGTCGGCAAGATGTAAAGATGACATCATACTTCACTAGAACCTACCTCAAACATAAAGAAAGTAAAAAACTTTCAGATTAATGATAAATAATAATTTGAACTTTTTAAAACATTGACACCGTACTACCAATTGAAATTGAAACAGAATCTTGAAGCGGACGGGGTTTGATTGTAGAGTTACGGACACACACACACTGTTCACACACTGCTTTAACGGTGAAGGGAACTAGCGTCAAAACCTGCATATATTTATATCAGAAACAGGTAAATAAGTGTGTCACTAAAACAACCACAATACCAATTCATGGGTGCGTTGCCGGTCTGAAAGTAAATTCACGCAACACTGGGTCATACCTGTATCGTGGGTATCAAGAACTACGAGGGTCTACGGTCCCACAACACCCAGACCCGAAACTTTGTGGATCACTCTAACATTTGTCTTACTTCGGGGATCAAACCCGCGGCCTCACGTTTCACAGCCACTTCGCCACGGAGAGTATCTTAAAGGGAGGATATAGGGATTGGGAAAGGAAGGGCGATTTAGGCTTCTAGAAATCTCAGTCGTACCATACGCAACAGCTACATGTGGTTGCATGCAGGCTGTCTGTGAGACATTGATAATAATTGTTTCCTATATTTGTGCGCATGTAATATCGAGATAAAACAAATTTTACTGATTATTTATTTATTATGGACAATCAACGTAGATTACAATATTAACCTTATAACTAAACATGTGTAGTGCATTTTACTTATTGCATCTTTAATAATAGATGGTCTCAGCATGACTAAAAGAAAAAAAACACAGATATAATATTAAAAAAAAAACCTAAACATAAAGATAATTACAATTTAAATTTACAACGTTAATTTACATAATTTGAATGTTGCATGTTATATGTGCTAAATATTTATTTATTTACACTTTTAAATGTTTTTTTAATGTTGGAAGAATGTATGAGGACTGTTGGTTAATAAATCTAATTCCTTGACATCACCAGAATATTTATTATATAATTTTTATATACGTGTTATAGGTGAATGCATTCCTAAGTTTGTTTTAAATTTGGTAATTCCTAAGAGTGGGACAGGGTATCGAGGTGGTTTGCGTGGAACATTGATGTTAAATGTAGAGAGGATATCTGGACAGTCTATTTTATTATTAAAAACTTTATACAAAACTTTAAGGTCTAATATGTCTCTTCTAATGTGTAATCCTTTTAAGTTAAAATATTGAAGATGTTAAATTATTGTTAGATATGCAAAATAAATACTTAGAGAAAAACTGTAATTGTGATTTGAGTACTTAATTATTGCAGAAATTGTAAAAGTAAATGTATTTAATAAAAAATGTAACTTTATAAACTCACGTTTTATAAATACTAAGTATGTTTGTTTAATGTTAATAGTTTTAGAATTATTCAATATTTCATTTGATAGCTTTAAATAATTATGTTGCTGTATTGACTTATTGGAAAGTAAAATGAAGGACGGGTCACCGCCATTGAATTGTATAAAAAGCGAGCATTAAGCGACTCTTATGCCATTACCCTTTTAACAGAGTAAGAGATAAAAGCAATAAAACTTATACAATCAAGAAACAGTTATTTCAATGAAACTCTGCTGGATTTTAAAGAAATAACACTCACAAAGCTGTTATTTTATCGCAAGTATCTGTATAGCCCCTTCTGTATAGATCGAACTACAACATTAGTTGTGAAAACATTGCACTATACGACGACATGTGGTATGTGACGACATATAATTTAGTCCGCCCCGTGACCACTAAGCCTGTAAGTTCATCGAATTGTTGGGTAAAAAAGTAAAATAAACCGCGATAAAATCCGTAAAATTAGTTTTGTTTCAGTGAGAATGACTTAGGCGTCCGTCCATGATATAGATAAAATAATTACAGCGCGACTTTTCCACCAGAATAATGCAAATATGAGAGTTCCCTACATTTCAAAATACCATAGGTATTTCAAGTATTACTACCTGTATTGCACTAGACTGGTGGAATGTCTCTGGTAGAGCAGGTTTATTCCCAGCAATGAGATATTACATATATATAGTTGATAGTAGTATCCCCAATTGCTATATATAATTTTACTCACTATTGTTAATTACTGAACTACAAAATCCAAGCGTTACATTTTGTATGGGTACGCTGAATTCAACTGATCTATTTCCAAATGGACTGATTCACGGTATATTTATTACCTTTAACCCAATATTTGTATCCAATATACCTAACGGTCCGTGCGTAATGCCCTTGACAGTGGTGGCATGACGTCAAACGAACGCTATTTTTGTGCACCGCCTCATAAACATGTGTATTTCCTAGTCATCAGAAACAATTTGCTATAATTTCTGATACATGTATGATGGGAGAGATTTGCAATTGTGATAGAGTTTGTTTTATTGTAATTGTACTTTTGAGTGTTGAGAGGAGAATGTTTTTAGATTTAAAAAAAATATAATGTTTTAACATCGACGTCATGATTTGGCAATTTGAACATATCTACAAGAGATTTTGCAGTAGCCCTTCAACGGCTCTATATATAGAATTGATAATTTAGATTCAATAAGCCCCTAGTAGTAGCCTTTATAGACTACGAAAAGGCGTTTGATACGGTGGAACATTGGGATGTAGTACACTCTCTACAAAGATGCCAAGTGGATTCAAGATACATAGAGGCCATCAAAGCCATCTACAACAAGGCTACGCTACAAATTAAGTTGCACTAGCTGACAAACCCGATACCTGTGAAAAGGGGAGTGAGACAGGGAGATACAATTTCGCCCAAACTATTTACCTCATGCTTAGAGGACATATTTAAGCTTCTCGACTGGACAAATAGAGGCATCAACATCAATGGGCATTACCTGACTCACCTACGATTCGCAGATGATATCGTACTCTTTGCCGAAAACCTGGATGACCTTAAAGCCATGACCGAAGAGCTCTACGACGTGTATGTAATGGTGGGTTTAAAAATGAATATGCGCAAAACTAAGATTATGTGCAACAACACCGATGCCAACCACATTACTGTACACGGTCACGCTTTAGAAGCAGTAGAGGAGTATGTCTACCTGGGACAAATAGTGAGCTTGGAGAAGAACGCCCAGGAGAAAGAAATCCAACGCCGTATTCGGTTAGGATGGAGTGCGTTCGGTAAGCTATCCGACGTGTTCAAGGGAGACATACCTTTAAACCTGAAGCGCAGAGCTTTCGACCAATGTGTCCTCCATGGGGCCGAGACTTGGACGCTCACACAACGTCTTATCCACAAACTGCAAGTCACCAAAGAGCCATGGAGCGAACAATGTTAGGCATTTCTCTCCGAGACAAAATTCGTAACACCGAAATACGGAGACGAACCGGACTTACCGACATTGTCACTATTGTAGTTCGACGGAAATGGAAGTGGGCTGGCCACATATGCCGCAGGAATGATGGCAGATGGTGCAAAGCTGTACTGGAATGGAGACCAAGAACTGGTCATAGAAACCGGGGCAGGCCTTTGATGAGGTGGACCGACGACCTAGTCCACGTGGCGGGAAGAAGCTGGATGAGGTCTGCCCTAGATAGAACTAAATGGCGTGTAATGCAAGAGGCCTACACTCAGCATTGGGTGTATATATAGGCTGAAGAAGAAGAAGAATTTAGATAATTTTATATTACTTTGTATATGATTCTGTTTTTGGATCATCGAGTATAATATTACTCTTTCGATTTTTAAATAGTAATGGCAGGTTATACCTAAAAGCAAATCACAAAAAAGTATCGTTAGTGTTGACCTACTTAATCTTTTTATCAAACACTGTTCCCACAAATGCTACTGTTTGTTTACTTCGCCTGTCTTCGTCATTCTCGGCAAATATACCATTTCCTCTCATGTCTTGTCACGACCTCAAGCAAATGTTGACCTATATAATATTAACATAATTTTAAATAAGTTACGGATGCAAGAAGTTTTACAGCTTTTTAATGGCTGTCATAAAATAAGTATAAAATAATTTAAATATATCGATAGATAAAGTAGTGGTTTTTGAATAAAATTAATCAATAACGAATAATAAAACTATAGATTCACGTGTACAGATTGTAAACAAATTTAAAAAGCTTGAACCCGTTGGAAAAGTCGATTGAAGAAAGAAAATAAATACTTATGATGACCTTTTAAAAAGTACACTACTACCAACATCATGTATGTGCGTATCATCCTGGATCAAATAAAAAGAAATGTCATCATTAGCCAGGTTACTAAAATGTCTTACTATTAAATATGTACAAAATCCAAAAAAAGGATAATGAAGGACATATTTCAAAACTAAAAATATTTATTAAATTTGCATAATGGTGTACATTACTTTGATTCCACCAATTTTCAGTCTGCCGCCAGTTCAAAAGACTTTTTCCGGACAATAACGAGCAAGAAACTCTAATATTGCTCGTTTAAAAACTGGTTGACAATGAAAAGCTTTTATAATTTATTTAAATTTCAAGCAGCGCAATAATTAGACTAATTGGATATCTGGTCATGACCTCCATAAGGACAATAAATAAATTAACACAAACCTGTAAGAGTTTAACAAGCAATAACAGGTAGAGCAGACCAGACTACAAAAGCAACACCCGAACACTACCATGACGCACCAGCCATCAGCCTCCCCAACAATGTTAATATAATTGTTTTATTTAATAAATACTTAGAAAACTTACGGTTAATTAATTATAAATAATAATAATTTAACTGATGAGAGCCAATAACAAGTTTTCAGTTATAAAGAACGGCAGGAGGGATTTGGGACCTTTACTAACGTTCATAATAATTCTAAGATTTTGATGGAAAAAAAATTGGGAAGATTGCCCGAAAAGTTTGAAGTTTTGAGAAGTGATTTATTTTATGTAGTTTTAGTCTCCTATGGTGCCGATATACATAATTCTTGTAAAACTGCAGGTGAAAGCTAGGAAGAATATAATTAGTGAGGCTGCAGACAGACTAGAAAACAATAACATAACACTTTGTATTAAGCTAGAAATGGAAACTGGGTCACATGGCGGCAACATCAAGGCAAATTTATCTCAAAACAAACCGGTTAATTAATATTCAATTTAAGTACGGAAATGTACTGAACTAATTGATTTTTGCAATGGACTATTTTAAACCTACATTACCGATTGCAAAGTTTAATAATATCTGTGAAGGCTGTGAATCAGCAATTCGAGCAAAAACTCGGTGATATATTGACAGTATACAGTAGAGGCCGGTTTTTTAAAACCGGTTGCCAAGCTGGTTACGTGACCGCGTAAGTGTAATAATGTTGACTGTGCAGTGTACACTACCAACCGATGGTTTAAATCTATAGTATAACTAACTTGTTCTGCCTTAAGGCATCGGCAGTACAAATCTCGTCAATGCCTGCAACGCTTGAGATATATGTAAATATACTTACACACTAGTATTAAAGGTAATAGGCGCTGTGGTGACCGCTTATGATTAAGATGAAACATCCAAGAGGAATTACGGAAAGGCAAGGCAGATATTAGTTAAGATCCAAATTCTAGTGGAAAACCTAATTCCTAAATATTTCTAATAAAGATGATAAATACCAAGTGATGGTGCTACTTCATGATTACAATGATAACTCTTACAAAATTGAATTTAACATGCATCGCGTTGAAATTTAGAAAGAGAGTACTTAATGGACTAAATTCCAAGTCCAAGAAAGTGATATTTATTATCCTACTTCTGTAGCAGGAGATATTTTAAGTCCCCTCGATTACATTTAATAGTTTTTGCTTCTTATTGCTTCGATTGATTTAGTATCTTACCGACGTATGTCGATAAAAATAGATAAGTTAGTGCTGGTACTCAACTATTTAGTTTATGGTAGCTATTTAAGCTTGTGTTGCAACGTTATGCTATCATTACCCTCATTGTTTTGCACTTCTTCATTATTGTAAATGATATGAACTACGAGGCTAAAAAGTTCTAGAAGCAAATTATAAGCTGCCTGTAAATTAATTATCGTAAGAACTCCGAAATATTATTATAATAGAAACAATATATTGTGTAATACAGGTTGAAACCTTTCTGGATCACTACAGATATCGATAAATACGGATAATATTTTTGTCTCATAAGAATCAGTTTAGTTCCTATTGTTTTTGCAACTTATTTCGTTTCGTGCTACATTTTGTAGTTACCTGCCTTAGAAAAGAGTAATCTAACCCTGTCTAAGATTTAACAATTTCTTTAGTTACAATTAACTTCTCACTTTATATAATCGCTCATATACTAAAGTTCCCATAAAACTGAATCTTTACACATAGTCAATAGATGCTCGTATCATTAACGTCATCAACACACGCGCGAATTCCGAAGTGATCATGAATCAACGCGATGTACTCAAATATACTATAATATTATAATTTAGGTTTACGTTTCTCTGGACTACTAAGAAAATTCTCACTACTTGTTTATGTGAATAATAAATACAGTGTAAACTCCATGTAACGTCACTCTATTTAACGACAAACTCTCTTAAGCGTCGAAATCAATTGGCTTTGGTTGGTTTAGCTTGTTTTTCATACAATGTTTCACTCTATATAGCATTACACCCACTCTCAATAACGACAACAATTAAGTTGCTAAAATTAGTAAAAACTGCGCAGCTGTGTACGATCTATTGTCGCTTTATTATCCTAGCCCGCAATAAACTCGACTGTCGGCATCATGCATACCGAACTTTCTAAGAAATTCATTCTTTTGTTTACAAATTGGGATTGCTTGCACGTGTAGACTGTTATTGACCATGATTCATAACTAGGAGTCATGGATTATCTATACCTTATCATATTCTTAGTTGCTCACAAACTTGCAAACTGTAAACATGGCTACTAAAAGAAAATCACTGTGTATTGACGAAAAAGTTTTACTGATACGCGCAATAGAAACGGGAGAGAAGATAAGTGATGTTGGCAAACGCTTTGGATTTAGTCGCTCTACCGTGTCCACAATATGGAAAAATAAAGAAAAAATCCTCCACGCTGCGGGCGAGGGAAAATCTTCCAAAAAATTAAAGAAACCTATATACGAAGATTTGGATAAAGCTGTACTATCATGGTTTCATCGACAGCGCCAGAATAATATGCCTATCTCGGGGCCGCTCGTGAAAGCTAAGGCGGAGAATTTTGCTGCTGAACTTGGTTTAACTTCTTTCAAAGCATCAGAAGGATGGCTCGGAAAATTCAAGCAGCGTCATCATATCAACTATGGTAAAATAAGTGGGGAAGCACGAAGTGTTGATACAAATGTGACTCATGATTGGATTAACAGAGTGTGGTCAAAATTCATAGAAAAATACACCCCAAGTGACATTTTCAATGCTGATGAAGCAGGAATTTTCTGTAAGTTGACTCCAGATAAAACTCTGAAATTTAAAGGGGAAAAGTGTGTGGGAGGAAAGCTTTCCAAGGAACGTATTACGGTGCTTGTGGCTGCTAATATGGATGGCACAGAGAAAAAAAAGCTACTAATAATAGGCAAATCGAAAAATCCGCGCTGTTTTAAGAACATCAAAAAATTGCCAGTGACGTATAAAGCTAATAAATCAGCTTGGATGACCAGTCAACTTTTTGAAGAAGAAGTGCGAAAGTGGGATGCAGAATTAAAGGGACGAAAAATTTTACTTCTTGTTGACAACTGCCCTGCCCACCCTTTTATATCAAACCTTCAAAACATAGAGTTGGCATTTCTTCCTCCAAATACGACTAGTGTCTTACAGCCAATGGACCAGAGTGTGATTAAAAGCCTCAAGGGTCACTACAGAAGGAAATTATTGATGGAGCTAGTCGAATCTGAGGGTAAAACTTCTGTTAATATGCTGCATGCAGTAAATTTTTTATCTAAAGCCTGGGAAGAAGTGACACCCACAACTATACAGCACTCTTTTCGACATGCTGGACTTTGTACCAATTCTACGAGTGATGAGGTGGAAACAGAATCTGAGTTTGAAAGCGACGACGACCTTCCATTAACTGAGTGGATTCAACAATTCAACATGGCAGGAAATACGGTAAATCTTCAAACCTACATTGAAGTGGACGACCGCCTGCTTACAACGGCTTCACTCACAGACGAAGAAATTTTGGATTCAGTGAGAAAAACTGAGGATCAAGAACAAGGTGATGAAGAAGATGAGACGGATGAGCCTGAGCTTCCGCCGAGCATTAAAGAAGCTCTGGAAGTAGCAAAATTATTGGAAAAATATTTCCTTTATAACCAAGATGCCTCAGTATTGCTAGATATTAATAAAATAACTAAAAAAATACAACAAAATTACTGGTGCAGCAAAAGACGTCAGACAAAAATAACAGACTATACTCAATAGCGTTCAAATAACATTCTTTTTTATGCACATAACTACTAACAATAGTCAGAAATAAACTTTTTATTTTTCTAATTCTGATGTTTCTTCTCTCCATTTAACGACAACTCTCTATAACGCCATAAAATGCACAGTCCCTTCAGTGTCGCTATATAGAGTTTACACTGTACTTGTTAAAATGTTATCTATTTCTGTTATGTCTCTATGAAAATAGAACAACTCTTAACACCATCAGCTGATTTACGTACTACTAACGTATTACAAAGTCAAGTACAATACGTAATACTGCTAAAATATTATAGAAAAAAAAACAGTTAATATTTTATAATATGTGTCAAGTAGGTGCAATACGTAATACTGCTAAAATATTTAAGAAAAAAAAATAGTCAATATATTTTATAAGGTGTTACGTTAGTGTGACTGGATGAAAGGGAATATTTGGTCTAGCGTATTTTTTTTATCACAATAAAGTTTTCGTCAGAAACTTTTCTCTATTATACCGCAATGATCAGCAAATACCGAAATGGTCACATCATTTATTTTTTTCGTATTAGGATACAACGCGTCTAATTTCTTAAAATGCACTAGAAACTAGATATACATATACTTCTTGATTAAAATAAACTGAATTCTAAAATTACGCCGCCGGCATCAAATTGCCTGATCGTTTTCCACTGTCCGCAGTATTAAATTATTAATACAAACTCAACATATGGTCAGAAATACACCGTCACAATTAAAACCAGAAACGCCAAGTATCAACTCGAGTTCTGTATAAAAATAACAAGTTTCGCTTTAATGGCGGCGCGGCGGAACGAGTTCTCTGGCCGGTCAGAAGTGTGGTGAACCAACTCCATAGTTACATTAATCAACAAGGACATAACTTACTCGTATGTTCGGGCATTCGCTTATTCATGGACCGTTCTATATTTAGTAATAGCATTTGATCCGGCTCGGCTAACGTGCGTCGACAAAAAACGGTTTCCTTAATTTATCTCGCGTTAATGCGTGCTTACAATCTCTTTTCTGCGCGTTTATTATGCACCTGTTTGGCACAGTTTGGCACAGAAGGCTGTTGCACATTATTTACTGGCTGTTATATGTTGGACGTCTTTAAACTTTAGAATGTCTGAAATAAAACTGCTGAGTAATGTTTCTTTCCGTAGCCCAGCGAGTGAGTAGCCGGTTGTGAAACGGGAGGCCGTGGGTTTGATTCCCACAACGAGACAAATGTGTGTGTGACAGACAGATGTTTGTTTCAGGTATGGGTGTTGTGGGACCGTAGTCCCACGTAATTCTTGATACTCAAGATACAGATTTGACCTATGTGTGTGACTGTTTGGTGTGTTTATTTATTTTATGTCAAATAGAGTGCTTTCAACGGCCAGAAAACGCCATTTTGCAGAACGATTTGGTTTTATTATTAGATCTTTGTTGTCGCGATGGTCTAGTGGTAGCGTATTTAGACTGTGATACTAGTGATAAGGTAGGTTCAAATCCGAGGTTGATCAACAATTCGTAGAGTTTTTGGGTTGTAATATAAGATAATCTCATGCCGATATCATCCGAAGGGGACCCAGAGATGCAACGATGATATGATAGCTGACGAGCCTAACGCACAGACAAACATTCCAATTCATGTTCCTTTTTTATTGAAAAGACTGTAAGAGCTATTTTATGTATGATCCATAAGCGAATTTCATTTAAATTCAATTGAGACATATACCAGTGCAAATCTTAGATTCCTCACAATCTTGTTAGCAAATTGGATATTCCAAACATTAGTGGAGCCGCGCCGAAAGCTAACATCCGTGGTGTCATCACTGGCGCATCGCCAACTTTCCTCATGACTCTTTGATATTCCGATACTCTTTCACTAACTTACATTACGATGACACCGTATCTAGTGACGTCACTTGGCACCGGTGCCTAGTGTGCTAAACGGTTCCAAGACCGTTCAACGATTATCGCTGTTTTTTTCTTCATAGTTTGTAGCAGAGGAAGTCCGTATCGCACAATGAAATGAATTAAATTATTGATGATGTTTTGGACATGGAGGGAAGAATGGTAGTTTTATGGATGGGGTCGTTCGTATATTATTGTAGTCAATTAATACCCATTTGATACGAGCAAACTATTTTCGTTTTGTTCAATTTAGGCCAAAGGAGAATTGACAATAATGTCTTATTTGTTACTTTAGTAATTTGTACCAAATCACCGGTAAGGCATAGTTGCATTATCTATTCTACCAATAATGGATATATCGACGCTTTACGGATTTCATTTATAACAGGTATAAGATCCACATACGAAATTGCTATTCAATGGATTTAATTGGTACTGGGAATTTGCTCTCCGTGTTTACCTTCACATTAAGATTAAAACAAATGCCTTGGCGGCGCGACCCTAGTTTTTTTTTACTATTTCCACACCTTATAATATAGTGGTAATACCAGGCGATTCATTGGTTTTAACAAGTTAAACTGGTAACCGTTGAGCTCTTAGATTCAAATCTTAAGCCAGACAGCCATTTATTTAAATGTATGATTCGAAAAATCATGCACGTGTTGGCCACGATTGTAATTTGTGCCCGATATAGTGATAGGCTCGCTAGTCGCTACGTGTCACATAACAGAAGGGAAATTTGAGATACGTTGCTCTGTCTGCCTCTTCAGGGATCCACAAAAAAGATTTTAGTTGTTTTTAAACTTAATACAAATTTTTCTTTTTCTATTCTGGCTCGGAAAAGTAACTACACTGCACCTGATGACAAGTGCAGTGTCGTCCAGATAGAGTATCAAATGACCAGAGACTTATTAGGCCAGAGATTATCTTATATCTTTATATATACAGTGTAAACTCCATGTAACGTCACTCTATTTAACGACAAACTCTCTTAAGCGTCGAAATCAATTGGCTTTGGTTGGTTTAGCTTGTTTTTCATACAATGTTTCACTCTATATAGCATTACACCCACTCTCAATAACGACAACAATTAAGTTGCTAAAATTAGTAAAAACTGCGCAGCTGTGTACGATCTATTGTCGCTTTATTATCCTAGCCCGCAATAAACTCGACTGTCGGCATCATGCATACCGAACTTTCTAAGAAATTCATTCTTTTGTTTACAAATTGGGATTGCTTGCACGTGTAGACTGTTATTGACCATGATTCATAACTAGGAGTCATGGATTATCTATACCTTATCATATTCTTAGTTGCTCACAAACTTGCAAACTGTAAACATGGCCACTAAAAGAAAATCACTGTGTATTGACGAAAAAGTTTTACTGATACGCGCAATAGAAACGGGAGAGAAGATAAGTGATGTTGGCAAACGCTTTGGATTTAGTCGCTCTACCGTGTCCACAATATGGAAAAATAAAGAAAAAATCCTCCACGCTGCGGGCGAGGGAAAATCTTCCAAAAAATTAAAGAAACCTATATACGAAGATTTGGATAAAGCTGTACTATCATGGTTTCATCGACAGCGCCAGAATAATATGCCTATCTCGGGGCCGCTCGTGAAAGCTAAGGCGGCTACAACGGCTTCACTCACAGACGAAGAAATTTTGGATTCAGTGAGAAAAACTGAGGATCAAGAACAAGGTGATGAAGAAGATGAGACGGATGAGCCTGAGCTTCCGCCGAGCATTAAAGAAGCTCTGGAAGCAGCAAAATTATTGGAAAAATATTTCCTTTATAACCAAGATGCCTCAGTATTGCTAGATATTAATAAAATAACTAAAAAAATACAACAAAATTACTGGTGCAGCAAAAGACGTCAGACAAAAATAACAGACTATACTCAATAGCGTTCAAATAACATTCTTTTTTATGCACATAACTACTAACAATAGTCAGAAATAAACTTTTTATTTTTCTAATTCTGATGTTTCTTCTCTCCATTTAACGACAACTCTCTATAACGCCATAAAATGCACAGTCCCTTCAGTGTCGCTATATAGAGTTTACACTGTATTTAATTCTACTGTTTGTGTATATGTCACTGAACTTCTCCTAAACGGCTGGACCGATTTGAATGATTTTTGTATGAGTTTGGGTGGCGCCCTGGATACTTTAGATTCACAAATCAGCCCGGCAGATGGCTCTGCCGTCGGTGTGGCGCTGCTTTTACGGGTAGGACGACGTGTGCCTGGCCCGCTAGTCTTCATATAAATTTAACTCAAGAGAGGCAACTGGGTAAGTGATGTACCTGTCAATATAACCATAGTTGATGATTAGAAACAAACTCACTGGTTCCAAATCAAACGTTGCTGACGTTACGAATATAGCAAATATCTCTTTTATCCATAATGTTTATGGAAGTAAGATGAATACTAGGAAATTAAAATACTCTAAGAACAATACAATATTTTACTGCAAAACAAGTAATCAACGGTTTTTGTAAAATCTCGCACTACAAGAGGATCTAAATCGTTTCACAAATTACTGTAGAGTCAACAAGTTGGAATTAAATGTTTCTAAATGCTACATCTGTACCTTTACACGAAAGCCAACCCCCATTGAATTTACATACTCAATTAACGAAACCCCCTTAGCCAGAGTCAATTCTATCAAAGACTTAGGAGTAACGTTCGACTCAAAACTTAAATTTGATATTCACATCAACAACATCATCAAGGCAGCATCTAAGGCATTGGGTTTTGTAATGAGAATATCGTCTGACTTCAACAATATAAAAACAATTAAAGTATTATACTGTACTCTTGTGCGTAGCCATCTCGAATATTGCTCACAAGTATGGAATCCAAATTACAATTGTTATATTGTTAGAATTGAAGGCATTCAAAGAAAGTTTATGAGGTACTTACAATATCGCTCTCATAAGTTCTTACCAAATTATATTAGCCGCTGCAAAAAATTTCACATTCTTCCATTAGAAGAACGAAGGCGCATAGCTGACTTAGCGTATCTCTTTAACATTGCGAACGGTTCGGTGGACTGTTCTGAGCTACTGACAAAAATAGGGTTACGTACCCATACTAGGTATATAAGGAAACCATGTCTATTACACGCACCCACTGCGAAGTCTGTTTATCATCAAAACTCCTATATACCCAGAGTCAGTAGAACATTTAATGCATTGACAAAGGACGTTGATTTGGATTTATTTTTTACAAGTGTCTCGAAATTAAAGAAAATCTTGGCTGATGATTTCTTTTTGTGATATGTATTTAATTTTTATTTTCTCACTTCTCTTTACGTTTTAGTTAAAAAAAGTATTTCTGTAATCTTCTGAGCTGTCCACTTCTAACATAATTTTTATACCTATCTGTGAAAACTTTTAATTGGCCTTATGTTACATAATATTTGTACAAACTATATGTATGTTAGCTGTTAGTTTTCCGTAAATAAATAAATAAATCTCTTAATACGCTAAGAAATATTAATGGAGTGTGAACTATAAGAAACAACATTATGATAATAAACTATATTTATCAAACAAATGATATTTTTTTATTCATTGCCAAAAGTATTTACACTACGAGGCTAATTAGAATAAATAATGGCGCATAATGTAATCTTGGTTTGTGTTTTTCTATATTATATGCATGTTTTTTGCAAACGAGTTATTCTACATTTGTATTTAAATATGACCTTTGATTTAGCCTAGAATACACGTGTAACCGATTCTGAACGGTTTTTTTCATATTATGTGGAATATTTGCGGGATCAGGCTGTCAAGGTTGGTCATCTATGATCTAATGAAATGCGTTTTGGTTATATAAAAATAGATTGTTTGATGCTAATCTTATTGGTTGCTAAAGATTAATTTAGTGAAGAAGGTCAAGGAAGATGAGATTGACAAAAACCTCAATATGAAGAAACGTGTTTTTGACAATATTTCATAAGCGAATCTGTTTTCTGATACTTTGGACAAAAACGCAGACGAATATAATAAAGAAACCAATAGTTTTGCAGTCCAAAGGTCTAATAAATTGTGTTTGAAAATATTATCATAGATAGCCGACTTGATTGGGTTGGTAGCACTGTGCCTAATACCTTGTTGCGTATCGGACAGTGAGTGAGATTTCTGGAGACCCAATTCCCCTATCTCAATTCTCTCCCAACGCATCCATGATTGGTGTGATATTGTGTACCCACATTGACGGAGGAGATTACTTACTATCGACTGACCAACATGCTTGATGCCAGTTTGTTCTATAAAAGAGAATAATTAATTTTCTGACGTTGTTTCTAGTTATCCCTTTTTATACATATACGATAGATTAATTGACAGGATTTGGTTGCCGAAGATTAGGGTACTTGATCAATCAAAGCAGTCCTTTGAATTGATGTCCATACACGACATTAAAAAGGGTTGAATTTTTATAGTCGTTTTCAAATTTCTTTAGCAAGATCTCATTAACATATTATTTACTAATCTGGTTTTAGATATAACGACGGTGACAGCAAATGAGGTCGACTAGTCAATAAACATGTTTTTCACGATTTAATGTAATTTATTTAAATACAATTTGTATATCCACATAAACTAATATGTTATTGAGAAGTAATGAATATTAGATGAGCGGGCACTAATCCTGTGATGGAGAATATTAAAAAAATAATAGCAATATGATTCATAATTTAATTTAATTTCATTATGTCATAAATTTTTATCAAAGATGATTTTACCTATCCTAAAGGGAGCTCAACTTCTTCAAGTTTTAAAGTTCTGAGTGTTCAACGCGATGATTCCTATATTGATCCCTCTATCCCTCTTTTACCCCTTCACTGGAATATGAATAAATGTATTTACTAAAGAGCAAAATTTCAAACCCTTTAAAAGAAAATACTTCCATAATACAGGACTCCTAATCGGTTTGATTGATAGTAAGTAAGGTTCATTCTTATGATCAATTTAACGGGATTTCTAATGGAGATTAGCCATTGTTTGCGGTTCCAGAAATCATAAAAAAATCCACCTGCCTTTGATATTTGTGTGAGAAACGATATTGTTAATTATTTACTTTCACATTCATAAATTAAATCATGGAACTACTTCTCAAACTTATAGTTCCTGTTGATGGGATTCCCCCAAACATGTTTTATGTACTGTACCAAGGTTTTCATTAACCACTTAATTCCACAAATTGGATGAGATCGATAGCGCTTGTTATGAAAATTTGATTGCTTTAAATGGTATCGTCACGCCACTGTCCCAATGCTTGTTACACACGAAATGTCAGGAGTTATAGGTCAAAAGCTATATTAAGGTTATATTTATTAACTTCCATTCAATTAGATGTTTCGTCACGAAAGGGAAGACAGAGATAAGGCACTTATAAGTGAACCAACCTCTTGCTATATTTGGCACTGCGCTTACCATCAAGTACAGTGAAGTCAATTTGCTGTGCCAGAATAAAAAAAAACTTGAGAGGTGTCAAGGGACACCCGGATGGAACGAAGTTCCTTTCGATTAATTAGTGAAGGAATTGTAATAATTTTTTTTTAAGTTATTATAATATTTTTTTTATTATTAACATTTAAAATATTAAAATTATATTATTAAAATTATTAATAATAATATATTAATAATATATAATAATATTAGCAACAACTGCAGCAAGTAAAATTACATATAAACATAATGACAGCTGTTAAAATACATTTAAAAACGTTCCAATATAAAAGTGTCGTGACAACTTTTCGTAAGAATTTTTTCCGTCTAGCCCTCTTTCACAACGCGCGATAAGGAACTTCGTTCCAAAAACGATACAAATTCAGTACTAATGCGTTGAGGAAGAATGTTGACTCAGATTTCAGTAATAAATCACGCTTTTCAAAGACTCAAGGGTGATTTAGGTTAAATCCCGGTAACAAACCAAGTATCTGTAATAAATAACATTAAGCAGTCAGACATCTCAACCTGAACGAACGAAAGAACTGAACGCTATCTAATCCGTATATTAAAACCTTATGTTGTAGGTATCAGAAACTTCTAGAGACTGCCAAAACTCCCAAGCAAATACCTGTGGATCATACAAACATTTTTGTAGATGCCATCAAACCCAGGGCTTCTCGTTTCGCAGCGGCCTTATTCCATAGATGCATCATATGATCAATACTTTATTTAACAACAAATGAATTAGACTTGCTCACTTATTATGAAAATTGATTCTACGGTTTGGTTTATGATCATTGCCAAATATGATTTGGTTTGTTAGTTAAAATTATATTATAATTTTAAAACAGACTGAAACTATGAGAAAAGTAACTAACAAATTTTGTTGATATACAGATTCTGATAGACTACGTGACACATAAGGCGACTGGCTGTGACGAGAAAGTCAAACGTTCGATTCCCGCACTGACAAATATTTGTTCGATAAGTATTAGTGTTTACGTGAGACCAACAATCTCTTGTTGTTTCTGATACTCCCGGCATAAGATGGTTCATCTTACAATGGTATCGAGGCTATATCTATGTGACTGTTGCCATGCACTACTGACTACATTGTATTGCAAGTTTTTGAGTTGTGTTTCCAGTGTATATAAGCAGGTGTAGCGCTTGTCATTAGGCAAGAGCTTAAATGGGCGAGCCACAAGGTTGTCTAGCCATTAATGCAAATAAAAAAGTACATACATATACCTACATTTACGCCTGTAATCCCTGAAGGGGTAGGCAGAGTCGTAATCAGTACACCCACTTTTCGTCGATTTTTTTACGGTCCCATAATGTGTTAGGGGGCGAGCCTATCTGGTGATAGGAATACCGGGCACAATTTCAGACTCCGGGCTGATACTGAGTATTTCTAAATAGAAAAAACCAATATCACTTTACCCGACCCTTTTTTTTTTGTCGCGGGGAAAGCGTTTTATTACTGCCGCCCGCTCCGGAGGGAAGCGGATTAAGAATAAAACGGGTATGCTGGACTAGCCGGTCTTACGACCCAGCATCCCCCTCGCACGGATGATGGCTATCCGTGCTGCCGCTGGGCCGAGTCCCTAACCCCTATGTACACCCCACCCGACACTACCAGCTAAAACCCCGCAGTGGCCTTCTTCGGCGCTTGCGGAGCGATCCCGGGGTATTCTAAGGAGTGCTAGAATTGCAGCCGGAATCGCCCCTGCGCGGTGCTGCGTAGCAGCCCATCTCAGGGACAGGCAGGGGTTACCGTGGTGGAATTCAAACGCCCCCATTCCACAGGGCGGGAGACGCCGGTCAGTCGTCCACCCGGCGCCTACTACGTCTTCTCTGGCGGCGGGAGGGATCATATCGTTCCCGATCCCTCTCAGCACTCTCCTTCTGCGAGATGACGTTCTCGCAGAAGTGGGCCACCGCACGCCAGGACCTCCGGCTGGCGACCATGGACGACACCACGGCCGGCAGCGAGAGGTCTCCTCCAACGACTGCTCTGAGAGCGCTGCGCTCTTCGTCCCAGGCTGGGCACTCCTCCAACGTATGCTGGGCCGTGTCCTCGCGGCAGTTGCCACAGTGGTGGCACACGGCGGACACCTCCTTCCCGATCCGACACAGGAACGAACCGAAACACCCATGGTCCGTTAATACCTGTGTCAGTCGGAACGTAGGCGCCCCTTGGCGCCTATCTAGCCATCTCTTTAGGACAGGACGCACTGCTGCGACAGTCCTCAAGCCCGCAGTTGGGCTCTCCAGCCTGGTATGCCACTCCTCCACGGCGGTTCTACGAAACCGGGCCGCAATCTCCCTCGGGGCCAATCTCTTTACCCGACCCGGGGATCGAACCCGAGACCTTAGCACAACAGTTGTAACGCATACGCAATTACAACTGCGTCAATGAGGCAGTCATAAAAAAGTCTTCATATTTTTTCAGAATACATAATTCATATTGAGGTTGAATTTCTCCAGAATTACTCTTATTATCCCAACATAAATGAACCCATTGGCGTCATCGCGTTACAAAAATAAATGAACTGAACAGTCTCGTAATCACTAAGGACTAGCGTCATTGCTCTTCGTCACGAAGGTCAAAGTTGTGTTGCGATCGCAGCAGTCGTCATGACCCTTATGGAAGCCCCTTAGGGTCTGTGCGTAAGTCGGTCACGTGAATTACTTGCACGAAATGTCTCGTAACAAAAGTTCGTACAGCTTCGAGAAACGTAAGCGTACAATATAACTTTTGAATAAATTATAATTTGTTAATTTAGCTGTAGCTCGGGATCTTGCATGCAATATATTCGAATTAACATTCGTATAAAGTGTACCTAAGACCTACCAGCGTATAGGTTTATTTCAATCCAGAAGATACATACATACTACATATAAACTCTGGCCTGTAATCCCCGAAGGGGTAGGCAGAGGTGTAACCAGTACACCCACTTTTCGCTGGATTGATTACGGTCCCATAATGTGTATATGCATATGAATGTTTCGTTCTTATAGTACCAAATTTCGTAACCGCTAGTGGCGCTATATAATTATTCATATAAATATTTTACGTTCTCGCTAGCGAATATGCGTGAGAAAAAGTCATTTTTGAGCTACTGAACGTCCACCTGTTCTACTCCGGTTATATCCATCCGTATACCGCCATTTTACATTAGTCCATTGAAATCATACTCGTGAACGGGTGCTGCATGTGTGAACTGGTCTACCTGGGTTGCTCATTGATTGTTGGTTAGAAAATTAAATAACAGGTTGTATAGCCTCGTTTACGACTCTACCATGTACTGGCATATTCATATGACAAAGAAAATTACAAAAGACCTACGGCTGAGTTTCTTGGTGCTTCTTCTCAGACCAGTGGGCATTTCCGAAGCACCAGTAAGTAGACTTTAACATTATTATGACATGTAAAAAGTGCCCCTAGTGGCCTAATTTACTAAATAAATGATTTGATTTGAAAAGAGAATCCATACGGAAAGAGAAATTTACTTTAATAATAGCCACAGAAATAGGTGAACACTATGTCAATAATAAGTTCTACATCCGTTTCACTAACACATTAGTATAATAATACAGTAGTGATGCAATTCACAATATCTAAATGAATCACACATGTACTATATAAATATTTAATGCATTTTGTACGTGATTTTACTAGCATATTTTATATGTTCAATTCTAATCACTATTTACCAACATTATATATTAATGTTGTGAAATTAGTTAATCTGTACACATAAGGAAATAGCCGGCTGTCAGTAACGTAAAAACGGCTGAATCAATTTCGATGCAGTAGCTCGACCATGAGTTTATATCAAAAAGTTACAATAGGTAAACGAAGTGACTGCCTCGGTGGCGCATGTGTTACACTGCTGTTTGAGGTCTCGGGTTCGATGTCCAGGACGGGTAAAGTGATATTGCGTTTTCCTATTTAGATTTACTCAGTATCAACCCAGAGTCTGGAATTGTGCCCGGTATGGCGATAGGATCGCCCACTATCACATTATGGGACCGTAATAAATTTGGTGAAAAGGGGTGTACGGGTTACACCTCTGCCTACCCCTTCGGGCACACAGGCGTGAATGTATGTTCTAATAGAAAATTCAAACGGCTATATAACCTCTGCAACTAGAACATAAATGTATTTAATGAGTGGAGTATTTAATCTGAGTATATCATTATTAGTATTTATAGTCGCTTGCACGTTGTACAGCGGCGTGTCTCAGATAATTATTAGACAGCCACGGTCCATTAGTGCCAATATAACGTAGTTTATCCGCCATTACTGCTAGATTCTGTACATACCACATTAGCTGATATAAACGACAACCGATCACTGTGTTTTCTCAAGCATATATTGAAGAATTCATTGAATTACATATTAATGTTGAGATAAATCTTATTTTACGACTTCATGATCAAGAGGCATATCAGTCTGTATACCTCAGTCTACCCCGTGACCACGAAGGTAATGTTTTCGAAACGTCGAAACTGGAAGGTAAAAATAAACCATGATGAAATCCGTAAAGTTAGTTTTATTTCAATTTGTAATATTCGCGTTACCATAAGAAACCATTATCAATGTTCAAAATTAATAAAATGCTTTTCAAATCGCCGCAAGTTCGATCCAGAATTACAGTGTATCACTTATCACTGCACTTGTCACTTCGAGCAATACAATTTTAACTCTCATAAAGCCTAATTACTTTATTTGGTTCCAGTATCAAACCAGAACACCATGGTTATTACACTCTTTGGTGACCGAAACCTACTAACAGTCGCTCAGTGGTCCAGATAAATTTGAGCATACGAGATAATTACCACAAAGTCAATAATAATAACACACTTAGTCCTGACCCCACACTCAGATACGAGCCTTGCATCATAGGTATTAATAACTACGAGAGACGTTCGATCTCACACACCAGACTAAATAAATTATACAAAAATTGTCTCAGTCTTGAACCTGCGGCGTCTCCGTTCTCAGCCGGCCACTCACCCACTGAACTACTGAGGTTGTCCAATAAATAGTGTTACCTCTGCACATCCAGTTTCAGATTTGATCACTGCGTCTAGAACACTTCATAGTAATCTTACATTTATCTAGCTTTTTAGCATGGTATATTGTGCTAATAGAAGTATATTAGTGCTTCTATATTGTAACATATTACTAGAAGACGCAGTATTATTCCATTCCACTTACATTTTCTTCATTTTTTGTTAATATTGGAATGGTCGATCATGTTACATTGTGGTCAGAAATATCCTACTTATGGTAATGTAATACTACTATGGTAGTAATAACAGTAATTACTTTCTCCCAATCAAGTTATTAAAACCTATAAACTCTAATAATGTAATTACTAAAGCACATCCCCCGATCGGAGAGATGGCTCAAGCGGCCACTCCTTTCGTCACATGGTAGGCCCGGGCTTCATACCACAATAGGGACTATAATACCCCTAGTTATCTCCCCGTTCCTTAAAAATCGACAAGACATACATGGTTAATATCTAAATAAAAAGATCATCTTCACAATAATTAACAAAGCATTACAAAGATATACATATACACTCACGCCCATATCCCATGGGGTTAGGCAGAGACTACTGAGTACCACAAGCTACGATCCTGACACACTTTTTTCGCCTCTTCCACATTCATACATCTTCTCATACATTTACGACGGTTGGAGGTACTCCTGATTTGCCCTTTTAGGAGAAGATCGTTTATCTGATTCGTAAACGTTCTCCTTGGGTGCCCTCTACCCACTCTTCCAGTCACTTTCGCACGATAAATACCTTTCGTAAATCGCCTTTCATCCATCCTCTCCATATGGCCAAACCATCTCGGCATACCTCTTTCTATCTTAGTCACCACATCATTCTTCAACTAGAAAGATATGTTTTGTGGGTATCCATCTAGAGAAAATAATACTGCCAATGACCGCACCGCCAGTCTAACTCAAAATTCCACTCCATGCTACAGACATTAGATAGACCATTGAGGGCGATGCGTGCTAACTGCTAGCACGCTTTCTAGCGGTGGCGTGTTCGGTGCCGAGCTGAGTAATTTGCTTTAATGTCGCGTGCTAGACACTTTAACGTCGGTCGGACACGACAGTGCAATGACGACTAGTAAGTAGAGTGATAAAGTTTTAGTATGTTAAGGCATGGTATGTTCTAAATAAATATCAACCTTATATACTCTCCCACTCATCCGATTTTACTTTACATACATATACACTCACGCCTGTAATCCCCGAAGGCAGAGGAGTAACCAGTACACCCACTTTTCGCCGAATGTATTACGGTCCCAAAATATATCGCATACTGGGCACTTCCAGACTACGGGCTGATACTGAGTATTTCTAAATAGAAAACCCAATATCACTTTACCCGACACAGGGATCTAACCCGAGACCTCAGCACAGAAGTCGTAACGCATACGCAATTACAATTGCGCCACCGAGGCAGTCTTTTTTCCGAAATTTTACTTTAGGTTATGTGAAATAAAATTGAGATTAATACATGTGTATTTTAATATACATAACCATGCAAATTGAATTAAATAAAATGAAATTTGTTTAAAGATCATTCAGGTAAAACAAAATAGCCCTTATCTAAACTTACACGTACCGATAATCACGCATTTAATATTGTGTGCAGAAAGATTCAAAATTGAGTAGCGGTGGGCGTCATTGCAGATTAGACAGCTCTACTTGCCGTCATTGTCAAAACAGGGCATGTCCCACGATAGCCAGTGACAAAGCACTCGTGTGTTTAATTTTATCAGGCCGATAGAAATGCTGGCGTGCGGCACGCGACCAGCGCGGAAACCGCTCGCTTGCGTGACTGCACGACGCGCCGCAGACACGCGAACAACTAGCTTAGGGTTGACGAGAAAAAGTATTGGAAGCATTTAAAACTGGCGAAATATTCGAGGCTATGTATACCTTATAGCAGCAGTCCCTAAAAACCCATGGGTTCCATGGAATTCAGCAAGGATCGATGAAAAAGTCAGCGACAATAATGAACAGGTTATTCCAAATAAACCGCGTGAACGTGAATTTCATTTAAATACGATGGATTTAAAGGATCTAATAAGTTCCACTTTAATTATGAACCTTTAAATAAAACGGTAAAATTCAAAAATTGTTGCTTCAGAGTATATATAGTATACCAAATTAGTAAATCCACCTTTACCATTCCTTACCCACACCCACAATGCCCTTCGCCTGTGTGTCTTGATCATCACATCTTGACACTGGCAGGTTTGCCTGTCTTTTACTGAACTTTATTACAGTAAACTTTATGATGTGTCTCGTTTTATGATCAATATAAACCGATATTATTTTATATCAGTAGTCTACTCTTTCATTGACCATAGTTAATTTTGGAGTACATATATCTTTCTATCAGATTAAGTGGTGTTTTTTTCACAGATATACAGCCTATAATATTAAGACTTTAGCCTTTTTGTCACTGTGATAAATCAATTTTTTTTTACAGAAACTGGATAAACATGAATTTAGAATGCAGCGTGTCATTAAATTTTGCGTGTGTTGAGATTATTGGCTTTATATGGCTCGTCTTTGAATAATAATAATATCAATGTAATATAGACTGCCGCACTGCTGGGCACTAGTTTCCTTTGCTAATGAAAGGGGTTAGTCTTTAATGCGAATTGGTAGATTTTCATTCATACCAAGTTCTTATTTAGAATTCTCAGGCATGCAGATTCCCTTCTGGTGTTTTCCATCGCCGTTAGAGTAATCGATTATGAACAATAAATACACATGCAAATTCGAAAAGATAGAGGTATGTGCCATTTGTACTGGTTTTGAACATGTGACTTTCTCTTGGCTGTCTGTACCCTCAACTAGGCTATCTTTGAATTCTCTATTATAAACGTTCACAAACCAGAATTTTGCACTAGCAACCTTAGATCTCAGTGCTTCATAAACCTGAATAATGAACGGAGCTGCACTGACAGCCAGTAGGCCTTTATCGATAAACTGATTAATTGATTAGACTCCATAATTGCCAGTCTACATCCACACATTGATCGGATAATATTAATAATTAATTACAGAGCCTTATGCTCCCCTGGACTTCATTTTCACAACGCTAAGTTCATGCCTATCTGTCTAAATTTTATATATGAAGTTGTCACACAGAATTTTGTAGGCATGGCTAAGTAACTTTAGTACATACGGATATTAGTTATCAATGCATAGGTGTGAATAGCATATATTCCAATTGGACTCGTTATCCTTGAGTCTTTGCTGCATGCGAATTTGCGGGGAATCATTACAGGTCGAGCTTTGGCGGACCAACAGACACATTATTTCGTTTGCAGAATCTTTGTTTTTAATACCATTTTATCTTACCAACAGATTACCTTACGGCAAAGCTTTTACGAAATTGATAATGAATTTCATATCATAACAGAATTAAAAACAGACGATGAATCAGACACCTAAATTTCATTAAAAGAGATCTATGTGTATTATATGTGCTTAAGAATTTCATTTAAAGGCGAAACTTCTGTCAGCCCTGAACATACTACTCAAGTTATATTTTTATTCACATTGATGGTTGGGGGAGTTCGGACTGAATCATTGGGAATGCCCTCTCGTTACGTATTCTAGTTAACTTGAGTATCGATTTTACACGTACTTGATGGGAACCCTACCCTCACAATAATATTTTAAAGAATTTTATGAATGCTCCGAAAACGTCAATTTATTAGTGCCAAGGTAAATAGAGTCGTAAAAGTATTAAATTCGGGCCACGAATTCATAGATAACATTTTTGAAATTTTAACAATGTTCAACTAAAATTTAGGGTTATTAAGGCAACATTCACTTGTAAATGGGAACATAGTCTATAAATTATTTCCCAAAATATATGAAAGTCGTATTGTTATTCAGAAAGTGCTGTTGCTTTAAAAGCGGTTGAGCTGCTTTAGACAGTCCTTTTTTTTGATGATGATTTGACCGAGGTAGTCCGTGTCACAGAAAACCAATCTAAAGTGTGTTGATATTAGAGTAAAAAAAGTTGTCCATTTAATTGAAATAATTATTACAATAACTCGTAGCTGTACATTAATCGTAGCTAAATATACGTATAAAGATATGTATACTCGAAACTAATGTCAATAAAATAAAATTTATCGTCTGCAGATGCGAAACTATAAAACGAAAATTTATTTTGTAAATCCTATGCGCCATTACTTAATTGAATAAACTGCACCCACTCTTGTAAATGCGGATGTGATAAAACTGCGCAATGGCACACCCTTCTGGATACGTTTTGATTTAAGATAAGCTTTTATAGTTATAACTAATGAAACGAGATGTCTATTTCATGCAAAACACTTAGAACTACCAACGCAGTACACGATTTTTTAATTTCAACTCTAACGACCGTTATTTTTATAAGAATAATGTTCATTTAACATTTTGCTGCGCTGTTTAATTGTTATATGAACCTCACTTACTACATAATGCTGGTAAGAATGTTGAATTTTATTGTAACGGAATTAAAATCCTGTGCATATAAATATTAAAGAACATCTTATTTCGCGCCCGTGAAGGAGTTATGTTATTTTTCATGAAAATCACTATATCAGAGATAGTTTTTTTATATATCTAAATTAATAGATATTTCTCTTGCCTTTTTATGCGTGTTGTTTATGAAAATAAGCAATTTTTCCTCTTTCTTATATTGGTATAGACTAGTATCGATTAACGGTAGCATGAAAATAGACAACTTTTAACCGCTTTTGTCATTAACGGTATAGGTAGGTTTATTGCTTTCTGTGCTCCTAAGATATACTTCAATAATATCTTATTCTTTTGTCTGCTTTATCGTAAACTTTTTTTGTCTAACTGTTAAGCCCTCGAGAGTTCCCGTTACGTGTATAATCCCATTGACCATCCGTATATTTTTTCCAAGATTTAAAACGTTTTTACAATGCAATATTTTTTTGCTTTCGCACCAGGATTGTTATAGTTTTTTAGTCAGTATTGTTTGTTAATTTGTTTGGCGCCTTGTCTGATCAAATTTTTTTGCGGAATGTGTTTTTAGAAATGTTAATCTATAGATTATCTGCAGCAAGTTATTGTTAGTTATACGTTTTTACAAAGTATATTTTTTGTATTCAATCAAGCAAGAAATCTTTGGTTAATAAATATCCTGGACATATATCGATAACTAAAATACAAATTGTGATTGACTGAATCTGCTACTAGATTAGTAAAGCCGATACACACATAAGTTGCTTGGATTTAGAATTTTGGTCCGATATGTCGACAAGCTCTCTACGTATCATTTTTTTTAGTACCTCGATAGGCAGACGAGCAGACGGGCCACCTGATGGTAAGTATTCACTGCCGCCCATAGACTTCTGCAATGCCAGGGCACAGCGAGGCCGCTGCCTACCGTCCATTATTATGATATAAAACGAAAATAAGATGTGCGTACTAGTTGCACCTCCGCCTAAACCATCTTTTTTCTCCTGATTGCCATCAGCCTCTCTTCTATAACCCCGACGACAAACTTCTTCCTTCCTTCTGGTTCTTATTATACGCGAATTCCCAGCCCTGTCCTCGTTAGTCGTTGTTGTCTAACCGGTCAGGCCGTAGTGACCATGGTGGTTGACAGCCTCTTTGGCGCAGCGGGCGAGTAGCCGGCTATAACGAGAGGCCGTGGGTTCCATTCCCGCACCGAGATAAATGTTTGAGTGACAGACAGATATTTGTTTCGGATCTGAGTGTTGTGTTGTAGTTCTCGATACCGACGACACAGGTTTTAGCTAGTGTGGGGTCGGAACTATGTGTGTGACTGTTGGATGTATTTATTATTAACATTGGATTGTGGTGACGATCGTTGCATTGTGCAGTGTCATGTAATACTTTGCATTATAAAGCTCTGAGGTATCCTTACTACCTTTCTTATAGCACTGGTATACGAAATAGTAAGTGGATCGTCTGGTGGTAAATGATCTCTACAGCACATGAACAGTATCAGACGAATCATGAATTTGTGCTGGCCTTAATAGGAATGAAGGTCAGAAAAGGGATAGATATCCTTCGGTGGGGAATTAAGGCCTCCAGATATCTCACTCACCGTACGAAAAGCATTTGCAGGCTGTTATTTCATCAGTTTTCTGTAAGACAGCGGTCGAGTCTGCCCATTCATGCTGTAGGCAAACTAGTCAACGACGTGGCTATACGACTTACCTATAGATAAAATGTAACAAAATATACTTATAACTATGACAAGTTTGGTTTAATACTTTCGATGTCTATTTAGTTCTTTGTCTATGCAATAACTCGCTTCAATTCTGCACGCTCCATACTAGGTTTTAAAATGTAAATGAGTAATAATACGAACATCTTTTGTTGCAGGTAAGCGGAGGAAGCCCTTTGTTTCACGTCTCCTTGAGACCAACCCCTCGGAGTTTCTCGACTTGTTTTTTATATATTTATTCACGCTCACGTGACTTGGCAGGTGAGGTCTTTGTTCACGCAATAGAATACCGTGAGACGAAATATATTTGGGGTTAGCCGAGTTTGATGTGGATTTGAAGTTGTATTATTGCTTTGATTAGATGTGCTAATGTAAAAATGTTTGAAATTGATTTTAAATATTTTTGCTCATTTTATACATGTACACTGTTTAGTGTTGTGTGTGGTGGTGATGAGAGAAATAATAAGAATTATGAGTTACTGAAATTGGATTTTTCCATCTCAGAGAACATTTTTAACCGTTAGTCGCGGTTTTATAACTGAGCAAATGTACACTCCGGTAAAGTAAACATGACACATGGAATGTTATTTACCACATAGGCCGTCGTAAATACTTTTTTTTATACTCTTCGTAGAACATGAGAATAGACCACAAAACAATTACTCACTGTTTTAACACCAGATTTACTTTGTCTACCCAGATAACCACAATCCTGGGTCATTTGGGCGTAGTGTGAAGAAGCTAAACAGCAGACCCGCATGATTGTGTTGACTAGCGAGGAATACTCTATCACTCGCTTCTTGATACTCTAACTGGACGGCACTGCGCTTACCATCATGTGCAGTGTGGTCACTTTGTCTTGCCAAAATAAAAAAATCTAATACTTAAACTTGAGAGACCTTAAGCCATCTTTTTTTTTTTTTTTTTTTATCCTGGCACGGCAAAGTGACCGCACTGTACCTGATGGTAAGCGCAGTGCGGTCCAAATAGAGTACTGAGTAGCGAGAGATGATCTATCCCCCGCTACTCAACACACTCATGCCGGCCTGCTTCTTCACACTACGCCATGGGCAAGAAGGTGAAGAAGCGGTCGAGGGTCAAGTGTCAGAGTACTAAGAAGGCCGCAAAATGGCCATTATACCCCAACTCCAGACCCCCGACAAAAACCGGATGTACACTGGCTGATCCCGGAACGCGACACACTTGCGTGTGCCACTATGGCGGGTTTTTCGCCATGTGTACGGTGGTCGCTATCCGGGCGGATATGAATATCCTACCACCAGCTAACCATCTCATATCATCTCAGATCATTTCGTCTTCAAGGACCTTGAAATGATCACTAGTAATAATTCTATTAATTCTATGATTACAAAATGCTAGAAAAATGTTGTTTACACCCGTTTTAGGTAAACTTGACAAATGTATTTCTTTTAGTAATCGTGACGTAAAATAACGATGTTGACATTTAGGTGTCCTTCACCTTGAGTATAAATCTATTTAAGGTTGCCTTTATATTTATTTACATTCTTCATGATCATAAGAACCCGAGTTTATAATTATAATAGACATTAACATATGTTAATTCGCAAAAATGGCATATGTGTGAAAAAGATAATGTTATCTTTTTAAACGAAGTGACCTCTGACCTTAGAAAATATTTTATTTATTTTTGGATACTGTAGTCATTAACAGACAAAAACATTGGAACCAATTGTAAATTATTACTTTTTTATTTAAGCCTCAAAAATAAAAATACATACATACACACTCCCGCCTGTAATCCACGGAGGGGTAGGCAGAGGTGTGACCAGTACACCCAATTCTCGCCGAGCTTATTACCGTCCCATGATGTGACAGGGGGCGAGCCTGTCACCATAGCGGGTACAATTCCAGACTCCGAGATAATACTGAGTTTTTCGAGATAGAAAAACCCAATATAAATTTTAGCCGACCCGGGGACGAACCCGAGACCTCAGCACAGCATTTGTACCGCTTACAACTGCCCCACCGAGGCAGTCTAATAAAAATGATTTCGAGAATTGAAACGAAACTATGTTCGATACATATATCTAAATGTCATATGATAGCATCATTTTTTATTGACTCTTGGTAGTCGAAAGATGACGTGAAAATAAGCGAGGCAACTATTTACGTTCTATGAATATGTCATTTATGATGCCATAATATCCTGAAAAGAACCATGTTTCCAGTAAAAAATAAAGTACCTACTTCTGTTTTGTACCACACCAGGTTAGGCTTATCCCAAAAACTTATAACGGTATGTAAAAGTAATGTGCCATTTGAAGTTAGTATCAGCTACGATCGACTCACGAAATAATTGCAATAATCGGTTCGCTGAACAAAAACGCTATAATGGCAGACAATTAATTAAAATGTTATGATAATAGTTCATAAAAACCAGAGTCACGTATTAATTCGTCACGTTCCGTATAGGGATGTTGAGTATCACTGAAGAAATAACGAATCGATCTTAACTATGGACGGACAACTTTAAATTGAGTCTACTTTCGGTTTCTCGACCAGGCAGAACTAAAATTTTATCAAAGCGGCTTAACTTTTCTGGGTAATAAGACTTAAATTGCATGTGCGATAATTAAAACCTTCTTTTCTTATTTAATTCATCTACCTGTTATGTGTTTTCTTTTAAATCGATTTATTGAGAGAGAGCGCCTATTTCGAATCGATTTAAGCATCGATGTTTAAACCAACCTCAAACCGACATGTCTAGTTTGATCACGTCGGATTGCGGTGTGCCGAAACTGGATCGCCGAAGGTCGACCAGCGAATCGGCTCCATTGTCATGTCCTGGGAAATATTCACGTAGCTTCCCTCGTATTCTTGATTCATTATTATAGAATGCGGAATGAAGTTTTGCAGCGGAATTATAATTTTCGCTTGTGTCTTGCAAGATTTATTGGATGTTGAAAAACATATTGTTTTAAGAAAATATTGTTGTTTGCGCATATTATGAGGGGATATCAGAATCTATGTATAAAAATGTGTATTTGTACCAGAGTCCGAATTACCGAGTGGGTCACATGGTAATTTAAGTTCACCGCTCTTGAAACCCACTTCATACCCCATGAACACCACAATACCAGAACAGACATGGATGCGTTGTCGTACTTGAAATAATGGGGATTGGATTCAGGTCTCTGGAGGTCTGGAGGTCGGTCCCCTGTAATATTTTTAGTGCCTACTGGTCCCCTCCTGTAGATTAGTTCTTTTTTCGAGCCCTTTTGACTGTGGTATCACTGTCTCATAGAAAACCAACGCCAAATGACAATTTACTGTTTTGATTCGGGAAGTAGGACTTCCAAAGGCCCAACCGTCACTAACAATAAAGAATAACCATTTTGTTCTTCGTTTGTCATATTCGCCGCTTTCAATGACTTTATATTGCTTTTGGGTAAAACAGGAATTGTAAATGCTCTAAAAATGTACCTCTAAAATCCATTTATTGTCTCAAGACATTTATATGTTCAGACTTGATTACTCATAAAATCTTAAAGGTCGCTCTTTAGAGGCCACGGGTTACATATTAAAAATGAATGTGGTGTATATGTGACTTTAAATAATTCTAATATTATTTAATATAATATTGTCATTACTCGTTAGCAAGTTAAAAATAATCCATTATAACATTTATCTTGATTGACAGTTTGCACAATACCGAATCTGCAGGACCGGTAGACCATCGGCAACCGCTTGCGCTCCAAAAAAGAACAAGCTCGTGAAAGTAAACTCCGGGAACCTACACACGACCCTTCCACGAAACATACACGCGAGGTTGTTAAAAAAACCATTGGTTTGACTTGGCATGTTATTGAATTAGGTGGGTTCAAATTAAATGGGGCGTACGTAAGCAGGAATACTAGTAGTGGTGTTAAATGATATGTTGTTGTTATAATATGATTTATGTTTTTTCGTAACGGCTTCATCGCTATGAGCAAACCTCAAAACAGGTGGTTGCAAGGCTGCTTGTAGTAATGACGCAACTTAAACATGAGTCTTAGTGACAGTTTCTTGAAAAGCATTAAGTTATTTTAAATAGCAGCATTCGTGTCACCATGATGTTAATAATGATCGCTACCGAGCTTGTGTATGTGTAAAAATCAAAGTTCGTAAACAATCTTGATATCGGGAGTTCGAAATGTAATGTTTGTACTAAACATAGAAGCCTGATTTATGTGCAGCTATTAATAATAAACCTAGTATTTCAGCGAAGGAAGTGGGAATCGACTGGCGCAATTTAATTAACGCGGAAAGGATGGTGCAAAGGCGTCTGGGAACCTCAACCATTGTCTTAGAAAAATTCACTCGGCCCGTTTCGGAGGCTAATTGGTGGCGAGATTTTCCACTCGAATCACCCCACACAATGGTCTCGGGAACTATTTAACATTTAAAACAATCGGCACTCACGCAAGCGCTGGCGCACGTGAGAATTGTACTCTGCTCGGCCACAGAACGGTCCCGTTCAGTAATACGAGATTTATAGTTTGTGCGTTCTAGGAATACGCGCGCCTTCTGGGTTGTGAACCCACTCGGTTTGCGTGTTAACCCTATTCCTATATGTGTACACACGGTTGTAGTATGTATTACAATCCGACTGTTGCTAGCTAGTAAATTTGTAGTATATAGCAACGAAAACTTGCAACGTGGCGGCTTAATGTTGCGTTTAGTATGATCAGATAAATTGCCCGATGCCATACCATGCCATGCCATATCCTTCCTATTCTCAACCTCAATTCTTTTCCCTAGATATATACACAATGCGTCTCCAATCCCGCTGACATTGTAAATGTACAGGTGCGTTCTTGATTATCTACCTTCTGATATAAAAATATACGATAGTGTAAAACTGTGAAATAAAATATGCGTTTTGCTTCATGAAATACTGCACGCCAGAGCGTTCGTCTAAGCCTGGTGGACAAACTATAAATAGATAATTATAGTTCCGGGCTACAAATCGTATGTATTACTCGTACTATTAAAAATGGCTTATGCCTTGTTTGCATTTGTTTAGGATCTCCCAAATCGATAATTATGGATTTGAAGTGAATTTAATTTTCTAATCTGTGATTTGGAAAAAATATGATAAATCTAAATGTATTTTAGATTCGCTTTTAGATATTACTTCATTGGATATTTAATAATTTTGATTTTAGATCATAATTATAACCATGTAAGACACTTTCGCATGTAGCTACCACTACATTGTTATTGATCAGGTATATTTCAGTATATTTTACATCTCATTCAATTTATTTATATTATTGCTGGCTTACTTTATTGATACCCGGCAGCGTCTCGTTGTGTGGTATTAGGTCTTATTGTCTGGTTACAGCTTGCATTGTTTAACCAGACTGAATTGTGCGTCATTGATGTAAGTGGTGATCAAAAATAAATTGTTGTGAAGGTCATTTTATTTTATGCTACATGCAGCCGCGGGGGTTCATTGCTTATTTAAACATTTCAATGGGATGATGCGCAAATGCAAAATGAAGTGGACATTACTAATATACGTTGTGTAGCTCTATTATAAAATAATACTGCGTGTTTTATCCTATTTTTCATAAAATTGCATGAGTGTAAAAAGAGTTTTAAAGTGTTATTTTTAATTTTTCTAATACATTTTTATACAAGTGGTTGGTTAAAAAGAACTCATTGAAATCATCTGCAAAGCAAATGTATAGACATATTTCAATATTCATTAACAGATGGCGAACTTGGCCTACAATGAGTCACAACGTCACAAACAAAGGTTCCTCAGCAACTCTTTAGTGATAATAGGAATATGATTGCCATTTATTGTAAAGTTTCTTGCTATCTCTGATTCAAATAAACACGCGTATGTCTGAAGCCACAATACACCGTTACAGTAACGCATTTGTGGCTAAGCGTGATACCGGCTCTCGTGACCAGATCATTATCGATCACAGTGGACATCTGTCACGCTCGGTGCACATTATGCTAAATTGGGTCACCGTCATTGTATCATTACACGCAATCGAGCTGGCAATGGATGAATGGATTGTAGATTGATGACTGATTAGAATTGAACTTAGTTGTGGTAAAATAACATTGCAATGCCATAACCTATAAATCCAAATTAAAAGTACATAAAAGGAAGCATATACCTCTGCAAAACCTATGTCGGAATATCTCATTTCCAAATCGCAGTATATACATCAAAACTGTCACATAAAACGGTTAGTTTGGCTTAACGGTAGAATCAGTAGCGTGCCACGAAGGTTAGGACACAAAAGAAATCTATTATACTTGCAAATATAACCTTTAATCTTTACTTTGTTTGATCTCTAATAAAATTCGTTGTAGAGCTCGTCCTTGTAGAATATAATATATTTTTAGCTAGTCAATATTAAGAGAATAGTTTCTGAGTATTAACTGTCCATTCGATAGACTGAGAAATAAACAAAAATCGAACATATTTTTATTCGAATTTTTATCGAAAAGTTTATAATTTCTGACAAAGCTCTGAATTATTAACTTATCAAGCGGTTATCATGCAAAATATTTTGTACCGCTATTCATCCAATCAAAATTACAAATCAATTATATCTCACCATGAGTCAAATACCATTTAGATAGAGAACACAGCTATGAAAGATATGAAAGACAACCGAGGTAACAACATGTTACGTCGTCAATTAGCCGTCGACGTTGCCAAGGTCGACCGGCTCGTTTGTACACACAACTTGTTGCTTTTTGCAAACGCTGAATCACGCGTTTGAATTGTTTAAACTTGTGTGAAGTTCAGTACCTATTCGAGGTTTTAATGTGGAGTAAGAGGTAACAGCCTAAACATTACCCGAGGATAATAACAATCGAGTATTATTTTTAGTACATATTATTGTGGTTTTATTAGAAAAAAACTAAAGTCGTTTTAAGTTTTTAAAGTTATTATTGACAAGAGAAATACCTCGTAGTAGTATATCGATTTGCATAAGATACATCGAGGCCTTTCTTCGTATCAGTATACTATGGCGTCTGGAATTGGAACGATAGTAATAAGAATCGACGAAATGATAACACGAGATTACGGTCAAGATAAATTCAGATTATTAAAAGATAATTATCAGAGATATATTTGTGTCCGGGGTCTGGGTGGTCTGGATGTTGAGACCGAAAGTCTCTCGAAGTCCCTGATACCCACAACACAAGACTCTTTTCTTCGTGTGGGATCAGGGCTATGTGTGTGACTGTTGGGTGTGATTTATTTATTAATTATTTAGTCCATTCATATAAATAACTATAGCATTGAACTACCAATTGCGATAATAGCATAGAACAAGTCTGACCTTTAGTGCGTAATTGTAAACGTTACTAAATTAACTTGAAACGTTTTTAAAATAACTATCACGATACCTACTCCAATTGACGTCAATTGTTAAACCAAACATTTAAAAACAGTACAAAACACGTGTTTTTCATAAACTGTCAAGTGACAAGTGCGAGATATAAACAATTCAATTTAAACATCAGCAGAAGTATCATATTAAACAGTACGAATGATGTCATATTTATATCTAAATACTTTCCCTACTGCCAAATTACATGGTTTATACGTATGTACAACAAATACTAATTACACACGCAATCCATTCAAACAACAGCTGCACATCATCCAAACGTCAACTAACGTCCCAAATATAAACTAGAGACAAGAGGGGACCCGTGGCGGGTGCGGGGAGGGGCGGCCGCGGCAAGATGGCGGCCGTGACGTCACCGTGCGTTTCCTTTCGCGTCGCCTTCACCTTGACATTTGAATTGGATTGTCAAACGTGTGGTCGCTCATCCGCGACGCGCGTTGCATAATTGCTTCGGCTGTGTGCGTTACGCGTTATACCTTTTTGAGCATACCATTATGATATACTTATTATGGAACTGACTTACCTGCGTCTATTCGATAGTTGTGTATCACATAATCAATGCACATTGTGGTTAGGACAAACTCTATGTGCTTTGCATTCGTTATTGCTTTTACATCAACGATTTTCTTAACGATTGTAGAATTTACAGGTTACATATAAAATATGTTACCAATAAAATTTTGATTAGTAATCAATATTTCTACGATTTGTTTTGATAATTTCATTGTCACTATTTTCGTTTTTTTTCGTGCCTCGATAGGCAGACGAGCAGACGGGCCACCTGATGGTAAGTAGTCACCGCCGCCCATAGACTTCTGCAATGCCAGGGCACAGCAAAACCGCTGCCTACCGTAACTTTTCATTTACAAAACTAATCCTAATATGTCTATATGTCTTTGTGTAATTGACTTATACTAGATGGGAATACAGCTTTCAATATTTACATATGTATGCAAGGTACATGGGTACTTTAGTCATTAAGTGAATAAGTAGAGGAAATAGAAATGTATACTAAATAAAATTAAAAATAAACTTATTAGAAGAGTCTTATTTTTATTAACTTGTTGATATTACTTTATATTTCTGCAATAAAATACAATTGGACGATTACGATACTTTCTGTCATGCAAATATGGTCCTCCATCCTCATACGGTCAGATGATGTCAGTTACTCAGAACCGATAAAGCTAAAAGTGAATTCGCAACCGCTACGCAAGACGACCGCGCCCGTACCGCTAAAATAGACAAAAAACAACCAAAACACACTGATGGTAAAAATATATGTACACCATTCGGGTTACAAAACTCGATTGTATAAAAACCCATTAGCATTGATTCATAAGTTATTTAATATCCCACCTGTATCCTATAGGACTAGGCAGAAATATTCGATTGGACACGGAGCATGATTTAAAATGTTTACTTTTGGTTTTGGTTTTTTTTACTTTGGGTTTGGTTACCATCACACATTCAACTGCAAGTTCTGCAACCATTACAACTTCCATTCTACTATTTCCTACTAATATTATAAATGCGAACGTTTGGATGGATGGATGGATGGATATTTGTTACTCAATCACGCTGCAATGGCTGGACGGATATGGTTGAAATTTGGCACAGAGATAGATTATAGTCTGGAATAGCACATAGGCTACTTATAGGCTTTTTATCCTGGAAAAATGTACAATTCCCGTGGGATAGTTTAGTTTTTCACAGAGGATCAGGAGGAGGATTTCAGAGAGGACAGACAGGGATCGACTTGGTTTTTTCATAGTGGCAGTGTAGGGATCAGTAAATGACATATGCCACTTTTTATCCCGGAAAAATGCACGCATCCTATGAGATAGCAAAATATAGAAAGGTGTAATAGCTTAAGATGCCTTCATGGATTGTATACCTTTTCTTCCAAAATTAACCTCCACGCGGGCTGAGCCGCGGGCAACATCTAGTGATTTCATAAAGTTTTGATGAATACGTGAGAAGACAATCCTCATGGCTTAAATAAAAGTATTGTTGAACCATGACTACAACCATACTCCTGGCTTCATGGGTAAGCTGCCTTAAAGAAAACTATTGTTGAACCAATTATAGTGTTGGTGGTACGTGAGTCATCATTAAGAACACAACACGTATGTATTACACATCTACATATAAGAATTATTGATTCAGCAAGCGGCATCACAAATTTACGACTTGGCCGCTTGAAATAATCGAAATTCCTCTTGTTGGAAAACACGCTGTTTGTTTTCCTCCTGTAGGCTTTATGTATATATTATGTACCTTTGTCCTATTTGCATATTACATATTCCAGGTATTTTCCTCTTCATATCAGGTTATGTAGGCATGGTTATGTCAGTCTACAACCGATAAGCTTAGAATAAATTACGTTTGACTACACCATAAACTTTTAATAAAATGTTAGCTTATTATTGCATTGTTCCATTGCTCGATAATGGCCTTCATAGTAGCGTTATAGGTTAAACCTAAGTTCACCATTTACTAATGAAGGTTGGTGGATTCCAAATACAGGCGAATTTTTTATAGGAATTATCAGTTATGTAAATTTTATCACTGTTTTCCTTTATCATTAAAGCGAGCGATAATTATTAATATATACATGTAGATATCTTCCTAAAGTCAGTGCGAGCCTTGGAGGCTGGTTACGAAACCACGCCATATTTTTTTTATACACCCAACAGTCACGTATCGTGGGTGTCAAAAACTACGAGGAACTACGGTTCAACAACACCCAGACCCGAAACAAATATCTGTCTGACACACAAACATTTGTCTCGGTGCGGGAATCGAACCCATGGCCTCTCGTTTCACACCCGCTGCGCCACGTCGGCTGTCAGTACCGAGAGACAGTTTACCTCATCAGTCTGCACTACTCCTTACTAAAGTACTGCTACAATCTTGTTTTAGTAGTATTGTAATTGGATCCAACAACGTTTTTAGGCTTTTACGTAAATAGTATATTAGAACAAAAAAATCGGAATTATATTTCGTAAGATCGAAGTGTACGTAAATTTAGAACTACAGCGAGGATACTTGTCATAAAACAGTGTACCTACTTGTTCTGTCGGTACTTTTGAGACGTATATATTTTTTATTTATTTAATTCCCATAAACTTTTGTACAAACAAGGTTTTGGTCCCCTGACACCCAAACTAGGCATTAGCCTGTATTTTGGGCGTCAGTGTTCCTTCACAAAATAAATAATAATAATGAGTGAAATAATTTGTGATATAACATATGTGTTAGTAGTGCAAATTAAATTAAATATAATTATAAAGAAGCGTCCCACAATTTGCTATCAAAGTCTAAACAGTAATCCGGCTCTAAATGTCCCAAACCATAAAAAGTAGAAAAGTGAAATGAATATCACAACTACATTACTCATTATTATTATAACGAAGTTTTTATTATTACAATTGAAACGATAAAAATTACAGACGACGCAATAGCCGATGATGACCCGGTAACGTGTCGTGAACTCGGACTAAAAATAATGTGGCACGCAACGAGAAGCGGACGAGTGAGGTAGGGGTGACGAGGCGGGGAGGGGGGGGCTGAAGTAGCGATAGTGTGGTATCGCGAGCCGTATGCGCAAGTAAACACCACAAACATATACGAGCGAGTACTCTATCGTGTTTACATGAAAACCACCAGCTTACCTACTATAGTTTTGCGTTCGAATTGGTTTACGATTGATTGGGTATTAAGTCTGTTTGGAAGTACTTGAGTGATTGAAGAGTGGAATTTGTTTCAGAATAACGTCATCATACTGCTTGCTTTTTATATTGAATACACGTGAATGCAATAGAGCGTGCCGTGTCTTCTTTATTTTATTACCAAAGGTACTCGTTAAGGATATTAAACTGCAACTTTAAACTACAAAATTTTATCTGACACTACCTCAGACAAGCAACAACCAAAACGTTGAGTCATTGTATGTAATGATGGTCGACACCAAAGTGAATATTATTAATCAAGTCAGATTATTAATAAATTTAATATCGCTTAGCGACTTGTTAATTAAAGCTCAGAGTCAAAATAAACAGAAAATCTGTATTGGCATATAAACAGAGTTATAAATACATAACTAGCTTTTACATATATGTAGACCTATAGATATGTTTAAAAGCGGTAACACCCATTCTTGTCTAAAGAAAATGGCTTTAATCATGCAAAAAACAATTAACAAAGATTATTTTGGCAATACTGAAACAAATATAATACAGACATAAAAGATTGAAATAGCACTCACAATGCTAAAATTAACTAATTACATATTATTTATACATTCTGTGGCAATTGTACTGTGATCAGCTAATAGCGTACGCTCCTAAGTCGTATATCATGATAGCAGATATGGTGATCTGTGCGAAGGTGCGTGACATCATTCGAATGATAGCATCTGATAACAAGGCGTCCTTATTGACGCAAGTGACAGCTTATCAGCACAGCACGCTAATCCACCATCCGATGACAATGACTAGCGTAATGTTAGCGTTTGCTTTATCGACGTTTTTTATAGATCTGTTACTGTTGCGAAGGTAGTTGATAACATTTGTGAGTCTAACGCAATTTATAGACAATCTAACGCTGCAATCGATTATTGCGTAAGAGGAAAATCGTAAATAAAATGCTGTAATAAAAATTAGATGCATTTCAGTTTTTATTTTTCTGAAGAGCTGAACCAAACTGACAATTTTTTTATTGTTTGTCTTCGTAATAGGTCAAATAAGGTTTTTAGCGCAAGAAAAAATAATAAACTTTGTCTGGAGAATGGCGCACTCGGAAAAAGGACAATGGGTCAAGTGTCCCCACCCGTCAACAGGTTTGAAATTGGTCTCAATCGATTAATCTTAGCAAGGTGATGATTTTTTGGTATGACGACAACAACGAAAAGTATTGAGTTTTTTTTTTAATTCACATTTTTGTTTTATATAGAAAATTTAATTTTTGCTGATTTTACTATATTACGCCGTGCTATAACATAGTATATAGGTGGTAGAGCTACATTATAATGATTTTTTTTCTACAGCTTGAATGGCCTACCTCAATGGTATGTTACCGCTGTCTTACATAAAACCGTCAAGGTTGCAGTTTTGCGGTAGCGACTCGCGTTCTTAACGAGACTACGGGGGACCTAACGAATGCTTCGTCAACTTTTTCTTTATGCTGGTGCGGCAAAGTGACCACACTTCACCTCCAGATAGAGTAGCAAGAGACAGTCTATCCATCGCTACTCAACATAATCATGCCAGCCTGTTGTTTAGCTTCTTCACACTACGCCTAAAGGACCCATCATCATAGGAAGGAGGGAACACGGTAGCTGGCAAACTGTTCCACAGCTTGTTGGTGCGGCAAAAATACGAGTTTGCGAACCTCTTGGTTCGGGCCGGGGTAGTAGATACCACGAAGCTGTGGCTTCGCAATATTACGCTTAATTCAGGTTTATTTTTGTTACTAGGTTATATTTAATACTGGCTAGTTTTTAAGAGTTTTTATTTTGTATAACATGTGTACGTCACTGGTTGAGTTCTATCGAAAACCAGCGCTGCAGTATGGGTTAGCCTGTACTGCACCATGCAGCTACCGACAGTAACAAATCTTTTCTTTCTTTCAATCCAGTACGCGTGGTTCTGGTATGGAAGGGAGAGGATGGGATAAGATCAAACAATTCTTTAGAGCATTTGCCATGATACAGACGGTAGAACACGCTAAGCGAGGAAATATCCCTACGTAGCTGTAGCGGCTCCAGACTGTTACTCACGTCTGATCATTCACAATGCGGATGGCCCGCCGCTGCAACCCACCCAAGGCATCAAGAAGGTATTTTGCGGAACCATCCCAGAGGTGACCTTTATATAAGCGGTAGAGCTGACCGGGCGTGAAAAACCGCCGCACCCTGTTCAGGATTCCGACCCTGCGGGAGGTGGCGGATATTACGCTCTCGATGTGACTCCTTGGATTAAGATCGCAGCGGATATCCATACCTAGGACACTAAGGTCATTCCGCATTGCGAGTGGAACACCCTGAAGAAGGGGGATGGGAGATAACGGGGATTTCTTGCACGAAAACGCGACCATGGAGTTTCTGGACAGTTCTTCTCCATAGGATAACTGCATTCGGAACGGGCAGTAGTGTAATAAACTCTGAAGTTATTACAAGTTATTTAACTCTGTTAAATAACTTGTGTTATTTCTACTGAACTATCACACGATTGCATTGTGATACTATATCTGATGATCGGAGAGGGATGTATAAGCCCTCTCGACAGCCTCGACATGATAATTATCATTTGTATATTTTTCCCGAACGTTTAAATGTATACCTAATACTTACATAGTATATTTGTAGAATGTACAGTAAAGTCAACGTTTGATAATCGTATCGTCTAATTATATTTTCGGGTGATTACATTACTGTCTCTCGCTACTTGATACTCTATCTGGACGGCATTGCACTTACCATCAGGAGCAGTGTGGTCACATTTCCGCGCCAAAAAAAAAACTTACTCCGGCTAAACCATAAGGGTTAATCAAAATAATGCACTATGATTTTAAAATGATCTAGAAAGAGTTCACATTGACATGTACCTGTCTCCAAAGGTTGACTGACAACAATCGTGCAAACCCGGGGGGTCGTTAGTAAATATTATAATAAAATAGTATTATGTTTTTAATTCGTCTGATATCATTATTTTAAAAATATATGCAAAAAATAAGAAAAACCATAAATGAATAGTTTTTCATAAGACAATCTTTATTTTAAATCTCTTTTGATATTTGTAAAAACAGAGTACTAAAAAGTATTCATGCCATCCATGCTATGAATGGTGGTCGTGTTGCACCACGTATGTAGGGTGTTTCTGTTATTGCTTAGGTTTTTAAACATTTATGTCCAAACGGGACGTTTTTAACTAATGTAGTTCACGAGCTCCGATAATATTTTTGCTATTGCTATCATCTGTTGTGGAAAGATTTTAACTTCTGCAATTACACAGAGTACTAAACATATACGAGCAAACAAGACGTCTCCAACTATTACATTTTCCAAGATCCAGTTTATCTTTCCTTTCCCTACCATCATCAGATCAGCATCAGATTTTGTACTATAAATATGCCAAAGGTTCTAAGCTCAAATATCCAAACAGGCTGTTTTAGCTATTGGTAGTTCCTAAGGTTTAGTTACTTGGCGAACAGTTCCTGGTGATATTGCCTATCAAATGTAACAAAATGTTACGCGACCATATTTCTTTATATATTTATTAAAAGTATATCAAAATAGTAAAAAAGTGCTATAAAATAGCAGTGTTTACTAAGAACATTTTTAATTTGTTTTTTTTATTTTGTAAGGAATCTCCATTGATTTATTAAATTTAAATGATGTGGTAAGAGTTTTTATAGTACACTTAATAATAATGTATACGTATGGTGTCTGTTGGTGGGTGGGGACAGGGCTCATACAAATTCGCCCATTGTCCTTTTAAAGTGTTTTTTATGTGGTTTCATTCAATCTTGAATCATCTAATCTCCATAGCCACTGTAAAGTGTTGTTTACAGCAAGAAGTATTTTACAGAAAACCAGCTCACTCCTTTAGTCCAGCGTTTAGTACAATAAGTGACATTTCCAGAGATTCAAATCCCCTTCATTACCCAATTTACACTGTTTTTTTTCAAATACACAGATGATCCTTATAATATTGTGTAGGTTCATGAGCGGTGAACATCGAATACCACCAGGTGCTCCTTTGCTCGTTTGCCTCTCTCTGCTAGAAACATACAATAAGGTATAATGTAAACATCTTTAGAGTACCAATGTAAATACACCAAAATACGATAAATAATAAATAACACCCAACAGCCACACACATAGCCCCGACCCCACACTAAGATATGGGTCTTGTGTTGTGCGTATCAGGGATTACGAGAGACTTTCGGTCTCACAACACCCAGACCCAGGACATAAATATATGTCTGTCACACAAACATTTGTCCCGGTGTGGGAATCGAACCCACGGGATCTTGTTTCACAGCCGGCTACTCGACAACTGCGCCACGGAGGCTGTCAAATGATATCATTGTAGGACCCCGTGACGGTCACTCTGTCTGCTCACTTAGGCGTTGCGTGGACATCGCGTAATGAAATTGATATTTAAATATGTATTCATAATAAAAGTGTTAGGCCGGAGCGTGTTCGTTGTGGCTCAGCAAACAACTGATAAGCTGATACGAGCGTTATCAACTTGCTGATAACAGTTGACATCCATTTACATGCGCGCACCAATGTAACGGAATTCGTCGATAAACCCATTATAACCATATTGTTGTTTCATCATCTTTAGGTGCTAAAGTGAATGTGATACTTTTAACACCACACCAAACATTATCTTCCGCTCCTCTTACTTGTTTGAGGGATCCGTAGGTTTCTAATAGATTCTTCACGACTGTGTTGCTTGGTTGTATTTCGATTCGACTGGAATTGTGAATCCACTATTTTTCTGATTCTTTGGCGCAATCATAAATGCTCAATGGTTTTATGGTATTTTTATTTATTTCAAACTAATTTAAAAAAGGAGCAAGTTATGATTTATACATTATGCGATATCTCCACCTAATGTGAATTGATTTTTATAATATTTTTTTGTATTATATAGTGCTTACCTAATTTCATTTCATAGTGTAATCAAAACATAAATATTCTTAGCATTTACTCCACTTTCATAACTGCTGTGAGGATTTAGATAAACCTATTACCAAACACCAGACGTTGCGAAAAACCAATGTCGGGTATTAACAACAGTAATAAATTGTCTATGGTCACTTTGTATATGTTCCTACCTACATATAACCTATGTGATCATTGAACGACAAGGGTATGAAAACTGATAATTCGAAAGAACTTGGCACTTACTTGTGTCTTTGGCCTTTACTGTATTATCATCGAGTTCAATGGAGAAATTAGAAGATAATTTTGTAATTAGGTTCTAATAGTATCTGAACTTCCACTTGTCTGTGGATTGTGATATTTGCAATAACTTCTTAGAATACTTTAACTACTACAATGACTATAATCCAGGATCGATAGTGCGTCCGCGTTTGTTGACACCCAGCAGTGAATCTGGACAGGTCTTTGGGAATATTAAACTGTCTTTGACTTATGACGAATTTAATAGAAAAATATTCACTAGTTGGTTATGAGTCATCCACAGCACACTTGCAAGAAATCCCTTTTGAAACTCGTACCCCACAAATAAAAGACTACTTTCTAAGGTCGTCTTCCACTCAGCAAGGAATCTCTTTAGAAATAGACAAACAATTTTACGTAACAACTGCACCTAGCCTTATCGCTATGACATAGGGGTTAACAAAAGATGACTTCATTTACATATACATTGATTTCTGCAGCTGAGATGTAAACAACCACAGTGTCTACTCAGTGATTTGCGGTTGGAAACGGTATAAACACAGACAACATTGTTGACATTGTGACTTAACGTTTCCATTGTACTATGATTTTTAAATATAAACTCATTTGCAAAAATACGGGCACCTAAGCAATGAACCATTTCAAATGTTACTATTGGTTTGTTTGATAATTATAGGTAGTTTTACTTTCACAATTTTGTAAATTAATAAGGAAATAATCGTTTTCGTCAGTATTATCATAAAATTTTGATAAAATTTATGGGTTTTAATGCTAAAGTTCACTAGTAGTGTATGCTCGCTAGTAGTGCATATGCTCGTGAAGTAAAAGTTAACAAAGATTTTTGTTTGTTTTTTCTTTAATAAAGTAAAAGCAGATAAATGTTTAGTATCGAGTGTGACCCCCTCTAGCTGAAATCACAGCTTGAATTCGTCTGGGTATGCTAGCGAGGATATCCCGGATACTTGCTTGCGGAATACGTTCCCACTCCGCGGTAATCACATTCTTCAGCTCTCTGATGGTCTGCGGAGCCGGTTGCACTGATCTCACGCGTCGTTTCAGAACGTCGCAGACATGCTCTATAGGATTGAGGTCGGGACTTCGAGCTGGCCAATCCAAACCACGAATGCCGACCTCTTGCACATACGCTTCCACATCGCCAGACCGGTGGGCGCGAGCATTGTCGTCCATAAAAATTGAGTCTTCGCCTAAAGCAGCCAATGCGGGTTGTGCATGAGGAATTAGAACTTCCGTATTGTATCGATGTCCAGTCAGTGAGCCGTTTTCAATGAAGACTAACTCTGTACGATCCATTGAATTTATTCCTGCCCAAAACATAACAGAGCCCCCACCATAAGGTGTGATTTCTTCAAAACAAGCCTCTGCAAAGCGTTCTCCTCGTCTTCGTAGCACTCGCCGACGTCGATCTTCACCGAACAGAGATATCCTGGCTTCATCGGAGAACAATACCCTATTCCAGTCTTCTTGAGTCCATGACTCACAATTTCGAGCAAACCTAAGCCTGGCAACTCTGTACTCACGGAGTAACTTAGGGCCGCGGGCCGGGCGATGACTGCGTATATTGGCCGCGAGAAGCCTCCTCCTGACCGTCCATAGACTAATATGCACATTTCTTACTTCTTCGAGGTTGTTCTTAAGGTCCACATACGAAGACTTGCGTTTTCTCAATGCGCGACTCACAAGAAAACGATCATCCCGTGGTTGGGTACATGGTTTTCTTCCAGAACCAGGCCTTCTCTCGACGGAACCGGTGTCTTGATACCGCTGCCAGGTCCTTTGAACCGTCGAGCGACTCACACTTAGCCTCTGAGCCACGAAGCATTGGCTGCAACCCTCTTCGAGCAGCGCAATAATTTTGGTAGCTTTTACCACTTTCTCTAACATTATTGAGACAGCTAAACAGCAATAAATGAAGCTTTGACAATTAAGAATATGAAATAAATTCATAAAAATTGACTAAAAGTTATGAAAACCGATGTTATCTTTTGGAACTTCGCACGAAAAATGTAGGATAAAAAGTGGTTTTCTGTAAAAACGAGCGTCCAACGAAAATTTGAATTTAGAACGTACTGTTTTAAACACCACGGCATTTTTAAAACCGGCCAGTAACATGTACAAATGATTGAAATCATTTTGGTACCGTATTTTTTTAAAGAAGAATTAAAATCAAAACCGCCCGTTTTTTTGCAAATGAGTGTATGTAGACAAATTAAACTTATTAGGCATATTTTCATCTCAAACTAATAGGTATTAATACAATTCAACCCATTAAGGTTGAAAATATACACGAAGAATGCTTCCGTCGTGTTAGTTGCTGACAGTTTAAATGTGCTTTGTATCCTCATGTCAACCATCCGGCTGTACATGCAGCTGAATATACCAACAATCAAAATTGGTGTTAAAGAAATATAAAATTTGAACACTGATACCGTGAAAGAATACGTGAAATATGTAGTTTTTTAAAAACTGTATTTTTTAAGCGCAACGAAGTGTAAGCAACTCAAAACAACACAAACATTAAGGATATTAAACGTTTCGATGTTCATGGTTTTCATAATGATGTTTAGGCAGAGTTATATATAGTGATTTAGTGCGGTAATTAGTGGAAGTGGCGTGTGGCGTGTCAGGTCATGCACACCTAATTGTTCTCACTGATGATGGATGGAAGCGATGACGTCGCACCATGTGACAATCATTATGCAACGCGATGTGGGAATAACACTTGAGGCTCAATTAGAAACGCTGGCGTGTGACCGCTGCATTTCAGTTGTACTTCTCTAGCAATATGAAGAAATAGATAATGTTTTCTGATTCGCTATCACATTGTGATGTTAGTATGAATCACTTACCTTACTTTCATAGTTAAACTCTAACACATCTCAATCGTGCAGTTATGTATTGCTTGTTTAATTATAAAAGCCTATTTAGGAGTGGTACGGACTGTCGAGACGAAAGTCGTAGGTTCGAAACCACCTCTGACTTTTCTAAAGTTACGTGTGTATTCATTATATTACCGCTTGCTTTAAGGATGAAGGAATACATAGTGAGAAAATCTACACACACATAATGTGATAGGGGGCGAGCCTATCGCCATACCGGGCACAGATTCCAGACTCCGGGCTAATACTGAGGAATTTCTAGATAGAAAAACCCAATATCACTTTACCCGACCTGGGGACCGAACCCGAGACCTCAGCACAACAGTCATATTCGCAATTACAACTGCGCCACCAAGAAAGTCAGAATGTATGTAAGATTCAACCTCGTCGTTTCTTGCGAATAACATCTGTCCAAAAAAACAAACAGTCACGGACGTGTAAATTGGGTGAGCTCGTGGTGCGACCGAGATAAAGTTCGCGATCCGCTGTAAATATTTCACTGTTGTATCGCCCCTGGGCGCCCCCACTGACTCAGAGTCTCCGGGGCGATCTAGTTGAAGAGGTCGTCGCAGCTTTGTTCCCTGCCACTGTGAATGTCACTCCCCCAGCGATGGCGTCACATTTATCGACGCCATCGTCGTTAAGTTCGGCAAGGGTTGTTTCGGAGGTATCGCCCGAAGAATTTCGGGCGGTGGTGCTTCGGCTACGGGGCAAGAAGACGGCCCCGGGTCTCGACGGTATCCCCGGGCGTGCATGGGTGTTAGCCGTCGAGCATCTGGGTACTAGGCTCCGTGGCCTGTTCTCCGCGTGTCTGGAGCAGGGCCGTTTTCCATCTCAGTGGAAAACTGGGAAATTGGTCCTGCTCAAGAAGGAGGGGCGGCCCGCAGAGTCGCCATCGGCCTACCGGCCCATCGTGTTGCTCGATGAGGTCTGCAAGCTCTTGGAGCGTATTGTTCACGCTCGCCTCGTCGAGCATCTTGAAGGGGTCGGGCCGGACCTGGCACAATGCCAGTACGGGTTCCGGCAAGGCCGATCAACAATACACGCGATTTTGCGGGTCAAGGCACAAGCGGAGGATTCAGTGGCTCGGGGTGATGTGGTGGTGGCGGTGTCTCTAGACATCGCCAACGCGTTTAACACTCTACCCTGGGCCTGCATAATGGAAGCACTGCGGTACCACGTGGTGCCACCGTATCTTCGGCGCCTGGTGCACTCGTATCTCTCAGATAGATACATAGTGTATCCGGGCGCCAACGGTTGGCACCGAAGAGCGATGGCCTGCGGTGTTCCACAGGGCTCAGTCTTGGGCCCTCTCTTGTGGAACATCGGCTACGATTGGGTGCTCCGTGGTATCTACCCCCGAGGTGTCGCTGTCGTCTGTTACGCGGACGACACACTAGTGACAGCGTCGGCCAGGGCTTTCCAGGAGGCCACCCTGCTCGCCTCGTTCGCAACCGAACAGGTGGTGGGCAGGATTCGGCGACTGGGCCTTAAGGTGGCCCTCAACAAAACCGAGGCCCTTTGTTTTCACAGGCCTCGGATTCGGCCACCTTTTGAGCTCCACATAAGTGTGGAGGGGGTGCGGATTCCCATCGGCTGTAAAATGAAGTACTTGGGATTGATTCTGGACAGCCGGTGGGATTTCCGTGCCCATTTCAAGGAGTTGTCGCCGAAATTGGTGCGGGCGGCGGGCGCGCTCGGACGCCTGCTGCCGAACCTGGAGGGACCTAATAGCCCTTGCCGAAGTTTATACGCTGGAGTCGTGCGGTCAATGGCCCTGTACGGATGTCCCGTATGGGCCGAGTCCCTGAACGCCCGCTGCGTCGCCCTGCTGCGCAAACCGCAGCGTTTGGTGGCGCAGCGAATAGTAAGGGGCTACCGCACGGTCTCCCACGAGGCGGCCTGCGTATTGGCCGGCACACTCCCTTGGGAGTTGGACGCCAAACTCCTCTCGTCAGCGTTCCTCTGGCGGGAGGAGGCGTCCAGCCGCCGTCAGGAGAGACTGGCCCCGAGGGAGATTGCGGCCCGGTTTCGCAGAACCGCCGTGGAGGAGTGGCATACCAGGCTGGAGAGCCCGACTGCGGGCTTGAGGACTGTCGCGGCAGTGCGTCCTGTCCTAAAGAGATGGCTAGACAGGCGCCACGGGGCGCCTACGTTTCGACTGACACAGGTATTAACGGACCATGGGTGTTTCGGTTCGTTCCTGTGTCGGATCGGAAAGGAGGTGTCCGCCGTGTGCCACCACTGTGGCAACTGCCGCGAAGACACGGCCCAACATACGTTGGAGGAGTGCCCAGCCTGGGACGAAGAGCGCAGCGCTCTCAGAGCAGTCGTCGGAGGAGACCTCTCGCTGCCGGCCGTGGTGTCGTCCATGGTCGCCAGCCGGAGGTCCTGGCGTGCGGTGGCCCACTTCTGCGAGAACGTCATCTCGCAGAAGGAGAGTGCTGAGAGGGATCGGGAACGATATGATCCCTCCCGCCGCCAGAGAAGACGTCGGAGGCGCCAGGTGGACGACTGACCGGCGTCTCCCGCCCTGTGGAATGGGGGCGTTTGAATTCCACCACGGTAACCCCTGCCTGTCGTACGAGGCGACTAATAGGGGCCATCGGGGGTCGCGGGCGCGCAGCGGAGGGCTGTCAGCCCGTATCGATGCACTCCCAAATTTGGAGCATCGTGCGACCCCGTGATGGACGGCAGCGCGTGTGGTAAGGCCTCGTTCGCTGTCGTTGTTCGGTGCGCGGGGGCTCCTTAGCCCTCCATGGAGATGGGCTGCTACGCAGCACCGCGCAGGGGCGATTCCGGCTGCAATTCTAGCACTCCTTAGAATACCCCGGGATCGCTCCGTAAGCGCCGAAGAAGGCCACCGCGGGGTTTTAGCTGGTAGTGTCGGGTGGGTTGTATATAGGGGTTAGGGACTCGGCCCAGCGGCAGCACGGATAGCCATCATCCGTGCGAGGGGGATGCTGGGTCGTAAGACCGGCTAGTCCAGCATACCCGTTTTATTCTTAATCCGCTTCCCTCCGGAGCGGGCGGCAGTAATAAAACGCTTTCCCCGCGACAACAAAAAAAAAAAAAAATGTATAATACGATAATGATGTACGTGTACAGGCTCACATGTGTCTGTTGTCTGTTCACTCTGTGCGTAAGATTGAGGTTTGACAGATGACACTGGATATTTTGACGATCCATGTACAAATAATCTTTAAGTTGTATTTCTTTGATTGCAAGTTTACATTAAATTGTTTCTTCACTATATATAACATTCTATGTGTGTATGTATGTTCCATGTGGACTCCATAACAGTTGGAGCGATTTTGATGAAATTTTCAGGCAATGTTCAGATTCGACAGCCTCCGTGGGCCAAACAGGAGGTCGTGGGCTCGATTCCCGCACTGAGACAAATGTTTATGTGGCAGACAGATGTTTGTTTCTGGTCTGGGTGTTGTGGTGTGGTAGTCCCTCGTAGTTGTTGATACCCACGATACAGGTTTTACCTAGTGTGGGTTCAGAACTATGTGTGTAGCAGTTGAGTGTACTTATTATTATTTTAGTCCTCAGATTAGCCCAGCGGATGATCATGTGATGTCTGGTAGCGATCAGATCAACAGATTTTTTTTGCTTTTTGCTAATTATTTATGATATTTTCTTCGGCCGGAGTAATTATTGTTTCGGTTCCATGGGGTAGCGACAAACTCTTTCATCGCGGACGAAATCGCTGGCAAACAGTTACATATAGGTATAATTCATTATATTTGGTAAGACCTACGTGGAGACTACATTTTCTCCCACAGTATTACGATATTTTCGCACTTAATATCTTATTTCTCATAATATGACATGTGCGGAGACTATCGCCGTAAATTCTAATCCTATGCAAGTAATGTGTGATTTTTTCGAATTGCTAAACTGATCTAAATTGTGGTTGTCTGACACTACTTGAGTCTTTGAATCTACCAGTTTCTTAGTCTTAATCTTACTAGATATGTGGGACGAGACTTCCAGTACAATATTTTTTGGTTGTTATATATTTAGGTATATTACAATCACATGCCGCAACTGCGCAATGGAAAAGACATAAAAACATATTTATTTAGCGAATTGTTAGCGAACCTTAACCACGGTTATCTGTAGTGTAAACAGCCGAACGGTATCGGTGGGCACGCGGCGACCGGCGTAGTCCGTGGAAACTTTCCTCAGTGATAGCTTATCAGTTATCACCCACGCGGGACTCTCGTGGGGCGACCGTACGCTCCTCGACGCATGTTTACGTCGTCTGCCATCAGACATCACTCAAGTGTATAGTTCCAAATAACGTCATCCACGATGGAGCTTGCATCTCGATATAGTTTCGTCTTAATGGATTTATATATCAGTTCTCTGTCAATATTTTTGTCTCTTACTTTATTATAATAAAGTAGCTGTTGCTTGCGGCTCCGCCCGCGTGGGGGTCATGTTTGAAAGAGTATATAATACAAATTGCCAATTTTCATGCGTTTTACTTTGAAAATGACGGATTTTCATACAGACTTTCATCCCCTATTTTACCCCCTTAGGGGTGGTATTTACAAAAACCCTTCCTTAGTGGATGCCTACGTACGTATAAAAGGTACCTACTGTCAAAATTTCAAGTCTCTAACACCAGCTTGTTTAGGCTGTGTGTTGAGATTTCAGGCAGTTCTTCTTTTATATATATAGATATACCTAAGAGTCTCCCACATAGTCCTGCTTGCATTTAGTCAAACCTGTATCGTAGGTATCACTACACTACAAGGACTACAAGGACACTACAAGGACTACAAGGACACTACAAGGACACTACAAGGACTACAAGGAACTACAAGGGACTACGGTCTCACAACACCCGAATTACAATTTTTTTTGTTTTAATAAACATTTGTTTTTCACGGGGATCGTACCTGCGGCTTTTCATTTTACAACCAGGCTCTAGGCCACGGAGGTTGTGAACAGTATTTAATTTCTATTTGCTACATATCTGTTAAGTTTTCGTCGTAGACATAATATTTAACACCTACTTAATCCATCATGGGTCTGTCGATTAAACCAAGTTATTAGATCTCTTGTTATTCGTTATGCGATATTGTATTTGAATGTCACTATACATAGGTACCATAACCACAGCCATGTCGGTTCTAGGATAAGAAATATAATAAAAGCTTGTATATCTTTTTTTTTTGTCGCGGGGAAAGCGTTTTATTACTGCCGCCCGCTCCGGAGGGAAGCGGATTAAGGATAAAACGGGTATGCTGGACTAGCCGGTCTTACGACCCAGCATCCCCCTCGCACGGATGATGGCTATCCGTGCTGCCGCTGGGCCGAGTCCCTAACCCCTATATACACCCCACCCGACACTACCAGCTAAAACCCCGCGGTGGCCTTCTTCGGCGCTTGCGGAGCGATCCCGGGGTATTCTAAGGACTGCTAGTTGTATATCTACACTAGATGCACATTGAACTTGTTGACTTAGTCTATATCACTTATACAGTGATTTGTCATTTTCTGTCAGCTTACTGGATGATTGTAATTTCTCACTGTATGCTCTTCTTATTTCAACACCACTGATGCATTGTCGTTAATATCATATTTTAACCGAGTACCTACAATAAATAAAATAACAAATACTTTTTTATTTATTTATTAACAACTACTACAGCATGATCTCCAATTACAGTATCGTTGATCTCATTACAGCATGGTATGCGATAACTTAAATCTTTTTAGAGTTATCATTTAACTTACCTATAAAAGATTATTAACAGGCATATGTTTACGAATTCACTCAGAGTACACGAAAACCCATTATCGTGTCAGCAACTTGGTTAAGCGTGCGTAAAGCGCGCGTGACATGGGCTTTGCCAAGCAAGTTAGTTCTACCACTCGGAACATCCATTAGCCGCGTACGCTTTGTCCACGTAATTATCTGGCCTAAGCTATAAGTATACCCACATTTTTTTTTATTCTGCCACGGCTAAGTGACCACATTGCACCTGATGGTAAGCGCAGTGCCGTTCAGTCTCCAGTAGCGAAAGAAATCTATCCCTTGCTACTCAACACAATCATGCCGGCCTGCTGTTTAGCTTCTTCACACTACCCCTAAAGGACCCAGGATCATAGGAAGGAGGGAACACGGTAGCTGGCAAACTGTTCCACAGCGTGATGGTGCGGCAAAAACACGAATTTGCGAACCTCAGGTTCGGACCGGAGTAGTAGCCACCACGAAGCTGTGGCTCCGCGAGCCGGTACGCTTGATTCTGGTGGTGAGAATGGGATAAGATCAAAGAATAGATGGAAAAACATGGATGCAATATAATACAATCCAAAACAAACACATTAGTAAATTGTCTCGCTATCGATACCGCGGTGTCCGGTTTCAGTACTACTCGCCCATTGCGCTGGTATGCCTTTCTGATAACAAATTAAATCACTATCGCGGTATCTAAAAGTATTCCACTCGTTTCCCAGATACTTGGCTTGTCCTTGAGCAAGACAAACAGATAACGGTCACAACTCACAGACTATACATAGTTCGATTATGTAACAGTAATATTTGCGTACGTCCAGATAAGCTAAGCTTCGATGCGCCAATGGCGATAAGGGTTACACTTCTAGAAATACTCAAGTGTGTGACGATAATATAGTGAATGATGGTTATAACTGTTTTAAGGTCGATTCTTAAAGATATTTTACTATTTAGATATTTAATCGAGATATAGATGCAGTAGCATGCATAAGAAAAATATGAATGACATAACATTTTAGTTGCAGCCTTTATTTAGGTTTTATGTTATTAATAATGAAATAAGTGTCTACATACCAAAGTGTATAGACATCTGATTGATTCAAATAAATTAGAAGTTACATTGCCAGACAATAAAAAGAAAACAGGAGATAATAAAATTAAAAAGATGTCAATTAGGAGAATTAAAAAGATGACTGGAAGAGTGGGTAGAGGGCGCCCAAGGAGAACGTTTACGAATCAGTTAAACGATCTTCTCCTAAAAGAGCAAATCAGAAGTAGTACCTCCAACCGTCGTAAATGTATGAGAAGATGTATGAATGTAGAAGAGGCGAAAGAAGTGTATCAGGATCGTAGCTTGTGGCACTCAATAGTCTCTGCCTACCCCCATGAGATACGGGCGTGAGTGTATATGTATGTATGTATGTCAATTAGGAGATTTTCCTAGTTTTTATGGGATTTTTAACATTTGCTTTCAAGCCGTATATTCCGGATAGCTTTACACTAAGAGCTTTAAAAGTTTCAAATACTTAAATTTAAAAAATAATGACCAAGAAATGTATATGTCAATACCTAGCTCTTTAAACTCGGATTTATAACTGGTGGCTGAGCACAATGAACAACTCTGTTAACAGAATAAAAACTGATCAATATTCCTTGGAAATATTTACCGATGCCTCAACAACTTCGGCTTGTGGTACAGAGACTGCCAACGGACCTTGAAGGGAATATGGGGCGGTTATATATAGGGCGTTTGTTACATATAAATTATTTAGAAATATTATTTTTATTTCTATGGGAAACATACAATATTTTAAACTCTTATAAACTAGGTAACATAATTGAAAATACATAAATCAACAAAGATTCCACTTAAATATGGGTATTATATAGTTACAGTAGATAGTAGTAGTTAATAAAAGTTAGCTTAAATTAAATTTAATTAATTGCATAATTTATTTAATTAATTAGCAGCCTACCTCGGTGTCAAAACTTTGCATGACATCTCAGTCGTTGGCAGATACTTTTACGTATTGACAACACCACTGTCATTTCATACATAACTCGAATGGGTGGTGAACAATGCCCTCATTTAACAAGTATTCCAAAATAATTATAGTAGTAGTGTGAAATGCGACTCATCATCGTATACGCTGATTTTATACTCGAAAAATACACCCAGATATCGAGTGGGAATAGTCAGACACTGCTTATTAAGTGCATACATATATTTATTTAATATAGTGATCTTTTCGCCAGTAGAAATAATGCTAAGTGTAAAACCTATGTTTCATGGCTTAAAGTTGCTGACGCATATACACCTTTTTCTTTTATGCATCAATTATTTTGAAATCTATAAAAGAGATCATAAACAATAAGGCCACTGGAATTGTTGTAATTCCATAGCGAGTATTCTTATTCTTATTCTAGTAGTGACCACTCAAGCTTGGTTTGTCTCTCATATTAGCATAACATATGTAGATGCTGAGAGACAGTCGTGAAATACTTTATTGAATTGAAGTGAAGGTTATTTTCACACAGTTTTTTTACACCTTGGGTAACATTATTGTAGTTTTAGTAGGGATCCTTATTTTTCTCTTGCGATTAAAAAAGCCTATTAATCAGTGCTAATGTAGCATTCAAATGGTGAAAGAATTTTTAAAGTCGGTCCAGTACTTTTTGAGCCAATTCGTTACAAACATACATACAAATTTTTCCTCTTTATAATACTAGTATAGCTAAACATATAAATACAGTAAATAAGATTATATATAATGAATGAATACAACTATTTATATTCTCTTTGGGTACTAGTTAAAAAAATTAAATTTGTTGTGAATGAAACATAAAGTGTACAATAAAAATACAAGTTGTGATTTTTGATCAGAGATTTGAGAAAGTAAAAAAAAAACACCTTATAAATTTAAGACTGAAAAATATTTGCGCCTTGTCTGAGACGTACTAAAATCTTTATTATCAAAAATAGTATAAAAATCCGCATTCGGATAAAAAGTTTATTAAAAATACTTTTGGGAAACATAAACAAGGAGGAGAAAAAGGAATATCTTCCACGTGGTTATATACATAGATGCCTGCAGCTACTTTACGATTGATGTGTTTTGTTTTAAATGACGTTCGGTATATTTCCTCCATTTGCTTGTGCACAAGATTGTGGGCTGATGTAGAATAAATTTAAGCAGTAAATCATGTGATCCTGATCGTATCGATTTCCTTTTCCATGTTGCTTTAGGTTACTTTGTGCTTTTATTAGGAGAGCTAGTTTTATTAGTAGCTAGGAAAGTACGTTTTTGAGCTTTTTGTGTTTTATTTTCAGTTTCATGTATTTTTATTTTGTTTCTGTGTTGGGTGAGTTTAGCCTTCAATTTTTTCCTTGGCGTGTTGCAAGAGAGACTCTTGAGGTTTGAGTAAAACTATCTTTCTGTACATTTTCAGTCTGTGTACAATTATCAACTCCAACCGACAGAGCAGTTTGAGTTTGTTGGTCTTGTTTCCGAAAACCTTTGGTTCTTGGAACGCTTGGCAGCATCAATAATGGTATTGCATACTTTTTTAAAAGTTTTCGATTGTGCGATTGTCGTATGTCGTCCAAATTAAAATGTTTTTCACAAACCCGGTAGTTCCCAAGGTTAGATTTGTTTTCTAAATCAGTTCGACAGATCTGATGCAGCCATTCGAGCTGTCTGAAAAAAGATTTTTAATGCATAAAAAGTACACAGACTGCAATAAAAAACTAATTATGCGTCCCTATAAAATTTAAGGGTTGCCTTCGATTTTCTTGAGATCCCATCATCCGATCCTGACTTGGTGCCAATGGGACCACCTGGGAAGTATACCCTTTTAAACAAAAAAAAGAATTTCTCGAATCGGTCCAGGCGTCTTGGAGTAATCGGGGAGCATACATAAAAAAAGGTTACGACGAATTGAGAACCTCCTCATTTTCTCAAAGTCGGTTAAAAAAAGAGATTTCCCTTTATTCAAACTTTAACACTACCTACTTCACCAAAATGCAAGAAACAGCTGACGAGTAATTATAATATTTTTTTTCATTTCAGCTTATTCTATACCTACAGCACGGAGCACCTCGAAATAACATTTTATTTGGTCACGTATCCAATGTCGAATCGTTGCAAACGTTATTTAATACCAAGCATCTCATTGCGTGTGCCTACAGCCATCAAAAAATCTAACTACCTGCTACAATAAATTTTTAGTTCGATTTAGTTCGATTTTAGTCTTTTGTGATTTCTATACATATTATAAAATTTAATTTAGTACCCAATATATAGTTAAATTGCTATTTATGACATTAAATATTGCGCGATTAAGACCCGTTATTATAATTTCTTTTAGTTCTTCAAAGGACAATGGGCGAATTTGTATGAGCCCTGTCCCCACCCACCAACAGACACCATACATATACATTATTATTAAGTGTACTATAAAAACTCTTACCACATCATTTAAATTTTATAAATCAATGGAGATTCCTTACAAAATAAAAAAACATAAATTAAAAATGTTCTTAGTAAACACTGCTATTTTATGGCATTTTTTTACTATTTTGACATACTTTTAATAAATATATAAAGAAATATGGTCGCGTAACATTTTGTTACATTTGGTAGGCAATTTCACCAGGAACTGTTCGCCAAGTAACTAAACCTTAGGAACTACCAATAGCTAAAACAGCCTGTTTGGATATTTGAGCTTAGAATCTTTGGCATATTTATAGTACAAAATCTGATGCTGATCTGATGATGGTAGGGAAAGGAAAGATAAACTGGATCTTGGAAAATGTAATAGTTGGAGACGTCTTGTTTGCTCGTATATGTTTAGTACTCTGTATAATTGCAGAAGTTAAAATCTCTCCACAACAGATGATAGCAATAGCAAAAATATTATCGGAGCTCGTGAACTACATTAGTTAAAAACGTCCCGTTTGGACATAAACGTTTAAAAACCTAGGCAATAACAGAAACACCCTACATACGTGGTGCAACACGACCGCCAATTATAGCATTAATGGCATGAATACTTTTTAGTACTTTGTTTTTACAAATATCAAAAGAGATTTAAAATAAAGATTGTCTTATGAAAAACTATTCATTTATGGTTGTTCTTATTTTTTTTATATTTTTAACATAATGATATCAGACGAATTAAAACATAATACTATTTTATTATAATATTTACTAACGACCCCCCGGGTTTGCACGATTGTTGTCAACCTTTGGAGGCAGGTACATGTCAATGTGAACTCTTTCTAGATCATTTTAAAATCATAGTGCATTATTTTGATTTAGCCCTTATGGTTTAGCCGGAGTAAGTTTTTTTTTGGCGCGGCAATGTGACCTCACTGCAGCTGATGGTAAGCGCAGTGCCGTCCAGATAGAGTATCAAGTAGCGAGAGAAAGAGTAGAGTCAGTAATGTAATCACCCGAAAATATAATTAGACGATACGATTATCAAACGTTGACTTTACTGTACATTCTACAAATATAATATGTAAGTATTAGGTATACATTTAAACATTCGGGAAAATATACAAATGATAATTATCATGTCGAGGCTGTCGAGAGGGCTTATACATCCCTCTCCGATCTTCAGATATAGTATCACAATGCAATCGTGTGATAGTTCAGTAGAAATAACTTCAGAGTTTATTAAACTACTGCCAGTTCCGAATGCAGTTATCCTATGGAGAAGAACTGGCCAGAAACTCCATGGTCGCGTTTTCGTGCAAGAAATCCCCGTTTTCTCCCATCCCCGTTCTTCAGGGTGTTCTACTCGCAATGCGGAATGACCTTAGTGTCCTAGGTATGGATATCCGCTGCGATCTTAATCCAAGGAGTCACATCGGGGGCGTAATATCCGCCACCTCCCGCAGGGTCGGAATCCTGAACAGAGTGCGGCGGTTTTTCACGCCCGGTCAGCTCTACCGCTTATATAAAGCGCAGGTTCGGCTGGGAATGGAATACTGCTCGCACCTCTGGGACGGTTCCGCAAAATACCTTCTTGATGCCTTGGGTGGGTGGCAGCGGCGTGCCATCCGCATTGTGAATGATGCAGACGTGAGTAACAGTCTGGAGCCGCTACAGCTGCGTAGGGATATTTCCTCGCTTAGCGTGTTCTACCGTCTGTATCATCGCGAATGCTCTGAAGAATTGTTTGATCTTATCCCATCCTCTCCCTTCCATACCAGAACCACGTGTACTGGATTGAAAGAAAGAAAAGATTTTTTTATTGTCGGAACGTTAAAACACATTAAAAAAATGCAAAAATTACAATAATAATAATTGATCCGACAATCCCTATTCAGCTGCATGCTGCAGTACAGGCTAACCCATACAGCAGCGCTGGTTTTCGATAGAACCCAACCAGTGACGTACACATGTTATACAAAATAAAAGCAAAATAAAAACTCTTTAAAACTAGCCAGTATTAAATATAACCTAGTAACAAAAATAAACCTGAATTAAGCGTAATATTGCGGAGCCACAGCTTCGTGGTATCTACTACCCCGGCCCGAACTAAGAGGTTCGCAAACTCGTATTTTTGCTACCGTGTTCCCTCCTTCCTATGATTTTGGGTCCTTTAGGCGTAGTGTGAAGAAGCTAAACAACAGGCTGGCATGATTATGTTGAGTAACGATGGATAGACTGCCTCTTGCTACTCTATCTGGAGGTGAAGTGTGGTCACTTTGCCACGCCAGCATAAAAAAAAAGTTGACGAAGCATTCGTTAGGTCCCCCGTAGTCTCGTTGAGAACGCGAGTCGCTACCGCAAAACTGCAACCTTGTCGGTTTTATGTAAGACAGCGGTAATATACCAGTTGAGGTTGGCCATTCAAGCTGTAGAAAAAAATGTTTATAATGTAGCTCTACCACCTATATACTATGTTATAGCACGGCGTAATATAGTAAAATCAGAAAAAAATTAATTTTCTATATGAAACAAAAATGTGAATTAAAAAAAAACCTCAATACTTTTCGTTGTTGTAGTCATACCAAAAAATCATCACCTTGCTAAGATTAATCGATTGAGACCAATTTCAAACCTGTTGAGGGGTGGGGACACTTGACCCATTGTCCATAATAATTTATAATAATAATATAACATAAATATAATAATAATAATAATTTCATTTATAATATAACTACTACAACATAATTCTTAAAAAGTTAATTATAATGTGTTAGGAACATCAACAAAACTATGCATGATGGATATTTAAAAGGCACAAATACAATGTTTATAATTTATTGATTGATTTACACGGCACTGTTACACTTCTCATACATACATATACATACATACAGCATTACCCTTTTAAACTGCACAACGCCATTGAACCATTTACAATTACTTACTGCCCCGCGAACGCACCACGAATGTTCTCACTACCAACGCACTGCTACACCACTAGTCTTCTGAACTGAACTAACTGAACACCGGAGCGCGGAAGGCACTCTGTTTTATATTAAACATTTACTGCTCCCACTTTGGATGTCATTATTAACTACCCCCAACTAATCTCCTAAATACCTCGGTTATACCTTCGGTATTTCTAATAATAGTAAATACCCTAATAAATGTAAATCTTACTATGCATATACTACTTATATTACTACATTTCATTAATTATATGTTGTCTTATCTAAAGTCATGTGTTTTTAGAAAAGAATCAAATAAAGGGCATATATCGAGGTAATATTTAGCCTTTATTTCATTAAAATCGGTTCATCCAATCAAAATTTATGAGTATTTATATTTCACTATAGCTGTAGTACGGCGATAATGGTGAGATATAAAGTGATATAATTAGTAAAAAGCTACCAAGAATGACATCTGCGCAGGCAGAGCCGCGGTTAACAGTTAGGTCAATCATATATGTAAGTAGCTAAGTACATAAGTAAGTAGACAGCCTAGCCTAGTATACTACCTACTACATTTTTTAAGGTGTGAAGAAGTAGATTTTACTCGGTGAAAAAAGAGGAAAACCATCTTATTAAAAATAAAACAAATAACGTACAAGTAGGTATATACACCTTATTTTATGACTTACCTTTCGGGGTTTTTAGGTAATTTAAAAAATGTTTTCTCTGGGTGCGTTAGTGAAGAATTCAAACAACCATAAACAGAACAATATACTCTATAACTCTTCTTCGCCATATTGAGTAAGTACGTGTACTTGTTTGTATAAAACTATCACACCGTTCGTTCGTCACTGCGGCGTATTCGCGACTGTTGTTAACCGAGTGTCGACCGAACGATCCCGAAGCGCGTAGGTATAACTCGCGTTTCGACAGTGCATATGTATGAAGACAGAAGCATAGATAATATTTTTGTACCTGCATTCCTTCTTTTTAGCACGTCAATTATCGGTCAGGAAGTTTCAAATGTCGACTCGGGTGTCTTATGTTGCCCTATGTTAAATATCAAGTTAATTTTATCTATATATTCTAAGCAATTAAGCCGGTTATGGTTAGTGCAGTTTTATAGTATAGTGCTAAAGTGTACTTGATGTGTGACTCAATACACTATAATAGATAATAAAATAACACCCAACAGTCACACACATAGCCCCGACCCCACACTAAGATACCGAGTCTTGTGTCGTGGGTATCAGGGACTACAAGAGACTTTCGGTCTCACAACACATAGACCCCGCACACAAATATCTGTCTGCCACACAAACATTTGTCCCGGTGTGGGAATCGAACCCACGGCCTCTCGTTTCACAGCCGGCTATTCGCCAACTGCGCCACGGAGGCTGTCACACTATGATACATGTATTAAATTAATGATTTTAATTAATGTACGTTTTACTCGACTGCTCCGGAAAGGAGGGTAAAGTTTATCGGGTGTTTGTTTGTACATCTATTTCTTTTGTACGTACGGCACGGTTTGCAGCCTAGACGTCCTTATGGATTTTAACACGTGGAATGTCGTAAGATTCATTTTGGGCCTGACAGTGTTATATGAATTTGCGCCTACGGATCATAAAAGCCTAGGGCAAAAATCAAGAAATCTTACTGCGTTTAAAATTAACCGAGTGGAAAAAAGCTCTATTAACTCTAAAATATAACTTGGTCGTTTCTAAGGTTTTGCAGGCAAAAAAAAACAAAACAAACAAACACAAAACATTTGAAATGAATGGTATTTAAAGAAACAAACATACATATTTCGATTCTTCTCTTGTACAACGTAGCCTATTTTATACTAGACTAGCTGGTGCTCGCGGCTCCGCCCGCGTGGAGGTCATGTTTGGGAGAAAAAGTATACAATACAAAATACCAATTTTCATGCGTTGACTTAAAAAATTACGGATTTTCATACAAACTTTCATTTCCTATTTTACCCCCTTAGAGGCGGAATTTCCGAAAATCCTGAAACATATATTTTTTGTGTTTAACTAAAAGGCCAAATACTAATTTTATGATTTTAACGTCAAAAATTACGGATTTTCATACAAACTTTTATCCCCTATTTTACCCCTTTAGGCCCACTTGCGCCTGTGGTTAGTATTTTTGTTGGTAGGTATTGTGTAGTCTATTTTGTGGTTTTTAGTTGAAATATCACTACAATGATCATGAATTGTTATTCTCTGACGATGAAAATGAAGTCATTGAATATATAAGCTCAAATTTTTATGACATAACGGTCAGAATATTATAATACACATAAAGGGGCAATGTTTGAATTTTTCAACTATTTACATAAAAGCATATTATCATTTATCGTGAAATAGGGAGCACATAATCAAGGTTTCTTCTTCATTACACTGACTTTAGGCCCACTTGCACGCAAATTACATACATACAGGATATTTGGATCAGTATTACGCCGGATTCGGCGAATAGTAGAATTATTAATTTCTGTCTTTGTTATTTACCTCCGGATCTACCGAGCAAATATCTAATTGATTTTTATACCAACTGTCAGAAAATTATATTACAATCTGATTCTTTGAATCAGTTTGTATGTGTTGGCGACTTCAATACTCCAAATATCACATGGACCAGAGCTCTAGACTCATCTCACGCCACACCTTCCTTGACTAGCGATGTAAAATCTAGTCTTCTTATGGACTTCTGCCAATTATGTAATCTATCACAATTTAATACGATACCTAATATCAACAACCGGTGCCTCGACTTAGTGTTTTCCACACTTGACGATATCACAGTAAACGAAGTTACCCCAATTAGTCGTCTAGATAGGCATCACCCAGCAATCAACTTTACGATTACCTTTCGTTGTCATACAAGCGGCATGTCTAAGCGGTATAAACGCCCCAATTTTTACAAATGCAACTATATTAAGATTAACGAAGCATTAAATCAAACCGACTGGACTTCATTGCTTTCTTCTACAGATATTGACTCTAATGTATCAGTCTTATATAATCATCTTAACAAACTTATTCGTGACAACACTTGTATGACAACCCATGGCTCGGATAGTTCTCCTATCTGGTATACTCCGGCACTGAAACGCTGCATAGCTGAAAAATTGTATTATCATAAATTACACAAAAAATACAAAAATCCACGTGATTACGACACTTTTGCACTTTTACGTACCCGTAGTAAGAAGTTAATTAAGCAATGCTACAATAATTATTTATCAACAGTTGAAAAGTCCTTATCTTCTAATATTAAGTATTTCTGGAGTTATGTTAGTAATAAAAAGAACCTAAGTGATTCCGTTCCTTTAAACATGAAATACGGTGAGCTGAGTGCATCGGATCACAAGGGTATTTGTGAGCTTTTCTCTAAATATTTTAGCTCTGTGTTTGAAAGTGACATCACTACTACTGTTGAGCCTGTCTTTGCTTCCGGTAACAATAATAATAGCACTTTGTACAATATCATCGTTACTCCCCAAATAATATTACATAAAATCAAAAAACTTGACTCGTCTAAGGGGTCTGGCCCTGACGGCATACCTCCTTTCTTCGTTAAACGGTGCGCCAATGAACTTATTAAGCCATTGAATATGGTTTTTAACCAATCTTTACGAATCGGAGTTTTCCCTTCATACTGGAAAAAAGCACATAAGTCTGCCTGTGAGAATTATAGGCCAATAAGTATTCTCTCTTGTTTCGCGAAGTTATTTGAGTCGGTTATTTATGATTTCATATATTACCATGTTAAGCCACAATTATCCCCTAATCAGCACGGTTTTGTTAAAAACAGATCCACTGTAAGTAATCTATTGGAATACAAAAATTACCTATGTGACGCCTTTGCAAGAAACGTGCAAGTAGATTCTATTTACACAGATTTTTCTAAGGCGTTTGACAAGGTTAATCATCTTTTACTTTGTCATAAACTGAAAGCTTTTGGTATACATGGTTCTTTGTTACGATGGGTCCAATCATACCTTGATAAGAGAAGCCAACTTATTTTGCTTAAGGGAGTAGTCTCATCTTCTGTAACCATCCCCTCTGGAGTTCCACAGGGGTCTCATTTGGGACCCATATTTTTTGTTATTTTTATTAATGACCTCATTGACTGCTTGAAATGTCCCTGTTTATTGTATGCTGACGACCTAAAAATATTTAACGCAGTAACTAGTATTCGTGATGCCATTGCTCTGCAACACGATCTGGACCTTATCTGTGAGTGGTGTTCTGCAAACCGTATGTTTTTAAATGTCCAAAAATGCTTCTGTATTTCATTCACTCGGAAAATAAACAAGGTAACATTTGATTATACAATATACCATCATAGTCTAGAACGCAGAACCATTGTAAAAGATCTTGGAATCATATTTGATGACACCTTAACTTTCCGAAACCACTATGACCATATTGTTAATAGAGGTTCACAGATTCTTGGCTTTATTGTTCGGATAACTAAACCATTTAGAAACCCTCGTAGCCTTATTTACCTATTTAACACCCTAGTTCGAACTATCTTGGAGTATGGCCCTTTTACCAATATCATATTGACCGGATTGAGCGGGTCCAACGAAACTGTCTAAAAATATTATGCTTCCGTCACAATCTTCACCGCAAAATTAATTCATATAAAGACAAATTAATTCACTTTTCTATACTATCATTGGAACATAGACGCAAAATAAGCGATTTCATCTATCTGTTTAAAATAATACACTCAATGATTGACTCTCCTTCCTTACTATCTAATTTAAATTTTAATATCAACCTAAGATGCCGCAATCCTAATGTTTTCATTCTTAAAGTTTATCATAATAATACCTCTTTTTATAATCCCATTGTTCGTATGTGTAGACAATATAATATATTGAACAAACTTAATCCTACCGTAGACACATTTAACAATAATTTTGTTTCTTACAATAGACTGATTCACAATATACTCAAAGATTCGTAACTCGTTTTGTACCTATTTTTATAATTAAGTATAATTATTACTCCGTTACTCGTACTTAGATATAACTATCTGGAACACATGTTTTGGGTTATAATTACTGTTCAACACAAGTGCTCGTATAATTTTATTGCATACAAGATTGTAACCTGTTTTGTGTTTATTAAATAAATAAAAAATAAATACATACATACATATACATATACACTCACGCCTGTAATCCCCGAAGGGGTAGGCAGAGGTGTAATCAGTACACCCACTTTTCGCCGAATTTCGGTCCCATAATGTGATAGGGGGCGAGCCTATCGCCATACCGGGCACTATTCCAGACTCCGGGTTAATACTGAGTATTTCTAGGTAGAAAAACCCAATATCACTTTACCCGACCCGGGGAGCGAACCCGAGACCTCAGCACAGCAATCGTAACGCATGCGCAATTACAACTACGCCACCGAGGCAGTCACGGCACGGCACGCAAATTAGGGTTAAATAAATAAATTTAGAGTTTATTAACCCAGGTTAGAATGTTAAAATGTTAACTCTCATTTCACCTTGCACCACTAAAAACTGACGCTGGGTTAGCTAACCTGACATTTCTTTTATTTTAGCTGGGAACACTGAAATGTCGATGCACATCTGTTGTAGTCCGTCCAAGGATGAATAAATATACATAAAAACGAAACAATATTTCTGTCTCTTTTACACTACAGCACACTATATAGAGATGCGTATTTGTGTGTCCTTCATTCTATGACGGTTGATAACTTTTTAATTTGTTTGTTTTAAGATTGTCAAATTCGTGTTATTTGTCTTTTTGTGGTGTTTTATTTATTTGTTGAATTCAGAAAGTCAGTGTAATGAAGAAGAAACCTCGATTATGTGCTCCCTATTTCACGATAAATGATAATATGCTTTTATGTAAATAGTTGAAAAATTCAATCATTGCCCCTTTATGTGTATTATAATATTCTGACCGTTTTGTAACCCTTTTGTCATAAAAATTTGAGCTTATATATTCAATGACTTCATCTTCATCGTTAGAGAATAACAATTCATGATCATTGTAGTAATATTTTAACTAAAAACCACAAAATAGATTACACAATACCTACCAACAAAAAGACTAACCGCAGGGTTAGCGACTTAACCTTCCCAAATCGGTGGGTTAAATATTTAGAAGTTAAACCCTAGGTTTGCTCGAAAATGTTGATGGCGCAAGACAAATTATTTATTTAACCCTGTTTTAGCTGTTAACACCGAGTTAAATACGTTAACCCATGATCGCGCAAGTGGGCTTAATAGTGGCACTCGCAAGTGCGTCGCGTTCCGGGGTCAGCCAGTGTCCATCCGGTTTCTGTCAGGGTCTAGAGTTGGGGCACGATGTTTGGCCGTGGTAAGGCCTTCTGAGTACTCCGATACTAAACCCTCGACCGCTTCTCCAACTTCTTGCCCCATGGCGTAGTGTGAAGAAGCTATAGGTCGGCATAATTGTGTTGAGTAGCGAGGGATGGATTGTCTCTTGCTAATTGATACCCTAACTGGACGGCACTGCACTTACCATCAGGTGCAGTGTGGTCACTTTGCTGTGCCAGAAAAAAAAATTGTCACAAAAATTATAATCTAAATTCTTAAAAATACCTTAATATTGTTATATTACACCTTACATATTTTGGTTTAATTTAATTTTTATTAAGTCAGTAGATTTCCCAAACCGATAGTTTTTATTATTTACGAGTCCTTGGAGGAAAATAAAATTAATATGTTCTATTATTCCACAATGCAGATTAATAACTAATAGAATGTGAACGAACTGGTAGCAAGGAAGGATAATGTAAAAACAAGTTGAAAATCTGTGTCACCACACATAATTGATCATTGATGTCACTATGTAAATGTGTTGGTTTTTCATATGAATATAATGTAATATAATAAATTGGTTAAATGTAAAAGCCCCGCTGACACCCGTGTATCTAATCCAGAAGGAAACTCAAACGAATACTAGTATGCCCGATTATACTTAGTTATATTTAATCTTATTTGACCCTTGGACCTAACACCCAACGAAAAATTAACTGTCACACTACTTGAAAATGTCATTAATTGATAAATTAAACTATGATTGTTAACGATGAAGACACACGTAACATGTATGCCATTTGGGCTGGTTTTTTTTTATCCTTGCACGGCAATGTGACGACACTGCACCTGATGGTAAGCGCAGTGCCGTCCAATTAGAGTATTGAGTAGCAACAGACAATCTATCCCCCGCTACTCAACACCATCATGCCGGCCTGCTTTTTCACACTCCACCATGGGCAAGTAGGTGAAGAAGCGGTCGAGGGTCAAGTGTCAGAGTACTCAGAAGGCCGGAAAACGGCCAAACATTGTACCCCATGTCTAGACCCCCTACAAAAACCGGATGTACACAGGCTGATTTCGGAACGCAACACACTTGCGTGTGCCACTATGGCGGGTTTTACACCCTGTATACGATGGTCGCTATCCGGGCGGATATGAATACCACCAGCAACTTTAGTCTCAGCAGTCCGTACCACTCACAACTAGACTATCGCTGCTCTGTATAGGTGTATATAGTGGGAATATTTTCTTATTATAATTGATTCTTAACTCGATATCAGTGTTATCAATATAAAATCTGATAATGACGATAGTGCACAGTAGTCGTATGATTTTACTATCCTTATCTATCACGCAAAATCTAAGATAGAACTCTTTTAATGCACCGCGTAATATTCTGATAGAGATCTATAGATAGAATAGAAGATTTATCTCCATAAAATTAAAACTCATATTTCACAACCGACAAAGGAAGCTAAACATTGAGCATCAAGGGTGATAAATAAATAAGTTCATCGGGAAGAAACTCAGTTGGTGATTATAACACACGTAGATTGACCAAATAGTTATCTCAAGCTTAATTTTGTGTCCAAAACGTATGTAGGATCCCTGATTTTCTTTTTTTTTTTATTATCACGTAAGTCAATTTATTAGCGTAAAATTATACCAGTAATGTTACAAAACCCAGTATACATATTGATTCCGTTTGAATTAAGTGGGAAGATGTATTGATCTTTTGAGAATTTCGATTATATCTTCTGAAATTACAAATTTTCAATTGATTGATATTACTGTTATTCAGGTGTTTTTAGACTATTTGAAATCGTTTATTAATCATTGCTCGCGGCTCCGCCCGCGTGCAGGTCACGTGTGGGAGAAAAAGTATACAATACAAAATACCAATTTTTATGCGTTTATCTTCAAAAATGACGGATTTTCATACAAACTTCCTTCCCTTATTTTACCCCTTCAGGGGCGGAATTTCCAAATATCTTGAAACATATATTTTTATATTTTAAATAAAAGGCCAACTACCAATTTTCATGCGTTTAACTTCAAAAATGACGGATTGTAATACAAACTTTCGTCGCCTATTTTACCCACTTAGGGGTGGAATTTCCAAAAACTCTGAAATATATATTCTTTATTTTTAACTAAAAGGCCATATACTAATTTTCATCCATTTAACTTCAAAAATGATGGATTTTCATACAAAGTATCATCCCCTATTTTACCCCCTTAGAGGTGGTCTTCCAAAAACCCTTCCTTAGTGGATGTCTACGTCATAAAAGTTACCTACTGTCAAAATTTCAAGTCTCTATTCCCAGCCGATTAGGCTGTGCGTTGATCGATCAGTCAGTCAGTTTCTTCTTTTATATATACAGATGTAGGCAGTTCATAGCTCTTGCGATTAGTTAATACATTAAAATCGAAACCAGTATAACAGTAAGCATATCAACTAATGAAGACATAACATACATAGACCCGGGGAAATCCATTAAAGATCTCCTCCAAGCAACGCTTGGCTCCAAATATGTAGGACTCACCGGTCTAAACCATCCTACCATAAATACAGTTACTAACAGGATGCTGGTTGAATTGATGACACGAGTGTAGTGTACACAGTACACACGAAGCCTTACAGAGTGAAGCGTGTGTCGTGAGCTCATCAACCAGCCTTTGTAGTCGCAAAGGGTTCATTGACGTTGATAAATACAGCGTTGTGCATTGCTTTAGGTGATGTACTGTTATTTCGTTAACTTTAGTCTTTATTGAACCTCGACAGACACACTCTGTAATTACTTTGACGTTATATGATTAGTTTGACTTTAGCTTCATCATTTCATTCGATTAATATTGATTTATAGATTAAGCTGTAAAGTTTTGGGTTCAATTTCCAGGTTTTTTTTACCAGAAGAATTATGATTTGTCGGCTTGAAATGATAGAAATGTGGATAGGGATTTTGGATATCCGAAAATATATCAATGTCCGCAAGCTGCTACTTCTATGTTTTCGGTAGTAATCCCGGCCGAGTCGGCCCAATCATCCTGTAGAGGTAACTGTCTACAGCGTGGTAAATGTCATCAGTAAAAATACATAATCATTGATGTTAAAGGATTTCAAATTACCACAATTAATGAATAGCGCTCATCTATGACAACTACATAATATATTTATATAGGTATATACAAGTATTTCGGCTTATTATTCAAAATTGGTCCCTTCCCGTACGTTTCCTCATTGCACTGACCTTAGTGAACAAGTTTCAATGCCAAATCAACCGTCGTTTTTAAAGTTGTCAGAAATACATCGATTAGTTTGGCTATTTATTCTTATCTAATAAAATATTTTGGAGGTTTTTTTAGAATGAGTAGAATATCGAATTTGTATTTATTACTTAAAAATGTGTTTATTATAAAAATACATAATAATAATAAATACGCCCAACAGTCACACACATAGTTCTGACCCCACACTAGGTCAAACCTCTATAATGGGTATCAAGAACTACGAGGGACTATGGTCCCACAACTCCCAGACCCGAAACAAATATTTATCTGTTACACAAATATTTATCTCGGTGCGGTAATCGAATCCACGGCCTCTCGTTTCAGTCGGCTACTCGCCCGCTGCGCTACGAAGGCTGTCACGATGATGATCAAATCTATCCCACTCGCGAGAGATGTCGCGTGCATGAAAATATGCGTTGTATTAAGAACCTTCTATTTATTAGAAGTGCTTCGGCCTATGAACTTCCAAAATGCCAGAAGTGTGGAATTTAAATCCGTTGTTGACCTTCACAAAAATCAAGGTGAAATTGACTACAGCGTGACTTTTGCAATTTAATATATATATCCACATCAATACATCATCACATCCTAGAGACTGAAGCAAACATCTGCCAATCACGTTTCCCGCCGTCAGAGGATGCGCATGTTTGTCCCGAGACAGACGGACTCCTTATAATGTTATCATTGTTCATTAGACAGCGGCCGTATGCCCGTGCGCATCCCGCACTCGGCTGTATTATCAAAACCATTTACAAGTAGATTAATGTCCGTTGCTATTTTCTCTGAATTATATGGAATCGTGCTCAGATTTTGGTTAGTGTGTGATATTTTAACGGTAGTTCTCAATATTTTAACTTGAATTTGATTCTAACTATTAAACGGTAGGCAGCGGCTTTGCTGTGCCCTGGCAATGCAGAAGTCTATGGGCGGCGGTGACTACTTACCGTCAGGTGGCCCGTCTGCTCGTCTACCTATAAAAGTATCAATGCAATAAAAAAAATGATTTTAACTGCATACTCAGTGATTAAATAATACGACCTACGGAAGGTTCTATAGAATAGTAACGTTTTTACAGTGATAGAGGCACGCTGTAGATAGATTTGTCTACAGCACGAAAATGTAAGTTTAACCGAATTAGTATCACAGTCTCAGATAAACAAACGTAAATTAACAATTTAATGTTGCGTTTCGTACGGTGAATGAGATTTATAAAGATCCAAACCCCACTTGTCTTCCCAATCCCTATTATTTTCAGATCGACCATGGTATCATGATTCTTCTGGTGTTGTGAACGTTTATATGTGGGGATCAATATCCATCAGGTGACACACATGGTTATTGCCTTGTTTTCTGTAATAAGGGTTTCCGGTATACTTATTAGATTAAGGTTTTTTTATTAGGGTATTTCTTGTTAACTATTCGTTATCTATCTTTTTTTTTTTTTAGTTAGCCTGTTTTGTGTCCCACTGCTGGGCAAAGGCCTCCCCTTTATTCTTCCACTTTATTCGGTCTTCAGTCATGTTCCGCCATTGTCTTTCGAATGCATCCAGTTCGTCTCTCCATCTCTTTTTTGGTCGTCCACGTTTCCTATGACCATGGTCATGGTTATCTATCTACATTGCATTAAAGCTGTATGTACTGATTCTTATCGTAGGTGCAAATATGATAATCTGGATAATGTTTGATAAATTTTACATCATATTGCTATTTGAATAATATTGATGGCCTAAATTGATCAAAAAGCTGTTCTATTTCAGTCTCTGAATTCACGTGCTCTAAAATATGTTTTTCATATCGCAAATCAAAACAGAGAAAACCTTCATTGCCCAATCATCGTATGATCTTCAAAGTGGTCATATCGTATTATTCTTAAGTTTCTCATGAGCATTAAACTAAAACTGTATAATAGATTTTTTTTTAGTGCCTTGATAGGCAGACGAGCAGACGGGCCACCTGATGGTAAGTAGTCACCGCCGCCCATAGACTTCTGCAATGCCAGGGCACAGCATAGCCGCTGCCTACCGTTAATACATTAAAGTGCCTTCAAATTGATAAAGATAATAGAGATTATTAATACAAAATAGAAGTAGTAGAGCTACGCTGTAGAAAATTTGGTTTACAACATAAATAGGCTGCCTTGATCAAGAAAGTACCAATGCCCCACAGAAAACCGATGTAACGTAACAGTTTATTGAATTTGGTTCGGTAATTATCAGTCTATTGTCAATTGAATCAGTCAATTGAGATTTCTGCGGCCTCACATCTCCCTCTCTATCCCCATTGCCTTTCTTTAAGGTCGTCATCACATCCATGATTACGATATATCACTTATCACTTTCTTGTATACTGGCATCTGCTACAATAAAATAAACATCATAGTTGACAATTATGATTGGTGCTAGGTCTTATGTTGTAAGAATTTAGTCCTATGTGAGTTTCGCTTTCACAACACCCAGATCTGCAACAAATATTTGCAAATTGCACTAATATTTTACTCGGTTATGGGATCGAGTTGACGACATCAAAGCCCACTAACACTAAAATTTTTCACCAATGTTTTTCCTAATTCTGCAAGTCAATAACACATGATAGTAATTAGTAAGAACAATGTAAGTTCTCAATCACTTTCCGTGGTTATTTTAGTGGGTACGCCGACCTCGGTCGTCACTCTTCGCAGCAGTCGCAATGAACCGAAGGGCGTGCTACTGAACGTGGTCGATCAATCTATCATCAACTCGTACGTAACGTGTGTAGAATCGTGTGTCGGAGATGAAACATTGTTCCTACATTTTCGTATTCAATACGCATCAAAGCAATACCAAATTCAGCTTGTGTTGTACTATGGGATAATACTTGTTTATCGGTTATTTTAAAATTATTTTAGACTTCATTTTTAAATACAAGTAAATAAAGATTAAGATTTTTTTAAATTAATTTAAACAATAATTCTAGAAGGAGCATATAGTTGATAATTATAAAAAATAATAATACTAGCCCTGTGTTAAACATTGTCCCACTGCTGGGCACGGGCCTTCTCTACTAATGAGAGGGGTTAGGCCTTAGTCCACCACGCTGGCCTAATGCGGGTTGGTAGACTTCACATACGTTCGAAATTCTTATGATTATTCTCAGGTATGCAGGTTTCCTAACGATGTTTTCCTTCACCGTTAAAACAAGCGATAACTAACAATTAACACACACGTAACTTAGGAAAAGTTAGTGGTGTTTACCATTTGGGTTTCGAACAATCGACTTTCGTCTTGACAGTCCGTACCGCAACCAACTAGGCTATCACTGCTATATCGCTGATAATTATACTCTCTGTTTTTCATAGAATAACAGTTTGTTTGTCTCATGATGACATATTGGTTATTCAAATACTGTTGCAGCTAGATTTGGCCAAGAAAAGTAATATTTCATTGGTATCTTCCAAAACATGTTTCGGGCGACGACGAAGGAAATTTACAATGTTAGTGAAATTATTGGAGCATCTTATGGCTCGAAGTGACGAGGTGACTTCATAATCCAAAGTTTTGGGAGATGTTGGCACTGCTGGCAATTATGGCGATAACCATCAAGTGGGATGACATGCTAGTCATGTCATTCAAGAAAATAAAAATATAGACAGAACCATCTAGAAATTACTGTCATAAATCTATACTGATATTATAAAGCCGAAGAGATTGTTTTTTTTTATACCACGGTGGTGGCAAACAAGCTTCCGGCCCGCCTGATGGTAAGCGGTTACCGTAGCCTATGGACGCCTGCAACACCAGGACTATCACATGCGCGTTGCCGACCCTTCAAAAACCTATTTACTCCCTTTTTTCTTCTTATTGTTTGAACGCACTAAGTTCTCGAACTGCCAGTCAGATTGGAAAAAAAGTTTTATATATCCTATTCATTGAACAAAGTTTTATGCTTTCTAACAACACGTTACGGCCTACCAGAGTGCAACAGCTAGTAGTTAATAAAAAACAAATCATTAAGTCATATTTATAAATATATATATAGAGTAGTTCAGGTTCGGTGACTATACATTAGTGCATTCGTCAACCGCAGCGGCGGTATTGATTAGTGAAATAAACAGGAAAAATTATTAAAACATTGGCACGAATATGGGTATAAATGTAATGATTCTGGTAAGTTAATAATGAGGCGGTAAACATGGTTTATCGGTGGTGCCACGTCATATTGTAATTTAACAATTTGCAAGAGATAAATCTGTAACTTTATGTACACCAACTGTATTTTTTTCTAGCACAGCAAATTGACCACACTACACCTGATGGTAAGTGCAGTGCCGTCCAATTAGAGTATCAAGTAGCGAGAGACAATCCATCCCTCGCTACTCAACACAATCATGCCGGCCTGCTGTGTAGCTCCTTCACACTACGCCTATCTGTCGTCTATTTACCTACTAAGGCGGTTTTTATTCTTGTATATCTAATGAAGTGCGATAATAGTATCTATGCAATAGCGTTAAAAATATTGCTTACTTTTATCTCAGTGATTCAGTTAAGTTTGGTAAATAATATAATTATGTATCTTACATTAATGAAAGGTAGTTAGTTCAATGCTGGAATCGCACAAAATATGCAGGCTTCCAATCTTGAACCTTTATATATTTCCACCTCTCGGTTATAAAAAAAAAGAATTGTTTAAAGCTGTCTGCTCACCAATACAAATTAAGTGGTTTATTTTGATATCTGTAGAAGCCTCTCTTGTATAAGGTGTAGGTAGTATATTTTTGGACATTGAGTCCTGTGCGTTAGATTAGTTATTAACGTCGTATCAGAGTTCAAATTAAAAGAAGGCTTTAAGTGATTTCTGATCAAGTATAGACTTTCTTCAGATATTTGAATAAAAAAAATGATTTTGTTTGCTATAGACTATTTATGATTGTTAAGGCTAGACTCCACTTTTTCACTCGTCATCTTCTACTTCGTCCAATCTACACCATGCTATGACGAATCTCACTGTTTCATCCAAAATAGGAGTAAATGTACGTAACATTTATTATAATATTTTTCCCTTTCAGTCATTCCTGTTTATTCAGTTCTAGGGAAAAATCTATAATTCCAGTTGGTTTGTGCAAAACAGGCAAACCGCAACGTGTGCTAATGACGACCGTTGATGAATTACCCTGTTCCATTGTGTTATATATAAAATGTATATTATGAGCAAATCTTTTATACATATCGAAGCTTTAGTCGCCTTTTTTAATTAACACTAATCATATATGTTAATTCTAATAAATTACACATATATTATGAAATACTGGTTTTGGAGGAAGTTCCTTGGGCCTTTGCGACCAGTGTAACACCGGGAGCAGAGTACTTGTACTTCTATACTTGACAAAGATGAGATCATTCTTTCAGTTTTACCACTAGCAATCAGTTTAGTATTTAGTTTATTCATACTCTATTATATGGTACGCAGTATGCTCTTATATGGCTTCTTACGGCCAGGGTATTTTTTTATCTATTATCCGCCTATCGCTCATCATTTCAGTGTGTACAACACGTGTCTTGTTTCACACAAAGCATCTTTTCTTCTGTCCTCTTTTGTATCAAGGTGTTATGTCCCGTGAATATATTGTCTGCATTTTCCTTTTGTGTTCGTATCGTGGAGCCAGACAGAGTTTTCTTGTGATTCACACCTCCTTCGTAAGGATAAACCATTGTGTCGGCGGTGCAATGTCGTGCATACAAATTATTTATATAAACGATTTTTCAATTTTATATGCAAATATTTGTTTGACAAACAACACACGAGGTTATCGTTGGAATGCAATATTACAATTTGTGATAATTTTTTACTTATGAAAAATTGTGGTCATCAAAAAGCAATTATTTTGGATGCTACACAAGGACGTAGCTCCCTCTTGCACGAAGTTCGTTTAGACCATCTAGATAGATCCTACTACTTTGTCAATTAGCAATGTGCAAGCATTATTGATTTCCGATTTGATGTGAGACTTTTTTTTTTTTTTTGCCTCAGTGGCAAATTTGTAAAGGCGTTCATGGTGCGACTGCTGTGCTGAGGTCTCGGGTTCCATATAAGGTTTTTCCATCACGGAAAACTTAGTATTAGCCCGCTGGAATTCTGGCCGGTATGGCGATAGGCTCGCCCCCTATCACACCATAGGACGGTAATAAGCTCCGCGAAAAGTGGGTGTTCTGGTTACACCTCTGCCTACATTACAGGCTTGATTGCGTATGTATAATAATATGTATATGTATGTACATCTTATGTCTCCTTATAGGCAGGCGTGATGGTACCGTCAGGGGAGTAATGCTGTTCTGATCAATAAGAACCTAACATTAAGTTAATCCATAAAATCAAACATACCTAAATTTCATTCCTAAAAAGAAGAAAGAAACATACTTCATTATAAATTTCCTCATTACCTTAGAACGCATATACATCCTTACATAATTTTTCAAACAAACATCAACCACACAAGACAATATTCAAGTTGAGGTCATAACAAAAGAAATGCAATGACAAAGTACAGCGGTCGGCGATCCAGGCCAAGGATCCGGCGACCTGACCCAGCCCGGCTCGACCTCCGGTTATTGATCCCCGCTGATGCTGGGCGGTCTGAAGTTTTAATGCCCCCAATAAACTTGAGGGTTGCGCTTGCCGACAACGCAGCCCGACGCGCAATGCAAATTTTACTTCGCTTTAATGTAGGTATGTTCGTTTATGGTTATATTTGCATGGATAAGTATAACCACCTGTTTAATGTGTACAAAGTATGGCAATAAGTAATAATGTACAGCCTGTAGACAAATGTGCATTTGTAACACAAATGAATTGTGGTTTAATGCGCACAATAAAATAATTTGCTTTGTCTAAATTAAGTGTAGTGCCTACAGTAAGGTATTGTTGTTTTATAAGCGTACAATTGGTAAGTAAACTCATTTTCCAATCGTGAGCCTACGTTAAAATGTATTTAATAATTACAAATTTGTAAAGTTTTAATGTGTCGATGACATCTGTTGCTACTTGCTTAGTCACGCTTCCAATGTGCAAGGAAACTATCATTCAATTAAAATATTCAACTGTAGGCAGCGGCATTGCAGAAGTCTAGTGGCGGCGGTGACTACTCACCATCAGTTAGCCCATCTGCCCGTCTGCCTATCGAGGCCTAAAAAAATTAGGTTCTACCGCTCATACCGAGCACTATTTCAACTGATAGCGGTTAATCTCGAAGTCAAGCTGGTATTAAACCTGTAGAAAATTCACAGTATTAGTAATAAATAAACAAATACATGCAACAATCACGCATATAATCCTGGCTCCACAATAAGATGAAGTTTTGTGTTGGCATTAGGAAATATAAATCCTCCAGACCTAAGGAGGCTTAAGGAAAGAAAAGGTTTCAAAGTTACATTCGTATGTATTATAAAGAATTATTTAATTTATTCATTCCGCCAAAATAAGGAAGTAAAACGTCATTGATAATAATATAATTCCATAAACACACCTATTAGCAAGTGTGTCATTCGATCAACAGGTAAGAAAGACCTTGGCAATATAGGCAACCGGGCCAAGGATTTAGGCACCTGTGGCCTGATTCCGAGCTTCCCTTTGCGGGTTCACGCCTCGCGAACCAAGGCATAATATATGTTGTAGAATTATATCGATACTTATACTTGTTGACACACGGGACAAGCGTTTGTATCCCCGCGGGGAATGGACCCCGGACCTTCAGAGCAGATGACTTTGATTTTATAAAAGAAAACATAACAATAAATTCAATAAATAATTCCTTTAGGCGTAGTGTGAAGAACCTGAACAGCAGACTGGCCGGCATGATTGTGATTAGCGAGAGATTGATTATCTAAAAAATAAATAAATCCAAAACACAGTATTAACCTCAGAATAAGATATACTTACCTAGTGTCGTGGGCATTGAGAACTACGAGAGACTTTCGCTCTCACAACACCCCAGACCCGTAACGTATGAAACACAAACATCTGTCTCGGCACGGGAATCGAGTCTACAGCCTTTCGTTTACAGGATACTCTCACATTCCGCCATGAAAGCAATTCATGCCTAACAATTCTAATAATAGTATTGAAGGTATAATATCAGACAATTTGTGAGATATGACTAATACACGTAAGTACTGTCTTGCGGAGTCACAGCTTCTTGGTACTACCCCCGCCCGAACCAAGAGCAGAGAAAATTCGTATTTTCGCCGCACCATCAAGCTGTGGAAGAGTTTGCCAGCTCCCGTGTCCCCTCCTTCCTATGATCCCGGGCCCTTTAGGCGTAGTGTGAAGAAGCTACACGACAGGCCGGCATGATTGTGTTGAGTAGCGGGCGATTGATTATCTCTCGGTACTTGATACTCTAATTGGACGCAGGCGTGCAATTGGCAGTGCCGCGCTTACCATCAGATGCAGTGTGATGACTTTGCCGAGTCATAAAAAAAGTTGTATTTGTTTTATCAGTGAGGAAGCTTATCCAACGGGATGTATGACAAATGTAAACGGTTCCTGAGTCATCTAAACAGAGTGCACGAGTACTCAGTGTGGTCACTGTAGTGTGTACCGTGCGTCAATAACGCGTTGATAATGAGGGCGTGTCATTGTCACATGTTTCCTAGCCCATTGTTCTTGTAAAAGCGAGCATAATAATGCAATACGAATATACCTTTTTGTATTGTAGAAATGTGGTGTGTATTTGTTTGGAAAAGTGAGGTAGACGCCTATTGACCGGTTTTAAAAAACATTTACTTGTTGTTTTAGCCGGATATTCGTATCAGCCCGGATAGCGACCACCGTACACAAGGTGTAAAACCCGCCATAGTGGCACGAGCAAGTGTGTCGCGTTCCGGGATCAGACAAGGTTTTTGTCGGGGGTCTAGAGTTGGTTACGATGTTTGGTCGTTTTGCGGCCTTCTGAGTACTCTGACACTAAACCCTCGATAGCTTCTTCACCTTCTTGCCCATGGTGTGGTGTGAAGAAGCCGGTTTGCATGATTGTGTTGAGTAGCGGATGATAGATTATCTCTTGCTACTCGATACTCGAATTGGACGGCACTTTGCTTACCATCAGGTGCAGTGTGGTCACTTTACCGTACCAGGATTTAAAAAAAAGTATGGTAAAAATGTATTCAGATGCAGATTAAATAAATTTGAATTGCAGTTTTGTACTAAGATGTTTAAGATTATCTCTGGTATCGAGATGGTACTCTACGGCATTGCCTAGATATTACCTGACCCATGTTCACGATTCTATTCTGACTTCAAAGAATCTTATGTTTTAAGAAATTCCTGAATAATTCGTTAAGCAAACAATGATATTTATATTTGTTATAATAGTTACACACACATAATTATTAATCTTAAGCTAAATTTAAGGAACTCTTTTATATATTCATATGCTCTAGAAGCAGATTTCGGCGGACCTTACCTACAACCTAAGACCAATGTATGTACCCGATGTCATGAATACACATTTTGAATTTGAAGTTTTATTAAAAAGTCAGTGTACCCTTTAACCTTAAACATGTTTTTTTTCAACTTTTGACTTTTATGGGATTCACTGTTTCCACTTCAAAGTGCTTCGAAAATTGAGAGTTATGAAAGTTTGGGAGTTACTCGCGCGAAGTCACGTGGCGTTTTTTTATCATAGGTACACAAAACGTGAATTGAATGAAAACTTTATAACAAACAAGTAAGTTATTTCTGGTACAAAGCCAACAGTTTTAAAAAGGAATTATTTTAGTAACAATGACAAAGTTCATATTCTACTTACCTATTTCCAGAACAGAATCTGGGATAAGAAATATTATATGCCGAGCAAATAAACAGCAATTTTCACATAAATAAATTAAAAACAAAACCTTTTAAGTTCACGCACCAGGGTTCACCATAAATACTATAATAATGTATCTTCTCTGTCTGTACCATCCAAAACTATAAATAGCACATCGTAGTATTCCATAACACAAATATATTCAACTTAAAATGTCTTCTTACCTGCTGTACAGAACATTTATTGCACATTAGTACTTCAAGATGCAATTTCAAAGGTAATTCATGAAGTCACGTAAATACATACATATACAAAACTATTTAAAACATACATAGAAATTCAGTTTATAATATCATGCACCGCATTAATAACTTAAGCTCCTAATATGTGCACAAAAGATCTAGGCAGTTTGATGTCATTTACCTAAAAAAACTTGTCATATTTCATTACCCAACTAAGTTTCAAATAGTTACTTTATAGTATTATTTTTAAATTCGCTGTCAAACTTTAAATTGCATTTACTCAAAAGTATGAAAACGTCAGTTTGATCTTTCTGCTTAACAGAGTCCAATTATGAAATTAGTAATGATAGGGATTCACTCTCTTGTTAGACACAAAGGCGAGGCATCTCGATTCGCGGAATCTGTCGAGTGGCTCGCGCGAGGTTGAGGGGCCAAAGACCGGGTCACGAGGGCAACGGGGCCAAGGATCCACCTGTGCATCGATTGATCCTAGTTTGCTATAGAGACAATAACTTTGCTGCATAGTTACAGGGTAATTTTTTTTATAGCATAGTCCGATAAACGAGCCAGTGGGTCACCTGATGTTAAGTGATCTCCACCGCCCATGAACATCCACAATACCGAAAGTATCATGTATGCGCTGTCGGCCTTAAAGGACAGGAATAGGGATTAGGGAAGGGAAGGGGGAATCTGGGCATCCGGATATCTCACTTACCATACGAAACGCGACAGTAAACTGTCACTTTACGTTGGTTTTCTGTGAGACAGTGGTAATACCCGGGTTGACTCGGCCCATTCATGCTGTAGACAAATATGTCTACAGCGTGGCTCTACCACTATTAACTTTGGGTCAATAAGTCTTGATACGTGAGGTCTAGGTTCAAATTCTGGGACAATCACAATTTATGTTGAAGTTTTCGATTAGTAACCACACACGAGGTGCCAGGTGCAAGCTATACTATTATGGGTCAGAAATAAGCTCTGCTAAATGCGGGTGCATATACTATAGGGGTTTCAGCCGCAAGTTTATATACTTAATTAATAAGTCTTCCTTTTATACATAGGTCTAACCCCACACTAGGTAAAACCTGTATCAGGGTACCAAGAACTACGAGGGACTACGGTCAAATAACACCCAGACCCGAAACAAATATCTGTCTGTCACACAAACATTTGTCTCGGTGCGGGAATCGAACCTTCGAAATCGAAATTTCACAGCAAGCTACTCGCCCGCTGCGCCACGGAGGCTGTCAATTATCAATAGACAGTATAAACGCTATGCAGTATATAAGACAGTATATAAAACATGCATCCAATATACATTGTATGCACGTTCTACAGACATGTCTTTGTTTAAACTTAATCAAGAATACAGGGCTCCAAGAATTACCAAATATTTCTTGAAGATTAAAAAGAGGAAACTAGGAGATTATAATACAAAACCAGCACATAAAAAATACGACCGAATTATCCCTAATAGGCTTAATAATGTTAATACTAAGCCTTCTTACAAATCTTTTTATTATATTTTTGCTTACGGCTCAGGAAAGATAGAAAAATATTTAACACTAGCTGTTATTAGGAGGTTATTTTCGGGAGCAGAAGTATACAATCCAAGGAGTTGTCCTCTGCACTGAGGCACCTGTAGCGATTGTCCAGCCTCTCAGTTGTTGTGCCTGAATCTTGAGATTGCATCTAAAGAATACCTCATAAGTTTAACCTCACTTTGCCCCTTTCAGGGATGATTTTTCAAAAACGTTGAAACACGTATACTTTATTTCCTACCAAAAGCCTAAATATGAATTTTCAGATCCCTAACTTGAGGAATGATAGATTTCCCATACAAATATTGAACTCCTATTTGACCCCTTTCAAAGTTGTGTTTTGAGAAAAAAGATAGCCTATGTCCTTCTCCAGTATATAATCTATATCCTTGCCGAATTTCATCACAATCCGGTCAGCCGTTTAGTCGTGAAAAGGTAACAAATAAACAAACAGAGTTACTTTTGCATTTAAAGTATTGGTATGGATAAGAACATATACACTCACGCCTGTAATTCCCGAAGGGGTAGGCAGAGATGTAACCAGTACACTCACGTTTCGCGAATTTATATTTATGAAATTAAAATATATTAAGGAATTTCACTTAGTAGTAAGTAGTTTCTGAGTGATGCGCGAACAAATTAACAGACGGAAGGGCCTCTGTTTTACCCACATATTTATGTATATTATTGGTGTATATTAAAATTTAAGAAATTACATGTATCAAATAATGTCAATGGAACGAATTTGACTAGTCATTATCCATAATGACCGGACATTTCAAAAACGCCAAGATGCCTTAGAACTTGATCCAGGATATAACATATACATATACACTCACGTCTGTAATCCCCGAAGGTGTGGGCAGAGGTGTAACTAGTACACCCACTTTTCGCCAAATTTCGGTCCCATGATGTGATAGGGGGCGAGCCTATCGCCATACCGGGCACAGATTCCAGACTCCGGGCTAATACTGGGAATTTCTGGACAGAAAAACCCAACATCACTTTACCCGACCCGGGGATCGAACCCGAGACCTCAGCATAGCAGTCGTAAACGCATGCGCAATTACAACTGCGCCACCGAGGCAGTCGAGGGTATAAACATTTAATAAACCTTAGAACAACTCATAACTATTCTTTGTATTTTGCTCTGTTCACTCAATTGTGAGATCTTACTTTATACGTGGGAAGTTCTCGAGACAATGGACTTCATTTTTTGAAGTCTTATTACAAAAAGGGGAGTAATGAAACATAGCCGTGATCTTTGGAATAATGTGATTCGAATGATTATAAGTTTAAAATGAATAATGATATAATTACACACAATTTTTGACTGATTGATTCGGCGGCGCAGTTGTACACGGTACAACTGCTGTGCCGAGGTCTCGGCTTCGATCCCCGGGACGGGGAAAACTGATATTGGGTTTTTCTATCACGAAAAACTCACTATCAGCCTGGAATTGTGTCTGGTGTAGCAATAGGGTCGCCCCTACACGTCATGGGACGGTAATAAGCTCGGTGAAAATGGGTGTACTGGTTACACATTTGCCTCCCCTTCGGGGATTACAGGCGTGAATGTATGTAATATTTTGAATATTGACACTTCGTTCTGTGAGTAGTGAACGTCAAGATAGTAGAAGAAGAGTGTAATTTAAGCTTTTGTTCACTGTATTACTTAGTCTAAATAAGCTTTACCTATATATACAAATTCGTGGATATTACTTGTTGATATAAATGGCTTAGTCACAAAGAACGCTAATTATCCTGATATCGTTTGCATATAACTCAAATTGTAACAAAATTTCACCTAAATATTACAGGTCCATTCAAATACAATATTTTTACGTAACCGATTCCGTGCGAAAATTCTTTTATTCATTAGCGTGCAGTCAGGAGTGCCACAACAGTGTGCCGCGTCGGTGGTTTGTATTGATCGTGCATCAGACGCGACGCGACGCCCGCCATGCCAACCGGTTCACGCAACGACCGGGAACTCGGTAATTTCGCACATTTACTATTTAGCCAACCTTCTGGTAAAGTAACCGATTTTCATCGTAACATTGAACAAGGGCACCATATTTGTAAACTAAATAAATAACACCCAACAGTCACAAACATAGCCCCGACCCCACGAGTACGAGAGACGGTCTCACAACACCCAGACCCCAGTCACAAATATCTGTCCCGGTATGGGAATCGAACCCACGGCCTCTCGTTTCACAGCCGGCTACTCGCCTACTGGGCCACGGAGGCTGTCAACTCAAACCAATACTATAGTACCAAAGAACGGGTTCTACATATTACTTTGTAGCAGTACGCCCACTGTTGCAATATGATATGCGTAGGAATTTACATTGATTGTAATAAAATATTTTTTCAACTGTTATACCAGACTTATGTAGCAATGTTGTGTGTGTAGTTCTTGATACCCACAATACAGCTCTCACTTGGTGTGGGATTAGGACTATGTATGTGAGTTATGACTATTATGGATGCAAAGGGAGTCCCCATTTTATCTGCCATCACTATTGGTGTGCCAAATATTTATACATTAATTATTGGACCTAGTAAATATGAAGCTGCATCTTTCTTTCTTAATTTTTGGTGAACAACGATGCTTAAAGTAATCACATTATAGTGATATATCAACGCACAGCCTAAGCGGCTGGGGTTAGAGACTTGAAATTTTGACAGTAGGTACTTTTTATGACGTAGGCATCCACTAAGTTCTGAAAATACCAGCCCTAAGGGGGTAAAATAGGGGATGAAAGTTTGTATGAAAATTCGTCATTTTTGAAGTTAAACGCATGAAAATTGGTAGTTTGTATTGTATACTTTTTCTCTTAAACATGACCTCAACGCGGGCGGGCTCGTTTCGGGATCAGCCAGTGTACTTTCGGTTTTGTCGAGGGTCTAGAGTTGAGGTACGATGTTTGGCCGTTTTGCATCCTTTTGAGTGCTCAGAAAATAGACCCTTGACCGCTTCTTCACCTTCTAGCCCAAGGCGTAGAGTGACGAAGCAGGCCGGCATGGTTATGTTGAGTAGCCGGGGACAGATTATCTCTTGCTACTCGATACTTTTTGGACCGTAATGTGCTTACCATCAGGTGCACCGTGCCAGTATAAAAAACACAATAGCTCCTCCCTCAACAAAAGACGTTCTCATTCGTTTTGGAAGTGATCGTGCCGCGCCAGCCGCCTGATATATTATTTAGCGTCGCGGTGGTACCCGAGCACGTACGGAAGACGGCGGGCCGGGCGCTCATCGATCGCGAGTCGACAGAGTCTGCGCAACTTGGCGCAGGTCGATACCACCACGTCACCCCAGCGTTGCATCCGAGGTAAACGACATCCCCGACGTTATGATAGGTCTTTATGGTAATTCCACATGCCGTACGGGATTGCGTACTCATCGTGTTTGTTATGTAGTGTCATTTTTTGTTGCTCTGGTTGAATATTGTTATGTGAAATTACATGTTGGGGTAGGTCATGTTAGCCAGGTACCGTGTGTAAAGTTTTGTACCGTGTGGTCTCTTGATATGTTTCCAAGCAATGCTAAGAAATTAATGTGAGATGTATTAATTTTACAAATATGTATACGAGATATTTTCATCAAAAAGGCAGAGGGTAGGCAGAGGTGTAACCAATACACCCACTTTACGCCGAATTATTACCTGGAGATCGAACCCGATACCTAAGCACAGCTGTCGTAACCCATGCGCAATTACAACTTCGCTACCGAGGCAGTCATATTTTAATATTGTTCCTTTTCTTCTCCATCATTGCTCTTAAAATTAGCAACTACAGTACCTACTTGGTATACCTATCTACCTTACCCATCAGACAAGGCCCACCTCTCTTTATGGGCGGGGTTGGGTCGGCAACTGGAGTGCACCACGCTTGCTCAATGCGCGTCGGAGATGAAATCGATATTTCACTGGCTAGTCCGATGACAAAGGAGGCGATAGGCTTGTGTGTTGATTTTGAACAACGGAGCTCCGTTTTGAAGAAGAGATGGAGAAAGAAAAATATATTAGTTATGGAACAAATTGGTTTCTTGAATATACCCAACTGCCATTTAATCACTACATTTTATAAAACAAAGTAGGTAATCCGCCGGATGTGTCTGTCTATTCGCGATAAACTGAAAACGACTAAACGGATTTTCATGCAGTTTTCAACAATATATAGATTGATTCATGAGGAAGGGTTAGGTGTACCTATAATTTGTCGGGATTTGTGTAAATTGGTTGAAATATAACGATAATTGTCAAAAGTGTTGGAAAAAGTCAAACCGAACTATATACAAGTAATTATAATAATACTTGCTCTTTATTTAACATTGTACCACAGCTGGGCAAGGGCCTCCTCGTCTAATGAGAGGGATTAGGCATCAGTGCACCACGCTGGCCTAATGCGGGTTGGTATACTTCTCATACCTTCGACATTCTTGCGAGACTTCTGAGGTATGCAGGTTTCCTTCACCGCTAACGCAAGCAATATTTACCAATGGATACAGACGTAACTTTTAAAAAATTAGATGGGTATGCCAAATGGCATACCCCCCCTAATTTTAATTTAATTATGTCGTATGACCGAATGGTCTCGAACATATGACTGACATTCATCCGATGACAATCCATCACCGGACGACAAGAAACTTGGCGAAGAGTTATCAATACATGGTTGATATTCCGCCAGTGCGCACGAAGAGTTTCGCTAGTACATTTATCATGCGCATTGCTAGAGAGTGGACTCTTTGCCGGAGTCTATATTTCCCAAAAATTATAACCTGGGTATCTTCAAGTCAAGAGTGAATAGGTATCTTCTAGCGTGCTCCACCGTAGACCACATCATCACTTACCATCAGGCGAGATAGTGGTCAAACTCAAGACTATTTCGGTAACAAAAAAAATATTTTGTCTTAACAGTCCGTGCCGCAACCAAATAAGCTAACGCTGCTAATTTACGAGGTGTATGCCATTTAATTACCACTTGAATAATTTCTTTACAGACTAACCATTAACTAGTGACCTAATCTCATTTGGTTCCCATTCTCAATTGCAGATTTCTATAATTTTCAAGGTAAATCAATTATATCGTGATACTATTCATCTATTAAATAGGTAATCGTAATACCACGTCGATACTTGGCATTGGATAACAAAACAACGAAATTCGACGCTTATAGGTCCCAAGTAAACAAGGCGCGGCATGTAGTCTTTTAGTCGGCCGCGGCGGGGCAAGGAGGTGAGGGGGGGGGGGGGTGACGTCACCAATCGATACTGCCACCCCTACATGATGTAACGGCACATTGGGGTTGATGTATTTAATGTTATGTTTCCAAGGGTGGTAACATGTCGAATTACATTATATGCCATTTTGCTTAGTTATCATGTGCGGGCATACTGGTAGATTAAGTGTAATCATGTCCTGGTGTCCTTATCCTGTACCTTAGTTCTTGCTTTGAACCGGGCTTTAATTATGTTTTATATAATTACATGCGGGCTCGTAGTTCGATTGGTAATATGCTAGTTGCGCGGTCATTGCCTGGAGACGTTACACAATACAATCCAGTAATATTACCAACAAGAGCCATACTCATTTAGAAAATATCGGAATAGATGACAAGGTTCGAAAAGACTATTTAGTTTGGTGACAGGTACGTGAAGATATTTTATATAAGGCCAGCAATGATAAAGTGGATCACCTGGGAGCTTAGACTTCTAGAAATCTCACTAAACATTAACTAAGAATGCTGCCTTATCACATGAGTTTTTTTGTAATATATTGGTACTACCCTTACCCTGTACTACGGGTTTTACATCAGCTCTACCTCTTGACTCAGAACAGAAGCTGTCATTTTTTATTGACAAGCTCCGTGGCACAGTGGGTAACTAGCCGGCTATGAAATGAGAGGCCGCGGGTTTATATGAGATCCACGAATATTTGGTGCCTTCGGTTTGACCTAGTGCGGGGTCAGGACTATGAGTGATTGTTGTGCGCTTGATTGTTAGTACAGTGCAGTAATATCGATTATGACAGAGGTTACTTCCCTGCACATAATTAATGCTTCATTTTAAAATGTATTTTTTATTCTGGCGCGGCAAAGTGAACACTGCATCTAATGGTAAGCGCAGTGCCGTCCAGATAGAGTATCAAGTGTCCAGAGAGACAGTCTATCCCCCGCTACTCAACACAATCATGCCGACCTGCTGTTTAGCTTCTTCACGTTACGCCTAAAGGACCCAGGATCATAGGAGGGAGGGAACACGGTAGCTGGCAAACTGTTCCACAGCTTGATGGTGCGGCAAAATACGAATTTGCCAACCTCTTGATTCGGGCCGGGGTAGTAGACACCACGAAGCTGTGGCGCCGCAAGCCAGTACGCGTGGTACTGGTATGGAAGGGAGAGGATGGGATAAGATCAAACAATTCTTCAGAGCATTCGCCATGATACAGACGGTATAGAACACGCTAAGCGAGGAAATATCCCTACGCAGCTGTAGCGGCTCCAGGCTGTTACTCACGTCTGCATCATTCACAATGCGGATGGCCCGCCGCTGCAACCCATCCAAGGCATCGAGAAGGTACCTTGCGGAACCCTCCCAGAGGTGCGAGCAGTATTCCATTCCTGGCTGCACCTGCGCTTTATATAAGCGGTAGAGCTGACCAGGCGTGAAAAACCGCCGCACCCTGTTCAGGATTCCGACCCTGCGGGAGGTGGCGGATATTACGCCCTCGATGTGACTCCATTACACTAAGGTCATTCTGCATTGCGAGTGGAACACCCTGAAGAACGGGGATGGGAGAATAATAACTCATTAATCTATTTTCTAACGCAATCTCATTTAATATTGTTTTATTAACCTTGAAGTCATACCACTTTTATGAACACGCGTCAAATATTCGTTTGTTTACAAAATTTAAAATAATTAAGCCTAGATTTGTCTAAAATTAACGTTCTTAATTAATGATATGGCGTCAATCAATTTTATGGTCTGGCAAGTGTTGATTTAGTTCTAGTCACCGCTCGACGTATCGGCACGTAGATAATATCTCTCTCATGATCAACCTCTGTGTTTAAATATCACATTTTTTTATTTGTCAATCAACTTAAACGAAACCAAGCTTGGGAGAGGCCTACGTCCAACAGTGGACTGACACCGGCTGATGATGATGATGATGATGATGATGAAGCTTAAGGATTAATACAAAACTATTTTTATTATCTATCCAAAATAATAAGGTTTGTTTCAAGACTATTCTAAATAATTAAAAACTATTTACAATTGTTTGTTTACAATGCTGTGGAGATTAGCATGCGCTATCGAAATCAATTAAATATTGTTTCTTTTGCTCACAGCTCTAATTTATTCTAACAATAGTTATTTTTATAGCTGTTTCATAGCGGTTCCGAAAGTTTCACTGCTACCATGCCACTCTGTCTTCGGCTTGTATGAGAGCACTGATGCTGTGAACAGACAGATACCAGAGCCCCAGCTGTTTCGGTAAATATCTAGATATAGATCTCCAGCGTTCAAGGTCTCACAGACAAATCTGACTAATAAAAGAGTACTCATTCAACATTGATTTATGAAAAGAAAAACATTTACTTCTCTACCTTGTCCTTGTCTAATATGTGGCAAAGTAAACTTAGACTTAAATTATTTATCTTGGTAATTATTCCAATTGAACCACATGGTCCAACTGGACCACAATTGGAGTTTGAACTGAACATGAACTGAAGAGTTTTTTTTGTAATGTAACTGTACTGAAATCCAGTGGATATCACTACAATGTAGATGATTGAAAAATAGAGCCCAAGCTGTGTAGCCTTACAGCAGACAACGATTGCCTTATTAACGATGTGCCTCCCACCGAAATCTCGCTGGATTCCAGTGTTAGGTTTTGGATAGTAGTTAATCTAAACAGAATATATAACAGGACTAGGTTTTTAATATAGGTTGTCTACGAAGAGGTGGTGTGTATCGTGTCCCCACGATTTGGTTCGTTAATACGTGCGCTGAACGTAAATAAACATTGACACGTGTTTATAGGTGCGGGCGGGCGCATGCGCACTGCCGCCAGACGTATCGATCCTAGCCACCCCTCAGCACATTATACGTGATGCGAAACACCCTTCCAGGACCAGAGAAAAATCTAGAATCTCCATGTTTTAACTCTAAGGCGTTTATTATTTGTAGGCATTTTGGTAAAGATTTGATTCACAGATGCTTTTGATTGTGGTCTGTTCAGGCATTGCTTGGAAATGTTTCAAAGCCAAGCAATCCAGTGGTCACATTCGAATTCCCCATTAATCAATTCAGGAGTCATTTGAATATAACAAAATTATCTTCCCCATATAAAACTTTGTCGAATCAACGTTCGCCTACGGGTATTTCCAGGCCTTGATTAAATAAAAAACCTTCAGGATAATAGATGATTATGTTCTCAAGCTTTGACAACGCACCAATGATTCCTCCGAAATTGTAGGTGTTCATAAACGGCGGTGGTCACTTACTATCTACCTATCTACTCGTTTTTACCTGTTTTATAAAATATCTTATGACTGCTGTTAAAGCAAATAATTTATTTCATAAATTGGGCCACTAGGGGCACTTTTTACATGTCATAATAATTTAAAAGTCTAGTGGTGCTTCGGAAATGCCCACTGGTCTGAGAAGAAGCACCAAGCTGTTGTTTCCTTCTCTAATAACTTCATCGTCTTCAGCCTGTGTCCAACAAAGTTTAACATACTTTTGACTTATCAAATTTCGTCAAACGTACAATATGTGCACTGCTTCCTTAGCTAAAAATATCCTATAGCAGAGTACATAATTCCACCGAGAACCGGTTTTACCACCTAAACAAATTCAAAAACTCCCAAACAACACTTTCTCATTACGAATGTGGATAAACATTACAAAATAATCCGTGATTCGTGATGCGCGCGTCTGTTGCAGTTAGTTGTAAATAAATAGAGACAACCACGTGCCCACCTCGTGTAGTCAGAGCTCACTCAAGGAGATCTACGACTTCTACGTCATTTATAAACTTATACGCATATACTTATCTTCAAACAGACTTGCATTTTTCCATTTGTTTAATACTGTTTGTATATACTTAGTTCATACATATATACACTCACGCCTGTAATCCCCGAAGGCTAGGCAGAGGTATACCTCTTACGTGTAGATTACTACGTGTACTGGTTACAAGCAGTATACCCACTTTTCGCAGAATTTCGGTCCCATAATATGATATGGGGCGAGCCTATCGCCATATCGGGGACAGGTTCCAGATTCCGGGCTAATTTCAAAATAGAAAAATCCAATATCATTTTACCCGACCGGGGATCGAACCCGAGACCTCAGCACAGCAGTCGTAACTCATGCGCAATTACAACTGAACCACCGAGGCAGTACATAGTTAATTCCATCTTATTCCGTCATGTTGTAAAATCTCGGACTTTCTTAAGTTTATTTTCGAAGTATTTACACTAGTCATAATTATAAGTAAAATTTGGTCAGGCCAGCGACAAATGGTTTCCAAAGATGAGAAATGTAATCCAGAGTTGCCAGACGTAAGAACTGCGGCTAATATATCAAACGTCCCATATGATCATGGGGTAGAAAAAAGCTCGGCGAACCATTTGCTTTTGTTGCTCCTTTTCACATTCAAGAATAGAGGCAGGAGCTTCTGTATGTCTAGTAATGTGACATAGTAATTAGATTATCAATGTGAGCCTTGTCCATTGCTTTCTATAATCTATAGATTTAAAATCATCTTTATATATTAACTTAAGAACTTAGAAGTACTTAAGAAGCAAAAGGTCCGCTATATACCTACTATAAGGTTCTATGGTACAAATCGAGAAATACGAAGTCCTGTTATTTCCAACTATCTATACATACTTATCTGTTTGTATGTTTTATATCAAGTTCTGTAAGCGGGTTAGCCCTTAACCGTGATCTCGGCGGTATTTACCTCCGGCTGTGACAATGTTGAAAGTCCAACATTGTTGGCCGACTTGCTTCGTAGACCGTAGTGATTGATATATTCAATATGTACCTATATTGGTACTCGGTCAGTGGCTATAAGTATTAAGTAAACAGGAATAGATAGAAAGTAATGAATCAAAACTTAGATAGAAATACTGATTATCAATGATTGCTAACCACTGAAAAATATGCTTCTTTCCGTTTCTTAAGAAGAAAGCCTTATATCACAGTTAAGTCCCGTTGTCTGTGTACTAATCTCAAACTAAGTTTTTATATTCTTTTATTAAAGAAACTAGCTGTTGCTCGCGGCTCCACCCGCGTGGAGGTCGTGTTTGGGAGCAAACGTATACAATACAAAAAACAAATTAACATGTGTTTAATTTTCAAAATGACGGATTTTCATGCAAACTTTCATCTCCTATTTTACCCCCTTAGGGGTGATATTTCCAAAAACCCTTCCTTAGTGAATGCCAACGTCATAAAAGGTACCTAAGTACTGCAAAATTTCAAGTCTCTAACCCCAGCCGTTTAGGCTGTCCCTTGATATGTCAGTCAGTTTCTTCTTTTATATATACATATTTAAATTCCTTTAAGTCAATGTTTAGATTGGCTACGTGCCAACAGGAAAGCTATGCTTATTATTTAGTTACCTAATCCCAAAAACACGACTCACTTGCACATGACATCATCATGAACCCTCTATGTGTATTGTGTAAATTATTAAGACCTTCAAAATAATTCTTTGCCATACAACATTATCTAAGAACATAAAAACATTGTTATAAGTTTAGACATGTGTCACTATTTATGTAAATATGGAAATAAAACCTTGACAACTCTCGCTGGCAGCAGTTACATGGCAGCATATTAAAACTAGTTTCGTTACGTTGTTTACTTTCATGATTATCTAACTGGAAATCTACAAGTTTAATTAAGCAATGACCGCAATCGCGTGATAGCTGTATGAAGTGCGTATTGGCGAAAAACAACAAAATTTATACTCATTTGTAGATATATGATTTGTTTATCGCTATTGTTAGACTGATAAACTTTTCTAAACGTTCATGTTTACTATTAACTTTATCATTAGTAGTTCGTCAGTGATTCGTGAATGTTTTTTCAACAGCAAAGTAACTGTGAACAGTTTTAACGACGTCAGCCACTCTAAATGAACTCGTGTCGGATCCGATTATCCTTTCGGCCTTGATGAGGTGGAATTTACTAACTCTGAAGGCTAACTCGATTACTTGATTGCACATCTCGGGCTCTGCAAAATCCGAAACTGCGACTTTTTGTGTAACGTTTTGTTTAATCGAGTTTCGCAGATTTGTCACCTCTGCAAGGATTCGTCATTAGCCAAACTCTCTCTGATGACTGTCTAGTGACTTATAAAATATTTGACTAGTATCAAATATTTTATTCGCGTTTGAAACGAACACATCGTAAAAAAATCAAAACTCATAAAATAATGTCCCACTATAATGTAACAAAATTTAAATCGGGTAGGTATTATATACCACTCCATTAATTTTATTTCGACTGTCTTGGCGTCACTTCTGGAGTCTGCAGCTTAAAATACATTATCTATCATAGTTGGGCCTTTCTTAAAAATGTCTACCCAGTTTCACAATTGAATTATAAATTTTAATACGAGATGTAGTGTAATTGCCTTGGTGCATACGTATTTTACGAGATAGATAAAACTCTCGTCAGTGAGCCCGCCTCTGGAATGTGTCTGTTGGAAAGTTGCAACGTGAGCCGAGATTATGAGCGTACACCGCGACACGGAACAAGCGTCGAGTGCGGGCACGATCACCGGTTCGTCATCCAAGTTTACCTGGCCGCATAACTGTTTTTTCTCCGATCCTCGGGCGCATACAAAAAGCAATGAGCCGATTTCATTATTATTAAAGCACAACAAAAATGAGCGGCAACATGGCGAAGTGAGCGTTGCGCTACGCGACGTTGCCGAACCGCACGCTCGGCTGACTCGTCATGTGACGTCACGTCTCAAGATGGCCGCCATACCGGTCGCTCATCCCCCCGCTCCCGGCGCGGCATCCACTTCGGCCGGATCCGACTGAAGCTCTCGGTAATAATAATTTAGAATGCAGCCGTCAGAAAGGAAACCGAGCGAGAATAGATTGAAATTTAATGCATGGAACACGTCTACAATACGCGTTAACGCTAATTGTTATTCTACAACAGATGCTGTTTACTTTCGTTGAATAACATGGATGTCCGTTAGCGGAATGGAGGGTCGCCGGCGCGGTGTGCGACTCCGTGATTCATTTCGTTAATGGTCTAATTTGTCGGTGACGCATTCTCGGATTTTCGATTCTCTTTATGGATCTCGTTATACGACGCGACACGCCCGCTATCTACCACGGTATTCGTTTTCCTTTCCGATTCACGTTATCTATATTTTTGGTACTCAGTACCTATAATGTGATCATCATCTCATTAGATACACGCTTGTTTCTCATTGAAAACAAGATTATCGCTTGCTCGTTTAGTAATGCTATTAATATGGTTATTTCTGATTACATGCCAATTATTTACGTGTTTTTCAAGATTACAATTTTGTTACGGCGTTCGTCTCATGTTTCTAGCCGGTGCCAACCGTCGCGGCGCACCGAGCGTTGCACCCTCATCAAATTCAGTAATAACCCTATTGCACGCGGCCACGGCACGGCGCGGTGAGGACGCGGGGTAGCGGGTGTGCGGGTGCGGCGCTGCACGTATACTGTATAGTGTATAGCGCTCGTTATCGCGCGATAAGCGCTGCGTGCCGGGGTCGGAGCGCGAGGTGTGGAGTGCGGCTGTGGGCTCTGGGGTGTGCGGTGCGGGGAGCGGGTGCGGAGTCGTGAGGTGAGCGAGCGAGCGAGGGCGCGGGAGAGCGGCGCATCCGCGTCGCGGCTAACGGCTCGTCCTCGGCGCGTGGTGGCGGACTGGCGGTGCTGCGCGCGCTGACGTCACCGCTCGATAATGGCCGCCGCCCGCCGCGCCGCCTGCCCCCCGCGGCAGCCGTGGCCCGAGCTCAGTCTATCGTCGACCTGCAGCCAAAACGAGTGCCTCACACGTCTCGTACCTCGCGCATCACAAGTTCGCGGACCCGAATGTGATCAGTTCCGTACAGTGTTCGCGTGTGTGCCATGGTGACGGTGTTTTTATCGACCAGTTTGATAAATCAGTGAAAATTTACAAGAGAAACGAGGATAACCGATCTCTCGCGCTCCGCGCTCAACCCGGCGGCGAGATGTCGGTGATGCAGAAGAGACAGCACTGTTATCTGTGCGACTTGCCCCGGATGCCGTGGGCAATGTTGCACGAGTTCTCGGAGGCAGTGTGCCGTGGATGCGTAAACTACGAAGGAGCCGATCGCATCGAGGTGGTGCTCGACACGGCGCGCCAGCTGAAGCGTGCGCATGGTTTCCAGGAAGGGCGCGGACCTTCGCACGCCAAGGGGACGCACCGGGCTCCGCTTGACGCTCACCAGAACGGCGCCGACACCACCCGCGCTCAGCCTGCTCCGCCCGCGCACCATGCACCTTCTGCCGGCTTCACGTTACACCATCAGCGGCCCACTACCGCCACCGCGGGACTGCTGGCCGAGTACGGCAGCCGCCGTGACGACCACGATGGCCGACGGCTGTCGCATATTCCGACACATCATCTGCCAACGCACGGCGGCGCCCGCCTTGCGCCCGGCCTCACGCTGAAGCGACCACTCGACGATGATGATCATCAGGCGCATCATGAACCGGCCAAGAGGTTGCTCGAGGAGCACTCTCGGCCGCCGCTAACTCGTGGAGATTCTCTGCCTGCTGTTTCATTAGCTGCAGCTTCTTTTGCTCAGGATCGCGTCTTCAAGCAAGAGAAACATCCCTTACGCACACCGTCTTTCGACGGAGCCTCATTCAAATCGAACGGTAAGTCACATTTTCCGCGTCTTTACAAAATAGGCTTTATCAATCAATTGTTGTGTTCATAAGCTGGTAATACCGAAAGGAAAATAAATAAACTAACGTGTAACTTAAATATGAAGTAAATCAATTGCTCTATATTTTGTCGACCTATTTTCGAATTATTATTTTTGAATCCTTACCGAGCAAAACGCAAAAACTCATAATTTGTTGCATTTGCAAATACGTTTTATTTTACTATCGCGTTCAAATGTTATTCATTTGAGTAAATTAAGACTTATATGTAGGTAAGTATATCCTAATTCACTTATGTTTATTGATCAACGATATTTTGAGGCTTGTACATGGTCCTACGAACCGGATGTACATCAAAGCTATGTCTTAGTACTTAGTACCATACGATTAAATGAACTTTACTCTTTTTAATAAATTAGCCTCAAAAAGTACTAAACAGTCGAAATGCAAAGTAGGGCGAGTCATTTGTAGCAATAGTATAATAACGGCTAATAAAAAAAAGTAGAAATAACAAATCAATTTAATCGTTAACACTTCGAGTGTCGTAATTTGATTTTATTACGAAATAATGATTCTTTAAATGTTTACAAATTTATATATATGCCGTATATGTCATACGAGATAATTATTGATAGCCGTAAAACTATTACAAGACCGGGGTGGTTGGCGTTCACTTGGGGAGTGGACACGACCAACAGTGGACGGCAATATGCTGAAATATATAGATATCGTAAAACTATTACAATAAGAAAATTTATACCCACACTAGACACAGGCAGTATCGTATTTAACAAGTTTTCTTAAGAATTTTACGACAGGATAGTATTGACTGCTGAACAGGTATGTATAATAATTAAACTTTATTTATAAACGAACTAATTAAAGTTTCACTATCGGTGACTGCAAACCATTTAATTATTTACTTACAATAAAACTTATTTAAATAAATATTCTCTAGAATCATTACTTTTACAATTGGCATAATTTCTTCACAGCAAGACGAATGCTTTGAACGCAAATTAACGATCAGCCGACGGAATAAATTGAGTCAGAATACCGAGAATCGTAATCGTCGCTGAGATAGCAATACGAAGTGTCGCAATACAAGTGTAATATCATTGTTTACAAATAACGATGTAACCTACATAATATATAAAAATAGCTATTTAGTGAAGTCACGCATGGTGCGATAACACGAATGATAGGCAGCGAACGTGAACGTGTCTGTAGCGGCGGACGTTTTGCGCAAGCGTCCGCCACGGGACTCGTATCTAGGTAGGTGCATTAAGCGAGTCCATAAATACGAAACCGGTCCGACTGGTTGAGCGTTCTCGAAAGCGAGCCCGCGCTGGCGGCCTCGCACACAACGCCGCGCCGCTACGTACAAACACCCACGTAACATAAACGAGCGGCGTGAATGCATGCACCACGCCACCGCTGAGCGCCGGTGCGGCAACGTCGCGTGACGACATTTTCGCTCGCGTACGTATGTAGGTAGGCCGGCGGGCGAAAAAATATAACTCCTGCCTACGCTTGGCAGAGTCGCTCGACCACATTCCGCTGGCGTGTTCAGCAAGCGCTCAGCCGCGGTCGCCACGAGCCGCCGGCCAAAAAGGTCACCGCGTGTGACGTCATCGCCGCCATATGGGCCGTGCCTTCACCGCCAACGATCACTCGACCATAACTCACACCCTTTACGTTTCACTAATGAATAATCCATGTTTACATTTCATTTGAAACGTGACAATAGTGTGAATGTTTTCTTTCGTCCTGATGACACTTCAACTAGAACATTATCCAATATATTAGACACATCTCCTGTTATAAAATGAAATAATCATGAATACTTAGTAATACTATGCAAGTTAAAATTCTTTGAAACATAATGCATTTAATTCTGAAAAATATTCAATGAACTTTAAACGCAATGTTATGATAATATACTTGATACAGTAAATATTCTTATTTGCTAAAAATTGTTCTTATTTGCTAATACATAGTTCAATATACAGTGTAAACATAGTAACGAACGTTTCGTAACATAGCAACGGGCGGCTCGTAGCGCGCACGCACACACACACGTTTGCTTGCGCTGGGACGTACATCTGGATAATGGACAGGTTTGGCAACGTCGCGACACGTCCGGCTACCGGCTGGCGGCTGCACTGAGGCGGAGTCAGCCGAGAGGCGAGAGCACGCCCGTTGCCCGCATCAATCGAATGTTATTGTGGCAGAGCTCTCGTCTGCTGCAGGAGCTAGCGCGCGCCACTCTCTGTGACCATGCACTCATGCAATGACACATCGCCGCTCAACGCTCACTACGCATCGTGTATTAACACAATGTTATTTATAACACATTATATGCGTGTGTGAACGTATGTTTACTATCCGCCGGTCCACCGCAAACGATGTGTCATCCAACATTGAATGTGAGGTTATTCGGACAAATGGAAACGGTGTCGCGGGAGTGTACCGCGTCCGCGTCGTGGACTCGGGGACGCACCGGCGGTGAGGCGGCAAGACAAGCGCGCGGCCACGTCTCGTGCCAGTTACTATTCTCAACGGTGACATGTTAAATACACATTTTATATTCCGTTCAACACAATGATATTAATCTATTTTCAACGTGATCACAACCGACTCAATGTGTCTAATCTAGTTTTTGTTGTGTAATAATGTCACGTTTTTTCTCGGGTGTGTCTGTAATGATGCGTAAGACCTTTCTTGACAGCTGCTCTAACTACATTCTCCTCATCGTCGAAATAATTTTATACTAATTTATTGATCTATACAAATGAAGCTATTTCATATTGTTTTGATATAAGTTATTCGATAATACCAGCTTAATGAACCTTCAATATTATTGTTAATTCAGAATGATCGGCAACGTGATGGGTTCTTGCAGGTTATGGTAACAGCGCCCCACTGACGAATGGCTCGGCTGGATCGCCGCTGGGCCGGACGGCGGGCTCTCCCCCGGTGTCGGGCGCTGGAGGCGCTGGACCCTCTCCGATGGCGGCACTCATGTCCGTTGCCGACACGCTACCCCCAGGCTCGCCACGGTCAGCCGGAGGATCTCCCCCACAGCCACCGCCACAACGCTCCGCCAGCCGATCTAGCCAACACTCGCCCAACTCCTCAGGTATTTGTTGTGTAAATTATGAAATCAAATTAAATACACAATCATTTCCGTGTGACGGACTAACCGCATCTCGGCGTCGAAACATTGCTTCAATATATATTGATAGATCAACAACATTCACGTTAGCAAATGTATGAACGTAACGTTAACACATAACCTAATTTTTCCGTCACACGATGTTCTATCCTAGAAAAATCACGTAGCGAAAGTTAATTTTCAAATCCAGAACTTAACAAATAAAGTAATTGCCCGACTTGATATTTAAAGCTAGTATTTCCGTTTCTCAGCCTAAGTACGCTGCCACTAGACTAATGAGACGAGTATTATAACGTTGCCTTTACAATAACTCGCGCCGAAACCGTAACGGTAGTTTGCATTGTCCGCACTGGAGCCGGCCGGGCAACGGCGCCCGACGACCGCTTGCGCCCAACGTCCAGCGACACTCTGCCGACTTTCTCGTGCGTCTCTTGTATTCTATATTCATCAAGTTTTCCCCCGTTTTTGAATGTTTCCTTAAGTCGTCAATAGTCGGTACCTCTAACAAAATGTCGTCCGGTCCGGCAGGGTCGAACGGAGGGCGGCGGTCGTCGGGCTCCCGGCACGTGTCGTCGACGACGTCGGTGTCGTCCACGGAGGCGGGTGAGGGCGCGGAGGCGGCCGCCACTGCGCCCGCGCCGCTGCTCAAGTGCACACTGTGCCAGGAGCGACTCGAAGACACACACTTCGTGCAGTGCCCCAGCCAACCGCACCACAAGTTTTGCTTCCCCTGCTCCCGGGACTCCATCAAGCGACAGCAGGGATCCGAGGTCAGTATTTTATTATATATATTTTTAGGCTGCTCTAAAATTGCTTTGATTTATTTATCTACTTACAAACTTCTCCGCAATACGACTAACGAGTGTCTACCTTTTACAGGTGTACTGTCCGAGTGGGGAAAAATGCCCCCTGGCAAACTCGACGGTCCCGTGGGCGTTTATGCAGGGTGAAATTGCGACGATATTGGGCGAGGAGTTTAAGCCGAAGAAGGAGCGGGAGACCTAGGGCAGCGCAGCGCCGCCCCGATTTTATCTCTTGTCCCTCTCGCTGTGAACGCACGGGAGGAGTGACGATTTGCCGATGATTTCGCGGTACACGGCCGCAAGCGCACGACGCGTCACTCGCGTCACACGCGTCAAACGCGTCACGCGCGACTCCGCGGCGGAGCGACGCCAGCCGTCGCTCGGACACACCGACACATTTGTATATAACTTTGTAAATAGTCAACTTTAAGTTAAGTTCGCTCGCCGGTGGCCGTCGTTTGTCGAAGTATCGGAGGTGGGTTTCCGCGAGGGCGCGCTCATAGCGACATGAAACGTGTCAGTGTATATTGGGCCTTGTCGTTTTTGTTGACTGTTTCGGTACAGTCGACGGATCGGGTGACGTTGACGGAACCCTTCTGGATTCTAAAAATAGTACATATCCGTTTCGATGAATTTTCGATAATCACAATTTCTCGTCGACCCGCATACTTCACGGGAGACTTTTGATCTGAGGCCGTTCTCTTTCGGTGTCGTAGTTACGTGAAGAGAGCAGCGCGCCATCCTGTTAATGGGGTTTATTCGAATGCCATTTTCTTAGTTACCTTTAGGGTCCCAAACCATAGCTAACTTGGCATTTATTTATGTGATTCTTGTATACTGTACGAGTATTATGCGATATCATGATCATGACATATTTTATGTAGTCGAGAGTACTGATTGTAAAAACGTAGTGGTTGAATATCGGAAGCGTATCGCTCCATGTACAGACCGTAGCTCAATGTATATTTGTATTTATTCAGCATTACATTCAGCGTATGTGAAGTAATCTTGTTTTCTAAAGCGATTTATTCAGAGTGGCTCGAGTTCCGTTATTGTCTTGCATTCGACGAACAAATTCGGTATGGCAAAAATGTTGTATATTTCTTTGTTAGTGACATTAACATTATGTCGGAAATTAACTCGAAAATTTGAGTTATTGGCGCTCTGCTAAGCGTGGCAGCGTCAACATTTGAGTTGATTATTTTGTAAGGATAATGAATGCATTGTTGGGTCAGCGGCGGGCGCGTCTGGTCGGCTCGTGATGTTGATCCGGTTCCGGTTCGGTGCCGACCCAGTGTCGGCCAGTTGCGCGCGCCTCTGTTGTGGCAGTATTAGCGACATCGCTTTGCACGTGGGGGAGGCGTACCTAGTCATTTTGTGAAATGTCAAGTTGTCAGATCCGCGAACACGCGGCCGTTATAGGAACTCTTAAAACTCGCTGCTATATTTGTATAAAGTGAAGTAATCATTATATAATTATCATTATATATGTCATAATAATGTTAAACGATTCGTAGTGTACGTCAATTTCGAACGCTATCAGACGACGGTCGATTGGCTTCTAGCAATTTATTGATTTGTGCATTTCTGACAGACTTCGCGATCTTATAGTGAGGTATATTCGTTTAGACGTCTTTGTATTCACCATATGTATACAATTGCTAACTTTTGAGTACATAATCACAAATGAAGTAAATACGGTAATGATAATTGTTAGATAATAGCCTCAATATATTATATATGCATACATTTTTCTCCATAACCAGTAAGATACGCGCACGTGGACGACAGTTATCGTTACGACAATACCTACATCGATCGTTCCGATTATTAGTTTTATATATTTAATGAGACGTATGTAAGTCTTTAAACACTGATTATAGAACGTTCAATTAAATTGACATGTCTATTATTTATTTTAGATGTTATATGTGTAAATATATACGTACATTGTATATACTTTGTCTACATGTAAATATTTTAAATAACTTTGTGTATACGGTGGTACTGTTTTGAAGCCTTTGATCCAGTATTAGTAGGAACTTTGAGCTTGCTATAATTTCTTTTATCTATTATTTTAATCCGACATGTGTAATAATTTCTTTGCGACACCAGATTTATAACATTGTTTGCTATTTTCCTGGATGTACTTTCTGTCATATATTAAATGAAAACCGACGTTTTTAATTTTTTTTGCTGATATTTTGATGCTCTACTTAGCGTCGTGTTTCTGATAGTTCGAAATTGATAAGTAGTATTATCAGTGGAAAGCTGAAATCCACCCGACGGACGGGTTTGTCATGTGTTGAATTAATATACGCCAGATTTTGGCGAAGATACATTTTGTAAGCACACAATGTGCATATTGTTTTACTTTTTTTGATATGTTAAATGATACAACTTTACGAATAGGATTTTTGAGTGTTATGTAAAAGTTAAAGTTGTCAGCAAAGTAACTTTTTGCGAAGTAACGTGATGTTTGGAGGCAAACGTCATGGTTACTTCGAATGTGATGATGTTTTATAAGTAATGTGTTAGGCGTTTCATGCATACGTGGCTATCGTTCAGGTATTTTTACAGCCACTTTGTACATGCACAAAAGACCAGTTTTGTTTCATTTAACATATCAACACGATATAATCCGCCTGTACCAAGGCTTGTAGTTGTCGACTGTGATTCGACGCGGAAATATACTTTTGAGAATTGTCTCTTTCTTACTGTAAGCAGCAAGTGAAATGCTTCTATTAAGACCTTAATGTACATGTTGGTGAAATACAATTGATGTGATTTTGTATAATTTGTGATTTTATTTAACCCAAATAGGTAACCCTTTTAACATTTCAGCGTTTAATCAACATGGTACTGTTTTGATTAAGATATTTCATTTACTACACAATCAATTATTTCAATATATTAATTTATAGCTCTTGATTCTACACTGACAATTACTACCTACTGACTACAAAAATTAAAAACTAAAAAAAAATGATTACTGTCTATCATTCTACAACTTACTGGAACAAAAAGCACCCAAACTCGAATCACTGCTATTTTGTACTTTTTGTGTTCTGATTAATAAACGTGCAGATGTACCACACAATATATTTACTACAATTCATTACTACTACGACTGAGCTGAGTAATATGGCACATGTGTTTTGTTTGTCACCAGATCGGAGCAGCGGGACCACGGAGAGGATGCCAGAGCCGCTCTGTCTGACAAACAGATGAGGACAGGTCCGAGATACCCAGTCGATCGATATTTGGTTAGTATTGATTTCATTCACCTTGGTAGGCAGCGGCTCTGCTGTGCCCTGGCATTGCGTCTGCCTTTCGAGGTACCTACTAAAAGAAATACTATGTCGATGGCAAAAGAAGGCACTTCACTAATATTTGATTTAGAATACCATTTAAAACCTTACTTAATTTGGTAAAACAATTAGATCTGCGTAACTAACATGAATATTTCAAATCAATCCGTGTGATACGATCATATTTATAAAATGCGTCTTGTATTTACAGGTTGAGAGCAGCAAAAATATTGAAATGGTTAACATCATAGATGACGATTTATGGAATTCAGAACCCGTTTTAAAACCAGAAGATGAAATAATACTAAGAAAATTGCATGAGATGCTGCAATCGACTGCAGACGACTTGAAACTTCTGTCCGGGGAATTGTCAAAATTTCATGAGCCCGGTGTACAAACCAAAACGGTACCAACTCCGTTGGACGAAGAATTTAACGAAAAAGTTCACATCGAGGAACTGGTGAACGCTAAATTCCATGGGCACAAGATTGTTGATAAATCTCCACACGTGGCGGAACCAGCAGTAAGCCGTGGCGTCACTTATAAACCAAAACCTGTATTAAACGTACAAAGGCCCAAGGTAAATAACACCGGAGTGCAAGTAAACGTGACGCCACTGCAAACTAAACCAGTACATAAAAATTTAGTTATATCTCGCACTAAAGTTATACAAATTAGCGATAAGAAACAAGATAACAAAAATAGTGAAAAATTGAATAATTGTAAATTTATTAATAATGCGCCAGCTGTTGCTTATAATGAATTCTATTACAAATATGTGGAACCTATAAATAAAGAAAACTCACGTAAAGTGCTGCAAGTACAAGAAATGCCAAGCATTAATATAAGAAGTGAATTTAAAGAGCAGAAGGTGTTAAATATAGATATATTGCCAGAGTGCACGGAAAATAAACAAACTAGTAATAGAAATAATGTGTCTGTAGTAATTATACAACATGAGACAGAACCAAAGCTAGTACCTATAACAACTAAGGAGCCAGTGCAATACAAGCAACCAAACAACAATAAGCCAGTTAGGAAAGTACATAAAATGTCTACATGTGAAAGCAGTGGGTCTACTAACGAAATTTGTTCTGATGCTCCTATAAGACTAAATATTCCTAAAATACGGTCAAATATTGTTCGACGTTCTCCAAGAACACCCAGGCATGTCAATGGCAATAAGAAAGACGCAGGAAATAGAAAAGTTCTCGAAAAACAGCCACATCTGAATTTGGAAGAGTGGAAAAAGAAACTGAACAAAGTTTATGGACCATCCACTTCAAGAAAAAGTGTAACGTCGAAAACTAAATTTAATAAACAGACACATTCAAGTACAATACCTCCTAAGCTAAATAACACTGAATACATCCCATATTCAAAACTAACATTAGGTGGAGTGAGGGTAAGTGATGTAGAAAAAGAAATATCTGAAATCCCCAATAAGAATAATCTGCCTCTGAGTCCTATTTTAGACAGAATTCTTAACAGTCGAGAAAATAGCCCTAGGAAGCACAAGCCAAAAGAAAGTCCTAGAGTTCTAACTACATCAGATGAAAACTTATTGCAAGAAGTTTTAGATATAGAGATGACTATTAGTGAAACTATATCAAAAAATGTAAATAAGAAAGCTGATGAAAAGGAAGTACTTGATTCGCCTGATGGAAGTGGTATTGAAAACAACGACAGTTATTTAGACGACTTTGAAGACGAGAAATCAGAACATAGTGCTAAATCTGTAAATGACAATATAAAAAATGATTCGCAATCTGAAGCCACTATAAAATCTGGTTCTGAAGAAAATTCCGATACTGCTGACGACAATGACTTTCAGAAACCTGGATGTTCTGGCACATCTAAAGTACAAAACACAACATACACAAAAACACCAACCCTATCCTTCAAAGAGTCAGTAGATATATTTGAATTTGTTCATTCTGTAGATAGACAAGAGACAGGCACTCAAAGCTCTACTACAAGTCGAATTATTCCCAAAGAAACACAAACTTCACCCAGGAGTGATAACCTTAACATACAACCTATTCACAATGACTTGTGGCCTACAATAGATCCTTCTGGTGAAGTTCAAAATATGTTTAAATTAGAAAAGGAATTAATTAAAAAGTTAATCATAGATGAGTATGGAGATTTGTTAGAGAAAAATTTTACAAAACCATCAACCTCAAAAGATAGTATGATAGAAAATGACAAAAATGTAGCTGCATATCAAAAGAACACACAGACATCTCCAGCAAGAGTGAAGAGTGTCATGACTTCACCAAAGAGGACTAAAACAAGAACCACATCTCCATTTCCTTTGTCAGTGGTTGACCATCAAACAAGTCCAATGACTCTTACTACTGAAGATATAGGAGTTAATGTCAATGTTGACAATGAAGATCATGACATCTCAATAAACCTTTCATCACCAAGATTCAGCCTGCGCTTACCACAGACTACTCGGGATGTGTTATCCAGATTAGGTAGTTGCAGCAAAACTCCATCTAAAATTGTATTAAAATCGAAAACTTTAGCTGAATCTTCTACCCAAAGCTCTACATCTATAGATGCCGACAATTCTTCTTCAGAAATAAGTAGCCTGGGTGAAATAAAACTGAAATTTAACAAAAGATATAAAACACAAAGAGTGCCAACTGTTTCTGAATCAAGCTCTACATCAACAATTTCTTTGTACAGTTCAGATGCTTTTTCAGGTTGTATATTACCTCTAAGGAGTATAGGAGAAATCAGTGGAGATGCCGCCATCAAGGGGCCTAAAAGTGATGGTGAAACTAGTTTTGATAGGTAAAACTTAAAGATCTAATGTGTAAATAGAATATTTTTAATACAATAGAATAAAATGTTTGTTATAAATTGCTGTCTCATACCATATTGTAGTTAAGAAAGTTATTTTTAAACAGGAATAGTAACAAATTTATTATTGAAACATTGTTGTACATACACCAGTGAGGTACATAAATGTTAAGTGCCTTAAATGTTATGTTCATGTTCTTACATGTTCACACCTAGAGTACAAAGTTTTTGTAATACATGTATGCTATGTTTGTTATGCTTATGTGTACTTACTCGTATGCCATTTTATTTTATTTAGGTAAAAGGTTTGTATGGTGACTGAAGTAATAAATTTTTTTTCTGTAAAGTATTATTTTATTTTCAATATTATTACATTTGTATATTCAATAAAAAATAAAATAGATTGCATCTGTAAGCCTGCCATTACTTTCAATAGGTACCTAATATGTAAAAAAGTAAAGGTATGGTGACTCATCTATATGCTTGTGATGAATAGTGAATATAATCATTGACTTATATTCTATAGACACGAACTGTCGAAGAAAAAAGATGTTCCGAAAACCTTGTCCGCCCACTAATGCCATCTATCATTTTACTAAGAACTATTTGGAAGTTATAACTCCCGTCACTGTCTGTCGAACGGGACTTTCCGCGCGCTAAAACGGAACAAACTATATAATGATTTTTCTTTTGAAGTATAGACTTCCCGTATTCAAAATTAATTATTATTTATTGATATTACGTTCTAAACGTTATGAAATTATGTTATTTACCTTATATATTATTAACAGTTTCACTGTAAATCAATTTAAGGCAGATTTGTTCGGGAATGTCGCTACAAATAACTAAAATTAACTGGTGTGCATTCGTAGGTGACATTCTTATTTAGCCCACTAAATAAATAAACCTGTTTATAACTAACCCCATTAACCTACTAAAAAGAGAGAATGAAACGAAAAAAATTAACCCTACTAATTTGTATTTGTAAAACTTATGAGGTAAGTCGGTGTCGTCCAGAAGACATAAAGTTAAAAAAATATGTTCATTTCAAACAAAATATTTTATTATTCAAATAATTCTTTGCTAACAATTCAAACTTCAATGGTTATTTTTGTAAGCATCGTTCAGATGTTTTTAGAGAAAAAAAGGCGGGAATATGATGTGATGTTGTGTTGTGATTAATAAATGAAAAAAATATTTCAGACATTTATTTATACACTTCATATACATCGTATATAGGCGGACTTAATGCCAAAGGCATTCTCTACCAGTCAACCTTAAGGTGGTGCAGAGATAAGTAGGGTAGGTGCATAAAGCTAACGGATAAAAAACATTAAAATCAAATTAGGATGGACATACATAAATAGACTACATACATACATAATAAATATAATAATATTGATAAATAAATACATATACATACATAAATAAACATATATAGATACATAAATATATACATAATATAAAGTAAGTATAAAATAAATATAATATACTATGAATTAACGAGGTGATTCTGCAACTCCGTCCAGAAGTAATTGCCGAACTCTCCATTTGAAAGCCGACTTGGTGGTGCACGACCTGATTTCGAGGGGGAGTGAATTCCAGAGAAGTATAGATTGAATGGCGAAAGAAGAGTGAGTGAAGTCAGAGCGGTGAGAAGGGCACTTAAGAAGAAGGTTGCTGGATGAACGGAGGTTTCTATCGTGAGTATCAGTAAGATAGATAAAGTGAGAAGATAAATAAGAAGGAGGTGTAGGAGAAGTTAGTAAAGCATAGAGAGTAGTAAGAGCTCGCATTGATCGTCGCTGGCGAATGGGTAGCCATTTTAATTGGGAACGATAAGAAGAAATATGGTCATATTTACGGAGATTAAAAATGAATCGAATGCAGTTATTGAGAAGTCGGTCAAGTTTGTTGAGTTGATCTGCATTCAGATCAAAATAGCAGACATCACCATAGTCGATTACCGGAAGGATTAAGGCTTGCACAAGCATAGTCTTGGTTTTAGCTGGGAGGAAATTCTTCAGGCGATAAAGAGAACGAAGAGTACCGGTAACTCTCTAACTAATTTGACTGACATGGCTTAGGCCTTTAAATTGTGACTATTACAGATATGGCTTCGTCCTTTATATTGTGACTATTAGAGACATGGCTTTGGCCTCTTGAATAGGGTATTTGACAATTTTTGAAAATTGATGGACATCGATAGAGGACTCTTCACTTATAGCCCCCGTAATATTTTTATTATTGAAATATACTCAATTTATATAAAATCTGTGATTTTATTTTTGCACATATAATTTCGCGCTAAAACGCGTTGTCACGTGACATTATCTCTATATGACGTCATCGCACATACACAAACATTCGTGACACCTAACAACATAACAAATTATTTGCATTTATCTGTTAGTTTTTCCGCAAAAATGAATGAGCCAGCATATAAATATTGTTCAATGCCTTTGTGTAAAAACTCGACACTAAATGCCGATAAATTGTTCATCCATGTGCCAAAATCAAAAGTTTTAAGAAAGAAGTGGCAGATTTCGACTATCAGCCCTTGTAATGCCTTCTTCCATTCTTATAGAAGACTTGAAGACGAAATTAACATGTTTCCACACGTTTACACATCGAAAAATATGTTCTTCCTTACAATTTTATTTGTCGTAGGATGAAATGTTTATGTGCGATGTCGTCACGAATAATGGCGGCCGGTATTGCTACGTTTTAGGCCCCGAGTGATACAGATTAAAAATTCTAAATTTTAATGACGAAAATAAAATGTTTACAATACATTTAAAATAAAAAAATGTATTTAATAAATATGTTTGCCCACTATCCTTTCTCTTAGTGCAGTTTTATATATTTTGGTTACACCAGTCAAACACCCTATTGTGTCTATTTCAGACATGGCTCCCGCCTTTAGAATGAGAAAAATATCGGACATGGCTTCCCCCTTTTGAATGGATGAAGACTGCAGACATGGCTTCGGCCTTTTGTATAAGTTAAAACCAGAGAAGAAGAAGATTCTAGGCCAGATTTTGAAAAAATAACGACGGACATGGCTGCATGGTGGATAACCTTTGCCATCTCTTTTATAGAGTAAATAAATAAAAAAAAAGCATCGTTCAGAAGTTTACCAAGCGTTAAATGTAATAGATATAACTTGAAATCACATATTTATTACGTACCTAAAAAATTAAGATAACTTCTAAACATTAATTATAATTTATAAGATGTAAATAAATAAAAGTAAGTAAATACTATAAGCCCAACATTTGCAGAATTGTGCATGAGGTTTCAGAGCGCATATGCATTTTTATTCGATGTTTGTTGAAGGCTGTTGGAACCAGTGCTGCCATTATAATAAATCAGAATCACCGCCAGACTAGGCTATAATCCCCTCTTATTCCCGCAATCTTTAACAAAATATCCCAACGCCAATCAATAAATTATACGCGGTAAGCAAAATCGAAGTCAGTCAATTAGATACTCAAATCATATTACGTAAGTTTTTCAATATTAAACACAATTATTTAGTTTTTAAATCATAAATATAAGCTATTAAAGCCTCTGAATTGATCCGATGAGTCGGTCTCAATTTTGATTGGTGCTTTACGTCACGTAACAAAATGCCTTATTTTTATGTATTTTTTATCGAAAATATTATGATCAAATTTTAATTAACAAATTAGATACACTTTTAATTTATTAATTTAATGTTCATTTTTCTTATACCAAGATGAGATGTCTCGAGCCATCTAACTAAAAGTTTAGCCAGCCTAATTAAATATAATATAATAATAAAAAGCGCAGGATCCTCCTGTTGTCTCCGCAGGCTTCACGGAGAGTAGCTCCCATTCCAGTATAACATGGTAAGCTCATGTTGTCGGTCATACCTTGAACATAAATATTTTTGTTTAGCGGGTAGACCGCTTTCAAATACTTTTTGCCTAATATTCGATTCCTTAACGACTCTTTTCGCAATTTTCATTGAGGTTTGCCTTAAAATATTTACGATAGCGACCCGACTCAGCTACGCACGGGTGCAATTTATATTAAAAAAAATGGGTGCGTGTACTTATGTACGCGCGAGAGAAGTCGAGTATTCTACGCAGCAAAAGTAAACATAATTTGGTTAAAATCTAAAAACAATTATTCAAAAACATAGAAAAACGTATTATAATAATATTTATAGCAATAACGAGGTACTTATTATAATGTCACAAGTGGACACATGACACCTCGGTTCTGATTTAAGTCACTAGAAATGAAACGGTATCAAATCTCCTTACATTTAATGCCAGCCTGGTACTTAAAGTTAATAATGACAGTGACGTAGGATGACGTACCCAAGAAGTATCTAGGAACAAACAAACCTTGCATTTTTATTACCTAGAAGTCACTAGAAATGAAACGGTATCAAATCTCCTTACATTTCATGCCAGCCTGGTACTTTGGGCAACTTCAGAGTGCTACTTTTGTGTCACGGTATGCGCGCGCAACTTAAAATTTCACTCTCATCATTTTTTCATAACGCGCCTAAAGAAGTATAACTTCAAAAAAGAGCCTTACTGTATGTTGTGAACTCTAAATGTTTATGTAATATGTAGTTAGTATAGGACCGAGATGCTATTTTTACAATAAAACAAAAGAACTGTTAGGTTAAGGATACATCACTATAGAAACAACGTTCGGCATGAAAATAATTTTTTTGGCGACTTGGTTTCGCATTGCCTCGACTCGACTCGACTGCCTCGGTGGGGCAGTTGTAATTGCGCATGCGTTACGACTGCTGTGCTGAGGTCTTGGGTTTGATCCCCAGGTCGGGTAAAGTGATATTGAGTTTTTCTGGCTAGAAATTCCTCAGTATTAGCCCGGAGTCTGGAATATGTGCCCGGTATAGCGATAGGCTCGCCCCCTATCACATTATGGGACCGAAATTCGGCGAAAAGTGGGTCTACTAGTTACACCTCTGCCTACCCCTTTGGGGATTACAGGCGTGAGTGTATGTGTGTTTGTGTTGGTTACGAAATAGCTTTATTATTTATACATACGAAATTTTAATACAAAATATCCACATGATGCAGATGGTGAAAATCGTTTAGAAATCCGTTGCGTGGTTTAGAAGGAGTTAGTGGATATAAAAACAGACAGACCGACGTGTAGGGCAACTTCATTTTATACACATGTGAAGCCCTGAGTAGTAGGTGTTTTCTGGGCATTTTGGAAAGCGATAAAAAAGTGGCAACACTGAACACTGCTTGATTGTTTATAAACTTTATAAAACAAAGGCAGTTTATTAATTCTAATTGCCAATTGGTATTTGCCATTCGTCGCGTGTAATTAATTGTAGTTATTGATAACGGGTTTGTTCATCCGGACCTGACATATCGGTATCAGTTTGATTTTAATGCTAGACAGTTAATAATGAAGAAATTATTAATATTATTTTTATTGCATTTTTGCACTGCCTGGGAACTAAAGGGTCCTTTAGTACCCCAATACAAATGTACATATTGCCAACCGGAACAAATACACATAGCGTTTGGTGGTGAGTACATGTTAGGTTTTTTTTTGGAATTATGAAATATTTTTATCCTTCCTTTAAATGGCAAGGTAGGGTAAAGGCTGTAAATAGTTTACCAAAGCTTAAAACAGAAAAAAATATTTTAAATAACTTGTAAAAACTGTTCATATTTTTTCGTCTTGGGATACCTAATGTATTTTTTGCTATGTTTGAGTTTTTGTAAGACAGTGATATTCTCTAGGGTTCTAAACTGTTTGTTACTAAACAATATTTGCATTTTAATCATATTTTTAGAATTGTAGGTACATTAAAGGAAAGTTTTGATTTATTTATTTAGTAGTACTATTTGTAATAAATTATATTTTTAGGTCATTAAATTGTATAATTTATAGAAAATCATAAACTTATTATTGAAGTTTTCACTTCAATAATAAGTTATAAATAAGTAAAAGTTTTTTTAATTCATAAAAAGTACACCGACTTCAATAATAAACAAATTATGCATCACTATAAAATTTGAGGGTTGCCCTTGATTTTTCTGAGATCCCATCATCAGATCCTGTCTTGGTGCTAATGGGACCACCTGGGAAGTATACCCTTTTAAACAAAAAAAGAATTTCTCGAATCGGTCCAGGCGTCTTCGAGTAATCGGGTAACATACACAAAAAAAAAAACCAATGAATTGTTAACCTCCTCCTTTTTTGAAGTCGGTTAAAAAACTAGGCATTCTTATTCATTCTTTCTTGTAAAGAAATATCTAGAAATTTTGATCTACATTCCTATACTGTATTATTGTATTAAAATGTTAATTATCGCTTGCTTTAACGGTGAAGGATAACATCGTGAGGAAACCTGCATATCTGAGAGTTTTTCGAAGGTATGAGAAGTCTGCCAACCCGCATTAGGCCAGCGTGGTGGACTAAGGCCTTACCCCTCTCATTAGTAGAGGAGGCCCGTGCCCAGCAGTGGGACAATGTTTAATACAGGGCTTGTATTATATACTGTATTACCTAGATTCGGAACCTAGAACATTCTATAACTGGAAATGTATTTCCATAGTTCCAGTTTTCCATGAGTTCTGGGAATTTATTTGAAGGAAAATAGTCCAATAGATAGATCATGAAATCAAGAATACCTACTTTTTGTTCACCAGTATACTGGCAGGCAAAATATGTCTGGAGTACTTCACTTTTCCTAATAAATAAATTACCTAGATATTAATGTTGCAGTATATTTGGAATCTAGTTAATCTATTGTGAGACCGAAAGTATCTCGTAGTCACTCATGTGTTTATGTGTGTTGAGTGGCGGGGGATAGATTGTCTCTCGCTACTCAATACTCTAATTGGACCGTACTGTGCTTACCATCAGGTGCAGTGTGGTCACTCTGCCCTGTCAGGATAAAAAAAAATAACCCAAACCTGGGGTTTGAACCCGTGACTTCGCAACAGCAGTCATAGCGCGTAGGCAATTAAAACTGCGCCACCAAGGAAGTCAATAAATAGTAATATTATATATAACACTAAAATGTAAATAAAAAAAACGTTTGGATCTGGCTGTTGTGAGACAGTAGCGCCTCATAGTTTTTGATAACAACAATATGTATGACCTAGTGTGACGTCAGGTGTATGTGGGTAATAGTTGGGTGTATTATTATTATTTAGGCCATTCATGACTTATTCAGATATCTCATGAATTTCTTAGAATTCTTATTTTTTTATGATTTGCCCAGTTACAACTTTATTTCATCACAATTATTTGAAATGGATAATGATATTTGTTATGTACATGTGTGAGTAAGGTCAAAGACCTGTGTAATGTACACAAAGTTTACAAATAGTGTTGATTCTGACACATTTATTAATCTAATGTATTGAGAGTCTTTGTATTTGACATTTTAACAGCAAAACCCCGAGGATAGTATCACATTGGAGTGAAAAATATGATGGCCAATGGAGTGAAAAATTTAATGTTATGTGGTTTGTGTGAATACTGAACTATAAGGATGGGCACACGAAAGTGTATTTCTATGTTCTTTTTCATTCATCATTAATATCTCCTTTATAAATAGAACCAAAATTAGGCAGCTCAGAAACATTTAAAGAATGGACGCAAGTATACAATAGTCTTCTTTCATTCTTCTTTAAAGATCACTCGCAATTTTTTATCTCTTTTACTGTCAGTCTATTGTTTCAATAACTATCGCTCACTTTAATTATAAAGGAAAATATCGTTGTTTTACATGGTTGATATTCCACCAGTGCGCACAAAGCGTTTTGCTAGTACATTTATCATGCGCACCGCTAGAGTGGACAGAACTCTTTGCCGGGGTCTATATTTCCCGCAAATTATAACCTGGGTATCTTCAAGTCAAGAGTGAATAGGTATCTTCTAGGCAAGCGTGCTCCACCGTAGATCGCATCATCACTTACCATCTGGCGAGACAGTGTTCAAACGCAAGCCTATTTCGATAAAAAAAAAGTGAAGAAGCCTGTATACCTGTCCTCCTGTGAACAACGAACATACATGTAGTCTCTTAGGTATATTAATGCGAATATTACACATTGAAATAAAACTAATTTTACGGATTTTATTGCGGGGTGGACCCCCCGTGACCATGAAGACTGTAAAGCGTTCGAAACTATACCGCGATAAAATCCATAAAATTAGTTTTATTTCAATATGCGTAGTCTACTAGAAATAGACCAGCGAGGAAGACTAAACCCCCCCTAATCCATAATTTATTTGGTTCACTTATCATTTTGTTTCACGACGCAATGCAATCATTTTCCTGTGTTTGTTTTGTCGCGAGTAACTTTTGACCGCAGATTAGCATGAGCTAGAAACGTTGTGATATAAAATAATTATAAATGATTATGTGTCCTGTTTATGTTATAAATCGACGACTATGTGGCGTCAGCAATGTTTATTTTATTTATTAAAAATGAAAGTTCTGGTTACTTAGCTAATATTTAAATGAGTTCATAATATTACATTACCTAGTTATTGATGAATGGTATATAGTCGCTTCATCAAAATATATAATTAACCCTAATTTCAAGTAACTACACTACACTACATTGCAAAATATATTTTGTTTGTCTATTTCACTGAGTCGCACGCAATTTGAATATGAATTTCACGCTAACATCGTTGTTTCCTATTGTTTTGTTTTAGGATTTCACTAAGGGCCTATTTGAATCGTAATAAATACACCCAACAGTCACACATGGTTCTGACCCGACCCTAGGTTAAACTTAAGTCTTAGGCATCAAGAACTACGAGGGAGGACAGCCCCACAACATCCAGACCCGAAGCAAATATCTGTGTCACACTAATTTGTCTCGATGCGGGAATCGAACCCATGCCCTCTCGTTTCCCAGTCGACTACTACGTTGCGCCACGGACTATCGTTAGTCTAATAAGTCGTTTTGTATCATTTTATTTTGCTCTTTGCAGAGAAAACAAACGACATAGTAGTGACATGGTCGACGTTCAACGACACACAGGAGTCCCGGGTTCAATACGGACAGGATGCTATGGACACAGAGGCCGTGGGTTCGGCGCAACTCTTCACCGACGGTGGGAAGGAACGACGCTCCCAATGGATACACAAAGTTGTTTTAAAAGATTTGAAGTTCAACACTAAGTATGGTTAGTATTAAAATCAAAGATAGTTATGTAAACTTTAGGGGTTGTTTGGGTAGAAAAACATAGAGTTAATAGCTGTGGATTGCGGGCTCTGAAGAATTCTACCACGGTATACCCTTTTTTTTTTGTTGTCGCGGGGAAAGCGTTTTATTACTACCGCCCGCTCCGGGGGGAAGCGGAATAAGAATAAAACGGTTATGCTGGACTAGCCGGTCTTACGACCCAGCATCCCCCTCGCCCGGATGATGGCTATCCGGGCAGCCGCTGGGCCGAGTCCCTACCCCCTATGTACACCCCACCCGACACTACCAGATAAAACCCCGCGGTGGCCTTCTTCGGCGCTTACGAAGCGATCCCGGGGTATTCTAAGAAGTGCTAGAATTGCTGCCGGAACCGACCCTGCGCGGTGCTGCGTAGCAGCCCATATCCATGGGAGGGCTTAGGACCCCCGCGCACCGAACAACGACAGCGAACGAGGCCTTACCACACGCGCTGCCGTCCATCTCGGGGTCGCACGATGCTCCGAAACTGGGAGTGCATCGATTCGGGCTGACAGCCCCCCGCTGCGAGCCCGCGACCCCCGATGGCCCCAATTAGTCGCCTCGTACGACAGGCAGGGGTTATCGTGGTGGAATTCAAACTCCCCCGTTCCACAGGGCGGGAGAAGCCGGTCAGTCGTCCACCCGGCGCCTCCTACGTCTTCTCTGGCAGCGGGAGGGATCATTTCGTTCCCGATCCCTCTCGGCACTCTCCTTCTGCGAGATAACGCTCTCGCAGAAGTGGGGAGTTCGGCATAAACATCTCTCCTCCCCCAAGGTCTAGAAGGTATCCGTAAGATGGATTTTCCCCGCGGGAAGTTATTGTTATTAGCTCGGAATGTAAACAAATGGCAATTCATTTATCGTTTGAAGACATAGGAACCGTGACCACCCTTATCCGTGGGTGTAGCACCCATGGATAAAATATAATTCTACAAATATTTGGAGATCAGCAATACCCGATTGATTTATCGTAAAAATAAATTAACTTCGTACCGTTTTAATATGTGTTTGCGTTAGAAATTAACTAAAATTATTAATAAGTCCATGAAAACTGGCAATAAGGCTTAGAGGAAAATAATATTGATTTATTTAAATGATGAAGTTCATTGATAAAACATAAATTTCATTGGTTGCACTCAAGAAAAAGTAAAAACCGGTTTTATTGGGTTAAAATAAATTTGCCTCTTCCGTTAAGTGAGTAATGACATATATTATCCCTACCCTAAACTATTTCGACCAACAAAGTGTAATTAACCAGCACATTGTTCCAGTGTACCATGCTGGTTCTGTGTATGGTTGGTCGGAGATCTTCTCCTTCAAGACGCCCCCAGAGGGTGAGGACTGGGTGGTACGCGCTGTCATCTACGGAGACATGGGCAGTGAGAATGCACACGTGAGTATACACAGATAGTTTACACTGACATAGCTTAAAATTTTAAAGTGGTAGCCGTAGAGCTATGAAACAGTAGTGTAGTGGGCCCCACGTTGGGCGCCACTATAAATCTCCTTCCATGCTGTGGCAGTATTGTAGAGTGTCCCACGTTGGGTGCCACTATAACTCCTTCCATGCCGTGACAGTTGTATAAAGTGCCCCGCGTTGGGCGCCACTATAACTATCCTCTTCGGGTAGGTCATAAACTCAGATAAAGGCAATAAAAACCATGCGTGACACACAAAAACGGTTTACTTGCACAATGGCCACTGACTGAAACGATAAATACTGTGTTTGAACGCGTGCTGTACCGACAGGGGTTGGCGCATAGTTGAGTGTGTGCACGTGGTGGTTGCGTGATGTGTACGATACGACGCCCGAGAGGATGGAGTGACGGGGTAGTAGGGTAGCAGGATTAAAAAAGACCTGGGTTGTATGCCTTTTGACCTGATGTGCGAGCGTCTCGTTACAAATGTTTTTCTAACTATAGAAAATATAATGCAAATAATATTTAATACAAGACGTTATTCAGTTCCATACAAATGGCAGACATGTTTAATTGTAAAATCATAGAAAGTAGACAAAATCATAAAGAACATGTTATAACACCAATAGACACAAATCTCTATAATAGTTGTCGCTCACTGTTTATTTGATGTTACCAGCATAAATTATTATATTCTAACAATATTCTTCACGACACTATATGATTCTCTTTGTTTCCGGCTTTTGTCGGGGGTATTGAGTTGGGGTACGATGATTGGCCGTTCTGCGACTCCTTCTTCACCTTCTTGCCCGTGACGTAGTGTGAGGAAGCAGGCCGGCATAGTGTTGAGTAGGGGATAAATTTTCTCTCTCTACTCAATACTAAAATTGGACGGCAATGCGCTTACCATAAGATGTAGTGTGGTCACTTTGATAAAAAAAGGAATTTGTGTGATATTAAGCGCTATTTGATAGTGGTAGAGCGACGCTGATGACATATTTGTCTACAGCATGAATGGGACGGCTCGACCGGGGTAGTACCAATGTCTCACAGAAAACCAACGTAAAGTGACAGTTTACTATCGCTTTCGTATGGTAAGTGAGATATCCGGAGGTCCATCCCCCTTCCCTTCCCTAATCCCTATTCCTGTCCTTTAAAGCCGACAGCGCATACATGATACTTTCGGTATTGTGGATGTTCATGGGCGATGGAGATCACTTAACATCAGGTGACCCACTGGCTCGTTTGTCGGATAAAGCTATAAAAAAAATACTAGAAGGCAAGTGATTCCACAGTCGCTGTCGTATCTACAAGACGAGGCTGAACGCAGTCACTTCGACGTGGTCCTGCACGTGGGCGACTTCGCGTACGACATGGACTCAGACGAGGCGCGCGTCGGCGATGAGTTCATGCGGCAGATAGAGCCGCTCGCCGCCTCCCTGCCGTACATGACGTGTCCCGGCAACCACGAGGAGAAGTAGTCAGTATACTCCTACACCACGCCAACTAACCACCAACTACCAACTCACTAATAAATACACTCTACTATGTACTCACTGCTCCATGCTCATTGCTTACTACTTACTGCTTACTACTCACTACTTAATACTCATTACTAACTACACTCTTCTATGTACTCACTGCTCCATGCTCATTGCTTACTACTTACTGCTTACTACTCACTACTTAATACTCATTACTAACTACACTCTTCTATGTACTCACTGCTCCATGCTCATTGCTTACTACTTACTGCTTACTACTCACTACTTAATACTCATTACTAACTACACTCTTCTATGTACTCACTGCTCCATGCTCATTGCTTACTACTTACTGCTTACTACTCACTACTTAATACTCATTACTAACTACACTCTTCTATGTATTCACTGCTCCATGCTCATTGCTTACTACTTACTGCTTACTACTCACTACTTAATACTCATTACTAACTACACTCTTCTATGTACTCACTGCTCCATGCTCATTGCTTACTACTTACTGCTTACTACTCACTACTTAATACTCATTACTAACTACACTCTTCTATGTACTCACTGCTCCATGCTCGTTGCTTACTACTTACTGCTTACTACTCACTACTTATTACTCATTACTAACTACACTCTTCTATGTACTCACTGCTCCATGCTCGTTGCTTACTACTTACTGCTTACTACTCACTACTTATTACTCATTACTAACTACACTCTTCTATGTACTCACTAGACTATCTAAGCGTGTTTGGATGTTATCAACTTGCACCTGGACTTTTTCTACCTGCGTGAGACGTGTTTCTATGTCCTTAATTTTAGTGTTGAACTCTTTTAGCTCCGCGTTTGTTTCACTCAAGGAAGCCTTTAGTTCAGCGAATTTCTTACTACTTACTGCTTATTACTCACTGTTTACTACTTACTACTCTCTACTATGTACTCACTTTTCCATGCTCACTACACTGCTTAATCCCTGTTCACTCGTTACCGGCGACAAATTAACACAATATTATTTACAAGTTGACACATCAATCAAATTGATTTCCCTGATAGTTAAGTTCTAAAGTAGTCATTTTTCCGCGCCAGAATAAAAAAAACTGTGGAATTGACGCAAACTTGTACCGTCTATATATTCCTGGTCATTCTTTGGCAGTAACTTCAGTAACTACGCGAGTCGGTTCTCGATGCCGGGCGCCGAGTCCAGCCTGTACTACAGCTTCGACCTGGGTCCCGTGCACTTCGTGTCCATCTCCACCGAGGTCTACTACTTCACTCGCTACGGACTCAAGCTCATCTTCAACCAGTACGAGTGGCTCAAGCGAGACCTGGCACACGCCGCCCTGCCGGAGAACAGGTCAGGCTTCCCAACTTAGGGCTTTTAGCCCCAAATTTAGGGCGAAAATATGTGTGCTTTTTCAGGGCCCAGAAAAATTTATCATGAATTACTGTATGACTGACCAAAAACAAAAAAAGGCAAAGTCTACGGTATACAAGTTCTTAGACAAATAATGCTAAAATGCCAAATCCACACTGTAATCCACCACACATCAACTTAAAACCAAGTTGTAAATTATTTAAAACAGGAAACTCATTTAAACACTACATGTTCTAGGCTTTCTTTGGGGCTTTCTCGAAAATTTTGCATTTAGGGTTATTTAGGGCTATTTCATCTTGACTTTAGGGCTATTTTTTTAGGAGTTGGTAACCCTGGAACAGGTAGCAAGGTTAGGCAACCAAGCATTAGCAGGTACCACGGTAGGCAGCGGCTTTGCTGTGCCCTGGCATTTGCAGAAGTCTATGGGCAGCGGTGACTACTTACCGACAGGTGGGCCCGTCTGCTCGTCTGCCTATTGAGGCACTAAAAAGCATTACCAAGAAACAAAATAAACTGCCTGTATATAAACCTAATCGGGTTCGATCCCCGGGTCGGCTAAGGTGATACGGCGTTTTTCTATCTAGAAATACTCAGTATTAGCCCGGAGTCTGGAATTGTGCCCGGTATAGCGATAGGATGTAATCCCCGAAGGGTTAGGCAGAGGTGTAAATCAGTGCACCCACTTTTCACCGAATTTATTACGGTTCGATAATGTCAGTGACACAATTCCAGACTCCGGACTGATACTAAGTATTTTTAAATAGAAAAACCCAATATCATTTTACCCGACCCGGGGATTGAACCCAAGACCTCAGCATAGCAGTCGTAACGCATGCGCATTGCAATTTCGCCACCGTGGTAGTAAAAATACCTATTTTAAATTTGACCAACAATTCAATCGTCTATTGGTAACATTTGTTCAACGTGTGTGTTTGTTGTTACATGTTGTAAACGCCATCGTATCTTTATCGTTATGTTATGTTGTATCATGTGACCGCCTCCGTGGCGCAGTGGGCGAGTAGTCGGCTGTGAAACGAGAGGCTGTGGGTTCGATTCCCACACCGGGACAAATGTTTGTGTGCCAGACAGATATTTGTGTCCCGGGTCTGGGTGTTGTGAGACCGTGCGTCTCTCTAGGTCCCTGATACCCACAACACAAGATTCGTATCTTAGTGTGGGGTCGGGGCTGTGTGTGTGACTGTTGGGAGTTATTTATTATTTATCATGTTATGTACACAGAGCCAAGCGTCCGTGGATAGTGTTGTTCGGGCACCGGCCCATGTACTGCAGCAACTCTAACGACATCGACTGCAGCCTCGAGTACTCGCGGGTCGGACTCTTCGGCATGTTCGGTGAGACCACACACACACACACAGACACACACACACCACACACATACACACATTTATACCTGTCTTGTATTTTCCGGCATTTTAGTGTTTCCGGACAACCGGAATTCACGATTTCCAGAAATTTCCGGATGCCGGGGCTTTATTTAGTTGCCTCAATGACGCACTCCGATATTAGCAATACTAATCAGAATTTAGAATTACAATCAGCACATTTTTGTAATCATCTCAACACTTAAGACTTAAGGCTCATGATTGATAATTTTACTCGCTTCAATGTCCTTTCATATAAAATACATTGAGTAATACGTAATAAATAAAAGTACATTATTATATAAAGGATTGTATATGCTAATAAATAGAAGTATCTAGCCACCATTCCTTGTGTTTCAATCTTCCACCAGTTAACCTTTACAACATGATGGAAATGAAAATTATTACAGTTACTAATCACTGCGCTGACCATGGCAGGTGCAGTGTGGTCTTTGCTGTGACAAGTTACAAAATCATGTAGCCAATGAAATAAGTCTTATACAAGCAACGACCTGTCTAAACAAAATGAGAGGTTTTATGTAATTTACCTACTTCAAAGGTGTTCCAAATCTATAAAGCACCTAATTTATTTGTACGTAATTTTAATTTACTATAAGTATTAATAGCAGCGATAGCAACTAACTAGGGTTGCGGTACAGACTGTCGCGACGAAGTCGTATGTTCGAAACCCCAATGGCATACACCTCTGACTTTTCTAAAGTTATGTGTGTATTAATTGTTAATTGCAGACTGCCTCGGTGGCGCAGTTGTAATTGCGCTTGCGTTACGACTGCTGTGCTGAGGTCTCGGGTTCGATCCCCGGGTCGGGTAAAGTGATATTGGGCTTTTCTATCTAGAAATTCCTCAGTATTAGCCCGGAGTCTGGAATCTGTGCCCGGTATGGCGATAGGCTCGCCCCCTATCACATTATGGGACCGAAATTCGGCGAAAAGTGGGTGTACTGGTTACACCTCTGCCTACCCCTTCGGGGATTACAGGCGTGAGTGTATATGTATTTAATTGTTAATTATCGCTTGAAAACATCGTGAGGATACCTGCATACCTGAGAATTCTCATTAGAATTTCGAAGGTGTGTGAAGTCTACCAACCCGCATGAGGCCAGCGTGGTGAACTAAGGCCTAATTAAGGCCTAACTCCTCTCATTAGTAGAGGAGCCCGTGCCCAGCAGTGGGAGAATGTTTAATACAGACTATTATTTTTATTTATTTAATTATTATTATTGTATAGGAGGTCTGGAGCCCCTGTTGGCCCAGCATGGCGTAGACCTCGTGATCTGGGCACACGAACATTCATACGAGCGTACATGGCCACTCTACGATAATAAAGTCTATAACGGATCTCTACAGCATCCATATGTGAACCCCGGGTGAGTTATTTGATATCATTTCTCAAGATCTTCGGGTTTTCTATATGAGTCGTAACTCGTAACCAAAGTCGGCAAAGTAGAGCCAACTAATTTTTTGGTAAATTAAAAACAACTGATAATTTTTGTTTAAGTCAAAAGACAATTTTGCTAAATATTTAATTTGATCAATGACAACACAATGATAAGGAATAGCTTAACAGTGCAAAATCTTATTAAATATTCTAGATTGCCTAGTTTGATCCCAAGTAAAGTAAGATGGCCGCCTTTGCTACGGTACTCCTGCCAAGTTTGTTTTGACTTTTGTCATTGACTTCATGAGATATAGTATTGTTGACTTGACAGACGCTTCTGATTGGTTGATAGTGAAAGATTGCCGACTTTGGTTCTAAAGCAACTTTTGTTCTGGGTTTTACCATCGTATAATCTGAAAATATTATACTTATACAAGAGTAATTATTAACGTCACCGATCTCGACAGAGTAACATTCTCGAGAGAATCAAAAATGGCGGACGGTGACGACAGCTGTTACACTGACCAGTCACATGTGCTATAATAAGATTCAAAGCAGATGCTATACCAATCAATTTACAATTAAATATATGTAGTACATTGGTATTTAGAAGGATAGCATGTTCATTGGATATCCACTCAGTATTTTATCCCGATTACAACTTACTATGAGGAGCATAGTATAGTGACGTGTGATTTGTACTAAATGGTATGAACAATTTAAAATCATTCTTAGTATCGTATATTTTGGTAAATGTGGCTTTTGTCCTTTAATCTATACTTCTATACTATTATATAAAGCTGAAGAGTTTGTTTGTTTGTTTGTTTGTTTGTTTATTTGAACGGGCTAATCTCAGGAACTACTGGTTCGAATTGAAAAAATCTTTTAGTGTTGGATAGCCCATTTATCGAGGAGCGCTATAGGCTATATAACATCACGCTATGACCAATAGGAGCGGAGCAGCAATGAAAAATGTTGCAAAAGCGGGGAAAATTGATTCCTTTTGAGAGCTTCCGTTGCGTACGCTGCGTTAACGGTTAAAGTTACATAACAATCATGTATGACGAAATTATTCCTCTTAAAAAGTTCTAAAAAAAAGTCCGCGATAGCATATGTCTATATATTTCGGTTGGCTCACTATAACCTTTTTATGGTTATCGAATTTATTCTGAAACACTGCATTATTTGGAAAGGGGTTTTTATAAACATGGTATTAATCCTTATCCAAATAAATACTTTATTCATCACAAGTATTTAATTTTGAAGAAAGTAGCCCTTTACGTCATTTGATTTCAATGAATATCTTAGGAGATATAACAGTTTTAAAACATCTCCGCAGCAAAATTAATATTGTTGTTTGTATGTCTGTTTCTTACCTTTTCATGACTAAACGGGTGAACGAATCCTAATGAAATTCAGTAGAGGGATAGATTATATCCTAGGGAAGGACAAAGGGTATCTTTTGTCTCAAAAAATTATCTTGAAGGGGGTGAAATAGAGGTTAAAAGTTTGTATGGGCAATCCGTAATACTTCAACTTAGGGATCTGAAAATTCATATTTAGGCTTTTGGTAAAAAAATAGGAAATACGTGTTTCAACGTTTTTATCAAATCATCCCTTAAAGGGCGAAGTGAGGAGTTAACTTATGAGGTATTCTTTAAATGTAATCTCAAGCTTCAGCCACAACACTTTTTTTTGTCGCGGGGAAAGCATTTTATTATTGCCATCCGCTTCGGGGGGAAGCGGAATGAGAGTAAAACGGTTATGCTGTACTAGCCGGTCTTACGACCCAGCACCCCCTCGCCCGGATGACGGCTATCCGGGCTGCGGATGGGCCGAGTTCCTACTACTTATGTACACCCAACCGGACACTACCAGCTAAAACCCCGCGGTGGCCTTCTTCGACACTTACGGAGTGATCCCGGGGTATTATAAGGAGTGCTAAAAGTTTAAGTTAGGAGTTGTGCCTGTCTAGCCATCTAGACAGTCACAACACCTGAGATTCAGGACGATCGCTATAGGTGTCTCAGTGCAGAAGACAACTCCTTGCATTGATACTTCTGCTCCCGAAAATAACCTCCACGGGGGCGGAGCCGCGAGCAACAGCTAGTGTATTAATAAAAGTGTTATTTATTATTTAGATTATATTTATATGAGTAGCTTTTATTCTTATATAGTATATATGTACATACTGATATATTCTGCCGAGTTTGAAATTTATATTTATTTTAGCACCTACCTTCTTGTATCTCTGCACCTCCTCAGGTTGACTGACAGAGAAATCCGCCTATACTTAAATGTACAAAGTGTGTTATATTAAATTAAAATTAAAGGGTTTTCGAATTCTTAATTTTACCGTTTGTTATGTGTGTGTGCTTTTTTGGTGTAAAAGGTCTGTCCAAATTGCTAAGGTAAACTATTATAAATATTTCTTATAATATTATTTACATTTGTATATGTTGCATGATTAACAAAAGCTTTCTCTAACTTTGCTTTTGCTATACTAATGCTATAATCTGGGCCAATAACCTTTCGGGAGATATGCTTTTCAATAAATAACATACACTAGTAAAATATTAGTAATACACAATAAGAGATAGGTTTATTGGTATTATACAACATGTAACATAATTAACGCACACTGTGAAAGTAGTTTGCTCAGAATAAGCGACTGAATTGATATCAACAATCTTTTAATAGACGAATTTTTTTCCAAAAATTATTGACACTCACGTAAATAATAGTCACCCTTTAATTCAACGTTCAAGACAAACGAAACTGAAACATAACTCGATGCGATAAAGTCTTTTCTAAATGCAATATTAAACGAACACTTTAAAAAATGAAATAATTAAAATTACGAAGTTCGAGTCAGCTGTGTACTCGTGTGACCTTCACCTACATGCGGCTGGGGTTGGTTGGGTGCGCGCGCGGCGGGGTCATTCACCTTTTCGTCGAGTGTCCATAATATGCGCGCAAAATTAGTACAACTAATGTCATAAATAACAATATTTATATTCTTCGCAGTCTAATTTCAATACATGAATTATGATTGTAATAATAATTTTAAAGTGTCTGAGGATGTGCGTTAATAATCCCGTTACACGTAGTATAAAAACTAGGTGACCTAATCCAATACTGCGCACCGATAGTCGTCCGTTACGTTGTATAATAAACAAGAAATAACTATATTAAAAAAAAAATTAATTAGACCCTGTTAAGCAGAAAAGATACAATCAACATTTTTTATGAAATCGAGTTAAATACATAGCCATAATCTGCTAATCAAGTTTCATATGTGCACAAAAGATCCTGGTAGTGATGACATTTACCTACAAATACTTGTCATGTTTTATTCCCCAACTAATTTGCAATTAGTTTTAGCATAGTACTGTTTTTAGTCTCGCTGTCAATCTTTAAACTGCATCTACTCAAAAGTATGAGAACGTCAGTTGGATCTTTACTTCTTAACAGGGTCTTAATATAACAAACTTGGTCTTCTACGACAATAGATGGCGCTTCCTATAATCGTCTATGCGCGTAATCCTAAATTAACAATACAGCAAATTAGTTCATTATACTGTCAGCAGATGGCACTGTTCACTTTCATCTTTTATCGCAAAACCTAGATTTTTTACATATTTGTTTATTTTTCGTTAATAACGACCGACATAAGCTTTGAAATGGTGTTTGAATCATTAAATTTGATGAAGAATTATTAATTTTATGGCATACCATACATAACTTCCCTATGAAGTAATTCTTTTAATATTCTATTTGTTTGATACTTATATTTAAATAACTAAGGTAATATTTAAAAATATCATTTACTATTTAAGACTAGATGTTGCTCGCGGCTCCGCTTGCGTGTAGGTATTTTTGGAAGAAAAGGTATGGATGATGGTAAGGCATCGAGGCATCTTAAGCTATTATACCTTTCCTTGCAATTAAAATAGCATATATTAATCAGTGATAATGAAGCATTCAAATGGTGAAAGAATTTTTAAAATCGGTCCAGTACTTTTTGAGCCAATTCGTTACAAACATACATACAAATCTTTCCTCTTTATAATATTAGTATAGATGAATGGTCATTCTAAACTCAGAATGGTTGGTCATATAATTGGTACAAACTACAGGAATTACTGAAATGTGCTTTGATCTCTATCTCTCTCTTCCTGGCTATTCGTCCCACATGGTGACTATTTCTCCTCCACTTTGCTCTGTCTTCGACGTCGTCTGTGGATAAATTGCATTCTCTCATGTCGCTCTGCACTACAAATGAAATGTGCTTTGATCGATAATTATTATTTGCGCCTAATTGTTATTTACACGTCTATCTATCTAGATCCCACAAATATTAAAAAAATTGTTTAATTAAGACCTATTAGCGCCTGCAATATTAAAAAATCATAAACTTATTGTATTTGACAGTACGCCGTACTTGCTATTTTAATTTTGTAGGCGTCATCAAAATTTTCAATTTAAACACTGAAATAAAACAATACCATTTTGAAACCTTGTGAACATTCATACGTTGCATATTAGCAAGATATAAACAAGTATTTAAAAATAGGGAAGTCTATAGTAGTTTTTAATCTGAGTAATAGACTTTAGTCAACTAGGACTATTCCGCCGGAGCAAAATGTAGCGGCTATCTGTTTTAAATAATTTAAATATCTAAGTTTATTGGTCCAGATCATTGTCTAAATTAATTAATTCAGCATATTAGCTAAATTAGGGTATTGTGTAGTTTTCGATTCTATTTTAATGTTTGTTACAGGGCTCCAATACATTTGGTAACTGGTTCTGCGGGATGTAAGGAAGGTGTCGATCCGTTTGAGAGTAAGTATGCTCAATTGTATTTACATATCTCGTATGGTTATATATTTTATCCGCAAATGCCTGCCTGGATTTGTTATTTAAAGTTAGGACACCATAGGCAAAAATCTAAATCTTAGCCATCCATTATAATTCATCACTAGTAGTTGGTCATCCATCACATGTAATAATTAACTTATCAAATTTATCACCCATCCCATTAGACATGGGTAACTTATGAGAGAGTGATAAAAATGAAGCTAATCAGCTAGTCTCTCACCAGCTCACTTGATTTCAAATATATCTCTATCTCACTAGGTTTATGATTCATTTTCGAGATACTCAAGCACTGAGTGAGAGTGAACATAACTAGCGAGAGCGAGCGATTAGATGATGATGCTTATCGTGTGAAAGAATGAGATAGTCAGCTATGGCTCTGTTCGATTCATAAGATCATAGGACTCTATTGTCCTGCTTTGTACAAGGGAAAAAGTATTTTATGCGAACCACATTAGGGTGCATTATATTTTATAAATTTAAAACAGACATATAATACGACAAAACATTTGGTTATTCACTGAGCTAAATGAGCTGAAGAGCTAAATGATATGTATCTATATTTTGTTTTCAATGATATAATCTTCGCAAGGCTACATCCCATGTCATTGGTCATCCATCACGCATAGCATATCATTCATCAAATTAACTGGTCATTTAAAACGTTTTATTAGTCATCCATCACATGTTATTGGTCATATTTACGCGAATTCATGACTGGTACAAACATACATCGAGGGTCTAGTCTAAACATGGATAATCATGGATAAGTAACAATGGATATTCCATTATATAGTTGTGTGAAACGAAGGGTGTGGGTTCGTCTGCACAGGATAATGTTTGGCTCCACACATTTGTTTAAGGTCTGTTGTGAGACCGAAATTCCATCGTAGTTGGTACTCTATACAGGTTTGAGCTAGTGTGGGGTCAGGACTATGTGTGTGACTGTTGGGTGTGTTATTATGTGCAGGGTCGCACCCCGCCTGGTCCGCGTTCAGATCCAGTGACTACGGGTACACGCGGCTCAAGGCCTACAACAAAACACATGCACACGTGGAACAGGTAACATCACTCACTAATGATTTTATTGATAACTGCATCTTATATAGTATAGTTAATGTATTAATAACATGGTTAAACAAATGAATTAAATATGATTATCATAATTTATAATATTCATAACGACCCGTAACAAATACTGTGGAAAATAAACTCATACGTAAATAATTACTGACGTCATCTCTCCTTTTATAGTATTTATTTCTGAAACTCTAACTTTAATTGACGCCGGGAAGTTGATGAGGTCCTGGGTTTAAATTACAGGTCAGATAAATCAATATGAGGTTTTTAATTCGATAAAATAACACCTGAGGTGTTTTAAATTAGAATTAGTGTCCAATATGGTTCGCCAACTTTGAGACGGGACAGCTTGCACCACTGCTAACCCGTTCGGAGATAGGCGTGAGCCTATATATCCTTTTATCCCCTAGACTATCGAAAGCTACTTATTAAGTTTAATTTATGTAAGAATAAAACTAACATTGCAGTTATTATTATGTATTACAAAATACAAATTTTGTCGGTTGTCTAGAGTTGGGGTACGAGGTGTGTGCGGGGTGGCGCGGGCGGCCTTCTGAGTACTCTGACACTAGACCCTCGACCTCTTCTTCACCTTCTTGCCCATGGCGTAGTGTGAAGAAGCAGGCTGGCATGATTGTGTTGAGTAGCGGGGATAGATTGTCTCTCGCTACTCGATACTCTAATTGGACGGCACTGTGCTTACCATCAGGTGCAGTGTGGACACTTAGCCGTGCCAGGATAAAAAAAATCTATATAAATATCAAAACACAGATTTAACTTTATAAGTTAATTTAGTTAAGGGGCTATAAGACTTGTTCAATAATTGTTTGTTTCAGGTGAGCGTGGACTTGAAGGGGAAAGTGATCGACTCATTCTGGATCGTGAAGGACAAACACAATTATGATTTATAAAAGAATCTAATTAATTTGGAGCACTATAGTGATGGTCATTACAAGCAATATGAACCAATAAGAACAGAGGAAGCCAGCGCCCTCTAGCACACTAGCGCCACTACACGTTACATATAACTTGTGTAAACAAACTTCAAAATTATAAAGTTCAAATATGTTTACCATAAAGGGAATTTCTAAAATGGTAAAAACACCCTATTGTCTACAAAATATATTTTTTTAAATTTGTCTAGAGAAATGTATCGTTTTTATATTTTTTATTGTATCTAATATCGCTTTTGTAATAGAATCTATTTTTTTAGTTTTAAATTGTATGTTATATTCGAAAATATTTTTTAATGGCTCAAGCTTATTTAAATGTCGTCGGTATGAATTTATTTTATTTTAATAGTATGCTTATTATGAAAATCTGTTGCAGACTTTCCATTATGGTTCATCGATTTATGGGGCGAGGAGGGGGGGGGGGGGTAGTGCCCCCCCTGCACCATCCCCCCCCCCCCTGCACCATCCCCACCCCGCGTAACCCGGTGTTTATGAAGATATCCATGGTTAATGTTTTTAGGTTAGAATAGCGCTATTTAGTCATTTTTTTTCGGATATTCATAAAGTGAGAATAAAACACGAGGAATTTTATTATTGTTATATTTAATCTAATTTAAAAACATATTTTATTGCATTTAAATACACCTCTACCGTCAACAGGAAGTGAAATGTCAACTGTGACGTCTATACAATATCTATCTATTTATCCAACCTAAAATTTTCCAAATGGTGTACTATTTTCCAATTTGTATGGAAACTTTAAAAATTATATAGAATTTCCGCAACTTAATTTTTTTTAAAAAGCTTCCTATTTATGAGTACTACTAGCTGTTGCCCGCGGCTCCGCCCACGTGGTAATTATTTTTGAAAGAAAACGTATAAAATCCATGGAGTCATCTTAAGCTATTACATCTTTCTATCTATATTTTGTCATCCCATAGGAACCTTAAATTTTTCCAGGATAAAAAGTACCTTATGTCATTCTCTGACCCCTGAACTACCACTATGCAAAAATCATGTCGATCCCTTGCTCTGTGAAAAACAAAAACCTATACCGCGGAAAAGTATCTTAAAAAAATCCTTTCGATTAATTTTTTTCATACAAACCTTGTCCTAACAATAACGAACACAAAATAAAAAGAATTATCCAATTTGGTGCAGTCGTTCGGAAGTTATGCGCGTACATACATTTCACCGATTCATTTTTATTTATATAGATATCTACTAAAAAAATATGAACTTCCAAATCGATGGACCATAATAGAAAGATTACCCGCAGATTTTAAACACCTTAAAAATAATTGTGATATAATTATATTTAATATTTGTAAATAAAATGTATCAGTCAATTGAACTATAACATAACATCAGACATATCATTAACCATTAAAAAGATAACAAAAATATATTAATTTGTCGAATTAAATAAATACAGATACGTACCTACTTAGTTGTTTTATTTGTATACGATCCTATCTCTATTTTAATACCTGATATATAGTGTGAGTAAACCGGTCGTCTGTCGTCTGATGAGATAATATGCTACATGACAGATAAACAGTGGCAGACGAGACCAAAAGACCAGAAACTACATACGGACATATGGAGTCATATCTTCATGGTATCTATTATAGCATATTACTATTTGACAGCCTCTGTGGCGCAGTTGACGAGTAGCCGCCTGTGAAACGAAAGGCCGTGGGTTCGATTCCCACACCGGGACAAATGTTTGTGTGACAGACACATATTTGTACCCGGGGTCTGGATGTTGTGAAACCGAAAGTCTCTCGTAGTACCTGATATCCACAACACAAGACTCGTACCTTAGTGTGGGGTCGGGGCATGACTATTATTGCCGCACTATCAAGCCGTGGAACAGTTTGCCAGCTACCGTGTTCCCTCCTTCCTATGATCCTGGGTCCTTTAGGCGTAGTGTGAAGAATATAGAAGTATCGAAAGAATATTATGAATCGGAACAAAAATAAGTAAATAAGACGCCATTAAAATCTAAAGGGGTAATTGTCGAATGACCGTAAAAGGATGCATATGAGCCGTGACGTCACTTCTCAGAATGTCCATTACTGTGCCGTTGTGCGATTGAGATAGTGATATGTTCCCACTACGTAACCATTTTTGCTCACCAGTATTTAAAATAAATATTGTGAACTCATTTTTCAAGCAATTTTGATTCTGTTTTCACAAAAGGGCTTCTCCTGCGTTATTATATCCGGTTGCAAATCGAATAATATACAAAATTAACCACAACAAACTACAGTATTGTCTAGAAGATTGAAGGCTGTAATCACGAACTTAATGGAACATACCTTGTTATAGAGCGCCAGTTCACTTGGTGACTGGGTCAGCGGGGTGTAAAGAAGGAAGGGATCACTTTAGACGTAAGTATCATGCTATCCTACTAAGTTTATAAATGCGAATGTTTGGATGGGTGGATGAATGGATGGATGTTTGTTACTCAATCACGCCTCAACGGCTGGACGGATCTGTTTTAAATTTGGCACAGAGATAGATTCAGCCCCGGATCTTCAATTTTATTTAGGCGGGGCAAAAACTGAAAAATGCCGCCCCCGCCCACTTCCATTTATTTTTACCTTTATCATCCATATAATTTCTGCTTTCAGATGTCCACTAATAGATTGAAATTTGGACATAGCCTACATAGGCCTTCCGGAAATAATGCATCCATCGCTGTTCTTTCTGTGTTAAGCCTATTTATTTACAGATATATAGACATAAACGTGTAGGATATATATTTTATACACAGCATAGGATAGGATTTAAAATAAAAATATGTACTTATAATAAAAATAAAAATCAAATATATTATTGCATTATTGTGAATTAAAATTACAATTTTACTCTTCGAGCTTTTTGTTCAGCAAATAAATCTATGGCTTTGTCATAAAATTAAAAACCAGAAGTGTAATGAAAATTGTGAATATTTTAAGAGAAATAACGAACAATCAACCCATAGCGTTATATTTTACAAACTTATGCTAACTACAAATATAAAAAACGCGATGTCTAATACGTCCTTTGTGTTCGAATGTCGTCGGCGAAAGAGGCCGCACCCCCGCGCACCCTCGTATTTATGGGGCAATTAGCAGCAATTTAACGAAGTATTTAATCCAAAAAAAATTACCGCCATGCAAATCTGAGTTTTTCGACAATTCTTCCGAGCTAATTACATTTACTACAATTTGTCTGATTAATGAAATATAACTTTGTAATAGTTATCTTAATAACATATTTAAAAATCAGCATGTAAAAATAAGTAAACATAATTTATTTTTTGTAGAGCTTTAAAGCGTCTGACAAAAGTTTTGGTCCATGGAAAGTGTCTGACACTTATGATACTATTTTAGAATAATATTCTACATAACATATATAAAAATCAGCCATGTAAATTTAAGTTCAGTAACTTTTATTTTTAGTTACCTTTCTTACCTGGTACCTGCCCAGGTGTCACAAGGAGAGCTCCACAAACACGCAGGTTCTTCAAAGAACATGAGACGCTATTGAGAACCTAAGGTTTCATCCATGAAATAAGTTATGTCAGATCGCTCTGGGATCTTACTCTATTACCTAGAAAAGCGATCGATGAGCTGTGATAGATTTATTGGTGCGACAGTCATACAATTAGTTTAGGATCCCTGATAGTAGGTTTGCTATTGATTACTCATATCTTATCAAGTAGATTTTCCGTGAGTAGCTTCATTTTGATGAAGACGATTTGATGAGATGCCCAACTTTTCTCTTACAAAAATTTTCGATTGTGGTAGCTAACAGGGGCAGCAGGGATAAAATATGTCGATTTGATGATTCTCAAAAAATGTATCACTAACTGGATGTTTTTTTGTTAAATCTCAAGCTACTTATCTAAATTATTCGAAAAAATATTTGTCCTACAAAATGTATGGTTTGATCAAAGAGCCGCATTACCACTAAGCCAATAACTTATACTAAGCACTGGCAAAATTAATTATTGAAAAAAGAGTCTTGTGGTATTAACAACTTTTGCGCGTAGGACCAGGATAGCGTACCATGCAATTTGTAGGACAATGTGGCTAAATAATATAAATATTAACTAAGCAACAGAAAAAAATCTGCTAGTTATCATTTTTGATGAACTCATTATCGATGCATGTTGGACGGGGGGGACTCTTTGATCAAACCATACATTTCGTAGTACAAATATTTTTTCGAATAATTTAGATAATTATCTTGAGATTTAACAAAAAAACATCCAGTTAGTGATACATTTTTTGATAATCATCAAATCGACATATTTTATCCCTGCTACGCCTGTTAGCTACCACAATCGAAAATTTTTGTAAGAGAAAAGTTGGGCGTCTCATCAAAATGAAGCTACTCACGGAAAATCTACTTAATAGTAATCAATAGCAAACCTACTATCAGGGATCCTAGACTAAATCAGTAGTATTTTACCTTCGGTTGATCGACAAGTACAAAATAGTAAACATAAACAACACATTTCTAAAACAAAACACTGCCGTGGAGAGAGATCAACGAGGGAGTTTTCGAATATAGCTTCATCTCTTTCGCACGCGCGGTAACCAGACGCGATCTGCGATTCCTGCGGGCGAGCGGGCGCGTATTTTGAACTATGCCTACGCGCCCCGCGAATAAATAATAATAAATGTTCGTGCAGCACGTCTCACTCAGCGCTCTGGGTTTCGGTCAAGTTGATATGGCCATGAAATTTCTGTACTTGTACTATTATTTATTCCATCAAAGTAATTTATGAGTTGTCCATTCGTCTGTAAAGTGTGAATTTGCCGCCCTCTGAACTTGCCGCCCGGGGCGTAGGCCCCGGCTTGCCCCCCCCTAGATCCGGGGCTGGATAGATTATAGTCTGGAATAGCACATAGGCTATTTTCTGTCCCGGAAAAATGTACAGTTCCCGTAGGATAGTTTAGTTTTTCACAGAGCAAGGGATCGACATGTTTTTTTGCATAGTGGGTGGTAGTTAGGGATGACATGGCCACTTTTTTCCCGGAAAAATGTACACTTCCTATGGTATGACAAAATATAGAAAGGTGTAATAGCTTAAAATGCCTCCATGGATTGTATATACCTTTTCTTCCAAGAATAACCTCAATATATAAATGACAATCATCATATATTCATGTAGATTTTTATGAGTCAACAAAAATTCTAGAAGGAATAAATATAGACACAACAGATACTAGCACAGTTCGCCATACCATCCTCGGCAAAATGTTAAGAACGAGTTTATTGCTATAAAGCGAGTAAGTTATGGAATCGTATCGTAATCTATAGGTACTAATATAAGAAAGAGGTAAAGTTTGGATGTCAGGGGTAATCTCCGGTACTACTGAAGCCATTTTGAAAACTCTTTTACTGTTAGAAAGGTAGATTATCCCTGAGTGCTATAGACTACTTTATATTTCGGTAAAAAATAATCACCACGCGGGCGGAGCCGTGGGCAACAGCTAGTCTTTTATAAAACATGATGTGAAAGTAGGTACTAAACCTGTAAAAGTAACGAAGCAGATAAATACGATGAGTGATTAATTGATCACCTCCGTCGCGCACTGTAATTGCGCATGTGTTAGAAAAATAAGAAATTTCTTTAAATGAACAATTAATGTAGATCATATGTATATGATTATATTTATGATGGCCTCTATTTAACTGAATATAAACAAATATATAATGATATATCATGATTATGTTCTTTCATAATCTATAATGTAAACATATATGTTCGTAGTGTTTTAATTATCTTTTAGAATACTTTCATTTATCATATTTTCCAAAATTGGATTAAGACTATTTATAGGATATACCATATGAATAGCCATATATTCTTAGAGCAATAAAACAATATATATCAAAGGCAATATCTTTTAATAATTAATGCCACAACGATCTTTTAAATATTTACCCCCTACTTCGGAAAGCCTAATAACAGGAGAAGAAGTAGGGAAGAAACTCCTGCTATGATATTACATCTCAAATCATAACATACAATTCATAAACATTCAAGCTTAATTACTCCAGTAGCAAACACATATTCAGTTCACAAGTATTTTCAAAGCTTTACAGACTATGACTTTCAGAAGTTCCGCCCGTTATCACTATGCAACAATTACCAATGTTCTATACAGATGTTCCTAGCTGTTTATACAGTGGAGCAAACAAGTCTGTTTTACATAAATCTTTATCTACATGTTATTTGTAAGCAGAATATCATACAAACATTATGATTAACTCTAAAATGAATTAATGTATACTTTATAAACGAATTAGTACTCTAAATACAATTATTTCTTAATAATTCCATTTGATTTTATAATTTAAATGATGTAGGTAGTTAATAATTCACAAATATTCATCAATTGAGTTGTTTTAAATTCAATAAATCTAACACATGCGATATGAGGGCTGTGCTGAGGTTTCCGCTTCGATCCCGGGACGGGCAAAGTGCTGTTGGGTTTTTCTGTTTAGAAATGCTGTGTCGGCCCTGAGTCTGGAATTGTGTCCGGTATGGCGATAGGCACGCCCCTCATAATATTATGGGACCTTAATAAATTCGGCGAAAAATATGTGGCTTAAACCTCTGCCTACCCCTTCAGGGAATACAGGCGTGAGTGTTTATGTATGTATGTATTTATCATTCTGTTCATTTTCAGATAAACCTTTCAAATGGTCAGCGTTCCGGTCGCAGGATTTCGGCTACACCAAATTCAAAGCGTACAACAAAACGCATATCAATATTGAACAAGTAAGTATGGATATTATTAATAATAATAAAACGCAATCGACTGGAACAGAATGAACGAAATCGAACAATGGAATCGAATGAATGAAAATGAATGGAGTCGAACGAATCGAATCGGATGAATGGAATACAATTGTTATTAAAAAGAATTATTCTTCGTTACGAACAACATTTCACATTTTTTTTGCTAATTACCAAGGTGAGATGTCAGATGTTACACATCATATACGACTACTGTAAGGCTCGTTCGTTTTTTTTAATGCATATCTCCTATCTCACTGTAGGGGTTGAATTAACACCGATGTACCTACTCTCGAATATATTTATGTCGCACACTAAGAGAAACAATTTAATATAACGTCAAATGATAATGAATTAGACCTCGTGTCTTCAGCGGACAAGACAATAGCAATATGATTTTTTCCTCTAATTTCTATATACCGCCTCTTTCAGAACGAAACTAAAAAATGAGTTTTTTTATCCTGGCACGGCAAAGTAACCACACTGCACCTGATGTTAAGCGCAGTGGCCTCCAGTTAGAGTATCGAGTAGCAAGAGACAATCTATCCCCCGCTACTCAACACAATCGTGCCGGCCTGCTCCTTCACACTACGCCATGGGCAAGAACGTGAAGAAGCGGTCGAGGATCTAGTGTCAGAGTACTCAGAACATCTCACCCCAACTCTAGACCTCCGACAAAAACCGGACGTACACTGGCTGATCTCGGAACGCGACACACTTGCGTGTGCCACTATAGCAGGTTTTACACCCTGTGTACGGTGCGAGCTATCAACTAGGACATGAATATCCTATCACCAGCAAACAGTACTTAACAACCTAGGATTTTAGTAATAAATTGTTTACTGTCACAGGTGTCGGTCGATCTGGAAGGCAAGGTTATAGACTCATTCTGGCTAATCAAAAACAAGAATTCTACATTCAAGATATACATACAAAACCTTTTTAATTTGTATTCCATTTTTTAATTAATAAAATATTTTGTATTATATGTTTTTAATTGCACCCAACACTCCTTGTGGTTATGAAATGCAAAAACAACATATTTGATCATAAAATAATTAGACTAATAATTACCAGTTGATTACATCATTATTGATGTTACTGTTACTGTAAATGTGTATTTACAGTAACATTTTTATTGTACCATTTTATGCAGTGCCAGATTTTTTTTGTTTTATTCCTGGTGACCACACTGCTCCTGGGCCTAGACATACGTAACGCTCGCTAACAACCGATTGCGATCGGTATGACATAATGTACTGTCACTGTTTTAAGAGATCAAACAATGAATTGAGAAAATGAATGGTTGTTTTTTTTTGTTTTCCTTCCTCTTTCTCTCATCGTCATCCCATCGCCACACACTTAAATAGATTCGTTATTTTTTATTTAACAACCAAAATATACACAAGAAATAGTTTGTATAACAGAACAACGTTTGCCGGGTCAACTAGTTTATTTATATACTATTATTTAGTTAAATCCACTACCTCTAGCAGTTACGCGAGAAACTAAATTTGGTATTGTAAGAATGACACGTCTCATACGTGAAACAACGCTGCAACGCCAGCGACTTAGTTTGCGTTTACGAACTTTTTGTAAAAAATTCATGTTTGAGCTTATGAGTTACAGATCGGATAGTGATAGGTAGTTAGTTGATACTTTAACTGGACGGCACTGCACTTATCATCAGGTGCAGTGTGGTCACTTTGCCGTGCCAGGATAAAAAAACGTGTTAGCCCATCACACACCTGGCCACCGTAAACTGCGAAATGCCTTCTCGTCTAAAAATGTATTTATTGTTTAAGGACAAACAGTGGTATTAACATTAACACGTTGACTGCGGCGCCAAATATTGCGACGATACGCCTATGCGGCTGGCACACGCTAGGTGCGTTTCCCGCACTCGCGTAACAATCCCGAACGTCAGTGCGGCGCTACGCGCCTCGCGTGTTGTATATATCGCTAAGCTAAAAACCATGTCTGGCCGTGCAAATTTATAAGCCACTTTTCCCCTCGTATTTATGGTACTCTGTTGAATTACTTGCAATACAGTAATTGCGCATCTTTTTAATTTAAATCAGTTAAACCTTACAAATCACTAACAATATTTAAAATGCATTACCTTTAGTTGCCACGGCTTGCATTGGAAATGTTTTTTCCTTCTAAAGCTTTTTTTATTTTTTTTATGACCTGACTAAGAAGTAAGTATAGATTAAACATTAATTACATGAACTGTGTCCAAACGCGATAAGCGTGGTGTGCGGGCCGTGACTAAACATTTATAATTGGGTTACACAGTTTGATGTGGGAGGACAATTTTACTCCTTAGATTTAGGGGTTGAAATAGTCGTACTGAGCAGTTTAATAAATACTTTCCTTCCGGATATCGAGATGTTCCCAAAAGACTTCTTTAGCCTCAGTGTATAAAGATTTTTATATGGTCAGCAGCGAACTGTTAGTTGAAATAATAAGTGTTAATAATGTACGACAATTACTAATTTCCCAGTATGGTTTATAGACATTGGAGTTAGGGATATTAGAATAAGATTTTTTTTTTAAGCGGTTCAAATTTACAATGTAGTTACATTTAACTATGATGTCCACTCTAGGCACAGTCTGTATCGTGGCCATCATTTCTTTATGATTTATCAGATAGGACGCGTTCACATTAGCTTTACACAAATTGTGGATATACAATTAAAAACTAAACGAACCATAAGGAGTTAGAGTTAAAACAAAGTGTCTAATAATTTAATATTCATTGCTGACCCTGGTTTGATAGATATTTATAAGTATTGTAGTATCCAGTATGTATCAGCCATAGCCCAGTTGGAAGGGGTATGGAGTATGGACCGCCAAGACAAAAGTCGTTGGTTCGAAACCAACGCAAATGGCATATAGCTCCGACTTTTTAATCGACTTCAAAAAAGGAGGAGGTTAACAATTCGTCGGAATCTTTTTTTTATGTATGTTACCTGATAACTCGAAGACGCCTGGACTGATTCGAGAAATTCTTTTTTTGTTTAAAAGGGTATACTTCCCAGGTGGTCCCATTGGCACCAAGTCAGGATCTGATGATGGGATCTCAGACAAATCAAGGGCAACCCTCAAATTTTATAGTGACGCATAATTTGTATTTCTTTGAAGTCGGTGTACTTTTTGGAAATTAAGTTTGTATTCAATGTTATTTATCGCTTGCCATAACGGCGAAGGAAAACATCATGAGGAAACCTGCATTCCTGAGAATTCTAAAAAAATAATTTTGAAGGTATGTGAAGTCTACCAACCCGCATTAGACTAAGGCCTAACCCCTCTCATTAGTAGAAGAGGCCCGTGCCCAGCAGTGGGACAATGTTTAATACAGGGCTTATTACTAGTGTAGTATCCGCAGCGACGCAGTGGCGGAAGAAGTGAGCCGTATCATAATCTGTTGACTGAACCTTGGATATGGTTTAAACACCATAAAATATGTAATCATAATTTTGTAATTATTCTAATTACTCACAGTAGATTGTAAATGTAATGAGAATATATAAAGTAACATTGTTTAATTGTACCATTTCGTCTAGGTACCTAATAGAGACATGCAGAAATCAAAACTGTTGCAATATTTAATACAAGTATGTTTGTGCTGTAAGTTTATTGCTGTGATTATTTTGGGCATTTTTTTTATAGAATTCTAATATGTGAGTGATGTTGAAAATTAAGTATGAATACAACCTTCTATTCGCCAAATCCCTGTTACAAAAATATTTCGCGCCGTAGGTATAAACAAAAGAATATTTGGCGCCGTTCTTTGCCGTGGTTGTGTATTTAATTTATTTATTTTGTTGTCTTCAGCAAAATAGGGAGCTGTTTTACACTAACTCGTGAAAATCAATTTCGATTGATTTCTTTTTTGGGTTTGTAATTTTAGTAGATACATAATACCAACATTTGGACTCTGAATCAACCATAGGTAGGTAGAGTACTAAGTAGAGAATGCATTTGGTATTGAGACCGCTTTTATACAAGCTAACTCATATTATAAGCAATCTAGAACAAAGAAAAAAAATCTAGAAAATTCTAAAACAACCATAAATAAATACTAATTTTGTTATTCAATAACTACGTTTTCAAGTGACGCTATTAAGCGGCGTGCAAGCGTTATGCGTGCTCAAAGACTTCGCACACCAGTTGGACACAGTGTTGCGTCATATCAGAATGACGGATGACCATCGTGACAGTATGGATCAGTTATTGCACGACGTGGAATGTGTGCTAAAGACAGAATGGCCAGGTGAGATGATTATATATAGTTATTTGCGTGCAAATACGTATTCCATGTATGAACATGTACGGGAAACCAGGAGTTAATTAACTATACAAAATGATCTGAGAGCAATCGAGTAAACGTAGCCAATCTTTGACGATATTAAAATTTTTAACCGACTTCAAAAAAAGGAGGAGGTTAACAATTCGTCGGAATCTTTTTTTTTTATGTATGTTACCCGATTACTCGAAGACACCTGGACCGATTCGAGATATTGTTTTTTTGTTTAAAAGTATACTTCCCAGGTGGTCCCATTGGCACCAAGTCAGGATCTGATGATGGGATCTCAGAAAAATCGAGGGAAACCTTCAAATTTTATAGAGACGCATAATTTGTTTTTCATTGAAGTCGGTGTACTTTTTATGAATTAAAAAAACTTTTACTTATGATATTCTAAGGCGTCAATTGGAAAGGCAGAGGTATCTCAAGATTGACCGGAGTAATTCACATGTATGATTCGCGATTTGCTACAGCTTTTATTATCTTAAAAGCTATAGATAATAAAAGCCTTTTCCTAAATTACTAGAATAGTCAACCTAGCAAACGCCTAAAACAATTTTAGGGATTTATTATTGGAATCTCTTACTCCACCAATTTAGAATTTACTATGTTACACTATTTATTGCTTCTCTGAACTTTAAATTCCCATGTTTTACTATGATCACCAATAATTTTGCCACCACACTAATTACGATTTTCTGAAACCTTGATCTCCTGAAAGCTTTAGAACTTCGTGGTATATATGTTCACCCGTATTTTTGTTGTTGGGAATTTTCCTATTTCTAAGAATTCCAATTTCGGTCAGTAGGAATTGGATCTTTGAGTGCAGTATCTCCCAGAATATTTCAGTTTCTGAGAGAAATCTGGTTACCAGGTTCATGGCCTTACAGAGCTCAATCAGGAAAACCACACCAACTTTTGGGTTTTAGGAATTCCCTGATTTTTTAACCTAATCATCTTACTAATGATCTCTCGGATGCTCTTATCAACATGGCGGTTACTCTGGTAGATCTTGGGCTACTATAGCTCAAGTCCGCGATAGAAATTACTTTTTTCTGGTGTATTATCATTTACAGAGGATAATTTTGTTCTGTTTTCAGAGTGTAAAATTGTAGAATTCGGTGCAGCAGCGATGGGCCTTGCTCTCAAATGGAGTGATGGAGATTTATTTGTCTTTATATCGGACGACACCCAAATAGATGTAGACAATGGAACATATGTCGCCACAGCAGAACGAGAGCTTAGACACCATCCAGAATTATTTAGAAATTTCTATATAATTCCTGATGTTGATGGACCTACTCTGTCGTTCATCCATTTACCAACAAAACTAAACGTGGATTTGACTTTTAGTAGCCCTGCCACATTGAGACAAGCTGCTTTGGTCAAACATTTTATACAATTGGACGACAGAATTTATAAAATGGCAATTATTATCAAATATTGGAGTTATGTGCATCGCATAGCCGACGACGACCCTGCTTTACCAACGTATGCGATGACTATTCTAGTCTTGTTCTATTTACAACAGAATAAAGTACTGCCACCTATTGCCACGCTGCAGAAAGACGTTGAACCGGTTATTTTAAACAACTGGAATACTGCTGTCGGCTATTTAGAATATAATCCTTATAACATGTATACGCTCTACGACCTGCTTGGAGGATTCTTCAAATATTACAGCAATTTTGACTTCGAAAACAACGTCATCTCTCCTTACTGTGGATGCATTATAACGAAGAAACAATTTGAGAACTTGGAGCTACCTGCTACACTGTCAAAATACACAGATATGCTCAAAATGGGTTTGGCTAAACCTTTTAAATTCGGGCCAATAAATGTACAGGATATATTCCAACACGATGTGAATGTAGGGAGGCCTTGGAACAATAGAACAATGCTAGACAGCTTAAAAAAATATTCTCAATTTTCAGCAAAAACGTTCGAAAATGAGAGCAGTGATAGATTTCTGCTGACGATACTTAAATCTGATGAAAATGGAGACAGAGATCTTCTAAAAGAGCTTTGGCCACGAAATAACAGTATAGCCACAAGTTGTTTAGCAATTTAGTAAAGAATATCTTAAGTGATTTACTTTGTTTGGTAAAAATAACTAATAAACTATGCACATTTTGTTTATTTGTTTTGTTTATATTCATTTTTATCTATTGATCATAATGACTATTATATTATTGCCAAAAATGATAATAGCTATGATCATAATATGTATCTAGTTTCGTTAACCCTTATTTTCTTAATAACATTATTTTGACACCCTGTATTTGATGAGACAGCTAACAGTTATTAATGGACTATTATAGTTACATTAAATCTGTGTTTTAAAGATGATTAATTTCAATTCAACTCAATTATTTCTATCTACTATAAAGTATAATGCAGACAGACAGCATTATCTTTGAGAAAACAATGCTGTGTTATTTCGCAATTAGTTATATTTTCTGTTCCGTTGAAAAATACTATGAAGTTACGGTTTTTCTGTATTCATTTAAATTAAAAGATTTTTTATAAATGTATTAGATTTTCTCACCTTAAATTATCATGTTATAAAATAGGTATTGGAATTTGTTTTTACTTACAAAAAGTTAGGTTAGGTTCGTACTAATTAAACACTGACTCTATATTTGGATCAAAACTTGAACATTTATCTCAAACCTGTCGCACATGAACCCTAGGTAATTCAAAAATTCCACATCAGATTGTAACTATTGTTTAGATTATATTATGTAATCAGGTATTTAAATAGTGAATAAGGTGTACAATGTATGTTTGAAGGTATTTTGCTGCCAAATGCCATGATCTCAGGGTCACCGGTGTGTGTGCTAGGTGACTTCGAGCAGCAGCTACAGACAGTGCTGCGTCGCATTACACTTCCAGAAGAACGGCTTCGGGACTCTTCTCAGATGATAAATGACCTGGAGCGTGCGATGCGTATGCGCTGGCCTGGTGAGACAAAATACAAAACGATTTATATTAGACAGTTAAACGTGATCTTTTGTTTTTTTTTATCCTGGCGCGGCAAAGTGACGGCACTGCTCCTGATGGTAAGCGCAGTGCGGTCCAATTAGAATATCGAGAGACGATCTGTCCCCCGCTACTCAACACAATCATGCCGGCCTGCTTCTGCACACTACGCCATGGGCAAGAAGGTGAAGAAGCGGTCGAGGGTCTATTGTCAGAGTACTCAGAAGGCCGAGAAACAGACAAACATCGTACCCCAACTCTAGACCCCCCGACAAAAACCGGATGTACACTGGCAGATCCCGGAACGCATCTCACTTGCGTGTGCCACTATGGCGGGTTTTACACCCTGTGTACGGTCGTCGAAATGAATATCCTGCCACCAGCAAAATGACCTACTGGTTTACTATGATTGAACCTTAACGATGCAAATAATTTAGATACTTGCCATTAAATTAGGTACCAAAAAACCCAAAAAAAGCTGCCAGTCTGCTATCAAACTTCACAGGATCACCTGGGCTAATTCGAAGATTTTGGAGTTCATAGCCAAAATCATACATTGATTTTGATATATACAGATAGATAAACTACTGCCTCGGAGGCGCAGTTGTAAATTTTGCGCATGTGTTACGACTGCTGTTCTGAAGTCTCGGATTCGATCCCGGGTCGGATAAAATGATATTGGGATTTTCTATCTAGAAATTCTCAGTATCAACCCGGAGTCTGGAATCTGTGTGTGTCCGGTATGGCGATAGGCTCGCCCCCTATCACATTATGGGACCGATATTCGGCGAAAAGTGGGTGTACTGGTTACACCACTGCCCACCCCTTCGGGGATTACAGGCGTGAGTGTATGTGTGAGTGTGATAAACTGACGCTTAACAGGACCATCAGCATGCAGATTTTTAAAATAAACATAACACTTTCTATTGTTTCAGGTAGCTCAGTCATACAATTCGGCGCAACAATGACAGGGCTTGCTCTTAATTCGAGTGATATCGACTGCTTTCTATCTATGCCGAAAATGCAAATAGACGATAAAATTCTAATATTACAAGTGCAATCGGAATTAAAACATAATCCTAAATTTACTAACATTCATTTAGACGCCAATATTTACTGTCCAGTGCTTTCTTTTGTTCACGTGCCGACAAAAATGACAGTAGACCTCACTGTCAGTCGACCTATCGTCTTACAAAGCTCCTCTTTACTTGCATATCTTCTCAACCTGGACAAAAGAATATTACCTTTGGCAATAATCATCAAGTACTGGAGTTATGTGCATAACATAGCAGGCGAAAAACATATATTATCATACTATGCAATGACAGAGCTGGTTATATTTTATTTACAACAAAAGAACATGCTTCCTTCTGTTGCATCGATACAAAACAACGTAGAACCATACGTAATGGACAACTGGAACACTGCTTTCTTACCTTCAAAGCATAGAACGAACAATAATCAATCACTTTATGAATTACTCGGAGGTTTCTTTGAATATTACAGCGAATTTAATTTTGATAACGTCATATCGCCTTATTGCGCATGCGTCATAAAAGCATACAGTATAGTGAATTTACAAGAACTGCCTCGTGTACTGTTTTCATATGAAAACAACGTAAAAATGGGCTTAGCTAACGTATTTAAATTGGGTCCTCTTAATATACAAGATGTTGTCGAGCTCAGTTCAAACTCAGCCAAACCTTGGAACAACAAGTCGATGGCAGATAATTTGATATATCACTTACAAATAGCGGCCAAAATGTACAAGAAATTAGATAGTAATAAATTTTTACTAACAATATTAAAACCACAAAATAAGACCAGAGATGTTTTAAACACGCTTGTATCAGAGAAGGAAAGGATATTACAAAGTTGTTTAGAACAGTCTGTGTTGGAAACACCATAAAAAGTTCTACAAAAATATTGTGAAAGTTTAAATAAATTTATTATGAAGAGATTTCAGTGAGTTTTTTTAGTATAGGCTGACAAACGAGTAAATCACTTGATGAACTGCGAAACTGGTTCGCGCATGGGCAATCACAATTCCAGAAGAATAAATAAAACAGTCACAGACATAGTTCTGACCCCACCCTAGGTAAAATCTGTATCGTGTGTATCAAGAACTACGAAACTACGGAACTACGGTCCCACAAAACACAGGCCTGAAACAAATATCTATCTGACACACAAATATTTGTCATGTCATAGGTACATTTCTGTTCTTAAGGGGAGGAATGTGGAAAGAAGAGGGGGACATGGGCCTCCTGAAATATCACTCACCATACGAAACGTACCAACAAGCTCCGGTCCACTTCAGTTTTTAGTCAGACAATGGTAATAACCGAGATATAGGATGTTTCAGAAAGATGGTATATAATCTTGCCAATATTATAAATACGAACGTTTGGATGGATGTTTGTTACTTAACCACGCTAGAACGACTGAACGGATCTGGTTGAAATTTGGCATAGACATAGATAACAGTTTTGAATAGCATATTAGCTACTTTTTATCCCGGAAATATTTAACGTTTCCGTGGGATAGATTTGTTGTTTTTCACAGAGCAAGGATCGACGTAATTTTTGCATAGTGGTAGTTTAGGGATCACTATTTTTTATCCCGGAAAAATGAACGGTTCGTATGGAATAAATATAGAAAGATTTAATAGCTTAAGATGACTCCATGGTTTTTATACCGTTTCTTACAAAAATACCAACTACGCGGGTGGAGCCGCGGGCAAAAGCTAGTTTGACACAAAGGGACGGTGATTAGTATACTTATCTGCAAAGTTCAAAATCCCATAAACCTCATCTTATCTGAGTAACTGGAATTTTAAATTTGTATGGAATAATTAATTTTGTGTTCGTTAAATCTAATGACAAATGTAAAAGAACTATTGCAGTGTCTAAGTATATCATTGCTTAAATAATTGGCTAATACTTTACCAGAGTTTATAAAGTAATAATACAGACTTTAATTTCACCTACCGTGCGATACCCAATCATCACTTCATATCGGTTTTATGCATATTATGCATTCATACTCTAGAGAAAATTATCTATCATTTTGTCCTACAACTTTATAGCTGATTCATGATTATAATAAATAATAATAATAATACTAGCCCTGTATTAAACACTGTCCCACTGCTGGGCACGGCCTCCTCTACTAATGAGAGAGGTAAGCATTAGTCTACCACGCTGGCCTAATGCGGGTTGGGCCTTCGCATACCCTCGAAATTCTTATGAGAATACTCAGGTATGCAGGTTTCCTCGCGATGTTTTCCTTCACCGTTAAATCAAGCTATATTTAACAATGTATACACACGTAACTTTAGAAAAGTCAGAGGTGTATGCCATTTGGGTTTGGAACATACGACTTTCGTCTTGACAGTCTGTAACTCAACCAAATAGTCTATCGCTGCTTTTATAACTATAATAAATTATAGTTAAAAGGAAACAAAAAAACACACTTTTTAAACTATGATTTATTATCTTGTTTTTAGTCTCAAACAACAGCATCAAAAGTACACTTATAATTCAATCACTCGATTTCAAATCATGACATGATAAAAGAAAATCTATCATATTTTTTAGTCTTGCTGGTTAGGATATAAGACTAAAGTTATAGAAATATTGTATTGTCGTCGGTTATTGACACGTGTACAAAATTTCAAGTAAATTGGACGTCTGGATGGTGGTGCAAATAACGTTGGAAGATTCCGTTACATACAAACATACACACAGATCAAGCTAATATAAAGCGTGTAAAAATACACCAACAAATACAAAATTCTTGTTTTATTGCCTTAGGTCAGATATACATACGGTTCACAAATAACTAGCTAATTTAAACGCATAATACAAAAAGACATAAGTTAACTATTATATCCAAGTTTTTGCCTGTCGTAGTAGTACCACTCAGAATACAGAAAAAACCAGAAACCGCCAGCGCGCTTAAAACTGAAGCAACAAAAACCACTCTAAAACAGAGTGGTTTGACGATTTTGCGATTAGTCACTCCTTTGCAGTAAGCGCGTTGTGACGTATTGTACAAGTGTCAATTTTAATTTAAAAATGCCGATTTGTGTTGTCCCTACATGTAAAAATGCTGCTGGGATTACAAAAAAACAGGATGGGATCACATTTCATCTGTAAATAGCGCATTCAAAGGTATATTTATTTAATTATTGAATTTCTTTTCTTATTGTGATCGTCTTAGAACATGACGCGTCCATTTTTTGAGTGTTGCCATTTTATTTTGATCGCAAATTTTACCCACTTATTTTTTTAATACTTTTATAGAATATTCACTATTTTTTATATATAGTTCTATTGTATATCGTTCTTGTAATTTTAGTTTCCCTAATGATGAAAAGAGAAATTCAGACTGGATGAAAATCATACAAAGAACTCGGCTAGATGAGTTTTGGAAACCATCAAGCCGGAGCGTAATTTGCTCAATTCATTTTGAAGAGCAATATTTTTATGACACAAAAATGGTTTGAAAAGACTTAGGAAAGCAGCTATTCCAACTAGGGTAGATATAGTCATAATAATTAATTTATTTATATTGTATCCCTCCTGTTCAGAATGTTTGTCATGTATTTTGAAGTAGTTGTGTACAACGTTAGTTTACTACCCTACTTACAAATATCAGTTAATGTTTTTTTATTAATTTACTTTCTTTAGTGTTATAAGATTACCCCAAAAAGTGGGAAACCGCTCCAAGCTAGCAACATTACGCGGGTTGGAGGTGGGGCAGGCGCGGGACGTTACGTATTGTTTTTGGACACAGCGCGGGGTATGTAATTCTTATTGAGCGCGGTTTCTGGTTTTTTCTGTATTCTGAGTAGTACCAGTAACATAGTCTACATAACGCTCGCTTATCAACCGCTTGCGGTCGGCATGACGTAACAAACTCATTATACACCGCAAAGACATGGACCGTAATTGTTAAATACTCTAAGACCGTAATTGATATATTGATTGCCAAAACGTTATGATACCATCAATAATCGTTTTTCTAAATGTCGAGACTACCAAAGATTGTTATGATGAGTTTTGTCATTATACAAGATTAGTTTTTGTATACCATAAAGCCGAAACACCCAAATTAGACGTTGGTATAAAAGATCAAATAAATATGTCATATAATAATAATAAGGAAAACTCACGCGGTGATATGCAAAAATAATTTATCCCGTTTCTTGTATGACGCATAGAAATACGCGGACATTGACATTTTAGCGGCCGGCTGAGGTTAGGTAGGTATGTATCGATGAGCGACCGACACGCGCCGGATTTTTATGAAATAATAAACAAGGTAACCAGCTTAACGAAAATTATTATATGTTTTTGGGATACACATATAATATGTTAAAATTAGTGCAATGTTGTGATACTGAATCTCAACAAACTACTTTCGGTTTTGTAGTATACTAAAAATAATGATGTATAGTGCTGATGGTAGGATATTCAAATCTGCCCGGATAGCGATCACTGTACACTGGTTGTAAAACCCGCCATAGTGGCACACGCAACTGTGTCGCGTTCTGGGATCAGCAAGTGTACGTCCGGTTTTTGTCGGGGGTTTAGAGTCGGGGTACGATGTATGATCGAGTTGCGGCCTTCTGAGTACTCTGTCACTAGACCGACCGCTTTTTAACCTCCTTGCCCCATGGCGTAGTGTGAAGAAGCATGCCGGCATGATTGTGTTGAGTAGCGAGGGTTTTTTTTTCTTATACCACGATGGTTACAAACAAGCTTACGGCCCGCCTGATGGTAAGCGGTTAGCGTAGCCTATGGGCGCTTGCAACACCAGGAGCAACACATGTGCGTTGCCGAAAGAAAACAATTTACTCCCTTCTTGAAGAACCCCATACTGTAGTCCCCTTGGAAAACCTCGGCAGGGAGCTCATTCCACAATCGGAGCGTGCGCGGTAGGAAATTCCTCTGAAACAGCGCTGTGAGCGACCATTTAGGTTCCAATGTGTGAGGATGAACTCCCTGTCGATGGCGAGCGGTGCGTTGGTAGAAAGTGGCCGTGGGCATCATGTCAAACAATTCCTCGGAACACAAGGAGGCTATGTCTCTCCTTAGACTTAAAGGCTCTATACCGTTTGTGAGTTTGGGATCGTCAACGATTCTCACGGCTCTTCTTTGAACCGAGTCAAAAGGACCAAGCTGGTATTGCGGTGCTTCTGCCCAGAGATGACAGCAGTACTCCATATGGGGCCGGACTTGCGATTTGTAAAAATATACATTTGGATATATTGTTTCTCGCTACTTGATACTCTAATTGGACGACTATGCGCTTACCATCAGACGCAGTGTGGTCACTATGCCGTGCCAGGATAAATATATTAAATCTTTAGCCGATTAGACACCAGACAGGTGCCGTTTAAAACCTAATTTGAACAAGCTGCACCGCTTGCGTTCGCATGATGTGAGATTTCTAATTTCGAAACCTTTCTTCCCAATATTTCCCTTTACTTAAGGATCCATTGTGAAAAATTAAATCGTTTATTGATCATATATAATCAATAACATAGCTCATATATGATAGGTCAGTACATTTAAAAACAAAGAAATTTTACAGAAGGCATATCAGCTTATGTAGGTATACACAACATCATCAATAAACTAGCAATTTCTTTATTCGATTATAATGTATTTATAATTATTTTTATGTTTATCTATACTAATATTATAAAGAGGATAGATTTGTATGTTTGTAACGAATTGGCTAAAAAAGTACTGGACCGATTTTAAAAATTCTTTCACCATTTGAATGCTACATTATCACTGATTAATATAGGCTATTTTAATTGCAAGAAAAACATGAGGATCCCTACTAAAACTACAATAATCTCCACGCGGGTGGAGCCGCGAGCAACAGCTAGTTGTAAATAAGGAAATAAATTAAATACAAGTATGGGATTCATCGGATTTGGGAGTCTTCTGGGGTATTGCTAGATGGATTCGATTAAAACAAATTAGTATCATAAACAAAAAAACAGCGATAGCCTAGTTGGTTGCGGTACGGACTGTGAATACGAAAATCGTATGTTCGGAACCCAAATGTCACACACCTCTGACTTTTCTAAAGTTACGTGTGTATTAAACGTTAATTATCGCTTGCTTTAACAGTGAAGGAAAACATCGTGAGGAGACCTGCATACCGGAGATTTCTTATACGAATTTCGAAGGTATGTGAAGTCTACCAACCCGCATTAGGCCAGCGTGGTGGGCTAAGGCCTAACCCCTCTCATAAGTAGAGGAGACCCGTGCCCAGCAGTGGGACAATGTTTCATACAAGGCTAGTATGGGGATGATGATGATGATGATGATCATAAATAAACTAAATCTCAATTTTACTGTCCTGTCTGCGGCGCAGCAGGTAGCTACAACGACAGAGTAATAGTAACAAGAATTCAACACGTGATATTAGGACACTTATAGCAGTACTAGCTGTTGCTCGCGGCTCCGCCTGCGTGGAGGTTATATTTGGGAGCAAAAGTATACAATCAAAGGAGTTGTCTTCTGCACTGAGGCACCTGTAGCGATTGTCCAGCCTCTCAGGTGTTGTGCCTGAATCTTGAGATTGCATTTAAAGAATACCCCATAAGTTTAACCTCATTTTGCCCCTTTTACGGATGATTTTTCAAAGACGTTGAAACACGTATTTCTTTATTTCCTACCAAAAGCCTAAATATTAATTTACAGACCCCTAAGTCGAGGAATTTTGGATTTCCCATACAAATTTTGAACTCCTAATTGACCCCTTTCAAGGTTGTTTTTGGGAAAAAAGATAGCCTATGTCCTTCTCCAGGATATAATCTATTCCCTTACCAAATTTCATTACAATCCGTTAAGCCGTTTAGTCGTGAAGAGGTATCAAACAAACAAACAGAGTTACTTTCGCATTTATAGTATTAGTATGGATTTTGGCTAAGTAACCATGTCAAATAATAATAATATGAATAAATAAATACACCCAGCAGTCACACAAATAGTTATGACCCCACACTAGGTAAACCCTGTATCGTAGGTATCAAGAACTACGAGGGACTACGGTCCCACAACATCCAGACCCGAAACAAATATCTGTCTGTCACACAAACATTTGTCTCGGTGCGGGAATCGAATCCACAGCCTCTCGGTTCACAGTCGGATACTCGCCCACTGCGCCACCGAGGCAGTCTAATTGTTTATATAAAGAAAATACATTTTATGGACGCTTTTGTACGTCCAACTTTTAAAATATTTTTATGACGCGACAACACCAGGTAATATTTCGCGAATGAATACTGTTCGCTTACGACACTCGGCGTAGTGAGTTATTACAAATTATCAAGAGAGTTATTTAAAATTCTAAGTGTCTACAAATCCGAGGTTCTTTGTTTTAGTCACGGACCCCTAAGTATGATTTTTTTAGTGCCTCGATAGGCAGACGAGCAGACGGGCCACCTGATGGTAAGTAGTCACCGCCGCCCATAGACTTCTGCAATACCAGGGCACAGCAAAGCCGCTGCCTACCGTTAACCGATTGTGACGTATTACGATATATTAATATGATCATTTAGATACTAATGATATTCTTTGTGGAGTCGACCATCGCAAACCACATGTACTTGGTGCACATTTATTTAAATAAAAATAGGTACCTACAAGGAAAAAGAAATGAAAATAACATGGTGTACATGTAAGTAGTAATTTATGCATATTTGAAGACATTGTGTTCATATTATATCGAAGGTTGGCGGGCAATTAGATTTATTTTATTTTATTTATTTATGCCTTATTGTACAACAGAATAAAAATATTAACAGTACATTGCAATAAACTTAAAATATAATGGACAAACGGCGGTCTTATCGCTAACTGCGATCTCTTCCATAAAACCTTTACATGGATTGGATTTGTAAGATTCAAAAAAGAACGGGTGGTCAGGTAGAGAAATAGAGACATGCTTTAAGAGACATTTTTGAAAAGTTATAACAGAGAGGTTTAAAGTTTTTTTCCGAAAAATATGTACTATAAAAAACTATTGTGTGGATTTTAGTATAATTAATATATTACTTGTGTAAGCACGAACTGCATCTTTGCGACTTATTTTCATGCATTTATGATAATTATTTTATTTCTAAAATAAATGTGCCCTGGAAAAAAATTACCCTGTTTAACCAGTTGATTTGAGCGCCATAAAAGTGCACCAAAAAATTGATGCAAATCTAGACTCACAAGATGCAAAAAAACTGCTAATTTCGAATAGGTATTCTCAATATCGCAAAAATGTTGCTTAAATCAAATAGCCCGCCAACCGACGAATTATATTAAAATACGTTATATATTATTCACACATTTTTCTATTAAGTTCAATACATTTCACTTACAGTAACAAAGTAATCGCCTACCCATTCGGGGATTACAGGCGTGAGTGTATATATATGTAGCAGAGTAATCCACTATATACGTGTTTCATCAAAACAAAGAGGGATGAGTTGAACATGCGTTTCAAAAAATGAATTGGCTGATGGCACGAAATTCAAAACTCTCTGTAGACAAAAAAATTACTAATCTACAAGATAGTGCTAAAACAAATCTGGATATATGGGATACAACTGTGGGGAAGCGCATGCAACTCTAGCATCAGCATCGTACAAAGGCTGCAGAACGGAATATTACGGACAATAGCAGACATACCTTTGTTCATTACCACTGCTGAAATTCACGAGGCCTTAAAAGTCAAAACAGTCAAAGAAGAAATAATGATATCCTCCACGAGGTATAAAAATCGGCTTGCAGACCATCCAAATGACTTAGCAACAAAGCTGCTTGAAATCAGCTATCCAAAGCGCCTAAAACGTAAAGACATCCAAGAGCTGAGTGCCTGATTCCGTAAAGAGTTGCCCTCACTTGAGGGCACTCTGGAGCCTGTGACAACAATAAGAACACATCTGCTCATAGTTCATGACTGATCGCAGAAGAAATAAAAAAAATGTACGTGTTTCTCTTTCTATGTGTAATCATTTAGTACTATCATGTTCCAGTGGGAGAGCTCCTGTTGTGTGTCGTGAGCCTGGTGTCCTCGACACTCGCACAGGACCTGTGCCTGGCAGGATCATTCGAGCAGCAGACGGATGCCTTGCTGAACTACATCAGACTGCCTGACGAGAGATTCAACCAACTCTCGCGGGTCACAAGCGACGTCGAGCGCGTGTTGGAGTCACGCTGGCCCGGTCAGATCACACTGTTATCTAAACTACTACTGAAACTATAACTAACTAACTAACACTACTATCTGAAACTTTTAGATGTCAAACAGCATATGAACTATTATCTTTCTTACATATTTATAATCAAATATTTGCTCGACGCGTCCTGGAAGCTCCATCATATCTTTTGATTGTTTTACATTACATCGTTTCCTTTTCAGGTTGCAAAGTAAACCGTTTTGGGTCGACAGTGTCTGGGCTTGCTATGAAGTCGAGCGATGTCGACTGTAACGTGAATATACCAGGCGGCCAAAGAGACCCAAAAACACTAGTATTCGAAACACTGGATATTTTTAAGAATTACCCGGATCTGTTCCAACATTTCGTCATAAAACCGTCGGGACACGTGCCACATCTAACTTGTGTACATATCCCCACTAACTTTTTTGTGGATTTATCATTTGACAATGATCACGCCATCAACAGCAGTCTTATAGTATCATATTTTGTGCATTTGGACAAAAGAGTCTTAGATTTAGCTACGATCATTAAGTATTGGGGCTCTGTACACAACATTGCCAACGGCAAACAAACGCTACCGAGTTACGCGATGGTGCTTATGACTGTGTTTTATTTGCAACAAAAGAACATCCTCCCGCCTGTCACCGTTCTGCAGCAAAACGTGGCATCTCATGAACACAAGCACTGGAATATTGCTTTCCAACCAATAGAATATCACACACAAAACAACGAAACACTCTACGAACTGCTGGGAGGATTCTTTGAGTATTACAGCGATTTCGATTTTGAAAACACTATCATATCTCCATACGTCGGTTATCCTATAAAGCGAACACAGTTCATAGACTTGTATAATTTGAAAGACTTTTCTTTATATACGAGTAACGTGGCGAATGGTTTCGTCAAACCATTCACATTTGGATACCTGAATATACAAGATGCTGTGAATCACAATGAGAATACAGGTCGACCTAGTAGCGGCAAGTGGCTGGCTGATAGATTAATGAAGCAAGTGAGGGTTGTGGCGAGAATGTATAAAAATCTGAGCAGTAAAGAATTTCTAACTGCGTTGTTAGTACCTGAGAAAAGGATTGAAGCTGGCAAGCTGAAGACTTTTTGGTCAGGTGGGGTTGGCTCTGAAGATTACTGCAGGCACAAACAGAAAATTACATAACACATATTTTTTATAATATGCACAATAGTCAAAAAGCAGAAAAAAGGTTCTTCTATTTGTGATCTCAAACATCTGCCAAGTATTAGACGGTTCTCAGAATGGCCATGACTGTGCCGTTGTGCGAGGGAGATAGTGAGATTTTCTACTACGCAACCATATTTGCTCAATACCAATATTTAAAATAACTCTATTGTGACCTCAATTTTCAAGCGATTTTGACTCTGTTTTCGCAACAGTTTATATTTAATAATGTTCAAAATTAAACACAGGAAACTTCCCTACTATAGCTTAATATTAATAAACATATACCTACCTACCTTTCGTTTACATATTGAATACGATTTTTTCTTTAAACTCACCTAGTGCCGTGGTGCCATTAAATGCATCGTGTGACCCATACCACAATCATTGCTATAAAATTATAAATAAAACGTAACTTAATAACGTTTTTAGAACAAAGTTCAGACGTAAACGTGTGTTACGCAATCTTGAGATCCAGCAAGTGGTGGACAAGCAACAAGCAACACGTCGTATTACTACTAGTCTATAAAGTTGAAAGTCAGTTCTGCAGTCAGTATTGAAGTGAGCTCTATCTATTTTTATATTTAATATACCTAAATGTATTCTTACTATAAATATTTTCTTTTCTAATAAACCGAATCACATATAAAACATGTTCCTTTTATTCGCGCTATTATGTATAAATAATACTAAATAGCTCTGACTGTACATGCCTTACACGACAAATAGTTATAGTTCTGCTACAATCCGTATACCTTCGGGTGTACCACAAGGGTCGCTCTTGGGACCACTACTATTTATTATCTTTATTAATGACATAGGATCATGCTTCAATCACTCTAAGATAATTCTCTATGCTGACGATATGAAAATATTATGTCCCGTCACATCACGATAACTGGCGCAACCTTCAACAGGATCTTACCCACTTACAAGATTATTGTCTTCGCAATAAACTCGAACTCAATGTGTCCAAGTGTTTTGTTTGTACATTCACTCGTAAACATAACCCTATTATGTTCCAGTATAAGCTTCATGATACTGTAGTCAATAGAACGGACGATATCAAAGACCTGGGCGTCACCTTTGACTCCAAGCTATTGTACAACACTCACATCGAGAATATCATCAATAAGGCTAACAGGGCACTTGGCTTTATTTTAAGATTTGCGGCAGACTTCAAAAACGTAAAAACATTTAAAATCCTTTACTGCGCTTTTGTCCGTAGCCACCTAGAATATGCTTCTCAGGTATGGAACCCGAATTACAATATACCTAGTCAGGTCATAAATTCTGTCACATGCTTAATATAAAATAATTGAAACAAGTTTAATCATTATGTAACCATTTATATACCAAAATGAACTTAACAAAACATAGATTCTTATGACACTAAAGTTTATTCAAAATGTCCTCCGTGATTTTGAATACAGGCCTTCAATCTGCGCGGCCAGTTGTCTATCGCAGCACGAACGAGGTCCATGTCAATATCGGCGGCTGCCTTAATCAAGGATGTCTTGAGTGACTCCAAATTGGGATGAGGCTTTGAGCACGCCTTTTTCTCCAAGTGTTGCCATATCTTATAATCTAACGGATTCAAATCTGGACTGGAGGAGGGCCAGTCTTCGTGCCGGATGAAGTCGATTTCACGCGCCGCCAGCCAGTCTTGTGTGCTCTTCGCTCTATGAGCTGGCGCCGAATCTTGTTGGAATACCCAGTGCCTGTTATTGAACATGGTATGAGAAACAGGTTCCACAAGGTTCGTCAGGACTGTATTTTGATACACAACTGCATTCGTTTTTACACCTTTCTCACAAAAATGTACCTCTGTTAAGCCCCAATAAGAAACTCCCAACCATACCATGAGCGAGGATGGAAAATGACCTCGTTGGACCCGCGGAATACGGTTGCTCGCTTCTTCACTACTGTGTGCGTACACCTTATCATTTTGTTTGTTGTAGCTCTCTTCTAAGGTAAAATTTTTTTCATCTGAAAAAAGAATTTCCCGATATTTTTTTCCCGCGTACCGCTTCAACAAAGCGCGGCATCTCTTCAGTCTCAGGTCCATTAGACGAGCATTCAAACGATGTCCTGTTTTTCTTCGATATGCCCGAAGCCCTAAGTCTTCATTTAACACCCTTTTCACCGTGGTTCTGCTTAACCCCATCTGAAGGGCCAACAGTTTCTGCTTACGTTTGGGATTTCATTGAATTCGCGCCTTCACAGCTTTTATCACTGCTGGAGTCCTAACAGACCGAGGGCGACCACTTCTTGACCTGTCATCTACACTAGAGTCTTCATTGTATCGTTTGATGGTACGATAAACGAATCTTTTGGTTATATTCAAATTTTTCAGTATGTCAAAAATTTTAATTGGCGCGTAACCGCAACGATGCAACGCAATTACTGCAACACGGTGTTCTTTAAGCGTCCACTCCATATTTAAAAATGAGTAAAATTCTAAAAAGTATACATTTTTATTTTCATGAACAATTTGAAATTCGAATTCAATAAACTTTTTTGTGGCCAGCATTCTAAAATAAAAGTTTTTACTGTGTGACAATACTTATGACCTGACTGTGTATATTATGGGCCCGTTGTCCGTCATTCAACCCTCAGGACTATGTGTGTGACTGTTGGATGTATTTATTTTCATTTCATTTCATTTCATTTGGAAAACGTCATTTTGAATAAACTTTAGTGTCATAAGAATCCATGTTTTGTTAAATTCATTTTGGTATATAAATGGTTACATAATGAATAAACTTGTTTCAATTATTTTATATTAAACATGTGACAGAATTTATGACCTGACTAGGTATTATGTCTGTAACACAAACATTTGTCTCGGTGCGGGAAGCGAACCCGCGGTCTCGCACAGCCGACTACTCGCCTGCTGCGTCACGGAGGCTGTCAAAGGTGTTTCATATCTTTAAAAACGACAAGATTTTTTTTATTATTGCTCGGCCAAATGATTCCCTATGCCTGGTCTATACTGCCGTCTACTGTGTCAAATGTCGTATTAGTGCCATCATATTACTATCAAACATGAACCAATTTTGAAGGTTCCCTTTTCGGGTTTGCTCGCGAAAAAATTAATATTTTTATTTGTTGTAAAAAATCGTTTTATAATGAAACATTTTTCCCCGGGACTGGCATGCATTCTGATACATTGCGTAGTGGTAATTAAAGATGATCATTTGAACTTTTCATGAAACTGGGATTATTTCACTGTACACTTACAAGCACTCTGAATAAAAATCAAGTAAGTGTGTCGCGTTCCGGGGTCAGCCAGCGTAGGTACATACGGTTTTCGTCGGAGGCTTAAAGTTGGGGTACGATGTTTGGCCGTTTTCTTTCTGAGTATTTAGACACTAGACCCTAGACCGCTTTTTCACCTTCTTGCCCATGGCGTAGTGTGAAGAAACAGGCCGGCATTATTGTGTTGACTAGCGAGGGATAGATTGTCTCTCGCTACTTGATACTCTAATTGGACGGCAATGCGCTTATCATCAGGTGCACTGTTGTCACTTTACAGTGCCAGGATAAAAAAAAAACTAACGAGCCTTACAGTAGTCGTATATGATGTGTAACATCTAACATCTCACCTTGGTAATAAGCAACAAAAAAAATGATTGTTCGTAACCAAGAATAATTATTTTTAATAAAATTTGTATTCCATTCATTCGAATCGATTCCTTTCATTCGATTCCATTCATTGGTTTCCACTCATTCGATTTCATTAATTCAATTCCATTTATTTATTCGATTCCATTCATTCGATTTCATTTAATCGATTCCATTCATTTAATTCCAAGTGTTCGTCCCTTCTCACGAAATCACTCCCAGAAACTGATAATATAGATGTTTCATATTACACATCAAAACCTGTATCCGATTAGACGGGTGCCATTTAAAACCTAATTTGAAGTTCTGCACCGCAGTGGCGGCGTAAGGGGGGGGCGGTGGGGGCGGTCCGCCCCGGGTACCAAGCACCAAGGGGTGCCATCGTGGTGATAACTCACTCGATCAGCTCAGTAGCCGTTTGCGCATCTCATGCCCGACGAGGACGGCACGGGCGTCCAGGAGAAATTATCCAACATGCTGGACTAAGATTGCCAGAAGAGCTGCAGAGAGCTATTTTAGAACGTCTTAATTTTGGTGTTGTTCAGCTTTAAGTTCTGCTCACGCGAACTTCGTGGTACATTTCCAATTCTCACAAAATCTATGATGAATTTTCTGCACTGGAAATGACTTTGGAAGTTTTACGATTGAGGCTCCACTTGAAAGCTGATGGACATGGTTGCTGTGAAAGAAATATATAATATGTCGGCACAGAAAAGAGGATATAGGCCTGCGACAAACGTCGACGACGCGCAGTGGATCGAAAATCGGCCTTTGAAGACTTAGGAATCCGATGTTATAATTGTGATGATTTTTTAAAAAAACTTCCGCAGCATTTTCCGTTATTTTAAGTATACCAAAAATCATGAATAATAAGTACTCTAACCGAGGATATTACGGAAAACCGTGTGGTTCCCGAGATATCTTAATGTTAAATATCCGCTTTATAAATTTTTAATTTGTATTAGAAGTAAGAAAGAAAAGATTTTTTATCGTTGGAAAGTAAACAAGAACTAACACATATATCGAGGGGCAAACTCAGAAACGTCTGAACAGATTTAGATAAAATTAGGTACAAGTATAGACCATGTCCTGGAGTTACATATAGGCTACTTTTATCCCGAGTATTTGCTTCCGTGGGATATAGTTTGACTGTTCCATCTAATTTTTCAAATAAATGGCGATGGCATCGTACAGATGGTATAATGGAGCGATACAGTGATTTATTGTTTTGTACCGAGGGCGGCTTTTCATGTGGGTGAAGCCGTGAGCAACACTTATTGTTAAGATAATTTTCGATGATTTTTTAAAGATACTTACGCAGTGATTCCCGTTATTCTGAATATACCAAATAATCATTACTAAAACCGCCTGCAAGAATATTACGGGAAACGGTTCTCGAGATATCTTAATTTTATATACTTGCTCCATACATTTCTTTTGTAAGAAAATTATAACTCTTTAATTTTCAAGCCTAATTATTTCATGTGACTTATTCGAGCATAGTAATAATATATAGAAGCCGTTCCAACCATAAAACATTACAATTTAAACATCGGATTCCTATGTCTTCGAAAACTGATTTTCGATGATCTGTGTGACGCAATTTTTTCGTACCTTTTTGAAGAATCTCAATGTTTCCTAAATGAACTCATGAACCAAATTGAAGAACAGTCCCGTCCGGATCCTAGGGCCGTCAAATCTAGTCTTATGAAGATATAATAAATTAAGATAATAAAAAAAAAACGATTTTGTAAGCTAATTTTCATCTTTACGCTGCTATAACTCGATACATGTGAGACTAACAAAAAAAATTGCAACAACATACTTATTATGTGTGAAATTTTGTTTTCTTCAATTTTGTATTGAACATTTTTAACCGTGCAATCTACCGTTAAGGTATTAGGTAGGTATTGAAAACTTTCATCCAAGATGCCAAAGTTACAAACTTGGATTTTCCATCAGAGTCACGAGCGTAGTCGTAGATTTGTGTATCGGAGGAGGTTCAAAAAAATTCAAATTCAATAATAATAATAATAGTGTTAATTAAGTAAGCATGTATACTTCTCGCCTTTCCTTATTTCCATATAATATATAAATATAGTTTTTTGAATACTTCGCTAGGGATTTAGGCCTCCGACACCCCCCCTCCCCTTGGCTATACACCCGTGATCAGAGTACCACCAACCACCAACTTTGTAGGTGGTGTAAAAAGGTATTTATCCCTACTGACTGGACTATGTTTAGTATTTATTGTTTTATTTTGAGGGTGCTCAATAAACAACCGCCCCGGGTGCCGACCCATGCTACGCCGCCACTGCTGCACCGATTGCTGTTACGTTCGCATGATGAGAGATTTCTCAGTTCCAAACGTTCCCTATCTCTCTTCCCAATATGTCCCATTACTTATGGACGCATTGTGAAAAATGAAAATGAAATCGTATATTGATCATGTGAGCAAGTACATAGCTCTTTTAAGACAGGTCGGTACATTAAAAAACAAAGAAAATTTTACAGACGGCATATCAGCTTATGTAGGTAGGTAACACTAGCAATTTCTTTAATCATTTATAATTAAGTATTTTTATGTTTATTGTAAATTTTAAAGAAAAGAAAAAAAATAAACAAACCGATTCTCAATGTTGGCTCCAGTTGGCTCGCATTTTGATCTGCCAGTGGCGCAGCAGGACACTGGACAGAGCAATAGTAACAAGAATTTAACACGTCACATTACACGGGTAGCAGTATTTTAGCCCAGTAACGCTGTCAAATAATAATAATATAATTGTTTACACATACATACATATACACTCACGCCTGTAATCCCTGAAGGGGTAGGCAGAGGCAATAAAACCAGTACACCCACTTTTCGCCAAATTTATAACGGTCCCATAATGTGATAGTCGGTGAGCCTATTGCCATACCAGGCATAATTCCAGTCTCCGGCCTGATACTATTATTTCTAAATAAAAAATCACAGTAGTAGAGCCACGCTGAAGACATATTTGTCTACAGCATGAATGGGCCGGCTCGACCGGGATAGTACCACTGTCTCACAGAAAACCAACGTAAAGTGACAGTTTACTGTCGCGTTTCGTATGGTGAGTGATCTCACTCCGGATATCTATCCAGAGGCCCAGATTCCTCCTTCCCTTCCCTAATCCCTATTCCTGTCCTTTAAGGCCGACACGCATGTCGGCTGTCGCAAAAGCGCATACATGATACTTTCGGTATTGTGGATGTTCATGGGCGGTGGAGATAACTTAACATCAGGTGACCCACTGGCTCGTTTGTCAGACTATGCTATAAAAAAAACCACTATCACTTTACCCGACCCGGGATCAAACCCGAAACCTCAGCAGTCGTAATGCATGCACAAATACAACTGCGCCACCGAGGCAGTCTAATTGTTTATATAAAGAAAATACATTTTTTGGACGCTTTTGTACGTCCCACTTTTAAAATATTTTTAGGACGCGACCACACCAGTTAATATTTCTCGAATGAATACTGTTCGGTTACGATCCTCTGCGGAGTGAGTTATTAAAAATTATCAAGAGAGTTATTTAAAATTCTGAGTGTCTACAAATCCGAGGTTCTTTGTTTTAGTCACGGACCCCTAAGTATGATTGTGACGTATTACAATATATTAATATGATCATTTAGATACTAATGATATTCTTTGTGAAGTCGACCATCGCAAACCACATGTAATTGGTGCACATTTATTTAAATTAAAATAAGAAATAGGTACCTACAAGGAAAAAGAAATGAAAATAACATGGTGTACATGTAAGTAGTAATTTATGCATATTTGAAGACATTGTGTTCATATTATATCGAAAGTTGGCGGGCTATTAGATTTATTTTATTTTATTTATTTATGCTTTATTGTACACCATATTTAAAATATTACCAGTACATTGCAATAAACATAAATAAAAATTGAAAATATATGTTATATTTTATACACACATTTTTCTATTAAGTTCAATACATTTCACTTACAGTAACAAAGATAACAAATCGCCTACCCTTTCGGGGATTACAGGCGTGAGTGTATATGTATTATATTTGAAAGTGGTAGAGCCACGCTGTAGTCATATTTGTCTACAGCATGAATGGGCCGGCTCGACCGGGGCAGTACCACTGTCTCACAGAAAACCAACGTAAAGTGACAGTTTACTGTCGCGTTTCGTATGGTAAGTGAGATATCCGGAGGCCCAGATTCCCCCTTCCCTTCCCTAATCCCTTTTCCTGTCCTTTAAGGCCGACAGCGCATACATGACACTTTCGGTGTTGTGGATGTTCATGGGCGGTGGAGATCACTTAACATCAGGTGACCCACTGGCTCGTTTGTCGGACTATACTATAAAAAAAAAAAAAAAAAAAAAAAAAAAAAAAAAAAAAAAAAAAAAAAAAAAAAAAAAAAAAAAAAATGTATGTAACAAAGTAATCCACTATATACGTGTTTCTCTTTCTATGTATAATTATTTAGTACTATCATGTTCCAGTGGGAGAGCTCCTGTTGTGTGTCGTGAGCCTGGTGTCCTCGACACTCGCACAGGACCTGTGCCTGGCAGGATCATTCGAGCAGCAGACGGACGCCTTGCTGAACTACATCAGACTGCCTGACGAGAGATTCAACCAACTCTCGCGGGTCACAAGCGACGTCGAGCGCGTGTTGGAGTCACGCTGGCCCGGTCAGATCACACTATTCCTTAAACTACTACTGAAACTATAACTATAAGTTTAGATGTCAAATAGCATATGAACTATTTTATGTTTCTTACATATTTATAATTAAATATGTAAGACTGTGGCACAAGTGGCACACACCTCTGACTTTTCTAAAGTTATGTGTGTATAAAATGTTAATTATCTCTTGCTTTAACGGTGAAGGAAAACATCGTGAGGAAACCTGCATATCTGAGAATTCTTATTCGAATTTCGAAGGTATGTGAAGTCCACCAATCCGCATTAGTCCAGCGTGGTAGACTAAGGCCTAACCGCTCTCATTAGTAGAGGAGGCCCGTGCCCAGCAGTGGGACAATGTTTAATACAGGGCTTGTATTATTATTATTATTATGTAAGACTGCCTTGGTGGCGCAGTTGTAATTGCGCATGAATTACGACTGCTACGCTGAGGTTTTGGTTTCTATCCCGGGTGGGGTAAAGTGATATTGGGTTTTTCTATTTCCAAATACTCAGTATCCGCCCCGAGTCTGGAATTGAGCTCGGTATAGCGATAGGCTCGCTCCCTATCACGTTATGGGACCGTAACGAATTCAGCGAAACGTGGATTTACTGCCTACACCTTAGGGGTTTACAGGCATGACTATAGATGTGTGTATTATAATTAAATATTTGCTCGATACGTGTTTGAAGCTCCATTATATCTTTTGGTTGTTTTACATTATCAACGTTTCCTTTTCAGGTTGCAAAGTTAAACGTTTTGGATCGACAGTGACTGGGCTTTCTCTGAAGTCGAGCGATGTCGACTGTTACGTGGATATACCAGGCGACCAAAGTGACCCAAAAACACTAGTAGCCGAAACACTAGATATTTTTAAGAATTACCCGGAGCTGTTCCAACATTTCGAAAGTTTACCGACGGCACTGCTAACTTGTGTACATATCCCCACTAACTTTTTTGTGGATTTATCATTTTACAATGATCGCGTCATCAATAGTAGTCTTCTGGTATCCTATTTTTTGCATTTGGAAAAAAGAGTCTTAGATTTAGCTACGATCATTAAGTATTGGGGCTCTGTACACAACATTGCCAACGGCAAACAAACGCTACCGAGTTACGCGATGGTGCTTATGACTGTGTTTTATTTGCAACAAAAGAACATCCTCCCGCCTGTCACCGTTCTGCAGCAAAACGTGGCATCTCATGAACACGAGCACTGGAATATTGCTTTCCAACCAATAGAATATCACACACAAAACAACGAAACACTCTACGAACTGCTGGGAGGATTCTTTGAGTATTACAGCGATTTCGATTTTGAAAACACTATCATATCTCCATACGTCGGTTATCCTATAAAGCGAACACAGTTCTTAGACTTGTATAATTTGAAAGACTTCTCTTTATATAAGAGTAACGTGGCGAATGGTTTCGTCGCACCATTCACATTTGGATACCTGAATATACAAGATCCTGTGGATCACAATAAGAATACAGGTCGACCTTATAACGGCAAGTGGCTGGCTGATAGATTAATAAAGCAAGTGAGGGCTGTGGCGCGGATGTACAAAATATTAAGCAGTGAAGAATTTCTAACTGCGTTGTTAGTACCTGAGAAAAGGATTGAAGCTGGCAAGCTGAAGACTTTTTGGTCAGGTGGGGTTGGCTCTGAAGATTACTGCAGGCACAAACAGAAAATTACATAAAATCGTGCTTTAGTTAAAAGGAAGAAAGGCGCTGATCTTAAACATCTGTCAAGTATTTTACATAGAACTTTAGCTTAATATTAATTAACAATCCTACATATCGTTTAGTAAATACGTTTTGCAGCCACAAACAGAAAATAACATAAATCATATTTTTTATAATATGCAAAATAGTCAAAAAGCAGAAAAAAGGTTCTTCTATTTGTGATCTCAAACCTCTCAAACATCTGCCAAGTATTAGACGTAGAACAGTGTTGAACAGTTGACACGTTTTTTTAAATAATTTAATGAACAAGTTACATTACTTAAAACCTATTATCGAAAGAATGTTGTTAATAATAGAATGTTGTATAGTTCTCTCGATATCATGGACGGCAGATCCCCACGATTTTTTGCGGATATTAAAAAAATATGTTATAAGACTGTTTAATAATTCTCGTAGTCGTCTTTACATTTGTGCGTATATAGTTTGATATTTATATGTTTCTTTTAGTTTCCGATCAAATTTATTAATTTTTGTAGGTTTCTATATTCATTTTGAGTAGGTGACACACTAGCATATGTGTTTGAATTGGATCAGGACACATGCTTTAGAGTATAGTCTAGTTTAGTATTTTTTAGTGAATTTGTATTTTTATTGTTTTTCTTGGCTGTATTCTGTTTTGTGTCTTAATTAGTAAATAAATAAATAAATCCGAACAAAAATAAGTAAATTAGTCGTCATTAAAAGAGCTAGTTGTCAAATTACAGTAAAATAATGCATGATGACGGCCATGACTGTGCCGTTGTGCGAGGGAGATGAGAGTGAGATTTTCCTACTACGCAACCATATTTGCTCAATACCAATATTTAAAATAACTCTATTGTGACCTCAATTTTCAAGCGATTTTGACTCTGTTTTCGCAACAGTTTATATTTAATAATGTTCAAAATCAAACACAGGAAACTACCCTACTATAGCTTAATATTAATAAACATATACCTACCTACCTTTCGTTTACATATTGAATACGATTTTTTCTTTCAACTTACCTAGTGCCATTAAATGCATCGTGTGACCCATACCACAATCATTGCTATAAAATTATAAATAAAGCGTAACTTAATAACGTTTTTAGAACAAAGTTCATACGTAAACGTGTGTTACGCAATCTTGAGTTCCAGCAAGTGGTGGACAAGCAACAAGCAACACGTCGTATTACTACTAGTCTACAAAGTTGAAAGTCAGTTCTGCAGTCAGTATTGAAGTGAGCTCTATCTATTTAGATATTTAATATACCTAAATGTATTCTTACTATAAATATTTCGTTTTATAATAATCACATATAAAACATGTTCCTTTTATTCGCGCTATTAGGTATAAATAATACTAAATAGCTCTGCCTGTACATACCTTACATGCATAATAATAAAAATAAATAAATTATAATTTTACCAACATATCTGATTCGCTATCTAAAGTAGGTATTTTAAAAGGCACTTAAACGACTATTACTAATTAATGAAAACACGATTACAAAAAATCCTTTAACAAAAAATGAACTCGTGACATTACACGGGTAGCAGTAGGTATTTTGGCTCAGTAACGCTGTCAAATAATAATAATATGATTGTTTACACATACATACATATACACTCACGCTTGTAATCCCTGAAGGTGAAACCAGTACATCCACTTTTCGCCGAATTTATTACGGTCCCATAATGTGATAGCGGGCGTGCCTATTGCCATATCAGGCACAATTCCAGACTACGGGCTGATACGATGTATTTCTAAAAAAAAAAAAAGCGAGAGGTCACCTCCTCCGACTGCTCTGAGAGCGCTGCTCTCTTCGTTCAAAGCTGGGCACTCCTCCAACGTGTGTTGGGCCGTGTCCTCGCGGCAGTTGCCACAATGGTGGCACACAAGGAAGGAAGTGTGCCGGCCAATACGCAGGCCGCCTCGTGGGAGACTGTGCGGTAGCCCCTTACTATTGGTTTGCGTAGCAGGGCGACGCAGCGGGCTTTCAGGGACTCAGCCCATACGGGACATTCGTACAGGGCCATTGACCGCACGACTCCAGCGTATAAACTTCGGCAAGGGTTACTAGGTCCCTCCAGGTTCGGCAGCAGGCGTCCGAGGGCGCCCGCCGCCTGCACCAATTTCGGCGACAACTCCTTGAAACGGGGCACGGAAATCCCACCGGCTGCCCAGAATCAATCCCAAGTACTTCATTTTACAGCCGATGGGAATCCGCAATCCCTCCACATTGAAGTAGGGCCTTAAAGGTGGCCGAATCCGAGGCCCGTGAAAGCAAATGGCCTCGGTTTTGTTCAGGGCCACTTTAAGGCCCAGTCGCCAAATCCTGCCCACCACCTGTTCGGTTGCGAACGAGGCAAGCAGGGTGGCCTCCTGGAAAGACCTGGCTGTCGCTGTTACTAGCGTGTCGTCTGCATAACAGACGATAGCGACGCCACTTCCCGCAGGGTCGGAATCCTGAACATGGTGCGGCGGTTCTTCACGCCCGGTCAGCTCTACCGCTTATATAAAGCGCAGGTGCGGCCGGGAATGCAATACTGCTCGCACCTCTGGGACGGTTCCGCAAGGTACCTACTCGATGTCCTTGGATGGGTTGCAGCGGCGGGCCATCCGTATTGTGAATGATGCAGACGTGGGTAACAGCCTGGAGCCGTTACAGCTGCGTAGGGATATTTCCTCGCTTAGCGTGTTCTACCACCTGTATCATGGCGAATACTCTGACTCTTGTTTAATCTTATCCCATCCTCTCCCTTCCATACCAGAACCACGCGTACTGGCTTGCGGAGCCACAGCTTCGTGGCGTCTACTACCCCGGCCCTAACCAAGAGGTTCATACTTATCAATAAATTAACCCAATTAGTAGATTGTAATAGTAATAAAAACACTAATGTTAAAACAATGAATAAATGAAGGTTACGGCTGAGGTAAGTAGTATTGCGGAAAGGTAGGAGGGGAGTGGGTATTCCCCCTTTAACCCTTCCCATTCCACTGTGCTACTTTTGGGTTAGGACCGGCTTGGAAAACCCATCAAGCACGGCCCTGACCCAAGTAGTAAATCAGTGGAAAAACCTAATCCCTTTCTCTCTTCCTCCCCCAAACCATTCAACTGCTCGCGGGCAGGGACCATCCAGAAAACAACATCCGGAGCGGCCTCAGCCCGTAAGTAACTACCGGAGGCGGACGAATTACGTATCAAATCGCGGAACCTCGTCCTCCTCCGACAGCCCTATATTTTAAATATAAGAACTCCTTTGTGAAACATTTGAGAAAAAAAAACCAAGAGGTTCGCAATTCGTATTTTTACCGCACCATCAAGCTGTAGAACAGTTTGCCAGGTATCGTATTCCCTCCTGCCTATGATCCTGGGTCCTTTAGCGTAATGTGAAGAAACTAATTAGCAGGCCGGCATGATTGTGTTGAGTAGCGAGGGATAGACTGTCTCTCGCTACTTGATACTCTATCTGGACGGCACTGCGCTTACCATCAGGTGCAGTGTGGTCACTTTGCCATGCCAGAAAAAAAAAGAGTAGCTTCATTTTGATGAGATGCTCAACTTTTTCTCTTACAAAAAATTTCGATTGTGGTAGCTAACAGGGGTAGCAGGCATAAAATATATCGATTTGATGATCTTCAAAAGTGTATCACTAAATTGGTGTTTTTTGTTAATTTTTTTTTTGAAAAGGAGGTAAACTGACAGGAGACTCATCTGATGGAAAGTGATAACCGCCGCCCATGAACATCTGCAACACCAGAGGGCTTGCAAATGCGTTGCCGGCCTTTCAGGAAAGAATATGCTCTCTTCTTGAAGGTTCCCAGGTCGTAACGGTTAAATAAATAAATAATAATAATAATCTTGTTAAACCCAAGATAATTATCTGAATTATTTGAAAAAATATTTGTCCTACAAACTGCATGGTTTGATCAGAGTCCCTCTCAGTCCAACATCTATCGATAATGAGGTCATCAAAAATGATAACTGACCAGCAGATTTTTTTTCTGTTGCTTAGTTGATATTTATATAGTTTAACAGACACTTTGTCCTTCAAATTGCGTGGTACGTTATCCTGGTCCTAAGCACTAACTGTAGGACAAACTTAATATATAATAGTGTTAGTGTGTTCTCCTTCTGGGTCGGCGCCTCATCTTACAGGAGACTGCTGGGCAAGCCTTGCATCCAGCTTGGTGCCGGCCGTGGTGCGCACGGGGCAACTTGGTGCGGCCTCTCATTGCCGGGCTTTACGTCCCGGCTGACCGCAGCGGTAACAGAGGCCGCTACGTTCCACCGCACATGCCCCGTCTCTAGGCAACGAAAACACCCGAGCGGACGCGGATGCCCCAACCCAACCAATTAGTACCTATACGACCCGTCGCCTTTACCTGTGGGGTGGTAGTGATAAATCGCTTTTCCCCACGAAAAAAAAGATACATAATATATGAGTCTGCCTCGGTGGCGCAGTTGTAATTGCGCATGCGTTGCGACCACTGTGCTGAGGTCTCGGGTTCGATTCCCGGGTCGGGTAAAGTGATATTGGGTTTTTCTATTTAGAAATACTCCGTGTCCTCTCGGAGTCTGGAATTGCGCCCGGTATGGCGATAGGCTCGCCCCTATCACATTATCGGACTGTAATAAATTCGGCGAAAAGTGGGTGTACTAGTTACACCTCTGCCTGACCCTTCGGGAATCACAGACGTGAGTGTATATCATATATGTATGTACAATGTATAAGTCGTATAGAACCAAAGTCACAAAGTAGATAAAAATATATAGCAACATAGGAAATTAAAATCTGAATCGACTATTTCAATGTTTTATAAAACCGCTATAATCCCTTCTAAAACACAAAACAAAAGTTGCTTTAGAACCAAAGTCGGCAATCTTTCACTATCAACCAATCAGAAGCGTCTGTCAAGTCAACCAATGACCAATCAAAAATTACATACTTGGCAGTACAGTTGCAGAAGCGGCCATTTTATCTTAGTTGGGATCAAACTCGGCAAACTAGAAATTTTTATAAGATTTTCACGGTTAAGCTTAATGTTTTATCATTGTTGTTGTAATTGATTAAATTAAATATCTCCTCAGATTAAATAAAATATACAGCAAAATTGTCTTTCAACTTTATCAGTAATTTTTCTAAAATATTAGGCAGTCCTACTTTGCCTATTTTAGTTCTATACGACTTATGTACTCTACCAGTGCTTGTGCATTTCAAAACCCACTATGAACCAGCGTAGAGGCAACTGGCAAGTACCTCTCATATTATATGCTTTAACATGATATGGATAGAGGGTATGAAATTAACGGTTGTTAAACTGTGAAGAAAAGAGACAAAGAAAACGAAATATTAGTTACGTAAATTCTATTTTGCACTCCATAATTGTAAACCATAATATAGCCACATGGTACATAGTGGAGAAGTGCTGGTGGTAGGATATTCATATCCGCCCGGATAGCGACCACCGTACACAGGGTGTAAATCCCGCCATAATGGCACACGCAAGTGTGTCGCGTTCCGGGATCAGCCAGTGTACATCCGGTTTTTCTCGGGGTTCTGGAGTTGGAGTACAATGTTTGGCCCTCGACCGCTTCTTCACCTTCTTGCCCATGGCGTAGTGTGAAGAAGCAGGCCGGCATGATTGTGTTGAGTAACGGGGGATAGATCGTCTCGCACTACTCGATACTCTAATTGGACCGCACTGCACTTACCATCAGGTGTTATTAAATACAGTGTGTTCCAAACATACATACATATACACTCACGCCTGTAATCCCCGAAGGAGTAGGCAGAGGTACACCTCTTTTACAACAGGTTTTTACTGGTTACAACCAGTACTTTTCGCCGAATTTCGGTTCCATAATATGATAGGGGGCGAGCCTATCGCCAAAATACTAATTGAAGTTCTACATACAGAGTTGTCGGGTTCGTACCGAGTAAATAAAGGGCTGGATAGTATTGTTGAATGGTTTAATCACGCAGCCTGAATACTTGAATATACGTGGGTAATACAATACTTGACTCTGTACTATAGGAATTAGTAATCCAATATAAAGTAAACTCATGTCGTCACAATCTTTTTTTTATATATGGCTACAAGCACTGTGTTGCTGTGCTACGCCAAGTTACAATCTTTTGGCGGGCAATGTGACGTCTGTTTTTTTTATTTATTTATGTCCATGGATACTAGTCCTTCAGACGTATACATAAAATGTGACGTGTTGCCAGTTGAAAACTCTTGGGAATGTGACTGGCAACTCTGTGCTGGCAACATTTGGTAGGAAACAATCCGCCACAAGTAATTTATTAGTAAAGCAAAAAAATAATATTGCAATTTTTCTTTGCATTTTGTAATACTCTGAAAATTTAATTGTTATTTTTAAAACCCCTGAAAAGTGTTACCCGTTTTCTAAGCATTATATATATTTAGACAACTCAAAAATAGTTAGCATTTATGTATGACTCCATACAAATCTTGAATACCAATTACTCAGATGAGATGATGTTTACAGGATTTTTAACTTTACCGATACTTTATTAATAACTCTGCCTCTACTTAGTATTATTAGGGGAAAAAGGGGTAATGAGAGTGACTTAAGCGAATATTGAAATAAAAACAGAATAGGAAATAATTTCTTCATTACAACCGCCTTATAACAAAATCTACTTATTGTTATACTAGCATTTTAGATCAATAATAATCACTCTGGTGATCAACTTGTGAAAAATATTAAAGTTAAAAAAAAACTTGCACCAAGGTGAGGATAATTATGGTCACCCTGCGGGAAATGAGAGTCAAAGACAATCTAGCAATGATACCAGACATAACCTTTGGCCGACTCCCACCCAGTGCACACTGCACTCCGCGTGAACCCATGAGCCACTTAGTACCTACATCTATACACACTATACCACATTTCATTATTTCGTCTGAATTCGTCGCAGACTGTGGTCTGTGCGTCTATTTTCTGTATCCAACATCATCATCACCATTAATATCTTGGCATCAATCATCCGTTACCACATCTGATCGTGTTATTTGTTTGAAAGATCTTTTTTTGGTGTATTTTTCTATCGTGTTTTTTATTGGGCACGATGACAAAACTGTCGCATGTTGCTTCTTGCGACCTTGTCTTGTATTATGGATAGGTGTTTTTTCTAGCAACTAAATTAAATCTTGTAATGTAAGTGCATATCTATATTTTCTTTCATTTGAGATGTTAAAACAATATTAATATTAGAAATTACTGGGTTACATGTGACACATATCGTTTATTTTACTTTGTTGAAAAATTACATCGAAGTGGCGCAAAAACAAAACACTCATGTGATTTTTGAATTTTGATTGCCGGTGTGACTGCCATACTGGCGCGAGCGACTCACGTCTCACACCGACTGAGCGTGGTACCGAGTGGGGTACCGAGCGGGACGGGGAAGCCGCGTACGGCATCTTTGATGTTTGGGTGACTCCCATTGCCCACTGACTCTCATTGCTCCATCTTCCCCTAAGTATACCACCTTTCTACAACACCCTGTATACAGATCTTTGCATATACAAAATACTACTAATTGTTATAAATAGAGGCATTAACGAGATCACTATGTAAACTATAATTAGTAAATTTTAATTTGTAATTAAGTATTTATATTAAGAACCTTCAGAAGAAGCTTCAGAACCCTTTTAGAAGCTTCAAATGTAACCCTCTAGCTAAAAAAAACATAAAATTGTGGATATTTTGGACACAAAATACTACTTAGGTCCTATTGTTTCATGCTATGGTATTTGTTAATGTCTATTCTATAGTCAAATAGGTCTTCGTATTGTTCCAGAAATAGTCAGCCTTGGATGATCTTCACTTTAATCAAAATGGTCACAATAGTTCACTGTAAACTGAAACTCCTCAATGACAGTATACTTAATAAAATATACATTAATTATATTCCAAATTGGTTGATACTAGAGTTAATAATATGATATCATGCGTCTTCGTGAACACAAACTGCAGTTTTACATTTGATGTATAATCATTTTAAAATGCTCAATTGTTAGTAATCAATTAACATCCTACAGGCGGACAATTAAACTCACACCATTTTCTTAACATAACATGAATCCGGGACCAATTTATCTTTTCTTCTTTGGAAAAGAATTAACAGTTAACAGACCAGCTTTGAAGCGATCTTTAATATTCTTCTTGAACAACTGTTTATTATTCTTCACAACTCCTCTGTTGCGATGGTTTTTATGCGGTATATACGGTAATCGTGGTTCAGCGTGCGGATCCTCGGTGAGTAACTGCCTCAGGAAACTCTGGCTATCCACTCTATCGTACAACTCGGCTGCATATTTTAAATGTGAGACAATCTTCACTGCCAGCCTGGGGTACACGGCTACAGTACAGTTTCTGTTGTGCTCAAAAGTATCTTGGACACACATAAAAGTGTCTGTCCTAAAAGGTTTACATATGCGGGTGTGAATATTATGTTTGTATAAGTCAAAGTCACTCGGGACATTCCGGATGCAACTAAAAGATTTTCTCTTGAGCCGGTAGCCAACATATGGTGAAATTATATCCTCTGTGTAGTCAAATGTGCTGTAGTACTTGAAGAACCCTCCGAGAAGCTCGTATATGGTATCATTGCAACCTGGGGGTTTACGCCAACCTCCTCTATCATTAAAGGCAGTGTTCCATTCATTGACCATTTTCCTCTCGACGCCCTTTTGTAACGACAACACTGACGGCAGTATACCCTTGTGCTGTAGATAAAACACGACTATCACAGTCAATGCATAGTTAGGCATTAGATTTGTTCCAGTTAAATCATACACTTTGGACCAATATTTGATCAATACCGCCAATTTTAGTGCACGGTCGTCTAAGTGTAATAAATATGCCAAAAGTTCACTATTTCTGACTCCCGCAGGACCAGAAAAGCTTATATCACTTTGGCAATGTGTCGGTGCGTGTAATAGCTTGACAATTGGGACTTTTGCGGCAGTGATCGCAAATACGTTTCTAAAGATATTTGGGCAGCGTCTGAATGCCACTTTGGCCTTCATCACACAGTCTCTTGCAGGTTGATCGCTGTTCGTCTCTACATAGCAGTCAATGTCACTTGTTTTTATTCCTAATCCTATGACTATTGAGCCAAAAGCGTATACCGTACATTCTGTAAAAAAAAGTAATAATAATGTCATACAGTATTACTAAGATGCAAGTAATATTTTGCAATAAAGTTGATTTATAACAAGGTACTAAAGATAATCACTAACAGACCCTAGATAATTAAGAAATTGCTGAGCACTACCCCTACCATGAATAAGTATTTAAATCGAGAATGCCATACCATATCGAGAACATATCGTCGGTGATACTGCAATACGTTCCATGTCAAAAAAAAATATTTTTATTTGTTTTGTTAAATCTGTTTCCGGGATTATTTGCCTGTTATTATATAGATCTTATTAGCGTTATATCTTTATATGCATGTCATACACTTAGCGAATTATTTAACAACAAAACAAAACGTTTTTTGTCTCTGCTGTAAAATCAGTTATTTGTGACATAGCTCGTTTTGCAGTATCACCGACGATATGCTATGTTTGAAGTTAGGAAAAATGTTTAAATTCTCCATTAAAATGCGTCGGTGAAAGTTATAATATGTGGTTGTATTCAAGGTACGCTTGCAAGCAATTTATTATTAAATAATAAATAAATACACCTAACAATCACACACATAGTCCAGACCTCGCACTAGGTCAAACCTGTATTGTGTGTATCAAAAATTACGTGGGACTACACGGTCGCACAACAACCAGACCCGAAACAAATATTTGTCTGTCTCACAAACATTTATCACGTCGTCGTGCGGGAATCGAACCCACGGCCTCTCGTTTCACAGCCGGCTAGTCGCCCGCTGCGCCACAGAGGCTGTCTAGGTTCTATGGTAATTTAAGATATGTATATATACACTCACGCCTGTAATCGCCGAAGGGGTAGGCAGAGGTGTAACCAGTACACCCACTTTTCGCCGAAATTATTATGGTCCCACAATGTGATAGGGGGCGAGCCTATCGTCATACCGGGCAAAATTCCAGACTCCGGGCTGATACTGAGTATTTCTAAATAGAAAAACCCAATATCACTACCCGACCCGGGGATCGAACCCGAGACCTTAGCACAGCAGTCGTAACACATGCGCAATTACAACTGCGCCATCGAGGCAGTCAAGATAAAGTGGTGGGTGGTAATATGTAACTATTACAGTAATGTGCTACTACGCCATATGCATTATTATTTAACCTCTTACAGATCATAAGAACACCAGTGTTCAGAACAAAGTAATAAGTAGTGTGTAAAAATACGAGCCTTTAATAAATCAACTTTATTTCCATAACATTAACGTTACAAATACGCTTAATACGCACGTCAATGAGTATTACCGCAGTTTTTGACTGGACACCGGTGTCCGAATGATCCGTGAGTGGTTAAGGAATGTATTCGGAACTTCCTTCTTTGTTAAGTTGTTCAAAGATAGAATAATTTCATTAGAAAAAAAATCTTTACAACAGCGCTACCTATCGGATCTAAAGCTATCCTATCTTTTAAGTTGGAACCACACAAACAAAAATTTTATTGAAATCAGTTGAGTGGTTTCTGTCTACAACGGACACAGGTACAAAACAGTTTTTGTTTTATATATTTTTTGTATATGGCCTGCAATAGTATCCATCAATAGTAGTATATAATATATATACAAGGCTAATATCAATATTAATGTGTTATTGCAAATAAGTATTAGACCACCAATTGTACTTTTAATTAATATTTGAGTGTTTCTATCTTATGTCTTTTTAGTGTACAATAAAGAGTAAATAAATAAAATATGAAGTATAAGATGGGCACACTGCACTCCCACATAGTATTTTATAATTCATAGTTTTAGATGGTAAAACTATTGGTAATATTAAGCAGGTGTGCCTTTTCATCAGGCAGACAATGTCGTTTAATAATTTATCATCATCGTTTCAGATGGATTTTCATTTAATTGAGATTCAAATCACAAAGATTCTATAAAAGTTCACTTCTAACATTACCTGGCCAAATGGGTCTCAGCTCCTGTTTTAAATCATCTATCAAATAAGAAAGATTTTCCACTTGTTGCCGGGTCAGTCTCACCGTTAGTAATATGTTACGGAATTGTGTGTCGAAATCTCCATCGTAACACAATTTTGTTGCATCCAGTATATCTAAAATAACATGAGAAATTACAGTATTTTTATTTATTGATTTATTTAGGTACCATCAAAATAGAGATATTATCCTTCTAACTAAATATGTGTGGTTCATTTAACTTTTTTATTGCATCCTTAATAAAATTGGTGTCAAAATGACCAAAAAAGAGATTATATCAAAAAGAGCCTACACAAAAGAATTTCAACTGTTTATTTAACTTCATATTTAGCTACTATGTAATAGGTTTGTATTACACAATAATCCAATTTGATATCAGATGACATTTATCTACAATATGTTTTTCTTAGGGATATTTAGATAATATAGAGTAGTGGGAGTAGGCTATGAAACAAGAGGTTGTGGGTTCAGTATTGTGGGGATGAAATTGTATATACATATTTCCATTTATAAATATCAAACGAAATTGATGGAATAACAATGTGTTTTAATGGAAATCTGACCTTATTTCTACAATAACATTGATAATTACCAAAAAGAGATGTTTTCTATGTTACACCCTAAAGCAGTTAAAGTTGCATACTTTGTCTTTGACACTAAGGGTACATAATTATTTAATCCATTTGACAGCTTTTTGACAGCCTCTGTGGTGCAGTTGGCGAGAAGCCGGCTGTGAAATGAGAGGCTGTGGGTTCGATTCCCACACCTGAATACCTGTCTGTCACACAACATTTTTGTGTGACAGACAGGTATTTGTGTCAGGTCTGGGTGTTGTGAAACTGAAAGTCTCTCATAGTCCCTGATATCCACAAGACTCATATCTAAGTGTGGGGTTATTTATTTAAACATGAAAGTCAAAGACAAGGTACTAGCATAGTGGCCTACCACAGCTTGTTTTTAAAAATAAATAATAATACCTATACTATTATTTATTATTAAAAACATTGTGGTACAATAAAGAATACTTAGAAACTAAAAATACGTTACACATTAGTTGTTTACGGCGGGGATTTTTAAAGACAGAAAATCGCTTTCATAAGCATTTCCAACATTTGGTTATAAGACTCGTGCATATTTATTCAGAAAGGTACGGTGATAAAAAACCTTTTGGCTTTCGAACATTACTTGATGTAGAATGTTTAACTACAATTAATCTACCTACCTATTGAACCCATGTTACACTCTGTAGCATCAACCTAAATTAATTTCTTGTATTTTTTTCACAGTATGCATTTGAGAAATGAAATTGACTTTTGATTTTTTGTTATCAATGATTTTGACGTTCTCTCTCAGACAAACAGGCACTTTTGCAGTGTTACCAGCTCTATAAAAAAATATTTACCCCTAGCCGAAGTAAAAATACCCTAAAATCACCACAATTACATGGAAAAACAAAAAAAAAATTTGATTGCTTACGGTATACCTAAAAATGTTATATAAAATAGATAAATTTAGCACAGAAAGTTGACGCTTCCGCCTATATAATACCCAGTCATGACGGATAGTAGTCCGGTCAATATAGACATTTGAAATAACAAAATTCCCAGAGAGCCAAATATTGATGGAGATCTGGGGTTTACCATTACAAATAAAGTTTTAAAAATCCCAATCGATCATATATGTGCTACAAAAGTTATACGGGTTCAAAGGTAAATATTTGAGGTTTTTTGGATTTTTCTCCAAAACGGTAAGTTTTATAAAAAAAAATATCAGATCAAAGTTGTAGATCTTAAAATTCTCTACAAAAATGGTCTGTATGATTTTTTCCTAAGAGTTACCATTCCTGAGATATCGTGATTCTAAGAGTCACATTATACATGATACGCACATTAAGCCACGTATATACATAATCAGGCACTTAAGATAAGTATAAATACCTTTTGTGTCTCTTTTATATATATTATACTATCCTGAAAACATTTTTCAAAAGATAGTCAGCCCCTAATTGAATCCCCTCTACCTACGTGGCCTTGAAAAACATCTGGCTATTCTATTGTCCGTAGGTCTCGTTCATATACCTGTTTCATTTAGTGCTAAAGGTTCAGTTCAAGTGAATATACGTACTTATTACAAGCGTCTACCATTTAGGTTATTTGTGCTATTTTATAGCTCGAAAAAAATGACTCAGTTTTGCTTTATTTGCACTAAACTCTTAACTGAAGATGAAACAGTTGTGGTTGATCGTGGAATGCCAACTTTAATCTAGGCTAGTGTCACGAGAGGTGAGGATGAGTTTACTGAGTATTTAAGAACTCACCTGCTCCAGAAAAACTCCTGAACACTATTTTTTGCAATTGCAAAAAAGGTTATAGTGACAAATGTGGCTGTAAAAAAGTCGGGTTGCTGTGTTCTCCAGCGTGTACCAATTGCCAAGATCAGTCTTGCTCAAATGTCCAGTTGAGTACAAAAGAGGAAGATTCCTGTGATTTTAATGAAGAGACCAATGACTCAGCCACATTTGAACAATTTACGAACATCCAGCAAGAGGAAGAAGAAGAAATCGAAGAAGACATGACTGTTGAAGTAGACTTTCAAGAGTATGAATCTGATTAAAATATCTAAAGAAATCAAAACCCAATTATCAATAGCAATATCAATATTAATAATAAGGTAATATCTAGAACTTGACGGGTATTGTTCCCTTAAATTATCCTAAAATTGTCATGACAGTTAGTGAATAGGCCTACAGGGTAAAAAAACGCCGAGTACACTACTTAACAGGTGGCGTGGAAATGTGTGCATAACCTGTATAATGTGACTCTTAGAATCGCGATATCTCAGGAATGCTAACTCTTAAGAAAACAATCATAAGAACCATTTTTGTAGAGAATTTTAAGATTTTCGACTTTGGCATGAGGTTTTTTTTGATAAAACTTACCGTTTTCGAGAAAAATCCAAAAACCTCAAATTTTGACCTTTGACCCCGAATAACTTTTGTAGCACATATAGGATCGATGGGAATTTTTAAAACTTTATTTATAATGGTAAACCCCAGCTCTCCACAAATATTTGGCGCTCCGGAAATTTTTGTTATTTGACCACTATTTTTATGTCTAAATTGACCGGACTATAGGCACGCCGGCGGTGCGTCAACACTAGCAACACTCGCCGTTCTTCCATGCCATTTTTAACTTTAATGCTATGGAAATAAAAGCTTGTATTGTACTCCCTACTTTTTTTAATATCCTTCTAGACTCGAAGGAATACAAGAGAAACTGCATACTAAAACTAATTTTAAATACACATAAAAAGGTGTGTTCTTTGCACAAGAGGTTTTTTTTATTCTGGCATGGCAAAGTGACCACACTGCACCTGATGGTAAGCGCAATGTCGTCCAATTAGAGTATGAAGTAGCGAGAGACAATCTATCCCTAGCTACTCAACACAATCATGCTGGCCTGTCGATTCTTCAAACACAAGTTGACACTACGAGGTTTAATAAAGAAAGGTTGTAAGATATAATTAGTCGCTAAGCGTACAAATAAATATGATATGACTAATTTGAATTATACTAGGGCCTATATTTGTAAATAAAAAGTCCCTAAAAATACTCCTAAACATATGGAACCCCCTTAGAGTAGGTAACCAAATACTTAAAGGGAACAGCCCTAAGTCACTGAGCATGTAATTTTCCCTAAGTTAGGAACCCTGCACCTGAGTGTCGCTAGGTTTTGGAGAAAATCCATACTAATACTATGAATGCGAAAGTAACTCTCGTTTGCTTGTTTGTATGTGTGTTTGTTACTTTTTCACGACTAAACGGCTGACCAGATTGTAATGAAATTTGGCAAGGAGATAAATTATATCCTGGAGAAGGACATAGGCTATCTTTTTTCTCAAAAAATAACCTTGAAAGGGGTCAAATAGAAGTTCAAATTTTTTATGGCAAATCCATAATTCCTCGACATAGGGATCTGAAAATACGTGTTTCACATTTTTTTCATCAAATCATCCCTAAGGCGGTAAAATAAGGGATAAAGGTTTGTAAGAAAATTCTTATAAGGCAGAGGGTCTTTCATATAGTCATCTTTCCGATGCCTATGTAGAAGATACGGGTATGCGGCCCCGACTTCCTCGAGCTTCTACCGTCACCTCCCTCATCCGTCCGTGACAGTAGAATCCCGTTACCCATCTTCCCATAACAAAGTCCGTGATTTCCGTCCGTTTTGTCAAATCCTGTTTCCTTTCCGCCAATCCAAGGTCAGCAGCGCCGATGGATGCATGGCTAGGGGCGAGTCTAGTCGTGAGTGTACCTGTTGTCTGGGGCCGGGTAACCCCAGGCACTAATTATACCTTACCCTCGCATGCGGGGCTCTGTGTGGGTGGACTACATTTTCCCTTGCTAATCGTGGGAACTAAATGAGTAAAATTTATAAACTCGGAGGCGGCGATGCTGTTCGCCACACATCACGCCACTGTATCTCACGAGGCGAAAAGCGGGCTGCGGGGTGCCGCATAGCTACGCTAAATATACAGGGAGGGATGAGAGATAAGATTGATGAAGTGTGTCAGATGATGAAAGAAAGACAGATTGATATGTTGAGTTTGAGTGAGACTAAACGGAAAGGAAACGACATAACGCAACACGGAGCTTTAACGGCTGTTTGGTCAGGAGTCCCGGAAACTGAGCGTGCTCGTCAGGGTGTCGGTATTGTCGTTTCCGACCGAATAGCTCACTTAATGAAAGGTTACGAATGTATAAGTCCCAGACTTCTCTGGATTCGACTCAAAATTGGGCTATACCGATTTTTCGTGCTGGCTGGTTACGCGCCAGACATGGGTTGCTCTGAGTCGGAGAGGAAGGATTTTTGGGAAAGTGTGAGAGGAATTCTGAACATTTGCGAAAGTAATGAAAGGATAGTTATGATAGGTGATTTTAACAGTTGGGTTGGAGTGAAAAGAAATGGTTTGGAAGGTGTTTTAGGACAGTATGGTGATGAGAGAATAAATGAGAATGGCATGAATCTGTTACAGGTGTGTTTGGAGAGGGACCTTGTGGTGACAAATAGCTTTTTTAACCACAAGGCGATCCATAAGTATACTTGGGAGAGGAATGGAAGCAGAAGCGTGATCGACTTTGTTATTGTAGACCGTAGGCTCAAAAAGCAAGTTGTCGATACGAGAAGCTATCGTGGAGTTGGCGTAGGAACGGATCACTATTTAGTTGTAAGCCGAATTAGTGGTCTGTTCAAATGCTGGCGACACAGGCCGAAGAAATCGACAACAAGCCTCAGTCGCATCAAAGTCGAGAAGTTGAAAGAGATAGATGTGCAAGAAAGATATTTGGAAGAACTACGAGTTAAGACGTCGCACGTATGGCAAGAAGAATATGAGGGTGGAATGGATGTGGTTTGGGAAACCGTGAAGACTAGTCTGGTTGGAGCAGCTACAAAGGTATGTGGGGTAGCAAAGAGGAAGGAAAGACTGATTAATGATAAATGGTGGGATAATGAAGTGAAAGAGGTCGTGGAAGAGAAGAAAAAGGCATGGCTAGATTTACTAGCTATAAAAGCGAAAGGATTTTTGAATGTCATAGGGGACGCAGATCCACAAAGGATAAAAGCAGAGGGTATTTATGCTGAAGCGAAAAAGAGAGTTAAGAAAGTAGTTGATAGAAAGAAAGAAAGTAAGAAAGAAACGCTTGACAAAAAGCTTTCTGGTGATTTCAAAGCAAATATCAAACTGATCTGGAAACAGGTACGGTTGGCTAGGGGATCATCAGGGGCGTCAAAGTTAGGCGTGATTAGGAGTGAGGATGGTAGAATGTTGAGCAATGAAAGAGAAGTCTTGCATCGCTGGAAAGTTTATTTTAAAAATCTTTTTGAGCATGGCGATGAGAGCGTAGCTAATATACAGGATGCTATAGACTCGGCTCATTCAAAAGGCGATGCAGACAAGGTGATTACGGAAGATGAAATAATGAATGCGTTGAATTATATGAAGATAGGCAAGGCTGCAGGGTATGACAGGTTTACTGTTGAAATGTTGAGAAGCGGCAAAAGTATAGTGGCAAAATTGTTGTGGCTACTTTTTAATATGTGTTGGAGTAATGGTCGAGTGCCAGAGGACTGGTGTAGAGCCGTCATTGTTCCACTTTATAAAGGCAAAGGGTCACAGCAAGAATGCAAAAACTATCGAGGCATAAGTCTTCTCAGCGTTGTCGGTAAATTGTATGCAAAGATATTGATCACACGAGTGATGAATGAAAGTGAAGAAAAAATATGGGATGTATGTACAAGCAGGATTTAGAAGAGGAATGGGTTGCACTGATCAAGTCTTTTCCATAAGGTGCATTGTAGAAAAACACTTAGCTAAGTCTAAAAAGGTGTACTGTGCCTTCGTAGACTTGGAAAAGGCTTATGATCGTGTGCCGAGGGATGAACTATGGTCAACACTGTCACTGACATATGGGATTGAGAGCCGCCTAGTGAGTGCTTTGAGGTCTTTTTACAAGGACTCAAAAGCCTGTATACGGGTAAATGGAGCGCACTCAGACTGGTTTAACATCTCTAGAGGTGTTAGGCAGGGATGTGTTGCGTCTCCATGGCTCTTTAATCTTTATATGGACAGCTGTTTGACAGTTTTGAAAGATATGGAATGTGGACTGGGAATGAATGAGTTGCATGTCAAGTGTCTTCTCTACGCCGATGACCAGGTATTGCTTGCGTCATCGGTGGGGGAGCTACAAGACATGTTAAATGTAGTGAATGAGTCATTTAAAGAGAAGGGAATGAAAATAAATGGAAGTAAGACGAAAGTTATGGTGATAGAAAGAGAGGAAGACGCTACCGAGTGTAGCATAACTATAGATGGTGAGAGAGTGGAACAAGTGAGAGAGTTTGTGTATTTGGGAAGCGTGATAACGAGAGATGGAAAATATGAGGGGGATATTGAAAGGAGAGTGATGGCAGGTAATAAAGTGAATGGTGCCTTGCGCGCGATAATGAGCAGCCAGGCGGTGTCACAAAAGGCGCGAATGGCTGTTCATAATGGTGTGCTGGTACTTATGTATGGAAGTGAAAGTTGGGTGTGGCAGAAGAAGCATGAAAGTCGTGTAAATGCGGTGGAGATGCGTTCCCTACGGAGTATGTGTGGAGTCACCCTTGCTGATCGTATGAGGAATAGCGTGATAAGAGATCGTTGTGAGTTGAAGAATGATGTGGTGACTAAGATAGAAAGAGGTATGCTGAGATGGTTTGGCCATATGGAGAGGATGGATGAAAGGCGTTTTACGAAAGGTATTTATCGTGCGAATGTGACTGGAAGAGTGGGTAGAGGGCGCCCGAGGAGAACTTATTCCAATCAAATTAACGATATTCTCCTAAAAGGGCAAATCAGGAGTACCTCCAACCGCCGAAAATGTATGAGAAGATGTATGAATGTGGAAGAGGCGAAAGAACTGTGTCAGGATCGTAGCTTGTGGCAGTCAATAGTCTCTGCCTACCCCCATGGGATACGGGCGTGAGTGTATATGTATATGTATGTAAGAAAATTCTTCTTTTTTTTTCGTTAAACGCATGAAAAATCGTATTTTGTAATATTTATATACTTTTCCTCCCAAACATGACCTTCACGCGGGCGGAGCCGCGAGTAGAATATAAAGATGTCGATAAATAGCTTTTTAAATACTTATATACATAAAAATCAAATCAAATTTGTATTTAATGTCGTTTATATTTTTCATAACTCTATATATATAGGCTGAATAGTAAAGCCAGACTCAAAAACACTTCTCATATCAAAACAACACTCATATCCTCAGTGCTCAACATTTTCTTTTCCAAAGATTTTCTTCCTAACATTGTTGTTTCAACGCTCCTCGGCAAATGTCATTACGGTAGGGACTTTCTGAATTATTCATAGTGCAGAATTATTAGAAGAACGCGCTGAAAGTCGTTAGATATCATTGAGCTAATATTACTACGTATAGAGAAGCTATCCTATGCAAAGGTCATGCTCCATTTTGCAAAAAATTTAAACAAAAGTTCGCTACAGCGCAGCAACAATAAACAGTTGTCTGACCACACAGTATAAACACGCAGCGCTAGAACGCTAATAAGGTATAGTTTTTTCGCGACCGAAAGATCGAAAGCGCCGTGAATTTCATGGCGCTTACGTGTTTTGTTCAACGTTATAAAACAACTTGTCGCTTCATAGACTGCCGACTGACACAGAAGTGACATAGCTTTATACCCAAAGAGCATATAACAAGCTCCATTAGAATTCACTGTTTCATAATTTATTATTAGTTGAATTAATTCAACAGTAGATTAATAATGAATAGTTCAGTTACCTAAATTAAATAGTTCTGTGTATATACCTCAAAATAAAAACAAAAGGAACCCATAGAGGATAGCCTGTCATCCTATAAGGGTTCCTTTTTTTGACGAAGAGCGAAGTTTCTTTCTTTTGCGTATTTCAACCAATTCTGCTTTAACAAGCAAATTATTTTCGGCTGTTCCATCGAACGAAAATTTAGTTTTCAGAGATTTAACAAGTAGGATCAGAGATTCACATTTCTTCTTTAATTTCCGGTTTTGGCGTTGGACCTTTTTCATTTTTTCTGTTATTTTTTTTTTTGCAACAGTAATGTCATGTAATTTTCGCTTGAGAACTATTTTTTTTGGTGTATCAAAAATAGATTCTGACTCGCTAACAGACTCCGAAATAGGTTCCATTGTTCCCGTATTACTGTAACACATCCTTGGCTAAAACAAACATAACAATGTTAGAGATGGCTGAAATAATATTTTGTCACTTGTCTTGCCGATTGCAAAACGTTACTATTTTCAAATTCAAATTCAAATTCAAATTCAAAATGTTTATTCATGACATCGGGTACATACATTGGTCTTAGGTTATAGGTAAGGTCCGCCGAAATCTGCTTCTAGAGCATATGAATATATAAAAGAGTTCCTTAAATTTAGCTTAAGATTAATTATTATGTGTGCGTGTAAGTAATCTATATTAAACAGGCAGTATATATGCATCGTATATATGAACTATAATGAATAAAAATCATATGTTTTTATACAACTTAATAGACATCACTTTAGTGAAACGATTTTATGAAATAGTACTTATGAGTGTGTCGTGTAAATAGTCTTGTACTGTGTAGTAACAGTTGTCGGAAAGAAGTCTGTGTAATCTTTTTTTAAACGAATGAATGTCAAGACTTTTAATATTTTCTGGTATCTTATTATAAATTTTTATGGCCATGCAGTATATACTTCTATGCTTTAGTGTGGTCTTCGCTTCTTCAATACTTAAAAGATTGTCTCCTCTTAATTTGCGTATAGTTTTTTGGGAGTTGGTAATAAATAAAGTTGGGTTACATTTTACAAATACGGCAACTTCATATATATAAATGGAAGCGAGTGTCAAAAGTTTCAGCGATTTAAAGTATGGCATACAGCTATCTTTAGACTTAATGCCGCATATAGATCGAATGCATCTCTTTTGGGCTATGAAAACGGACTGGTATTCAGTAGAGTTACCCCAAAATATTATTCCGAATCTTAGGTTCGTAACAACAAATCCGTTATAAGCTACCAAAACAGCCTTTTGGTCTACTATTTTTAAGAGTTCGTGTAGTGCATATGAATATTTGTGTAGTTTCTTACATAACATTTCAGTGTGGCTTTTCCATGTTAATTTCCTATCTATATGCACTCCTAGAAACTTAATACTATTGCTCTCTGTTATTTTATTATCCTTGTGATTGATATTAATATTAATTTTATTGGCCCTTTGAGAGAAATGCATGACTTTAGTTTTTTCTAAGTTAACTTTAAGTTGATTGTTTTCAAGCCATGTAATAGTCTGATTTAGAGCGTTATTGACTTCTTTTTCATAGGTTGTAAGATTATTATATTTTATTGTGATTGTACTGTCATCTGCAAAAAGGCTAATTTGATAAGTTACATTTAATGGCAAATCGTTAATATATACTAAAAATAATAAAGGTCCAAGAACGCTTCCCTGGGGTACACCACAAGTTACTTTTCGTGAATTAGAAGTATATGAATTTTCAAATTTAGTTTTCGTACAGATTTTTGTTATTTCGGTATTTTGAGTTCTATTGCTTAAATATGATGATATAAGCTGTAGCGCGTTACCTCGTATGCCATATAGTTCTAATTTACGTAGTAGAATCTGATGATTAACAAAGTCAAAGGCTTTTGTCATATCCATAAAGATTGAGCATACGGGTATTCTCTTATCAACATTATCCACTATAATTTTTAAAAAATCAAAAATAGCCATATTAATATTTTTATTTTTTCTAAATCCTTTCTGTTCTTTGCTTAGTATATTATACTTCTCAAAAAAGCTATAAAACGAATTGTAAATAACCTTCTCGAAGATTTTTGAAAATACTGATAAAAGAGCAATAGGTCTATAGTTTTTTAATATCAGTTTATCTTCTTTTTTGTGTAAAGGTTTAATTATTGTATGTTTTAATTTATCTGGAAATACGCCGTTAGATAAACAGAGATTAATAATGTAGCAAATATGTGGGGCTATTATTAAAGAGACACTTTTAATTATTTTTGTGGTTACACTATCTGGACCAGTACTATTTGTGTTTTTCAAGCTATTGATAATCTTAATAACATCGTATGGATCTATAGGTGATACAAATATTGAAAAGGGATTTCTGTCGATTTTGTTAATTATCGATTTCATAGAGTACTGTGAATTAGTTTGATCTATGAAAAAATCATTAAAAGCTGTTGCAATTTTGAAAGGGTTTGTGAGAGTTTTCTTATCTGCAATAATCTTTGATATAGACGGCTTGGGTAAATTATATTTATTTCTATTTATTATGTTCCATGTCGTTTTAGACTTGTTTTTTGAAGATAGAATTGAGTGATTATTTTGAGCCAATTGAGTGAGTCTGATAATTTTTTTGAGTCTATGTGTATAGTTCATTAAATTATGTTTATTATTATCACTTTTATAACGCCTGTATTCCCATAAGAGATCCCTCTTACGTTTAGCGCATTTCTTTATTCCTGAGGTTATCCATTTTGGATTTTTTATAAAACTAATTGTTTTTGTTACATAAGGGAAACAGAGCTCGTAGAATAGTAGAAAGAGGTCTATAAATTCGTTGTAAGCTCTGTTTGGGTCATTAATTTTGTACATATCTGCAAAGGATAGGCTAGACATATATGATTTAAATTTTCTTATATTATCAATACTGTAATCACGTCTTTTAATTCGCCAATAGTTACATTTACAAGTTTGTTTGACAGGATATGTTAAAAGTTGTGCAGTGTGGTCAGATAAACTGAAGTCTAAAATAACACATGTACTGTTTCTAGTTTTACTGTGAGCAAAATTATCTAGACATGTTTGGCTTATTAATCTTGTTGGACTGTGAAGTTGAAGTTTTAAATTAAAATTTAGTAGAAAATGTTCAAAATCTAAAGTCTTCTTATTGTTGTTTAAAGTGTTTATATTAAAGTCACCACATATAATTATATTTTTGTTAGTCTTTGCAATTTTAGTTAAAATAATATCTAATTGCTCGTAAAAAATATTGAGCATTACAGAATTATTATGAGGGATTCGATAAACACAAATAATTATTATTTTATGTACAATTAATTCTATAGCACAACACTCTATTATACCTTTGATCGAATTTTTTGTAACATCGTGTAACTCTAAATATTGGTGACTATTATTTTTTATCATGATACATGAACCACCCCTGCTCTTGTCTCTTGCAAAGCAGGCAGCTATATGGTAGTCGTTGACGTAAAGTATACTTTCATGACCCTGTTTGATATTATGTTCTGTTATACAGACAATGTCGACTTCTTTTTGTTTTGAAGATAATTCATCAAGGTGCAAACGTAACAAATTTGACTTAGTTATTAAACCTGACATATTTTGATGAAGTATTTTTATAGTGTTATAGACGAAATAACTGTTCTTGATTGTTGTGGCTAACTGATTTTATATTTTCATTACTTATGTCCGCTTCAAAATCGTGTAAATGACAGTTGTTTCGGTTGTGGTCTATGTCTACAACTAATAATTCAATATTTTTAAAAATTATTCTCATACCTCTGTTGTTTATTTTACCATGTAGTTTTGAAAACATAATGCTGTTATATGTTAGGTTTAAATTAGAATCAAGAATATATGCATACTCAAACTGAAGGTTATCTAAATATAAAAGATTATTAAAGGTTTCAATTCTTTTGTTAAATAGATTACAAAGACTTTTACATTTGAAAGTGGGAACACAGATTATAACATTTGTATGTTTTAATTTAAATAGTGTTTCGCGTATGTAGAGCACTATATTATTGTAGTCCTTAGTACTAATGAAGTCTTCTTCGCCAATCAGTATTATACAGTAATCCTTCTCAGTGTAATTTTGGAGTTTGTAATCTATGTTTCGTAGCAAGTCACAAATTCCAGCATTCGGTATGACGTAGTGACAGAATTTAAATTTATCTTGGAAAGTTTCTTCTGTGATTTGAGTTATTTTATTTCTTTTGTTACTGCTGATGATGCACAACTCATTTATATCATTTCTTTTGAGGTGTTCCGGACGAGTGAGGTGTTGTGGGCCTTCTTTGTAGCAAATTTCTAAGGGGTCATTCGGTAAAGTTTCTGAGTCCGTCTTATTAGATGTATCATTACAATTTTGCTGTTTCTTTTTGTTGGTTATAATTTTATTTTTAGGTTTATTTGGCTGTTGTTTAGTACAGAGTAGTGGCTCATTACTTTTTTTTTTTAACATTTCATTCTCCATACATAATTTGCTATTAATTTCTTTGAGTTTATTGTGCTCGGAATCTAATAATTCTAATTTATCACGGGCATTTTTTAAATGTAGTGAAAGATCTTTTATTTTTTCCATTAAGATTAATAATTGACCACTGTCGCTTTCATCTTCATCAGATGTAACTGTATTAGTAGTACCATCTAGTGTGTTTGTGGTTATACTTTCATTAGAATATGATCTTGACCGTCGTCTTTGACGAAACGTGATGTTTTCAAAGAAATTCATCGTCTTATTATTTGTAATTTAATGAAAATGCAGTAACAATGAGACAGGGGTGTGGTGTTAGACGTAGCGATGTAGCAATAAAGTTGTTGTCAATCCGTCGTATGAAGTTTGAACACGGTAATAAATGCCCCGGAAGGAATTCGGGTGCACGTGCGCGACGCGGGCGCAGGTGTTCAGCGGACTTCAGCGGTGTGGTGGTGTGCGTGTTTAAGCGTGTTCAAAATTTCTTCCATGATTTATTTGTACTTTTCGTACAGGTAATGCCCTCTAGTGTGCAATTGTTGTATTAATTAACCTCTTGAAGTGGTGTGGATCGATCGTTGGTAAGTTTATTGATGTAGGTGACCTTGTAGTATATCTTTATTTTTTCATTACTATTACTTACATCTACACAAGGTACAGCAGACTTCTTCAAAAAACACCTTCCCGCTTTTGTAGTATATTTATCCTCTTCACGAAAATGCAACGAACATACGTAAGTATGATTGGATGGTAACCAGGTCTCCTCACTGCGATTGTCTTGGACAAATTTTATCCATTTTTCCCTATCTATACGGCCCAGACGTGGAAACCTTAAATAAACAAAATTTTACAAATTATATCACACAAAATGCAATAATAATAATAATTATTATTATATTTTTTTTTTTTTTTTTTTTTAGTTTTTCTTTTATATATTTATTCTATTTCTAAAAACAAGATGACTATTGGCTTTATTATATGAGACATACGTAACGGGCGAGTACCCAATAAAGCAATCAGAAGTAATTGGTTTGATTCGCTTGAGCAAATATTTGTAGTATTTATCAGTATAAATTGTCTAAGATTTCATTTCGATAAAGAATCGCTACACCACTATAATAATAATAATCATTTATTTACCAAAAAAAAAAAAAAAAAAATTTTACAAGAGGTGTAATTAGTGTGAGTCGGTGCCATCCACACTAGGTCGAGCCTGTCTCGTGGAGACTATTATTTTCCGCAATAAAAAGAAACTTCAGGTAATTCCACTTGAGAATACTTTTTAGTTGTTTCAAACAATTCAAACACAATGTCACATCCTCAGAATACAGAAAAAACTGTATTCGGAGGTCACATCTTAACTTTTAGTCTATGACAAATGACGTAACATGGCGTCCGCTAAATATTTTGTTTTAATTATATTTCAAAATGATTATCTACTTACTTACCGATGGAAAGTTATTCCTTTGCACTTTGCCATATTACTTGAATTATTCGTGCAATATCGTAACACACACGAGGGCATACTTGATGCGTTTGAACCTTTTTTTCTTATAAACACAAACAACACTTCAGCGCTCAAGATTTAGAAAGCAACTGAGTGAAGTGCGGCCGGACGGCCGCACTGTGCGGCGTCTTCTCTAGGGATGTGACATTGAGTGAAAAAAATCGATTTTTCTCATTTCAATAATAATCGATTTTTGAAAAAACGATTTTTTACCAAAAAATATTCGATTTTTTGGAAAAATCGATTTTTTTCATAAAATTTTGCGTAATATGTTTTTCTCTGTAGTAATATGACTAAAAAATTTATATTTACAATTTATTTTAGGAGTCTTCAATTTGGCATTGAATTCACCCATTACAACGCTGTAGGAAGCCTTGGTAGGAGACATAGCTTTCCCTATGTCTTCGTACATGGCCTCTACTTCGTCATCAGGATAAGCTGACGTTGGGGCGTACACTTGTAAAATCTTTAGAGTATATCTCTCAGTTATTTTTAAGACGAGGTACGCCACTCATTCTGATAGGCTGCCAACTTCCACAACGTTGTGACTTTTTAGTGACTTGTGGATAATAAACCCGACGCCACCTTGGGATGGTTGGTGACCTTCTCGGAAGTAGAGTAAGTGACCAGAATCTAGGGCCATCTTCTCCTCCCCCATCTCCGGATCTCGGATAGCCCTAGGATATGCTAGTTAATGAGACTTAGCTCTTCTTCCAACTCAGCGATGTGCTCGTCCAACCGAAGAGAGCGTCCGTTGTACGTCGCCAAAAATAGCTTTTTGTGGTACCCTACCGTAGCCCGGGACTTGTAATGGGTGACTTCAATGCCAAAGTGGGAGTACAAGGACACGGCGAATCGAAGGTAGGATCATTCGGCTATGGGAGCAGGAATCACTGAGGGCAAATGCTAGTCAACTTTCTCGAGACCCGGGGGTTCTTTTTGATGAATTCATTTTTCCAGAAGAAGCCCCAGAGGAGGTGGACTTGGCGAAGCCCCAATAATGTCACTAGGAATGAGATCGACTTAATTATGACTGACAAGCGCCAAATATTCAGAGATGTCTCTGTGATCAGTAGGTTTAACACCGGTAGTGATCACCGACTGGTAAGAGACACTCTAAAAGTTAAAATTGACCGGGCGCGCTTAATGAAGTCGACTCTCCGGCCAACTTTGCCCCAAGTAGAGGTCATCTGTGAAGCTTTCCAGCTAGAGCTACAGAACCGATTTGCCGTATTGGAAACTACGGCGGATATTGATGACGCCACTGACAGCCTGGTGCGGGCTCTGTGTGAGGTGGGCTATACATACTTTCAACCTCACAAAAATAGACCTAAGTCGAAGCTTACACTTACCTCTAGTTGTCACCTGACAAAGCTCAGAACATCAGAAACCACCACCGTCACCTAGAGGTGTATCTCTGGCATAGATGCCAGAGATACTCGCAGAGGTCGAAAGGTATTATGGGGACTTGTATATTCAAAAATCAAGTCCACCTGAGGCCCAGAACGCGGATGATCCGCGTGCCAGACTAACTCACCACCATACAGCTGGTGGTAGGATATTCGTATCCGCCCGGATAGCGACCACCGTACACAGGGCGAAAAACCCGCCATAGTGGCACACGCAAGTGTGTCGCGTTCCGGGATCAGCCAGTGTATGTCCGGTTATCGTCGGGGGGCTTGAGTTGGGGTACGATGTTTGGCCGTGCGGGTATAAGCCGGTTCACAGTCGGTTGGAGGCGTGTTGATCCGTCGGCCAGGGAGACCTGTAGAAACGGTGGTACCGCTGGCCGCCCGCGGTACAGTACAGGGGCCCAATCGTGGCTAACCACCACGAGAGGCTGCCCCACCATGCCGCGCATAATCTTGGGTGGGTCCGTCGTGCCGGTTGGTGACCGGATGTGGGGTCCCGGCGGCCTATCCCGGGAGGGTACGGGGGCCCTTCCGTCCGGCGGATCAGCTCACCTCCTCTCGGCTCTTTTAGTGGACCGGCGCTTGTTGCGGCCTTCTGACTACTCTGACACTAGACCCTTGACCGCTTCTTCACCTCTCCCTCCCATAACTCCATGACAGTGCAAACTAAGAGAGCAGGTTCTACAGCGGTGCGTAACCCCACCACCGCATTCACAATGGAGTTCGCTAACATCCGCGGACTCCATTCTAATCTTAATGCCGTCCACCACCATCTTGAGACGGCCCGGCCTGCTCTGCTCTTCTTGACGGAGACACAGATTTGTAGTCCGACCGATACTTCATACTTGCTTTACCCCGGCTACTCGCTTGAAGAAAGCTTCAGGCCGAGGGCCGGGGTATGCCTGTATGTTCGGTCGGACGTCTGCTGTCGCCGTCTGCGCTGCATGGAGGACCCCTCCTTCTCCACCCTGTGGGTGCACGTCGACCTCGGCTCCCAGAGTCGGGTTTACGTGTGCCTTTACAGGTCACACGACGGGGACGTAGAGACAGCTCGGCTATTTAATTATATTAGCCAGGCGACAGACGACGCGCAGGAGCAGTTTCCAACAGCGGAATTGGTAGTTCTGGGGGACTTTAATGCACACCACGAGTTGTGGTTGGGCTCCTCCAGAACTGACCATGCCGGCAGGACTGCTCATGCATTCGCTTTGACCAATGGCTTGACACAGCTGGTGGATCAGCCTACCAGGATCCCAGATGTGGCAAGTCATGCGCCCTCTCTGCTGGACCTACTGCTGACGAGTCATCCGACCGGGTATAAAGTGACGGTTGGTGCTCCCCTGGGTACCTCCGATCACTGCCTGGTTGGGACGTCGGTTCCTTGCGCTTTGCCTCCACGTCCCGTGAAGGTCAAGCGCAGGGTCTGGCACTACTCGTCGGCAGATTGGGATGGTATGCGGGATTACTTCGCATCCATCCCTTGGCGGCAGCGCTGCTTTGATGGAAAGGATCCTTCAGCGAGTGCTGACGCCATTGCTTGCGAGATCAGAATAGGAATGGAATATTACATTCCTTCCTCTGAGATCGCAGGCAAGGGCCGAGGACGCTCCTGGTTCAACCGTGCATGCGCCGATGCTGTTGGCAAGAAACAGGCGGCGTATCGTGCTTGGATCGGGGGTCGCGCTACGAAGGATCCCAACCTCAAGTCACTCAAAGCAGCCTACAACCGTGCTGCCAAGGTCTGCAAGAGGGCGTATGTTAAAGCGGATGCCCAGCGCGTCTCCAAGATTGGATGTGCTTTGGCCGATAACCCAACAAGCAGTCGTGCTTATTGGAGCTTGGCTAAGGCCGTCCAATCTAATTTCTGTCGCCCTTCGCTGCCACCGCTGAGATATCGAAATGGAACACTAGCCCATAGCTCGCAGGAGAAGGCCGATTTATTGGCAGACCTCTTCGCGGCTAATTCGAGACTCGAGGACTGCAATACTCATTTACCATCTACGCTGCCCGGTTGCGGTCACACAATGCCTGATATCCGTATCAGGCATTGTGATGTGCGGCGTGAGCTGCAGTCTCTCGAAGTCCGGAAGGCTAGTGGTCCTGATGGTATCCCAGCGCTTGTACTTAAAAAGTGTGCAGCGGAGTTGTCTCCTGTACTGACGCGCCTATACCGATCGTCCTACCTCTCAGGTATTGTGCCTGAATCTTGGAGGGAGGCTAATGTGCAGCCGATCCCCAAAAAGGGTGATCGGTCAGACCCTAACAATTATCGCCCAATCGCCATAACCTCAGTGATGTGTAAAGTCATGGAGCGACTGATAAACAGCCAATTAGTTCGCTACCTAGAGGATCACTCGTTGATCAATGACCGCCAATACGGGTTCCGTCATAACCGATCAACGGGTGATCTTCTAGCGTTCGTATTACATCACTGGGGAGAGGCGATTGACAAGCATGGCGAGGCTCTGGCTGTGAGTCTCGACATAGCAAAGGCGTTTGATAGGGTCTGGCATCGTGGCCTTCTCTCCAAGCTCCCGGCATACGGTCTGCCCGACAACCTGTGCAAGTGGATTTCCGGCTTTCTGCATGAGCGTAGAATACGTGTCCTCGTTGATGGACACGCTTCGCAGCTCATGTCAGTAAATGCCGGAGTACCACAAGGTTCTGTGATTTCGCCCACCTTGTTTCTTCTGCATATCAATGATATGTTGTCGCTTGGCAACATTCATTGCTATGCAGACGACAGCACGGTTCATGGGCGTTATAGCAGCAAGCCGCCTGGTTGCCGGGCGGATACTGAGAGGAGACGCGAGGATCTTGTCGTTGAGCTCAACCAGACCTTGGATCTCATCGCATCATGGGGTACCAGGAATCGGGTTGAGTTTAATGCCAAGAAAACCCAGGTGTGCGCGTTCTCGTGCAAGAAGTCTCCGTTTTCTCCCATCCCCGTTCTTCAGGGTGTTCCACTCGCAATGCGGAATGACCTTAGTGTCCTAGGTATGGATATCCGCTGCGATCTTAATCCAAGGAGTCACATCGAGGGCGTAATATCCGCCACTTCACGCAGGGTCGGAATCCTGAACAGGGTGCGGCGGTTTTTCACGCCTGGTCAGCTCTACCGCTTATATAAAGCGCAGGTGCGGCCGGGAATGGAATACTGCTCGCACCTCTGGGACGGTTCTGCAAGGTACCTTCTCGATGCCTTGGATGGGTTGCAGCGGCGGGCCATCCGCATTGTGAATGATGCAGACGTGAGTAACAGCCTGGAGACGCTACAGCTGCGTAGGGATATTTCCTCGCTTAGCGTGTTCTACCGTCTGTATCATGGCGAATGCTCTGAAGAATTGTTTGATCTTATCCCTTCCTCTCCCTTCCATACCAGAACCACGCGTACTGGATTGCGGAGCCACAGCTTCGTGGTATCTACTACCCCGGCCCGAACCAAGAGGTTCGCAAACTCGTATTTTTGCCGCACCATCAAGCTGTGGAACAGTTTGCCAGCTGCCGTGTTCCCTCCTTCCTATGATCCTGGGTCCTTTAGGCGTAATGTGAAGAAGCTAAACAGCAGGCCGGCATGATTGTGTTGAGTAGCGGGGGATAGACTGTCTCTCGCTACTTGATACTCTATCTGGACGGCACTGCGCTTACCATCAGGCGCAGTGTGGTCACTTTGCCGCGCCAGAATAAAAAAAAAAAAAAAAAAAAAATACAGATGAGTTTCCCGACATCGTCGTGGTTGATGCCATTCTCGAGATTGTGCAAGAGTACGTATACTTGGGCCAAATAATCCAACTGGGCAAGCATAATTTCAAGAAAGAGGCAGATAGAAGAATTAATTTGGGCTGGACGGCATTCGGTAAAGTACATTTACATTTTACATTTACATACATTCACGCCTGTAATCCCCGAAGGGGTAGTCAGAGGTGTAACAAGTACACCCACTATTCGCCGAATTTCGGTCACATAATTTGATAGGGGGCGAGCCTATCGCCATACCCAGCACAGATTCCAGACTCCGGGCTAATACTGAGAAATTTTTACATAGAAAAACCCAATATCACTTTACCCGACCCGGGGATCGAACCCAAGACCTCAGCACAGCAGTCGTAACGCATGGGCAATTACAACTGCGCCACCGAGGCAGTTGGTAAACTACGTAACCTGTTTGAGTCGTCGATTCCTCAATACTTAAAAACAAGAGTTTTTAACCAGTGCGTCCTACCCGTAATGACCTACGGGGCTGAAACGTCGACACTCACCAATGGACTGGGCAATGCTTGGGGTTTCTATGGTGGATAGAGTTCGCAATAAAGAAGAACCAAAGTCATAGATATTGCTCGCAAAATTAGCATGCTAAAGTGGAAGTAGACTGGACGTCTGCAGACGGACAGATGGCCGATGGAGCAGACATGTGTTGGAGTGGAGACCGCGTTTAGGCAAACGTAGTGTGGGACGGCCAGCGCCCTGCCGCACGATGGACCGACAACTTGAAGAAGGTAGTGGTTGGCGTTCACTTGGGGAGGCCTATGTCCAACAGTGGACGGCAACAGGCTGAGTATACTGCAATATGTTTTATTATATTTTAAATTTTTGGTTGGTGCCAAATCTTTTTCCTTGTGTATTTTTCACGGTATTGCAGACGGTATTCAAGATAATAAGATCGTAGACTTGACAGGTTAATCGTTGTAAGAATGAGTAATGAAATTTTTCAGCGTAGTCTGTTAGTCCTACGTATTCATTTTATTTTGTTCAGATTGACGATTCACACTAGTCACACTTCATGGGTTAATGAGGGAAAGCATAAGAACATCTTTTCTCTTTAGACGCTTCCACAGGTTAATTAAAATGTGTTATTTACTACATCGTGTTACCCCAAAAGCCTCCTGTATTTTTAATAAAAACATGTGTAATATACAAAAAAATCGAATTTTAAAAACCGTTTTTCAAAAAATCGATTTATAAAAATAGATTTTTATGAAAAAATAATCGATTTTTATAAAAATCGATTATTTTTTCACATCCCTAGTCTTCTCTATACGTAGTAATATTAGCTCAATGTTAGATATTTTTTTAGGCTTTAAATCGAAAAATAAGCCTCTAAGTTTAAACTAAACCCTTTATCTACCAACCTAAAACGGCAACAATTATTTAGTAAAGTAATTAAAGGAGCTGTAGAATGAAACAAAAAAAAAACAATACTCAAAGCAAAAATCAGTCTTATACATACAAATACATAGATTAGTATATAGTATATTACCTAGTTATGTATCATTTGGTAGCCGGCTACTGGACAAATACTGGCCATAAAAAATAAAATAAATATCGGCTTTTCTTGACGTTCGTATTAAGCGGTTTTTAAGATTAAACTTAAAAAAATAAAATTGTGTTTGGCTTGTAATTTACTCACTACCCACTTATTACCTTTTTCGAACACCGGTATTCCTGTAATACGAGTACTTGAGAGATTCAAACATAAATATAAACCAATATAAAATGTCAATTGCACAAGCAAGCAGAGTGCTGGCCTTGAGGTATCATTGTTTCTGATACGATTATCATACCGGGTGTTCAAATCCTGCATAAATTATAATTAAAGTGATATCATTTTCTGTACCAAGTTATATACATAGTCCAGAGTAAAAATAGAAAGCATTTTCTCCTGATGCCTTAATATTGTAAATAAACGGTCACCGAGCGAGTATAGCAGTGACGCGTCGACTTTTACTTTCTCCCTTAGTCGACGAACGTGACGTCTCAGTCTCATTCAACAATTTCAGTACCTACAAAATACAGTGCACATCGCGCTTAAAGAAGTTTTAAATTTAAAAATAGCGCGCTTCCTTATTTCCTGTTACACACTTCCGTCCCTTTTCACGAAATCACTCCCAGAAATCGATAGCAAAGATGTTACACATCGAAATTGGATTTTGAAAAAGTATCCTACTTTATTTTGCTTCATTAAACTCTATTCTTTTGACAAAAAAATATCTACCTAAGTATGGAAAACTTGATTTCTTTATTTAGGTAAATTTTGAGTTTGAAGTTTCCTACAACACATTCAGAAAAGATAAGAGAAAATATGTTTTTATTGCAAATACTTTTTTTTTAACACTCATCGGGCTAGTCAAACAGCACTATAATACTACTGGGAAAGTTGCCGGCTTTGAAACGAGAGGCCGCGGGTTTGAGTCCCGCATCTAATGTTTGTGTGATCCACATATATTTGTTTCCGGGCTAGGTGTTGTGGGACCGTATTCTTTCTTGATAGTATGTCCACGGTACATGTTTGACATAGTCTGAGGTCAGCAGTAAATGTGACTGTTGGGGTTGTATTATTATCGAAATGAGTAACATAAGTAGGTACTAGGTATAGATACTATGATATCAGACATCTAGAATGCCTTTACCTTTGGCCTTTATCCTCATTATAATAGTTTCCTCAAGATTAAAAAAAATTATATCTTGTAATTTCCCTAATCCGTCGTAATGTTTAAGTAGGGAGTTAAAGCGACGAATCACTGAAATACTTTCAGGTTAGGTAAAAAAAATAAAACAACTATGAAATTTGAAATTAAAATTCTACAAATAACATAAAAAATAAATCGTCAAATGATTCAGCTTAATAGTATTAATCTGTATTAACTATCGACTATTACTAACAATAAAAGATTTTTACATGGCGTAAAAAATATGTCAATGATTGTTTTCAATGTCAGATGGGGCCGTGGATGCAGAGTCTACAGCCTCATCTGTGGGGGAAGGGGGTGTGGGAGATCCTTCTTTCTCAGGTTCTTTGGCACCATCACCAGAGCCCGGAGAATCGTCATTGTCAGAATCTTCAGAGCCGTTTCCGTCAGAATTCTGTAAAGGTTCACGCTTCTCAGCTGTTTGGTACAACTCTTTAAGCAGTTGCACAAACCAGGGCTTCGTGACTGCGATAAAAAACTTGCCAAACTCTCTGAACGCGTCGATGTCTCCTGTATTGAGTTGTACAGACACCTTGGCATTCCGAGGCTCTTGGCTAAACAATATGGTCAAGTGAAACTCGATCTTCAACTCCTGCCGATCAACGCTGATAATCTCCTCGGTAATACGCTCTTGTGTCTGCTGAAAGTCCATATTCATGACGGCATACAGTTTATTTAGTTGCTTTCTCTTCCATATCGCCTTTGTCAATAATCCAGAATATTTCTCCTTCACTTTCAAAGTGTCCGGATTCACTTTTTCCTCAACTTTGCCCAGCTTTATCCTCATCATTTTCTCGACTATAGTGTGAATAATATTCCTTACAACCGACTTCCAATCTGAACTGTCAATGGTAGCGACTATTCGGGGGAACAAATTCACTATATACTCAGGCTGGTATTTGCCGCGAATCAGTTTAGGTTTCTGCAAGAGGATAATTCTGAGGAAATTTTCACATTTCATAATCTTCTCTTTTGTATAAGTAGTGGCTGCGAATTTAAAGTATGCTTGAATATCCTGTGCCAACCGGACGGTGATAGCAGTGGCGACGTTGTGACACTGCTCGAAGGGATCTTGTACACACATTGGAGTATTAAACCGCAATGGCATTGAATTACCCTGAAGTACATTAACTTTGTACGTATCAAACTCTTTAGGTAAGCCGTATATATCTTTAAACGCCATCTTTTTATACGGCATCCCCAAAAATGGACAGACTACCAAGTCATCAAAGTTAAATGAAGCATAAAATTCAAAGAAACCTCCTAGAAGTTCTGATATGGACGATCTGTTGGTAATTGGGCGTAGGAATTCCCTCTTGCACATAAATCCTGTATTCCAGAAGTCAACCACAAAGTCATTTGCAGAGTCTCTTTGTAGGCATTCCACAGACGGCAATATTGCCACGTGAGGTTGTTGCAGGTAGAATATGATCATCATTGTGAGTGCATAGTTAGTAAGCTTCCCGGTGCCTGATATATCATGAACCTTGGCCCAGTACTTTATTAGCACTGCCATAGGTAGCAGTCTTGGATCTGAATGCAGGAGAAACCCTATGAGCTTGCTGTTCTGAGCTCCTAGAGGTGTTTTGAACGTAAGATCGCAGTAAGTTTCTGTAGGTATGTGGTAGAATTTCACTATAGGAGTGTTAGCCCTTGGTATGGACAGGATCTCTGAGAAGGACTGAGGGTGTTGCTGGAGTAATCGCTTGGCTTTGGTCACGAAGTTCGCGTTTGGATGTCTGAACTGCACCGGGACATTGACGAAGCAATCTGCGTCGCTGGATTTGATGCCCAGACCTGTCGTAATTGACCCAAATGGAATCGCTGTACAACCTGAAACAATTTTACATTAAATATTATGAAACCAACAATAATTTCTTAATTCAAATAAAGTTATTTAACAGATTCCATATGTTTTTGAATTGTGTAGTATTTATAGGATTATTAATTGCCATATGGTATGTGAACATGGACTGAGCAATTGCGTCAGTGTCAGTGTCAGAGTGGCTGAGATACAGACAAAATAGTGCTGCAGGTTTCTGTAATGGGTAAATATTTACTGAATCAGAAATATTTCTATCCTGACACTTATACATATACACACATCAAAAATGTTTAAATATAACACACATTTTAAAAACCTATGCATATTAAGGACCCATACATCAAAAGAAAGGTTGCTTTATGACTTAAAATATAAAAGAACAAACTGACTGACATATCAACGCACTGCTTAAACGTCTGGAGACTTGAAATTTTGACAGTAGGTACCTTTTATGAGGTAGGCATCCACTAAGGAAGGGTTTCCACCACTAAGGGATGAAAGTTTGAATGAAAATCCGTCATTTTTGAAGTTAAATGCATAAAATTGGTATTATGTATTGTATACTTTTTCTCCTAAACATAACCTCCAACATAGTTTTATAATCCGTCATTTTTGAAGTTAAATGCATAAAATTGGTATTATGTATTGTATACTTTTTCTCCTAAACATAACCTCCAACATAGTTTTATACTTATGTTATAAAATAAGAAATGTGAAATTGATGACACACCTGGCCATAGTGCCTGAAGTACAAGTTCCACATCAGTATACAGCCTGCTCAGGGTCGTCACGTGTTCCTGGGTAAGTCTTACTGCTGCCAGCGTGTTGTCCAGCTGTTGGTGGAAGTCCCCGGACAGATCTATCTTGGCTGGGTCTATTGTGGGAACTGGAAAGAAATTGAGACTTTAGGCTAGTGTAAGCTACACAGCAGGCATAATTGTGTTGAGTAGCGAGGGGTAGATTGTCTCTTGTAACAAGTGGACTTTACTATTCATGAATAAATAATAATAAATAACAGTCACACACATAGCCCCAACCCCACACTAAGATACGAGTCTTGTGTCGGTATCAGGAACTACGGGAGACGCACCCTTTCACAACACCCAGACCCCCGACACAAAGATCTGTCTGTCACACAAACATTTGTCCCGATGTGGGAATCAAACCCACGGCCTCTCGTTTCTCAGCCGGTGGCTCGCCAACTGCGCCACGGAGGCTGTCAAATACTAGTAGAGTGTGTACATTTGGTAAACAAAAAATTGGTAAGGGGAGGAAGGTTGTTATTAATGATTCAATGAATCTCATTTGCAGTATGAAATGCTATAGTAAGCTTAGACTCCTTGTAATTCTTTGAGATGGTGTAATTACAAATAATCTAGCTTATTTACATACATATACACTCACGCCTGTAATCCCCAAAGGGGTTGGCAGAGGTGCAACCAGTACAACCACTTTTCACCAAATTTATTCACCGAGCACAAATTCCAGACTCTGGGCTAATACTGAGAATTTTATAGATAGAAAAACCCAATATCACTTTTCCTGACCCGGGGATCGAACCCGAGATCTCAGCACAGCAGTCGTAACGCATGCGCAATTACAACTGCGCAACTGAGGCAGTCTGGCTTATTTATACTATAAAAATAATCTAGTGTAATATACACTTGCCTTTCAGCTTATTTTTCTTGTAATCTTTCCTCACAGGCTGTCGTCCTTCCTCCACCACCAACTTGACACTGTACGGTCTCACAGCCACGAACTGTCCGTAGATGTTCAGCTTGTTGTTGGCCTGCACCGCTGCAGTGGCCTCCTCAGCCGTGGCGAATGTGAGGACTGCACATCTAGCGTACACATGGTCCACTTTCACATTGCCAATTTTGGAGAAAACTCGGAGTAGGTCTTGGGCCTGTGTGTACCCTGGGTAACCTGTGGATATTTAAATAAGCAGTGTTCATTTTAAAAAGCAAATAAATCACATTTTAGTAGGTTACAAAGTGTTCAAGTTTTTATTGTTAAGATAATAAGCTCAAAACTATTTCTGAAGGAGGAGAAAAATCCAGAGGAGAAAATACTACACCCATGTTTGGTCGAGCTCAAGGCGACTGGTGAACCATCACCATAGGCACAAATTCCAATTCTGTTCGATTCATGTGTTAATTTATCAAATACAAAATTCAAACATATACATTGTGATGACTCTGACAACTGAACCTGATTTTATTAACCTATACTAGATTAATGCAGAGATTTGTGAGAAGTTGCCTGTGGGGATTTATAATCTTTGTGAGGATAAGAGGGATATTACGAAAACTGGCTTTAGTTGCACTTCCCCCTACCCTTCGAAGATTCACGCTTGATTACTGACCAGTGGCTATAACTCTGTGTCCATCAGGTGCGGGAGGCAGGTCGATACGTGGCCCATTCTCCACACGTTGTCGACGCGGTCCATTCTTATGTCTCGGAGACTGCTGGCCCTGTGTGTTCGAGCTGTGCGGTTTCGGTGTCTGCGGGGGCCTCGTGTTGTGCGGCCTCGGTGTGTGCGGGGAGAGGCGCGGGGCGGCCGCGCTCGACGAAGCCGCACCCAATGACGATTCCATTGCTCATGGATATAGTTGCTCACCTGTATGTAAATATCGAGCATATGTTTTGATGATAGCTTAGCAAGGAGTGGTAAGGCTTCGGGACCAGCCTCAAGATCATGCTCTGAATTTTTGAAGTTACGTGTGTATTTATTTTTAATTATCACTTACATTAACGGTAAAGGAAATCATCGTGAAGAAACCTGCGTACCTCAGAACTCTACGTAAAAAAATTTAAAGTGTATAGAATCCCCATTAGTTCAACATGGTGAGCTAAGACCTACTAATCATCACGTTCATACATACATTACATTACATTTTCAAGCCACACTTGCTTATAAACACCACTCAGAATTAAATGCATTATGTCGTATGATATTGCACTACTCTCAACACCTAACACCTAGGATGTGTTAACGTCTTGTAATATTTAGTTATTTTACTCACTAAGTCCTTTAGATTAAAACACAACAGTGGTAAAATACTTTGCAGCACTTACTTTTTAACCGACTTCAAAAATGGAGGAGGTTAACAATTTTTTGGAATCTTATTTTTTTATGTATGTTCCCCGATTACTCGGAGACGCCTGGACCGATTCGAAAAATTATTTTTTTGTTTTAAAGGGTATACTTCCCAGGTGGTCCCACAGGCACTAAGTCAGGATCTGATGATGAGATCTCTGGCAACCCTCAAATTTTATAGCGACTCATAATTTGTTTTTTATTGAAGTCAGTGTACTTTTTATGAATTAAAGAACTTTTATTAAACCAACTTTGAGTTACTTTACTACAAAAAATAACACATTCTATGCATTTACTTTGAAACAAATGCTGGGATTTGTACTTTATATTAATGTATAATAACAAAAAACATGCAATTAAGTGATATTTTCAATAATATTAAAGTATAACACCAAACTCACATTAGACAGAACAATAAAAATACACAAAATTACACTTGTAGTCCCTTTTAATACGCGTCTCTAATTACCTCTAATTGCTTCAGATAACTAAATTGAAAAGCTAACTCAACCATAAATTACTGACAAACAATAAACTGGTATCATTTAACAGTAATTAAGCGTTTCCCAACATCTAGACTTTGACCTCAGCAAGTGTGTACATACTATTAAATTGTATAAATTTGTATACTTGTTGTCAATTGACGGGAATTTCCCCTTGAAGCTAGTAATTTTAGGCGTTTTTATAATGGGTAATTCTGTTGAGATAAAATTTTGTACTTCTCTATAAAATGTAGACTGGCTTAAAAGAACCAGAATCGAGCTGCAAAAAAAATTGTCTACGGCCCGGGTAATCCCACGCAATCACTTACGATTACACAGTCACATACACACATTAGTAAAAATATTCAGATTGTTTAGTTGTTTACAATAATTAACATTTTCTGGTCATTTGTCATGGTTTGTTGCATAGTGTTATGTGAGGGGTCTCAGAAAGACATACGCCACTTTTTATCCTCGAAAATGCACAGTTCATAAGGGATACCATAATATAGAAAGATGTATCTTTTGTCGGGGGTCTAGAGTTGGGGTACGATATTTGGCTGTTTTGCGGCCTTCTGAGTACTCTGACACTAGACCCTCGACCGCTTCTTCACCTTCTTGCCCATAGCGTAGTGTGAAGAAGCAGGACGGCATGATTGTGTTGATTGGCGGATATATCGTCTCTCGCTATTCGATACTCTAACTGGATGGCACTGCACTTACCATCAGGTGCTGGGTGGTCACATTGCCGTGCCAGGATAAAAAAAAATGTTACAGCTTTAGATGACTCCATGGACTTTATACTTATTCTTTCAAAAATAACCACGCGGGCTAAGCTACTAGCGTGTACTGAACCGCAAATCTAAATATAGCCCATTATTGTAGGGCTGCAGTCGAACTATAATACAAAAAAAAACAAAACTCACCAGTGCTGACTTTTATCGCCTTGGAAAAATATTTGGGCGCCAAATATCCTTCTTTATCGCCAGCAGTGAGGATCACTCCATTATCTGATTCGAAGAACTGTATTCCATCAGACAAGGCACTCACAAGGTCTATGTAAATGTGCACTTGGGCACTGTTCCGAAGGCCACTGATCACTGTGGTGTCACTGAGAGTGCCTTTAGCCAGGTGTATATGCTGTCTACTCATGCGATGGAGACCATGGAGTTTAATTTGTGGCCAGCATTTTATATATGTACCGTGTAATACTGTGTGGTATAAAGGCTGGAAATAAAATAAGGTTCAAATAAAGAAACTGAGTTGTGTGATTTGTTATAAGACAGTACATGCAGTTATTGTATACTATATACAAATGCCAAGAAGTGGCATAAAAGCATTTTTTTTATCCTGACAGTTAAGTGACCACACTGCACCAGATGGTAAGCCCAGTGCCACCCAGTTAGAGTATCAAGTAACAAGTGACAATCTATCCCTCACCACTCAACTTAAACATGTCTGCTGAATAGCTTTTTCACACTATGCCTAAAGGAACCAGGTTCATAAGATGAAACACAGCTGGAAAACTGTTCCACAGCTTGACGATGCAAGAATTATGAATTTTCGAACCTCTTGGTTCAGGCTTGAGTAGAAGACACTGTGAAGCTGAGCCAGCCAGTATATGTAGTTCTGGTGTGGAAGGGAGAGGATGGATAAGTAATTAAGTTGTGACATTGTATATTATAAGAAGTAACATGCAGTTATGACGAGTATACAAATGCTGAGTAGTGGCACAAATGAATTTAAATCAGATTAGTTTCAAAATGAAGTGTGTTATTAATGAATGTATGAAAATATGTTGTTCGTTTAAAATAAGCATAAATAAGCATGCTATTTAATAGTATGCTAACTCTGTATAAACAAGACTTCATGTCTGCTTGAATATGTTAAAAGTTAAGGGCTAGTCCACATTATCTTTTCAAACACTATATTATAATTAATCTGCTTAATTTTTTTCCTAATGAGACAACAAAATGGTGAATTAATATCATTGCAAATTATATTTTTATAATTCCTACCTGAAGTATAGGAGTTAATTCAGCTTCAGATACAATTAAACTATGCCCCTGATTGGCTTTGATCTCCAGCTCATGTGTATTTGAATTGACCTTCAATTTGAATCTCTGTTTGTCATTTTTGGCTACTACTCTCTCAATGTCAGACTGAGTGTATTTACCTCGGAAGGTCTTGTGCTGTAATATTTGATGGACTTCTATGTACCCTTCAGGGCTGAAAGTGGTTGTTTGACTTAATTTAAAAATAAATTTTTAGAGCTCAATAACCTGAATGATACCATATATTTAATAGAATATTGCTGAAGAGTTATTTTAATTAACTCTTAAACCCTACTCATTCCATAAAACCTTTGTTACCCCATTATCATTAGGCAGTGGCTATGCTGTGCCCTGGCATGGCAGAAGTCTATGGGCTGCGGTGTCCGCTTATGATCAGGTGGCTATTCAGGCAGTAAAAAAAACCTCGGGAAACCTGAAAATAGCTGTGAATATCCTTATTGTAATTCTTGACAGCCAGAAAACAAGATAATTGATTGTAACTGAGGCCAGGTCTATTTAAGATTGTTGGGTGTAAAACAAACAAAATCATGCAATGTTTACTATAATCCATGACTAATTTAAACTGTCAAAATAACAGTAAGAAAAAACAACATTAAATTTCATTTGATTTGTATTTTATATGTACTTTGTACCATTCATTCAATTGTATCACTAGACCGCCTTTAGTTACAAACCTACTATAAAGTTTGGTGGGACTTTAAATATTTCAACCATATCCAGTAACTTTGAACACATATAGTATAATTGCCACGTTTAAAAATCCCGTTGGTAAAAATCTTGCTGAGTAGCGATTACCTGTTTGCTTACCTTATTCGTAAGCCCTCTTTAACGGCCCCGTGTCGTAAGAGCCAAGACAAAGATTTACTCAACGAAACGTCTCTGCTACACCTGTAAACGATCAAGCCTATAAAATATTTAAAAGTGGTGAAATCAGTATTTGCCTCACAACATACGCACATCTAAAACATCAAGAATCTCAATTTGTGTGATAATAAACATCAGTAATGATTTAGACACATCAAAACAGCGTTATGCTACTAATTTTTAAACCAATCTAAACTGGAAATGTGTTGAAACTTAAAAAATACAAAACAAAGAATATAGGGCGATATGGTCAGAAAAATGCAGTCACTAGGGATGTTCAACTGTTGAAAATATCGATATGTTGATAGATTTTATTTGATATTCTGAAGTTGATAACTATTTGCCTTATAATAATATGATATCGCAATTTTATCAGAACGAAGAAATTTTTGAAATATTTATAAATTTTCATGAACTACTTAAATGTAGAACATTGAGAAAATAGCATAATTCATGTTCTTATTTGTCTGTTTTACTACATGAGTCAACGAAACGCTTTGTATTTATATCAGGCCTTCTGTTACTCGCCAGAGAATAGTAAGTTCGTTGGACATGAGGTAAATAAGATATTACCGATTATTTTTAATAGTATGGCATAAATACCGATTTGCATATCCGACATCCCTAGTAGCAATTTATTTGTTTCATTCTCTCTTTTTTTATACAAAGGAGAAAAAGCAAAGCTTCTCTACCATGCAGCCTATCTAATCATCTGCTATAAAAAATAGCGACCCAGCCCGCGTCTTGTGGTGTACCTGTAACTTAGTAGTTTAATGCTCTTTGTAATATCTGTTGCTAGGTTGTTAGTAATTTAAACTTCATGGTTTAGTTTTTTATCGGCGGGAGCGACACTTAAATATATTTTTAAGTTATTTTGTTTTCAAATGGCTTTATTAATAATGAAATGGATTTATAAAATAATAACAACAGTATTGGGTAACGAGTTTATTATATTATTATTATTATACTAACTGTTGCGCGCGGCTCCACCCGCGTGTTAGTTATTTTTGAAAGAAAAGGTATAAAATCCATCTTAATCTTACAATTAAATTGCCTATATTAATCAGTGATAATGTAGCATTCAAATGGTGAAAGAATTTTTAAAATCGGTCCAGTACTTTTTGAGCCAATTCGTTACAAACATACTTACATTCAAATATTTCCTCTTTATAATATTAGTATAGATAAATAAATTCCGTGTCAAGTACCTTAATCTGCAAATAATAAATAGAAATTTTAATTTTGAAAACCCTATACCTCACACAGTACCTTAGCCAAAGACTAATAACTATAAACCTTAGCTCAATTTCTAGTTGGTGCTCCATTCCTAAAATGCTACTTGTGTAAAGGAAAATATCATTGTGAATGCTTAAATATCACCTCCAGTGAATACTTTGATTTTACTAATGAGCTAAAGGCAAACTGGAGGTGCCCATCTTGCAATAATGTCACCCGTCGTGTCCGTTCCAATCAAAATACGCCTGTTCGTTCCTCATTGATGCTCGGTGTAGAGAGTACCAATAGTGAACCACTATCTGCCTCCTCCATCAGTATGTCGTGCGACAATTTAGAGCCCGGCATGTCTGCTTCCAGCGACAACGATACAGCAACGTCACGTCTCCCACCAGCTCAACATGTTGATAGGCCACTGCTGGATATAGATCTCAGCAAATTTGTACTTGAGATACAAGCTACATTACAAACGTGGAGAACTGATATGGATAGGAGCATTGTAAAGATGGGTGAAACAATCACTAGCACACTCTCTGAATTAAAAAGCGAGATACACGCTTTGCGGGCTGAGAACTCATTGCTTAAATCTCAAATAGGTGAAGTGTCGAAAGTAATGGTAGAACTACAGTCCACCACCAATTATCAAGAAAATAATCACATGGATCTAAAAAAGCGTGTTGATGAATTGTCAACAGGAATGCAAACCGCTACTGATTATAATAACACCATTGATCTATTGGATATTAAAATCGACAACCTTGAACAACAAAGTAGACAATGTAATTTGGAAATATGCAACATACCAGAGAAGCGTGGCGAGAATTTGATGGCTATTATGGACTCTATTGGGTCAGCAGCCGGTTGTTCTGTATCTAACCAGGATATAGTGTCCATACATCGAGTACCACATGCCCATAAACTGAATAATAGACCTAAGAACATCATAGTGAAGCTGACCACGCGAACACTTCGAGACAACATTCTAAGCGCTTTTCGTCTAGCTAAAGGTCTAAAGACGGATCGCCTTGGAATAGCAGGCCCTCCTACTCCAATCTATCTGAATGAGCACATCACTCTCAAAAGGAAAAATCTTTTTCGTGAGTGCCGGGAGGCTGCGAAACTCTGTGGTTTTAAATACATCTGGATCAAGCACGGTACAATTCTCGCGCGTGAGTCAGATAATTCTCCGATCTTCTCAATACGTTCTCAGGCAGATGTCAAGAAAATTAAATGTAGTGCTGGCTCTTATAATAAAAGGAGTTCAAATGCTGATGACAATATTTAATACTAACAATACTGTTATAAATTACAATCTTAATCTATATAATTTTTCGAAGCGTTCTTTTACCTATATATACATTAGTTTCCTATTATTTACTTGTACAACTATCCAACCAATGTACTTAGATGCAACCGGCAAAACCGTGATAATGACCATTACCTTTAAAAACATGCTCTTGAAAAAATTAATACGTTATAATTTAATATTTCTAATAATAATCTGCCATAATGACACTGGATAACTTATCCTTATACTATCAAAATTGTGGAGGCACTCGCACTAAATTACAAGAATTATATATTAATGTATTATCAGGCTCTTATGACGTTATCATTCTAACTGAAACCTGGCTTACTCCTGAGATTGATGATAGTGAATTTGTGGATCAGCGTTACATAGTTTATAGGAGCGACCGTGACCGGAAAGCTACAGGTAAAAAGGACGGAGGTGGAGTCCTCATTATGATGCGAAAAAGTCTTTGCTCCTCGCGCATCACCTTGTCCTTATCGACCCAAGTAAGTAGGTACTTTGAACAAGTGTTTGTGTCCACACCTAGCTCTGATCCTACAAAGCACCATGTTATCGGTGCGGTATACATACCTCCCGTTATGAGTAAGGAAACCTATGCACTGCATTTTGACTCGGTGTTGAATTTGTTCCAGTGCATGGACATAGATCATTTCTTCCTGGTCGGAGATTATAATTTACCGCATGTCGCCTGGACTCCTTCAAATTACTCCAACCGTGGTAGTGTTTGTAACGGCTCCTCATATATATGCGACAATCTACGGGCATTTATGACTTCAATAAACGTTTTCCAATACAATAATATAACGAATACACACAATCATAACAGAATTTTGGATCTATTCTTCTCTAATGTCGCTTGTTCTATTTGTCAGCCTTCACAGCTTCTTTTAAAGCCCAATATTTACCATCCACCTCTATTAATTTATGCCCCATTTTCGATTGCTCCTACTTACCTAAAAAAACAACCCGCTCCCAGACTTAATTTTCGCCGAGCTAACTATGAATTAATTAGCAAACACCTCGATAAAATCGATTGGAATTCCCTTTTATGTCCCCTGCCTTCAGAGCAGGCACTAGATGTATTTTACTCCACCATCTATAGTGTTATTAAGGATCACACTCCATTGGTTTCTAGAAAGGTTTCTAAATTCCCCGTTTGGTTCTCTCGATCACTGATCCATATTTTTAATAATAAGAACAAAGCCTGGATTAAATGGAAGAAATACAAAAATCTTTCTGATTACGAGTTATTTTCACTTTACAGAGTTAGATTTAAGTCTGAATGCGCCAAATCGCTCACAAATTACATAAACGCGGTAGAGAATAGTATTCCTGCTGATATTAAATATTTCTGGACATTTTTGTCAAATAGAAAAGCTAAGTCTGGCTTTCCATCATCCATGGAATACAAGACACAGTCCAGTAAAGATCCACAGGAAATATGCAATATGTTTGCTCATTTCTTTAGTTCTGTTTACGAGCCTTCCACACTGAGTAACTCCTGGTCTCCGCCTGCCGATAGCCTGAATAGTAGTGTTCACCTTACTACTCTCTCAATTGAACCAGTTAAGCTTCTTAAGGCTCTCAGATCATTGGACCCAAACAAGGGACCAGGTCCAGACGGCATTCCGGCCTTATTCCTGAGACGCACAGCTCTGGGTATTCACCGCCCCCTACTCATTATCTTTAATAAATGTCTAATGGAAGGTACATTTCCTGCTGTGTGGAAATCAGCTAATATCACTCCAGTGTTCAAAAGTGGCTCAAGAAAAAATATCGAAAACTATCGGCCAATTTCTATTCTTTGTTCCATGTCGAAGCTGTTTGAAGGTCTGGTACACGCTGAAATATATGCTCTTTTACATAGCACTTTGCTGCCTCAGCAGCATGGCTTTGTGAAGCACAGATCAACAACCACAAATCTAATCTGTTTTACAAGCACTCTGTTTGAGAATTTGGATAAGGGGCATCAAACTGACGCTATTTATACGGACTTTCTTAAAGCCTTTGACAAGGTTGATCATGAGCTTCTCTTGAGTAAATTGGCATTTAATGGTATTAAGGGGGATCTCTTGCGTTGGTTTTCTTCATATATATCAAATAGAGTCCAAAAGGTAGTTCTGAATGGGTATCAGTCTGGTAACATACTGGCTACTTCGGGGGTACCACAGGGTTCCATTATTGGTCCTTTGCTCTTCATTCTGTTTATAAATGATATAGATAAATGTTTCATTCATTCTAAATTCCTTTTGTATGCTGATGACCTCAAAGCATATCGTAGTGTCCGCTCGACTGATGATTGCCATATTTTCCAACAAGACTTGAACAGACTGGCTCTTTATTGTAAACATAACAAGCTCCACTTAAGTATTCCCAAATGTAACAGCATCACGTTTACAAAAAATAAAAACATAATTAATTTTACATATAAATTGAATGATTTTGATATCCTTAAAGTTTCATCTCTGCGAGATCTTGGCGTTCGGTTGGATTGCAAACTTCATCTTGATACACATATAAGTGCCATCGTAAATAAAAGTTATCAGATGTATGGTTTTGTCATGAGAGCTTGTAAGGACTTCAAAAAAGCTACTACATATCTAACCTTATATAAGACCTTGATTAGGTCACAACTAGAGTACGCTTGTTGCATTTGGAACCCACTGTATAATAAATACACTAACCAAATTGAAACAGTGCAACATAAATTTCTTCGTAGTATGCATTATAGATGCTTCCGCGTGCGTCTTACATACAGTGAGTTGTTATGCAAGTATAAGATGCTTTCCTTAAAATCTAGACGATGTCAACTTGAAGCAATGTTCCTGTATAAAATGTGTCGCGGTTTTGTCGATTGCACCGAAATAAATAACAAAATATGTTACTTGGTACCGAGAACGGTTCATAGGCGTAAGGTGAGGACGCGTACTCTCTTTGCGACTGAGTCATGCAGGACCAATGCCGGTGTGCGCTCTCCCATACGTCGACTTGTAAATACATATAACGATCTCTTCACAGACGTTGATATATTCTCTCTATCAGCTTTTAAGTTTAAAAGCCAGATTACGGAGATTCTTGCAACGAATGACCCACTTTTTCAGTGAGTCGTTCTTTGTAGGATTCTCATATTTGTATCTTGCGCTATAATCCTAGTTAATAAATAAAAAATATAAAAAAAAAAAAAAACGTAAACTTTATAATGTTAAAGCCCCTTGTATGAAACACTATTATTTTAATCCGTGGAAAATGTTGTGGATTGTATATTAGCCTATACTTTGTAATTATTCTGTGTTGTAATTTTGTAATATACAATTGTTTGTTTTTCCTCAATAAATAAAAATAAAAATAAAAATAAAATAAGCCATAATGGCAATCTTATTTAGCACCTCTGATAGAGGGTGATATAGTCTGTGCATTTTTCATAAACGCCATAAACAAATTACTAGTAAAATAAGTTCGTTGAAATGTTTTAGTTTTTTTTACATTTTAGACTTTAACAGTGTAACATAGGGTTTAAAATATAATGCATTACAGGATCTAAGAATGATATTTTTTGCTACTAGCTGTACGAAAATCAATGATTCGTGCTGTCACAGACAACGAGGCCATAGAGTTAGGTCAGCTGACTTCATTTTTATCATTGGTCTTGTGATAAGTTGTGGGACTCCGCCATTCTCGGTTCGTCTCACCCATCTTTCTCGTCTCGTGAGTTCATTTTTATAATTTCCAATAAGACTCGCTGAACATTTATTTTGATTTATTGGTGTATGTGTTATATCATTGTGGAAGACTGACTTTGGTTTATTCTTGGTAAGATTGTTGCCGATTCTGCCTCTGTCCTTTTATCTTCGTTGCAATGTAATGTCATTCGTAATTTGGACATTTTAGTACATTTTATTTTATTTTATAATATTACAACTAATTTTAGGGACTATTAGTAATTAACTGAAGCATCATTGATAGGTTTGTCACGTTTTCTCGTAGTACTAATTCACCTTACGCCCATTTTATCATGTGACCGAAAAATTGATTCCTTGTGAAGGATAAAATGTTTTCAAAAAGATGATCTGGATTGTCGAATGTTTCTATTATTGATAAGTATCGTTCTACCTTAATAAATATTAGTATATTTTCCATTAACAAGACAGTGGATTCATACTGGCTATAAATTAGTAGTAGATCTTTCAATAAGATTTGTATTTGGCTCCTAACTGGTATGCGAATTCAGTAATCATGTGATTTATAGTAGGAATTTTATAACATATCTTTTGCTTTGTGCTAAGTAATTTGTTAAAAAGTCATCCATTTTATATTAATCAATATAAAGCAAATATTAACATTATCAAATAATTATTTTGTAAATTTTTTTTAGCTGAATTAACTGTTTCAAATTTATAAAAGGCGAATAGAGAGAATGATCAGAGGGTCATTAAATCATATTAGTATAGACCCTCAATGAGATTGCCAATTCAAGCCATTTACAAAATCCCATTCAGTTGAAATTTTAACTATTCTCAAAAACCTACATTAATATTTATAAATGGAAAGTAACATCCATAAATATTTTCCATCTTACCTGGGAACTGTACTTTTTGGGACTAAACTGAGAAAAGTAGAATACATATCTCATAATGCATATTTCAAATTGATCATCAATGTTGCAGGATCTAATTCTCAGTTATGACTTGAAATATATTATAACAGCAGTTGATGTATTCTTATGTAGGAAACATACATTCCATACTGCAATGGTAATAAGAATTATGTAACAAAATAATGTTGTATATGTTGTATGGATTACAGGCGTGAGTGTATGTACATATGTACATGTACTTTTGACTCTACCTCCTGTTCGGAATGCAGTTTTGCTAGATAAGAATGGGCAAGAAACCTTAGAGTTGCTCTTTTGGAACATAGGTTAAAGATATTTGGTTACACTATTACAGCAGCGATAGCCTAGTTGGTTGCGGTACGGACTGCCAAGACGAAAGTCGTAGGTTCGAAACCTAATTGGCATACACCTCTGACTTTTCTAAAGTTATGTGTGTATTAAAATGTTAATTATCGCTTGCTTTAACGGTGAAGGAAAACATCGTGAGGAAACCTGCATATCTGAGAATTTTTCGAAGGTATGAGAAGTCTGCCAACCCGCATTAAGCCAGCGTGGTGGACTAAGGCCTAACCCCTCTCATAAGTAGAGGAGGCCCGTGCCCAGCAGTGGGACAATGTTTAATACAGGGCTAGTATTATTACTATTACAGATACAATGTAAATTTAATTACATTAGGTTGGAGCAGCTCAATGTTTTAATTAAGTTGCCTTATTGTAATATTGTGAAATAAAACTTATTACAAGACATATTGTTGTGAATGACTCTTGTGAGAGTGATGAAATTCTATATGAATGAAACATTCAAATAAGAAAAAAAACAGTTCCAATCGGTTTTGATAATTGAATACAAGGAGTGCTGTTTTTCATTCCTGGTTGTTTTAAGTATCATATTATTTTTCAATACCAATATTCTAAAATGTAATTAAATACATAATAATAAATTACCATTTATTGTTCTGATGTTTAATAAGCACATAGTTTTCATTTTGTTACACTAATATAATATGAATAGATGAAAAAATACAAACAACGATCTACAACAAATTTTACAGGTATAAAGCTAATTGTTATCCTTGCAGGAAGCCAGTCTTTGAGTCTGGAATGGTTTTTTTTTACGTCAAGTTCAAGTATGTGTAATATAAAATAATGGGTTTAAATACAGAGTTTACTAAATCATGTACAATTTTTTTATATTTCTCGTCAGTTAAATGTGATGTTTAATGTCTTTTTTACTTTAAATATACCAATTTTTTTTTTATAGTATGTAAAAAAATTTTTGAACCCAAAATTAACTGATATAATATGTAAAAAACTTCAATACGTCATTGAAAATCATAGATATAAATTTCTCCATGCAGTGACATTGATAGATGTTTGTTATCAAATGATAATGATGGTCAGCTGATCTGCCGTCTCTGGCTTCAGTTGAGTGGTTGGTGGAAGGTTATGTAATCACTACAGTATAAACCTTTTAAAGGTTGTGTATTTTTTGTATGTCATTTTTTTTGCTTTATGAGTGATAAAATAAAAAAACAGTTTTGCAGCATTAAATAATTAATTTATATGTTTTTTTTGAGTCTGTGATGCAATTCCTTGTTTTTTTATTGTTTTTTTTTAATATGAGAAAGAAGTTTAAAGATTACAAATTCTGGCAGAATCAGCAACAATATTACTTGTGAAAAAAAGAGCATGTCTATTTTATAAAAATTGAATCATGAGAAAAAATTATAAAAACAATATATTTTCTTCTACAGAACAGGACAAATAGATAGTACAAAATGGCGAGCAAAGGCGGTTTGAGGACAATCGCCAATGAGGAGAATGAGGAGAGGTTCGGGTTCGTCTTTGCCGTGTCCGGTCCTGGTACGTGTTTTCTTATGTTTTTTAGCCTGGCATGGCAAAGAGACAACACTGCACCTGATGGTAAGCGCAGTGCCGTCCAGTTAGAGTATCGAGTGGCGAGAGACAATTAATTCCCCGCTAATCAACACAATCATGCAGGCCTGCTTCTTCACACTACGTCATGGGCAACAAGGTGAAGAAGCGATCGAGGGTCTTGTGTCAGAGTACTTGGAAGGCCGCAACACGGTCAAATTCTAGACCCTCGACAAAAACCGGATGTACGCTGGCTGATTCCGGAAAGCGACACACTTGTGTGTGCCACTATGGCGGGTTTTACACTCTGTGTACGGTGGTCGATATCCGGGCGGTTATGAATATCCTACCACCACCAAAACGTGTTTATATTGCTATGTATTATATCTTACCAGCTGTATAATGTACAGCGATAGGAACAATATACGTATAGGGTAACGCACGGTTAAGAACGACGCGGGACGCAGTGTGCGCGTATTTATTAAATAGACTATACAAGGTGTTGTAAAAATATGGTATCAAAACTGAAACCATTAATACAAATGAGTTGTAGCTTATTATTATATTAACAATACTGATGAAGTCTATTAATTATTAATAGACTTCATCAGTATTGTTCCATGATTATAACATGATTAGTTAGAAAATAAATCATAATTAATTTTATAGAGAAAATTTTAATTTAAATTTTTAATAAAATAGCGTACATAAAGGCACAATACTGAAATGTTATGTGTGGTACAGTCGTAACAGCAGAGAAGATGTCCGGATCCGCTATGTACGAGCTGGTGCGTGTCGGATACAACGAGCTGGTGGGAGAAATCATTCGTCTCGAGGGTGACATGGCCACCATCCAGGTAAGCCCAATGTTTCTATGTTAATACCATTCTCTAATAGCGTTTTATATTCAATTATATTCAGGCACATATCTAAGATTGTTTGCTATAATATTAGTTGCTAGGTTATTCTTCATGGCATATATAATTTTTGACAGCCTATGTGGCGCAGTTGGCGAGCAGCCGGCTGTGAAACGAGAGGCCGTGGGTTCGATTCCCACACTGGGACAAATGTTTGTGTGACAGACAAATATTTGTATCCGGGGTCTGGGTGTTGTGAGACCGAAAGTCTCTCGCAGTCCCTGATACCCACAACACAAGATTCGTATCTTAGTGTGATGTCGGGATTATGGGTGTGACTGTTAGGTGTTATTATTATATAATAGGACCAGTAGTTGTGGTTGGACATGATTATTATTGTAATTTGTTTATTACAGCTGTCTTTAATTGTAAAATAATTCTTTAGGTATACGAGGAGACATCAGGCGTGACAGTGGGAGACCCGGTACTCCGTACTGGCAAGCCCTTGTCTGTAGAGCTCGGTCCTGGTATCCTGGGCTCCATCTTTGACGGTATCCAGCGTCCGTTGAAGGACATCAATGAGTTGACACAGTCCATCTACATCCCCAAGGGTGTCAACGTACCAGCGTTAGCTAGAGAGGTTGATTGGGAGTTCAACCCCCTTAACGTTAAGGTAAGAATGTTCTTATGTTCGTAATTGGTAGATAGGAATCTGTCAATGATCCTATAATTTCAGTTATGTATTATTTTAGTAATAAATCTAATGTAAATATTAATTTCAATAGTTTATGTCAGTTAGCCAAAAATACACAAACATTAACACTCAAACTATAAGAATGTTTATTTTTATCCTTATATCACACATCATACTGTAGAGTAAGTGTGATTGGTTTACTTCAGATATAAGTTGGGTTAGATAAAGATGGTATTAAAACATATGTTTCTTAATCATAATACCCTAACCTTGTTGTTTGGTAGGTGGGGTCCCACATCACCGGCGGAGATCTGTACGGCATCGTGCACGAGAACACTCTGGTCAAGCACAGGATGTTGATGCCGCCCCGCGCCAAGGGAACCGTCACCTACATCGCGCCCGCCGGCAACTACAAAGTCACTGTGAGTATCAATAGCATTATAAACATTACCATCATCATCACCATCATCATCAGCGTTACTGTCATCATCATCAACAATATAATTGCCAGCTCTGTTATTATATTAAATGTAATTACCAATATCAGCACAACTAATCAATATATACCAGTTTTGCTAAAATAATATTGCTATTTCTGCAATGTGAGATAAGCATGTAATATGTCGTCAAATTGCACTAAAATTATAAATATTGAGGTCTGAGTTGAGCAAAGTCAAAAAGGCTTTGGAAGAGTGATCCTACTAAAGTAAATATGAAAGATTGTATGTATGGATGTTTGTTACTCAATCACGCAAAGACGGCTGAAGGAATCTATGAAATTTGGCACACATTTAGTTTATTGGTTGGATTAACATATATCATAGAAAACCATAGACCATAGACACATTAACATAAACATTATTGCTGGTGGTAGGATATTCATATCCGGCCGGATAGCACGCACCGTAAAGAGGGTGTAAAACCCGCCATAGTGGCACACGCAAGTGTGTCGCGTTCCGGGGTCAGCAGTGTACATTCGGTTTTTGTCGGGGGTCTAAAGTTGGAGTACGATGTTTGGCCGTGTTGCGGCCTACCAAGTACTCTGACAATAGACCCTCGACCGCTTCTTCACCTTTTTAGTAGACGTAGTGTGAAGAATCAGGCCGGAATGATTGTGTTGAGTAGCGGGAGATAGATTGTCTCTCGCTACTCCATACTCTATGGACGGCATTGCGCTTGCCATCAGGTGCAGTGTGGTCACTTTGCAGTGCCAAGACAAAAATTATAATAAGTGTATGTGTGAAGCTGTAGCGTGTACCCACAGGACGTGGTGCTCGAGACAGAGTTCGACGGCGAGCGTGCGAAGTACACCATGTTACAAGTGTGGCCCGTGAGGCAGCCGCGACCGGTCACAGAGAAGCTCCCGGCCAACCATCCACTACTCACTGGCCAGAGAGTACTGGACTCACTCTTCCCGTTAGTATACTGTGTTCTAATCATTTATTATTAAGATACGAGTCTTGTATTGTGGGTATCAGGGACTACCAGAGACTTTCGGTCTCAGAACACCCAGTTACCCCGGACACAAATATCTGTCTGTCACACAAACATTTGTCCCGACGTGGGAATCGAACCCACGGCCCCTCGTTTCACAGCCGCTTAACTCGCCAACTGCGCCACGGAGGCTGTGACTTTTTACATGTCATAATAATGTCAAGGTCTACTAGTGCTTCGAAAATGGTTTGAGAAGAAGCACCAAGAATTTCAGCCGTAGGTCTTTTGTAATTTGTCATTAATGAACGAATGAACCTGTAGGTTTAAGTCCCTTGCAAATCTGTCCAGTTTCCTTTCGATTTGCCCCCTCACTTTCCTGTCCCTTCTCCTGATTATCATCTTACATAACTTATTTTACTGATGATCATGATTTCTCTCTGTTTTGGTCGTCTTCTATTCTCCTTTTCCAACTCTGTCCCTGTTATTCAATGTATTGCACAAAGGTGGTACTAATGAAAGTTTCATTTATAGAGCAATCAATAAGTGATTTATTAGTAAAGTAAAAAAACAAAAATTGGAACTTGAAGTTAAAAAACGCAAATAGGAACTTGAAAATCATCTTGTCATTTTTTAGCACGATTTTAAAATTGTATTGTCACTTTTAAAACCGTTAATAAATTATCTAAGCTCATTAAATATACTTGACACTGCAAAAATAGTTCATTAGAATTTATCGTTGGCTTTAGTGATCATAAAACGAATGATTCGAATTCCAATTACTCAGGTAAGATGAGTATTTCATGATTTTTAACTATAACCTATGAGTTACCAATCATCCTCCTTTATGTGGTATTGTAATGTATACCACCTTTTTGCAACAGCCTGTATACGTCTATATTTATTATAACATGAATTTTGTCGTATAGTTGCGTCCAGGGCGGTACCACAGCTATCCCCGGAGCTTTCGGTTGCGGAAAGACTGTCATCTCACAGGCGCTGTCCAAATACTCCAACTCTGACGTCATCGTCTACGTCGGATGCGGGGAGCGTGGTACGTACATAATATATTAGTTATTGTGTAGGTTGGATTTCATTTAATTGTACTTAAATAATTTTACAGGTGATTAAAAGTTTGTGCAAAAGTTACTTCACTGTTTTAATTTCCATAGAGATGTAAAACTTTACTAATGATTGTTAGGTAACGAGATGTCTGAAGTACTCCGGGACTTCCCCGAGCTGACGGTGGAGATCGAGGGCGTGACCGAGTCCATCATGAAGCGTACCGCGCTGGTCGCCAACACTTCCAACATGCCGGTCGCTGCTCGTGAGGCCTCCATTTACACAGGTATGTGTTGTTTAATCACTCGTATCTATGATAGGGTTGCCATCCCCAGAATGCAAACACTAGGATTTTATAATTTTGAAGTTAGAAATACCAGGACATTTCAATTAAAAAATAGGACGCATCTTTTGCTAGCCGAGACGCACAACCCCAAATTTCCAAATACCAATGTAAGTTAGGGTTGGTACAACACCAATAATACTTTAATTTTTATGTTTAATTTGCTTTTACTGAATTCAAATCCGCAATATTTCTAAGTCAAATATCAATATACAACCATACAAATATTAGAATAATATACCATAATAACTGCGCGGCTCCGCCCGCGTCGATGCTAGCTTCCTAGCTTTTACTAATCACTTCATATACCACGCCTTATCGCCGTAATACAGCTATTGTGAACTATAAATACTCATAAATTAGGATTTAATGAACCGATTTCAATGAAATAAAGACTAAATGTTACCTCGATATAAGCTCTTTGTTTTTATTGCCAATTCTTTTGTAAAAACACAGTACTTTAGACGTGATGCTTTGACAGACAGACAATAATTCCAATAACAATTGTATTGGGTTCTATATCGTTATTATAACACATTACATTATTATTTACGGTAGGCAGCGGCTCTGCAGTGCCCTGGCATTGCAGAAGTCTATAGGCGGCGGTGACTACTTACCATCAGGTGGCCCGTCTGCTCGTCTGCCTATCCAGGCACTAAAAAACAAATTACAATCAAAATTTTGCAAAAATATTTAAATGTACAGACAAAGTGCCTCTTTATAGTATAGATGTAAGAACTTTTAGTGAAGTATTTGTCTCTGTGCAGGAATCACCCTCTCCGAGTACTTCCGTGACATGGGCTACAACGTGTCCATGATGGCTGACTCTACATCCCGTTGGGCGGAGGCGCTGCGTGAGATCTCCGGTCGTCTGGCCGAGATGCCGGCCGACTCGGGGTACCCGGCGTACCTCGGCGCAAGACTGGCCTCCTTCTACGAGCGCGCCGGCAGGGTCAAGTGTCTGGGCAACCCGGACAGGGAAGGTCAGTACTCAGTACTACTACGATACATACATATATATACACTCACGTCTGTAATCCCCTAAGGTGTAACCAATATAACTTTGCGCCGAATTTCGGTCCCATAATGTGATACGACCCTATCGCCATACTGGGCACAGATTCCAGACTCCGGGCTAATACTGAGAATTTTTATGAAAAACCCAATATGACTTTACCCGACCTCGGGATCAAACCCGAGATGTGACTGTCGGTGATTTATATAAAAAATAGGCAAGCTTTAATAAGCCCATTTCCCCGCAGGTTCTGTGTCCATCGTGGGAGCCGTGTCCCCGCCCGGTGGTGACTTCTCGGACCCCGTGACTGCAGCCACGCTGGGTATCGTGCAAGTGTTCTGGGGTCTCGACAAGAAACTCGCACAGAGGAAGCACTTCCCCTCCATCAACTGGCTTATCTCATACAGGTATACTGCACAAATCAATTGTCTGATGCCTATGGTTTTTATATAGCTTTTACTACATTTTTAAAGTCACTAAACAATTATGGCATATTGTTAAAACCAATTTTTTTACATTTTTACCCCATGCATGAACAAAATAATATTTGAAAACAATTTATTTTTAATGAGACTTTTATGGAGGTAGCTTATTTTGTAATGAGTAAGTCGACTATAATTATACTGGAAAATTAAAAAAGCTGCGTGATGAAAATGACACCTTTATAATACAACCTCCTGTATATAAAGTGGGTCAACTTAAAATGGTAATGGGAAGAAGAAGATAATGTAAAATATATTGTGTGCCAATATGGATTTTATTTTACAATATTTAAGTGTCATTTTTGTGTGACAGCAAGTACATGCGCGCTCTGGATGACTTCTACGAGAAGAACTACGCCGAGTTCGTGCCACTTAGGACTAAGGTAACGTTTGTAGTTTCTAATATACCATTATTGGCATAAATGTGCCTTTTGTTGAACAATTATGACCTTTTATTCTTATAACTAATATACAGAGTGTTCTAAATTTGTGGTACTAATGAAAGCACCAAGTATTGATGTGGCGATTAGTAATTTTATGGTGATGTTAAAAAAATCTAAATTTTAATATATATTTATATTTCGCATTTTTGTAGGGCAACAACTTGTATTGGAGCTGTTAAACAAAGCGTAAAGTGTCTGACTGATTATCTAAAAATATTACTGCAAAAGTAGTTTGTTGATAATTATCAGAGTATTCAGTGATTATAAAACGAATCATATTATACAAATTCTAATTACACAAATAAGTTGTGGTTTGAGGGGTTTTTAATTTTTTCGATCAGTGCCCAATCGTGCTCTCTTTATTTACGTCATATTGTTTATACCTCCTTTTTGAAACACGCTGTATAAAAAAGTATTTGTAAGTTAATAGTCGCGCAATTAATTTATACGATCTGAATTTATTTATTTATTTTATTAATTTATTATATTAATTTAGCCACTTAACCCGCCTTACGCCTTTTAATATCCTAAAATAAAACCGGCACACAAGTTAACATGTATTGTAATTACTATGGTTACAGTTTCATTAGCCTTGCGAGTGCCGACGCCGTTGCCTGCGAGATCAGGCTAGGAATGGAATATTACATTCCTTCCTCTGAGATCGCGGGCAACGGCCGAGGACGCTCCTGGTTCAATCGTGCATGCGCCGATGCTGTTGGTAAAAAACAGACGGCGTATCGCGCTTGGATCAGGGGTCGCGCTAAGAAGGATCCCAATCTCAAGTCCCTCAAAGCAGCCTACAACCGTGCTGCCAAGGCTTGCAAGAGGGAGTATGTTAGAGCGGATGCCCAGCGCGTCTCCAAGATTGGATGTGCTTTGGCCGATCACCCGACAAGCAGTCGTGCTTATTGGAGCTTGGCTAAGGCGGTCCAATCTAATTTCTGTCGCCCTTCGCTGCCACCGCTGAGATATCGTAATGGAACACTGGCCCATAGCTCGCAAGAGAAGGCCGATTTACTGGTAAACCTCTTCGCGGCTAATTCGAGACTCGAGGACTGCAATGCTCCTTTACTACCTACGCTGCCCGGTTGCGGTCACACAATGCCTGATATCCGTATCAGGCATTGTGATGTGCGGCGTGAGCTGCAGTCTCTCGACGTCCGGAAGGCCAGTGGTCCGGATGGTATCCCAGCGCTTGTTCTCAAAAAGTGTGCAGCGGAGTTGTCTCCTGCACTGACGCGCCTATACCGATCGTCCTACCTCTCAGGTGTTGTGCCTGAATCGTGGAGGGAGGCCAATGTGCAGCCGATCCCCAAAAAGGGTGATCGGTCAGACCCTAACAATTACCGCCCAATCGCCATCACCTCAGTGATCTGTAAAGTCATGGAGCGACTAATTAACAGCTAATTAGTTCGTTACCTGGAGGATCACTCGTTGATCAGTGACAGACAATATGGTTTCCGCCATAACCGATCAACGGGTGATCTTCTAGCGTTTGTATTGCATCACTGGGGCGAGGCGATTGACAGGCATGGCGAGGCTCTGGCTGTGAGTCTCGACATAGCCAAGGCGTTTGATAGGGTCTGGCACCGTGGCCTTCTCTCCAAGCTCCCGGCATACGGTCTGCCCGACAACCTGTGCAAGTGGATTTCCGGCTTTCTGCATGAGCGTAGAATGCGTGTTGAATGAATTTGAGTGCGACAAGTTTACTTGTCGCACTCAAATTATTCTTGGCACACGCAAATTTAGATAAAATTGATGCATCAAGAAAATGAAAGATCCGAAATTTTAGAGCAGGTTTCATCTAAAAACGCCATGAATTTGAATATTACATTTACGAACTGCACAAACATTACAGTTCTTTTAAATGACACTGAAAAAAAGTAACTTATTTATGTTGCTGTTGTTGTTCTTGTTATTTTTTGTTCTGATCAAATAAATTTATATTTATTTGTAATTAATTGATACTTTTTTGAATGCTTAATTTTTCAGCTATTATTTCTGGTCCGAAAAGGCTTCGTCCTTTTAAAAAAAATTTTATTTATTGTTTAAAATATATTTTTTTCTTCTTTTAAAACTTTTTATTTGTTTTGAGGGACTATAGGGGCTCCGCCCCCCCAACCCCCCGCCGGGGCTTCGCCCCTGGACCCCGCCCCTGGACCCCGCCGGGGCTTCGCCCCTGGACCCCACCGGGGCTCCGCCCCTGGACCCCAATTTTGTACTTACATATATCACCGCATTTGTAATACAAAATAGTATGTGCAACTCGTGCGACGTTGTCGATTGCCCACTCAACCCACTCAAGCGAATGACCGCACTCGCTTCGCTCGTGCGTTCAACTTCGCTTTCGTGGGCAATCGACAACTTGTCGCACTTGTTTCACAATGATCTATTAAGGTATTACGATTTAACGAGAATAATGCAATCATGACATTTGTGTGACAGATTGATATTTTTTTAGTGTCTAGGTGTTGTGTAACCGTAGCCCTTAGTAGTTGTGACCCACGATACAGGTTCGACCTAGTGTGGTGTTAGAACTATTTCTTAATGTTGGATGTATTTTATTTATTTACATTCACGTTTTTGTGTTGTTCCAGGTGAAGGAGATCCTCCAGGAAGAAGAAGACCTGTCTGAGATCGTGCAGCTCGTCGGCAAGGCATCGCTCGCAGAAACTGACAAGATCACGCTCGAGGTCGCCAAGCTGCTTAAAGACGACTTCTTGCAACAGAACAGGTAAAGGGTTCCCTCCTTCTTATGACCCTGGGTCCTTTAGGCTTAGTGTGAAGAAGCTTAACAGCAGGCCGGCATGATTGTGTTGAGTAGCTAGGGATAGACTGTCTCTCGCTACTTGATACTCTATCTGGACGGCACTTACGGCCGTGCCAGAATAAAAAAAAAGGAAAAAAAAGAAGAAACCAGATAAAAATGATTGAATACCAACTTTTAAAGGATATGTTGAGGAATTTCCATTTTCTTTTGGGACCACCCTTAATTTATCGACTATAAAAATGATTATCAAAGTCAGTCCACATTTGGTAAAACCTAAAATAGCAACTTAAAATGGTTTTACTGTTTTATATTACACAGTTAAAAAATGGTATTGTTTGTTGTACGATTATATTTGACAAAGAAATAAGATCAGTATACCGATGTATCGATATATTACGTTCAGCAAGCCTACACACCTTTTCGATTTTGGATGCAGTCATACATCAACATACTCTGTACTAGGTTGAATTCTGTCTGACTAATGTCGCCTGTGAAGTCTATCCCGCATTACATCAGCGCGGTGGACTAAGGCAGTGGTACTTGGTAATGTTATTAACGTGATGTGTATCCCCGGCAGCTACTCGTCGTACGACCGTTTCTGTCCGTTCTACAAGACGGTGGGCATGTTGAAGAACATCATCACGTTCTACGACATGTCTCGGCACGCGGTCGAGTCCACGGCGCAGTCCGACAACAAGGTCACGTGGAACGTCATCCGCGACGCCATGGGCAACGTGCTCTACCAACTCTCATCCATGAAGTTCAAGGTACGACAACATAACAACCTACTCACTAATATAACATAACAACCTATTCACTAACATAACATAACAACATTGACAGCCTCTGTGGCGCAGTGGGCGAGTAGCCGGCTGTGAAACAAGAGGCCGTGGTTTCTATTCCAATATCGGGACAAATGTTTGTGTGACAGACAGATATTTGTGTCCGGGGTCTGGGTGTTGAGACCGTGCGTCTCTCATAGTCCCTGATATCAACACAAGACTCTTGTCTTAGTGTGGGATCGGGGCTATGTGTCTATAATTTAAAAAAAAACATACTAAACCAATTGTTTCGTGGTTTCTACTATAGCACGAACCAAGAACTCAGTTTATTTATTTCATTAATTTTTACATACATATACACTCACGCCTATAATCCCCGAAGGGGTAGGCAGAGGTGTAACCAGTACATCCACTTTTCGCCAAATTTCGGTCCCATAATGTGATAGGGGGCGAGCCTATCGCCATACCGGGCACAGGTTTCAGACTCCGGACTAATACTGAGAATTTTTAGATAGAAAAACCCAATATCACTTTACCCGACCCGGGGATCGAACCCGAGACCTCAGCACAGCGGTTGTAACGCATGCGCAATTACAACTGCGCCACCAAGGCAGTCTAAATTTTTTGAAACTCTTAAAACTTGTATATTTTAAAATTGCACAGCATTAAGCCTAATGTTGTGTGCAACAATATTCAAAATTGCCTGGCGAACTGCATCTTTGAGATTGCCATTTTGTTGTGACTATTTTGTTACATCAAACTGTTGTCTAAGTTTTATTGAATTCTATTATTTTCCCCCCAGGACCCAGTGAAAGACGGCGAGGGTAAGATCAAGGCCGACTTCGACCAGCTACTTGAGGATATGTCTGCCGCCTTCCGCAACCTCGAGGACTAAACCAATCGATATCTATACAATAGGGAATGACTCACGGACCACGCGATATCTCCCTCTCTCTCACGACTACACTGCGAGAGAGAGATAGCTAATATATTGTCATATGAATTATAATTTATTCATTAAATCGAGGATACATTGTTTCCCTTTGTTACCGCTCAGATTAAATCGATTTTAAATTTGTATTTTATTAGTATCGATAAGTGAAGCGAGGTTCGTGAGTCGCATTGTTAATCTAGATTGTTAGAGTGTAAAGTGGTAACATCGATTTCTGTAGCGGATGGTTTTGTGCTAGAACTTGGAGACAATGGTCGTAAAAGACTTTCAATCCATAATATTTATCGACTTAAATACGTTGGTTGGTGTATCGATAACTTCCAGCACTAGATGTCGCGCAACACTATGGGTTGGTCGGTGTACAAGCGTCCAAACTATTGTAAATATTTAACACTTGATACCGCGGTTCTAGCGGCATCGCGTTACTTTATGAAGTCTATTTATGAAGATATCGATCGGTAACTGTGTGTCGCCAAGTATCCTCTTGCATTCCACGTTGTTGTTAGAGATGTAGAAATCAAATTTGTTGTTTTTTTCGAGAGCTTTTTAGGCTTACAATATGGTTCAAGTCAGTATTAACTCGTACGTTGGTACGTTGGTACGTTGGTACGGGCAGCAGGTGATGTGGCAGGCCGCACTAACACACGCACTAACACACTAACATGTCTACTAGCTGTTTGAACTTCTGTGACGTTACGTGTTGAAAATTATTATAAATATATAATAAAATATTGTAAACATATTGTTGTATTATTTGTGCTGTGGTCCAAGATTAATCCATAGATAGTGTTGTCTATAGACAATTGGCTTATGTCTATTTGCATGTGGGAAAATTTATAGATGTCTACAGAAAAAAATGATCTGATTATCCATGCCCGGCAAACAAATATTATAATGTTTAGCAACATAACTAATTCGCTATTTAAAGTAGGTACATATTTGAAAGGGCACATAAACAACGAATGTTAATTAATGATTTATTTAATGATCACTTGTACAATTTTTCGCTAAACCTATACCTTCGGTGTTTCTAATAAATGGGAACTACCCTAACAATAACTTGGTATAAAAAAATCTATAAACATGGACATATCTATGGAAATAGAGTAATCCTTTATGACCATATCTCCTAAAGGAACATTCCAGAGGTAATCCTGTGGGCTTTTGTTCCTCACTAGTGAGTAGGTACTATATTCCTTTGCTTGCGTCCATGATCCATGATCCATGAGCCAAAACTCAAAGAATCCAAGATATGATATTTTTGTTGCAGTATATTGACTTAGTTATTACTCTACATACTTATTAGAGTAGGTAACCAAATCTAAGACATACTTAGATATTTAGAAAAAATTATAACCAAAATATGTATGTTTGGTACTGGTCACATTCTTGTAATTACAATCTTTTTGGACACCGTTTCTGACGGAAGCAAAAGTCAGAAGAATCAAACATATGTCAAAGTTGCTAAAACTGAAAAGATTGTATGTTTTAAAATTGTGAAAGAACATAAAATATAATCAGAATGGTGCGGCGGCGCGTGGACGAGCCCAATATGAGCGACAACCTACTGCTCGTGAAGGTCGAAGATCTCATCAACATGGCCATAGGACCGGCCGATGTTAGCTCTTCTCTATAACTAACATTAAACGCTATGTATCGCAAGTAATAATGCCAGTTCCCATCTGTGTTACCCTCGGGGAATAGTACTGTTTCGAAGACCCCTACTGGAATACAGTTTTCCTTACAATTGTCTTAATTATGCTTTTGAGACAGGCCTAATTTGTTTATAACACATATACATTCAAGCCTGTAATCCCCGAAGCGGTAGGCAGATGTGTAACCAGTACACTCACTTTGCGCCGCATTCGATATGATAGGGGGCGAGCCTATCGCCATATCGAGCAAAATTCCAGACACCGGGGTGATACTGAGTATTTCTAAATAGAAAAACCAAATATCACTTTACCCCACCCGGGAATCCAACCCGAGACCTCAGCTCAACAGTCGTAACGCATGCGCAATTACAACTGTGCCACCGAAGCAGTCTATATCAGCTTATAACACATATTTTTCCACAGTAAGTTCTGATCCAAGCAGCGATAGCCTGGTTGGTTCTGATCCCCCTATGCTGCCTTTACTTCGATGCTTCGTATTCCAGAAAAACATAGTCAACTATAAACTAGTGCAAATGGTGCTGCACATCCTAGCAAGGAACCTACGCATGCTCGAAACCCATGTAGAGATCCGGATAGGCGAGGAGGATGACCATGGAGAGAAGAGGCGAGATGATACTACGGGGGGCTCTAAGGATCCTGGCATGTCGACTCGTGGGAAGGTGCACATGAAGGGAATTGATGAACGTGGGGGGAAGAAGGTACAAAGAGAGCCACGACGCTATTAATACAGTTGTTGTCTATGCCCTGCGCGTGCGACAACCCTGGCGCACGCGACAACCCTAGCGCGGCCATTTTTCCTGCGCTTCCGGCGCCATCTTGAGAGAGGACTGGACTTGACGCAAATTGTTGCTGTAATTAAAATACGTGGAATCGTGGACTGTATATATTTCAGGTTTTCGCTGGTGTTACAAATAGATTTATTTAAGAATAACAAAATTCGAGAGGAGGCGCGTCGTCGCTCCCCGGTGCCCCCGTCAAGTCCAGTCCTCTCTGAAGATGGCGCCGGACGCGCAGGAAAAATGGCCGCGCTAGGGTTGTCGCACGCGCAAGACATAGACAGTTGTTTTATAAGTATTAGAGCCATATAACGATGTAGTTTGTTCTTACATTAGGAATGGATTGCTAGATTAAAGTGATGACACTGTATTTTTGGAACCCTATAAGAAATAGCCCTTACGCTGTGACTACTGCACTGCTGCCAGAAACTTATTGCCAAATACCAAAACACCACCCAACATCTCTACTCGTAATCCCAATTGTTTTTATCAATGGTTTTCATGTGCGGTGGTGGTATCTGACCGTTTGACAGACTTTTGCTAGACATTGTTCTTTATAGACTTGCTTTCATTGTTATCTTCATACCTATATTTATTATTTAACATTATTTTCCAAAATATCCATACGTCTTAATAAATTTTAATATCTGTAAAGGATAAAAACAGAGAGAAGGCAGAGAGACCTGCTTCAAAGGAAAGAGAGAAGACAGCAAAGGAACACGAAAAAGATGAAAAACAGTTGGCCAAAGAAAAAGAAAAAGCAGAGAAAGCAGCAGCTAAAGAAAGAGATAAGGCAGAAAAAATGGAACGGAAGGAAAGAGAAAAAGCTGATAAGGCTGCAGCGAAAGAAAGAGCGAAGGGAGAAAGAGGAACGGTAAAAAAACTCTTTATACCCTGTTCTTCTTGTACTTTGTACCCTCAAAATTTATCTTCCATGGATAGTTACTACTACTAATAATTTAGCGTATTAAAACGTAATAATTTTAAGTACTTATAAAAAGAAATAAAATAAGTGAGTTCTTAATGACGTGATTAAATGAATGTTTTGTATATAAATGTTACAGAAAGGAAAAGGCCATGGTACTGCTACAAGTATCGCCGTATCAGGTAATTTTAAAGATTTATTACCAAAATATTAAATATGGAATTCAGTAACTAAGTAGCTTTTTGCACACAGAGCGTGAACGAAACAAAGAAAAGGTTTTAGTAGGTGAGTTTTACATTTATGAATTTGTGTATCATAAAACGTCGCTTAATTTTTTTTCCTAGCACGGCAAATTGATTACATTGTTGGTAAATACAGTACAGTCCAAAGCCTTAATTGACTAGTTAAGCGCGTCACGAGTAAATTGCTTAAAGATTTTAACTAATTGTCATTTCATTCCAGTTGAGAAAGGTCCCACTACCAGGACTGGTAAGTTAATGTAATTTATTCCCACGTTGTAAAAGAGCTGGTCAGTCATTCTGCATACAAAACTGACAGCGTGGCTTTATTACTCATACAATATTTTTAACCAGATTCCCGCACTCGCGTCGGTAGTATAGAAGTAGTGACTCTTTCTCAATTCGAATTGTTGGAGTCTGCCGTGAATAATTTGCAATCACTTAGTGGTCCTCTCCCATCTCCTGCATTTCCTGATAACAAGAAGTTGATGGAAGACATTGCTAATGGCACCGCGTCTCTCACTGACATTATGCAAGCCATGCAGGTACTTTATGGTTATTCAAATTGAAATAAACCTACCAAATAACCTACATTACAGATTGTATCACCTTTCGGTTGTCTTATTAGAACAATTAAATTAAACGCTTCATACATTGCATAATAAAATTGTAACACACGTTTTATCGTTATACATATTACAATTATATTTGTGTCTCAAGCATAATAGCGGGCGTTTTGGCGTGTTTTTAAATTATGAAAAGAAATACTAAATTTTTAGCAATAATGTTTGGAAGTTTATTATATTATTCTCATTTTACACAATCGATCATTGATAAATTTTGATAAATTTTCTTACCTGAAAGTTTCTTCAACTACTCTTACTAATTCTACTGTACTCTTGTATATTACAATTTACAACCGTAACTTTTTTCATCTACAATCTAAGATTGAATCTTCAACTTGAGATCTTATGATCCCAGATTGAAGATTTGACCAGTTTCATTAATATTAGTACCTTGCATCTCAGCTTTGCCATAGTAAAACAAGAATTACAAAAGAGTACACTTATCTGCCGCTATTTATTACATAGGTAACAGCAAGAATCAAGGCAGCGGAACAAGCGATAGGACGCATGGCTGATCTCCTAACGCAACTGGCAGCTGCGGGCGCTATACCCGAGGAGCTTGTCGACATGGTAGAGGAGGTAAAAGCTGAAGTGAATGAGGTTGCCACAGCAGCAGCGGCGGCCGGAGCAGGCGAAGTTGATGAAGAAGGACAAGAAGATGGAATGGTTGGTTTATAATTATCTCGAAAAAAGGATGTCGAAAATTTAAAAAAATAATTACGTATAGGCTTTATCACTAAAGTCGTAATGTTTTAGAAAACCTGGAATGCAATTATCTTAAGAGAAAAGAAAATTATTGGGACGCTGATTTTCTCTTATAAGACATAGAGTTTATCAATAAAATGAGTAACGTTGTTTAGAGAAGTATAGGAATAAAACCAAAATAAAAGTTGTTAAAACGATCTAACATCAATAAATCAATTTGAATTGCTTCTAATTTATTTACTCATGAGCCAATTTATAAAATCCTTTTGATAGTACCAGTTTTGGGTAATATAGCGCATTGATTAAAATAATAAAAAAATCAACTAACCTATTGCGCAAAAAACAGGCATGTAACTGTCGTTTGATTCGTCTCTCGTCGCATACCTTAAAGTTAACCTTCATTGTTGGCGGAAGCCTAAGTACCAGTTTCTGCTGTTAAATGACTTTTACTAACTCAAATTGAGTAGATAGATCATCATAGATCATAGTTTTTTTAAAAACATCTATTACTAGATATTATTTGAGTCTATACTCAAAGTCTAGTAATAGATATTTAGTCTAGTTATGTCTAGTCTACTCTAGTCTAGCCTATACTCTAGATTTGTACTTTTTACTTCTAGTCTATGAGGTCTAGACCCTCAGCTGTTCGTAAAACGGTCGGTACGAACGCCACGTTAGGCCACTCGCCCACAGCACGCCGTGACGTAGGCGGTGCTCTTGGCGGGAAACAACTTGGCTCTCCGGCCTCATTAGCATCCAGGATGGTTGCCATGCCACCAGTGTCACATCAGGAGATGGAGTGAGTTTATTTAAGTAGAAAAGGTCATCCAATGAGCAAGTGTCGTTTTGCAGCCTTCTGAGTACTCTGACACTAGACCGTCGACCGCTTCTTCACCTTCTTGCCCATGGCGTGGTGTGAAGAAGCAGGCCGGCGTGATTGTGTTGGGTGGCGTGGGATAGATTGTCTATCGCTACTCGATAGTCTAATTGGAACGCACTGCTGCGCCTACCAGCAGCTGAAGTGTGGTCACTTTGCCGGGCCAGGATAATAAAAATCATCTGATGGTAATTGATTTTTGCATCTCGCCACGATTTCATGAAAACCGAGCTGAAGTAACTGTAAATAAGCCAAAACTCTGAAACGGATATTATGACGGGTTCACCCCATGTACTGTGGTCAAAATATTACACAAATATGTCTCTGGTCATTATAACAGGTTCTTCCTAGAGTAAAAAAACTAGATAAAATATTGGTCTTTATAAACAATTGCGCTGCAGTTTGTTACTGTATTTTAATGGTTTATATTAAGTACCGCGTATTTGTAGTGATGCCCTCGACGCTTTGAAAGAAGACCTGAACAAAGCAATTACTCTTATGACTGGGAAATCCACTACGTATGCAGAAACCGCGTTCGTAACCGCAAGAGGAGTCGGTTAGTTTATAACTAATTGATATTTTAGGCTTTCGCTTCGTAAATTTGGAATGCGTTGATTACTTCAGAATGTAACACTTTAATGTTTAACAGGACCAGGAAAAATCAGGACCAGGTAGTAGATTTTTAATAATTTATGATATATTTGACGTTAAAATATGAGTCATATTAAGTCATAAATATTGTAAATTGACTATTTTGTGGTATGTGCGTGTTGTGAGCTGTGCAAATAAATCGTGTTCCGATCTTTCTTTCATATTTTAGGGCATCACTAGATTTATAATCAGGATATCCTTATTTTAGCTGAGAAGTTGGACGTGGCCGTAAAGCTGAACTCGCGGATATCCACGTTGTACTCTTTGGTCAATGATTATGCAGATCAGTTGAATGGATTTGATACTGGGCTTACTTCGCAGGTAAAAACAAGAAACATACTGGTGTTCATAGGAATACCAGTATCTGTCTTAACACATAGGTGGACTGTGTTATACGATGTTCTGATAATGTTTCAGAGTAAATTATGTTCTTAACAATTATTACAGATGCAAGGCTTTAAAGATCAAATGGATCAGATGAGAAGTGAACTCAAGGCCGGTGTGGCGCAGCTGAATCAAGCGGGAGGGAATTCTGAAACTACCGGTTGACTTATTTTTAATCTTATTAGAAACTGTTTTTAGCAATAAAATATTTAGACGAATCTTGAGGAAAATACTTGAATACATGTTTCTAGATCACCTGTAGCCTCAGTCAAATCGTACGAAGCTCAGATATGTTAACGTGATTTTTTGTGGACTGTGGCTGACGTCAGCTAATAAAAATAATAATATTAATAAAAAACTAGGTAGTGATCTTCCGTCAAATGGTGAGATGCTCTTTATGCTGCCATTATTGTTTGTGTACCTGTTGTTACATTCAAGGACAGCCTCAACAGAGTCCATTTGGACTTTCCTGGTTAATTTTACTAGCCATAGCCCTTCTTGAGGCCTTAGTTTTGTCCCCAGCTGTAATGGAGCTGACAGAGAGATATGACCTCCTCGTGTTGGAGCTGGACACTACTGTCCACGAGCATCAGGCGCTATCGGCATTCCAAAAGCAACTTGGCGATGAATTGCACGTGGGTCTTGGTCATGTTTGTAACAGCAGCATCGGAAATATTTCATAAACGGCTATGCAGTTATTTTGAAAATCTAGAGGGCGTGATTCAATTTATAGATGATATTTTAATATACGCCAAAACTAAAGAAAGTCATGATCAAATTTCACGCACAGTACTGCAGATATGTAGGGATATTAATATCAAACTTAATAAATCAAAATGCAAAATAGGATTAAGTGAACTTACTTAGGGCACAGAATAACTAAAGATGGCATTTAACCCGACACAAATCATGTTTTAGAAATACAAAACATGCCCACACTGAGAAATTTGAAACACGTAAGGTTTTTAGGAATTGTAACATATGTCAACAATGTATTTTGTAGATATTGGACATTATCTACAATAGTTGTTAAAGTCAGGAGTTTTAGTAATTGATACTTCAAGTATCCTTCATTCTTGAAATATCAGGTACCCTTCCAACATGTAATATGTTCTAGAGCCTGGTGGAGTGCGTGGAAATGTTACGGGAACAAAAGGCTGATCGGGATGAAGTACAAGACGGCCTTCGAGATAAGGTGCGTGTGTTCACGTGTACGTTTTATTTGGATAGTCGTAGTTTCTTCAAAAAATATTATGTCACTAAACATTACTTAAGCTACCACGACTTATAGATTTACTAGCTGTTGCTCGCGGCTCCGCCCGCGTGTAAGTTATTTTCGGGAACAGAAGTATACAATCCAAGGAGTTGTCTTCTGCTCTGAGGCACCTATAGCAATCGTCCTGACTCTGAGGTGTTGTGCCTGAAACTTGAGATTACATTTAAATAATACCTCATAAGTTGACCCCGCACTTCGCCCCTTTTAGGGATGATTTGGTACAAACGTTGAAACACGTATTTCTTTATTTCTTACCAAAATCCTAAATATGAATTTTCCGATCCCTAACTTGAGGAATGATAGATTTCCCATACAAACTTTGAACTCCTATTTGACCCCTTTCAAGATGGTTATTTGAGAAAAAACATAGCCTATGTCCTTCTCCAGAATATAATCTATCTCCTTGGCAAATTTCATCACAATCTGGTCAGCCGTTTAGGCGTGAAAAGGTAACAAACAAACAAACAAACAGAGTTACTTTCGCATTTATAGTATTGGTATGGATAAAAGCTGGCTGACTGAATTTGACTATTATTCATAGAAATAGTATTTTCATTGCTCAATTTTTACGCATATTAATTTTGCGTTGAACATATCTTATAACATTCTAAATAGTAGGAAAATGATCCACCATAGGCGGATATATCTCGGCTGACCGGTCTCCTCACGGAGAAGGTGTTCGCCTCTGTTCGGGCCGAGTTGGAGCGACGTCTGGAGCTGTGCCACGAGAAATTCCACAAGCAAGAGATGGTCTGGATGGTTAGTTATATTTGTTAGATTATTAAGACTTTTTGAAGGTGAAATAATTTTGTCCTATTCTCTCTTTCCTGTCCATTTATCCCATCTGATAGTGTGGTCTGCCTTCCTAGTATTTTGCATCCACTTCGCTCTATTTGACGTATCGTCCTATTCTCTCAAATTACGATTGTTATTGAATGCCAAATCAAAAATTACCAAATTTTAAAACAAAATACCAATTTTTAAAACAAAATTGTATGACTAAATATTGTTAAGCGGTGTTCGAAATGAGCAACGCTAGAATCTAATGTACCTCTAGCATTTCATGGAGTCAATAAATATTTGATTTGGATTTAGAAAGAATAATTTGAAATTGTGAGTATAAAATTGAGAGTGTGTGTTCTTGTAATGTAATCTTTATTTATGGATGTTTAAACAAGTAAAACAGTTTAGTTACATTTGACGATTAGCATTAGTTATTGTATTAGATAATATAATTTTATTTTAATATAGGGTGCCATAAAGGACCTGACCCAGATAGCAGAGTGCAAGGCTGAGCTGATGCAGCTGATTTCGGCACGGGATCAAATCCAGCAGCAGTTACGAGACCTACATCAGAAACTGCACAGACTGGCTGACATACTAGGAGAGCCTAAGGTGATGTGCTAAATGTAGATCTTTAATGTTTAGGTTCAGACATTTTAACAGGCAGTTATATCGATTAAGAATATAGTAGATCAAAACCAACGGACTTTTATTGATGTATGTGTAGTTATATTCTAACAAAAAATGCTAAATATGTATATGCCGTGCCGTCTAGAATCTTGCCTTAATGATTAATAAGTATAAAAATAAAATTAAATATTATCAAGAAAGGAATTTCAATTCCATAATAATGTGGTGTCTGAATCTATGACGACATGCCTTCATTACAAGTATGCGAAACAAATTATCCTTTTATCCTGGCACGGCAAAGTGACCACACTGCACCTACAGCACTGGTAAGCGCGGTTCCGTCCAATTAGAGCATCGAGTAGAAAGAGACAATTTATCCCCCGCTACACAACACAATCATGCCGACCTGCTTCTTCAGAAGAAGGTGAAGAAGCAGTCGAGGGTCTAGTGTCAGAGTACTCAGAAAGCCACAACACGGCCAAACACGATGTACCGGTTTTTCTCGGGGGTCTAGAGTTGGGGTACAATGTTTGACCATTTTGCGGCCTTCTGAGTATTCTGACAATAGACCCTCGACCGCTTCTTCATCTTCTTGCCCATGGCGTAGTGTCAAGAAGCAGGCCGGCATGATTGTGTTGAGTAGCTGGGGATAGATCGTCTCTCGCTACTCGATAATCTATCTGGACGGCACTGCGCTTACCATCAGGTACAGTGTGGTCACTTTGCCGCTCCAGAAAAAAAAACCCTCTCAAAATTGTTCCTGCAGGCGGCATTATTGACCCGGCACCTGGCCCGTGACGCGACGTGCGGCGCGTGCCAGGAGCCAGCGCTGATGAGTCCGTGGGACGCTCACTACGGAGCGCCGCCGCCGCTGCCCGCGCTGAGACCACGCCCTGCTGGGGCCGAGAATGACGCAGCCTGTCTGAGGGACTTCGAGCCTCCACTAGCGCCTGATGCCAAGTATGATGATGTATTGTTGATGATGATACGGTGTTCCCTGAGCTTTATGACATGTCCTTCTTTAAACGAGGCTTAAGAAGAGTAGTCCTTCAACAGTAGGCAGCGGCTCTGCTGTGCCCTATTTTTTTGGCATTGCAGAAGTCTATGGGCGGCGGTGACTACTTACCATCAGTGGCCCGTCTTCTCGTCTGCCTATCAAGGCACTAAAAATGTATTATAGATCTCCTGAGACACAGTACTTATTATTTAGGTTGGCTTGCATGGATTTGCGTTGCTGTGGCGTCACGGCCACACACACACGATGTACATACTTTTTTTTTTTTTTTTTTTTTTTTCCCGCGGGGAAAATCCATCTTACGGATACCTTCTGGTCCTCGGGGGAGGAGAGATGGTTATGCCGGACTCACCGACCTTCCGACCCAGTTCGCCCGAAGGACTACTAGATCGGGACCCTAAACCTACGCCGGTGTACCGACTAAAAACCCCGCGGTAGCCTTCTGCAGCACATGTGGGACAATCCCGGGGGATCCTGAGTTTACCCTGGATTGCTGCCGGAACCATCCCTGTGCCGTACCTTTACGGACCGTCTCTTCTTGGGCTAGATGCCCCCCACAATTTACAGTAGCAGCGCGATATTTCGCGCCGCCAACCGCCTCAGGGTCGCACCATGCAGATATATATGTAAAGGCCGCACATCCCCCGCTGTGCAGCCGCGACCCCTGTGATCCCTTTTAGTCGCCTCTTACGACAGGCAGGGTATACCGTGGTAGAATTCTTCAGGGCCCCCATTCCACAGGGCGGACGATGTACATACTACCTAATAGACATCTATATATCACCTGTACCTAATAGACACTCGAAAATGTAATTCCTAATGTACTTCAAAATATACTCACCTTCAAACCATCAGCATTTTCGTTTAAGTAGAGCACAAGAATTCCCTACAATTGACGATCCCGACGTGATCCTTACAAAGCAATTGAGCTGCCCGGTATAATTTTGTCGAAAGACGAGAAATAATATTCTCTAGCCATTCGATAGAAAGAAAGAAAGAATATAATTTTTATTTGGTCACACAACAACACTTTAGATTACATACAGATTAAAAAACACAAGGGAGTAATACAAAAAAAACAATTATAGAATAAGTACCCGCTACTCCTCAATTCGGAACACCTGTGTCCAAAGTATGACCAAATAGGCCATAGGCTCAGCATTTGCCAAGTAGTAAAGTACTGCCTGGCGCTGGTATTTTGTCTAGTCCAGACAAATGTCAAGATACTCCATCAGGACGGCACTGTACTTCAGCTTAACTACGCTGCAATTAAACCAATGAGAAATAATAACTACTTTTGTCCGCAGCTTTTTATTCATGCATTATGCATAACATTCATACGTTTATCGGTATCGCTTGTCATGCATTTATGAGAATATTTTCTAAATAAATGTGCCTTGAAAAAAAATGAACCCTGTTTACCAGTTGATTTGAGTCCCAAAAAGTGCACAAAGATATTTAAGCTAGTATGTCGGTTAATATAATATATAACTTACCTCAAGGGCCCACACCTGTCACCGTTGGGTTGGTGGATCTCATACGCTGATATCTGAAATGGTGACCAAGGAGAAAGCGCAGCCAATGGACCTCCAGGGATCTCCCACCAACCGATACACGGGATATGGATCGGATGGACGGGTATGTAATATTCTCAATTCAGTAAATCTGGGAAGGCTGATTGGGATATTTTTTTTTTTTTTTTTTTTTTTTTTATCGTGACTCGGCCAAGTGACCACACTGCACCTGATGGTAAGTGCAGTGCCGTCCAGTTATAGTATCAAGTAGCGAGGGATAGATTATCACTCGCTACTCAATACAATCATGCCGGCCTGCTGTGTAGCTTCTTCACACTACGCCTAAAGGACCCAGGATCATAGGAAGGAGGGAACACGGTAGCTGGCAAACTGTTCCACAGCTTGATGGTGCGGCAAAAGTACGAGTTTGCGAACCTCTTAGTTCGGGCCGGGGTAGTAGACACCACAAAGCTGTGGCTCCGCAATCCAGTACGCGTGGTTCTGGTATGGAAGGGAGAGGATGGGATAAGATCAAACAATTCTTCAGAGCATTCACCATGATACAGACGGTAGAACACGCTAAGCGAGGAAATATCCCTACGCAGCTGTAGCGGCTCCAGGCTGTTACTCACGTCTGCATCATTCACAATGCGGATGGCCCGCCGCTGCAACCCGTCCAAGGCATCGAGGAGGTATTTTGCGGAACCGTCCCAGAGGTGCGAGCAGTATTCCATTCCCGGTCGCACCTGTGCTTTATATAAGCGGTAGAGCTGACCGGGCGTGAAAAACCGCCGCACCCTGTTCAGGATTCCGACCCTGCGGGAAGTGGCGGATATTACGCCCTCGATGTGACTCCTTGGATTAAGATCGCAGCGGATATCCATACCTAGGACACTAAGGTCATTCCGCATTGCGAGTGGAACACCCTGAAGAACGGGGATTGGAGAAAACGGAGACTTCTTGCACGAGAACGCGCACACCTGGGTTTTCTTGGCATTAAACTCAACCCGATTCCTGGTACCCCATGATGATATGAGATCCAAGGCCTGGTTGAGCTCCATGACAAGATCCTCGCGTCTCCTCTCAGTATCCACCCGGCAACCAGGAGGCTTGCTGCAATAACGCCCATGAACCGTGCTGTCGTCTGCATAGCAATGAATGTTGCCAAGCGACAACATATCATTGATATGCAGAAGAAACAAGGTGGGCGAAATCACAGAACCTTGTGGTACTCCGGCATTTACTGACATGAACTGCGAAGCGTGTCCATCAACGAGGACACGCATTCTACGCTCATGCAGAAAGCCGGAAATCCACTTGCACAGGTTGTCGGGCAGACCGTATGCCGGGAGCTTGGAGACGTGGAGGCAAAGCGCGAGGTACTGACGTCCCAACCAGACAGTGATCGGAGGTCCCCAGAGGAGCACCAACCGACACCGTATACCTGGTCGGGTGACTCGCCACATCTGGGATCCTGGTAGGCTGGTTCACCAGCTGTGTCAAGCCATGAGTCAAGGCGAATGCATGAGCAGTTCTGCCAGCATGGTCAGTTCTGGAGGAGCCCAACCACAACTCATGGTGTGCGTTGAAGTCCCCCAGAACTACCAATTCCGCTGTTGGGAACTGCTCCTGCGCGTCGTCTGTCGCCTGGCTAATGTAATCAAATAGCCGAGTTGTCTCAACGTCCCCGTCGTGTGACCTGTAAAGGCACACGTAAACCCGACTCTGAGAGCCGAGGTCGACGTGTACCCACAGGGTGGATAAGGAGGGGTCCTCCATGCAGCGCAGACGGCGACAGCAGACGTCCGACCGAACATACAGGCATACCCCGGCCCTCGGCCTGAAGTTTTCTTCAAGTGAGTAGCCGGGGTAAAGCAAGTATGTGGTATCGGTCGGACTACAAATCTGCGTCTCCGTCAGGAAGAGAAGAGCAGGCCGGGCCGTCTCAAGATGGTGGTGGACGGCATTAAGGTTCAATGGAGTCCGCGGATGTTAGCGAACTCCATTGTGAAAGCGGTGGTGGGGTTACGCACCGCTGTAGGTCCTGTTCTCTTTATAGGCACTGTCATGGAGTTATGGGGGGAGGATGTGAAGAAGCGGTCGAGGGTCTAGTGTCAGAGTAATCAGAAGGCCGCAACAAGCGCCGGTCCACTAAAAGAGCCAAGAGGAGGTGAGCTGATCCGCCGGACGGAAGGGCCCCCGTACCCTCCCGGGATAGGCCGCCGGGACCCCACATCCGGTCACCAACCGGCACGACGGACCCACCCAAGATTATGCGCGGCATGGTGGGGCAGCCTCTCGTGGTGGTTAGCCACGATTGGGCCCCTGTACTGTACCGCGGGCGGCCAGCGGTACAACCGTTTCTACAGGTCTCCCTGGCCGACGGATCAACACGCCTCCAACCGACTGTGAACCGGCTAATACCGGCACGGCCAAACATCGTACCCCAACTCTAGCCCCCCGACGATAACCGGAAATACACTGGCTGATCCCGGAACGCGACACACTTGCGTGTGCCACTATGGCGGGTTTTTCGCAAATTCGGATATGAATTGAATAGAATATTAATTATTATAAAGTGGTTCTTAGCCGCCCATGCTTACTTTTCTTTATAGGGGAAATGCCTTGAATTTGTAGGTTTCACTATCTATAACAATAAGGAAATTCACGAATATATTGCATTAATAGGTTAAAAATACATATACACTTACGCCCATAATTCCCGACGGGGTTGGCAGAGGTGTAACGTAGTACCAACCAGTAGACGCACTTTTCGCCGAGTTTATTACGGTCCCATAATGTGTTAGGGGGCGAACCTATCGCCATACCGGGATCAATTCCAGACACGGGGCTGATACTGAGCATTTCTAAATAGACAAACCCAATATCACTTTATCCGAGCCGAGGATAGAACCCGAGACCTCAACATAGGTTTAAAATACAAAATATTTACTATAATATGTGTAAATATGGCGATCGGCATTTCGGAAGTGGTACGGGGTTCATGGATATAGGTTATGGGTTTAATCTTAGCCACAATAACTTGTCTATTGTAATGGTATCAAACAATCCGACATATTATATCGATTATACACAGTCAGGTCATAAGTATTGTCACACAGTAAAAACTTTTATTTTAGAATGCTGGCCACAAAAAAGTTTATTGAATTCGAATTTCAAATTGGTCATGAAAATAAAAATGTATACTTTTTAGAATTTTACTCATTTTTAAATATGGAGTGGACGCTTAAAGAAGACCGTGTTGCAGTAATTGCGTTGCATCGTTGCGGTTACGCGCCAATTCAAATTTTTGTCATACTGAAAAATTTGAATATAACCAAAAGATTCGTTTATCGTACCATCAAACGATACAATGAAGACTCTAGTGTAGATGACAGGTCAAGAAGTGGTCGCCCTCGGTCTGTTAGGACTCCAGCAGTGATAAAAGCTGTGAAGGCGCGAATTCAAAGAAATCCCAAACGTAAGCAGAAACTGTTGGCCCTTCAGATGGGGTTAAGCAGAACCACGGTGAAAAGGGTGTTAAATGAAGACTTAGGGCTTCGGGCATATCGAAGAAAAACAGGACATCGTTTGAATGCTCGTCTAATGGACCTGAGACTGAAGAGATGCCGCGCTTTGTTGAAGCGGTACGCGGGAAAAAAATATCGGGAAATTCTTTTTTCAGATGAAAAAAATTTTACCGTAGAATAGAGCTACAACAAACAAAATGATAAGGTGTACGCACACAGTAGTGAAGAAGCGAGCAACCGTATTCCGCGTGTCCAACGAGGTCATTTTCCATCCTCGCTCATGGTATGGTTGGGAGTTTCTTATTGGGGCTTAACAGAGGTACATTTTTGTGAGAAAGGTGTAAAAACGAATGCAGTTGTGTATCAAAATACAGTCCTGACGAACCTTGTGGAACCTGTTTCTCATAACATGTTCATGAGGCGCCAGCTCATAGAGCGAAGAGCACACAAGACTGGCTGGCGGCGCGTGAAATCGACTTCATTCGGCACGAAGACTGGCCCTCCTCCAGTCCAGATTTGAATCCGTTAGATTACAAGATATGGCAACACTTGGAGGAAAAGGCGTGCTCAAAGCCTCATCCCAATTTGGAGTCACTCAAGACATCCTTGATTAAGGCAGCCGCCGATATTGACATGGACCTCGTTCGTGCTGCGATAGACAATTGGCCGCGCAGATTGAAGGCCTGTATTCAAAATCACGGAGGTCATTTTGAATAAACTTTAGTGTCATAAGAATCTATGTTTTGTTAAGTTCATTTTGGTATATAAATGGTTACATAATGAATAAACTTGTTTCAATTATTTTATATTAAACATGTGACAGAATTTATGACCTGACTAAGTATCATCATAATCATCAGCCGGTGTCAGTCAGGTATATTCCTACGTATATGGGCCAAACTAAAACTTTGACGATTTAGATTTTTTGATGGAAAATGCTTCTTTAAGGCTTTTTGAAATAGATGGACTTTAAAAAAATGCTAATTTCTTCGTTGACACTGTATCTACTGTATTTTGTAAACATTAAACTGCTTTTCTGTGTTGAATCAGAATCAGAATTAAACTTTGGTACTCTCTCCTGTACAATTTTTTGCATTTTTTCCCTTTTACATAGGGACCATTGATATTATGTACGTATAGTAGCGGAGGCTTGTGCCCGGCTGTGGGCCTGTGTATAATACAGGGTTCATGTTATTATTTTGTTCTAGCTGTATATGTTAGAAGAAGAACTACAACCTTGCGTCGAATGTAATGTCATCTTAGAAGCTAAGAAGACTGATGAACTATGTTTGTGTGATCAAGGTGGGTTCTGAACAACTATATCTGTATATATAAAAGAAGAAACTGACTGACTGACTGACTGACTGACTGACTGACTGACTGATCGATCAACGCACAGCCTAAACGGCTGGGGTTAGAGACTTGAAATTTTGACAGTAGGTACCTTTTATCACGTAGGCATCCACTAAGGAAGGGTTTTTGGAAATACCACCCCTAAGGAGGCAAAACAGGGGATGAAAGTTTGTATGAAAATCCGTCATTTTTGAAGTTAAATTCATGAAAATTAGTATTTAGCATTTTAGTTAAAAATAAAAAATATATGTTTCAGGATTTTTGGAAATTCCGCCCCTAAGAGGGTAAAATAGGCAATGAAAGTTTGTATGAAAATCCGTCATTTTTAAGTTAAACGCATGAATATTGGTATTTTTTATTGTATACTTTTTCTCCCAAACATGACCTCCACGCGGGCGGAGCCGCGAGCAACAGCTAGTTTATTATAATAGGGGTAGTTGACATGTTTTTTATTGTTTCAATAAACTAGTTACATTACCTAAAACCTATTATCGAAAGAATTTTATAAATTTGAACATAAATAAGTAAATCGGACTCCATTCAAATTTGCTGAAAGGGGTAATTGTCAAATGACAGTAAAAGATGCATGATATGAGCCGTGACGTCACCTCTCAGAATGACCATTACTGTGCCGTTGTGCGAGGGAGATAGTAAATAAATAAATAAATAAATAACACCCAACAGTCACACACATAGTCCCGACCCCACACTAAGATACGAGTCTTGTGTTGTGGGTATCAGGGACTACGAGAGACTTTCGGTCTCACAACACCCAGACCCCGGACACAAATATCTGACTCTCACACAAACATTTGTCCCGGTGTGGGAATCGAACCCACGGCCTCTCGTTTCACAGCCAGCTACTCGCCAACTGCGCCACGGAGGCTGTCAATAGTGATATGTTCCCACTACGCGCCCATTTTTGCTGGAACCCATATTTAAAATAAACATTGTGAACTCATTATTCAAGCAATTTAGATTCTGTTTTCGCAAGAGGGTTTCTTTTGCGTATTATATTCGGTTGAATATCGAATGATATATAAAATTAAACAAGGAAACTACCATATTGTTATTTTTTAGAGGAGGCCCAGTGAGACTGTGTATACAATATATTATTTTTCATTTTTGTAATTATTAGGGATTTATTACGGTTCCTGAGAAGCTATGTTGTAATTTTCGGCGCAGAAGGAATAGGGTATTTGACAATTTTTGAAAATGGATGGACATCGATAGAGGACTCTTCATTATAGCCCCCGTAATATTTTTATTATTGAAATATACTCAATTTCTATAAAATCCGTGATTTAATTTTTTCATAAATAATTTCGGGCTAAAACGCGTTGTCACGAGACATTATCTCTATGTGACGTCATCGCACATATACAAACATTCGTAACCGATGTGACACCTAACAACATAACAAATTATTTGCATTTATCTGTTAGTTTTTCCGCAAAAATGAATGAGCCATCATATAAATATTGTTCAATACCTTTGTGTAAAAACTCGACACTAAATCCCGATAAATTGTTCATCCATGTGCCAAAATCAAAAGTTTTAAAAAAGATGTGGCAGATTTCGACTATCAGCCTTTGTAATGCCTTCTTCCATTCTTATAGAAGACTTGAAGACGAAATTAACACGTTTACACATCGAAAAATATATTATTCCTTACAATTTTATTTGTCGTAGGATGCAATGTTTATGTGCGATGTCGTCACGAGTAATGGCGGCCGGTATTGCTACGTTTTTGGCACCGGGAGATACAGATTACAAATTCTAAGTTTTAATGACGATAATAAAATGTTTATAATACATTTAAAATAAAAAAATGTATTTAATAAATATGTTTGCCCACTATCCTTTCTCCTAGTGCAGTTTTATATTTTTTGGTTACACCAGTCAAACACCCTATTGTTTCATATGTGGACGTAGCGGCTTTGCAAAAAAAACATTCTAAAAACTCGTAAACGACTCATGACTCTTGATTCTTGAATTTATATCTGTTTTTCTTTTACATTTACTGTTTCTTTTCAGTAACTATTCAAGCTGAGACTGCCAAGGAATGACAGATCATTCTTATTGTGTAGATGAATATGTGGTCCAGGTGTATTATTATTTTTAATATTTGTTTCGTTTATGATAATTAATATTGTATTGTAGTAAAATATTAAATAAAACATTCGATTTATTTTTAAATTTTTATTTGTAATAATAAATAAATAATTTACATCCTCTTTAGAAGCGTATTTACAGCTTAACAGCGATAAAGTATAAGTTAAATATTAGGATATAATATGGAGATGATTAATGGATTTTAAGGTGGATTTCATATAATGTAAAATATGAGAATGATGTTTTAATACACATATGAAGCAATACAACCATTAGATGTGTTAAAATATCGATCAACCAAGTTCTTGGTAGCTGAATAATTTTTTATCCGGTTATAAATGTGGTAAATTATAACTGATTCTAGAGTAAAAATATGCTGACCTGTCTTCAAAAAACTTTACATTCTACATAAATAAAAAATGTAGGAATACATTTTACAGTCAACATTAAATTTTAACATCCAATTACTTAAGATAGACTTAATTTAAATAAATAATATAAATTAAGTTATAATAGACACGAATTATTTGGTAACAATAAATACACGAATATACATATGTTTGTCATGGGATGTGTGGGGTAATGTGTGACAGACAGATTTGTTTATATATTAGTTTATCCTGTCTCAGGATTAAGTATATTCCTATTAAATGGTTTTGCTTACAACTATGTTAAACATTCATTGATCAAACAGCGAGTTACAAAACTAAAACAGATCTTGTCCTGATTTCAGTAAATTCAACATTTAACCGTGCATTCTGGATAAGCAAATTTCTTTGTTTATAGATTGCTGAGTATAATAGTACAAAGAACTATTTGGTTACCAAAAATGTACGGTTTATTCAATCTTGATTTAGCGCACTCTTGACATACTTTTCTTATCTATTCTTGCAATTTCTTCGTTCATATAAAAAGTGTAAAAAAGTATCAAATTCCTAAATTTAAGTAACATACATTTAAAGTCGTAACTATTAAATAATAAATTAAATATTAAATAGCTATAATCACTTGGTACATTTCACCGGGAAATGTGTTGCTTGTCTTAAAACTCTTGGGAGTTTTATATTTTTTTCACCGTCCATAGATAGAATGCATTTCAGCATATTAGTAAAATTTGAATAGAGCCTATATTTATTCCTTGGCCATGCAAGAGTTATGTTCAAGTTGTAATAAAAATCATAATGATATTCATGAATTTGTTACAATCGCTATATTTTTAGTATAAGTCATTTAACAAGTAACATTTGTTTAAAAGCTCTCAACATAAAATAAAAGTTTACAATATTTTTTTGCTGTATTTACATTCATCAATAAAATTGTATAATTACATCGATCAGTTTACATGAATCTTAAATTAAATATATTGTTGTCAAAAAAATGCTACTTCTGATACTTTATATTGGTACAAAAAGATAAAAACTGTATTATTGGACAAAGTTCAGATGTCGAGGCCGAACACAAAGATTACCTTAAGGACCTAATACATAAGACACCCAATCACATGTTTCGCACTGCAAATAAATCTCACTAGTCTTTGTTGCAGCCAGCTAAGAGATGATTGGTCACCCACCAGCCTGTATTGGACCGGAGTTTGGTGGGATTAATATCAACTCTGCACTCGTTTTAAACGGAGGAGGTCTTTGCCCAGCGGAGAGAATAGTTTAAGATGTATTTTAGCACGAAACTTTTTGGACGGTATTGTTAAAATTCCATTGTACATTATCCAAGACAACTGTCTCAGAAGTAATAAATCTACGATTCTCCTTCGAACGCGCACGCACACTTTAACGTGGCTTCTATTCGGTATTTCATTTGTTAAACACTTTCTTTTAGAAATGGATGTCCTGGAGGCAATTTATATGTCTGTTATTTTTAACCCCTGTTTAATTTGAAATATTGATGCATTTATCACTGTCTTGGCATCTTAAAATGGCGGATCTATTGTCATATTTCTTATTCAACATATTAAGATTTTTGATTGTTAACCTACTGCAGTAGTTTTATATTTATGTATATAAATATTACAATCGTCAGTACCTATTGCTCAAAAATCTTGATGCTATTTTCCATTCAAGTTTGTTACTTTCAATAAATGTTTTATAAATATGACCCAGAGTCAGGCCATTTATTATTAGATACGTAATACGACTGCAAATCCCCAGTCACTTATATATGGCTAGAAAGTAAAGAAAACACAAGGCCAAGTAGGTGCAAGGATTTTTCCTTAAACGCGTCTCGGTCAACTTTGACGTTAGGTAATAATGCACTTGTTTTAAATCATTATGCAGTGTATAATATTATATTTAACCAACAGTCACATATAGCCCTAAGCCCACACCTGGACAACTTGTATCGTGGGCATCAAGAACTACAAGAGATTGATCTTACAGCATTCAATTCCGAAACAAATATTTATGGATCACATGAAAATTTGTTTCGTGTAAGGGATGGAGCTCGCCGCCATTTTTTTCATAACTGGCTATTCGTCCTTTGCGCCAATAAGGCTATCAACATTTTTTTTATTTAGATAAACGATAGCATAAGATCAAAATATCAGAATTGTTGATCCGATGCTGGGATTTAAGAGATATGTAGGACATGTTGCAAAATCACATTCTGTTAATATGATCAGTGCCTGTCGCACTGGAATCTGCTGCAGTCGTGGTTTCTGCTGGCAGCCATCACATCGCCAAGTTGGTGAGCCACTGATGATGCACTCGTGTCCGTGCCTGGAGCAATTCTGAAACACCACGGTATTATTAGTTGAGTTAGATCCTTATAGACTTATTACGGATGATCTTGTGGGGTGGGGTCAGACTGTCAATATAATGTCGGGGAGTATGGGTTTTATGTCTATTTGGGAGAAATGTTTATTTTTATAATGTAGTTTGTGAAGATTTTCAACATGTTATTGATCCTCTTCTTCGGTCTCAGTCGCATAACTCCATCTATACATTAAATAAACTTTATAAAAAATACAATAGACACACTACATATACACTCACTCACACCTGTAATCCCCGAAGGGGTAGGCAGAGTTGTAACCGGTACACCCACTTTTCGCCGAATTTATTACGGTCCCATAATTTTATAGAGGGCGAGCCTATCGCCACACCGGGCATAATTCCAGTGAGTTCATCACTACGAACATTGTGACACGGGAATTTTATATAGTAAGATAATCCTACCTAGGGCTTTAATCATTGTTAACGAAAAGCTTTTAAAATGTGAGTTGCTTACACTTTTTACTCTTTACACAACATCGATACATGCACTTTCACTCAATAGTTAGCTGACACCCATACCATGTACCTTAGACATGACACTGTCATTTTATCTTCGTTTTCTTGTTCAAGAGTGTATGTGGTTTTGTGGTCAGTATTAAGTAAAGTTTTTCAGGTTTGATTTATGTTGTAAACATCTATTTTACTATAATAAATACACCGAACAGTCACACACATAGTTCTGATCCCACTAGGTTAAATCTGTATCGTGATATCAAGAACTACGAGAGACTTTCGGTCTCACAACACACATACCCGAAAGAAGTATCTGTCACACAAACATTTATATCGCTGCGGGAATTGAATTCACGGTATTTCGTCTCACAACCGGCTACTCGACCGCTGCGTCACGGTGGTTATCAAAATACTATAAAATTATTATGATCTATCTATGTCATATAATATATATACAATTATTAACAAAGAAGCCTGAAATAACGCTTTCTTAATACCTAGGTCTTTCTTTGAAGATCGTCAACACTCTCATTGAGTGACCTGCTTGTCTGTCGGTCTGCTGTCATGAAAATTTAATATAGATAGTATTATTAACAAGGGAAAAAAATATGCAATAAACGTTACGGATTCCAATGTAGTAATTATGTAGTCTCGAGTTTAAATTTATTTAAGAATAAACAGATCTGTACCGCCTACTTCCTCTATACTAATGAGAGAAACCTGTTGTGAGTTGGTAGACTTCGCATAACTTCAAAATTCTTATGAGATTTTTTTTATCCTGGCACGACAAATCACACTGCACCTGATGGTAAGCGGAGTGCTGTCCAGTTAGAGTATCAAGTTGCGAGAAAAAATCTGTCCCTAGCAACTCAACACAATCACGCCGGACTGCTGTGTAGCTTCTTTACACTTCATGGGGCAAGTAGGTAAAAAGGGGTCGAGGGTCTAGTGTCGGAGTAGTCAGAAGACCACAACACATCGTACCCTCTAGACCCCCGACAAAATTCTCAGATATGCAAGTTTCCTCGCAGTATTTTCCTTCACCGTTAAAGCAAGCGATAATTAACAATGTATATTTGGGCTAAATTTGAACCTACGACTGTAGTCGCAGCAGACGTACCACACACAACTAGGCTATTACTGCTTTTTTAATTAATAATACAATACAATACACCAACTCTTTATTGTATAACCATAAAAGATAATAACATACATATGACATTACTAAATGGTCCTACAATAGGCGGTCTTATCGCTAAAAGTGATCTCTACCAGACAACCTTTTAATGTAAATAATTAACATTAAAAACACCCTAATCATAATCGTCGGAAAATATTATCCACAAAAGTTACGTAACTCACTCACACACTCAATTCACACAATTCCGTTTGCATAACTGAAAAAGTGCAAGTTTTGAATACACGTAGCGGCCAGTCGTAATTCGGAATGTCACTTTCACCCGCAGCCGGCGAGACTCGGAACCGGTTCGTGACGTAACCGGATCGGTGCCGGCATCCTAGTTTTGGCGGCAGGCAGTCTGTGCCGACAAAAACTTGTTTCTACTAAATTATTATTGAAATTTAGGTACTTTAGATATGAGCTAATGGTACCGGCTGGACTGATTTGTACGTTTAAATGGTTAATGGTTATGTATGAGATCTGATTGATTTGTTAACATACAAAATCTTATGTCAGTTATTTACTTTTTGACACTGAAATACAGATGGGTAAGACATTTAGCTAGAAGGGACTAAAGCATTACTAGAATGTTTTGGTACCACGGAGAAGAGCTAAGAACCATGGAACTAAGATGGACCACCAATTCCATAGTCTGACAATTATGGAGAAATACGTTGGTGGTTAATGGGTACATCTCGCATCAGTACTGAAGAAATGGGATAGGACTTGCGCATGCCACTATGGCGGGTTTTACACCCTATGTACTGTGCTTGCTATCCGGGCGGATATGAATATCCTACCACGTGTTTTTACTGCTCTATCCATAACTATCATAAAACTGTGTTTTATTTTTATCCTGGCACGGCAAAGTGACCACACTGCACCTGATGGTAAGCGCAGTACCATCCAGATAGAGTACCAAGTAGCGAGAGACAACTGAGGTAGATATAGTTGTTGCTATTTGACACAATAATGCCGGCTTTGCTGGTGGTAGGATATTCATATCCGCCCGGATAGCGACCACCGTACACAGGGTGTAAAACCCGCCATAGTGGCACACGCAAGTGTGTCGCGTTCCGAGATCAGCCAGTGTACATCCGGGGTTTTCGGGGTCTAGAGTTGGGGTACAATGTTTGGCCATTTTACGGCCTTCTGAGTACTCTGACAATAGACCCTCGACCGCTGCTTCACCTTCTTGCCCATGGCGTAGTGTGAAGGAGCAGGCCGGCATGATTGTGTTGAGTAGCGGGGGATAGATCGTCTCTCGCTACTCGATGCTCTAATTGGACCGCACTGCGCTTACCATCAGGTGTAGTGCGGTCACTTTGCCGTGCCAGGATAAAAAAAAAAGAATCTGTGAAGGTAGTTAGTGAGTTTAGGCGTAGTAACCTTTTACATATAAAACTAGTTATAAGAGCAATCCACATCACAATGGATCACTGCACAATCATTCACTCATTGTGAATATACGTCCGATGTCCATCAATCTTTATCTCGCAGCTTTTGTATACCACGCCATTTCAACTGACCAGCTATATTCTATTCTTTGGCCCGAGCGTTGCCCTCTTATTTAGGTCGTACACCGGACACTGTACTTTGAATCGTAATAGTTAATTTACTTTTGGTAGGAAGAGCCGTGGAGGTCTTTTAAAAAAATACAAATTTAATTATAAGAGTAATTATTTAATGTATTATTTAAATGGCGACTACAATGAGACTGACTAAACTGACTTTACCTAGGGCGTTAGGACGGGCAGGAGTTATGCACCGTCAAGTAATCCGCCGGTTGTCATCGAGGGCGCGCGTGCGATAGCCACCCGTGAGAATGACACTCATGGCAAAAAGTTAGGGTGACCAGGCGATTCTATTAGTATACTCACTAAATATTAGAATACATTTGACAGCCTCCATGGCGAAGCTGGTAGCCGGCTGTGAAACGAGAGGCCGCGGGTTCGATGCCCGCACCGACACAAATGTTTGTGTGGTCAAATATTTGTATTTGATTCCTGTTTGACCGTAAGTCTCTCGTAGTCTCTCTCTCCCTCTGATACCCAGATACAAGACTCGTATCTCAGTGAGGTGTCAGGACCATGAGTGTGAATGTTGGCTGTTTATTTATTTATATCTCATACGCGTTTTGTAACCTGACACGGGAAAGTACACAGCAGTGTACACAGTTTAAATACAATTTTGACAATGCAACTAAATGTAATGAACCATCTCGGCCGCACGGCTCTATCTATCTATATATAAAAATCGATGAGTATGTATGTTCCTTATGAACTTCAAAACGGCTGGAGCGATTTGATAAAATTTTAAGGCAATCTTCCGATTATAGCCCAGAGGATGATCCTGTGAAGTTTGGTAGCGATCAGATCAACTGATTTTTTGTAATTTTGTGACATATGTTCCCTAAAAATGATTAAAAAATTAGATTTTGCCATGTTTATTTAATTTTTGATCAATCTCAATTAAAATCGATATTTGGGCGGGTAGCTACAATATACAAAACAGACTACATCAGGATTTGTTGATCAACTCGATTTTTAAAACATTTATTGTGCGGTCCGCGGTGCACGCCTTTTTTTTTTGTTGTCGCGCGGAAAGCGTTTTATAACTGCCGCCCGCTCCGGGGGGAAGCGGAATAAGAATAAAACGGTTATGCTGGACTAGCCGGTCTTACGACCCAGCATCCCCCTCGCACGGATGATGGCTATCCGTGCTGCCGCTGGGCCGAGTCCCTACCCCCTATGTACACCCCACCCGACACTACCAGCTAAAACCCCGCGGTGGCCTTCTTCGGCGCTTACGGAGCGATCCCGGGGTATTCTAAGGAGTGCTAGAATTGCTGCCGGAACCGCCCCTGCGCGGTGCCTTATACGGGCCCATCTCCATGTGGGGCTTAGGAGCCCCCGCGCACCGAACGACGACAGCTAACGAGGCCTTACCACCCGCGCTGCCGTCCATCTCGGGGTCGCGGGGTACGATGCACCGAAACTGGAATGCATCGATATGGGCTAACAGCCCCCCGCTGCGCGCCCGCGACCCCCGATAGCCCCAATTAGTCGCCTCGTACGACAGGCAGAGGTTACCGTCCGCGGTGCACGCCTGCCTTACTTCTATTTGAGATACACTTTTCATCAGTACCATTACGCAACGTCTATTACATCAGCTCTAGTATGACATTCCAGCAGACATCCGATCTGTGAATTTTATTTACATTTCGACGGTTTCTTTTTAATTTTTCTACCATTGCAAGTGCGTGTCAACCGGATTTGCGTTACCTAATCAAAGAAGTAGGTGGCTGGTGAATTGTAATTTTACTGTGATGTTTGATTATGTCATATTGTTAAGAATATGTTATTTTTAATTTATGTTTAGAAGGCAAAGTGAAAATGCCTGTGGTCCAAAATGTAATAAAAAATAATAATACCAGCTCTGTATGGAACACTGTCACACTGCTGAGCACGGATCTCTATTAATGAGAGCCTTAAGTCTATCACGCTGGCCTAATGCATATTGGAAGTACATACCATTTAAATTCTTATAGAATTCTCAGGTATGCAGGTTTCCTCACGATGTTTTCCTTCCCCATTAAAGCAACCGATAGTTAACAATGAATACACACATAACTTTGGAAGAGTCAGAGTCACAGTTAAGTGTGTATTTATTTTTAATTACATCTTGCTTTAATAGTGAAAGAAAACACCGTGAGGTAACCTGCACACCTGATAATTTAGAATAAGTATTTCAAAGGTGTGTAAAGTCTCGAAGTAGAGTAGGCTCGTGCGCAGTAGTGTTTTTTTATTCTGGCACGGCATAGTGACGACACTGCACCTGATGGTAAGCGCAGTGCCGTCCAATGAGAAATAGAAAGTAGCAAGAGAGAATCTATTCCTCGCTACTCAACACAATTGTGCCGGCCTGCTGCTTCTTCACACTACGGCATGGGCAAGATGAAGACACGGCCTAACATCGTACCCCAACCCTAGCCCCCCGACAAAAACGGGATGTACACTGGCTGATCTCGGAACGCGAAACACTTGCGTGTGTCACTATGGCGGGTTTTACAGTGGTCGCTGATATGTATATCCTACCCTGGTAGTGTGAAAACCAGTGTGACACTAATATGTACATAGCGCTAGTATTATATCCACAGATGTCTTTATACTCGTTTCAACCGACAATTACACGGCATTTAAACATTTCCAACACACTTGCAAATAAGTGAAATGAGACAATTTCCTAACACCGTACGCAAAGTGTCGTTTCCACTCCATTAACATTACGACACGTGTGTAAAGTATGCATTCATAGATGTGTATGTAAGAGTGTTTGTAAAGCGATCGAAGCGTAAGGTTGCAGGTGACGCGACGCGGGGCTATGTGTCGCCTGATATCGCTAGTGAAAGTAACCATAGAACATCTTTGTAACATATATATTTACGCCTGTAATCCCTAAAAGGGTAGACAGAGGTATAACCAGTACATCCACTTTTCGCCGAATATATTACGGTTCCATAATACTAGTATGATATATACCCGGCACAATTCCAGACTCCGGGCTGATAGCCCGTATGGCGATAGGTTCGCCCTCTATCACAACATAGGATAGTAAAGCTTGGTGAAGTGTGGGTGTACTAGTTACCCCTCTGCCTACCCGTTCGCGTATTACAGGCGTGAGTGTAATTTAACAATTACACTATAATATACATTTAAAACTCCATATCGTCTTCCAGCCAATAGATTGAACTAGAAACTGCAAAAAGGCTGTAAAAGAGGCTTTGCCAGCGTTTGAAGGTTCTGGGGCAATGACACATGCCTAGATTTGGTAAATTGCGTCGACTAGTTTCCAGTCATTTTAGCTAAGTTTTAAATTGCGCCTTTTATGGTTCGGGCGTCGAATCACTTGGCGGCATCTGTTACTACATTTTATACTATATGTTTATTTTATGTTTGAATAGGATACTTGTTCGTGACGTGTTTAGTAAAAGAATAATATGTATTCACTAATAAAACTGTGCGAGAGAAATATTATTATACTTTGTGGAATTAATTTACTCATCATCACTAATTGTGTCAAATATTGACTAAAATAATAATAATAATACTAGCCCTGTATTAAACATTGTCCCACTGCTGGGCACGGGCCTCCTCTTCTAATGAGAGGGGTTAGGCTTTAGTCCACCACGCTGGCCTAATGCGGGTTGGCAGACTTCTCATACCTTCGAAAAACTCTCAGATATGCAGGTTTCCTCACGATGTTTTCCTTCACCGTTAAAGCAAGCGATAATTAACATTTTAATACACACATAACTTTAGAAAAGTCAGAGGTGTATGCCACTTGGGTTTCGAACCTACGATTTTCGTCTTGACAGTCCGTACCGCAACCAACTAGCCTATCGCTGCTATAAATATTGACTAAAATTTCAAAAAACAATCATTCTTCAATCATTACACCTTAACATTATTATGACATGTAAAAAGTGCCCCTAGCGACCTAATGTACGAAATAAATGATTTGATTTGATTCATAAATATTATTAAATCTAAATAGATTGTTTACTTTTATTTGTTTGAACGTACTTATCTCGGGAAATACTAGTCAAATTTGAAATTTTTGCATTGTGTAGCTTATTTATGGAGGTAGCTAAGGTTTTGTATCATCACATCATCAAGTGGCTGTTACAGGAACTATCTCAGCCACTGATACGTTTAACTAGCCTTCTTTATGACATCGAACAGGTAACGAATCTTATTGTGAATGCAAAAGAGCAGGCTCTTCAATTTGTAGCTTGAAAATTGATGTTTAAACATTTACCAGAAATGAAATTCCACTCCCTCCAAGCGATGCCTTGATAGCAATTATAGTACATTTGACGGTGAGAATGATTTTAATCTTAATTAAATCTGTGCGCTCCACAAACCTAATATTTACGCGTCTTTAAAGTGAAAGTCCAGTTTTTCCTTATGATTGTGATGAACTTGCAAACTGTAATTATGTTTGTGTATTTAATTATGATGAGATTTCTTGAAGCTGTCATGTTTACTAGTGTTCAAAAGATAGTATCACTAGGCAAATATATTATGTTAACATTTAGGACCGCTCGCATTAGAGAACACTTATTTTAAATTATTTTTATGAGCTTTGCTTTGTTTAGAAGAATTGAAAATACTAAAGCATTAAACACAAGCACAGCTTATATGTCAACGTTTAATAGAAAATAAATAGAATCAGAATTATCCTCTGTTAAGAAATATTGATGATTGTCGGCTTATAATTTGGGCTCTTTTATTCTAGCATTAAGATATTAAGTAATTTAAATATTAAAGTCATGGTCATCATTGATCTAGTGGTTCTGAAATCCCACGTACAGTGCGGATTCGTGTTATTAAGATACGAAGTAAAAAACCACACAAGAATATCCTGGAATGAAAATTGGTGGTGAAAACGTTATGGGACAGATATAAACTCGGCAACCATGGGAGCACTAGCTGCACCCCTGCTTACCTCTTCAGGGACAAAGGCATTAGCTATATGCATATGTACAATACATAATATCACTTTTACGTCGTAAAATAACTCTCAAAGGAGTCAGTTAATATTCTGCCTAAACAGATAAATATTTTTTTTAAAGAGTAGGTTGAGCATTAACAATTATAATGAGTATGGTAAAAAACTAAGATTATCTTTATTCTTTGAACTATATTCAAATTATAATAAATTCACGCAATATGATATAATCTTTATGTTCAATTATGAATTTTAATAGTACTGTGCTAGATTTTTATTTGTTTTATTAATAGATAAGCGACGCGATGGCATAATGAATAGACGAGTGTTACGGATTGCCGATATGGATATCGCGGGTTCAAATACGACCCAAGGGCACTTACTTTTGATATTTCTAAATTGTTTGTATTCATTTTCGTGATATTTATATACTAGAGACTTTACCAAAAATCTCCAGAGACGATGTGTTTAGCAACTGCATTATGTTTAAGTTGACTATGGTCTAACTCTTCTTATTTTTAGTGGAGGCCTACATGTGGGGCAACATGATACTGGGCTGATATGTTAAAATGAAAACTTCTTTAGCCGCGTCGAGCGTAGGGGGAAAACTTATGGGTTCGCCTCACGACATACTTCGTCCAACCGTTTATTTTACTTTGACATTAGCACGCCTATAAAGTTCTATAACTATTTCATAAGCAATCATAAACAAACAGGGCTAGTATCAAGTATAAACCGAAAAAGTTTATATTTGACAGTGGACAGTGTTTCAAAAAAGAACCCAACAATTCCAGACTGTTTGATATTCCTTATAATTAAATAAGTTTAAAGTATGATTTCTTTCGATCATTGAAATTAAACGAAATTTACGGATTCTACCGCGGTTTATTTTACTTTTTTAAATTTTTTAACCTGACGTTTCGAAGGCTTTACAGCCTTCATGGTCACGGGGGAGACTGAGTTGTATGTCGTCACGAAAGTATAGTGCAATGTTTCTACCCTCCATATAGTTGATATTTAATTTTTATTTTGCTATAGTCCGATCTACGCAGAAAGAGCTCACAATGTCTTGAGGTCTGGCAGTTGGTCTTTTCTTTCGATCATGATTTCTCAATATGGAATTTGGAAATCGAACTCAGGACTTATGTATCTACTAATAAGGCGAATGAAGAATGTACATAAATAAAACATGTTGAGTCTCTATACATTTTAAAACAAGATCAAAGACAAATAAGATCTATATATTGACCAGAATCAAAACAACCAAGGACTTTCTCTTTTAAATTTATTTAAAAAAAGAACTAATAAAGACGTCATTTTATGAATATATTAATTGCGAAATTCCAACCTCTAACCGCAGAGGCCGGATGAAAGTTCTATATATTCTAATAAGCCAATTAATTTAAGGCAATAAATTAACATCTGTCACTTTCAACTTAATCAACAGTTAGTTACGTAAAATATATTTGATATCACTATCATCAACTTGACTTCACGTGATATTGCAAACTAGAAAACTGAACCGTCTTTCCGTTTGGGTCTGTTATCTAGTTTTTCTTACCAATATTAGGGTCAGGGACTATTCGTTATTCGGACCTCGGGATTATTGACAAAATCTTTTTCAACTAACCCTTCTTGTATTTTCCCACTTAATCTCACTTTTTATGTTCATTTTTCGTTTCTTTGTCAATAAAATAAAATTGTAGTTCTTTCATACTATTTTTTTTAACATATTTACTTAGTACCTTGGTGACCATTTTGTGTTTGAACTTTGTTTTGTTTATTTTCAATCAACTGCAACATGCTCCCGTAATATTGGGAATTTTTTATCGTTAAACGTGTTTCAGCACGCAGGCCTGAATTATTGTTTTGAGTAGCGAGGGATAGATTATCTCTCGCTACTCTAATTGGACAGCACTGCGCTTACCATCAGGTGCAGTGTGGTCACTTTGCCGTGCCAGAATAAAAAAAACCTTACTCGTTGTTGGCAAATTTGCCCAAAAGAACCAAACACTTTAAAAAGGAAATGAAATTAGTAACCCTATAAGACAATAAATAACTCTCAACAATGACGTATAGTCCTGCACAATTATGTTGTATTGGGTATCTTAAACTACGAGAGCCTCTCGGTCTCACAAAAAGACACGAAATAAACTTTTAGGAGACGCAGTCTTTTGTTTGATGGCTGTTTACTCGCACACTGCATCTTCGAAGCTGTTTTTCAATTTAATCTCTACACTTTCATAGCTAACTTATTTCATGTGTAAATTTCTGTGATAACATTGTTCTGACGCCAGCCCGTCTCACATAATAATTGTATTTTCGCAATGTAGGTACATACTTCGTCATCATCTTTTACCCAACTCGTAATATCTACGTGAGTACACCGTCGAGAAAGTATCAGGGTTGTTATTCTTGGCACGTTTTATGAGCACACGTAATTTCTACTTTATTTCAGTGATTTAACACTTTTTACGCGTTTATTGATACTTGCTGCATGTTAAGTAATTTGTTACGGTGTATTGATTTATAGTACAAAATAAATAAAACACTTTACTTGCTTTTACTATGTGAATGTCTGCTAATAAGGTGGGCTTGTAGAATTTCAAATAATGGAAAAGTACTATGGGATCAGTTATTGTTATTATTTAACTAAGGATAGATATTGCTGAGATTGGCAAACAAAACCATCTTCAGAAACAAAAGGTTCTAATTTCGAAAATTAAACTGAAAACTAGAGTAGAGGTAAATCTTCGGAGTCGGCGCAATTGTCCAGTTGTCCAGCACCGGCAGCGGCAGCGGCATTTTTTATTTTATATATTTCAGTTATTTTTTTTGATTATTCGTACGATGTTTACGTTAAATTTTCGTATTTCAAGTAATTTTTAAGCTTTTTACTGGTAATAGTTTTGAAGTTGGAACTTGTTAATATGTTATTGTTGATAGTAATTTTCTTTATCCTGTAAATAAATTTGAAACATACTTACATTCTTAATAGAGACTCCATCTTCTTCTCCATCCCAAACATCGAGTCGTCAGGCTGTGACGTCAACACTTTACAAAACGTGAACTTTGCACACTGAGAGTCCCTCCAGTCCGTCTGTTTCACTAGATTCATGGCTGCTGCTGTCAGCGGCGATGGTCCGGTCCCACCATCCAGCCGCTGCAGATCATCTGGAGCATTGTCATTCAATGACCTCACTCGTCGTCTCTTCACCCTCATCAGGATCTCCCCTTGATAACCAGGCTCTTCAAAGAAGCTTATGACGTCTCTCTTAGCTCTTGCACCTTCATTCCCATCTGGAGACATCACCACATACACATTCTCACTAGGCATTTTATAGTTGTCGTCGTATATCTTCTGCTGGCTTAGGATTTGTCTGTCAATGTCGTACGCTCCGAATGCCCTTTTATGTTCCTTTTCTAGTTCGTCCTGTACTTCTTCTTCACTTAGACCACCGCTACGCATTAAATTTACGTCTAACAACCTGCCCATGGCGACGGCTCCAAGGCCTAAAGCTGCTCCTCCAGCCATCAAGCCAAGTGCTGGTAACATAGCTGGGGCGCCTGAAGCTGCTGCGGCAGCAACTCCAATTTTATCCTGGGCATATCTTTGGCTTTGCACTGGATGTGATGGGTACAGCCCCAAATTACTGGATATTTTATGAGTGGCCTCTACTATGGGTTCAAATACGGGTTGTGTTACTTTTGTGATCGGGTCTATGATGGGTTTGGCCAATTGATGGACAGTCTGGCTAGCTGTATTTAAGGTGTCTTTCATGGAATCAGTAAAGCGCTTCCATAGTGAAGGTTCAGGAGTTCTTTTTATATACCCATAGCTGTAAGGGTATCTTGGTGTTTGATTAGGGTTGTAACTGTGTTCGTAATATGAGAACTTGTTGTATTCGTCTTCATAATATCTGTTTGCATTGATATTGTTTTGAGAGCGCTGCTGGCCGTAACCATTAATAGGTTCCATCGGGTAAGGATGTGCACTTTTAGGCACATTCATGGTGTAGTATTTTACTTTACGCTCTCTTTCGTAGTTGTCAACATTGTCTCGGGTCGCTTTGGCAGGTTGAACTCCTAATTCTGGATGAGCGTATTGAAGCACAGGATTCCTCACGCTTTCGTCGAAACTAGGCCTAGCGTTCTTAGGAGTATACATTACTGAGTTAGGAAAATTGACTTCGCCAGGATACTGTAGCATACGGCGTTGGATATGGCTTTCACCGTATTCCATATCACCGTTATGAGATCTAGAGCTGCGCCCGCTAAAGTAATCACGTTTGGATTCCTGTTCATTTATCTGTTTTATGTACTCTATGAGCTTCGAATTAGTAACTTTCGAATTATCAGCTTTAGTGAAAGGACCATACCCGGATTTCAAAAAGTGATTGTCTTTTTTCTGTTTGTACGCAAATGCTGGATTATCACTCGTTAGATACGGAACCATACTGTCACTGGCTTCAAATTTCAAGTTGTCGAATTTGGTGAAAGGCCCATCTTTAGGTTCGAAGTTGTCTTCCTTAGTAAAAGGCCCGAAATTTTGGGAAGGATCAGCGTCTGCTAAATCCGGATACACATCTGCCTCTGGTATGGCTTTTGGGGGCGTGTAGCCTTCAGGATAAGGTAGTAGTTCTCCATTTACAACCCTGGCGTTACGCCATGTCTTCTTGTCTGACTCGTCGTCAGGCACTCTTACACCTTGAATTTCGGGAATACTATCATCACCAAGTGTTAGAATAGATCTTCCTCTTTTATTGTTATATTTTTCAACCGCCTTCTTTAAATACATTGGTTCAGAACTGATCACAACGGGGTCCGGAACTTTGAAGGCTGCCCTTTCTTCATCGGGCTGAACTTTAGTGCTAACAACTTCAATATACACAGGATTCCTGTCATTTTTAATAACTGGATTATGGGGGTCGAACCTGTAACTCTTGATGGGAGTACTATAGTCCAAAAAACTGGCCGAAGTGATGTACACTTTTTTGTTTTCTGTTCTCTGCTCATTGTCATACGTAGGATAATAACTTGATGTTTCTGGATCAGATTCGGGTTTTTTCCCATCTTCTTGGATATGAGATTCAGGGTACACTGACACTGGTGACCAATTTCCATATTCAGCTTTGATGTCACCAATTTCTTCAGGGGATTTGTTGCGATTTAGATAATAGTCGTATCCAGCCAAATCACTATTGAGTGTTTCCATGAAGCCAAGTTTTCTCTGGTCTCTACCATCTGTCTTATTTTTGTTATCATCAGTCGTGTTGATAGACATTGTTGTTCTAACTGAGGCAGTGGTAGGAGCTAGAGTGGTACTCGCGTAGTGAGTGGTCGATTTGTCTTTTTTCTTCACGATGAGTTGGGTCATTTGACCTGACTTGCTCCGGACGTTGAGGGTCTGTGTGTCATGAGGGTTGAGGCTCCGGGAGACCTTAAGCTCCGTCCTCGTAGTCCTTGACGGCAGTATCGTGGTGCGAATGGTCTTAGTTGTCGTTGCGTTTTGATCGTTGGTCTCGGCCGCTGCTATAATGCAGACCAGCCAGAGTATGGCTCCCGTGCGAATTACGGGATTCATCTGAAACAAGAGAACAAAATATTATGGATTGCTTTTTATAATGATTCAATTAATGTTTTTATACCGTAAAATGAAGTTGTAGTCGAAAAATCAAATATATAAAACAATTTTTTTATATAGGACCAAGGGACCGTGTTTGATAATTTAGTAAATGTATTTTTAGGTTCCCATAGCATATTTGGGAACTTGCGACATAAAATATAACTATTTTGTTAATTATATTTAACTATATAAACTTTATTGATAAGTTGTCACTTAATGGTAAACATTATGGCTGGTAAAAGCAAGCTAACCTCTAAGCAATAATTTCCTTCTATAAGTAAAAGTTTTTTAATTCATAAAAAGTACACCGACTTCAATGAAAAACAAATTATACGTCTCTATAAAATTTGAAACTTTCCCTTGATTTTTCTGAGATCCCATCATCAGATCCTGACTTGGTGCCAATGGGACTACCTGGGATGTATACCCTTTTAAACAAAAAAAGAATTTCTCGAATCGGTCCAGGCGTCTTTGAGTAATCGGGTAACATACATAAAAAAAAGGTTCCGACGAATTGTTAACCTCCTCCTTTTTTGAAGTCGGTTAAAAATCATATTCAGTGAATAAACATCATCATTGCCAGTTGGATAACTTGTTGCAATTTAAAACCCATTCGTATGGACTATGGACTCATCCATTTCATATAATTATTTTATTTAGAACTAGCTGTTGCTCGCGGCTCCGCCTGCGTGAAGGTTATATTCGGGAGCAGAAGTATACAATCCAAGGAGTTGTCTTCTGCACTAATGCACCTGTAGCGATTGTGCAGCCTCTCGGGTGTTGTGCCTGAATCTTGAGATTGCATCTAAAGAATACCCCATAAGTTTAACCTCACTTTGCCCCTTTTAGGGATGATTTTTCAAAAACGTTGAAACACGTATTTCTTTATTTCCTACCAAAAGCCTAAATATGAATTTACAGATCCCTAAGTCGAGGAATTATGGATTTCCCATACAAATTTTGAGCTCCTATTTGACCCCTCTCAAGGTTGTTTTTTGAGAAAAAAGATAGCCTATGTCCTTCTCCAGGATATAATCTATTCCCTTACCAAATTTCATTACAATCCGTTCAGCCGTTTAGTCGTGAAGAGGTAACAAACAAACAAACAAACAAACAAACAGAGTTACTTTCGCATTTATAGTATTAGTATGGATGTGCATTTGTTTTATGTCTGACAGCCAATCAGCAGTGATAGTAAGGGATTATTTTTATTTATTATTCATATGTGTATTTCTTAAAAGCTTGATAGCTATATTGTGTGATTTGGTTAGAGTGTTAAGGATATATGAATTTTAATATTAGTTAGTTTTATTTTTTTATCGTGACGGGTAAACTTAGGACAATTGATCAATCCCCAAAGAAATCTACTGACATAGATAGATAGAAATATAGCAATTTCAAATCTTTACGAAGTGTAATTTGGCGAGTGGCTCGACTATCTCATATGTAACTTCAATTCTTATTATTAACTAGCTTTTGCCCGCAGCTCCGCCCGCGTGGAAGTTGGTTTTGAGAGAAAAAGCAAACTATCCATGGAGGCATATTACGCTATTACATCCCTCTAGCATCTGCCTAGTAGCCTCCCGCGGCGACCCGACGCGACGGTTACACAAAAATAATCCTTATAGCATCATTCAGTATTCACGCGCGATGGCTTATTAGCGTATTTCATGTATAACTTTGGTGTTTCTGTACCTATTTCTATAATTCTTTTTTTATTAAATTAAATAGGTAATAATGTTAACATTTATTAATAAGGGATAATTGAGAGTGTTATAAACGTAAGAGTAGACAAATATAATCAGAAATCTCTGAACTGCTAAGCTATCGGGAGTTACACATGTTATTGTGAGTCAACCATAAAATATAGACATTTGCTGTCGTGGAATATTTTTTATATAATTTTAAGGAGAACATTTCCGTTATACATGATTTCTGTGTAGCTTTAACTATTAAGGCTGCACACGCGACGGAAGCTTAAAAAATGGAGTAAGTTCTCCTGTTTTCCCAACATTTCCCTTCACTGCTCTGCTCCTATTGATCGTAGCGTGATGAAAAGTATACTATAACCTGCCCAGGAGTATGAAGAACAATTGTACCAAGTTTTGTTGAAATCCGTCGAGTGGTTTTTGTTTCTATAACGAACATACAGACAGACAGACAGACAGACAGACAGACAAAAATTTTACTGATTGCATTTTTGGCGTCAGTATCGATCACTAATCACCCGCTGATAGTTATTTTGGAAATATATTTCATGTACAGAATTGACCTCTCTACAGATTTATTATAAGTATAGAAGATAGATAAATAATTCCGACTGCCTCGGTGGCGCAGTTGTAATTGCGCATGCGTTACAACTGCTGAGCTGAGGTCTCGGGTTCGATCCCTGGGTCTTCTTTTCTGATTTCCTTCGAATCGACAACGACATTTACATATTATAAAAGAAATGAAACCTAAGCCCCCGCTGGTCTTATGCAGCTTCACATACTTTTGACATTCTTAGGTATGCAGGTTCCTCGTGATGTTTTTTTACCGTTAAACCGAGGGATAATCAACTAATATATATGATCGCCTCCGTGGCACAGTGGGCGAGTAGCCGGCAATAAAACACGAGACAATTCTGTTTTGTTTGTGTCAGACAGATATTTATTCTAAGTTTTTTTTATATATATCATAGACCGACAAACGAGCCAGTGGGTCACCTGATGTTGAGTGATCTCCACCGCCCATGAACATCCACAATACCAAAAGTGTCATGAATGCGCTGTCGGCCTTAAACCTAAAGGACAGGAATAGGGATTAGGGAAGGGAAGGGGGAATCTGGGCCTCCGGATATCTCACTTACCATACGAAAGCGACAGTAAACTGTCACTTTACGTTGGTTTTCTGTGAGACAGTTGTACTACCCCGGTCCAGCCGGCCCATTCATGCTGTAGACAAATATGTCTTCAGCGTGGCTCTACCACTTCTTAAAGATTTACGCTAGTGTAGTGTCAGGACTATCTATGGGGTGTGAGTGTTGGGAGTATTTATTATTTTACTTTATAATTATTTACCTTAATATTGAGTTTTATTTACAACACAACAAATTCTCATTTCTCTGTATTTTGGCAGTTAAAATTTGAATGGACGGTATAGATAACATGATTCATATAACATTGCGTGTCTTGGTATCGTGATAGATAATCGTGCATGTGAATCCATCACTCAATAGTTATACAATAATCGCTGTTTATGTAACATCGACTAATCCGCACGCAAATTGCTTTGGTTTTATTGACCTAGCTTACTGAGACATCTTGGTATCACTTGAAATATTTATAACGCAAGATGAGGACGTCCTCAACATAGTTCTACTGTTTTTTGTTATGTATTAAAAAAATAATGACGTAAACATTTTCTTCAAAATTTTGCGTCATTATATATAAATTAATTTATGTGTATTTCAGTTGCATTAAATTTGTATACTTAACTGTATACAGTTAAGTAAATATACATAACCTGTTTTCGCTTTCTACTAGTTCTGTTAAAAATGTAACATAATTTTTAACCGTATCATTCGAAGGCTCTTGAACTCAGTAATTTCACGTTGTTATTAAAGTATTATATAAAGATTCATAATTTTTTTATTAATTCTTTCACAGCAATAATCAGACAAGTAAGAATTAAATGCTTTCTGTAACTAATCTTACTTCTTACTCTTACTAATATTATAAATGCGAAAGTTTCGATGGATGGATGTTTGTTACTCAATCACGCTACAACGGCTGGACCGATCTGGTTGATATTTGGCACAGAGAGAGATTTTACTCTGGAATAGCACATAGACTTTTTATCCTGGAAAATGTACAGTTCCCGTGGGATAGTTTAGTGTTTCACAGAGCAAGGGAATGATATGATTTTTGTATAGTGATAGTTTAGGGATCAGAGAATGACATAATACTTTTTATCCCGGAAAAAAATCCGGTTCCTATGGGATAGCAAAATATAGAAAGATGTAATTAAGAATTGAAATGTCTACATGGATTGTATACCTTTTCTTCCAAAACTAACTTCCACGCGACAACACTGGACAACAGCTCGTAACTTCATATATCAATTGAGAGAGTTGGACCACTCCACATTAGTGATTTGCTGAACATATCGTCTATGTAAAGTTGTGCGTTAACAGTTAAACGTGACGCCGAGTCACCGTCGGTGGTCATCGGTGAAAACACTGGGAAATCTACTTTTCAATTATTCGCCTGTTATTACCAATTTTCTATGTCATTGGTTCGAAAGTCGATGTTTCTATGATTGATTCAGTTTCGAAATTTTACTTTCTTTGCGTATTGCGAATTATTTTGGCGAAGCTAACATTTTCAATAAATACACTTCAATTATGAATTTTTATGAGAAGTATTTAATGTACTAAAATGCAATGTTTTTTTTTTAGTGCCTTGATAGGCAGACGAGCAGACGGGCCACCTGATGGTAAGTAGTCACCGCCGCCCATAGACTTCTGCAATGCCAGGGCACAGCAAAGCCGCTGCCTACCGTTATGGTAGGTATGGTATTTGGTAATTGGAGAAGCCTATGTTCAGCAGTGGAGTTCCAAAGGTTAAAGATTATGATGATCAAAATGTATGCTTCATGGATTCTTATATTAACCGACAAGCAGTTAGTTGTAGGAAGTTGGTGCTATACGACCACCGTACACAGGGTGTAAAACCCGCCAGAGTGGCACAGGCATGTGTATCGCGTTCCGGGATCAGCCAGTAAACATTCGGTTTTTGTCGCAGGTCTAGAGTTGAGGTACGTTGTTTGGCCGTTCTGCGGCCTTCTGAGTACATACCCATATGGTGTAGTGTAAAGAAGCAGGCTGGCATGATTGTGTTGAGTAGCGGGGGATAGATCGTCTCTTGCTAATCGTACTCTAATTAGACGGCACTGCGCTTACCATCAGATGCAATGTGGTCACTTTGCAAGGATAAAAATAAAGTTTATATGTTTTAAACGTATATGTTCGGGATCGGACAAACGTGAGCGACCCAAGTCAAGGCTCCGTGTGAGCACTGAGCATGCACACCCGACCACAACGCGGGACGGTGTTCGGGCCCAGGTTAAATTCCAAAACAGAAAGATTAATTCAAAGAGTACAAAATGCCTGTATACGATATTGTTACAACATACCCCGGAGATAATTCATCACACCATATTTGAATAGGAAAAAAATCCTCAATATGTCTGCAAGAAGGGAATTACAATACGCGTGCACAGTTCAAAGAGTGATTTGGAATAAAAATCCAGAATATTTATTTGAAAAACTCACCTGGGTAAAAGACATAACTCACAGAAATCTACGGTCAGCTACTTGTAACTCTCTTGTTACTCCAGTGCATAGCTCCACACGGTACCGAACGTGTTTCAAGTTTACTGCAGCAAGAATTTGGAACGACCTCCCCCCTCCTCTAAGGAAAAAGATGAGTTTACCGACATTTAAACTCAAGTACTCAACCCCTCTCATTAGTAGAGGAGGCCCGTGCCCAGCAGTGGGACAATGTTTAATACAGGGCTAGTATTATTATTATAAACTCAAGTACAAAGATGCTTTACTTAAAAGACAGCTTGCAGCAGAACACTTGACTCACTCCCACTGGCAATTTTTGAGCCTATGTGACTATTTTAATTAATAGCCTATCTTGTATACTTATGTACGTACACACACACACACACACACACACACACACACACACACACATACACACACACACTAGAGTTCCGTTATAGTTATTTGATATATATTTTTTTATTTTGCTTCAAATACTTTAATGTACATTACTTGTCGCTTGGTAGGCCAACGCCAAAAAAAATCCGCACAACATCATAGGAAATGGGAGAGGCTGAAAACCAGCGCTGCCCGGAACTAATATCCCGGTCAACACAAGCTGAGCCGCCTCCTTTGTCTTATTATTATAGGCTAAGCATAATTATTTCTGTTATTATTATTATTATTGTTAATAAGGCAATAAACTGATTTATTATTAAAAAAAAAACAATGAATTACAGTCGAATTTCACTCACTCAACGACCATTATATCAATAAATGCTATCTCCTAATGTATAAATGATAAACAATTACCATTGAATGGCAGGGCTCAATAATTACAGCAATAAAAATGTCTTCAACATGATGTCAGGTTAATATTAAAGCCTATTGTTTGTAAAGTCGATAATTGTACACGAAGACATGCATGTTTGTTCATGAATCACGTGATGACAGAGTTGTTGTTTAAACAATACATTTTGAGTCTCCGTGGTGGGGATGAGCGTTATCAATGAAATATAGATATCGATATCAATAGTTTAATATCGATATTTACTAGTTGTGATTATCGATATTCAAATATCTATGTTTTTATATTATATTTATATTTAACCTATATCGATAAATATCGTCTAAGCGAGGTGCTTAATAGGAAAGTGTATGTATATATCTTAGGGATAAGCGGTATTTGTGAAATATCGATATTTACTAACTCGTAAATATCGATATTTCACAAATACCGCTTAATCAATAATAAATACCGTTGTCAATAATCGCAACTGTGATTATCGACATCGATAAATATCGCCCATTCCTACTCCGTGGTACTGAAACTAGAGTTACTATAGAACGACGTAGTATTTTCGATTTGCATGACGAATACCCCATAATAATCATAATATAATTCTATGATCGAGTTCACTTGATGGCACTCAGAACTACTATATATCAATATAATGTCTTCGGAAACTAGATACTCACAGACTCCGTAGCGTAAGTAACCAACAGAAAAATGAGAGGCCATGACATCGATCCCGGCTTCTAGACTATATTATTATAGTCAATATTTCTCTGTGTATTTTTTCTATCCTGGCACGGCAAACTGACCACACTGCACCTGATAGTAAGGGCAGTGTCCAATTAGAGTATCGAGTAGCGAGAGACAATCTATCCCCTGCTACTCAACACAATCATGCCGGCATTCTTCTTGCCCATGGGCAAGAAGGTGAAGAAGCGGTCGAGGTAAACGGGCAAACATCGTAGCCCAACTCTAGACCCCGACAAAACCGGTTGTACACTGGCTAATCCCGGAACGCGACACACTTGTGTGAGCCACTATGGTGAGTTTTACACCCTGTGTACGGTGGTCGCTATCCGGGCGGATATGAATATCCTACCACCAGCTGTCTATATTTGTCTAGGTGTTGTGGGATTATAGTCCCTCGAATTCATGATATGTACGATATAGGTTTGACCTAGTGAGGATGCAAAACTATGTGTGTGACTGTTGGGTGTTTATTATTATTTATTAAAATTAGTTACAGAATTGTAGTTCATGCTGCCAATTTCACTTTCGGAATACCTTCGTGTAATAAAGGATGTGAAACAACAATAAACATGAGTGTTTTAATCGTGAAGGTATGCGTCGATTATGTACTCGTTCTACTAAACATGAATGACGTTTATTTAACTTAATTATAATATATCATTTAAACCGGCGATAGGCTCGCCCCCTATCACATTATGGGACCGCGCGGAAATTCCGCGAAAAGTGGGTGTACTGGGTAACCATGTGTAAACCACTGCTTACCCTTTCGGGGATTACAGGCGTGAGTGTATATGTATGCATTTAAACCTGTTCAATGCTTTGCTGCCTTGACTAATATTCTCTAGAATGTATCTACTAATATACTCTAATGTATTATATTACATTTAAATTGTAGTCGATTTATATTTAATAACTAAATGTGTAATTAGTTATTTTCATCTCAATATGTTAAAGTGAGCTACAGTGACTGACCTACAGTGACCAACATAAACTAAAAGTATTATTAATATTTTCATCAGAATTATGTTAAGTACGCTAATTTTATTTTGATATAGGAAATAGGGAATTAAGCCAGTAAGATATTATGTAAATTGTATTCACATCCATACTAATACTATAAATGCGAAAGTAACTCTGTTTGTTTGTTTGTTTGTTTGTTACCTCTTCACGACTAAACGGCTGAACGGATCGTAATGAAATTTGGTAAGGGGATAGCTTATATCCTGGAGAAGGACATAGGCTATATTTCTTCTCAAAAAACAACCTTGAAAGGGGTCAAATAGGAGTTCAAAATTTGTATGGGAAATCCATAATTCCTCGACTTAGGGATCTGTAAATTCATATTTAGGCTTTTGGTAGAAAATAAAGAAATACGTGTTTCAACGTTTTTGAAAAATCATCCCTAAAAGGGGCAAAGTGAGGTTAAACTTATGGGGTATTCTTTAGATGCAATCTCAACATTCAGGCACAACACCTAAGACGCTGGACAATCGCTACAGGTGCCTCAGTGCAGAAGACAACTCCTTGGATTGTATACTTCTGCTCCCGAATATAACCTCCACGCAGGCGGAGCCGCGAGCAACAGCTAGTCACAATATAAAGCAGGTTACAATTTAACTCCGGCCTCGACCCAAAATATCACGGTGAAGCCACACCCGTATAACATCGGTGATATGAACCTTATCGCTAAGTAACTCGGTGGGAATGTTCTCTTTTCGCATACGTTTTCAATACTATTGTAAGAGATAATCGTGTTCACATCGAATATCTTTTAGAAACCCCGACCTATATACTTAGCGTGCTTAGGTCTTTCACCTTACATGTTGAACGGTTAATGTGTTTGTTATCTCAAAAACTATTTACTTTATTGTTATTTTTATATGATGGCAAAGAAATCACTAATTCCAGTTATGAAACATTTTCAAACTGTTATGAATTGGTGCTATTTGGACGTTTAGCAAAATGACAGAAAGATTAATAATTCCCGTATGCCAATGGCCAGTTATAGAACGAGAGGCTGCGAGAGGGACAAATAGTCTATTGAGTTCTGTCAGTTTTTGGTTAATTTAGTTAAGCGTCTGTCAGTTTTGGATAACTTAATATTATTTTCTGTCTTGCCTGCATTTAAACACATTTAATTTTCTGTTGTAAAGTAGAAAATTTTACTACAAAAGTGGTAGAGCCACGCTGTAGACATATTTGTCTACAACATGAATGGGCTGGCTCGACCGGGGTAGTACCACAGAAAACCAACGTAAAGTGACAGTTCACTGTCGCGTTTCGTATGGTAAGTGAGATATCCGGAGGCCCAGATTCCCCCTTCCCTTCCCTAATCCCTATTCCTGTCCTTTAAGGCCTACAGCGCATACATGATACTTTCGGTATTGTGGATGTTCATGGGCGGTGGAGATCACTTAACATTAGATGTCCCACTGGCTTGTTTGTCGGACTATGATATAAAAAAAAAACTATTATATTATTGAACTTCACTGACGAAATGTTTGTGTTCTCCACACACAATTGTTTTGAATATTATGGGCTGTAGTCCCTTGTAGAGTTTAATAAATTATATAGGTATGATCCAGTATGAGGTTAGGACTACGTGTGTCTGTTTGGAGTATAATAATAATACACCCAACAGTCACACACATAGTTCTGACCCCACACTACGTAAAACCTGTATCGTGGGTATCAAAAACTGAGAGGGACTACAGTCCCACAACACCCAGACCCGAAACAAATATCTGTCTGTCACACAAACCATTGTCACGGTGTGGAAATCGAACCTACGGCCTCTCGTTTCACAGCAGGCTATTCGCCCGTTAGCGCCGAAGAAGGCCACCGCGGGGTTTTAGCTGGAAGTGTTGGGTGGGGTGTACATAGGGAGAGGGACTCGGCCCAGCGGCAACACGGATAGCCATCATCCGGGCGAGGGGGATGCTGGGTCGTAAGACCGGCTAGTCCAGCATACCCGTTTTATTCTTATTCCGCTTTCCCTCGGAGCGGGCGGCAGTAATAAAATGGTTTCCCCGCGACAAAAAAGGCCTTTATTGTTATTATAACTGATTTTCAAGCCGGAAGGGAAGGCTATGTTTCTGAGACCAAATCACATAAACCATTGTAAACCGCGTATAATTGTGGATGCAGAGCGCGAGGCGGTGTGGCGAGAGTACAACGCTCCGGGAGCTCACGTTTCACTTTCTATGGCTCGATACTCGAGCGGCCGTTTCCCTCGGAGGTAGCGCCAGTTGCGGTCATGATGATCGTAGGACATTTTGGTAGAGTCTAGAAAATTGTGACGTGATGGATGGGTTGGGTTGTGAACATAGTCGATTTTCATGCCTTCTAATCGTATTACTATTGTAATTTAATATACCAGCGTCCGTGGCACAGCGGGCTAGTAGCCGACTGTAAAAGAGAGGCAGTAGGTTCGATTCTAAGACCGAGACAAATGTTTGTGTGATAGGTGTGTGGGACCGTAGTCCCTTGTCGTTCTGGATACCTACGATACAGGTTTAACCTAGTGGGATCAGAACTATGTGTGTGACTATTGGGTGTATTTATTTATTATTATAATTATTTATTTATTTGTGTGCATAACTTTAACAAAACTTAAGTCCATGCCTTAAATTTCTACAATGGGTTCAGCCGTAATAATATGTGGCACTAACCATAAGTGGCCACTTATATCCATGATTTATAAATACGAATTTATGATAGTTTTTGCTAACGAATTTATTAGGTTTCAACATAATTACGTAGCCAGATAATTCTGCAAATGTCGGATACGCTCTCTTGCTTGCAACTCCGAGTCATCGGTGTAACATCAGATAATATAAAATAATTAAGTATTTGTTTTGTGTATCTTCAAGCGCTTTACCAGGGCGGATAGATACACATCTTACTCCTCAATCACGCTACAACGGCTGGACGGATCTGGTTGAAATTTGGCACAGAGATAGACTATAGTCTGGAATAGCACATAGGCTTTACATACTTTTTATCCCGGAAAAGTGTACAGGTCCCGTGGGATACTATAGGTTTTCACAGAGCAAGGGATCGACATGATTGTTTCCATAGTGACAGTTTAGGGACCAGAAAATAACATAGGCTACTTTTTATCCCGGATAAATGCACGCTTCCTATGGGATAGTAAAATATAGATAGGTGTAATAGATTAAGACGCCTCTATGGATTGTATGCCTACCTTTTCTTCCAATAATGACCTCCACGCGGGCGGAGCCGCGAGCAACATCTAGTGTAATATAAAAGAAGCGTTCAACTCAAGTAACGAGCTGTCTATACTGACGTCGACTTGGTTCAATCAACATTACATTGTATAATAAAAGCAATAAAACTATTTTTGAATTAACTTAATTTATTATATTTCATTCTATCAATTAGGACTATGACATAGCAATTAGTTAAAATTGCAGAACTTCATATTTAATATTACAAAAAGTAGCCAATTAGAAAAATCATTTGCTTCATTCAATTTTTACATACTGTGATGTGTTGCTGACCTTAAAAAAATGAGAATTTCTTTCTTAAAATGCATATTTGTTGGGATTCGTGAAATTTTAATCACTGTACCAAACACAATAGTAAATGTGTCACTTTGTGTTTTTTTGTGACCTGTGATACTGGTACCCGGTACTGGTACTTTGTTTACAGGATGAGTAGTCTGCAACGTGGCTCCCACTCAACCATGTGCAGATTAAAGTATAACGTATAAATGTTAAAAATACTAGCCCTGTATTAAACATTGTCCCACTGCTAGGCACGGGTCTCCTCTACTAATGAGAGGGGTTAGGCCTTAGTCCCCCACGCTGGCCTAATGCGGGTTGGTAAACTTCACATACCTTTGAAATGCTATTGAGAATTCTCAGGTAAGTAGGTTTTCTCACGATGTGGCCCTTCACCGTTAAAGCAAGCGATAATTAACAATGAATATACACGTAAATTTAGAAAAGTCAGAGGTTTATGCCACTTGGGTTTCGAACATACGACTTTCGTCTTGACAGTCCGTACCACAACCAACTAGGCTATCGCTGCTTGTATTAATACAAATAAATGTTTATATTATCATAACATTAATAATTTTTTATATCACTTTTAAAAGGATTTAGAAAGTGGATATTTTAATAAATTTAAATTCTGAGAAACTTGTCAAAGATGCCAATTTTAAATATATTCACATTGGGATGCTTGCTCGTCGTACATTTCACTCTCCAGTTGCTTGCTTAGAATAGTAAGTAAGCCAGCCTTTTGCAAAATAGAATGTTTGATTTCTTGATGTAACGGTGAATGTAACTTCTGACAGATTGTTGCGTTGATGTCTTTTGTATAGAAATATTTAATTGAACATTTGTTTACGGTTTCCGGTCCCTTTTAATATTATGTCAATCAGAATTATCTTCATTTATTGCAACAGTATTTTTTTATACTGGCACGGCAAAGTACACTGTACACTGCAGCTGATGGTAAGCGTAGTACGGTCCAATTAGAGTTACGAGTAGCGAGAGACAATCTATCCCCCGCTACTCAACACTATCATGCCGACCCGCTTCTTCACACTACGCCATGGGCAAGAAGGTGAAGAAGCGGTCGAGGGTTTAGTGTCAGAGTACTCAGAAGGCCGCAAAACGGCCAAACATCGTACCCCAACTCTAGACCCCCGACAAAAACCGGATGTACACTGGGTGATCCCGGAACGCGACACACTTTCGTGTGCCACTATGGCGGGTTTTACACCCTGTGTACTGTGGACGCTATTTGGGCGGATATGAATATCCTACCACCAGCAACATCCTGTATTTTTCAATTTAATGTAGGTATATTATGCGAAAGAGCAATATTAATTATCAATTAATTCTTTCAGAATCTTCAAATATTTATTAATCGTTGTATAAATACTGTAATTTGGAAAAAAATTTAGCTTCCATCACCCTTTTCACCATTTTCTCCTTGTTCATTATCAAATATGTATCTACGCACATATTAAAATCAAACTACTTGATATGGATACAGTCTCTATATTGTATAGTTTGATTTGACGATTTTCGTTTTCATAGTCAGTGGCAGCTAATTAACCGACTTCAAAAAAAGAGGTTCTCAATTCGTCGGAATCTTTTTTTATGTATGTTCCCCGATTTCTCGAAGACGCCTGGACCGATTCGAGAAATTCTTTTTTTGTTTAAAAGGGTATACTTCGCAGGTGGTCCCATTGGCACCAAGTCAGGATCTGATTATGGGATCTCAGAAAAATCGAGGGAAACTTTAAAATTTTATAGGGACGCATAATTGATTTTTTGTTGAAGTCGGTTTACTTTTTTGAAATCGATAGGGTATTGAGTTAAGCTCCTAATTCGGAATATTATTAAATTATTCCAATTCAAAAAACACACACAAATTTTCTAGGAACGTGTGTGCCAATCAGCTCCCTGACTCTACATGAGATAGAAATAAGCGTTGCCGATTGTGGTGCCCAAGTATCTTCATTAACCCCTGAAAGTTTAAGCTTATATTTCTAAGAATAACTTTCGTAGGTGGTATTAGCATAATGGGGTCACGATGTGTTGAATAAATACACACAACCAATAGTCACATACACAGTTAAGACCCGGCACTAGGTAAAACCTGTATCGTGGGTATCAAGAACTACGAGAGACTACGGTCTCGCATCGCCCATTTGTTGGTTGAATATTCGTATACATTGGATTTAATGCAAATTTGCCAGCATGCTTCTAGTTCTCACGCCTTTACACCTTTTACATTTGCATCGTTTATTAATTATTTATTATAAAGATATTATTATCGATTAATCAGAACGTTTAGTCTTTATAATAGGCGATAGCCTAGTTGGTTGCGGTACGGACTGTCAAGACGAAAGTCGTATGTTCGAAACCTAAACAAAGGCAAAACCTAGCTTGATAGACCTACAAAGGCATACACCTCTGACTTTTTCATTGTTAATTATCGCTTGGTTTAACGGTGAAGGAAAACATCGTGAGGCAACCTGCATACCTGACAATTTTCATAAGAATTTCAAAGGTATGTGAAGTCTACCAACCCGAATTAGGCCAGCGTGGCGGACTAAGGCCTTTTTTTTTTTTTTTTTGTTGTCGCGGGGAAAGCGTTTTATTACTGCCGCCCGCTCCGGGGGGAAGCGGAATAAGAATAAAACGGTTATGCTGGACTAGCCGGTCTTACGACCCAGCATTCCCCTCGCACGGATGATGGCTATCCGTGCTGCCGCTGGGCCGAGTCCCTACCCCCTATGTACACCCCACCCGACACTACCAGCTAAAACCCCGCGGTGGCCTTCTTCGGCGCTTACGGAGCGATCCCGGGGTATTCTAAGGAGTGCTAGAATTGCTGCCGGAACCGCCCCTGCGCGGTGCCTTGTACGGGCCCATCTCCATGTGGGGCTTAGGAGCCCCTGCGCACCGAACAACGACAGCTAACGAGGCCTTACCACCCGCGCTGCCGTCCATCTCGGGGTCGCACGATGCACCGAAATTGGAATGCATCGATATGGGCTAACAGCCCCCCGCTGCGCGCCCGCGACCCCCGATGGCCCCAATTAGTCGCCTCGTACGACAGGCAGGGGTTACCGTGGTGAAATTCTAAAACGCCCCCATTCCACAGGGCGGGAGACGCCAGTCAGTCGTCCACCCGGCGCCTCCTACGTCTTCTCTGGTGGCAGGAGGGATCATATCGTTCCCGATCCCTCTCGGCACTCTCCTTCTGCGAGATCACGCTCTCGCAGAAGTGGGCCACCGCACGCCAGGACCTCCGGCTGGCGACCATGGACGACACCAGGGCCGGCAGCGAGAGGTCTCCTCCGACGACTGCTCTGAGAGCGCTGCGCTCTTCGTCCCAGGCTGGGCACTCCTCCAACGTGTGTTGGGCCGTATCCTCACGGCAGTTGCCACAATGGTGGCACACGGCAGACACCTCCTTTCCGATCCGACACAGGAACGAACCGAAACACCCGTGATCCGTCAGTACCTGTGTCAGCCGGAACGTAGGCGCACCGTGGCGCCTGTCTAGCCATCTTTTTAGGACAGGACGCACTGCCGCGACGGTCCTCAAGCCCGCACTTGGGCTTTCCAGCCTGGTATGCCACTCCTCCACGGCGGTTCTGCGAAACCGGGCCGCAATCTCCCTCGGGGCCAGTCTCTCCTGACGGCCGCTGGACGCCTCCTCCCGCCAGAAGAACGCTGACGAAAGGAGTTTTGCGTCCAATTCCCAAGGGAGTGTGCCGGCCAATACGCAGGCCGCCTCGTGGGAGACCGTGCGGTAGCCCCTTACTATTCGCTGCGCCACCAAACGCTGCGGTTTGCGCAGCAAGGCGACGCAGCGGGCTTTCAGGGACTCGGCCCATACGGGACATCCATACAGGGCCATTGACCGCACGACTCCAGCGTATAAACTTCGGCAAGGGCTATTAGGTCCCTCCAGATTTGGCAGCAGGCGTCCGAGCGCGCCCGCTGCCCGCACTAATTTCGGCGACAACTCCTTGAAATGGGCACGGAAATCCCACCGGCTGTCCAGAATCAATCCCAAGTACTTCATTGTACAGCCGATAGGAATCCGCACCCCCTCCACATTGATGTGGGGCGTTAAAGGTGGCCGAATCCGAGGTCCGTGAAAGTAAAGGGCCTCGGTTTTGTTCAGGGCCACCTTAAGGCCCAGTCGCTGAATCCTGCCCACCACTTGTTCGGTTGCGAACGAGGCGAGCAGGGTGGCCTCCTGGAAAGACCTGGCTGTCGCTGTTACTAGCGTGTCGTCTGCATAACAGACGACAGCGACGCCTCGGGGTTTAGTACCACGGAGCACCCAATCGTAGCCGATGTTCCACAGGAGAGGGCCCAGGACTGAGCCCTGTGGAACACCGCAGGCCATCGCTCTTCGGTGCCACCTGTCGGCGCCTGGATACACTATGTACCTATCTGAGAGATACGAGCGCACCAGACGCCGGAGATACGGTGGCACCACATGGTACCGCAGTGCTTCCAGTATACAGGCCCAGGGCAATGTGTTGAACGCGTTGGCGATGTCTAGAGACACCGCCACCACCACTTCACCCCGAGCCACTGCCTCCTCCGCTTGTGCCTTGACCCGCAGAATCGCGTGAACTGTCGATCGGCCTTGCCGGAACCCATACTGGCACTGTGCCAAGTCCGGCCCGACCCCTTCAAGATGCTCAACGAGGCGAGCGTGAATGATACGCTCGAAGAGCTTGCAGACCTCGTCGAGCAACACGATGGGCCGGTAGGCCGATGGCGACTCTGCGGGCCGTCCCTCCTTCTTGAGCAGGACCAGCTTCCCAGTTTTCCACTGAGACGGAAAACGGCCCTGCTCCAGGCACGCGGAGAACAGGCCGCGGAGCCTAGTCCCCAGATGCTCGACGGCTAACACCCACGCACGTCCGGGGAGGCCGTCGAGACCCGGGGCTGTTTTCTTGCCCCGCAGCCGAAGCACCACCGCCCGAAATTCCTCGGGCGAAACCTCCGAAATAACCCTTACCGAACTCAACGACGATGACGTCGATGGTAATGACGCCATCGGTGGGGGAGTGACATCTTCAGTGGCAGGGAACAAAGCTGCGACGACCTCTCCGACTAGGTCATTCCGAAGACTCTGCGTCAGCGGGGGCGCCCACGGGCGATACCTCCTCATCGCCACGCGGTATGGACGCCCCCACGGGTCGTTATCGAGAGTACCCCGGAACTCCTCCTGAGCCGCAGACTTTGCCCTAGTTATTGCCACGCGCAGCGCTCTCTTAGCCTCCCTGTGGAGGCCATGAAGCAGCCGCTCCTGGTCCTCGTCGCCGGGAAGACGGATCCGACGACGACGGTACCTGGCGAGACGACGAAGGGCGGCCACGCAGCAGATACGTAACCGCGTGAGTTCCGTCGACCACCAGAACACCTGGCGCTTCTCTGGAAGGCGTCGGACTCGGGGCATGGCCGCGTCGCAGACGCGCGACATCGCTGCCCCGAACCACGCCGCCTCCTGCTCGACCTGCATCGGTCCTTCTGGTGCAGGGAGCCACGCCTGGGCCAGAGCGGCCTCCTTCAGGGCCTCAACATCTAGGCGTTTTACCGACCAACGCGGGCCGTCCGACCGAGGGCCGGTCGGTCCTACACTGGACTGGGTGTTAGGGGACAAGGTGACGTCGAACCGAATGTATCGGTGATCCGACAACGTCTCCTCGTCCACCAGAACTTTTCAGTCATGGACACGGCGGGCAATAGCTGGGGTGGCGAACGTGACGTCCACCACCGATCCGCCATTATGCCGCACGCACGTGTTGACCGACCCGCGATTCAAGACGGCCAGGTTGGCCGAGATCGCCCATTCCTCCAGGGCCTCGCCACGCCTGCTGGTGACCGACGAACCCCAAGCCTGAGACTTGGCATTGAAGTCGCCGGCATCGAGAACGGGGCGAGGCTGACTGCCTTGTACCACCAGGGCCCCCAGCCGAGTGAGAAAGTGCTCGAACTCGGCCAGGGATCTATTGGGGGAGAAATACACACCCACAATCCAGATCCCCCCCAACAGAACCGCCACACATCCCGACCCCTTCGCTACTTTTTCGAAGGGCGGGGCGGACTAAGGCCTAACCCTTCTCATTCGTAGAGGAGGCCCGTGCCCAGCAGTGGAACAATGTTTAATACAGGGCTAGTATTTTATTAGTCTTTATATAACTAATCGTAAAACATGCCTTGGCTGCTGAGAACGTGAGGCGTGACTCTATGAACACTACTCCCAATACAAATGTAAGTATCCAAAGAATAAACTAACCAAACTATGGCTTGTAGATGTGTATTGAAATATTACTGTAAAATTTTTGGGAACTATCTTTTTCAGAGTGTGAGTGTGAGAGACTCCACGTTAAATCTTTAGCTCAGTGACAGATTTAAGATATATACTTGTCCTAGTTATATGTTGCTTAAAAATAGGTACAATAAGTACCCGAGAAATATTTTATTGTATTTTTTATTCTGGCGCGGCTAAGTAACCACACTGAAAGAAAGAGTTTATGTGGTTTTTCACTAAAACAAAAATAAAAAATGAAGACAAGAAATTAAAAAAACACTTAAAAACGAAAAACCAAAAAGGATCAAACTCAGCTTAGTGCTGCAGCATATGCTACAGCGCTGATTTTCAGTTTGACCTATTTTGATTCCATTACATTGCTTGAATAAAAAATAAAACAAAAGTAACTGTTACAATAAAAATACATACACTGCACCTGATACACTGCACCACACCTGCACAGTGACGTCCAATTAGAGTATTAAGTAGCGAGACACAATCAATTCTCAATATTTCACCAAAAAAATATTGCGCTAACGGAAAATTAACTCACACTTAGTGTCACAGCTTTGAAACGCTCACCAACAGTATTTTTTTAGGTTAAATACGTAGAGACTATCAGTGCTTCAGAAAACGGTCTACCCATTAACTCATTCGTGACCTGCAAAATATTTGCACAACACAGAAATACCTTCATCTAGTAATAGGTGAGGCAGGTCACGTCCTTTGCAGGTAGATCGGTCGACATTTACGTACGCCGTGACTCGCCATTGTTTGTTTATTTCACAATCACCTGACGCCATATCTATAGCATTTGAATAAGCTATGGGCTACCACAGTTTATAAATGAACAGTCCGTCACCACGTTTGATGTTGAATATAAAACTGAACTAAAATTATTTGTAATTAATTTTATAGCATAATCAAAATCAAATATTTTTGAATCCATGAAATGTTATACATTATTTAGATTCAGTAAATTTTTTTACTCTACCGCCAGTTCGGAATGCAGTTTCACTAGAGAAGAACGGGCAAGAAACTCTAGCGTTGCTCTGTTCGCACACAGGTTAACAATATTTTGGCATACAATTAATATACCATTTAAGTTTAATCACATTAGATTAGAACAGCTCAATGTATGTTAATTAAGTAATTAATTAAGTATATAAACAAGCTATTACGTTGTCTGGTGTTAATGATCGCTCATGTAACTCATAATATCAGAAGAATTGTGAGTACGTTGCTGGATTAAAAAAAAAGAAGGTATGAGAAAGGGTGATTGCGGAAATATCATACATACTAATTATAACAACAAGATGCTATACGTCGCGTCGGTTTTCTGACCATAACTTAGAAGTGATCGTATTATACTTATCCTACTTAATACTGCTGATATGAAGAACCGCCCGCACCACACGATTGCTTCATCAAAACATTTTTATGGAAACTCTGTATATTTTTAAACTGTGGTATTATGGTCGCTTGAGATCGTGGGATAGAGGTTGATAGAGCTTTTTGATTGTTAATCTATTGTACGTTAATTGTTATTTTAGATTGTTTCCTTTATTAAGATAATCGTCCATAGAGTTTGGAGTTATGGCCTTTTGTTAATAGGTTCGATTTTATGGTAATCATTCTATTAGAATTATTTGTTTGTACCTTTGCTGCATATTATTTTTTATTTCCCTTAATATTGGTAGCAGGCGGCTTCCCTGGTGGTAAGCACCGAAACATAAACATCAACATCACCCTCAATGTAAAATGTTTACAAAGTATCTATTGTAATACATAATTTCGCTATGAGACTTGAGACGTTAACTGCCACACTCGTCAAGCTTAGTTAATGTTTGGTGATATCACTGGCTTCAATGTTCATTAGACGGGAACACATCAGCGCTTAAACACTGCTTTTTAACGTCATAAATAGGCAAAACGATGATAAATACTCATATATCTCCTGCATAGGAGAGACATACCACATTGTAAGTTTATTTGCATCGATATGATTTGTGGTGTAGACTGTAGAGTCGGTGTTTAGAACTAGTAAAACTAAAACAATGTTGAATAAAATTCACCCACACACATACACACACGCTTAGACACATACATACACACGCGCGCACACAAACGCACATTGGCACAAATTAACATTTACAATAATTAAATTTTCACTATTTAAACAATCAAAATAGTTATAGAAAATTTAAAATACTTCCTGGTTTGTTAAACGGCACCAAGCCATCCACGAGACAAATACAAATTTCAGTAAATACCTTATTATAATTATGCTATTATATATTAAACCACAATAAAGGAATTAAAATAGAGTTAATTACGACACGGATAATAAAGTATTTTATTAAACAAACACTATGAATATTTATAAATTTTAGCTTACAGTGCCTTATAAGGTTAAAAAAAACATTCAATTTAAGCTCATTAAAAACTAATACAACCAATACACAATCCGATAAAAACACTCGACACATAATCTAGTCGACTCAACAAACACAATAAAAGAAATAGATTTAAAACAGTTTATGGATTCGATTCGTGCCGTAACACTAACAAAAACGGAAGTATTATGATGCATGCTCGTCGGTTACGTAACCGCTGAGGAAACCGAAACAAATCAAAATAAGAAAGCATTGCATTCCATTATAATTACAAAATCGGAATCGATCGTGTTTGGGCGCAGGTGAAAGCAGTTACGTCATGTCACGCTGATTGGTCACGGGAGCACCCGAACGTAGCCGACTGCGCTCGAATATTGCCGAGTATACCCGAGTGCTGATGGTCACTTCCCACGCCCCGAAGAGTCGATAAGGCGGTACGACTTTTGACAATAGGTTAAAAATGGCGCGAAATATTTAATTAGGTATACGCAATGTGTTAGTGAATTCCACACATTTTTGTGCGGTTATAGCTTCGTTAATTAGTGGAACGGGTTGTCGGCCAATTACTGTACTAATGAGATTTCATAGATCATGTTATTACGTATTACGGTCATTAGCACATTGTTAGTTTAACTTTCGTATCTTAATAGGCGTGTTTTTTCATTACTTTTGGATCTTATTGAAATTACACAAGAAAGAAAAGGATATAAATAAGATTTATTAATGCGGTTCGATTTGACATGAGTGAATTATATTAAATTTGATTGTAACAATTATAATCAACTAGATGTTGCCCGCGGCTCTGCTCGCGTTGAAGTTATTTTCGGGAGAAAAGGTATACCATTCATGGAAGCATGTTAAGCTGTTACACCTTTCTATATTTTGCTGTCCCATAGGAAGCGTGCATTTTTCCGGGATAAAAGTAGCCTATGTCATTTTCTGATCTCTAAACTGCCACTATGCATAAAATTATGTCGATCCCTGGCTCTGTGAAAAACTAAACTATCCCACGGGAACTGTATATTTATCCGGAGGAAAAAGTCTATGTGCTATTCCAGACTATAGTCTATCTCTATGCCAAATTTCTACCAGATCCGTCCAACCGTTGCAGCGTGATTGAGTAACAAACATCCATCCATCCATCCATCCAAACATTTGCATTTATAATATTAGTAGGATTCTCAAATTTCAATATTATCTTTTCTTCTCCTTTTGTCAAAGAATATATCTCTACAATTATTGCATTTTGTTATATTATGTCAAGCATCTATTAGTAACATTATTAAATACTTTGCCGAACATCTCAACTCTGCTGACCGCAAATTATTGTGTGCTTGTCATTGGCAGTATTAACATAAACAATTAATGTTTTATTTTACTAGACAGCCTCGGTGGTGCAGTTGTATTTGCGCATGCGTTAAGACTGTGCTGAGGTCTCGGGCTCGATCCCCGGGTTGGGTAAACTGATAATGGATTTTGCAGTTTCAAAATACTCAGTATCAGCCCGGAATCGGGACTTATGCCTAGTGCCCGTTATGGCGATAGGCTCGCCCCCTATCACATTATGGGACCGTAGTAAATTCGGCGAAAAGTTGGTGTGCTGGTTACACGCCTACCCCTTAGAGGATTACAGGCGTGAGTGTATATGTATGTTATAGTTTGTAACATTTTGGATTTCTACATTCTTTCTCAATACATATTTTAAATATCCCAAATCTCACACTCTTTCTTGCGCGCAATACACAATACGCCTGAAATTTATTTTATTATAAAATAGTTTTGCACACTAAATGGCAATTTACTTGTGATTTACCGCTGACACAGATACAGTGTTGAGTGATTCATTGATGCTATCAGTTTGGTCACGACGCGACGCAACAGTTGTTCCACTATTCGTAATGTCGTTTTTATTTATTAAAGTTAATATATTTTAAATCTAACGATTTAATACAATAGAAATACATAAGAGATTATTGGAAATAAATTTTGCTGGTGGTAGGATATTCATATGCGCCCGGATAGCGACCACCGTACACAGGGTGTAAAACCCACCATAGTGGGACATGCAAGTGTGCCGCCTTCCGGGGTCAGCCAGTGTACATCCGGTTTTTGTCGGGGGTATAGAATTGGGGTACGATGTTTGGCTATTTTGCGACCTTCTCAGTACTCTGACTTTATGCATGCAGGCATGCATTTTCAATCATGCATTACTTTATGCATGGCATGATTGTGTTGAGTAGCTGGAGATAGATGGTCTCTCACGACTCAATACTCTAATTGGACGGCACTGTGCTTACTATCAGGTGCAGTGTGGTGACTTTGCAGTGCCAGGATAAAAAAAATACTTTAAACCTATTAAATCTACGATTTATTACAATAGGGATATATAAGAGGTTATTGCAAGGAAATTGGAGAGTCCTTTGGCCAGTACAGAACACAATAAGACAAAATAAGTTGAATGTAGTATATGAAGAATGTATTATAGTATTTTCAGTATTTGAATTATACGTTGACTTTTTTATAGAAGCATAGTTTCTTGTCTTTCTTGTGGGTAGTCTAATAAAACGAGAGGCCGCGGGTTCGACAACGTACCGAGACAAATGTTTGTATGATCGATGAAAATAACCATGAGTTTCTTAAAGCGCATTGTGTAAATAAGACACTAGCGACGTTGAAGGCTTTGCTCCCAATGTTTTTCAAAGCTAAGTAATGTGTGTCAATGGGTTGTGTAAGAACATTCGCATGGGAATAGATAGATTGTGTACATCTGTTGCAATGCGATGATTTATACCGAGTTGAGTCACTCTATGTTAGGCTTGCTTAATGATAATTAATAGTTCATTTTCACTATAGACACTTAATAATTGACACACATACTAAAGAAATTAAAATAAATAAATACACTCAACAGTCACACGCATAGTTCAGACTCACACTAGGAAAAGCCTGTATCTTGGGTATCCAGGACTACGAGGGACTACGGTCCCACGACACCCAGACCCGAAACAAATATCTGTATGTCACACAAACATTTGTCTCGATGCGGGAATTGAACCCACGGCCTCTCGTTTCACAGTCAGTTACTCGCCCGCTGCGCCATCAATACTTGAGATGACATACACTAACACATGAAGTAATGCAAATACCCACTACTCTTGATTTGGAACACATGTGTCTCAAGTATGACCAAAAAGGTCATAGCTTCATAGGTAGTAAAGTATTTATTTACACACTTCATATACAATGTATATAGGCGGACTTAATGCCAAAGGCTTTCTCTCCCAGTCAACCTTAGGGTGATGCAGATATGAACAAGGTAGGTGCATACAAATATACAGGAAGAAGGTAAAAAAAAATACTGCCTGGCGCTGATATAATAAGACTATTTCCCGCATCAATGACATTGACGATTTGATCACTGCCTGCCTCTCTTCTAAACAGTTAATAATATTTTTTGTTACAACGTTGAAAACGTAACTAGACAGTTTTTAGGACCATGCTACACTTTTTTTAGTATAAGATACTTGAGAATAGTATTTATAGGTTCCAGGCAATAGGCTTTATTATTTTAGTAAAATCCCTACGAAACCGAACGACAGTTCAATAAAAAAAATATATAATACGTCTACTTATCACCCTTTTAAAATAAGATTCAAACATAAATTATATACTTTGAATTTTCGTAATTTTACAATGTCTAACTCTATTTTTCTTGTCCAACTACACACCATATTCTTCTTATGCTATTCTATTTTTCAAGTTCCCTCGCTGTTTATTTTTTTAAAACAATACACAACCGGCCAACTGTTTGCATCAAGAAGACTCAATCAGCCGATTATCTCGCCATCTATCGTCCCTTACCCACAACTACCTATGTTTTATAATCATTTAATGTAAAAAGACATGCTAAATATTGTGTGTCCCTACATTCACCCATCTTGATAACGTGTATGTCCTCATGGATGGCCCTTGTTGAAATCTACATCGCATTCACGCCTGTAATCGTCGAAGGGTTAGACAGAGGCGTAACTAGTACATCCATATTTCGCCAAGCTTATTACCGTCCCATGATTTGATAAGGGGCGACTCTATCAAATCAAGCCATACCGGGCACAATTTTAGACTCCGGGCTAATACTGCGCATTTATACAAGTTATACAATTTTTTGTTACTTCATATTCCTTTCATATATAATTTTACAATGTCTTCTTCTTTGTCGTTCCCTCACTAATGAGGATCCTGACTATATGTGATTTGTCTCCAATCTATTGGACTTTTCTACATATGGTTTTCTTGGGAAATTAGTTTCCCTTGTCTTCTGCACCAGATCTTTTAGGGGCTATTTAGGCCCCAAGGTCACTGATGCCTCTTCTTGCCTCTGGCCTAGGCCACCGCCGCCAGCTATTCAGACGAACCACTAGCGCGTGCAAGGGGGTTGGCTCGGGTCGGATAGATGCGTGGCTCCCTTTTCCCCTTACTTCTATACTTACATAACATCAAATTTTCTACTAGTACTTCAAAGTATGTTCTGACATTAATTTTCATGAAAATCATGGGGAATTATATATTTTAATGAAGTAATCAACATTTATGATGGTGAAATGCAAATGACAGTGAATTGAAACGTAATGATATGTATTAATAATCTCGGCGAAAGTGAATGTAACGTGCGAGTGGCTTGTGTGAGCTCCGGCGTGTTTACTTTAATGCTCCTATATATATTTAACAGCAATATTATGTTTAGAGATTATAAATAATTTAAATATTAATGTAGTTGTGTAATTTTCCGCTACGAATGTTCATCCATCTTGCCCGGTAGTTATGTGAAAATGTAAATGTTAGGACAGTTTAATGATTATTTATTAAGTTCTAGTTGCTTGAGTATTCATCGTTAAATGAGGTCTCTTGTTAGATCTCTTACATACATATACACTCACGCCTGTAATCCCCGAACGGTTAGGGAGAGATGTAACTAGTACACTCACTTTTCGCCGCATTTATTACAGTACTCCCTTAGATCTCTTCTTTCCTCGTTTAAGGTTTAAAGTAATCTTTGTATACAAATAAATATCCTAAACTCAGTTTTAAAAATACTTCATCGATAGAGTTTTATTTTGAATAAACAGATATAATGTATACAAATAAAATGGTTAATGGCACAGACGCGGACGCAGCGAAAGCACGAGGTCAATGACATTAAATATAATATTACATAAGTTACTCGCTGTGTAGGTTTGCCTGATTGTATATATTTTAACGTTGCATATTGAAAGTTAAATAAATTCATTCAAATTTTACTCTCAGAAATATATCAATGATTTAGTTTGCAAAAAATTGCATTCGCGAAAATGTTCCTGTTATAAAACGGATGAAGTCTTGGGTTCGATTCCCAGTCAAAATAAGTGTTCATCGTGTATCGATTTTCAAAAATAACTCATAATGTTCCCGGGATTCGAATTTACTCCTAATATAGTGCTAAGTTCACCCCTATCCTATCATGGGACGGTCTACTAGTCAAGTTGCAGCTCTGCTTACCTTTTCATACCTCTTATCCTCATGTAAATTATAAGTAGAGTTTTTATTATAAACGCTCATTTTTTTTAGTGCCTCGGTAGGCAGACGAGCAGACGGGCCACCTGATGGTAAGTAGTTACCGCCCACCATAGACTTCTGCAAAGCCAGGCACAGCAGAGCCGCTGCCTACCGTTCATAAATGCTAATAAGTATTAACAAAATTCCAATCCCACATTAGATACAAGTTTTATGTCGGACTCCGGAGTTTTTATGTTTCTAATACACAGACTCGAAACAAATGTATTTCTTTTGCGATTATGGCGCGAGTATCCCGCCTAGCCAGTCTAATTCTAGGCATATGTCTTTACGAAAATCTCAAATATAAACTGTAATTGCCTGACCTTGGATCTAAACTCTAGATCCAACCGGTTCTTCAGTTTAAGCACGCCACTAGGATAATGAAGTCAACGAGTATGTCTCATCGATTACAATATCAATTTCAGAAAACTATGATCGATGATTATAAGGGATTGAACTCAGCGCTTCATTTTTTATCTATGTCAGCATAGGAATAAGTACCTTGCCAGTAACTTCTCTTATAAAATAAATTTCACTTTTATTCTGGCGATTGTATAATATTTAATAGATTTGAATTACTGCAATTATTTCTATAGTTTTTCTCATCTATCAATATAAATAGTAGCTGGCGTTATGTCTGTATATATAAAACCCAAAATTCTACCTATGTCCGTTACAGACTTTGAAACCACTCAACCGATTTCAATGAAATGCTTTTGTAGGTGAAAAGATAGTTTTAGGTGGCGCTGTTATCGAGATCTGAATTTCTTATTTTTTCAAAGAAAATTTGGTCCACAGAGAAGGCGGTATGGTAGGACAACGTCTGCCCGGGACCACTAATCATTAATATAATTACTAGCTGTTCCTCGTGTTGTCACGTGACAGCAATTTGCTTCACTCTCACGCTTTGTAACGTGATGTTAGATAGCTTACCTTCAATAAATAAGCTATCTTTTATAGCTTATTTTTTAAAGAATAAAGAATTTTACCATCTAGATTTGTTTTCTCTCTCCTCTTCAGTTTTATAATATCAGTATAGATTAGAAAGGTTTGGTATTTAGTTTTTGGTGATTTTTAGATGTGCCAATAGGTGTTATGATGACATAAGACGTATTAAATGTATGAGCTAAGATATTATGCGAAAGTTTGAGATGGTTACTTTTGTTGCTATAATGGCTTAACAGAGTGAAATTCGGGATGAAGGTAGCTCATCTCCCGGATTAATACAAAGGCTACTTTTCATAGTTATAGGTTTGATTCTCTGGAATATTTGCAGGAAATTGTTGAGAGTGCTAATTGATTGTATAGGTCTACTATAGTACTGATAAGCGTAGTTATGTAATTATATAAGACTCTTATGTACGGTGTATTGTCGTGCTTCCATTGGAGTTTATTGAATTCAAATCGTTCATTAATTAACCACTATATAGCAGCGTTTTTATACGTCAATTTTATGATTATTTTAATAATCTACAGGTGCTTTTGAAATGTCCACTGGTCTGAAGAGAAGCACCAATACACTCGGCAGTAGATCATTAATGAATGAATAAATGAAGTAAAGTTTATTTAATTTTATATATATTACGACATAAAAAAATCATAACTAGCAACAAACGATTTAAGATTAATATACGTGTCAGTACAAGGGATTGTGTAGTCAGTATTGGATGAGATAGCGGGGAAGCCAGTTCGCCAAGCTGGTATAATTTGGCATCTAAGTTGTAAAACTTATAATGGTGAATCCGTAAATAATAATTGCAAGATAAATGTATAAATTTTTTTTTTGTTTATCGTAGACCTTGTTTCGTAAATTTTGACCTGATTACCAACGGTAATAAATTAAGTTAGAACATAAAAAGTCTTTGCGTAATCGAAGTAGTTATCATACAAAGTAAATAAGTAGAGCTGAGAAATGGAAGGTCGGAAGTACGATACCACGCTATACTAATTAAGTAATTAGGATTGAGCTGCTACAGTCGTATGTTGTCATACAGTGATCCTTATGAGGACTATAAAAGTAATTATAACATATTCTACAACTTGACAGCCTCCGTGGCGCAGCGGGAAGAAGCCGGCTGTGAAACAGGAGGCAGCAGGTTCGATCCGCGGCCGAGACAATTTTTTATGATTCACAAATTTAGAGTGTGGGTGTCGTGGGACGGTAACTCCTCGTAATCCTTGACCCATGATACAGATCTGACCTATTTGGTCACTAGTGTGTGACTGTTCGTATTATTATTAGAAACTAGCGAGCCCGGCTGACGTCGTCCTGCCCGGAAAAGTAGCCGCACATTAAATATCATATTTTAAAGTTCACAATCTTTGGCATTTTCCCACAAATCCCAGGAAATCAAATTTGGTGACATACCGACAGTAGCGCTACCTACCGTGTCCAATTGTGTTTTCAAATCACCCAGGAACCCATTGAAAGGTACACACAAAATTTCATCAAAATCGATCAAGCCGTTTTTAGTGAGACTAACGAACGGCGATTGATTTTTATATATAGGTTTAGATGTATAATAAAAAGTACACTGAATTCAATAAAAAACAAATTATGAGTCACTATAACATTTGAGAGTTGCCCTTGATTTTTCTGAGATCCCATCATCAGATCCTGACGCCAATGGAACCACCTTTTAAACAAAAAAAGAATTTCTCGTATCGGTCCAGGCGTCTTCGAGTAATCGGGTAACATACATAAAAAAAAGATTCCGACGAATTGTTAACCTCCTACTTTTTTGAAGTTGGTTAAAAAGGACACTAAACCCAACCGCAGTGATCAAACAGCACGTAAACCAAAGTAAAAGTGGTTGCATAACTCACCGCGTAGTCTGTCCCGTTTGAAAGGGAAACTACTGTTCTAGCATACTCCGGACTCCGGACTCCGGAATCACTCACTCACTCGGCCACTGACACACGAATTCGCAGTTTGAAATTGTGCGAAATTTAAACGCGATTCGCGTATTGGATACTGCGTACTGGGTAGCAGTTATCAGGTAGTCAGAGCGCGGCGACGGTTGTGTTGCGACTGAGGTATGGACGGTGCAGGTGCCGTGGTGGCGTGGTGGGTGGTGGGTGGGACAAGGATCAGATGGTGAGGATAGGTGACCTGCTTTTGGTAAAAGTCCTATATGTTTGGGTTAAGTATTGGGTTTAGAAAGATTTTGAATGATTGTATGATATAAAACGTTTTTTAAATAGATAATTAGAATTATATTTAATGGAGTGGTTATTTTTTTTATTTGGGTAGTGACATTCTTATTTTTTATTTCGAATTGTTATTTTTTGGTTTCCAGGTTTTCCACGAAATGGATGACTTTTAACTTTTTGGAATTTCTTTGCTATCGTAGTTAATAATTACAAAATTAATGAGTATTCCTTATATATTTAATACATTTGGTTATACCGCCAAACTGCCTCGACTGCCGCCACCGAGGCAGTCGAGGCAGTTTGGCGGTTGTAATTGCGCATGCGTTACGACTGCTGTGCTGAGGTCTCGGGTTCGATCCCCGGGTCGGGTAAAGTGATATTGGGTTTTTCTATCTAGAAATTCCTCAGTATTAGCCCGGAGTCTGGTAAATGTGCCCGGTATGGCGATAGGCTCGCATTTATATATCACATTATGGGACCGAAATTCGGCAAAAGTGGGTGTACTAGTTACACCTCTGCCTACCCCTTCGGGGATTACAGGCGTGAGTGTATGTGTGTGTATTTGGTTATAATTTTATTTCCATAGTAGGTGTGGCAGGTGGCATGTATACCTGTGGTATATTAGCATGTTATTGTTATAATTATTAAAAAAATATATTATGCAGATTTATCTCACAATCTATATATATAAAATTCAATGTTTGTATGAATAAAACTACCTTGATGGAATTTTCTGGCAATCTTCAGATTAGCCCAGCGGGTAATCCTGTGAAGTTGTGAAATTTGGTAGCGATCGAATTAACACAATTTTTTGGTTCTTTGGTATTTTTGTGTCATATTTTCCCTATGGGGCGGGTTTTTGTTTATAAAAATGAAATATACAAACTCATTTAAACCGGAAGATATCGCAATCAATTGCTAGTTATTTATGAAATACAATTTTGAGCCTATTCCTGAAAACATGTATCTCAACGTAATTAGTTACTTCAAAATAATAAAGCAAACTCCAGTAGAGTGGTAATAACAAAATTAACAAATATTTATATAATATAAAATTTCTCTCGTAAGCGCGTCGTCGGCAGTCGGCACATGCGGGTGACGCAACGAGCTCGGACGCGGCAATTATCGGAGAAAACTCGCTCCGGACAGTCCGGACACCGGACACGACAGTGCACACTAATCCGGACGCTGGGCACACTTCGGACATTACTCACATGGTTATAGATGATGCGAGTGACAAATGGGAGAGAAAAAATCTTTCAGTTTTTTAGATTTAATGCTATGTTAACAGCATCATTATTTTTCATTAAGTTTCTTTTATGGGCTGATATTGTTTTTTAATAACTCAGAAATACCTCGGTGTTTTGTACCTTCGGTGCATCAAGCCTCCTTCTTTTAAATCATGATACGTGCTTATTGGCCCGTTTTCTGAAAGGCGGCGTTGTTTGCGATTTAAATTTAGCATTGTGAAACGGATGCACTGATTCAAGTGTTTGTTAATATACAGTGAAATATCCCTCGTAATGTTCCAAACTCGTAAGTAAGGTTATTTTTTTAATTTGTACTTGATGTTATCCCGTAACACAAATATTAGTATTAGTATGTATTTTATAGCAGTTTATTGTTACATTAATACTGAAATTCGATGTTATACTCAATATTATTCAAGTAAGTCTTCACGTTCTAATGAATCATAGAAGCTGGTAACATTATCTAAGCAAGTGAATGCTTTTAAACGCCTACTTTCTTACTCCAGTGATGTGTCGGCGTCGGATACATCAACTTCACTTTTCTTGGAACTAAAGCTGTTACACTTATGAGTTATTGAGGTAGTGTTCAAAGAATGAAAGTTTAATATATCTAGAATGGTTTAGTTTAAACAGATTGTACCTTTTTATGTATTTATTTATTTAAAATAGCATTGCCACGTTGTACATATTGCTTAAAAACATAACATTACATAAGGAAACATGACTGATATTTTCAGCAGTATTATAATCAAAGAGCATTATAATACTACTGAAAAATGCTCTTTGACTGATATGCACAACAACTTTGGTGTACATAACTTTTATCAAATCATAATAAAATACTAAATAAATAATACTCGGAAAAAAGCAAAGTAATCTAACACAAATGAAAAACAAAGATATACAATTTGGAACATGAATACAGCTAAAAATATAAACTAAAAATATATTCTAAAATGGGAATTTATTGTTTATTATGAGAAACTAATACAATGTGACGTTTGTGACAGTTATTTGTAGATATTCGGTTTATAAGTTGATTACGAGTCCTGCACACACACACACATACACTCACGCCTGTAATCCCCGAAGGGGTAGGTGTAACGAGTACACCCACTTTTCGCCAAATTTCGGTTCCATAATGTGATAGGGGGCGAGCCTATCGCCATACCGGGCACAAATTCCAGACTCCGAGCTAATACTGAGGAATTTCTAGATCCTGCAATACATCAATTTCTTTATGAAATTGTTATATTGATTCCAGATTCATGTACATGGCTATTGTTGAGAGAGACAAAAAGTATTTTCAATCGAAATATCTCTTAATAGCAGGTCGCTCGCGTGGCACTTTCGTCTGCATATAAACAGTATCGACACCATCCAGAACTTTGAATTTTAAAGTCCATGGCACTACTCTGGTCATCCTGAGACATTTATCCTACAAATATTATAAATGCGAATAGGCGGATGGATGTTTGTTACTCAATCACGCTACAACTGCTGAACGGATCTGGTTGAAATTGGGCACAGAGATAAATTATAGTCTGGAAAAGCACACAGTCTACTTTTATCCCGGAAAAATGTACAGTTCCCGTGGTATAGTTTAGTTTTTCACAGAGTATGGGATCGACATGATTTTTGCATAGTGGCAGTTTAGGGAAAAGAAAATGACACAGGCTATTTTTATCCCAGAAGAATGCACTCTTCGTATGGAATAGCAAAATATAGAAAGGTGTAATAGCTTAAGATGCCTCCATGGATTGTATACCTTTTCTTCCAAAAATAACCTCCACGCGGGCCAAGCTGCGGGAAACATCTAGTGAGTCATAATTTTACGGGCTTTAATGACATTCAAACCAGATCACAACCGTGATTGGACACTGGTTGACAGCAAAAATAGGTAAAGTGGACCACCACTACAGGGTATGGGTAGATACCAATCTACCCATACCCTCATACAAAAGACTTACCATCAAGGTCGCTGCGTTAGTAGCGTAGGTTGTAAATGTTATATTACATATATATTTGTTTGTATTTATGTTATAATATAACATAAATACAATATATAATGCATAAAAAAAAGATTCCGACGAATTATTAACCTCCTCCTTTTTTTTTGAAGTCAGTTAAAAACGGAGCTCCTTCCAAATTATACCATACTAGCTGTTGCTCGCGGCTCCGCCCGCGTGGAGGTTATATTCGGGAGCAAAAGTATACAATCCAAGGTATTGTCTTCTGCACTGAGGCACCTGTAGCAATTGTCCAGCCTCTCAGGTGTTGTGCCTGAATCTTAAGATTGCATCTAAAGAATACCCCATAAGTTTAACCTCACTTTGCACCTTTTAGGGATGATATTTCAAAAACGATGAAGCTCGTTTTTGAAATATCAAATGAAAGTCCCTTCCTACAAAAAGCCTAAAAATGAATTTCCAGATCCGTGGAATTATGGATTACCTATACAAATTTTGAACTCCTATTTGACCCCTTTCAAGGTTGTTTTTTGAGAAAAAAGATAGCCTATGTCCTTCTCCAGGATATAATATAATATATAATATAATTACAAAATTTCATTACGATCAGGTCAGCCGTTTTGTCGTGAAAAGGTAACAAACAAACAACAGAGTTACTTTCGCATTTATAGTATTAGTATGGATTAATATTATTACGTAGCCTCCCAGCAAGACTCCGTGGCGCCGTGGGTGAGCCTGCTGTGAAGTCAGAGACCGTGGTTTCGATTCTCGCATCGAGACAAATGTTTGTGGGACAGAAAAATATTTGTTTTGGGTCTGAGTGCTGTGGGACCGTAGTTGTCCCGTAGTTTTGACCGTAGTAGTAGTTGTCCCTTGTAGTTCTTGATAGCAACGATACAGGTTTTACCAAGTGTGGGGTCAGGAGTATGTGTGTGACTGTTGTATGTTGTTGTGGGTGTATTATTAGTATTAATCCGCGGTGTTTATTGGTAGTGAAGACAACACACCATCAGGTGCACCAATTGCTAATTGCTAAATTTTACTATAATAAACATGCTAACATACATACATATACACTCACACAAGTAATCTCCGAAGGGGTAGGCAGAGGTGTAACCGGTACACCCACTTTTCGCCGAATTTCGGTCCCATAATGTGATAGGGGGCGAGCCTATCGCCATACCGGGCACAAATTCCAGACTCCGGGCTGTTACTGAGAATTTCTAGATAGAAAAACCCAATATCACTTTACCCGACCCGGGGATCGAACCCGAGACCTCAGCACAGCAGTCGTAACGCATGCGCAATTACAACTGCGCCACCGAGGCAGTAATAAACATGCTAAAAAGACTGATAATGCATCTGGTTGAGTTTTTAGGTTTAGCACGAAGCGTTTTGCTAGTACATTTATCATGCGCACCGCTAGAGAGTGGAACTATTTGCCGGAATTTATATTTCTCGAAAATTTTAACCTTTAAGTCAAGAGTGAATAGGTATCTTCTAGGCATGCGTCTCCACCATAGACCACATCATCACTTACCATCAGGCGAGATAGTGGTCAAACGTAAGCCTATTTAGGTGTAAAAACAGAGCTTACTGTAAAAGCAGAATATCTTATCACAAAACTTCAAGAAAATTTCATATTCAATTCTAAAAGAGTTACTGGGACTTTTCCATTAGCCTGAATAAGCTATAACTAATAAAACAAGCTAACCAGACCCCTGGCCATGGCACAACTAGTGTGAACGCCGCGGCACTTTCCCCGCACGAGAAGTTGTCAATTATGTAAGGATCGCCACATCTATTACGCCGCCATCGCTTCTCAAGTATCATCATGAAAGTAGACGCTTTGTTGTTTTGTTATCAGAGATTTATAAACGAAAGTGTTTTGCAGGTGTAACTAGAATTAGGTCTGAGACTCAATAGTCTTATGTGTATATTAAGAGGTATCGAGAAAATATCATTAGAAGAGAACAGAGATAATGTTATGCAGAAAATATTATAGTAATAATTTATGTTTTTAATAGATGTAATTTGATTTAGATAAAGATAGCAGCCTTTGGCGCAGCGGGCAAGTAGCCGGCCGTGGGTTCGATTCCCGCACCGAGACAATGTTTGTGTGACAGACAGATATTTGTTTCGGGTCTGGGTGTTATGGAAGCGTAGTCCCTCGTAGTTCTTGATACCCAGAATACAGGTTTTACCTAGTGTGGGGTCAACACTATGTGTGTGTGTGTGTGTATGTGTGTTGGGTGTAAAAAAATATATGGGAATAGTCTTTAGTGTATAATTAAAAGTATTAAGTATATAGAACATAAAACGGAAGGACTCGGATAATGTGTATTTATTATTTCATTAGGTACATCTTCAGCACATATATTTTACTTTTGTTCGTGCAAATAAATAAATAATATTATATCAGTGTATTAAATATTAAATTTAGATGCGAGGCTCTGTCATGTTTGTTATCCTCTGTTTTTACTGTTATTTTGTAATTTTATGTTAATGTTATTCGTATGAGAATGCTGTGCATACCTTCAATAGGCATATGTATCAGACTTTATATTATCTTTTATTATTTGTGATTTTTGGATGCATGTGTCACTGGTGTGTTATTTAATAAATAAATAAATAAATTAAATATTATGCCATTGCTGGACTAGAGCCACGTCTACTAATGGGAGGGGTTAGCCTTTAGACCACTATAGGGATGACTCCCAGGCGTTTTCACCTTGCGCCTCGTACACTCCCAGTCGAGGCCGTCATTCACTTTGCCAATGCTGACAAATAAGAAGCATATAAAGAAATCTATAGTCTTATTAAAAGTGAGTGTACGATCTCTTAAATTATATATCACTATACCTTTTTACACCTCGTTCTTATCCACACCTGTTATTAAGTCAGTAATAAAGGTCCAGTCGTGAGTGAGGGTAACTTTTATTTTTCGTTCACATTTAAACGAATGACTAAGAGGTTTTGTTGTTCATTCACTTTAGAGTGCGTGTATCTTTGTTTGATTTTATTTTCTGTAATTGATGGGAGAAGGTAAAGTGTCTTTGGGAATGTAATGATGCTATAATATGTTTACGGATCAGAATATAATTTCAAAAGTGGTAGAGACACGCTGTAAATACTTTTGTCTATAATTTGAACTGGTTTAACTGGGTTATTACCACAGACTAATACAAAACCAACGTGAAATACCTAGCTGTTGTATTTCGTCCAGTGAATGAGATTTTCGGAGGCCCAATTTCCATATTTTACCTTTAAGACCGGCAATATACCAGTCGCAGACTAAGAAAGGAGGGGATTGAAGGGGTGGTCTTCCCAAGCTTGTGATCCGGCAAAATAAATCCATATAATTCTTAGCCTGCCAGGACGTCTCTTATTTTCACCGCCCGGGCCTTCGATGCATCCGCTACTGCTAAGTGTTGATGATAATTTTGATATTGTAAGCGGTGGAGAACTCATTAATCTCTTTATTAGCTTCTACTATAAGTGAGATAGGAAAATAAATTGATAAGTTGTGAAAAATACAATGATTTAGCTTTGGATCCCGTGCCATTAAAAAAAAAATTTGGAACCATGATTTTCAATTTCACTTCCCTCGGGGATTATGTTTAAGAAGCTTCGCAGATATATCACATACTATACAGATACTTACATAATGTTCTCCGTTATGAGTGTTTTGCTAGTCATTTAAAGACGCAAGGAAATAAATAGCTTTCCATTCAATAATACGGCAAGATTACTTCTCATTGATAAACAATGTGTTTGTGACATAGCGAAAGTTATGGCGCTAGGATTAATAATAATTGGTGGAAAGTAAAAAACATGATACATATACACTCACGCCTGTAATCCCCGAAGGGGTAGGCAGAGGTGTACCCAGTACACTTACTTTCCGCCGAATTTCCGTCCCATAATGTGATAGGGGGCGATCCTATCGCCATATCGGGTACAAATTCCAGACTCCGGGTTGATACTAAGAATTTCTAGATAGAAAAACCCAATATCACTATACCCGACTCGGGGATCGAACCCGAGACCTCAGTACAGCAGTCGTAACGCTTGCGCAATTACAGCTGCGCCACCGAGGCAGTAAAAACATCATATAATTTTAGACGTTAACTGCCCATATATGTATGGTACCTATATAATCATTGCATAAAAATAGCTACGCTTTTTTCCCGGGAAGCGTAGACAGAGCGACCACTAGTACATACATTTTTCGCAAAGCTTATTTTCGCCCTATGTTGTTTTTTTTTTTTTTTTTTTTTTTTTTTATCGTGACTCGGCAAAGTGACCACACTGCACCTGATGGTAAGTGCAGTGCCGTCCAGTTATAGTATCAAGTAGCGAGGGATAGATTATCACTCGCTACTCAATACAATCATGCCGGCCTGCTGTGTAGCTTCTTCACACTACGCCTAAAGGACCCAGGATCATAGGAAGGAGGGAACACGGTAGCTGGCAAACTGTTCCACAGCTTGATGGTGCGGCAAAAGTACGAGTTTGCGAACCTCTTAGTTCGGGCCGGGGTAGTAGACACCACAAAGCTGTGGCTCCGCAATCCAGTACGCGTGGTTCTGGTATGGAAGGGAGAGGATGGGATAAGATCAAACAATTCTTCAGAGCATTCACCATGATACAGACGGTAGAACACGCTAAGCGAGGAAATATCCCTACGCAGCTGTAGCGGCTCCAGGCTGTTACTCACGTCTGCATTATTCACAATGCGGATGGCCCGCCGCTGCAACCCGTCCAAGGCATCGAGGAGGTATTTTGCGGAACCGTCCCAGAGGTGCGAGCAGTATTCCATTCCCGGTCGCACCTGTGCTTTATATAAGCGGTAGAGCTGACCGGGCGTGAAAAACCGCCGCACCCTGTTCAGGATTCCGACCCTGCGGGAAGTGGCGGATATTACGCCCTCGATGTGACTCCTTGGATTAAGATCGCAGCGGATATCCATACCTAGGACACTAAGGTCATTCCGCATTGCGAGTGGAACACCCTGAAGAACGGGGATTGGAGAAAACGGAGACTTCTTGCACGAGAACGCGCACACCTGGGTTTTCTTGGCATTAAACTCAACCCGATTCCTGGTACCCCATGATGATATGAGATCCAAGGCCTGGTTGAGCTCCATGACAAGATCCTCGCGTCTCCTCTCAGTATCCACCCGGCAACCAGGAGGCTTGCTGCAATAACGCCCATGAACCGTGCTGTCGTCTGCATAGCAATGAATGTTGCCAAGCGACAACATATCATTGATATGCAGAAGAAACAAGGTGGGCGAAATTTATTTTATTTATTTATTTATTTCTATGGGAAACATACAATATTTAAAATTCTTATAAACTAGGTAACATAATTGAAAATACATATATCAACAAAGTTTCCACTAAAATATAGCTATTATAAAGTTACAGTAAGACAGAGTAAATGAATATATGTTAATTAATATTCTACGTTAATTTCGTGTTCATAAGTTTCCTAAGTTTTGCTTTATATGAATTCAGTTTTTCGTTGAAAATATCTATTGTACAATATTCTTTATTATATATATGTCAAACACGATACAAAAATGTGTTGCTGCAATAATTTGACTTACAAGCAGGTACATGAAATAGTGATTTATTACGTAAATTTAACCGAGAACATTTTAACTGTATATGATTTAACAAAAATATATTGTCTACTCTGTTATTCAAAATCTTATAAAGAAACATCTGATCTCTCTCACGCCGACGGTCAACCAAAGAAGACACATTTAATCTTGCTATTTCCGAGTCACCAAACCTATAACGAAGATGCTTTAAAAACCTATTTTGTATACTTTCAATGCTGTTGATGTATATTTTGTACTGTGGGTTCTAAACTGTTGATGCATATTCCAGAACAGACCGCACAAATGAGTTGAAAAGAAGAACAAGACTAGAACACTGCCTAAATTCTTTTCCCATTCTCAAAATAAAGCCAAGCATCCTGTACGCCTTGGAAGTCATTTGTTGAAAATGATGATAAAAGGTTAACTTTTGGTCCAAAAATACACCTAAGTCTCTAACTATGGACACTCTTTTTAAAACTTTATTTTTCAAAGTGTATTCAAAGTACAATGGCTTTCTTTTCCTTGTTAACGTGATGATGTTACACTTATCGATATTTAATACGAGGCGATATTTTTCGCAATAATGACAAAAATTATTGAGATCTGTTTGAAGTAAGCTACAATCCTGAGGTGAATTTATCGATCTGAAAATTTTTAAATCGTCTGCGTAAAGTAATATATTACTATTCCTAAAGTTAGTTGTCACATCGTTAATATAGACGTTGAATAGTAAAGGCCCTAAGTGAGAGCCCTGTGGAACACCGGAAGTAACGGGAACAAAAGTAGAACAGAATCCTTTGATGGAAACTGCCTGACTTCTATCTCTCAAGTATGATTCAAGCCATCGTAAAAGGTCGCCATGTATGCCGATCATTTTCAATTTATAAATTAATAAACCATGACAAATCTTATCGAAGGCTTTAGAGAAGTCGGTATACACGACGTCTACCTGTCCTCCATTATCCATTGCCAGTGATGAATGCTGAATGAATTCACAGAGATTCGTTTCAGTCGATTTACCCCTAATGAAACCATGTTGTTGATCGATTAGAATAGGTTTCAAGACTGGATATATTACGTCAAAAATTATCTTTTCAAACAATTTTGGAATGGTATTCAATTTGGAAATTGGTCTATAATTTTGAATAATTTGCTTATCACCTGAGTTATGAATTGGAACAACAAAGGATTGTTTCCATACAGCAGGTAATGACCCGGTATTAATAGATAACTTAAATAATATAAATAAAGGAAACGCTACAGTCCTGTGGCACAATTTTAACAATAAGGGAGGAATCCCGTCAGGCCCGCCGCCTTTAGTTATGTCTAAATTCCTTAAATACTTTTCGATAGTATCAACAGTCAAATCGACAGAACCTATCGAGACTCCTTCCTGATAACAACTTCCATCACTTGTAGTATCGTTCAAATTCAAAATCACAGAACCTTGTGGTACTCCGGCATTTACTGACATGAACTGCGAAGCGTGTCCATCAACGAGGACACGCATTCTACGCTCATGCAGAAAGCCGGAAATCCACTTGCACAGGTTGTCGGGTAGACCGTATGCCGGGAGCTTGGAGAGAAGGCCACGGTGCCAGACCCTATCAAACGCCTTGGCTATGTCGAGACTCACAGCCAGAGCCTCGCCATGCCTGTCAATCGCCTCGCCCCAGTGATGCAATACAAACGCTAGAAGATCACCCGTTGATCGGTTATGGCGGAAACCATATTGTCTGTCACTGATCAACGAGTGATCCTCCAGGTAACGAACTAATTGGCTGTTAATTAGTCGCTCCATGACTTTACAGATCACTGAGGTGATGGCGATTGGGCGGTAATTGTTAGGGTCTGACCGATCACCCTTTTTGGGGATCGGCTGCACATTGGCCTCCCTCCACGATTCAGGCACAACACCTGAGAGGTAGGACGATCGGTATAGGCGCGTCAGTGCAGGAGACAACTCCGCTGCACACTTTTTGAGAACAAGCGCTGGGATACCATCCGGACCACTGGCCTTCCGGACGTCGAGAGACTGCAGCTCACGCCGCACATCACAATGCCTGATACGGATATCAGGCATTGTGTGACCGCAACCGGGCAGCGTAGGTGGTAAAGGAGCATTGCAGTCCTCGAGTCTCGAATTAGCCGCGAAGAGGTTTGCCAGTAAATCGGCCTTCTCTTGCGAGCTATGGGCCAGTGTTCCATTACGATATCTCAGCGGTGGCAGCGAAGGGCGACAGAAATTAGATTGGACCGCCTTAGCCAAGCTCCAATAAGCACGACTGCTTGTCGGGTGATCGGCCAAAGCACATCCAATCTTGGAGACGCGCTGGGCATCCGCTCTAACATACTCCCTCTTGCAAGCCTTGGCAGCACGGTTGTAGGCTGCTTTGAGGGACTTGAGATTGGGATCCTTCTTAGCGCGACCCCTGATCCAAGCGCGATACGCCGTCTGTTTTTTACCAATAGCATCGGCGCATGCACGATTGAACCAGGAGCGTCCTCGGCCGTTGCCCGCGATCTCAGAGGAAGGAATGTAATATTCCATTCCTAGCCTGATCTCGCAGGCAACGGCGTCGGCACTCGCAGAAGTATCCTTTCCCTCAAAGCAGCGCTGCTGCCAAGGGATGGATGCGAAATAATCCCGCATACCATCCCAATCTGCCGACGAGTAGTGCCAGACCCTGCGCTTGACCTTCACGGGACGTGGAGGCAAAGCGCGAGGTACTGACGTCCCAACCAGACAGTGATCGGAGGTCCCCAGAGGAGCACCAACCGACACCGTATACCCGGTCGGGTGACTCGTCAACAGAAGGTCCAGCAGAGAGGGCGCATGACTCGCCACATCTGGGATCCTGGTAGGCTGGTTCACCAGCTGTGTCAAGCCATGAGTCAAGGCGAATGCATGAGCAGTTCTGCCAGCATGGTCAGTTCTGGAGAAGCCCAACCACAACTCATGGTGTGCGTTGAAGTCCCCCAGAACTACCAATTCCGCTGTTGGGAACTGCTCCTGCGCGTCGTCTGTCGCCTGGCTAATGTAATCAAATAGCCGAGTTGTCTCAACGTCCCCGTCGTGTGACCTGTAAAGGCACACGTAAACCCGACTCTGAGAGCCGAGGTCGACGTGTACCCACAGGGTGGAGAAGGAGGGGTCCTCCATGCAGCGCAGACGGCGACAGCAGACGTCCGACCGAACATACAGGCATACCCCGGCCCTCGGCCTGAAGTTTTCTTCAAGTGAGTAGCCGGGGTAAAGCAAGTATGTGGTATCGGTCGGACTACAAATCTGCGTCTCCGTCAGGAAGAGAAGAGCAGGCCGGGCCGTCTCAAGATGGTGGTGGACGGCATTAAGGTTCGAATGGAGTCCGCGGATGTTAGCGAACTCCATTGTGAAAGCGATGGTGGGGTTACGCACCGCTGTAGGTCCTGTTCTCTTTATAGGCACTGTCATGAAGTTATGGGGGGAGGATGTGAAGAAGCGGTCGAGGGTCTAGTGTCAGAGTAATCAGAAGGCCGCAACAAGCGCCGGTCCACTAAAAGAGCCAAGAGGAGGTGAGCTGATCCGCCGGACGGAAGGGCCCCCGTACCCTCCCGGGATAGGCCGCCGGGACCCCACATCCGGTCACCAACCGGCACGACGGACCCACCCAAGATTATGCGCGGCATGGTGGGGCAGCCTCTCGTGGTGGTTAGCCACGATTGGGCCCCTGTACTGTACCGCGGGCGGCCAGCGGTACAACCGTTTCTACAGGTCTCCCTGGCCGACGGATCAACACGCCTCCAACCGACTGTGAACCGGCTAATACCGGCACGGCCAAACATCGTACCCCAACTCTAGCCCCCCGACGATAACCGGAAATACACTGGCTGATCCCGGAACGCGACACACTTGCGTGTGCCACTATGGCGGGTTTTTCGCCGTGTGTACGGTGGTCGCTATCCGGGCGGATACGAATATCCTACCACCAGCAAACCTTGTGGTACCTTGTGGTATGTGAGGAGTCTTTTTACTCATCAGGCCATAGCAGACACACAGTTATGTAGTTAGGCAACACAGGAGTAGCGACGGGATTTGTTTCTTTGTATTTCGCCAACAAATCGTGGCCTTATAAGTGGGGCTGTGCGTTTTTAAAATAAGAATAAACAATATTTAATTTTAATACAAAAAATGTATTTTCATGCGACAATATATTCATGATAGGAATTAGTATCTGCAATAAGTTGGCCCTTGTATACTATAAAGACATTTTCAAGTGGAAAATACTAGATATGAAGAATTTACAACTGGAAAATCTGGATGGACACGGTGGACATAATATATCTAAGTGACGCTCCTTGCTCTGTGGTCTTCGTTAGTTTTGTGTCTGGCCAGGAGCCACTGCAGCAGTCTCCACAAAGCTTGCGTGTCCTCACAGTATATCTTGTAGCAGTGTTTGCGTTTGGGTTTTCCGGGCGGCCTGAAATAACAATTACATTTCATAGCGACGTCTAATATGGTCTAAAGAACAAACACGATTATTAAATACGTCTGAAGTCATGTTCTCGAAGGTGAAGAACCATTGCATGCCACCAGCCTCAGCCTTACTCCGTAGCGCAGTGGGCGAGTAGCCGGCTGTGCAATGAGAGGTCGGAGATTCGATTCCCGTAACGTGACAAATGTTTATGTACTCCACAAGTATTTGTTTCGTTACTGGGTGTTGTGGAACCGTAGTCTCTCATAGTTCTTAATACAGGTTTGAGCTAGTGTGGGGTCAGGACTTAATGTGGCTGTTGGGTGTTTTATTATTTCTTTTCATATGCGAGCCTTAAGGATGGATTAAGACGTGTTGATAAGCGAATATATTATATTAATGAGGAAGTCCGAACATAAAGTCTGAAAGAAATTCATGCTACTACCTTCCAGGTGGTAGATGAATGAATCGTCAGATATCTCTTAACTATTCCGTCATTTTCATTCCTTTTCGTTAAGATCAATAATACGTGCATTGCATGTATACATCTTTCAGGATTGAGATTGTATATGAGGGATGGATACCGCACCCAATCAGGTGACCCAATTGCATTTTTTTATCCTGGACGACACAGTGCCCATACTTCACGTCCAGTTAGAGTATTAAGTAGCGAGACACAATATATCCCACGCTACTCATCACAATCATGCCGGGCTGCTGTGTAGCTTCTTCGCATTACGCCTTAAGGACCCAGGATAGTAGGAAGGAGGGAACACGGTAGTTGGCAAACTCTTCGGGCCGGGGTAATAGTATATATTGTTTTGTTGTTATAATTACGAGTAGGTACTGTTGAAAATATGAAAGATCTTTACGAAAACTATGATTATTATAATACACACCCAGCAACGATACGTAGGTTTATACAACCTCATGCAATGTTGTGAACTTTCTTCAAAGTTGATGAGCAAATTTCTAGTAACACTGTAAAACTATATGGATGTTACCCGTAATTGGCGTCTGATTGCAGTTCACAGAGCAGCCGCCGTCTACAGCGCTCGGTTATGGGTGCCACATCGGGTACAGTGTCTGACCGGCGGTACGGGTTCGATGGTTGTCTGTGGAATAAAAAAGGCTTTTTAATTCATAAAAAGTAAACCGACTTCAATAAAAAAAAATATGCGTCCCTATAAAATTTGAGTTTTGTCCTCGATTTTCTGAGATCCCATCATCAGATCCTGACTTGGGGCCAATGGGACCACCTGGGAAGTATACCCTTTTAAACAAAAACATAATGTCTCGAATCGGTCCAGGTGTCTTCGAGTAATCGGGGAACATACATAAAAACATAAGATTCCGACGAATTGAGAACCTCCTCCTTTTTTTGAAGTCGGTTAAAAAGGAATTGTATGAGCTACTAAGCTAATGGGGATTTCGGTCATGCATCAAGTTTTGGTCTAGAGTTGAGGTACGATGTTTGGTCGTGTTGCGGCCTTCTGAGTACTCGGACACTAAACCCTCGACCGCTTCTTCACTCTCTTGCCCATGGCGTATTGTGAAGAAGTAGGCCGGCATGATTGTAGTAGCGGTGGAAAGATTGTCTCTCGCTATTCAAAACTCTAATTGGACGCACTGCGCTTACCATCAGTTGCAGTATGGTCACTTTGCCGTGCCAATATAAAAATTAGGCCAGCGTGGCGGACTAAGGCCTAACCCCTTCACATAGGGGTTACGCCTTAGTCCGCCCCTTCACCCCTTCTCTCATTAGTGGAGGAGGCCCGTGTCCAGCAGTTGGACATTATTTATATGTACATGCAATAATTATTACAATAGCTACAGCATATAAATAATACAGCTAGTGTAATTTAACACTCTATATTTTACCTCTGTTGATGTTACATACGTGATGAAATGTAATGGTGTAGAAAAGCCGATTTTGTAAGCATTTCACTGAATTGAATGCAACATAAATGGCCAAGTCACACCTGCGTCATAATGCGCAATACATATAAACGGATTTCTTACTATCGCTTCCTACTTGTCAGCTTGTGTAAGAAGCGTGCGCCGACTTCCGATCTCACATTCGCTCTATTCACTTGCAGTTGGTGTTTTTGAAGGTAAAACGTTCTTATGTAACTAAGATTGTAAAGGGTTATTGCAATATAGTGATTCAAAAATTATAAAAGAGAAAAATTGGTGTAATATTTAAAACAAAATTTAATTTTTATTCTAATCAGACAAAATTATAAATACCAAAAAAGTTTTTGTCACTTAAATCAAATACTTGCATATTGTATTTTATAAAGAAACAATCAACAGACTAGACTGTATTAGTTTGATTCCTTTGCTCACTGAGTACACTTTCTAAAAAAAGTAGTAATAAATAAAATTCCTGAGAGCATCAACTTTCTGCACTCTATAGTGTATATAAATGGTGAGTATTGTTTTTGCTTCGGTGTAGGTATTCATTACTATAATGCGTGAATGCAAATGGCGTGCGACTGCGAGTTAATGCTTGCGCGCTTTCCGGCGTCCGCTGCCCGCCTCTGAAATTCTAAATGTACATGGAAATACTCAATACCAGAAGTGGTAATGTTTAATACTTCTGGAAATTATCTGTATATATAAACGAAGAAACTGACTGACTGATCGATCAACGCACAGCCTAGACGGCTGGGGTTAGAGACTTGAAATTTTGACAGTAGGTACCTTTTATCACGTAGGCATCCACTAAGGAAGGGTTTTTGGAAATACCACCCCTAAGGGGGTAAAATAGGGGATGATAGTTTGTATGAAAATCCGTCATTTTTGAAGTTAAACGCATGAAAATTTGTATTTGGCCTTTTATTTAAAAATAAAAAATATATATTTCAGGATTTTAGGAAACTCCACCCCCAGAGAGTGTAAAATAGGGGAAGAAAGTTTGTATGAAAATCCGTAATTTTTGAAGTTAAACGCATACAAATTAGTAGTTTGTATTGTATACTTTTTCTCCCAAATATGACCTCCACGCGGGCGGAGCCGCGAGCAACAGCTAGTATGGTAAAATTTGGAAGGAGCTCCGTTTTTAACTGACTTAAAAAAAAGGAGGAGGTTAATAATTCGTCAGAATCTTTTTTTTATGCATGTTCCCCGATTACTCGAAGCCTAGACCGAGAAATTATTTTTTTGTTTGAAAGGGTATACTTCCCAGGTGGTTCCATTGGCACCAAATCAGGATCTTATGATGGGACCTCAGCAAAATCAAGAGCAACCCTCAAATTTTATAGTGACGTATAATTTATTTTTTATTGTAGTGGGTGTACTTTTTTGAATTAAAAAACTTTTTATACTAAACATTTACCACTCCCCACCTAGGTTGTAATTTTTTTTTATTATAGTGCCTCGTTAGGCAGACGAGCAGACGGGCCACTTGATAGTAAGTAGTCAGCGCCGCCCATAGACTTCTGCAATGCCAAGGCACATCAAAGCCGCTGCCTACCGAATTGTTAAGGAATTATTAAGGCAGTAACTCTCGCGAATATCTTCGGTATTTCTAAAAATAGGAAATACCCTAACAGTCGCTAGACACTTCCATGCGTCATATATGTTGGTGGGGTCGGACGTTCCTCGCTGACAAATTGACCGCGTTAAATTATAACGTGCAACATTTTTGTACAAGGAAATAAAATTATTAGCACTCATTCCGGTTATGTACCTACACTTTTTCACGTAAATTATAATGGCATATAGTCGCAACAGTTTCTACTTGTATGGTAAATAATTACGAATACTTTTTTTATGGAGCAAAAAAACGCATGAAATGTGAAACAAAAATTACGTTTACTTTCAGTGAATGTACTGTTGGATAATATGGCAAGGAACTCTTTAGTGTTTAATACTTTTTGAATCCGCGTTGTGATTTACCAATTATTTATATTAACAAAATATTAGTAGTCCGGCGGGATTTAAATCTATACATATTATTAGTAATTAAGAGGAAAGATTTGTATTTAAGTATGTTTGTAACGAATTGGCTCAACAAGTACTAGACCGATTTTAAAAAATCTTTCACCATTTCAAAGCTACATTATCACTGATTAATATAGGCTAGACAACTCCTTGGATTGTATACTTCTGATCCCGAAAATAACCTCCACGCGGGTGGAGCCGCGAGCAACAGCTAGTATAAAATATAGTGTGGCCAGGTGACCCTTGCCAATACTGCGCACCAATAGTGTCAGTTACGTAATATAATAAAGTAAAAATAAGTATTGAGGAAAGCTAACTTGATATAAAAGGTATTTCCCAAATAGACTGCGCAGTTGTATTTGCGCCTGCGTTACGACCGCTGTACTGAGGTCTGGCGTTCGATCCCCGGGTCGGGTAAAGTGATATTGGGTTTTTATTAACCGACTTCAAAAAAAGAATTCCCCGATTACTCGAAGACGCCTGGATGGGATCTCAGAAAAATCAAGGGCAACTCTCAAATTTTATAGTGACGCATAATTTGTTTTTTGTGAAGTCGGTGTACTTTTTATGAATTAATTAACTTTTTTCTATTTATAAATACTCAGTATCAGCCCGGAGTCTGGAATTGTGCCCAGTATGGCGATAGACGCCCCCTATCTCATTATAGGACCAAAATTCGACGAAAAGTGTGTGTACTGGTTACACCTCTGCTTCGAAAATTTCAGGCGTGAGTGTATATGTATGTATGTTCCTAAATAGACAATAATAGAATTTCATTCATTTGCAGATCTGGTTTATCGCTAACAGTAGACCATTGCTACTATGCTTGAATACATGCATAAAAAATGGATATAATATCTCTTACTGTGTAAGTGAAGGCCACATGTGATGTGTGAAAGGTATGACATGTAAATATACCAATACTATCGTCACACATGTCATATCCACAGTCACCGTACGCAAAGCTAGAAAGCCGCAAGCGCGGGAAAGCAGTGGCGGCGTAGCATGGGTTGGCACCCGGGGCGGTTTTCTATTGAGCACCCTCAAAATAAAACAAATACTAAATATAGTCCAGTCAGTCAAAGGGGGGGGGGGGGGGGGGGGGGTGTCGGAGGTCTAAATGCCTAGCGAAGTATTCAAAATACTATGAGGCGAGGATCGCATCACACAGTGCATTGAAAATCGGCTTTCGAAGACATAGGAATCCGATGTTTAAATTGTAATGTTTTATGGTTGGAACGGCTTCTATATATTACTACTATGCTCGAATAAGTCACCTGAAATAATTTTGCTTGAAAATTAAAGAGTTATAATTTTCTTACATAAGAAATGTATAGAGCAAGTATATAAAATTAAGATATCTCGAGAACCGTTTCTCGTGATATCCTTGCAGGCGGTTTTAGCAATGATTATTTGGTATACTCAGAATTACGGGAATTACTTCGTAAGTTTCTTTAAAAAATCATCGATTATTATCTTAACAATAAGTGTTGCTCACGGCTTCACCCACATGAAAAGCCGCCCCCGGTACAAAAGAATAAATCACTGCATAGCTCCATTGCACCATCTGTACGATTCCAGCGCCATTTATTTGAAAAATTAGATGGAACAATCAAACTATTTCCCACGGAAGCAAATACCCGGGATAAAAGTAGCCTATATGTAACTCCAGGATATGGTCTATACCTGTACCTAATTTTATCAAAATCAGACGTTTCTGAGTTTACCCCTCGATATATGTGTTAGTTCTTGTTTACGTTCCAACAACAAAAAATCTTTTCTTTTTTTTCTTTCTCACTTCTAACAAACATTCAAACGAAAAAAATGTATGGAGCGGATATATAAAATTAAGATATCTCGGCAACCACACGGTTTTCCGTAATATCCTCGCATACGGTACTATATTTATTATTTATGGTTTTTGGTGTACTTAAAATAACGGAAAATGCTGCGGAAGTTTTTTTAAAAAATCATCACAGCTAAAACATCGGATTCCTAAGTCTTCAAAGGCCGATTTTCGATCCACTGCGCGTCGTCGACGTTCGTCGCAGGCCCATATCCTCTTTTCTGTCCCGATACAATATATTATTTCTTTCACAGCAACCAACTCCATCACATGTTGTATGCGCTCTATTGTTTGTCGCCCCCTTTCATTACATTGTAAAGAAATTCTAGCAGCTTCCAAGTGGAGCCTCAGTCGTAAATTCCAAAATCATTTCCAGTGCAGAAAATTCATCATAGATACATACATATACACTCAAGCCTGTAATCCCCGAAGGGGTAGGCAGAGGTGTAAATTTCTAGATAGAAAAACCCAATATCACTTTACCCGACCCGGGGATCGAACCCGAGACCTCAGCACAGCAGTCGTAACGCATGCGCAATTACAACTGCGCCACCGAGGCAGTCCCAATTCATCATAGATTTTGTCAGAATTGGAAATGTACCACGAAGTTCGTATCAGCAGAACTTAAGGCTGAACAGCACCAAATGTTATGAGAATAAATAATAATAATAATTCATTCCCTAGCTCCTGAACTAGCGCTAGTTGTATCTCAGGAGCCAGTGTCTTCCCCCATTCATTACAATACATGTTTGAAATAAACGGAATGAGACAAGAAAAAAAATAGTAAGAAGTTATAAAATAAAACAAACACAGTATCATGCGCGCGCTTGATTGTGTGTGTATATGTGTGTGTGTGTGTGTGTGTGTGTGTGTTATCCTAGGTTATATATTACGATTTAATAATGAATTTTCTATGTCATCATAACTATACTGTTTAAGCCATTGGAATATGATTTTTTTAAAACAATATTTTTTTCAATTTTTTAATTTATATTGCTTATTTACTATGTTGTAAATATATGGAGCCAGAATATCATAGTGTCTTTGTGCAAAAGAAGTTGTCATTCATTGCCTTATAACTATGATCTAGGTCTCCGTGAAATCTATTAAGACGTTCTAAAATAGCTCTCTGTAGCTCTTCTGGCCATTTTAGTCCAGCATGTTGGGTCATTTCTCCTGGCCGCCCGTGCCGTCCTCGTCGGGCATATGAGATACGCAAACGGCTACTGAGGTACTCGAGTGAGTTATACCACGATGGCACCCCTTGGTGCTTGGTACCCGGGGCGGACCGCCCCCACCGCCCCCCCCTTACGCCGCCACTGCGGGAAAGCTAGTTTCATAACATAATATAAGCTCATAAGATTTCTTGAAACGTGGACATATCATGTTCATAGTTTAAAATTCTGATCCACTCAATCAATTGTATCACACTATCGTACTTCCAACTAGTATTTTTAATGCGAATGTTTAAATGGATGGATGGATGTTTGTTACTCAATCACGCTACAACAGCTGGATATGGTTGAAATTTGGCACCGAGATAGATTATAGTCTGGAATAGCACATAGGCTACTTTTTATCTCGGAAAAATGCACGCTTCCAGTGAGATAGCATAATATAAATAAATAAATACACCCAACAGTCAGTCAACACATAGTTCTGACCCCACACTAGGTAAAACCTGTTTCGTGGGTATCAAGAACTACGAGGGACTACGGTCCCACAACACATAGACCCGACACAAATATCTGTCTGTCACACAAATATTTGTCTCGATGCGGGAATCGAACCCACCCATATAGAAAGGTGTAAAAGCTTAAGATGCCTCCATAGATTGTATACCTTTTTGACCAAAAATAATCCCCATGCGGTCGGAGTCGCGTGTATCTTCTAGTAATAATATATTTAAATTTGATGTATACTGGCTGATCCCGGAACGTGACAAACTTGCTATGGCGGGTTTTACACCCTGTGTACGGTGCGAGCTATCCGAGCTATATGAAAATCCTGCCACCAGCGTCAATATAATTATAAAATATATCCATATCAATATAATCTATTATCAGATTGGAAAACGTTTAGTGTCAATGAAATATTTGAATTTGTTTTTATGCTGTCATCCGTTTGCTAAAAGACTGTTATGTGACATTTCGTCAAATTTGTGATATATGAACACAGTAATATTTTTTTTTCTCTATCAGTCTGGGTCATATATAACTTTCTATATTATCTATACTATACTAATATTATAAAGAGGAAAGATTTGTATGTAAGTATGTTTGTAACGAATTAGCTCAAAAAGTACTGGACCGATTTAAAAAATTCTTTCACCATTTGAATGCTACATTATCACTGATTAATATAGGCTTTTTTTATATCATAGTCCGACAAACGAGCCAGTGGGTCACCTGATGTTAAGTGATCTCCACCGCCCATGAACATACACAATACCGAAAGTATCATGTATGCGCTGTCGGCCTTAAAGGTCAGGAATAGGGATTAGGGAAGGGAAGGGGGAATCTGGGCCTCCGGATATCTCACTTACCATACGAGACGCGACAGTGAACTGTCACTTTACGTTGGTTTTCTGTGAGACAGTGGTACTACCCCGGTCGAACCGGCCCATTCATGCTGTAGACAAATATGTCTACAGCGTGGCTCTACCACTTTAAAGGCTATTTTTAAGGCTTTTTAAGGCTATTAATTGCAAGAAAAAAAGTTTTTATAAAGAGTATAAGATAACCTACACGCGGGCGGAGCCGCGAGCAACAGCTAGTTAAGTTATAAGATATAAATAGTTTATAATAATAATACTAGCCCTGTATTAAACATTGTCCCACTGCTGGGCACGGGCCTCCTCTACTAATCAGAGGGGTTAGGCCTTAGTCTACCACGCTGGCCTAATGCGGGTTGACAGACTTCTCATACCTTCGAAAAATTCTCAGATATGCAGGTTTCCTCACGATGTTTTCCTTCACCGTTAAAACAAGCGATAATTAACATTTTAATACACACATAACTTTAGAAAAGTCAGAGGTGTATGCCACTTGGGTTTCGAACCTACGACTTTCGTCTTGGCAGTCCGTACCGCAACCAACTAGGCTATCGTTGCTTTTCTTACAATAAATGGTTTGTTCACGGCTAACTGCACTGTTAAAAATATCTTACAATTAGTTTATTTACTTAACGACCTTCTAGTAAACGAGCCGCAGCAAGTCTATTATACCCTATGGTCACAAATATTTGAAATATACATACTGGTTGTCAGTGTTTTGGATGGTGATGACACTTGGAGTAAGTGCGGAGATGATAAGCCCCACGGGAAGGAAGGCCGTGATGAAATGGAGCAGATTCTTTAGAGGGTTTACCCTGAAATAATAAAATTAAGTAAACAACATTTATTATGATAAAATACTAGTTGTTGCTCGCGGCGTCGACCCCTTTATAGTCATTTGATACGCTCCCATAGGTTGTAACGATGTAATGATTGTAATGATGTAAAATAGCATATAAACCTTTCGCAATAAATAAGCTTTAATATGCAAAAATACGTTTCAAATCAGACTGGTATATTCCAAGATTAGCGCGTTCAAACGAACAACCTTTTCAGTTTTATAACATTACTAACATTACTAGCGGGCCTGGAGACGTCGTCTTGCCCGGAAAAGAAGCGCCACACCGTCACAGCGCCACCTACAGGGTCCAATTGTGTTTTCAAACCATGCAGGAACCTATTGAAATATACATACAAAATTTCATCCAAATCGGTCCAGCCGTTTAGCAGGACTTAAGTGACAATCACACATACGGAAAAAATATGTAATATCGCTCGCATTAACGGTAAAGGAAATCGTGAAGAAAATGTACTTGGGAGTTCTTTAAAACTAATTTCAATTAGTCTTCCAATACACATTAGGTCAGTATGGTGGACATTACTCATTAGCAGAGGAATCCCGTAACCAGCAGTACGCCAATATAATAATGACATTATGATATCATTATTATTAATTAGCTTTGGCGTCACAATATTCTTGATTTTTTTACATTGTCTGCACTGATCAGGATCAGGGTTTCAGTGTTCCTCTAGTGAAGAGGAAGATCCTTAATCAGGCGGGTGGTATGCCTCACCAATCGCTCCCCTTACATCGATATTCAGAGCTTTTATATGTGTCGCATTCCGCAAACTTCTCTATCGCGATTCAGGATTGATTCATGTTGCGTTTGAGAATCATCCAGTGTACGATACGTATGATGTCTTGTATAGGTTTTGAAGAGAACCACACCTGTCAAAATATCATCAATATCCTTTATAGAAATTGTGTTTTACATAATCAAGTCCATGTCAGATTCGACGTGAAAACTTATGTATAAGTTAATATTTACGACATTCATTATGAAATTATTAACCATCAATATAATTTATGTGCCATTAATGATTACGAAAGGCAGAAACATATTTTATTTTCTAATATATTCTTTTATATCAGATGTAAACATTTTGCTTAATTTTTGCAAGACATTCTGGGTGGAGTTTATTGGCTTAAGAAACGTGAGGCTGTAAGATCTGTTCCTAAGTATAACATTATTTTATGTTTTATCTGTTACAAGAGTGGTATATTTCCTGAATGTAGACAGAAGTTTTAAGTTATAGTATAAGTATATAAGTTATACCATATCAAATATTTATTAAATCCATGAGATGTTATACATTATTTAGATTAATTGAGAGTGATGAAAATCTCGATTTCTTAAAGCAGTTGTTCCTTACTGAAATATTCTGAGCAGACCATTCCACACGAGCAGCACCCGTTCAGGAGTAATGACGCATTTTTCAGCCATCGGCCTCCTCAACCATGTTACAGGGAAAATACCGACCTGGCACATGGCGCCGCAGCAAGCACAGACACCTTAGCGAGCATGACATACCCAGACTGAATACAATAATTAAAATACTAGACACTAAGTATCAAGTAAATATACCTAACCCGAAGCCTCATACGATTAGATCAGTGAGGCTATTTATTATATTACAGACAGCTTAAAGACAGATAGAATAAAGTAGATATTAATGTCAATGTTAAACCTAGCGTAGTGTAAACAAGCTACTCAACAGGCAGGCATGATTGAGTAGCGAGGGTTGGTTGTCTCTCACTACTCGATACTCAACCTGGACGGCACGGCGCACCCTCGGGTGCTGTGCCCACTTTGCCGTGCCAGGATAAAAAACAACCCAATTAAAATAACGCCAACTCCAGTTAAATAGGAGATAACGAACGAAAATTACAGGTAATTAAAGAAACCATTATGAAAATAACAGGATTTTACTAACTTTAAATTGGCAGGATTAACATACGTTGTAGACTTTAAACTAAAACTGCACTTTATTTAATTAGGTTCGTTGTAGCTTAGTCAATGACATCGGAAGTGTTACTGTTATCTGATCTAAATTGTCACGCGGCACAGCTCAACTTCAAGTCTTATTGGGCATAGAATTGAGTGCGATTGATAGGGTGTGTCAATATAAATTAGAAGAGCTTTTATCTCTTAAATTAATCAAATACTTAGCACGATAAATTTCACTAAGCAATGAATTATGATTGATCGCTCTTTATCGCAGACATCAGTTAATAAGTGCTCAGTAATATTATGACATACATTGTCCAACTGTGTGTATGACCGTGTCTAAATAGATACTGTCGATGCTACTCTTTATAGGGATTCTTTGGTAAATTATAAAAGTTGAGATGGAAATTATTGCCACCCAACATCCCACAACAGTCACACACATGGTACTGACCCCACATTAGATAAAACCTGTATCGTGGGTATCAGGAACTACGAGGGACTACGGGCCCACAGCCAGACCCGAAACAAATATATATCTGTCTCACAAACATTTATCTCGGTGCGGGAATCGAACCCACGTCCTCTCGTTTTACAATCGGCTACTCGCCTGCTGCGCCACGGAGGCTGTCGATTTTTGTTGTCAAATTTGTCACCGATTATAACTATTTTTTTGTTTCTATTTAAGATACACACACACATACACTCACGCCTGTAATCCCCGAAGGGGTAGGCAGAGGTGTAACGAGTACACCCACTTTTCGCCGAATTTCGGTCCCATAATGTGATAGGGGGCGAGCCTATCGCCATACCGGGCACAAATTCCAGACTCCGGGCTAATACTGAGGAATTTCTAGATAGAAAAACCCAATATCACTTTACCCGACCCGGGGATCGAACCCGAGACCTCAGCACAGCAGTCGTAACGCATGCGCAATTACCACTGCGCCACCAAGGCAGTCTATTTAAGATATTATATTATATAGTGTTCCTTTTATCTCTATAAATGAGAATAACGGTAGGCAGCGGCTCTGCTGTGCTCTGGCATTGCAGAAGTCTATGGGCGGCGGTGACTACTTACCATCAGGTGGCCCGTCTGCTCGTCTGCCTATCCAGGCACTAAAAAAAAAAAAAAAAATGAATATAATATTTAACGCTGTTGGTTGGTAAGCTCAATACTTAAACGGTTGGACTTTGGCAAGTTTATTTTTAGTTATATTTTTTTACTTTCAAGTCAGAATAACGTGTTTAGGGAACGATAATTTGGAAAACTTGGCCAGGAAATTGGAAAATTCGGCAAAAATCAAAAGTATTTTTTGCCAGGCGGTTGCAGTTTCCTACGGTATCGTATCGTATCGTACGATAAAAATAAAAACTTATGCGGGTCAGCGGACAAAAGCTAGAAAAGTATAAAAAACTAGAATTGAGGTATTGGGAATTTATTTCTGCAGTAAAATTCAGTGACTACGCATTGTTGGTAAGCTGTGCTACGAAGAGTTGAGCATTCTATTATTATTGGGGGGTTTAAATACTACAACCATTTTAAATCCTACTATATATATATATCCTATCCTACTATATAATATTATAAATGCGAATGTTTGGATGGATGGATGTTTGTTACTCAATCACTCTACAACGGCTAGAGATAGATTATAGTCTGGAATAGCACATAGGCTACTTTTTATCCCGGAAAAATTTACGGTTCCCGTGGGATACTATCGTTTTTCACAGAGCAAGGGATCGACATGATTTTTGTATAGAGGTAGTTTAGCGATCAGAAAATGACATAGGCTACTTTTTATACCGGATAAATGAAGGCTTTCTATGGGATAGTAAAATATAGAAAGGTATAATAGCTAAAGATGCATTCATGGATTGTATACCTTTTCTTCCAAAAATAACCTCCACGCGGGCGGAGCCGCGAGCAACATCTAGTAAATAAATATATCTAAATAGTTAACAAGTCGCGCGTTACAAATAGTATTAAGAGACAAGATAGATCAAAGACAAAACCACAAATGTCTGTATAGAATAGATCCATATCACAGCCTCCGTGGTGCAGTGATCGATTGGCCGATTGTGCAACGAGAGGCCGTGGGTTCGATTTCCGTAACGAGCAATGTTTGTGTGACAGACCGATTTTTGTTTCGAGTCTGAGAGTTGTGGGACCGTAGTCCCTCGTAGTTGTTGGTACCATATATGTTTGACTTAGTGTGAGGCGGGACTATATGTGTAACTGTCTGTCGATAAATAAGAGTTGACAAAGATAAATCTACAGAACCCTGTTCATTATAAATGTATTACGCCTATGCAAATCATATGGTCAATAAAACGCCACATCCGCTTCGTGGTGAAAGGATAGTCATTTGACGTGTCAAAAGACAGCTCATCTGGACATAATCAATACATTATGGACGCACCAGACGACATTCCATCTGATGTTTCTAAAGTGGTCAGAAAGCCACCTGGTATTGTTAATGTAGAATTCCGAAAATGCCCAGACTGCACTTGTTAGGTCGTCTTGTTTCAACCATTTGCTAAATCTTTTTCATAGTGAAATATAAGATTAAGCTGTTATTTCAGAAATAATCAGACTTGATTGTTCTCTTTTTTTATAACAAATGGTCCAATAGTTGAGTGTGACCGTAGCCGACATTAAGGAATGACGTATTTAACTATAAAAAGACGTTTACAATAGTCATAACTTGATTACGATAGAAACAATACTGCCAAGTCTGTCCGTATATGTCGTGACATTATTTAACAGATGGAAAGATCGTTTAAGAGTTTTCACCACGCTACATTTCTAAGTTGTTACGAGTTAAATTACCAAAGAAAAACTAGAAAAATACTATTCCTACTATAATTAAAATATTAAATGTTTTATTATTATAAACATTAACAATTTGTTACACTTTTAGTCTTTTGAATTAAAAGGAACTAGGCATATACTTGGAATTGACCTTAGATAACGAAGCTGCTATTATTAATAATTTTATTTTTATTTTAAGATTTTTTTGTAGGTCTATTACTACTAAAATGGGAGAAATTGTATTCCAAAGTGTAAAACAAAGAAATACATACACAAAAGTTTTCGAATCTAGCCTTTGATTGACGACTACACCTTTTGTGTGTGGCATTGTACCTTTACACCTCAAATGATACTATTTGTTTCATTTTATATCAGCAATTACAGACTGCTAAACCTACCTTTTCTTGACATGACTTTCTACTATTTCTTCATTATGGTCCCAACCATAACCTCCAGCGCTAATAACACCAGGGTCATCTTTGAACGGATCCGTCAGTTTGTATAATCCACCTGCAGGCAATCCATAAACAGAAGGTACACCATATCCTCCAGGTTTCATGTGAGGCCTAGAGTAACCAAATCCTCCAGAATTTCCTTGAATTTCGGGATAGCCATGAGTCTCAGAGCTACCATGGATCTCATGGAATCCATATATGTTAGTGTTATGTTCGACTCCAGGATAACCGTAAACTTCAGTACTCCCATGGATCTCAGGTGCTTTATACAGCCAATTACTTCTATTGGAGTCATGGGCACCAGGATTTCCATAAATCCAAGGAACTCGTACAGGTACTTCTACTGTGGGCTTAGATTCTAAAATATCTGATGGCCCTTTGACCTTTGTATATGTGACTTTGTCGAAATTATAAGGGAACTTTGTGTAGCTCTGCGGAATTTCTCTATGAACTTCTTTTGGTACCTTTTCGTATGTTGGATATTTTTCTTTTGAAAAACTGGAAGAAATAATGTTATCAATATTTAAGTGATATTAAAGAAGTTAAAATGCTAGTTCTATGATTGAGTGCGATAAATTATATTTTGAAAGTGTTTAATGAAATATATTTTATTTTATTTTATTTAGGAAGGCTTACAGACTAATAACAACAACGAATAAAATCTATTACATAAACAAATAGCTAATTACAAGCCCCCACTGACTTATAGCCATAATGGCACCGCTTACCCTTTTTTTTCTAACAATTAATTAATCTAAATATTAAGATCTTAATTTAAAGATTAGTAAGTTTACATATTTTAGTGTGAGCTATGTGCTGAAAAATATTGTGTTGTCAGTACATGTTTAACCTTTTCTATTTTAGTATAAAATAAGTCAACATCCAAGTTTGAATGCAGTCCATTGAAACTATTGGAGCTACGTATTAAAAATGCATTATGTCTATATTTTGTGTTTGCAGAAGGCGTGCACAGTAAAGGCCTTTGCCTAAAGCATAACTGATTAGTGCGCAATGATAATTTTGAGAGAAGTTCAGGGCAATCGATAGATCCTCTAGCTAATTTCATTAAAAAATATATGTCATTTATACTTCGCCTATTTTCTAATGGTAGGAAATGATACCTCACACAACGATGATGATAGTCAGACGTCACTTGCTGTGCTTTGAAGTCTAAATATCTTAAAAATTTCTTTTGTATTTGTTCAATCCGATTAATATATATTTTATATTGAGGATTCCAGACTTGTGACGCGTATTCCATTATTATTATTATTTGGCTACGTACGAAAGAACAGTATATAATTTTTATAGGTTTCAATGATCGAAAACAAGCAGCAGCCCTCATAATGAATCCTAAAGATTTTGTTGCCTTACTAATTATGTGTTCTATGTGCTTATGAAATATTAATTTTTCATCGTGTATAATACCTAAATCCCTAATACTAGATACCCTGTTAATAGAGTTGTTATGAAGAGTGTAATCAGTATTAATATTATTTTTTAACCTTGAAAAAGTGATGTGAAAACATTTGGAAACATTTAGTTGCAGTTTGTTATGGCAACAATAATCCGTGAATCTTACAAGATCTTCTTGCAACTTAACTGCATCTGTGATACTAAGGATAGGCTTCAGGATTTTCATATCATCTGCATACAATAATACTTTTGAGTTATGAAAGCATGAAGTTATATCAGAGATAAATATAGTGAATAAGAGTGGTCCTAAAATTGACCCTTGCGGTACACCCGATGGCACAAATTTCCAAATGGAGGTGAAGCAATACAAAGCCACTGCTTGAGTCCTATTCTCAATATATGATTTAAACCATCGCAAAAGATCTCCATGTATTCCAGCAAATATGTTTATACTATATGATTTTTCGTCTTTTGAAGAGTTTCAATTCAATTTAGACACTATATCCCGATTAGACTGCCAGCATAGTTATACACAAACGGATCAAAGTCATGCTATATATCCCGCCCACTGTACTTTTTTTTGGTATCAGAGATTACTAGGAGGACAGGAAACTATAAGTCTATAATCACAATACTTATATTAGTATTAATATCACGACTTCTCTTTTTAAATTAACTAACTTACGTTCACTATTAGAAATCGGTGATATTAGTAATTACCTTACAAAACCTGTAGACGGCTGTTTAAACACTGGCGTGAATGGGGCATAAAATTCTGTAGCTGGCGGCGATGTTGCTTCTTCGTCAATGAAACTGCCTAAGGGCTGACTCGGTTTGAATTCCTTACTATCATTCTTATCATCTCTCGCTCTCTCTTCAACCTTCGTAATATTTCCATCCTCTTCTTTCTCTGAATTAGTCTCACCAAATGCGGCTTCTAATTTCCAAGTGGTCGCATGAGTTTTGCTTTTCTTTTTAACGGTATGAGATTCGCTTTCATTTTTGCAGTTGGTTCTGGTATAAAGGTCAGTTTTGTTTGACACGGGGTAAAGTGTTGTTATGTTTTGGGTTGGTTGGGTGTCTTCTGTGGTTTTTAGAATTTCGGCTTTGGTTGCCAGGATAAGCAATAAACATATTGCTATCTGAAAATGAGCACCAATGGTATATCATTATTGGAATTTATTATATATCTCCACATTTATCTGAGCATGTACTTAAGCTAAGGAACCGGTGAGGTCCTGGGTTCAAAATTCCAGGTCAGATCAGAAATGGAGGATGAGTTTGCGATTGAACAACTCGATTGGTTTTTATGCCGGACATGACAATATTCTTGCCCCGTATCACTTCATGAGACGGAGATGAAATTCACTGTATTAGTAATATTACAATATACAAAATTTATTATTGTAAACTGCCTTGTAATCTTAATTTGTACCTATTTAAATGTAATTTGTTAGTCTTCACGCATATGGAATATACATTAATATAGTATTAATTGGTGTAGTAAAAAGTATTGAAAGTACATACAGGGAGTATAATTAATAAGTCATGTGGGAAGCAATTCAGTAATATCATCATAGAAGAATTGACAGAATCTTCTGTGGATGACAAGCCGGTTGTGAAACGAGAGGTCGCGGGTTTGATGTCCACACTGAGAAAAATATTAGTGTGATAAATAAATAATTTTCGGATCTGGGTGTAGTTGGACCGAAAGTCTCTCGTAATTCTTGATAAAGATTATCTATGTATTTTACTGTGCAGACAGGATTATGTGTGGACTTTTGGGTGTTATTATTATATAATGTAGTATCAGCTTACATGATCTTCTATGAATTACATAGCAATTGTCTCAAATGTGAGGATATGAGACAGTTTTATGTACCGTCATTTATATAATCTGAGCTTTCACCATTTTATTATAGCCACAAGACACTTTCTTCTATAATAGGTATAAGCATTTGCTCCCGTGAAACAATATAACATTACTGGCTTACGAGAAAGCAAAACCTTGTACCGAGGGCTAAGGGCCAGGTCAAAAGCTGACCTCTTAAATATCGTTGGCTCTTTCACACAACTATCGAAACGAAAGGGATTCTGGTATGAACTCGGCATTTGATATTTAATGTAAAGCTAACTTTTGACGATCAATAACATGTGGGCCGTGTCCAAGTATTTATCAGATAAATATAAGATAAGAAAATATAAAAGTATGACGATGTAATCAATGAAGCACATGTCAAATTGATACTTTGTAAATTCGCCGTTTTATACGTTTTCTGGGAGGTTACATTTCATTGAATATGATGAAATAATTTGTAAGGTGATGATTATGATGACTTGTAATTTGAAATTTGCAAGGATATCAACCATCGTCGATTATCTGATATTGAAGATTCTTCTAGCGTAGTAATTGTTCATGGGCGATTAGGACACAATTCTTTCCTTTGCCGGCTTTTGCTTAAAAAAACTGATGTAGCAACATTTTATTGAACGTGTAGGTTTTGCCTAAGACTTGAACTGTAATCTTCCCACAGTTTAGTTCCCTTGTTATGTAAACGGTATCAGATGTGACAATTAGCATTTCTCATGGGAACAGATGGAGGCAAAAAGTAATTTAGATCGCGAATTGTTGCTAAATGTAGGTGTATGCTAACTAGTTCTATTGATATATTATCGCTTGCTTTAACGGTGAAGGAAAACATCGTGACGAACCTACATACCTGAGAAATCTCATACGCATTTCGAAGGTATGTGAAGTCTTCCAACCAGCATTAGGCCAGCGTGTGGTGGACTAAGGCCTATAAAATTCCTTGTTTATTTCTCGATCGTACTCTAATAACTTTTGGCGGTTTCTTTATTTACAATTGATATTGTAGCGCCACCTTAAGGCATTTTGACGGAGACTTTTTAGACATTGACCTTTATCTCTATCCTTCATAGTATCATGGGTATCCAATACGAGAGACTTTCGGTCTCACAACAAACCCAAAACAAGCATTTGTGAATCACACGAACAAAAACTGACAAAGATTTGATGAAACTTATGATTATTCAAATCTTACTATAAATAAAATTATTATGACCGTAAATTTAAAGAAAAAATTAAAACATTTGATGTTAACAGATACACATAACTTTTACTTGAATTTTTATTTTACATTCACTAAGTTTTTTGCATACAGCTTGATGGCATAATACAGGCCATTAGTGTCGGCTCACATCAATGACAAGCTTTTAGAGACGACAGCAGATGACACCTGATAACATTTAAAAGCTGATCGTGATTTGTAAGAGAGAGGAACTGTGGTCCTCGCCCGTTGCTTTGGGATTTATTAAATTATTTTCTATTCTAGTATACCATTAGGTAATTCTTCTAAAAATTCTTTTTTAAGGGAGAACTAGAAAATAAATTAATGTCTTTCTGGATTTCCCCTCTTTCTGCATTTCAGAATTAAAATGTGCTAATTGAGATTCAATTATGTGATCTTGTAAATGAATATTAATGTTGAATGGTTTTCGTAAAACCTCGATAAGCGGTACTCACCTTGAACTTATCCTACGTAGTCTTTTTACAGACGGATCGAAAAAATGTCACGACGTCGTTTGACTCTATTGATTATTCAATCAATAAAAAACTTTTGAAATTAATGTACCATTTTTTTATAACAATACTAGTGGGCCCGAGTTTAGTTGGGGGTCTTTTTTTTATAGCATAGTCCGACAAACGAGCCAGTGGGTCACCTCATGTTAAGTGATCTCCACCGCCCATGAACATCCACAATACCGAAACTATCATGTATGCGCTGTCGGCCTTAAAGGACAGGAATAGGGATTAGGGAAGGGAAGGGGGAATCTGGGCCTCCGGATATCTCACTTACCATACGAAACGCGACAGTAAACTGTCACTTTACGTTGGTTTTCTGTGAGACAGTGGTACGGTCTAGTGGTCTAGAGTTGGGGTGCGATATTTTGCCGTTTTGCAGCCTGCTGAGTTTTAATTGGACAGCACTGCGCTTACCATCAGGTGCAGTGTGGTCACTTTGCCGTGCCACCATAAAAAAAGTAGACGTGGTCCTGCCACAGACCACCATCAGGTAATTATTTCAACGACGTTAAAAAAATAACCTCAACAACAGCGACATCTATCGAGTCCAAAACTATCTTATGTTTCAAGCTGGAACTGTATGTATTAATATCACTACAAATATTTAGTATTTTACTATGAAATAAGGGGCCAAATCAACAAGGGGCGAGTAACGAGCATCTCTACGCGGTCAGTGACATACTGTTTAGGGGGAAAGTGAGCCGCTCTCCATTATGCAATAGTAGCGTGGTCGCTTGGCCGCGTGGAGCGTAACCTACGAGTGCAGACATCTTTACGTTTCTAAATGATCTTGGTAAAATAGCTTTTAAAGGATCTGGCCTCTGCAAGTTCTAATCATCACAATTTGGGACGTTTATTCGGTATCAGTAACATTTTAAACAACTTCAAAAAAAGGAAGAGGTTCTCAATTCGTCGGAATCTGTTTTTATGTATGTTCCCTGATTACTCGAAGACGCCTGGACCTATTAGAGAAATATTTTTTGTTTAAAAAGGTATACTTCCCAGGTGGTCCCATTGGCACCAAGTCAGGATCTGATGGGATCTTAGAAAAATCGAGGGCAACCCTCAAATTTTATAGGGACGTATAGTTTGTTTTTTATTTATGTCGGTGTACTTTTTATGATTAACGTTAACGTTGTGCAGCAGGACGTCTCATATTATTACGATATCTACTTCAGCACGTGTCAGCTCCACCGACCGTCCGTCTTCGAATATGACCATCATGACCTACTTCCGTTTCTGACTTTGGTTATTTGGCGATAACGTACGCGATAACGACTTTGATCCACCAGACAAATACATAGCTTTATAACGCGATGAACTTTGGAAGGTGTGGATCACTTTACTTATGGGAACTATGTTTTACCCAAACATTTCGCAAAAAAGGACCAGGGTTTTAATGAAATGACTCTTGCTCATGAATATCTATCGTGTCGGAAAGCGTTGATGCAAACTTATAATTATTATTATATTAAATAATAAATACACCCAACAGTCACACACGTAGTACATCAAACCCACGGCCTCTCGTTTCACAAACGGCTACTGGCCTACTGCACCACGGAGTCTGTCATAATAAATGAGTTGCCAACCCTCCTGTTTTCCCAGGACATGTCCTGGTTTTGACAGTGTCCTGGGACGTCCTGGATAGTTTTTGAGCAGCGTCCTGGGTTTTTGAGCAGTGTCCTGGGTTTTTAAACAGCGTCCTGGGTTTTTAAACAGCGTCCTAGGTTTTTAAAGCGCCCTGATAAGGTCCTGTATTTTAAAATTAGCACACCACTTTTGGGGGGAGGGGTGCGTCTCGGCTCGCAAAAGATGCGTCCTGTTTTTAAATTGAATTGTCCTGGTTTTTCTAACTTCAAAAACTAAAAATCGTATGGTAATGGTATTTGAATTTCGGGGTTGGCAACCCTATAATAAATATTTTGAAAACCTAAGTGATTCTCGTTTAAATCTACCTGTTTAGATAAATTTGTTTTAGATAAATGTGTTTACTGTTATAAACTTGGTTTAAAATAAGTTTATGTTTTTAAACCAAGTTTATAACAGTTTATTTATGTTTTTTAATTAAAGGCTCGATAAGTTAGATAATAAAAACGTCGTGGCATTGATTCAACATTTCAAAGTCGTGTGTAATGAGTAAGGCAAGTATTACATGGACAATGCAGGATGTTTGACAAAACCGTGTGTCCGGATGTGTACCACTTTTACTTTCATACTTATGTACATATGTAATTATTTCGTAACAGTATTTATAATGTATTCCTTGCGTTTTGTACAAATATATATTCAGTTTGAATAAATTATTCTTGTATTTAAATAACGAAGATATAAATAGACCCAACAGTCACACACATATTTCTGACCCCACACTATGTAAAACCTGCATCGTGGGTATACAACACCCAGACTCGAAGAAATATCTGTCTGTCACACAAAGATTTGTTTCGATGCGGGAATCGAACCCACGGCCTCTCGTTTCACAGTCGGCTGCTCGCCCGCTACGCCTCGGAGGCTGTCAATAGGTGTATATTATGTGTTTCAATTTTACACAATATTTTGTTGAGTGTGAACTATTTAAGATTTAAGTAATAATAACACCTAACAGTCACACACATACATTTGATTCTTAAGTTAGGAAATCTTAGAAAAGTTTATTTTATTTTATTTCATTTTTGTTTGTTGTTAAAAGCAGCGATAGTCTAGTTGGTTGCGGTAAGGACTGCTAAGACGAAAGTCGTATGTTCGAAACCCAAGTGGCATACACTTCTGACTTTTCTAAAGTTGTGTGTGTATTAATTGATAATTATCGCTTGCTTTAACGGTGAAGGAAAACATCGTGAGGAAACCTGTATACCTGAGAATTCTTATAAGAATTTCAAAGGTATTTGAAGCCTTTTTTTTATAGTATAGTCCGACAAACGAGCCAGTGGGTCACCTGATGTTAAGTGATCTCCACAGCCCATGAACATACACAATACCGAAAGTATCATGTATGCGTTGTCGGCCTTAAAGGGACAGGAATAGGGATTAGGGAAGGGAAGGGGGAATCTGGGCCTCCGGATATCTCACTTACCATACGAAACGCGACAGTAAACTGTCACTTTACGTTGGTTTTCTGTGAGACAGTGGTACTACCCCGGTCGAGCCGGCCCATTCACTAATGAGAGAGGTTAGGTCTTATTCCACCACGCTGGTCTCATACAGGTTGGTAGACTTTACATACCTTTGAAACTTTTATGAAAATTCTCAGGCATGCAGGTTACCTTACGATTTTTTTATTCCCCGTAAAGCAAGTGATAATTTACAATGAATACACCCGTTACTAGAAACGTCAGAGATGTGTAGCATTTGAGTTGGTTTGAAACTATGCCATCACTTTGTTTTAAATATCATAATATGTCAAAACAAATCATTAGATTTCTTAAATTTACGATTAGCGGTTATTACTCAGTATCCGCCCGGAGTCTGGAATTGTGTCCAGTATATCGGTAGGCTTGCCCCCTATCACATTATAGCATCTCAATAAATTCGGCTAAAAGTGGGTGTACTGAGTACACCTCTACCTACCCCTTCGGGGATGTATGTACGATTAGCGGATACAAAAAAACAACTCAATCTTAATGGAAAAATACAATTATTGACTTGTATATTTTTTTTGCACAGACATTTATATTTCCTCTATAGTGCTCAAAAATGACATAACAATTTTATAGTAACAACTCGTAAAGTGCTTACTATAAAACTCTCGCGTGTTTAGTTTCAACCCGTAGCATTTGCATCATTCCGCATAGCAACTGCCAAGTTGGAGTTTTTACGATATTTGAAGTTTTAACAAGTATAAATAAGAGAAAACTCAGAGATGAGGTTTATTTCCGAGACGAATGTTTGCGATCAAAGCCCCAAGTCCATAAAGCTTTGACTTTATATTTATGTATATAAATAAACTGCCTTGGTGGCGCAGTTGTAATTGCGCATACGTTACAACCGCTGTGCTGAGGTCTCGGGTTCATTATACATTTTTTTTTATATTTTTTTGTTTTGTTTACATTTGTTTTTATACATTTTACAGACGCTCTATAACACAAGCGACACGGAAAATTCAAATAGCCAGCATTATAACAAATTATAACGACTGACAAGAGATTCAATATGGGTACACATTTTTTACAATACATATACACTCACGCCTGTAATCCCCGAAGGGGTAGGCAGAGGTGTAACCGGTACGTCCTCTTTTCGCAGAATTTATTACTAATGTGATAGCGGGCGAGCCCATCGCCATACCGGGCACAATTCCTGATTTCGGGCTGATGAGGAGTATTTCTAAATAGAAAAACCCAATATTCCTTTACCCGACCTGAGACTCGAGCCCAAGACCCCAGCACAGCAGCTGTAACGCATGCGCAATTATAACTGCACCACGGAGGCAGTCTTATTTACAATCAGGTAAGGCCTGCTGTCAAAAAGACATCAATAACTTCTAGGTGCCAGGGATAGCAAATCTGAACCTTAATGATATTCTAGCTGGTCTATAAGCTTTAAAAATGCTACAAAAGGATGCTCTTAAGTCAGGAATTGAAGCAGTACTTACCATAATGTTGCTGGTATCAACATGGTCTCGAACTCACTGCGTGACGTTTACCGACAGTCATATTTATAAAGTTCGGCGTCACCACAAATCATGATGGTAACGTCGCCATTGTTTTAAACAGTGAAAACTAGCATTGTGTCGCCGAGTTGTAAAAATGTGTAAGTGGTGTTTAATATTTTTGAAGCCAGTGTGTGGGTTACGTGGCTTTAATTCTTTGAAGAGGAGCTTTTGATTTTTTACGTGGTTTGCGAGAATATTAAAACAAACAAGAAATTTTTTAGTCGCACTCTAAATTTTTCCTGTTTAGAATGGACCCACTTATGAACCCTGGAGTTTAATAGTGTCTGCTCCTATATCAAACTAGATATCAAATAATTACAGTATTACTTTTACTCTTAGAGTATTTAACACCTTTACTGCTTGTTATATAATAATCATACTAGCCCTGTATTAAACATTGTCGCACTGCTGGGCACGGGCTTCCTCCACTAATGAGAGGGGATAGGCCTTAGTCCTACTGCTTGTTAACCATATTTAAATAAAAAAACTCTAACCAATAATGTATCGACTGTATGAAATATCTATAAATATGTATCTGAATTAGCTATATAAGAACGTAAATATAATGGCATTGGGTGTAACTCCTGTAAGATTATATATATAAAAATAAATCCCTATTTCCCTTGGTCACGGCATCACGCGTGAACGGCTGGACCGATTTCACTAATCCTTGATTTTTGCTTGTTATTGTAAGGGGAAGGTTCTTATGACAGAAAATTTAGGAAACCTTAACTACTATAGTAACTTTTCTAATGTAGCCTTGGCGCGTTTTACATAAATTTCAGTCGTTTGACAGTTTGCAAAAAATAGAAACATGTAATAGTTTAAGATGACTCCATGGTTTATTTTTTTTAATAATAATAGCTACCACGGTGGTGGAGCCGCTGACCAAAGCGGTACTCCAATAAATATGTCAGCGGCAGTGTCCACAGGCTGGGGTTGCGAGAGGGCTTACACATCCCTCTCCGATCTCCAGATATTGTCAGGATGCTCATCGTATAATAGTTCGGTAGTAAAACACGAGATTAACACTTCAGACTTTAGAGTTTATTAAACTACTGCCAGTTCGGAATGCAGTCATCCATGGGGAAGAGCTGGCAAGAAACCCCATGGTTGCTCTTTTAAACACAGCACAAACTAAGTTACTATAACTGATACTAATTACAGTCTCACAACACGTTAACTTATTACATTACACAGTATTTCGGCATTACGACCTCTAAGTTACTAGCTATTCAAGATTGAATGTGGAATTCTTCTCAAAATGACAAGGTGCACGCTTTTATTATGATATTTTCTATAGTGCCCCACTCGTCCGCGAGATAACGCGATAAACTAGTCAAATCCACCCTCAAAATAGCAAAACAAGTGGCGGTAGACATTTTACAATAAAACGAGTCATTTAAAGTTCAATCCAGTGTCCGTATTCTTTATGCTCCGACAAATAAATAAGTAAAAATAAATATATTCATTTTAGAATTTCTTCAAATCAATCAACAAAAAAGAAATCTTAATCACCGGCCCACTTATAATGCACCGCACGCATTTTCGCCAATACCGTGTGCATTTCATGTAGTAAACTATTATTGTTACTATTTACATATTTGAATGTTACGATGCATGTTGCTTCTGTTTGTTCGTGCCGGAATTCGAATTTTCGATCAGCGGAAAAGTAAACGAGAAATTCTTGAAATTTCAATACTCTTTTACTCACAGTGGCGGATTTGCAGTCGTGGCCCCTTTAGGCTCTAGGCTATCTAGTAAGTACCAGCCACTCCTTTCTCAGCAACCATCAGATTTATCAAGATTATTGTTATAGGATGCTTCGAGTTATTTCTTGTTATCATCAGTGAATTTTTTGTAAGTCCAGAGGGTGGTACTGCCAGTTATCTGTCCGACAACTGACAAGTACTATTACGGGTATGCGACCCCGGAATGCTCTAGCTACTACTGTCATATTATCCTCATCCTATATCCCATGACAGTAGTATCCTAATCCTCTTTCTTTCCCTACTAACCCATTGTTTCCTTACCCCCCATAACTGAGAATAAAGGAGGGTTGACGTCAGGCTGGCGGCCGGTCATAAAAACCAATAGCCAAATCCCCTACAATATGGTTTTAAATACAAATGAAGGAATGCGACTTAATGCTAGGGCGTACCCCCAAGGCGACGCGCAGGCGCAGCAGCCGGCGCCTATGGGAAGTGGACAAGGGTTGTCGCATCAGGGACGGGTGCGACGTAAGAGGAGAGTCCGCGAAGTAAGAATGAGAATGATAAGCTGGAATGTAGGAACGATGACTGGAAGAGGAAGAGAGTTAGCGGATGTACTAGAGAGAAGACGGATAAATGTAGCTTGTGTGCAAGAGACGAGATGGAAGGGTATGAGAGCTAGAGAGATCGGAATGGGTTACAAGTTGTTTTATTGTGGAAGTGATGGGAAAAGAAACGGAGTGGGCGTGGTCCTAGATAGAGAATTGAAAAAATGTGTGACGGATGTAAAAAGAGTAAATGATCGAATGATAGTGGTTAAGGTTATGCTAGAAAATAAAATTTTGAATATAATGAGTGTGTATGCACCACAGATGGGATGTGATGATGTAGTGAAAGACAAATTTTGGCAGGATTTCAATACGTTGGTGATGGGTATCCCACAGAGTGAAGAGATTTTTATAGGAGGTGATTTTAATGGACATGTAGGAAGAATGAATGCGGGGTATGCGAGAGTGCATGGTGGGTGTGGCTTTGGGAACCGAAACTCCGAAGGAGAAGCACTCCTGCAGGCTGCCCTAGCTTTCGATTTAGCTGTAGCCAACACATATTACAAAAAACGTGAAGAACACCTTATCACATATAAAAGCGGCAACAACAACACCCAGATAGACTACTTTCTTTTTAAAAGAAGTATATTAGGCACAGTAATAGACTGCAAGGTAATACCGGGTGAGTCTTTAGCCCCCCAGCATAGACTCCTATTACTAGAAGTAAAAGTCGTTACGCAAACAGCTAAATCGAAGCAAAAGTCCCCACCAAAAATAAATGGTATTTGTTAGAAAAAAAGGAATGTGCAATAGAATTCAGAGAGAGAGTGGTTGATAAAATGATTGAGATGGATGACAAGATGAATGAAATGACCGTTAATGAATGTTGGAATGAAATGTCTTCATGTATAAGAATGGCAGCGAAGGATGTTCTAGGTATGACGAAAGGTAAAGGAGTGATTGATAAAGATACGTGGTGGTGGGATGAAAGAGTACAAAAGGTTTTGAAAGAAAAGAAGAATGCTTTCAAAGATTTGAAAAGAGTAAATGATGATAACCCAGAAAGAGATCAGAAAAGAAAATACTATGAGGAATGTAAGAGGAAAGCTAAGAAAGAAGTCGCAATCGCTAGGGGTAAAGTCCAAAACAAATTATATAAAAATCTTGATAGTCCACGTGGACAGAAGGACCTTTACCGCCTAGCGAAAGTGAGAGAAAAGAATACTAGAGATGTCGTGCATGTTAAATGTATAAAAGACGGTAATGGAAGAGTTTTAACGAATGAGGAAGAAATTAAAGGTCGCTGGAAGGGATATTTTGATAATTTAATGAATGAAGAGAATGAGTGGAGTGGTAAAATGAAAAACTTACCGATCAATTTGGGTTTGGTAAAAGAAATAAGTGTAGATGAAGTAAGAATGGCTGTACAAAGTATGAAAAACGGAAGAGCGGTTGGCCTAGATAGCATACCTGTCGAAGTATGGAAGTTTCTGAAAGCGGACGGATGGAAATGGCTGACTTTATTCTTCAACAAGTTGTTGCATTTAGAGACGATCCCGAACGAATGGTGTAGCAGTCTTCTGGTGCCCATCTTCAAAAATAAGGGTGATGTACAAGAATGCAACAACTACCGAGGAATAAAGCTTATGTCACATAGCATGAAAGTTTGGGAGAAAGTGATAGATAAAAGAATGAGAGGAATGTGTAATAACCCAGAACCAGTTTGGTTTTATGCCAGGACGGGGGACTACAGATGCAATATTTGCCTTACGCCAACTCAAAGAAAACCAGCGTGCACATAAAAACCTGCATATGGTTTTTATAGACCTGGAGAAGGCGTACGACCGAGTGCCCCAGGAAGTTCTGTGGTGGTCTTTAAAAGAAAAAAGAGTGCCTGGGAAGTATGTAAGATTAGTAAAAGCGATGTATGCAAGAGCGCGTACGAGTGTTCGGTCCGAAGCCGGCGTCACTGACGAGTTCGGTGTGGCAGTGGGCCTGCATCAGGGGTCGGCTTTAAGCCCCTATCTGTTCCTCCTGGTCATGGATGCTTTGACATCACACATACAGGAGGAAGCACCTTGGTGCATGCTTTTTGCTGACGACATTGTACTCGTCGGAGAGGAGGCAGCTGAGGTACAGAGCAGACTGGAAAAATGGCAAGAGAAATTGGAAAGAGTAGGCCTCAAGATCAGCCGTACTAAGACCGAACAACTATCTTGTGATTTCGGTGGCTCTTCCAATTTCTCTAACATTGCCTTAAATGGTGTATCCCTACCGGTATGCTCCGATTTTAAGTACCTTGGTTCGCTTCTCCAAAATGATGGCAATATTGACCGAGATGTGAATAGTAGAATGAATGCAGGGTGGATGAAGTGGCGACAGGTCTCAGCAACAATATGTGACAAGATGATGCCCCTTAAACTTAAGGGGAAAATCTATAAGACTGTCATAAGACCTGTCGCTATGTATGGATCTGAATGTTGGGCAATGAAAAAGGCGGATGAGAGGAGAGTGCATGCTACTGAGATGCGTATGTTAAGATGGATGTGTGGGGTCACAAAGTTAGATAGGATAAGGAATGAGTATGTAAGGGGAAGTCTGAAAGTAGCACCAATTGTAGAAAAGATGAGGAGTGCTAGGTTAGCTTGGTTTGGGCACGTGATGAGGAGGGAGAAAGGCATGTAACAAGACTAGTTGTCAATATGAATGTGGATGGACGAAAGAGTCGTGGGAGACCCAAAAAGAGGTGGATGGATTGCGTGAATGAGGACATGCGCGTGAAAGGAGTGAATGCAGATTTGACGCATGATAGGGCTGCGTGGAGAGTTAAAACCAATTGTGCCGACCCCACTTAGTGTGGGATAAGGGCAGGTAAATGATGATGATGATCAGTGAATTTTTGTCACGATTGACCGCCCGTAATATTTGGCCGCCCTAGGCCTACTGGGCCGTAGGGCATATCCGCCGGCATATTTAGGTACTCATATCTTTATCTGAGCTTGTGTGGAATACAATTTGTTGTGAAACCTGATCGAAAGTTGCATAGTAAACCTATAATCAAATTCATCTGTATGGGCTTGATTGTATTTGGTATGTTCTTTTAAATAATAATAATAATAATAATAATAATCTTTATTTACAAGTACCAGTGACTCATAATGTTAGTAACAAAGGGCTTATATACTATGTTATATTTAACAATATTGGTCTAAACTAGACCTATTACTTATTCTTAGCGCGGTGCATATTAAGCCAAAACTGAAAGTAAGGTCCAGTTAGATCATCCGCAATGGTAGCTAAAATTGAATTACTACTTTTTCTCAGCCGTGCCCAAAATGAAGCAATGCGAGCTCTAATAATAGCATAAAAGTCGGCAACCCGAGCCTCGGCAAACATAGTCGACGCACTGCAGAAGCGCGGATACTTTAGCAATGTGCGAAATGCATCATTGTACTGTACCCTTAGCGTGTTATACGAACGTTTAGTATATTGCATCCATAACTGACAGGTGTAGAAACTCTGACAAAAAGCTCTAAAGAGTATTGTCTTGCCACCGTCAGTACATCGTGCAAAACGTCTCGCCAGCATATTAGAGCGAACAGAAAGCGCCCTTCTTTCACGCTCTATATCTCTGTCATCTTGTAACTTCTCGTCTACTATGTGACCTAGGTACTTAAACTCACTTACAACCTGTACTTGAGAATCACTTAAGAATATAGGGGGAACAAGCTCCGGACCCTTCCCAGATCGGAACACGAGCATCTTAGTCTTCTTCACGTTATATTTGAGCCCATGGATTATCGCATAGCGTTCGCATATTGCAAGAAGCTTTCTAAGGCCATTTATTGAGGGGGAAAGGAGCACCATGTCGTCCGCATAACTTATGTTATTAACACAAACATTACCTATGTGGCAACCGATTCTAGTACTCCTCAGCTCAACAATTAGGTCGTTTATAAAGACATTGAACAAGTCTGGAGAAGTAAGACCCCCTTGGCGCACACCACATTTTAATCTATAATCGCTAGAGTGAGAGTCACCCCACCTCACATTATTGATTTGGTTCTCATACCAAAATCTCAACAGATTCACCAATTCTGCCTGCGTCCCCGCCAAACGAAGCTTTTCCCAGAGTAAATTGTAATTTACCAAGTCAAAAGCCCGACTCAAGTCAAGAAAGCATGCATAAACAGAGGTCTCACGTGTCGTGTAATATCTAACTGTATGCTTCAGGCTGAAAATAGCTGAATCCGTTGACAGCCCAGTACGAAAACCAAATTGTGCGTCATCTATTCTCAACCTTTTCAATAGCACAGGCTGCAAGAGTCGCTCAAATATTTTCCCTATAATAGTTCCTAAGGAAATAGGTCTATAATTATCAAGACAAGACAGGTCACCCGTCTTGTTCTTTGGGACAGGAACCACCACTGTCCGCATTAGCTCTTTCGGCAAGTAAGAGTATTGCACGCACATATTGAAAAGAGACGCAAGTACATTGCATATGTGCCCCCCCGCATATCGAATATGCTCAATGCTCAGACCATCGAATCCAGGTGACTTGCCACTGGGCATACGGTTTACAGTTTCCAGTACATCTCCTGGAGTAAACGATAAGTTACCTGTTTCACCCAACGCAGTATCACCTAGTGGCCATACGCACTGTATATCACCACGCTTTGTCTGAGTTAGTAGCGGTTCGACTTGGAAATGCGCTGAGAACAATTCAGCAATATCTTTGGTAGACTGACAGTTTTCCACTTTAGACGGTATATTAGTTTTATAAGTCAGTTTTTTGGTTGCAGCCCAAAATTTTGGAAAGTTTTTGTTACGGCTAAACAACGCTAATTTACAGACAAACTAAATGTTTCTTTACAGACATTTTTGCAGCAGCAGAATCATACAGCAATCTTTGCAGTGCCAGTCTCCGTGGCGCGTGGATACAAGAGGTCTCGGGTTCGATTCCCGCATCGCGACAAGCGTTTAGGTGTTCCACAAATACATATTTGTTTCGAGTCTGGGTGTTCCATTGTATTTTTTAATTTAATTTGATTTAATCAGGGGTCAGCTTTATTGGTGTGACTGCTTGGCGTATTTTCATATTATCAATTATTGCATAGTAATGGTAACCAACTGTTAGGCACAGGTCTTTAAGAATAAATGTGAAGTAAGAAGCCAAGAAGCGTCATCCTTATTTTACAAGTCACTTCTTTTTACTAAATAATAACTGCTCTAAAAATATGTTTTCTGGCTTACTGCATTTTGTCTATGGGGTTGTACAATTTTCCGCTAGAGATGTGCGCACTCGGCGACTCATTGTTGTTCACCTCCGAGGCTTAATTATTTATTTCCAGGTGAGCGTAACACACTGGCGCACTATATTATAATCACGACTATATCACTATATGAACTTTTGAAAGCAGTAATGGTAACAACGGGGAGTGTGAACTGCCCCAATACACATCTGACTCTTCGAAGCTATGTGTGTAATAGAATTTCATTTACTTTGCTTTCTAAGTAAAAATAATCCTGTAATCTATTACATATACACTTACGCCTGTAATCCCCGAAGGGGTTAGGCAGAGGTGTAACCAGTACACCCACTTTTCGCTGAATTTATTACGGTCCTATAATGTGATAGGGTCGCCATACCGGCCACTAGACTCCGGGCTGATATGAAGTTTTTCTAAACATAAAAACCCAATATCACTTACCGGGGATCGAACCCGAGATCTAAGCACAGCAGTCGTAACGCATGCGCGATTAAAACTACGCTACCGAGGCAGTAATGTGTCTACTGTAGTGTACACGTATTTCAATATTAATATACTCTTCATTAATATTGAAATTTGAGACATTTCGAAATATATAAGAACGGTTAACACACATGATGACAGAAACACAGAAAAACACAATTAGTAACACACAAACATTTGCCTCGGTGCTAATGAACCTAAGAATGTATGGTTTACATATACGCGAATATATTGAAATAATATCGCTTTCCTTTCGTGACCACATACAACTCAGTCCGCCCCGAGGAATTTCTCTTGTACAGTGGACTTCTTAGATACATAATGACATTAGAATATTTTGTTAGTTATTTTCTATAGAACATAAATAAAAAAGACGTCAAAACATAACTAATATATTTCCACAATAAATAGTACAAATTCAACCAGTCTAATATAATGAGATCTTGCTCCTAGTGATTTACGGACTAATAGTAATAGGTGGTGCCCCGCTTGGTGAGTCGCTTGGACAAGTACTTGTAGTGGTCATGGACCATCTGCTGGCGACGGCTGTGCACCACCGACATGAAGTAAAACAGGATCACTGCAACAAATCACAATATTTAGTTATAAAGAGCTATTGCCCGCGGCGTTGCCTGCGTGGAGGTTATTGGAAAAAAAGATATACAATCCATGGAGGCATTTTAAGCTATTAAATTTTTCTATATTTTGCTATCCCATAGGAAGCGTGCATTTGCCGGGATAAAAAGTACCCTATGTCATTCTCAGACCGCTCAATTAAACTATGCAAAATATCATGTCGATATCTTGCTCTGTGAAAAATCATACTATTCCACGGGAACTATACGTTTTTACAATAAAAAGTAGCCTAGGTATGTACTATTCCAGACTATAATATTCAGCCGTTCCAGCCGTTGTAGCGTGATTGAGTCACAAATATCCATCTATCCAAACATTTGCATTTATAATAGTAGTAAGATAAATATAAGTAATATAATATATGTTATAGTGGTAGAGCCACGCTGTAGATATATTTGTCTGCAGCATTAATGGGCCGGCTCGACCGGCGTAGTACCACTGTCTCACAGAAAACCAACGTAAAGTGACAGTTTACCGTCGCGTTTCGCATGGTAAGTGAGATATCCAGAGGCCCAGATTCCCCCTTCCCTTCCCTAATCCCTATTCCTGTCCTTTAAGGCCGACAGGCGACAGCGCATACATGATACTTTCGGTATTGTGGATGTTCATGGGCGATGGAGATCACTTAACATCAGATGACCCACATGCTCGTTTGTGTCCGATAAGCAATAAATATATATATATATATATATATATATATATATATATATGCACTGACTGATTCAAGGATATATATATATATATATATATCCTTGAATCAGTCAGTGCTTTTTTATTTCACAAAAATAAATTGGACCCAGAGGAAAATATCTACGTGACTTTTATATTGTGTGGGAAATTAGATCCAGGGGGTGTCGACGATGTTGCAATTGACAGGTGGTAGTAACGACTTAGTCAAATTCAAAGAGATATAGCAAGTTTAAATATGTCTTACCAATTAATGATTATTAGAGCCTGATGGTAAACTCAGAGCAAATGTTACCACAAACAACAATTGAAATAACATTATGACTATCAATATTATAAAACCTTGATAGCATAGTTGTAATTGCGCATGCGTTACGGCTATTGTGCTGAAGTCTCGGGTTCCCCGGTTCTCCAACATTTATTACAAGTCTAGAATCTTCGCCTTAATAAATAACACAATAGCAACTAATATAAATACTTTTCTAAATAACTCAGGCAGGAGCCAATTAAAATATAGAGGACAATCAAGTCGGACTATTGCTGAAACAACGCGATAATTTTGGCTGAAAATGAATTTTACAAAATGGAAAATTTACCTGACTTACTACATTACTGTTACTATATTACAGTTTGTCTAACGGTAGACAGCGGCTTTGCTGTGCCCTGGCATTACATAAGTCTATGGGTGGTGGTGACTACTTACCATCAGGTGGCTCGTCTGTCTATCGAAGCACTAAAAAAAACCATTGCTGAAACAACGCGATAGTTTCGACTGAAAATGACTTTTACAAAATGTACAAGAAACCTGACTTACTACATTACTGTTACTATATTATAGTTCTATTAGTACTCACGGGAGATGAGGAAGTAGACGGCGATGACGCTGCTGATCTCCGCGTTGTCCTCGAGTTTCTTGTTGTACCTGAGCAGTATGGTGCCCGCCAAGCTCAGCACCACCAGCGTCACGCACTCCAGCCACGAGAATATCAACCACGGCCATAAGTAATGCGGCTTTTTCTGGAATTTCATAATGGTATGTCTTGACGATATTTTTTATCCTGTTTCACATACTATTCGCCCGCTGCACGACGAAGGCTGTCAAGAAGTTAGCTGTATAAGTGCAGCTTTATGAATTAAATATTTTTATTCAATTATTTAATTTTGTATTTGCGCCACCGAGGCAGTGTTACTATTTACTCTTAATAATTTACTCATATAAGTTTTTAAAATGGTAAAATCCAGTCTCCTGCCGTATTAACGTATGGAGTGGATAATTGTTAGCAAAAATTAAGTATGCAGTTTTAAAAAAACAAAAATAGAGTTAAAGTATTATGTTGCGCAGTTTTTGTGTAATTGGATATTTTTGGTAAAACGTTGTTTTGAGTTTAGCCACGACAGAAATAACTTTAACTCTCGCTGCACCACGGAGGCTTTCGAAGTTACTTTTATCGTTGTTGAACAAAGTAATATTTACCCTAAAAGTGCCATGTATAAGGAAACAGCCGAAGATAGTCTGCAGAAACCCCGCGATCGCAGCACATCCGTAGAAGATGAGTCGTCCTGGAGGCAACGTCGAATGTTGGAGTACTGCTGGAGTACCGTACACCACTACTGATGCCGCTGAACATAACTGGAAGTAAGATAATCATCATTCATTATCCTCACGTCAAATCAAGACTCATTTTAACGCTAATCACCCAGTACAAAACGTAACCGAGGCGGAAATGACCAGCCGCCCAAGATGCGCGATGATATATATGATTTATTTGCTATTTTATGTTTTTGTTAGGAAAGGTGAAAGTATACCTAGACCAATATTTTTTTAAGAAAATACTTCTTTTAAATAAATAGTATGGGTAATTTAAAGACAAAGAAAAGTCATTTAAAGTCGGTCTCAAAAAACCCGTAACACAATGTGCGCATTTGGATTTGAACTCAAGGCGTCTCCGATTTCTCGATTCTTATGACAGCTTTAGCAATAAATACTGATAAGCGATAAGTTTATTTTTGCGAAACTTATAATGCCAGCCCTGTATAAAACTTGTCTCACTGCCGGACACTGCTGCAAGCCAGTACGCGTGGTTCTGGTGTGGAAGGGAGAAGATTGTATAAGATTATATAATTCTTCGGAGCATTCCCCATGATACAGACAGTAGAACACGCTAAACGAGGAAATATCCCTACGCAGCTGTAGCGACTCTACGCTGTTAGTCAAGACTGCATCATTCACAATGCGATTATTAATATGTATAATAATTATGTCATCACTAAAATAGCGTCAACTTACATAGAAAAGAATGTTATCAATTGGCAAGTAAATAATCGTCGTGTACATAATGATAACACATATAATCCTCTTACATTGCTTTGGTTAGGATTTACCGATTTATTGTAAGAAACTCTTTTGAAACAACGCTTGGCTAGGCGAGGCTGGACGGCTATATTACACTTAGGAATCTCTGGACCTCTCTTGGCTGCTGGACTGAGTCCAGAATATCGATAATACCAAATAAAACCTAGTCGTAGCCATTTTACATCCGTCGGAAAGGCCTCTTGCACGGTGCCCGTCTGCAAGTGTAGGAAGGTTGTTCAGAAACCCTCAGGCAGTGAAAAATGGTAATTAAATCCCTATTAATAAATGTAATAAGCAATCAAGATTTTTGTGAGGCCATTTTTCACTGCCTTGAGCCTTGAGAGGCCATATGAATCCTGTAGACAAGATTCACATGACAGCATGGCTTTATTATTATAATGTAATCACCACACACTTAAGCATTTACCTATTTCTTCAATTGCGAAACCAGTAACCGTAAGTAAGAATTTCTTGTTGTGGCGTAGGTGGTATTGACTCTCTTACGCTCAGGTGGATATTATAGTATATTGTTTTAGAAGACAATATGTAATATTTAAATAGCCATTAGCTCAGATATGCACTGATGAAACGATTCATAATACCAAGATTTAATGAAAACTGTAGCATTTCGTATTAATTGAATGTACTTTCTGTAATAAATGTCTTCTGCTACTCTTTAAAAACAAAATTTACTTAGTTAACTATTTAATCGTTCATGTTTTTAAATGATGCCCGCGGTTCCCCAAAATAATGTAGAAATCGCAACTAGGTGATGATTAACACAAAATGACACTTATTTGAGCACGCCCGTGTCTTTGGCAGTTTATTCCAGTAAACGCAGAGAATGGTATACTATTAAATCCGAAGGTGTATACTTACTGTGCTCACTATACTGATAATCTTAGCGCCTACACTCAGACTCAAGCAGCAGCAGAAGTAGTTCAGCGACAAACACATGTTAGAAATAATGTTATCACGTACGAGTCTCCACCTACACTGAGTACTCAGGGTCTGCTCTTATCTCTTATAATGATGATTAATAGATAAAGTGCTAAGGAGTATCGGTGATTGCCGGTTGTTCAACTGCTTAGCTCATATCGACCTATTTTTGTAAAGAATGATGAAGTTATATTTTTATTCTGGCACGGCATAGCGACCACACTGCGCCTGATGGTAAGTGCCGTCCAATTAGATTATGGAGTATAGAGAGATAATTTATCCCCCGCTAATCAATACAAACATGCCGGCCTACTTTTTCACACTACGCCATGGGAAGAAGGTGAAGAAGCAGTCGATGGTCAAGTGTCAGAATACACAGAAGGCCGCAAAACGGCCAAACATCGCACCCCAATTCTAGACCCCCGACTAAAACCGGATATACGCAGGCTGATCCCGAAACGCCACACACTTGCGAGTGCCACTATGGCGTATTTTACATCCTGTGTGACCATTGGCCAAGGAAACCTGTATTTTTCAATATTTTTTTCGCTAGTCTTTCACGCTTTATTCACGATAGGAAATCTCTTTTAGATCCCGCATTGACTCGGGAAGTCGTAGCGGGTATGTTAGCGGTTAGGTACCGAATGGTGTATTCAGCGTACCGACTAAAACCCCGCGGTGGCCTTCTTCGACGCATAAGGGACGGCACCGGGGTACCGTGAGGTAATACCTCTGATTGCGACCGCAACCGCCCCTGCATGATACTGTAAAAACAATCCGTAGCGGTGTCAACAACAGCAGCAGGAACTGTGTGTTACCCGTCCTGTCATTCCTCCTAGGAACATTATTGAGTATTCACCCCCGATCGTAAACTCAGTTAACCCTGGTGACCCCTATTAATCGCCTTAAGGAAACCTTTATGGCCTAAGGTCTTTCCTACAGAAATATAATTAAAATTTACACAATTTGTCCTTAACAATAAATTCAATGAACAAATACCGATGGTACAGATAAGATAACTTAGAGTTGCTAAAGTAGCTACACTATGTTCTGTAGTAATTTTATCGTAAACAAAATCATGGCCGCCAACGAATCATATCATATATACTTATACAGTGATAACATACCCTTGAAGCGATGTGGACGTGTGAAATGTTGCTAATTTTAAAACATGTTAGTTTCACATAAAAATATCTGGCGATCTCACATCTCTATTAGATGAGTAAGCATTGATTTTAAAATGGGCGTGCCTATGGTGAAGAAATGTTGTTTTTGCGCCAATTTACACACTGGCACACTGATCGTCGGGTATTTATCGTCAGTAAGTACATATTTATCTACCTGTATAAATGTTTACGTAAATAACCTTGAACACTGGCTTTATCTTCCTGAGTTAAAGCTAATAAAAAGAAAAATATTTGAATTTGGAGTTCCTTCTTGACGTCATAGTTTTTTATTATGTATGCAGAAGTTTACCTTAGATAACCTAATCATTAAAAACATCTAGTTAATTATGACTAGATGTTTTTAATATATATATATTAATATAATAATTAATATAGGCACTGGACATTGGTCCTGGTAGATATGATTGTCTTGAAGGTTAATTATTAACTTATATACTCCTAGGTAACTGGCATATAAAATTACTTTTGATAGTAATATTATAATTACTAACTATACAAGACTATCAGATAGCCTACAGGAAAATTGCATAAATCTTTATTTGTATGGCGTCAGCTTAATTACTTTAAGTTGCGCTAGGTGGCGTCACTATTTTGATATCCATTTCTATTTTATCTCGGATTGGTAAGCTGAGTATTTTATTTTATTAAGGCACAGATAATGTAATTTTACATTTAAGATCACGGAGCATACCACCAGGTAGCGCAATTGAGGCAAAGGGGAACAGCCATTAGCCATCAGTGCCGATGCACTTTTTATGTTTGCATCATTTAACATATTTGACTAGAGATACATATACGACTATCTTTGCTAACATATAACTCTATTGCATATTGAAAATATAATAAAGACATAATAATAATACTAGCCTGTATTATACATTGTCCCAGTGCTGGGCATGGGTATCCTTTACTAATGGAAAGGGTTAGGCCTTAGGCCACCACGCTAGCCTAATGCGGGTTGGCAGACTTCACATGCTTTTAAAATTTGCCGTTGCCTCACGATGTTCTTCTTCACTGTTTAAGCAAACAATGAAAACACACGTAACTTCGACAAGTCAGAGATGTTCTTATGCCATTAAGTTGGTTTCAAACCAGCGACTTTCGTGTTGACAGTCCATACCACTTTCACTGGGCTATCGCTAAATACATAATACATTGCTATATACTGATATATTTAATTCTAAACATAATATCTTTTTAATCGCGACTTTTAAAGTATTAGAAAATGAATAGACCATATTGTTTTGAGTTTGGACATTACACTAATAAATTACTTGTGTAAGATATTGCTCACTACAATTTATAAAGCGTTAAGAGCAAGCATAGAGTTTGATCTCTATATAGCGCAATTAAAAATTGTTTTGAATTATACTTTCAAAGATTTGAGTTTATAGAATTTATGCCCAATAGCGATAGGCTCCTTTCTTATTACATTTTATGAATATACATAAGCTCGGGGAAGCTGTGTACACTGCCGTATACCTATGAACGTATGTATGATGGTAGTTCTCCTTCTAGTTACACATATAATGTAAACACAAATAACACCCCTAACAGTCACACACATAGCCTCGACCCCACACTAAGATACGAGTCTTGTGTTGTGGGTATCAGAGACCTAGAGAGACGCACGGTCTCACAACACCCAGACCCCGGACACAAATGTCTGTATGTCACACAAACATTTTTCCCGGTGTGGGAATCGAACCCACGACCTCTCGTTTCACAGCCTGCTACTCGCCAACTGCCCCACGGAGGCTGAACTTGTCTCTCTTATGGTCTAAAACTTATCATGAAATGGCAATTTAATGGTGTATATTATGATTAAAAGTTTCTGTTACGAGAAGCAGTTTAGGTATACCTACCAGCTAAAATACCGCGGTGGCCTTCTTCGGCGCTTACGGAGCGATCCGGGGTATTCTAAGTAGTTTATACCTGGCAGAGTCAAAATACACCAGAGGGTCCTTATTTCAGATTTGGGCACTACTCGAGCTGAGTGTATACTGCGTGCTGGTGACCCTGGCTCCCCTGGGTAAGGACGGCAACGTGTCGGTAAACAAGCTGGTCCTGTACATCACCGCTGCTGTTGTCAGCGGCACACATCTTATATGCTCTTTACTGCTCGTATTTGCTGCTTATAAGGTATTAATTTATTTCAATACTATTCTCATGAAATAAAATAACCCATTCGCAAATTATAAATTTCATATTTTCGAATTTCTTGTAAACAATTCTTAGATTAACGTCACCATTTCCCTGATGATCTTTTACTTCATCACCGAGGAATACTCCCCTGGGGCCTACGCTCGAACCCACGTCTACTAACTCGGTAGTCCATTCCACTACCCTCAAGGCTGTAGTAGCTTCCAGTGTTAATTTGATTACATACTCATTATAAACTATATACTATAACTAAATAACACTGCATTTTGTTGGCAAAATTGTTTAAAAAGACAGAGCCAAAAACTCAAAAAATAAGAAAATAATACGTATAAACTCACCCCTGTAATCCCCGAAGGGGTACGCAGATGTAACCAGTACCCGACCCGGGAATCGAACCCGAGCCTCAGCACAGCAATTGTAATGCATGTGCAATTACAACTACGCCGCTAAGGTATCTTCAATATATTGACAGATTGACATTCAGTTGTTCAGGCAGCAGTTCTTAATTCCAAACAGACCATCTATATTAAAATAATGCTATACTTTTTCCAGAAACTCGCCTCCCTAACGTTACCATGGACGATAGTGACTGGTATCATGACTGCCATGTTCTTCCTGATGAGTCTCACTGGCATCAGTCTCGTGATGCAAGATTCCGGGTCGCTGTTGGAAGTTGAGATTATCATCATTGTAGTGCACCTGGGCAGATCTTGTAAGTAATGGATTCATTGAATCAGACTCCTAGTCTCCTAGTTTTCGCCTCCAAGCGGATTTAACTAATACTAGCGCCCTGGGCGAAATTGTTTTTTTTTTATTATTTGGCAAAGTGACCACACTGCACCTGCTGGTAAGTGATCGAACCCGAGACCTCAGCACAACAGTCGTAACGCATGCGCAATTACAACTGCGCCACCAATGAAGACATAAGAAAATAATGCTATACTTTTACTACTCATGGTCATGTCTGCATCATTCACAATGCGGATGGCCCGCCGCTGCAACCCATCCAAGGCATCGAGTAGGTACTTAGCGGAACCGTCCCAGAGGTGCGAGCAGTATTCCATTCCCGGCTGCACCTGTGCATTAATATAAGTGGTAGAGCAGACCGGGCGTGAAAAACCGCCGCACCCTGTTCAGGATTCCGACCCTGCGTGACGTGGCAGATATTACGTCCTCGATGTGACTCCTTGCGGATATCCACACCTAGGACACTAAAGTCATTCCGCATTGCGAGTGGAACACCCTGAATAATGGGGATGGGAGAAAATCTATAGATTTATATAATTACTACATCTATGGTTTCAATGCTGTATTCCTACCTATATCTTGGTGGTCACTAGGTCATATCGTAATAAACCCTACATTTCATAGATGGCGCTGATATAAATAATGTGTAGCTTTATTTTTTTCAGTTATTTCAGTGTACTGCATAGTCGTAGTACACAGCCGACACAAACAGATAATGTATGAAGACGATGAAGTACAATTCCAACGCTCAGCAAGGATTTATCACTCTGTGAAAACAGAAGATCATGTTTTGTGATAATAAATTATGGTGTTATGAACTAAGTGTGATGTCAACCTATAGTAGTGCGTATTTTTAATGAGCCTTGCATCTCATTGCGGAGCAAAGGTGGCGCATAGAGTAACTTGAATATAGGGAAGGTGGGGGGCGACCCTTTCAATGAAGAGGTTCATAGACGATTCGGGTGTGACTGGATGAGATAGAAGAACACAGTATTTAAATTGCTCGACTATGAAGTGATCTACTGTCAGTGGAAACTAGAAGGTTGAAGCTAATGAAGGAAATATTTCAAATTCAAAATGTGATATTGTGAACGAATTGTTGGTACAATTTATAATTAAATTTATTGAGTTGTTGAAATGAGATTATCTATTTAAATATTTGCTAACGCAAAATAAAATGTTTTAATTTATATGGTTGTATGTTCCATGTTATGTAATAAAGTTATGCTTTTTATTACTTTTTAATCGTTTTTTTATTCAAATATAGTATTTATAATTTCGTGTATTTTTCAGCGAATAGGGCGCTAGTATTGCTAATATAAAGCATGCCTATACGCCAAGCCTAGCCACAGTTTTTTCTACAGTATAAAACGCCGCGCCCGCTCTACCGGTGTAATACCACTGTCTCACAGAAAACTGACATAAAGTGACAAATTTCCAGTGGCCCAAATTCACCTCAGCTTCCTATGTTTTTTTTTATCCTGGCACTGGTCACTTTGCCCACACTGCGCCCGATGGTAAAAGCTGTGCCGTTCAATTAGAGTATCGAGTAGCGAGAGACAATCTATCCCTTGCTACTCCACACAATCATGCCAGACCGCTTCCTCACACTACGCTATGGGCAAGAAGGTGAAGAAGTGGTCGAGGGTCTAGACCTTCAGAAGGCCGCAGAATGGCCAAACATCGTACCCCAACTCTAGACCCCCGACAAATACCGGATGTACACTGGCTGATCCCGGAACGTGACATACTTGCGTGAGCCTCTGTGGCGGGTTTTACACCCTGTGTACGGTGGTCGCTATCCATGCGGATATAAATATCCTACCACCAGCAAAAACTAAGTAGGTACATTGATTTAAATTCAGCAACGGATTCATGTTTCTTTGGATATTTTAGTATTTATGGTTGGAGGTGACCACTTATCAACACACGATTAACTTGCTCGTTTGCTGGCCACTGATTTACATAAATACATTTAAATACATTAGAGTAAATCTTAAAAGTATTGAATATTCCAAAAAAATGTTATGACCCCAATATTTTGTTTAACAATGTTATCGCGGAAATAAACGAAAAATATATATGATGGCACAGTATATTTACAGATGGATCCAAAGGAAATCATGGTCTAGGAGCTGGATTTTATGAAAAACCTTACAGCATAAAGTCGGTTTTAAAATTAATTGTGATGTACCAATAATGTCGCTGGAACTCATTGCAATATATGAGGCCTTATCTTACGGAATCAACCTTAATCTGAATAAAGTTGTTATCTTTTCAGATAGTAAGAGTGCCTTACAACACGTGGCTCGAAGCGCCTCTGATCTCAGAGGTGCATCGATAGCCTATGACATTCTTAAGGCTATTATTTTATTTAGTAAAAGAAGTAAATTCCTGAGGTTGCAATGGGTTCCAGCACACATTGACCTAAAGGGGAACGAGGAAGCTGACCGTATAGCTAAGTTAGCAGCAGTAGATGGCAAATTATTTAACTACTCACCGGACCATTGGGAATTCATACCTAAATTTAAAACGCTATGTTTAGCATACATATACATACATATACATATACGCTCACGCCTGTAATCCCCGAAGGGGTAGGCAGAGGTGTAACCAGTACACCCACTTTTCGCCGAATTTCGGTCCCATAATGTGATAGGGGGCGAGCCTATCGCCATACCGGGCACAAACTCCAGACTCCGGGCTAATACTGAGGAATTTCAAGATAGAAAAACCCAATATCACTTTACCCGACCCGGGGATCGAACCCGAGACCTCAGCACAGCAGTCGTAACGCATGCGCAATTACCACTGCGCCACCGAGGCAGTCTATGTTTAGATGGTTGGAAAAATCATTTTGCAATTAAATCTAGAACAAAGGCATATGGTATAAGACCATACAGGGTGAGCTTCCTCGAGTACCTTGGTTTGATGACAGTAACTTAAGCAGAAATTATGTAAAGCTAGCATTTCGACTGAGATCCGGACACTATCCATCAGCAAAGTTTGCATACTTAATGAGGAAAAGTACTTCACCTAACTGCATTACTTGCAACAAAATTGAAGATGTACAACACTTGCTGATGGTATGTATCCGGAATAAAAATGAACGCGACTCTCTGCTGAACGAATTAAAACTAAATAGATTGGATGTAGGTCTAATACAAAGTATCTTAGCAAAGCCAAAATCGGAGGAGGCAAAAAAACTATGCCGTTTAGTAACGTTCATTCAGCAGTGACGCGTCATAGTAATAATTTTTAAAATTAAGAATGTCTGTCATTTTAATTTTATTTATATATTCTAACAAGGTACGATGGGGTTGACATATCCATAATGGATAAAACCCCCCAAAAAAATCTTAGAGTAGGCAACCCTCTAAGAAAAAAATAGATAAAATAAAAATGGGCGTGGACTGTGTAGGTATACAACCTTAAACCACTTTAATACTACTACGACGAAGTAGCAATGTACCTACAAGCTCTCTTGTGTTGCAGCCTGAGGACTGATTATTTTATAATTTTTAAATCTTGCGAGGTGTTGTTGCTATTCACGTCTATACCAGAGCCGGGCGTTCAGGTTCATCGCCAAAAGGGCGACCTGACTATTATCAATTAGCTATTAGGCAACTAGAGTCTTACTGTAAGTATTTTGTTTACAGTTTAAATGAGGTGACTTGATCGGGATAGTAGTATCTTCCACTGTCAAGAAAACTGTTTGCTCTCTTTGAATAAATTTTAGTAGTTTATATACGGTGGACTTATATTAACTTGTCAATAGTAGATAAACAATTAATTTTAAATTAGTTTTTGTAATGTCAAATAATAGAGATTCTGTGTGGACCGAAACGCGCATGATTACGTCATCAATACGTCAGAGCCTCTTTATCCTTATCATACGAAGTAAAAAATCATATCATTATCTCTTTCTAATTTTATGTTTACGCATATGGGTTTTACTTTTGAAATCACAGTTTTCATTAATTTATTGACGTCAATCGTCAAAATACGAAATCCGACGAACGGAGCAGTGTTCAGTGGTGTTTAATTTTTAGGTTGCAGAACTTATGTTTCTGTAGTAATATAATAACATAATAATTGTGATATTGTGTGGAGATATTAAGATTTAAGGCACATTGCAGTGCTTAAGCTGGTTGCTATACACCCAATTTGACCTTGTAACTGTGAGTATTCGTTTTAAAAACAATTATAAAACATAAATAATTATTCTCTTTAAAATAAAAAAGTTAGTCTTTATTACTGCAAGATGTTATAGGTAATGTGTATAAATTTGTTTTTAATTATATTCATGTTTTTTCTGTAAGTATATTATTTATTTATTATTATTATAATAATATATTTACTACTGACATAACTTTGAATCAGTGTAAAAAAAATCTAAATGTTAATTATCATAGTGTCATTAAATTCAGATTTATATGACACTTGAATTAATTGGTTATTTACTCTAGATACCTTATCTATTTGCTTATCTGGTATCACATCTATTTTAGAATTATGCTGCAATTTATGTAGTATATTTCTCAATCTCTATGACAAAGTCAGTGAAATCCTATAACTAACATTTTATAGATCATCAAATGACATGAAATTAATTTTAGTTTATTTCTGTAAGTATATGTTTTTTATAACATTTGTGAAGTCAGCAGAGTTGTGTCTAGCGCAATGACATTTCACCAAGCTTATAATTCTAGCAACTTATGTGTAGTGAGAATAATACTAGCCCTGTATTAAACATTGTCCCACTGCTGGGCACGGGCCTCCTCTATTAAGGAGAGGGGTTAGGCCTTAGTCCACCACGCTGGCCTAATGTGGGTTGGTAGACTTCACATACCTTCGAAATTCTTATAAGAATTCATAGGTATGCAGGTTTCCTCACAATGTTTTCCTTCACTGTTAAAGCAATCAATAATTAACATTTAATACACACATAACTTTAGAAAAGTCAGAGGTGTATGCCATTTCGAACATACAATGATAGAATTTGCAGCTTCTCATTTCACAGCCAACTATTGAGATTATGAGACTGTCAAATATCTAATAACTAAAAGTTGGCATAATTTTGGTAACCGTGGAAGGATAAAATACCCATTTTATACCAGAAAACATTATTTATACGGACAGCAAATACCTTAGACAATTTTATAATATTTTATGAGAAAGCTTATTACAGTTATAATAAAATGTAAAATAAATGCAATTTACTAACAAATAAATAGTAGTTCTTTGCTGTGGCCTGTTTTGTAAACAGAATGGGCAGAATTTCAATGGGACCTTTTTTATATCAGATACGGTCTGTAGAGTAAAGCCACAATTCTTCTAATATTATAGACATACATATGCAGTGATAGATACTTTTATCAAATTACTTATCAGCTATAAAATATATTTGGTAAGGTGCTTGTAAAATAGTTATTCCTTTTTTTGCCAGACTGCCAATTAACTCCGGAGCCACATATCTTAATTGTTGTAACGTTCTTAATTGTTTTATCATTGGAAGCAATATGGAGATCATTGAGCAGACACAGATCTGAGTAGATGACTTAACCATGTTAAGCAGTATATGAAAATTATGCCTTTATATGATAACTTCATATATTGTTAGTAGCGTTGCCAGATGTCCCGTATTTCCCAGGATGTCCCATATTTTAAGCATAGTTTAAAATATCCTGGCGGGACAGGTTCTGTCCCATAAATCTATTGATCTACAGTTGACAAGTACCTATGCACACAACGTTCGCTTACTAATATGTTAAAACGTATCCTCGGACAAGTATAAAAACGTACAGTAAATAATTTTATTTTTTATTTGTCCTGGGTAAAAAACGGAAATCCCGTATTTTTTTCCCATTTAAACATTAGTCCCTTTTAGGCTTAATAAATCTAGCAACCCTAATTGTTAGCGTCTGTGGTGCAGTGAGCATAGCCGGCTGTGAAACAGACAGCACAATCCCCACATGACACTTCCACACAAATGTTTGTATTTTTTTTTAAATAATTCTATCAGGTTTATGTGTCATAGGACTTTTGTACCTCATAGTTCTAGATACTTATATTACAGGTTTAATCTAATGTAAGGTCAAGACTATGTGTGTGACTGTTGGGTGTATTTATGAATATTTGTCGAACAGAGTGGTTCTAATTTTGTCACAATCTTGCTTCTAGACAGTGAAGGAAAACATTGTGATGAATGTTTTCCTGAGAATTTTAAAGATATGTGAAGTCTACCAACCTGCATTAGAGCAGCATGGTGGACTAAGCCCTAACCCCTCTCATTAGTAGTGGAGACCCATGCCCAGCAGTGTGACAATGTTAAATATAGGTCTGGTGTTATTATATGTAGCTGTACGTTCAAGATTGGTTCCAAATTTTGAAGCTGCAAAATATTGGCTCCAATACATGACCTTCCATTGTGATGTGCCCCTAAAAACATACGACGTTAGAGATTGGACGATATTTAGATGTTTACTGGATGTAAAACTCGCGATCAATACTACGATAGTAAAATATGGGATGGTTCGTACATGAAATTCGTTCAAACAGGTCAAATGTGGGGTGTTGGCATAACAAAGTAATTCATGCAGCACAATATATATGTGCGCAGCGTTCTGTTTCTCAATCGTCCCAAGGTCATGTTTGTAAGGACGCCTATTTATAGCTATAAAGACGTGCTCCGCCGAGGCATAATGGGCCAATTCTACCGTACCAATGTTTGATAATTATGAAGTGTGTATACGCAAGAAAATGCATACCATCAACAATGGCGGCTGCTCAAAATTCAATGCACGTTGGCTGCGAATCGAAAGACCTCGGATTCAGTTCTCAACTCGGACATTGAGTTGTCAATTCGTAATATGATTGCCGAAATAATTGAATACTGGTATGGCTGTACGGAAATATTCTTAAAAGTAATTATAGATTTTAAGTCATGACAAATGACGGTCTCCGTAATTCTGTGTGTAAGGTGCCGGCTGTAAATGAAAGGCTGCAGATTCAATCCCAGTAACGTTACAAATGTGTGATCAACACATATGAATTCTTCTGATTCTAGGTGTTGTGAGACCGTTGTCCCTCGTAGTTCTTGATATCCACGATACAGGTTTTACCTACTGTGGCAAAACTGGGTCAGGACTATATCGACGCTGAAGTACCAATACCTCCTCACATTTTTCAAATTCACTTAACTATTGTTTTATAGTAGGCAAGATTCCCATATAGTAAAATCTTATATGTGTGTTTTTAGTTGCAACAACATTAATGATTCTTCAAAATAAATAAAAATATTAACTAATTATCAACTTGCCTAGAAAATAAACGTTTTATCGAAGTCAAGAATTTACACAAGGTAAAAATTGTGTAAATTCTTGAGTTCGGTCTATTGTTATTTCGCCGTCGATATGTGTGATTGGTATGTAATAAGTATATTGATTTATTATTACTTATTGATATATAATTTTAGGATTTTACATATGTACATGTACACTCGCGCTTGTAATCCCCGAAGGTGTACTGGTTACTTACAGTACACCTACTTTTCGCCGAATTTATTACAGTCCCATAATGTGATAGGGGGCGACTTATCGCCATACCGGGCTCAATTCCAGACTTTGGGCTGACACTGAGTATTTTTTATTTATTTATTTACAGTATAAAAATGCTTAAAAATATAAAATATGTGCACCTGTGTCTGAACTATATTCAGAATCTATATTTCAGACATCAGCGCTCCGCCACAGTAACTACAACAATTTAAGCCATTTAAGCAAAAAAAAAACGATAAAAGAAAAGACAAATATAACTTATAATCTAGGTAAAAAGACACAAAATAAAAATTTTAAGGAATTTATACCAACACCGTATAAACAGTTAACCTTGTGTTTATTAAACTCAAGATTGAATTAAGGTTTACGGTGGGTGAATTGATTGACCTCTCTGTGAGTATAATAAAAGTGATTGTGTGATATAAATAGATATACCCAATACCTTTACTCGACCCGGGATCAAACCCGAGACCTCAGCACAGCAGTCGTACTCATGCGTAATACAACTGCCCACCGAAGCAGTCAGTTTTACGCATTTATTTCTTTTTTTGCTGTTTATATTACCTACTTTTTAGTCTCGACTTTCGAAAACTTTGTAGCCTTCATGTCACGGGGCAGATATGGCCCAGGCTGAGTTGTATGACATCACGAAAGGGTACTGTAACGTTATAAGATAATAAGACTAGCCCTGTGTTAAACATTGTCCCACTGCTGGGCACGGGCCTCTACTAATGAGAGGTGTTAGGCCTTAGTCCACCACGCTGGGCTAATGCGGGTTGGTAGACTTCACATACCTTCGAAATTCTTATGTGAATTCTCAGGTATGCCGGTTTCCTCACGATGTTTTCGTCCACCGTTAAGCAAGCTATAATTAACACACGTAACTTTTAGAAAAGTCAGAGGTGTATGCCATTTGGGTTTCGAACATACGACTTTCGTCTTGACAGTCCGTACCGCAACCAACTGGGCTATCGCTGCTATAACGTTACTGCCTTTAATTTATTGTTGATCTACGCAGAAAGAGCTCAGTGTCTTGAGGTCTGGCGGTTGGGATATTGGATCGCAGGTGTTACGTTTGAAGTCAGAGAAAGATTCCAAACATTAGACATTTAGACAGCCTCCGTGGTGCAGTTGGCGAGTAGCCGGCTGTGCAACGAGAGGCCGTGGGTTCGTTTCCCACACCGGGACAAATGTTTGTGTGACAGACCGTTATTTGTGTCCGGGGTCTGGGTGTTGTGAGACCGAAAGTCTCTCATAGTCTGATACCCACAACACAAGACTCGTATCTTAGTGTGAGGTCGGGGCTATATGTGTGTCTGTTTTATTTATTTATTACAGGGCTCCAAATATAGGCGTCAATGACCTGTATTAGAAGAATATTATATAGATATGAACAAAGTCTGATATCGATTGATACTTAGGAATAACGTGTAGTGTATAAGCCGGTGTTACGGAGTCAGTGGTCCATTTACAATGGGAACGAGACGTGTCCTTCAATACCATTAACGGGATACTCACAGCGGTGTAAGATAAAGAATACAGCGTGGAATGTAATGCGTTTATTGAAATAGTAAAAAGTTTTTTAATTCATAAAAAGTACACCGACTTCAATAAAAACAAATTATGCGTCACTATAAAGTTGAGGGTTGCCCTTGATTTTTCTGAGTTCCCATTATCAGATCCTGACTTGGTGCCAATGAGACCACCTGGGAAGTACATCCTTTTAAACAAAAAAAGAATTTCTCGAATCGGTCCTGGCGTCTTCGAGTAATTGGGGAACATACATAAAAAAAAAGATTCCGACGAATTGTTAACCTCCTCATTTTTTTAAGTCGGTTAAATAGATCATAACCAAGAGAACTTATTAATCAGCTGAAAATACATTATAATAATAATTAAAGTGAATACTAAACAAATATTTTATCGCCTAAAAAACGTACAAAATTACCTTCGTTCCTAGAGAAGTCTGGTTAATTTGGCACTTTCTCATTAGGCGTGGTCGTTTTTATCTTGTTTTTTACCGATGATCTGTATCGTTTCTTTGAAGTCATCCGTTGGCAACAACGTTGTTTTCAATGCAAATAATTGTTTTGCTATCTAATCATTCCAATTATGATAGCAGAAATAAGAATTAACAAAAATATATTAAACATGTTACATTAAGCCACGAAAGATCGGCCGTTGTTTTTTATTTTTTTATAGTATAGTCCGACAAACGAGCCAGTGGGTCACCTGATGTTGAGTGATCTCCACCGCCCATGAACATCCACAATACCGAAAGTATCATGTATGCGTTGTCGGCCTTAAAGGACAGGAATAGGCATTAGGGAAGGGAAGGGGGAATCTGGGCCTCCGGATATCTCACTTACCATACGAAACGCGACAGTAAACTGTCACTTTACGTTGGTTTTCTGTGAGACAGTGGTACTGCCCGTTGTCGGTGACAGTCGGCGTTATTCACAACTGATATTGAAGGTGTTGCTCTCAATATCCGTTCAACATGTCGGTCATCGCTAGTCATGTATATAAATAGTTTTTAACTGGTGATAAGTGTACTAAGCCCTGCTTGAATACAATACTAGCTGGTAGGTCTCCTATGCGACGGGCCACCTGATGGTAAGTAATCACCGCCGCCCATAGACTTCTGCAATGCCAGGGCACAGTAAAGCCGCTGTCTATCGTTAAAGGTATTGTGTTAAATGACCACACTGATTGTCGATCGAACACTTCAATCAAGATTGGAATTGAAACTGTATAGAGTTTGGATTGGTTTGAGATTGGAAATTACTTCAAGAGTAGGCCTACAGGACTATGTGTATGACTGTTGGGTGTATTTAATTCTGTCCTATATTAAATCGCCAATATCCTTCCCTTTAGACCGCAGTATCGTAATTATGTGTTGTACATACATACTGTTGTAAAAAGTACACCGCCTGGTTTTTGTCCTTTTGATGCTTGATGCTGCGTTATCCGTCAGTCATTATATCGACCATGGCCTATAACAACGGACAGTGAGTTATTTTATTTATCACGTTATTTAGGGTTAAATTTTGAAAAAACTATTTTTGAGTGTTTAAAAGTTATACCTGTATTAAATTCGTTTTATTTTCATTTCATAAATAGCTGAAAAGCTTTTTTCCGAAATCACATTACTATAATTTATTTAGTTTCTGACTTTTTTTAAAACATTTTCATAAATATTTTGTGATTAATAGAATTTCAAAATAATACTCCATATTTCATAAATATTCGCTATTAATAGTATTTCAAGCTTAGAATAGGCAACCAAATACTCTAAGATTTCAAGCGATATTCACGTGTTGTCGAGCGACACTCGGATTCAAGAGGATCTTGCACAAAAAAATCACAAAAAAAGGGCCTGCAGTCTCAACATACGTTACGCTCGCTTATCAACCGATTGCGGTCGGTGTGACAGTTTTGTTGTATGAAGATTTGTTAAACTCATCATAGACAGCAAAGACATCGACCATAATTGATATATTGGTTGCCAATGCGCTATGATACCGTTAGTAATCTATAATTTAAAATGTCGAGACTACCAAAGATTGTTATGATTAGTTCATTATGTCATACCGACTGCAATCGGTTGATAAGCGAACGTAAAGTATGTTGAGACTGCAGACCCAGGTCGGAATGCAGTTTCGTTAGAGGACTTGATTTTGATGTTGATCATCTGTGATTTTTATTTCAGACCAGTACCGGAGGAGGTCGAGATGGCGGTCTTGCACGTCACGTCGTTCTGCTGCTGTATGGGGCTTGAAGTGGGGGCCAAGTTCATAGGCGTCATGCATTTGGTGAGTATAGGGTAGTTGACACGATTTCTTAATAAATTTAATGAACAAGTTACATTACCTTAAACCTATAATCGAAAGAATTTTATGAATCCGAACAAAAATAAGTAAATTACACGCCATTCAAATCTGGTGGAAGGGGTAATTGTCAAATGACAGTAAAAGGATGCATGATATGTTTGTGACGTCACGGTTCTCAGAATGGCAATGACAGTGCCGTTGTGCGAGGGAGATAGTGATATATTCCTACTACGCAACCATTTTTGCTCATACCAATATTTATAATAAATATTGTGACCTCAATTTTCAAGCAATTTTTATTGTGTTTTCGCAAAAGGGTTTCTTATGCGTATTATTTTCGGTTGCATATCGGATAATATACAATTTTACTGGCACTGTAATGTGCAATCAATAACAATAACCAAGAAACAAGCATTCTATTAATAATTAGTTTTTTATTGAATATCGTTTAGAAATTATCACTTTCAAATTAATGTATGTGGATAAATATCAGTTTGGCTAATTATAAAGAATCGATAATCATCCGATAATTATATGAATATCGGCTTTCAAACCCTGCTAGATAAGCACCTGCTGTACAATTCCAATACAGTAATTTTACATTAGTGCAATTTGTTTCATACTGTATGCACATAGTTTGTAATATTGTAAAGAGTTAAATATGTTTTTTTTAACTTTTACATTTTTATATGACTAACGTAAAAGTTTTTAACTATAGTCATAACTTGACTAGGGACTAAGGAACAACATCTGTATTGTCTCAACCGTAGTAAACTTTATCTGAAACGGTGCAGCGCTGGTACAATATAAATTAAGTCCATTTAGTAATTTAGGTCATTCATTTATATTAATAATACGCCCAGCAGTCACACACATACTCCAGACCCCACACTAGGTCAAACCTGTATCATGGGTATCAAGAATTACGAGCGATTACGGTCTCACGTCACCCAGACCCGAAACAAATATTTATGTCACACAAAAATATGTCTCGGTGCGGGAATCGAACCCAGAGCCTCTCGTTTCAAAGCTAGCTATTTGCCCGTTGTGTTACGGAGGCTGTCAAATGGACCAAGTTATGCCAAAATGTAAACCCACTAAAGTGACCAGTGAAAACAAAACAACCCAACCTTTATTCATACTTTACATAAAAGTATGCACAAACCAAGCTACACATTACATTGGCTTATATTAATAACTAGCTGTTGCTCGCGGCTCCGCCCGCGTGGAGGTTATTTTCGGGAGCAGAATTATACAATCCGAGGAGTTGTCTTCTGCACTGAGGCACCTGTAGCGATCATCGTGACTCTCAGGTGTTGTGCCTGAAGCTTGAAAAAAGAATTTCTCGAATCAGTCCGGGCGTCTTCGCGTAATCGTAGAACACCATAAAAAAAGATTCCGACGAATTGAGAGCCTCCTCCTTTTTTTAAGTCGGTTATAAAACGTTTTTTGAAATTATACTTCTTATGGCGCGATGGAGAAAAATGATGATAGTGAATTTTTACGATGCGATGACATCGTGAAGTTAGTTCTATGTGGCATGAAAATCGATATGTAACTATGTTCAAGTTGTATATTCTAGTATTTTTATATTTAGAACACGTGTTTCGTAACAGTATAATTTTTCCTGAGTACCAGGCTAGCAGAAATGTAAGGATACCGTTTGATACCGTTTTTATACAACTGATATAATAGTGACTTCCTTAAGAGCTAGAAGCTTCGGAATTTAAATTCGGAATATAGATATGGCCAGTACGTTATGGTATTATGAAAGACCGAATTAGTACTATACAGTAATATTATTTAGGTCTTTCATGATACTGTAAAAAGTACTGGCCATTAAAATATTTTGTTGTTATTCTTTTTTCACTTTTAGTTTTTTTTTATCGTGGCTCGGCAAAATGACCACACTGCACCTGATGGTAAGTGCAGTGCCGTCCAGTTATAGTATCAAGTAGCGAGTGATAATCTATCCCTCAGGCTCAGTTATGTACCAGGCTCCCATGAAATGTAAGGAGATTTGCCACTCGTGTCCAGAAGGAAATTAAAAATAAATAAAGGAGGGAGTAAAATCATTTTTATTTCACTTTATGTACCAGGCTCCCATGAAATGTAAGGAGATTTGCCAATCGTGTCCAGAAGGAAATTAAAAATAAATAAAGGAGAGAGTAAAATCATTAATATTTCCATAACATTAAAGTTAAAAATAGCATGTAAGAATGGCGAAAGTGGCCAGTGTTTGAGCTTCTGGTACATGACTGGCTAGTGACTTCTAGGTAGATAAACCTTGCATTTTCATTGAAGTTATACTTGTTTAGGCGCGTTATGAATATATATACAGTGTAAACTCCATGTAACGTCACTCTATTTAACGACAAACTCTCTTAAGCGTCGAAATCAATTGGCTTTGGTTGGTTTAGCTTGTTTTTCATACAATGTTTCACTCTATATAGCATTACACCCACTCTCAATAACGACAACAATTAAGTTGCTAAAATTAGTAAAAACTGCGCAGCTGTGTACGATCTATTGTCGCTTTATTATCCTAGCCCGCAATAAACTCGACTGTCGGCATCATGCATACCGAACTTTCTAAGAAATTCATTCTTTTGTTTACAAATTGGGATAGCTTGCACGTGTAGACTGTTATTGACCATGATTCATAACTAGGAGTCATGGATTATCTATACCTTATCATATTCTTAGTTGCTCACAAACTTGCAAACTGTAAACATGGCTACTAAAAGAAAATCACTGTGTATTGACGAAAAAGTTTTACTGATACGCGCAATAGAAACGGGAGAGAAGATAAGTGATGTTGGCAAACGCTTTGGATTTAGTCGCTCTACCGTGTCCACAATATGGAAAAATAAAGAAAAAATCCTCCACGCTGCGGGCGAGGGAAAATCTTCCAAAAAATTAAAGAAACCTATATACGAAGATTTGGATAAAGCTGTACTATCATGGTTTCATCGACAGCGCCAGAATAATATGCCTATCTCGGGGCCGCTCGTGAAAGCTAAGGCGGAGAATTTTGCTGCTGAACTTGGTTTAACTTCTTTCAAAGCATCAGAAGGATGGCTCGGAAAATTCAAGCAGCGTCATCATATCAACTATGGTAAAATAAGTGGGGAAGCACGAAGTGTTGATACAAATGTGGCAGGAAATACGGTAAATCTTCAAACCTACATTGAAGTGGACGACCGCCTGCTTACAACGGCTTCACTCACAGACGAAGAAATTTTGGATTCAGTGAGAAAAACTGAGGATCAAGAACAAGGTGATGAAGAAGATGAGACGGATGAGCCTGAGCTTCCGCCGAGCATTAAAGAAGCTCTGGAAGCAGCAAAATTATTGGAAACATATTTCCTTTATAACCAAGATGCCTCAGTATTGCTAGATATTAATAAAATAACTAAAAAAATACAACAAAATTACTGGTGCAGCAAAAGACGTCAGACAAAAATAACAGACTATACTCAATAGCGTTCAAATAACATTCTTTTTTATGCACATAACTACTAACAATAGTCAGAAATAAACTTTTTATTTTTCTAATTCTGATGTTTCTTCTCTCCATTTAACGACAACTCTCTATAACGCCATAAAATGCACAGTCCCTTCAGTGTCGCTATATAGAGTTTACACTGTATATATATACACAGTCAGGTCATAAGTATTGTCACACAGTAAAAACTTTTATTTTAGAATGCTGGCCACAAAAAAGTTTATTGAATTCGAATTTCAAATTGTTCATGAAAATAAAAATGTATACTTTTTAGAATTTTACTCATTTTTAAATATGGAGTGGACGCTTAAAGAAGACCGTGTTGCAGTAATTGCGTTGCATCGTTGCGGTTACGCGCCAATTCAAATTTTTGACATACTGAAAAATTTGAATATAACCAATACATTCGTTTATCGTACCATCAAACGATACAATGAAGACTCTAGTGTAGATGACAGGTCAAGAAGTGGTCGCCCTCGGTCTGTTAGGACTCCAGCAGTGATAAAAGCTGTGAAGGCGCGAATTCAAAGAAATCCCAAACGTAAGCAGAAACTGTTGGCCCTTCAGATGGGGTTAAGCAGAACCACGGTGAAAAGGGTGTTAAATGAAGACTTAGGGCTTCGGGCATATCGAAGAAAAACAGGACATCGTTTGAATGCTCGTCTAATGGACCTGAGACTGAAGAGATGCCGCGCTTTGTTGAAGCGGTACGCGGGAAAAAAATATCGGGAAATTCTTTTTTCAGATGAAAAAATTTTTACCGTAGAAGAGAGCTACAACAAACAAAATGATAAGGTGTACGCACACAGTAGTGAAGAAGCGAGCAACCGTATTCCTCGTGTCCAACGAGGTCATTTTCCATCCTCGCTCATGGTATGGTTGGGAGTTTCTTATTGGGGCTTACAGAGGTACATTTTTGTGAGAAAGGTGTAAAAACGAATGCAGTTGTGTATCAAAATACAGTCCTGACGAACCTTGTGGAACCTGTTTCTCATACCATGTTCAATAACAGGCACTGGGTATTCCAACAAGATTCGGCGCCAGCTCATAGAGCGAAGAGCACACAAGACTGGCTGGCGGCGCGTGAAATCGACTTCATCCGGCACGAAGACTGGCCCTCCTCCAGTCCAGATTTGAATCCGTTAGATTACAAGATATGGCAACACTTGGAGGAAAAGGCGTGCTCAAAGCCTCATCCCAATTTGGAGTCACTCAAGACATCCTTGATTAAGGCAGCCGCCGATATTGACATGGACCTCGTTCGTGCTGCGATAGACAACTGGCCGCGCAGATTGAAATTCATTGAGGTCATTTTGAATAAACTTTAGTGTCATAAGAATCTATGTTTTGTTAAGTTCATTTTGTTATATAAATGGTTACATAATGAATAAACTTGTTTAATTATTTTATATTAAACATGTGACAGAATTTATGACCTGACTAGGTATATTATCATAATTTTTAATGAGGCCAAAGAATTATAACTTGTCACGCGCGTACATAAGTACACACATAACTTTTTTCTTGATCCTCAGACGGTGTCGTTGATAATGATGATCGTGTGCTCGATATTCGCGGAGGAGGCGCGCTCGTACTCCGGCACGGTGGAGGACGCCGGCGACCTGCTGTACTCGGCGTGGTATCGCATCGCGGTGGGGGTCGCAGTGCTCTCTGTCATGCACGTCGCTCTCGCTCTAGTACTCATATACAGCGTGTTTAAGGTAAGTGTCTCACACCGAGTACAACTCGGCGAGTCTCTGGGAATGCTTTGTTGTCTTTTATCCAAAAATCATATTGCTCTTCAAATAGTAATATAGGGAGGAGTTCGAAATATTAATTGTCAATTTTTCTTCAATTTTCAATATAGGTAAGTTTGCTGGTGGTAAATCACACAGGGTGTACGATGTTCGCGCGTTCGGGGATCAGCCAGTGTACATCCGGTTTTTGCCGGGGGTTTAGAGTTGGAGTACGATGTTTGGCCGTGTTGCGGACTTTTCAGTACTCTGACACTAGACCCTCGGGCGCTTCTTCACCTTCTTGCCCATGGCGTAGTGTGAAAAAGCAGGCCGGCATGATTGTGTTGGATTGTGGGGATAGAATGTCTCTCCCTACTCGATACTGTGATTGTACGGCACTGTGCTTACCATCAGGTGCAGTGTGGTCACTTTGCCGTGCGCGGACTAAAAATATCTGTCTATACAAAACAATTTCGGTTAAAGGTAGGCAGCGGCTCTGCTGTGCCCTGGCATTGCAGAAGTCTATGGGCGGCGGTGACTGTTTACCATCAGGTGGCCCGTCTGCTCGTCTGCCTAATAAGGCACCAAAAAGGTTATAAAGAAATGTTCCATATTTCCAGCGTAAGTCAGGTGGTCTGTGCGTGTGGGTGTGGGTGATGATACTCCTGGCGGTGGCGTCCTTGGTGTACATCGTGGTGATGGCGGCGCTGCACGGAGTCTCCGGCTCGGGCTCGGAGATCTTCCTCTCATTCCTCGAGGCCTTGCTGTTCTTCGGTGAGATCATTTGATTAATATACCTACATTCTTGATTTTGACCACCTCCGTGGCGCAGTAGGCGAGTAGCCGGCTGTGAAACGAGAGGCCGTGGGTTCGATTACCACACCGAGACAAATGTTTGTGTGCCAGACAGACATTTGTGTCCGGGGTCTGGGTGTTGTGAGACCGAAAAGTCTCTCGCAGTCTCTGATACCCAAAACACAAGACTCGTATCTTAGTGTGGGGTCGGGGCTATGTGTGTGACTGTTGGGTGTTATTTATTATTTATTCATGAGATATGCAATAAGGGCCCATAAGAATAGTAGACCATGAGAGTAGTAGACTGTGTGAGTGTAGTAGACCATGAGACCAGTAGACTGTGAGAGTAATAGACCATGAGAGTAGTAGTCCATGAGGCCAGTAGTAGTAGACCATGAGACTCTGTGTCTTAACTCTTAAGTACACCAGCAGCAGCAGGATACTTCCATTACCGGCTCTAAAATCTCTAATTTCTGAGAAATTGTTCATCCATGATTTTAAACAAGTTGATCAGGTGATCCTTAGACACACATAACTTCGGCTTTCAGAGGACATCTCATTCGGGCTGGATTTGAACCTATAACTTTATCTCAGCAGTCCATATCACTAAGCAGCTGCCTCACACATAAAGACACATAAATGAAACATGCATGAACTGTTCACTATTTAACTAGTTATTTATTTACTTTCCAGGTGTATTAGGGTATTGCATACTCAGTGTACACAGCTACTACCTGCTGCTGAAGAGCTCCGAGGACATGGAGGGACCCAACAAGGCTGACTACTGAACGATCTATGGTTCTGGTAAAGAGTGGCGGCATTTAATTACAATTGAAACTCAACCTTATGCCAATCATATACAGCTCACATTCATATAGCAAAAGCTTGAACATGTAAAGTGGCGTGTGTATAGGATTTTGGACATAATGTTACAAGGAATAAGGTTGAGTTTCGCTTGTTTACAGTCCTCTGTTAAACATTTACTTAAAAAGACTCGGTGTGTGTTCTTTTACCTCGAAATACTAATTTGGTAACTTTAAAAAATACATTTGACGTATAATTAAGAGCGTGTAGTAAATAACGCGGGCTGCACTCCATTTTGAATCTTATCGCAAGGAAATTGAGTGGTTTTTAGGTTAAGTGTTATATGATATGTTATCTTTTTCGCGCTCGAGGTGCTTTGAATATATTTTTCGCCTCATTGTTTTAGTGGCAGACATATGTAACTTATTTTACGTTGTGTGATAAATCTATTGAAAAATACTTTAGGAATAGCTATGTAGGTTGCTTATCTCAAGTCAAGTCAGTATATCAAGTCTGGAATATAGACAATAAAATTGCCTTTTAAATGAACAAATTTCATCCAAATTTGTCTATTCGATTAGGCATTATATGCTACAGACAGACAAAGCTGCAAAACTTATAACATCGTATTTTTAAAGGTTAAAACTATAACTAGTGCTTTTGATAAGATAAGATAAGATTTTGAATAAGAATTTACAACGTTTTCATAGCATTGATTTAATAGCGACAGACAAAGGAACAAGTCACAAAACACAATCGTGAAACACATAGACAAACAACACAGATAATAAGAAACAATACATTGGAAAAGGTTATGATACAACCTATAAAGGAGAATGACCAGGAATATCAGGACCACGGTACAAGTTTGCGTTAATTCCAAAGTTGTTCTAAATAGTCTATAAAGTATCCAAATACTATCTAAAGATTACATTTGTGGAATTGGAACGCGGGTTTCCATGTTTTTTGTGTAAACTGTAGGTATATAAAGATTTAAACGTAAGACTAGGTAGCATGCTCGGTTGACTATAGCCTGTCCTTTGGACAATTAAAAAAAAGTATTACGTCAATGAAAGCTGGTACCTAGTCATTTTTAATCAATAATATGTCTGATTAAGTTTTAAAAGCAATCTCCTATACTACACAGACATTCTGTTTGCCAGACGACTTCAAAAATAAAGAAATTAATATAAATATTATTTTTATCTTGAGGCGCGAGAAAAAGCAGTACCAAGAAAGGGAATTCTCCTTTATTCTTTAATAATAAGTTACTGATTTGAACGCATTTTCAAGCTTAACATTTTACGCGCCATGATTGTGCCTTTTCTATTTTAAGACATGCCCGTATATTTAACCTCTCATGTATCATAAGGACACCTGTGTTCGAAAAAGGTAATAAGTGGTGAGTAAAAATACAAGCCAATATCAACCTTATTTTCATAACATTAACGTTACAAATACGCTAAATACGCACGTCAATAACGGTATTGCCAGTTTTAGAGCGGCCAAATTAAATACTTGAGTGGTTAAATACAGTATTGCTTTTTGTATCATTATGTTTTGAGCTAAGATAGCGGCAGTAAATTACGAAAATAATTGCCAGTCTACAAATACTTGTCATATTGATCTTATCGGAGTCAGCTGGTGTATATCCAGTTACTTCAAGCTGGTATAATGATGGTTCCGGTCGATACACAGCACTAGATAGTCGACATTTGATGTGATAAACTGGACACAAGTAACTTGAAATAAAACTTATGAATAGGTAAATAAGACACATTTTTGTTTGATAAAGTATTTGAATTATAATTGAATATGGCATTTTACTTATTGCTTTTATGTAGTATGTCAGCGCATACTTATATTAAATGTTGAAGTTTAATTTTATGTTTAGGACCTTGTACTGTTATATACATCGGTAATATCGTTTTGTCTTGCTCCCTCTGACGGTAAATATCACTCACTAAGCGAGACAAAACATTATTAAGTCTAGCATTTACTATACTATTTTAAAGCATTTACTACAATGTTATAAATTTTACATCGTTAGTCAGGTTTGGTGTTTTTTCAGCATATTAGTACTTATATACAGATGTTATATATGCCTTATTTGTATACTAAGGTGAGGAACAAATCCGTCTTGTATCCACTATTTTAATAACATTTTGTCAAAAGTGACGATCGGTTTAATAAATTATTTTTATATGAATTATAGTACAATTCGCGATTGACTAGGTGGCTCGGAATTTACTCACTTCTTCAGTATTTAATATTTGTCACTCTGCTCGAAAAAACTGGATTGATAAATCCATATTTGTTCAAAGATGGCGCTGCTGTAGCTAAAGGGTAAAATTTGAAGGATATGCTGTTATGAAATAAAATTATAAATCTAAAATTGATAATTTTGTGTTCTTATATCACTTTATTCAGAATTGATAATATTTTGTGACGTTTCTCTATTGGCATATTTCCCAATCGACAACGCTTATTTTAGATCCCTTTAGCTGCACTAGCGCCATTGTTGTCTACATTTGAATGGATAATTTCTTGAGTAAAGCCTCATAAGAGATAGGCTTTTTAGATTCGCATTTCACTAAGAACAAACGAGGCTGCATGGTTGAGAACCTTTGCATTTTATTTCTTTTATAAAGAAGAAAAAACACCACTAAGATAGTAACTGCGAAGCCACTGGTGGCTAATTTCAGAACCTACAAATTGTATGAGCATATTGCATATTGTTTTAAATATATTTCAATCACATAAAATATTGATATATATTTTTTTTCGTACTTTTGGATGCTTTTACATTATTCAAAAGCATTTCTTATATTTTTTAAACATTTACACATGTATATATATGATTTTGTTTCTTTATTATTATCTTTATTCATGCGCATTTATTTATATTTACTCAGATATCTTATCCGTGCCAATCAGTGGTCATTTCATAAAATGCCATTAGAATGTCTTTTTCTTATGTGCTTGTAAAGAAATATAAATATTGTCTATTTTATGTAGGTGGATATACTAAAATTAGTTATTGTGTAAAAAGTCTAAACGGTTTATATTTACTTATAAACACTGCAGTATTTATAACACACTCAATTATCACTCAGTATAATCCTGACCACAATAATATACAATTTCTTGTTTGTTAATCTCGAGGGATTTAGGGTCTTGCATCCAGACATGAAATATATATGGAGAGCGTCCGTGGCCGTGATTGCCAAGAAAAATGTTTGCGTCCACTAATATATACTTTGTATTCAGATAAAGATTCCCAGATATTATGAGACATAGATTATCTCCTCATAGCTCAACTATGAGTTTATGTCACTTACGATATCAACCAATCAAATATTTATTGAATCCATAAAATGATATACATTATTTAGTTTCAGTCAATTTATCCAAGAGCTCAGAATGCAGTTTCGCTTGAGAACGGGAAAGAAACTAGTGTTGCTCTTTTTCGAACATCGGTTAACAATATTGGTTACAATACAGATTAGATTAGAGCAGCTCAATGTATACTAATTAAGTTGCCTTATTGTAATATAGCGAAATAAAACGTATTACAAGACCTAGTGCCATACATGACCCTGGTGAGAGTAAGATAGGTAAATAGAGTCGCCTCGTGTTGCGGCGATGTTTTTTATGTATGAAGTGTTTCGTTCTAATTTAGTCTCTAACGTAGACGCCTCTAGCTGTATATTTCGCCATAAAAATATTTTACTTTCTCACCAGTGAGTATACGTGAGAAAAACTCATGGTTGAGCTACTGATGTCAATACAAGACTTTTGTCTTAGTGTGGGATCAGATCAGATAAGATGTTATAGTATTAAGGAAAGGTTTTGGTATTTTATACAAATGTAGTCTTAAAGTTAAGTCGAGGTTTTAAACCATTATTTTACCACCACCCGATTAATAAATAAACAATACTCAATAGTCACACATATCATTCTGACCCCACACTAGGTCAAACCTGTACCACGAGTATCAACAAGTACGAAAAACTACGGTCTCACAACAACCATTATGCTCGAAACAAATATTTTTGCCATTTTTCTCGGTCCGGGAATCGAACCCCCGGTCTCGTATCTCACGCTACACCACGGAGACTGTTAAACAGTAAAATATCTGAGTTATATGAACCGTTTAGAATGCAATGACCCATTATAATTCCTGCCAATGAATATGATATAATATATATACTTATGAGAATGTCCAACAAACGAAATTATATGGAGGTGATAAAAGCAAATTGTCGAATAAAAATATTTATATTAGACCCAATTAATGTAGTATATATTAAATATACGCAACATATGTTCATGTACATTATATGGCACACGCGCATTACAGAACTGTCTGTATTGTACAGAACTGTCTGTTTGCATTATTGGCAATTATAAATCGTGATTGTTGTTCTTTATGTTATTACTAATTATTAGTAACTATTCGATTGTGAACCTTAGTATATTTTATTTGTGTACTGAAAATATGTACATGGCCTAAGCATTAGGAAAAAATTACATATGTCCGATGTTAGTAATAACATTGCAACATTACGTGATCTTGGCAATAAAAAATATTGGCAGTAGTGTGAAATCAACATTTCCCGCCCATTTTTGTTATTTGACATTTTAAATGTCATTGCCATTGGATGTTTTTTTTAAATAGTTTGTTTGACGGCGTACGTACCTACGTTTTAAGATACATTCAAAACTGCAGCTAATATGATAAGCTTGTACATCTGAAATAAAATAGTTCGTTATAATTATTTCTAATTTATTATCTTTTATTTAACTGTTTCTCTTTTAATTCGATGTTGGAAAATAGTTTTGATGTTTTTTTTAATATAAGCAACTATATTAATTGTGGAAAAATGATGATAAGCAGCATGGGCTTTATTCTATAATAATTACCAATCACAAAATAAACGCAGTGCCAAAAAATTGGTCAAGATATTGTAATAAAGAAATAACTTTTGATAAATCCTGTACAAAAGACCGTGATAGCCTACCGACTATGTGTGTAAGTTAGTGATAAGAGCATGTTTTGTATTTTGCGACACTGTTTATAATTTATTAAATATGCTTTTACATTTGGCTTTGTTGTGCCAACAATAGACTTTTATTTGTGTCAAAACTTCGTAACCTACATAAAACGAACTGCAGTAATTTTTTAGGTTATGATTATGAAAAATTATGAACTGATAGCATTGTGTTTGGGAAAAGAGATTTTTTCATGTAATACTAGCTGATGCCCGCGGCTGTGCCTCTGTGGAGGACATTTTTGGACAAAAAGTATGCAATCATATTTATATATAAGTATAAATAAAAAGTATTCTATAGCACACAGAGTATACCTTTCTAACAGTGAAAGAATTATCAAAATCGCATCAGTAGTACTGGAGATTACCCCGAACATACAAACTTTACCTCTTTACATATTATTATAGACTATATAATAGATGTAGATTGTTAGCAAAACGACTAAACAAACTGCACTGAGGAAAGCTGTACACACAATGATTGAACTTCAAAACAACTACTTGAAATGGGCTCAAACCGGGCTAGACTGAACTCTGGTACGCTGTCGCGAATAGTCGCGAACTGTGAACAGACAACAAACTATTATATCTTGGTGTGAGGGTAGTCTCTTTTTATTGGAAATGTCGAGGGTCTCTTACAAAATAAGTACGGGTAGATTCATAATTTATACTTGGTGGATTTGCTATAAATAGGAGCGTCTCTGCGTTCTCGAGTCGGTCTCGCTCGGTTTGGATCAGTGTGCAGTTGTCCTCAGTTCAGTGAGTGTGTGTTTGGTTGTGTTGCTAGCAGTGGGCAGTAGACAGCGGTTAAGGAGAAACAAATGTAAGTCAGTTACAATGTATTTATTTTCGATATAGTGCAGAATCTATTAAGTTTCCTTTAAACAGTAAAGCAGTTAGGTTGTTGCTATTGCATGGAGCTATTAGGTTTAGATTCAAAGATCAAATCATACTGATACAGACTGATACAGTTACTTGATCCAAGTGACACCAATGGTCAGAGGTGTCTTCAGATAGTTATCTGACCAATTGCAAAGCTAGGCCCCATGATTAAATAGAAGGCCGAGTGCCTTATGCGAGGGATTTCTTCCCAGACAGTTCAGAAATTACCTTCGTAGTTAAATTCCGTAAACGCACCCGTCATATTTTATCTGTGATATTATCAATCCTGATTATTTCGCTATAACATCAAGTTTACATATATATCAACACAGCACTATGTACCAATATACCTATATACTCGCCATATACTTATGTAGCTCAGGGTAATTGGCGGCATACGCAGAGGCGTTCTCTTTTATTACAAACTTTCACCCCGCTCTGTCTATAACTTATTAATCTAACCGTACTTAGGTACTTATTTCTTAGAGATCTCCCGATATTTTACAAACGGGGTCTACCCTAACAAAATATTTAAATAATCTGAAAGACGAAGTGAGGTTAGAATAATGGTATAGATAACCCGGCATTATGCCTGGTCCCGTCTTTCTCCTCCAATGTTTTCTTTACCTGGTATTCAGAGTCTTCTGGAGAGATACCCTTGACCCTGAAGTCTGACATCGAATCAGCGGGTTAAGGTACAAAATATAATATAAGAAATAAAACTTTCAAAACGATTTATACAGTTTTTTTATTTCATCGAAATAATTCTTAAACATTACGATGAATTTGTCTCATTACTTACGTTCCGTTTGACGTGTTCAATAAATATATAATACAATTCTATGCCGCCTTAAGTACTCGGTAAGTACACACATCAATGCCTACATTGAAATGTGAAAACTGATTTCATTATTTTACAATTCAATACAGCTTAGTTATTAGCGTCCTTATCTCTGAAACGAAACAAGATGCAATGTTTGCCACAATCAAAATTTAAAGAAAGATTACTGCGTTATCGGGAACGCAACAATTTCTTTTTAATTTTGTTCCGGCAAAGCCAACATGGTTCTACACGTAAGTACATAAATATTATTCACATAAATTGTGTTAAGGAGATAGTCCTAGTTATTACATTGTATATTGAAACTTATTTAAGAAAATATTTTTTAACAATAGTCTTCCTTGGAATGTTTTCGATGTGTTATTTCGTTACAATTTGTTTAGGTTGATAGAGTCCGACATTTTGAGGAATTCCGCCATTTTGTGATGCTGACAGATTTACGGAAGTTTAAAAAAAACACATTTTTTTTAATTTGGTTTGATTCAAACAGAATCACATTGGATTGGACAAATTTTTATTTACAAAATACTGGGCTGTGTTGACATTTCTTAAAATTCAAATAGTACAGTCAGCATCACAAACCATTGTAAATTCCTATTAGGCATGCGACAACTTATAAAATTATTATCAATTCAGTATTAAGTCTAAATGATTTACATAGTCTTTCATTTTTGCCTCGAATTTTTTATCTCTACAGCGGGGCAAGGTACTCTAATATAAGGATTTTTACAAGGGGCACGAGTTAGCGAACCTCATTCTTGTGACCTGTTCTAATCAATAATAGGGTTCATCAGGCCTATTATTAGTTTATTATAACATAAGTAATATTAAAATAGTTGCATTAATTTTAGGTTGTGTGAAAAAATTATTGTCATTTTGGATAGCTCATTAGATAAGTATTGAGCTTGGACGCCTGATATAATTTAGAACTTTATTAACACAATGCAAGAGCCTAAAGATTCCATCTATCATAAATAAGTATGAGCCTAGAATGCTTTGGATACAAACTTTTCGCTTACTCGTGCCGCAAGGACGTCGGCACTGAAGACACCAGGTTTACCAACAATTATATTTATTAACGAATACTATAACGTTAAGCTATCTAGAGAAAATACCATTGGATTAAAACTGAAGCCTTCAGACCAATTTAGTTAAACGGGCTACACACGAACAGTTTAACTGACAGTTTTTTCTCACTGATGACACACATTTGTCATGACATGTCAGTTTTCCGTACTGGCTGTGCCAACAAACTGTCAGTTCTAACTGTCACGCTAAGTGCACGGGGTATATACAACTCGTCTAACATCGGCTAAATAGATAAATACTTAACTAAATGTATTGCACGAAAACGAGACATTTAAATACGATAATGTACATAATTACACTTGAGTTCGTGACACTGGGTCGGGCTCGGCGTGTGTGGGGGTTGCGGGGGGCACTGGTCGCACGGGGGGCACGGGGCGCACTGGTCGCGCGGGGGGCACTGGGCGCGCGGGGGGCACTGAGCAGCGTCAGTACAGGTGCTGGTGGTCCAACGGCGGCGGCTCGGTGCCCACGTCGATGTCGCCCGGGCCTTCATCGTCCGCGCCGCACATTCCAGCGGGCGTACGAGTCAGACTGCGCACCTGGAACGTAGCAAAAATAATGTTAAGAATATTTGTTAGTGTGGACAAGATCCCGTCAACATTTTTATAGCAACGGTCGAGAAACAAGCGAGTAGATCATATAGTATGTTATCTACACTGCCCTTGAATGCCCTTGTACTAGAACACATCAATAGGGCGTTGCCACTTTTAAAAGAAGGGAAGGAGCATTGACTTTGTGTGCCACTTCATAGGTATAAAGATTATTTAGTAGAAAATCTTATCTCCACGTGATATTGGAGAAATAGTTACCTATGTTATTCTAAGCTCGTCGTCATTACCAGAAGATAACCGAGAAAGTCGTCTTTAGGAGTAGAGTAGTCACTTTAACCGAGGTAAAAATTATCCTTAACGTTACCTGCAAAAGACTAACCTGCCTACATACTCGCCACTGTAACTTCTATTTAGTCGGGATCGACAATGGGACATTTTTACACCGAGCAATGAAACTCGAAGAGTATCTGAGAATGCTTAACTATCGTTTATCTTACAACGGCATATAGGGAAGACTTCTAAATTGAATGTTACCTGTAGCAACAAATTGTTGTTCAGTAACCGCGCCTGGTGCTCTTGTGCTTTAGCTCGCAAGCACGCGATGCTGTTGTTCCGGAACGCCTCAGGGTCCTCGTACGCCTCCCGACCGGGCTCCGGAGACGCACGCCCCTTCGCTGATGACGATGCCGTTGTACTGCTGGCGGGAGAGCTCTGCGCCTGTGAACATTTTCTGCCTTAGGGAACATTTTGGTTTTTTGTGGGGATCTAGAGTAGGGGTACGATGTTTGGCCGTGTTGCGGCCTTCTGAGTACTCTGACACTAGACCCTCGCTTTTTCACCTCTTTGTCCCATGCAGTGTGAAGAAGCTACACAACAGGCCGGCATGATTGTGTTGAGTAGCGAGGGATAGATTGTCTCACGCTACTTGATACTCTAAACTGGACGTCACTGCGCGTATCATCAGGTGCAGTGTGGTCACTTTGCCGTGCCAGGATCTACAATGGCACTCATATTTGACATCGAGCATTGAAGCTCCGTGAGTCTATCGGAATAGGCAAACGTCTTTATAATTTTAACATACATATACACCCACGCCTGTAATCCCCGAAGGGGTAGGCAGAGGTGTAACCAGTAAACCCACTTTTGGCCGAATTTCGGACCCATAATGTGATACGGGGCGAGCCTGCCGCCATACCTGGCACAGTTTCCAGACTCTAGGCTAATACTGAGAATCTCTGATAGAAAAATCCAATATCACTTTACCTAACCCTGTGTGACCTCAGCACAGCAGTCGTAACGCATGCGCAATTACAACTGCGCCACCGAGGCAGTCTTAGGGAACATTTTGTTTTTTTGTGGGGATCTAAAGTAGGAGTACGATGTTTGGCCGTGTTGCAGCCTTCTGAATACTTTGACACTAGACCCTCGCTTCTTCACCTTTGTCCCTTGCAGTGTGAAGAAGCTACACAACAGGCCGGCATAATTGTGTTGAGTAGCGGGGGATAGATCGTCTCACTCTACTTGATACTCCAACTGGACGGCACTGCGCATATCATCTGGTGCAGTGTGGTCACTTTGCCGTGCCAGGATAAAATAATAATAATAATAATTATAAAATCTGCGTACCTGGTTGTCGTGGTGGTGTGGTGACGCGGACGTGTCCCGGTCAGGCTCGTGGTCCGAGCCCTCGCGCTCCGAGCCCGACTCCTTGAGGTGCTGGGCCGCCTCTATCGACTTGCGGTGCATGCCTGTCATGCCAATATTACAAACTTCCGTAAGTATCGCGTTCAAAGAACATATACAGGTAATAACTATTGCAGCAGTAACTGGAATGTGGTCAGCGAAATGTCTCAGGGTTGGACTACACTTGTAAGTTAAACTTATAGATTTTTGTAAGTGGTTAATATATAATATAATAATACATCCTATAGGAATATTCTTATATACCTAGGAATCATCAGGAGGATTAAAAAATTGTGTCGGTGCGAGGATCGAATCTACGGTCTCTCGTTTCGCTGTATCATGGCGGCTGTTAGAGTAGATGCTTATGTTTTATTACAGAGTAGTACTTTGTATAAACTCAGAATATTGCTCCTTCGGGATAATCATCATCATCATCATGTCAGCCGGAGGACGTCCACTGCTGGACATAGGCCTCCCCCAAAGAGTGCCACAATGACCGGTCCTGCGCCACCCGCATCCAGCGGACTCCCGCGACCTTTACCAGGTCATCAGTCCACCTTGTGGGGGGTCTACCCACGCTGCGCCTTCCGGTACGTGGTCGCCATTCCAGAACCTTTCCGCCCCAACGGCCATCGGTTCTACGCGCAATGTGCCCCGCCCACTGCCACTTAAGTTTAGCGATTCGGAGGGCTATATCGGTTACTTTGGTTCTTCTGCGGATGGCCTCATTTCTGATGCGATCACGCAGAGAGACTCCCAGCATAGCCCTCTCCATTGCCCTTTGGGTGACTTTGCGCCTTCTTATGAGGCCCATAGTAAGGGACCACGTTTCAGTTCCGTATGTCATCACTGGCAACACACACTGGTCAAAGACTTTCGTCTTGAGACATTGCGGAATATTGGACGAAAAGATGTGCCGTAGCTTCCCGAACGCTGCCCAACCGAGTCGGATTCGACGATTAACCTCTTTCTCGAAGTTGGACCTACCTAACTGGATAGTCTGTCCTAGGTATATATAATCGTCTACAACTTCGAGTGTAAAGTCTCCGTTTTTTATGGGAGTTGGTACTACACGGGCATTTGACATGATCTTCGTCTTATCCATGTTCATCCTTAGACCAACTTCGGGATAATACGAGTAGTCAACAGCAATGTAATGAACTGTTCATCAAATCAAATATTTATTGAATCCATGAAATGTTATATATTATTATTGGCTGTGAAACGAGAGGCCGTGGGATCGATTCCCGCACCGAGACAAATTTTTCTGTCACTGACAAATATTTGTTTTGGGTCTGGGTGTTGTGGGACCGTAGTCCCTTATAGTTCTTGATACCCACGATACAGTTTTGACCTAGTGTCGGGGCAGAACTATGTATGCGACTGATGGAGGTGTATTTATAAAAAAATACCTGCTGTAGTTTAATACAAACACAGAATATTTGCATTGATATAGGCATTTGAGAATAAGCCCTATAGGTATTTTTTAATTTGATTATAATTCGGCATATTACTATAAGAGCAAGCCGCTCGATTGTATGCACCACGTCTGCCCATCAACACTAGCAACACCATTGTGTTTGCAAAGTTCTGCATGGAACTGCAATTCACTCATCACCCCGTAGAAACCTATAACCTACTTTGTAAAATATATAATGTGAAATCCAGGAATGCATTCAAGAATTCAAGGAATCAAGGTGATTAATCATTATTATATCTACCTAATCATTCATAATACTTGGAAAGTAGCCTCGACCAGATAGAAATAAAAAAACGATAGTTGGCTGGTCCCAGACGGCGCATATATCTTATACTATAGACCCCGCTCATAGGTAGCTTGGTAAAACTGAATAGCTAAGGATTATCTGTAAATATTATTGTAAAGAAATTAACAGCAAATATCTTATGAAGGAAATCACATCACGGGACGGGTTAGCGAACTGGTTATTATTACATAACCATTCGAAGATGTGGTTTATGTAAGTAAAACTGAACACAGCAGAGAATCAAAATAATTTGGTAATGTACGCGTGGGACGTCATCGGATTGTTGCAGTGTATATGTTCTCTACTTTAAAATAATGGAACATTTTTATTTAGTAAATATAATTATAAGGATTTTCGACATACATGTTATATTATTATTACAAATAGTAAAAAATTTAATACATAAAAAATATAATACTGATTCGTGTTTGACACTTCTAGTAGGAAATAGTCAAAGTTTAAATAAAAAAGAGATTACAGACTGTTTTAAAGCAATGCTGAATCTAAATTGTGGTAGGATCATATTGTGTGCCTTCCCATATCTGGACAATGTGTCTGATAGTGTTAATAATAATATTTATATGCTGAACAGGCATATGCAATTTTTAATAAGTCATAATAGTGACAAATTTTCTTTTTTTGACACCAATATATTTATTGGTAAAGGCAAGTTGACAAGAGGTACATTGTATCTGTCTAAAAAAGCTTTAAATTTAACTGCTACATCAGTAGCCTATTATACAAACACAGTCATAAGTAATATGACAAAGTTTTCAGGGACCACCGCTATTAGTAATGTTACTAAAATAAATGTGGTGAATAATAATTTAAACATTTAAGGGTGACAACAGAGAAGAATGACAATAATTTAGTTTTATGTCATCAGAATATAAACCGCTTCTCTGGCAAAATTTTAGAAATAGAACTTTTTATAGACACATATAAAATTGACATCTTATGTTTTACAGAAACCTGGCTGAAGGCGCACCATATGAGCTTCAATGTGAATGGCTTCAGGGTCGCCAGCTCGTTCAATAGAGCGTCGGCAGAGGGTGGGGGAGCCCTAATATTAGTTAGAGATAATGTTAAATTTAAGGAAAGAAGGGATATCTCTCACCTTTCTGTTGAGCGGGTTTGTGAGGTCGCATGTGCAGAAACCGAATTATACATTCTTTTATGCGTATATAGGCCTCCGTCATCTAACTTATTAAGATTTATGACAATAATGGAGGATATCCTTAAAAAATTTAACGACAATAAAAATATATTAGTGTGTGGAGACTTTAATGTTAACATTCTGGTTGATTCCTTTGATAAAAGTAAATTTATATCGTTGTTTGGCTCATTTAATTTAAAATGTTTGTTTTTTGAGCCAACTAGGGTAACATATGCATCGGCAACATGCATTGATAATATTATAACCAATTTTAATATAACAAATAAATGCGTAACAACAGGTGTTCGGTCAGATCACAAGTGTCAGTTGGTCAAAATAAAAAATAATTCATGCAGTAAAAACAAATCAATTACATGCAGGCAATTGACAAAAAAGAATCTAGATAATTTTAGTAATAATTTGAAGTCTATATTATATTCTTATACCCCAAATTCTTCTAGGCCTAACGACTTGTACAATATATTGTTCAGTAACATTTGCAATGAATTTAACAAAACTTGTAAAATAAAATCGCTTAAACTAAACCCTAAAACTAATTTTAACGCGTGGGCTACTAAAGGCATACGACGTAGTAGAGATATTTTATATGACTTGTACGACAAAAGGTCCTATACACCTGATGTCAATTTTTCCAAATACGTCAAAAATTATTCAAAAATATTTAAAAAAGTATGTCTCCAAGCTAAAGCCGCACATCTTAGTGAGAAATTAAGACAGTCTAATAATAAAATAAAAACGACTTGGAACATTATTAATACTGAAACTGGTAAAATTAGAATAAATGACTCTATAGCTTTACTTTTAAATGACGAACTGGTTTCAGATAAACTTAATGTAGCCAATTATCTCGAGCAGTATTTTACTAATATACCTGTAGAGACCACTAAATCCCTGCAGTCGTCGGCGACTTTAGCAGAATCATTATTAAAACAAAATGTTAAGGGAAATATGCCCAATTTTTACTTTGAAAGGGTAACATATTATGAAATAGTTAAAGTTTTTAAGTCTCTAAAAACAAAAGGTACTGAAGATTTATGGGGGCTATCCATTAAAGCTATTGAAGCGGTCATTGTAAATATTGCTCCTATTTTAGCAGATATATTTAACCTTTGTATAATTAATGGTATTTTTCCTGATCTAATGAAAATTAGTAAAATTATACCCATTTTTAAGAAAGGTTGTGCACATAACGCGGTTAATTACAGACCTATATCTATATTACCAACTCTTAGTAAGGTCTTCGAAAAAATCATGCTCAACCAAATGCTAGTTCATTTTAATAGGAATATCATATTGCATCCTAACCAGTTTGGGTTTACAAAGGGTCGGTCTACTCAAGACGCTGGTTCAATATTAATAAAAACTGTGTTGGAGGCCTGGGAGGGGTCTCAGGATGCTCTTGGAGTTTTCTGTGATCTTTCTAAAGCTTTTGACTGCGTCGACCACCGAACCCTCATTGTAAAACTCAAATATTATGGAATTTCTGGTTCATCTCTGGATCTTGTAATGTCCTATTTATCGGGTCGGGAACAAAAAGTTTCTATAGATGGCGTCACATCAATAGGATCTACAGTAAAAATAGGAGTTCCACAGGGTTCCATTCTGGGCCCATTTTTGTTTTTAGTATATATAAATGACCTTCCTTATATGGTAGAGAGGATTTCAAACATTGTCTTATTCGCTGACGACACATCTTTAATATTTAAAGTAAATCGTAAGGATAAAGACCTAGTTACGCCCAATAATGTTTTAAAATTAATATCAAGTTGGTTTTCTGCTAACAATCTCTTACTAAATGCAGGAAAAACAAAATGCATTCGGTTTGCATTACCTAATGTACCAAATATAAGTTCGTGTATTACATTAAACGGAGAATTACTAGATTCAGTCTCTTCAACTGTATTTTTAGGAATAACTCTAGATAGTAAATTGCAATGGGGTCCTCAAATAGAAAGGTTATCCGTTAAATTAAGTGCTGCAGCTTTTGCAGTCCGGAAAATAAAACGTCTAACAGATGTTTCAACGGCTAGGTTGGTATATTTCGCATACTTCCACAGTATTATGTCTTACGGCATTCTATTGTGGGGATCAGCTGCTGATATAAATACTATATTTATTTTACAAAAAAGAGCAGTCCGAGCTATATACGACCTACGTAGTCGGGATTCTTTACGATCAGTATTCAAGGATAGTAATATATTAACTGTGCCGTCTGAATACATCTATCAAAATATCATGTACGTTCGTAAAAATATAAGCAATTTCTATAAAAATAGTGATATTCACAACATTAATACAAGAAACAGAAACAAACTTACAGTACCCTCGTTTAGAGTAGTAAGATCTAAAAAGTCTTTTATGGGTAACTGTGTTAAATTTTATAACAAAATCCCCAATAACGTAATTGATTTGCCCAATAAAATGTTTAAGACTCATATTAAACGTCATCTTATGGACAGGGGCTATTATAATGTTCAACAATATCTAGAGGATAGGGATGTCTGGCATTCGGTTCCTTCCTGCACACTGCGACCTGGCGCCCTGTAGCTTACACCATGTTAGTGTATACAAATAGTATAACAAAATAAAATAAAAACTATATTCATAAAATATTAATAAATGACATGTTGTTATATACACTTAAATATAACTTAATAAACTATGACGACCGATCGCGTATAAAATAAAATAATAAAATGGCAATGTAATTTGTGACAGGTCATCTACTAGAAATAATGAACCGGACCAAAAACAAGCCCGCTGAGATTGATTTGCTGGATTCTCTCAGGACTGGGTCGCGCCGCGTAGTATCCAGCGGTAATGTAAGCCCGCTGAGTTTGTTTCGCCGGGTCTTCTCAGGCGGGGTCGCGTTTGGATCCGGTGGTAGCTTTTAAAACAAGCGACGTCTCGGAAATACCCATGGTCCATATCAAACCCATTTAAATATATATATATATATTTGACCGGTATTACCTTGAATAATATTAATTCATAATATAAAAATAAAAAATAATTAATAATAAACAAATAATAATAATGTTAAATACCATATGAATAATTAATTGCTAGTGTATTGATGATGCTATGTATGTTATGTATACATAAGCTGATATGCTTTTCTTTACTTTTTTTAATGTTCTGACTTGTCATAAGAGCTATGTAATTGCCTACTTGATCAATAAACGATTTCATTTCATTTCATTACGATGTATTTGTTTTTATAAAATCAATCAGTCATCTTTAAAAAAAACAGCAATAGTACCACGTGGATTGCAACTGTCTTAGTGTACGTACTTCGTTACATACTGTTAGTAAGTCATACAAAAATTTGATAAATGTACGTCTACTACTTTTCAAGTTACAAGGTGGCTCCTTAGTCTAAACATTTAGATTGAGGAGCCACTTTTACCTTGATGTTCTTTTGATATATTTTACTTCAACTTCCTGAATTTGGCCTAATAATCAAATGATTTGTTACTAAATAATGGTGCGAGACTCCTTTAAAAACCAGGAGTGGCTCGTCAGTTCATACGGACATAAATATTTTATGCAAATATATGGGCACTTTTGTACACTAGACGACTTGTCATATTGACTTCTACGAAGATGAGATTTGACGACTTGGTTCATTGAACATATACACTCACTCACGCCTGTAATCCCCGAGGAGGTAGACAGAGGTGTAACCAGTACACCTACTTTTCGCCGAATGTCGGTCCCATAATGAGATAGGGGGCGAGCCTATCGCCATACCGGGCACAGATTCCAGACTCCGGGCTAATACTGAATAAATTTCTATATAGAAAAACTCAATATCACTTTTACCCGACCCGGGGATTGAACCCGAGACCTCATCATAGCAGTCGTAATGCATGCGCAATTACAACTGCTGCTACGCTACCGAGGCAATTGGTCATTGATATTTTTCTATAACAACCTAGTACTAGCTGTTTGCTTACGATTATGGCTTCGTCACGTACAAACTTCCTCACTCCCTTTCTTTTTTTAATTTTGCATAGCTCTAAAATACCTGATCTGTGAATATGGCAACAAAAATTACCTATGAAATATCAATTTTTTTTTTTTTTTTTTATGTTAAAAGGAGGCAAACGGGCAGGAGGCTCACCTGATGGAAAGTGATCACCGCCGCCCATGAACATCTGCAACACCAATCTTCAATTTTCTTCAATCTTTATTAGTTTATAGATGTTGTCCGCGTCTTTGTCCACGTGGAGGTTATTTTTGGAAGGAAAGGTATACAGTCTATGGAGGCATCTTAAGCTATTACACCTTTCTATATTTTGCTATCCCATAGGATGCGTGCATTTTTCCGGAATAAAAAGTGGCATATGTCATTTTCTGATCCCTAAACTACCATAAAATAATGTCGATCCCTTGCTCTGTGAAAAACCAAACTATCCCACGGTAACTGCACATTTTTCCCGGACAAAAAGTAGCCTATGTGCTATTCCCGACTATGATCTATCTCTGTGCCAAAATTCAACCAGATCCGTCCAGCCGTCACACTACAGCGTGATTGAGTAACAAACATCCATCCATCCATCTAAACTTTCGCATTTATAATATTAGTAGGATAGGCAGACTGAGTCAAATTTACAGTTTTTACGTTCTATCGATTTGGTTGGGGTGTTGATAGATTAATCAGGACATGTAGGTTTGAAAATTCAACAATATCATACTACAATTATAAGGAAAAGTTAATTAATTCATAAAAAGTACACTGACTTCAATAAAATAAATTATGCGTCTCTATAAAATTTGACGGTTGCCCTTGATTTTTCTGAGATCCCATAATCGGATCCTGACTTGGTGCCAATGGGACCACCTGGGAAGTATACCCTTTTAAACAAAAAAAATATTTCTCGAGTCGGTCCAGGCGTCTTCGAGTAATCGGGTAACATACACAAAAAAAGATTCCAACGAATTGGGAACCTCCTCCTTTATTGAAGTCAGTTAAAATCAAAAATTGAATAATGGTATCTTCGTATGGTACAAACAGCCCCTCGAAGTCAACGAAAACTACATACCGACGGGTTGAAGTGAGGGATGGAACGCGTCGAATTATTCCATAAGCACGACATTAATATTCAGCATTCAGAGGGTTGAAATGGAATATGCGTTTGTTTTCTTTAGGTTGTTATTAACTTTGAATTATGTTAAGTTATAAATTGTTAGCATTCGTTGGTACTTAACGAGACTGTGAAAAATTACAGTGTTATAAGTATATTTAAGTTTTGCAATTTGTAGAATTGAATACCTTTGAAGGTCAACTTTAGAGTTTATAGATACGTAATTTGAATTAAAATTGAATTAGAAATATTTAAATTGAATTAGTTGCAAAATATATACATATTTTATTCATTTTAAAATAATGTTTCGTTATTAATATCCATTATTTATTTATTTACCACTTCATGTACACAAAATGACCACATTGCACCTGATGGTAAGCGCAGTGCCGTCCAATAAGAGTATCGAGTGGCGATGGACAATCTATCCCCCGCTACTCAACATCGGCCTGCTTTTTCACACTACGCCATGGGTAAGAAAGTATAGAAGCGGTTGTGGGTCTAGTGTCAAAGTACTCAGAAGGCCGCAAAACGACCAAACATCGTACCCCAACTCTAGACTCCCGACAAAAACCGGATGTACACTGTCTGATCCTGGAAGCCACACACTTGCGTGTGCCACTATGGCAGGTTTTGCACCCTGTGTACGGTGGTTACTATCCGGGCGGATGAATATCCTACCACCAGCTAAAACTCTAAGACTATATGTAACTATAGGAATGAAGTGTCGGATTCTCCTGCCCTAACAACTCTATAACCTTTGGGAAAACTCACGTTTCTGATTGGTAAGTATTAATAAACAGATATTTTAAATCTTTATAGTGAATAGCGTATATACAGGCCCTGGATAACATTTTCTTGTGTATTATTAGTTTTACACAATTGTACATTTGTTCCATCTCAGATAGATAAATATATGTAGAAAGTATTCTGTACGTCCTAACAACGTTTGTTTAATATGAGTGCTTGGTAATTTTATGAGATTTTTACAGCGCGGCTCCATGCGCCCTGAATATTCAATGTGTTGTTTATGGCAGTGATGTGCAGACGCGCCGCTTGCAAACGGCACGGGTCGCTGCTGACGTTGTGCGAGATGCTGAGGCAAAGTAGTTTAACTTTACAAATTTACTATTAAATATAGCCAGACTATCATTAGTTATGTTAGCAACATCAACAAAACTATGCAAGATGAATATTTAAAAGGCACAAATGCAATGTTTACCATATTATTGATTGGTTTACATACTGTTACACATCTCAGAGCTTAATTTTAATACAACTACATGTCAGGATTTACTTAAGGCTTCTCTGTAATTAATGTACCAGCATTACCCTCTAAGCTGAACTACGCGACCATTGAACTGTTTGACACTTACTACTCCTCACTTAGGTTGTAATTATTAATGTATCCGCAACTACTTTCCTAAATACCTTCGATATATCTTCGGTATTTATAATAATAGAAAATACCCTAATCGTTATTGAGTTAATAATCGCTTGTTATAACGATAAAGGAAAATATTATGAGGAAACCTGAGAGTTTTTATAAGAATATCAAAGGTTATGTGAAGTCTACGAATCCCCATTAGGCCAGTGTGGTTGACTAAGGCCTAACACTCATCAATACAGGAAGCACTCCGAAAACTTGGTAAATAATTCTTTTCGGAGATTTGTGCATGTTTGGAAAACTTCTTTAGGCACGTGGGCACTTTTTGGATGGGGAAAAAGGACTGAACTCGCGTAACCACGCTCAGATTATTTGATTTTAACATAAGCCCGCCTGCGAAGTTCTATTATTACTGACAAGCAATCATAAACAAAAAAAAGTTACTACTTGATGGACGCGGTTTCAAAAAGGAACACAGTAATTCCAAAGTTTTTAGTTTTCACTTCTGTCGGTTGTTCCTATGACTGCCTATGTTATTTCCATGATGATAGATCTTTCTATAACTCTAAACTTCAAGTTAGTAATCTACCGAATTATCGAAATCGGTTTGACAGTTCGCTCATAAACATATTAACAACTAGCTGTTGCTCGCGGCTCCGCCTGCGTCGAGGTTATATTCGGGAGCAGAAGTATACTATCCAAGGAGTTGCCTTCTGCACTGAGGCACCTGTAGCGATTGTCCAGCGTCTCAGGTGTTGTGCCTGAATCTTGAGATTGCATCTAAAGAATACCCCATAAGTTTAACCTCACTTTGTCCCTTTTAGGGATGATTTTTCAAAAACGTTGAAACACCTATTTCATTATTTCCTACCAAAAGCCTAAATATGAATTTTCAGATCCCTAAGTCGAGGAATTATGGATTTCCCATACAAATTTTGAACTCCCATTTGACCCCTCTTAAGGTTGTTTTTTGAGAAAAAAGCCTATGTCCTTCTCCAGGATATAATCTATTCCCTTACCAAATTTCATTACAATCCGTTCAGCCGTTTAGTCGTGAAGAGGTAACAAACAAACAAACAGAGTTACTTTCGCATTTATAGTATTAGTATGGATGACAGTACATGTAACTAACCACAGCCAAAGCAACTACTAAACATAGAAGGCTGTTAACTGGTCATCAACATCCGTAACTACGGTTTGATTTGTTCCTGTGGTGCGGAGGGACGGGCATTACAACCGGACAGAACTTTACACATTAACACACTGAACAACCGCTAAACACGGATAAATCCACTTGATTTACTCGCACCGCTTAGTTCAGCACGCGAAATTACCAAGCAAATTAGTTAAACTCGTATCTAGTCTTAAATAACGTAGTTTGTAGGTTTAGAACTAATTTTTATGTATGTTTGTATTATTAGTAGATTAATAGACCTTCGATTGATGTCTTTAGAGACTTAATTTTGATTGGGTAGTCTAATAAAATTTGTCCTTGGGTAAAATTCTTTAAGTGTAATAAAAATACACTGTCTTAATGCAAAGCACTGTCCTCTAATAAACAGAGGGGTAAAGCTCTAGTCCACCACGCTGACCTATACGTATTACACTACACACCTTCATAATTTATATTTACAATTAAATTATGACTGCCTCGGTGGCGCAGTTGTAATTGTGCATGCGTTACGATTGCTGTGGTGAGGTCTCGGGTTCGATCCCCGGGTCGGGTAAAGTGATATTGGGTTTTTCTATCTAGAAATTCTCAATATTAGCCCGGAGTCTGGAACATGTGCCCGATATGGCGATAGGCTCGCCCCCTATCACATTATGGGACCGAAATTCGGCGAAAAGTGGGTGTACTGGTTACACCTCTGCCTACCTCTTCGGGGATTACAGGCGTGAGTGTATATGTATGTATGTATGTACAATTAAATTATCCGAGTATAATGTTTACAACACTATATTAGCTGTACTTAGTTTGATTTTATAGTAGTAAGTTATTGTCTTATACAATAGTTATGTAATGTTTAGTCTATACACATTACGGACGATTCGACCGAGAGATCTCATTGGCTGAAACCGACGTAAGTGTAAGATTTTCGGATTGTTTTAGGATACTTTTGATTACCTCAATGATCGCCAACCTGCCTACGTATCCTTTGGCATTGTCAGGATATCTGCATTGAATTTCTATATCTATAGTCTATATATCAGTCACCTTTATTTAAACTGGTACTTCGATATGTCCGGAAAAAATGTTTAGATCATGAAATCCTGAAAGATAAGGCAATTTAAGAAAGGCTATTAATGACTGACATGTTGTCTGACTAAAATGTTCAGTATCAAGAATGAGTATGATGCATGAGAAAAATAGAAAGGAAACTTGGAATTATTGTGGGTTTTTGCCAGCAATAAAAAAAATATAAATGCATTATTGAAGAATTATGCCTTTCAATTAACCAGCAGCATTAAGCAGGCCTAAAAAACACTTGATTTAAAATGAATGAATACATTATTTGTCTGAATTTATGTTTTTTTTAATCCTGGCACAGCAAAATGATCTCACTGCTCCTTATGGTAAGCGCAGTGCCGTCGAATTAGAGTATCAAGTACCAAGGACCCCTGACAAAATCCAGATGTACACTGGCTGATCTCGGAAAACGACACACTTACGTATGACGGGTTTTACACCATGTGTACGGTGGGCGCTATTCGGACGGATACGAATATCCTACCACCAGCACATATGGAATTTAGATACTTTTAAATTATTATTTACTTCATACAAGTCTATATAAAAACTATTTGAGTATAAGGTATAGTGAACCAAGACAACTTCAAAGGTATCAACCCGCCAATAGGAGAACATGGCGGAGTAGATCTACCCACTCTTATCAATAGAGAACATTCGTAGCTATTTGTAAGATAGTATATTTATAGAATTGATATTATCATATCATAGTCAAATTGCGTCTAAATCAAACCAAACCAACCTGATACGATTTGTGCCATAAAATTCATAATTTTATTAGTTTCCATTACAAACGTTCTCCATTAAAATCTCAACAAGATATTGCCAATTATCGACCTTCAATCTACACTCATAAAGCAAATTTTTCACTCACGACCTCTTTACAGTTATTTTACTCATTCAGATCTCACCCAAGTGTATCTTCACATCTATCACACATCAGCACAGACAGGAGCACGCACTACATATAATATTAAACGCGATGGCACTTTGTTTGCTGCATTTTACTCTCCATCTAATGGCATTGAAGCCGTCTCATTTGGCTGTGAGATGAAAGCGTCATGCACAAAGCAAGTGGGTAATAGGCAGATAATTCAGTAAGATGTTTCTGTGATCTGATGCATCTCTGAGTGCGCCTTTTTTGAAATTGTTATCACCGAGTTCTTTGATGTATTTGGAGACTAATTGAGACATTAGTACCACTTGAGAATGCTTTAATTGATATATTAATGCACTTTTATAAGTTGGTAATAGTCTAGGATTAATGGACTGTTGATGATCAAAGTGCCTGCTCATGCTTGGTTAGAAATGTAAAAAATCTTCTATGTTCGATTTTAGTTTTATGGTATTCGTATTTAATTTCTATTTACACCTACGTAATGTAATTACCTTTTATAAATACAATTAATTTAAAATCAATATTTAAATAATAAGTACTTATTTCAATAATCTGCAAACAGTTAACTGTTTTCTAAGAAAATCAATTCTCTGCAACGAAATATTAAAAACTTAAGCTTAAATTAATTATGATATTAATATCTACTAAATGTATTTAATATCGTCATATTATGTAAATTTACTGTCATTATGTCAAAACAATCACAAGTTTAACTAAATACGTTTCAAAACCATATTTAATAAAAATAACGAAATTAGATACATAATATAAATAATTAGATAGTTACAAAATAAAGAATAAATAACCCTCAAGAGCATACAAAATGTATCTACAGTTGTCAGGTAGGCATTATGTAATCATAATAAATAGCGGCGGGGAGGAGGGACGCGGGAGCGGGGCTGCGTAAATACACTCTGAAAAACCGCGCACTACAGCTAAGTACATAATTAATATGTACGCGCCGCGTGCCAGCCCTTAAATCCGCGTTAATCAAGCCTTAGACAATGCGGCCGCCATCTTGCCGCGCACGCCCCTCCCCGCGCGTCGCCCGCAACCCGCACTCACCCCCCGCCCCCGGAAAGGCGCGTGGCCGGCGCCCCACCGCGGGGACGCGCGCCCCAGCACAGCCTTAAGGGGAGAACTTAGGCTTTATTAATTCATATCTCCAGATGTCGTTTAGCATGTTTTTGTGGTGCGACTTTGGTATTTAAATTCAATTTATGAGTTGCCTGTACGCTATGTACTGATTAACGTCGTTTGCGTTTGAATATGCAATTATGATTTTTCTAAGTGAAGTGCTCGTAGACCCACCGTAGACACAAGCTACGTGCATCTACGAATGATCTACAGCTACGAGTATGCTCGTAGATCTTATTGTACAATTTAAAACTATGAAAACTATAAAAATAATTTTATTTAACTGAAAAATTGATTAAGCAGCGATAGCCTAGTTGGTTGTGGTACGGACTGTCAAGACGAAAGTCGTATCTTCAAAACCCAAATGGCATACACCTCTGACTTTGCTAAAGTTACGTGTGTATTAAATATTAATTATCGCTTGCTTTAACGGTGAAGGAAAATATCGTGAAGAAACCTGCGTACCTGAGAATTCTCATACGAGTTTTGAAGGTATGTGAAGTTTACCAACCCGCATTAGGCCAGTGCAGCGTGGTGGACTAAGGCCTAACCCCTCTAATTAGTGGAGGAGGCCCGTGCCCAGCCGTGGGACAAAGTTTAATACAGGGCTAGTAAAAATATATTGATTGAGTATTATTATTATATTTTTTTTATAAAAATTGATTTAGTGTTTTATAAAGAAAGTATTATAACATAATAATACCAGCCCTGTATCAAAGATTGTCCCACAGCTGGGCAAAGGACTCCTCGCCTTGAGAGGGGTTAGGCCTTATATTATAACATTACTATTTTATAAATTTAGAATAATTTATTTTACCAATAATCCCAATGATATATCTAACACAATTTAAGCTGTACCAATGGTCAATAGTAAAGTTTTTCAAGTCTCTACAATACTACATAGACAAACTATTAACACAGTCTTTATGAATACAGTTATATAACAGCACACATACACACAGTGGAGATTATGACAAGGAGACAGAAGAAGTGATTCGCCTGTAAAGCTAGGAGAGAGTAGCATTAGATGTAGAACATCAGAAAGATTAGGATCAATTACCAAAACGGTTATACATAGATAACAAAAATTAAAGTTGTATTAAAGGAGACTAATCAAAATGTTTACTGTAACCATAAAAAAAATGAAACATTATTTTGATTCTGTTAATATTTTTAACCACCAGTTCAGAATGCAGTTTAGAGAAGAACTGACAATAACATCTACCATTGCTTTACAAAAAAACTGTTCTATAATATTTTAATACACTAAATCAGTAAATACTTGATGCTTTGTCTTTCCTAACGAAATCTAAAAACGTTTCCATAGTATTAATTGTTAACATTATGTTATATAAAATAGAAAATGCATATATGCCAACGAAAACTTGAAAAAATAAAACACTTTTTACGGCATTTTCTGCCTCGCACAACCACTCTGTGGAACCAGCTATCGCCGGCGGTCTTTCCGAACCGTTACGACCTGGGAACCTTCAAAAAGAGAGCATATTCTTTCCTGAAAGGCCAGCAACGCATTTGCAAGCCCTCTGGTGTTGCAGATGTTCATGGGCCGCGGTGATCACTTTCCATCAGGTGAGCCTCCTGCCCGTTTGCCCCCTTGTTCAATAATAAAAAAAAAAAACAATTGTCATATGTACTAAAGAATCTTACAAGCACACACTGTCAAGCAAAACACATTTTACACTTGAAAGCAACCTCACGTATCAAAACAAATGGTTTTCTTGTCAGATTTGTCTCTACTCATACATAGTACTTACGTCTACTACATAGAGTTTATTTTCGCTTGTGTAGAAAACAGTTACTATCGCATGAATGGCTCTTATGTCTAGGTACTAAAGTCTGTTGTTGATTGTGAGGTAGAGACAGTAAAGTGTGCGGCGAAAAATGAACATCTCCGTTGTTGAGATTAAAAATTATACGTAGCTTTGTTTTGTCGTCGACTGTAAAAGATTTATGGACCAGTAGAGTACTTGGCTTGAGTTTGAAGGAAATTTTTGTATTTCTTACAGTTGTAGAGTCGGTTCTGGGACAAACAACTATATTTTATGACAGGGAATTTTTGTCTCGTAATATTAAATTATGAACGCAAGTTTACGTCAGTGCTTTCTTTATTTTGATTTAAATTGAGATTTTACAATTGCAATTTTACATCCTACAAATTAAAAATAGATTTTCTCGATTTCATGGAATGGGTGTTATCTTATTTACGATATTATAAAGACTCTTAGAAAATCATTTCCAAACGTGATTTAAATTACCAAAAAATTTACAAGGGGTAATTACAAAACCTATAAAAAACAAGTGTTACAATTTAACGTAAATTACAATTTTAAAAACTTTTGCCGTACAAACAAGTGCTGACTCAATGACATTAACATTTTGCAATAATTAAGTTAGTCTCTTGTCTTCTTGAGATCTGACAGCACGAATATTAAAAAGTTTCTATACAAGACATTTCTTTCCATTATCATATTATTTACTATACCCTAGATTTTATGCGGATTATTAACATGATCAGGCGAAAAGCAATCATTATAATTCATAGCAATCTGAAACAAATGTTAAGTTAACACAATGTCTATAATTGGGTAATGTCGACTTCCTATTAGAAGATATTCGCACTCTAACAAGTTTTACTGAGAATAATCATAATACATATTAGGATTAGGCAGACAAGACCGAGATCTGCAAGCTTGCACCTGTCCTGGATAGTTGATAATAAAGGTATATATGCAAATAATGTTGTTCTAAAATCCAGCCAATTAAGAGTCTCGTGAAACAACGTTCTTCGAAATCGACTACTAGAGCTCTACATTCACGCATATGATTTAGCTTAAGTGGTTGTGCCAATAAAGTCGCGTGAAATAATCTCTTTGATAATACAGCTCTATGTACAAATCTCTAATTGAACCGTTCACTGTTGCCAATTACCGCACTACATTAACATTTGTCAAACATCCAGCCAATCATGTGTAGCTTCACATGCAAATGATTTTGTTCAAGTGTCCAGCCAATCAAGGTTCTCGTGAGATAATGTGTAATAAACTCACCGAGGTGAGGTGGTCGGCCGGCGGACTGCCGCTACGGGCGCTCCACATCCTTCACCGCTCTCGACTCTTGAACAAAACCATTCTCGTCAAAACTGGGTTCTACCACCCGTATAGTAAGCTCGTTTTACTGCTTGCTTTAAATCCACTTTAACATGTTAAATGTTCAGTGAATTTCAAAATTCAGCTTTTTTTGTCAAGAATATGACGGATATTGAATTTATAAAGTAAAAGTAATATTGATTTAATTTTGTCTTTATATAAAGAAATATGCAAGTATTTGCTGACAGTAATTGTTTTATGAAAAAATATACAAACATGCAAATTACACACACATTAAAAGCAATTCTATTACGATACACACACAAGGGACAGACAGATATAAACTAATACACACATAATATAACTATATAATATAGAAGACAATAGGGTAGTTTCCTGTGTTTAATTTAGTATATTATTTTATATAAAACCGAATATAATACGCAAAAGAAACTCTGTTGCGAAAACAGAATCAAAATTGCTTGAAAAATTAGGTCACTATATTTATTTCAAATATTGGAATGAGCAAATACTCAAGGACATGAGAAAAAATGGTTGCGTATTGGGAACATATTGCCATCCCCCTTACACAACGGCACAGTTATGGGGATTCTGAGTACCGTGACGTCACGGTACATATCATGAATCCTTTTAGTGTCATCTGACAATTACCCCTTCCAGCAGAGTTGAATAACGTCTAATTTGGTTATTTTTGTTCGGATTCATAAAATTCTTTCAATAATAGGTTTTAGGTAATGTAAATTGTTGAGTAAATTAATAAAAAAATCGAGTCAACTACCCTATTATATATACTTATATTTGGTCATCTACTTATATAGAAATTAGTCAATAAAAGAAAATATTTATATGTCGTACTGAAGCTTTACAGAATAAATAAACAGCACTTATACACAATAGTAATTTTTTTTTTCGACAAATCTTCGGTTACAATGCCTATGCCCGAACCAAACATTTACACATCGCATAGACATTTATCTCGGTTCAGAGATTGAACCCTCGGCCCTCGATTCACAGACAGCTACCTATTAGCTTTCGGCTCCACGGAGACAATACAATGAAGTTTAATACTCAGGTTGAATTACTTTTAATATTTTTGATTAGACTGGCATTTTTTATATTAAAACATCGCTAATTGCTTACTTAAGCACTTTAAGAATACCATCAAATTGAATTGGATGTGTGTAATTGATTTTTACGGATTTACCATTAGTGGAAGGAAAAGTTGGCAGAAGACGTCCGTACCGAAACTATGTTGGCCAAATTGCCATAGAAAGCCTGGCACTTATGAGGTAACTAACGATGTATTAAACTGCCATCGAATTAGCATGATATGACGTTAGCTTATCCACAATATTGACTTATTTTCATTAAATCAATAAAATTAAAATCTTTAAATATGGGTGACGCGTGAATTGCGAACGGTGGTGCCTGCCTTGACTAGATGTACTTGTAAATGAAGTGATTTTAAACCGAATTGTGAAGAAAAGGGGATTCCTTACAATAATCTCAAGCGAATATCATAATAATCAAATGTCGGCACAATACCCTATACCTGCTATAGCTAAGATTATATTCTATATGTTATAACAGCCAACTCATAATACATATGAGTGAGCTATTATAAAATAAGGAGATCTGAATATATACATTGTAACAGAAATGTTGTATGATTTTTAAAACATAAACTCACGCTAAATATTAGCCAGGTAACTGGGTGTTATTCGCTATGTTTGTAAAGATATTAGCCGAACGCTGATCTTAAAACAACTAAAATAACTGTCCATTTATATATTAAAACTGATTATTACTTTGTATAGTTCATAACTTAAACCTATGATTATATCCCCAAAGGTTAGGGTGATGTGTAACCCGTACAAGGTACCACGCAGGGGCGGTTTCGGTAGCAATTCTAGCCCTCCTTAGAAAACCCCGGGATCGCTCCGTAAGCGCCGAAGAGGGCCACCGCGGGGTTTTAACTGGTAGTGTCGGGTGGGGTGTACATAGGGGGTAGGGACTCGGCCCAGCGGCTGCCCGGATAGCCATCATCCGGGCGAGGGGGATGCTGGGTCGTAAGACCGGCTAGTCCAGCATCACCCTACCACAATAACGGATATAAATACTATATTACTCATCTGAATTCTGAACATTCAAACATAAACTCTGACTGCCCGACCTGGGATTTGAATCCAGAACGTCGGCTGTTCCCTAGCCTGAGTACGTTGCCACTGATCTGAGGAGGCGATGTATGCTAATAAAGAATTATATAGTAACATACAGATAAAATACTACTAAGGGTTGCGTAGACTAGGAGAATATCCCAGACTACCTAGGTAAGTCTAATTTCATCCACATAATTATAGTAAACCGAATCGAATCCAAGATCCCCTGGGCTATAGTCTAAATATTACACCACTTAAGCAAATTAAGATTATTTAAAATTGTCCATCGAGGAATTGCACTTACTTGCATTCTTTGATAAAGAATACTTATACCTTGTATAATGGTTTCTTATATTTCCGCGAATATTATACATTGAAATAAAACGAAATTTTACGGATTATATCGCGGTTTATTTTACTTTTGTAACCCGACGTTTCGAAGGCTTTACAGCCTTCGTGGTCACGAGGCAGACTGAGTTCTATGTCGTCACAAAAGTATAGTGCAATGTTTAGTCATTAGTCAATTTTTACCACCTATCAAGTGTCATATACCTCTACAGGAACCAGGCATATATAAAATAGATTGCAATTGTGGTCTCTCGTATATAGGTCAAACGAAAAGAAATATAGGGACCCGCGTAAAAGAACATATAGCTGACGTGAAACACCGACGCTCTACGAAGTCTGCAGTTGCTGACCATTCGGAAAAAGGCTCCAAACATTATTTTCGATTTGACAAACCACAAATCCTTGCCAAAGAACATCGATTCCTACCTAGGATGATTCGCGAGGCTATTGAAATTAAAAAACATCCAAATTTCAATAGAGAAGATGGTTGGAAGCTAGCACCAGCCTGGGATCCAATTATACATTTAATTAGATCGGAACCCAAAAGACCAACTGCCAGACCTCATGACACTGTAAGCTCTTTCTGCGTAGATCGGACTACATCGAATTAAAAAAGTAATATCAACTATATGGAGGGTAGAAACATTGCACTATACTTTTGTGACGACATACAACTCAGTCTCCCTCGTGACCATGAAGGCTGTAAAGTCTTCGAAACGTCGGGTTAAAAAGGGAAAATAAACCGCGATATAATCCGTAAAATATCGTTTTATTTGAATTATACCTTGTAATAAAATCTACAGAAAAAAAACTCAGAAGTATAAGAATCATTGTTTAGAAAGCGATAAAGTATTACTTATTTATTGAAAGTAAGTGTTTTTCTTCCTTAGAAGCATATAATTTGTACAGCTTAATTATTCTCTGATCTAAAATGACGAGCAAAACTCAATTTTGTTTGTGAAACATTCTTAAAATGAAAGGGATAGCTTTAATCCCGAGGTACTTTCTTTCGAATTTATGAAATTACTTGGGTATTCATTGTTTAGTTATCGCTTGCTGTAAATTTAGATTTATATTACAAATTTAAACAACCTGAGAAATCAACCCATAGGCTAAATGGACGAAAGGCCTAACTCTTTCTTTTAGGAAAGGATTCCCGTATCAAACTTTTGGAGATTAAATAGTGGGGTTGTATTTTTTATTTTTTTTTATCCTAGCACGGCAAAGTGACCGCACTTCACCTGATGGTAAGCGCAGTACGGACCAATTAGAGTATCGAGTAGCGAGAGACGATCTATCCCCCGCTACTCAACACAATCATGCCGGCCTGCTCCTTCACACTACGCCATGGGTAAGAAGGTGAAGAAGCGGTCGAGGGTCTATTGTCAGAGTACTTAGAAGGCCGCAAAATGGCCAACATTGTACCCCAACTCTAGACCCCCAAAAAACCGGATGTACACTGGCTGATCCCGGAACGCGACACACTTGCATGTGCCACTATGGCGGGTTTTTCACCCTGTGTACGGTGGTCGCTATCCGGGCGGATATGAATATCCTACCACCAGCAAAATTATTTATTTCTTTACTGGACGACCAATGGTATACAAAAAGTATAAAACAGATTAGGTGCTATTATTCCAATTAAAGGTATCACGAATATCATAATAAGATTCCATTTATATTATATTGCCTGGATAGGCAGACGAGCAGACGGGCCACCTGATGGTAAGTAGTCACCGTCACCCATAGACTTCTGCAATGCCAGGGCACAGCAAAGCCACTGCCTACCGTTATGATTATAATAAGTAACTCATTGTATGCTGTAGTTGCCTGCTTACGGAGGAACATTGAGCTTTCTTTTCTATTTTGGTCTGATATGTTTGTAATGATTAAAGTATCTTCTTTCGGTAATTCTAAAATTACCGTTAATTGAGTATTTATTCGTGATTTTAGACCAGAACGGTACTTCACTATTGATCCAGCGTACTCACCGAGCAGCCACGGTGCGACCGAGTCGTTCTCCTTGGCGCTGTTGAGGATGGTCTCCGGTAGAGGGAGGGAGTGTCGCACCATGGCTCCGTACAGTCCGTACTCGGCCATTATCGTCGATCGACCCCAACATTTCTCTGTCTTGCGCCATTTCGCGCGGCGGTTTTGGAACCATACCTGTAGAAAAATATAAATTAAAATGAAATATTAATTATTGACAGCTTCTGTGGCGCAGCGGGTGAGTTGCGGGCTGGGAAACGAGAGGGCGTGGGTTCGATCACCGACACAAATTTTTGTGTGACAGACAGATATTTGTTTCGAGTCTGGGTGCTGTGAGACCGTAGTACCTCGTAGTTCTTGATACCCACGATACATGTTTTACCTAGTGTGAGGGTGTTTTTATTTATTTAGTTACACTGAAAGTCACACACACAGTCCTAGCAACACACTAGACTATCAAGAATAGCGAAGGACTCCGTAGTCCTTCATAGTTCTACTTTAATAATTAATTGATTAAAATCCCTGATATATGTAATTTAAAGGGCAGAATCTCAGCAATATATACTATCAACAGCATGTAACGCACGTGGCGTATACTCTCAGATCGCAACGAAATCTAATTTAGCGCTATTTGTCCGGCACATTCGTTTTAGAGCCGCCTAAACATTCTAATTAATATCGGCAGTATTGGACATACACTCGGACAGTCGATCAAACGGCTGGGGTATTAAAAAGCCGGACGTACGAACCAATAGTATAGTAACTAAGCAAGGAAAACAAACCAATTAGTGGGAACAAAACTGAACTAAATTAAATTTTCAAATTCACCGCGAGTGCCGGCGCGCTGTTTACTCGTCTACTGAACGGTAGGGTTGTCAAACAGAGGTTCACATTTATTAAATAAAATTTTGGTATTATGTCGCTGAGCTAGGTTATGATGTGACATGCAACATTGAACTCACATATGAACAACGAAATATTTTTTTTTAGTGCCTCGATAGGCAGACGAGCAGACGGGCCACCTGATGGTAAGTAGTCACCGCCGCCCATAGACTTCTGCAATGCCAGGGCACAGCAAAGCCGCTGCCTACCGTTATAAAAGTCGTAGGAACCAACGCGAATTATAAAAAAATAAATTTGTTGTGTATAGTGTCGATCGTAACTCGAGTTAACTATGACGAGTTATAGCGCATTATATTTTGATTCCACGAAGACACACACTACACCATTCACTCACAGCTGTCTTACTTACTGACACGTCACCACACGTCACACACTTACTTGACACACAAGAGATAAGCTACGTAAACGTAAAATTAATACATTTCGAAATATTTTATCCAAAGTCAAAACTTTCTTCTGTCATTGCATCGTAATACTGAATAGTTAAAATTCTTTATTATTTGCAAAATCTTTAACTGGGCCGGTCAACCATACACGGTGCCTAATAACTGAGCTGATAATTAATATTTTAAAATTAATCAATCCAAACAAAAACAAGATTTACAATTTTAAATTGATTGTGTCGGGCAACCCTGCGAGCCGGCCCGACCGCACAGGCGTCTCTCGCTCTCTACAAAACAGTTAATTTCTAATTAAATTTGTTAATTAAACTCTATCCCGGAGCGCTTTGCGCAAATTAATACTCTACGCGTATTATATCACGGTAGAGCCGCTGTACACAAGTCTATGTTTGTTTCGTTCATTACCTGAGTAATTGAGTTGTGCTCTAGAATTACAGCGGATCTGTCTACAGTTGCGAATCTTGTTTATGACATGTTTTGAAGCTAAGAGTGCCAGGTATTGATAAAAAAAATCACTAACATTGTTTTATTGGTGTAGTGTACTAATCGTGCTAGAAAGACGTAAAAACAGACACAGTGCTTAGTAAAAGCCAGATTATATAGTTCGGGTCCGCTTGATTAGTAATAGTTTATCTAATAGAATTATAAACATCTCTAATTCTGGTTATATTTAATTTTCCTATGCCAAAACTTGATTGTGAGCGGTGAGCTTTGATACTACTTTCTACTGGCGTAATAGGCAGTCGTAGCATTTCTGAGGTCATTACAGACTTCTCTTATTAGATTATTCACAAACAGCACTCTGTTTTAGTTCACATCACAACACCATTATGCTGAGTTGCCAACTCAGTTTTGTCAACGCGACGAATGTAAAATTTTTGTTTTTATTTGTTATCTAATATAGGATATGTTTACATATGATGATGATTAAACTTTTTTTCTTTACATCTTTAGTATGCAAATCAAAATAATTTACTGTTACATTAGTATTCTCTCCTTCTCAAGACTCTACATTTTAGTAGAGTAGATTTTGATTTCTATTGTTTTTTATACGAGTAACTCTAGCAAAGGCCTTACACCTTTCACAACTGCAAGTTTTGGTCGTTAACTTTATTTTAAGATTTCCAATAATATCTAGAATCAGTACAGTCCAATTAGTAAATATTTTTTGTTTGGAAAAAGTATGTGAAAATATATTTTGAAAAAGGAAATTTATATTTTATTGCTTGATTGCAAAGAAACAAATTACGTACAAAATAAACATGTTACTACTATACTTTATTTGTCACTTTATAAAGACCATTAGATTATTTTGCTATCCATATAATTATTAGGAGTCAATTAGTTTTACTGATATGCCCAACGACAAATTAATGAGATAGTTTAAGTCTCTAAACACAATTACAGTAATTGTCCCGGTGCCTTACGTACCGGCGTAGTGCCGGCGGGTCCGGAGTTATTGATTGGCACCAACGGCCCGGTGACAGCGCGGCGGGAGATTAGGCGGCCATTACCGGAATACCGGGACTGCCCGGGATTAGCGTCGGTGATTGTCGCGGGCCCGGGATCAACTCAGCTCGTTGCCTGATTGCTCTAATCAATTTCGGATCGAGACGGTTGTCTGATTCAGAGGTAAGTTTGTAATGACTGCGATTATGAAGAATCATTTTATCCGACAGCCTCCGTGGCGCAGTTGGCGAGTGGCCGCCAGCCAGCTGTGAAACGAGAGGCCGTGGGTTCGATTCCCGCACCGAGACAAATATTTGTGTGACAGAAAGATATTTGTGTTATCAAGTAACATAAAATTCACAATAATTGAGTTTTTTTTTTGGAGACTGTTAACAAAAAATAAAAAAAAAATCTTTATTGATCATGTAGGCATATAAAAGGCACATATGGCAGGTCAAAACATAGATGAAAATTCATAATGCGGAATAAATAATTATGGTTAACGTCAAGGGATCTTAGAAACCTCTATCAAGGTCTGGTAGGCAAGGATACAACGACGAGGTCAGAACTGGAGAAGGAAAAGAGATTTGGAAGGGAGGGGTGTAATCCCTAGGCTAGCTAACCTACCAGCCTTTCACTAACGTTAACGTTAACTAAGCGATAATGATCCGAAGAAGAAAGGCTGAAAAAAACTCCTTGTGAAAAACAAGGAGTTTTTTTCATCAATTGTCATAAAACATATACACATGCAAACATACAAAATTAACAACCGCCCGTTGTACGCAAGGTGCGCTATTTCACAAATTCACTAATTAACATAAGCGTACAATGGTTCCGTATAATTGTTAATTTGACAGCACATTCTGCCGAGTTAATGACGCGTAACGCTCCTACACTACACCCCGTACACAATTTATTGCGTGTGTGACATCAGCCAAGCTACCTCGACCTGCCACGCACCCCGCTCCTCTTTAAACACTGGCGATGTAGGTACTCTTGCCCTGGATGTGAGGGGTCAAGTGTTCTGGACACATTAGTACAAGGGATCCATATAGCCAGTGAAACAATTTGTCTGCGGGAGCGTGAGCGAACTGGATTTTAGGCGAATTAAAATTGTTAAGTTTTAATTAAATCAATTAGCTGTGTTTACAGTAACTCTTGTATAATAATTTATTATTGTTATAGCAGACCGGCAAACGCATAAGTCTGTCACCTGATAATTTACACTGTCAATGAACACCTACAAGAAGAGCCAAGAATGCCTTGTAGTCTTATTGGAAGGAATAGGAATTAGGAAGGATACGAGGGTATTTGAACCTTTAGAAATCTTAATCAATCAATGAAATACAAGATTGTGATGCTGTTCTGAACAAGTTAGCCCATTAATGCTGTATACAAAATTGTTCACCCACGAGGAACTACGGTCCCACAACATCCAGACCCGAAACATATATCTGTCTGCCACACCAACATTTGTCTCGGTGCGGGAATCGAACCCACGGCCTCTCGTTTCATAGCCGGGTACTCGCCCGCTCCGTCACGGAGGGTGTCAAATTAAAATAACATATAATTTTTTTTATACCAATATATCATAATTCTTAATAAGAATGGGGTTTAGGTTGTCACCTTCAATTTAATACCCAGTATCGTTGCTTTATAATGCCATTAAATACTTCGACATCTTAAAAAAGATTAAGATTATCAAAATACATTCAAACAAAGCAATCGATCACATGTTTTGTGACAGTACGAATAAAGGGAAGTGCGTAAGTGAGGGGCGCGTCCCTCGGGACCCTGTCGAAAACTTGTAAACATCCACGGGATTTGATTAAGTGATTCGCAGGACAAGTCGCTGATCATGTGGGATTATATAGATTAGAGTGTCGTGGGCTTGGTGGTCAGGCTAGTAATCGTTTCAGATTATGGTTTATAGGTGAGATTTAGAGGTAGTTTTTTTTCTGACATGGTAAAGTGACCGTACTGTACCTGGTGGTAAGACGATCTATGCCCTGCACCCAACACAATCATGCTGGCCTGCTTCTTCAAACTACGCCATGGACAAGAAGGTGAAGAAGCGGTCGAGGGTCTAGTGTCAGAGTACTCAGAAGGCCGCCAAAACAGCCAAACATCGTATCCCAACTCTAGACCCCCGACAAAAACCCGATTTACCTACACTGGCTGATCCTGGAACGCGACACACTTGCGTATGCCACTATGGCGGGTTTTATACCTTGTGTACGGTAGTCACTATCCGGATGGATATGAATATTCTAACACCAGCAAAGCTATATCTTATGTTTAATTATGTAGAAAGTCACATAACAAATAAATACAGAATTGTCATACTAAAAAAACGCGTTAGTTTGACGATCTTAATAACGAAGATGTAAACGAAACCTGCACTTACTGTAGAACACTACTCAGAAAATGAATTAACGACTATCTCAGTGAACACGGGCGCTGGGCACTGCTTGTGATGCGTCAGAGATTTCATTACCGCAGCGATTTCGTACGATTTGCATGTGTCTGCATCGAGTTTAATGGAACTGTGCATTGGTTTTGAAATTTTGTTTTTTTAGTGTATAAAACATAATTATTGCAATTCTGAGGCAAGTAATTCTATTAGCCTCTAAGGTTTTGGTTTTACAAGCCACCGTGACAGAGAAGGCATATGCATTATATACCATAATTATTACAAAACCACTTATCGGTGTATGGAAAATCTCTAAAGAATAAATCTCAACTGTCAGAAGATATCAATTAAGTTCCATTTTTATTGTGTTAAAGTTACATAACAAGGTATCACTACATGTTTAACTATTTGTACAACATTATATTTTATATTCTTCGTTAGCAAATTAAAAAATAATATTTAAAATTATCAGTAATTACTGGCAACATTGTGATGTGAATACATAAAAGAAACATTAAAACAAAATGGCGTCACCCTGTTGAACTTGACAGCTGATTGTTATTGCATATCAAACAGAATGACTAGTCCAATTTGTTACAAAGACACTTTGCGAAAGTGTCTATCATCTCGTTAATTTATCAATGTATAGATGTAGTATAAGTATGCAAAGTGAGTCTTGTTCGTGTGGTAGTTATACTAACTTGCGCGAAGAAATATAATTGCAGTTTTGAAGGATAGTGATGAAAGTTATTAAGATTACCATATGAATTAACTATTTTATTTAGAATTTTGCACAAAAAAAACTTTCTTATTAATTTAAAAACTCATTAAATTAAAATATATATTCTGAGACAATTTTATAATATTTGTGTAAGGAGAGGGCTAGTCTCGCACTTGCTTTGTTATCAACGAAGAAGAATAAGAAGGTATTAATGATTCACTTGAAACAATGGGTATAATTTGTACTAGTTCATTGTCTAATTACTCGTACAATGGGCTGGAAGAAGTCACGTATAAAGGCCAGCAGCGAAGACAGCGGTAAATAAAAGCGCCAGTCCGGCCACTCGCCGGCCGCGACAACGATTTCATTAAGCTGAAACGTCCGCTCACAACCCGGTGACAGTTTAAATAAGGCAAGTGAACGTTCACAAAGCCGTTCTTATTTACGTAGTGCATAATTTCATTTCTTTGGTCCTGTTTGAATGGAGTTTCCGAACGAGCGACGCGGGGCGTGTCGACCAATCAGGTGCAGGCGCGAGCTAAATAGAGTTGCCAGCGCGACTCTGTTCCCAATTTGGCGGCAATTTGCGGGACAATGACGTCGGCCGTGGAGCTCCGAGACTCGCCTTAACACTTCATTATTCAATTTGGGGGTGCGTTGGACACGTTTTGATTAGTCGATGAAGTAATGTGTGGTTACGTGTATAAAGTTAACCGATCTCTATTGAGATGGTTAGTGATTGTTTGCGTCGCACGCCGACCAATTTATTTGATTCATTCAATTAATTTTGTTATTGAGAAAAGTCATTATAATCAGATAATATAATGAAAATCAATTTTTAATAGATTTTATTAAATCCAAAAAATACTCTCTCACTACTTATAATATTAACCTATTTAACCTGTTTATTTAAACTAAGCCTGGTTTAATCAAGTAATAATAATATTCACATTATCTATTCGTTAAATTAAACCAATATATAGTTATCAATACAGCAAATATATTGACCAGGTCTGTCGTATGCAAGGTACGTTCAATTTAACGGATTAAAGAGGTTCACACTGCGGGGGGAAGAGGGAATAAAGTTCAGTTATGAAGTATGAAATCGTGGCCCGTATTGATTTTCTCGACTACCTGCTTTCTTTCATACCTACTTACAGTCTTATGGATTGGCTTTTATTGTAAGAAGTTGGAATTGAATGGCTTCAGCTACGATATCTGATTATGTTTCTTTTGATATTATTCAATCTAGTAAAGTGCATACTTGGCATACAATTTTATAAATCTGAGTTATTCAATGTCAGTGTTTATGAAAATTTTGGAATGCTTAGAATTATTTAAACCGCTATGCTTTTTATGAGCAATTGCGTCATCTGATATTAAGCAATAGCTATGTTCTAGGCACGATACCAGAAGAAAGTGTATTACCGGCTTTATAGGATAAGAAATTGGGAAGAACTTGAAGTATAAAATGCAACACCAAGCTGTCACTACACGTGGATATCTGTGTGATAATGGTTCTTATTCGTTACGTATCGTATTGCCGCATATTTATATTATATATACATATACACTCACGCCTGTAATCCCCGAAGGGGTAGGCAGGCAGGGGCAACCAGTACCTACAGCCACTTTTTGTCGAATTTATTACGGTCCCATAATGTGATAGGGGGCGAGTCTATCGCCATACCGGGCACAATTCCAGACTCCGGGCTGATACTGATTATTTCTAAATAGAAAAACCCAATATCACTTTACCCGACCCGGGAATCGAACCCGAGACCTTAGCACAGCAGTCGTAACGCATGTGCAATTACAACTCCGCCACCGTGGCAGTCATTTATATCATCTATCCATAGGTAGGTCGACCTGATTTAATTTACAATACCAATCCTGATAACTGAAGTGTTAATAAAAATATGTTAATTATATAACTTAATTATATTAAATAAGTCCGATAATTATTTCTTAAGTTCTTCAGACACGTAACCCGTAATGAACACTCAATGGAGCGTCTGGTGGTGCAAGGTATAATGGAGGGCAAGAGATCTCGAGGTCGCCCCCCGACAAGATGGTCTGACCTCATTACCATCACACACTCTACAATGACGGAATGTTCTCGCAAAGCTCATAACAGAGATCAATGGAGACGCATCGCGAGAGCCGCTACTACAAATGATTCTGGACCCGATGTAACCACGACCACTCTACCAAGAGAGCATGACTAAGAAGACCATTTTATAATTTATTAGAACAGTCTAATTAATTGTATAAATAAATATCTGAGAATAACTCAGCTATTTTTTACTCCAACCTCTCAATCGAAATAACAGCCGCGGAAACGAATAGTTAAAAAGGCTCCAATTTATACTGGAACGTTTAAATATTGTCAAGTCACCGCACTAACTAACCATGGGATAATAAACTTATGAAAATATAGCGTTAACGAGAAAATGAGGCGACTTCCGACAACCAACAACCGGCCGGCAAAATAAACAACGTGGGGCGTGTCGCCAGCAAATTATATGCGTAGTGCGGGATGGGTGTGGGATCGGGGATAAGAGGACGAGGGAGCGGGTAGCGATAACGAATAGGCGATTCAACAACTAAGGAGTACTTTGTGTACTCATATTTTTAATGAATTAAACATATTGTAATAAGATAATAATAAATTCAAGGCCTCATATATCTAGTTAAAAGCTCATGTCGGGTTTGGATTTTTTACTTACTACATTTAAACATGTGTCCGGATTGGGTTTTAATCACAGTGTGGCGGATACAATCGCCATCTGTTCTGTGTGATGGAAATAATCTCGACAAACCCTAAGAGTTCTACTATTTGCACCTTTCACGATCAAGGGCCGAGGCTGTCTATACTGCCCAGCATGATTGTGTTAAGTAGTTAAGTATACTAGTGTCTCCCTCCTTGATACTCTAACTGGTCGGCACTGCGCTTACCATCAGATGCAGTGTGGTCCCTTTGGCATGCAAGAATAAAAAAATAATACTAAAATTAATATGTATTGAGAAAGGACGTAGGCTATCTAGCATTACGTAATGACACACAAGAGAGGAGCAAAAGGCATATACAAGAGCGATGCCGAGAACTAGAGTATAAGTTAATTAATTTCTATAATTTTCTAATTACACAGCCACTAAGCAAAATTTTTACATTGCAAATTTATATATGGACATTCTGTTTTGCATATGTTAATATGATCAGCTTATGTCGCTGATAAAGACTACTACTGTTACCTGTTAACACGATTATCGCTCCTAAATTATCCCATTCACCAACAGCTGCACTAACTAGGCAACTAGCGGCCGTGAATAAGCGATTTCGGGCAATCGCCGCAGTGTCCGGCGGGCCAGCAATTTGCCCAGCGCCAGCGGTAATTGCAGCCGAGCGCCGTCGCTTGGATGTCGATCGAGCGTCGGGTGTCGCCGTCTAATCAACTATGTGTTTGACGAATTTAAATAAGACTGGAGTGGATGCTGTGGTTGGTAAGTTGACTCGTCTGGGTGTATTTTGAGTAAAAAAATAATATACGTGCATATCATATGACATAATTTATTTATAAACTGCCTCGGTGGCGAAGTTGTAATTGCGCAAGCATTACGACTGCTGTGTTGAGGTCTCGGGTTCGATCCCCGGGTCGGGTAAAGTGATTTTGGGTTTTTCTATCTATAAATTCTTCAGTATTAGCCCGGAGTCTAGAATTTGTTCCCGGTATGGCGATAGGTTAGCCCCATATCACATTATGGGACCGAAATTCGGCGAAAAGTGGGTGTACTGGTTACACCTCTGTCTACTCCTTCGGGGATTACAGGCGTGAGTGTATATGTATGTATTTTATTTGTATATTAATTGTATGGCCAAATATTGCTAACCGGTGTTCGAAAAAAGCAACGCTAGAGTTTCTTGCCCGTTCTTCTCTAGCGAAACTGCATTCCGAACTGGCGGTAGAGTAAAAAAGATTGATTGCATCTAAATAATGTATAGCATTTAATGGATTCAATAAATATATGATAGTGAGTTTTAATTTTGATAGTTAGATATTTTGCACCCAAATTCGTGCAAACCTCATATATTGGATAACTTGAATAATTGATATGAAAGTAAGCGGTTGTATAGAAATACCTTTTATTCTACGCTCCTCCCCTCTTGTTCTTTGTTCTGTGGCATGATGAGTTTTATAAACTAGGTTCTATCTGACCAATAATATTAAAATGATGTAATGCTAAGATGCTGAGACACTACACGTATAGAAATTGACATCAAAGGTTGTTACTGAATTTATTATGTTTTTTTTTATAGCACAGGTCGTATACCAAAAGGGTCCAAAGGTGCTTAAAGAAAGGTTATGGGTTTAGGAAAGAGAGAGGAGAGTTACATAGGTCTCGAAAAATGTTCGTCTTATAAGCTTCAAATTTGGAATGATTATAGCATAATTACGAAATTAAAATAACATGCTTGACGGACTGATGGAACTTAGATTCGTGCAATGGTATAAGGGTACGAAACCTTCTGTGAACACATTATTGACAATTTATTGGGTTTATATTATACTTTATGATAAGTATATTAAAATATATTAAACAGTTAGTAGCCACGACAAATCAGTCTCAGTTATTCTAAGTACAATCTAAAAAATACAAGAATTATTTTGTGTTCAATTTTGATAATAGTAGAAGCTTGACTATTAGTAAATTATTGGCTTACTACCGAGCCAAGTATTTCGAAATAACTTGGAGTTTGGCATTCAACCAGAAATGGCTTCTGTATAATTTGTTAATAGTTTATTTGTAAAATAGCTTCAGAACGCCACTTAATTTTATGGAATTGTTTTAATTTATTTCGCAATCATACTTTTAAATATTGCATTATAATGGGTGAAAAAAAAATATTTTTCTTTAAAAATCGATTACACTTTTAATACAGTAGAGGTAAGCTTAGAATTATTTGTAATTAATATTAATCATTATTATTTACAATTTAACAATTGTTCAAAGAAAACAATAAAAACAGCTAGCTTAGCTTATTTTCCAGTATTAATTGAGGCATGATTTTATCTAACCAATCACCTTAAGTGAGGAGGCTTCAAACTGTAATCTTGTTGTTATTAACTGAGTATTTGATATAAATAGAACTTTTTATACACAAGACAAAAATTGATACAATAACCAGCACGGGATAGGATTAAATCATAACAGTTTCGTTTGACAGCAATTTAAATTATCAAAATATGAAACATGTGCAATTTAATTGCGTACCAGTGACCACCGGTGCGTGGCGACCACTCGACAATTTTCCATAATCTGACTTTAAAAAGGTACTTGAAACATTCCGCCAATCGGATTACCACCGTCAAAGGGACCTCGCCCCATCTAATATGTTTTTTAATTAATCGCCGAGCGGAGGAGCGAGCGAGCGATCCGCCATGCACTCACATCCGCTTATTATAACCGAGGATTTGAATTGGGATTGATATCGATAGTTCGCTCCGCCTGCGCCTGTGCGGTTAATATCCGAATTAATACAGATTACTATGATGGGATATTTCGTAATTTAGGTAGACTCGTTTTAAATTTACCAATATGATTTGTTACTGTAACATGATTTTTTGCTTGATCAATAACATTTCTTTTGAAGTTGAAGTGAATGATAGCTTTATAGAATTTATTTTGTGCATAAGCTTATGACATTAGAATATATTATTAACATATTAGTGTTTAAATAAAATGTGATAAAATAGATTAATTTCATTATACGAGATTGCAATAATAAGTAGAGATATTAACTGATTAAACGTACACCAACCGTGGTGGACTATGGCCTATCCCCTCTCACTAGTAGAGGAGGCCCAGCAGTGGGACAATATTAAATACAGGGCTAGTATTATAATTTTTATAAACGTTAAATAGGCTATGAATCATATTAGGAAATATAATAATCCACACTTCCATACTAATACTATAAATGCGAAAGTAACTCTTTTTGAGTGTGTTTTGTTTCTATATATGTTTGTTACCTTTGCATAACTAAACGGCTGACCGGATTGTGATGAATTTTGGCAACAATCTTGAAATGGGTCAAACAGGAGTTCAAAATATGTATGGGAAATCCATAATTCCTCAAGATAGGGATGTGAAAATTGAGACTACTTGAGCCCAATAAAAGTTTTAGTAATACGTTGCCACACGACGAAGTCAATTACGCTTGACGCAATATCGGAAGTCTCCTTTTAAGTTACGAAATACTCGTAATAGTCCTAATAACGCAACAGAATTAAAGTTACAAATCCAAATATGCGTACAATAAATCAGCTTGATTATGTTGGCACAAGTGTTGGCGTGTTTGGGGCCAACATTCCACGCGGCTGTCTGTTTGTTTTGTACGGCGATTGTGTGCTTCTTTGTCAAATTATGAGCGGACATGTTTGGATATCGTTAGGTGGCTGTCCACTGATTTTATTGTGCCTTATCTGGGATAAAAGATGTGACAAAACGACTTTTTTGTGAATTCATTGTGTGAAGTTTTACGGTGATTTATAGTTGTTTGTTTTTTTTTGTATTGAATAAGTAAGATAATAACAGTAAAAAGCATTGATAGCCCAGTTTATAGTGATACCGACTACCGAGATAGAAGTCGTACGTTCAAAACGAGTCCAAATTGAATAAATGACTTTTCTAACGTCACGTCATATATGCATTTTATGTTAATACCTTTGCTTTAATGGTGAAGAAAAATCACGCGAGGAAACCTGCATACCTGAGAATTCTCATATGAATCTAATAAGTATATGAAGTCTACCAACCCGCATTAGGCCAACGTGGTGGACTAAGGCCCTAGCCCCTTTCATTGGTAAAGGAATCCCGGGCCCAGTATTGAAGCGATCTATACTAATATAATAAAGAGGAAAGATTGGTATGTATGTTTGTAACTAATTGGCTCAAAAAGTACTGGGCCGATTTTAAAAATTATTTGAATGCTACATTATCACTGATTAATATAGGCTATTTTAATTTCAAGAAAAAATAAGGATCCCTACTAAAACTACAATAATGTTACCCAAGGTGTAAAAAAAATTCCACGCGGTAAGTTGAATACGTTTTAAGATTTTTTGATAATAAATAAATACATCCAACAGTCACACACACAGTTCTGATCCCACACTAGGTAAAACCTGTATCCTGGATTTTTTACTGCCTGGATAGGGAGACGAGCAGACGGGCCACCTGATGGTAAGTAGTCATAGCCGCCCATGAACCTCTGCAATGTCAGGGCAAACAGCAAAGCTCCTGTCTACCGTATCAAGAACTACGAGGGACTACGATCCCACAACACCCATACTCAAAACAAATATCTGTCTGTCATATGAACATTTGGTGAAGGAATCGAACCCACGGCATCTCGTTTCACAGCCGGCTACTCGCCCGCTGCGCCATAGAGGCTGTCATAGTAAAATTTATAGTATAAAATTGTGTAATAATGTATAAAATTTAATATTTTTCAGCTCTATTTTTATGTAATAAATAGTGTATTTATTCATTCTGCACCAGCTTAAGATAAAATCTTATTGCAAGCTAAGTAACTCAATTTTAATTATCACTTCCTTAGCGTTTTTTTATGATCAAATTGAATACCTGATAACAGTACCATAATTCATTACATACAAATAACAACTTATCCGTCTAAAATGGTTTCGCTCAGTGAATTTATAAGCGGTTAAAGCGCTAACATCCTGCGCTTAAAGCGCTCGCGATGCGTAACTATAACCATGACATGTGTTGAATTGAAATTTTTTGTTCCGACATATTAGACAACAGGCAACCACGCTTGGGAAATTACTGTTATTTTTAATACTTCCATATTTTTTTTTTATTAATACAAAAGTATAGAAAATTAAAAGTATGGATAATGCCACTAGACCATAATTAGGAATTTTGAATATTACGTAAACGACACATTGCATTTTAGAAAATAGGTACTAAATAATATCGATTTGATAACTACATGTACATACATGTACATACACTCACGCCTGTGATCCCCGAAGGGGTAGGCAGAGGTGTAACTAGTACACCCACTTTTCGCCGAATTTCGGTCCCATAATGTGATAGGGGGCGAGCCTATCGATTTGATAACTTACATGGGAAAATATAAAAGAATTGTATCATATGTGTAGATCGTTCTGAGTTTCTTAGTTACTGTGTAAACATGGAACAAAAATGATTAATGGCTAAATTTGTTTTATAATATGACTCTATTTTTACCTATTAAATATCATAAATGACATTTGCAAACTAAGATTGCTATTAAAGTTTGTTCTTTCATTGGCCGTTTTATTACAAATACTGTCAAGTACAATTTCTCTACAGATTCATTAGCAAAAACGACCCGAAACTAGAATAAACTTGCGTACCAGTCAAGGCATCATTCAATTCAAATAAATTACACCGAATGGTCAATCAAGGCCTAATAAAATAACACTAGACTGTGTAAAGAGTGGCCACACACCCGTCCCCCCCTCACGCCGCCTTCCCCGAACCACTCCACCATATTCCACTAATAATTACACGTTTATTTTCTTACAAAACTCCGCTTGACAGTTGAAGATGCATCCCGTGTCACTTCTTTGTTAAATCTACAAAGATAACTCTGCCATCGGAGAACTGACAGCTCTATAGAATTGAGTACAAGAGACGGACCGGGTGCGGTTGCTAGCCCGCAAAGTGACCGTGGTGTTTGTTTAAGGTGCCTACATGCTCATTAGTAATAATATAAAATGTTGGTTATTGTTACGGTGTTGCAACAATATTAAAATAATACACGGATAATAAGGCCCTTCGCGAGAGAACGCGTTTCTTGAACACCTAATTGTTATTTTACCTCGTCCGATTCGTATTGATTTAGATAGAGCTCCTTTGTTCGGTCGCATTCATTGTTATTTTACATAATTCGATAGATTCAATCTTGTCATTGTTGTTTTTTTTGGCTTTTTGAAGAGGCACGTTGGTAAGATATATTGTGTGAACATGTGTTATATAAAATAGTTTTATTCTGTATATTAATTAGCGTTTGATTGTACATTTTTAAGCGGTAATGATTCTAATCTTCCTGCGTTGCTTAAGACATCAGCATTTAATGTTGGTTGATACTGGCTAAATTATTACAAGACTTCATGATGAGTTCATAATTCGGAAATTAAAAATTTGATGCTTGAGATTGGAGTTTGTGATTTAAGTGGTGACGAGTTCTTATCATAATCATAGGACGGAAATAAGATTGACGGATCGTAGATCACGTAGCAGTTCTGCCTGCCATTTCGTAGGATACAGACGTAAGCCTATATTACGTTAAATTATGGAGACTTGAAATAAACACCTGAATAATGTCTCAAATTAGACTTCCGCGTTATCAACGTGATGTTTGGCGCGGCTGTTTACACAGTTTTGTGAACAGCTCCTTTTATTAGCTGGGTATTAGGTATACGAACAATTGGTCATAAGTAATCCCTAGCATTAATAAACACACTATGCCGGAAGAATCGAGGTCTTAAAGGAAAAGAATGTGTATCAGAAAACGGGAGTTAGGCCTTCGGAAATCGTACTCATTACAAGAAAATCAATAGCTGATACATTACGTAGGTCTTGGTACTAACCCAGTCAAGCCGGCTCAGTTATGCTATAAACAAAACTGCCTAAGGCATGGCTCTACAATTTTAGAAGCAACATGTTATCTACATAAATTCTGTTATAAAATATATCGTATATCTAACGAGAGACAATCCCGCTCACACACACGCCATTGTAACTCCTGTTTAGACAGGATCGACAATGGCACGCATTTTCGACACCGAGTTCTGAAACTCGGCGAGTCTCCGGAAATACTTAACTGTCTTTTATCCCGCAACGAAATTAATCAAATAGAAATATAGAGTTGGAAGTCTTATATCTAATGAGTCATATAACAATATCATTGCCATATACTGTATCTGTTACAAAATATATTTCACAATAAACAAGACAAGTGCCCCCATATCAGCACACATAAAAAAATCAAGTTGTTAGCTGTTTATATCTTGAAGACGGACGGAAGGTTGAAACCCTTCAAGTGCGGCCGACGTCAAGTGATAGGCAAATAGAATAATGAGAGGTCCCGCGGGCGTGGAAGGGTTGCCAAATAGTTTTGTGGGCCGACAGAGCCACGGAGCCGCGGAGCACTTCAGATGAGCACTCCTTCGGCCTCCACAAATTGGACAAGCTTTTTGTGAATCTTTCGAACGGCACTGGAAAAGGTGCGGTCGTGGTCGAGGAGCCACGAGTGCTGGCGTTATGTGTAGTCGATTGCGTTGGACCTTTAGAATGTGCTGGGCGTTTCAGATGTATTTTGAACTTTAATTGGTTAGGAGATGGGTTGAATGTTCTGTGTGGTAAGTGATCCAGTTTTATTTGTATTGATAGTAAAAATATCATTCCAATATTTTGTAACTAGATTTAAGAATAACCAAACTTAATGAGATGGTTTGAAGTAATTCATACGTAGCGTATTGAGCGTAGTGTGCAAATCTTACAATTCTGATAAAAAATTGTTAGAAGTGTATAATTTATAAATAAGAATTGACCTCTGACCGACCTCTGAATCGTAATGAATTGACTGTTACTTACTGAGCTTGCCATTTTCCAACTTACTTTGTTTTAACAGTATCGATTTTTGTATTTAATTGACACTGCGTCTCTATATATATTGAATTAATATTTGGTATGAATTAACTAAACATTGATTGATAATGAAAATGTAATTTTGAACATTTTGTGCGAGTTTTTACAGATCTAAATCAAATCTAAATGGGAAAATCTTGGGATAAACCGTCTCGAATATAAAATCAGTTCACATTTGACGAAGAAATCGTGACACATAAAAAAGACGAATGAATACCTCCTTTTCTGAAGTCGGTTGATAAACATGAGATGAGTAGTTTAGGAAAAATAGAGCGGGGTAAAGATAAGCAATAAACAAAAGCGTAGAGGACACAAATCTCGCCGCTGGAGATTCACAACAATCTGTAACTCGATTAGGTGACGCTCTTACAATGTACGATACCAGGAAAGAAAATATATTTTTTGGTCAACACTTTACATGGCATACAAATTAAAAACACATAAAGGAGTAATACAAGAACAAAAAAAAGCTATTATGAACCCTAAGTACACTCGCTACTTCTCAATTTGGAACACCCGTGTCTAAAGTATGACCAAAAAGGACACAGGCTCAGCATTTGCCAGGTGGTTACTGCCTAGCGCTGGTATTCTGCCTATACACATAAAATAAATAGCTTTTATCGTAGTCCCTTCCGCGAAGAGTCTCCGGGGCGTAGCGGGCGGGTAGCTGTCTGTGGAACGTGAATTCGATCCCCGCACTGACACAAATATTCTTGTGATCTAAAAGTATTTGTTTCAAGTCTGGGTGTTGTGGGACCGTAATCGCTCGTAGTTCTTGATGCGACATAAAACTATATCTTAGTGTGGGGTCAGTATATGTGTGACTATTGAGTATATTTATGATTATTTTATTTTATTTTATTTGGATGGCTCACAGCTATTGATAACAGACACATATATGACGAAATGAATACAACATATAAGCCAATTACGAGCCACCGCAGATATTATACAAAGTAAATTAATATTAGTCTTGGTATCTTATCTTAAAAGTTTACAAAGTTTACCAAAATCACAAACATATAATTAAAAAACAAAAAAATAAAAAGAGAATGCCATTGCAATTAATGCCGAGTATTTAGCAAATAGATAAAAAAAAAATAGTTAGTCACCATGAACCTCAACAAAGCTCTTAGTTAATGCACTTCTCGCAAATGTGACATTAGAATAAAATAGATCTACATCTATATTATGAGGTAGATCGTTGAAAGCCTTAGCAGATCGCAACATGAAGCTATTGCTCCGTAATTTATTAATTACAATTAGGTACTATATTTAACATTAAACAGTTATTGATTGCTTTATCTGTGACGAAATAGAACAATCGTTTACGTCAAAAAGGCTAATTGACGTAACGTTTTACACTGCTAACATGGAAAGTGGCCTTATCTAATTCACACGCGACTACTACATAGATATAAACCGATATCGCATCGGCCTCGTGTCGGAGTATGTAAAGTGACTGCGGCCGGATAGCCGGACGTTATTTACCGGCAGCCGGCGGGTGATCGGATAGCGGACGCTCTATTTGCGCCGCATTATCCGCTACATTTGCCGAGTGTCCTATCCGGCGATTATACCGCGCGGTTATTTACCGCTTTCTTAACGTTTGCCGGTGCATTTCGACAGCGTAAACTAATAAATTGAATGACGTCGTGATGTAACCCGTCTTTTTGCAGCGTCTTGAGGATTAAGTAGTATTTTATAATAATGGTATACGGCAGACTGACTCGGTGGCGCAGTTATAATGTCGCATGCATTCCGACTGCTGTGCTGAGGTATCGGGTTTGATCCCGGGTCGGGTAAAGTGATGTTGGGGTTTTCTGTTTAGAAATACCCAGTATCAGCCCGGAGTCTGGATTTGCGCCCGGTATGGCGATAGGCTCGCCGCCTATCACATTATGGGACCGCGCCGTAATAAATTCGGCGAAAAGTAGGTGTATTGGTTACACCTCTGCCTACCCCTTCGGGGATTTCAGGCGTAAGTGTATATGTATTTATGTCCTAATTATTTAAACAAATTTGATTATTATAATGAGTAAAGCATACGCAATTACAACTGCGCGAGGGTGAACCCACTCTTTGTTTCAGAAATTACACTTAGCTTAGGAGTTTGGCGAATTTAATGTATTAACTAAGATAAATCTACTAGATATAAACCTCATTCTACTTAGGAACGTCTTACCAGCCAAGCCTATTAACCAGTTGATAATTGATTACACAGATGCCAGTTGTACAAACGTGTTTGAAGCGAGGTGTGACTGTGAGACACGCACGCCTCTGACGTTTATTGATCATTATATTTTTACGTTGCTTATGTTTTTTTATTAACCGACTTCAAAAAATGAGGAGGTTAACAATTCGTCGGAATCTTTTTTTTATGTATGTTACCCGAATACTCGAAGACGCCTGGACCGATTCGAGAAATTCTTTTTTTGTTTAAAAGTGTATACTTCCCAGGTGGTCCCATTGGCACCAAGTCAGGATCTGACGATGGGATCTCAGACAAATCAAGGGCAACCCTTAAATTTAATAGTGACGCATAATTTGTTTTTTATTGAAGTCGGTGTACTTTTTATGATTAAAAAAACTTTTACTTATTTTATCATGGCACGGCAAAGTTACCACACTGTACCTAATGGTCAGCGCAGTGTAGTCCAATTAGAGTATCGAGTACGACAGACAATCTATCCTCCGCTACTCAACACAATCATGCCTACTTCTTCACACTACGACATGGGCAAGAAGGTGAAGAAGTGGTCGAGGTTTTTGACTTGGTTATATAATTATTTCTTATGTTTACGCGAACATTACACATTGAAATAAAACTGCCTCGGTGGCGTAGTTTTAAGCGCATGCGTTAGTACTCCTGTGCTGAGTTCTCGGGATCGATCCCCGGGTCGGGTAAATACGCAGTATCAGCCTGGAGTCTGGTATGCCGATAGACTCGTCCCCCTTCATATTATGGACTGTAATAAATACGGCGAAAAGTGGTTGTACTGGTTACACCTCTGCCTACCCCCTTTAAAGAATAGAGATTAGCTTTATTTGAATTACTTGATTAATTTTAGCAACAAAAAACGTATTATACTTAAAACTATTATGACTCTACGTTACTTATTTTATATGCAATCTGCAATGTTGTTTTATTCTATAAAAGTAAAAAGAAAATATGGGCGTTTAGAGATAATTTTGAGAATTTAGGCTTAGTGTGAAGTTGAGTAGCGAGGGATAGACTGTGTCTCGCTTCTTCATACTCTAACTGGATGGCACTGCGTTTACCTTTAGGCGCAGTGTGGTCCCTTTGCCGTGACAGAATAAAAAAGAGAGAGAAAAAAATCTATCTAGTAATTTTAATGTGACGTACAGATAAAGGAGAATTATGTCGATTATATTTAATTTATATTGACATTGCCGTCATTAAAATCTCATATTTAACAAATTTGATATCGCGTGAAATGTGTAAATGGCGTCAATACAAAGCGAATTAAAACAAACCTATCACATTAAAGCGTGACAATTTGAAACCGCGGTATAAAAGCGAGTGCGTGACCATTGTCAGACCGTTACAATCAATTACAATGGCAGGGATTGCTCTATTATTGTATAAATAATATTGATAACATTATGGCACGTTACTTTGTATTATTCTCTATTGTTTATCCATGGCTTTATGACCGCAGTTGGATTATTAAAATACTTAATTAATTCGGTCGGTTTCTGTCATAATTGCCTGTCTTCTCATCTTTCTGTCATGGCGGAGAAGTAATACTGTATGTGGTACGATTGCTCTGCTGAGGTGGTAAAAGTGATATTGTGTGTTTTCTACCAATAAATACTGAGGCCAAAGTCTGGTATCGTGCCCTGTATGGGGATAGTCTCGTCCCCTCTCACATGGGACGGTATTAAGCTAGACGAAATATGGGTGTACTCTCCCTACCCCTTTCGTGGCGTGAGTACGTGTGTATGTTTGTTAATTTCAACATATTTTTGGATAAAACAGGATTCAGTTTCTAGCTTTAGTACATTAAGCCCAAAAAAAAAATAGCTGTAAAACTGAAAGAAAATAGGAGAAAACAGTTGAAAGAAGCTGTCAAGTTGCTATGGGAAATAATATTTTTTTTAGTATAATTTGTAATTCGGTATTCATACTCTTCGACATATTTAAAAAAAAACTTATTTCGGCGCTTTTAAAAGTTTTACCACGAAGAGAATAGTGTGAATAAATTGAACAGAAAATAATACTGTCGGGCAGACCCAGTAACAGCTAGCATATAGTTTCTGTTTGGCTACAGTACTATATCCTTTTTGTCTCTAAGGAGTCAATATCTTAGGGTAAGTTATAGACATTCGATATGAATCTTTTACTCAAGCAAGTAATGCCACTATAAAAAAATTATAGCAAAATAGAGTTATAACACCGAATAGGTGCCATCTCTATCACACCAGGTTGTCATAAAATCGATAATAACCTAGATTGTGCTGTCAGTGCGTGCATTCGCTCAGGGCCAGACAAACTCTCAAGGTACAAATATTTGTCCCGCGAGCAGCACCCGCCACACGACCCCACGTCTGCCTCCTTTATATGGAGATTATCTCATTTACAATATGCTAATTGTGTACCGATTTGCATGCGATTCTGCGTAAGTCTGAGATATAGGATTAAACCATAAAGTTCAGTTGAGGATATATCTCACTAGAATATTTTTACCTTTACCCGACTCGGGGAGGGGAGACCTCAGCACAGCAGTCGTAACGCATGCGAAATTACAACTGCGCCACTGAGGCAGTCTCATATTATCTCTCATATCGGTCAGATATTCCCGTAGATGTAATTTACTAGACAAATGATTTGATTTGATTTACACACTGTTTGGAGGATAAAAATAGGTTAATAGGTCTACCCAAAAAACTGACGCATAAAAGTTACCTCATAGTTTTTTATTACCAAGTACTTAGAACAAGTGCTATTTACTCTACGAGTACAATGGCTCATCAACGCGCCTGTTTTATTTGCAAACATAATTCTATTAAGAGCATCTCGAATCCGTCCGGCGGGTGGGAGGCGAAGTAGGGTGGAGGGGGGTTGGTAAGGGGATTATAAGGAGGTGGTATTATCAACTTACCGACGCACCATTTGCCGGCTTCTTTACATAAATGATTCAATAAAGCGATACTGTGATGCTTACGAAAATGAGGGATTTGTAAGATTATATACAGCTTTGAGATGAGTATGTTTTATGTTAAAATTAAGCAAATTCAGAAATAGGTGATTTTTTAGTAATAAAAACGTCTAGTTAAGTTTTACGTGGTTTAAAAAGTAAAGTGGTTTAGTTGAGAAATGTAATGTTATTCGCTTAATTAAAATAAATTAGTAAAATACACCTGTATTTAAGAATTTATTGGTAAATTTTTGGCGCCAATCAAAAATCACCTATTTCATACAGAAATTAATGAATAGTAAAGAGCTATGCTTGCAGATTACCGTGTAATGTTATTAAGAATAAAAATAATAATACTAGCCCTGTATTAAACATTGTCCCACTGCTACTCCTCTAATAATGAGAGGGGTTTGGCCTTAGCCCACCACGCTGGCCTGATAAATAATATAGGGCAGCATGGAGACTTATTTTAATAATTTGACGAACCAATTTAAACTTCGCAGTGAGCAATACAAAGATAGAATACAGTAGATCGGCTCTATCTTTTCATAAACACAGATAAAGTTAGCGCATTCTATCCCGCGCCACGGAGTCTTACTATAGCGGGAGTATTGAAGCCTTTTTAAGGGTGGGGTGGTGAATAAAATAGGATTTAAAGAGACGTTAGACTGGCTTGTTGTGTCGATGGACGGCCTGTTAAAACTTATGCGGATATGTGTAGTCGTAGGGCCGTAGATATTTTTTGTTTTAATACAATCAATTTTTCGGAGTCTAGAGTTGGGGTACAATGTTTGGCCATTTTGCGGCCTTCTGAGTACTCTGACAATAGACCCTCGACAGCTTCTTCACCTTCTTGCCCATGGCGTAGTGTGAAGAAGCAGGCCGGCATGATTGTGTTGAGCAGCGGGGGATAGAATGTATCTCGCTACTCGATACTCTAATTGGACCGCACTGCGCTTACCATCAGGTGCAGTGCGGTCACTTTGCCGTGCCAGGATAAAAAAAATCAGAAGCTAAATTAAGTTCCTTTGAAATATTTTAATACATACATACATATACACTCACGCCTGTAATCCCGAAGGGGTAGGCAGAGGTGTAACCAGTACACCCCCATTGCGCCGAATTTATTACGGTCCCATAATGTTATAGGGGGCGAGCCTATCGCCATTCTGAGCACATTTCCAGACTTCGGCCTGATACTGAGCATTTCTAAATAGAAAAATCCAATATCACTTGCCCCGACCCGAGGATCGAACCCGAGACCTCAGCACAGCAGTCGTAACGTATGCGCGCAAATACAACTGCGCCACCGAGGCAGATAATATCTTGTTATTGTACGTTATTATCTTGTTATATCATAAAAAGAAATATGTTTATCATGTTTGTTACATAATTTGTTTTATTTATTATACTGATTCTCTTTTTCTAGTGAATATTTTGTTCTTTAGAGAAATAAATTTTTTACCGCAAATACTAGTCTATCGTAGTAACATTTTCGAAATATAATACAATAACTACATTATTACTGTTAAGTAATTGTAGCTCTTGCAACAAATCTAGATAAATATAAAATCCCCGCAATAAAATTGAGACTTTAATCGAATCATGACAATAGGGTCCACTCAAATCAGTAATTCGATAAAGAAAGCATTATGCCTTGCGAGGAGGCGCGGTTAGTTCGAATCCCATTCAATATGACGCAAATAAATACGAATGGTCGAGCTCATCACATTAGCGATCTGAGTTAAACTGAACCGACTAGTGAAGTTAAATGGTATCAGTGTGGGTTAAGTGATAAGATGTAGAGTGAGTGGGGAGGCCATGGCGATTTAGTTGTATTTAATTCCAAATCCATAATTTTCCAAAAACATAAAATTTTACAATAAGAATATCAATCGAAAGTTTTCTGTTGAATAAAGACTATATATTTTTCTAATATCGACTAGAATTTTATTTTCCAATACTAAAATTTGTAAAGGATAAGAAATGTCAAAATGAACATCTAATATTAAAAAAATGGGTATGTATGTACGCGCGTGAGAAGTTATACTTCTTTGGCCTCATTAAAAAATATGATAATATATATTGTCTACGCCACGTTCTCTATGGCGCGTTCGCCGTGAGCGCGGCTGCGTCACAGCAATCGCCCAATGGCGTGAGCCTCTGCGTGTGCGCCGGAACGAACGTCCAACCAGCGCGACGCGGCTTAGTTTTTGCCCTATGACGTCTACGAAACGTGCTGCAGTGCAGACTCAATAAGAACTAACTTTAGAAATTATAAAACATTATTCATTTAACTTTGTTTTGATGGAGAAATCCCTCTCTCGAACAAAATTGGCGACCGTGACAGGACACGAACCTGCAATCTTCGGATATTCTACAAAACAGCAAATCGATGGATCCATCTCAAATTGCAATGGACTAGCGTGTGATCGAAAACAAGACAGTCAAGATGGTGTCTTGCCAGCATCAGAGTTAAACACCTGGTGATACGTGCCGAAATAAGAAAATGCGCGTCAAAGATAAGTCACACGGCTACCATCCCTAACATTCTTTATACTCCTTATTATATGTAAGTACCTAACATTTCTAATTTTTCTCCGGAGATATGCCGGTTCATACTAGTTACTGCCAACTCGTTATTAGAGATTAGTAACATAATTGCGCATTCAAGCATAATTATTTGCATTTTACTATTAATGTCAATTAGTTTGCACTTCTAAAAAAAAATAAAAAAAAATTATTTTTTAAAATGACATCCGACGCAAAACTCAAAGAGCTTTCGACAAAACGGAGCTCCATTAAAGGACGTCTAACCAAATTCAAAAGTCATCTAGATACTTTAGTAACTTTAGAGAGTATACCTACCTTAGAGCTCAGCAAGCTTGATATGAAATTAACTAGAATAAAAGCATTGTTTGTTGAGTTTGATAATGTGCAGGGACAAATAGAGGTTATAAATGACTCAAATCAATTGAATGAACTTAATACCCGTGACTCATTTGAGCAAGAGTTTGATAATTGTATTGTGTCTGCTCAAGAAATTATTCATAAACATGGCCAACCTTCTAAACTGGAAGATAAATCCTCTATTTGTTCACATCATTGTCATGACCATGAAAATTCTGATAGTGCAGGTTATTCATTGCCTGACCTCCTGGTGCCTAAATTTTCAGGAAATTATTCTAAGTGGCTAGGATTTAAGGAAATTTATTGCTCCTTAATTCATGATAATGATAAGATAAAAACTATACATAAATACCATTATCTTTGTTCTTATTTGGAGGGAGAAGCCGCAGATATATTAAGCAATTTAGAGATAACTGAAAGTAATTATCATGGAGCTTGGTCCCTTCTTTGTAGCCGCTATGATGACAAAAGACAATTAATTAATAATCATCTAAAGGCCTTGTTCAACATTGAGTCATTCCGTGAAACTGACAAAAACTTAAGGTGTATCATTACACATATTAATAAAAATCTGCGTGCTCTTAATACTTTAGGATTACCCACTGATAAATGGGACGTACTTATTGTTCATACACTGTCATCTAAGTTAGACAATCGTACTGCCTTTAAATGGGAGGAACATAGGAATACATTACCTGAAATTTTTACACTTGATGACTTTTTTTCCTTTTTGAAAAGTCGTGCCAATATTTTAGAAACATTTAGTCATAGTAAAACTGACCGCACTGATAAAGGGAAACATGTGTCTCATTTCACAAATACTAAGGCACCGAGTAAGTCTTTTGTAGCAACCTTTAGTAAGGAGCCTCCCACTATTCCAAAGGTCAATCTTGAGTGCATCTTGTGCAAAGGTAGTCATCGCTTATATGACTGCAAAACATTTAAGTCAAAGACTATAGAAGAAAGAGTCTCTGTAGTATCTAATCTAAATCTTTGTTATAACTGCCTAAGGCCAGGTCACAGCGTCAAAACTTGCAAACTACCTGGCACTTGTCGGTCTTGTAAAAAGAGACACAATACTTTGCTTCACTCCACCCCTAGTGATGGAGGAACACCATTTCAAAGCACCAATACTTCCATTGTTATGCCTACATTCACTTCTTCTGAAGTTTTGCTTTGCACTGCCATTGTGCGACTAACAAATCCAGAAACCAATGAATCCATTAGCGCTAGAGCTCTGCTTGACAGCGGGAGTCAACTATCATTTATTTCTGAAGAAATAAAACTAAAATTAAAATTGACTTCTCAGCCATCAAATGTCAGCATTGTAGCTATTGGTAACAATCCCCTAAAATTGAACACAGACCGGTGTGCTGTTCAATTACATTCTAATACTTCATCATTCCAAGTTTCAATGATGTGCCTAGTTCTAAAGTCTATAACCGATGATGTACCCAAGATTCCTTTAGATATCAAGTGCCTAAACCTGAATGGCTTTGACCTAGCTGACCCCTATTTTAATGAGCCTTCTCCAGTACAAATGCTAATTGGGTGTGATTTGTTCTGGGATCTAATAGGCAACAAACAGCATTCTTTAGGAACAAATAAACCTAATCTGCGGAGCTCCAAACTAGGGTGGCTTATATCAGGCCCTATGCCTACTATAAACAATATTTGCCAACCAAACTCTGCTAAACCAATAATATGCAATTTTCTTTTAAAACAAGACAACTTTTGCAACACTGATTTAGAGTTGTCTAAGTTTTGGACATTAGAGAGTGTGCCATGCTCCCAGGCCTATTCAGAGGAAGAGAAGCTTTGTGAAAAGCATTATCTTGCCAACACTACAAGAGATACAGATGGACGTTTTTGTGTGGGACTCCCTCTAAAAGATAACCAAGATTGCCTTGGGCAATCCTACAATGCTGCAAAAAAACGGTTTTTTAATTTAGAAGGCCGCTTTACAAAAAATCCAACACTTAAAGAACATTATTCTAACTTTATAAAAGAGTATGCTGATCTTGGTCATTTATCAGAGTCAACTGAGTCAAATCCACCAGGATCTTATTTTCTTCCTCACCATCCTGTTCTAAAGGATAAAAGTGAGTCCACAAAGCTCAGAGTAGTATTCAATGCTTCAAATCCTACCTCTTCTGGCTTATCTGTCAATGATTTACAAATGGTGGGTCCTACTATTCAGGACACCTTGTTCAACATTCTGTTGCGTTTTCGTTCTTATAAATACGTTCTGTCTGGAGACATAGAGAAAATGTACCGACAGGTCCTTGTAAGGGAGTCTGATCGGAATCTGCAACTCATACTGTGGCGCACTAATGAATACGAGCCACTTCGAACTTTAAGACTTAATACCGTCACCTACGGATTTGCTAGTGCAAGCTTTCTCACCACTAGAAGCATTTGGCAGATTGGTGAGGAGAGCGAAAGTACTAAAATAAAAACTATAATTCAAGGAGATTTTTATTGTGATGATCTATTAACAGGCGCTGATACTGAAGATGAACTTCGTCATATTCAGCAATCAGTCTCCAAAGAGCTTTCTAAAGGATGTTTTCTTTTAAGAAAATATCGGTCAAATCTACCTAATCTTTTGCTTTCACATCCAATTAACAATGATGATTCCAATTTAATCATCAGTAATGCCACCAGTACTCTAGGTATTGGTTGGACACCTACAACAGATCAAATCCATTTTCCTCTTTACTATTCTGCTGAGTCACAATGCACTAAAAGGATAATTCTTTCCACTATTTTTAAAATATTTGACCCACTTGGGCTACTATCTCTATGTACTATAAAGGCTAAAATATTACTTCAATCGTTGTGGTGTGCAAAGCTGGACTGGGATGAGCCAGTGCCAGATCACATTAATGTATCTTGGCAAAGTTTTTATCGCCAAATAAATACTCTATCTGTTCTAAAAATTCCTAGATATGTACTTACCAATGAGTCGTGTCATGTCGAACTTCATTGCTTTTGTGACGCTTCCCAAAAGGCTTATGGTAGCTGCATCTACATAAGGTCCTTGCACGCTAAAGATAGAGTACAAGTCAATCTACTATGTTCTAAGGCGCGTGTGGCTCCTCTTAAAGCATGCACTATTCCTCGCTTAGAACTATGCGGTGCTCTTCTTGGTGCAAAATTGAGTCATGCTGTTATTGCAGCTTTGAGGCAGTCAGTAGTTCGGCAAGTTTTTTGGACTGACTCTAGCGTGGTGCTTAGCTGGCTAAAGTCGCCTCATAAAACAAAAACTTTTGTAGCAAACAGAATCGCATCCATTTGCGAACTCACTGATCCTGCGTCATGGCGTCACGTGCCCACCGCTGAAAATCCAGCAGATCTTGCTTCACGAGGAGTAGACCCTCAGGAAGTAGTTAATTCAGAACTATGGTGGCACGGACCTCCCTTTCTCAAGCTGCCAGAGTCGAACTGGCCGGATCTTTTGAGCGAAAAGATAGACTTACCAGAGATGAAAGCAATGCCCGCCTTGATAGATAAGAATTTACCTGCCGATACAAATTCAATCTTCAAGAATTTTTCCAAATTATCTGCTTTACAAAGGATATATGCGTGGGTATTTAGATTTTTGCACAACTGTAAACATCCTCTATCCAAAGTAATAGGATGTTTACAAATGCACGAGCTAGAAAGGTCCCTAACAGCTCTTGCTAAACTGGCTCAAATCGAGTCCTTCCCTACTGAGATTAGTTCAATACAATTAAAAAAGCCTCTGAAGGCCAAGGATCCTCTATGTGCATTGAATCCTTTTCTCGACAATCAATCAATACTTCGTGTAGGAGGACGTATAGGTACGTCAGTATATTCTTACACAAAAAAACATCCCATACTATTAAAGGCCAATCATGACTTAACCAAGCTCATCTTCCAACGTGAACATCTACGACTATTACATTCTGGGCCGCAGCATCTACTTGCCTCGGTTCGCGATCGATATTGGCCTTTAGGAGGACGCAAACTAGCTAGAGACATTGTTAAAAATTGTTACGTCTGTCAGCGATTCAAGGGTGAAACCATGTCCAATATAATGGGTAACTTGCCCAGCGATCGAGTTAACCCAGATTTTCCCTTCTGTACGGTAGGAGTTGACTTTGCTGGTCCCTTTTTGATCACAGACCGAAAGGGTAGAGGGTGTAAAATAACTAAAGCCTATCTTTGCATTTTTGTATGTTTTAGATATAAGTGTATCCATTTGGAGTTGGTAAGTGAACTCAGTAAAGATGCTTTTATTCTTACATTAAAACGATTTATTTCTCGTAGGGGCATACCTAAGACTGTCTATTGTGACAATGGGCGCAATTTTGTAGCTGCCGCAAAGGAACTCGGTAATTTTTTGAATTCTAATAGTAACTCTATTTGTGACTTTGCTGCTAATCAAGGGATTGATTTCCGATTTTCCCCGGTGTACGCACCTCATTTTAACGGGTTGGCAGAAGCTGGTGTCAAATCAGCTAAATTTCACCTTGTGCGTACTCTTGGTCAATCTCATCTAACCTTTGAGGAACTGACCTCAATATTTGCACACATAGAAGCTATATTAAACAGCCGACCCCTATGTCCTCTAAGTCCTTCTCCTAATGATTTTCAACCTCTCACTCCTGCCCATTTCCTAATTGGTAGACCGTTGACTGCGCTACCTGACAAAATGTACGTCGACGTAAATACGAATAGGCTAAATCGCTATGAACGTTTGGAGCAGGTGAAACAGCATTTCTGGCGTAGGTGGTCGTCAGAGTATGTATCTGAACTTCAACAAAGAACCAAGTGGCGTGAGAGATGCAGAGACTTAAAACTTGACGATCTGGTCCTCATCAAAGAAGATAACACGCCTCCCCTGTGCTGGCGTCTTGGAAGAGTTTGTAAGCTGTTTCCTGGCGGCGATGGAGTCCCTCGAGTGGCTGACATTATCAAGCTCGTGGTGTGGTTCGACGGGCCATCACGAAATTGTGCCTCCTACCTAACACTGACAGCGCTTGAAAGGCAGAGCTTTCAACGGCGTGAGGATGTCTACGCCACGTTCTCTATGGCGCGTTCGCCGTGAGCGCGGCTGCGTCACAGCAATCGCCCAATGGCGTGAGCCTCTGCGTGTGCGCCGGAACGAACGTCCAACCAGCGCGACGCGGCTTAGTTTTTGCCCTATGACGTCTACGAAACGTGCTGCAGTGCAGACTCAATAAGAACTAACTTTAGAAATTATAAAACATTATTCATTTAACTTTGTTTTGATGGAGAAATCCCTCTCTCGAACATATATTCATATCGCGCCTAAACAAGTAGGTATAACTTCAATGAAAATGCAAGGTTTATCAACATAGAAGTCACTAGTCAGTCATGTATCATAAGCTCAAACACTGGCCACTTTCGCCATTCTTACATGCTATTTTTAACCAATGTTATGGAAATAAAAATGATTTTGGCTTGTATTTTACTCCCTCCTTTACTTATTTTTAATTTTCTTCTGGCCACGCGTGGCAATTCTCCTTACATTTCATGGGAGCCTAGTACTTAAAAGTGAAAAAAGAATAACAACAAAATATTTTATTGGCCAGTAAGTACTTCATAGTATCATGAAAGACCTAAATAATATTACTGTATAAGACCGAATTAGGTCTTTCATAATACCGTAACGTACTGGCCACATTTAAATGATTAATTTAATTTTTATAATTCAGACCCAAGCTTCTAGCTCTTAAGGAGGTCAATATTATATCAGTTGTATAAAAACGGTATCAAATCTCCTTACGTTTCTGCTAGCCTGGTACCTAGGAAAACTTCAAAAGTGTGAACTTTTGTGTCACGCGCATCTTAAAATTTTACTCTCATAATTTTTTCATTCTGTCAACCCGCATTAGGCCAGCGTGGTGGATTACGGCCTAACCCCATTCATTAGTAGAGGAGGCCCGTGCCCAGCAGTGGGACAATGTTTAATACAGGGCTAGTATTATTATTATAATTTTTTCATAACGCGCCTAATGAAGTATGTATATGTTGTGTATATAGTATCTATTGAACGAACGAAATTGGCGGTTAAAATAACATGGCTAAAATGGAGGTCAATACAAAAATAAGATAAATTTTTATATGCATATTTTGTGGAGTGTTGCATGTAACATTATCGCCATGAACTTGTCCCAAACGCGAACTCCATTCAAGTGTCGTCGCATTGTCCGTAGTCCGTACTGAGTGTAAGACGCGTTCATGTCTCCATTACCAGTGATTCGATTCATTTGGCCACATTGTGCAGGCCGTGGTGGGCGGACACAGGCGGCCGCTCGCTCCCTTGCCCCGCGCTCCGCAAATTCACTTAAACGTAATAAATCGACTTACCTAACGTGAAATGTTACACTAATACAAATTGAATGCTAACGGAAATAGTTTCGACAATCACGCTTGATACGGTTTCGTATAAGTTGATTTCTATTAAGGAAATTCATTGAGTGTGACATGTGATGTTTTGCTGGTGGTAGGATATTCATATCCGCCCGGATAGCGACCACCGTACACAGGGCGAAAAACCCGCCATAGTGGCACACGCAAGTGTGTCGCGTTCCGGGATCAGCCAGTGTACATCCGGTTTTTGTCGGGGGTCTGGAGTTGGGGTACAATGGCCATTTTGCGGCCTTCTTAGTACTCTGACACTAGACCCTCGACCCCTTCTTCACCTTCTTGCCCATGGCGTAGTGTGAAGAAGCAGGCCGGCATGAGTGTGTTGAGTAGCGGGGATAGATTGTCTCTCGCTACTCAGTACTCTATTTGGACCGCACTGCGCTTACCATCAGGTACAGTGCGGTCACTTTGCCGTGCCAGGATAAAAAAAAAAAAAAAAAAAAAGTGACATATTAATAGTATGACTTGAATATTTTTCTGGTAAAGCAAAGGAACTAAGCTGCATCTAATTATCAGTTAGAGTATATTGTGAATTTATCAGAGACATGGTACTTCCTGATATAATGTCTAGCTAGATATATGTATGTAGACTGGTAAACCTAGAATACCTGGCTACCGACAATGTCAGAAGTATAAATCAGCAATCTTTACTTGGCTACATATGAGCTACGCTGTTCCGCGCACTGTCATATGTCGAGTGGTGCGTAAGCGGCACCTCTTTGCTGTTGGCTCGTGTCGGTCTAACGCTGGTCTGCGTTCACCCCTGCGCAGAATGCTCGAAGCGTACAACAACACATTCTCGTCAATAGACATAATTTCCACTTCAGCAACTAGTTTTAAAGCACAGGCTATTCCGCTACTCGCCTCACAGCAGCACAACTACGATGTTTGATGAAATAAAACCCTATAATATAATACCCAATTAGGTTTTCAATACTCATTATGTACGGCCTCAGAACTCTTTGCAATGTTTAAGTTTCTCAATTCTGAGTTTATATTGGTTTGTTTACGTGTTTATATGTATAAACAATTAGCTAAATAAGTAATCTGTCACTTCACTAGTTTTAAACATAATTCTTTGTGGATAGCGTTGTGGGTAGTATATTTAACTATTTGTATTGTGAACATACCTAATGTAAAATGTATAATATACTACTGTTTGCTAACCTGAATAAATAAAAAAAAATATATATATTTTACTAGATGTTGCCCGCGACTCCCCGAGGTGATTTTTGGAAGAAAATGTATACAATCCAGGGAGAGATCTTAAGGTATTACACTTTTCTATATTTTACTATCCCACGGGAACTGAACATTTTCCGGGATAAAACTTGTGTGCTATTCCAGACTATAATCTATCTCTGTGCCAAATTTCAACCAGATTTGTCCAGCCGTTGTAGCGTGATTGAGTAACAAACATCCATCCATCCATCCATCTATCCAAACATTAGCATTTATAATATTAGTAGGATAAATAGCATAGCATGCATGAAGAAATGACGCTCTAAAATTTTTATTTACCAAATCTCAATACTAATAAATGCATTTCCAATTTCATTTAACAGTCTCCATGGCAAAGCACGGGAGTGGCTGGCTGTGAAACAAGAGGCCGCGCACTCGAACCCCGGAAAAGGACAAATGTTGTGTGCTCCACAAATATTCGGGTCTGGCTGTTATGAGACAGAAAGTTTCTTGTATTTCTTGATACCAACGACCCACGATTCGTATCTTAATGTGGGGTTAAGATTATGTATGCAGTTGGGTGTATTTATTATTTACATTGTATATATTACAAAAACAACAATAGCAAGATGCAAACGTATCTGTTAATAAGTAGCACAGCGGGTGTCCGGGAACGCTGGTCGTTAGTCCGGCGCTCGCACGTGGCCGAGCCGCGTCGTGTCGGCGCTCGTGCAATTACAACAAATGAGCATTTTTATAACGTCCATGTTTTGTCACGTCCCATGCCTCCGGCGGTCACTTACTTGTTACAGTTTGTACTTACTACGTGATCTTTTATCGCGTGAATCAGTTACTTTTTATTTATTTTTTATCCTGGCACGGAAAAGTGACCACACTGCACCTGATGGTAAGCGCAGTGCCGCGGCCGTCCAAATAGAGTAGCGAGATATAGAGTAGCGAGATATAGAGTAGCGAGAGACAATCTATCCCCCACTACTCATCACAATCATGCCGGTCTGCTTGTTCACACTACGCCATGGGTAAGATGAAAAAGCGGTCCAGGGTCTAGTCTCAGAATACTCATCGGCCGCGAAACGGCCAAACATCGTACACTAACTCTAGACCCCCGACAAAAACCGGATGTACACTGGCTGATCCCGGAACGCGACACACGTGCGTGTGCCACTATGGCGGGTTTTACACCCTGTATACGGTGATCCCTATCCGGGCGGATATGAATACCATACCACCATTTAATAGTTACTGATATAGTTAGTTTATTAGAGCGAATCGGAATAGATACTCAAGGTCGTGATCATTATTGTCATTATCGCCTGAAGTAGCGTTCTTGATGGGATGTGGGAACAGGTTGCATGACTACTTTATGGTGGCATGTAGATACTGGGAGGTATATCGTAAATTTTGTTTTAATATTAATCAGCCAGTGTTCACCCACTGCTGGGTATGGTATAGCTAAGAGTAATCATTACCATTCCTAATTTATGTAAAATACTTCCTTTATTAATATGAATTAAAATAATAATATCAGCCCTGTAGTTAACATTGTCCCACTGCTGGACACGGGCATCCTCTACTAATAGCACTTATACCCTTTTAAACATGTATTAACTCATTCTTAATGTGTATAATGTGTGGTTATAATTTTTGTTTGCTTTTTTTGTGATAATAAATAAATAAAATTAGGGTTAAGATTTAGTCTAGCTATTGCTAGCTTGCTGGCCAAATTGCGGGTTGGTAGACTTCACATTTATAGAATTGTTGTTATAAGACAAATAAGAAAATCTAAATAAACAACCAATTACATTAAACCCGTAAAATCCCCCGCAGATACCTCATTATATCCCAATAAGTTGTTAGTTAACTATGAGAGCGCATTGTTACCGCATCATTATAACGCGCGAATGGACGCGACTAGCGCGCGCGGATTATGGCGACGCACGCGCACTGCCTTTGTATTGAACCACCGCTGCTTTTAATTACATATTAAATAATTGGGTATTTTCGGAGTAATTGTAGGATAATGATCATGCAATATTTTAAGTAAATATTCTTAGAATAGGCATTTGAGGTTTGAAATTTTAAATTATAAATTCATTCTCCACTCTTACTCCATACTAATTTTATAAAAACTGCGAACATGAGTCTTTTTTTATATTACCACGAACAACTTACTTACTACTTTAATCTCAAAGAAAAAAGAAATATTGTCATAAAATTAATTTAATACAAGCTCTGATAACAAGATGCTGCAATATTTTTTTTTAGTGCCTCGATAGGCAGACGAGCAGACGGGCCACCTGATGGTAAGTAGTCACTGCCGCCCATAGACTTCTGCAATACCAGGGCACAGCAAAGCCGCTGCCTACCTACATTGATAGATGACATAAATTTAATTATGTTTTATGGAGGATTATCATTTTTTTAATAAAATTTTATTTCTATATTTTACAATAAGCTGGTCTAAATAATAATGAAACTAAATATGAAACATAAATGAAGAACTAAACAAGACGTCTCTTTCCCGTAATAAAACGAAATCAACAATAGAAACTACCAAATAACGTCAACTAAAGTGATATATTAACCCTCGAGCGCACGCGGGACGCATCCCGAATTAATTCCCAACAAACGAGCCCTAATCGAACGGCGACACAAACATGAATACTTAACAAGGGAACGGTTAACATTTAGCGATCATACCGCGGGGTACAACAGACCCCGGTGCGGGAGATCATTTATCTTGTCATTTTACATTTAATTATATCTAATGTTCTGTTTTTAAATTAAATTTAGACGTTGCTTTTTAATATAATCGCGTTAAAATGTATTTATGGTAGGAACTAAATATATATATGGTAGGACTGCTAAACAGTTGTGAACATTGTATCAGCATATATAGCATGTATGGCTACATAAGCCATGGATTTATTTTTTATCACGTTACTTTTTTATAATCAAGCTATTCGTTCACTAATATAATGTAACTTGTACATTATTTATAATCGTTTCAATAGTAATCGACAGTAAATAAATTAGTATAATAATTCTGCATCCCTCCTTATCAAACAAAAGGATAAGAAAAAATATTTTGGGAATTTATTGGATGAAGGTGTCAAACATTTATATTTTATTGTTATAGAATGCATTGATAATGGTAGTCGCTTTGTTATATTAAAATTAAGAAAATATTTTGATCGCTTACAAATAGATAATACATTAATTACTCATTTGAAAAATAAATTAGTAAATATTCGTTCGCTGTTCTGTATATCTATGGAAATATTGCGGCCAAGTTAAGTGAAGGCTATATAAATTAATATACACAATTCCATCAATGGACTTGATTGACGTTTCAATAAATCCAAATAAAACAATACAACAAAAGAATTAATGTAGTCAAAGAATACATTACCGACCGAACAATACGATAACAAATAATTCCTTTCTAACCCATTACAACGATTCCAACGTCAATAAATATCACCAAAATCATAGTCACGACAAATATCCATTATTACGCATTAAAACTTTTAACAGACCAGTTCATTATTAGAAATTAGGGGACAGAACGACCCTCGGAAGCGCCGTTTGGAGCTCGATGCACGCGTCTGGGCGCGGTTTACGGGTTAGCATCGTACACGCAACAATCAACCTTAAGTGCTTGAGTTAAGGACGTGCGTGGGTGTATGAGATGGTACGTAACACGTAATATATAGTTTATCTCATAAATTGATTATTACACATGGAGTGCGTCTATAAATCACCGTTAATCAGATTAGGAGAGCGGCACCGCTTCTCTTGTTTGCGATAGTTTGCGGTCCTTATTGAATTTGCGAGTTTTTACGACGGCGAGCTGCATTGGGGATGTTTACTTGTTTTTATATTATCAACAGATCATTTAATCTACTTAGTACAGATTGTAGTGAGGGTTTGGAAGAGTCCTAGTCATGAGACGAGCGTCCAAGATGTAATAGCGTGAAGTTTTTGATACAGGAACTCGTACTATGTCATATAACCCACTTGGCAGCCTCCGTGGCGCATCGGGCGAGTAGCCGGCTGTGAAACGATAGGCCGTGGGTTCGATTCCCGCACCGAAACAAGTGTTTGTGTGATAGAAAGATGTTTGTATCGGGTCTGGGTGTTGTAATACCCACGAAACGGGTTTTACCTAGTGTGTGGTCAGAACTATGCGTGTGACTGTTGGGTGTATTTATTTAATTTTTTAAGGCAAGCACTAGATTTATAAACGGGCCAGTCGTAGTGGTGGTAAGTGACCACAGACCATGAACATTCACGATACCAGAACCATCTCGACGAAGTGCACTTGAATGAAGGTATGGATATTGAGAAGGCGAGAAGCACCGCCAAGGTGTCACTTCTCATTAAGTTCCGTGAGATAGAGGTATATTGAGGGTTATTGTACATGTTTGAAGTTATATCTACTGGTGATGCTAAAGACTGCGTAAGAACAGGTTAGGCAATATCATTACTAACTAAATATCATTAGGATATGTGTTAAAGCATAGAGCATTAAACGAGGCTATACAAGTAATACCATTTAGAAGAATATCTTACGACAGTGATCTTATTAATATTTATATTTCTGTAATTATATTCTCCCGACAATTTAACGCATAGGTGAAAGTAATTCAATTCCCCATTCCCCACACGGCGATTACTTGAACAACAATAAAACGTAGCAAACGGCGACATAAGGCGTTTTAATGAACTCCACCCACTTATCCGCCAAGTCATGAAGATACCATTGTGAGGGTAAACTCAATTAGGGATTATGCACTTAGCACGTCACACGCACTCCGTTCGCGCGGTCGGTCTGACCCTCCTGATGTAATGTGCTACACTTGTACCAGCAGCGGAATGTTAACATCGATATTGGAAAAGGTTAACAAGGGAAGCTTGAAGATCGATTGCAAAGGATTTTAAACCCTACATAAAAGAGAGTACTTATATGCAACATATGTGTCTTAGTATCTTAGCTCCCAAGCGTATTCGAATTTCAATTTTGGAATCTTAATTCAAATATTTGTTTATATCAGACGCTAGTAAACTTAATAGGTTTTTCCTCATTGTATTAAACGAGTTAATTTACAGCCTCCGTGAAGTGAAGTGAAACGAGAAGCCGTGGGTTCGATTCCCACACCGGGACAAATGTTTCTGTGACAGACAGACATTTGTGTCGGGTCTGGGTATTGTCACCGAAGTCAGAGTCGAAGACTGAAAATCTCCCGTAGTCCCTAATATCCATGACACAGGACTCGTATCTTAGTGGTATCGGGGCGACGCCATAGAACCAGTAATACCAAGAAAAAGAATGCCAGAATACCAAAGAAGAGAAAAAAAAGTAGATCGAAGAGGTTGATAGAAATATTTGAACATTTAGAAATCTGACATATCGTCCGAAATACAAGAGCAAGTTATTTCACGTCCGTTTCCTTTGGGACAGTGGTATTACCCCAATAAAGTCGGGCCATTCATGCTTTAGAGAGAACTAACTATCTACAGCTTGACTATATTACTTTAAGAAGCTATGTTTGAAAAAAATCTGCTCAGTAATTCTTCCTTCTTCTTCTTCAGGTGCCTCTCCAATTACTGAAGGTTGGCCATCAACTCCGAATATTTATCTCTGTCCCTTGCAAGGCGGAACAACTCTGCAGCACTCTTGACTCAGTAATTGAGAAATGTAAAGATATTTTTCTGTTTCATAGGCAATGTTTTATAGTAGAGGGACTAATGTACGAGTGCCATCTGATTGTATCAGGGTCACCATCAAATCTAGAGAATCCTCGGCACTGGCTTTTGGGAGTTTATCCTCACACATTGGAACCTAAATGGTCGCGCACAGCGCGGTTTCAGAGGAATTTCCTCCCACGAACGCTCCGAATGAGGAATGAGCTCCCTGCCGAGGTTTTCCAAGGGAACTACAGTATGGGGTTTCAAGAAGGAAATAAAGTGCTTAATTTATGATAATCTATTGCCTTATTTGTTATAAGACAGTTTAACATTAGTTTTCTTTGTAAAAGTTGTTATCGTGCTAGTTCATGTTCATATTCATGACTATTAACAAAACTTATTTAACCTCGGTTCTGTTAGTTACATCTCTTTCTGTTCACATAACGTCTGTAATGTACGTTAGTAACGAACCATTACATCACTCAGAATTAGTTGATTCTCCGTTAGCGTCAATTAAAAATGTATTTTATTTTATTTTTTGTATTCAAATATTAAAAAAAATATATTATATGGCATACACCTTTAATTTTTTTTAAGTTGCACGTAAAGAAAAACATCATGAGGCAATCCGCCTACTTGGAAACTCCATAAGAATTTCGAAGATATGTTAAGCCTATCAAATCGCATTAGGTCAACGTGGTGTAATAAGGCGTAACCACTCTCATTAGTGGGAGAGCCTATAAAACAGGACTGGTCATAATATCGACAACCTCCGTGGCCCATGGGTTCGATTCCGGCACCGAGACAAATGTTTGTGTGACAGAAAGATTTTTGTTTCAGATCTCAGTTTTGTGGGACCGTAGTCCCTCATAGTTGATACCCACTATACAGGTTTTACATAGTGTGGGGTCAGAACTATGTGTGTCTGTTGGTTGAATTAATTTATTATTATAGATATGCGTTGAGTTTATACTAACATTAATTCTCTTTATTGGAGGTTTTGAACTGATTTTGCTACCTACAAAGAATCAAGAATGCAACGTAAAGCCACAAGGGGTGGTTGTGTCGTGATTGCAATATGTTTTTAAGAAACGTTGTTATGTAATTTGAGTAGGGGTATGTGTTGAATTAATTCCATAAACAATCTACTCAAAGTTTAATTTGAAAGGCCAATAAGTAGCTCATGCCACAATATATATGTAAAAATCTTCTAAATGAATTATTTATATACAAGTACATTATGAGAGTATACTGTTTATTTTTTATTCTGTCACGGCAAAGTTACCACACTGATGAGAGACAATCTATCCCCCGATATTCAACACAATCATGCCGGCCTGCTTCTTCACACTACGCCACGAAGAAGACGATGAAGAAGCGGCCGAGGGTCTAGTGTCAGACTGAGTACTCTGACAATAGACCCTCGACCGCTTCTTCACCTTCTTGCCCATGGCGTAGAGTGCAGAAGCAGGCCAGCATGATTGTGTTGAGTAGCGGAGGATATCTCTCACTACTGTAATTGGACAGAACTGCGCTTACCATCAGGTGCAGTGTGGTAACTTTGCCAGGATAAAAAAATAGATAAAAAGAAGCTTATCTGTAAATATGGAATATATGTTTTTTTCTAGTGAACACTCAAATCTATAGAACAGTTACAGCCTGAAAATATTACTAACAAATACTTTCCCATTTATATCATTAAAATATTGTAATATGTATCGTAGGGCAGCCCTATGTAGGTGGCTATTAAGGCCCTGTCCGCTCGGCCTCCGGACGCGGCTGGAATTTGCGCACGCACGCTAATTGCTAAATTCGCTCCGGAACCCCACTCCCCCCACCCTTCCGGCCCTCCCGCCGGCACACGGGCTTCACTGGGTAAAGTTGAGCTATATTCCGTAAAGGTATTTAGGATGAAGCGGTTTATTGATTAGCTACGTTATACGTATGTTTTGGATGATAGATATTCAGTTTTGGAAGTGTTTGTGATGCTGTTAGTAATAGATAAGCAAAGGACAAAAGCCATTTTTAATATCCTATAGACATATAAGCAGCGATAGCCTAGTTGGTTGCGGTAAGGACTGTCAAGACGAAAGTCGTATGTTCGAAACCCAAATGGCATACACCTCTGACTTTTCTAAAGTTACGTGTGTATTAAATGTTAATTATCGCTTGCTTTAACGGTGAAGACAAACATCGTGAGGAAACCTGCATACCTGAGAATTCTTCAGAATTTCGAAGGTATGTTAAGTCTACCAACCCGCAATAGGCCAGCGTGGTGGAATAAGGCCCATCCCCTCTCAATAGTAGAGGAGGCCCGTGCCCAGCAGTGAGACAATGTTTAATACAGGGCTTGGATTATTATTATTATAGACATATCGGGCATCGAGTGTATAATCTGACATGCTGAAAATTATTGTGGCCATAGAAGCCTTACTGTTGTAGGAATCCTTTCCCTTGCTCTCATTGGTCAATAACGTCCTCCAAATAATTTTCCCGCACCGAGACTTATGTTTGTATGATAGACAGGTGTTTGTTTCGGGCCGCGACCGTAGTCCCTCATAGTTCTTTATACCCACGACGCAAAACTCGTATCTTAGTGTGGGGTCAGGGCTATGGTGTGATTGTTGGGTGTTATTTATTTAATGATATTTACTGCCCGACTGTCTCGGTGGCGCAGTTGTTACGCATGCGTTACGACTGCGGTGCTGAGGTCTCGGGTTCGATCCTCGATTCGATCGAGCTGCGTAGGGATATTTCCTCGCTTAGCGTGTTCTACCGTCTGTATCATGGCGAATTCTCTGAAGAATTGTTTAATCTTATCCTATCCTCTCCCTTCCATACCAGAACCACGCGTACTGGCTTGTGGAGTCACAGCTTCGTGGTGTATACTACCCCGGCCCGAACCAAGAGGTTCGCAAATTCGTATTTTTGCCGCACCACCAAGCTGTGGAACAGTTTGCCAGCTACCGTGTTCCCTCCATCCTATGATCCTGGGTCCTTTAGGCGTAATGTGAAGAAGCTAAACAGCAGGCCCGCATGATTGTGTTGAGTAGCGGGGGATAGACTGTCTCTCGCTACTTGACACTCTATTTGAACGGCACTGCACTTACCATCAGGTGCAGTGTGGTCACTTTGCCGCACCAGAATAAAAAAAAAATCCCTTGATCAGGTAAAGTGATATTGGGTTTTTCTATCTAGAAATTCTCCGTATTAGCCCGGAGTCTGGAATATGTGCATGGTATGGCGATAGGCTCGCCCCCTATCACATTATGGGACCAAAATTCGGCGAAAAGCTGGTGTACTGGTTACATCTCTGCCTACCCCTTCGGGGATTACAGGTGTATGTGTGATATTTAATGAGGTAAGTTTAGTTATGTCTTTGCCTAAACTCGTGACAAACAGTATTGACAAATTTAATATATTTATTGTGTTTTCTATGGGAAATTTCGGGAGTATGACGTAATCGAATATATTCTCTGAGGGGACTGTGTACATGATATAGCGTGCAATCGGGCGGTTGCTGATACGAAGCACGGAGCGGCGGTAATTGGCGAGTAACGCGATCCGCTCCTCGTGTACTCGCGCTTATTGCCGGAACAGCCGGTTACCGGCGCAGTCGGCTACCGGTGCAGCCGGTTACCGGTGCACTTAATACCGGAAAAGCCGGTTACCGATGCGAACTCAGAACTTCACTATCAAATTGTATCAGATAAAGCGATACAAATGTTACCTGAAACTAAGTTATTTAATATACTGTTTATTCAATAGATGTTCACTCACAATCAATGATGCATACATACGCAATCAAGCCTGTACTCCCCGAAGGGGTAGGCAGATGTATAACCAGTACACCTAATTTCGCCAAGCTCATTACATCTCATGGTGTGATAGGGGGCGAGCATATTACCATACTGAGCACAATTCCAGACCCCGGGCTGATTGACGAAATACTCAGTTCGTGCTAGAAATTAATCGCTTTCAGTCGATCTGGGATCGAACCCGAGACCTCAGCACAGCAGTCATACCGTGTACGCAGTACAACGGTGCCATTAAGTCAGTCACCTAAATATTCACTAGTTGATATTTTACCATATTTATAGTGATTGTTATTTGTTTCCAGTTACTTTAGGTGTCTGAAGATTAATATTCTGTTAAAAACATGGCTGGTAGAGTTAAAACTCAATCACTGACGAGCAGATGCGTTTTAGATGAAATTTAATATACCTATTATTTGCGGCCGGCTTGTAGATTTGCAACAGCATGTTAATACAATAATAGAGACATAAGTGACAGTAGAGTCATGATAATGAAATATGTTGAAATGAATTTCCGTAAATTGAAAATACATTATTATGAAAATGATTTCAGTCAATAAAACGTTCCGAATTAATTGACACAATAAATTAAATTTGATTCAAACATAATGCGAACGAAGACACGTAATTTTTAATTAGTGACCTATCCAAGAGCAAGCTAATCCAAACCGGCTAGGCTTGGATTCGATGCCCGTACCGAGAATAATGTTTCTGTGATCCAAAAATATTATCAGATCCGGGTTTTTATATCGTCCTTAGTAGCTCTTGATACCCACGTTACAAATTTGATTTGTGGCCGTTAGGTGCATTTATCGTTAATTTAAGCTCTTTTTACTAGATATCATTATATTATTTAATCATTTAATTATATTGTTTATATTAATCAGGCCGCACTAGTGCACGTTTCAAATGGTAGCATTGAGAAAATAATAAAATTCACCAAGTCATCTCTGCACCTATCCACTCTACTTACATATGTACAGGAAATAATAATATATCAGGCCTTTATTATCATCTTCGCACTGTTGTGCACGGGCCTCCTTTACTAATAAAAAGGTTAGGCCTTAGATCAGCACGCTCTCCTAATGCGGGTTGCTAGATTTCACATACCTCTGAAATTCTTATAAGATTTCTCAACTAAGTAAATTGCTACGATATTCCTTCACCGTTAAAGCAATTAATAATTGACAATTAATACATACATATAAGTTATTGTATGCCATATGCTGGTTTTGAACTTAGAACTTTCGTTCGGACAATCCGCACTATTCCTAACTAAGCTATAGCTACAGACTCTACAAAATACAGGATTTCCTCTATTAATTAATAGTGTATTCCGTCGCTTCACATTTAGTTATGCCTGAGTAAAAACTCCTGATACGGTGTATAGGCACTTCAGTAAAGTAGACTCTTAATAATGGCGAGTGACGGCGCGGTGTGCGTATTACTGAATAATGTTGTAAAACACGAGAGCTGAACAAAGCAACACCTATACCCACCTACATACCTGACACAAATAAACGGCGACGGAAAAAGACAAACCGCGCCAAGACCAGTCCGCCATTCCGCTGAGAAGGGCGGAGCTAATCACACGCTGCCACTCCACTCAAATACAGAACTACCCACTATGCTCCGTTTAAAAACACACCTAAAACACGCGGATTAAGTTCGAATTCCGTGCGGTGTTTACAGGTGGTTACTGCGTTTAGTAACGACGGGTTATCACCGAAGTGGCCAATCAGCGCGCGGTTGCCATGACGACGCGTAGTTGTCGGTGTTGGTGTGTAGATGGCGCTGACGCACGTTTTCAGCGGTTTAATTAATATCGGAGTAGAGTTTCAGCTAGCGAATTGATTTTCTTTGTGTACACGTTGTTTTTTTAGTTGCACGGCTGTTGTTTTAAAATCGCGACCAAAGGGCGGCGGTGTCGTCTTTTGTACCGGAAAACGTAGACACAAATCTGTTTCCGTCATTTTGAACCCACAATTCACAAATAGGGGACTTCTAGTCTTATTTTAAGTAAAATTTACAATACAATAATTATGGCTTATTTTAGAAGTGCATTGTGGATGGATTTTTAAATCACATTACAAAAAATAGTTAATTAAAGTGCAATCTACAATAAATCAATAGGAGTTGTGTTCTGTGTTGTTTCCAATAGAGTTTGCGTATTACGCACAATAGATTGAATGAACTTTATTCTCATACTACTCATTGTAATAAAACTTATTTTACACATAGCTTTCGAAACGTTAAGACTAAAAAAAATAAACCGTGATGAAGTCCGTAAAATTACAATTACAATATAAAAAAACTGTGTTTCCAGGTAAACTGGCAACTAAAGTTTAAAATGATAAAAGTGAATTCAATAAAAAAAAATCTAGATTCCTACCTGATTTGTAGTTTTTTGAATAGATGAATAGAGTTCAAATATTCAAGGTCATCAGCGTACTTTAAAGCCTTAATACATACTTTTTATTAGGAATCTATGAAATAATATACTGACAGCCTCCGTGGCGCAGGGGGCGTGAAACGAGAGGCCGTGGGTTCGATTCCCGCATCCAGACAAAATATGACAGGCAGATATTTGTTTCGGGTATGGGTGTTGTGAGACTAAAGCCCCTCGTGGTTCTTGATACCAACGACACAGTAGTTACCAAGATTCTGAACAAGCCAAGATGGCATACACATATGACTTTTCCAAGTTACGTGTGTATTGTTTTATTATTTTTATTATATTATTGTGTATTGTTGATTATTACCTATATGCATCATGTGTATGGTGGTATTATATTGGTCATTCAACAGCAACTCTCACTAGCGTACGCACTTGTAAGTAATGTATATTTCAATTAAATGTTTACTGTAGAGTCAGGTGTAAATCAGAAAGTCAATCACGTCTTACCAAACTCTACTCTACATTTCGACTCTATCACTTAGATGCCTGATACTTATACATGTTATAGTTCATCATGCCTTGGTCGTCAAATATTCTGTAATTTCCTGTAAGTTGTATGTGTTTATAATATATAAGTATACATTGTTCAGAGCCATTTGATTGTGTAATAATACGTTTATTGCAATATCTCACTAACACCAAATTGGGGGAAACCTAATCCCCAGTTAGCTGTAACAGCTACCTTTACCCCACAACGGAAAATTTGCTCTAAATTATAACAAATACGATTCATTTTACAACAACCGTGAAGATTAAGCTACTGGCAATGAAATTAAGTGGCAATAAACTCTATGCGCTTCAATTAGAGTACATTTCAGTTTGTAACGCATGTTGTTTGAAAATGAAATTTTCATAAAAGTGTCGCGGGGGTGTGCGGGTGTGTGCGGGGCGGCGGGGTAGCCCGGCGGAAGGGCTGTATTTGTGTTCCCCCAGTTTCCCGCGCGGGGATCGCCGAGCGCGCCACTCGAGCCGCTCGGAGATGACTAACGATACAACTATTAGTCATAATTATTTCTCAAGCAATTACTGTGACGTAAGCGATACGAGCGAAGCAGGCTTCGCTCGCTATGTCATGGATTTGAGAACTCAAAAGACAAATGCGTTCTTGTGCGAAAAGAATAAGTACAAAAAAACTGTAAAACCATAAACTTTGCAGTCTCTATTGATATCTTTTCGGTAGCAAATTAGACTAGGTGGTGACTAATAGATAAACAAATTTCAGTAATTTAAAAATATATAGCAAATTCTCCATTTCATACACTTTACCAATATTTATATAACCCAAATATTGAACTCCAAAACAAATGTAGAGTCATCGGACTTTCTGTTATATTTTGTTGTATTCTCTGGAACTCCTGAATTTATTTTAAGTAATTTTTCACTAATAGATATGTACACTATTATTGAGTAAAAAGAGAGTAAAAGCCAGTAACTAGAAACATCCCCATATATTCCCGTATTAGAACCTTAAAGCTTTATATTTTTAATTTGTGTACGAAGAATAATTATTATTTTATTTATGTCGTTTAGTGTTTATAACTTATTTACGTTGATTTTAGTAACGGCATTTAGTCACGAAAATGAAAAGTAAAAAACACAGTAAACAAGAATTATGCCATAAACTTTTGTCAAAAATATTTAGACATCTCTAATTGTTCGTGCAAAGAACCGTTTAAAATTTACAATTGGCTTATACAAAAAAGCTTCCTTCCGCGAAATCTTGGCGATTGTTCCCGCAAAATATCGTATTGCTACCGGGTGTCGAATTCTGTTCCCCGGTGACGAGATGGGATGTGACGTGAACTGAGCTATTGTGCAACAAAGACACGGGGTCGGGAAAAAAATGGACAGATTTTTTATTGGACCGATGTAGAGAAAGTTGGCGGTTGATAAGTTTTACGTGCGACCACAAAATGAGCAATTTAAAATAAGATAGCATTGAATACAAGTTAAAATCAGAAATTTTCAAGAAAGTGTAAAATTTCAAGGAACTTAATTACCCTCTTCCAGCATTACTTATAAGTATTTGCATTGATTACATCTGATAGAACCCCAATCATTCATACAAATGATAGAGTTAACCAGGTAGCTGATACTCAGTACCAGTTTCTACTTATTTACACTCGTAAACGAGTATAACATATATCACATATCACTTAAGACGTAAGATATCATGGTATCTTATAATGCTTTGTTCTTCTTTCTTCATAATTAAATTGATATAATACAAAAATTGTAGAATAAAATACACACTGAGCAAATATGAATATCATATCAAAGTAGTTTATATATAACAATAATAATACCAGCAGTGAGACAATTCTTAATACAGGGCATTAAGAATTGTCTCACTGCTGGTCACGGGCTTTCTCTATTAATGAAAGGGGTAGACCTTAGTCCACCATGCTGGCCTAATGCGGGTAGGTAGACTTAACATACCTTCGAAGTTCTTCTAAGAATTCGCAGGTATGCAATATCTCAGGTTTCCTTACGATATTTTCCTTCACCGTGGTACCGTCCATGTAGTTTATAACATTTTATATATTTTTGTTAGTGCCTCGATAGGGAGACGAGCAGACGGGCCACCTGCTGGGAAGTAGTCACCGCCGTCCATAGACTTCTGCAATGCCAGGGCACAGCAAAGCCACTGCCTACCGTTATTTTTTTTCTGCATAAATCAATTGTGATTGTAGTCCAGGAAACCGCTGGCAAATTATCTTATAGTTTGGGATACAATTTCGTACCAGTAATTGGTGTGGCTGAATCTAGAGGTCTCGGCGTCGTAACCCTCGGTGTAATATTAAACCGTGGCTGGGCGATTGTGTTCCCTACATTCTAATACATGGTTCAATATACACACAGTATTGACTACATAGAGGTATTTTCATTTTTTAAATTATTCTTTCAGAGACGAGAAAATTTCTTCAATATAGTAAGTAACACTTTAAGTTTTTAATATACCTTTTAGTTACAGTTTTAACTATAACTCTTCTATATATGTAAAATTAATTTGTATTGGCTATTTTATCGACGCCTAAAGCAAACCAATGAACCTAGAAAGTCAAAATTACATACATAAAAACATATACACTTACGCCTGTAATTCCCGGAGGGGTAGGCAGGGGTATAAACAGTAGATCCACTTTTTGCCGAATTTATTTCGGTCCCATAATGTGTAGGAGGCGAGCCTATTGTCATACCGGGCACAATTCCAGACTCCGGGCTGATACTGAATATTTCTAAATAGAAAAATCCAATATCACTTTGTCCGACCCGGGGATCGAAACCGAGAGAAAATCGCCACCGAGCAAAATCATGATTGTGACAGCATCTACGTATCTAATAATTCTGACATATTATGAAATTTTAAATAAACCTTCATCTTTCACCCTCATGTTTCTGGGTGGTCGTATTGAAAGCTATGTAATTTTCGAGCACTTTCACTATATTGATTGAGTCTACCCACTCAGTACTTGAGCTATAGGTACTATATTTCATACTCATAACAAAATCAATCTCATTTCTCACCAGTCATCACTTTTATCAAATCAATAGCTGCTGCCACCGATATTCTATAAACGTCAACAAAGCTCCTAAGATGCCCCGATCTGGGACCAAGTGGGCCGTATGTTTTGTGTTAATAGTAGTGGTGTCACGTTACCACTTCGACAACAATCCCTGCCAATTGACATACTAATACACGAATAATAGAGTTTTTGCTGCCACAATGGGGATTTTTTATAAAAAATCTTGAAATAATGATGGACAATTAGCGATTTTGTGGTGTCGCATTACTGAGGTTGGGTCGATCTGCAGTTTTTAGAGCATTATTAGGAATTGACAGTTTAAGTATGCAAGCGGCTGTAAAGTAACAGTCCACGGATTCAATCTCCGCACTTACACAATTAGTATAATTCATAAATATATGTGTCAGGTACGAGGGACTACAGTCTCTACAACAATTTGTAGAGACAGTAGCTGGTAGTACCTAATACCTACGATAAATTAGAAAGTTTTCATTTTACATCTTGTAGCTTCGAATGAAGTCAAGTATATCGTTAAAGTGGCAACTTATATTCCAAACTTCTCCCTATATTTGATTAATCCGTTGCGGGATAAACAGTTACGTATTGTCAGAGACTCTCCGAGTGTCGAAAAATGCGTGCCATTGTCGATCTTCTGTCTTGTAAAGTCTTTCTTCATCGTCAAATATAAGGTCATCGCGTTGCTTCAGCAATAGCCAGACTTAATTGTCCTCTATTTTATTTATTAATAAATTAATAATACAAAAAAGAATGGTACATCATAAAATAGGAATTTTACAAGGTTGGATACAATATGATCGTGTCGAGTAGCGAATCCCTCGCTCGTTTTCTCTTGCTACCTGATACTCTAACGACACTGCGCTTACCATCAGGCGTGGTCACTTTGCCATGAAAAAAAAACTTAAACAAGTAGAGATAGTATTTACTCTTTACTACATGATTTGTTGAATTTAAGAGCAGATATATAATGATCATACATATACACTCACGCCTGCAATCCCCGAAGGAGTAGGCAGAGGTGTAATCTGTACACCCTCTTTTCGCCGAATTTCGGTCCCATAATGTGATGATGATGATGATGATGAATGTGATAGGGGGGCGAGCCTATCGCCATACCGGGCACATATTCCTGGCACGGCTAAGTGACCGCACTGTACCTGATGGTAAGCGCAGTGCGGTCCAAATAGAGTACTGAGTAGCGAGAGACGATCTATCCCCCACTACTCAACACACTCATGCCGGCCTGCTTCTTCACACTACGCCATGAGCAAGAAGGTGAAGAAGGGGTCGAGGGTCAAGTGTCAGAGTACTAAGAAGGCCGCAAAATTGCCATTGTACCCCAACTCCAGACCCCCGACAAAAACCGGATGTACACTGGCTGATCCCGGAACGCGACACACTTGCGTGTGCCACTATGGCGGGTTTTTCGCCCTGTGTACGGTGGTCGCTATCCGGGCGGATACGAATATCCTACCACCAGCAAAACTCGGAGCTGGTACTGAGAATTTCTAGATAGAAAAACCCAATAACACTTTACCCGACCCGGGGATCGAACCCGAGACCTCAGCATAGCTGTCGTAACGCATGTGCATTGACAACTGCGCCACCGAGGCAGTCAATATATAATGATGAATACATAAAATCTACTACCAAAAATTATAAAACACTAGCGGGCCCGGTAGACGTTGTCTTGCTCTGAAAATTGATAAACCCTATTTCAGCGATACATACCGGGTCCAATTGTGTTTTCAAACCATCCAAGAACCCATTGAAGTACACACTTAAAATTTCATCCAAATCAATGCAGCTGTTTAGGAGCAGTTAGGTGACAAACACAGGTACAGAATAATTATATGTATAAAGATAATAGACTGACTACAGAATTAATATACGTTTATAATGCCTTATATCAAATCCAGAGTCACTCAATCTACCGAGCTGCATTAGGCCAGTGTAGTTAGTGGGCTAAGGCCCAATCCCTTATTGGTAGAGGAAACCTGTATCCAATTGAACAGTGTATATGCTGGTTTATGCTCCTATTATTGCATTACAGCTTCTCAAACATGACATAACCATTTAGTTAACAAATGAAAAAATCCCAAGGTTAATCTACGAGAAACTATCAGAGTTGATTGGCGTCCAATTAAGATACAACAGGGCACATTTAAATTAATTGATGTACCTACTCTTTTATTAAATGCCGTTACGATGCCCATGATTATTGACATGTAACAGAGATTAGTTCTTCGAGTGAAAAATTCAGAACCTCACAAATGTACCATTCTTCAGTTTTATGGTCAGCTAATGATATGGTGGAGTATCTTCTGTGTATATAAAAGAAGAAACTGACTGACTGACTGACTGATCGATCAACGCACAGCCTAAACGACTGGGGTTAGTTACTAACTTGAAATTTTTACAGTAGGTACCTTTTATGACGGAGGCATCCACTAAGGAAGGGTGTTTGGAAATACCACCCCTAAGGGGGAAATAGGGGATGAAAATTTGTATGAAAATCCGTAAATATCGAAGTTAAATTCATGAAAATTAGTATTTGGCCTTTTAGTCAAAAATAAAAAATACATCTTTCAGGGTTTTTGGAAATTCCATCCCTAAGGGGGTAAAATAGGGGAAGAAAGTTTGTATGAAAATTCTTCATTCTTGAAGTTAAACGGATGAAAATTAGTATTTTGTATTGTATACTTTTTCTCCCTATCATGACCTTACAGCTGAGCAACAGCTAGTTACTCATATAACTATGAGACTGAATTGCGATAATAAGTGATATTATGGGATTTGTGCTGTATTAACCTTAGTTACATATGTGGCCACACCAATGCCTAAATCTCCCGACTAAAATATAGTACCGAGAGTAGAAGTGGTGTGAAAAAGAGCATGCTGGTGGTAGGATATTCATATCCGCCCAGATAGCGACTACCGTACACAGGGTGTAAAATCCCGCCATATTGGCACACGCACGTGTGCCGCGGTCCGGGATCAGCCAGTGTACATCCGGTTTTTGTCGGGGGTCTAGAGTTGGGGTATGATGTTTGGCTATTTTTCTGAGTACTCTGACACTCAAATCAAATCAAATCATTTATTTTGTAAATTAGGCCACTAGGGGCACTTTTAACATGTCAGGTTGAAGTTTATCTACCGGTGCTTCGGAAATGCCCACTGGTCTGAGAAGAAGCACCAAGAAACTCAGCCGTAGGTAGGTCTTTTGTATTTTCATCATAACATATAATATTCTATTAAAATTGTTAACAATACTAGAAGTATTACACTTAAGTTCCATACACAATTATAGAACAAAAAAACTGTTTAAGATTGATATACGTGTAAATACAAGGCATAGACTAAGTAAGTGACGCTATACAAGTTAATTAATTAGCTTAAACTAACAATCAATGAGCAATCCGGGCAGACCAGTCCACGCGAGCAGCACCCGTTCACGAGTATGACGCATGTGCCAGCCATCGGCCTCCTCAACCATGATACAGGGAAGTGACCGACCCGGCACATAACGCCGCCGCAAGCATAGACATTTAAGCGAGCATGACATACCCTAATCGCATCAAAGAATGAGAGAAAATAAATAAATATGCGACACAAGAGCTTTATAAAAAGCCAAGACTATTAAACTCAGCCATCCTGTAAAAGCCATGTACATCAATCCGTCAAAAACAAAACATTGTATAAAATAAGCAATATAAAATATAATACAATAAATCAATGTCAATTATTGAGTTGTGTATTTAGCTAAGCGACCACTGTTTTTTATCATTTAAATATTCCAATATATTGTAATAAGCCCTTTTTGATAGAAAGTTTTTAACTTCGACTTTGAATTGGTCGAAGGGCAATATTTGCACTGGCTTAGGAATTTTATTATAAAAACGAATACTAAGCCCCACAAAAGAAACATGTACTTTTTGCAACCGAAAATACGGGGTACACAGTTTATGCTTATATCTAGTATTTAAAGTATGTACATCACTTTTCTTTTTAAACATACATATATTCCTCTTAATGTGTGTTACATTTGCATAGATATATTGGGATGCAACTGTTAAAATACCTATCTCTTTAAAGAGCTCTCTTAAGGATACGGTCATTCCTAACTGATAAATCGAACGAACTGCACCTCATATATGTGCCTATTTTGTTCTTTACTCAAAATATTAGAGTATGGAAAGGCACACAATATAAATTTATTTTCTAATTTAGAACTACATTTGGTCATAGTATTTACAATATTTAAAATGTCATTCTTACATACAGAAAGGCTGTCTCCCAGTAACATAAACATTGTGTTGTTACATTGATTCACTTGGCAAATTGAATCAATTTTTTTATTTATATAGTTAAAGCTAGCTCCGGGTGAACATATATTTATAAGAGGCTGATGTGCATAATTATTTAACAAGCTACCTAGACCTAATCCTAGCTTGTCAGTGATTATATAATATTTGTGTGCATGGCCTTTGGATGCATTATGGTTAGACTCATGTAATATAGTGTCGCTAACAATTGGACTTGTCTCATTTAAATTAATAGTGCACTGCTGTTCAGAACTACATTGTGGTTTGACCGGTGTTATAGTTTGATAACACTAGATCCTCGACCGCTTCTTCACCTTCTTGCCCATGGCGTAGTGTAAAGAAGCAGGCCGGCATGATTGTGTTGTGTCTCTCCCTACTCGATACTCTAATTGGACGTCACCGCGCTTACCATCAGGTGCAGTGTGGTCACTTCGCCGTGCCAGGATAAAAACAAATGGTATCGAATAGTTATTTTAAGTTCTGTTAAACAACTAAAGTCACCAATTTACTGGGCACCAGTATATTCAATATATTGTTCTATATGTGGCCGAATCAACGTCGTAAAAATTATATGGCAACGATGTGTGTACATGTTTACGTGTACAAACTAGACTTGTGTACACAAACTAGTACTGAGTACTAATAAAAAATCATTCCTGTTCGAGATTCTCAGACCAACTGGTTCAAACCGAAATCAAGAAGCGTTGTTTCTCGATTTTATTTTATGCTATCTAGAAGACAACATTAGAACTAATATCCGAGATTGGAGCGCTCTTAATAACCATCATAATCAAGTCTAAACATAATAACGCGTATCATGTCAAACTCGTACGCAAGCAACGTGGTCAATTGTTGTATAACTATATAATGTTTTTATATTAACGCGAATATTACACTGAAATAAATAATAAATCATACTAACAATAAATAAAATTTTAAAACAAACTAAATTTAAGATAGAACCGTTATACTCTCTTTAGTGCCGATATACAACTTACTCCGCCTACTGACCATGAAGGTTGTAAAGGCTGAAACGTCGGGACTTCAAAGTAAAAATAAACCGCAATAAAAAGAAAAATATTAGTTTTATTACAATCTTTAAATGTATCCAGCGCCTGTTGATTGATAGAACAAAATTTGTAAGCACTTGAGCATAAATTTGCAATAGTTTTTTACGACTCACCTGGATCCGGTCCTCAGGTAAATCTGTCTTGAGTGAGAGCATCTCTCGCGCATACACGTCTGGATAGTGCGCGTCTTTGAACGCCTTCTCGAGTTCATCCAGCTGGTATGACGTAAAGATCGTCCTGCTGCAGAACAGAAACCAGATGGGTAGACGTGGTTATCAACAATAAGTAGTAAAATGCTGACATGATGACTGATATCAGCAATGGTGGTCTGACAGGAAATGTACAGCTAAACCCACAGACAATTATATGCCTATATAAAGAAGAAGATAAATGTCGAACTAGCGTAGCCACATTTTGCGAAGCTTATTCCATGATGAGATAACTGACGAGCTTATCGGAGTATCAAGAATCATTAGCTGATTCTAGTGTCATATCGGTAGATGCAGTCTGAATGAAAAAAGAGATTATAAAAAAATACGAATTTTACCTGACATAGAATTACAATTTGGAACTGCGAAAAACAATGTTCACATTTGCAAATGAATGATAAGACAATTTTATAGCTTGGGATTGGATGCATCGCTTAAAGGAGCTAGTACTAGAGACCGCATTACATAATGATTTATATTCTCTCGGTAATATAAGCCCGCTGAGTTTGTTTCGCCGGGTCTTCTCAGGCTGGGTCGCGTTTGGATCCGGTGGTAGCTTTTAAAACGTGCGAAGTCTCGGAAATACCCATGGTCCATATCAGACCCATTTAAAAATATGTATATTTGACTGGTATTTCTTTGAATAACATTAAAAATAAAAATTATAAACACCTTATAAATGAATAAAGTGATTGCTAGTGTATTGATGATGCTATGTATACATAAGCTGATACCCTTTTCTTAAATTTTCTTTACTTTTTTTAATGTACTGACTTGTCATAAGAGCTATGTAATTGCCTACATGATCAATAAACGATTTCATTTCATTTCATTTCTCTAGCATTCTATTTCCTATTTCTTATTTTTCTGGCCCTGATGTGAAACAATTGACTTAACATTTATTTAGATCTTAGATGATAAATGGAAATTATAATTATATATTTTCGTTCGTTCGTATGCTCATTCGAATTTCAAAAGTATGTGAAGTCTACCAACCAGCATTAGGGCAGCGTGGTGGACTAAGGCCTGATCTCTTTCATTGGTAGAGGAGGCCCGTGTGCAGCAGTGGGATAGTGTCTAGATCACGGTTAGTATAATAAGTTGTGGACATTTACCTGTGTCTGCGTTTTTTCTTCTTCTTCTTGCCGTTGTAGCCAGTCAGTCCATCTACTGTGAAGTCCTTCGCTGCTTCCAATGACGACACCCCTGTACAACAAATATAAGAAACCTTTATACATGCATTGCTAAGTAGCGATGTCAGTTTGTGGATATATTTAAATTTAATAAAATAATACATACGTATACACTCACGCCTGTACTCTCCGATAGGGTAAGCAGTGGGGTAACCAGTACACCCACTTTTCGCCGAATTTATTACGGTCGCATAATGTGATACGGGGTGAGCCTATCGCCATACCGGGCACAGGTTCCAGACTCCGGGCTAATACTGAGAATTTCTCCATACAAAAACCCAAGATCACTTTACCCGACCCGGGGTTCGAACCCGAAACCTCAGCATAACAGTCGTAACGCATGCGCCACCGAGGCAGTCATTTAATTCTTAATTTTTTGTATAAAATATTATGAAGTAAAATAAAATCATATATCGATCTTTTCGAGTCTCTTGTGAAAATATGGAAGTTTATTAGGTTTTAAGAGCCCTGACAAAAGACCAGCTCGTGAAAAAAAAATTAGGGTCTCAGAAGCTTTTTAAACTTTTTTTTATAGCATAATCCGACAAACGAGCCAGTGGGTCACCTGATCTCCACCGCCCATGAACATCCACAATACTGAAAGTGTCATGTATGCGCTGTCGACCTTAAAGGACAGGAATAGGGATTAGGGAAGGGAAGGGGAATCTGGGCCTCCGGATATCTCACTTACCATACGAAACGCGACAGTAAACTGTCACTTTACGTTGGTTTTCTGTGAGACAGTGGTACTACCCCGGTCGAGCCGGACTATTCATGCTGTAGGCAAATATGTCTACAGCGTGGCTCTACCACTTCTTAAAGTTAAGTTAAGTTCTTTTTAAAAGTTAAGATGAGTACTTCATATGTTTTTGAGTTACCTCCAAATGTATAAATACTTTTCAATTAAAACTGATTTTTATAAAAAAATATTGTGCTTAGTGTTTGTAATTTAAAATTCTAATTCATAATACATATTTAGTAATAAGTCTGCCTTGGTGGCGCAGTTGTAATTGCGCATGCGTTACAACCGCTGTGCTGAGGTCTCGGGTTCGATCCCCGGGTCGGGTAAAGTGATATTGGGTTTTTCTATCTAGAAATTCTCAGTATTAGCCCGGAGTCTGGAACCTGTGCCCGGTATGGCGATAGGCTCGCCCCCTATCACATTATGGGACCGAAATTCGGCGAAAAGTGGGTGTACTGGTTACACCTCTGCCTCTGCCATTATAGGCGTGAGTGTATATGTATATGTATGTTTGTAATATTCAGTAATGTAATATAGTGTTAAGTTAACACAATTCCATTAATTAAAAACACAAACTGCCCAACAAACACTAACGCACCCAGCGTCACTCGCGACGTGCGGATTTGTCACATAATTACCGAATGTGATTGCTAAATGAATTAGTAAACACGCGGCGGGTTAACGGAATAGATCGCCTCCCCCGGGACCCGGTGCCAGGACTCTGGGACTCCGGGGCGGGGGTGAGGTATCGCCCCCAGGGACGCTCGGGTAATTGAATTTGGCGCCAATGAGACACTACATTGAATTATTAAATTTAAAACGTTTGGTAACCCTGTAGTGCGGGGTGCGTGTAAGTGCCGGTTCACACGATACGCCTGCAACGCGCGGTGACTGACGTAATATATCAAAAGGCCCTGTTCAATTAAAGTTCTATTACCACCTGTATATACGGTCCACTGTCCACTGTATCCGGCTTGAGCATGAGAGAGATTAGGCCTTAATCCACCACACTGGCCTCATGCTATTTGGTAATTTTTATTTTATCAAGAAACTCATTCTACTCACATCTGATGGAAGATAGGTCATCTAATTCACATGAAGCTATCTGAACGAGACATCAGATCCATTTGTTCGATTGTGGTATGACTCTCAAATGCAAATTAGCTACTAACCAAGTTCCCTTTGCACTTTTATCTTTATTCGACTGACACAATATGAGCGTACCTAGTTTGTGAATATTTTAACGCGAATCCATAAAAATTTGTAAGACGCTACGCGACGACGCGAGTTGTACGTTTATCATGTGGTCAGGCACTAAGTTTCGCGGCACATTCGGTCACGTCGCGTGTTGTTTGCGCGGTACGACGCGGGGTGCTATGCGTGGCGAATCGTTGCCGGGTCGCAACCCGGCATGTCTTTATAAATTCATTGCCGCGTAAAAACAGTAATAGTGTTTTTTACTATCGATTTAGTGGTCGGTTGGTACTAGCTAGCTTGGAAAAATTTGACGGGAAAATTTAAGTTGAGAAAGGAGTGAAAGGTATAGTTTGGTTAGTATTCGTTTGCATAAAAATTATACGCAGAAATGTAATGTTAAGAAACAAGACAATTATAGTTACGATGAATAATCTTTTTCTACAACAGGTACTTAGTTACAATTCACCCATGGATTGGTAAATAGTTGACTCATATAGAGGAGACGTTATTGAAACCAGTTTTTGAAAAGAGCAACGCTAGAGTTTTTTGTCCGTTCTTCTCTAGTGAAACTACATTTAGAACCGGCGGTAGAGTAAAGATTATCGGTTTCTATATTTTTTTTAATTATACACTTCATATACAAGGTATATAGGCGGACTTAGTGCTAAAGGCATTCTCTCCCAGTCAACCTTAGGGTGATGCAGAGATGAACAAGGTAGGTGCATAAGAAGTAGAGGAAAATGGTAAACAAAAAAACTAATAAACACAATAATATGTACATACATAAATAAATACAAATATATAACATATGTATACAATTTATAACATTTTATGGGTTCAATTTGATTTGATTTGGGTTACATTAATTTACAATATCTAAAGTCTTTACTAATTCTGATTAAAATTATTATCTACTATAATGAAAAAGAATATTTTTAAACCGCAAAACTTTCAAAAAAGGAATCCTTTTTACTCCAAATTAAGCTTCGCATAACAGCACTAAGGAATAATCGATAAAAACCTGTCCAGTGCAACAAACAGTCACAAAACAAACAGTGTGAGGGTCAGTGCGACATGTGTTCGATTAGATCGCGGCACGGCGCGGTGTGTCCAATCGCCGCCGGTGGACGCTCGGCCGCGCATCGATTGGTCACGCCACCCTCGCGCCTTGGCGTCACCCGTGTGCATTAACGGGTTAACACTTTTATTAGTGTAAGTGAAATATTTGTTGTTAGGGTTGAATAATTGCAATTTTAGATTAACAATGTAAGGTCAAGGTTGCGTTAGAATTAAAAATATATATATATCAGGAGGTTCTAATTGATAAAAACAATAAAAAAATATATATTTTCAGAATAAATGAATTTACCATTTTGTTGACTGTTAGATTTTTAGAGTATATTTCGGCAAATGAGTAAGTGGGTCACCTGTTAGGAAATGAACTCCATGACTCATATTAGAAGTATAATGGGTGTGTAGCCGGTTTTAGAGGAAAGTAAAGGGAACTAAGAAGGAGAGAGGGATTTGACCCTCAAGAAAGCTGACTCCTGAAATGGAACAATGTACCATCTCTATATATTATTTCTCAAATGTGTTTTTTGGTCGGACGCGATATCTTCCATTATTCTCCATTAAATTTAATGATTCATATATTATGTTTGCCGCCATTTACTAAATATAGACCAACGTTTTTGCCAAAAAAGATAAAATATGAACAGTGCCATCTGTTGACAATATAATCAACTAATTTGTTGTATTGTTTATATTACGTAATTGACCACTATTGGTGCAAAGTACTTTCACGGGTCTGCTAGTTCTTCTCGTCAGTACTTTATGAGACAGTGATACTGGCTCGGTCTAGCCGGCTCACTCATGCTGTATCAAAATTGTCCACAGCATGGTTCTACCACTAAAAATATATATTTTTTATTTACGTTCCGTTATCAATATACTTTGAAACCTTATTTGGCGGATATCTGTATGTGTTTTCCTTTCATATTTTTTATGCTGGCACGTAATAACTTCATTGCATCTAATAGACTATCCCGCCCACACACCCGCCATTGTAACTCCTGTTTAGCCAGGATCAACAATGGCACGCATTTTTTGACACCGAGTAATGAAACTCGGCGAGTCTCTGGGAATGCTTAATAACTGTCTTTTATCCCGCAACGAAATTAATCAAATAGAAATATAGGGAGGAGTTGGAAATATAAATTGTCCACTTCCCTCCATGGCAAAGCGGGAGACAAATACTGAACTAAAAAGGTATTAACCTCCAATAAAGGGACATTTACGTCTGGAGAAGCCAGACGTAAAGCACCACGGAAGTTACTTAACGGGTCCTATCATGTGAGCTGTTACGCTTGATTCCAATAATAGGTATGGCAAAATCGCCGGAAAGCACGGAAATTCCTCCCAGTCTCCACAAGGTCCATATAGTATACAACTCCAGATGTTATCTGCATACTGTCAAGCATAATGTTGCGCTCATTTTGCCAGAGACTACACTCCCAAAGAACATGATGCGCGGACTGTTCGTACTCACAGTTTGGTGTAGAACATGGGCACGCAGGCGAATCAACCAACTTAAATGAGAATAGTTTGCTCTTAAAGTTGCCATGACCGGTGAGAAATTGTGAAACACAGTGATCAATTTCTAGCCAAGTTTTTGTTAGACGATCGCGAACCAAAGGAAAATACTGATATAAATGCCGCCCTTTAATTGAATTATCCCATCGACATTGCCACTCGTTTAGCATATTTCGGAACGCTGTTTAAAAAGTCTACCGATTCTCGAGAGTTCGCGCGACGTAAGAAAGTTTTTGTCCATATCCTCTCTCGTGGAGTAATACATAGCGGCGCGACGCTGTGCCTCCAGATCGACTGGAAGTACACCCGCAAGGACAGGTAAAGCTTCAGTACTAACGGTTCTATACGCCTTACACAAGAATATCAACGCCAAACGTTGACTCTGGAGCAATTTTCTTCGCACAGCACCGATAGTAGCCCTATCAGCCCATACAGGTGATCCATAGCAAATACTGCTCAAGTAAGTAGCCCCATAGATGACTTTTAATGTGTTAAAAGATAATCCCCACGTTGAAGTGGATATCCTTGTCAAGGCATAGAAATTGCGTTTCGACTTTTCCCCGACGGATTTTATATGCTCTAAGAACGAAAAGTTTCTCTCCAAAACTAGCCCTAGGTAACAGACCGATTCTTTGCGTTTTATATAAATATTATTGAATTTAATTCGCGGCGGTGTTTTAAGAATGCCCTTTAAAAGTAGTTGGTAAGTTTTATGAGGTGCGAAAGTCAGACGATTTCTTTCACCCCAATCAAAAATTAACTTTAAACACGCGCTGGCCAAATTTTCTAGTCCCGATCTACTATTCGACTGAACAAGCAAGAGCCCGTCATCAGCATAGCCGGTTAAGGAGCAACCTTGAGGTAAAGGGAGTGCGAAAAAGTCGTCGAAGCCTAAATTCCACAAGTACGGACCGACTACTGAGCCTTGTGGACAACCCATCGTAAGAGCTTTCGACGCTTCGTGGTGACCAAGTTTTAATTTGGTTGTGCCTAGACAAAAATATGAATAAATAAGTGAATATATATTTTTAGGACAACCTCGGATTTTCAGCTTAAGTAGTAGCATTGGCCACCACGCATTATCGAAAGCACCGGATATGTCCAAGAATATACCTAAGACGTATTTACTATTCGAGTTGCTAACAGTTCTTCTAACGGATAAAGCGGCGTCAACAGTAGATTTCCCTACAGTAAAACCGAATTGCTTCTCATGAAACTTTGGACCGCCCGGTATTAGCCGAGGAACAATTAGTCGTTCAAGCAATTTACCTAAGGATGGTAATAACGTTATAGGCCGATAAGATTTAGGGTCGTCGGGTGGCTTGTCACCACTTTTTGGTATTATCCGAATAAAACCGCATCGCCAAATTCGAGGAAAAACACCTTCAGCAATACATCGATTAAAAACTATTAGAATAGAATCGCCCGCTGCTTTACACGCTTCCTTGATCATTTTATTAGATATTTTATCCTCACCGGAGGCTTTGTTCACAGGTAAAGATCTAACGATATCGATAAATTCTTCAAAAGACGGGAAATCCGACGAGGGTGTGTTCGGTGGTTCCGCGGCCCACATCCGTATTTGGTTATGATATTCGTTATCACGCGCTACTGTATCATCGGGTATTAGGGAGTTTAAGAGGGATTCCGCTGTATCCTCTATACCAGTTGTATAGGTGTTGTCTATTTTAATATTCTGTATATAGGCCAGATTTATTGACCTATTTGCTTTGAATTCATGGTATAGAGGAGACCACGGACCTTCCTTATCCAATCGTTCTACAATTTTACGCAATAAAATACCTTTCGATTTATTCACCGCAGCTTTATAATGTGATCTGGCAACCTTGAGTGCGATAAAAGCAGCTGTAAATGCTTCTCCTGTAACACAGCGTTTTTTTAGTCGGTTAAACCTCCTACGAGCCCTGCGAAAGGTACGACGCAGGTGAACTAGATAGTTATTCCACCAATCACATCTACGAGTATTAGTAATGGAGCCCCGACCGATTGTGACGTCCGCACAGTATGTAAACGTGTCCGACATAATTTCGGCACACGTTTCAGCTGAGAGGTTATTGCGAGTGAAGTCCCCGACATGTTGAGCAAATAAAGCGCTAAATAAATTCCAATTGGCACTTTTAGATTTATATCTATAATTAAAGTTGCTATAAATAGGACCCTGCGTTAATCTAGGCATGAACTCGTACACAATCAGGCGATGGTCACTACACGACGCATCCGGAAGGACACGCCACCTATCTAGGTGAACGTCTCCACTAGAAAGTGTGACGTCAATAGAAGACTCGCCCGTAGGGCTGCAATATGTAGGTGGTGCATCGGGGGTATTATGTATAATAAGATTCATCTCTGCGATGAAATCTTCTACGGCACAACGCCTTTCGGTATCAGTAGAACGATATTTGCCATACCAAAGTATAGATGACGGATTAACGTCCGCGCCTATTATAACTTTCTGACCTACAAGAGACCGCAGAACATGACGAAGATGGTGTATGTGTGGACCCACAGGATCTGAATACTGAAAGTAACAGCTCACAACGTAAACCTTATAGCACGGAGTTGAAACCTCTGCGACAGCACAGTGCGACGTCATAAGATTACGCACTGACGTGATGGTAAAATTGGAACTTGATACATAAATACCTGCTCGTGAACCGTTGTCTAGCTGAACCGTCCTACTACGTAAACGCGCGTGTTGGTATTGCTCTTGTACTAACACTATATCGAGCTTATATTCGCGAATTAACGTATCTAACTCCGACGTCGCGACCCTATCGTTGTGGAGATTTAACTGACCGACGATAAGATTATTATCCATATTAGAAATTAATTAGTACTGTGTCGAAAGAATCAGAAGTTCTAATTTGTGTTTATAAGTGGGACAGTCATTAGACCCACATCGATGGTCGTGGGGTTTTTTAAAAAGTTTACATGACGCGCATACTGGTTTAAAATCCGAGTTAGCTTTGTGAGGACAAGCCCTGGTCTCATGCGTCTCTGCACAAATCGCACATGTTGGTGTTTTCGCTGTGCAGAATTTATGCACGTGTCCGTAATGTTGGCAGTTAAGGCATCGGACTATCTCGACGTCATCAATGAAACGACATGTTGCCCAATCTATAAACAATTTGTCTTTTGTCGTGACTAAATGTTTCCGTACTACTGAGTCTAGTTCTACGCCTATCCATTTACGACCATTGTCTAATTTACGCCTACGAACAATTTTGATTGATTTTATAAAATCGTCTTCTTTAATTGGCATTTCGTCTTTTATATTTTGCCGATAAAACGCAGTAAGAAAAACGTCGTCTTCCATTGAAGATGGTACGTCTTTAATAAGAATGCGCGGGCGACGACCTTTAGGTTTTTCTAAGCGCAACCCCGCGGATTTTATTGCCTCGACAGACTGTAATTTTTTTATTTGACGTTCATTCGCGACGCGAAGTACGACGCCGGCCTTTGCGGTCTTTTTAACGCCTACGATTTGAAACCCATCATCGCTAGGTTTAATTGCCTTAAATAACGCCTCTTTCGTAGCAGACGATGAACCGATATCAACAGATCGCTCGCTAGTCGGATAGGCCACTACACACGGGAGTGGGGCGCGTGGTTCCATTGGTGGTATTTGTTTTGGCAGACGAAGCTTAAGTTTGTCTGCATATAGTACGTTATTATCCTGTTTAGGTATATTATGACCCGTACGGTTTTTAAGGCTCTCCAACTCAAGATGTGTATTGGCTAACTTTGTTTCATTACAGGACGATTTTATTGCCAAAATTGAAATTATAGCGGTTATTCGTTGCGTAAAATCCATAACTGCCGATTTATTCGCGACATTCATACGCGAGCCCTGATCGTTGACGAGTTCATTAATTTTGGACAAGTAATTAGCAGCTTCGGACACAAGGTCGCAATAATCGGCAGAGTTTTCATCGCTGTTATCAACGGACGCGGGCGAATTTAATTTATCCGATTCCGAAAGCTGTAACCGTTTAGATCTCTCTGGCGAGACGTACGACGGTGAGACTTCACTGAAAAGTCGCTTTGGTTTGCCGGCATTTGGCGATCGCGAGATCAAACCACTTTTACGGAAAGGATCGGGGCCTCGATCGGGCGGATTACCTTTATTAGTCGACATAATACTACTAGTTTATGTAACACTGATTTACTGTAGGTAATAATAATTATAATGCAAAATATAACAAAATTACTTATCCGAAACAACAATTGTTTACTTACGATATATTGTTTTTTTTTTTATTGACACCCTCAAAATATAAAAATGAACTTACCGAGGAAATAATTTGATAATTATTTCGTTATTCCTAATAAAAACGCACAAAAACTTACGGACCGTTGTACACAAGGCAATACCACACAACTAGAAACAGTTCACGACCTGGCAAACGAACTCCAAACACGTTAAACACAATTTTAATTAGCAGCGCACACGAACTTCACTGCACTGTGTTCTCGCGCGGGGGGAAGTAGTAGATTGCATCTAATACCTAAAGACAACAGTAATGTATGTTTGTAAAAACATAAATATTATTACGCCTTTATTCTATAACAGTAGACAGAGACCATAGAAATCGATGCAGTAGTTGTATGGATTTTAAATCTCTGTAACTTTATGTGTTGTTATTTAAAGTGATCAACATCAACCTTTTACCATATGAATATATATATGAGATAGATGAAACTAGTCAATCGTTCAGAGTGTGGTCACAATACACTCACTCAGTCCCGGTGGATTTCACCTTCCGATAGCGAATGGACCGAAGTTACGTGAATAGTGTAGCTGCACTATTATCTGTATATATAAAAGAAGAAACTAACCGACTGATCGATCAACACACAGTCAAAACGGCTGAGGTTAGAGATTTGAAATTTTGACAGGAGGTACCTGTTATGACGTAGGCAACCACTAAGGAAGGGTTTTTGGAAATACCACACCTAAGGGGGGTAAAATAGGGGATGATAGTTTGTATAAAAATCCGTCATTTTTGAAGTTAAACGCATGAAAATTGGTATATTGTATTGTATACTTCTTCTCCCAAATGTGACCTCCACGCGGGCGGAGCCGCGAGCAACAGCTAGTAGTTGAATAAATGCAACTTTTGTAATTCAACAACTACTGGTATTTCTAAATATTACACGAGTTCAGATTATATTGTAATGAGTTTGTGTTTTTTTTTATCTGCTACATGTTTTTGGGTTACTCTACAATTTATTATTTATTATACATAAGTTATATCTTTTTTTGATAATATATAACCTGGAATATACTAATGTAAATTTCACTAAATAGTACAAAACAGGCGATATTTTTGTCTGTCTGTGCGTATATGCTTTTTCTGAACCACACAATTTTAATGCACTTTTAACAATCAATAGTATGTAATAAATATAGCCAACAGTCACACACACAGTCCGGACCCCACTCGTAGTCAAATCTGTATCGTAGGTATTAAGAACTACGAGGAACTACAGACCCGTAACAAATGACTATATCACTAACTCGGTGCGGAAATCGAACCCACGGCCTTTTGTTCCACAGACGGCTACTGGCCCACTACGCCACAGAGGTTGTCATTTAGTTAATTTCCGGATGATTTCTATATAAATACATGCATATTTAATGTTATGTAGTACTAATTTATCATTTTTACAATTAGACCATAAAGTCAGACTATTGCTAAAACATCGCTCAAAAAGACTTTAAAGATAGTTAAAAATTACTGCCGTTAACAAACACGGCCTAAGAATACGAAAAAACGATTACAAATTAAGTTGTTAAAGCTGGCTCGCCCTCCGACCCCTTGTCCTACACAATAGTCTCCAAGACGAATTTATTGGACACCGCATTAAAATAAAACAGTCACGGTTAAGTGATACAAGCGTGACTTCTTTCAAATGATAATGTATGCGTTAACACGACGCCAGCGCACAAACAAAATCACATCCTAAACTAATCTAACAAGGTACAAATTCAATTGGCCAGTTGGGTAGTTTAAAATGAATGCGAGAACCTCCCTCGAGCGGAGGGACTGCGACGTGCGGGGGGAGGAGGGTGCGGGGGAGCGAGGCATGGAGGGCGAGGGGGGTGGTGAGGAAATATGACTCTCGTGGAAGGAAAGCCACTTGCGCTGAGAACACGCCACTTTGTACAACGACAATCTGATTATGAAAATGTTGTTATATCTTCACGGAGTTTACACCGCGGCGGGTAGACAAAACCTATTTGGTGAAATTTCGTCGAACGATGAAAATGTGAGCGGCGGGAATAAATAACGAGATTTAGTATCGGATTAGGAGAAAACGAGTTTAATAAAGAGCTTGGAAGGACTGGTTGAGATTTGGTTACATTTTTGTACTTAAAGCTGTGGAACAGTTTGCCAGCTAACGTGTTCCCTCCTTCCTATGATCCTGGGTCCTTTAGGCGTAATGTGAAGAAGCTAAACAGCACGCCGGCATGATTGTGTTGAGTAGCGAGGGATAGACTATCTCACGCTACTTGATACTCTATCTGGACGGTACTGCGCTTACTATCAGAAGCAGTGTGGAACTTTGCCACGCCAGATAAAAAAAAAACACAACTTTCACATTTGTTGACAGATACCATGCACATAGATTAGGTAAAGAATTCAAAAATACATTAAATTGCTGTTGTGCCTGAATTACGTGTCAACTATTTTTATTTTCAAAGTGTTATTTACATATTCAAGCCTAATCCCCAAAGCGATAGGCAGAGGTGTAGCTAGTACACCACATTTGACGTTCAGATATGTAAATGCAGTTTTTTTTTATCTTAGCACGACAAAGACACCGCACTGTACCTGATGGTAAGCGCGGTCCAATTAGAGTATCGAGTAGCGAGAGACGACCTATCCCCCGCTACTCAACACAATCATGCCGGCCTGCTCCTTCACACTACGCCATGGGCAAGAAGGTGAAGAAGCGGTCGAGGGTCTATTGTCAGAGTACTAAGAAGGCCGCATAATGGTCAAACATTGTACCCCAACTCTAGACCCCCGAGAAAAACCGGATGTACACTGGCTGATCCCGGAACGCGACACACTTGCGTGTGCCACTATGGCGGGTTTTACACCCTGTGTACGGTGGTTGCTATCCGGGCGGTGTGAATATCCTAACACCAGCAGTTCAGTGTCACGCAACATTTTATTATTCAATTTAAGATGATGCTGGATTGTGGGTAGACATGGCACTTATTATTAGGGCGACTAGCGGTTCCAAGATATAACGTAATCTTGGAGGGTTACTCTTGACACTCGATTCCAATTGAAAATTGGGATTGGGTTCGAATACTGTAAAACTGACACCCTTGACAACGGAACACCAGCACACGATTTAACTGAATACGGCCGAATTTTTAATAACTAAATGAAATAGAGCATTTATGATCGCTAATTCGTAAATATTCTATTTCATTTAGTTGAATGAGTTAGAGTTGGAATATCTTCTAGATTGGAATTGAAAATGTATCGAGTGTGAGATTGGAATTGATTTCAATAGTAGGCCTATATAGATATAATATAGATCAACGTTATTGAAAGCTGGCTGTGACCTTTGCCTTTCCGAAAGGAATGATCCAATATCAGTATCATAAGTATCAGAGAGGAGAAATGTAAAATCTACATTAAATAAAGTAAAATAAAAAAAACATAATGTACGTTCACATTATTAATGTCAACACATATATAGTCTGTGGTCAAACAGTTCCAGAGAGTAGAAATTGTTAAGAGTTTTCAAAATATATTACGTAAAATTGCCAAAACTGTGGAATCGTTCCCGTACAACGACCATAGAAATGAGAGCAGAAGAGGAGTTTAAAATATTGCCAAGAAATCAATACTGACACATTGATTAAATGAGTTTTGAACTAAAAAAATACTGTTTTCAGGTATTATTTCTGCCTCGGTGGTGCAGTTGTTATTGCGCATGCGTTACGACTGCTGTTCTGAGGTTTCGGGTTCGATCCCCGGGTCGGGTAAAGTGATATTGGTTTTTCTATCTAGAAATTCTCAGTATTAGCTCGGAGTCTGGAACCTGTACCCGGTATGGCGATAGGCTCGCCCCCTATCACATTATGGGACCGAAATTCGGCGAAAAGTACTGGATACACCTCTGCCTACCTCTTCGGGGATTACAGGCGTGAGTGTATATGTATATAAATCAATTTTCATGTATTATCTCAACCTCACCTTTTTAGTATTTACACATAGGTTGTGTTTACGTTCTCTTTTAAATTTTTTGCAGTTTTGATCATTTCAGGAAAGTGTTGCGTGCAGTAATTGAACATTACCGCACGCAAATGACTAATCAGCTATTTACCGAACAGTATTTATCCTGCATGAGTGTTAAAAAAGTTATTGCAATGCACTAAAAATTGCGCCACTTAAATGGCGAAAAGTGGGTGTACACCTCTGCTTACCCCCTCAGAGATTACAGGCGTGAGTGTATATGTATGTAGGTCTAATTTCGACCACTGGGTGATTATTTATTTAAAGTAACTTGCCATCATTAACAGGTTGGGTATTTCATTCACGAAAATATAAATGATTACAACAACAATGCATATAGTATGTAATACTCTTAAATTTTTTATTTTGTTGTTAACAGTTTTAATGAAATAACTAGCGTAGCTTAATTCTTGTCTTTAAGCGAGCAATGTTTGTGTTGAAGCACAATTTGCCTGGACGATCCCATTCACTGACTGCCCCCCCCCCCCCCCCCCCTCACTCCTCGGTCCACTCGCTCTATAGATAGTGTAAGTGACTGCTTTGGTATGACAGTATTCAATTTATAACAGAATATTTATAATAAAGTGTCTTTTAGTCGTTATTTGAATGAAATAATGGCATGTTTCCTGACGTATTTATGCGCCATGTTACATTTATAAAGCCTTTAAATGAGCTTAATTTGTAGATGTGGTTTATAGATTGTATTATGATGATGTTCTAAATGATGTAGATTCCACGATGTACATAGCAATGCAATCTATGCCAGGAGAAGTGCTAAAGTTAATTATTTATATTATTAACTTGAGCACTTTTTATTATTATATTTGAGTGCAAAAAGACACTTCTAATGTCAATTATCGAATACTTTTAATGAAAAAGTGTAAAATACGTATTTTATTAAGTAAAACAATTTTTATCTTCACTATAGTAAACTAGCTGTTGCTCGCGGCTCCGCCCGCGTGGAGGTCATATTTGAGACAAAAAGTATACACTACAAAATACCAATTTTCATGCATTTAACTTCAAAAATGAAGAATTTTCATACAAACTTTCTTACCCTATTTAACCCCCTTAGGGGTTGAATTTCCAAAAATCCTGAAATATATATTTTTTATTTTTGACTAAAAGGCCAAATACTAATTTTCATAAACTTAACTTCAAAAATGACGGATTTTCATACAAACTATCATCCCCTATTTTACTCCCTTTGGGGTGTTATTTCCAAAAACCCTTCCTTAGTGGATGCCTACGTCATAAAAGGTACCCAATGTCAAAATTTCAAGTCTCTAACCCCAGCCGTTTAGGCTGTGCGTTGATCGATCAGTCAGTCAGTCAGTCAGTCAGTCAGTCAGTCAGTCAGTCAGTCAGTCAGTCAGTCAGTCAGTCAGTCAGTCAGTCAGTCAGTCAGTCAGTCAGTCAGTCAGTCAGTCAGTCAGTCAGTCAGTCAGTCAGTCAGTCAGTCAGTCAGTCAGTCAGTCAGTCAGTCAGTCAGTCAGTCAGTCAGTCAGTCAGTCAGTCAGTCAGTCAGTCAGTCAGTCAGTCAGTCAGTCAGTCAGTCAGTCAGTCAGTCAGTCAGTCAGTCAGTCAGTCAGTCAGTCAGTCAGTCAGTCAGTCAGTCAGTCAGTCAGTCAGTCAGTCAGTCAGTCAGTCAGTCAGTCAGTCAGTCAGTCAGTCAGTCAGTCAGTCAGTCAGTCAGTCAGTCAGTCAGTCAGTCAGTCAGTCAGTCAGTCAGTCAGTCAGTCAGTTTCTTCTTTTATATATACAGATAAAATACCATGCTTAACAACTGCCAAAGAGAACTAAACAAAAGTATTGTCTATATCGCTCATATTTCTTCAAAATTTATAAAAAGCAATGGCGCTTACCATTCACTATTTTTCTGCACAAATACATAAAATGTAGTAACGAAGTACGTGGTGCTAGCTATTATATTTCGTGAACTAACTCGCAACAGTATATTGCTTCCAAAGCAACTTATACACCAGTCGACAATTCGCCAAATGTAATATGTAGAAAAGGTTGAATTTACGCTTATTTCGTATATTGAGCCAATCGTTTTCGCGAGCAGAGTCGTGTCAATTGGCAATCGTATCGCGAGTCGCGGCCAATTTGCGACGCGAGGCGACACCACGCGACACCAGCTATTAGATTTGTCGTCGACGAACAACGCCTGGGGCCAATTGAAGCGACAATCTGCTTATCTTCGCGAAATGAAGCTGTTAGTACAACGCATGGATCATTCAACTTCAATCAATATTTTTTGATTATTTTATCATTATTAGACCGATGACAAACTTTTACGATGTTTGGCCGTACTGCGGCCTTCTGAGCACTCTGACACTAGACCCTCGACTGCTTCTTCCTTCTTGCCCATGGCGTAGTGTGAGGAAGCAGGCCGGCATTAATGTGTTGAGTAGCGGAGGTTATATGTTTCTTGCTATTTGATACTCTAACAGGACGGAACTGTGCTTATCATCAGGTGCAGTGTGGTCAGTCTGCCGTGTCAGGATACAAAAACCCTGTTTTCTTGTATATCTAGTGTTCGTGGAAGATGAATATCACTTATAATCAGGTGACACACTTGCAAGCTTCCCGGTCGCTAGTATAAAAAGAGATTGTTTTTTGTGAGGTCACACAAAATGTAATGTCTTAAGGTTCATTATGTGGTTGTTTCTTGGGCTCCGAATACCTTATATGAGTCGTACAGAACCAAAGTCGGCATAATAAGTAGTTGGACAAAAATTTAAAAAATATGTGGCATATAGGAAATTAAAATCTGCATCGACTGTTGCATTGTTTTATAATTAAAAACGGCTGAAAACCCTTCTAAACACAAAACAAAAGTTGCTTTAGAACGAAAGTCGGAAATCTTTCACTATCAACCAATAAGAAGCGTCTGTCATATCAACAATACTATTTCTCATGAAGTTAGCGACAATAAATAATGACAAACTTAGTACGAGTTACAGTAGCAAAGGTTACCATCTTGCCTTAGTTGGGTTAAACTCGGCAATATAGAAATTTTAATAAGATTTTGCACTCTTACTCTCACTTAATCTTAACTTTTTATCATTGTTGTTGTCATTGATTCAATTAAACATCTGCTCAGATTAAAATAAAATACTCAGCAAAATTTTCTTTCGACTTTAACAAAAGTTATGTTTTTTTTAATTTGCCAAAATATAAGTCGGTCCTACTTCGCTGACTTTGGTTCTAAACGACTCATAATATATTCTACGTAAAATAAATCTATAAATTTTGTTTCGCTCACTTTAGACATACACATAAAAATACCAACTGCGCTACACAAACAATGTCATTCCAGAATTTCCACATCAGACGTGAAAAACGTGAAAACTCAGCAAAAGAGGAAAATACACGTGGAAAAATGTCGAGACGCGCCGCAATTAAATGAGAGCAACCGATGGAATTGCCAATTTAGTGGTAACAAGCCAATCTGCGTACGTTAGAGCAGGTTTATTTGATTTTTGATCGCGTCTCTACGCTACAGAGTGTAGAGTGTAGCGCGGTGAGCGACTCTATCATGTTCGTCGAAGAAATTGGTAATTTCAGTTAGGGATTTATATTTAAAATGTTATTGATATTAAACGATATCAAAAGTTTATTAAGTTAAAAATATTTTATACTGTATCGACGTGGACTTTTTATTGATTAATAGGATATAATAATATAATTTGATAACGGTAGGCAGCGGCTTTGCTTGCCCTGGCATTGCAGAAGTCTATGGCCGGCGGTGACTACTTACCATCAGGTGGCCCGTCTGCTCGTCTGCCTATCGAGGCACTAAAAAAAAAGTAAGTATGATAAAGATTTTTGGGTCCAAAATACACAAAAATGATTGGAATGTGTGCCCGATGTGACGGTAGTCTCGCCGGTTTGGTTTTATCTTTACCACTTGGAGAATACAGTCCTGTGCTTATTCATTTAATATTATAAATAATAAAACCAATACCAAATTACCTGCATAAAGTTGTCGCACCGCTACAATTACATGAAACAAAACAAAATAATACAATTAAAACGGGTGCTAACACAAACAGGAAAAATAATTGGTAACCTAAAAAACCAGCATCTTATAGTGTATCATATAAAAAATACTTGTATGCACCAGTATATAGACATTTCTAGTAAATTACATTTTCAAAGCTTAGCCAAATTAATGAGATAGATGAAAAAATACAATAAGCGATTAGTTGAATATTAAAGTAACACAGTTAAACGCTACAATTACTGTTTTCAGTATCCTTGAAACCAGAACTCCGCTATACTCGAACACTGCTGTTCATGGAAGAAAATGACAAAGCGTTGCTATCTACTCAGATATGAACAAGTAAAGCTTATCACCTATTAAAACTATCCCTGTAAAACACTGCTTTACTATAACCCTTCGCATATTCAACATTAAATTCACAAATACTTTACAACCAACAGAATCGACAGACCTCAACAAATCCAAAGGCATACAAAACAAAATAAAAATGAAGTAAAAAATCAAATCCTTAACAACACAATAAATGACCACATCAACTTGTCCAAAATCATTCGCGAGTGCTAGATATCACATTACTTAGCGCTTGTTCCCACAGAGTGCAGGTGTTAACAAAAATGGACCACGACGACGGGCCGGGACAAAGCGAGGCATTGTCCAGGGCACGGCTGTGGGCTTTGTTCCTAGATATTGTGATCTCCATGGACTTTTTATTCCCCGAACCGTAGTCGAGTTTTTATTAGGTGAAGTGCCACGAAAATGATGTTCGAATAAATTAGCTCGCGATGTTTGGATGTTTCATATGTTGGAAATAAAGAAAGAACTTGAAAGCCTCCCTGGAGTCGTCAACTACCCTATTGTGGATCTGTAACTAATATATCGAGACAATTTGGCTTAATTAATACGCGCGTACAAACAGTGCGTAACTTACGCAATAAACTTGAAACGTAATTACACACATTGTTACATTACGCGCTAGTTTTGTGTACACTGACGCTGTGTTGGATTAGCCGCTGGAACTAGGCAACGATGCCGCTTTGCTTGAAGTAAATCACTACGCAATATTCGACAATTGGACTGTATCATGATTTTAATTTATTTCAATTAAGACTTTTTGTTTAATCTCTCTATATAGTACCAGATTTATATCTAATAGGATATAATTGATAACTATTGTTAAGAGAATCTTTATATAAATGAATTAATAATTACGAATAAACTGCTCATTTATTTTGAATATTATGAGGTGAATAACAATCGGAGGATATATTTAAGTTTTTAATAAATAAAAATAATAATATTAGCCCTGTATTAAACATTTTCCCACTGCTGGGCACGGGCCTCCTCTACTATTAAGAGGGGTTAGGCCTTAGTCCACCACGCTTGCGTAATGCGGGTTGGTAGAATTCACATACCGTCGAAATTCTTATAAGAATTCTCCGGTATGCAGGTTTCCTCACGATATTTTCCTTCGCCATTAAAGCAAGCGATAATTATCATTTAATACATACGAAACTTCAGAGATTTCGTCTTGACAGTCCATACCGAAACCAACTAGGCTATCCCTGCTTTCTATTTTTCCTGCTTTGCTTTCTAATTTTTTAAGAGCAAAATTAAACTACAATACCACAACAAACTCTCTTTACCAGATTTATTCACATACTTAGATTTCTTTAATATAAATAAATGTTGTCAAAACAAGATTAATCTAATAAGCGGTTCCAGCTACTCCGACAGCCTCGAGGGAGCTACAGAAAGACGCTTAACCACATTATGTTGTCCGGCATCAGCACCATCACAGAAAACAACATTACCATCTATTTAACGAGGTAAATACCCGGCGATGAGGCCCCGAGCGCGGAAAACCATCGGGAAATCATTTTTCGGGGGCGCAAAGCCCCTCGGGGCTCGTTACGAGAGGGGCACGGGGGCGAGGGGGCCGCGGGGGGAGGGCGCGTTGTGCGGGGGGCGGACGCCCGCGTCACTTTCCGCAATTTTTGAAAACGATATTGTTGTGAGTCCCTCCACGTAGGGAGTGGAGTAATGAGGTAAAAATATACGCGGCACTCTGATACGATGTCCAATTTGTTGGGGAAATAAGTAGTTTTTTTTATATTGAACGGTACACGCGGGTCGTGGCTCGCGCTTTATGTAATTAACGTTTCAGAGGCATTGTTTAGTAATGATATCTTTAAGAAATATGTATCAATAGTAGAACTTTACATCAGACTTTTCAATGTCAAATTCAACATTGAACAAAATTTGAAGCCACATCGTATGAAATATTCTGTAGACAAAAATGGCTATATTTTTAAAAATATTTAAAAACTAGAGTATGTTGGCATAGACGAAGGAACATAATCAATGTACGTGTAGGTTATATCATCAAAAATCATTATACACATCCGTTTTTTATAGCTGTACCAATGACTAAAGGGGCACTTAATGGTCAGTGACTCTCACCATTAAACCTCCATAATAACTAAAACCATAGGGACTTTACTGAACTTCTGGAGAAGAAATAACGATTGGCAGTAGGGATTTGAGACTTTAGCATGCTCTTCATTCATATCGGTTTTCGGTGAGGCAATGATACTAATATCTTAAGTGTGAATCTTACTCTTTAATATATGTGTAGATATAAAATTAGTCATGTTTATGTTACTTTGTCTGATAACGATTGTCACTCACAATAACACTGGTTCTACATTGATTTTGACTAAACATTACGTTTCTCCTCTGCATTTATCAGTTCTGCTTGATAGGTTTAATACTGTATTTCCAAATTAGCCCAGCAAAGTGAACTGGGTTTCTTAAGGCGATAGACCTCTTAATAAAAAAGCTATTTTACTTTTGAACATGTAGCTCGTATAGTGTTTTTATTAAACACTGGCTTATCACTGATCGAATTAATCTAACAATACTTAGTTAATTAGATATTGTTCAACTTGTTCTATTTTATTTTTTAAAACAGTAAATAGGTTTCTGAAGGGTCAGCAACGCCCATGTGATACTCCTGATGTTGCAGGCGTCCATAGGCTATGGTAACCGATTACCATCAGGCAGTCCGTAGACTTGTTTGCCACGATCGTGGTATAAAGAAAACAAAATGATGATGGCTTAAGTCGTTTAATGAAGTTATTTGGTCACGCGATTTTGAATCCTAAGACTTCATTATGAGCTCGAATTTTGTTTTTTTTTAAATGCATGTAACAAGTAAAGCTTTCGAGTTATGTATATGAGCTACGTATGCCCAAGTATCTCCATTCAAGTGAGAATATTTAAAGAATAGAAATAAGCACTAAGCATGGAGCAGTGAGCACAAGCTCACATTTCATTAAATGCGTCCGCTCCATTGCCCACGGCTGTGCTCGCCTTCTGCGGTTACTGAGCTAGCGTCTCCATATAATATGCTATCGATTTATTTTATTCAAGATCATAATTTTAATTGGTCAGATAGGTACATGCACTTTCACATAAACTTACGTCTATATTCCAAGGTTTTACCCAAGGTTCAAGGAGACTACCGAGACCGAGCTCAAATCTCCAAACTCATGTGGGTATTTTTGATTTTAAAGATTTCAACACAAATGTTGTGTACCCGAAATGTACCAATTTCTTATTTTCAACTAAATCTCTAGGTAACTAGAACTTTCAGTAGAATTTTTTGCAGTCTATTTTATAAATGGCACAGTTTATCTATTATAATACTACTATTATAAATGCGAATGTTTGGATGGATGGATGTTTGTTACTCAATCACGCCAGAACGGCTGGATGGATCTGGTTGAAATTTGGCACAGAGATAGATTATGGTCTGGAATAGCACAAAGGCTATTTTTATCCCGGAAATTTTTTTTCGTTTTTGTTTTACTCAGAGAAAGGGATCGACATGATTTTTTGCATAGTGTTATTCAAGAGTCTCAAATTGACATAGATTTTTTATCTCGGAAAATACACAGTTCTTATGGGACAGCATAATACAGAAAAATCCATGGATTTTATAACTAATCTTTCAAAGATAACTACCATGCGGGCGAAGCCGCGAGCAACGACTAGTAATAAATATAAACAAAAGCAATATAAAAACGCAAAGGAATAATTTCTCCTCCAACGAAGATATACCTATCAAAGTAATTTCCCTTAACTGCCGTCTACAGGCCACTGATCGCAAAATGATTTCAACAAGCCAAGCATATACTTGGATAAAATGATCCTTATTACCTAAATAATAAGGGTGGAAAGTATTCAGGATGTCGTTGGGCCCGTGTCCAAAATATCAAAGTAAAGTGAGAGCCCATTAGCAATTATAATAGCTACTGTCCTCGGTGCTGGCCGCTTCACAGGGTTGCTAGCTCTCAAAAATTCAAAATCTTTACAACAATAAAAATTAATACCCACTACCAAATATTGGCGATAGGCTCGCCCCCTATCACATTATGGGACCGAAATTCGGCGAAAAGTGGGTGTACTGGTTACACCTCTGCCTACCCCTTCGGGGATTACAGACGTGAGTGTATATGTATGTATGTACTACCAAATATATTTTTTTCAAGATAGTGGTAGAGCCAGCTATAGACAATTTTTTACTAAGTATGAACAGGCTGGGATTACCGCATCGATGTCATGCTTTGTTCATGCGTTCATTAATCAGCTGGGGAACTAATAACTGACTGATAATTATAATCCATAGTTTTCTAAAGGACTAGAACACCCCATGTTGCGGGTTTTCATAGGCTGTGGTAATATTTCTTAACACTAAGTAACACACATGGTCATTTGCCGGCAATTTTTAATGCCTGAATAGGCAGACCAGCACACGGGCCACCTGATGGTAAGTAGTCACCGCCGCCCATAGACTTCTGCAATGCCAGGGCACAGCAGAGCCGCTGCCTACCGTTTAAGGAGATGTATGTATGTTATAATAAGTAATTATTATTAGGTGAAATATTTATCTCTTCAATAAGATTTCACATACACTTTACGGCTGGTTGAGTCTGTTTTTTTTTATACTGGCACGGCAAAGTGACCACACTGCACCTGATGGTAAGCGCAATGCGGTTCAATTAAAGTGTTGAGTAACGAGAGACAATCTATCCCCCGCTACTCAACACAATCATGCCAGCCTGCTTCTTCACATTACGCCATGGACAAGAAGGTGAAGAAGCGGTCGAGGGTCTAGTGTCAAAGTACTCAGAAGGCCGTAAAACGGCCTAACATCGTACCCCAACTCTAGACCCCCGACAAAAATTTAATGACATAATTTACTCTTGGTATGTCAATAGACCAATAGTGTTGGCTGGGTATGTTTGTTAATTCATAAGTTAAAAATGAAAAAAATGATTTTGTAAAATATATTTGAATAATTAAATATCACTAAACATTTGAGATTTTCTGTAAAATTCGTGACTACACAGACAACCCTGTCCATAAGTACCAGCTCATTAGGCGTCCCGTCCCGAAGACGTCCCGGAGGCTGCGCTTTGTTGGTTAATTACTACCCCCCCCCCCCCCTACCCCCTCCCCCCTACTCTTACATCCTCCGCCCCCTCGCCCGTCGACACACTTCATCGACCATCGATCGAGCACACACTAAAGTGTAATTCACCTGTTTATTGGACCATTAGGTACGAGTTCTGTCCTGAATGGCTAAATTTCGAATCTGTGGTTAAGTTAATCGATTTGATTGTGCTATAGTAGATAACTAATTAACAGCTACATTATATCGTGTTGAATTTCAAGTATATCATCATTCATTCTCCTCAGGACAGCCTCCGAAACGAGAGGCCGTGGGTTCGATTCCCGCACCGAGACAATGTTTGTGTGACAGACAGATATTTGTTTCGGGTCTGGGTGTGGTTTGACCGTAGTTCCTCGTAGTTCTTGATACCCACGATACAGGTTTTACCTAGTGTGTAATCAGAACTATGTGTGTATGACTATTGGGTGTATTTATTTATATTTTTATTCCATTAACTGTTTAATCCGGGGTGGTATTCCATCTAGGTTAAAGTAAAAGGCGTGTAACAAACATAACTATTTAGAGATAACGTATCCTGGATTTTAGTGGGATCGTTGAGTCGTTTCAATGAATTGGTTTTATCTACATACCTACATACATACACACTCACGCCTGTAATACCCGAAGGGGTAGGCAAAGGTGTAACCAGTACACCCACTTTTCGCCGTAATTATTACGGTCCCATAATATGATATGCCTAGCCGGGCACAATTCTAGATTCCGGTCTGATACTGAGTATTTCTAAATAGAAAAACCCAATATCACTTTATCCGATCGAACCCGAGACCTAAGCACAGCAGTCGTAACGCACGCGCATTACAACTAGGTACGCCATCATCTGTCTGTACTAAACTTTTAGTGTATCAAAACCTATTGGTGTAGTGGTTGTAACATAACACCGGCTTGAGGGGTGATGGGTTCAGTGCTTGAGGTGTTGACACAACACTCACTACTCGCAACAAGTAAATTAACGCAACGATTTGTTTCACTTTTACAAACAGGGGTTCACAACCACTTATAGATCTTATCAATTGGTGATTTGCAGCGGTTTTGGTTCCCGGGGTGAAACTCATGAGAGATTTTGTTGTCTTTAGCACTACTACTCATGTAAGAAGTATTGACATTTATAAAGTACCCCCTCACATTAGTAAAGACCCGTGCCCACCAGTGGGACAGTGATGCAGGGCTGGTATTATAATATTCTACTTTGTTAAACTTTAAATATTTAAGTGAAAACATTCGACACAATTGATCTTCGTGATTTCCAGGATTAAACTTACGTGTGTAATTCTTTTCACGAGTTTGCAAAGAAACAAATATGATTTCTGGGGCAATTATTAGACACTTTATGCCAGCTTAGACTTTATAATACAAGCGTCATGGTCAGCCCTGTGATATTACTGTCACATCTATCAAACTATTCGTCAGATTTACCACAGAAAAAATAAAAAATAAATTAATTTTCTATGTAAAAACTATTAAATATTGACTGCCATAGATACACATTAAATAAACACACAATTAGCCTAGAGAAATACATTCATTAACTAAACACTGACTCGTTCAAGTCAAAGAATGAACGTAGTCTCAGTCACGTGAAAATTAATAATATTACACGAAAATATTGAGTGCAACCTGAGCCGTCAGTTAATTGCTGTGAAAGTGGCGGACAAAAACATTAATATACTTGTTAGTTGTTATTACAACGCGTCGCCACTTAGCGGGCGAAAACATGCCGGCTTTGTGACACCCAACACATCTCCACAATCACAAGCGATAATGAACCTTGACTGAAGGTGTTAAAGTGATTTGTACAAGTTACTATGTCGCCAGTCGCTACTTGTCTTGTCGCCTGTCACACAAAAAGTATTCATCACGAATCACGAATGTTTAGAGTAATCGAGAAGCTTGTGTCACCGCGGCGGCGCTTCACCGGGAATGAAGCAAAAACTCTCCGGGGTTCCCGGAATATTGTTTCGTTCTTTAGTGTTAATGATGTTGCTAAAATTGTATTTCATTAAGTCAAGCGATATAGATAAGTTCCTAGGTACAGCAACCTTATGAATGGTAGAACTATTTTCGCTTTCACATACTAAATATATCGTAAATGTCCATTATTTGTGTACTGATGAGTATCTCATACTCTTCAGTAGTCATACTCTTAAGATCTTGAGCGATATTAAGTTGCTTTAGTTTACATTCGACATCGAATGTCGCACAAATACGAGAATACTTTTACATATCACCATAAATGATGGTTCTCATCACTAATTGATTTTGTGCCGTGAGAATATTAAAAATGTGACGCTTGTTCATACATGTTGAACCAATTTTGATGACTTATTTATGATTTTACCGCACACTGATACTTTTTAGACAACTTAAGTTGGGTCGATAGACAATTTCATCTAACAAGGGCAGGTAAACTCAGTTTCATGTTACTTTGTCTTACTTATTTCAGTATTGTATTAAGAACAGATTAATGATATCTTGGTCACGAAATGTGAAAATATATTAGGTAAACTGTGTTTATTTTTAATAATATCTTTGTTGACAACATAAAAAAGACTTGCTAAATACAAACTTAATACTTGCATCAAGCCATTAGACCTAAGATCAGTGATCTTGGTCTGTAAAACAAAATCCTATTTCTATAATTCCCGCACGTCCCAGCCCTGCGAGAGGTTGTGAAGTCGGTAGATAGTTTGATGGATGAGTTGTTCGGGTGCCGTGTTTGATTTTTTGCCTATTTGAACACAACGGAACTGGAAGTTGCGACTTGTGACGTCACACTTAAATATTCGCATTCAGGAAAGTTATTTTACAAAGAGTTACATAAGAATATCGAACTATGGTTGTTTTTGGAGGAGTTTGGAAGTTTTAGTTTTTATGTTAAAGACATTATTACGCGTAATTTCTACGCACTTTTTTTTGTCGCGGGGAAAGCGTATTGTTACTGCCGCCTGTTCCGGGGGTAAGCGGAATAAGAATAAAACGGGTATGCTGGACTAGCCAGTCTTACGCCCGGATGACGGCTATCCGTGCTGCCGCTGGGCCGAGTCCCTACCCCTATGTACACCCCACCCGACACTACCAGCTAAAACCCCGCGGTGGCCTGACATTTCTACATTTATTTTTTTAATAAACGTTGGCACTGTTGTATTAAAATGATTCCACCATGACAGTTACAAATCATTACTTGTGACAATGTTTTCACTCACCATGAAAAGGTGAACAAAATGACACCTGTTGGGAAACGATTTCACCCATTATTTACCGCGACCAATAAGGCCACAGACCTACGCCAACCATGACTTCATAACAATGCGCGCGGAAAACAATGGGCACCCTAATTTTCAAATCAAAAATGGCGGCGGCGTCTAAACAATAGAAAAGGAAACGGCCATCGCGTCTGGCTTTGTTTTAAAAAACAATAAAAAGCGGCCATGATGCAGTGTCAAATTGGGAATACCACCCTGCGGCGACGTAAATATGAAATTTTTTTACAAATGGCCGCCAGCCGATCAGGTGATTTGTTGGCGCACTCTGTCATGCACATTTGAAACTGCCAGGTGGCATGTGCACAACGCACATAGTACCATGCTACTAGTAACTGCACTCGGAGGGGCAAATCTCCTATTTTATTGAGATAGTATCAGATTATGAATTAACTAAAAATTATGTTTATGTGTATACAGTGTAAACTCTATATAGCGACACTGAAGGGACTGTGCATTCTATGGCGTTATAGAGAGTTGTCGTTAAATGGAGAGAAGAAACATCAGAATTAGAAAAATAAAAAGTTTATTTCTGACTATTGTTAGTAGTTATGTGCATAAAAAAGAATGTTATTTGAACGCTATTGAGTATAGTCTGTTATTTTTGTCTGACGTCTTTTGCTGCACCAGTAATTTTGTTGTATTTTTTTAGTTATTTTATTAATATCTAGCAATACTGAGGCATCTTGGTTATAAAGGAAATATTTTTCCAATAATTTTGCTGCTTCCAGAGCTTCTTTAATGCTCGGCGGAAGCTCAGGCTCATCCGTCTCATCTTCTTCATCACCTTGTTCTTGATCCTCAGTTTTTCTCACTGAATCCAAAATTTCATTCAATTTCATCACATTTGTATCAACACTTCGTGCTTCCCCACTTATTTTACCATAGTTGATATGATGACGCTGCTTGAATTTTCCGAGCCATCCTTCTGATGCTTTGAAAGAAGTTAAACCAAGTTCAGCAGCAAAATTCTCCGCCTTAGCTTTCACGAGCGGCCCCGAGATAGGCATATTATTCTGGCGCTGTCGATGAAACCATGATAGTACAGCTTTATCCAAATCTTCGTATATAGGTTTCTTTAATTTTTTGGAAGATTTTCCCTCGCCCGCAGCGTGGAGGATTTTTTCTTTATTTTTCCATATTGTGGACACGGTAGAGCGACTAAATCCAAAGCGTTTGCCAACATCACTTATCTTCTCTCCCGTTTCTATTGCGCGTATCAGTAAAACTTTTTCGTCAATACACAGTGATTTTCTTTTAGTAGCCATGTTTACAGTTTGCAAGTTTGTGAGCAACTAAGAATATGATAAGGTATAGATAATCCATGACTCCTAGTTATGAATCATGGTCAATAACAGTCTACACGTGCAAGCAATCCCAATTTGTAAACAAAAGAATGAATTTCTTAGAAAGTTCGGTATGCATGATGCCGACAGTCGAGTTTATTGCGGGCTAGGATAATAAAGCGACAATAGATCGTACACAGTTGCGCAGTTTTTACTAATTTTAGCAACTTAATTGTTGTCGTTATTGAGAGTGGGTGTAATGCTATATAGAGTGAAACATTGTATGAAAAACAAGCTAAACCAACCAAAGCCAATTGATTTCGACGCTTAAGAGAGTTTGTCGTTAAATAGAGTGACGTTACATGGAGTTTACACTGTATTTAATGCGTTTTATTTTCCATCAAACTTCGATCTCTTTTCAATCTTATTTCAATGCAATGTGACGATTAACGTTGTCTGACCATTGTGACAGTGAGAGTAGATCGGAATACTATTTTAAACATAAATCGTGTATTGTAATTCTTGGATGATAATTAGTATGTGACAGCCTCCGTGGCGCAGTTGGCGAGTTGCTGTGAAACGAGAGGCCATGGGTTCGATTCCCACACCGGGACAAATGTTTGTGTGACATAATTATTATTATATGTGAAAAAACTGGTACTAGTAACTAGCAGTAGCAAGTAAAAATTCAGTTTCGTCAACACAATATAAACTTGATCGCGACAATGCAATTTTCTTGCAAAAAGCAACCTGAAGTGACAACGTTTCCAAAAAGAATAATTATAATTCTGAATGCAAATTTTTATTATTCAATGATACAATCAAGAGGACAATGATGCATACAGAAGCAAAATATGTGTAAATGTTTTTAGACTCTCGCGATTTGAATACATATTATAAAATTAGGAACGGGTCTTAATCGCGCAATATTATAATGGTATAAAGCCAGTCAGCCCGTGACCACGGCCGATGCAACTCGGTCGAAACGTCGGGAAATAATTGTGGTATTTATACCATTAAAATATTGCGCGATTAAGACCCGTTCCTAATTTTATAAAAATATGTGTAACATGAAAAAATACATAATTTTTGGCATGTGACAAAATGTTGTTACGTTGCTTACTCATAATATTTTGACCTCATGACGTAGTATAATCTAACCCGTCGGATTTTTGTGAATACGTTTGGGCGAAAATATGGACTGCGTAAATTTTAGCAGCGACAATTATTAATGTTAATGAGCAAAGAAATATAATGTAGGTGTACAATGAGTTGTTTATATTTCTTGTAAATTATAAACTTTTCAAACTTAACAATTTTCAGTTTGAATTTCTGAAATAAGTTGTTAAAGACAACATCATTATAAATATTGGTAAAGAACATTTAAACGTCTGTTTCCTAATATGCGTACAACGTACGTAGACTTAATATATGGTCGAAGAATTATATAATAGAATAATTAAATCTAATACATGAATCAGTAGATATATCTGCCTGCCGAGTCGCTTCAATTTTAATTTATCGTACAAACAATCATTGACAATATAATTTGTACTTCTATGTCAATTTGAAGCTGCCTTTACAAGTCAATAATCAGATCTACTGGTTCTTCTGTTCCAATTGGTAAGGTGAGGTTAAGTTAGGTTTTTGCATGTAAATTGCAACATCATAATGATAACATGTGTGCCGTTGATCTTCAAGGAGTTTAGTTCTTTTATTTAATAATCATAAAAATAAAGTATAGGACCAATAACAGGACAAAGATACGACTATCAAACAAAGAAAATTGACCAGATTAGGAGGGCTTAAAATACATCTTTTACATGTAATATATTTAGTACAAATATACTTTGAATTTGCAATTTCCTTTTGAATGAATATTATATACTCACGGAAAATTAGCTTGATAGTAATACATAGCAAAAATGGACCGAGGATCCTGGACAAATATATTTATAAGTGAAAAAAGAGTTTCGAAATCTTCCCCTAAAATTTTGTGTCATTCAGTCTCATTGTGTCCATACAACAAACCTTAGTTTTATTCAATACTAGCTGTTGCTCGCGGCTCCGCCCGCGTGGGTTGTCTTCTGCACTGAGGCACCTATAGCAATTGTCCTGACTCTCAGGTGTTGTGCCTGAAGCATTACATTTAAATAATACCTCATAACTTAACCTCTAAATTCGCCCCTTTTAGGGATGATTTGGTAAAAACGTTGAAACACGTATTTCGTTATTTCTTACCAAAATCCTAAATATGAATTTTCAGATTTCTTGAAGAATTAGGGATTTCCCATACAAATTTTGAACTCCTATCTGACCCTTTCCAATATTGTTATTTGAGAAAAAAGATAGCCTATGTCTTTCTCCAGGATATAATCTGTGTGCTTGCCAAATTTTATCACAATCCGTTCAGCCGTTTAGTAGTGAAAAGGTAAGAAACAAACAAACAGAGTTACTTTCGCATTTATAGTATTAGTATGGACGTCCTAATATCCCTAACTATGTCTCTGATGAGAGATTGGTCCCCACCAGGGGATGTGTGTAGGTACTGTTTACTAGATGGGCAGTACAGCGTTCATTTCGCCCCATACTCGCAACCACAATCATGCTCCATACACTACTCACTTGTGTAGTGATCACATCTTCGTCTATATAAACTTGTTAAGGCAACGAAATAATATTAAAAATAAATATAGTCTACGGGAAATTTATAATGAAATCTACATAAATATTTTTGTGTTGAATTTATTAAAGACATCATTTATCCAACATTTCACCATACTCTTTTAAAGTATCAAAATTAACAACGGTTTAAACAGATAAACATTTTTATTAATGGGATTTCTTAATCATGAAAATACTACAGGATACCGTATTTAGGAAAAAATACAATACCAGCCTTGTATTAAACAGTGTCCACTGCTGGGCACGGGCTTCCTCTACTAATTGAGAGGGTTTAGGTCTTAGTTGAGCACGCTGGCCTGGTGCTTATTTAGAATTCTCATGTATGCAGGTTTCCGCACGATGTTTTCCTTCACCGCTTAAGTGATAATTAATTACAAAAACACGTAACTTCTAAAAGTCAGTGCTCAAAACCAGCTCATGGAATTTGAGCTGGTTTCGAACCAGCGACTTTCGTTTGAACAGTCCGTACCACTTCCAACTAGCCTATCACTGCTTTTAAATATGTTTTTTTTTAATTTAAGATGAATATGTAACGAAATAAATAAATACTCAAAATTACAGAACCAAAAAGGTTTTTGTTCTAAATTTTAAACTCCTTTTAAATTTAAGATAAATATGTAACTAAATAAATAAATATAGTAATTTACAAAACCAAAAAGGTTTATAACTGTTTGTTCTAAATTTTACTCATTTTGATATTTTTGTTTTTACATACTACATATGTTCCACAATAAGAATTTATATTATATGAAAGTACTAGTGATATAGTTATATTATTTGTGCGGTATTGTCTTGGTTATAAAATCGATACTTAATGAAACCACTTTTTTGTTTCGTAGGGATCTCATCATGTACCCTCACAATGTGCTCCAGAAATATATCCCACATGACTACGACGGGTTTTATACCAAGTGTAGGTACTCGTATGGTTACCGGCTAGAGTTTTACCAGCGAGCATATAGACACAGCCGGTCCGCCACGATCACGTTAAATCTCATTGACTTGGTAATTCAGCTCGCACGCCGCCTTAACACCCCACCTCGCATTATCTTTATCACGGCTGTAATTTGAATTTCACACGATATTTTCTAAAACCTCCTACCCCGGTGTGAGAACGTGGCACGTCCAATCACACGCCAATCGATTAGGGTCCTTAACAAGATTGGATTAGGACTAATTTTCGTGGAGCGTACGTGTGAGCTGCGCTGTTTGCCAGGGCGGGCGGCTGCGCGCTGACGTTTGGCGTTTGCCGGATTCATTACTGAGACAAAGCCGGGTGTGTGGGGTGAGGGGGGATGTCGACATGAGGGAAGCCCCTCTCCTCCCGCGCCCGCCCGCCCCGCCCGCACTTACCCCCCGCGTGCGCCCTCCGTCAGCCACTTTCCTAAATCAGTGGCAAAGGTATTGTCTCCGGGCGAAACTTTTGTCGCGGCTCGTAGGTGCGTGGTGCGGCGGCTTCGAGCGAAATTAACTATTTTCGCGCTTTCATATGACGCGCCTTTTCTCCATTCATTCATGTAGAGGCACAAAGGGGACTCCGGATTATTTTTATAATTATGTCTACGGTTTTTCGGCGGGTGAGAGGACAGGAGCTCGTTACTCAATTAGATACAAGCAGGTGTTGTTACTTATACGAGTGCTGTGGGTTTGAGTTGCGAATGAGGTAGAACTAGCATTACATGATGTAGTCAGTTTTGTCTACATCATGAATGGCCCGGCTAGACCGATTTAATAAAATGATGCGAAGTAACAGCTTGCTCTTGAGATCTAGAGACCCCAATCGCTCTTCTCTTTCCCATACCTATTTCTTTCCTTTAAGGACGCCAACGAATCTACGGTATTTCTGGTATTCTGGGTGTTTATGGAGAATAGAGATTGACTCAACATTCATCAGTTGACCCAACTGGTCGTTTGTCAAGCTTTGCGTTAAAGAAATTAAAACTTGGTTTTTCACAAAAGAACGTTAAATAATAGTAATATGATAATATATAACGCGGCGGCGTTGTTAAGAAAATAAGTTTTTGGTAACCAGTTCATTTTTCAAACTTTGATTTGTTTGTAGGAATGAAATTCATATTATGGTAGAAACATGATTTATAAATCACCAGGGACAGAATCTATTATGAACGCCACTTGCCCCTTAAATATATCTGTTAAATTAAAAGCGGTCAATATAATATCTCTCAAGTCATATTTCTGATATAGCTTGCTGATGCAAGTTAAAAATCAAAATAAAGCATGTTTTAAAAAGCACGACCAAAAACCTTATACACAAAAGCATTGAAATATCTATAAACACGTGTGCTTTTGTCGAGAACATACAATTACTTACAGAATGTTGTAGAAAGAAATGTCACTTAATTAAGTCTAATAATATTTGTAAACCATTTTTTTATCCTGTCACGGCAAAGTGACCACACTGCACCTGATGGTAAGCGCAGTGCCTTCTAGTTAGTTTATCAAGTAGCGAGAAACAATTTATCTATTTATGATATAAAAAGTCAGACACAAAATCATAAAAGCACATATATTGTAGAGAATAAATTAGATACTGACCTGAAAAGTGCGGCTGTGATGAAGGACTGTATGGTGATTTGATCTGCGGGAACCCTGTCGACAAAACAACGAATTAGTAACAATAACTACAATCACTACCAGCTGTGAAGAGTTCTGGTTGAAAATGATGACTCCAAATTTAGATTCAGTTGATGCGTAGCAGAAGCTGCCCAGTTTAGTTCATTTCCTGAATAATTGAGTCCCATTAGTAGAGCCTCTTCTACTAATCAGGTCTTACCCTATCACGCCGATAGAATGAGAAAAATGTTGAACGTGACAACTTTATAATAAATATAATAATAATACTACGCTTTTATTAAACATTGTCCCACTGCTGGGCACAGGAACTTGTATGTTATCTCACAAAATTTTCATTTATTGTTAAAGAGAGTGATAATATAATTGGCTAGTCTAGAATAGTCTCATAAATTCGAAGTGTCTGTTTGTGGTTTGATATTGGAATCGAACAAACGACAACGTCTCAGCGGTCCGTTCCCCGCTCCGCTAAGCTATTATTACATTTAGTAGCCCACGTTTCATTTAGTTTTAAAGACAGTTTTACATTAAAATCGGTACCTTCTGCGATTTTACTATTTTTGTTAAATCATTTGAACAAAAATTTATAGAAATTCTATCACGACAGATAGTTGCCTATTACTTCCTTATTTCACATATATTTTTGTATTGCGAGTGAATCAACAGACTTCTTAGGAATTTCTTGGAACTTGACGCAATTGTTATGACTTGTACAGACATAACGCCATACCAGCGACGCCAAGCTTTACTGACTCCGTGTATTAGTGACATATCTATCGAATATCATGTCACTCATATATATACGTAGAGCACAATACAAGCGGGCTGACGCTGTGTCATCTACGCTCCTATCTGCTTTAAAACTTTATTTGAAATACATTGATAGAGTCGCGCTGTAGCTATCATGTAGATGTAAATACGATGACTTAATCAGCAGATCACTATCTGACAGTAAAAAATGGATTTCAACAACCAGTTTTTTTTTAAATGCCTGAATAGACAGACACAGGCCACATGATGGTAAGTAGTCACCGCTGCCCATAGACTTCTGCAATGTCAGGGCACAGCAGAGCCGCTGCCTACCGTTTAAGGACTACTCTTCTTAAACCTCGTCTAAAGAATGACATGTCATAGCGCTCACGGAACACCGCCTCAGGGAGTTCTTCCAGAGCTTGCACGTACGTGGTAAAAATGAACGCTGGAAACGAACCGTTCTAGACTGAATCGTTTCCAGGTGTATTTTTTGTTTTATAGTGTTCGAAATATAGCAATAGAGGTCCCTCTGTCATTCTCTTTCTCATTTTAATTCAAAAATATCCTTAATTTAATCTGAGTGGACTCGTACTATCTAGGTACTAGGTAGGTATTTAAAAATACTGCAATATCTTGAAAGTGTAGTCTTCAAAATGATAGAGCTACATTGTAGGCAGTTTTATTCACAGAACATATGTTCTGGTTCAACCGTGGTGGCACCTTTGTCTCCTAACCTATTTGAACTGAAACTTGCAAACCTAATATGTTGAAATTGAAAATTCTACATTTGTATAATTTCTAGATGACCGAATCCCCTATCCATCCTATTTTAAGTCGGCAACACAACTATAATTTCTTTGGTATATATCAATATAGTAACTTTGTACTTTTAAGTTGTTATTGAAATGGTATTTTCTGCTAGTGGCTTTATTTCCGAATCATTATAATTAGATTTTAGGTCTCGAGTGAATATGCACTGTTTTAGGCAAGCATGTTCCATCATAGACTGCTTCGTCACTGCAGGCGTGATAGCAATTAGCAAGCCTATTGAGAATAAGAAAAGGTGACCCTCAAGACAAATCGACCTTATGCTATAAAATAAACAAACTTTACAACTCTTGTTCTATAAATGAATGGTATCAACATTCCATTAGTTAATTAAAATTCCTGGTTTAGAAGATTCAGGGTAAAACTGCAAGATAATTAAATAGGGGAGTTCGCATTCTTACATTTGTTTAAGCAAAGTTAATTGCCACGACTTTATTTTGCCAAATTAAGATGTTAAGACGAATGTTTAGGGTGAACCGAAAGTCGGAAACAAAATAAAATAAATTTACACAGCCTATGGATGCTCTTTTATGATGATTTTCAGTATCATTATGTTAATCTGTAGGGTTCCTGTTTCCATTCCCAGATCAGGTAACGCTTTAAATATTCTTATCCTTAAGCTTAAATACCTTAAAATATATCATTATTCCAAAATTAGGTTGAACGTGCCATATAAAAACCATTTTTAGTTATACCTGGATGTGTAGTATATTTAGCTATTTGTATTGTGAATATACCGTTTATAAAATGTATATTGTGCTACTGTGTGTTATCCAAAATGAAAAATAAAACATTGTAAACAAAGATTTATTTATTCACATAAAATAATTTCAAACAACAATTGGTACAGTCAACTCAAAACATAAAAGAGTATGACAACTAAAAACTCCGAAATCAATGTTGTATAGTATAGAAAACGTGTAATATAATACAGGGTTGGGCAAATCAAATTTCGCGATAGACAATGGAGCGAGATCTCGAGGAACTAGTGGAACAAAGGACTCTGACGATTAGGGATCCTTAACTTATATGTAAAACCACTACATAGTAAGCTGAACAGGCACTTTTTTATTGTAACGTGTTATATATATCATCGATGTTGAACCCAAAACAATTGTTTTTGGGAATTATTGTCTGCCTGTCTGTCAAGGCATCATGTCCAAACTACTGTATTACGACAATAAAATCATAAAGTGTATCTCGAGGTAACATTTAGTCTTTATTTCATTTAAATTGACTCATCGAATCAAAAGTTATACTGTTTGAATGAATATCTGTTTTATGCAAAGAGTAGTTGTGAGAGATGGCATGGTTTTATAAATGTATAAGATAACTTCCACGCAGACGGAGCCGCAGGCAACAGCTAGTACTTAATATTTCAGCATAAGCACACGTGGGTCACTTATGTGATTCACCGCCAATATATATAATTTTCAATTTGCCATAAGAATTAAAAAGGTATGTGAAGTCTGTCAATCCACTACACCAATGTGGTAGGAAAAATTCCAACTCATTTCATTAATAAAAGAGGCCTCTGCCCAGCAATGGGAAAGTATATACAGATTATAAAATAAGGAGCGGGTCTTCATTGCGCAATATTTTAATGGTATAAATACTACGATTATTTCCCGACGTTTCGACCGAGTTGCATCGGCCAAAACAAGTTACCGATACTCCCACCACACGAAAGCCCAACTTACGAAGACGGCACTAAATTCTCACTCAGTCAGCCCGTGACCACGGCCGATGCAACTCGGTCGAAACGTCGGGAAATAATTGTAGTATTTATACCATTAAAATATTGCGCGATTAAGACCCGCTCCTAATTTTATAACATGTATTGAAATCTCGAGAGTCTACAAACATTTTTAGTATATACAGAGCTGATATTATTATTAAAATATGTAAATCCTATTGCTAATTTATCTATCTTTCCACACAGCCTAAGAGGCACCTTCCCGCATCGAGACAAACTTTTGTGTGTGATGTTGAGGGAACGGTGTCCCTCGTAGTTCTTGATACCCACGATACAGGTTTGACCTAGTGTGAGTTAGAGCTATGTGTGTGACTGTTGGGTGTATTTATTTATTTATCTTTTATCCACTTTTTTCTGAAGAGAATACATTAAGTTTTGTGGCTTACGAGCTAAAAGTATAATTAAAATTAAGACTGAATCATGCAACTTTATCGTTTAATACATCAAACTATGTATACATTAACTCACTCAAATAACATTAGCAACGTCGGTGTTGTACAGAAACGTCTCGCCACTATAATGTATGTCTCTATTTCCATTTTCTTCAAAATATAACGGTAAGAAATGCAAACGATTTGGGGATGAATTTGGAAGAGGAGCGGTGAAGCGATATTCACCCCTCTCGGCACTCCACGCCCGCCTTCTTTCTCTAATTCTATTATTTATCTCGGATCTACGCTGTACAATTGAAAACATTACGAAATATCATATTTTGTGTGGCATTTATTACTTAATTTTTGGGCCTTTTTACTGCCTAACATAAATAAATACAACCAACAGTCACACACATAGTTCTGACCCCACACTAGGTCAAACCTGTATCGTGGGTATTAACTATGAGGGACTACGATCCCACAACACCCAGACTCGAAAAAAATATCTGCTGGCACATAAACATTTGTCTCGGCTGTCAATAAATTTATAGTTTGCCTAATGTAACAATCAAGATTCTAAATCAAATAATAAACGCTTAACGAAATATATAAACATTTATTATACGGAATTCCGAACACATCGCACCTCCGCCACTCTCCCACCGGTCCAGCTAAGCGAATTGTCGTACAAATTTAACAATATTAAAGAAAAAACGCACAATGAAGTTAAACACTTCCTCAATTACTCCAAGTGTGGGATAAAGAAAGCAATCTAGTTGCATTGTGCGGTGTATTGGTGTATTGTTGGAGCCGGCCGCGGGTGAAACGCGCCGTAATCATGTCTCTAACTTGTTTTGTTTATGCTGAAAAGCTATAGTGTTTTCTTAGTCGATTGTTTTCAAAGTGATTAAGGTAAACAACATCAACTATTTAATATTCTTTTATAAAATAGTTAAACTCTGCTTATGATGTTTTAATCGATTTGAGAGCTTCCGTGGCGCAATGCTTGAGTAGCCGACTGTGAGAGCGCGGGTTCGATTCTTGTGACAATTGTTTTTATGACCCACTAATATTTGTTTTGGGTCTGGGTGTTATGCGACTAAAAGTATTACTGTAGAGCTAGACTGTGTGACTGTTGGGAGTTATTTTTAAAGTGAAAACTTATTTTGACACATTGGGCACTTTTGGGGTTGGGAAAAAGCTCTGAACCCGCGTAACTGTCACGCTCAGATTATTTAACTTACATAAGCACGCCTAAGAAGTTTCATAATTATTGACGAGCAATCATAAACAACATAAGTCACTACTTCATGGACGCTGTCTCAAAAAAGAACACAGTAATTCTAAAGTTTTAAATGTTCTTTTCAATTCTGTCGGTAGTAGCAATCTCATCTCATCATCCAGGCGGCTGCCTATGTTTTTGTTATGACTAATGTGTATACTATGTCAAATAAACAAAAAAATTGACTCAGTTCTTAGTTTTCAAATGTAGAACAACACTATTCGTCAAAATTTAAATAATATAAAATAATCAAAAATCTTATAAATCAGCTTTACTTAAATTGACGATTAACATCAGAATTCCTAATCATAAGCACACTCCACCCACGTCACGGCATGCGACAAAAAACACGACAATGGCGCGTCGGGTTACGTGCAAACAAAGCCTAAAGAGGATTACACATCGCACTCGGGCCACTTTGCTTTGTCGCGGGTACTTATCGATGTTGACTCGGATTAGTGGTGCACTGTCGACTCCTGCGCATCCACTCAAATACGTACTTCCTGCGCTTGAGTTTAGTTTCAGTGACAATAAAGCTCGACGGCCTCCGTGGCGCAGTTGGCGGGTAGCCGGCTGTGCAACGAGAGGCCGTGGGTTTGATGTACCGGTATTGACAAATGTTTGTGTGACAGATATTTGTGTCCGGGGTCTGGGTGTTGTGAGATCGAAAAGTCTCTCGTAGTCCCTGATACCCACAACACAAGACTTCTATCTTAGTGTGGGGTCGGGGCTATGTGTGTAACTGTGGGGTGTTATTTATTTATCGTGAAGTAGGTATGTTTTTTTTTTTTTATATCATAGTCCGACAAACGAGCCAGTGGGTCACCTGATATTAAGTGATCTCCACCGCCCATGAACATCCACAATACCGAAAGTATCATGTATGCGTTGTCGGCCTTAAAGGACAGGAATAGGGATTAGGGAAGGGAAGGGGGAATCTGGGCCTCCGGTTATCTCACTTACCATACGAAACGCGACAGTAGACTGTCACTTTACGTTGGTTTTCTGTAAGACAGTGGTACTATCCCGGTCGAGCCGGCCCATTCATGCTGTAGACAAATACGATAATATGTCTGTTGTTTTATGAATATTAAAGGTGGTTTTTTCACGCTGAAAACTGTGAATAATATAATTATTATAGTAAGCGGAGCAACGACCCTTGTGGGTATATGGACATTAATAGTTCCAAAAAGAACATTACATAAAACTGGTGTCATCCATTTTTTTCTCCTTCTTATGATCCTGGCTCCTTTAGGCGTAGTGTGAAGAAGCTACTCAGCGAACCGGCATGTTTATGCCAAGTGGCGAAGTATAGTTGTCTCTCGCTACTTGATACTCTAAATGGACGGTACTGCGCTTACCATCAGGTGAAAAAATATAGGGATTTGTAACTTAAATGTAATTTGTGTCTCATTCATTGTATTAAACGCAACAGTCAACTGTTACATTTCTTCTGTCATTTTTTCTGTGAAACAGTCACACGCCCGGTCGATCCATCTCCATTCACACAACAAAACATGTATGTTCACACTTAGATATCAGTACAACACGAACCTAAAAGTAAATCATTCTCTAAAAATATACTGTTACAAAATTACTAATGTCTTTACTTTTCTATGTGTCTTAAAACCATTAAACAACCAATCAACTAAAATTAAATCCATTTTTTCTCCAATTAATCCCGCTATAAAACACGCTCATTATAAGAGTCTTATTAATTAGTTAACAATAACTTATACCGATGCGATAACGTCACATTAACTCGTCAAGATGTCGTGTAGTGATTGAGTGGGATGGGGTGCTGTCTGGGAGACAAAGCCATATCCAATTATGTGCTGAGGAATCCTTTCAAACCGTGCCTTTAAATTAAAATGTATTGAATTTTAATAAAAACGTGTTTGATTTCCAATATAAATAATTTGGATTATGTTGGAGCAATCTGATTTAAATGAGTCATTCGTTGTTATTATTTATAAAGTAATGTTTTTTTATCCTGGCACGGCAAACTGACTACACACCTGATGGTAAGCGCAGTGCCGACCAATTAGAGTATCGAGTAGCGAGAGACAATCTATCACCCGCTACTCAAGACAATCATGCCGGCCTACTTTTACCACTATGGGCAAGAAGGTAAAGAAGCGGTCGAAGGTCTAGTGTTAGAGAACTTAGAAAACCGCAAAACGGCGCAACATCGTACCCCAACGCTAGGCTACTGACAAAAAAATATATTATTGTGGTGATGAAGAATTACCATCGGGTGACACACTACATCGTTTACCGAGCTTTAGTTCAGTATAGCTATAGTATTGTAAAGCTATAGTATTTAAAAATCTCATGTTTACACAATTTTATTTTTATCAGAGAAAACACTGTAACGTTAACATTAATTGTTGTCCTGTAATACTGAACGTATGTTGTATGGAGAGATTCCATTTTAAATATTTGATTGGAACACGTGTTCAAGTTACATATGACATTGACACTTACATCGAAACGGCAACCGTCCACCGGCATGCGTCCTTCCACGTGGCGTACATTCCCGCGAATAAATTACCGTTGATATATTAATTCGTTAATTCGTGTCACAATTCATTAGCACGCGAGGCTGTAGGGCGCCGCCATCTTGCTGTAAACGCCACATTTGGATTCACGACACGTCCGCGCGCCACTCGTGTAGCACCCCCGCACCACTTCGCGCCGCCTCGTCCGCTCGTGTGAAGTGACCTTTATTATTTGACACTTATTTAATGTACGCTAATTTAAATTTGTTGATCGTGGGTTTTAATTAATGCTAATTTTTTTGCGAACGGTGGCTGGTCCTTTGCAGCCAGTTAGGCTCATGGTTATATATCTAAGCACACAGACACACATACACTCACGCCTGTAATCCCCGAAGGGGTAGGCAGAAGTGTAACCAGTACACCTACAATTCGCCGAATTTCGGTCTTATAATGTGATGGGGTCGAGCCTATCACCATACCCGACACATATTCCAGACTCCGGGCTAGTACCGAGGAATTTCTAGATTGAAAAACCCAATAACACTTTACCCGACCCGGGGATCATGCATGCGCAATTACAACTGCGCCACCGAGGCAGTCTGTAACCACTTATAGGTTTATATCAAAATATTTTTTTAAGTATTATTACAAAAATAAACATCTAGTGATGTTTATTTGCTGGTGGTAGGATATTCATATCCGCCCGGATAGCGACCACCGTACACAGGGTGAAAAACCCACCATAGTGGCACACGCAAGTGTGTCGCGTTCCGGGATCAGCCAGTGTACATCCGGTTTTTGGGGGTTGAGAGCTAGAGTTGGGGTACAATGTTTGGCCATTTTGCGGCCTTCTGAGTACTCTTACAATAGACCCTCGACCGCTTCTTCACCTTCTTGCCCATGGCGTAGTGTGAAGGAGCAGGCCGGCATGATTGTGTTGAGTAGCAGGGGATAGATCGTCTCTCGCTACTCAATACTATAATTAGACCGTACTGCGCTTACCATCAGGTGAAGTGCGGTCACTTTGCCGTGTTAGGATAAAAAAAAAAAAAATAGTGATGCTACATTTTACAGTAGTAAGACTACTGTTTTAATTTATTTATTATATTTAACCATACAACTTTTATATTTAATATGAAAAATTTATAACATTGCCAATAAGCCCAATCTTATATCGCAAACCGCTAGCCATTTCCCAATAAAGAGTACATTAAATCAAGGGTCCATACCGTTTAATAACCGACCTCAATTCTCAAGGTAATCCATTACCCAATAAAAATTCCATTGGACTCCCAACTACACGGTGCCAATAAATTAATATGGTGGGGTGACTTAATTAAGTCTCTGTCCCGCACTTTGTACTGGCAAGAATGTTCCTCGACCACCGACGCACCGAGGCACTGCGATACACCAGCCTTACTAGACCTCTGTTCATATTCACGATTGGTAATAAATTAGCAATCGCGTTTGGTTTACTTTGTAGCCAAATATATATGTTTGGGACTGCTTTATATTTATATCAGCGTTTGCAAATAGAGGAGTAGTAACAATTACCGAATTTGTATGACTAGAAAAACCTTTGCCCAATAAACACACACAGCCACTCATATCCCATTGCCCACACTAGGTCAAACTTGTATCGTGGGTATCAGCAACTACAGTTTCGCACCCGGATTCGAACCCGCGGCCTCTCATTTCACAGCCGGCTACTCGCCCGCTACACCACGAAGGCTGTCAATAGCAAATAGTTGCAGCAACCTGGTAATGTATTCATAAAAAAAGGTGCTTCGAATTTTACAATGAGACTTATTGTTTATTCTGACTTAGTTAAATAATTACATAGTTTATATGATACATTAGAATCACAATTTCTGAGTTAAAGTTAGTGTGTATGAAGCAAACACAGCAATTAGACATAATTAATACTAGGAATTTATCACACAATGACATGTCAGTAATAATGTGTTAGCAAAATTTAAGTCGCACGAGCACATAATCCGTAAGGGAGCAGGGCTCAACACGAGTTAGCTGTGTGGCAAGCGGCTAATGCGCGAAGCTATTCCAATTACGGCGGCCGGTGGCGCGGTGTGCCCTCCGCATTTTGCCGGCTAATCCGGCAACAAAAGCCCTCTTATAATTGGAGATGCAAGCTAAGTCGCCGCGTCGGGGTAATTGAAATTTTATTGCAAGTATTTTGATGGAAGCCGTTTATTAGATTGTGGCGGGATGCCGACACGTATGAGGGTGCGTGTGTCGTCACGTGGTGTTGGATGAAGTTCTACGACTGGATGTGTAGCGGTCGAACAGTTCTTGATTAATTACGCCTTTAAGCCAAATTTAAAATGATATTAATCAAAATTATATTTTTGACTATAACAACTCGACTAACATGGGTAAACTAAACTGGCTAGCTCTGCCAAGCAAAGTAAATCTGCCAAAAACATAGGTTACATACCTAAAAAGAGCCAAAGTTTAACTTAAAATGTCCGGGGTACATAAATGAAATAAATCAAAAATTTAAATCATATATTTTTTCAATCCATGAAATGATATACATTATTTTCAGTCGCTTTATTTACTCTACCACCAGTTCGGAATGAAGTTTCACTAGATAAGAACTGGTAACAAACTCTAGCGTTGCTGTTTTAGAGCACCGATTAATAATATTTGGTTGTACTATCGAAATGAGTGGACTGCGAGTGTGCGCAGCTACACTTCGATAATTCAAAATGATTGGACTTGATGTGCTGACCGTACCTTTTCACAAATATACAGCGTTTTTATAAGAACCTCATTGAAACGTAGAGTCATCTCAAGACATGTTGTATTTACAATAATTTATTTTACTAAAATTATCTTTTCTAAGCAAACAACATCTAGCACCTATTAGGCGGTTAATATGAAGCTGTGGTAAGTGGCAGTAGCCTATGTAAACATTGCAGATTCTGCGAACGAGCGACAAAAACTTGTTGAGCTGCAATTATATCCTTAACGTCATCAGAACAAATTTGTAGGCATCGTCACAGTTCGGAGAAGTTCTCAATAAGTTTAAAGGTTTCTATCCACGTTAATTTGGATAATTTGGGCGGTGCTCACTTATAGAAATAATTACATATAGATACATCAACCGTTCTGTTTTTACTTAGAGTATAAATACTCAAAATGCTTTAAGCGTTAGTTTTTAATATTGTACAAGTAATAGGTACAGTTGTTTTTATGGATATTAATAGTTTTCAATTCATGTAAGTAAGTTGCTGTATTTTAATTTTTTCTAAGAATTAATGTTGAGCACGTTTACATAAATCTATTAGTAGTAGATTTTTTTTAGTTCTGGACCAGAAAATATCTAGAAATTACTTAAAAAAAATATCTGTTTTTAATGTATTTTTATCTATATTCAGACTGAATCCTCAAATCTCTTTATATATTAGTTTTAAAATTATAGGTTTTGCCAAAATAAAGATTAATAGTGGCCATCTGTTGACAGTATAATCAACTAATTTTCTGTATTGTTGATTTAAGATTTCGTGCATAGACGATTTAGGAAGCGCCATTCATTACATTACATTGACATCAACTTATTTCTACTTTATCATATCGCGTAACTGACAAGAATCGCGTGAGGTATTTGCGCGGGTCCCCTAGCATTACTGATATCAGCCAATCAGACCGGCAGAAAAAGGAAAGTAGAATAATTCCATCTACGTACCTTATTCTAGACGTTTGTGGTCAGAACGATAGTACATAATAAAGCGACAATACATTTTTGTATACCTGAGAATTCTCATAAGAATTTCGAAGGTTTTTTTTTAGTGCTTGGATAGGCATACGAGCAGACAGGCCACCTGATGGGAAGTCACCGCCGCCCATAGACTTCTGCAATGCCAGAGCACAGCAGAGCCGCTGCCTACCGTTAAGGGATGTGACTAAGGCCTAACCGCTCTCGTTAGTAGAGGAGGCCCGTGCCCAGCAATGGAACAATGTTTAATACAGGGCTAGTATTATTTATTATTAAAAGATAGTACAAATCAATTCCTCCTTTTTACCACGTTCTAAATTGAATACCACAGTATTTTGTATGGTATTCTTAACCCACCTTTGTGTGTCTCATGATAAAAGGATATACTAACAATACGTTGATATTTTCTCAATGCACTTTAGATATTATGTTACTTTGTGCGGAACAGTAGTAGGTGTGACCCGTCACAATATTTTGGCATGGGTATAGAAGCCGGGTTTGTACTCGGGAAGGGTTGGGCACACCTTTTGTAATTGTTGCCAACGTGAATTTTAATATTATTGTAATCATACAGTTAGTTAATAGTTGAATATGAAGAGCTAAATAAAGGTGGCTTATTTAAATAGAAGAATGAAAAATTACAAAATTGCTATGTCAGAAGCTACATTTTTATTTATAGGACTTTATCTTATTATCTTAATGCTAGTCAATCCTCTTTCTTATGATCCTGGGTCCTTTAGGCGTAGTATGAAGAAGCTACTCAGCAGACCAGCATGATTGTATCGAGTAGTGAGGTATAGTCTCTGTCTACTTGATACTCTAACTGGACAACACTGCGCTTACCATGTAGTGTGGTCACTTTGCCAGGATAAATTTCAATTTTAACTATTATCAAATCTATTTCCATAGTCAAATATCATCAATGTTTTAGCAATAGTACGACTTGATTGTCCTATATCTTTATGACGTATAGTCGGTCAATAGTTAAGTGTTAATTTATCACCGGTATGGATCGATATAAGGACACATGTAACGATTAAAACTCCTCTGTACTTAATTAAAAGGATTCTATGACGCCATCGAGACCATTTACCGACAAATAATAATAGTAGCCATGTATTAAACATTGTCCACCGCTGGGCACGGGCCTCCTCCTCTAATAAGTGTTAGGCCTTAGTCCACCACGCTGGCCTAATGTAGGTTGGTAGATTTTACATACTTTTGAAATTCGTATGAGAATTCTCGGGTATGCAGGTTTCCAAAATATGTTTTTTTTTTCATCGTCAAAGCAAGCGATAATTAGCAATGAATATACGCGTAACTTTACAAATAAATATAAATAAGATGTAGTTATTCTTTTGATAATATACAGCACAATTTACAAGTAAATTCTGATTTGCACTATTCCTTTCCACTATTCTTATAGTTATTGTTCACTGAAATTGTGATTTTTTAAACAAATTAATTCGTTAACCAATCAGTTAATTGATTGCGTTAATTGTATCCAGTGAGTTATTATTAACTCGACGGGCGTTTGTCAGCGGCGCGATGGCTGCGGGAACTCTTTGTTTTGTGCCGAAAATCATTCACTAAATAATATACCATCACACATATAAATACATACCTTATACCACTTCAATAAGGTTCCATTTCCAGTTTCAATTTTTCGAAAAAGTAAAATAGAATTCGTACAAAGGAATTTCAATCGAAATATCAATATTCTTAGGTTTATTTTCGCATGATTAGTCGCAAAGAAAAGAACGCTCGCTGCTGGTCTAGTGATGAGAGTTGCACAGATTTGAGTCGACTCGATTAATTAGTACTAATTGGACTCTACAGTAATGTTACGATTACCTGACGACTTATTCATTAAGAAGATCACTTGTTTGAGATGTAAGAATACATATTGTTTGAAGAAAGTTTTTTTAAGAAAGGACAAAGGTTTCAGAAAAATACATATTTACATATACACTCACACCTGCAATCCCCGAAAGGTTAGACAGAGGTGTAATCAGTACACCCACTTTTCGCCGAACTTATTACGGGCCCATAATGTGATAGGAGGCGAGCCTGTCGCTATACGGGGCTCAATTACAGACTCCGGGCTGAATCTAAGTATTTCTAAATAGAAAAACCCAATATCACTTTACACGACCCGGGGATCGAACCCAAGACCTCAGCACAGCAGTCGTAACGCATGCGCAATTACAACTGCGCCACCGAGGCAGTTTTTGAAAAATAAACTGCTAATTGTATTTCCTGGTTCACTTTTGGGCCAAAATACAGAATCAATGGTGGATTAAAATAAATTTGAAGATTTTCTCTTGAATTTATTTAAAAATACTCAATATCATATTGTAGAATATTAATAGGAAAATCAATTCAACACACGAATGCTGACCTTGAACTATATCATAAGTATGGAAAAAATATATTCAGAACTCATATACGAATTTAATGAAATGTATTTAGTTGGAAGAATGCATCCTAATTTTATTCTTATAAGATAGGCTTAACAAAAATATTCCAATTAATTCTAATAGTAATAAGTCGGTAAAATAAATATGGGCATGAAGAATTTTATACACCGTCTGAATATCTCTTATACATAGCCCACACATTTGATTCCTGGTCGAAACATTTACCCAATAAATTGTGAAGCTTATCCTTGATTATTCTGTCAGATACCACATACATAAACCCCAGTGCGACTCGGTATATGTTCCTTGGAAATATATTTAATTTATCTGCAACCAATGTAACAGAAAATATAATATTTTATTGAACGAATATAATAGAAACAATATTGGTCCTGTATTATATAAAAAGCAGCGATAGCCTAGTTGGTTGCGGTACGGACTGCCAAGACGAAAGTCATAGGTTCGAAACCCAAGTGGCATACACCTTTGACTTTACTAAAGTTATATGTGTATTAAATATGTATATATAATGTTAATTATCGCTTGCTTTAACGGTGAAGGAAAACATCGTGAGGAAACCTGCATACCTAAGAATTTTTCGAAGGTATGAGAAGTCTGCTAACCCGCATTAGGCCAGCGTGGTGGACCAAGGCCTAACCCCTCTCATTAGTAGAGGAGGCCCGTGCCCAGCAGTGGGACAATGTTTAGTACAGGGCTAGTATTATTATTATTTTTATTATTATATACGTCCCACTGCTGAGCTCAGGTTTCCACCTCTAACGATGGGTCAGGTCCGCCACGCTGGCCTGATGTAAGTTGTTAGGCTTCACATCATCATCATTATCATCATCAGCCGGGGTCAGTCCACTGCTGGACGTAGGCCTCTCCCAAGATGCGCCACTGAGGCTTCACATACTTTTGAAATATTTAGAATTAACAATTAGCGACAATTAACAATAACATAACTCCGAAAAATCAAAGTGGTAGAAAGGTATAGTTAAAAAGTAGAGTCACACAGTAGACAATCTTGACCTTGATCCTTCAGCATGAAGGATCCATCTCAATAGCATAATTAAAAATGTCTCACAAAAAACCGACATAAAATATCAACTTTGCGTTTCGTACAGTGAGTGAGGTTTTCTGAAGGGCAAAGTTATTTCCAAAACTCCTATTTTCTCAGTCCTCATTTCTTTTGTTTGAGGCTAATATGCACCCATGAGCTTTTGGTATTGTGGATTTTATAGGCCTGGAGATAGCACGTGACCCTCTTACTCGTTTGCCAGCCTCCACAAAAAAATCAACTATCTATAAAACAATATCTACAGCGTGATTATTATATTGTATTATATAATTACGACGAGACAAACTAAATAAAGACAATGAAATTCGCACGCACATCCCTAGTGCACTAGTGTAGGGGTCGAGCGGTTTTAATAGCAGGCAGTTAGGGACCTTTGTAGTACGTGTGAAGCACGCACTAATACACAACACTCTCGCACTCCTACCATCCGATAACCACGACCCACAACCCCCTCTCCATCTCAAACGAACATAGAACACAGCGGGGGTAATGCTCACAGATCTGCAGCTCTACATATTCTGGTTCTTCTGTAGTTCCAATGTCCAGTTTACGTAGAGCTCTTTAGGTTCCAGCTTGTACTGTAAAAGAAGCACTATCAGGGCTCATGGTGGGTTGGTGGTAGGTCACACAAACCATGCAACCCGCAGGCATATCGTGTTGTTTGCGCAGCTATACTCTATTTAAATTTGGAATTTGATTATGAAGGATTGAATAAGGAGACTTATGCGATGATAATGTTAAATATAGTTTATTATTAATAATGAAATAATAATGACACATTCGTTTTGATATGTTGTCCTTCTTAAGATTTAAAAATAAAAAAATATTATTTTTAAAATCTTAATTTAATACAATCTGCAGAGCCGGTATCAGACACACAATCTATATATACATATGTATAGTCCATCGTAGATATACTCTGAGGATCACCTCGTTTGTTTAGTGCCAGCAAATTCAAGGACGAACTAACAGAATTAGGTCAAAGATTCTGATTCGAAAAATCACACATAAATTGCTTGCGATTTGAATGTGTGTACTGATGTGGTTATAGACCTCATCATCATCGGACAGATGAACGCTCAGCGACCAAAAATATATTAGTTTCTTCTGTGCCTACCCTTAAAGGATACAAGTTTACTTATGTTAAAAACATTAAAGACAAAATGCAATAAGAAAATGTTTTTCCCAATATGTTAACTTGATTTGAGTACGCCTTCTCTAGTGTCAAAATATAAAATTAGAAAATAGTTCGTAGTTTTTATAAAATATCATAAAATGTTAGGTGTTCAAAATATAGTATATTTTTCTGTAACTAAAGAAAATATGTTAATTATATGAATATAATGATGTTTATTAACTCCCATGAACCACAACACTTTTTTGATAAGTTCGTTACATAATCACCCAATCAAAGGCTATCAGAAGCCACAAAAAACTAGTCCCTGATGGGTGCCACGTGGGTGCTATTGGCCGTCTCTATTGAGTCCGCCCACTTTCCGCCCGGCCGCCGTTCAACGTCCATCAGCCCCGCATCTACGCCTAGTATCAATGAACTTAATAAATACCAATAAGTAGATCGGTTATTATAAATTAATATTTTTGAGCATGCGTTACGACTGCTGTGCTGAGGTCTCGGGTTTGATCCCCGGGTAGGGATAAAGTGAAGTGATATTGGGTTTTTCTATCTATAAATTCTCAGTATTAGCCCAGAGTCTGGAATTTGTGCACGGTATGGCGATGGGCTCGTCCCCTATCACATTATGGGACTGAGATAAATTCGGCGAAGAGTGGGTGTGCTGGTTGCACCTCTGTCTGGGATTGTAGGCGTGAGTGTATATGTATGTACTTTTTTTTTATTCTGGCACAGCAAAGTGAGTAGGATGGTCAAGTTGCGTTATGTGCCGGGTCTGTCATTTCCTGTGCCATGGTTGCGGAGGTCGATGGCTGGCACATGTGTCATACTCGTGACCTTTTTTTTATTTTATTTTTTTATTTTGGCTCGGCAAAGTTACCACACTGCACCTGATGGTAAGTGCAGTGCTGTCTAGTTAAAGTATCAAGTAGCGAGAGACAATCTACCCCAACAATCACGCCAGCCTACTTTACCTTCTTCACACTACGCCTAAAGGATCCAGGATGGAAGGAGGGAACATGGTGCTTACTATTTTGCATAATTTTGAACTAATAACATCCTGGAAGGGGTAGTCAGAGATGCAAATAGTGCACTTGCAGCTGGCAGGATCACTTCCATCCCATAATGTGATAGGTAGTCAGCTTATCGGCATATCGGCTTCTAATACTAGTTTAAGTAACATATGTGAGACTTTTTAATTAAAAAAATTATACTTACACAAATGATGATATGTACCTATATAAGATAAATACGAATTATTAAGATAATTATTATATATCGAATATTTTCCTTCTACTGGGCCCGGGTTTTCCTCAATAATTAGAGAAGTTATCATTCCAATATAGTTTCAGCGTCAAGAGTTAATTGGATGCAATGTCAATTGTGGCATTGTATTGGAATGACATTGCTAATAGACCTAAGTTGATATAAGAAAAAACGCATCTTAAAATGACAAATATGAAAATTCAGTCACAATCAAAATCAAATCAAATCATTTATTTTGTATATTAGGCCACTAGGGGCACTTTTTACATGTCAGGTTGAAGTTTATCTACCGGTGCTTCGGAAATGCCCACTGGTCTGAGAAGAAGCACCAAGAAACTCAGCCGATGGCAATTAAATCCGAGAATTAGCTCTCTGATATGACGTCAGAGCCGCTATCATTAAGGCTAGCGCGTCACTTTCATGCCGGCACTAAATTGTCGCACAAAACAAGTAAAGCCGAGATATTGTTTTTAGGACTGAGGCATACCGAGATTCCGACCGAGAAAAGGTGAAATATTCATTAGTTTCTACATGAATGGGCTACTAGCTTTTGCTCGTGGCTTCGCCCGTGTGGTAGTTATGTTGGAAAGAAAAGGTATAAAATCCATGAAGACATCTTAATTTATCAGACATCTATCTTTCTATATTATGCTATCCCATAGGAACCGTGCATTTTCAGGGATAAAAAGTAGCCCATGGCATTTTCAGACCTTTCAATTAAGACTATGCAAAAAATCATGTCGATCCCTTGCTCTGTGAAACTCTAGCTCTACATTTGCTTTAAATGTTAAGTTCTAGAGACGTTGCTGTGTATTAATATTCAATGAATGTAATACACAAAAACATTTTAAGTGGAAGCATTTCAAGATAAATGCATGAACAGTTAAAAAAAATATAAATCGAACGTAGTAAGAAAAGACAAAGAGCTGTGTTAAAGGGTATTATAGAATTTTACCAAACCATATCAGAAACCTCTATAAATCATTGTTATTAGTTGCAGGATTTGAAACCATTTCTATTGTAATAATAATTAAAAATGAAAATATTATCATTTGATATTTCAATCTTTGTCAGTTAAAGTAGCTGCTTTGGTAAGTGTGGCGCGGTAGGGCGCGATTGTGCTGGCGCGGGTGTCAGCAGAGACGTTAATTAACAATAAACCGCCGCTGCCTCGAGCGCTTCCGCTCCCCGCCTCCGCCGACGCCACCGCTCGCAAATTGGAACACCTTTATTTAACACCGACCGTCCATCTGATACAGAATACTTTTTTTACCAATTATTTTGCAAAAAGTGTGCAATAATTTGGTATTTAACGCTCACTTTAAAGTTTATTGAATTGTTATTTTATCATATCTGGGAAAATTGATTGAGGATTCTATTAACAACATAAGTATGAATTTTCTTATTCCTGTGAGACAACATCTGGGATATGTGTATATTTATTCCAGACAAAATCAATAATCCACCACAAAAAAGTCCAAGGAATTGCACTATTAGTATTTTTACTTTCTGATTTAACAAGATAATAAGAACTGATATTTATATTAGAGATATTTATTCTAAGGTAACTATGATAAATTCGCACAAAAAGAGAAATCAATGATTTTTTTATAATTCAGATATATACACACAAATAAAAACATTACATGTACAAAAAAACGCCGCGTCTAACCAGCTCATAAACGCCGCCAGCTTATTTCAGATACAATTTACGTTTGCTCATAAACAAAAAAGCAATCACAGTGGGTCTCGGCGGACGGAGGCTCGACGGCTCGCGACAAAAATCCAAGGTTTCTATTAAAATGCTCTACTTAAGTGGTTTGTAGTGGGGCGAAATGCAGGTGAGGATTTAGGGACGGACAATACATGTTATCGTCCAAAAGTCAAGTAAAACCAAATAACTATAGTCTTAAATTAATTAAACCGCATAAATTAGAAATTTAGCTTAGTATTTTCGGTAAAATAGTCGCTTCTTCAGCGTATTTCTAGATCCGCACCTGGTGAGGTGAGAGGCCGTACGAGGTGGGAGGGGGAAGGGGGGGTAAGTCCGTCCCTCGGGAGCGTCGGTATTCGACTAATTAAGTTTAATTGTGCCGCGACTCAGTGGCCCACTGCTGTTAGATAACTTCACGCTACTTACTGCCAAGAAGAGGGCCGCTCGCATTCAACTTCTAAGCAATTGTTTAGTTTTTTCTTCTGTCGTAGTTGGTATGATATCTCAACTAAATGTTATTATTAATTTACTCTGAACAATAAGAGAAGATTAATCGGATTTCAGACTCTTTGACTTTTTATGTCTGTACTGGAATTTGCTATCGAAGGAATAAAGAAAAGTACACCAAGTACCGAGTAGAAAAAATATTTTTTCAACCTCTTAATAGCAAAAGACGATTCCTCTAGAGCAAAAGCAACGTTTGTCACCGAGGTGGATTCTGGCTTAATATTTGTGCTATTATTTGAAATAAACTGGTAGTCACATCACCACTTATACCACTTAGGATACTCTATCTGGACGGCACTGCGCTTACCATCAGGTGCAGTGTGGTCACTTTGCCGCGCCAGAATAAAAAAAAAACTATTTTGTTAATATATAACGGGTTCGATCCCCGGGTCGGGTAACGTGATATTGGGTTTTTCTATCTAGATATTCCTCAGTATTAGCCCGGAGTCTGGAATTTGTGCCCGGTATGGCGATAGGCTCGCCCCCTATCACATTATGGGACCGAAATTCGGCTAAAAGTGGGTGTACTAGTTACACTTCTACCTACCCACCCCTTCGAGGATTACAGGCGTGAGTGTATGTGTGTGTGTGTGATATATCATAACATGTATACCAACAAAAAAGTATTTTAAATACATATGTGATATCTATATTTTAACATTTTATTAACAAGGCATTAAATTGGGATTCTATTAATGAAAATTCCATTTACATCCATACACCAAACAGACGTTAACATTTTTTTTATAGCATAGTCCGACAAACGAGCCAGTGGGTCACCTGATGTTAAGTGATCTCCACCGCCCATGAACATCCACAATACCGAAAGTATCATGTATGCGCTGTCGGCCTTAAAGGACAGGAATAGGGATTAGGGAAGGGAAGGGGGAATCTAGGTCTGCGGATATCTCACTAACCATACTAAACGCAACAGTAAACTGTCACTTTACGTTGGTTTTCTGTGAGACAGTGGTACTACCCCGGTCGAGCCGGCCCATTCATGCTGTAGATTTCTACAGCGTGGCTCTACCACTATGTAAACATAAAATATTTTCACACCAAATATGAGAGCAATTAACACGACCAGAGATTTAATTTGTCCAAAAATAAAAATAACTGTACTTAACGTGATGCAGAACCGCAGCAAGCATTGTCGATCCTCAAATGCTAATCGTGCACCCTAATGGCGCCCTGCTAAGGACCTCATAATCGCACACAACCAAATTAAGCCATCTTAGGTTAAAAAGTCCAAAAGTGGAGTGTATAGGGAAAGCGCGGGGGTGCGGGCGACGTGGGGGCGGCAGGGATGAGGTATGGATTTTTCGGGGTGCGTTTTAGCGCGGGCTGTGAAAACAAGCGTTTAGAAGTGATATTAGACGGTTACTCACTGGATGGGACTATTGGACGTATCTTAAATTGCAATAGTAATAAACAGAATTGCATTTATTAAATAATTTGCAATTATTATAAAATAATCAATCTTTAATTTTCAGTGTCTACTCAGTTGGATTTTGTATCTACCTTCAAAGATAAACAATATACAATGTCATTATTTTCTGTTTATATTGTTTGAAAGTGCGAAACTTTTAATGACGTGAGTTTAAAGAGGACATTGCGTTTACTCTCCTTGACTATTGGACTCTATTTAGGAATACATAATAATTTGAACTATTTTCTAATAGGTACATAAATTAATATTGATTCTATGGTCAATGAATAAGTTTAGTTTATTGTTAAATTGTATCTTTTTGTAATTTTTACATGGATTACCATTGACCATGCCAACTATTAAGTTTACACCGGAATATTACCACTCATACAAATCAACATGGAAATCGCTGATGCATTTTGCGCGAGAGATTTTAGGTGGTCAAATTCTCCTCTACTTCCCAAGCTTTTCCATTAACACTTTAGCGGCCAATACATCTAGCGTATTTTAGAAACATACTTATCATGTGCGCTGCAGTGAGTGCTTAACTTACCCTAGCGTATCTATGAATTATGATTATGTTTTATCTCTGTGGCACCAACAATACTGTTTTGACCTTTTTTAGATCGGTGATTTTGTGGAAATGAATACAGAATACATTGACAAAAAAATAATGTTGTAGATTATTAAAAAAAAACAATTTCGACAGAGTCCGTGGCGCAACGAGCGAGTAGCTGGCTGTGATACGAGAGGCCGTGGGTTCGATTCCCACACCGAGACAAATATTTGTGTGATAGATAGATAGATATTTGTTTCGGACCTGGGTGTTGTGGGACCGTAGTCCCTCGTAGGTGTTGATATTCACGATACAGGGTTTACCTAGTGTAGTTAAACTATGTGTGTGACTGTTGGTGTATTTTATTATTATTATAAGAAGATAAGTCAAAAAATATAATCACTATGGATTAATTTCTAAGCTTATATTACATTTTCCATTGATGAACAATTTACCCGATTGCCAGATTAACTTTTTTTTTTTATCCTGGCACGGCAAAGTGACCGCATTGTACCTGATGGTAAGCGCAGTGCGGTCCAAATAGAGTACTGAGTAGCGAGAGACGATCCATCCCCGCTACTCAACACACTCATGCCGGACTGCTTTTTCACACTACGCCATGAGCAAGAAGGTGAAGAAGGGGTCGAGGGTCTAGTGTCAGAGTACTAAGAAGGCCGCAAAATGGCCATTGTACCCCAACTCCAGACCCCCGACAAAAACCGGATGTACACTGGCTGATCCTGGAACGCGACACACTTGCGTGTGCCACTATGGCGGGTTTTTCGCCCTGTGTACGGTGGTCGCTATCCGGGCGGATATGAATATCCTACCACCAGCTAACTATAAAAAACATTACCTAATGATGTATTCACAGCAGTATTTTCTAATATAACAAGCGATATTATATAATTTGGCAATATAATGTGGTATGAGGAATGTCTGATGACTTATACATGCAAATATAATTTCCATAGAGTGGGAACTCTATCGCCGTCTCTACCACCGACGCCGCTAAACATCTCGTCGCCAAATAAGCGCCCAATTTATATTCACGCCGAAAGCTATTATTATAATCGGCTACTGCCTTTTCAGCCCGTGACAGAGATGGCTGATACGCTCCACCGTGTGCGAGATAAGGACACGACGCGGCTATTTGACCTCGCTAAAATATGAGTGAAAAGTTAGGTTTTTATTGGATTTTTCATCGCGCCACAGATACGTAGCTGAATGATATCCTTCCCGTTATACTTGTATTATGCTAATGGATTTTTTATGTGGCTCGTTTTAAGAGAGATATTGGGTCATAGATTTGGAATGATATGTATACATGTGTATGGTCACGTACTTTCATGTTTCATAACATAACCATTACTGAATTTATCCTTTATATAAGCTGAATAATTTTCAACGCATAAAAGTAAAATAAAAATAAATTTTAAATAGAAACAAACTTTGTTGAAGATCACTTTCACCATCAGCTGACACGCTTGCTCGTTTGCCGACCTCTGTTAATAAACATGTCTTACACTAATTAAATGGATTGTACAGTCATATATCAAACAATTTCAATATGTCGATCACAAGTCAAGCATTAGTCGTAATAAAACTACAATTAGAACTCAACGTGTCAAAAAAGTGTTAGGAATCAGCCGGGATGCAAAGTACATTATTAATTTGTTATACAAAGCGTTCAGTGCGCTGAGAGGCAACGCAAAGCCGCGGGAAATCTCGCGCCTCCGAGAGGTCGAGTGTCCTCTATTATTGTACACCAAGCACTAACCCACGATTATACACCTTACAACACTATAATAGAGTTTAATTTAGGTTCATGGGTGAATAGTTTGGTTTTCAGGCTAATTAGAAGCGAGGGTGGCGCGGGAGTGCGGGGGATTTTGTGCCGTAAGTCGTGGAGCGAAGGACGCTGTAAGTTCGTCTCTCCGACGAGGCGATTGTCATTAATGTGTAATAATAAATATAGACTGTCGGTTGTTCTGTTGCTTAACGAGATGCTTTTTCTTAAGGCTTTCCGTCTGCACCTTACATTGCATAATCGGGGAAGAAGACGAGTTTAATATCGTATTTTCATAAAGAGGCACTATTAAAAAGATTTATAAGGAATATAGATATTTTTTGTACCTATTATTGGTAAATACATTTTTAAACACGCGTCCTTAGGAATATTGTTATATAAGATTACCAGTACATGAAGAGAAGCTAGAAATGTTGTAATTAGGGCGACAATCTCGTATCTGTTACCCTTTCAAGTTAATTACTCCTATTTGTATGAGTACAATGTTACTAAAGTAAATGTGTGAAACGTGTGTTGTTACTTGAAATAAACCTGTACATGTAACAAAGGTAATTTCAATAAAAATCATAATCTTAATTTGAATTATGTTTTAGGTATTCCAATCTGGTACAATAATTATTTAAAAAGAAAGCATAGGCTTCTTTCCACGTGCAGCAGCACATTATTTTACAAATCGACTTTACCGTGACAAGGTATGACAAACGGTGCCAGGTGTCAGGGACTAGTGGTACAAAACTAGCTATTAGCAGTGCGGCGTGGTGCTTTGTGCAGAGGTGTCGGGCCGAACGCACTTCACTCCCTCCGACTCTCACACACACTCACACACATACACATACACACACACCGCTTGATTATGTTCGAGTCTTAAGGTAACACGCACGTTTGTGTTAGTATCTCCAAAATGAACAGATCTTGCTGGTAGAGACAACGGGAATACGTGATATTTTAAGAAATTTGTTTAGAAATTTAAACCTTACATCTAAGTATGGGTGTTGGTTTATACTTCCTTAAGTGTAAATATGACCCATTGACGGTAAAAGGCTTATAAATGTAATGAGTGTGTAAATTATATAACTGCATTTGTAGAGTCAAAGTTTTTAGGAATTTGTTTTAACTGTAATATTATTTATTTGCCTCTTTAGTATAGTGGCAGCATACATCACTGCGAAGCTGGTGTAGCTCTGGTGAGAGTATGGGTTGGGATTTGTGATTAATATGTTGATCACATCATGGACCATAGATAAACTCGGCTGATTCAGGGTGTTAATTAATGATTGATTTATTAAAATATCAGATTTGTTTATACACACAAGAGTCACACACATAGTTCTGATCCAACGCTAGGTCAAACCTATATCGTGGGTATCAAGAACTACGACTAAGGCCTATAGTCTCACAACACCCATACCCGAAACACATACCTACTTGTAGATCACACAAACATTATTCTTAGTGCTAAAATCGAACCCGAGACCTCTCGTTTAACAATGTATGTTATAATCAGTAATCTGTTTGATTACTGATTATAACAGAGTTTTGGAATGGTAAATCAATATGATCTGATAGGCCTATAAATCTCGCAAATTTAAATCAATTATACAAAATTATGCTAGAATAGCACTGCTTAATGTCAATACATAATTTAGTATCTCTCTATATATTGTAGACTTAATTTTCTAGACCATATATAGAGTATAACCAAGGATACATATGGTTATAGACTAAAACGAAACTTAAATATAAGTAAGCAAATCTTTCTATCACGAAATACTCAGTATCTTTCACCTATCAAATCATAGGACAGTAATAAGCTCGGCGAAATGTGGGTGTACTGGGTACACATCTGCCGACCCCGTGGGGGATTACAAGCGTTATTGCATATGTATGTATAAATACTAGCAAGAAGGATCCGGAAAGCTTTTAGCTTCATGATTAGCCTTGTAGAGCTTCATCATTTCATAAAAACGGACACCTTCCTTCAAAGGTTTTATCAGACGAATCTTGGATACCTCGTGAATTGTCGGATATTATAGCTCATAGGTGCAGTGAGTGGTGAGTGGAAGGTGGGGAGGGGGTGAGGTAGAGGTGTAGTAGAGGCTAATAGCTGTTGGAACAAACACGCGAGCTGTTCGCGCGGTGTTATGGTTCGCAATAAGGGGCGCGGCGAAGGACGCGGTCAAACTATCAGCGTATTCACAATAAATATAATCGCTATCGGCTATAATCATTAAGAACTTCACAAAACCTTAGTACTGATTTTTCAATTATTATATGTGGTCTATCTATTTTTAATGTACGTTTGATTTGAGGTCAAGTAAAAGTGGATTGCAGTTATTTCTTTAGATATTGTAAATATATTCTTGTTACAATCGAAGATCAGTCTTAGTGTTGAACTTTGGGAAAGGTCAATCGACAGATGCAGACTGATAATACAGTTGAGGACAAATTAATCACAACAATCTTTGCAAAGCTTTCGTCACCTACTTATTACTCTCTACGTACGTCATGAACAACGCTAATCGCTGTCATCATCACCACGTACTTACAAACTGGTTCGAAGAGGAAGGGTTGGGCATACACACACACACATACCCGTACACACTTCGGTGTACATTCGACATGTGAGCTTGTGTGATGCCGGATGGCGAAGCGCCTCGCACACTCCGGTGGTACCATAGGGCCTGCGCCCTGCTGTGGCCAGCCTGTCACCATTTTATTATTGTGTACCGCCAAAATACTTTACCACTATAAACTAGCTTGAACTTAGGCTCTATTCATTCAAATTAAATTGGACAGCTTCGGTGGCGCAGTGGAAAAGTAACCGACTGTGAAACGAGAGTTCGATTCTTGCACCGAGACAAATGTTTGTGTGACAGACAAATATTTGTTTAGGGTCTGTCTGTTGTCTAGGACCATAGACCTTCGTAATTCTTAATAGCCATGATACAGGTTTCTAGTTTCCTAGTGTGGGGTCAGAACGATGTGTGTATTTATTTACATCGTTTTTATATTTTAAAAAGAATTATTTTTTGTACAAGAATTATATTTTTTAATTTTATAATATAACTAATATCCATATATGTATTCAGAACCTGTTCTATATGTTCAGTTCAGTTTTGTGATCACTTCACTAATGAGGGCGTACTTAGGCTTAACACCCGATGCGGTCCTTTCATCGATAATTGAAAGTCTTAAGAGTTTTTCCTTTGATCCACCTTGATGCCAATTTCAAGTTTCTAAGTCACCTAGAAGAGGTATCGGCTTTTGCTGGGGCATGGCAATGACACTTTTCAAATATCAATAATACTAAAATAATAAATTTGTTCATTTTTTTTAGTGCCTCGATAGGCAGACGAGCACACGGGCCACCTGATGGTAAGTAGTCACCGCCGCCCATAGACTTCTGCAATACCAGGGCATAGCAAAGCCGCTGCCTACCGTAAATGATATTTAGGTCCCTTAACGATCATGGGAGTATCAGTAGACATACGAAATCGTAAGTCTGTTGGTTTAATAGTATCATGAGTGTAGATAGAGAACACTGATTTGTTTTAAAACCTAATAATTTTCTTCATATTTATAATACCTGGACTAACATAAATAGTACTAGCCCTGTATTAAACATTGTCCCACTGCTGGGCACGGGCCTCCTCTACTAATGAGAGGGGTTAGGCTTTCGTCCACCACGCTAGCCTAATGCGGGTTGGCAGACTTCTCATACCTTCGAAAAACTCTCAGATATGCAGGTTTCCTCACGATGTTTTCCTTCACCGTTAAAGCAAGCGATAATTAACATTTTAATAGACACATAACTTTAAAAAAGTCAGAGGTGTATGCCACTTGGGTTTCGAACCTACGACTTTTATCTTGACAGTCCGTACCGCAACCAACTAGGCTATCGCTGCTTGCTTGCTTGGACTAACATAAGGATGCTTAATAAAAATGTACAATTACTATGAACTATTCACAAAAATATACATTAAATATTTTTACTAATAAAATAAAATTATTGCTAAGTTATTTCTATACGACTTTGTTTTCGTAAACTTTTCGCGTTAAGTGTAAATATAACTTACGTAAACAATGCTACAAAATATTTAAAAAAATATTTATTAATCACACAAAAAAATGCAAGAAATGTTTACGCTATAATAAAACAACGAGCATAATAAACAAAATAAATATACCTATCAATTAAAAGTAATAAATAATCAAATAACAGGAGACAGCAAACTAGGCGCAACCTACCTACAATATTATTTCAGCATTATCATATCAACAACTAATACCCCCATGACTATAATATTGTCGTAAGTATTGTGTTGTGTTGTGCGGTGCTAATATCTCGTGTAATGTTGTAATTCGCAACGCACCCGCCCGCGCCAGGCCCGCTCCGACCCGTGTAGAGCTGATCGATAAACAAACAGTTAGAGAGTCGTACAACTTAATACTATATATTTTTGTGACTGTTTTGATTAGATTTTTTACGGTAATTTATGGAAAACTTGAAGCATTCCGCCTTCATGGTCCAATCAGTAAGAGAAACGAAATACTGCAGGTTCGATTCTCAAAAAAAAAATCTACTCACAAATAAATGTTTCAGGTTTGGATGTTGTGATTTACTACTGTGTAATACTCTCTTAGGATTTGATGATATTTATTCCATTAGATCAATTAAATCATCAGTCTTTGATCTACTGCTATTGTATTGATAGCAAAATAAAATCGAAATATAACCTAAGCTACTTCCAATCATTTTATGTAGATTATACTTCACTGACTCTATCAGTATTTAGTACTGTATCCCCAACTACCAATCAATTTTTCCTTGTTACTATATGGGTTAATATTTAAAACCAACCCTTTAAAATTTAATATTTGTTATTAACTTCAAAAATGACGAATTTTCATACAAACTATCAACCCCTATTTTACCCCCTTAGGGGTGGAATTTCCAAAAACCCTTCCTTAGTGGATGCCTACGTCATAAAAGGTACCTACTGTCAAAATTTCAAGTCTCTAACCCCAGCCGTTTAGGCTGTGCGTTGATCGATCTGTCAGTCAATCAGTCAGTCAGTCAGTTTCTTCTTTTATATATACAGATTGGTATTCCGAATTCGCGTATTCCAATTAAAATAAAATAAACTAATAGTGTTTTTAGACTTCCTTTTCAAAGTAATAGAGTCAACTATTTCTTTACACCTTTAACCTCGAAATGAGTTGTGACGTATGTACAAAGTATAATGAACATTATTACATATCTATGTCAGATTGTATTATAAAAGGATTGCTTACGCCAATGACAGCCTCCGTGGCGCAGCGGGCGAGTAGTCGGTTGTGAAACGAGGAACCGTGGGTTCGATTCCCGCAGCGAGACAAATATTTGTGTGACAGATAGATATTTGTTTCGGGTATGGGTGTTGTGGGACCGTAGTCCCTCGTAGTTCTTGATACCCACGACACAGGTTTCCTAGTGTGGGGTCAGAACTATGTGTGTGACTGTTGGGTGTATTTAATATTAATGAACAGCAGTTCGGCCGACATTCGTTGTGTTTTAATCATCGCCAGTTCCTTTACAAAGCAAATTCACAAATAACTTAGGCCGTTTTGTTAAAGTTAACTTATAACTATTGTTAGTATTTTTAGCTAAATGTAGTTTTTCCATAGTTCCATAGTCAGACAGACTTTATTTTTGAAATTATTATTTTTTAAAATAGAGAACAATCAAACGAAATCAAAAATGAAGAAAACACACTAATGTTAAAAATAGGTAAGTACTATTTTAATGACTGGTAATTAATATGCATGGTTTATAAACAAATAAATCAACCTTCAGATTTGTTAATAGACATTTGTAATGTCCTCCAAAGCGAAGCTCAATTGAAATCACAATAATCAGACACAAAACATTTCAAAACATCGGCTAACAATCGAGATCCCGACCAAATGACGAAATCAAGACACCATCGCGCTCTATTTAGCCGTGCCACCACTAATTTGTATTGAGCACTCACATCTTTATCTGCACCATCTACAACACAAATGGGCTCTTTATCTGGGCCTCATTGTGGCCCACAATGGCCCATTCTGGTAGGTGTGAGCGGAGTCCTTTCTTTCCGACCGGTTTGTGAAGGCTGACGAGCCACGCTTTGTCGAAGGTGTTGGCGATTGTCTTGTGCATTCATCATTTTGTCTTCCACTTGAGTCGTGGGTTCGACTCTATCAATATGAATAAAACAAATAGCAGTTTTGTTGAAATCCTAGTTATTTTTGGTAATTTGAAACTATCATATAGGTTTTTCTTTTGTTTGAAAGTGATCAATGATGCGCGGTAGAAGTTCATGGTAGATATAATACAATAAAAGCATATAGATGTATATCGTTTTGTGGTTTTTAAATAAATGATTTATTTATTAGTGATACAATCGAGCTTTTTTTAGTGCCTAGATAGGCAGACGAGCGGACGGGCGACCTTTTTTTTTTTTTGTTGTCGCGGGGAAAGCGTTTTATTACTACCGCCCGCTCCGGGGGGAAGCGGAATAAGAATAAAACGGTTATGCTGGACTAGCCGGTCTTACGACCCAGCATCCCCCTCGCCCGGATGATGGCTATCCGGGCAGCCGCTGGGCCGAGTCCCTACCCCCTATGTACACCCCACCCGACACTACCAGCTAAAACCCCGCGGTGGCCTTCTTCGGCGCTTACGGAGCGATCCCGGGGTATTCTAAGGAGTGCTAGAATTGCTGCCGGAACCGCCCCTGCGCGGTGCTGCGTAGCAGCCCATCTCCATGGGAGGGCTTAGGAGCCCCCGCGCACCAAACAACGACAGCGAACGAGGCCTTACCACACGCGCTGCCGTCCATCTCGGGGTCGCACGATGCTCCGAAACTGGGAGTGCATCGATTCGGGCTGACAGCCCCCCGCTGCGAGCCCGCGACCCCCGATGGCCCCAATTAGTCGCCTCGTACGACAGGCAGGGGTTACCGTGGTGGAATTCAAACGCCCCCGTTCCACAGGGCGGGAGACGTCGGTCAGTCGTCCACCCGGCGCCTCCTACGTCTTCTCTGGCGGCGGGAGGGATCATTTCGTTCCCGATCCCTCTCGGCACTCTCCTTCTGCGAGATGACGCTCTCGCAGAAGTGGGCCACCGCACGCCAGGACCTCCGGCTGGTGACCATGGACGACACCACGGCCGGCAGCGAGAGGTCTCCTCCGACGACTGCTCTGAGAGCGCTGCGCTCTTCGTCCCAGGCTGGGCACTCCTCCAACGTGTGTTGGGCCGTGTCCTCGCGGCAGTTGCCACAATGGTGGCACACGGCAGACACCTCCTTTCCGATCCGACACAGGAACGAACCGAAACACCCGTGGTCCGTCAGTACCTGCGTCAGCCGGAAAGTTGGCGCACCGTGGCGCCTGTCTAGCCATCTCTTTAGGACAGGACGCACTGCCGCGACGGTCCTCAAGCCCGCACTTGGGCTTTCCAGCCTGGTATGCCACTCCTCCACAGCGGTTCTGCGAAATCGGGCCGCAATCTCCCTCGGGGCCAGTCTCACCTGACGGCGACTGGACGCCTCCTCCCGCCAGAAGAACGCGGACGAGAGGAGTTTTGCGTCCATCTCCCAAGGGAGGGTGCCGGCCAATACGCAGGCCGCCTCGTGGGAGACCGTGCGGTAGCCCCTTACTATTCGCTGCGCCAACAAACGCTGCGGTTTGCGCAGCAAGGCGACGCAGCGGGCTTTCAGGGACTGGGCCCATACGGGACATCCGTACAGGGCCATTGACCGCACGACTCCAGCGTATAAACTTCGGCAAGGGCTATTAGGTCCCTCCAGGTTCGGCAGCAGGCGTCCGAGCGCGCCCGAGCGGACGGGCGACCTGATGGTAAGTAGTCACCGCGGCCCATAGACTTCTGCAATGCCAGCGCACAGCAAAGCCGCTGTCTACCGTTGAGCTGAAATATTGAGCTATAGCTAGTTTTACCAACAACATATGCCATCCTTAAAAGGAAGAAATGAAGATTGGAAGATAAAGGGGATTTGAACCTGTAAATATTTTACACAAAGCGCGCCCTTAGTTTTCTGTGAGCTAGTGGTGTTAACTCGGTCGAGCAGATCTTATTCATGCAGATAAACTGTGTACAGACTAGCTCTGCAACTTTCAAATGACTGCTTCAAGACACGGTTAGATGGATTTTTCATTGGGTTGGTACCACTATGAACTAGAAGTAAGAGGTGCTTCATAACAAATATAAGGTAGGTAGGTAGTGACCTTTATCTTAGCGCCATCCCACAGTACTAATAAAATTGGCTACTAAAGGACGGGCATACAAATTTTCTCTCTATACTGGTTGCAGACAAATTTGGCATTAAAGGCATTTCATTTTAATATTCTGACCATGAGTTTGATGATAGGCAAGAAAAAGATATTTGTAGTTTAATTTCTTGCAATATACCATATCTGAAAACCTTAATAAGAAAGAATATCATATTGTAAATTGATAGCGAAGCTGAATTCTAAACAGTTATATATATTTCAACTTAATTTGAAGCCCTGCTCATGCCCTGGTTGATTTGATTAAAACAAAGTATATTTATCTCTTCACAACTTATCTGACAAGACTCATTAAGAACCGTGTTTGTGAGAGGCTATAGTACTCTTAGACTTTTTGTCTTACATATTCCTCGAAGTTCTTATATTGAACTTTGAGCTTTTTTGCCAGTTATATTTTTAATTGGTTTTATTCTATACTTATTTTTATTCATATATTCTGATCAATAGATAATGTAAACATGCATTTAATTTTTTATGCCATTTTATTTTTTAGAACACGCTGTTTATTTAATAATTAAAAGCAAACAAATAATTTAAGTTGAAAGTAACTATAACAGTTTATGAAGCAGAAAGTCGTGTTCTACGATGAATTCCTATTACAAATTAGCTTATCTAATTCTGCACACAATGCCTGTCTGTCTGTCTGTTTATTCGCTAACTCTTTCTGAACCACGCAATGGATTTTGAAATGGTTTTCACCATCATATAGATCATTTTTGCGGAAGATTTATGTGCATAGTTCATCCTAGTTAAAATTTCGTATGTGTAAATAGTAAAGACATTTCCGAACCAAATTTTTCCTATTAAATACATAGAATTTTTATAAATCTAAATTGCTGCCCGTTCGAAGCCGTGCTGCCCTGTGGGTCGCTAGTTTATATAAACTACCAAAATTAAACTTAGCCTTACGACCTCGCGTTTCTATCTAGAATCTTTTTGTGTTGTGACAATAGAAGACTATTTTACTTTGTTCATGTTATTTAATACAATTGACTAAATTATTGAACAAGGATGGTGCGACACAAATAAATTTACATCAGATTTCGGAAATATCCTTAATAAAAATAAATGTTAACAAAACATCTCGAATATACGTAACAATCATATAATAAAGAAAAGCAATATGAAATATATCAGTCATATAAATATATAATTTTATGATTCTTAAATCATATGAAACATAAAATTATTTGAGCCTGTGGTAAGTAATACATACCGTGTGAGTGTCACCGAATAAATCGGAGTTTGGTCATTTTTATATACATACATATTATTGGAAACTAGGTTTTAACTTTATTTATTTTGTTACTAAAACTAGCAAATAATTAAGTGCGCCAATTAATAATAAGTCAGCATCACCCTTGAATACCCCACAATACCAGAAGAATCACGATAGAAATGATATATGTGCACAGAACGTATATAAATACATCTTCATTAAATTACAACTGCGCCACCTAGGCAGTCAAGTAAAATAAATGGCCTATAGTAATTTAATTATTATATTTAGACCAAAATCATACCTATATCGTGGGTTCGATTCCAAGACACATGTCTTCGACTATTCTAAGTTCTGTATGTACCTATATATCATCTATTTTCGCTCTCTTTAACCACGAAGGAAAATATGAGGAAACCTGCTTATCTGAGAACTCTTTATAATAATTTCAAAGGTATGAGAGGTCTACCAACCGTATTAGGGTAGCGTGGTGGACTATTAACTAACCCCTTAGTAGAGAAGGCTTACCCCAGCAGTGGGATACATTACCCAGGCCTAGTTATATTTGTCATCTTATACCTGGCATGCTTTGCAATAAAATTACTCTTTCACTTTTTCATTGTTTTTCTATCATAGATACGTCCGCAGGCGTCGCACATCCGACCATAGTGTTAACGCAATCGGATAAATGATTTTAATCATAACTTATAAAAAGATATTCAAACAAATAATAAAAGACAATAAATTCATCTTTTCACTTTAATTTAGGATGTAGTTTATCAAACTTCACACAAATAGCACAGTGAGTAAACAGAAAATGTTAATAAAAATCTATTAAGATGCAAAACATTATTATACTAAAACTTATTAAAATTTACACTAAAAGTTTCTGAAATTAAAAAACATTTTGGATAAGACCTCTGGTGGTTTTTAATCGTTCTTTAATACATTGTGTGGATATATAGTCTTATTAAGTTTTAAAATATTTAAACATAAATATGTAGTAAATTTAATATAATATTCGCCAATAAAGAACATACGGCATCGCGTCGGTAACTCTACCAGGCGCGGCGCGGCGCGGCACGGCGCGGCGACAGAATACGCACAAAGGCACATAAACCGCTTCGAACGAACAACGCTCGCCATTGTCTCGACCTCTAAAGACGCTAATTATAAAATGAAAAAAGCTAATTAAACGCTTAACACAAAGCGCGGCACATCGGCGACGGTCGGCCTCGGCTTCGTCCGCGCCGACGGACTACGGGACAGTTTTCACTCAATTTTGCACTTATTTTAATACCACTATACTTGTAAAAAAACAAATTTCATTCGACAGAAGGAACAACGGGTTAGAAATATATAGAAGAATCGGAAATATGTACTTGGAAAGTTTTGGAGCTATAAATCAAATCATTTATTTAGTACACCAGGGGAACTTTTACATGTCCAATTAATAATATTAAAGTCTACTGCTACTTCGGAAATGCAAAGTCTGAGAAGAAGTACCAAGAAACTCAACCTTAGGTCTTTTGTATTTTTTGTCGTTAGTACAAACACACTTAATTTCAGTATCCTTTTCTATTACTATTACAAGTGTTAAGTTAAAGAGTATGTGTATAGTTAAAAATTTACGTAAACTACCCTGTCTGGGTTCGAATTAAGCTCGGTGCATAAAATGGGGATTTGTGCGAAAAATTGTTACGTCATGAAATTAATTTTAAAGTTTCAGTTGTTTTATTATATGTTATGTCTTAGAATATATTAGAATTGAGCAATTATGCATGTTATGTATAAAATTGGATCACCAATTAATATATAAGCGCTAATAACATACATCTTTTCGTTAGGCTCAAATGATATCCATGTTTTATTCACAACAGAGAAATCACGGGCAGCGAGTATTTTACAAATAACCTGATAGGTATATTATTTGAATGATGATTTAGTTTCAAATTGTAGATTATGCTAGCAGTGTTGTTTCTTTGCCTTATCATTTTTCGGAACAACGCATAGACAATAATATAGGATCAAATAACATTTATAAAATATTAATATCAAAATGTATAAGAATTCACTTGATACTTCGTAACACTTAAATATAATAGTAATTTTTACATGTGTAGAACGGATTACTTATATAACTGAGATTAACCTATCATAAGCTCTTACTAGAAAGAAAAGAACGACTTTGAATCGAGAAGCTGCACCTTTCTGATGCGACAGAGAAGTGTTATGCATAGAATAATCGGAAGTAGAGATAACAGGTTAGCCTTGTTTCTGCAGAATTAAACATTTTTCCTGACTGTTTAATCCTATGTAAACGAGAGATCTTCCGACTCTTAACACTGACCCTTGACCCCTAACAGATGTAAATTACACTGCGGGGATCGAACCCGTTTACAGTCCACTACTGACTTCCTCTACCACAAACGCTGGCGGATGTGAATGACAATGGGACTTACCAGGTGGTGCGTGCAGGAGTGGAGGGCCGGGCAAGAAGGCGGCGGCCACGGCGGCCTGTGCGTTGAATGCTGCTGCGTACGCCACGCGGCTGGCCATCGACGGTAGGGGAAACTGTGGCGCGTACGGCCTCGGCTCGCGCTCCGAGAGGTTTAGTACCCGCTCCGGCTCTCGGTCTAGGAACCTCTCTCGCGCCTCTCGCACCTCTCGCATGTCACGACCTTCCGACAGACCCAGCAGCTCCTGGATTGCGAACGGAGACCGCTGCGGCGCACGCGGCGCACTCGCGTTCGCGCTCATCGCTTGCATCTTCTCTCGCGTGCTCTCTGAGCTGTGTGCTGCGAGCTGTGTGCTGTGTGCGGCGTGCTGTGTCCCGGGACACACTCCTCACTTTACATCACTGGCGCTTGACATACCGACTTGTTCGTATTCTCTCTTCGTATCACAATGTTGCTTAGGTAGAGTTACTACAGACTATTGCTGAGTCTGACGCACTCGCTTACAGTCTAGACACTTCCTAATTTGTAAATATTTTTTAGGCTAAAATTAGGGCCGCGTTTAGGCCGAACGTTTCGGAAAATTTAAAAATATTTGTTTGTATAATTTCCTAAGATGGGAAATCGCGGAAAGCGTTGTGTTCGCGTGTGAGTGGCGACACGAGCGCTCGCCGCGGCGTCCGGAGCGCTTGTGACACCGTCGACGCCCGCCGCGTTGTTCCTGAGCGAGCACCCGTCGACACCGCACCACTATAAGAGCGTAAGTCCAATATCCCCACGTACTCGACACGACCTTCTCGCGTTGAGACGACGCTGACCGCCTCACTGACAGAATGTTACAAGAGTTCCCCCTATGCTTGACGTTACGTCGTTATTCGTTTGCGTGGAGGCAGGTTGGGGCCGCGCGGGCGGAGCCTACTAATAGCCAATACGGATATTTTGTTACCGCACTGTATTGGCCAGATTTGGTTGTCGTCGCCACGCCCCCACTCGCCGCCGCTCACCGCTGCCACAATAGCGACCCTAGTGTAACGAGCTAGGGCGCAATGTGGCTCGCCCGCCGGACGGCTCATTTAATTTTGATTAATTGTAAGAAATGAATAGGTGTGCGGGGGTGAGATGGTGAGGTGGTGTGGCGGGGGTGGTGTCGCGCCCGCTGCCCGCTCCGCTCCCCGCGGCACCAAACGCGTCCGCTCGCCACAATGGCCATTATCCACCAATGGTCCGCGGGTTGTAACCGGAGCCGTTGTATTGTGACCGCGGGTTTGGTTTCATGTACAACTCCAGTTCATAATACATACTGAGATGTCTCAGGTGTCGGTGCCTACGAGTACTTGTTGAACCTGATCCCCTGACAAGTGCACTGAATACAGCTTCTGTACAATATCTTGAGAACATTTACGACCATCTTTTTTGCTCGCTGTTTTTATCTTGATTTTTTTAATAATAAATTTGAATAACCCGTTTCATTAGCACTAATATGTGAAAAGCTGTATGAAATCTAACTACCCTCAGTAAAGGATACTTCAAAAATATACATTCGATGCAAAATAAATACCTACCTAATTCACCCATATTTGTATGGCACAATTAGTTCAAATAGATGAAAAAAAACTTTGTATTATCGTGTTACTATGCATCAACAAAAAATAGCAGATTTAATTACAATTTTATTACAGGTATAAAATCTCCTTACAAATTGAGAAATATTTTTGAAATTTGAAATTTGGTCGGACATTTGTGCACAGTCAATTTTAGTACTTCTAGAGAAAATAACTATTTCACATTTACATCTCCAGGAATAAAGCTCTCGACACATATTCAGGGTGTAACTTTTTGAGAATGGGCCGTAGAAAGAGAATAGATAGGCACCTTAAATGTTGAAATTATCATTGAATTACTTCAAAAAGTAAATTTAAACAAAATACTTTTAAAGGAGTCCATTTGTGCTGGAAATCGAATCGACACTAGAGGTAAATAAATATTATCATTCAAAATCACATCATTATAAATAAATAGGAATTAGATCCTTAAATTAAAAAAACAGTATGGTCCTACCGACAGTGACAGTGAAAACTAAAACTTTGGAATTCTTCTTGTTGAATTCTACTGTGTTCTTTTTTGAAACTTTTGTTTATGATTGCGTGTCAATAATTATAGAACTTCATTGGCGTAATATCAAAAGTGAAATAATCTGAGAAAAGTGGCCAACGCACCTAAAGACGTTTCACTTCAAAAATGATTATAAAATCTAACCAAAGCGTGAACTAGTTAGTAGTTTTTTTTTTTTTATCCTGGCACGGCAAAGTGACAGCACTGTACCTGATGGTAAGCGCAATGCGGTCCAAATAAAGTACTGAGTAGCGAGAGACGATCTATCCCCGCTACTCAACACACTCATGCCGGCCTGCTTCTTCACACTACGCCATGAGCAAGAAGGTGAAGAAGGGGTCGATGGTCTAGTGTCAGAGTACTAAGAAGGCCGCAAAATGGCCATTGTACCCCAACTCCAGACCCCCGACAAAAACCGGATGTACACTGGCTGATCCCGGAACGCGACACACTTGCGTGTGCCACTATGGCGGGTTTTACACCCTGTGTACGGTGGTCGCTATCCGGGCGGATATGAATATCCTACCACCAGCTTATTAAAGCAATATTTTCTTTAATTAGTCTAAAGTATTTGTTACATTATTTCCTCTAAACATAAATATATTCCTATAATAATAATGCAGTAATATATGTATTTAAAAATGAATGTTGGTATATACCGTTTGACTGATCACCACCAAGTTGACACATGTATGTATTTTGTCATGGAGAAGAATTTTATTTAATTGACTAGTCTGCAGCTCATCAACTTATCTACAATTTAACCGATTCCTAAAAATTGGTATGCATCGACATTATATTTTCACGCCATATGCTATAAGTTGCCACTAGAGGTCGTTGTATGCTTTAAGTGTAACGATGGGAAGCTACGGGCAAAATCTAGTCATATGATATAGATTTTTAATATACATTTTTATTTTATCTTATGATTGGCATTCTTAATTGATGCTATACGTAAATACTAGATGACATAAAACTGGACACACAGACAGACAGACAGAAATTTAAAAAAATACAGAATAGGGATCAGTGAGTCATAAAATGAATATATCCCGAAAAATCGGGTAAATTACTCAAATGTACAGACAGAAGATACAGATTTATATATTAGATATAGATTTATAGAATGTATAGGAAAGTCTTTGTATTATAATTGTATTGTCAAGGTTTCTGGGCGCTTACATTGATAACGCTGGTTATACCTTAAGATATATATAAAATTCCGTGAAGGCATGTGTCTATCTTTTAAATTTAACTTTTATAAATGTATGAGGGATATTGAAAGGGGAGTGATGGCAGGTAATAAAGTGAATGGTGCCTTGCACGCGATAATGAGCAGCCAGGCGGTGTCACAAAAGGCGCGAATGGCTGTTCATAATGGTGTGCTGGTACCGACACTTATGTATGGAAGTGAAAGTTGGGTGTGGCAGAAGAAGCATGAAAGTGGAGTTAATGCGGTGGAGATGAGTTCCTTACGGAGTATGTGTGGAGTCACCCTTGCTGATCGCATGAGGAATAGTGTGATAAGAGATCGTTGTGAGTTGAAGAATGATGTGGTGACTAAGATAGAAAGAGGTATGCTGAGATGGTTTGGCCACATGGAGAGGATGGATAAAAGGCGATTTACGAAAGCTATTTATCGTGCAAATGTGACTGGAAGAGTGGGTAGAGGGCGCCCAAGGAGAACGTTTACGAATCAGATAAACGATCTTCTCCTAAAAGGGCAAATCAGAAGTACCTCCAACCGAGGTAAATGTATGAGAAGATGTATGAATGTGGAAGAGGCGAAAGAAGTGTGTCAGGATCGTAGCTTGTGGCACTCAATAGTCTCTGCCTACCCCCATGGGATACGGGCGTGAGTGTATATGTATGTATGTATGTATGTATGTATGTATAAATGTAAATGTGCGAGCCGGGCATTGTCGCTAGTGAAAAAAAACATTCACTAGCTATTGCCCACAGCTTCGCTTTGTGGCAATTTTTAATGGCATTGTAGGAGAATGAAACTCTATAGAAAAAAGGACTTTCTGTATTTTCCGAATTTTCCAACTTTCGAGTAATTTTGCCAATTTTTATCCTTATTCGTATTACAAACATTAAAAAATATCCAAATCGATCCAGCGGTGTCGTGTTTGGTGCAGCGTGTCTCTTACATACTATACAACATGAAACATGATTCATGCACACTCTGAAAGTAGTTTGTTCAGAATAAGCGACTGAATCGATATCAACAATTTTTTAATAGACGATTTTTTTTAATTAACACTCAGGTAAATAATAGTCACTCTTTAATTTAACGTTCAAGAAAAACGAAACTGAGACATAACTCGATGCGATAAAGTCTTTTTTAAATGCAATAATAAACGAACTCTTTAAAAAATTAATAAATTATGAACTTTATGTCGAAAATTAGTACAACTAATTTCATACAAAACAATATTTATATTCAGCGCGGTGTAATTTCAATACATGAATTATGATTGTAATAATATTTTTAAATTGGGGTGTCTGAGGATGTGCGTTATTCCCGTTACACGTAGTATAGTTCTAGTTTTTAACCGACTTCAAAAAAGGAGGAGGTTATCAATTCGTCGGAATCTTTTTTTTTATGTATGTTACCCGATTACTCGAAGATGCCTGGACCGATTCAAGAAATTCTTTTTTTGTTTAAAAGGGTATACTTCCCAGGTGGTCCCATTGGCACCAAGTAAGGATCTGATAATGGGATCTCAGAAAAATCGAGGGCAACCTTTAAATTTTCTAGGCATAATTTGTATTTTATTGAAGTCGGTGTACTTTTTATGAATAAAAAAACTTTTTGTACATTCGATTTCATGTAAACATTTGAGGAGGAGTTACAGGTACATCTAATATTTACCTATATTATGTTTATAAGTTTGTTTGTAGGGCGTAATCTATACCTACAGACTTAGTAAAGATTCTACAGCTTCTAATAAAACTAAGTAATTGTTTCTGAACGTTTTCCTATATTAATTTGGAACAATAAACAATAGTAGTATATCCTAACCACAAGAGTAAATACATATTTATATGTATAGATAATTGTGCTACCCACATCATTTTCCCCAAATTAATTATATACAAAGAAAAACTCAATGCAATCACTTAATGATGTTATTACTTTTGTGGTAACAGTGGACGGTCAGTACTTATGTCAAGAATAGTATTTTCAATATATTAAAGTTTTAAATTAAACTGATATAGAAACATTGTAAGATTAACGTGTATAGAGTAATTTCGTTTTTCCCAACTAAGGACTAATCTTTATATTTTTTCACATCTAACTTCACACTAAAGCCTTATATATTTTGACAGATGATACAGCAAGGCCTGCTTGTGAAAAAAATCGGTTGATTCTATGCATTCTATGTTTTTGGTTTGTACCCTTAAAAAATGGAAAAGCTAAATTTTCGGCATATTTTAGTTTTTTACTATTGAAAGGGTACAAATGCCGTTCAAGCAAGAAAAATATATCCGATGTGTATGGAGAAGATGTATTGATAAAACCCCAGTGCCAAAACTGGTTTGTTAAATTTTGATATTAAAGATGCACCACGTCTGGAAGGCCAGCTGACAATTAAGACACAATAAAAGCATTACCTAAAGGATGTCAACCGGATAATAACAACATAACATGGCAAAAGGTACTGAACAAGTATGGAAAACATATAAATTAACAAATATTTATTTAAATATTAAAAAATAGTCTTTCATTTTTAACCGACTTCAAAAAATGAGGAGGTTAACAATTCGTCGGAATCTTTTTTTTATGTATATTACCCGATTACTCGAAGACGCCTGGACCGATTCGAGAAATTCTTTTTTTGTTTCAAAGGGTATACTTCCCAGGTGGTCCCATTGGCACCATGTCAGGATCTGATGATGGGATCTCAGAAAACTCAAGAGAAACCTTCAAATTTTATAGAGACTTTGTTTTTCATTGAAGTCGATGTACTTTTTATTATAAAGAAATACGAAATGACTTTCCGAACAAACTAAAATATAATTAAAATTCCATCACTTTTGAACGGAACGTAATAATTTTTATTGTTGAGTTCAATAACCTCTATAACCATGCCTCGTGTATTATTAATTTAAACAAGGACCATAATTTTAAAGTAGTCTTTAATTAAGTTAAAGAGATCGTAATTATTCCGCTTGGTCATTACTACGTAATTAAAGAAACACCACTTGTACAAACACTGCTGCAATTTCTTAGCCACGTCGCGGTCGCAGTCGTGACAACTGGCCAAATATATTGTTAAAATTAATGTTCGAAACACTTAATTATTATTTTATTGTTTATCTCGTTAGTGAATTTAAACATTGAATTTTTGAAAATAGTCGTTAATTGTATAAATGAACGCGTGCAACAGTTGCTCCTTATGGCCGGTTTCATAATGCCTTTTCAGTTAAAATATTAGTTAGTAAAATACAAAATTCGTCATGATCAACCTAAGCCGGTTAAAAACACCGACTAAAAAAAAGGAGTTCTCAATTCGTTGGAATCTTTTTTTTATGTATGTTCCCCGATTACTCGAAGACGCCTGGACCGATTCAGGAAATTCTTTTTTTGTTTAAAAGGGTATACCTACTTCCCAGGTGGTCCCATTGGCACCAAGTTACGATCTGATGGGATGGAATCTCAGAAAAATCAAGGGCAACGTTCAAATTTTATAGGGACGCATAATTTGTTTTTTATTGAAGTCAGTGTACTTCAATGAATCAATAATCTTTTACTTACAAAAATACAAAAGATGATCTAAGCAACATCTGGTTTTGAGGTACGGCACTTAAGTAAATGACTAGTAAGGGCAATGCGGGAGCGACAACGACGGGCAAATCATTAACAAACTAATTATATTCCTGGTTTAATTGAATTCTAAAATTATAATACAAAATAAGACACTGTTATTCATAATTAAGCGTATGTGAAGTTCTTAAAATCGTTTCATACATTATTTAGCGTATAAAATTTAATCAGTCATTGTGAAACGAGCCCTTAGAAAGATAGATTTATAACTCAGATAGCTAAATAAATTAACCTTTAGTAATATTATAGTATAATTAGTTCACTGACATAAAATCTCAGAGACAGAATTTAATCATTACTTCACGAAACACATTTATTTATTTATGGATGCATAGTATTAGGGTATTTACTATTATTAGAAATACCGAAGGTATAACGGAGATATTTAGGAGACTAGTTGGGGGTAGTTAATAATGACAACCAAAGTGGGTAAGTAGTAAATGTTTAACATAAAACAGAGTGCCTTCCGCGCTCCAGTGTTCAGTTCAGAATACTAGTGGTGTAGCAGTGAGTTGGTAGTGAGAACATTCGTGGTTCGTTCGCGGGGCAGTAAGTGATTGTAAACGGTTCAATGGCGTTGTTCAGTTTAAGGGTAATGCTGGTAGATTAATTATAAAGAGAAGTCTTAAGCGAATCCTGACATGCGTGTGTGTTAATATTAAGCACTGAGATGTGTAACAGTGCCGTGTAAATCAATCAATAAATTATAAACATTGTATTTGTGCCTTTTAAATATCCATCTTGCATAGTTTTGTTGATGTTCCTAACAATAGTGCTTCGATTTAGACAAATTATATCGATAACTAGTTATGAGTTGTCTTAAAAACCCAATAAATGCATTTATGACAGAAATTAACGGTAGGCAGCGGCTTTGCTGTGCCCTGGCATTGCAGAAGTCTATGGGCGGCGGTGACTACTTACCATCAGGTGGCCCGTCTGCTCGTCTGCCTATCGGGGCACTAAAAAAGAATTACCAAATTTAACCAACGTTAGTAATCCTAAAGGTGGATTAACTCACTCAACAACACTCACTGAGTTAATCGTCAATATTGACTGAGAAAGCGATTATTGAGATTTTTTAAATTAATATCCAATCTAAAGACATGTGTCAGTTTAAAACTGTTAATATGTGAGGAAGTAAAGTTGAGATAATATGATCGGGACACGCGAGCGGTTCTTTAGCCGTTGCCTCAAGTGGCTCTCACCTCACCTCATTATGAACGCAATTTATTGACGTCTAGGTACAGTGATTGATGTGTTATATTTCACAGAATTATGGCTATAGTAGGTAGCCTCGTATGTAGGGATTAAGAAGTTTTATTAAAAACAATCGGGTTTGAAGTTGGTCACCTATTAACAAATTGTAACAATATCACTGTCGTAAATTGATTTATTTAAATTCATATTCAATATACCTTCTGTAATACTTAAATATTCAAGTTGATGTCATAAATCTTTTACTTTGGGAATAACAAGACAGCAAATGTTGTTGTCTCAATTATATTACTTCTATAAATTATTTTTGACTACTAATAGGTATAACTCTTTTTATAGGTATTCATAAGCTATAAACCTCCGTAGTGCAGTCAGCGACTAGCTGTAAACAAGATATAGCGAGTTCGATTCCCGCACAATGTTTGTGTGTACAAATATCCTAAAGTCTCTCGTTTTTCGTAATCCATGATATAACGCATTTGTATCATTCAGTGGGGTCGGGGCGTGTATGTGAAAGATCACGATTCCCTGCATTTTCCATCCATCCTCTTTTCTCCTTTTCGAGTCCTATCCTCGTCATTGTATCCCTGCCTGCCAGCTCTTGACGGTGATTTCAAAGTTCCTACGCCTCTAACCATAATTAGATGGATGGAGATTTTCCATTTGTGTCTTAACCTGTCATAATTCCCTTTTATATGCCTACATGATCAATTAAGATTTTTATATTTATTTATTTATTGTTGAATGTAATTTATTATTTGATGTAAATTTAGTAAAACCATACATTTAACCCAATGTGCAAACTAAACCCACGCTCTCTTGTATCTTTATCAAACAAAATACCCACATCATTTGGGTATATTTCGACAGTTCAATACCCTAATTCCGATTCGTAAATAGATTAAGAATAATCACAGCGGATCAAAATACCTGATAGAACTAGCCCACGAGAGAAAGGATCTGTGTGAACGGGTCGCGTTGAATGGCAGTGCGTGGTGTTGTCACAACGCGAGCGTCCACAATGACGTGTACAATAGCGTGTAGAATGGCGGGTGACAATGCGTGTAACGCGATCCTTGTCCGCACGTGAGAAGACTGAGACACCTCCCGTCTTACCGTCCCTCTGTCCGCACTCCGCCCGCCTCTTCACTTCACAGAGGTGTGTATGTAGATGTGCGTGACTGTATATTACAGTACACACTGTCATGACAAAGATATTGAAAAAAATGATTTCACTGTTTATGACTGTGGTCCCGGACAGACGTTGTCCGACCGACCGACGACCGAATTTTCGTTGGAAAAATAAGATATTCAGATCCCGAAAACAGCGCCACCTGTCGGATCTAAAAATATCCTGTCTTTTAAATTGGCCTCAACCACACACAAACACACAATTTCATTTTCAGTCGGTTGAGTGGTTTCAAAGTCTATAACGGACATAGGTAGAAACAATTTTTGTTGTTTGTTATATACATATATATGACTAATAAGTTAACGACTGTATGTCACGTCTATGCCAATCATCCTAATCCTAATATTTTTATCCATCTAATATTATAAATGCCAATGTTTGAATGTTACTCATTCAGGCTACAACGGCTGGACGGATCTAGTTGAAATTTGCCACAAAGATAGATTATAGTCTATAATAGCACATAGGCTACTTTTATCCCGGAAAAGTGTACAGTTCCTGTAGGATACTATAGATTTTTCACAGAGCAAGAGATCGTCATGATTTTTTACATAGTGGCAGTTTAGGGATCAGAAAATGACATAGGCTACTTTTTATCCCGGAAAAAATGCACGCTTCCTATGGCATAGCAATATAGAAAGGTGTAATAGCTTAAGATGCCTCCATGGATTGTAATACCTTTTTTTACAAAAATAACCTCCACGCGGGCGGAGCCGCGAGCAACATCTAGTATAATAATAAATCTTTCTGTAATCCTCTTACATGGATGTGTCGCCTATACTTCGAATTATGTGTAAAGCATCCAATTCTTGATACACACCCCAAATCTAAATACTTTCAAGAGTTCGGTTCAGCACATTCTTCGACAACACTAATGTTATATAAGGTCATATGTTTCGCAAATAAAGTGTGATCTACTTTTATATTACTGTGTACATTATGTACACCGTTGTTTACTTGTAATATAGATGTCAGTCGAGCTTCTCGGTTCCACCATTTTTTACCACCATTACCTTCTATGAATATTTCAACGCATCATATATGCAGGTTTCTTCACGATGTTTTTGCTTCACCGTTAAAGCAAGTGATAATTAACAATGAATATACTCGTTTGGCTCGTTTTGAAAATACTACTATCCTCTCGACAATCCCTACCACTACCAACTAGGCTATCATTACTATAAATATAATTGGAATTATTACAGGAAGAAAATATCTAAAATAAGATTGACATAGGGTTGAAGCTGCTTTTCGCGCAACACAAATAATCACGAGGCCACATTATTTAGATCAAGAGGACAATACTCACACTTTATTTTTGGTCATTCAAAAATGTGTTATACATCATGGCCAAATTTTGCTTGCAGAAGTTCTTTTGGTCAAAGCTGAGAATACAAAATTAAAGGCAATTATTTCGACAGACAAAATATAGTAGATAAATTATTCGAACTACACACTTGAGTTGTATCTTTTCCATAAATAGGCTTGCGTTTGACCACTATCTTGCCTGATGGTAAGTACGATGTGGTCTATGGTGGAACGCGATTGCCTAGAAGATAGTTATTCACTCTTGACTTTGCCTCGAAGGAAACGAGATTTGCTTCAGTGTAATGTTACATTGGTTGCAAATTTAACCACAACTGTGTTACGTTCCCTTTAAATATTTTCAGTGGAATTTGTATGGATCTGTAAAAGTGTTTCTACACAATATTTCTCTATAATATTTCATAGTATAATAACTATAATTTTAATGAATTTGATGTCAATACATTAAACATGATGATGTTACACAAAATCATGTATTTTATTTAATTGTCCCTCCCTCCCTCCTTCCTCAGTCCCTCGTAGTTCTTGATACCCACGATGGTTTTACCCAGTCTGGGATCAGAACTATGTGTGTGACTGTTGGGTGTAGGTATTTATTTATTAAGGCAACTTAATTAACATACGAAGACAGAAAGATTTTTTTTGTTGCTACAATCAAGCACAACTAAAAACTAAAGAATAAACTAAAAAATTCACATCCTTATAACAAATAATACAACACTAGAGTTTCTTGCCCGTTCTTCTCTAGCGAAACTGCTTTCCGAACTGGCGGTAGAGTAAAAAAGTTTGACTGAATCTAAATGATGTATAAAAGTTCAATATCAGGATTCAATCAATGTCTGATTTTGATTTTAATTGATTCTGTGGTACATGCATCAACCTGTTATCAGGAAAATAAATATAATAAAGTACTTTTAAGATTAAACTTGAGAAATACCTATGTGTTAAAACACAAAAACGAATAAAAATCGGTTCAATAGTTTTTCTATCAACTCAATAGGTTTGTGGCAATATACGTAGGCTAAAAAACTAGTGGGTTCAAATCCCAGGTTGAGCAATCACAATTTGTGTTTTCAATTCGATAATTCACACTTTAGTTTCCTGGAATTACAATTGGTACCTGATGTAGTTACACGCTGGCCACAGAAGCCATTATTAGACGGAAAAATCTAAGCGAACATAAACCTCTGCCTATCCATCAAGGATACAGATGTGAGCTTATGTTATTCTATGATACAATAGTGTTTACGTAGTACGAGAAATATATTTATGTAGTTAGTATTATAATAAGTATTTGAAAAGTTTTTTAAGAGCCTGTAAATTAACAGTAAAGAACCAAAGGCTATTAATTAAACAAAGTGTTTTAGAGCAATAATACATCATGTTGGTTAAGTTTGGGTCGATATAACTGTATGTATCACTGTATCCTCAATAGTATGATTTTATTTTTGATTGATCAAGTGTAATTACGATACATTTATATAATCTTTATTAAAATAAAACTAATTTTACGAATTCTATCGCGGTTTATTTAACTTTTTTAGTCCCGGCGTTTCGATAGCTTTACAGCCTTCATGGTCACGAGGCGGAAAAATTCGTTTTATTTCAATATATAATATTTGCGTAAACATAAGAAACCATTATATAAGCTTTAAGTTAGTTTCACAAAAATTTAACAATATGTAATGTGCATTACATGTTTATTCAACATCGACTAGAGTCAAACTGAACTGACTTATTTGGCAGTTTATCTGTGTAATAGTCGTTCAAATTTGCTCGCTTTTCAGCTGTTATTTTTATTTAATTATGCCACGTTACTTTGTGTTTTTTGTTACTTATTTATTAGTGGATAACGGTGTCGGTTGTGGTATTACCTATTTGTATTCTGTAAAAATATATATATCTGCATGATTATATTACGGCTGGATGGGAGGCAAATGCCATGCGGTTTCAGAATGATCCTATTTATATTCCTTATCTGTGAATCTTCTTATCCGAATGAATTTCCAAATGTTTTCAATATAAAAAGTATAGATAGCTTAGGTGGTACGGACTGCCAAGACGAGAGTTATAGGTTCAAAACCAGCGCAAATGGTAAACACTTCTGAGTTTTCGACATGTGTATTAAATGTTATTCACCGCTTGCCTTAATGAAAGAAAAATTCTATAAAGAAACTAGCGTACCAGAGAATTCACCATGAGAATTTCAAAAGTTTGCGAAGTATACCAACCTTTGCTACGCCAGCGTGATAGACTAAGACCTAATCAACCTCACTAGTAGAGGAGAATCGTGCCCAGCAGTGGTACAGTGTTTAATACAGGGCTGGTATTATTATTATTATTTTGTATGTCTTACCATATTAGGGACTATAGTAACATACGTCGTCGTCGTCGTCTTACTATTAGTCCCAGGCCTTTGGAAGGCATATCGGGGGTCGTGGGCTCGCAGCGGGGGGCTGTCAGCCCGAATCGATGCACTCCCAGTTTCGAAGCATCGTGCGACCCCGAGATGGACGGCAGCGCGTGTGGTAAGGCCTCGTTCGCTGTCGTTGTTCGGTGCGCGGGGGCTCCTAAGCCCTCCCATGGAGATGGGCTGGTACGCAGCACCGTACAGGGACGGTTCCGGCAGCAATTCTAGCACTCCTTAGAATACCCCGGGATCGCTCTGTAAGCGCCGAAGAAGGCCACCGCGGGGTTTTAGCTGGTAGTGTCGGGTGGGGTGTACATAGGGGGTAGGGACTCGGCCCAGCGGCTGCCCGGATAGCCATCATCCGGGCGAGCGGGATGCTGGGTCGTAAGACCGGCTAGTCCAGCATAACCGTTTTATTCTTATTCCGCTTCCCCCCGGAGCGGGCGGTAGTAATAAAACGCTTTCCCCGCGACAACAAAAAAAAGGCCTTTGGAAGGCATGCATTTTCCCATATTTGATTTCCCAAGATTTGTGTATGTGTCCGATACAGTTTTAGGCTCGTCTTATCATATTATGGGATGGAAATAAACTTGATAAACTAAGTGCACTAGTTGTACTCTGGCTTAAAATCGTTTACACTCTTCTGATAATTGGATTTATATTCAGTCAGTTTAAAAATGCAAAGTGTACATACTATGAGAAGGAAGTGAAAATCTCTAGAGGATGAATTAATAATAAGATTCTGTTTAAAACTTATTCTATTTGCTTGAACAAAATTTGAAACATTCGTTTAGTTTTTTTTTAACCTGAAACGGCAATATGACCACACTGCACCTGATGGTAAGCGCAGTGCCGTCCAATTCGAGTATCGAGTAGCGAGAGACAATCTATCCCTCACTACTCAACACTAGCATGCTAGCCTGCTTCTTCACACTACGCCATGGGCAAGAAGGTGAAGGAGTCGAGGGTCTAGTGTCAGAGTACTCAGAAGGCCTCAAAACAGCCAAACATCGTACCCCAATTCTATAGTCCGACAAAAACCTAGTTAGCTGTTAAACATGTTTTCTTGTAAGTTTAACGCGTAGATGTTCCATAACTGACAGCTTTCCAAAACAACAGCCGCCCGTCAACCCTACTTCATTCTGTCCGCAACATTCAACACTCTGCATCGAGTGCGGGGGCGCTACCCCCCGCCACCCTCAGGGTGCATAATTACGCACCCATTGCACCTGCAAACAACCTGTGGGCCAGATCCATGGTTATGGGCATTTTGCGCTTTCCGCCGCGCCGTGAGCCACATGCGGCTATTTTTCCAGCTTTATGTTTGACGCAAGCTTGCTTTATAAGAGCTTTTTGTTACCGGTTATTTGTGATGAAGATATGAATACAAGAATTTAAATAAATTTTTATCCTGTGGTCTTATTTTAATATTTATGTGGTAAGATAAAAAAACATTTGTGTACTAGTCTTGGATTTGAGGATTTAAGTAGTGTCTCTCTTTTGAATTTATAATTATAGTTCCTGAATAATAAAATAAAGTCTTAAAATATATTTTCACACATTTTGAGAAATATGTTTAATTCTATATATCTTTTTTTTATAGTATAGTCCGACAAGCGAACCAGTGGGTCACCTGATGTTAAGTGATCTCCACTGCCCATGAACATCCATAATACCGAAAGTATCGTGTATGCGTTGTCGGCCTTAAAGGACAGGAATAGGGATTAGGGAAGGGAAGGGGGAATCTGGGCCTCCGGTTATCTCACTTACCATACAAAACGCAACAGTGAACTGTCACTTTACGTTGGTTTTCTGTGAGACAGTGGTACTACCCCGGTCGAGCCGGCCCATTCATGCTGTAGACAAATATGTCTACAGCGTGGCTCTACCACTTTGAATCTAATACTTATTTGTTGGTATAAATAGTTAGACGACTTGATAACGACCATACAAATAACGAAAAATCCGCCATAATTACTCGTTCTGGTTTTAGGAACTTTATTTATCTTTTTATATAAAGTTTTTAAATTTATGATCATTTACCTTAATAATTATTTGTTTAAGATTATCTATATATTGTATCGTCGTGTCTGTGTGCCGACGGCGCTGTGCGTGTGCGTGTGTACGCGACCGCTCTCCATTATACACCATACTAATGACAGAGGGCGGTTGATTAAAAAACCTAAGTTGCGGGGCGTGGCGACTCCGTTCACCCCTACACCCCCCTCCCTATCTCTCACCTCAGTACACCCCTCGCCTGCCGCGGGTGGCAGGGTTGCCGCGTCGAGGGGATTGCGTGATGCGTCTCATCTCTTTTATGATTCTTAATGAATTCCATAAATGTATATGATAGGCTTCGAAAGAAAGTACTTCGCACTACCAGCAAATAAATATTGTTGATAACATTGGTGTTAGTGCTTCACTGCTCTTTGGAATAATGCTGATGAATTTTGTGTCACGAAAATGAATAAGAAATATTTTATGCATTTGTTTTCCTTTTGGTTTGAAAATATAAAGAACAACGAGAATTTTGCTTTCTTTATATCTGTTAGACCTTTGTTTTTTTTTATCGTGGCACGGCAAAGTGACCACACCGCACCTGATGGTAAGTGCAGTGCCGTCCAGTTATAGTATCAAGTAGCGAGAGACAATCTATCCCTCGCTACTCAATACAACCATGCCGGCCTGCTGTGTAGCTTCTTCACACTACGCCTAAAGGACCCAGTAGGTACTGTTTACTGACCCAGTATTGTACTCCACAATAACTGGTTTTATTACGATTAACATGTTCAGCCTCATCATGAGAGCTTCCGTGGCGCAGCGGGCGAGTAGCCGGCTGTGAAACGAGAGGCTGTAGGTTCTATTCCCGCACCGAGACAAATGTTTGTGTGACAGATATATATTTGTTTCGGGTCTGGGTGTTGTTGGAAAGTAGTCCCTTGCAGCTCTTGATACCCGCGATACAGATTTTACCTAGTATAGGGTCAGAACTATGTGTGTGACTTTTGGGTGTTATTGTTGTATTATTGTTATTTCAAATTGTCTGGTTTCAACTTTATTTATTTACAAGTAGATTAATCGGTATCATCGTGAGGAAACCTGCAAATCGGAGAGTTGTCAAGAATTTTAAAGATATGTGAAGTGTACCAACCCGCATTTAGCCAGTGTGGTAGCACAAGACAAAACCTCTCAATAGTAAAGATGGTCTGTGACCAGCAGTGGGACAGTACAATATAGCAATTTTATTATTATTAGATAGTGACACAAAAATTAAACACCACAGTTACACTAATATAATAATTGTTTTGTGTTGGTAAAGATCAAAAGAATAGTGAACAATCATTAGATTGTGGTACGCATACGCAATATTTATAGGCCAGATAAATAAATAAATACACCAAACACTCACACACATAGCCTGACCCCACACTAGGTCAAACCTATATCGTGGGTATCCACAACTACGAGGGACGACGGTCTCACAACACTCAGACCTGAAACAAATATCTATCTGCCACACGAACGTTTTCTCGTTGTGGGCATCGAACCCACGGTATCTCGTTTCACAGCCAGCTTCTGGTACACTATGCCACGGAGTCTGATGAACATATACGTTTTAGTAGAGACCGGTAAACGAGCTGATGATGGTTTACCTAACTGTCAGTAACCATTCCAATGCTGAACCCACATTACCTGAAGAATAATGTATGCATCGCTAGGCAAGGGAGGGAAATTGGGATTTTTTGCTGGTGGTAGGATATTCATATCCGCCCGGACACCGACCACCGTATACAGGGTGTAAAACCCGCCATAGTGGGACACGCAGGACATCCGGTTTTTGTCGGTGGCATAGATTTGGGGTACGGTTTTTGGCCGTTTCGCGGCCTTTTAAGTACCTACTCTGACACTAGACCCTCAAGCGCTTCTTCACCTTCTTGCCCAAGGCGTAGTGTGAAGAAGCAAGCCGGCGTTATTGTGTTGAGTAGCGAGGGATAGATTGTTTCTTGCTTCTTGATAATCTAATCGGATGGCACTGCGCCTACCATCAGGCGCAGTGTGGTCACTTTGCCTTGCCAGAATAAAAACTTAGCTTAGCCGACTCATTCATGCGGTAGACAAAACTGTGTACATCATGACTATTTTAATTTACTATAATTAGTTAATTTACTGTCACTACTATAATTTTATATTAAATATATCTACTTTGTTTTTTTTGTTATTTTTGACGCAGAAGTCTTGGTCTTGGTCATTTGTCTCACTGCATTTGGATGTATGTTATATGCATAGGCGTGTATTTAAGTAGTCAAAAAGATAGACGTTAAAATATTTTAATTGAAATAAATATACATATTTATAATTAAAGAAATTTTACTACTTGGTACGTGTAAATGATTTAATTAAGCATTTTGTTATGTTATTTTATTATATACATATATTCAGTGTGTCAAGTGTGAACGTAATAACAAGGCAGATGGTTTTAATTTATAATTTTAGAAAATATTTCATAAATCATCAAACTCTAGCCAACATTATGATGTTATTCGTAATTAAAATATATATAAATCAATACCTTACGCATACTATTTGCAGAAAAGCCTTTGTTTACTTATCGAGTACAGAAATTAATAATAGTTTGAAATATTTTATAAAATTTATTAACTATCTATACGGCAAGTAATTAATTGTAAGAATAATAGGTGTACATAACTTGATGACATGTAACTTGACTTTCGAGACCTAAGTATATGTTGAGACTACTGCGCTATCACTCACTATACAATTACAAGCAGTCTATCAACTACGAGATAAAGTTTATTGCTTACCATTATCTGCAATAGGCTGGTCCAGTTAGGTACATGTCCAGCATGCAACGGCTGCGTCCCATGCCGCCGCCATTAAAACTGACAATTAGAGAACAATGCCGGCACGCCGCCATATTAGCACGCACGCCGCAATCAAACCGTCACAATTGTTTTACATCAGCCAATAATTAGTCGCGGGGAGGTGCGCCGGCCAATCGCGGCCGCCGCGAGCACCACACCGCGCTCCATTGGCCCTCGCCCGTTCCATTTTCAAAATTAAACGTCCGAGTGCCAGCGAGCGCTAATTACATTGATTGGTAATTACCGAGCGGAGAGCGGCCGAGCGGAGGCGAGCTTGGCCGAGTGTACCCGACGGGCGCCGACCGGTCACAATATGCTCTAATTGCAAATTAACGGTCGATGGAGAGCAGCCGACGCTTAAATGTAACAGCTTAAGGGGCATTTAACTGTGAATGATTGTTAATTACATTTGAACTGTGTAGACATCTGCCCGGTGAACTGAGTTTAAAATCAGTTGCTACTTAATTGAATAGACACAATGTTTTTTTACTTTACTGAACATGAACTTAGTACATACTTACGTAAGCTCACGCCTACGTAAGTATGTAGTATGCAAAGTACATTTGTTGTACTGAGGTCTCGACCTCTGCACAACAAACCTGCATTTGCACCACCGAGGCAGTTCCAAGAAGTAAGTATGCACTTTTAAAAATCAATCATATATAATGTGATAATCATAATCATAATCATAATCAATTTATTGGTAAAGCACATTTACACGTCTGTTTTTTTAATACATTTCAAATTAAATATAAATATTAAGACTTAAATAAATTAAAATAATTAGATCTAACGGATCAGCCAGTAGATCTACTGGCTGACTCGCTTGATCTCTAATACAATATACAGTCAATCATTTAATAATTATCATTTCTATCTATGTCAATCAAAATACATTATGGAATGTGTGAATTAATAAAATCAATATTAATAAAATGTGAAAAGGAGTACATAGGCAATCATCTTACTATTTTCCATAACACATGTTGAAATTTCAAAAACACCATACCTACATAATACTTTACATTAAATGTGATAAAACGCCGCTTCACTCTGCCGACGGCACCAGCGTTACGATAGACATGCTAAAAATTATCAAAACAACGTGAAACTTTTAAATCATGTAAAACTAAATCTTTAATTCAAATGACTACACTCTTGGTAAAAAAAACTTAAGCATTACATTTACCAACTACAAAGATAAGCAACATTAAAAAGTTACAACAAGCTTTATTTTGTTAGATGAAAGATAATAGAATTGAAGTCTTTGCAGAAGTTGACGCTATAAAAAAGCAGTGGTCATTCAATTGCACCCACTTTTACTACAATAGTGAAAATAATTCTCAAATGTAATTTAAGTACATCAAATGTACGAAAGTTATACATCGGAAATAGATTTTAAGCCAAATTTAAGCAAACCATTTCTATTTTAAACCAAATCCTGCAACAATATATTAAAAAAGAATACTTTCCTTTCACTTTATTTATTTCGAACTAGCTGTTGCTCGCGGCTCCGCCTGCGTGGAGGTTATATTCGGGAGCAGAAGTATACAATCCAAGGAGTTGTCTTCTGCACTGAGGCACCTGTAGCGATTGTCCAGCCTCTCAGGTGTAGTGCCTGAATCTCGAGATTGCATCTAAAGAGTACCCCATAAGTTTTACCTCACTTTGCCCCTTTTAGGGATGATTTTTCAAAAACGTTGAAACACGTATTTCTTTATTTCCTACCAAAAGCCTAAATAGGAATTTACAGATCTAAGTCGAGGAATTATGGATTTCCCATACAAATTTTGAACTCCTATTTGACCCCTTTCAAGGTTGTTTTTTGAGAAAAAAGATAGCCTATGTCCTTCTCCAGGATATAATCTATTCTCTTACCAAATTTCATTACAATCCGTTCAGCCGTTTAGTAGTGAAGAGGTAACAAACAAACAGATTTACTTTCGCATTTATAGTATTAGTATGGATGCATTCTCTAGATTAATGTTTAGAAGTCACTTTGAAATGTGTAATGTTTTTTCTTTCTTCTTTGGTATAGTGCGGTGTGCGCATCTGCCAGTCTCGCCAAATAAGTGAAAGTTAAGCAAAACTAAGTTAAGTCTAAATAATATTTTTTTTTTTTTTTTTAGTGCCTGGATAGGCAGACGAGCAGACGGGCCACCTGATGGTAAGTAGTCACCGCCGCCCATAGACTTCTGCAATGCCAGAGCACAGCAGAGCCGCTGCCTACCGTAAAATTAGTAATACCGTAATTACCGTTAGTAAAATGCCTTCACTATTAAATATTACATGCGAAGAAACACAAGATTTTTAAAGCAACCAGTAGCCGCCAGACATTTAATAGCTATATAAATATAAGTAATTAAAAATAACCTATATATATATAAACTACGAACGAAATTGGACACTTAGTATGCTAATAAAATTATATATGAACCCTCTACAAAGTCTGCAGCTGCTGAACATTCAGAAGAAGGCAAACATTATATTCGGCTTGAAAAACCACAATACTTTGCCAAATAACACCGATTTCTACATATGATGATTTACGAGTATATTGAAATTGAAAAACATTAAATTTCAATAGAGACGACGCGATGGTTGGAAGCTACCACCAGCCTGGGAACCAATTATACATTTAATTAAATCAGAACCCAAAAAAACAACTGCCAGATCTCAAGACACTGTGAGCTACTGTGACCGTACTGCAACAAACAAAATTTAAAATCAACTCTATGGAGGGTGACAACATGTAACTTATTCCGCCCCCTGACCATGAATGCTGTAAATAACGTACGTATACGTACGTACGTACGTGTACGTATATACGTCGGGTTAAAAAGTATAAAAACCCGTAAAATTTCTATATGTATATAGCTATCTACATACCCCAATTATAAAAAAGGTTTTAGAATAGTAAATCTACTCTTCTTAAGTCTATATCGAAACGTGTCGACTTAAACATAACAATGAAAAAACTTTATAAAAGTTATTAAAACTAACCTATATAGGTATAATCTAAGAACGAAGTTGTACACTCAGTATGCTAATAAAATTACATGATTAAAATGAAAAAATGAAAAAAACGTTTATTAAAAATATAGACTTAAAGAGACTTATTACTACCTAAAAATGATATTATACAAAAAAATGAGATCCTTAAAACTAGTATTTCCAGGGGCACCCAAACTAAGCATAGCCTGTATCTTGGGCTACCATTTACAGAATTCAGTACATCTGAGTTCAAGAAAATTGAGTACACGTGAATAAAATGAAAATAACCAGCTTGAAAATATATAGGTACTAGTTAAGCACAAACAAAATCTATCGAAACTAAGTGACGGTCTTATGAATTTAATTCTTTAGGAAATGTAGTGTTATGACTGTAGAGCTTAGAATGTATTCAGTGGATTCGTAATCCAATTTTTTTAGGAAATCAAATACTTTGCTATAGCACTCTTTAACTGAACAAGTCCTAATAGGGCATATTCTAGAAACCTTGTTGTAAATCGAGAGATATGCATAGTACTGAAACCTTTTCGCGAAACATGATTTAACTGAAGGCTGTTTTAGAATTAAAATTCTCTTATTTACTAATGCTGAGTTTTCTATCGAGTTTAATGTAAATTTATGTGTCGAAACACAGGCTTTAAAGATGTATAACTGGCGAACACTGAGAACTCCTGCTTCTTTATATAAGCTATTTGTAGGGAATCTGAAGGATTTATACAGCATAGCTTTTAAAACGGCACGCTGGGCCCGCTCAAGCGGCAACATAATTGTTTTAGCTGCACCACCCCAGACACCAATGCAGTAGTTAAGCAAAGATTGGCAGATTGCATAGTATACCAATTTCAAAATTGGAAAATTGGCAGAATTTCGTAGGATTTTCATTATACCAATAACCTTACGGATTCTACCAGTTAGCGTACGTATATGTGGCTCAAAATTTAATCGTTCATCAATCATTAAACCTAGATATACATTTCTTCCTAACTTCTAGAGAACAAATCTCTCGGATGTGATGTTTTTATATAAACTTATTAATAACTAACTTTTGCCCGCGGCTCCGCACGCGTGGAAGTTGTTTTTGAGAGAAAAGACATACAATCCATGGAGGCATATTACGCTATTACATCCCTCTAGCATCTGCCTAGTAGCCGGATGCCGGGCGGACACTATGCGGAGACCCGAGGATCTTGTATATGAGCTCAACCAGACCCTAGATCTCATATTTTCGCAAGAAAACATAGGTTTGCGCGTTTTCATGGCACAAATCCCTCTTTTCTCCAGTCTTCTTTCAGGGTGTTCTAATGACAATGCAGAATGATGTTAGGATCTTAGGTGTAGATATCGGATTTAATTTTGCGGCGGCGATTTCTAACGCCCGGTCAGCGTATATTAGCGTGCTGCTAATATAAAGCGCAGGTACAGCCGGGAATGGAATACTGCTTCCACCTCTGTTATGGTTCCGATATTTGCTTGTTCGATGGTAGATATGCAGCGACGGGCCATCCGCATTATGAATGATGCAGACGTGGCCAACAGCTTAGAGCTGCTACAGCTGCCCAGGGACATTTCTTCGCTAAGCATGTTCTACCGTCTGTATCATGGCGAATGCTTCGAAGAATTGTTTGGTCTTATCCCATCCTCCTCTATACACGCCAGAACTACACGTACCGGCTTGTGGAGCTACAACAGCGTGGTGTCTATTCCCTGGCCTGAACCAAGAGGTTCGCGAATTTGTATCTTAGCCGCACCATCAAGTCGTGGAAAAGTTTGCCAGCGCACGTGTTCCCTACTTCCTGTATTCCCGGGCTTATTAAGCGTACCGTGAAGAAGCTTCTGACTGACTGAAATGTTTGTGTCACTCTGCGAGGGATGTTTGTCCTCGCTACTTGATAGTCTACTTGGACAGTACTGCGGTTACTTTCGGATGCAATGTGGTCACTTTGACGTGCAAGGACAAAAAAATCGTTTTAGTTTAATTGCGCATGCGTTACAAACGCTGTGCTGAGGTCTCGGGTTCGATCCCCGGGTCGGGTAAAGTGATATTGGGTTTTTCTATCTAAAAATTCTCAGTATTAGCCCGGAGTCTGGAACCTGTGCCAGGTATGGCGATAGGCTCGCCCCCTATCACATTATGGGACCGTAATAACTTCGACGATAAGTGGGTGTACTGGATACACCTTTGCTTACCCCTTCGCGGATTAGTCTGTAAGTTGTACCTAAACATGTAATCAAACTTATTTTGTTGATGTATATGACTGTTTGTTGACCAAAATAAAATAAATGAAAAAATAAAATCAATGATGATTATCCTACTTCCTACTAATATTATAAATGCGAATGTTTGGATGGATGTTTGTTACACAATCACGCTACAACGACTAAGTAGGATAGTTTTGTTTTTGTTTTACATAGAATTGTAAGGGTACTTTAGATTTTTATGGAAATATTGAGGGTCACTTACGGAATATTTGTGGGTAGATTGGATACTCGGTGGGGAAGATTTGTTATAAAAGGGAAAGCCTGAACGCTCGCGGGGCAGTCTATACGAAACTAGCGGGAAACTAGCGGAAGTGCTGCTCGGTTTTAATCAGTGTGTGTACATTCGTTTTCAGTTTAGTTTGTGTTTAATCGATGATGGCTAATAGTTCAGAAGTGAGATAGTGAATCAACACCCACAATAGTGAATAATATGAAAACCCGATGTTTGGAACAACGATGCTGTATGGATTTATTGGAAATTCAGTGAGTCGCTTCTGGTTTTATTTTTGTACCTTTAAATAAAGACTAGCTTTTGCCCGCAGCTCCGCCCGCGTGGAAGTTGGTTTTGAGAGAAAAAGCAAACTATCCATGGAGGCATATTACGCTATTACATCCCTCTAGCGTCTGCCTAGTAGCCTCCCGCGGCGACCCGACGCGACGGTTACACAAATATAATCCCTTATAGCATGATTCAGTATTCACGCGCGATGGCTTATTAGCGTATTTCATGTATAACTTTGGTGTTTCTGTACCTATTTCTATAATTCTTTTTTTATTAAATTAAATAGGTAATAATGTTAACATTTATTAATTAGGGATAATTGAGAGTGTTATAAACGTAAGAGTAGACAAATATAATCAGAAATCTCTGAACTGCTAAGCTATCGGGAGTTACACGTGTTATTGTGAGTCAACCATAAAATATAGACATTTGCTGTCGTGGAATATTTTTTATATAATTTTAAGGAGAACATTTCCGTCATATATGATTTTTGTGTAGCTTTAACTATTAAGGCTGCACACGCAACGGAAGCTTAAAAATGGAGTAAGTTCTCCTGTTTTCCCAACATTTCCCTTCACTGCTCTGCTCCTATTGATCGTAGCGTGATGAAAAGTATACTATAACCTGCCCAGGAGTATGAAGAACAATTGTACCAAGTTTTGTTGAAATCCGTCGAGTGGTTTTTGTTTCTATAACGAACATACAGACAGGCAGACAGACAGACAAAAATTTTACTGATTGCATTTTTGGCGTCAGTATCGATCACTAATCACCCGCTGATAGTTATTTTGGAAATATATTTCATGTACAGAATTGACCTCTCTACAGATTTATTATAAGTATAGATATCAATTAGTTGGTAGTGAAAAAGCGTAACGCATAACGGATTTCTTGATAAAATTGAATTGGCTCTGGTTCGATTCCAGTACGTAAGGAATATTTATATTTATGCCGGTGGTAATTATTATAGTTTGAGTTTTAATTCGTTCTACCCAGTATTTAATGAATTTTATAACAGTTAAGTTAAACTGTGCAATTAGTCAAGGTGAGAATATGAGGTTGTGTGTGTCCCATTGATTTACCTATTTAGATCAAAGTTGGGATCCGTGCCAATGGTTCATAAGATTGTTGATTGCCTTCGTCCGTAGCATATTCACTTGGGTGACTGTGAGTTAGCAGTCCGTGCTTAAGCTATATGAGAAACTTAAGTGATTGTGATAAATTAATAATACGTAATTAATCCGATTATATTCAGTTAGTTTTTATTGATTAAAGAAAGGGGTAGATCCAAGTGTTGTTGTAAACTTGAACATAACTTGGTTACTTTAAAGGGATTGGAAGGGATACATTTATTTATTTTATTTTACATAATTGTCCTTAACTTTTATCCACGCTGTGATAAGGTGTGAAAATATTATTGCAGACGATGATGAAAATTGTTACAAGCTTCGTAATTTGCAACTACCCCTAGTTGTTACGGAAAGTTTATAATGTTGTAATCCTCGGTAAATGATATTGCAATTATTTGTGATAAATAACTACTTGAGCTTTGGTTTAGGTATATTTGGAAAGTCGCAATTAGTTGGAAACAGGAGAACATGCAATTGGGCTAAGTGGCCTAGTTTGACGGATTGAAGCTGTACTTTATTATTTTTGGTTTTGTGATTATTATTGGTTTTCGGGAATGACTTATGACAATTTGTACATAGCCTCTATGCGAACGTGCAAAGTCGCAATGTCTCAATCCGGTAAAGTGACGAACCCATTCACATAGTTCATGTAAACAGGACGGGTCAAGTGAGGAACATATGGAAAGCGATTGAGAATAAAAATGTAGACATGATAGTGACTGCATCGGTGGCCCAGTTGTGATAAGCGCGTGCGTTGCGACTGTTGTGCTGTGGTCTCGGGTTCGATCCCCATGTCGGGTGAAGTGATGTTGGGATTTTCTATTTGGAAGTGCACGGAGTCAGCCCGGAGTCTGGAGTTGGACCGGTGTGGCGATGGGCTCTCCTTCTGTCGCATTGTGGGACCGTGATGGGTTTGCCGGGGTGTGCTGGTTGCACCTCTGCCTGCCCCTTCGGGTATTGCGGGTGAGTGTATATGTATAAAGTGATTGATAGCGATGATGACCTTTCTATACGTAATAATGATTTGGCTGTAGGACGAAGTAACAAAGAAAATGTTCTCGATATTGAAAAATCTAATTATGGATAAAAATGTTAATAATTAATTTGATTTGATACAATGAATTCTTTGATAATTTGTTAGTGTTTCGTAATTATTTGAGTATTGAATTGACGAGTATCATTGATTGTATTTCGGAAGCGCAGGAGGCCAATAGGCCATTGTCGGAGGAATGTCTTATGTGTGTAGATGTGTGTGATGGTCAACTTGCGAAGTATCTGATGGTTACACGGATTGGAGTGTTTGCATACACAGGAGGGTGATAACCCAATTATGGAGTATGCTGAAACACAATGGATTGATGGATGGTATTGTTATATGTTGATAATGTTTAAGCGAATTGAACTTGATTTGAATGCAAAGATCGACAATGAATATGATTAATGGAAATTGGATGAATGGATGAATGGGTCAATTGGAAGTCGGTAGGATGAACGGAGTGAATGACTTGCGATTGAATGTGCTTGAGATGAAGAGCATTTGGTTGGATACGCCCGATGATAAGCGCTTATGAATGCATATGCCTGAGGTTAAGGGCTTGTGGATGAGTGTGCCCGGGGTTAAGGGCTTATGGATGAGTGTGCCCGGGGTTAAGGGCTTGTGGATGAGTGTGCCCGGGGTTAAGGGCTTGTGGATGAGTGTGCCCGGGGTTAAGGGCTTGTGGATGAGTGTGCCCGGGGTTAAGGGCTTGTCGATGGATGTGCCCGGGGTTAAGGGCTTGTCGATGGATGTGCCCGGGGTTAAGGGCTTGTCGATGGATGTGCCCGGGGTTAAGGGCTTGTCGATGAGTGTGCCCGGGGTTAAGGGCTTGTGGATGAGTGTGCCCGGGGTTAAGGGCTTGTCGATGGATGTGCCCGGGGTTAAGGGCTTGTCGATGGATGTGCCCGGGGTTAAGGGCTTGTCGATGGATGTGCCCGGGGTTAAGGGCTTGTCGATGGATGTGCCCGGGGTTAAGGGCTTGTCGATGGATGTGCCCGGGGTTAAGGGCTTGTGGATGGATGTGCCCGGGCTTAAGGGCTTGTGGATGGATGAGTTTGCCCGAGAGCAAGATACCATCAGTGATTGTGCTCGCGATAAAGGGCCAATTAGTGATTGTGCTCGCGATAAAGGGCCAATTAGTGATGCATTAAAGATATAGGGACTGAAATTGATAACGAATCTGGTGATTCATCGAGTGATAATATTGATGTTGATGCTGATGCTGATATACAAAGCGAAGGGACTCGCTTGAAGCAGGATGGCCGAGCTGTAAGGGTACTTTAGATTTTTATGGAAATATTGAGGGTCACTTACGGAATATTTGTGGGTAGATTGGATACTCGGTGGGGAAGATTTGTTATAAAAGGGAAAGCCTGAACGCTCGCGGGGCAGTCTATACGAAACTAGCGGGAAACTAGCGGAAGTGCTGCTCGGTTTTAATCAGTGTGTGTACATTCGTTTTCAGTTTAGTTTGTGTTTAATCGATGATGGCTAATAGAATAAGGGATCGACACGATTTTTTGAGAATAATCATGAATAATATCAATAATGAATAATAATCTACTTTTTGTCCCGGAAAACTTACGGTTCCTATGGGACAGCATAATATAGAAAGGTGTCTCAATAAAATAATCGCTTAAGATGTCTCCATGAGTTTTATACCTTTTTCTTTCAAAAATAACTATCACGCAGGCGAAGCCGCGGATAAAAGCTAGTACTTAATAAAGAAAACAATAAAAGAGACACTCCATTCCTTACAACGTTACTTCTTACCTAATGTTACGTTAGTTATATGAAATTAAATTCAGGAAATATTTTATTTAAAAAAAATAACTGTTATTCATGAAGTACCTACTTTTCAATTTTGTTTTGATCAAATCTTAACCCTATTATATATATATATACCCTATTATAGTACATTCAGAAAATATATCTAGTGACATTGATTTATTTGTGACAGTCATTTGCACACTCTTCTGGAGAAGAAACAAAGCGTTCCGAAACGTAGCAACTGATATATACACAAAAAAAATAAAGCCTGCATGAATAAGTTATTTTTACTTCAAAAAGTCGTGCTAATACGCACCCGCACGCACTTTGCTACTACACACGTTACATTTCTAATACTTAGAACGATGGAAAATGCGGGTTTTACACTAGTGGCCAGCATAAAGTCACGCCTAAATCTTAACAAAGATAAAAAAGAGTTTAGTGTTCGGTACACATAAGGACTGCTTTAATACCAGTAACAAACTTGTCCCAATGGTGGGCATGGGCCTATTCAACCAATGACAGGGGTTAGGCCTTAGTCCACCACGCTGGCCTACTGCGGGTTGGTAGATTTACTATACCTTTTAAACTCTTATGGAAATTTCTCAAGTATCCAGGTTTGTTCACGGTGTTTCCTTCATGCAAGCAATAATTAACAAAAAATACCCACGTAACTCTAAAAAAGACAAAGGTATATATGCCATTTGAGCTGGTTTCGAATCTACGACTTTCGTCTCGGCAATCAGTACCTAAGTAAGCTGTTATTTCACGTAGGTATCTTAAGACAATGTTCAGTCGACCGTCTGACGAGCCCATTTATATGTAATTTAGGTAAAACTATTCACAGCGTGGTTCTGCTGCTGTAAAATATTAAATTGACCTTGTAAATGATGTGTAACTAAATGTAAATAAACTAATAAATCGCACAATCCAATCTCCACGTAACCGCAACGCGCCGCCGGCGAACCTAAACGAATTTCTTCGGTGCATCGTGCGGTAGAGAGACTAGGAAATCTAATCTATTTCCCCAATTACACAAAAAATGTTTAATAATTTCGTGTTATAAATTTGCTGATATATATAATTAACTACACAAAATTTGTCTTGAACACATTTATGACAGAATTTGCACCTCCTGAAATATACGTTGGATGTCGATTAATAATAAGCGTAATAATATAATTTAGTTTAACTTCAAATCGTTTATTCAGTAACTGGGCCAATAGATATGATTATACCTACACCTCAATTTTATGATTATTTAAAGTCTACAGGTGCTTCGGAAATTCGGTCTGATCTTAGAAAATGCATATCGACGTAACAGTGTTAACATTAATAAATAAATGAAGCCAACTTTTAAAGCATTGATTTGCGAACAATAATATCACTAATGATAATGGAATACTATATAAAAATACTAGCCCTGTATTAAACATTGTCCCATTGCGGGGCACGGGCCTTCTCTACTAATGAGAGGGGATAAGCCTTAGTCCACCACGCTGGGCCTTTTTTGCCCGCGCTGCCGTCCGGGGTCACACGATGCTCCGAATTGGGAGTGCATCGATACGGGCTGACAGCCCTCCGCTGCGCGCCCGCGACCCCGATGGCCCCTATTAGTCGCCTCTGCACCACGCTGGCCCCGGTATACTTCACATACCTTTGAAATACTTATGAGAATTCTCAGGTATGTAGGTTTCCTCACGATGTTTTCCTTCACCGTTAAAGCAAACGATAATTAACAATGAATAGGTACAAACGTAACTTTTAGAAAAATCAGAGGTGTATGCCATTTGGGTTTAGAACATACGACTTTCGTCTTGACAGTTCGTACCGCAACCAACTAGACTATCGCTGCTTAGGCTATAACATCTTTATATATTTTACTATCCCATAGGAACCATGCATTCTTCAGGGATAAAATCCTGTAGCCAGTGTCTCTAATCCCTAAACTACCACTATGCAAAATATCATCCGATCCCTTACTCTGTGAAAAACAAATAACTATCCCGCAGGAATCATACCTTTTTCCGAGATAAAAAGTAGCTTATGTGCTACTAGATTATTACACCATTCTATATTTTGCTATCCCGGATGGATAGGGTTAGGATGCGTGCATTTTTTCCGGGATAAAAAGTGACATATCATTTTATGATCCCTAAACTACCACTATGCAAAAAATCATGTCGATCCCTTGCTCTGTGAAAAACTAAACTATTCCCCAGGATCTGTACATTTTTCCGGCATAAAAACTGGCCTATGTGCTATTCCAGACTACAATCTATCTCTGTGCCAAATTTCAACCAGATCCGTCCAGCCGTTGTAGCGTGATTGAGTAACAAACATCCATCAACCAAACATTCGAATTTATAATATTAGTGAGATAAGATAAGTAAGACATATCAGTAGTACATATGGGAGATTTTTATGTCACATGACAGCCCTAGACAAATATTCGTGGATAACACAAACATTTGTATTACTGCAGTGATCGAACCTGCATCTTTTCTCCATAACTCTCCCGATATACAATGGAAACTGTCATCCGTGCTTAAACGGATACAACATTGAGAATGTAGATTCTCCCGACGTTTCTACCCAATAAAATAACGCCCAACCTACAGAAAAAACCTGCCAGGTTTATTGTCCGTGGAAGAACCACAGACATTGACGTTTATAGCAAGAATGGGCCGGTCCGCTTAAATACACTCTGTCTCACAAAAGACCAACATGAAGTGGCATCGTGCTGTTACATTTCGTATTATTAGCGTGATATCCAGTGATGCCTCCCAGTACTACCCTTTCCGTTAAAGTCGGCAGCACATCCATGATTTTCCTTGTATTGTACTTATCAGATATTAAAACAGCGGAGAGAGGAGTCACCATCGTGCGTATTGCCCGTGACTCAGAGAGTATCTCCGAGAAGGGCTAAAATCGCCGAGTGCTAGGAGGGAAATAAATGAAGGACAGGACTACGGCGTGGGTGTTGGTGGACTGGCTATTGAAGAAGCCCTAAGAGTTTTGATCAGATACTTAGGATGAAAACAACATGATCATCAGAGGCGAGGCCAATGGAATAAGTAAGCTGACGTGCTGTTCTGCAAGCTGCCCATGGATAGTGAAAATTTTTGACCCACGTGCTAATAAACTACGTTCTGCTATACCTAATACACCCAACAGTCTCGCATATAGTTCCGACCCCACAATAGGTTAAACCTGTGTGGTGGGTATCAAGAACTACGAGGGACTACCCACACTGCTGGAGGCTATAATTTCAACACTATTTCGGCCTACAGAATTACAGTTCGTTGATTGATACTTTCTTTGAAATGTACTGGTCTTACCACCTAGTGCACAAACATAGCCCACGCGCGTGACAGTCGCAGTGCGTAGTGCGTTGGCGGTACGCGGCGGAGTTTCAGTGTCGGTGCGGTGTCGGCGCGGTGTCGACGCGGTGTCGAGCGAGAGCCAGCGGTATGGTTCGGGAGCGCGCGGTGCTCATTATCGCGCCACTAACGAGCCGCACTCCCTCCCGCTCCCCCTCCCTCCTCACACACCACCCCCGCACCGCGATACCGTCAATCAATCTATACAGGGTGCTACATCCAATTATTACATTGGCGAATAATACTTATTGATGCACTAGGAGTGTTTCAACAGTTTTTGTTGGGTTCATGACAAAAAAATAAACCAAAGAAAAGATTTTCGGAGTAAGGGATATTAGCTAACAACTTTTCAGGAAGATTTATTATTATGAAAATAAAGATGAATAAAAAAAACTATTTCACCATTTTATCCTTTTTTGAAATGCCAATTTTCATTTGGATTTACGATAATATTATTTAAACACGATTTGTCATAAATAAACGTATAATAGCAGAACTGTGATAGTTTGTACCATGAAGTGGTTTGGTGATCTATGATTCCTCACGGAGCAATTTTAAAGTATAACTAATCTAAACTAAAATAAGCTTCTATATGTTTAATGATTCAAGTATCATACTTTAGTTATTTATTAAACAAGTGAGTACAGAGGTACAGGCACATATATAAATATCGTTAACATAATAATAATATATAACCATGTTTGCTTGGACATACTTATAGCACACAACATTAGTGCTCTCCTAAAAATATACAAAATTCTTGAAATGTCTTTGTTTATATATGTGTTATGGTAAGTAAGTGAAATCATAAAAATGGCGGCTTCTATGAATACATAACATTACGTACATAGCTGTAAGCTGGACTGTTGTAACCGTACTGAAACTATTGTCCAATCCTTAACAAAGCTCTACCTACATAATACAAGTGTGCATACTTAAGACAGCATAATAATTTAACGAAGAGGTAGCCAAAATATTAAACACCTAATTAAAACTGTTGAAAATATCATACCGATCTAGTCTCAGCGTCAGTAATTACAATTGTCATGTTTTTTTATTCTGGCACGGCAAAGTGACCACTCTGCGCCTGATTGTAAGCGCTGTGCCGCCCAATTAGACTATCGAGTAGCGAGAGACAATCTATCCCCCGCTAATCAACACAACCATGACGGCCTAATCACACTACACCATGGGCAAGAAGGTGAAGAAACGGTCGAGAGTCTAGTGTCAGAGTACTCAAAACAGCCAAACACCATACCCAACTTTAGACCCCCAACAAAAACCAGATGTACACTGGCTAATCTCGGAACGTGACACACTTGCGTGTACCACTATGGCGGGTTTTACACCCTGTGTATGATGGTCGCTAACCGGGTGAATATGAATATCCTACCACCATCTCAGTTCGATCAACATTCAGTCCCAGTATCAATTAAATACGACAACAATTCCCTGATATTTATAATTTTTTTAACCAGCCTGTATAAGACCGAGATGAGAGAATAAAATGATCGTCAATACATCAGGATATAAAATAATTTGTCAGGAGTGACATTGGCGGGACGCGCGCGTGACGACGCCGTGACGCCGGGTGACGCCGCGGGCGCGTCATTCGATATTGTTAATTAGATTCATTTGGACGGCACAGATCGACCGCCGCCGATACAGTCACGAACCAATACTGTCACTAATGAGTTGTTAAGGAAGTTGTGACAAGACGTGATCGCTGTCTACTTAATTCTGCTACTAACAATGCGAATGGTATTCTGTTATTTCTCATGTTCGTTTTCCTCTTTAGATAGATTAGTACGTGCACGAAATTGCTCTTGGTACATATTATATTATCTACAAATGTTTGTTTCAGGTCTGGAAATACTGTCGTAGTTGTTGATATCCACGCTACAGGTTGGCCTAGTATGGGATCAAGACTGTGTGTGTAACTGTATCAGGTGATTCTATAGAAAAAAATGTGTTTTTATAGTAGTGTAGGATGAGGATGTTCCAGATGTATAATTATATGCCAAAGAAACAACCCTATGAATATTTGGCCTTTTTAAGTTATAGCTGGCAAAAATATTATTGATATCAGGCAAAAGCGAAGAGGGTGTGTTTTGATCAATTATCAATCGTAGCACTTGCTGATCCATGTCCATACTCTTTGTCTGCCCCAGGCGTGAATGTATGTATGTTAATAACTGATATTATAGAATGTTTCCTATAAAGTCAGGGATCTACATTAGGACCAACTCTATTTTTGTTGATGATTGATGATCTTCCGAAAGTCTTATCATCGACCAAATGCTTGATGTTTGCCGAGGACATAAAGCTCTTTCACGGGATCGGAGGTCCTCTGGACAATGCGGACTTTCAGCGCGATATTGACGCTGTGGCTAATTGGGCTACCGTTAATAACATGAAATTCAATATCACCAAATGCAAGGTAATCACACCAGATCTCGTGAACCGGTAAATCAGTTGTATAGTCTATACGGAAACACTCTGCAGAGGGTAGACAAGATCCGGGATTTAGGTATCCTCATGGATAGTAAGCTGCGGTTTGATGATCACATTACCGCCATTTGCAAAAAAGCAAATAAAACTATGAGATTTGTACCTCGAACTGCCACTCAGTTCAGAGATATAAATACACCTACGTATATTACTATACAACGCGTATGTACGTAGTGTGCTTGAATTTGGTGCTGTGATTTGGGATCCGAAAGAGGAAAAATATACTCTTATGATAGAAAGAGTCCCGCGTAAATTCGCCAGGTATCTCTACAAGGGAAACTACGGTTATTACCCCTTTGTTTTCCCATCTTTATTCGTCTCTGGCATGGTGGGGCTTCTTACGCTAGAGCTCAGGCGCAAGCTTCTACTGATTATACATTACATTATGTTAATGCGTAACCAAGTAGATAACCCGTGTGTTCTGTCGCGACTGAACTATTATGTCCCGCGGAACTATACTCGCGCTGGTCAGCGTCGCCGGCACCAGCTGTTGTCGTCTGACGACTTGCGCACCCGATATGCTAACAATGCACCTACAGCGAGAGCTTTCAGAGTAATAAACTCCTTTCTAAATGAGGTTCAAATTGCCGGTATACATTTTGATCCCATCAGATGTTTATATAAGTATGCCATATTTCATTTAATTAAATTGTAATTGTAAATTTTTCTTAATATAGTCTAACATTGTGAGCGTTTTGGCTTAGCTGTAAGTCCGCAATTGTATATACTTAAATAAATAAATAAATTGCATAATGTCATACTGCTTAGGTTAAACAATAAAATATTAAATTCATACGATAACACCATAATAGTTTGCAATTAAAATGACTCATAGCATAAGCTCATTATTATATAACAATGGATCAGCTGAATGAAATAATAATAGAACCACGGGAGCCGAGCGGACAGCCCTGCGAACACAATGTAGCCGAATTAGTTTTTACATCGGCGCATAACGAGCGAGTCAATCAGCGTGAGCGGTAGCGGAGGCGGTCGCGGTAGCGGGAGCGGAGCGGTGTCAACTTATAACGAGTTTGGACAAGTTGCTAATGAGTGGAGCGAGTCTGTGACGCGCCTTCGCCCGGCCACTTTGTCGCTTTCCCTTGCAAATTGTGCACGATCTGTGCGTGGGCGTACCTCCCACGGGGGGCACCGACCACCCTGACCCCCCGCTGAGTTATACCACCGTATAGATTTCCATACGATACAATTAACGACACAATAACAAATCAGTGAACAAATTAGATTTGAGAACTCGTTAGGATGGATAAGATTTTTTTATATTTTTCGCCTTACTAAATCATCTTCGGTAGCGCATGATAGGTACTCTTCTTGGCCATTAAGTATTTTTTAGTGCCTCGATAGGCAGACGAGCAGACGGGCCACCTAATAGTAAGTAGTCACCGCCACCCATAGACTTCTGCAATACCAGGGCACAGCAAAGCCGCTGCCTACCGTTAAATATACATATATTGTATGTTTATGATATATATTGTCCGACATACGTTGATAAGTACATTGTTTATTGTGTCGTAATACCAAATGTATCAAAGTTGTTCATTCGTTTTGAATAACATACCGTACCCATAGGGTGAGTTTTAGAAAACATTGTGTCATGTATATTTACGAAATTAGGTATGTGTCAATGTAATAGATTTTTAATACCATCCGCTAGGGATTTTATAATTTTTTTAATCGTGAATATAATTAGTAAGATTACCTAAAATATATTATCTGTTTTAATTTGTGATTTATTGTAATAATAAATTATAATCAGCAATGCATTATAATGTTTTATTACTGGGCACGATTCTCTTCTACTAAACCTCGGGCCATGATTCACGACGGTGGCCTATGAGAGTTGGCAGACCTTACATATCTAGAAATTCTTAGGTTTTTCACGTCCGGGTTTTCTCACAAAGTTTACCTACAACATTAAAGTGAATGATAATTAACAATGAGTGATGATGTGCATACTCTGGAGATTATTTCGAACCCATCATTTTGTCTTGGTGGTTCGTATGACTCGCTACAAAATCAGCTGCTTTGCTACTAAATAAGAGTGAGAGGTGAGAGAGAGGTGCGAGACTCCTTTAAAAATCAGGAGTAGCTCCTCAGTTAATACGTACATTACGCTATCACTATCACTGCAACTGACAGAAGAATAAATTAATAGGAAAAGTAAAGAGAAAACCCAACAGTAGGGCATAAAAAAATTGCGAAAGTATGTATAATTTTGTAAGACTACAGACAGATGTTTTTCTTTTAAGCGGTTAAATGGTAAAGTTGAACTGTAACAATTTCGCATTTCTGCAATAGTTATCGGCTCGACTGTCATTGTATTACTGTCTCATAGAAAACCGATGTCAAGGCTTTTGCTATTAAGATTTGTGTATGCTTACATTTCCCTTACTATTTTCATGTCACCTTGCAAATGTTATTTCATAAGATACTATAAAAGTATGTAAGAACTATTATACGATGAGCATCCTGACAATATCTGGAGATCGCAGAGGGATGTATGAAGTGTACTGATTCCGAACTGTGTCGAGTAGTATAATATGAAAAATTCCTTCATCCAGCTTACCTGGACCTTACAGGCTGGATGTGGACCTTACGGTCTGTGGACCACGATGCCAATATTATATAATAATAAGCCTGTTTATTTCCATATCCTAAGTTACATTTCAATTAAGGATTAAAGATTATTAGTAAGTTTAGCGTATAATTTATGTTAGTATAGTAATTTATGTTAGTTAGTTTTTTTTTATATTTGTGGATATGGATCCCTTCTTGGGTAAAGGCCTCCTCCATACTCTTCCAATGATCTCTGTTTTTGGCAAGGATCGTCCAATCTCTTCCTGCTTTTTCTATTATATCATCAGCCCACCGTGTATGTGGCCTGCCAACTTTTCTTTTTCCTGCTGGTCCACACCATTGCGTACTTCTAATGGTCCACCTGTCACTAAGACGTGCAATATGACCAGCCCACTGCCATTTTAGTTGTAAGGGTTTTTTTAATGCATCTGTTAACTTGGTTCTTTGTCTAATTATGTCGCTATTTATTTTGTGTACTTTCCTGATTCTTAATATGCTTCTCTCCATTGCTCTTTATGTTGTTCTTATTTTATGCTTCACTTTCTTTGTATAGGTCCATGTTTGGCAGCCATACAGTAAAGAAGGGAAAATACAAGTCTCGATTACTGTTTTCTTGTTTAAATTATAATCGCCTTTTAGGATCTCTCTGAGTGACCAAAATTTGTTCCACGTTATATTTACTCTTCTTTGAACTTCTTCTTCATTATTTAATGGACCGAGTGATATTTGCTTGCCTAAATAAATATAGCTGTTAACGTATTCTATGTTGTTTTCATTTAAGTTTATGGGCTTCTTAAAGATGTTAGTCATAAGTTTAGTTTTACTTGTATTCATGTTTAGACCTGCATTGCGGATTTCTCGATCGAGTTGATGTATCATTTCCTCCAGTTGCTTAGGTGTTTCTGCTAGCACAACTATGTCATCTGCAAATCTGAGATGATTCAAATAACTGTCTTTTATTCTTATGCCTTTATTTCTCCAAACTAGATTTTGAAAGATGTTTTGTAGTACGGCGATACAAAGTTTTGGTTATATAGGGTGACCTTGTCTCACTCTTCTTTCAAGCTTTATTTCATCTCCTCGGGTTTCAAGTTTCACTCGATTTGTACTATTACTATATATATTCTTTAATATATTTATGTATTTTTGGTGAATGTTAACTAATTTTAATGCTTTCCATATGGAGCTGTGATTAATGCTGTCAAATGCTTTGCAATAATCGATGAAAGTTATATATAGGGGTCTATTAAACTCTCGGTACTTATGAATTATTTGTTCTAATGCCTGTATAGGCTCAATTGTACTGTAGCCAGAACGAAAACCTGCCTGCTGAATTGGCTGTGTTTCGTCTATTTTTTTCGTGAGACGTTTTAATATATATTAGTATTTAATATATAAAAGTTTGTAAATGCTGGCAATTAAGCTGATTGCTCGGTAATTCCCTATACCCAAAGGGTTTCCTTTTTTATACAATAATATGATGTCTGACGTGCGCCACTGTTTCGGGACAGTTTCTGTGTCCATTATCATATTAAACAGTTTTGTTAAGTGGTTAAGTAGAACAGGTGCAGCTATTTTGAGAATTTCATTGCTTATTCCATCTGGCCCTGGACTCTTACACGTTTTTAGTTGTTTAATGTTATCATGTACTTCTTTGTCTTCTATTGGGTTAATTATATTTATGTCAGTGACGTAATTTCTTTCTTCGCATATTTCATTTTCTTCCTTCTTTCTTTTATATAAGATTCTCTCTATAAAAGGTTGTGCTTCATCTATAATATCGTTCCTTGTTTTGGTTACTTTAGAATTGCTTTCCAACTTTTATATCCATGTTTTATGTAAGGTTAATTCTTTGTATGCTCTCTTTGTACTTCTTAAATTATTCAAATTCTTTGTTATAGTTTTTTGTCTGTGTTTTCGATAATCATCACGAATATATTTGTTGGTTTCTTGAAACAAGTTGCTTAATTCTTTTTTCGTTTGCTTGTCTTTGTTCTTTTTGATTATTAGTTATGTACGTTTTTTTATTAAAATTTCTGTTTTTTCACTAAATATTTTATGTTTTTTTTTCTTATCTGTGTTGTTTTTATTTGTTGAGCTACTTATTACTACTAGCCTTTTCTAGAATAGCTTTGAATATTAGTGTTTAGCCCTGTTTTGTCTGCAATTTGTGACTTGAGAGAATCTGTGAAATATTGTACCTCATCTGTTGTTTCTGGTATTGATGATAATTTTTAAAATGTCTTCTGCTCTTTTTTGGTAATTGAAGCATAAGTGTCGCTCTAACCAGTCTATGGTCTGATGCAAAACTTATTTTGTTTAAGACTTCACAATTCGTCACTAATGTCGGGTTATTTGTCATTATAAAATCAATTTCATTCCTAATTTTTTGGTTGGGTGATATCCAGGTCCATTTTCTGTTGTTTTTTTTTTTATAAAAAGTGTTCATTATTGATAATCTAAACTCGAATGCATAATTTACTAATCGTTCGCCTCTGTCGTTCCTCTCACCGAATCCGTGTTTGCCCATAATGAGATTTTCTCCTTCTTTGGCGTGTCCATTTTTGCATTGAAATCTCCTATTATGACTTTATCGTCTACTAGTGCTTGTGCTTTTTGAAGACTATTATAAAATTCTTGTAATTCTGTTTCGCTAGATCGTTCAGTGGGTGCATATACTTGAATTATTGAAATGTTTACATCCTTGATTTTTAATTGAAGTAATGATGAGATGCCAATAAAATTTATAATATATTTTTTTATTTTTTTCTTGATTAAAAAACCTACCCCATACAAGCCTTTGGTTTGACCAATGTAGCAGAAAATGTAGATTTGATATTCTTCAATATTGCAGCCCATTCTTCTTACTTCTGAAAGTCCTAAAATGTCGAATTTAATATTTTCTATTTTTCTATAGTCGCTAGCGATCTGACATTATACATACAGATATATAAACATTCATCTTCTTCTTTCTTTGGTTTATTTTTGATGTTTGTTGATGGAGGGTGGTGGTCTAATTCCCCGCGATGACGATGGTGGATGATGATGAGGCTTGGGGAATGTTTTGTTTTTGATGGTATGTGGTTCTTGTTTCGTTGGTATTGTGTTCCGGTGGCTGATGACTTTATCCTAGGTACTACCGTGTTCTGATGTTTTAATGAGTGACGAAAAGAAGTTGCGTCTACCTCTCATAATATCGAATGCGTTCATTCTATTAGATTTCGATGTTGTGCACTGTTTGCGAGGCTGGGTTAAAATTTTAGGAGATGTAAACTCTTCACGTTTTCGTTTTTCCACGCCAAATATCCCTTGTCTTTATTCTTTCTTATTATATATAATATTAATATTTTTTTAATAAATTCTACGGCAGCACATTATATAAAATCGAATAAACTATCCTATAACCATAACTACAGAAATGAAGAGGGTTGAGGGCCGTCGACACAAAACGGGGTCTTGCATTACGAGATTAAATTCCCTTAATGTGGGAGCAGAACAATGCCACAATGTTACTAACCCTAACAATGTTCTGGAACTAGGTACCCAGCACAAACTGTTTACAATAATTATTGACAACCGCAGGTGGCGCAGCAGAAGAGTGACCAGCTATGAAAGAAGAGGCAACGGGTTCGATTCCAGACAGACAGATATTTGTTTCGTGTCTTGATGTTGTAGGACCGTAGTATCTCGTTGTTCTTGATATCCACGATACAGGTATGACCAAGTGTGGGGTCAGGACTTTGTGTATGAGCACTGGATGTATTAAGAGAACCCGTTCGGTTGTTAGAAATTTTACACAATTCAAATTTTTTTGCGAGTTGCCGAGTCTGTTAAAAAAAAAGAAAACGCTGCTCGGAAAATCGAAATAATCAGGACAAAACTGAAAGTGCTTTTTCTATGGGATTTCAGTCTTCTGCTGTACCGATAAAGATAATCACGCATGCGAAGCTTCGAGCAAAAGCTAGTTTTCGTGGCTGAGGTCTAGTGGAGTGTTTCTTGAACATTAACCTCCGAAATCTTCTCCCTAGTGACTCCAAGAAGCTGTAGTCCCAGCAGCCACACCTCGGTAAACCACGTCTGAGGGCTAAACCTAGGGAAGGGGCTACGTCTACTTACATCTGTAGAGTAGTTACTAGATGATCCCTGCAAACAATATAATCTGTTCTGGTATGAAACTTTTATAATGACTACCAAAGCAGCAAGGTAATGCAAGACATCTTAAGGGCGCTTATCGGGATCCATTTTGTGGCTTGCGGCGTCTCGCTGCACCCCAATCTCTGCCGATTGCCATTGGACAACAGGAAGAGGGATGGACTTACACCCGTGCAACCGCTAGTTCACGCCTGCTAGTCCACTATGACTAGTCCACTACCGCTGTCCACTACTGCTAGTCCACTCCTGCTAGTCCACTACGACTAGTCCACTACCGCTAGTCCACTACCTTGTTAGACTACATCTATCAAGGATATTTAATTAATTTTAGTTCACTTCCTAATTTTATTTATTTTAATTAATTCTATATCTAAATAATAGTTAGGCTCATCGATGTCCGCATCAAGGAAAACTCACACCTGAATTAAAACAAAGAGTACAAAAAGTATAAAGATAAAAATCTTGGTAGCTAGTTTGATGCTGACTCTGTGAGAAATATTTTTATAAATAAATATGTTGGATGAAAGAATATATTTATTTGGCCATTGTCTTTGGACCAGATGATATTAATAAGTAGAATGTACATAAAGATGTTGAGAAAACATTTAAAATAAAATAATGCAAATAACGGATACATGCTATCTAATACAAAAAGAAAAACTTATAGACTATACACTAAGTGTATGTATCAATGCGACTATCAACCCGGCGGCCTTTCGTTTCACAGCCAGCTTGCCAGCTGCACCATAATAATATTACTAGCCCTGTATTGATGATGATGTCATCCAGACCGATTTCGGCAACGGCGACTGTGATATCCGGACAGGCTTCGAGAGCCAATATCCAGAAACAGTCCGTTGCGCAGGATATATTATGGTGCGCAGGTGTTCGCGCAAGCAGAGACGCACCCTCTCTTCCCTACTCCTCTTGCCCTGTATTATACATTGTCCCACTGGTGGGCACAGGTCTCCTCTGCTAATGAGAGGAGTTAGCCCTTAGTCCACCACGCTGTCCTAATGCGGGTCAGTAGACTTCACATACCTTTTAAATTCGTATGAGAGTTCTCAGGTAAACACGTTTACCTTTGATGTTGTCTTTTATCGTTAAAGCTAGCGATAATTACCAATAAATATACACGTATTTAGAAAAGTCAGAGGTGTATGCCATTTGTGCTGGTTTCGAACACACGACGTTAGTCTCCACAGTCCGTACCACTACACACCAGGCTATCGCTGGTGCACCATATCTATAGGTATCTATAGACCATTGATGTAACTGTTGCACCCGTATATCATACATGTAACCTGCACGTAACTTTCCAAAGTACTCTCTCACCGCGCCACTCTCGCGCTCTCACTTAGCACAAATCCACTCACGGTAGAGAGGCAGCCCTTCAGAACTTCGCCTGTGCCACTTCTGCTGCCACTTCTGCTGCCGACAGTACCGACGCAAAATGGCGCCGACGTCTCGCACCTCTCCGACTCTCCCTCTATATAAACAGCGCGAATAAAAATGCGCCATTACTATTTGCATTCATATCTAAAGAAAACATACATGCTAAATATTGCCCGCATAAATATAATCACTTACATGCGATAATCAACCGTATTACTGACTCATAAAGTGCATTGTACGTGTATCGCGCTCAAAATCATTCGTACATTTGAATGCGCATTACATTTCAATCCTGATCTTCGGTCTCGTTCTAGCGCGTGCACTGGGTTGTACTGTCCCGCTCTCGCAGTAAGTAAAAGGTGGGATGATTGAGACGGTAACTGCCAACTGCCACTAGTCCCATTATACACCTCGAGAATAGTAAACACAGATAGTGAGGCGAAAGGCTGTATGGGTCGATATCGACATTGTAAAAAAAAGTTTGAACGTAACTAATTTTACGGTTTCAATCTCGGTTTATTTTACTTTTTAGTCCCTTTACTTTAAGTTTTGAAAGCTTTCATTAAAGCTGTTAAACTTTCGAAAAAACATGAGGACTAAAAAGTAAAATAAACGGTTATAGAATCTGCAAATTTAGTTTTATTTTAATTTATATTGGCATAAAAATAAGAATCCATAACGTTTGAACGAAATATATTGCTCTAACGTGCGACATTCTATTCGTTACTAGGCTATCACCATTGTTTGTTTACTCTTATTTTTCTTATTTAATCATTATACGTAATGAATCATGATTAGCCGGTAATTACATTGTTACCTTTATATGTTATAATTAACAAAGAAGACAACATGCATTTGAAAATAAGTAAGAAGAAATTGAAAATCAGCGCTGCAGTACGGTCCTGCCGTGCTGTCGCATGTGGCTGAATGGGGGATCCTATTATTGGTTGTAATTACTTTAATATGTTATGTATGTAGTGAATAATTTATAAGAAAACCACTAATAAAAATTATTATTTCATTTTTTTTTTTTCAAGAATTTCATTAATGGTCATCGATGAAAAGACGAATCAAAAACATCGATACTTGAAATATTCAGGCGCAACGTCACACCTCTACAGCCCGAGGGCGCTCATCCAACCATAACTAATAGTGGTGAATAAATCGCCGGAGTCGGCACAAAGGCGAGTTTTTTCCTGCCACCCGCCAGTGGACCAATCACATCGCTCCGTGCTACACTCCGCCAATCAGATCACGCCACCAGAGTCGGCTGGGTCGTTTGTGCCCGCGGCTGTGGGTCGCTCCTGACCCGCGTGAGGGTTCGCACTAATTTCCATTGCGTTTGCAAATGGCGACGAATACGCACTGTTAATTAATTGATCGGAAGAGATTACTTTGGACTCTTTAGAGGGTATCAGACCCTGCCATAATTCCCCGTCGATACCTAATAGGTTGATATCAATTTTACTGAATATCTCGTCGTAATACACATATGTACTTAGATTTTTGTCATACAAATTTGAACATCAATCCCAATTCTATGATATTAATGTGACACAAGAGATTCACTTCAAGGTGTATGTTCAAATCTTGTGTTACGTTACCTCACATATAAACTACTAGGTGTTGCTCGCGGCTCCGCCCGCGTGGAAATTGTGTTTGCGAGAAAAATTATACAAAATACCAATTTTAATGCGTTTAACTTAAAAATGACGGATTTTCATACAAACTTTCATCTCCTATTTTACCCCCTTAGTGGTGGTATTTCCAAAAACCCTTCCTTAGTGGATGCCTACGTCATAAAAAGTACCTACTGTCAAAATTTCAAGTCTCTAGCCGTTTGGGCTGTGCGTTGATCGATCAGTCAGTCAGTTTCTTCTTTTACATATACAGACAAGTCGAACCGGGCAGACGTTGTCCTGCCACAAACTGCCTTCTCTGTAGACTATATTTAATAAAAAAATCCGATTTCGATAAAAGCGCCACCTATCAGATCTAAAACTATCCTATATTTTAATTACGCCCATCCATCCTACTAATATTATATGTAAATGCGAAAGTTTGGATGGATGGATGAATGTTTGTTACTCAACCACGCTACAACGGCTAGACGGATCTAGTTGAAATTTGGCACAGAGATAAATTATAGTCTAGAATAGCACATAGGCTTTTACATACTTTTTATCCCCGAAAAATGTACAGTTCCCGTGGGATAGTTTAGTTTTTCACAGAGCAAGGGATCGACATGATTTTTTGCATAATGGTAGTTTTGGGATCAGAAAATGACATATGCCACTTTTTATCCCGGAAAATGCACGCATCCTATGGGATAGCAAAATATAGAAAGGTGTAATAGCTTCAGATGCCTCCATGGATTGTATATCTTTCCTTCTAAAAATAACTTCCACGCGGGCGGAGCCGCGAGCAAATATATAAAAAATAAATTGGGTGGTTTCAGAGTTCTTCGTGAACCAATATCATGACACGGGAATAATATTATTATACAACAACAATCGCTCGGAAATTGAGTTAAATTTATGCCACACCGAAACTTGCAGTAAATATTTTTTCTTATTGAACACATGTTTTCTAGCTGCGCAAAAGTATTATTACCAATATAATCTGTACAAAATACAACGGTAGGCAGCGGCTTTGCTGTGTCCTGGCATTGCAGAAGTCTAAGGACGGCGGTGACTACTTACCATCAGGTGGCCCGTCTGCTCGTGAGATCCCTGAGTGGTGTAGGCTATTTTTATTGGGATAAAAATGGTTTTAATAAGAATTCGATTTTTAAATAGATAGGCACATCACAAATCAACCAAAAGCTATTGTTATTTACACTCGCAGTAAATCTATATACCTATTAACTTGTCTTCTTTGAAATCTTGCATCACTCACCAAGGAGTCCGATCTAGAATTCTGTTTAAATTCAATTTTCACGTAGAAAGAATCGCGAGTATAGAGTCTAAGCCATGCAGATTTTGAATCCACAATATACCAGAGTCATAAATAGAAACGTGTAGGTATATCAAAGCTACCCAACGTTCTATCTTTCATCTAATATTTGTCCATTTTAAACAACGTAACATGAGCTTTTTAGCTGCAATTCTTTTGCTTTAATGTCAAATGTAACTGGAAGCCCATACAGACGTCCAAACTTATCGCTAACACAAGAGACACGTCAAGTGTTGTTATGGTTGTGACGAGTCGTAGGCACGACAATACAAAATAAGTTATACCACGATCATCACATCAAAAGAACAAACCAAGCTTTTGTTACAGTGCATTGTTCATTTATTTTTATATCATTTATTTAGAAATAAATCAAGACAATATTTTATTTGTTACTATATGATTTTAATGTCCGTTTGCACTAAAGTTAAAGTGAGAACGTGATATATCATGAAATTTCATATTACCTACATATCCTAACAATTAGGTGGGTGCTTAAGGTTATTATAAAGTTTTTATGACTAAATATGTCCGAAAGGCAGAATTTGAACGCCATAAAAAATTTGTGCAAATCGACATATGTTCTAGAATTTCATTATTTTTATGACATTGAGCCCAAATTTGCCTCCCATACCAATCCTCATTAATTTCCTTTAAGGTTGGCAAGGCCTCTTTTTATACTTCTGGTATTGTGGGTATCCCTTGACGATGGTCATCGCTTATCATGTACTTTATAAAAAGCTTACTAATGTCTACGCCAACTCAATCAAGTGAAATTATAGATGTTTCTTTGATCCTTGGTTTATCCATTAAAGCCCCATTACAAACTCCAACTATTCAATTACGAATTTAGTAAAAAGTTAATAAATTTAATAGGGTTGACCCCAGTGTTAAATTAATTCTGTCTAGATAGGAATTAACCAACACCCATTTTAATCGCGATACTTTTAATTGAACCAAAACATCTTTAAATCCAGCGTGTTTCGCATCAGCCGCAATGACTCAGCAATACGATTGTCCGATGTCGCTGACACATCAACACCAACACAATGCCGACCAGCTTGTCTTTAACCACGCTCCATCAATCCTCCACTCAATCTCATATCTAGTAAGTTTCAAAATTGAATGGCAGCGTGGTTTACTTTAGATAGATCTCTACCTGCAGCTGGCTATACAAAAACTGGCCGTGACGGACGAGTGATGAGTGCCGATTAATTGTGGTCATTGTCACTTTAACGTGATAATTGACAGGTGCTGGAACGCCTTCGATTGTAAAAAATGATATTTGCGGACGCCGATGCGGCTACAGCGTTGTATTTCATTGATGCTGGATTCATTGTTGCTTTATCTGCTAAAGGACCCGTCTTTTAGCAAATATTGTAGATTAAATTTATAGTTGACAAAAGCAAGTGTAAATGATGGTAGGTGATCACTAGCACCATAAACAAATACAATATAGGAAAATCCAGTGTACGAAACGATGAACTTACCTACCTTCTTACTTTTTACTAACTTTGAAAGTGATAATGATTGTTGTTAAATTAATCCATTAATATGATAGTTCTAAAGCGGGACTCTACTACTTTTAAAACGCATACTTTAATTCTGAACGTCGGCTTTGAATAACAAACAATTGAGTTGCTGAGTACAACTCTATAATACCTTTCAATACCTATTTGATTACCTTTGAAATATTCAATAATATATAACGGTAGGCAGCGGCTTTGCTGTGCCCTAGCATTGCAGAAGTCTATGGGCGCCGGTGACTACTTACCATCAGGTGGTCCGTCTGCTCGTCTGCCTATCAAGGCACTAAAAAAACCAACAGTATTGTAGTTCAGTAAAACACAGAAGAACTTAATAAAATCCTAAAAAAGTTCACTTCTTTCAATCTATACGTTATCAACTAAGGACTCGTAAAACCGTTTTTCTATTTTCGAAAAATAATGAACAACTCTCAATGAAATACTCTTATTTAATCCTTTTATAATAATTATAAAACTTACATCTGCTAAAAACGGATTTCCAAATTACATTCACATCAATTGCACTAAACCCAACTCGATTACCAGCGACTGATTGTGGCGAGTACTAAAGAAGCGTCGTCGCAAAAACACCAAATCCTGTAATCGATAATGAATTTAACTCTGTCTTTGTTTGAAGGTCTCAGGGCCGATGTAACATGACACTACGCTCATCGATACGCACTCACTGATCATCGATCGCGATTATTGTCTTGACGGATGAGTTTTTACCAAACATCCGGATCGGCTCGTGTTCGTATCGATAGCTTACGATGTTTTGTGTGTGTCTTGAAGGATTATTTGATCTGTTTTAGTGCAGTATAAAAGGTAGGAAATGCAGCGTTCAGAGAATGTTAACGGGTTTGACAATACTAGTGTAAAAGCACGTCAAAATAAAGCACTTTTTAAACATGATCCATACATGTTTTGTTTAAGAAAAAAAAGAGTGTGAGATTTATTTCTATATTCTAACCTATTTCAACGGAACACTGTGGAAACTGCCCTAGCAAACTCTTCGACAATGATAAAGCCGAAAGTGTTCGAAAGTTAAAAAACAAACGTAGTTACACCAACCTAACAATATTATATCCAAAAAACATAATACTTATATAAACTCGATCAAAAGCTCAAATATTAGCATAAACACCTATTAATATTTACTCGGGACTCTGCCTGCCATTTTGTTGTTATTATCCCTTCCCCATTCCTTATTTATTTTCATAGTCTAAATGTATTTATTAAGGTTTCGTTTAACATAAATGAAACTTGCATCGAAATCTGTACAGCCATTTTTAAATGTTACACAAAATAATTACAAGACAGACCTACAGGCGGCATTTTGGTGGCATATTAGGCTGGTCACTATGTTTTATTTAAATTGATTATTATGTAGTGATTTCTTAAGTTTACGCGAATATTACACACTGAAACCGAAAAGACCGTGACCATGAAGGCTTTAAAGCTTTCGAAACGTCGGGTTAAAAAGTAAATAAACCGCGATAAAATCCGTAAAATTAGTTTTATTTTGATTATTATGGTTGTTGGATATTTCGTAATAATTATTGCTATACACCTATTCAAAGTAACAAAGAGTTGGTTTGATGTGTACATATCTATTGTAATATTCCATTCTTCCTACTACTTATCTTATTATTCAAACTAACATATAATAATAACCCAACAATAGTGACATCGCCACCTAAGCATAACAAAACAAAATTCAGCTCCAATTTAAATAATGATTTCCCTATGTGAACTAACAACGTCGTTTAACAAAGGTTTACAGAACTGACAAGGCTCACAATCGCCAATGGAAACATTTCGACAACTCACGCAAGCTGCTAAATAATATTACCGCTCCCCCGCACTAATGCGCCCCATTTTTATTCAAATATTACCCCTTAATATATAGTTGAAGTCACAACAAAGGCTGGTTATCCCTTATCACGCCGCCGCGCCGTGTTCTGGTGTTGTGCGGTACAATTATGTAAATACGTGACAATGTGTCCTTTGTGCCCGTGAGATGTGGCGATAATGTGTGTTTGTGTTCAGAAACGTGACACTCTCGTGCTCGTGACGGTGACGTGACGGGTTCTGTTATGTCATTATGTAATTATTGTTTGGGGTATATAGGGGCAATCATTTACTTGTGCTCTTTACAAAATACCTAGGGCTTTTTATTTACTTTTTGTGTTTTATAACTACAAGTAGTATCAAATTAATTTACATACAGTTTGTGTTTTCCACCATCAAAAACACAAACTGTTGTTGTTTTTCCCGTTGACCACAGGAATATTTAACATTGTTTTTATCTTATATGAGCTACAGACGAAATTATCCTCATATTTTCATAATTCTGAACTCAATAACAATAGAATAAATGGTTAATTAAGAAGTCAATAGAATAAAATTAAATAACTGCCTTCGAATCAAAAAGAGATCGCCATTTTACCAGCACACCGCGGCAGCAAAATTTATCTATATGTTTATGGGGCCATTCTTAATGTTTACTATATTGAAAACAAGAAGAGTCATAAAAATCAATTCACATTCGGTGGAGATGTCGATACCCGATATACAACACACAAACCCTTTCCCTTAAGTCGGTTGAAATGAAAACCATGTAATGATTCAGCGAACGTGTCGCGCTCGCTTGTAGGTTAATATGAAACTGATTAAATCACAAATTGGTTTATTTCCTCGTATCAATATTGAGATTGAAAAATACAAGCGTTGCGTGCGGGGGTCGGGTGAAGTCGACGCGAGAGCCATGAGGCGAGCGCTAACTCGATCAGGTGCGTTTATTGCCAATCTGCGAGACTCCGCCCCCGCTTCAGGCAATATGAATCCAAGGGGATCCTTCACCTAAATCACGTGACATCCTGACACAATCTGCTGTTGTAAGTAGGTGCTTCAACAGAGTTTGCGAGAACTTTTGCAAGCAATCATAAATGTTGCCTCTCACGCGGTTGTGAATCGTGTCTCAATATGTGTTACACATTATTTATTTACTTACCATGCGAACTAATACATACCGAAGCATAGCAATCTTAATAATAGTAAAGGAACGCATGGTACACACATGGCACGAAGGTATACCATATATCAGGGATGTTATGGAGCTCCGTAACCGTAACCGAAACTATCGGATATCCGAAATAAAATTCTATCCGTAACCGTAACCGAATCTGATATAAAAGTTTCAAATAATTTCGGATTTTTTAATTGAGACACGTTAGGACTGGTTTTTGTTTTTGACCGGCCGAACCGATACACGAACCGCGCGCGTATCTCAATGCATTTATTATATTTAGTTCTATTGCTTAGACATAGCCTGTCAGTCATTTACTCTTGTGGGATTACATTTACTGACATAAAATAGTACCAAATGAAAAACTAAAATTAAAGCTATTTGTTTTTTACTTTTACAATTTCTTCAAAACCTAATATCCATAACTGACGGATAATCCGAAATAATTTCATATCCGTAACCGTATCCGAAACCGATATAATATTATTCACATATCCGTATCCACATCCAGATCCGAAATTTAAAATCCATAACATCCCTACTATATATACCTTAATCTGTATTAAGACTACCTTAGTGGCTCAATTGCAATTAGCACATGCGTTACGACTGCTGTGCTGACGTATCGGGTTCGGTCCCCGGTTCGGGTAGAGTGATATTGGGTTTTTCTATTTAGAAATACTCAGTATTAGCCCGGAGTCTGGAATTGTGCACGGTATGGCGATAGGCTCGCCCCCTATCACATTATAAGACCGTAATAAATTGTGGTGAAAAGTGGGTGTACTTACACCACTGCCTACCCCTACCAGGCAGGCTGGTATAATGTTAGTAACCTTTCAGATATGTCTACAAGGTATCTTTATGTACTCAGTAATTCAACTAGATCTGTTGGTGCAAATGTGGCGTAGTGCGTATTATGATTAACTGGTCAATATATTTATCAAAAAGTTTTTATTGGTGACAAAAGCGGATGCATTATCGCTGACATTAATATTGTTGTAATCAAATATTTGTGAGTGGTAGAGCCACGCTGACATATTACTATTATTATAGACATACTAGCTGACCCGGCAGAATTCGTACTGCCTCAATCGATAAATAAAAGACCTAAACTCTTTAAATTGTAATTAATCAAAGTGAGAAAATTTCTAGCTCACTTAGCAGTAAAGTGTCACTATCAAAAAATATCAAAAAAGGAGCAGATTACTTGGAATGTCGCTATCACAAAGGTTCACCAAAGTAAAGAAAGTTCTCGCGCACTCATAGATATCGTAACACAATATCGTAATAATTTTTTCCGTGTTCTAAAGTGCGACAGGATGGATTGACATATTAGTTGGTTGTCAAATCTAATGTCAAATATTATGGTTGAGTTCAGAAATTTAATTTGTGACAAAACTTAATATTTATCAATCTATAAAACAAAATAATCTGATAGATTAACAACTGAAGTTAGCTAAAATTAAGTTTTGCGAAGCCGACGAAATTGAAAATCAGTACTACTAATGATCTATTACATTTTGTGACTATACAATTTGGTCGCATTCGCGACATTATCACTTTTATTGAGTTTCGGAACGCGAAATTAGATCCTCCAACGCGCACGCGAAGACTATTTTGATAGATATGATTGAATTTGAACTTTGTGCAGCTGTAATAAATTGCAAATTGACTCTTTGAAGTTAGAAACACATCTACATTTCTTACAGTGAGTGATTATAATTTAATATGAACTTTATTGAATAGCAATAAAGTTCAAATTGACTCTACATTTTATTTAGAAAACGTTTATATGGGAAAAAGAAAAGGGCTGTTTTTCGGGTTTACCCGGCAACTATTCGAATTTTTCTCACCTTTTAAACCTTCCCTAGACCTCCACGAACATCTCAAGACCAAGATAAGATAAATCCGTTCAGCCGTTCTCGAGTTTTAGCGAGACTAACGAACAGCAATTGATTTTTATATATATAGATTTGTCTACAGCATGAATGGGCCGGCTCGACCGAGGTAATACCACTGTCTCACAGAAAACCAACGTACCAGTTTACTGTGTTTCGTATGGTAAGTGAGATATCCGGAGGCCCAGATTCCTTTTCCCTTCCCTAATCCCTATTCCTGTCCTTCAAGGCCGACAGCGCATACATGACACTTTCAGTATTGTGGACGTTCATGGGCGGTGGAGATCACTTAACATCAGGTGACCCACTGGCTCGTTTGTCGGACTATGATATAAAAAAAAATAATAAGATTATTTATTTCGTTACTACAGTACAATAACACCAGTATTTTTGCAGTGTGTACTAAAATACTTATAGCACGAGACCCCACTCTACATAAAATTGTACTTTTCGTTAGAGCACTTAATTATTAAGTATAAATAAACAACAATAAACAAAAACGTATGTATGAAAATACTATCATAAAAATCCTGAACGTAGCAACAGCTTAAAGCTCTGATAACATCCACTATGTACTTTTATGCTATTTAAATAAATCTACACACAGTATATCAACATTAATAATAAATACTATTAAAATTTATTAGGCCAGCGTGGTTAACTCAGGCCTAACCCCTTGCTCATTAGTAGAGGAGGCCCGTGCCCAGCACCGGACAATGTTTTGTATTATTATTTTACTTTTAATACCCACTTTATATCAAAATGCCTGACTGCCTCGGTGGCGTAGTTGTAATTGCGCATGCGTTACGATTGCTGTGCTGAGGTCTCGGGTTCGATCCCCGGGTCGGGTAAAGTGATATTGGGTTTTTCTACCTAGAAATACTCAGTATTAACCCGGAGTCTGGAATGGTGCCCGGTGTGGCGATGGGACCGAAATTCGGCGAAAAGTGGGTGTACTGGTTACACCTCTGCCTACCCTTTCGGGGATTCCAGGCGTGAGTGTATATGTGTATATTTATATCAAAATCTGTGTGACAAATTGCCGACGCTTGTCATTGATTCCAATCGAGCTGTAAATTGAAGTGATGGCGCTGCGAATTCTACAAATACAATTATAATTACACGAAGAGAGCTCGACTAGCCACCGACGCAGTTTTACCCCGTGCCTTTGATGGAAATGTCGGGTTATATACCAGCTGATGAATTCCATTAGAGGGTGGATAAAAAATCACATCTGCTGATGTCAAACAATATTTACTTCATTGGTTATACATATATTAGTCACATTCATAACTTACAAATACGTGTAAATATATTATAATATAGACTTGTAAATACCAAGTTATTGGTCTAACAACATAATTCGACATTTTAGGTATTTATTACTGAATATATAACATTCTACGCACACATATAGCCTCTATCTCACAGAATGAAAGAACTGTATTTAGTCGTATATTGCGATAGGTACATAATAATTATCAGGAACTTGAGAATTGTTTTAAAAAATATATTGACAAATATGTTTGATATGTAATCATGAGTTTATTTAAAATAACACGAGGTTTTATATAAATACTAGATGTTGCTCGCGGTTCCGCCCGCGTGAAAGTTATTTTTGGAAGGAAAGGTATACCATCGATGGAGGCATCTTAAGCTATTACACCTTTCTATATTTTGCTATCTAATAGGAAGCGTGCATTTTCCGGGATAAAAAGTGGCATATGTCATTTTCTGATCCCTAAACTACCACTATGCATAAAATCATGTCGATCCCTTGCTCTGTGACCAACTAAACTATCCCACGAGAACTATACATTTTTCCGGGATAAAAAGTAGCCTATGTGCTATTCCAGACTATAATCTATCTCTGTGCCAAATTTCAACCAGATCCGTCCGGCCGTTGTAGCGTGATTGAGTAACAAACATCCATCCATCCAAACATTCGCATTTATAATATTGGTAGGATAGCACGAGTTTTAATATAAACATCGCCTATTTAAATATATCATCCATTAACCTAGTATACAGTACATAATGTAAATCAGTAAAATCTACTCGCAATTTTTTTTCAACGTAACTGCGAGGTCGACAACGTCTTAAACCATCAAAGCATTTCACGTGGGAGTCCTCTAGCGGTTCTCGGCAGGAGTGCTGGTGGGTGGAGGGTGCGGGGGTGCGGGGGTACGAGGACACGGTTACGTAGAGGGTGCTCCACTCGTGAGCACTCTTTAGAGAATCGCAAATCGGTCGCTGAACCCCCCACCCGCGCACCCGATCACACATAGAGCTACGACTCGCGAATACTTTGCCCAAACACCATCCACTAAGTATCAATCTCATCTAAGTAATAATAATGGTGTAATCAATGTGCAATACGAAGCATTCTTAAATCCGAAGTACTTGAGGACCCGTTGGAGACACATGGTCTATAGGCGGCACTTGGTCTTCAATTCCGAGAATAGACACATTAGTGCGGCGCGCCGTCCACGGAATACTATAATACCCAACATTTTGCGCCAGCACCACATTTCGATGCATCAATCCTGCTCTGAATGCATTCCTTCAGAGTCCAAGTTTCCGAAGCGTAGAGGAATATAGATAAATATTTAATAATTGAGAATCAATAAGCTTAAATTATTTGTTGAAAATAAAAGTTGACGAAAAGTTTGTTATAGTGAGAAAGACTATTTAGAAGATTAGAACGCTTGGAATAGAGTTGCTCACTTCTATTAAATATCAAAGACCATTCCAGTAGTTTACTACATTACATTTTGTATACAAATCTGGACTTTAAAAAATACAAGAGCCTGCGAGTTTCTTCCGGCATTTCTTCTCATAGTTAGGCAGATAGGAAATTATAGGAAAAATATTTAAATTTAATGATCATATAGGTCATATTTAATGATCCTATTTATAATATAACCAACAGATATGTTATTTTATGTTATTGCAGTCAACATTGTGCTGTCACATTTTACCAACATTATATTTTTATACTGACAATATGCTGATTCCTTACCAAATATGTCCTCTTAATGAGGCCTTAATGACATGATCCCAAACACAGAGCACCACTAAAATAAATTTGAATTTTATAGTAAGTGCCAACAAAAAAAAACTAATGCCCATTTTCTAGTAAAACTCCCTTCTGAAGTATAACATTTTATGGATTCAAACACTTTGAATAGTCTATTAATACATAAAAAAAATCTCATTTCAGTATCCATATTAATTTGTAAATTGGCATTGTGTAACTAAATGTCTTTACACAAGACGTTACAACACAATTTATAACTAGATTCTAAATATTGCTAAGTTTGGTAGCATAAGACGTAGGAGAAAAATAATGCATATACTCCATAATAGAAACACATATTTATTCGGCAAATATAAACAAATAAAAAGTCAAAAATTGTAGTAAGCAGTGTAAGTGAGCCGGATGTAGAGTTTCGTAGCTCGTAGCGGCGGCGCTTGGGCGGGCCATTAGTTCGTCTCTCAATTGCGAACTCTTTACGTAGGTCGTAGCGACGTGTGTAGCGCTGTCTCGAACGATTGGCTCAGCGCACTCCATCTCGTAGAGCAATTACTACAACAACCACTCCTCTTGATGACTCCCGCTCTTTTAATTTTGTGTTTGTGAAGTCGAAACAAGAAAGGTACAGATAGTTCATAAAAAATGGTACCCTTGAAGTAAAGTATTTTACTAATACCATAATATCAGCCTTATTTTGTCGCGCTGGTGGGTGGAGTCCAGTTCTATTATTTTTTTAAACAATCAACAGTCAGACATATTCATTTCTATGTATAATCTACTAATTAACATTTCTTAAATTCTTTCCAAGTAGGTTTGTACCTACTTTTTTGTTTGTTTTACTTGTGTAAAACAAAGCTCTTTACACAAGCTCTTTCTAAGCTGCTAACTAGAACGCCTTGAGCACTTTGCTCATCTAGCTTTGTGACTGTAACTGCCGCCAAAATGAAAATAAATTTTCATGACCTAAGGGTACGGAGTTGTAATCAAACGAATGCGTACTCTAGCTTTTGTTCATACACGTCAGAACTAATCTTGTGATCTTTTTTTTATTCTCATTATAGTATAGTATATATGTGTACGCTAATGTAAAGATCAATAAGTTACTAACCGCCTTAGCTGAATGGTTATTAATTATATTCTATCACACCAAGGGATAGAAACAAGCACGCCGAACCGTGGGTGAACTGGTTGCACCTTTGTCTTCCCTTTTAAGGTTGCAAGCGAAAATTTATGTTATAATATATGTTTTGACTAACCACGATTGCGTATACTTCTTCACTATGTCTATTGATCTGGAAAAGAGACAGAGCTCTGACTAGTCAGTGTTATAATTGTTTTTCGGTCTTTCTCTCTTAATTTTACTACCGAAACTAACTAAGCAACATATGAAGATATCCATTGTGATATTTTATAGAGATTTAATTCAACATTTATAATTCTTTTATTATGGTTATAGTCACATGTCATAAACATTTCATAAAGTAAATCTCATGGAGAACATTTCTGCAAATAAGAAAAACATTGCATTCATTGAGTGTCAGTTTTTGCGAAGAATGTTGTGACAACACCGAGATAATGACAACAATGATCACAAGACTGGTGACATAGTTCTTTGTTGCCCGTGACGTGGCAACATGAGCCTTTGTTTGTCCGTCACTAGGAGCAGTAGGCGGCACCTCGGACTCTCACCGCTTACTGTCCGTATTGTAGGACATGTCAATTGATCTGTAAAATTGAGGACAAAAAATCAAAGAGATTTGAAACTGTGACACTTTGAGATGTAATTGTGTTATTGACAGGAACGTGTAAACATAATATGAAAGAATATTAGTATGAATGAAAGGCTGTCTTATTTTTTATATTGGCTATTGGTTAACAAATTATATTATTAAGTATGTGTAATGTATCAAAATATAATTTAAAGCCTCCGTGGCTCAGCGGGTGAGCAGCCAGCTCTGAAACGAAAGGCCGGAGGTTCGATCCCGCACCGCGACATGTGTTTGAGTGATCCACAAATAATTGTTTGAGGTCTAGGTATTTTGGGACTATCTGTCGTAGATTTTATTATTCACGATATAGGTTGGACCTACTGTCGGGTCGAGGCTATGTTTATGACTGTTTGGTATATTTACTTTAATAATTTCGAGGACTTTCCTTATGGATTTACGTAACACCAATTTATATCTCTTTCAAAATTATTATAATCCTTGGTTCAGTGGTTTCTCTTTATCAAATCTAAATAAACAACGGCTCAAAATACAGAATCTTTCAATATCATCGTCTCTGTAGTAAAGAAGTGCTCAGGCCGGTGTCATTGTTGTCATAACATCCAGATACTTATCAGGAAAATGAAGATACGAAGATGAAAGAGAGCTTTTCATTTATTTTCCTCGATCTGTAAGTGAGATCAAAGGTATAAGGACGAGTGGGCACCCCTTCCACCCTCCTTGCCCCGTCGCGTGTGCCTCACCCCCGCCCTGGTCCACGAAGACACTCCGATGATTGCGTAAGTCCACTCATCGTGAGGTCGCACAATGGCTCTCTACCTACTCGCTTTGTGATCAGCTTGCAGATATAACAATAAAGTAGACGTATACCTGACTACAATGCTGGACAAGAAAACTACTCGTTGAATATACAAAAAAAACTATAAAATATTTCTAGACACAAAGTATTTATTTTGGTTCTCGGTGTTGTGGAACCGTGGTCCCTCGTAGTTGTTGATACCCACGATACAGATTTGATCTAGTGTGAAATGAAGACTATGTGTAATGTGTATGGCTGTTTAGTGTATTATTATTCTTTGATGCATAAACTATAATATAGATCTTGATAGATTCACGCTGTATACAATTTTGTCGACAGTAATAATGGCTCGAAATCGTACTAAAGTCTTACAGAGTCAAGTTGTCAAGTTTCATACAGTGAATGAGATTATTCCTTTCCTTTAAGGTCGGCCACGCATCTATGATTCGTCTGGTATTGTGAGTCTTGAAGGTCATGAAAATAGATTTCTATCAACCTTAGTGCTCCGTTGCGTGCCGCCCTGATAGACTATTTTAAAATTTATTTATTTCCTTTATCGTAGATCAGAGGCTCACTTTGCTTTATTCATATAACCATAAAGTATACCATAAAAACGTCAATTTATGTTTTTTTTCACCAGTTAATTATGGAACAGTTCAAAGTCTTTTCTCGGGGGTCTAGAGTTGGGGTACAATGTTTGGCCATTTTGCGGCCTTCTGAGTACTCTGACAATAGACCCTCGACCGCTTCTTCACCTTCTTGCGCATGGCGTAGTGTGAAGAAGTAGGCCGGCATGATTGTGTTGAGTAGCGGGGGATAGATCGTCTCTCACTACTCGATACTCTAATTGGACCGCACTGCACTTACCATCAGGTGCAGTGCGGTCATTTTGCAGTGCCAGAAAAAAAAAGTCCTGATCATCATCAAGAAGCACATACACCTAATATTAGTTTAATATAGTCTAACGACATAATTATTATGTTTAATTGGGCGCAATCACTTTACAAGTTAAAGCTAGCTACGTATTGTTTTTACGTACTATGAAGAATTTATGTCCGCAAGTGTAGTACATGTAAAAGTGTATTGTGAGAGCAGGCGGAGCGCCCTCTGATGTCCCTCATTTACCATTTGCAAATTATTGTGTCCTCGCTATGACGTCATTCACAAAGGCGACTCAAAGATTCAGCTCGCGGCAATCTGAAGTCTTCTTATTATGGACATATACATGGAGATGTTTATTTTATTAGAGAAAGATACATGTAGAGACCTATAAGTTAATCTTTACAGAATTTTACTTAATGTTTTTTTTAAATTATAGATATAACATTGATCATTATATTTATTGAAGTAAGTTTAATTTTATTGTGTAAGAGTAAGGAGAGTTATTATAAATCTTTATCTTTGTTATAGTTTGTTCAAGAACAATACACGACCGCGTTGATGTCTTTTGTATGTGTTAGTAATTAACCACGGTAGAACTAAGACCAAAGGATTGAAGTATTATATATTATGCCTTAAGTTGTATTAAATGAGCAAATTGTATTTCATGAACTTTTTAATATTCAAATTCGAAAACCAGTTATATTTTTCAAAATGAGACAATTATTTTTCAAATAAATTTTCATTGAAAATTAAGAGATATGCCACCTTTTTAATTCTAAATTTTAGGATAACAACTGTATTATACTAGTGAGATGGATTTAATAATAAACAAGGAACTGTACATAGGCTGAGACCAGAAGGCCAAATTCTTCGTGAAAATAACTCTATAAAAACTCATGTTTTTATGCAGTTATCTTAATTAAGTAAGAATTTCGCTAATTTCCAATTGCTATAAAGTGTTTTTGCTAATACCTTCTGATGCTTAACAGATTGTGGTATTTAGAAACGTGCTTTAGTATTGATGTGATGAAAATGTTTCCTTTAATTCACACCAACAACAAATAAAGATATCAAAGTTAGCCAATGTTACAAATCAGACAATATATTCAATCAAGTCTCCCAAATACTTCCAAATACGGGACAGTTCCCCGGTGAAAACGCGAAGAAGAACCGAGAGCAAACTTTATGCAAAAATTGTGAAATTTTTCCGTCCCAAGGCGCTATCGGAGGGGAAGTGCTAGGGGAGGGAAGGTCCTCGCTTCGTTACTCACTTTAACTTCACATGAATATGAGATGAGTAGAGACGACTGCCAGGGATGTACGTATTTATCATAAATATGGCTCTATCAATTTTGTTATTCCACGATGTTGAAGTTGCGAAGCTGTCGTTGGTGTGTGTTAGATTTTTTGATATTGTTTAATGTTATCTGTAAATTATATTATTCTATGAAGTTAAAAAATACTATTAATTTGATTTATTTTTAACAGAACAAATTTGAGGTAAATATAGATTACATTTCAGAAGTATTACAATTTATCATTGTTACGATAATCCGCTGCCTTTCCTAGTCAATCCCGTCCAGTTAAAGGTAAGTAAAATAACATAGAGATGACACCAACATTTGTTCTTCTTTTTACAATTACGTTTCTTTTATATATTTATATGTTCATCTTTATATATCGAGACATAAAATAAACTGCTAAATAAATAAATAAAACCAATTTTAAATTGAAAAATAATGAAAAGCGTTTGTCATTACCATACTGCTTGCTGTTAACAATCCTACTGTACTAGTAGAGCACTATTCTTAATAACTATATACACTTTATATGTTACCATAATGATTCTCTACGCATCTCAACAGTTGTGGAGCCTCCCCTGGCTCCTTATCGGTCGCCCGCAGCGATTCGCGCCACTAAGGGATATTACAAAACGCTTTTCATTTAAAACCCGTTAACTATCACGAGCCGCGCCGCCATTTTCATCAGTCTTCAAGTACATAAACACTACTGCTGACAACAGCTGCACACCGCGAACGTCACATCATGAAGAACTATTTAGTAAGGTTAAGATTGTATCTTGTCATATAATATGTAGAGACTCTATTTTAATTTTTTTACATATGTAATTTTTTTTTGGAAAAACCTAATCCAATACTATTCAGCACCATAGTATCCAGGCATCCGTATGGGGCGTAAAAGCTCTGTCAAATATATTTAATAAAATTACGCATTATGTTTATAGGTAGTTAAGTTTAAATACCTACCTTTGATATATAGCGCTTCATAGTCGAATTCACTAACTAAATCGTTTTTACTACATCGTTATGTGTCTATCAGATCATCTAAAACCGAAGCTTCTAAGTATTACATAGTTCAATGTTCTAGATTTTCGCGTCATGAAATTATCCAATGAGGGGAGGTGTGGTGATTACTCATTATCAACATTATGTTGATTGTAACTAGAAGTTTATATATAGCATACAAACTTTCACACAACATACTTTAAATCTTAAAAATTAGTATTAATAGGACAATGAGCCTTAAGATAAGCTTTGGATAGTCACATCAAACATCATTTTCATTACGTCTGCATGTTTCTAAAGAGCATTACATAAAACTGTTCTTATCATTACGTAAAAAGACTATTGGGTGTTAGTACCACTGCTCTATTACGCAACTGGCACCCCCACTACGGCGTTGACAGACGATATATCTACCACTTTTTGTTGTCACCAAAAACCTCACAACCAGCACCTTACACACAGAGTTAGCAAAGATCATGTAACGATAAACGATTTCAGGCTCTCTGCTTAAGTAATGTCATTGTTTTGAGTGGTGGGTAGGTGATGACTGCGCGCACGTCGCGGATCTGTGCAGAAGGGCGGGAGGAGGGGGCCGGAGTCATTACCAGGAGGACATCGTTACTGGGCGGAACTACGTCGTTACCTATAGACAAAGCCTTCGTCTGTTATGTACCCAGCCATTTTTACAGCTATGATAGTACAAGAGCTAGCCGACGGTTTTCGGTTAAGCTTTAACTTTAGCCTAAATAAGCCTAAAGTTAAAGCTTAACCACTTTTATTAGTAGAGTACTCAACAGTATAGTATTGTCAAGGGCATATAGTATAATTATTGAAGTTATCTTCTTTAAATAGAAAAAAATCCAACTAACCATTCAGAAAATAACATCAAAAACGAGATTCACAAACCACGACTTGACACAAATGCCGATCTCTACACTATTCAAAGGCTTATTAAAAAATTTGCTCCTCATGTACGTAGTGTAGAAACGTGGCAAATAACTTGCATAATAATAATTATTTCTTAACACACAGTTCAATTTTTGATGATGGAGCTTAATAAATATACGAGGCTATATTTGTTTCTTCTATCTAAAGGAAATTCGCTTGTATTTTTTTTTAGATACAGTCAATATCGATTTTCAAATAAATTGTACTGCGGTGATAAAGTTGACTCCAAGTTTGCCGCCAAACTGCCGCCTAACTGTCGGAAAATTGACGTCGTGTCGACTGTACGTAATAACAGACTATGCAGTATGCACTTATTCGTGTGTAAATAAATGTTATTAATTACATATATATTATATAATTCAAATATGTTGTTGCCTACCATAATTCTTATCCATCAATAATTTGTAGACCATTTTTTTTATTTTCACCTGTGTAAAAAAACTACCTTTCTTTGAGTACTGACTCTCGCACTACTTTTAGTATATAGTGATGACAAACTGATGGGAGGGAGGGAGCGGGTGCGGACCGTGGCGTCTCGTTCGTTAGCAAATGCATTTCATAATGAGCGTTTTGTGCAAGCAAATGTAAAAATATATAAAATGTGCCATCAAGTAATGCGCACCCGGCTCCTCTGCGATAACCGCTGAACAAGTTGTGAGAGATTAGCGTTTGTAGAACACTGATGAACTTTAAGATACTGTTTAGGATATAATACTAGATATTTTGAATTCCGAACAACATACGAATGCATAATATATCCATGTACAAAAAATAAAGCAATAACATACACTTTATAGTCAGACTAGTGACTTTGCTGCGATACTAGTTGCAGTAAATTCAAAGAAGGAACATGCACATTATCTTGAACAGTGGCCAAAACATGGTCTCAAGTTATTTATACATTTCTGGCTTAACTTATTCATTAAACATACAAACTTATTAATAGACTTATCATACCTACTGCAAATAATCTACTACTCCAAATAAGTCGTTGCACATCCATCAGAACATGGTCTATGTAGAAAGAGAACTGTGGTGGCCATTAATGGACTTAAGTTCCGATTCTACGGGGGGCAAGCGCTAAAATGGAGTTAAAACACTAGCTCACAATTAATTCCCGTTGTGCAGTGTGTGTGGAGGCCGCGGCTTTGCTGTGCCCTGGCATTGCAGAAGTCTATGGGCGGCGGTAACTACTTACCATCAGGTGACCCGTCTGCCTATCCAGACACAAAAAATCGCTTGTATAACATAAACGATGTAATTGTAGCAGCTTCTTCAAATCCTCGCCAGTTTTTGTGTACAGACTTCCCCTCGTACAAAATATATGTATGCCCTAAAATGCCCTTAAGTTGAGAAAGTAACGACCGCTTCCACTGCATCGTCCGCTCTCGCCTTCACTTATCCTTTAAATACACGCGTACATAATGAGCGCAGTAATCACACATCTCCGCTGCACCAAGTGTGTGGAGCATTGTGGACGCACTCGGCACAATACGCCGTCTCGTTATACCGCGGATTTTAATAATCACACACTCAAACTACGAACGAATCATTATTTATGTGTAAACAACGAAGACAATGGTGTCGTATCTCCTTTATAAAACCTTCTCTGATGCGTAATTTTTGAGTAAATACAAGATGAAATATATAACACTAGTGCAGACGTTGTCCTACTTCAAACCGCCTTCTCTGTAGACCGAGTCACGTTAAAAGTTAAAAAAAAAACAGATCGCGATAATAGCGCCACCTATCGGATATAGAATTCCTCCTATCTTTTAAGTTGAACCCAATCATACACATTCATAATATTTCAATAAAATCGGTGAATTGGTTTCGGAGTTACGGGAACGGAGATAGCGTATATTTATACTCGTATATTAGGATATAGCAACATATTTAATGTTAAATTGATACTACAATATATACACTAACAGGCGTATTAGTTTATTGATGATACAGGCAATTAAATAACTAAAAAAATATACTTATAACAAAAAAGCAATGATATCCTAGTTGGTAGTGGTACGGCCTGTCTAGGCGAAATGTATGTTCAAAACCAGTCCAAATGGCATACACCTCTGACTTTTCCAAATACATGTCTGGTATTATCATTATGACAAAATAGGCAACAACGTATAAAAAAGCTTAATACCTTATACATTAATGAGGATTTAACGAGTTTCTGTAAGTCTAATTATATTTTCTCTATTCTATGCTCCTATTCATCAATTATATCATTATGATCTCACACCTATGCTATAGCATATACCAGTTCTATAGCTCTTTGGAACGTCTAGTAATACAAGGAAGGGTAGAGGGTCAACGTTCTCGCGGCCGGTATCCCACAAGATGGACAAACCTTATCAAATCATTTACGAAGTGTTCCCTTGCTGAGTGTACACGCAGTGCCACGAACAGGAAAGAATGGAGACGTGTCGCAAATGCTGCAACCGGCCAATACGACGATCCATAACCACGACCATTCCGCAAGGAGTGCCAGACTAAGAAGAAGTGTTTCTGGGCCGACCTTTGCCAAATCTGTGTTAGGAACCGGCGGTAGAGTAAAAAAGATCATGAATCTAATGAATGAATAACATTTTATGAATTAAATAAATAATTAGTTACGCATCAATAAAATCAAGCGAACCTGACAAACCTCTATAAAACTTTGAATTTGGAGCAGTGAATATTTACGTAACTTTTATTTAATTCCTTACTTGTACTAAATATTCGTAATATTATCAATATTTCTATCTAATAGCAAACACCTTGTCATAAGGTACCAGTAACTAAGAATAGTCTCAACAAATAGAATGTAAAACTAAATGAATCGGTGCTTTTAGTAGATATTGGTCGCTCAGTGAATAAATTCTAATCACCAGATCTCCACTGAGCTAAATCGAAGTGTAATCAACACAGGAGCAGTAAATCGGTCGGATCCGTCCACTACCTATTAATGCGAGAGCCTTTGATTTCACATAGAGTACAGTTTCAGTTGCTTGTAGATCCGACAAACATCTATAACATTTTGACGGGGTTCTAGAGTTGAGGTACAATGTTTGACCGTTTTGCGGCCTTCTGAGTACTCTGACACTAGACCCTTGATCGCTTCTTCACCTTCTTCCGATGTGTGAAGAAGTAGGCCGACATACTTGTGCTGAGTAACGGGGGATAGATAGTCTCTCGCTACTCGATACTCTAATTAGACGGCACTGCGCTTACCATCAGATGCAGTGTAGACACACTGCCGATAAAGGATAAAAAAAGACACACAACAATTTTCCAGATCTTTGATCAAAAATATCAAGTTCATTCGACGAGATTTCTGAATATTCGTTTTATTCAATAACCTAAGGATACTTAATAAAATTACGTAGTACTTAGAAATTGTTTAAAAGAAAATATAACATCTAAAAAATAGACTGCCTCGGTGGCGCAGTTGTAATTGCGTGCGTGGTACGACTACTGTGCTCAGGTTCGATCCCTAGGATAATGTGATATAATGTTATGTGCTATATCCCAAAATGTTTAGTATTAGCCCGGAGTCTGGAATTATGCCGAGCGATAGGCTAGCCCACATCATGCGACGGTAATAAGCTAGGCGAAATGAGGGTGTACTAGTTACACCTATGCCTATCCTTTCGGAGATGGCGGTATATGTATGTAACGTGGCAGAACCACGATGTGCACCGTTTTGTTTTGTTACAGCCAGAATGGCCATGCTTTACTAGGTCAGTACCAGTGTTCCACAGAAAATCAAACTGAATTTATTTGCAACTGCCTTTCGTACGGTGAATGGCAGTTACGGAAGGGAAAATTTGCTTCACTTTCCTCATCCGCATTGCATTTCTTTAAGTTCGGTAACACGCCGTAGATTTTTATGGTATTATATTTTATGGTATATTAAACCTAAAATTCCATCCACACCACCTCGATGTCCAGCGTTCCATAATAGTGCGATTTCTAAGGCATTTTCTGCCGCGCACAACCACTCTGTAGAACCAGCTGTCGCCGTTGGTCTTTCCGAACCGTCCTGTTTCCTTTCAACTTCTCCCCTCCCATTCCTGTCCTGATCATCATCATCTCCCGTCAGTTCCTTTACCGACGATTATGATTCCTTTCATTTTCCGGTCATCCTCTTTTCTCCTTTTCCAGTCCTATCCTCGACGTTGTATCCCTGCCTACCAGCCCTTGATGGTAGATTCCAAGTTCCTACGCCACTAACCATAATTACTCATTCCCGTATGGAGAATTTCCATTTGTATTTTGACCTGTCATAAGTGCCTTTTATATGCCTACACGATGAATAAAGATTTTTATTTTATTTTTTATTTTGAACCGTTACGACCTGGGAACCTTGAAGAAGAAAGCATACTTTCCTAAAAGGCCGGCAACGCATTTGCAAGCAGTCTGGTGTTGCAGGTGTTCATGGGTGGTGGTGATCACTTTCCACCAGGAGCCTCCTGCCCGTTTGCCCCCTGTTTCCATAAAAAAAATTGTGCGGTGGAGATCGCTTATCATAAAGTGACCATGTACACGGTTGCAGGCATAGGCCATGAAAAAATGCTTATAAGTTTTTAGTAAGCATTTTTTATACATTTTTTATGATATTTTTAGAAAGTATGTATGTTGAAACAGTAACGCAAATAAACGTGATCATTTAACTTCAAGGTTTTATTTGATTTACTGCATACACAATGTACTGAAACAAACCTCCGTACGATTTACTGTCATTGTAACTAGTGTGTCTACTTTACATTCTAATACACTCTAAACAAAAAGCAATAAACTGAAAAAACCCACACAATTAAATAAAATGAAAAATAAATAAATGCACCAAACAGTCACACACATAGTTCTGACCCCACACTAGGTAAAACCTACATTGAGGGTATCAAGAACTACGAGGGATTACGGTCCCACAACACCCAGACCCGATGCAAATACCTATCTGTCTGTCACACAAACATTTATCTCGTTGCGGGAATCGAACCCACGGCCTCTCATTCCACAGCCGGTTACTCGCATGTTGCGCCATGGAGGTTGTTAAATAGCACGTACAAGCTCAAACCTTCATTTATTTTTCGAATTCTGTTGCGCATTAATAAAATGCTCATATTTGAGGCATATACATATCGGGATTTATCGCTTCTACTGGCTGCTATATTCTATGCAGTATTAAAGGTATAACGTGCGTTCCTCGCCCCCTCACCCCTTCACCCGCAATCACCCCCCCCCCCCCCCCCCCCCCACATCCTCCATAGTAAAAGCTTTAAACGCGACTTATATACTTACCACGACAACACAAATATTCGATTCAATTCCATTACACTTGTGAACTGGCCAAAGATATTGTGCCTCTGTTCTATTACCTAAGGTTTTAGGAATTTAATCGTTTCAGTATTGAAGACCAAAATATAAAACTACAGTAGTTTAGGTTTTAAAAGAGGCAATCTAACTTCCCTTGCCACCTGGTAATGCTGGTAAAACTTATATAATAACAATACTAGACCAATATTAAACTTGTATACTACTAGGCACGCGGCTCTTCGAGATCCTTCTCCTCTGGACCTCTTCATCCTCTATTGAGAGGGGTTAGGCTTTAGTCTACCACTCTGGTTTTGTTGTGGGTTGTAAGACATCACATACCTTTGATATTGTTAGTATTCTCAAGTATGCAGGTTTACTCGCGATGTTTTCCTTTGCCATTACAATTAATTAACAATGAATACCCACGAGACTTTAGAAAAGTTAGAGGTGTATGTCATTTGGACTGGTTAAAACCTATTGATACTAAAACTTAAGTCAATAGGCCTTTTACTTTTCTCGAATAGGAGCCTATGTCAACCAGTTTCATCTTATGCCAGTTTATATTTCATATAAATTATCCTGATTTAGGTAGTGTTATTTCAGCCGCAGTCAATTGTAACTATTGTTAGTCACTTTACATAGTCAAATATAAGATTATCACGTGGTTTTAGAAATAAAAACTAGTTTTTTGTCTGTTTTTATAACTAATAATACACAATTGTTACGTGTTACTATAACAAAAACTATGCAATGACGCATATCTAACTATAATAATAATAATAAATAACATCCAACAGTCACACACATAGCCCCGAATCCACACTAAGATACGAGTCACTTGTGTCAAGATACAAGATACTTGTGTCATGGGCGGTTGGTATCGGGGACCTAGGGAGACGCACCCTCTCACAACACCCAGACCCCGGACACAAATATCTGCCTGTTACACAAACATTTGTTCTGGTGTGGGAATCGAACCCACGGCCTCTCGTTTCACAGCCGGCTACTCGCCAACTGCATCACGGAGGCTGTCTTACTATGAAAAAACAATAGTCATAACCTGAAACAATAGGGTTTATGATAAAAAAAATATTACGAATACAAATATTGTTAATGGCTCCCTCATTTCTCATTTTATTGCAAAGGATATTCGAAATAGATTTTAATAAGTTTACACTTATTACATTACAGTCGAAAACTCTATAGTAGAGCAATTTTCACATTTTAACGTAGATTTTCTTTTATCCGTCGTTTAAGAGATTCTCTCAGCGGGTGCACTCGTTCGTCCTGCCAAATAAATTGCCATTAGTGGACGTGACCGAGGCAAACTGCCCTCTCGCCCTCCGCTGCCCTCTAATACTTAATTTTATCTACCCTTATCAAGTCAAAGGGTGGTCAGACACATAAAATATTGGTCTGTTGTGACATTCATTAGTGTAGAGACGTTTTTTATTTGAGCTTTTAGGTTGTGATGTTGATTTATTGTCATCGAAATGCTAAATATGACAAATGGCTACTTTATAATAATAAGGTGCTGTGTATATTTGAATAGTTAATACACTGCACCGGATAATAAGTGGCGTCCAGTCAGAGTATCGAACAAGCAGAGATTATCATACCTCGCCATTCAATACAATTACGCCAAATAAATAATATTATACGAAGAAGGGAACACGAGAGGCAGCATAGTTCGGTCAGAATCATAGTTCGGTAAAGAAATGATGTAGGGATGTAGGGAACTTATTGTAGTGTGCGCTGATATATTAATACTTCAATGTAGAATCATGTTTGGGCACAGGCATTTACACACAAGCCCACGCCTGTGGCCCCAAAGTGGTAGGTAGGGGTGCAACTAGTACAAACACGGTTTGCCCAACTTATTTTCATCTCACAGTGTGATAGTTGGTGAGTCTATCGCCACATGAGACACAATTCAATTCCAGGCAAGCTATGTTCAATTTTTAGAATCACAAACTGTGAAACACAAATTGTGATTGAACCTGAGATTTGACCCAGGGTCTCATTGGTTTCTTAATCTACGTGGACTGTGAATAAATTAATGAGACGACATTTACGCCCGTAAGAACAACAAATGTTTTAATTCGGCGCCAAAAATAATAAAAAAAATCTAATTCAGTTAATATATTTCATAAGTTTTATTCCGAGCAAAGACGATATTCGATAATATAAATTCTATATTTTGTAGTAAAGGTAAACAATTCTATTCCCAGCTATTAAGTGAGTTTACAAGTATAATGCAATCACAAGTAACGGCGTCACTCAGCTTCACTCGTATGTAAAAATGTAACGAACGCAATATGTATTCATAAAGTAAACATACTTGTACAGAAATACAGTATGATGTTACTAAGTTGGCGCTTCGACAATTATAATATTCCTGAATCACCAAAAGTGAATAATAAAATAAATAAATAACACCCAACAGTCACACACATAGCCCCGACCCCACACTAAGATACGAGTCTTGTGTTGTGGGTTATCAGGAACTACGAGAGACTTTCGGTCTCACAACACCCAGACCCCGGACACAAATATCTGTCTGTCACACAAACATTTGTCCCGGTGTGGAAATCGATTCTCTCGTTTCATAGCCGGTTACTCGCCACCTTCGCCACGGAGGCTGTCAAAAGTTGAAGAAAAGTGTTTTAAGATTATTATAAACCATGCCATTTTTTATTTTCTGCGTTACAGTAAATCGAAATGTGAAGGGTTTGAAAATATACCAAATTGTTGGTTTTTTCTTGGAAGATGATACTTTAAATTGAATCTTATTGTGTGTTATATTAACTTTTTATTAACAACTAGTTTAAGCTCGCTACCGGACCTGCATGTAAGTAGGATCCTTACTAAGAGCTTGTTTTTATCCTCATTAAAAATAATCTATATCAAAGACGATTTATCAGTGAAAGAACATTCAGAATTGGATGAGAAGTTCCAAGAATGATGCCCTATCTAAATTCTTTTTTTAAATTAGTTTAGATAAATAATAAAAGTTTTATATTTTGTATGCATATTTGTAATCCAAACTGTAACTGACGATTGCCAAGGCGCAAACTTAGCTACGATAGTAAAGCGATGGTAGAGACGCCGTTGCGTGAATAATTCATACGACAGAAGCACTCGGCGAAATTATTTACTTTCGTATTCGTATACAAATATGTACGCGTAATGGAAATATCGAATGTGATTTGTATATTGCGTCGTTTACGGTACATCAGGGTAACAAGTATGGCCGACCTTCAGAAGGCTCTGGGTCCTGACATAATTTTTTTAGTCGCCGTATTTAACTTTTCAATTTATAAAATTTAAGATTATCGTTATCTTTCTGTATTTACCTTTCCAATGCGTGTTGTTTGGCAATGTATTTATGTACACAAACGATGGTAAATATCAAATAAATAAAAATAGAGTAAAAGTACAAATAAGTTTTATTATTTTCTGATACATGAAATATACTCTGCAGGGATCGATCTACAGTCCATAAAATAATGTAGGTTAAAATTGAAATGTTAAAATACGCTTGAAAATTAAAAGTATAACTGAAATGTGTTGTACATAAGGCCCTGATTAATTCCACATTCAGATTTTATTCTATTAATTTATATGTTTTACTTGATGTATATGTTTGTGGGATAGCAACCATTGTGCACGTAGTTTAAAACCAAACATAATGACTTGTTTGGGTCAATCATGTTCCGGTGTCAACCAGTGTTGTTAAGTTACTTCAGAACGAAATAATTAATTATAATAGAAAGTATATTATGATCAAATGTAAAATCTGATGATAACTAATGTACATCTCCCGTGAACACTACAATACTAGAAGAATCATAGTTGTGTTGCAGATCTTAAAGCAATGGAATGGGGATATGAATTATATTGAAATCGACTGCCTCAATGGCGTAGTTGTAATTGCGTATGCGTTACGACTGCGATGCTGAGGTCTCGGGTTCGATCTCCGGGTCGGGTTGAAGTAATACCTATTGGGTTTTTCCATCCAGAAATACCCGGTATCAGCCTGGAGTCCTATGTATGTAATGTAGGCGAGTGTGGGCGGGACGGTCTCTTAACCACTTGACAATAAGGTTATATAGAGTCTCTTAGAACATACTGCCCCGACGTAGATGGCAAATCAACGCGGGAATTTTAGCGAATTCACTAATTGTTTAATTCAACAGGCGAAGGTAGGGTTGGCGGACAGCCTTAAGTATACGGGTTCTAAAAATACTGGAGAAAGTTCCTTAAAACTAAAATATAACATGTGTTCAGATATATCAAGAACTTTATGGATCGATTGAATATAATGTTTAATGCAATAAACTTATTTTTTTTTACAAATATTAAAGACTGACTTAAAATACGGATTTAAACATATTTAAAGCAGATTTATATAAAAAATATGAAATCTGTATATATAAAAGAAGAAGCTGACTGACTGACTGACGATCAACGCACAGCCATAACGGCTGGGGTTAGAGACTTGAAATTTTGACAGTAGGTACCTTTTATGACATAGGCATCCACTAAGGGAGGGTTTTTGGAAATACCACCCCTAAGGGGGTAAAATAGGGGATGATAGTTTGTATGAAAATTCCGTCATTTTTGCAGTTAAATGCATGAAAATTGGTATTTGGCCTTTTTGTTTAAAAATATGTGTTTCAGGATTTTTGGAAATTCCACCCCTAAGCGGGAAAAATAGTTTTGTTTTTGTTTTAGACAGCTATTTTAATACACGCCCTCCAAATAACTTTGTTACTAGATACTAGCAGCCCTAACACAAAAGTTAACAGGATCGGAAACAATCTTCGTCACGGACAGCCCTAACTGTGCCAACGCACACAAATTTTACTCGCTCACACCACTTCGCTCTTATTACAAACACATAGATAGCAAATTTGATTGACCTGGTGGCAAATGGTAGTTATTTAAGCTTAGAGCATTTCGATAAGATTACAGCAGATTACGTGCAGGGCGCGGGAGAATGCGTATCGACTGGTGAGCAAATTGATTCATACAATTACAGGAGCTCAGGCCAGAGGGAACTTTCATTACATAAAATATAGAAACGGTATTTAATATTTTGCTGGATAAATCATGGACTTATTAAGTATTCTGATCTTAATAGATCGATGCATTTCCTATTTAATAATCACTATGGTACTTGACCACTTGCTCTAAACAACTTCACAAAACTAAATACGTAAATATTACAGACTCTACAATTGTTTTTTTTATTTTAACATCATCATCAGCAGTTTATTATTAAATAATAATAATTTATTTATTTCAGAACAAAATCCATATTTGTTAATAACAAAGAATACTTTAGTCCCGTCATGTGCCCCTAGGTCATAATAAATAATAAAATCTTTGGTAAATGCGTTTTTGAGCATCTAAAACAATCTACTGAATCAAAATTCTACTGTGGTATGTAAAATATTTTACATCTTATTCATACCCATTTAAAATTCCGTTGAGTTATGTAATCCCTGTAGTGTACACCCAGGTACAATGGGGTGTCGTAAAACAACGCAAGGCATATACCATTACACGAGCCGACATAATGTGTTCATTGACGCACCGCACATAGAGTCGGCCCTCCCCCACCCTGTCATGTTCTCCCCCGCTTTAGTACCGACAGCAGCACAAACTACATGCGTTAGATTGAACAAGCCATGTTAATGTCTATTGGAAAACCGTACTTTTGTGCCTCAATTATTTATGAATAGAATGTAGTTTACTCTCTACTATTTTTCTATACTACACTAAATATTTGCCAATGATAAACTTTTAAACATACACTAAGAAATACCTCAGGGGTCTTAGCAGATGTTGTTTGAATAAAAAAATCCTGTGCCTCAAACACTACACAATAAAAACCGTGGCCTAATTTATTTATTCGTTTCGGCCTACACTGAAAATTTACATAAAATAAGTTATGAGATTAATAAGACTTCACACTAAAGATGTTGTAATAAGGTATGTTATGTTTTTCTCTGTATTAAGTAAGCAAGCAACAAAAAATATTTTTAATTGGATTAAATTCACTACACTATTTTTCAATATTCAATCGAGGGAATACTAATATATGTACATGAAGTTTAAGTACTTATAAGTATATACTAACACTCAATAAACTGAACATAATATACACCATTCATCTACCTCGATGAAAATGAATAGGCAAATGCAAAATAAATTAACAACTAGACAGTACAGTGATATGGGCGGCGCGGCGGCGCGGTGACGGTAATGAGCTGTCTTTATACAAACCCACAGACGTACTCATATCGTGCGCGACCTCACCAAACAAACAGCACATGTAATATATACCACGCATGTATAGGGTCGCCATCCATCCGAGGTTTCCCGGATTTATCTCAGTAAGGTCTGAAGAAGGAAATATTTTAATATAGTGTAAGTAAAATGGTATGGACAGCTTTCTTCAGCATGTATGGACATTTGAGGCTAGTTTTCTAAGTTCCTAGTGCTTGCTGTAAGACAAGAATAACTGGGGACGTGGGACTTGCGTTCAGGTAGAGGGAGATGTGCGGCCTTTTTAATGAAAGAAGGGAGATGAGCAAGCAGGGCCCCTAATGGTCAGTGATGACTTACTACTGGACATACAAATACAGTCACGCCTGTAATCCTCGAAGAGGTAGGCAGACGTGTAACCAGTACACCCACTTTTCGCCAAATTTATCACGGTTCTATTATGTGATAGGGGGTGAGTCTACCGCCATATTCGAATACGATATTTCGAATAACTGTGGAGATCTATAACCACTGAACCTAGATGAATATGGTTTTCAGTGCCGTATTACAATAAGTAGGGGATAACATACATGGTATTAATAACTTAGTTGCGGCGTTAATTCTCGCGTCGGGAAAGAAGTTTAATGGAAAAATATGATTGCACTTTGTTGTGTAAGTCGTAAAATCTAATGACGCAAGTAAAATCGCGGGCAATAACTAGTATTTAACAAAAACACGAGCTGACGTACACTAAATATGTTCCACTTTTATTACAAGAGTATTAAAATGCGGTAAGAAGATGAGTAGTGTGAAGAAGCTAAACAGCAGGCCGGCATCAATGTGTTCAGTTGTGAGGGATAGATTGTCTCTCGCTACTTGATAATCTAACTGGACGGCACTGCGCTTACCATGAGGTGTAGTTTGGTAACTTCGCCGTGCTAGAATAAAAAAACTATACTTCTCTTAAATAAAAGGTTTCGATCGACGGACATATCCGGATTCAACAGTAAATTATGGAAAACCTACTACGTACTGCAATATACCCTCGCCCACCATTCTCATTACACATATAATGAGATGGCCACGACTTGCTTTGTTTCTTACAACCAGGGTAAATAAGACGCCCACGCTCATGTACACACGCATTATATTCATTCACATAATGTTATGTATTTCAATGTACTGAATATTGTTTGTAGGAGTAATAAATGTTCTCGAGTGGAATGAATAAAGTATATATTAAAATTTAAATTTATGCACTCAAACCACGTTTCCCACGAGGGTAGACAGAGACTATGGAGTGCCACAAGCACTTTACAACACATACAAGACATAATTTCTTTTATCCTTTTTTTATTCAACGATTGCGGCAGACAAGCTTACGGTCCGCCTGATAAGCGGTTACCGTAGCCTATGGACGTTTGCACCACCAGGAGCATCACATGTGCGTTGCGTATTTTGTATTGTATACTTTTTTTCGACTGCCTCGGTGGCGAAGTTGTAATTGCATGCGTTACGACTGCAGTGCTGAGGTCTCGGGTTCTATCCCCGGGTCGGGTAAAGTGATATTGGGTTTTTCTATAGGGAAGTACTCAGTATTAGCCCGGAGTCTGGAACCTGTGCCTGGTTTGGCGATAGGCTCGCCCCTATCACATTATGGGACCGTAATTCAGCGAAAAGTGGGTGTACTGGTTACACCTCTGCCTAGCCCTTCGTGGATTACAGACGTGAGTGTATATGTCTGTATGTATACCTTTTCTTCCAAACATGACCTCCACGCAGGCGAAGCAGCGAGCAACAGCTAGTCTGTTATAAGAAAACGAACTAAATCAGCCAGCAGTTTATTATGCTATTTTGCATATATATAGTTTTATATAGATTACAATCTTTATATAACTTTATTCAAGATAATGAATCCTACTTCTATACTTATAATAGAACACTAGATTCTTTGGTGTAAATTTGGATGCGCTACGATGTAACAGGTCCAAAAGGGATTCTGATGCAGATATAACTAATGTTAAGAAAAAAATACAAGAAACGTAGAGTTATTAAACGTTAAAATAATTATTTATCCTATAAAAAGACTATCATGTGCAAAGCCGAGAGCAACAGTCAGCATAAGTAAGAAAAACTATCAAACAAAGAAACAAACCAATACAAAAACATAGACAAACTTTTTAAGAAACTACGATCTATCAAACTTAATGGGATTTTTTAAAAATAAATACATCCTTTGTATATTCATTTAGACTTGCTTTTTGGTAGTCACTAACAAATTACCATAAGTACAAAATTGCCAAGACAGTCGCGCAGACTTTGTCTTCGATTTGTGATCGAATCAAATCAATTTAAGATATAGTTCTATACATGCGAATTTATTGCTAGATCGTTTCTCTTCTGTTCCTTTATTAGTAGTTGTTAGTTCTCCTAAAAATAATATACAAGTGGATATGTTTATTATCTTTATAAGTTATTCGCCGATGGATACATGAGTATAAAATAAAAAAATTAAAATAAATGTTTATTGCCTTATTGTCTCCCTATTATCTGTATGTATCTCTTACTACATACGTATCTATAATTTCGTTGTGGTCCCAGGGCATGAATTCCTTCGTGAAATATGTTACTGCCTCTCTTATATTGTTACCTAAGATAGATTGGAGCATCTTACTTCAACGGGTACGCGTGTTCGGTTACTGAGAGCGCCCGAGACCCAACAAATTTACCTCAAATGTAGCAACTCGCCCTTTATCCCTTTAGTATTGTAGGTATCCATGAGCAACGGTGCTCATATACCGGTTATGTACATGGAGCTAGTTCATTAACGACTCTAATATGAGTAAATAATACACAATAAACAATACACAGAAAATTATAGAAGTATAATGTAAAATTCACTGGCTTTATTCGGATATCTTGGAATTACATAATTATTGGCAGTGTGTTTCTTTTATAATAATCAGTAATAGTTACCTTCAACGGTTTCATAAAATGCTTAGAATGAGATATGTTACGCAAACTTGGACTTCATCTGAGTAACTCTTAATGGCACTTTCACCACTAGAAAGTTTTAAAAAGTGTATCATGGCACGCCAAAGCAATTACGCTGTATTGACGATTGGTACAGTAAAATCAGAATATTATAGCAGTGCACCAGCGACAGACTGTGATTCTCAACAGTCGCCTGTACAATATGTGTTGTGGGACCGCAGTCCCTCGTAGTTGTTGATACCCACGATACAGGTTTTACCTAGTGTGGGGTCAGAACTGTGTGTGACTGTTGGGTATTGTCTACCAGGTGTTTATTACCAGGAAAAGAAGAAATTACCACAAGACTCGTATCTTAGAGAGAGGGCAGGACTATTTGACTGTTGTGTTACTTATCTATAAGTTAAACATATAAAATCAAATTACATCGTTTATTCTGTAAAAAGAATTATTGAATATAATTTTACTTGACAACTATTTTTACTAGATAACTCCGGCATTTGTCTAACTAACCCAGAAAACAAATGCCGGTACTCATAGGTTATTGTTTCTTGTAAAGTCCAGATATACAGAGAATTAAATGAACATAAAATAGGGTATTTCGAATGGGCATTCGTGAAAATGAGAACGCCATAACCTTTACTAGACCAGGTCTATCAGAAGGATATATTATAATCCATAATACATACCCAGAACCTTATCTAAAATTATTTAAGACATTTAATAGCAAATGTATTTCGATTCTTAGTTCGAAAATAAAGTGCAACAACAGAAATAATTTTAATCTCATTATCTAATTAAAACAGTTTTTTTCTTGTATAAGACTTTCTAGTAGGTATTTGACTTTTTGAGTGAATCCTTTGAGAAAGTCGAAGATCACGAAATTAAATATATTTTTTATTTTTTTTTTAATTATTTGAATATTAAAATGTTAATTATCGTTTGCTTTAACGGTGAAGGAAAACATCGTGAGGAAACCTGCATATCTGAGAATTCTTATACGAATTTCCAAGGTATGTGAAGTCTACCAACCCGCATTAGGCCAGCGTGGTAGACTAAGGCCTAACCCCTCTCATTAGTAGAGGAGACCCGTGCCCAGCTGTGGGAAAATGTTTAATACAGGGCTTGTATTATTATATTTTTATAATAAATGATACTAGTTAAGCTTTGACTATAGTTTATAGTATCAACGATAGTGTTACGAACTGCTGAGACACAAGTTGCAGTTACGAAACTAGTGCGTATGGCTTATACCTATGATTGTCGGAACTTATGTGGGTTTTGTTAATTATCGCTTGCTATAACGGTGAAAGAGCACATCATGACCAGCATACCTAAGAATTAACCATAATAATTAGCAGGCTAAGCACCGCGCTGGGGCGATTCCGGCTGCAATTCTAGCACTCCTTAGAATACCCCGGAATCGCTCCGCAAGCGCCGAAGAAGGCCACCGCGGGGTTTTAGCTGGTAGTGTCAGGTGGGGTGTACATAGGGGTTAGGGACTCGGCCCAGCGGCAGCACGGATAGCCATCATCCGTGCGAGGGGGGTGCTGGGTCGTAAGACCGGCTAGTCCAGCATACCCGTTTTATTCTTAATCCGCTTCCCTCCGGAGCGGGCGGCAGTAATAAAACGCTTTCCCCGCGACAACAAAAAAAAGGCTATGTGAAGTGTACCAACCTGCATAAGCCAGAGTGATGGAGTAAGGTCTAACCACTCTCATTAGTAGAGGAGACCCGTGTCTAGCATTGTGACAGTATACAGGGCTAGTATATCTCAGCCTATTGCCGTCTACTGTTGGAAGTGAACGCCATCCCGGTCTTGGGTAGCCCGCATCCATCCACTACCCGCCACCTTCGGTCGTCCCACACTACGTTTGCCTAAACGCTGTCTCCACTCCAGCATATCTGCTCCATCGACCATCTGTCCGTCTGCAGACGTGACCAGCCCACTTCCACTTCATCGTGCTGATTTTACGAGCAATATTTGTTTCTGTGGCGGATGACAGGGCTAGTAATCTAATAGGTTTCTGAAGGGTAGGCAACGTGCATGTGCTGCTCCTAGTGTTGCAAGCGTCCATAGGCTACGGTGACCACTTACCACCAACTGGGCCGTAAGCTTGGTGCCACCATCGTTGTATAAAAAAAAATATTATAATATGATTGAAGTTTATATTAGCATCAAGGGTGAAACCTACAATACTGTTTTATATTTATCAGTGGTCTCAAATTATACTGATCTTCTAGAGCTAGTTTAATTCAAAATGACCACGATTAACAAGTGTCATCAATCTATGTCTGCTACAGATAAGTGGATAATGCAAGAGTGTTGCTATTTATCGATTCTAAAAACAAAGTTGTTTTTTTCATGTGTATTTGTACGTCATCTAGTAATTTTCTGATGAAACTTAGAGACACAACGGTTTACTTTATTTATCTTTCATTTGTTCTATCGACTTCACTCTACAGTGGTATGGAAAACACAAATTTAAAATAAGGAAATGAGGTGCTAACATGACCAGGACTCAGATCAATCAGCTCCAACATCAAACAAAGATTTTTAATCACTTATTCTTTTGATTTACTTTGTAAGTGAGTTACACTCGAGCTCTGTGAGACTTGGCGGTGTTCGCAGCGGCTGGAGTGGTCGACCGCTTTAATTTGCGATTCCCTCACGCCTCAAGTATCATAATAGTATTACGTTCATTAAAAATAATGTATACAGGTATGTGCGGTACAGCCTGTCGCCACAGCTCAGTACATAGCGGCTATACATAAGCAAACGAGATTAAAACCGACCCACCGCTTTCACATTCAAGAGCTTGTTCTCCACAAGTCCACAATATTATAATCAGAAAGCCTGCATTACCGCGCGGGTGGCACCACCCCGCCGCCCTCTCGGTCGCACTCCCGCGCACGCTGCACGCTTTCTCACTCGCACCGCCCGCAAAAAGAAATCATTTACGGCAAGAAAGGTGTAGTATATCATTAACTTAAATAATTATGTAGACGAACGGGGCGCAGTCAGCATGGCAACAACGCGCGTTTGCGTTACGTTCCCTCTGTGTCTATATGGAAACGTAACGTGAATGTGCGCGTTTTCAGCGCGTTTCAGTCAGCGAGTAGGGTTGCGCGGATAGTTTGGTGATTACAGTTTCGTATAATGGAGTGCGGAGTGAAAGTGAAGTGACTCCGCCGCTTTAATCATTGGGGAAATATTCGGAACGCGCGCGACGCCTCCACGGCTCCATCATCAGATGTTATGTATAAGGACATGTACTTAACAAAATACTGTTGTTTCTAGTTCGTTCATTACTTACGCAGGTTTTTACAGTTATGTACTAGGAGTCCGTCGGTGTGTGCATCGCATCGTGGTCGTGTCGCGGTCGTGTCGTCTGTCTGCGAGTCTCACAGTACTCTATACATTACCTTACCTACAATAGCGAGATTTTAAAACAACTTAGTTTTTTTTAACGAGTCCGCTTTGAATTCCTAATGGCGGTTTTTCATGAACTGACTAATGATGCAAAACACTTTCATTATGTTTAGATTCTTGTCTTTTTAATTATTTTATCTCGCAGATTATACTGGAGAATACTAAGTTTTAAAAGCTTTATTTATAGATATTTCCGTTTGGTCTAGTGGTGGCGTATTTAAAACCCAATGAAGTCTTAGGTTAAAAACAATAAGAATTTGTTCAAACGCAAATTATTTTTGAATTTTTCGACTGATGGATTTGGATTGCAATTCGTGTATGTAATGGTAAGTACAGTTTCATCACTTATCACATTATGGGAAGAGAATGAGCTCAGTAAACCTTGGCAACACTACTTGCACCTCTATGGCTCTACCTACCACTCAGGGATGCACATGTTAGATGAATGGCTTTACAATCTTTATGGTCACGGGGAGACTGGGTTGTATGACGTCACGAAAGTACAGTGCAATGTTTCTATCCTCTATATAGTTGTTTATTATTTTGTATTTGTTGTACTCCGATCTACGCAGAAGGAGCTCAATGTCGTGAGGTCTGGCAGCTGGTCTCTTGGGTTCCGATTTATTTAAAAAAGCATAGTAAACTGCGATAAATCCGTAAAATTAGTTTTATTTTAATATGTTTTCGATTTTATAATGTACAATTACTCAAAATTTATTGAATCATGTTTTTTTAATACATATACATTAATAATATTACTAGCCCTGTATTAAACATTTCCCCACTGCTGGACACGAGCCTCCTCTACTTTTGAGAGGGGTAAAGCCTTAGGCCACCACGCTGGCCTAACGCGGTTTGGTAGTCTTCACATACCTTCGAAATTCTTATGAGAATTCTCAGGTAGGTATGCAGGTTTCATCACGATGTTTTCCTTCACCGTTAAAGCATTCGATAATTTACAATGAATACACATACATAGGTAATATTAAATAAAAATACTAGACATCACAATATAATCGTAAACAACCAAACATTAAGTAGAATATATGTTATGTAAATCCATACTAATACTATAAATGCAAAAGTAACTCAGTTTGTATATATTTTGTTTATTTGTTGGTTTGTTACCTTTTCACGACTAAACTAAGGAGATCTATCTATTTGCCAAATCTAAATAATCTATTATATCCTCGAGAAGGACATGGGCTATCTTCTATCTCAAAAAACAATCTTGAAGTCAAATAGGAGTTCAAAATTTGTATGGGAAAACAATAATTCTTCAAGTTAAGGATCTGCAAATTATATTTAAGCTATTGGTAAGAAATAAAGATATACGTGTTTCATTATTTTCCAAAATCATCTCTAAAGGTAGGTAAACTAATCCACATTAATACTAAATAACTAATATAAAATGTAACTCTGTTTGTAAGTATTAGTTGAGGGGACTGCGAGTAGCATAGGCTTCTACTTATCCCAGAAAATGCACGGTTCCTATGGGAAAGCAAATTATAGAAAGATGTATAAACTTAAGATGTCTCCATGGATTTTATACCTCCACTTTCAAAAATAACAACCACGCCGGCGAAGCTAAAGCTAGTAAGATTATATTTATGTTAATATTTATATGATATTATACAAATGTTTTAGGTTTGATTTAATAATTAAAAAATACACCCAACAGTCACATACATAGTCTTAATCCCACCCTAGGAAACCTGTATCGTGGGTATCAACAACTACGAGAGACTACGGTCCCACAACACCCAGACCAGAAACAAATATCTATATTTCACACAAACATTTGTCTCGGTGCAATAATCGAACCCATCAAGCTGTTTGTCAGCTCCGTGTTCCCTCCTTCCTACGATCCTGGGTCCTTTAGGCGTAGTGTGAAGAAGCTACACAGCAGGCCGGCATGATTGTGTTGAGTAGCATTGATAAATTGTCTCTCGCTATTTGATACTCTAACTGGACGCCCCGCGCTTATCATCAGATGCAGTGTGGTCACTTTGCCGTGCCAGAATAAAAAAAAAACAATACCTCACGTTTCACAGCCGTTTACTCGCCCGCTGCCCACGGAGGCTGTTCAGGACAAAGTTTCGTATTCTAAGACAGTTATCTAGTGTAACTAAAATCTAGAAGTTACTGACTGAAATTAGGATCAACAATATTGAGATCATATGCAGAAATATCGCCATGTAACGCTTGCAAACTCAAACACGTGATCTTCATATTCGCTTAAATGAATTTATTATATATATATATCTATAATATTTATTGGGCACCGAGTACATTGTATGAGGCGAAAGCTTAAATAATAAATAAGTATGATACAATTGACGTTCTTAACACTCAAGGCAATCTCTTACAGACAACCATGGGTGGAGATAAAAGACATAGAAAGGGCAGTCTAAGGAGTACATTATGGAAACAATAATCATCTTTTACAGGTCATCACACTTAATAACACCGTTACAATATGTCTTACTATGTTGGTCTGATCTAATCATCCCCTTGCGGCTATCCCTAAATTATATTATTACATAACCATGAAATCGTTTCGATCGTTTAGGTTTAATCTTCTAAACATCATATCTATAGTAGATAAACGAGTAGTTTGAAACAATGACGCCTTGAGGCTTATGAATTGTAAGCAGGTAACCTGCTGATAAGTGATGGTCGCTTCGCCAGAACATCTAAAATGCCATAGGAAATGTATGTGTGTACCGGTCGATGTGTATTGAACCATGTTCGAATGTTCTATATTGAATTGTTAGCACCTATATATATTAGTAAGGATAAAAGAACTACGATTGATGCGGGATTTAACCCGTATGTCATTTATGTCTCACAAATACTCATTTTTTATAATAAAAAAGTGGCAGATGTGCTTGAGATGTCAAGGATTGGTTATACACTTCAATAAAAAATGTTAAAGAAAGCAGAACTATACAGAGAGTGCAATCTACGTGACAAAATAACTGATTGAAAATGATTTTATATACCTGTATGATGTAAACGTTTAAAATGGTTTCTCTGTTCTTTAAACCACTCGATATCAGCGCCTTCCCCAACCATATGTTACTTTGTACTCATTAATATGGCTTATTTAGTGTATAACGGTATTGATCGTGTAATTATTGCTATACATTTAAGGTTTATTAATTTTTTGTTTAAATTTTTTTTTAGTTAATTTAGTTATCTACTATAATACGGACTGCCAAGACGAAAGTCGTATGTTCGAAACCCAAGTGGCATACACCTCTGACTTTTCTAAAGTTATATGTGTATTAAAACAAATGTTAATTATCTCTTGCTTTTAACGGTGAAGGAAAACATCGTGAGGAAACCTGCATACCTGAGAATTTTTCGAAGGTATGAGAAGTCTGCCAACCCGCATTAGGCCAGCGTGGTGGACTAAGGCCTAACCCCTCTCATTAGTAGAGGAGGCCCGTGCCCAGCAGTGGGACAATGTTTAATACAGGGCTAGTATTATTATAATAAAACTGCAGAGGCACTTTGTTCGTAAATATTTCTGCAAAATTTGGATTTGTAATGTGTTATATTATAGATATAGAACTCATTTTTTTTAATTATTGACTGTATGTCAAGACATTACGTCTAAAGTGCTGTCTTTATGCTGAAGACTAGCCTATCTCATTCTTTGTTCTCTAAATTACCATGCAAAAAAATCACCAACATCAATAAAGGATGATTGATGATGGTAATTCTGTATAAAAAATAAAAGAAATAATGCTAGCCCTGTATTAAACATTGTCCCACTGCTGGTCACGGGCCTCCTCTACTAATGAGTGGGGTTAGGCCTTAGTCCTCCACGCTGGCCTACTGCGGGATGGTACACTTTACATACCTTCGAAATTCTTTTGAGAATTCTCAGATATGCAGGTTTTCTCACGATGTTTTCCTTCACCGTTAAAGCAAGCGATAATTTACAAAGAATACACACATAACTCTAGAAAAGTGAGAGGTGTATGCCACTTGGGTTTCGAACATACGACTTTCGTATTGGCAGTCCGTACCGCAACCAACTAGGCTATCGCTGCTCTACTGTGAAAACCAAAAATTATCCCACGGGAATCGTACATTTTGCCAGGAAAAAAGTATCACATGGGCTATTCCAGACTATAATCTAACTCTGTGCTAAACCGAATTCGTTCATCCGTTCTGATGTGATTGAATAACAAACATCCATTCATCCAAACATTGGTATTTATAATATTACAAAAATTAACAGTTGACAAACGGGTGTCTATTCACAATTTCCTAAAAAAATAATAAAAGAATTATGATGGTCTCTTATGTTTACGCGAATATTATACATTGAACACACACACACATACACTCACGCCTGTAATCCCCGAAGGGGTAGGCAGAGGTGTAACTAGTACACCTACTTTTCGCCAAATTTCGGTCCCATGATGTGATAGGGGGCGAGCCTATCGCCATACCGGGCACTATTCCAGACTCCGGGCTAATACTGGGAATTTCTAGATAGAAAAACCCAACATCACTTTACCAGACCCGGGGATCGAACCCGAGACCTCAGCATAGCAGTCGTAAATGCATGCGCAATTACAACTGCGCCACCGAGGCAGTCATACATTGAAATAAAACTATTTTTACGGATTCTATCGCGGTTTATTTAACTTTTTTATCCTGGTGTTTCGAAAGCTTTCCTGCCAAGGTCACGGGGCGAACTGAGTTGTATGTCGTCACGCAAGTATAGTGCAATGTTTCTACCCTCCAAATAGTTGTTTTTAATTTTTTTGTTGTAGTCCGATCTTTTTTTTTTTTTTTTTTTTTTTTCGCGGGGGAAAACGCTTTATCGCTACCGCTCCATCCTGGGGGGAGGTGGAGTGGTTATGTTGGACTCACCGGTCTTACGACCCAACGATAAGCCGTCCAGTAGAGATGGAAATTTCTGAACGGTCGTTGGGCCGAGTCCCTAACACTATTTACACCCTACACCGTAATACCAACCAAAACCCCGCGGTGGCCTTCTTCAGCGCATTATGGTCGGCCTCGGGTTCTTGAGGCTAAGTCGCCCCAACTTCTACCGGAACCTACCATGCGCAGTGCCGCGTAACGGCTCATCTCTAAAGTGGGGCGGGGTTGCTCAGAAATCCCCGCACACCTAAGGACGCCCTTGGCGTCTACAACAGCAATGAGGCTAGACACCCATGCTGCCGTCCATCTCAGGGTCGCACGATGTACAAAAGTTTTATAGTACAAATGGCGCTATAACAGCCCCCCGCTGCGCGCCCACGACCCCTGATGGCCTCTTTAGTCGCCTTTTACGACAGGCAGAGGATACCGTGGCAGAATTCTTTAATGCCCCCCAGTCCACAGGGCGGAAGACGCTGGTTATTCGTGGCCGCGGCGCCTTCTACGCCTCCTCTGACGGCGAGAAGGATCAGAATGTTCCCGATCCCTCTCGGCGTTCTCCTTCTGCGACATTACCCTTTCGCAGAAGTGGGCAACCGCACGCCAGGACCTCGGGCTGGTGACCATAGCTGACATTATGGCCGGCAGCGAGAGGTCTCCTCCAACTATTGTCACGAGAGCGCTGCGCTCGTCATCCCAGGCTGGGCACACTTCCAAGGTGTGTTGTGCCGTGTCCTGCAGACAGTTGTCACAATGGTGACACACGGCCGACTGCTCTACGCCGACTATTCGACACAGGTACTCACCAAAACATCCATGGCCCGTGAGAACCTGTGTCAGTCGGAACGTTGCCGCGCCGTGGCGCCTGTCTAGCCATTGGCCAAAGACAGCGCGCACTGCCGCAACGGTCCTCAAACCCGCTGTTGGGTTATCCAGTCTGAGACGCCACTCCTCCACGGCGGCTCTGCGGAAGAAGCCACGAATGACTTCTATCTCCTTTGGTGCCATCCTTTCTCCGCGCCTGGACGCCGCCTCCCGCCACTGAAATGTAGCGGAAAGTGCCTTAGCGTCCAGGTCCCATGGCAAAAATCCGGCTAATACGCAGGCCGCCTCGTGTGAAATCGTGCGGTAGCCTCTTATCGCACGTTGCGCAACTACTCGCTGCGGCTTGCGCAGGAGAGCGACGCACCGACAGCCTAAAGACTCTGCCCAAACTGGGCAGCCATACAAGGCCATGGACCGCACGACTCCAGCAAAAAGTGTTCGACAAGGGGTGTCTGGACCTTCCAGATTGGGCAACAGCCTTCCCAGAGCACCTGCAGCTCGGGTCAATTTCGGACCCAGAGTCTCAAAATGGGCACGGAAATTCCATCGACTGTCTAGCACTAAGCCAAGATACTTCATAGTGGAGCCGATGGAAATTCGCACCCCCTCCACTATTATGTGGGCACCGGCAGGTGGCCTCTTCCGAGGCCCATGGAAATAAAGGGCCTCGGTTTTGTTGAGGGCCACTGTCAAACCCAATCGCCGAATACGGCTGACAACGTAGCCGGTGCCGACCGTCGCGATAATTGCCGCCTCCTGGAAGGTCCTGCCAGACGCTGTTACTAATGTATCGTCGGCGTAGCAAGTGACGCCGACACCCCGGAGATTAGCACCACGGAGCACCCAGTCATAGCCGATGTTCCACAAAAGAGGACCCAAAACGGACCCCTGTGGAACACCGCAGGTCATTGCTCTACGATGCCACCCATTAGCGCCCGGATACACTACGTATCTATTTGATAGATAAGAGTGTACTAGACGCCGAAGATAGGGCGGCACCTCGTGGTAACGCAGAAGGAGCTCACAGTATCTTGAGGTCTGGCAGCTGGTCTTTTGGGTTCCGATCTCATTAAATGTATAATTAGATCCCAGGCTGGTGCTAGCTTTTAACCATCTTCTCTGTTGAAATTTGGATATTTTTTAATTTCAATTTCGTGTATCATCCTAGGTGGGAATCGGTGTTCTTTGGCAAGGATCTGTGGTTTGTCAAATCGAAGATAATGATTGGAGCCTTCTTCTGAATGTTCAGTAACTGCCGACTTCGTAGAGCGTCGGTGTTTGACGTCCCTATATTTCGCGGTACAGTAGGCAGCGGCTCTGCTGTGCCCTGGCATTGCAGAAGTCTATGGGCGGCGGTAACTACTTACCATCAGGTGACCTGTCTGCTCGTCTGCCTATCGAGGCAATAAAAAATATATTTTTGTTTGACCGTTATAAGAGAGCCCACAGTCACAATCTATTTTATATACACCCGGTTCTTGCAGAGGTATATGACACTTGACAGGTGGTGAGAATTGACTAATCTTCTTGGGCGGCTTAAAATAACTTTTGAACGAAGCACGCTTCAGTACATAGTCAATCTTGTCTGTGACACATCTGTATATGTAAAAGAAGAAACTGACTGACTGACTGATCGATCAACGCACAGCCAAAACGGCTGGGGTTAGAGACTAGAAATTTTGACAGTAGGTACCTTTTATGACGTAGGCATCCACTAAGGAAGGGTTTTTGGAAATACCACCCCGAAGGGGGTAAAATAGGCGAAGAAAGTTTGTATGAAAATCTGTCATTTTTGCAGTTAAACGCATGAAATTTGGTATTTGGCCTTACAGTTAAAAATTAAAAATACATATTTCAGGGTTTTTGGAAATTCCACCCCTAAGGGGGTAAAATAGGAAATGAAAGTTTGTATGAAAATCCGACATTTTTAAGTTAAACGCATGAATATTGGTATTTTGTAGTGTATACTTTTTGTCTCAAACATGACCTCCACGCGGGCGGAGCCGCGAGCAACAGCTAGTCTGATATATAGTAATATAACCGGGACAGGTGTAACCAGTACACCCACTTTTCGACGAATTTATTACGGTCCTATCATGTGATGGGGAGCGAGCCTATCGGCATACCCGGCACAATTTCAGAATTTGGGCTGATACAAAGTATTTCTAAATATAAACATCCAATATCACCTTACCCGACCCGGGGATCGAACCCGAAACCTCAGCACAGCAGTCGTAACGCATGCGCAAATACAACAGCGTCACCGAGACAGTAATACGTTATTTAAAACATCAAAAAACTTCTCGTACTTTGCAGATAATACCCTTAGAAAAAATGCGATAAGAGTTTGATCTTCAATCCACATTTAAGAGGATTAAACTTTTTAATTTAATTTGATTTTTTTTTAAATTACTAACGTGAATATAAGACAAGTTTACTCAGCGATATCAAGATTAGAATGTATGCACGACGACATTCCCGTTGATCGCAAATCATCCCAGTCAAACTCAAAGTTGTTTCAACCACAGTCAAATAATAATAACAGTATAATAATGCTATAACAATAAACTATCTAATAACAATGACTATTTTCAAAGTTAATTACAACTTTATCACATAGTTCCTGCTAAAGACACACTGACTATTTGTTATAAAAATAAATAACAATCAAGTATGGATATTATAAAATGGAAAAGCTAGACATAAGGTGACCAAGATCAGCACAAAAGAAAGTTGACACCAGGAATCAAAATAAATAAATTTTTAAATACACATTTTTGGGTTACGCTTATGGGTAGTTTAATACTACGCTGTCATATTTGATTGTTACCTGATCTTTATTTAACAAATTAAATCAACTACGTATATTTAAAAAAAATGCAGTGACTGTGGGTGAGAATAATCGCGAAATAATGAATTGGTGCGAGTTACTAACTACCCTTAGCTAAAAAGTCGGTGAAAATCCGAGCAAGCCAAATAACACAAATTTAATCAAAACCGTGTCAAAACGCAGGTCACTGTCTAGCTTTATCCGGATACCGGACCACCAATAATATGTTTTTTGCCCCTCGTCTCTCGTATCTCTAGAACACTTTCTCGGGACTTTTAAACTATATTTTTGCTGAGACCTGTCGCCACTTCATCCACCCTGCATTCATTCTACTATTCACATCTCGGTCAAATATTGCCATCATTTTGGAGAAGCGAGTCAAAGTACTTAAAATCGGAGCATACCGGTAGGGATACACCATTTAAGGCAATGTTAAAGAAATTGGAAGAGCCACCGAAATCACAGAATAGTTGTTCGGTCTTAGTACGGCTGATCTTGAGGCCTACTCTTTCCAATTTCTCTTGCCATTTTACCAGTCTGCTCTGTACCTCAGCTGCCTCCTCTCCGACGAGTACAATATCGTCTGCAAAAAGCATGCACCAAGATGCTTCCTGCTGTATGTGTGATGTCACACTATGAATGCGGTTTAACTATTTCTTTATTTCCCGGGCTTGAGAACGATATATTATCTTAGATTAATTATCCCAGTACCTACCTAGTAAGTAAATAAAAGTTTATCTTAGGGCCTAACTCAATTTAGAATAAATCACCCGAAACTATCAAACCCCAATGAATGATTTAGAACTATAAAAAAATCTATTTTAACAAAAATTTTAAAGTGATTTTTTTAAATATTTTCTAAACCAAGCAGTACAGCTAAGAACTGCCGGAAATTTCTTAATTAAATCTTTCAAGTTAAATTATTTTCAATGATAAAGCTACACTGCTAATAGTTTTGTTTACAGAACAAATTATTTGGTTAAACTGTAGTTACTACCACTATCTAACAACAAACCGTCGAGAAATAACAGCTTGTGATTGCGTATGTACAAAATGTAATACATTTACATAAAAAACTGTAAATATTCCGCCTGCACGAAATTTCATCTTAAATAAGTACTTGTGACCCCACTATAATTATACGACGGGGTTGAATTATTTTGAAGCAAAATAGGCATAAGATGTGGGATTGTTTAATAACTGACACGACACAAAACACCCCAACAGACTTACCAGTATATAAATATCCCGCAGAGTTGGCTATAATCGAGAAAAGTCACTGGGGTGGACCGATTGATGGAAGGTTTTTATCAAGTTGTCGACGTTGCAAAAACATACATTAAAATAATGTTATAACATTTTTTGTTTATCGGCGAGATACGGAACAGTTACGATTAAGAATTTGAGACCCTTTCTTTGAGGGCCTTGGGTGGATAATTAGAATACCGAGATTTCAAAGTAAAAATTATCAAAAATACAATATTTTTACCCCAACAGTCAGGAAAGTAATCTACCGCATAGTAATGTATGACAATTTAGTTCTGTATATATAAATATATATGCCAAACATTCGGTGTCATAACAACCATACCCCGGACAGATATTAATGGATCACATATCTGTCTTGAAGCAGGCACGGAACCCGCCCATGGAGATGGGCTACTACGCAGCACCGCGCAGGGGCGGTTCCGGCAGCAATTCTAGCACTCCTTAGAATACCCCGGGATCGCTCCGTAAGCGCCGAAGAAGGCCACCGCGGGGTTTTAGCTGGTAGTGTCGGGTGGGGTGTACATAGGGGGTAGGGACTCGGCCCAGCGGCTGCCCGGATAGCCATCATCCGGGCGAGGGGGATGCTGGGTCGTAAGACCGGCTAGTCCAGCATAACCGTTTTATTCTTATTCCGCTTCCCCCCGGAGTGGGCGGTAGTAATAAAACGCTATCCCGCGACAACAAAAAAAAAAGGCACCGAACCCGCGACCTCTTCTCTTTCTAGAGTCCGTTACTCGAGCACTGAGCCGTGGATGGAAATGTTATTATTTCTAAGCGTCAATATGCTTTCAATAAAAGTGTCTACCAGGGTTTTTTCTATCTTGCTAAACTATAGACAAAGGTAGGTATAGTAATGTGCGAGTAGGTATATACACAGTTTGCGACATTGTTATAGGAGCGCGTATTTAGTTGACCCTGCGACTGTCTGAAACTGATTTAGAAATAATTATAATTTTCTATCAACTTTTATTTCTTTATATTCCCATTTCGATATATTTTGACGTTCAATATATAACGGTTTATCCTCTTTTAAAGTAGGTTGTATGGGGAGAAAAATATCATACAAACTAACTTTCAAACGTTATAACATGTGATTTTATTACTGCTATTATAATAATTCCTATTATATATGCTATTATAAACATCTTCTGTAATAATTTTGCTGGACACAGTAGTAGGTATACCATAAAGTCTTATATTATTCTATTAGGAATATTGCTCTTGTATTGATGGTATATGCTAAAAATACTCAAGTATATTCAAGGTCTCCAGATATAAGTTAATCATTTCTTATACGTAAGAAATGCCAGCGCCTTTTAAATGAAATAGTATCGCTTCTTACATGTTCATAAGTAATGGATACCTACTTATGTTAGTTTATATTAGCATTGATGAGCAGTTCGCCCCCTTACAATAATCATCGACCGTGGACAGCGACAATGCCAGAGGCACAGCCGAGCTGCTGCCTACCGTGGAAGTAATTTTTATCTCTTATTTAAAGCGTCATCTCACAGCGATGAGTAAACATTGTAGAGGGAAATTATTACAAAAGTCTATAATAATAGTCTTGTCTAGTACTAGACTACCATTACTATAGAAAATAAAAATAAACTCTTCATTTTTATTTACTACGGTACATACGTAGGCATATAAAAGGCACTTATGACAGGTCAAAATACAAATGGAAATTCTCCATACGGAATGAGTAATTATGGTTAGTGGCGTAGGAACTTGGAATCTACCATCAAGGGCTGGTAGGCAGGGATACAACGACGAGGATAGGACTGGAAAAGGAGAAAAGAGGATGACCGGAAAATGAAAGGAATCATGATCTTCGGTAAAGGAAGTGACGGGAGATGATGATCAGGAGAAGGACAGGAATAGGAGGGGAGATTGAAAGGAAACTGGACGGATTTGGAAGGATATATACGTAGTAGATAGAACATACTAGACTATTATTACTGTAGTAGTAGCATAGTACTACTAGGTATAGAGTTGGGGTTCGATGTTTGGCTGTTTTGCGGCCTTCTGAGTACTCTGACACTTGACCCTCCACCGCTTCTTCATGCCAATGGCGTAGTGTGAGGAAACAGGCCGGCATGATTCTGTTGAGTAGCGAGGGATAGATAGTCTCTCGCTACTCGCTACTCTAATAGGACGGTACTGCGCTTATCGTTGATTGGGATACATTCCCGAGGGTTTAAATAGCGGTCTTTTGTGAAATCTCTAATGGATAAGTTCCAGATCAAAGTAATCGGAAAACCAAACGCAAATAACAGCCGTATGAAAGAAAGACATTACATTGTACATATTGAAACATTCATTGTTCATTTGTTCAGGCGGACGAATTTGAATAAAAAACACCGCATACAAACGAAAATTAGATGAAAACTCATGCAAAATAGAGAACCTCGAGGCCGAATAGAACTTAAATGGACTTCATTAGGCGCAAAAATGGTCGCGGCGCCGTCGGGCGAGGCGCTGCGTGCTCGAATTATGCAATTTCATTTCAATTTGCGGGTGTAAAGACTGGGGTTGTACGGGGGTCGCGGGGGGATCGCGGGGGGTCGGCGGTGCTGTGCAGGCGCGGCGCGTCAAGGGGCAGGGGTGCCTATTAAGGCGGCACACACGCGACCACACACTTTTTTTACAGAACGGCGCTCCCGTCACCTCTTGGCAATCAAGCGACTCTGCACCCTGTCGCTGCGCATTACGGTCCAAACGTGCCCCGCGGTTTGTTGATTAAATTATTTCCCCATTATTTGATTCGCCACCTCTTTCAAAATGGCGGCAAAAAAATCGCGTTCCGCAAGTGAGTGGGACTCCGCATCACAATACGATAATTGCGTCGGCTCCGAGACGAATGCACCCTCCCCCCCCTCACCCCCCGGTCCTGCCCGCCTTTCCGCCGTGATTATATTCGCTACTAACACCATACACCATCTTGCTGGTGACTGGTAGAAATGTCTGCCTGAGTTCATGAGGAACTACCGGACCTAAGATGAGCAGAACATACAATAAAAAAAACTGGTATCTCGATGTCGTCACCGAGAATATTATCCAATATTATTTATTATATTATTATATTACCTGTTGTAATTTGCTCAGAACAGATAAATGATCCTACGGAATCTGCATTTTAATCAGCTTCTTCTGACCTTTAAAACGCCGGAGTTGGACGGCGATTACAACTGTTAACATTACTTAGTATGTTAACCGGCAGTGGTTACCGCGTGGCCCACAGACATTAAGTTTGACTTAGGGCCGAAAGATTAAAAGGAGAATATGAAAATAAGCCTCGCTATCAAGTTAGTTTTCCATAATAAAATGTTAATTACCTATATCTGTGTCTACACTATCAGTTTACCGTGCAGATATTAGATTTATGTGTGAAAACTTTCCTTCAATTATAAATACAATTAATTACAAATCTATATAATACAAAATAGCCAACCAGCACCGAGATAGTTTTAAAATAAAGTTTTATAAAGGATAATAAACAAGTGCCGCGGCCATCCAGTTAGTTATCAGTTCTGTGTTTAGTATACATTTTCCCACTGCTGGGCACGAGCCTCCTCTATAATGAGATGGGTTAGGCCTTAGTCCCCCACGCAGGCCTAGTGCAAGTTAATAGATATCACATACTTCCGAAATAATTTTTCAAGATTTGCCAGGTATGCTGGGTTGCTCATGTTTTCCTTTATTAAGCGCACGAAATATTTAAAATTGTGTTAACAATCACCCTGTGTCTAGTATTAATCAAACGTGACCATGTACCTACCTGCCAATCTCCTATCAGATACAAGACTAACACAGCTTTGAAGGGACTCATGGATCGTAAATGCCTTACAATTAGAGTATGAAGTAGCGAGAGACAATCTATCCCTCGCTACTCAACACAATCATGCCGGCCTGTAGCTTCTTCACACTACGCCTTGGGGCAAGAAGGTGAAGAAGTGATCGAGGGTCTTGTCTCAGAGTACTCAGAAGGCCGCAACACGGCCAAACTTCGTACCCCAACTCCAGACCCCTTACAAAAACCAGATGTACACTGGCTGGCCCCGGAACGCGACACACTTGCGTGTGCCACTATGACGGGTTTTACACCCTGTGTACGGTTGTGTGTGGTTGCTATCCGGGCGAATACGAATACCCTGCCACCAGTAAATCATATGTTGCTTTTGTAGGTACGGGACTTCCCTTCAAAACACTTATTGTACCTGCTATAACACATCACAAACTAATGCTGAAAATTAAAACATTTGAAATACTAATCTAAAATCATTGCCTCTAGAGAAGAGTAGACTTATTTTGAGCAGCATTCGAAATATTTACCTCTGACAAACCTACTAGTAACTATAAGGTAGTCCAAAATATGTATCCTATATATCATGTGACAAGCATCGGTCGCAATCGCGTCATTGCGATTTTCGCATAACTATTATAACACTATTTGTTTGTAGCGACTAGTCATGTCTCGCAGCTCCGCCCCGTGTGCCTTTTTCCGATATAAAAAGCAAAAATGCTTTTAACAGAAAAGTGTATAATTCCAATATACATATTTAATGTTTTATACGAAAACTAGGGACCAGCCCTGGCTTCGCAAGGGTAGCATTAATAAAACCAAAAAACTTTTGATCCGATTGCTACCAAACTTCACAAGATCACCAGCTGGGCTAATCTCAGGATTACCTGAATATTTCATCAAAATCGCTCCATCCGTTTTGGAATCCATAGGGAAGATACATACACACATAGATTTTTATATATTACTAGCTGCACACGGCATGTGTTGCAATGCCACGTAAAGTTTTGATTAGTTGTAATGGATCGGTATTGAAGTTGATGTTCGGCAGCGCCATCTAGCGAGTTCTTATTTTTTGAGCCAGGATCCATCGCGTCCATATGAAGAACAACTTACTAAAGTTTCATCATAATCGAATGTATAGTTTAGGAGTCCATAGAGGACAAAGATACTCACATTGATTTTTATTTATAAAGATAAAAATTATAATACCTGAAATTAAAACTCAATTTAGTAACACGAAATATTTAATCAGTGTTATGATTTTGTGTCCGCATTGTCAGTTTTCATTAGATATAAAAATGTTTTCCTAATTCATTGAGAACGCGCGTCGTTTCTTTGTGCTATTTACTGTCTAAAAGTCTGTATTGTACAAATAAAGGAAATGTGTATAGACAGAACGCTGACAAAACATGTCGAGTCTGTGCGTCTTCTGGCCTTGTCAAAATAGTCGTGTAACTGATCCGAGGGCGGCGGCGGGGTGTCGGCGCGGTGCGGGCGGGCGGGTGATATGTTTGGACAACAACACAATGGCACAGGAAACGAACGCGAAAACGAACCATTATGAGGCCATAAAAGATCTTAAACATCTTTAAAAGCTTTGAGGTGTCAGCGAGCTCGCACCCTGCGCCCCTCACCCCTCGCCTACCCCCGACGCGATACCCATTCGCGCTCCTAATGACGTAAACTGAGCCGTGGCAGGCGCGAATCCAGGTGATTTCATCTCAAGGTCACCGTGCACCGTGCACCAATACCATGACATTCGTGACAGCTTTAACCATCGCGTCAACTCTACCATATTAACCATCCTCGTCCATAAGTATAACATTATATTATAATATTTAATTAAATAAAACATGTAACAATTTTCGTAGCGCTACATTTGATCACCTATTTACTTAGTCTATTATTGATAATATGATACTCTTTTATAGTAGTTATAGAGCCACGCTGAAGACATATTTGTCTAGCATGAATGGGCCGGCTCGACCGGGGTAGTACCACAGAAAACCAACGTAAAGTGACAGTTTACTGTCGCGTTTCGTATGGTGGGATATCCGGAGGCCCAGATTCCCCCTTCCTTTCCCTAATCCCTATTCCTGTCCTGTAAGGCCGACACCGCATACATGATACTTTCGGTATTGTAGATGTTCATGGGCGGTGGAGATCACTTAACATCAGGTGATCCTCGTATGTCGGACTATGCTATAAAAAAATCTTACTGATAGATTTTTTACAAACTTTGGACCAATAAAAATCAATTAATCGGTATTATTCTTTTCCGATCGGCCACACTACGCTACAGATATTAAGAGCTAGGCCTAAAGGACCAGAACTGATTCCAAGGCCGTTAAATAAATAAAAAAATAAAAAAGATTTTAAGAGCCATTAATATTATTCGTCTAATGCAAAACGCACTACTTACCAATAATGTTGTTTACACATAATTTTGCACAGCTTTTCCATTATAGGTATGCTGGCTGGCAAACGATCAACTAAGTTATCTGGTGTGATTATATACCACCGCCCGTGAACTCTCAAAAGATATCTAGTGCACGTTGCCCGCCATGGGGATTGAAACTAAGGTTATTTTTTGGGTGTAGATGCTAAGCTACGCGTGTTATCAAGCCACGCAATAAGGAGTGTAAGGGTACTTTTACAATACAATCATTTATTCAATGACTTAATCACTTACAAAATATTTTCAGGTAGATTGATATGTTATAAACTCGGTGGGGAAAGATTTGTTACAAAAAGGAACGCCTCAACGCTCGCGGGGGCAGTCTATGCGAAACTAGAGGTAGTCTAGCTCGGTTATAATCACTGTGCGTATAGTCGTTCTCAGTGTAGTTTATCTTTAATCGATGATTACTAATAGGACAATGGTTATTTGTTGTGATGCCTAAATGTCGTGCGGCGACACAGTGCGCCCCTGTCGTACCGCGATCGCCGCACCGCACCGCGCCGCGTCGCTCTTTTGTTTTGTTTCCGATAACCGCGCGCAATCCGCTCCTTATTGGGTTACCGCCTTTAATCATTGACGCTCGGCGAGAAGTGAGAACCCGAGATGTGCTCTAACGACGTTCAATCAATAGGCACCAGCACAAGCCACCTCCGCTCTGATTGTGTAATCAATACTCTTTTGATTCGACAAAATAATACAAATCAGTTATTGAATCCCACTTCGGTCTTTATAACTTTATATTAATGCTCGACGCGACCAACCTTCTGTCGCACAGATTTCACGCGACAACTTCTCTTGTTCTGAACTATAGATACTAATTCAATTTATTAAGTACTTATCAATGTTTCATAGAAAATTCCTTAAAGGGATTGCGAAATAAAGAGTTTAGAATATTTTTTATAGGCATAAAAAAAGTTTAGATGTACCTAAGGTTTAAGTAGGTCCCCTTTTTTCCGCGAGGACAATTCATCTTACGGATACCTTCTCAACCTCGGGGGTGGAGAGATGGTTATGCCGGACTCACCGACCTTCCGACCCAGTTTATCCGAGGGGCAACTATATCGGGGCTCTAACCAATTTTCCTACGCCGGTGTACCGACTAAAAACCCCACGGTGACCTTCTGCAGCGCATGCGGGGTGGTCCCGGGGGATCCTGAGAATTTCTGGATTGCTGCCGGAACCATCCCTGCGCGGTACATCTACGACCCGTCTCATCTAGGGCTGGATGCCCTCAACATTCTACGGCAGCACGTAACGTCGCGCCTCCACCCGTCTCGGGGTTGCACCGTGAAAATATATAAAATACTAGCTTTTGCCCGCGACTTCGCCCGCTGATAGTTATTTTTGAAAGAATAGGTATAAAATACATGGAGACATCTTAAGCTATTACTTCTTTCTATTTTGTGGTATCCCATAGGAATTTGTGCATTTTTTGGGATAAAAAGTTGCCTATGTCATTCTTAGACCCTCAGCTAACACTGGGTATGAAAAAAATAATGTTGATTTAAAAGCAGTTTTACTCCCGATAAAAGAGTTTTTTTTTTATCTTGGCACGGCAAAGTGACCACACTGCACCTGATGGTAAGTGCAGTGCAGTTAGAGTGTCAAGTAGCGAATGACAATCTGTGCCCCGCTACTCAACACTATCATGCCGGCCTGCTGTGTAGCTTCTTCATACTACGCCTAAAAACTGTTCCACAACTTGATAGTACGGCAAAAATACAAATTTGCGGACCTCTTGATTCGGGCCGGGATAGTAGACACCATGAAGCTGTGGCTCCGCAAGCCAGTACGCGTGGTTCTGGTGTGAAAGGGAGAGGATTGGATAAGATTTAACAATTCCTCGGAGCATTCCCCATGATACAGACGGTAGAACACGCTAAGCGAGGAAATATCTCCACGCAGCTGTAGAGGCTGTTACGTCTGTTTCATTCACAACGCGGATGGCCCGCTGCGCCACTGGAACCCATCCAAGGCATCGAGAAGGTACCTACTTTGAGGAACCGTCCCAGAGGTGCGAGCAGTACTCCATTCCCGACCGTACCTGCGTTTTTATAAGCGGTAGAGCTGACCGGGCGTGAAAAACCCGCACCGCACCCTGTTCAGAATTCCGACCCTGCGTGAAGTAACGGATATTACGTCGGCGATATGACTCCTTGGATTAAGATCACAGCGGATATCCAATATCCATTCTTAAGATACTAAGGTCATTCCGCGTTGCGAGTGGAACACCCTGAAAATGGGCGAACGGGGATTTCTTGCACGAGAACGCGCTGTTTAACTGTCTTTTGATACTTGCCAATTGCGTGCAATTAACGTACTGATTACTAGGCCAAAGAGCATTATAATACTAATTTTACTAGGCAGTATGGTCGAAAGACCTGGGCCTGTTCTCTGAGTGCTTAAAAAACTGTCTGTTGTCAATATGTCAAAAAAATAACCTCAATTTTAACTAAGACTATAGCTGGAGTATTTATAAAAAATGTTTAAATCTTTAATTACTAAGTTAAGTCCGTTTCAACTAACTTGTGGATTCCACACGACTGCATGCTTGAATGAAGTTAGATTGCTGACACGGCTCCGCGTCGTGGACAACTCTGAGATTGGCATGAGAGCGATGGCTGAAGGGAAACCTCCTAAAGTTATCTGCGTTTATAACAAAAAACGTAAGTGCCTTCTACCAGGAATATCGTAATTCGCGACTATAAGAATTATCAATAAAGATTGCCATATACAATTTCTATTTACTTCTTAATTATGTTACATGATACATTCAATAGAAAGAAAAAAAAAATTAAACTATTGGTTGTACCGATATAATTATCCACAAATGTACCCTATTAAACCCTCAGTCTCACAAATCCTTAGTTTTAAATTATATAGAGCCAGTTGTACATTTTTTACGCATCTATGGAACAATGAGAAAAGATAATTCATATTAAAAGATATAGGCTTTATCCACTCGCCTGAGTTTGAGTATTGTGAGATAAGTCTTGGTAGTAGTAATATTTCTCGATACCGACAACTCAAAATGATTGTATCTTACACTGTGTTTCTGTTGAATATATACTGACTGCTTCAGGTGTGGGATTCATTGGTGACAGGGTGATGGTCGCAATAAAAGGACAAAAGAAGAAAGGCATTCTTGTTGGTTTGAAACAGACACAAAAGGTGAAGGTGCCCAAGTTTGACAGCAATAATATAGTACTGATTGATGACAATGGCACGCCGTTGGGCACTCGCATCCATGTGCCGATTCCCACTATACTGAGGACCATTCTCAAGGAGCGAACTCATTCTAAGGGGGCCGACTACACCAAATTATTAGCTATAGCAACTAGATTTGTTTGATATAGTTTTTGTATTAAGTAGGTAGTGTAATATATTGTATTGTTAATATTATTGGTGTAGTTTGATTCTGTATACAATTTTCAATAGCAACTTCAGCAAAACAGAAGACTTTTGGGTTGGATGCTTGCATTTAGCAAGTTATTTTATTAAATTAAATATTCATGGAGCAGAGTGCTGTGAAATTGGTATTATCCTTTTCTAAGTAGCCATATTTGATCACAACTACTTAACTTCAAGACGAAGGTATGTATTTATTTATTCTCTATTTTCTTTACAAGCATGTGGCCATCCTACATTATATTCAAAATGAAAAATATTAAAATATTAAAGTAAATTTTAGGATGTTTTGAAACTTGTATACTGGTACTTCACTAAGGTCAGTACCTTCATTTCATGCTGGGTGCTCCCTTGAATCCTCCAGGGAACAACACAAGATACTGAATCATTATTTCTGAACTGAATACATTATTAATTAGTCATTCTTTTTTTTATAAACAAAATTCAAATGTTGACCACAGATGTAGTGAAATGTTAGTAAATATTATTATCTTGGCATATCTGATAAAACTCTTTTACTTTGCTACCATTATTTAAAAAAAAATTAAAGTTGTTACAGTAATTGCACAGTGGCTTGATTCTAGAGTTGGTTGTGATCTTTAATATTTAAAATGAATGATTTTCCTCAAGATCTAAAAGAACATTTTGGAATATCATTCTTATTATATTCATATATTATTTTTCACATGAGATATCGGATCCAGAGGAAAGGGGTTAGGAAGGAGTGTTTTTTTATAAAAAAGAAAAATTACGATCGAAATTTGAAAATTTAATAAAACTCCTCAGTTCCACTCAAGAGTAGAGTTAATAAGACACGCTACCTACCGATGGATGAGCAGACGATACGACACCGACCTTACACTGTGTACTCGCTGTACTCACTATACGTAACGTAGCTTAACTATAGTATATTGTAGATATAGTATCATATAGTCATATAGCGTAGTTCACCCGGACCGAGGGCGCTGCGCTCGCCATCGTGGCGGGTCTTCACTCAGCCTTCCCAACTTAGGGCTTTTAGCCCCAAATTTAGGGCGAAAATATGTGTAGTGGCTTTTTTCAGGACCATAAAATATTTTCATGTATTACTGTTTGACTGACCAAAAAGAACAAAAAATAGCAAAAGTTTACGATAGTATACAAGTTCTTAAACAAAGTATAATGCTAAAATACCAAATCCACACTAATCCATACCACACATCAAATTAAAACCAAGTTGTAAATAAAACAGGAAACACATTTAAACACTACATGTTCAGGGCTTTTTTGGGGCTTTCTCGAAAATGTTGCATATTTCAACTTGACTTTAGGGCTATTTTTTTTAGGAGTAAGTAACCCTGTCTCCACTCAACAGTACCGTCTAGATCTAGGCAACGTAGGTAGCGGCGCAGCGTCCTATCGGCCCCCGAATAAGGCTTTAGAATCATCATATTGCTAATTAACCACACAATTTGTTAAAGCTGTGAACGATACACATTCGTACTCGTCCGAAGTTATTCGCATTAAATATTCATAACACTATCAACAAGGCGGCGTGGGCGCGGGCGCGTCCGGCGCGCGGTCTGCGGTAGGCAGTAGTGCAGTAGCGCAGTAGCGCAGTAGTGCAGTAGTGTAGGCGAGCAATAGTGGTGGTAGTTACACCACTTCATAGTCTACGCGTCGACTGTACGCTCGGAGCGGCTCAGCGTTGGACCGGATGTAGACGTATGTACGCATTACACATGATGCTCGTGAAGGTTCTCGCTTATCTGTCTAGTGCACACGTTTACAGAAAACAGATGATAGCAGTGCAGAGCAGAGCAGTTGAGCTCGCAGACCGTGACCTTTTACACTATTGAGGTTGTGTTACCATTTAGATTATATATTACATTCGGTCTCATGGCGTCATTAGTCTGAAGTGAAAAGGAGACAAGTAACGTTTTTAAACTAGGCAATTGGTCGAACCCTTCATGTGTCAACTCACACCCGCCCCGTTCCACTTCAGTAAAACGCAACCTTGGAAAGCGTGTAAATAACCGTTGTTTTTCTTGAAGAAGGAACTATACTTTTATTGAACTTGCAATGTTTGGTTATGATGGTGAGTACACGCACCATATACCATTTCGGCAATTAGTATTTTCCCTTATCTAAAGAAAAAACATGTCTGTATCGGCACGTACTCTTTGACAACCGCCCCCCGCCCGCGCCCTACCGCCCCCCGCACATTTGTTATCTAACTTTATAAATAACACACGACAAGAAAATACTTTATACTAAATTAATTAATGTTTTTTAACATATCAACCGACCACACCGTCGATGGACACACGAAAATGTCTTTTGCATGTTTTGAGTACACATAGATGAAACCGAAGATTGGCACTGGGAAAGTAAAATCATCTCGTTATTTGACGCGGAAACAAAGTGCTTTCCACGGTGTGTCCATCGAGACGTTGTGAATCGTTTCACAAGGATTCTTTAAACATTCCTACAATACACGAGACTGGCGACGGTAACACAAAATATAGTTTTATTAGTTAAATAGGTACGTAAATATTCTGTACAATTTATTTATGTAAAATCTATAACGAGCCACGTGTTCGAACATCGAGGATGGGAACCAGAGGAGGGGGGGTCGCTCGCCGTCACTTCACCACGTCGAGGACCTGCGGGAGAGGAGAGAGAGAGGGAAGGAGTGAGAGGAGTGGGACGCAGTGGAGCCTCCGACGTACCTACAGGAACTACCCGCCAAATACATTCTTACCACGAACACATACAGAAGTTTACTATTTTTATTTTATTTGATATTTAATTCCTCTTTACTCCAGCTTTTATGCCTAAAACGGGACACGCTTTATCCAAGTCGCTGTGAGCTTCGTATCCTTGGCGGGTGTTTCAGTAAGTGCGGCGGCTTGCACATATAGTTTAGTAGACATTATCACAGCGAGTACATCGTATGAGAACACCACGAACGAGTAACTCGTCCGACGTGGTCTCTCGGAAGAGATATAACCTAAAGTGCTATAGACAATAGACGCTAGAAACGCCTCTAACGTGGTACGCCGTGTTAACACATACAAGAACATTTACATTTTATAGCAGAAGACCGCGACTGAACAAGTTCAACTCAGTTTTCCACGAACACCTAACAGAACAATTACCAGAAAAATAATATTTGATTTATAGGCTTTAATTATATTTTCAGTGGCAATCTCGAAAATATTGAGTGCGTGCACTAGAATCTTTACTCGGCCTAATTTGAACATAGTAAGGTGAGAAATTACATGGTTCAATTTTTCAAAGCGAAACATTAAAAGAACACCGCACTACAGGTAGATGTTCAATATTGTGTTACTCTTGTACAGCGTATACAATTTGTCAACAGCGTTTCAAGATCCCACTGCAGGAGAAAAACACGGGAAGGGGAAGGAGAAGGGTGGCGGATACACGGGGGAAGGGTACCACAAGATACAGTACATCGACCATGGACGAGGGTCATCACACCCTGACATCACACCTGACGCCACAGACACGAGCACAGACAGACAAACCACAAACAAGCTATCGACGTAACATTACATATATCGTATAAAATTCGGATAAGGCGATTGAGTGTTACTCGTACAGTAGTCGCGACTGGGAGCGCCATCTGTACTGTCGCTGTCTGAACTATTTCACTGCAGTATATGTTACGATGCATCAACTTTACCGAAAAACTAGCACAATAACTACTGCGAAATCCAAGAGATAGGAGGCTACTGAGAATGTCTACCGTTAGAGTTGCATCACGCATGGCTACTACGAATATCACCCTCAGACATCATATATTAAATAGACATCAACAAGTACTTCAAACTGTTTGAAACTAAGCGTGGTACATCTCGTGCACCTTCTTTTAGCATCGAAATACACTTTACGAGGAGATTTTACCATTACCATACGCCGCAGAGTGACAAATATGAATGTGAGGCGTTGAATGCAGAATAGATCACACGTGCGCGGTATCATATTCTATCATTATATCATACTCTACACGAGAAGAAAATACACTTGCTGTGTCTATTTACGATTTAAGACTATGTGTAGCGGAGTGAGACCGGACACACGCCAACACTCATCGGAACTACGCGGATTCGCAGTGAACATAAACTGTTTCGATAAAATACTAAATAACAAAAATAACTAAAATTATCGCAACAAAAACTAGTAATATGTATAAAATAAAACTCTAAATTTGATTCGACTACGATAAAAGTCTAAATTTGATGTATAACTACAATTATATAATAGTATAATGTATAATATTATAGTTAGATAGAGTTTAAAACTTGAATGAATTATGATAAGAGCGTCCTCGCGCCGCGCCGCCACGCCGCCGAGCCATCGAGCCGCCGAGCCACCGAGCCGATACCGGCCAATACTATAGTACATGCATTGCATTGCATATTGGCGATACTAAGAACTAGTCTAATTCGACGAACTATACGTGACTAACGAAATGACTTTGACGAGACAGAGATTGTGTAGTGTAATAACAAAAAACTCTTTAGCAAGTAGTGGCAGCTACTGACCGACTCACCTTGACAAGTAACGTATGATGAGTAGCTGTATTGGAAACTAGGTCATCTGGCATAATAGACCAAGCTATAATGGTAATTTATATAGAGGCCTCGTGGAACATTATGGCTACCTTAAAGTTAGCGAGCAGCATCGCAGGTATAGTATTTAAGTAAAGCTAAGTGACTGACTTCAGTGTGAAAATACCCAGAAAAAATGCTTTTAAGGTGCGACGAGTTGACACCTGACACCTGACACCGCACGCGTCGGACATTAAGTTAGTGTTGTTGCATGAGATCACGTTCGATGGAGGTGCGCCGAATATACCGTGTCGTGCACTACGTTATGGAAAATATTATATATTTTACTAAACACCGACGCGATGCGAGGGGAGCGGCGCGGCGCGATGGCGACGCTATTGCAATAGTGATCTATCTAGGGAGGGGGGAAGAGGGAAGGGGGGGAGGTGTTGGGAGGAGGAGGGGGGGACACTTAAACATCCACCACCATCTTCTTGTGTATGTCAGTGTTGCCCACCACGTTACAGAACTCCTCGAATGAGATTTTGCCATCCTCGTCCTTGTCGGCGAAAAGAATCGTCTTGTCTACAATCTGTTGGAGTTGCGTGTCCTTCAGATTGTTGCCGACCATCATCTTCAGCACCTGATCGATGCAGAATATATAGTTACTGAGAATTCATATAAAGAAATAGCTGCAAACATCAGAGGCAAAGTAAAACTTGTCAAATTGATACACATTCCCCGGACATTTTTCAGTTTTGACCTATTAGGTCTAGATGATCACGAGATTCAGGAACTACGAGATATTATTTGATCTCAATACAACGATCTCTTGGAGTAAAGATCGATCTGAGGCTTTTCATTCATAGCCACTCATTCGCTAGACCACGCGATCTGTACTGATATCACGAAATTGCCTCACAACACGGCGCAGCTTAGGTGGTAGCAGCGTCCACTCTCTCTCTCAATCTGTAGTGCATAAAATCTGTAACTGATAAGGAACTCGCCTGGAAGAGCTCGCCATTGGAGATGAACCCGTCATTGTCCATGTCGTAGATGCGGAAAGCGAAACGCAGTTTAGACAACTTGTCGCCCTTCACGCTGAATTGTGACACACCCTGGATGAACTCCTTGAAGTCCACCTGGAACATACCACCACCCAATTAGTATTGGTTTAAAAAATTTACTGTTATAAAAATGAAGTATCGTGGTGCCGAAGTTCTTGATTAAATCATTCTCAACTACACATTATACAAAATTACTATACTGAACATAGCTTCCAAGAAAACCACATCACACAATGGTAAAACATGAATTCAAATCATTATGTCAGATTAAAGAGACTCTTATATCTGGACGTCTTTTACACCACGTGCAATCAATTAAAAAATCAATCAAAATTGATAGTTTAGTTCGAAAAATGGTTGTTGGGTGGTTATAGTAGTCATGCAGAGTAGTGCAAGCTTTGGAACAAATATAATTGGGCCGGTTAAATCGAGGTAGTACCATTGTTTCACAAGAATCTGATGTGATGTGCAGCTTGCTGATACATTTCGGAAGGTCGCGGTGTGGGGGATGGTAGTCGGTACATACCTCTCCATTGCCATCAGCGTCGAATATATCGATGACGCGTTGCACGAGCGGGTTCTGCTGCAGCTCCGGCAGCGACATGAACTCGTCGATGGAGAGCGCACCCGAGTTGTCCAGGTCCAACTTGCGAAACCGCTTGCCCAGGCGCCGGATCTCGTCCGCGTCGACTGCACACACGCGCGCCGTACATCATACCTCGTGTCGGAATCTCTGCACAACGCGATACTGCGAGCTGGTAGCCTCCGACTTGGTCGTCGGATATTACCAGCAGCTCGCACTACCACACCACACCTCCAGTGCCTGAGCGTAGACTTGTGCCTAGTATCTATCTAGACAGACACTCTTGCTATTTACACATCGGTGAGCCAGTGACTGTGCCGGTTTACTAGCAAAACGCGTGCTTTCTATTCTCTTACGGTTAAAGACATTGTTTTAGCCATTTATTGACATATTCACGGGCGCTATAAGCCAGTCGCGCGGCATACATTATAATAAGTTTTGCAATCAAGAAAACAAGTTATTACGTCATACGTGCTAAAAGGTCATAATTCAATGATTTCAAGTAAATTCAAGTTAATTTTGGAACAATAGTTACCACATGGAAATGCAAATATTTTGTAACGAATATGCGAGATACTAAAATGAAACAAAAGTTCTATTTTTTGTAATACCACAAGATTAAACACCAAAAAGCGACTGTATTTTATATAAAAATGCCACATTCATATCACAAAAATAAGTATCAAAAGATGATATTCTCATGCACTAAGTAATGAGATATTTTTCAACGAGTAAAATGGAATACGGAGGAGCCGCAGAGACGCGACGCGATGGTCGCAAAACGATAAGACATTTAATTATTACAAGCTATATTGTTCGAGTACAAAAACCTCATGAATATTACACAAGGCTGTTATCCTGTCGTGCGTCATTTGACAAGGAGTACATGTACATGGGTATTTGCATAAAATAGTCGGAGGACGAGCGAATCGCTTATCTGGCTCCTCGCCGGCCGATACGATCATTATAAATAGAGTTTGGTCGCCGCCTCCTCTGTTCTATAAAAAAACACAAAGCATTGTACCGTACGGACAGAATACGGCTGGTTGAACTTGAGTTGCTTGTTTGCCGTCCATTGGCTATATAAATCCTATTACGCTAGCTAGATAACAAAGGCGCCTCTAGATAGCGCCTCCGTTAAGCTTAAGCGAGTGCTTTTGTGTGTTGTAGGTATTGCCTCGCGCGCTATCAGTAGGAACACATCATCAGTCAACAAATTCCATGTAAAACTACTAACTAATGCACGGTACATATAAAACAAAACAGCCATAATGGTTTGAGTTTCTAGTTTAGTCGCAAACAAAATGTCTATTGTAATGAACACACATACAACATATGCAAATGACAATATTCATATTATAATGGAATATTGGCAGTATTTTGTGTACAATACGTTTGTATAGTTACTCTATTACCTACAATCCATTTTTAAGTCATGAACAACAAACGCCTCTACTCTCGGTATTTGATTTAAATGGATTAAGGAAAATATAAATTAACCGTTCTTCATAGATGTAACAGTTTTGTGAATAAAATAGAGAAGTCAATTAACGACAACAAAGTGAAACTGAAATACGCCCGGCATCTTATAAAGAACTGTCAGTTTCCTATCACGTATTGCACTTGCTTCTATTAAATATGTACAATAACTGTATATTTAGTGTAAGTCGCGCGCTCAGAGTGAATACTACACGATATACAAAGCACATAGATGATCAATATTATATAATATCAATAATATTGTTTCCTATGAACCAATATTGGCGTGTTCCGACAACGTGCGGACTAACGTGCCCGCGCTTACGGCACGCTGCATCGGCTCTATGTAGACAGTAGTGGTGGTTGGTGAGCGAGTTCGGAGCGAGTCTGGAGCAAGTCTGGAGCGAGTCCAGAGTGAATCCAAAGCGGGTCCAGAGCGAGTCCGGTGCGACGCAGGCGAGGCAACGTAATACAGGATTTTAGTAATTGCTTATACTTCAATCATACAGTGGTGTCTACACGGTATGGGCAGGGAGCATCACGACTCGTGTGCATGGCTTCGGAACACACCAGGCTTCTGTTCATATTATTTTATTAGCTATGTAATATTAAGGAAAATGATATTGTATGAATGTTCTGATTAATCCCTGTGGCCTAAAAACATAGAAGTTGGAAAATCTTTTCTGGTAGCTACCCTAATTTTCTCGTTTATGCCACTAGCCACTATTGTTTATTAAATTCATTTTAAAAACATTAAAATAAGATTTTTTTTTACCATTGAACCCTGATAGACTCAATAAAGATTTAAAGTACTTCTCATAAATTGGCTAAAGTACAATAAAATCATTAGTGTTGAATTCTAATGCAGTAGGGCAAGCCCCTGCGGCTGACAGGGCTTAGATCACATCAATTTATAATGTAAAGTCATCTACATGTTGAGATGTGGCACGGGATGCACTAGCCATACAGCATGTGTGCTCACCTAACTATTAATATTCATGTCCAGAACAGTTCTAAGTTCAGTTTTGTTCAGGTTGCAGGTATGCATGAACTTGCCTACAAAGCTAACTAGCATCCTCTATTTAAACAATAAGCAAATGTTAATGCCAAAGCTATTGAACATAACATAATGTGAACGTTCACAAGAGCAGCACATGAGTCATCACATTACCATCAAGGTGGTGGTGTGCTGCACTATCGGCTACTGCCACTTGTACAAGTGTTTGTTTATGTTCTATTATTATAATACATACACAAATTTGTTTATCAATGCACTTGCAACAGTGTGTTATACATGCATGTGTCAGTATGTAAACTGTTCTGGACCCGTGTTTGTGTGTGACTTATGTGTCGTGTGACGTGTGTGCATGCTGTGGTCTAACATGTAGATGAGCGCTGGCACCAGTGACACTACCACACTCACAGTTCTCCACCTTAAAATCAATGCAGTTTACACGTGCTGAAAACAAATCCCATGTTACATACATATGCACACTGCACAGCCCTCCAGCGATGCATGCTTCATCACCTCATTCCAAAACTATACCACATTGTTGTTCATCACTCTATGCTGTTCAAATTTAACTTTTAGTAAAACTTTAAAAGAACCCCAATTACGTTATCAGTGTATAAACTGACATTTACAAACAAGTATTAATCTAACACTTTATTCACAACAGATTAGTGTGGTCATGTTATACAAGTAAATGAGACAGTACTTACAGTTTGAACATAGTTCCATCGGAAGTGAGTTCTCGTTACCCTGAAACACGAACATTTACATTTCCATTTGAACACTACGACACTAGTATTTAAGTCGGAGCCAAGTCTCCGGTTGGCATACAACCTACGTACGCTGCAACATCTATGAGGAAATGTTACTTTGGCTCAGTTCAATAATTTCGGAAAATGTGTCATGAGGAGAAAGTGCTGGACGCTAAGACGTTGTGTTTAATTATAAAACCCAAAGCATAAAAGCATTCCCATTTGGACAGTTAAAAACGTTCAGTCCAACTTACAGTAAGGTACTACTACACGATCTATTTTCATATGATACAAGTAAACACTCGCTGTGTATACGACTTACCATTGTCGTTTACTTTTAAGCACTAAGATTATTCAAATAATATGTAATATTTGTACTAGAAACAATTAGCGGATAAAATTAATCAATCGCAACGAAATACTTTACACTCACACCATCGATCTAAATAAATTGCGCACTGATTGGTGTTGCCCTACACAATTCTTAGAATTTTCTCAAAAATAAACTCTCGCAGCCTCTTGTATGAATCTTGTATGTATCTTGTATTGAATGAAATGATGACTCTTATTCCTTAAATTATAATAATTTAGTGAACTTGTAGCTACAAAGATTATTAGGGTACGTTAGTGTACTCGTTGATGGACAAAAAAAGGTTTAGTTTACGATTCTATGAAGCTCTGTTTTTAAAGACTAGGCTTCATGATGAAGAATCTTTGCATTTTCTATTTTTAGGCGTTAATGGCTATCGCCAACAAAAACGGGTTTTTGTCTTGGCCCCCAGAAGCTCAAATCAGCTCAATAAAGATTTTACAAATCTGGCATAGGCGTACCCGAAAGGGACATCTATGTACTTTATGGGGCTACCCACTAACATTATTTTACCCCGTTTTTGAAATCTCATGTGTGCGTGTTTCATATTTTTTATAATTGATTATCAAATATATTTTTTCTAGTAATAGTTGAACATATATTGTACACGTACGAGAAATGAACTATTTTTTGTTTCATTCTCTCTTTTGTATATAAAAGAGAAGGCAAAGGTTCTCCACCATGCAGCCTTGTCTGTCGTTATTTTTTCCAAACCTCCAAGAAATTCTTCATTTTTGGCGTAGCACAGCAACACAGTGCTTGTAGCCATAAAAAAATTCTTCATTGCGTCAACTGTCAATTAAATGTCAATGTCAAAGGCCATTTCACCCGCCCTGCCCCTCGCCCCACTCTTTCCGAATATCAGCCATGGCAGCCGGGGTGAGTTCGTGCTTTATTTGCAATTATCTCAATAATCTATGTGAAATCTGACACTTTAAAGACAGCATACTATTTAAATTTGATTTTTCAGTCTCACGATATGTTTATTTTTACAGGTACTTTATACTTATCCGGAAAACTTCCGTGCCTACAAGGCGTTGATCGCCGCCCAATACTCTGGGGTGGATCTGAAAGTATCGCCGGATTTTGTGTTCGGCGAGACGAATAAATCGGAAGCGTTCCTGAAGAAGTTCCCGGCGGGCAAAGTGAGTGATAGAGCGGGAACCGGCTTGCTCTCGTGTGTAGTTATTTCAGTGTAATCATATGTTTTGTGACGGTGACGTGTAATAGCGCTGTGTATTTTAGGTGCCAGCTTATGAAAGTGCCGACGGGAAAGTCCTGCTCACGGAGAGCAACGCTATTGCCTACTACGGTGAGTCAGCTAAACTCCTTAACACATACCCTTGATGTCCACAACTATTGTAACCTATTATTCGCATTTAGTTCAGCTTCTAGTCACCAGAACAATAAGTACATGTACATGCGACCATGACAATATAAATAAGAAGTGTAATGAAGTACTCAAGGGACACATCAAACAGATGTTATTTACATTTTGTGTTTAATTGTATTTGAGTAATTGCATGCCTTCAAACTAACAACATAGATCGTGTCTGATATCTAATACAGTAATATCTAAATTTTGTTTTTAATTTATCCAATGACAAATTATTTTCAAAAGGGCTTACATAAATGTTTCTGAACATGTCTTCTATATTTTCTTAATTGTATGTGTCATATGAACCTGTCTAGTTTAAATTTCATTTTATTTTATGTTTCTAACATATGGGTTCCTATATGGGTGCAATACAAATATATTCTTTGTACTTACTATGTAATTAAGTTGTGTTTAAACTGTAAACAGTAACTGTAGAGGTTGCCTTTGTAAAAATATGTTACTGCTGAATTATGGTTTAATAAAATTAAATGAAAGTCTGCATAGTAGAGCCACATTGTAGCTGCTTTGTTATCTACATCATGAATGGGCTAAATTAGCCAGAAGTTAGTTATAAGAACCGAGGGGGGGGGGGGGGGGGGGGAATTGTCGGAATGGTGATTTCATCAGCAATATTTATTATTTGAATGTATATCGCAATCCTACTTGTCTCTGCTGAAAGGATGTTTATGTCATAGTCAATGCTTACATAAGTGTAGGGGGAGGAGTAAGAGCTTACATGTGCTGACAAGAGAGAGGAGGGGGTTGAAAATAACTAAGATTCTGCTTACGTAATACTTGAATGACCACTTTGCCACACAAAGTTGTTGCTCATCACAACAAACATTTAAAATTCCACATAGGAATCACATCTGCCATCATTTTTAAAAATTCATATTAGTTGAATTATGTTAGTCTGTGTTCAGAACAGTGTACATGGAAGTACAGATTGTGATTACATTTTTAGAGCCAATCTGGAAGCAGTATTGTCTACATGCTACAGTCTGCTATACTGACACCACATGTATAGTAATATTATTTAATGATTTATAGTCTCCAACGATGCTTTGCGTGGCACCGATCGTGAAACACAAGCACGCATATGGCAGTGGGCATCGTGGGCAGACAGCGAACTGCTGCCGGCTTCCTGCGCCTGGGTTTTCCCCTACCTCGGCATCATGCAGTTCAACAAACAGAACGTAGAGCGCGCGAAGACCGATCTCCTGTCTGCGCTGCGGGTGTTGGACGCTCATCTCCTGACGCGCACGTTCCTCGTGACAGAGCGCGTCACCCTGGCTGATATCGTGGTGTTCAGTACCCTGGTGCATGCGTTCAAACACGTGCTGGAGCCGGCGCTGCGCTCGGAGCTGGTGAACGTGACGCGGTGGTGGCGCACGCTGGCCGCACAGCCGCAGGTCTCCGCCATCGTCGGCGACGCACCGCTCTGTGCCGCCGCGCCACAGTACGACCCCAAGAAGTTCCAAGAACTTGCGCATCCCAAGAAGGTATGTTGCTAGTAACCTATTTAGAAACGGTAGGCAGTGGCTCTGCTGTGCTCTGGTATTGCAGAAGTCTATGGGCGGCGGTGACTACTTACCACCAGGTGGCCTGCTCTGCTCTGCTCGTCTACCTATCCAGGCAGTAATGCATTCTAATATTTTTTTTTATTATCCATTACTTATTATAACTGTGGCCAAGTTGTGCCAAAGGTTATTTATGTCTACCCCAAGGCTTTAGTTTTCAAAGCTTTTGAAAACTCTAGTCAAAACAAAATTAAGATAAAATCCATAAAATTAGTATTACATTTCAAGTATTTAGTTTTCCAGTGCATAAAATCGTTACTTTATATTATTTGTTAATTGTCTAAGTGCTAGTAACTACAGTGTAAACTCTATATAGCGACACTGAAGGGACTGTGCATTTTATGGCGTTATAGAGAGTTGTCGTTAAATGGAGAGAAGAAACATCAGAATTAGAAAAATAAAAAGTTTATTTCTGACTATTGTTAGTAGTTATGTGCATAAAAAAGAATGTTATTTGAACGCTATTGAGTATAGTCTGTTATTTTTGTCTGACGTCTTTTGCTGCACCAGTAATTTTGTTGTATTTTTTTAGTTATTTTATTAATATCTAGCAATACTGAGGCATCTTGGTTATAAAGGAAATATTTTTCCAATAATTTTGCTGCTTCCAGAGCTTCTTTAATGCTCGGCGGAAGCTCAGGCTCATCCGTCTCATCTTCTTCATCACCTTGTTCTTGATCCTCAGTTTTTCTCACTGAATCCAAAATTTCTTCGTCTGTGAGTGAAGCCGTTGTAAGCAGGCGGTCGTCCACTTCAATGTAGGTTTGAAGATTTACCGTATTTCCTGCCATGTTGAATTGTTGAATCCACTCAGTTAATGGAAGGTCGTCGTCGCTTTCAAACTCAGATTCTGTTTCCACCTCATCACTCGTAGAATTGGTACAAAGTCCAGCATGTCGAAAAGAGTGCTGTATAGTTGTGGGTGTCACTTCTTCCCAGGCTTTAGATAAAAAATTTACTGCATGCAGCATATTAACAGAAGTTTTACCCTCAGATTCGACTAGCTCCATCAATAATTTCCTTCTGTAGTGACCCTTGAGGCTTTTAATCACACTCTGGTCCATTGGCTGTAAGACACTAGTCGTATTTGGAGGAAGAAATGCCAACTCTATGTTTTGAAGGTTTGATATAAAAGGGTGGGCAGGGCAGTTGTCAACAAGAAGTAAAATTTTTCGTCCCTTTAATTCTGCATCCCACTTTCGCACTTCTTCTTCAAAAAGTTGACTGGTCATCCAAGCTGATTTATTAGCTTTATACGTCACTGGCAATTTTTTGATGTTCTTAAAACAGCGCGGATTTTTCGATTTGCCTATTATTAGTAGCTTTTTTTTCTCTGTGCCATCCATATTAGCAGCCACAAGCACCGTAATACGTTCCTTGGAAAGCTTTCCTCCCACACACTTTTCCCCTTTAAATTTCAGAGTTTTATCTGGAGTCAACTTATAGAAAATTCCTGCTTCATCAGCATTGAAAATGTCACTTGGGGCGTATTTTTCTATGAATTTTGACCACACTCTGTTAATCCAATCATGAGTCACATTTGTATCAACACTTCGTGCTTCCCCACTTATTTTACCATAGTTGATATGATGACGCTGCTTGAATTTTCCGAGCCATCCTTCTGATGCTTTGAAAGAAGTTAAACCAAGTTCAGCAGCAAAATTCTCCGCCTTAGCTTTCACGAGCGGCCCCGAGATAGGCATATTATTCTGGCGCTGTCGATGAAACCATGATAGTACAGCTTTATCCAAATCTTCGTATATAGGTTTCTTTAATTTTTTGGAAGATTTTCCCTCGCCCGCAGCGTGGAGGATTTTTTCTTTATTTTTCCATATTGTGGACACGGTAGAGCGACTAAATCCAAAGCGTTTGCCAACATCACTTATCTTCTCTCCCGTTTCTATTGCGCGTATCAGTAAAACTTTTTCGTCAATACACAGTGATTTTCTTTTAGTAGCCATGTTTACAGTTTGCAAGTTTGTGAGCAACTAAGAATATGATAAGGTATAGATAATCCATGACTCCTAGTTATGAATCATGGTCAATAACAGTCTACACGTGCAAGCAATCCCAATTTGTAAACAAAAGAATGAATTTCTTAGAAAGTTCGGTATGCATGATGCCGACAGTCGAGTTTATTGCGGGCTAGGATAATAAAGCGACAATAGATCGTACACAGCTGCGCAGTTTTTACTAATTTTAGCAACTTAATTGTTGTCGTTATTGAGAGTGGGTGTAATGCTATATAGAGTGAAACATTGTATGAAAAACAAGCTAAACCAACCAAAGCCAATTGATTTCGACGCTTAAGAGAGTTTGTCGTTAAATAGAGTGACGTTACATGGAGTTTACACTGTACTTATTAATTATTATAATATTGAAGTGCTTATGTATGACTATGTGGCAGGAGGGTAAGAAAGACAAGAAGGTAGAGAAGAAGGAGCAGCCCAAGAAGAAGGAACAGGCTGCCGAGCCTGCAGATGACTTGGATGAATTCGAAGAGAAACCAAAAGAGTCAAAAGACCCCTTCGACTCCATGCCCAAGGGGTATGTAAACTTAAACTTTTCCAACCTCATCATAATAGATTTATATTTATTTTGTATATACAATTTTATAAAATAAATAAAGTTAGAGTCACACATAGATTATAGCAATAGGAGGGACTTGAACAACTTGAAGTAACTTAAAGTACTTTAATGTCCAGAAATACCTTGCACTGATCTAAACTGGGCACACTGCACTACAGAGCTATTATTATTTCATAACTAACTAACTAATAAATTGAATTGCAGTACATTTAACATGGATGATTTCAAACGTTTCTACTCAAATGAAGATGAAGCCAAATCCATTCCATACTTCTGGGAGAAGTTTGACCCTGAGAACTACTCCATCTGGTATGCCGAGTACAAATACCCTGAGGAGTTGGCCAAAGTGTTCATGAGCTGCAACCTCATCACGGGTGAGTGGTCTCCTAACTCAGAACCAATTGCATCTTTATTTAACTACTTAATTTTTTTAAGGTGGTATTTCAATCAAATTTTTAATGTAATGTGGCATTCCTGTATTCTTAGAAGATATATTTTAATTCTACAAAAGCTCTATTAAATGCTGTTAACCATGCTTTAACACTTTAAACTGCAGTGAACACACCTAGTGTGTTTTAGAAACCCGCATATCATGTGAGCTGCAGTGAAAGTGTCAATTATGGTAAACGCAAGCACCTTGTAATGTGCCTCATCTAATTTTGTTTATAAACATACATATACACTCATGCCTGTAGGCAGAGGTGTACCGGGCACAATTCCAGACTCCGAGCTGATACTGAGTATTTCTAAATAGAAAACCTAATATCACTACTGATTCGAGGATCGAGACCGAGACCTCAGCACAGCAGTCGTTACGCATGCGCAACTAAGGCAGTCATCTAATTTTGTAATAGTATTCAATTTATTTTTGTATTTATTTTTGTCTCTGGTTACTACATTGACGCGATATTCACCGTAAAGTTAAGTTCGCTGTATCAGCTGTGTAATAAACGTGAGTGTGTACGGTTGCAGGCATGTTCCAGCGACTGGACAAGATGCGCAAGCAGGCATTCGCCTCGGTGTGTCTGTTCGGAGAAGATAACAACTCCACCATCTCGGGCGTGTGGGTGTGGCGCGGGCAGGAGCTAGTGTTCCCTCTCTCCTCCGACTGGCAGGTCGACTACGAGTCCTACGACTGGAAGAAGCTTGACCCGGCCAGCGAGGACACCAAGAAACTAGTCGCAGAGTACTTCTCGTGGAGCGGCACCGACAAGGCCGGCCGCAAGTTCAACCAGGGCAAGGTGTTCAAGTGATCACCACTCGCCTCACGCCACTCGCCACACGCCAGTCGTCACCGCTGTATAAAACTTGTGCATTTATTGTGATGCTCAGATCCGTGATCGGTATCTCATTTCTATGAAACCAACTTGTATATTAAATTAAAATATTTATTTGTGTTTTTGTTTCATCAAATTGTGCTGACTGCTGCAGCCAGTGAGTAGGCTGTGAAGTGTGGAATGAGAGGTTGTGTGGCTCGTGTCTCGTGGCTCAACATATACAATTCTACCTAGACAAATGTTTGTGTGATCCGTATATTAGTTTCATAGTACAGTTGTGGATGTTTTACATTCATAATATTTCTTAAAAGTAGATTGATGTTCAGGGTTTTTCAAACTGATTTTATATACAATACCATCTACCATAAGAACACACGAGGCTCGAGCTTAGGACACATCCCACGACGGCCGCCAAAGACCGATATATTCGCTTAGATACATTACACATTTCTATTATATAATTGGTTAGGCCCACGGCTTCGCACGCTTGGTAGCTATTTTTGAAAGGAAATGTATAAAATCCATGGAGAGATATCTTATGATTATTGATATCTATCTATATTATGTTATCTCGCTGGAACCTGACATTTTTACGGGATACAAAGTAGCCTACTCTACCACTATGCAAATAATCATTTTGATCCCTTGCTCTGGGAAAACATAAACCTATCCTTAGGAAGCAGGAACCGTAAACTTATCCTGGATAAAAGTAGCTTGTTCGCTATTCCAGACTATAATCTATATCTGTGCCAAATCAACTAGATCCGTTCAGGCGTTCTAGCGAGAACTAACATTCACATATCACCTATGTCATTTTCTGACCCCTTAACTGCCACTATGCAAAAATCATGTCAATCCCTTGATCTGTGAAAAACTTAACTATCCCACGGAAGCTGTACATTTTAGGGGTAGCCTATGTGCTATTCCAGACTATAATCTATCTCTGTGCCAATTTTCAACCCGATGCGTCCAGCCGTTGTAACATGAGTGAGTATTGATTCATCCAAACATTCGCATTTATAATATTAGTTGGATTTTAATGAACCCAGATAAAATAGTTTACAACTTTTAAACGGTTGATCAGATTTTTATGTAGGTAACTTACAGTTTTGTTGTGGCCTTTTATTTGATACCGCACTTGGGTATGTTTGAAAATATTCAATTGTTCATCCCCACTTTCTTGTTCCCCATCCGCGTTGTGAATTATGCAGACGTGACCAACAGCCTGGAGCTGCGAAGGGATATTTACGCGCTTAGCGTGTTCTACCGTCTGTATCATGGCGAATGCTCTGAAGAATTGTTTAATCTTATCCCATCCTCTCCCTTCCACACCAGAACTACGCGTACTGGCTTGCGGAGCCACAGCTTCGTGGTGTCTACTACCCCGGCCCGAACCAAGAGCAGAGATCCGTCAGGAGTCGATTGGCGAATGGAATGAGCGCTACAGGGCTGGAGAAACAGCGTCGGTAACGAAGCTGTTTTTCCCAGACGCAAGTAGAGCTTATAGCGTAATTAGAAAGATGTCTGTGGACCCGGTCCTCACGCAAGTGTTCACGGGGCACGGGGGATTCTCTGAGTACTTGAATCGCTTCAAGTGCAAGGAGAGCCCCTCGTGCATCTGTGACCCGGAGGTAAAGGAGGACGTGGTGCACGTGTTGACCGAATGCCCGGTATATCTGTATCAGCGCATGAAATTTGAAACGGAGTGTAACGTCAAAGTTTGTAAAGATAATCTTAGCGATATGCTGGAGACCGGTGACATAAGATGTAAATTCTTAGTATACTGTAGGGATATAGCACGTAAGTGTATAGCGAGAAATAGATAGAAAAGGGCGACTATGCAATATTATATGTTATAATATGAACTTAGTCGCCAAGGAGTGTGTTTTACTGTGTTTTGAAGTGAGAATGACGTGCTATATTAGGATTTTATTTTGAATGTATAATATATAACGAACCTATGTGTATCCATGTAAAGCGTTGTATGATTGTCGGACCGCTTAATACACATAGGGGATTTTACAGTGTAGTAGTTGTCGGATGTAAATGCTGTAATATTTTAGAGATTTTTTTTAGACTCGGTAAATTTTGATTTTTATTTTCGGTGAACACCTTTAGTCGTTTTTAGTTTTAGCAATATCTTTTAATAAAAGTATGCAATTCAATAGGTGTTTACAAATCTCTGAATAAGTATCAGAGGGAGCAGAGGGGGGTGTTCCCCCCCCAAAAAAAAAAAACAACCAAGAGCAGAGCAAATTCGTATTTTTGCCGCACCCTCAAGCTGTGGAACAGTTTGCCAGCTACCGTGTTCCCTCCTTCCTATGATCCTGGGTCCTTTAGGCGTAGTGTGAAGAAGCTAAACAGTAGGCCGGCATGATTGTGTTGAGTAGCGAGGGATAGACTATCTCTCGCTACTTGATACTCTATCTGGACGGCACTGCGCTTACCATCAGGTACAGTGTAGTCACTTTGCCGTGCCAGAGTAAAAAAAATTAAGAATTATATTAATCTTCACTTTATTTTGTTTCCGAAACGGCCTCATATTCTTGTGTGCCCAAGGGCTTGGCCTAAGACGGCCCTGTACCTATATATTAGGGTTGCCATCCCCGGAATTCAAATACTAGGATTTTTAGTTTTTTTTTTATTGCATAGTCCAACAAACAAGGCAGTGGGTCACCTGATGTTAAGTGATCTCCACCGCCCATGTACATCCATAATACCGAAAGTGTCGTGTATGCGTTGTCGGCCTTAAAGGACAGGATTAGGTAAGCGAAGGGGGAATCTGGGCCTCCGGATATCTCACTGACCATACGAAACGCGACAGTAAACTGTCACTTTACTTTGGTTTTCTGTGAGACAGTGGTACTACCCCGGTCGAGCCGGCCCATTCATGCTGTAGACACATATGTCTACAGCGTGGCTCTACCACTTCTAAGAAGTTAGAAAAACCAGGACATTTCAATTTAAAAACAGGACGCATCTTTTGCGAGCCGAGACGCAGACCCCCCCGAAAGTTATGATTGCAAAAGTGGTTTGCTAATTTTAAAATACAAGATCTTATCAGGGCGCTTTAAAAACCCAGGATGCTGCTTAAAAAACCAGGACATATCCTGGGAAAACAGGACGGTTGGCAACTCTACAATGTATGTATGTATCACGATTGTTTTTACTGGATGTGTTAGTAAAGATTCGAGTTGAATGTCTACTTTCCAGGCAATCTTAACAAAATAAATGAAACAGGTAGTCGAAAGCAAAAATTCATATTTTTTCAGATTTTAGACTTTTGCCTAACCGATCAGAATTATAATTTTTAACATCATTTACATAATAATATATATTTCTTAAACATTATTGCATAAAATAAACTCTAAACATTACAAGAATAAGAGTATTCATATTGAAAGTAAATATAGTGAGCGGGGCACTAGAGCCGATCCTTCATGGCGGTCGACTACAGCTAGCCCCGGATTGTTGCATTCAAATAATCCGCATTGAAATATTTGCTTGTGTACCTACGCCGGAACACACGCGCTGGTTTCATATCGTGGTACAAGCAGCTGAGGGGTGTTTTGCTTCCTTCCACCATAAAGGTGCGAGTTCGTAGCCGACTGCATACAGCAGCAGCAGACAACGTGTCGCTGCGTCACTACTGGTTTATATGTATTTCTATGAGATACCTTCCGCAGCTAGCGACACGTCGCACGACCGCAGACGACGTTTCGTGCGACAGGAGATCAGTAGTGCCACCGACACTGGAGCGATAACATGTTTCTTCTCGATAAATCTTTATAAAAAAAAATATTTTTCCGATTCAGAGGAAAATAAACCAGGTGGCCCAACATGTCGCACTGTACGATGCATCTCAACAAAAGCTATTTAAGCGGTGTCCTAAAGGATAAAATTTGGAAAAATATTGGACAGTGATAAATCACAATGTTAAAAAAATTATCTGCATTTATAGCATTTATCTTAGCCAAAGAGGCTCGATGTCTTTCGATTTATTGATAATTATTGAATAACTTTCCTCACTTGTTCTGCATTTTAGCAATGGACGTGTCGCGTCGCTTGTCGTTTTTTCTCTCTATACTTGTGTAATAAAAAGAAGTCATCGTCGTCTTCTTCCTCTTCTAACAAAAGATACAAAAGTAAATCGCGATTGCTAAACCCAAACACGTCAGATATCTTGTCACACAGAACATTTAGAACTAACTAGAATACGGCGCTGCTATCTGCTGCAACCATCTGCAGTAGGGTTCGGATTCATGACTGCAGCGACATGACGCTGCAACGTGTCGCTGCGACATGTCGCAACATTACGTCGTCTGCTGCTGCTGTCTGCAGTCGGCTACGAACTTGCACCATAAAGACCATACCATAAAGGTCTATCTCACATTTGTATAGCGACGTCTGCGACCAGCTACACGACGCGCGACGCCGCTACGGACTACGGTGCGGCCGCTCACACGAAATATGTATTGCATCCTCGCACGCACATTACGCAACCTTATGTTATAGATGTAGGTACATGTACGGTGCTCCACATTTTTCAAACAAGAACATAGCTATATATTCATCTATATACGTATCACATTGTCATTGCCTATCAGAATCTAATATTATTGCATTTCCTTGTTTTAGCACACGGTCAATAAAGTAGTAAATACGTATTACGAAACTCTTATTTTGTGCTCACTAGCGCCCATTGTTAACAAGAAAGCTTGACATGACACTTGAGGGAACAAGTAGAAGCGCCAATGTTAAAAAATTTAAAATAAGTAGATCAATGAACACAACATCCGTAAAGATAACGCAATTGAACGTTCAGTATTGTGACTTAAAAACTGAAACGACCGACCGCGACGGATCGAGGTCTATTTTGAAGACTCAACAGCTGAACGTCAAAAAGGCATAGTCGACGGCAGCCAACTGGACATAATATACAAACGACGATATTAATATAATACACCTAGTAAACGGGGTAAATTCACATCTCAAAAGTGATAACATCTCTCTCGAGTTAATAGAGAATATAATTTAAAAAAGTTTGAAATGGTGCGGTGTGCGAGGGCCGCGGTCACCCCCAGAGAGAAACGTCTTGAAATGTTTCTAATTCAAATCATTGTCAAAATGTGTCGGGGGCGTGCAAACCCCCGCGTTTGGCCTGAGAACACCTAAGAACGTTCTGAGCCTTGTCGGACAGCTAGTTGAAGGCGTGGTGGTTGGCATGCACATGCGCGGTGTCACGTGGCTCCACGGCGCCGAGTGCCGCCTCCCGCGCGCCCGCCCCCACCCCCGCACCCGCCGAGAACGCCGCGTCCGACTGCAGCTCGTGCGTCTCCAACGATGTCTCCGCTACGGGCGACTCTGCGCTGTACACACATAAATCAACATTTTGCAACATGTCAGTCAATTGAACTAAATAAATTTCAGCGATCTATATGTCCTACGTACTAGATGCGGCGACCAGAACAAACATTATGTTCCGCCGAGTTGAGGTGTATACTCCGCACCGACGTTAGTTTGCTTCATGCCACTTAAGCAAGCGCACCAAATTGCATCTTTCAGTGTCGAGTTAATTTTAGTTATTTGTAGCGACTTTCCTGAACAAATCTGCCTTATATACTATTTACAGTGAAACTGTTAATAGTATATAAGGTAAATAACATAATTTCATAACGTTTAGAACGTAATATCAATAAATATTAATTAATTTCAATTTTGAATACGGGAAAGTCTGTATTTCAAAACAAAATTCATTACCTATATAGTTTGTCCCGTTTGAGCGCGCGGAAAGTCCCGTTCGAGAGGCAGTGACAGGAGTTATAACTTCCAAATAGTTCTTAGTAAAATGATAGATGGCATTAGTAGGCGGACAAGGTTTTCGGAACATCTTTTTTCTTTGACAGTTCGTGTTTGTAGAATATAAGTCAATGATAAATTTTCAAATTGTATTATCAGACACGCATGCCCTAAGAAGGCTTGATCTTGGTCTATTTTTATTTGTTGGTTTAAGACTTTTACTTCTCTAAAATCAAGATTGTTTGTAATTATTGAAAGGTTGTCAATTAGGTGCGTAGAGAAGACCTTAGCTAAAGTTAGGTATATAAATAAACAAAGAGGTGATGATTACCGAATACCGTCAGATACCTGTTTTGCGGCGAGGTGCGCGTGTGAGCATGACATTCACAGCGGCAGTGCTCGGGCTCCACGTAGCTGAACACAACGCCGCCCCCCGGCACCGCTCCTGCCATACTCGTCGCACCCCCCGCACCTCCCGGCAACGTTTGGATACGTTTCGGCTGCTTACGACGCTCCGGTACCTCCTCGAAATCGATCCACTCCTTTGGTCGCGACTCTGCACCTGCCCACAATTCCGTTTTAAATTTGAATTGGTTCAAAGTTATGAATACTAGATGTTGTTAGATATTTGTGTGTCGGTTACCATCACCTCCGCTACGGGTGCGCGGGCGAGCGGGGCGTGCGCTCGGAGCAGACGAGGCAGGCCGAGAGCGGCGCGGCAGGCGGATGCGCAGCTTGTCGGCGCTCGGTTGTGGCGCGGCCGTGTGCGAGGGTGTGGGTGCGGGGGCGCGCGGGCTGGGCGCGGGGGGAGGCGCGGCGCGGGGGCGCTGCAATGCCGACACGCGCACGTCGCAGCGCTCGCGCACCGGCACCATCGGCAGCGCCACCGGCCGCTCCAACGGCAGTGTCGTCGGGACGTACGGCAACTCCTCCTCGAACGACTCCTGCACCACCAGTCCGCGCCGCTCCACCTCGCTGCCGTCCCGCGGCGCAGCCGCCTCCGAACTCGGTTCAGATCCGGATGAGTCCCGAGGTGCCTCAGACGTGTCCGGAGCCCCGCTTCCCCCTGTAGTCGCGGTGACGTCTCTGCCACCGAGGTCCCTTGTCGATGTTGGAGTTTCTTCGCCGTCACCAGAGCCGGGAAACGTGCCTGAAATCTCACTGGTCACGCTCGGAGTTTTCGTTATGCTGAACTGTGTGCTGAACACTTGCTCGCGGCTTCCAACGTGAGTCGTAAAAATCATTCGCTCTTTTTTTCTTTTTCTATCGTCCTCGCCGGAAGGTGCCACTTCGGTAGGCTCTCGTGAGACCTCAGTTGCTTTTTGTAAGAGTTGTTCGCGGATCGGGCTTGCCTCGGCACCGTCCGCCTCGTCGCGGCCCTCCGCCGGCGGTGGCGCCTCGGGCTCGGGCTCGAGCCGGTTCTCGGTCGGTTTCGACATCGTCGAATGTGGAAATTCAACTTCGACAACTCTTTCGGTAGGGGAACGAAGAGGGATGATAATGCTGCCGTCAGGTAATACAGTCCGCTGAATGGGCTTATGTGTGTTGCGGATGCATACGGACTCGGCGGTGGCTCGGGGTGTCGGTGCAGACGCTGGACGTGCCAGATCACGCGCCTGGTCTCGCGGCTCCGTCGGTGCGGCGCTTGCGGGGGACAAGCGCTCTCCATCGGACCTTCGGTTCGTACCGGCGGAGCCAGGCCTCTCGTCAGGCGGTGTGTGCAGAGGTATGTGTATGATTCCGTCCCTCGTGTCCTCGTAATACTTCAGTTTTTCCCCGGGGTTGACGCATTCGGTTGGCGCGGTCGGCGCGAGCACTCGTTGCGTCTGTACCACTGGCGAGCCGTCGCGTGAGTTCGGTGACGGAGACGTGGCGCTCTTGCGTGGCGTCCGAAACAAGGACAACACCGAGCCACGGATCTTGTTGGCGGAAGTGGGAGTCGCGGAACGATCACGGCTCTTGCTTCGTGAGCGGCCTTCTGTGAGGCTGCGCTTTCGTCGGAGCGCCTCGGAGGGTGAGTCCGGAGAGGCTATCGTTTCTCGCGACTTGAACAGCGAGCAGAAGGACGACTTGCGTGAGACAGGCACGCCGGATGGCGAAGGAGTGCGACTCTCGCGAGGGACGCGGCGGCGTTGCTGTAGTGGGCTGGAGGTCGCGCGCCCCACCAGTTCGGTCGGTCTCGAGGCTCGCGCGTTTATCTCGGACTCCATAGCCGGCTCATGTACTGAGGGAGTCCGCTCCGTCTCGATTGGCGGGGATCTCTTCAGTTCTTCTTCCTCCTCGCCGTAATCCTCATCCGGTTTGAGTTTGATTCGAATGACATTCTTCGTTCGGTTCCCGCTTTTGTACACTTCTGGCTCAGAGGGCTCGCGGCGTAATCTCGGTCTTGCTCGTCGCTCCTCAACACGTGCCCTATTATCGGTCTCTTTGCGATTTTTTTCCGGTTCAGCCGTTGCAGTCGGAGGTGTGACCGGTGTGGCTGGTTTCACCACGGGCGGTATCGAGGGTGTGATTGGTGCCAGCGGTGTGGGGGCGACAGGAGCAGCCGGAGATGTCACACGGGTGATTCCACTTTCGACGGTAGCCTCGGTACGGACCTCGCGACGGTCGCGCGCGTCCACTGTGACGGTGACAGTGATGGGCGGCGCCGGTGGTGGCGCTGGTGCCGTCAGCTTGGCCATTTCGAGCAGGCGCTCTTCGACCGCGGCCGCGCATATTTCCGGGTCGGTTTCGATCGGACGCGGTCCGCAGAACGATGTCTCCAGCAGCATTCTATGTGGCGACGGAGAGCGTGATACGCCCGATACCACAGACAGACGCGAGGTTCTGCTCAGTCCTGACAGCGCCGAGTGCGCTGAACACTGCGAGCCGACACTCGACAAGCGGCTTGTGCGGCCCGACACCGCCAGTAGCGCCGCCTCGGAGCACTGGCTGTCCTTGCGTGAGTGCCGGCGCTCGGCGGCGGGTGGCGGCGCGGCTCGGGGCTCCCCCGGCGCCCCCTCGAGGAACGCGAGCTCCTCGGTGGAGGAACGCAGGTCGAGCGTGCCGTCCTCGCGGAAGCCGAGCTCTAGTCGTGCGCGCGCGTCCTCCCCGCCGCCTCCGCCGCCGCCGCCCGCGAACAGAGCCAGCTCCGGCGAGCTGTCGCGCGAGTCGTGGTGGCTGGAGCTGGAGGCGCGCGAGATGTCGATCCTTGGCGCGGCCGGCGTGTGCAGCGCCGCGACCGCCACGGCCGGCGTCGAGTGCGAGCGCGCGCGCTGCTCGGGCGGCGCGAGACTGTCCCCGCCGAGTCCACTCGATGCGCAACTTCGATCTTCGCGTATCTCCGGTAACCGAAAGGCTTGTTTCGTTTCCGGACTCGACTGTGGATTGAAATGGCGAGGTTATGACAAATAGAGTCGTAATTGTACGATCGATAGAGATGAAATATTGTAAAGCGTGTCGAAATTAAATTTATGAAAATTAAAGGCGAATTGCGTGAAAACGTGGAAGAAAGTGAAATATAGACAGAAAAAGATACGTACGGGCGGTCTCACCTCGTCAGAGACGTCGTGGTCGAAGGAAGCGATGGGCGCGGGCCCCCGGCGCTGCTGCCGCTCGGGCGCGCCGCTGGCCGCCATGGGCCGCGGCTGGGTCACTACTGCCGCATGCCGCCGCGACCCGCTGCTCCTTGCTCTGCCGACCCAAGTACAACTGACGCTGACTGACACGTTACTCACGCACGATACTACGTTTGTATTTGTTATCCAAATTATGCACGCAGTTTATTTTGAATTAATTGAATAATAATTATCACCGCACTATGTTCCACGATCATTAACGTCAGTGTCTACGATCATTACCATTTGTAATAAGATTCCTCAAACATGTCCCAGGTTCAGGTTTCGACACAACCCTTTAGCAAACAAGTGTAAAGGCCTTCTACAATAGTTAAATAACACTGACAATTGCAAAGGCCACCGTCCATAGTAAAGCACAGTCGCTAGACAGAACGAACCACAGTGTTTCAATCACAAGAGGATGTAGTGTCCTCTATATTTAGAATTAGAATGATTGTGCACTTTGATCCACTGGATCGCGTGTAAAGAGCATCTGGTGTGTGTCGGGCGGCCTATTGACAAGCACACTCGATGTTCATCAGTGTCGGCGTGGTGGTGACGGCGGCGGGGCTGACCCCAGGGCTGGCGGCCGCAGCGGCCACGGCACGTACCTGGTGGCGAGGACATCACCGCGCGCGGCGCCGTCTCGTGTCACCACCGTCGGCACCCATCGACAAGCGCCGCACGCATGCGCACCATCCGCGCCTGCGCCCTAAACACGCGACCTAATTTCTCCTCGCTGTATATATTAGTATTTGAAATAAAATCAAATGATTGGCTTGTCGTGGAACTAGTTCGCGAGCGAACACGCGAGCCTCGAGCGTCCTCGTACTCCACCGTTTAGATACGTTCGTCGTACAGCTGTGGTCCGTGGAGCGGTAGAAGACACGCGGTGGACTCGGCCCGCCCTCCGCGCGCCCTCACCGCCCGCGCGCCCTGACAACCGCGCCCTATCGATTGTTTCGACATGCATTGACACTTGCATCGCATCAATAATAACCAGCTTCGTTGCAATTTACTACCTTCCGTAGGTAGTACAGTGCGTACTGTATGGTGCACAAGGAGTCAATAACAAGTTGTAGACATGCAATGTACTCATTAAAAATGTAAAACTCTTTTATTCGTTTTGTTTTAATATCCATACTAGCTGTTACCCGCGACTTCGTTCGCGTGGACATTTTGATGTACGTATGTGTGAGACTGACGGCGTGATCAACAGCGTCGTGGGATTTTCAATTTTTTTTAATTTTGTTTATATTTTAAACTTATTAGAAAATATTTTTCGTTACTGTGTAAATTGATCCTGACTTCTTGAGGAAAACTCAATTTCACGAACTTTAACGAAACTCCTTTTAAATAAGTACACAGTTACTGTAAAATTCATTTGCAATGCCATCCCATTGATACCGTCCATTTTGCGGGATAAAAAGTAGCCTATGCAAATCTATCATCAATCTATGCCTGTGCCAAATTTCAACCAGATCCGTTTTCAGCGGTTCTGGCGTGATTGAGTAACAGATATCCATCCATCCAAACATTCGCATTATAATATTAGTAGGATCCTATGCTCCTGGGTCCTTTAGGCGTAGTATGAAGAAGCTAAACAGCAGGCCGGCATGATTGTATTGAGTAGCGAGGGATAGATTATCACTCGCTACTTGATACTATAACTGGATGGCACTGCACTTACCATCAGGTGCAGTGTGGAGGTGCACTTAGCCGTGCCACGATAAAAAAAAATTAAAAAACTTGTCAAAACCGAAAAAACAGAACACACAACAGGTATAGTCATGTGCTGCGGTTTCATCTTTGTTTGTTCGTGGCGCGGTGGCCGGTGGGTGAGTAGCAAACTAACACTATAGGACAACAGTGACGTATTGTTGTATAGACATGATACTTCTTTATTTAAAGTAATAATGATAATATTAGCCCTGTATTAAACACTGTCCCACTGCTGAGCACGGGCCTCCTGTATTTATGAGAGGCTTTAGTCCACCATGCTGGCCTAATGCGGGTTGGTAGATTTCACATATCCTCGAAATTCTTAAGAGAATATTCTCAGATATGCAGGTTCACTCACGATGTTTTCCTTCACCGTTTAAGCAAGCCATACACAAGTCACTTTAGAAAAGTCAGAGGTGTATGCCATTTGGGTTTAGAACATACGACTTTCGTCTTGACAGTTCGTACCGCAACCAACTAGACTATCGCAGTTTTATTTAAAGTAAGCCGACATAATTCTGTTCTTGACGATGAAACAACACGCTCGCAAAAATAGTACACTGGTTTAGCGTTAACAATTCACTATTTGACTAGTCAGAAAACAAAATGTACTAGATGTTTAACCGCTAATGTTAAAAAGATCGACGCCAGTATTTACATGAATAGGGATAGATTTAGTCTTGTGGCGACAACCAAGTTTTTGTGCTTAACATTAGATTCTAAACTTCAATGGGGATCTGACATATCTGTATTAGCCAAAAAATTAAGGGCCGCAGCTTATGCTGTGAGTTAAATACGTTATTTATTTGTCGCGGGGAAATTATTTTATTACTGCCGCCCGCTCCGGGGGGAAGCTGAATGAGAATAAGACGGTTATGCTGGATAAGCCGGACTTACGACCCAACACTCCACGTAAATCTCCTTTGCAACTTTAACATTTTAATTTAATAAAATCAAGTACCTACCGGCTAGAAACCCCATGGTTGTCTCCATCAACACTACAGAAGGATTCCGGGACCTCCAAAAGAAACACGCCGGAACCAAAAATCAAGTACCTAGTATCATTTGAATGTTGTGCGCGGATTTTATCGGTGTATAAATATAACATTTTTATTATGAATATTGTATATTAGATAATTAAGTATATTTTTACATGTTTCTCTGCCTAATAAATAAAATAAACACTCCTTCGCCCGAATGATGGCTATCCGGGTTGCCGCTGGACCGAATTCCTAGCCCCTATGTACACCCCACCCGACACTACCAGCTAAAACCCCACGGTGGCCTTCTTCGGCGCTTACGGAGCGATCCCGGGGTATTCTAAGGACTCCTTAGTAAGGAGCGCTAGAACTGGTGCCGGAACCGACCCTGTGCGGTGCCGCGTAGCAGCCCGTCTCCATGGAGGGCTTAGGAGCCCCCGCGCACCGAACAACAAGGCAGTGAACGAGGCCTTACCACCCGTGCTGCCGACCATCTCGGGGTTGCTCCAAAATTGGGAGTACATCGATACGGGCTGATACTGGACCCCACGTTGCGCGCTCGCGACCCCCAATGGCCCCAGTTAGTCGTTATTCGACATGCAACCGAATATTATACGTAAAAGAAACCCTTTTGTGAAAACATAATCAAAATTACTGAAATAATGAGGTCACAATATTTATTTAAAATATTGGTATGAGCAAAAATGGGTGCGTAGTGGGAACATATCTTTCTCGGACAATGGCACAGTAATGGCGATTCTAAGAGGTGTGACTTCACGGCTCATATCATGCATCGTTTTACTGACATTTGACAATAGCCACTTCTACTAGCATATTAAAATGGCGTCTAATTTACTTATTTTTGTTTGGATTGACGGACCGGACGTGAAAATCGCCGCACCCTATTCAGGATTCCGACCCTGCGTGAAGATCCTACAGTCAGTCATATTCTAATCTACATCTGAGCAAGTCACAACCAAACACTAGTAACATTTTATACAAAAATTAAAATAAATTGTATTTGTGTCGTATCAAATAGTGAATTTCAGGCGGATTTAAAATCAGCTTATAACACTGGTCAACACTAATCATGCCACAAGAACTCTGTTAGCTAGTACTGTTTTAGAGACCTACCCTGATTAGTTAACAGCAGTAGTTTTGTTTCGGTTGGCCTCAGATTTTTGGTAATGTGTAAATAAGTATAGCTAGTACTACGTCCATTAGCGCAAGTAAACAGTCGCGAATAAATAGCATATAATTTTTTTTATTTGGTATCTATTTAAATTTTATGAATTATATATAATTATTGAGATTGTGTGAATATGCCGAGAAAGTGTAAAAACGACACTGACTTATTTTGTATTTGTGGTGAACTTGAACTTTAAAAAAAAAAGACGAAATTTTACAAAATTGTATTGGAGAGTTATCACCAGTATTTTGGTTTCAATGTGGCTCATCAAGACAAATCGTGAGCCCCGCATATTTGTTGTATAACTTGTATATAAAATTTAACCGATTGGGAGAAAGGTCGCCGCCATATGCCGTTTGCTGTACCCATGATTTGGACCGAACCTAGAGATCACGATTCGGATTGATATTTTTGTCTAACAGACATAAAAGGTATTAATTTTAAGAAAAATTACAAACAAATACATCTTGAAGAGCTGTCTGGAGTACTTCTTCCACCATAGCATATTAAATTAGGCCTTATTACATTTTTGTTAAGGCGATGGATCACAATGGAAGCGGATTTTTGTGACTAAAAGAAACATCCCCTAAAATAAGTGATGAAAAGATAAAAGAGTGTATTTTCGTTGAACCACAAATCAGGGAGTTGGTAAAAGATCCAGTATTTGAACAAAAATTAGAATGATCTCAAAAAACAAACAAACATGTATGTATATATTTTAAGAATGTTGTTACATTTTTTTGATAACAGTAAGATTGATAGCCACAAAGAGTTTGTTAACGAGCTGTTTTGGGCTTATCAAGCATTGGGTTGCAACATGTCACTCCAAATTCACTTTTTAGACTCACACTTGGATTTTTTCCCTGAGAATTTGGGAGCTGTGAGCGACGCACAGACGAAAGTTCAATATGGACATTTCACAGATGGAAAAGCCTTATAAAGGGCAAATAGGACCCAAGGATGTTAGCCGATTACTGCTGGACAATGAAAAAGGACCAACCAAAAGCTAAATATGCTAAAAAAATCTTAAAACATACATTTTTAATAGAACTTTCTTAATTTTGTTCTTATCAGACAGTAATTTTTTTGAAAAATTTAAATTACATTACAAAAAAAATTCTTGTCCAATAGATTTTTTTTAATTACTTATTTTTACTAACAGTTAGTCATCAAAGTAAAAAATATAAGTTAAGTCCATGTGGCACGAAAAAGTTCAAATTTTGTTGCCCAATGTAATCAGCCTGGATTTTACTGAATTTATTTAGAATACGTATTAATAACTCCTGAAACCATTCTGATTTTTCCTATAGACAAGGTTAGTCAGAAAGGGTGTACTAAGCCGCGGCCATCTTAAAGTATCGGAGATAAGGATCACAACCATGACATCTCATCTCTTATAGGCAATTTTTTTATTTTCATACAAAATTCTAATATTATTTATTTTTATTCTAAACTAGCTGTTGCTCGCGGCTCCGCCCGCGTGGATTATATTTTCGGGAGCATAAGTATACAATCCAAAGAATTGTCTTCTGCACTTAGGCACTTATAGCCATCGTCCTGACTCTCAGGAGTTGTGGTGTGTGTCTCACTTCACCCCTTTAAGGGATGATTTGGCAAAAACTTTGAAACACGTATTTCTTACCAAAAGCCTACATATGATGCCTAATGATATGTTGTCGCTTGGCAACATTCATTGCTATGCAGACGACAGCACGGCTCATGGGCGTTATAACAGCAAGCCGCCTGGTTGCCTGGCGGATACTGAGAGGAGACGCGAGGATCTTGTCGTTGAGCTCAGCCAGACCTCGGATCTCATCTCATCACGGGGTATCAGGAATCGGGTTGAGTTTAATGCCAAGAAAACCCAGTTGTGCGCGTTCTCATGCAAGAAGTCTCCATTTTCTCCTATCCCCGTTCTTCAGGGTGTTCCACTCGCAATGCGGAATGACCTTAGTGTCCTAGGTATGGATATCCGCTGCGATCTAAATCCAAGGAGTCACATCGAGGGCGTAATATCCGCCACTTCACGCAGGGTCGGAATCCTGAACAGGGTGCGGCGGTTTTTCACGCCTGGTCAGCTCTACCGCTTATATAAATTGCAGGTGCGGCCGCACCCTGGGAATGGAATACTGCTCGCACCTCTGGGACGGTTCCGCAAGGTACCTTCTCGATGCCTTGGATGGGTTGCAGCGGCGGGCCATCCGCATTGTGAATGATGCAGACGTGAGTAACAGCCTGGAGCCGCTACAGCTGCGTAGGGATATTTCCTCGCTTAGCGTGTTCTACCGTCTGTATCATGGCGAATGCTCTGAAGAATTGTTTGATCTTATCCCATCCTCTCCCTTCCATACCAGAACCACGCGTACTGGATTGCGGAGCCACAGCTTCGTGGTATCTACTACCCCGGCCCGAACCAAGAGGTTCGCAAACTCGTATTTTTGCCGCACCATCAAGCTGTGGAACAGTTTGCCAGCTACCGTGTTCCCTCCTTCCTATCCTGGGTCCTTTAGGCGTAATGTGAAGAAGCTAAACAGCAGGCCGGCATGATTGTTTTGAGTAGCGGGGGATAGACTGTCTCTCGCTACTTGATACTCTATCTGGACGGCACTGCGCTTACCATCAGGCGCAGTGTGGTCACTTTGCCGCGCCAGAATAAAAAAAAATAAAAAATGAATTTTCAGATCCCTAAGTTTAGGTATTACGGATTGCCCATACAAACTTTCAACCCCTATTTCACCCCCTTCGAGATAATTTTTTGAGACAAAAGATACCCAATGTCAAAGGACATAAGTATATCCTATAATCGATCCCTCTGTCGAGTTTCATTAGGATTCGTTCACCCGTTTAGTCATGAAAAGGTAACAAACAAACAGCAATATTAATTTAGCGGAGATATTTTAAATCAAATGACGTAAGGGCAACTTTGTTCAAAATTAAATACTTGTGATGAATAAAGTATTTATTGGGATAAGGATTAATACCATGTTTGTAAAAACCCCTTCCCAAATAATGCATTGTTTCAGAACAAATTCGATAACCATTAAAAAGGTTATAGTGAGCCAACCGAAATAGATAGACATATGCTATCGCGGACTTTTTTTTAAACTTTTTAAGAGGAACAATTCCGTCATACATGATTGATAAGTAACTTTTACCGCTAACGCACGCAACCGAAGCTTTCAAAAGGGATCCATTTTCCCCGTTTGTGTAACATTTTTCATTGCTGCTCCGCTCCTATTGGTCATAGCGTGATGTTATATAGCCTATAGCGCTCCTCGATAAATGGGCTATCCAACACCAAAAGAATTTTTCAATTCGAACCAGTAGTTCCTGAGATTAGCGCGTTCATATAAATAAACAAACTCTTCAGCTTTATATATCCATACTAATACTATAAATGCGAAAGTAACTCTGTTTGTTTGTTTGTTTGTTTGTTACCTCTTCACGACTAAACGGCTGAACGGATTGTGATGAAATTTGGCAAGGCAATAGAATATATCCTGGAGAAGGACATAGGCTATATTTTTTCTCAAAAAACAACCTTGAAAGGGGTCAAATAAGAGGTCAAAATTTGTATGGGAAATCCATAATTCCTTGACTTAGGGGTCTGTAAATTCATATTTAGGCTTTTGGTAGGAAATAAAGAAATACGTGTTTCACATTTTTACACGAAGTTAAATAGTGAGAGAGCGAGAGAGCGAGAGAGCGAGAGAGCGAGAGAGCGAGAGAGCGAGAGAGCGAGAGAGCGAGAGAGCGAGAGAGCGAGAGAGCGAGAGAGCGAGAGGGCGAGAGAGCGAGAGAGCGAGAGAGTGTCAGTCCGTCAGTCCGTCAGTCCGTCAGTCCGTCAGTCCGTCAGTCCGTCAGTCCATCCGTCCTTCCGTCTGTTTGTTTGTTTGTTACCTTTTCACGACTAAAAGTGACCGGATTGTGATGAAATTTGGCAAGGAGATAGATTATATCCTGTAGAATGACATAGGCTATCTTTTTTCTCAAAACACAACTTTGAAAGGGGGTAAATAAGAGTTCAATATTTGTATGGGAAATCTATCATTCTTCAAGTTAGGTATCTGAAAATTCATATTAAGGCTTTTGGTAGGAAATAGAGAAATACGTGTTTCAACGTTTTTGATCATCCCTGAAAAGGGCAAAGTGAGGTTAAACTTATGAGGTATTCCTTAGATGCAATCTCAAGATTCAGGCACAACAACTGAGAGGCTGGACAATCGCTACAGGTGCCTTAGTGCAGAGGACAACTCCTTGGATTGTATACTTCTGCTCCCGAAAATAACATCCACGCGGGCGGAGCCGCGAGCAACAGCTAGTAAGTATATAATAGATAGTATTAGATAGGCACAACCCTGTCACGCAATTTTATAGCGTACGAGTTGGCGCGTCTCGGCGGCGAATAGAAAGGACGCTTGCACCGTTCTGTGACCACACCACACCATGAAAACACAGCTGATCTTAGGGTGAGGAGTGGCATACCAGGCTGGAAAGCCCAAGTGCGGGCTTGAGGACCGTCGCGGCAGTGCGTCCTGTCCTAAAGAGATGGCTAGACAGGCGCCACGGTGCGCCAACTTTCCGGCTGACGCAGGTACTGACAGACCACGGATGTTTCGGTTCGTTCCTGTGTCGGATCGGAAAGGAGGTGTCTGCCGTGTGCCACCATTGTGGCAACTGCCACGAGGACACGGCCCAACATACGTTGGAGGAGTGCCCAGCCTGGGACGAAGAGCGCAGCGCTCTCAGAGCAGTCGTCGGAGGAGACCTCTCGCTGCCGGCCGTGGTGTCGTCCATGGTCGCCAGCCGGAGGTCCTGGCGTGCGGTGGCCCACTTCTGCGAGAGCGTCATCTCGCAGAAGGAGAGTGCCGAGAGGGATCGGGAACGAAATGATCCCTCCCGCCGCCAGAGAAGACGTAGGAGGCGCCGGGTGGACGACTGACCGGCGTCTCCCGCCCTGTGGAACGGGGGCGTTTGAATTCCACCACGGTAACCCCTGCCTGTCGTACGAGGCGACTAATAGGGGCCATCGGGGGTCGCGGGCTCGCAGCGGGGGGCTGTCAGCACGAATCGATGCACTCCCAGTTTCGGAGCATCGTGCGACCCCGAGATGGACGGCAGCGCGTGTGGTAAGGCCTCGTTCGCTGTCGTTGTTCGGTGCGCGGGAGCTCCTAAGCCCTCCCATGGAGATGGGCTGCTACGCAGCACCGCGCAGGGGCGGTTCCGGCAGCAATTCTAGCACTCCTTAGAATACCCCGGGATCGCTCCGTAAGCGCCGAAGGAGGCCACCGCGGGGTTTTAGCTGGTAGTGTCGGGTGGGGTGTACATAGGGGGTAGGGACTCGGCCCAGCGGCTGCCCGGATAGCCATCATCCGGGCGAGGGGGATGCTGGGTCGTAAGACCGGCTAGTCCAGCATAACCGTTTTATTCTTATTCCGCTTCCCCCCGGAGCGGGCGGTAGTAATAAAACGCTTTCCCCGCGACAACAAAAAAAAAAGCTGATCTTAGGGTTATGTGAACCTATTTTTGAAGAAAGTGTTCAAACTGCAATATGTCGGAAACTATTGCGTTTTATGGAAAAAATAAGTAAGAACTTGCTTAGAATTGCGGGTACTTTTATGTCCTTTCGGCTCAGTACACGATTTCTGTCTAACCCTGTATAGAGCCTGTCTGCACGGATTGTTCTTGGTTTTGCTGAATCGTAGCTGGAAGCTGCCAGAATTTTCCCTGGAAGTTGGCTGAAGTCTGGAATTCTGCTGAATCTGCCTGGACACTATATTTGATTTAGTTCGGGACTTATCTGGAAGTAGCTTGAATATCAGACTGAAGACAGAATGACGACTGCCTGAATAATATTTGGATATTGTCTGAAATTTCTTGTTTATCCCATCTCCCGGGGTCCTATACCTATATTTATATTAGTTCATGCTAAATAGCGTGGTAGCGATAGATAGCAATGTGAATTTAAATCATGCGTAGACATGTTTACACACACACACACACAGATGATATAAACTAAATAATAAATAACAACAGTTTGTAGCGTCTGTGTAATAAGTGCAAAATAACTTTCGTGTCGTCTCCATTCGCCTTTACCGACGGCGACTACCATAAGTAAGTGATAGTATGTACTATTTGTCTAAAGATACAAGGTTACACTAGTGACTGCCTCGGTGGCGCAGTGGCAATTGCGCATGCGTTACGACTGCTGTGCTGAGGTCTCGGGTTCGATCCCCGGGTCGGGTAAAGTGATATTGGGTTTTTCTATCTACAAATTCCTCAGTATTAGCCCGGAGTCTGGAATTTGTTCCCGGTATGGCGATAGGCTCGCCCCCTATCATATTATGGGACCGAAATTCGGCGAAAAGTGGGTGTACTCGTTACACCTCTGCCTACCCCTTCGGGGATTACAGGCGTGAGTGTATGTATGTATGTATGTTACACTAGTGAGAATGGCCCATGGGTAAGACACCAGTCGTCATACTTGTTGCGTCATGTGTACAGTGTATGTATCACTTATCAATAACGAGAGTAGGCAGAGAGCAGAGAGCCGAGAGCCGAGAGCCGAGAGCCGAGAGCCGACCGATAGAAGGAGTAGGTGGTGTAAATAACACGAGGCGCACGTTCATAACTTTATTAACAACAGAATGTAGGGTCCATCGTGAGGTTATACATTATATTGTTAGCAAGCGTTGCTTAATCCAACAGAGCTATTGTACTCGGCCGAGGACCGGCGCCCGGCGACCGGCGCATCGCGTATCGCCTCTCAAGCCGACATCACGCACGAGACGCGACGCGACCGACGGTGCGTCTCAATACATACTCGAATTTTGCACCTACTATATCAAATGTAAACATTTTATATTAATATACTCTCATTTATTGTATTTTATTATATTTCAACTACGAAGTCTAAACAAGTATGTATACAACAATATGCAGAATGTAAATACACGAACTGCAACTATGAACAGAACACGCGACGTGCCGCGGCTGCGAGGCGGACGCTGCGTGCACGCGCGGGTAACGCGCGGGGAACACGCGGGGAACGCGCGTGGGGCGCGAGTTTGTGCTCCATAACATATCAATAGTACTCACATTAGGTTACAATAATGTTACACACGACATATTTTACTGTATACTACGTATGTATAATTTTTATTGCTTAAAACTCTAATATACATGTCAAGTGTCAACAACTAAATGAGAATGGATATCACAATCGCGGGAAACTAAGCGTGGCGTCCCTCGTCCCGCGCCCCGCACCCACACAACTCACGTGGTCACATGTGGTGAGGGGCGAGGGGTGCAGAGTACGGGGAGCGGCGGGGGGCGGAGGGCGCTCACTCCGAGTCCGAGTCGGAAGAGGGTGGGTGCGGGGGTGTGGGCGCGGCGGCGGTGGGGGGCGCGGGGGGCGGCGGCTCCACGCTAGCGGCGAGCGAGTACGCCGGCGCCGCCTGTCCGGAGCTGCGCTCGATGCCCACACTGCAACACACATACGAGATATCAGAACAGTTCAGAACATGGAGTAACGAGCTCGGTACATCTCGAGGGTTCAGTGACGTCAGTCGTGATCATGATCAGTATCGTTCTTCGCAGGGTGCCTACCACCTTGTCGGCTCTGATATCGCCTAGAAGGTGACTACACACTTCCACCCCGCTTCTCGTGTGACACCTAACCACTGGCTCCGTATTTGTAGTGTCATAGTATGAAACAATCTTATTGTCAGTTGTTAAGGAACAAAGTATACTCTGTTAGTTGTGAATCAAACTAGAACTGAATAGGGCTAATAACGAATAAGTCCGCTAATTCCGCCTCTGGAATAAGTAGTAACGTGTAATGTAGGTACGTACATGTACTCGTGCCGCGCGAGGTACCGCACGTACTTCTCCGGCGGGTCTGTGTCGCGGTCGGGGTCCTGCAGCGACACCGAGCGCACCGTCATGTGGCTGACCTGCGTCGCCGGCATCGTGAACTCGACGTGTGCGTGGCGCGCGAGCTCCGCCGGCACCTGGTCGAACGACGTCAGCGCCATGCGACACACCAGGTTGTGTGTCGTGTACGCACCTGCACAATAACGAAAATACTTTATTAGGCCATTGTCCCTGGACAGGTGTCAGTGAGTACATACAACAACACATAACGTTAACATACATACATAGGAACACTTAACCTAATACATAAAACAAATGAAACTTAAAGATTATACACAAAAAGGTCCCCCGGCATACTTATGCACCCCAGCCATCCGTGTCTGAAGAACGACAAAAAGAACACAGGCTCAGCGTCCGCCAGGTGGGAGGGCCCACCTGACACTGATTAACACAATACAAAACACAACGTCGTTAGTCACACAGATGACAAGCAGTACTCACCTTGTCCTTCCTTGGGTAGTCTCGGCATGCGCCACACGATGGCGCGGTGCTGGTGCTCGTACTTGGCCTGACCTGACGTCACCTCGATCAACGACTCCTGGAGTGCCTCCACTGTGCCCAGGAACCTCTCGATGCCTTTGATCTTGCCGGTGCGCCTGAAACATAAGCTAGCTGAGTCAAGTATCAGAGATGGGTGTGTAACTGAGTAACTGTTAGGTGGTAGTGGCTATGGCTAACGCCATGTGGAATGAAGGCGTTTGAATTCCACCACAGTAACCCCTGCCTGTCATACGAAGCGACTAATTGGGGCCATCGGGGCCGCGGGCGCGCAGCGGGGAGCTGTCAGCCCGTATCGATGCACTCCCAATTTCGGAGCATCGTGCGACCCCGAGATGGACGGCAGCGCGAGTGGTAAGGCCTCGTTCGCTGTCGTTGTTCGGTGCGCGGAGGCTCCTAAGCACCCTATGGAGATGGGTTGCTACGTGGAATCGCGCAGGGGCCGCTCCGGCAGCAATTCCAGCACTCCTCAAAATATAGAATACCCGTGGATCGTGCCGTAAGCGCCGAAGAAGGCCACCGCGGGGTTTTAGCTGGTAGTGCCGGATGGGGTATACATAGGAAGTAGGGGCTCGGCCCAGCGGCAGCACGGATAGCCATCATCCCGGCGAGGGGGATGCTGGGTAGTAAGACCGGCTAGTCCAGCATAACTGTTTTATTCTTATTCCACTTCCCCCCGGAGCGGGCGGTAGTAATAAAACGCTATCCCTGCGACAAAAAAAGGTGGTAGTGGCTAGTGGGTAGTGGTTACCTGTGGGCCGACTTGACAGATCCGTATCGGAAGTGCTTCTCGACGCGGAACAGATAGATCCAGCACTCCGGGATGGGGAAGCGGATGGCGACGTCCTCGCACGGCACCTGCCCGAGCTTGCGAGACGCGAACCCTGGCACCAGCACGTCCGCGCGCAACTCCACCTGATCACGTACAACACACTGCACACACTGCACATACTGCACCTACCATGGACTCACCGCGATAAATGTTTGTGAAATCAGTGTGTGCAGATTCGCTTCTGCATCGAGATCAATGCTTGTGTGATCCATTAATATTTACTGTCCAGACTCCAGACACAGATACCTCGGGATGTGATTAGTGCGTTTGTATGAAAGCAATAACAAATTAAATCTTTCGTCATTGGTTTTAAGCCAAAAACAGACAAATCACATACAGAGAAATCAATCAGAAGAAATTTTGGGATACGGGTGTTCATGTTTCATAACCACTACGCGTGTGACTGTCAAATGCATTTATTTATTTTTATTTACTACTTCACTACAAATAGAAATGGAGTTTGAACAGACTCTTTATGCTTCAGAAAATCTTTTAGGCTGCAATTCCATTGCACCACGCACAGCGATGTTGTCAGATTGTGTGTGTGTATGTGTGTGTGTGTGTGTGTCAGTGTGTGTCAGTAGTCCGTAGTCCGTGGTCGGTACCTTGTTGCCGGTGACGCACCACACGGCCTTCAGCTGCAGCGGCAACTCGCGGTTCTTCGGCGGCCGCACGCGGAACCGCATCAGCTCGATGTAGCACGCGTCCGGCGGCTTGAACCTGTCCAGATGTACACATTACACATCACACATGGTGAAACTCAACAAACAACAAACTTCTCACGTCTATCTGGTCTGGTCTGGTCTATTTACATAAACAATAGTACCTCAGTCAAACTAGCTACTTGATGATATACTCCTTACTTGATGATCTGAGACTTGGCGAAGTCCTCAGCCTGCACGCAAGCGTGGAACTCGGAGTCTTCCACGCGGATCCACTCCTCGGTGACGACGGGGATGATGTCGTGCCGCCCCACCACCTCCTTCCCTTGACGCCGCAGGTCGTTCACCCCCAGTTCCACATCCGGCATGCCTACGTACACAATACACATATTACACTTGGGGTCTGCTCCGTGAAGTGTGAACATGTGATCAGCTCCAAGGACAACTTCCCGAGACATTAAAAGTTTAAAACTTTGCAAAGGCTTAGTAGTTTGGTATAAAGAGCCTTCAATGGAAGTTATGATACATACACACTATAACATTTTATTTTATATAAGTATTAACTTACAACTAAGTAATAACAGTATAATAGGAGATAAGGTAACTACTTAGAGTAGATAGTTAAATACTCAAAGGGTAACTAAAGGGTAATTACAAGTTTCCACTAATAGTATAGGTAATAGGCACATTTTAAACATAACCTTATTGTGTCAATAAATAGCCAACCAATTAAAGTTAAGATTTAACAATCAAAGATTTTCTAACTATATGTCACTTAATGGCCGTTTAAGACGGTTCGTTGTTGTATTAAACAAATCTAAATCTACAGTTTTACTACTCTTATCATTATCTATATTTTCTGACATGTAATGGAAGAGATTGCTTGCTCTTAATATAAACGAATCCACCTACAGTTCGTCCTCACCAACGGTACATAGAGAAGGCTACGCCTACAAAATACGGCTGTGTTCGTGCGTTATCGAATCAGTTCTCCTCACAAGTTAGAGCTCCTCACAAGTCTGTCCCATTCCATACATTCATAAGACAGCATATGTCAACAATATCCCTTTGTTCTCTAAGGGGAAGGAAATAAAATTTTGAACACCTCTGGGTCTAATCCGCAAGGCAAATCTTTACTTTAAACTGTAGAGTCGTAGAAAACGCCTCTGAATACTCTCAATCCTAGAAATGTATGTATCATAACATGGGTTTGTAAACAGAATGCATCGTCAGTGCTACAAATGACGCTGACGATCTTGATATAATCAGCGTAAAGAAGAATTTTTGAGTGCTTGATACATGAATGGACGTCATTAATGACTATGAGGAATTAAATGAGGTCCTGACAAGGATCCCTGAGGTACTCCCGATGGAATACACATGGGAGATGGAGTGGATCCACTAAGCACTACAGTTTGGCAACTATTCTGAACATATGAGGTGAACCAACGGTATAAGTTTCCTCTAATATGAATGAGTTGCAGTCAATGAAGAACAGTTACTTAACCTTTCTCAAGACAAGGGTTAGAAAGGTCCAGCAACTTATTGTGTGTTGTGGCATCACGGCCACACACATACAAGACGTATGCCGGGAGTACCAAGAAAATAAACGATGCAATTCTAATTTTAAAACGTTTAGTTATATAGATTCAATGTGTAAAGTCCCAGGTCACGATAGGTACACAATAATTGCAGGGTGAAATGATACACACGTCCGTTCGATACTACAATTTATTGCGGAAGGACGCGAGGGAGACACTGCGAGTGTTGCCACACGCAACAGTGTGGCTACATACATTACACAATGTAAACTTTAACCTACGTTTAAAGACCATTGTATTGTATATATATTTTAATAAAACACTAGGAATGCTGACACGTAGTAAATCTTCATATGGCCAGAACGGGGGTGCCGCGCGCAGAGTATGACTGTACAAAAGTCACGGCCGCGCTTCGCCCCATACGAGTCTATCAAACACAGCGACACGGCATACATCTAACACTGTCGGCATCCCAAGTCTGATACAACGTTTTTGGTTTTATTCGCAAGCCTCAATCCATCAGCTTCATTTGAGTAGGGCAGAGACAACCCCTACAATTGGTGACCCTGACGTGATCTCTACACGCTCAAATGACCATGTCCATCACCGCGAAAAGGTATTTTAGGCATCGGGTGCGATATCCTAACATAATTATATTCTGTCAGTATTAAATGTTGATATCAGTTTGTCTAGTTTCATGTTGAATACTCTGTAATCTGCAGTGTTGGAATGTATGTGTATGTGAGATGCATGTGAGATGTATGTAAGATGTATGTGAGATGCATGTGAGATGCATGTGATGGCTCACCGCTGAGGAACCCCAGGAAGAATAGTCTGACGCGCGCGATCTGTTTGAGCACGGATCCCTCCGCGTCCTGCTCCACGTACAGCTCGTCGACGGCCGTGACCTGCACCTCCTCCATCTTGTAGGAGAGCGCGCGGTCGCGGTGCGCCGCCACACGGAACAGCGCTTCCTCCACGCAGCACGACAACTGCTTCACGTCCTCGTACGACAGCGAGCCCAGCTTGAACAGCTGCGACACCTGCACACACACACACATACACACGCCATCACATATCACTACACAGTTAGCATTGCCTCAAATTATACATTTTCTTGAACTACCACCATCCAAAGTACTGCTTTATGACGGCTTGTTCCGATCGATAGTAGTAGTACCTATTGAAAGTGCCTGTTTTACTCAATGATTAAGATTTTCAAACTCTTTCGTAAGTGGTATGGAAATCATGAAAGGTGTGACATTTAGCTGCAGAGACGATATAAGAGTAGCGATTCTTTGGAAATAATTACCGTGTTCTGAAAGTGCAAGCGAGGCCGGCTTTATTTTTATTACCTGCGGTGCATGCTCGACGGGCAGACCCAGCTTGCGCAGGTCGCTGCCGAACTCCTTCACCCCCTGGTAGTCGCCCTGGATCGCGTACGCCGCAAACTGCGACAGCTTGTTCGTGATCCGCTCCGCCTTCGTCACTTGACCCGGCCTTGAGCGACATGCCACACGTTACACAACGAAAAACATTCAACCTCAATTTAACAGGAACTTTCACTTCGCATCTGGAATAGTCTGTAATGCCCAGCAGTGGGAAATAATACTATAAAGAATATAAGGCACAATTCATAGAATCATAAATCATAATACATCGTAACACTTCCTAGAAACGATAATAATAATTTATTCGCACAACAAAGTACCTACAAAGCTTCTTATAACTGCTTAAACATTACTTGAGCAAGAGTTGATATAAGTAAGGTATTGTTAACATAATCACCTGACGCCCGGCCGCTCCTTATAGAAGACATACTGCAGTTTGACGGTGAAGATCTTGCCGAACTGGTCGAACTGTTGAGCGCCGATCTCAGACACGGAGTAGCACGCCTGCAGCGGGAGCTCCTGGAAGGGTTCCTTGTCTCCGGCAGCGTTGTACAGCTGCACCACCGGGCTGTCGCCTTGTTGTGCCAGCTTCACGAAAATTTTCTTCCAGAACCTTCAACGACGCGGTACGATCGAATCACGTTTTGATATCAAGAAATGGAATGCACGGGTCATCTGATAGTAAGTGATAGTTTTGTTTGTGAAACAAAAATGGTTAAATCACGCTTTATGACTTAAAACTCAATTTGATTTAGAACCATAGGATTTTAGTGCTATGGACAGTGAGTAGTGACTAGCGTAGTGTCGTTCAGCGTTTATTGTTGAGTGCTCACCTCTGTCCGGTGATCTTCTTCTTGTTGGGCTGCCTCAGATGCATCTCCCAGCCGGGGCCGGTGTAGTTGGTGCGCGGGAACTCCTCGAGCGGCATGGACATGTCCTCGTCGAAGAGCGGTGTGGGGGGAGTCTCGCCGCCGTCCGCCGTCACCGACCCGCCGCCCACACCCATCACTCCCTGTCCCTCTTGACACAAACACCACATACAACGATAGCTAAGAGCTCACTGCGACCGGCGACGCATTTTTTTTATCCTGGCAGGGCAAAGTGACCACACTCCACCTGATGGTAAGCGCAGCGCCGTCCAATTAGAGTTTTGAGTAGCGAGAAACAACTTATCCCTGCTACTCAACACAATCATGCCGGCCTGCTTCTTCACACTACGCCGTGGGTAAGAAGGTGAAGAAACGGTCGAGGGTAACGTCAGAGTACACAGATGGCCGCAACACGGCCAAACATCGTACCCCAACTCTAGACCCCCGACAAAAACTGGATGTACACTGGCTAATCCCGGTACGCAACACACTTGCGTGTGCCACTATGGTATGCATACTTCATTTGCATACAATATACATCTATATGGACATCTCAAGTATTACCATTTGTGTAAGTATTACCAAGCGTGTCTTAAATGATAAATACAAGGTCAGGTCAGGTCCGGTAAACTCTGAAGATGATCTACAGGAGCGGGCATGAGACCTGTAGAACACCGCAGTCCATCGCTCTCCGGTGCCATCCATTGGCGCCTGGATACACCACGTAACTCTGACAAGTACGCGTGTGCCAACGCTGAAGATAGAGTGGCGCCACGTGGTACCGCGGGTTACTCAAGGCATCATTCTCATCATCATCATACGGATGGGCCGTCGCTGCAACCCATCCAATGAATAAATCGGATATTACCTATGCCCTCGCGTCAGTGTGACTCCTTGGATTACGATCACAAGGGATATCCATACCTAGGACACTAAGGTCATTCCGCATTGAGAGTAGAACACCCTGAAGAACGGGGATGGTTGAAAACTTGCCTCTATCTGCTTGATCATATACTATATACCTACACACACAAAATAAATACACTTGCAAGGTTTATTTAAATTTATAGCTATGTTCGCGTTGCCGATATTACTCTATGGTGGGTATTCCACATGGTCTTGCGCCAAGCATACATCTTGATGGCAACACGACCTACTGGTGGTGCCATGATATCCAAGTAAAGTGTAATACGAGAAAAAAACCAATGGAATCCAATGCTGGTGGTAGGATATTCATATCCACCCGGATAGCGACCACCGTATACAGGGTGTAAAACCCGCCATAGTGGCACACGCAAGTGTGTCGCGTTCCGGGATCAGCCAGTATACATCCGGTTTTTCTCGGGAGTCTAGGTACAATGTTTGGCCATTTTGTGGCCTTCTGAGTACTCTGACAATAGACCCACGACCGCTTCTTCACCTTCTAGCCCATGACGTAGTGTGAAGGAGCAAGCCGGCATGATTGTGTTGAGTAGCGGGGGATAGGTCGTCTCTCGCTACTCGATACACTAATTGGACCGCACTGCGCTTACCATCAGGTGCAGTGCGGTCACTTTGCCGTGCTAGGATAAAAAAAATGTTAACGATTGAAATCGACTGGAATCGAATGAATTCGCTTGGAATCAAATGAATGCGAATGGAATATAATGGAATCGATTACTGTTATTGACGCAGTTGTGTAATGGATTTTAAATACTTTCAAATGACAACATACTTGTCTCCTCTCCCCCAAATTGAAACAATAACTGTCATTAATAAAAATAATGCATTACTCGTAATGTTAATAAAATAAAATACAAATCTTATCAAAAATAATTATTCTTTATTACGAAAAATAATTTCAAATAATATTTGAATCATTTTTGATTGCCTCGGTGGCGCAGTTGGCGCAGTTGCGACCGTCCGGGTCGAGTATAGTTTCGAGATATTGGGTTTTTCTATTTATAAATACTCAGTATCAGCCCGGAGTCTGGAATTGTGTCCGGTATGGCTCGCACCCTATCACCGTTATAAACTCGATGAAAAGTGGGTGTACTGGTTACACCTCTGCCTACCCCTTCGGGGATTATAGGCTTGAGAGTATAGGTAGGGATGTATGTAGATGAATCAGTTTTTTCAGGCATTTCTTTTAAATCTACTAAAAATAGTTAAGTTAGAAATTATTCAAATCCAATGGAAAAGGCAGTTGGGAAATACATAACAGAAAAGATCCACGATAAGCGTCAGTCAGTGTATTGTTCCTGATTGTTCCCATTTCCTAGTATGCAGTCCAGTTTTGTTTCATATGAATATTTAAAACAAATTATTGAGGTTATAAATGAGGTCCCATTTTCGACCTAAAAAATTATGTAATTTTTTTTCGTATTATTGTGATTTGTAGTTTGCATATCAAATAATGTACATTTTTAAATGTAAATAGTACCCAGTAGTAGTTGACATACGATCTCGCTTATATTATCTTCTTAGCTTAAATAAATTTTATATTTCGTTAAGGACGTGAGATCTGTTCTAAGAGACATCTGAAATATGTAGTTTTCTGAAGTCAATAGATACCGTGAGGCAGTTCGTCCTGCTGCATCTCGAAGCCGGTCTTGTCGAAGGGGTTGAAGCGCGGCGAGTCGGGCAGCGCTTGCGGCCGCGGCGGCGGCGCCAGCACCGGCACTGACACCGACCCGGGATCCGCCACACACGACTCGTTCTCCTTCGGCCTATAAGCATAATAATGATGTTGAGGACGTCACACAACAAACTACAAGTGAGCCCTGAAGCCAGATCAAATGTTGGATACATTGTATGTCACCCTCACCGACCTAATAAATACTGAGAAGGTGTCGTCGGTGGAGTCCCGAGAGCCCTGGTGGTCGAGCCGCGGTGTGGCGGCGGGCGGCGGCGGCGCGCCCATGCTCAGGAAAGGATCGAACGCCTCCGCCTCGAACCCATCCGGCGCCACCTCCGCTGCCTCCGCCGCCTCACCACCACCCTCCTCACCCCAAGCACCTGCCACATTAATAAACATGTATACGTCATAAATAATACAAACTATATTGCTGAAGCACTCGTGCTTCTCTTTTGAACTTACTTTTATTAACAAGGTTGGTCGTGGTCGAATCGAATTTGGCAGAGAAAGCATCGAAAGCATCCTGGCTTTCAGGAAATGCTTGTTGTCCTGTTTCGGATGAAGCACCCCAGTGATCTTCACCTCCGGAAGCTGTAATTGTATTAGCGAACGCATGTTCTTCGCCAAATACGCTCACCCCACCTGCGCCACCTCCTCCTCCGTCACTGGTTGCGAACGGGTCTATATCTGCTTCACCAGCCCTACTATCGACACTGCCAATCATCCCGTTACTCATGATTTCCATCTCTGAGCCCGTCGCAAGTTCAACAGTATCTTTCCGAAAAGCTGTTTCAAGGGTATTATCGCTCATGCCGGTAACAACTTCATTTGATTGCACACCAAAAATATCACCTGAAGAGTCGGTGAACATACTTTCTTCAGCGATACCAAACATTTCGAAAGGATTCTTCTCGGTATCGGTAGATTTTGGAACTTGAAAGCTTGTATTCGCATCGTCTTCAAAGGGAGAAGTGTGTGAGGGAGCTGTAGCGAACTCGGTTGCCGGTTCCGAACAGTCCATCGGAGCCACCGCCTCGGTATCGGCAACCTGAGGGAATGAAGTGTCCATCGGTAGAGTTTGCGAGGCCGGACTCACGGTTGATTCATTCGAATCGACGATCATCGCCTCTGACGGCAACATCATGGGAACGCAAGTTTGGGGCAACTCCAAACCAGTATCGGTGGGTACGTCTTCTAAAATGTCATCACTCAAGAAATCTATTTGTTTTTTTTCTTTCTTCGGTGCCGAATACAAGCTCAATATGGCTTCTTTAGTCGGTTTAACCACGGCAGGAACCGGGGCGTCAAACAGATTGATGTCATCCATGGGCTCCGGGGCGGCAGGTCGTGGTGGCGGCACTGGGCGCGGAGGCGGAGGTCGAGCGGCGGGCGGGGGGCGCGCGGGCGGCGGGCGCGCAGGCTTGTTACGATTTACGTCGAAGCTTTCCGCGGGCGGAGTTTCCTCTGTGTCCGGCTCGGGTGTCAGACTCGGTGAGTGGATGTCGCGCACCGACACGGGACTTGGAGTACGTGTCGGTGGTATGCGGTCTAGGAGATGTGAACTTGTGAATTCCATTTGGCCAGTCACGCTCAAAATTAAATTTTGCGTTTCAGGAGGAAGATGATGGGTGGGAGCCTGCGCGTCACTCGCCTCGTCATTAAAGACTTGTACGGGTACAGTCGTCACAGAGACTAGTTCCAGCTCGGTTGGTTTGGTGAGCCGTTCGTTTTCGATCGAATGTTGGGTCTCCATTTCGTCTAATAAAATATCGAAATGCTTCGCCCCGACTCCTGATATATTATCTCCTCCGCCAAAAATGTCATCAGGAACGGTGTCACCGATTGCGGGTTCGAAACTACCACCGAAATCGGAGAATGGGTTACTGGCGGCAAAAGGATTTTCGCCAGTGAACCCCGTGGGTTCTGCATCCGCCATCATGAATGGGTTGAGCTCCTCCGTGGTTACCGGTGCTAATGGTTCATTCATTGACAAGAATGGATTATATGCCATTTTTATCTTTATCCTAAAAACTCAGATTCAAGTAACTTAAGTTCGGTTTTGCCGGGGATAAGATTACCAGCGAAAGAGGTATCAAATGGATCTAAATCCTGGTTCGCTATTGCTGTTTCGGATGGTTCAGGACTCAGAGCTTTGACATGAAAAAAATCATCAGAGGGTTCCAAAAAATCGTATGCACTGGATTGTTTGACGTCAGCCTCTTCACAAGAAAATTCTTTAGCCAGCAATTTTAGTTCAGTTTTGCTTGGTGTGATTTTCGCTGATGCAAAGGTGGTGTCAAATGGATCGACGTCTTGTTCTTCAACGGTCTCGAAATCTTCTGTAGGAGCGGGTGTCAGTACCTTAGCACTAATCGAACTCTGATTTTGCACTAACAAATCCTTAGTCTTGGAGTCGATACTTGTGTTATAATTCAAGTGCGGGTGATCTGAATGCCGTCTCTTTATTGGGTAATTTAGTTTAGCCGCCAAGTTCTCAAAGGAACGGGTTTTTGTTAAATTTTCAATGGGCTTGTTTTGAGCCTCTGTGTCTTCGTCTATATCTTCAGTAATAGAGACTTCACGAGTATAGTACGGTGTCACTGGATTTGGTAGTTTTGGTTTTGTGTCTAAAGCACAAGTCTCATCGGCGTCTATATTAAACACGACACTTTTGCTCACCGTTAGGTTTTCAGGTCGGGAAGCGCGCCTTTCAGTTTTTTTAGGTTCGTCTGCTCGTGGATCAAAGTCCGGGTCGCTTGGCACTCGGTACACAGGAGCCGGGTTAGCGCCGATCAATTCTTGTTCCAAAAGTTTTAATTCTACTTTTCCTGGAGCTACTATTTTATCGACAATTGTAGTATCAAACGGGTCTATGTCAGTATTGTTGACGCCCAACGGATCTAAAGGAGAGTCACCTAGTTGCGTTAAGTCGGTTGTGCTTCCTCCGAGCAAGTCCCGGGTCAACTGATCGTCTTCCTTTTCACCGACTTCGTCGGAAGTAATAGACTCTCTTATACCGGAAGGGTTGATCAAATGAATACGAACTGATGACTTTCGTCTATTGTTCAATTTAACAAAAACCTCTTCAGCGCGGGGGTCAAAATCATCATCGTCTTCTAAGATAACAGCTTCTTTACTGGCTTCTTGTAATTTAGAAGGAGGCACAACTGCTTCAGCAAAACTTGTATCAAATGGATCGTTTTGATCTCCGTAAAAGTCTACCACATCAATTTGATCCTCAACTATGCAATCTGCAAAAACTGATTCGTTTTTATCCGCTTCAAAGGCAGACCAAGACTCTTGCACTACTGGTTCTAGCTTTATTTCGTTCTGTTCAAGTCGTGTCACTTCTGTGCTGACTTCCAAAGACTCGGCAGCTAAGAGAGTAAACTCATCTATTTCTTGCTCGTTGTCAAAATCCCTTTCCCCCTTCAGGTCGTTGAGTGCTAACGTATTAACCGGTTCGTTAGATTTCTCTTGCTGTATCAACGAAGTGTGAAGCGATACACTAAGATTTATTGGAGTTGTGATAGGTATATCCGCATCAATATCTAATATGCTCTTTTCGACAGGCTCGTTAGTGACTGTCGCACCTAGTGGCACCACTTCCTTGTCGTTTTCTAACAATAAGTCTCCCGGTATCACTCTCTTAGATCTCTTTGTAGTTACGGTAACGTTGTCTATTCTACCGGTGAGAACTTCTACAGCGACTCCGATGTCCAACGTCTTTTTACCCTTAGTACTCTTCGCTTCGTGACCTTTGATCAAGGCGTCAACGTGCGAGGTGTCGAAGATATCGTCGTCCTGGAACTGGTCGGGTGAGTCCGGTACGTAGGCGAGCTTCACTTCCCCGCGCTCGACTGCTTCTACGTACGATGTATCGAAGATGTCGTCGTGGTCGTCCTCTTCGGACTCGTCGTCGGTGAGTCCGAAGTCACTGCGGTCGCCGTCGTCGTCGGCCGCTGCTCCTTGCACCAGATGCGGAAAGTCAGCCTCTGTGATCTCGACCACCGGCCGATGCGGCTTATCCTCAGGCACAGACTCGACTTCTTTAGGCCCTGCGGGTATACGTTGAAAGAATGACGTTGATTTAATGCGATCTAAGTCTCCTTGAGTTTTTTTGAGAACAGAATCAACACCAGTGGTTAGATCTTTAAATTTGGACCATTCCTCGTTTTCCCTAACGGAGCCCTCTCCGACATCCGACTGTTTTTGATGTTCTCTTCTGTATTTTTCTAATTCTTCCTCTGTGAATAGTTCTTCTTCGCCTTTCCGCTTAGACTTTTTCCCTTTTTTCTTCTTTTTAAGGCCTTTGGGTAATTTTAGCATTATACGTGTTTCTCAATAAAAATCTGTGTTGCTGAAACAAAAATATATAGATAAAGACTTCGAAGCAAACGTATCTATATCATTAGCCCACAATATGAACTTGTTTATGTAAAACTAGAATTGCCCGCGGCTCTGTCCACGTGGAGGTTATTTTTAGAAAAAGGTATACAATCCATGGAGGCATCTTAAGCTATTACACCTTTCTATATTTTGCTATCCCATAGGAAGCGTGCATTTTTCTGGGATAAAAAGTGGCATATGTCATTTTCTGATCCCTAAACTGTAACTATGCAAAAAAAACATGTTGAACCCTTGCTCTGTAAAAAAAACTAAACTATCCCACGGGAACTGTAAATTTTTCCGGGATAAAAAAGTAGTCAATGTGCTATTACAAACTATAATCTATCTCTGTATCAAATTTCAACCAGATCCGTCCAGCCGTTGTAGCGTGATTAAGTAACAAACATCCATTCATCCAAACATTCGCATTTATAATATTAGTAGGATTATATTAATCGGCTTGGGTCATCAGTGCAATTAAGTTATTATATTTTATTTGTACGAAGTAGGTATATGTGCTTAAAATACGTAACGAAATTAATTTAAGTATTACACAAGCCTATGAGGGCCGCTTATGCTATTGATCGCATATCTGATCTCAGTTTTAACATCTTTTGATTTTATAGATTTACAGATTACACTTTCATAATCTTTAAACAGATTTCTTTTTATCATTTAAATTTTCTGACTGGGTGAATGAGATGATGCATGATATGAAAGGATTTAAGAGGCCATCGTAAGAGAAAATGTCGGTCAAAGACAGGTCATCGCAATGATCGATCTGTACTAATCAAAACTGTGAATAATGGACAAAAAACGTGTGTGCACTAGGAGACAAAGATCATGCACCGAGATAAAGGAATCTGCGACGGGGCGATGAGCAGAGATGAGGCGTGACGAGGCGGCGTGGAGACTACCAGCGGTTACATACCGGACGTCCAGCCGCCGCTACCTACAGCTAAGGGCATACTGCTACCACGCTACGGACAAGGGCTGAGTACCTTCATCGCAACACGGACTAACGCGACGGACGCGACGGTTGGTACGCGAGGCGAGCGGCACGCTGTGCTCGGCGCCTGCTGGCGGGCACTGGCGGTGGGTGTCACTGGCGGCCTGCCCGTCATCGCCAGGCGCCGCTATCGACCCGCGAGCCACCGGCGCGCGCAAATCCGCCTGCGCACTGTAAAGTTTAAGTGTCACCGAGCGATCTGCCGCCTCCTGCCGCCGCGCCTGCTCGCTGCCTCCTCACTTACGCCCTATTATGCAATTCTTTTTCGACACCATATCAAAACTCAACAGAAAACCCACGTCCGACTAAAACCAAGCAAATCTTATCATTAATATGAATCTGAAATTTTGTTGATGAATCTGAAAATGTTACCCGATTACTCGAAGACGCCTGGACCGATTCGAGATATTCTTTTTTTGTTTAAAAGAGTATACTTTCCAGGTGGTCCCATTGGCACCAAGTCAGGATCTGATGATGGGATCTCAGAAAAATCGAGGGAAACCTTCAAAATTTATAGAGACGCATAATTTGTTTTTCATTGAAGTCGGTGTACTTTTTATGAATTAAAAAAGCTTTTATTTATTCGGAAAGTCTATAATTAGGCTACACGCGTTTATCAGGCTGCTTAGATAATACCTATTTCAGAGGATACACGTAGGTAAATAAGTTTCATAGATTTCCAAACCATTTGCTTTAACAAGGTCGGTACCATCCACTTTTTCCTCAAGACTTTTTCAGATGTTCTGTACTATATTTGAAAAGAAAATACCTAGATAAATTTTATTGAGACTAAAAGTTTCGTAAAAAAGCCATGTTTAACTGTATATATATATCTTTATACAGCTATGGAGTCTGCAGACTTCTCCGAAATTTCTTGGAACTCGACGGAATTTTCACAATTTACGCGACGAATGGCCTTAAGAGTGTATAGCCTTTAGAAAAATATCGCTACATATCAACGCCTCATAGTAATAGCGCATTTATGCTGTGAGTCATGTATGGAGTGAAGTCCTGGATTCATTACTCAGATGGTGCAATTAAAACTGAAAGTAGTATATAATTTATGTATTAATTTACGGGTGGCTAAATTAGATCCATCTAATAAGCGTCCACGTTCCGTAATAGTCAAACTACGTACATCTTTTCAGAGGGACTCTTTTCTTGCAGCCGTTTCTAAATTTAATAAACAACACGTGAAGGAAAAACTAAGTACTAGCCACCTCGGAATCGCTGGTAATAGGGCTCCCATTTTCGTCTCTGAGCATTTGTCACCTGCAGCTAAAAATTTACACGCCTGCACTCGCAAGGCTGCTCGAGAAAAGGAATATAGGTTTGTTTGGATACGAAATGGACGCATCTTCGTTCGAAAATCCGAGGACACGCCATCTTTACACATCAAAAACCTTGATGACATCACCAAAATGTAAATCCTATTGTGTAAACGTATACTATAGGGCCATATATTCTTAATTTTAAAATTCACTCTATACTATCAAAATATGAGAGGTATTCGCACGAAGCTAGATGAACTTCGTCTTTCCTCACTTACAAATGACTTTGATGTCATCATAGCTACAGAGACTTGGCTGAACGATAGTATCAACGACGCAGAGATACTGGATTCAAGATACACGATTTATCGGCGTGACAGGAATTCTAGCAAAAGTTCTAAAAAAGACGGCGGTGGCTGCCTCATCGCTGTTTCCGACCGTCTGAAGTCATCCCGTTTAGATAAGTGGCAAAGCGATATTGAGGATCTGTGGGTTTCAGTGCGGACATTGTCTAACGAAGATATAATTCTTGGCTCTGTATATATACCACCTAATGCTTCTTCAACTTTGTATAGTACATTCTTCGATTCAATTAGTGATAGATTACCCTCTAGTAACAATAGGTGCATTTTGTTCGGTGACTTCAATATTGCTGGGATACATTGGACTTTAGATGACAGCGGCCTTTTCACAAATCCATCTGAATGTAGATCTCAAATTGCTTCTTCGCTTTTTGATTTTATGTCCCACAATGACATGTATCAAATTAATCACATATTGAATTCACACCACAAAATACTAGATTTAGTACTAACAAATTTTACTGGCCCCTTTCTTAGTGAAACAATGAGCCCGTTGTGCAGTACTAATAGTTACCATCCTGCATTGGAGGTAAAATTCGACTGTTTTAACACCTCACGCAATCACAAAACTCTATCGCCTAGACAATTTGCCACCCATAATTTTAGTAAAACTGATTATTCATCTATTAATAGTTATCTAACAAGCATTGATTGGCATGGTACTTTAGATAAACTCGACAATGTTGACGACATGGTTGCAGCATTTTACCAGCACTTAGAGGTTGCTATTGAACAAAACTGCCCTAAAACTAAGTCGCGACGGTGGAGTTACCCCAAGTGGTTCTCTGCCAGCCTGATCAAGATGATAAGAGAAAAAGATAAATGTAGATCAAAATATAAAAAGAACCATAATCCCAGAGACCTTCTTGAGTTTGAGCTTTTAAGAGAGAGGGTGGATAAGAAAATTAAAAACGATTACAGTAAATACCTAGCTCTTATTGAATATCGCATAACAGGCAATCCTAATTTACTGTGGTCTTTCATTAAAGACTCTAAAAACTTAAAATCGCAATATCCCTCAACTATGCATCTAAATAATGTCACGGCCCAGAGTAATGTCGCCATATGCAACTTATTTGCAAATCATTTTTCATCCACATTTTTACCACCTGTGCCTTCCATTTATAATAACCAAGCTTTATCCCTCCCTTTTGGTCTTAACACGTTGTCGGAAATATATCTCTCCAATAAATCTATATTTAAAAAACTCAAATCACTTAAACCCAGCAGAAGTGCCGGTCCTGATGGTATACCACCCTTCTTTGTGAAATCGTGTGCCAAAGGTTTAGCTACTCCTTTAACAATTATTTTCAAGAAATCCCTCCAATCCTCAACTTTTCCCACTTACTGGAAAAAAGCTTTTGTTGTTCCTATTTACAAAAAAGGAGATAATAGTCTAATCACTAATTACAGACCAATATCACTTTTATCGTGTTTCTCAAAGGTCTTTGAGTCTCTCATTTGCCCTTTTTTATCGTGGCATATAAAGGAGATGTTATCTCCTTTGCAACATGGTTTCGTGTCTCTGAAATCCACTACAACGAACCTAGTGACTTATGTCAATGAAGTGGCTGCATCTATCGACTCTGGGTTGCAGACTGATGCAGTGTACACCGATTTCAGCAGCGCATTTGACAGAGTGGATCACTCGATTTTAATACGGAAGTTGGAACATGGTTTTGGTGTTGCAGGGAATTTGCTTTTGTGGTTTCGATCCTATTTGTCCAATAGATCTCAAGTAGTAGTCAAGGATGGACACTTCTCTAAAACATATTTTGCAACTTCTGGAGTTCCCCAGGGCTCACATTTAGGCCCTATGCTCTTTATTTTATTCATAGACGACATAGTTCAACACGTCAAACATTCCAAATGCTTACTATATGCCGATGATTTGAAATTATACCGAATCATTCGATCCCCTGAAGACTCTCATCTCTTACAGGCCGACTTGTCTAGCATTAAGGACTGGTGTGTTTTGAATAATATGTCGCTAAACGCTGAAAAATGTTACCATATCAAATTTACTAAGAAGCTAAATCCTTATGATTCTATGTACACTTTGGATGGTATAAAGTTATCAGAAGTCAATAGGGTAAGGGATCTAGGGGTTATTCTTGACAGTAAATTTAACTTTATAAGCCATATTGACCATATAGCTCAGTGCAGTAACAGGATGCTCGGTTTCATCAAGAGAGTTAGTAAATCTTTCAAAAGGACCAAGACGTTAAAGATGCTGTATTGTGCTCTTGTTCGTAGCCGACTCGAATATTGCAGTCAAGTGTGGAACCCTTGCTATAAAGTCCACATTAATAGGCTAGAAAAAATACAAAAATCTTTTACAAGATTTCTGGTCTACAAGGCGAAATGCAACGGTGATACCACCATTTGCCAACGCGCGGACTATGCGACTAGACTCGAGCACTTTAAAATGAACTCGTTGGAAAAGAGAAGATCTTTACTCGACGCAACATTTCTCCATAAACTTATTAGTGGTGCTATCTCTGAATCTTCTCTGTTGGGGGAGCTGAATTTTAATATCCCTAAACTTAACTGTAGGCCCAGTCGCATTGATAGGGATACATTCCGTACGCGCCGGCATAGATCCAACGTGGGGAAGTTTTCACCACTCAATAGGATACAAAGCAATTTCAATGACCTTCAGAGTTCTGTATCTGTTGATTTATTTTCGGAGTCTATACTTGGTTTCAAAAAAAAAGTGCTGCAATCATGTCTGTCTAATTGTAATTCATAATTTTAATTTTTATTCTTATGATTATATAGTTATTGTCTTTGATAATTAGTTCTATTCTGCAGTTGTGTTATTTTTAATTTTATGTTTGTTATGTTAGGTTATTTTATTATATAATTATATTAATTTTATTTTAATACAAATGTTGTTTCACACCTGTAATTGGTGAGTAGACTGGTCTCTAGATTGTACAAGTATAATTAAGCATGTTAAGTCTATAAACTGTTGGTGTGTCATTTAATAAATAAATAAATATAATTTTGTCAGTAATTAAATTGGTGTGCGAATTTTAAAATACAGGACCTTATCAGGGCGCTTTAAAAACCCAGGACGCTGCTTAAAAACTATCGAGGACACCCCAGAACACTCTAAAAACCAGGACATGTCCTGGGAAAACAGGACAGTTGGCAACTCTACAATAATCACATTCAGCGGCTAATCCTACCGGTAAGCCTACCGGGCACAGTTGTGGTAGGTGAGCGTATGAACCGGTCAAGTTAAATTGTGCGTATTTTATTATTACGACGCAGTGTTCAACATTTTTTAGTTTTTTTTATTGGGTAAATATACCATCCACCCAGCCACTGCCCCCTGTAGCTGGGTAAGCCTCGATGTAATCGGGTAACCTGCATGGGGTATCGGCCTTTACCCCGCCCGCGGCCGTACCAGAGACCGAACTATCCATCGGCAATGCATCCCTTCGCAGTGCCGCCGCTTGGGAATCTGGGTAACGTTTATATTATAGAGGCTTTCTCCCTCGCTGTCCAGGCGGTTAAGTCAAGACCCTCGGTCCGATCGGAGCGCGAGACGAAACCACACACCTACTTCACCGGATTACGATTTACGCCGGTCACTGCAAAAAAGAACGTCCCCCGTACTGCCCGCTCGGCGGCAGAGTGAGCGCACACCGAGCGCGCCGACACCCCCGAGATAGAACACGGGAATCGAGCACAAAACACCAGGCGACAGCCGCCACAACAGGCGACGACTGCAAACCACCTTTCGTTATGATATCAACCGTTGGTCAACGTGACCGCCGTTGCTCAGTGTGCACCACGTAGAGGTTTTCTGACTTCGCACCCCAACATTTTTTTATCGCGGATAAAGCGCTATATTACTGCCGCCCGCTCCGGGGGAAGCGGAACAGAGTTACACGGTTGGGCTGGACTAGCAGGTCTTACGACCCAGCACCCCCTCGCCCGGACGATGTCGATTTGAGCAGCCACTGGGCCGAATCCCTACCCAATATGTACACCCCACCCAACACTACCAGCTAAAACCCACGGTGGGCTTCTATCGCACTTACGCAGCGATCCCGGGGTATTAGGAACCGCAACCGCAACAATAATTAAGCTAGCCTAGCTATATGGTTGAAAATAAAGTAAGGTATTGCTTGAAAACCAATACAAAATCACTCCTTGAAATTCCGCCGCTAAAACATCGACTGCAACTTATTTATTTATTTATTAAGAAAATATTTTAACAAACATAAAGCTAATAATAGGTTTCCATAAATATCAAAATAGTAGGTTGGTAAGCGCAGACAGAATTATTAAAATACTAGCTATTGCTCGCGGCTTCGCCTGCGTGGAGGTTACATTCAGGAGCAGAAGTATACAATCCAAGGAGTTGTCTTCTGCACTGAGGTACCTGTAGCGATTGTCCAGCCTCTCAGGTGTTGTGCCTGAATCTTGAGATTGCATCTAAAGAATACCCCATAAGTTTAACATCACTTTGCCCCTTTAGGGATGATTTTTCAAAAACGTTGACACACGTATTTATTTATTTCCTACCAAAAATCTATATACGAATTTACAGATCCCTAAGTCGAGGAATAATGGATGTCCCATACAAATTTTGAACTACTATTTGACCCCTTTCAAGGTTGTTTTTTGAGAAAAAAGATAGCCTATGTCCTTCTCCAGGATACAATCTATTCCCTTACCAAATTTCATTACAATCCGTTCAGCCGATTAGTCGTGAAGAGGTAACAAACAAACAAACATACAAACAAACAAACAGAGTTACTTTCGCATTTATAGTATTAGTATGGATAACTGTGTATTTATATGAGCAACTGTGGAAGATCTCAACAGATGTAGATGTAGATGTTACTGACGGTAGGTTGTCCAAAATTACACATTGAAATAAAATATATTAAATGTCCTGATTGTTAATTATTGTAAGTAAAGAATAGTTTTATTGACTACCTAGGAACAGACGTATATATAAATAAATAATGCACTATACAATATTATTACTTTTCTTTGATACTTTTTGTTATATGTTATATGATTAAGTCAACAGGACGTCAAAATTAAGAACCGGGTAAATATACTCGTGTATGTTCAAAACACTTTGAAGAAATTTGCTTTCGTAGAACTCCGCATATGAGTTTCTTAAAACCATTTTCTCTTCCGACACTACATATAAATGTAAGTTACAAACTAATTTACCTAAATAAATAACACAATAAATAGGGTAGTTGACAGTAAGTGGAAACCTGATAGTTTTTTTTATTATAGATTTTAGTCTAAAAATATCGGAAATCAAATTTTGTCACGTGACATAAAACACAAATCAGTCATCGTAACACACTTATATTTAAAAAAGATAAAGGTGGTTTGAGACACCCTTCTAAAGTTGTAGTAAAACTATGTGAAATAGCAGAAGAGGTATATAGAAAAAATAAAAAACAATTATTGCATCATTTACTGCAAAAAAAAATTATAAAAATGTATATGTCTAAAGAACAATGGCAGGTTCCCATACATGAAATTAGTTGACATAAATATGTAGCGTTTAGAAGTGAAAAAAATATCATAAAATTCAGCAGCAATTCCTAAACAATAATGTATTAGGGATTTCTGATGAAAAAGTCTAATACTAAAGATATTTCAATTTAAAGATTTTGAGGTTATGATCTATTTGACATTTCTGAATAAAATATTTTTATCTATGAAGCTGATAAAAATGTTATTTGCCTATTTTCCAAAGAGCATTATAATTTCACCTGAGGCAGGGTCGGGAATTAAACATGTACCTACTGAACTTGACTTATAACTATTGTGGGGAAGGATGATCCGCCACACCGTAGGTACTTACACACAAGTGTTTACATTCGTGTTTACGTTTACATGTTCAGATATGAACACATTATACTTAATTATAGGAATAATTTGTTTATTTTTTGGAAATCGATAAATCCTTTAAACTTATAAACTGCTGAACCGTTTTTAATAATTCACCATTAGATTTATATCAAAAGTAACATAAGCCACATATAATTTATTTCAATACAAGCTAAGTTGGAATGAAAGACAGAGTTTTTCAATAGTTGTGCAGAAAATATCTTCAGACCCTAAATGATAAATCTGGACTTAGAAATTAAAATGGGTTCGAAATAAAAATAAAACACTGTTTTTTTAATGTTTATTCATCTTCATAATTATCCTATCTTATATATCTAAAAATGCTGCAGGGGCAGACATGTCTTGATGTCTGGCCCGTCCCAAATACTAGATTACTATCATGGTATGAGCGCAGCAGCCCACTGTACGACGCACAACCAAGCAACTACAATAGTATTATATAATGCCTGCTCGACCAGCCTGGTCGGACCAGGTACATTATTTTCAATTAGTAATTAAACATAATACTGTTTATTTGAAAAATGGCGTGATTTTATTTTACCTCTTATCAATAAGGTATCTGAACTGCCTCTTAAATTAAATTAAGATGAACTAATTGTTTCTTCGCACACTTCAATTATAGAACTACCGTGGAAACGTACATGTTCACCATAGGAACGTGTTTGTCGAATTTGGTACGTTCTCACGTCAAACATAGCATATTATATCGGTCTGCTATGCTTTGGAAATTATCCGATCTCCATATCACATTTGTGGCCACAGCTTTTGCTAGATTATTTTCTAAGTGAAATCTTTCAAGTATTCATGTATTTAAATTATGTCACAATATGTCAGTATGAAATGACGGAAGTAGTGATTTTTTTTCCTTAATAAGATAAGCTATGGTCGTAACTATACAGCCAAATAACAGACGATCCAGTCATTCACTAAGTTGGTAAAAAGTAAAACTGATTTATTTTTGTTATTTGTAATTGTAGGGACACACACACTTGCATTGATTTTATAGTTTTTTTAACGGCTTATAGAATTCTTATGAAAAAAACTTTTCTTTGGCCTAAAAGATATTAAAGATTAAAAACTATCTTTCTGTAAATTGAAGCTGGCTGTTTATAATAGTTTTATATTTGAAATTATTTATTTGACAGTGTTCTTTTACTCGATGTGATTTGTTTTGCTATTCCGTTCTTTGTTGTCTAATATACTACTACAATATGATATAATGGTTTTAATGGACCTAACAATGGTTATGGGCCCAGAATAGTGAATTTCTGCGGATTGATATAACTGAAAGTAGTGCGGGAAGATGAATTCCATCATGAAATTCGAACCGCTAGGAAAAGACAACTATGATAGTTGGCGTATCCAAATGCAAGCGTTTTTGGTGAAAGACGGAGTTTGGAAATACGTAAACGGAAAAGCTCAAAAACCTGGTGAGCTAATTGAAGCTGAAAAATGGGAAGAGGAAGACGAAAAAGCCAAGGCTGATCTAGTCTTATCGATCAGTGCAAGTGAGTTGCGGCACGTACGAGGGTGCACAACATCACAAGAAGTTTGGTTAAAATTAGAGTCTGTATATGCTTCAAAAGGTCCTGCTAAGAAGGCAACACTATTAAAGAGACTCATGTTGCACAAAATGAAAGAAGCTGAGGATATACGAAAACACATGGATACATTCTTCGATGCTGTTGATAAACTTGCAGATATGAATGTTGGAATTCATGATGATCTTTTATCAGTAATGTTGTTGTATAGTTTACCTGAGAGCTTAGAAAATTTTAGATGTGCTATTGAATCGAGAGATGAATTACCCAAACCTGAAAGTTTGAAGGTGAAAATCTTAGAAGAGTACGAGTCAAGAAGACACGGCGAAGTACGAGAAGGGATGATAGAAAGAGTAATGTATACAAATCGAAAAGAGAATCGAGCAAGTTCGAGCCAAACTGGAAGAAAAAGATTTCAGATGAAATGTTTTAAATGTCATCAAGTGGGACATAAGTTTTCAGAGTGTCCAAGAAATGCAAAAAATAAGTCTAATTACGTTAATGTTGATGAAACTCTAATAAGTCTTAATATTTCAGGCGCTGACACGGATGCGTGTAAGGTAATAAATATACAAAAAGACGATTGGGTTATCGACAGTGGGTGCACATCGCATCTATGTAATAATGCGAGTAAATTCGGAGACACTTTGACACAGTCTAATGGTATATTGAATTTAGCGACAAATGTAAGTACTAGCGTAACAGGTAAAGGTACCGTCAGATTATCGGCATGCAATGATCACACAAAAAGCGTAATTGAATTCCGTAATGCACTATATGTACCGGAATTGCGAACTAATCTTATTTCAGTATCTAAAATTACAGATAGCGGTTATGACGTCACTTTTACTAGGGATACCGCTAAAATTATAGGTAAAAATGGAAAAGTTAAGGTGACCGCTTATCGCAAAGGGAATTTATATTGTATGCGCGAATGTGAATCTGCATACACTATGAGCTCGGAATTTAATTTACAAATTTGGCATGAGCGATTGGGGCATCTAAACGGAAAAGATGTAGTTAAACTTCTCAACAAATTAGGTGCGAGTATAGATATAAATGAGGTACGAAAGTTACGTGATTGCAATATTTGTGCTAAAGGTAAGATGACTGCACTTCCATTTTCGAATTGTACTGAACTCTCTAATGAAAAATTAAAGATTATCTATTCTGATATAGTCGGCCCTATGAAGTGTGAATCTAGAGAAGGGTCAAAATATTTTATAACTTTTATAGATGACTGTACACGATGGTGCGAAGTATATTTTTTGTCATCAAAAAGTAAAGCTTTGGATGCTTTTAAAATATACAAAAGTAATGTTGAGAAATTGACAGGTTTCAAAATCAAATACTTCCAGAGTGATAATGGTGGTGAATATTGCAATAAAGAGTTTGATGAATTCTTGCGTCAAGAAGGAATATCACGAAAGCTCACAGTTGCTTATACACCCCAGCAGAATGGAGTGGCGGAGAGAATGAACAGGACGCTGGTGGAAATGGCCAGGTGCATGTTATTTAATTCTGATCTTTCCAAATGTTTCTGGGCAGAAGCGGTGGATACAGCATGTTATGTCAGAAACCGTTGTCCAAACAATAAACTTGGAGGTGGTATTCCGTATGAGAAATGGTTTGAGAAACCAGTTAATATCGAACATATTAGAAGATTCGGAGCCAGGGTACATGTTCTAGACAAAGAGCCAAACAAGGATAAATTTGCTGCTAGAGGTATATCAGGTATGTTCATTGGTTATCCAAAAATGAATAAGGGATACAGAGTATGGATACCGGATAAAAGAAAGTCACTGATTGCTAGAGATATTAAATTCCATGAAGATGTGCAATCAGAGACTGGAGCTCCAGAAGAACGTGGCTCGTCGGACAACATCAATGATAAAGAATTTATAGAAGTCATTTTTCTGAAAGAGAAAGAACACGATACATTGGAGAGAAGGCAAGAATTTCAAGAAGGAAATTTAGATAATTGCAGTGAAAATATAGGCGAAGAGAACCAAACAGAGATGTCACAAATTGAAGGACCCACAATATTGAAACGAGCCCAAGGTCGTCCAAGATTATTGCGTACTGGAAATGTCGGCCGTCCTAAGAAAATGTACAAAATGGTTGAAGTGGAGCCTATGCAAGTGCAAGCGGAACAACCGCGGCAATTAGAATTGAATCATGAGGCATGTGATATTGATTCTGAAAATTCCGAGGATTCTTTTGCGGATTGTACTGATTTTATAGGAATGACCGAAATTTCTCTAAAAGATGCTTTAAATGGTGAGGAAAAAGAAACATGGGAGGAAACAATATTAACAGAAATAAGAAGCTTAATAGAAAAAGAGACGTGGGAATTAGTAAAGAGGCCGAAAGGTATAAATGTCGTTGGTTGTCGATACATTTTGAGTAACAAGCTTCAGGTGGACAAAACAATAAAGAAAAAGGTAAGATTAGTGGCACAAGGATTTAGTCAACGATTTGGAGTAGATTATGAAAAAACTTTTGCACCAGTCGCCAGACTACAGTCAATTAGACTAATGGCTGCTTTGGCTGTTGAACTGGGAATGGAAATACACCAAGTAGATATAAACACGGCGTATTTGAATGGTTTTTTAGATGAAGAAATCTACATGAAAACTCCGAAGCTGTTAAAAGAATGTCTAATCAAGCTCACAAAGTCTGAAGGAGAGGACAAAATGACTGTAAATCGAGCAAAGAAAATGTTAGAACAAATAGAAGACGGGTGTGATACTTGTCTGCTAAGAAAATCCTTATACGGATTAAAGCAGGCTGGCCGCCAATGGAATATTCGACTAGATGAAAAACTCAAAGAAATGGGGTTGATGCAGAGCCTGAACGAACCATGTCTTTATTTCAAGCAAAGGGACGGAAAACATTTATATGTATTAGTTTACGTCGACGATATTCTCATTGCTTCAGAAGAAAAAGATTGGATATCAAATTTTAAAAATAATTTATCCAAGGAGTTTAGTCTAAAAGATTACGGACAGGCAAAGTATATTCTTGGTATAGATTTCACTCGACTTGACAATGACAGTGTCATTCTTTTATCTCAAGAAAAATATATTCGTGATGTCTTACGCCGATATAATATGTTTTCGTGTTCACCATGTAAAACCCCAATGGAGATTAATAGTACAAAAACTAGTACGATGAAAATGAGTAGTAGTGACGAGACTCGGGAGAAATTGCCATTTAGGGAATTGATTGGTTCATTAATGTATATAAGTATTGGCACTCGACCCGATATAACCAATTCCGTCGCTAAGTTGGCCCAATTTACAACTTGTCCTGAAGTGTGTCATTGGAAAGCAGCTAAACGGATCTTACGTTACCTGAAAGGAACTTTAAACTATCGGCTTATGTTTAGAAAAACAGGTAAACATATACAAGGTTTCTCGGATGCAGACTGGGGAAATTGTTTGATAGACCGACGTTCATATTCTGGATATGCTTTTATTTTAGGAGGCACTTGTGTTTCTTGGCAATCTCGTAAACAACGAACAGTAGCTACTTCGAGTTGCGAAGCTGAATATATCAGTTTGTCGGAGACTATGAAGGAAGCAGTTTATATGAACAGTTTACTGAATGAAATAGGACTTTCAAGGTATAGTAAAGTGACTGTGCATGCCGATAATCAGGGTGCGATATTTTTGGCACAAGATCCCTTAAATCATGCTCGTAGTAAGCACATTGATATTAAACATCATTTTATAAGGGGCGTATTAAAAAATAATAATGACATAGAGCTGCGACATGTACCTACTGTCGATATGGTCGCTGATATATTGACTAAACCATTACCTCGAGTCAAACACGCTCAGTGTGTTAGTGCTTTAGGTATTAAAGCTTCTTAATATTTGTAATTGAATTCTGTTTTAGTAGCTTCAATTTAAAGGGGCGTATTAAAGATTAAAAACTATCTTTCTGTAAATTGAAGCTGGCTGTTTATAATAGTTTTATATTTGAAATTATTTATTTGACAGTGTTCTTTTACTCGATGTGATTTGTTTTGCTATTCCGTTCTTTGTTGTCTAATATACTACTACAATATGATATAATGGTTTTAATGGACCTAACAAAAGACCTTAAGCCATTCATTAAAAAAATCTTACGGCCAAACACGTCACATAAAAATCAATTGAGATATTTAATAAATTATACAATTTATCTATACTTACACAGCTATTATTAGTATGCTGAAAAATCATGCAAAATAATAATATTTAGATTACAAAGTATGAAATTCCTAAACGCAATTTTTTTTTGTAACTACGATTTCGCAATTGTCCTTTATTTTCAACAGACACTCAGAGACATGGATCTACATTCTTGATAATCACCACTCGCTTTTAATTAAAGCTATTTGTCTTCGATCAACAATACTACTATTATTATTATAGTATTGTTGATCGAAGCTATTTGTAATAAATATTTGACTGTAAGAATACATTATGCCACCAAATGTATGGTTAACAAGGAGACAATGTTCGAAATTTGTACACAAAATTAATATTATTTAAAGGACAATACATATTATTAAATGAAAATATCGTTTTATTTTGTTTGCAATAAAACTTTTATTAAGTTATTATTACGGAATGGACGCTAAAAATTATCTAGTCATAACGGGTAACATATGTGGGATCTGGTAACCCTTTTTTTTTTGTTGTCGCGGGGAAAGCGTTTTATTACTGCCGCCCGCTCTGGAGGGAAGCGGATTAAGAATAAAACGGGTATGCTGGACTAGCCGGTCTTACGACCCAGCATCCCCCTCGCACGGATGATGGTTATCCGTGCTGCCGCTGGACCGAGTCCCTAACCCCTATATACACCCCACCCGACACTACCAGCTAAAACCCCGCCGTGGCCTTCTTCCGCGCTTGCGGAGCGATTCTGGGGTATTCTAAGGAGTGCTAGAATTGCAGCCGGAATCGCCCCAGCGCGGTGCTGCATAGCAGCCCATCTCCATGGAGGGCTAAGGAGCCCCCGCGCTGCGAACAAAGACAGCGAACGAGGCCTTACCACCCGCGCTGCCGTCCATCTCGGGGTCGCACGATGCTCCGAATTTGGGAGTGCATCGATACGGGCTGACAGCCCTCCGCTGCGCGCCCGCGACCCCCGATGGCCCCAATTAGTCGCCTCGTACGACAGGCAGGGGTTACCGTGGTGAAATTCTCAAGACGCTCCCATTCCATAGGGCGGGAGACGCCGGTCAGTCGTCCACCCAGCGCCTCCTACGTCTTCTCTGGCGGCGGGAGGGATCATATCGTTCCCGATCCCTCTCAGCACTCTTCTTCTGCGAGATGACGATCTCGCATAAGTGGGCCACCGCACGCCAGGACCTCCGGCTGGCGGCCATGGACGACACCACGGCCGCCAGCGAGAGGTCTCTTCCAACGACTGCTCTGAGAGCGCTGCGCTCTTCGTCCCAGGCTGGGCACTCCTCCAACGTATGTTGGGCCGTGTCCTCGCGGCAGTTGCCACAGTGGTGGCACACGGCATCCGACACAGGAACGAACCGAAACACCCATGGTCCGTTAATACCTGTGTCAGTCGGAACGTAGGCGCCCCGTGGCGCCTGTCTAGCCATCTCTTTAGGACAGGACGCACTGCTGCGACAGTCCTCAAGCCCGCAGTCGGGCTCTCCAGCCTGGTATGCCACTCCTCCATAGCGGTTCTGCGGAACCGGGCCGCAATCTCCCTCGGGGCCAGTCTCTCCTGACGGCGGCTGGACGCCTCCTCCCGCCAGAGGAACGCTGACGAGAGGAGTTTGGCGTCCAACTCCCAAGGGAGTGTGCCGGCCAATACGCAGGCCGCCTCGTGGGAAACTGTGCGGTAGCCCCTGACTATTCGCTGCGCCACCAAACGTTGCGGTTTGCGCAGCAGGGCGACGCAGCGGGCGTTCAGGGACTCGGCCCATACGGGACATCCGTACAGGGCCATTGACCGCACGACTCCAGCGTATAAACTTCGGCAAGGGCTATTAGGTCCCTCCAGGTTCGGCAGCAGGCGTCCGAGCGCGCCTGCCGCCCGCACCAATTTCGGCGACAACTCCTTGAAATGGGCACGGAAATCCCACCGGCTGTCCAGAATCAATCCCAAGTACTTCATTTTACAGCGGATGGGAATCCGCACCCCCTCCACGGATCTGGTAACCCTGTACGCGCATGCCGTGTCCAGTCTTGATCCTTGGTCCTTGCGTCACATGACATTCCCGCCATTTTCAAATAATACATACAGAGCAACCAACTAACTGTGAAGTGGCGAATGTGGTTGTATCACAGGGCTGACATTCCTTTTATAATTCCCAGAAAGAGCAGGATGCACTTATTACGAAAAAGCTAAGAGCAATAGGAATAGATATACTACTTGCTGTCAATATCGGAGTTTCACAACTTTTTGGTTGGGCCTTTTTAGTTCTGGCCAGATAGTCTGAATGACAACGAAATATTTATCCGTGATTGTGGAAATATATCATGATATATTGTGTTTAAAATACATTTCGTGTGGAATTTAAGTGTTTAAAACGTGTTGAATATGGTACATTGCAGTGTTCTTGGCTGTAAAAGCCTAAATAAGCGAAAATATGAAAATATTATGTTTTAATAATAATATTTCAAATAATATATCTAATTATACGTTACTATTTATCAAGTTTCTTAAAAATACTTGTAAAATATTGATAGTCTACCATTTTCAAGGCATTCGTTGCTTCAGAAGAAAAATAAATATATTTAAAACCAATTTTAAATTTCTTGTATTACCTAGTCAAATTCGGAAGTTGTTTAAACGTCATTTGCCGCTGTTTAGATAATTAGCTGTGCATGACAATTTTAGGTAAATTTAACATGGCTGCATAATACACATTATGGGGATACCAACGTTCACGACATTTAATTACCTCCTATTTATGGATAATGTGTCAGCGTTTCCCAAGAGTTTAATTAAAAATAATACAGTTAACTAACAAAATAAAAGTGAATAGAGATGTGAAAAGTTGAACTAGAAATAATATAATTATAATATAATTATATAATATAATATATTATATTTGTTTAGGTTTTCACCTTCTCGACATACGTCGGTTTTAATAAATATCCCGTCCCGTTACCTACAGGAAAAGAGATATTTATTTCCCCTCTATAATAGTTAAAATAGCGTCCAGTTAAATATATATTAAATGTATATTGAGCGTGTAAATAATTAGTTATATATATATAAACATAACCATAAACTTAACATTATATATATATATATAAATATATATTTATAAAAGTATCTAATCTATATCTGTAATTTGCTGTGAGTAGGTTCTCACATTTCTCCTTCTTCGTCCTGTATTTGTTTGGGTTATTGGTGAATTTGTATTATTAGTTGTGCTTGTTGAATTTGGTGTGTTGGATGACTGTTGTGTGTCAGATGAATGTTGTGAGTTTTGTGTGTGCTGATTCTGTGAGTTGTTTACAAATACGGTATCTCCTAGGACTTTGCTGAGTATGACTGATGATTGCATAGCTGCCTGTTTTTGCAAGATGCTGATATTGATGTTCGTGTCTAGTTTATCTATGTATTTTTTAAGAGATTTAGCTACTACTCCCGTTGCCCCTATCACTATTGGTATTACTGTAGTTTGTGTTTTCCATAACCGGCTGACTTCAGTTTTTAGAAGGTGGTATTTACTTAGTTTCTCTATTTCTTTGGGTCCTATGTTATAATCTGATGGGACACTTACATCTATCAAATATGTTTTATTGTTATTTTTATCTATGTAAATGAGGTCGGGTCTATTGTGTGTGACGGTAATATCAGTTTGGACGGGCATTTCCCAGAGAATCTTCGCGGTATCATTTTCTTTAATTTGTGGTTGAATGAGCGTTTCTTTCCACCATAGGTTGGAAACGTCCATTTTGTGTTTTTTAGCCAAGCACCAGTAGACGTATTGAACTAGGTTGTTATGTCGTTTTACATAATATGTCCCTGCTAGTTTTTCGCAGCCGGATATGATGTGTTGTGCTGTCTCGTCTCTACAAGCACATAAGCGGCATTTCCCATCTACTGGCTCTTTTAGTATGTCACGTTGGTGTTGTCGTGTCATAATGGCTTGGTCCTGTATGGCAAATATTGAAGATTCTATGCTTGGTGATATCTGTTGATTTTTAATCCATTTAAATGAAAGTTCTTTATCTACATTCGCCTGATCTAGTACCTTCTTTGGGAATTGTCCGTGCAGATTCTTATTCCGCCATACTTCATTACTATTTTTAACTATTGCTCCTTTAATTTCTTTATCTGTATGTGTATTTCCTTGTCCTAAGTGTATTTCTCTTTCTAAGTCTTGTGCTTCTTTGATTATGGAGTATTTATCTCTATTTATGTCGTGTTGAACTATAGCTTTAATAAGGTAGTCGCTTTCTGCTTTTAAATATTGCTTGTATTTTATTATATGTGTTTTATATGTGTATTCTATATTCAATAAACCCCTACCGCCTTCTGTGATCGGTAGGTATAGCCTTTGTACTTCTGCTTTTTGCTGGTGTGCCTTTTTTATGGCTAACATTTTTCTTGTTTTAATATCTATTTTTTTTAAATCAATATTTTTATAGTTTATTATACCAAACGTGTACAGTAAAACGGGTGTAGCGTAAGTATTGATTCCTTTTATTAAGTAACGTGAGTTAAGGTGTGTATTTAGTAGTTTTTTAATCCTTTTAAAATATTCTTTAGTTATATGTTCCCTAATTATACTATGCTCTATTTTTCCTGATTCATGTATTCCTAAGTATTTATATTTATCTCCTATTGCAAGTTGCCTAATTGTATCTCCACTTAACAGTATATGATTACCATCCCCTGTTGTATTATTTCTATGTCCTGAACTTATATGTACTGTGTTGCATTTGTCTAATCCAAATCTCATTCCTATGTCACTTGTGAATATTTCTACGCTATCTAATAATGTTTTTAAGTTTTGCTTATTATTGGTATAAAGTTTAAGGTCATCCATATATAACAAATGATTTATCGCTATGCTATCTTTAAGTTTGTATCCTTTAGTTTGATATTTGTTGAGTACGCATGAAAGGGGGTTAATAGCTAAACAGAACAACAACGGGGAAAGGGAATCGCCTTGAAATATTCCGCGTCTTATATAAATCGGATCTGTAGTTATTGAATTTTGGGAGCCACGGGCTGTCATTATTAATCTCCATGTTGGCATAGCCAACTGGAGGAATGATTTGATCATGGGCGGGCACTTATAAACATCCAGGATCCTAAGGATCCATTCGTGAGATACGCTATCGAAAGCTTTTTGATAGTCAATCCAGGCCATGCTTAAATTCTTCTGGGATTGATGTGCATCCTCTAAAATAGCCTTGTTGACCATAAGGTGATCCTTACAGCCCCTGGCCCCTCTTCGGCATCCCCGCTGTTCTGGTGCCAATATGTTATTCTCTTGACAGTGATTATACAATATGTTGGTTAAAACGCTAGTTAATAGTTTGTACATAGTAGACAAGCATGCTATAGGCCTCCAATTTTTCGGGTCATCGGTAGTTTCGTTTTTGGGGATTAATATTACCTGTCCTGTAGTGAACCATTCCTCTAGATTTTCGGTGCCTGAAACTATTTTTGTGAATAACGTAGCTATAGAACTATGAGTACTAGTCAAATATTTGATATAATAATTTTGAATTTTATCAATACCGGGAGACTTCCAATTCAGTAACTTTCTAATGGCTAATTTTACCTGTTCTTCTGAAATTTCTTCTACGTTCATGGTATTTATCTCGCTCGATGAGATTTCTACTTCTTTAATCCATTTAGCTTCACTATTGTATCCTATGGGGTTTGATAATATAGATGACCAAAACTCTTCTACTCTTTCTTTGCTTGGTAATTGGATGTTTCTATTGTTATTGCTTCCTAAACTTCTATATAATCTATGTTCGTTTTCGTTAAATAATCTATTTTGTTCTTTTCTAATATTTATATCTTCATATCTCTTTATTCTACTAGCTAAAGCTTTTATTTTCTGTTTTATGATTTCTATGTTATTTTGATGATCATTTTCATTTTGAATATTATACTTTTTATATAAACTGTCTTTAATTCTCATCATTCTACCTGTGCTGATGCCTCTTCCTATTTCAATTAATTGGCCTAACTCTTTTCTTAGTTTTTCTATTTTGGTCTGAATTCTTTTCTTCCACGGTGGATCAGTTTTGGCTTTAATAGTATCTTTTGGCAAGTAGGGCATTTGATTATTATTTAATATTAGGGTTTTTGCGGTAGCGTAAATGATATCATTAATTTCTCGTAGGGATTCATTAGTTATTAATAGATTGGGTAAATATGTATTAAGAGTGCGTAGATTTTCTAGGAATCGCTTATTTATTTTAGCTTTAGGTAGAAGTTGACGGTCTGAAATTGCGGTTTCTTTAGTTTCAGCTAATATTTGCAGAAAGTTTAAAATTAGTGGGTTCTGATCTTCATTTACTGTAATATTTTCTGTTAATTGTTCTATTGTTTCGGCTTGTTCTGCTGTAATGTGATAGTCTTGTTGTGTATTTTGCATATTGTGTTCTATTGTGTTTAGTGTAGTGTTATATTGTTCAGTATTAGTTTCTGAAGATACACCTTCAGCTTGGTTTTGAATCAGATTTAGTAGTTCTTTTGAAAGAACATTCTGCTTTATTATTCTACGGGCCTGATTTGATAAAGTATTGCCGTTAAACTTTTGTATTTTCGGGTTGTTAGGATTTCTTTCTGTAAAAAGATCGTGTAACCTGCCTATATATCCTGGACCTCCTGATTTTGCTTTGAAGAAGCAAAACATTAACTCCTTCATTTCTTCTGTTGACCACTTTCTTCTTCTGTCATCATTTATAAAGTTATCTGTGGTCGATGCAGATGAGCCGACAGAATGTGTGGGCGAAGCCCTATTCTGCAAAGCATCATCCGTTCCCTCCCCACCCCGTTGATCGGCTGTAGTACCTTCGGGTCCCCCGACTCTAGCCCGCCTGTTCAGCTGAGAGCCGCTGACGGTTCGTATGCTGTCACGTCCAGCGTCAGCTCCAGACGTGCCCCGGCGATCACCCCCAGGAAGCGACCCTATACGTGTATCATTTAATTGTCTCTCCATTTTTGAAGGTGTTGCTAGTGCTCCGTTGGCCATCATTATGTATTTGCCTTTGGCTATGATGTTCCACCCCTCACGTGGCCTGGATGTTTTAGCCGGACGTGGAGTTAGGCTTGTAAGGGGCTAATATATTATATAATAATATATTATATATTATATTATTATATTATATATTATTATATAATTTTAATTAATATATGAAAATTACATTATAAAATATTGAAATTGTTATTGTTGGCAATTTTCTATTGCAAATAATCGGGTGCAGGTAAACATTATGTTATTTAATTATGTATAGGTTATGAATGAATTTTATAAAAATTCCCATTTATATATATTTCACTGGTTGTTATATAGGTAATTATTTATTATACCTTGGTAGCGCAGTTGTAATTGCGTACGTGGAACGACTGCTGGGCTGAGGTCTCTGGTTCGATCCCCGGGTCGAGTAAAGTGATATTGGGTTTATCTAGGTCGAGTAAAGTGATATGGGTATCATGAAATGCTCAGTATTAGCCCGGAGTCTCGATTGTGCCAACATCATGGGACTGTAATATGCTCGGCGAAATGTTGATGTACTAGTTACACCTCTGCCTACCCCTTAGGACTTTACAGGCGTGAGTGTATATAAATATATATATATAAACTCACGCCTGTAATCCCCGAAGGGGTAGGCAGAGGTGTAACCAGTACACACACATTTCGCCGAATTTCGGTGCTATAATGTGATAGGGGACGAGCCTATTGCCATACCGGGCACTGGATATATATGTATATGTGTGTTTATTATGCGTAGTAGTAAACTTGGAATCTTTATCACATCTTCAGATTTGTCATAAGTTAGTGAAAAGAGGCATTTCAACATTACTCTTTTCGCTCTCATTGTCGTTTTATAACTCGCGATGTTGTTATTCATATTTAAAATTTATGGATAACTGTCGCGGAAAAAAACATTCAACTGAATCAGTCTTGTGACAGTCACCAAAAATTCAACTAAATAAATAGATATAACAGTATTGGGGTTATTTCTTAACCGCCTTCAAAAAAAGGAGGAGGTTGTCAATTCGTCGCAATCTTTTTTTAGGTATGTTCCCCGATTACTTGAAGACGCCTGGACCGATTCGAGAATAAATTTATCGTTCATTGTTACTAAATTATTGTGCCTATTATGTAACTGTGAGTTTCCGTTTCAAGAAATTATTACTATTATAATATTATGTCTATATATCATAAAATTTTAAAATTTATCTTAACATGAAATACGCACACCTGAGATTTCAAGAACTGGGTAAAATAATGTTAGTTGGTAACCCAATAGAGTTCACCTGTCCCTTTCGGGTGCACGCCTATGCCTCATCTAGTCGTATATACTATATCTATGGCTTTTGATTTGCGAATTATTGACGTATTGTGACATTGACATTTAATACTAATGACAATGTATTGGTTTTTAAAATAAATAGTATGGTGAGCCAAGAAACTATTTCATTCGACCGTATGTATGACGTCATCAAGCATTTTTCGGTTTTTAATTTTTTTCGTTGAAACTAAAGTATTAAAAAAATATATATATATATTTCAACTAAGAATAGAAAACATAAGAAACGGTATTTTTGTTTTACGCTAGTTTAGAATTTGAGTTATGATGGATATTGCAAATAAAAAATTTCAATTTTTATTTTTCATTTTTTTCATCCAGAGGACAGACGGCAGTCTTGCGACCATAAAGCCTAGTCTTACTTGAAACCTGTGCGTGACACCAAAGAGTAATAACTTCCAGGAAAACGTGAAACTTTAAGAATGACACTAAATCAAATAGTTTCACTACCTTTACCCGTTGATACCAGTATCAAAAGTTCAACTCGCTCAACACTCGTTCAAATCATATACTTGACATTGGCTACATGTACAAGAAGTGCGGAGCCTTAAAAGAAAAAAAAAGAATGACACATCTAAAGTCAAAAATAGATCTTAAAGTATTGCAAGGTAGTCACAGATTACTTAGAGAAGCTACGGGTTTTAGCCTCGAGTATTTATCCCTAGTTGGTTACCTACTAAGTACTACTACTACTAGGTTTTAGTTAGGTGTTCAATTAAATGTATGGGTTTAGTCTTCTCTAATCAATGGTTTTAGCACTCATAGACTGAATTAAAGTGTTGCCAATAAAAGGTAGCTGCCAAAGTTTTTCCAAACATATTTTGTAACAACATTATCATTTGAAAATGCAAAAGTATGGTTTTTCAAACCCAAGCTTACATACAGATCTATGTAATTTTTTACATAGATTTCTATAACTACCGTTTCATATTTTTATGCATCAAAATTACTAATGCCTAGCCTCTTTTGTCATTTTTTAAAATTATTAAACAGCTTATAAAAATTAATTAGTGTTATTAGTAATTTAAAATTATATTTACAAATGTATAGATTATAATTTTATACTACACAGCTACACAGCCAAAACAATAACTGATTGGCGATTGCGCTCCTTACACACCTGGTGGTAGACATACGGAACTAATTTGTCAAAATAGGTTGTTAATCGACTAAATACAAATGTCATGTTTGCATGTAGAATTTTTTCAACCTCTCTTTTTGTCATGATCATGTTTGTATAAGTTAGTCCTGTTTATACTTTTCTAAGCCATCCTATTTAATTTATTAGTTTACTACCGCGAGGCTACGTACCTACGTCGTAACGTCGCTTACGTTTGTATTTTATGTGAGGAAAATAGTTGTAGTTTTCTTATTAAAGTTCACACAAACAAGAAAATGATCAGTATTGGTGCTCTCGGCGCGAACCAGTTAAGGTGAAACTCGTGCTGCAGCACAAAACTGCGAAACGTGGTGCTGGCCACACGGGCCACAGTTTGTTATCAAACAGCGAGTGGCAAGTGGCAATCTGCAAAGCGATGGCGGAGGCGGCGCCCGGGAACATCGTCAAGGAGGGATGGTTGCAGAAACGCGGCGAGCACATCCGCAACTGGCGCGACCGCTACTTCATCCTGTTCGACACTGGCGACCTGGTGGGCTTCAAGGCGCAGCCGGAGCGCAACAACTACCGTGACCCGCTCAACAAGTTCACGGTGCGCGACTGTCAGATCATGGCCGTGGACAAGCCGCGCCCCTACACCTTCACCATCCGAGGGCTACAGTGGACCACCGTCATCGAGCGCAACTTCTCCGTCGACACCGAGAAGGAACGGTCAGTCCGCAGTCAGCAGTCACCAGCGTCAGTACACTCCGGCGGGAGGATTGTTGAGTGCATGTGTATGTTGCAGCGAGGAGTGGGTGGCCGCCATCCGGTACGTGGCGTCGCAGCTGAGCAGCGGCGGGCCCAGCACCAGCGGCGCGGGGCTCTCTGATACCGACGATGGGGACATCGCCCAGCTCGGCACCAGCTTCCGTGATCCTCGCCGTATAGTGAGTACCATGCGTGTGCTCATACCCACCATGCTGTCACTACATGCTATTAACACTTCTATGTCTAATGATCTTAGTAGTTGTGTTAATGGATTCCCTCATAGGACAAAGTCTCATGCATAATAATATGAATTAAGATCTGGACCACATCTTTTTGGTTGCTGTAATTTTCCGATTAAAAATAGCATATATGGGTTGGTATATCATAGTTTTGTTACATCATTTACTTATTTTTGTTTGGACAACTCACAATGTACAAGTAGGTAGAATATGAATATAGATATCCTCACTAAACTAGCATGTATACCTGGTGCAGTAACTAATTTATCTGGTGTTGGGAGTCAAATAAAAGTTATATAGGGGGAACCTTACCACTAACATTACACTCATTTACTACAAGCTGTCTGCCATGAATACTTACTGGTCTGTTGTATCCACTTCCAGCAGGGCCAATACCCAAGTATAATTAGGCACTGGTGAGGTTACCCTGCACCAGTCTATAGTAGGCATGTGCCAGATATATCAAAACATAACTTATATCGTTATGAATTAAAATATCATATTGTATCGATAAACCAAAGTTCATAACCAATATCACATATCCAACCAACTATCGAAAACCAAACCAACTTGAGAACGAAACGCAAACTACAAACACATAGCATCGAAATCCATATTCCCTTCGTCTCTTTTTAATAACGATAATTTTAATATTGTTATCGTGTCACTTAACAGTGCACATCGAAATGATCTTTAGATTCACAGACATAAGGCGTAGATTTGCATGAACAAGCATATTTTGTCTTGGAAACGGTTTTTTTATGTTTTGGACGCAGATTTTGAATTTTGGTTTTGCACAGTTTAAATAGTTTGCGTTTATGTTTCGGTTCTTAATTGCGCAATCGGTATCAAATCATGACTACTAATACCGATATCTGAAAACAGTTTTCAATATCGATATGAAAACTCAATATCGGTTATGAAACTGTTTGTCCTCAAAAACGAAAACGCCCATGTCTAGTCTATAGACATGTTCAGTGCCTCAATGATAAACTTTCAAAATGAGGTTTTATAGGTGATTGGTAAAATGAGGGATATATTCACTAATATATAGGATATAATGTTTTTAATCAAACTTTCTCTCAACTAATAATAAACAACCAAATATATATATTGTTTATTGTATTTTGTAACATCTTTCCATATTATCACTATTAATGTTTACGATATACACACATATTTGCCAATGCTGTCAGTGTTTTCCATAGGTGTTTTCCCACATTAGATGTCAACTGCTTATTAAAATTGTTTTAAAAACATATAGTATGTATGTGGGTATAGATGTAAATATTTATTTGTAGCTACAGTTATATATCTAGCTCTAGTAATGCACTCCCAAGCAAATCATATTAAATAATACTTGTCTATCATGGGAATAACATGTTTGTGCATTCCTAGAGAAGTTTCACTACTTGGTGGCAAAAAATTCATGCCATTGTTATTGGTTTAGAGGAGTTACCAGGAGGAGGAGGAGGCCAATGTGTGGCTGGGATAGGGATAGTCTTCTATATTGGGAATAAAAACTGCAATCTCTAAGTTTATGAGCCAACCGCAGGAAATATATTTACAAAATATTGTAAATTTTCCTCCATAAGAATATATTGTCCTTATTTATTGGGTGTATTTATTGTTTTTGTTTACATAACACATATTATCATTCTTCGTTCTGCGGGCTTAGTGCATTATATTTTGTGAATAAGTATACATGAGTGCTGCCACGAAGTCCTAGTAGCCTACTAGCAAATATTTCCTTGACTAATTATATTCTAATAGGTTTTTTTCCTCGGTAATAGTTAATTATGAACTAAGGCCTAACCCCTCTCATTAGCAGAGGAGGCCCGTGCCCAGCAGTGGGACAATGTTTAATACAGGGCTAGTATTATTAATAGTTAATTATACCAGTCCTGTTATGCACTGTTCGGGTTATTGTTATATCAAAATTGTTTCATAGGTCCAGATACCCACATGACCAAACTTATAACAGATGGCAGCCTTTCACCTGCAATATGTGCAGTTGTTTTGAAAATTAGCTCAGATAAATAGAGCCTTAAAAAAAGGTAAATGCACGTCCAAATACGTTCTTCGGAGCACGGGCGCTTTGAGTCCCCCCATATGGAGACGGGCCGCAAAGCGGTACCGCGCAGGGGCGGTTCCGGTTGAGAACGGGGTGCTTCTCGTCCCGGGTGCCCGGGGCCGTCCCAATGCGCCGAAGAGGGTCACCACGGGGTTTTTAGTTAGTTATTACCCCGCGAAAAAAACATAAAATACAAATATGTACGTTGTAATTTGGAAAAAACCCTTATCTCAAACCACATAGCGGCGCTTCAAATTTATTTATTTCTTTATATTATTGAGAAATCCAAAGGTTCAGAGAGATAAATCTAAAGCTTTAGATACCTGTCTTCAAAATCGCATCCTTCTTTCGCACTATCAAGGGCATATAATGTGACTACGATTCTTTGTACATTGTGGGTGGGTGTCCATAGAAGATAGATATCAATTAAATTCTATGGTTTACCCCTCATCCACCATCCATTTTTCGTTCCTTGTCGATGCGACACGCACGCAGCGTGTTCGTTTAGTGTATGTGTGCGTGTGTGTGTGTGTGTGTGTGTGTGAGAGAGAGTGGATGCGCGCGGACTCGGCGCCGACGCGCGCGCTCTCGCAACGAGCCGCTGTATTTTGGTGAACAGGAAAGTGCACGTAATGCGTCATGTTGTGATTCTGGGAAGCACGCGACAAACAAACCTCGCCCAACCGTGTCCTGCACGGCCTTTGTACTCAAACAATTACATCTTATTCAATATATCACATACTAGCTTTTGCTCGCGGCTCCGCCCGCGTGGAGGTTATTTTCGGGAGCAGAAGTATACAATCCAAGGAGTTTCTTTTGCACTGAGGCACCTGTAGCGATCTTCCTGACTCTCAGATGTTGTGCCTGAAGCTTGACATTGCATCTACAGTTGCAATACCCCATAAGTTAACTCCTCACTTCGCGCCTTTTAGGGATGATTTGGCAAAAACGTGGAAACACGTATTTCTTGACAAAAGCCTAAATATATTTTTTCAGTACCCTAAGTTGAGGTATTACGGATTTCCCAAACAAACTTTCAACCCCTATTTCACCCCCTTCAAGATATTTTTTGAGACGAAAGGTAACCTCTGTCCTTCCCCAGGATATAATCGTTCCCTCAGCCGAATTTCATAAGGATTCGTTCACCCGTTTAATCATGAAAAGGTAACAAACAAACATACAATCAACAATATTTACCTAGTCAGGTCATAAATTCTGTCACATGTTTAATATAAAATAATTGAAACAAGTTTATTCATTATGTAACCATTTATATACCAAAATGAACTTAACAAAACAGATTCTTATGACACTAAAGTTTATTCAAAATGACCTCCGTGATTTTGAATACAGGCCTTCAATCTGCGCGGCCAGTTGTCTATCGCAGCACGAACGAGGTCCATGTCAATATCGGCGGCTGCCTTAATCAAGGATGTCTTAAGTGACTCCAAATTGGGATGAGGCTTTGACCACGCCTTTTCCTCCAAGTGTTGCCATATCTTGTAATCTAACGGATTCAAATCTGGACTGGAGGAGGGCCAGTCTTCGTGCCGGATGAAGTCGATTTCACGCGCCGCCAGCCAGTCTTGTGTGCTCTTCGCTCTATGAGCTGGCGCCGAATCTTGTTGGAATACCCAGTGCCTGTTATTGAACATGGTATGAGAAACAGGTTCCACAAGGTTCGTCAGGACTGTATTTTGATACACAACTGCATTCGTTTTTACACCTTTCTCACAAAAATGTACCTCTGTTAAGCCCCAATAAGAAACTCCTAACCATACCATGAGCGAGGATGGGAAATGACCTCGTTGGACACGCGGAATACGGTTGCTCGCTTCTTCACTACTGTGTGCGTACATCTTATCATTTTGTTTGTTGTAGCTCTCTTCTACGCTAAAATTTTTTTCATCTGAAAAAAGAATTTCCCGATATTTTTTTCCCGCGTACCGCTTGAACAAAGCGCGGCATCTCTTCAGTCTCAGGTCCATTAGACGAGCATTCAAACGATGTCCTGTTTTTCTTCGATATGCCCGAAGCCCTAAGTGTTCATTTAACACCCTTTTCACCGTGGTTCTGCTTAACCCCATCTGAAGGGTAGGTAGGTTAGGAAGTGGTAGAGCCACGCTGTAGACATATTTGTCTACAGCATGAATGGGCCGGCTCGACCGGGGTAGTACCACTGTCTCACAGAAAACCAACGTAAAGTGACAGTTTACTGTCGCGTTTCGTATGGTAAGTGAGATAACCGGAGGCCTAGATTCCCCCTTCCCTTCCCTAATCCCTATTCCTGTCCTTTAAGGCCGACAACGCATACATGATACTTTCGGTATTGTGGATGTTCATGGGCGGTGGAGATCACTTAACATCAGGTGACCCACTGGCTCGTTTGTCGGACTATACTATAAAAAAAAAAAAAAAAGGGCCAACAGTTTCTGCTTACGTTTGGGATTTCTTTGAATTCGCGCCTTCACAGCTTTTATCACTGCTGGAGTCCTAATAGACCGAGGGCGACCACTTCTTGACCTGTCATCTACACTAGAGTCTTCATTGTATCGTTTGATGGTACGATAAACGAATCTTTTGGTTATATTAAAATTTTTCATTATGTCAAAAATTTGAATTGGCGCGTAACCGCAACGACGCAACGCAATTACTGCAACACGGTCTTCTTTAAGCGTCCACTCTATATTTAAAAATGAGTAAAATTCTAAAAAGTATAAATTTTTATTTTCAAGAACAATTTGAAATTCGAATTCAATAAACTTTTTTGTGGCCAGCATTCTAAAATAAAAGTTTTTACTGTGTGACAATACTTATGACCTGACTGTGTATATTGCTGCGGAGATATTTTAAACCTGTTATATCTCCTAAGATATTCATTGAAATCAAATGATGTAAAGGCAACTTTGTTCAAAATTAAATACTTGTGATGAATAAAGTATAGGATTAATAATACCATGTTTATAAAAACCCCTTCACAAATAATGCATTGTTTCAGAACAAATTCGATAACCATTAAAAAGGTTATAGTGAGCCAACCGAAAAATATGTCATATGCTATCGCGGACTTTTTTTTAGAACTTTTTAAGAGGAACAATTCCGTCATACATGATTGTTACGTAACTTTAACCGTTTACGCAGCGCACGCAACGGAAGCTCTCAAAAGGAATACATTTTCCCCGTGTTTGCAAACTTTTTTCATTACTGCTCCGCTCCTACTGGTCACAGCGTGATATATATATGTTATATAGCCTATAGCGCTCCTCGATAAACGTACTATCCGAAACTAGAAGAATTTTTCAATTCGAACCAGTAGTTCCTGAGATTAGCGCGTTCAAATAAACAAACTCTTCAGCTTTATATACAACATTATTTTTAGTATACTACAAAGCCGAAAGTACTTTATTGAGAATCAGTAGCACAAGCCATTGCCCTAATTTTAACGTGTTATATTGGTATCCCAAAAACATATAAAAATTTTCGTCAACCTGGTAACCCTGTTTATTACTTAATAAAAATGCGAATCGGCCGTTCACCTACATCTACATAATACAAGCACACCGTTCCCCACCCGCGAACCCGCACACGTCGCCGCGTCGGTGAAATGAAATGAAATCGTTTATTGATCAAGTAGGCAATTACATAGCTCTTATGACAAGTCAGAACATTAAAAAAAGTAAAGAAATTTTAAGAAAAGCATATCAGCTTATGTATACATAACATACATAGCATCATCGATACACTAGCAATTAATTATTCATATGGTATTTAACATTATTATTATTTATTTATTATTAATTAATTTTTATTTTTATATTATGGATTAATATTATTCAAGGTAATACCAGTCAAATATATATATATATATATATATATTATATATTTAAATGGCTTTGATATGGACCATGGGTATTTCCGAGACGTCGCTAGTTTTAAAAGCTACCATCTGATCCAAACGCGACCCCGCCTGAGAAGACCCGGCGAAACAAACTCAGCGGGCTTACATTACCGCTGGATACTACGCGGCGCGACCCAGTCCTGAGAGAATCCAGCAAATCAAACTCAGCGGGCTTGTTTTTGGTCCGGATCATTATTTCTAGTAGATGACCTGTCACAAATTACATCGTTTTAATTTAAAACTTAAAATAAAACTTTAGATATTATTACCATTCTTTATTTAGAGCAACATTAATTTTGTTAAAATTTGTGTCCTTGTTTAGATGTAATAAAAAGGTAGATCTTTTACGTGTTTGAAATAAATTTGATGTATGAAATTTGAGTATATACTATATATTCGTAAGATTTATCGAAATAACTCGCTCAAGTTAGCTTTAACATTTAGGATAATCATTCCTATAAATATAAACCAAACCATGGCTATCTAAGACAAGTAATAAAATATTAAATAAAAATACGTGGGTGAAGCCACAATCTTTGTATATATTTATTTACAACGCACCTAGCGTGTGCCGGCCGTACAGGCGTCGCGCAATAAAAACACACCTGGTGTGTGCCGGCCGCACTCTTGCATAGGGATTTTTAAAACGCACCTAGCGTGTGACGGCCGCATGCGCGTAGCAAAATCAAAAACACACCGTGTGTGTGCGCCGCAGTCAACGTGTTAATATGAGTCTTAAACATTTTATTGGGCAAATCAATTACGTTATTGGGGATTTTGTTATAAAATTTTTAAGTTACCCATAAAAGACTTTTTAGATCTTACAACTCTAAAGGAGGGTACTGTAAGTTTGTTTCTGTTTCTTGTATTAATGTTGTGAATATCACTATTTTTATAGAAATTGCTTATATTTTTACGAACGTACATGATATTTTGATAGATGTATTCAGACGGCACAGTTAATATATTACTATCCTTGAATACTGATCGTAAAGAATCCCGACTACGTAGGTCGTATATAGCTCGGACTGCTCTTTTTAAAAATAAATATAGTATTTATATCAGCAGCTGATCCCCACAATAGAATGCCGTAAGACATAATACTGTGGAAGTATGCGAAATATATCAACCTAGCCGTTGAAACATCTGTTAGACGTTTTATTTTCCGGACTGCAAAAGCTGCAGCACTTAATTTAACGGATAACCTTTCTATTTGAGGACCCCATTGCAATTTACTATCTAGAGTTATTCCTAAAAATACAGTTGAAGAGACTGAATCTAGTGATTCTCCGTTTAATTTAATACACGAATTTATGTTTGGTACATTAGGTAATGCAAACCGAATGCATTGTTTGCAATGTTTTTCCTGCATTTAGTAAGAGATTGTTAGCAGAAAACCAACTTGATATTAATTTTAAAACATTATTGGGCGTAACTAGGTCTTTATCCTTACGATTTACTTTAAATATTAAAGATGTGTCGTCAGCGAATAAGACAATGTTTGAAATCCGCTCTACCATATAAGGAAGGTCATTTAAATATACTAAAAACAAAAATGGGCCCAGAATGGAACCCTGTGGAACTCCTATTTTTACTGTAGATCATATTGATGTGACGCCATCTATAGAAACTTTTTGTTCCCGACCCGATAAATAGGAGATTACAAGATCCAGAGATGAACCAGAAATTCCATAATATTTGAGTTTTACAATGAGGGTTCGGTGGTCGACGCAGTCAACGGTGCGTTACATCTATCAATTAGTCACTCCGGAAGCGTCTGGCGTGCCGATTCCGCGATGGCTTTTCGTTACAAAAACATACAGAGACTGTGCGTAGTCTCTCGATTTGTGGTGATAATGTGACCGCGGCAGTGATATATTATGAAGAGCATTTTGGTAGACGCGTGTCTTGGCAAACGATGCTTAGTGCCACGCAACGACTGAGGGATTACGGCCAGTTTCATCCTCCGACCGCGGTCGACCGAGGTGTAGCGCGTATCCCGACCACCATGCCAGAAGGTATTTTAGACTACATGTCTAATAACCCTGAGAGCAGCACGACTCGAGCAGGAGCATTGTTTAATGTGAGCCAAAGCTACGCCTGGTGAACCTTACGGGACGACGGTCAATACCCGTACCACTTTAGGCCAGCTCAAGAATTATGCGATAATGACATTACAACGCATCGCATTTAGCGAAAGGTGACTTCGTAATAAATAATACCAGTGCTTTGCGTGATGGCGGCAAACAATTAGCAGCGCGCGGCGCGCGTATGCCCATGCAAGAAACGGGATACATTATTTTTGCATGTCACCACGTGAGTTTTCCTTATTATTATTATGTCATATATTTATCTGATCGTTTATACCAAAATCTAATTTGGATGTTTCGGCTTTATGGTATACAAAAACTAATCTTGTATAAGTATTGATTTATGGATTAGAGTTAGTAACTTCACATGCATTAACTTATTGAGATATACATGTGTATGTACAATGAAAATCTCATAAAAATACACATATAAATAAATAAATAAAAATATTCATTACTATCAAATCATTTATTGCAATTGTAGGTAAGTATTTTAGAATACATGTTATATGTATTCAATAAATCTAGGTCGGTACATTTTGAAGTATACAATAATTGAAAAAAAAATTGAACTGAGAAATTTACTAATTAGAACATTTCTCAGTTCTCCATTGAAAATTAAAAAACTACACTTAATGCGCTAGAATATGGGTTAAGAACCGATTTTATTGCATTCAATAGCGCTCAAAAGGCCATATCCGGGTTTGAATTTGAGATGAATAGACGGAAAGATTTATATATTACTGCCGTTCACATTACTAGGGTGATGCGACCTCATGTGTCACACATGCGGCGCCACGCCACTGCCACGCCACCGCCACGCGACCGTTAATCACATAGTTTTAAAATATACGTCCTTTTTAAATTGACCTCGCTATTTTGTGACTTAAAGCTATACGGAAACGCTTTTTAACCGACTTCGAAAAAAGGAGGAGATTCTCAATTCGTCGGAATCTTTTTTTTATGTATTGTTCCCCGATTACTCGTAGACGCCTGGACCGATTCGAGAAGTTATTTTTTTGTTTAAAAGGGTATACTTCCCAGATGGTCCCATTGGCACCAAGTCAGGATCTGATGATGGGATCTCAGAAAAATCGAGGGCAACCCTCAAATTTTATAGGGACGCATAATTTGAAGTGGGTGTACTTTTTATTAATTAAAGAACTTTATTAAATTTTATTATTCAGAAGTCTTACATTACTTGGAGCATGCCTAAGATAATCTTCTTAAAATCTATTGACAAGTTCAACAGGTGGTTTTAAATATACCAGCTGTTGATATTTAGTATTGATAGCTTGGCATTTTGTATTATTGTTATTTCCTTTTTGTCCATCACTTAATAAATAATATATATTAGACACAAAACTATTTTGGTCCAAATCTTTGATCCAATCATAGAATTTCTTTAATCGATAACAAACTTTGACCAATGATATTTGACGATTGCACTTTCTTTAAACATTACAGTAGGCACTAAGCACCTATACTGTATGTTTTATTGAGCTACATTTTAGCACGTATGACAAAAACAATATGTTTTGATGAGGATAAGTGGTAGCGGTGAGTCAGCGCCAGATTATTTGTGCGGTTACGACATCGAACATTCCGGGCCGCGTGTTGTCCATGGGAACTGGGATGGGAGTGGGATTGTTGTGTCTTGTGAGTCCGGAGTCTGGGGTCGTGCTGCGGCCGCCCCGTCTCGGTAGCATACGTGGTATGACTTCTGTGCGTGAGGTCACGGGTTCGATACCACGGTCGGGTAAAATGATTCGTCCCCATCACTTTATGGGACGGTAATAAACTCGGAGAAATGTGGGTGTACTGATTACACCTCTACCAGCCGCTTCGGCGGCTTATTAATATAATCATAATACCATCGGGTGCAGTGTGGTCACTTAGAGGTGCCAGGATAACAAAAAATCTAAATCGACATCAAGATTCTCCGCGAGTTAATAAAATCATCTAATACATTTAGATCTGCCTGACTAATATTAGACTGCCTCGGTGGCGCAGGTGTAATTGGGCATGCGTTACGACTGCTGTGCTGAGGTCTCGGGTTCGATCCCCGGTTCGGGTAAAGTGATATTGGGTTTTTCTATTTAGAAATACTCAGTATCAGACCGGTGTCTGTAATTGTGCCCGGTATGGCGATAGGCTCGCCACTTATCTCATTATGGGACCGTAATAACTTCGGCGAAAAGTGGGTGTACTGGATACACCTTTGCCTACCCCTTCGCGGATTACAGGCGTGAGTGTATATGTATGTACATTTAGATCTCGGGTGCAGGCCAAAATTAGTTTTTAGGCTTTAGCTGTAAAATTAGCACTCGCTTGATGTGAATTGTTGTTTTCAATAGAGGACGCCACGCGTGCCCAGCATTGGGTCGATGAATATGTACATGGTGTACGTATACATGTCTACATTATTTTTATTATTATTAAGGTCTTGCGTCATATTCAATGTTTTTTTAATATCATTTCACTATATACGAGTACAACTAAAACTATTTTTTTTATCCTGGCACGTCAAAGTGACCACATTGCATCCGATAGTAAGCGCAGTACTGTCCAAGTAGACTATCAAGTAGCGAGGACAAACATCCCTCGCAAAGTGACACAATCATTTCAGTCAGTCAGAAGCTTCTTCACAGTACGCTTAATAAACCCGGGAATACAGGAAGTAGGGAACACGTGCGCTGGTAAACTTTTCCACGACTTGATGGTGCGGCTAAGATACAAATTCGCGAACCTCTTGGTTCAGGCCAGGGTAATAAACGCCACGCTGTTGTAGCTCCGCAAGTCGGTACGTGTAATTCTGGCGTGTATAGAGGAGGAAGGGATACGACCAATACACAACAACAATTCTTCGAAGCATTCGCCATGATACAGACGGTAGAACATGCTAAGCGAAGAAATGTCCCTGGGCAGCTGTAGCAGCTCTAAGCTGTTGGTCACGTCTGCATCATTCATAGTGCGGATGGCCCGTCGCTGCATATCAACCATCGAGCAAGCAATTATCGGAACCATAACAGAGGTGGAAGCAGTATTCCATTCCCGGCTGTACCTGCGCTTTATATTAGCAGCACGCTAATATACGCTGATCGGGCGTTAGAAATCGCCGCCGCAAAATTAAATCCGATATCTACACCTAAGATCCTAACATCATTCTACATTGTCATTGGAACACCCTGAAAGTGGAGACTGGAGAAAAGGGGGATTTGTGGCATGAAAACGCGCAAACCTATGTTTTCTTGGCATTGAATTCAATCCTATTCCTGATATCCTGCGAAAATATGTGATCTAGGGTCTGGTTGAGCTCATTTACAAGATCGCGTCTCCGCATAGTGTCCGCCCGGCATCCGGCTACTAGGCAGATGCTAGAGGGATGTAATAGTTTAATATTTTGATTGTATGTCTTTTCTCTCAAAAACAACTTCCACGCGGACGGAGCCGCGGGCAAAAGCTAGTACTATAATAAAATTAAAGAGATAGGTACTTTTTCTGTACATTAAACATTTTGATGGCGTTTTGTTATAATATCGATGTAAAACACATTTTTTTTATTATTGTCTGCCTTTTTGCCTGTCTGTCTGTCAATCCACGGGATTATTATCTTTTTATTTATTTGATTAGCCAACAATTGATTACACCAATACAATATTTCATGTATATCAGGCAAAAAAACAAACTTACAGTGCAACAATTACTTACTGACTAACTAACTAATACCACATGCAAAATGCGCGGAAGTTGATTTCTCCCAAATACAATTGCACCACCGAGGCAGTCCATTTATTGGCTCAGCGTGTAGTATTCACTATTCGGAGGTAAAGCTAAGGGAGAGCTCCTCAAGGTGGAACGAAACGATGTATTTTTAGATAAATAATGATTTTAATCGTGTGCGACCTATGTCTAAAAATGTATGTTCTTTATAATGCGTCATAGATAATATAATTATGAATAACAACCCGTTTAGACACTGGAGAAGTTCGAGTTCGTGAAGGTGCTCGGCAAGGGTACGTTCGGCAAGGTGGTGCTCAGTCGTGAGAAGGGCACCGGCAAGTTGTACGCCATGAAGATCCTAAAGAAGCACCTCATCATACAGAAGGACGAGGTCGCGCACACCATCACTGAGAACCGCGTGCTCAAGAAGACTAAGCACCCTTTCCTTACGGTACGTGCACACTGACACTGGACATACTCAGGACTTGCTCAGCACGGGCTCAGGCCTGATCTCTTACGTTAATGGTACGCTTTAGTCCACTGCGTGGCTAGACCTGGTCGACTTCACATTCTCTCATGATTTTAAAACATGTGTTTCATTATTAAACAATGAATATACTCGTAACTAACCTAAATGTTCAGTTCCATGAGCACTGCCTGGTACATGCACCAGGGGCGAGGCGCAGGTGAGCCCGCGTGATCCGCCTCAGGGCTGGTATCACTTCCCTCTTACATTATTCCTGCTTCTTAAATGATTGATACTATGACTACTATTGAGACTACTATATCTTTATTATTTATTACTCAGTGATGTCCCAGCTCGTGGTACAGTGCAGTGAGCACTGAGCAGATGGTACATATTTTATTTTATAAAAAAAAAATAAAAAAAAAAAAAAAAAAAAATGTACTGTGTATGTAATGTGTATGTGTATGTGTGTGTGTGTGTGTGTGGGCACAGGCGCTGCGCTACTCGTTCCAGACGGCGGACCGCGTGTGCTTCGTGATGGAGTACGCGAACGGCGGCGAGCTGTTCTTCCATCTGTCGCGCGAGCGGTACTTCAGCGAGGAGCGCACGCGCTTCTACGGCGCAGAGATAGTCTCCGCGCTCGGGTACCTCCACGCCGAGGGCATCATCTACAGAGACCTCAAGCTGGAGAACCTGCTCCTAGACAAGGACGGACACATCAAGATCGCAGACTTCGGCCTGTGCAAGGTGAACATCACCTACGGCCGCACCACCAAGACGTTCTGCGGCACGCCAGAGTACCTCGCGCCCGAAGTGCTCGAGGACACCGACTACGGACCCGCCGTCGACTGGTGGGGCGTCGGCGTCGTCATGTACGAGATGGCGTGTGGCCGGCTGCCCTTCTACAACCGCGACCACGACGTGCTGTTCACGCTGATCGTGAAGGAGGAGGTTCGGTTCCCGCGCACGCTGTCGGCCGCGTGTCGCGCGCTGCTGGCCGGCCTGCTCACCAAGGTGCCAGCCAGCCGTCTCGGCGCCGGGCCTGACGACGCGCACGAGATCATGAACCACCCATTTTTCGCCTCCATCAACTGGACTGACCTCGTCGCCAAACGAATCCCGCCTCCGTTCAAGCCGCAGGTGGAGTCCGAGACGGACACGCGCTACTTCGACTCCGAGTTCACCGGCGAGAGTGTCGAGCTCACGCCGCCGGAGTCCGACAGCGGGCTCGCGCAGATACAGGAGGAGCAGTTCCCACAGTTCTCGTACCAGGTCAGTTGTCTCCCGTCCTAGCCTGACCTTGTCCCTATCGTCTGCTATCTACACTTCTACACCTCATGTATTCAACTATTGCAGGACATATGCTCGTCGGCGCATTCAGCGCTATCGCAACAGTCGGCGCTCGCCGACAGGCGTCAGTAGCCGCCGACACCACCGACACCGCCAACACCGCCGACACTCATACCATCACCCTTAGCGGCTCGCTGACGGAGACTGACGGCGCAGACAGTCGAGGATGTGTGTCGCGGTGCGGAGGAGAGGTGGAGGGGTTGCAGGCTGAGACGGTCCAGTGTCGGAGCCGAAGCTTTACGCATAATATATTTTCAATATCCGGACAAATAAACCCCAAGTACTGCAAGCGACATGTTCGAGTTCGCACGTTGGAGCGACGCGGCTGGATTGAACGCGAACTGACACTATGTATAAATACAGTACTCAATTTATTTCCACATCAGATATTATGTTCATGTAAAGATATTTGGAAGTGGCTGTATAAAATATAATAAGGCGTGCGTGTGGTGTGGCTCGGGAGGTGCCGGGGGGAGGTGGTGGGGAGGGAGGTATGGAGGGGGGGTTGGAGAAGAACCAGGCACGATTATAAATAGTTATTTATTGGGTTACATCCCATTTATAAATTTCGGAAGATATGAGATCGTTGTGATCTGGAGCTCTGAGAAGTGGCGGCGATTGAAACAGATGCTGTTTATTGGAGCTGTGTGTCGCGACTCGCGTGTACTCGCGTGCTGGTGCTAGTGCTAGTGCTGCGTAGGACTAGTTCGCGTCATTTACAAATCATGTTATAAAACACCTTTGTACAAATCCGGCTGATCTGCACAATATGCTGCATTGTTTATGCGCCACACTCGAGCCACACTCGCGCCACACTCGCGTCACACTCGCGCCACATCACACGCGCCATCGATCCTTCAAACGTTGACTAAGCATTATTTAAGGACGTCATGAGCCTCGCGTGCGTCGTGACGTCACACGCGGGGAGTGGCGCGCGGGAGCGGCGGGGGCGGGGGGTTAATGTCAGACTCTTCCCACTCCTCCACCACCCGCCGCCGTCTTCCGCGCGCCTCCACCCGTGTATTTCCTTTTGTATATATTAAAATAATTAGGATTTAAACAATTTTGCACTTTCATTTCGATCCCTCGCGATCGCCGTCCTTTCTGTAGTTCGACCACTCTTTTCGATCTTGTGGGTGAAATTAAAACAATTTTGTGCGTGATCTTATTTTATTTCATCAAAAAAATACAAGTGAGCCTTGTAGGCTCTGGCGGCGGCCGCGTGTCGCGCAACATAAATCAACTTTAGAAACGATACCAAACAACGATCAGGACACGCGACCGCCCGCGAGCACGGCGCACGCGACACTGGCAGTGGCACTGGCGGATAACGGATTGTCCGCGCGCCGCCGCTCCCCGCACCCCGCACCCCGCGCCGCGGCACCTCGTCCACCAGGTGCCGCGGCGCGGGGTGCGGGGTGCGGGGCGCGGGGACGTGCGAGTCGCTCCTTTCTGTAATATAGTATTGACTATAGGATATAGACGATGCTCTGTGATCAGAATGATGGCGAATACAAAACTTTTGGTCGTTCGTGTCTTTAAGAAAAAAAATGTGATAATATATTCCTTGTTATAAGAATATATTTCTCTTTCTAATTACGTACGTTAAACATTTTTACAATTGCTACACGCATGTATGTGCGAGCGACACCGCCGTGCCGCCGTGCCGCCGCGACCGCGACCGCGACCTATGTCCGTGTGGATACTGGATGCGCAGGCATACTGTACGTCTGTACGCCTCTGGTCATCGTGTATTCTATAGTTTTATTATATTTACATCCATATGTATGATTTCGAAACAAGCGCCACAGTCAACAGGCCACTGCACTGTTATGACGGTATGTACACGAAGACAACATAAAAATACACAAATGGAGGGTAGACAACGTATCCACGAATATGGCCATAGTCAGAGGTCCAGTGAGTCAGTCACCACTCACTCAGTACTCACACTGAGCGAATTCAATTACAACGTAAACGCAGGGCCAGCGCTAGGAATGGACGCTGCGCCCCAATGGACCACTTTGTATTTCTCTCCACTCGTACACGATGTGTATTGTGACTTACATTTGTCTAAATCCAGTGACGAAAGTGATAACATTAGAGACGCGACCAATACTAATATACTGTATTTCGACTTCATTCAAACTCAACGGCGTGTATAGTATTTTCATGTTAATGTCAGCCGAACATTTAAGATCTGGTTCAGTTATATCCTAATTGAGTTCGATGGTGCTCACCGCTCTAACGGTTGGCCTTTCAATCGGGACATTAAGGCTGACTTACAATAATTATATTTGTTTTTAATAATAATATTAAATACACCCAACAGTCACACACATAGTTTTGACCCCACACTAGGTAAACCTTCGTAGGATATCGTGGGTGTGCTGTTGTGGACCAGACCCGAAACTAATATCTGTCTGTCACACAAACATTTGTCTCGGTGTGAGAATTGAACTGTTTATTAGGTCTGTTTCAAAATGTGATAATCAAAACAAGAATTTATAAATTTCTCACTAATTATAGGTTTACTTTTTAATATTACCGTGGTGTAGTTGTTATTATATCGTAGACAATAAAATAAGCATTTCGCACCAGTGTCGTGAGTAGTGGCTGCAGAGAGAGAGAAGTCGGCGACCACGACGCGGCAGACGGCGAGAGGCGACAAGGAAGCGTAATGTAGCGTGCGTACTTGTTAGCCGGAGTGAACCCCTAACGTATATGTCGCATACATAATATGTACAAGAGTCGCATGTGACATGGCGGCGGAGCGAGCGCGCGCGCTAGTCGGCCGCGTCCGCGCCGCCCGCCGCCGAGCGCTACACGAACTCACGCCGCCGCTGTGGGGCCCCACCCCCCGCACTAGCCCCCACACCACCCGGCGGAGAGCTCGGCGCGTCCGTCGGCGTGGTCGGAGTGGGGGCTTGAGGCGCGGCACCCTTGCTTCGCGCCTGTAACGTTACAAACGTTGCTGTAGGTATATGAAATTTGTCTCGTTAACTATTGTCATTATTAAATATAACTATAATAGTAAATACAATACCTTTGAGCGTCGTTTTCTAGTAAGTGCGGCGAGATCAGGCGCGGGCGGTCGGCACTCCTCCCCTCCCGCACCGCCCGTACTCCCCGCACCTGCCGACGCTCCGGCGCCGCTCGTGCTCCCTGCACTGTCCCCAGGGTCCGCACCCAACCGGGTTGCCAGCATCGTCAGTAGCTCCTCCACACGTCCCAACTACAACCGTCCAATACCTTATTATTTTGACATATGAACCCAAATGAGGACCCAAAAAAGCTACGTAAATGGTTTTTGTCTAAAGCTAAATTCAAAATTAGTTGATAATGTAATCCCACCAGTTGTGTGTTGGTGCTTCCCTCCTACCTTCTGTTGGAGCCTCTGCACTTCATTACGCACGTCGCGACGCAGCTCGGCGAGCGCGGCGTCATGCGAGGAGGAGGCGGGCGCGGGCGGGGGGAGGGCTGCCGTCGCGGGGGCGGGGAGGGCCGCCGGCCGCTTCTCCTCCAGCTCCTCTTCGATGGTGTCCTGTCGCGCCGCGCTTGACCCCACACCCAAGGCGCTCGCAGATCGCGCTTTCGCAAACGACGCCTGATACAGTAGGTACTGATGTCACACACGAGCCTCGCGAATCAGAATTGGCAAGTGGCATGAAATATTCTCACCTTTAACGACAGCGCCGACGTGCCCGAGCCAGCAGCCGGCGCCGCGGCCACAGCGGACACTGTGTCTGACGCAGACGGCGGCGGCCGGTCACGAGCGCTCAAGCTGCGTGAGAAGGTGCCGCGAGGAGCCTCGCCCTGCGACGTGTCCAGCGACCCGCCGGCGAGCAGGCGGCCCCACTTGCCGCGCGCCGGGCCGGCTGCCGGGGCCGGAGCCGGCTGCGGCGCGTCGCCTCGCTCGGCGTCGCTGGCGGGCGGCGTGCCCGTGCCGGCGGTGATGGCGGCCGGGGCGGCGGTGAGGGCGGGTGGCGCGGGGGAGGCGCGCGCGGGGGCCGGTGCAGGGGCAGCGGCCACGCTGCGCTCGCGACGGAACCGTGAGAAGATCTTGCGCACGAGGTGGTCCTGCGCCTGCTCGAGCTGCGGCTCGCGCTTGCGTCGCTCCATGAGCTCGCGCTCACGGCGCACGTCCGCCACCTGCGCAGCGCGCGCGTCAGGGGACTGGGCCGGGGGTGTGGACAGTAGGTGAAGTGGACGGAGAGGGGGACGTGGGGGAGGTGGGAGAGGTGGAGGCGCCACACTCACACTCACCTTGCGGAAGATGAGTCGGTGTCGCAAGTTGTATGTGAGCGTGAGGTTCCGCGCAAAGCTGTTCGCGAATGCCTGGTAGAAGTCGAGAACTTCAAGCAGACGGTCGCGCTTGATGGTGTGCAGGTCGCAGTAGGTGAGCGCGCGCACGTTGGCCGCCGACTGTCCCACCGCGCTGTCCTTCCAGAACGAGTCTCCGAACACGTCGCCCTTGCCTTCACATGTTACATCATGAACACCATTAGATGAGGCTCGCGCCCGTGCAATGTGAGTGAGCTCACTCAGAGTCAGTTCTACGACCGCAATCGGTACATATATTCGCACGGACGGTCGTCTGTCGTGTCGCGCCTGATCATTTTAAGTTATCATACGAATTTAAGTATATAACAATTATTAGATATTGAAAACAATAATGGGGCTACATAATAATTTTATACAAAAAAGTATATTTAGTAGTAGTATATGAAGATGATAAGATGGCGTGTTACCGAGTATGGCGACGACTTCATCGTCCTGTATGACCTCGAGGCTGCCGGTGACGATGAAGCAGAGCGAGTCGATGGACTCGCCGGTGTGGTAGAGCAGGTCGCCGGGCGCCGAGTGCGACATCTGGAAGTGCATGGCGAGCGCGCGCAGGCATCCGTCCGACGCCAGCCGGAACGCAGGGTGCTCGTTGAACACCTTGCGGTTCAGGTGCACGCAGATGTCCGCCTTCATGTCCTTGGGGCAGTAGTTCAGCACCTACCACCACATCGGCAGCGTTGCATACTCACTCACGACTCACCACTCACCACTCGAGCACTGATAACGCGCCGCCCTCGGCCCCTCGGCCGGAGGCAGTACGGCAGTACCTTGTCGGTGTCGAGACCCTTGGTCATCGCCCACGTAGACACCACGTAGTCCATCACGCGCTCGCTCAGCGCCTTGGGCACTTCATGCAGCTTCATGAACTCCCGCACGTTGTTCAACATGTCGTGGTACTTGGCCGTCGCCGAAGTCATTTGCTGGATGATGGTCGTCACGTGCCCGAATATAGTCGCGTACAGAAGGGCTGCCAACATGACAAGGCTACGCGATCAAGCAACATCTGCACTGAACGTGCGTACCAAATGCGCCGCAACGTGTGCTGAAACAAGCGTCACCACACGCGCCCCAGCACACGCCGCGACACAACACTCCAACTCCAAGCCGGCACACGCGCGGCGGCCGGCGCTGCCCAGCGTCGTCACCGATATATCATTGTTACATGAGCCGCCTGCCGCATGCGTCTACCGTCTTGGGTTCGTTATAGCCTACAGACCACATAAGTGACGCGCCGCGACGCTACGTGGGCTTGCACGGGGCTAATGAAAAAGGTTTGGATGGAGGACGGAGGGTCGGGAGGTCGCCGTCGCAAGGATGATGTGCACAGTGCACGCGACACTCACAACACGCAACACGTGCGACACGAGCGGGTACAACTAGCGCTAGTGACAACTGACGACTGACGAATTTTGAAGGAGTAACATCACTGGGTAGGAAAGGGTGCGGGAGATCGGCGCGGCTCCCGGCTCAGGTGACTGCGCCGGGGGCCGCGCCATGAGTGCTCCGGCTAATAACAGAAGAGTTCCGGCACCTGCCACGATCATCATGCAGATGGTGAAGATCTTCTCGTTATCGGTCTCGGCGGCGACGTTGCCGAAGCCCACGGAGGTCATGCAGGTCATGGTGAAGTAGAGCGCCGTCACGTACATGGTCTTGCGCGAGGGCCCGTTCACGAGCTCGGGCCCGTCGGACTCGTTGGACCACACGTAGGAGTACGGTGTCTGCGTCACGTTGGCCAGCTTCCACAACCAGGAGTACTGCAAGCCCGAGTCTGCATCAGAGCGGCCGATGCTGTACCACACGCAGGCGAGCCAGTGCGCCACTAGCATGTAGAAGCAGAGCAGCAAGATGAGCATCGCGGCGCCGTACTCGAGGTACCGGTCGAGTTTGCGCACCACGCGGCCCAACCGCAGCAGCCGCACCACCTTTAGCGCGCTGAACAGACTGCCGATGCCCTGCGGACGGATGGTTGCTCAATGCTCACCCACATGCTCACAGTAACACACGGCAGTACGGCACTCAATACTCACGTCCTCATCGTGGTCGAACGCGTTGAATACGTCGTAAGGCAGACACGACAGCAGATCAATCAGGAACCACGATTTGAAATAGTTCTTGCGGATCACCTTGGGGTCGCTGACCACCTCGCCGCCGGGGCCCACGAATGTCGTGTGGAAGTTGAGCACTATGTCTATGAAGAACACGACGTCCACGATGGAGTCGATGACGAGCAACGACACGTCCTCGCTGGTCTTGTTCTTGAAGGCGACGTTGTACGGCACCATGATGGCGGTGTAGAAGGTGAGGCACAGGATGATCCAGTCCCAGATGGCTTTGAAGGCGCAGTAGTGCAGCAGGATGTGCGGCGGAGTCTTGGGCGCCTCCTGCCGGTACTGTGGAAGCACGTCGCCCGACAGTGACATCACCTGCGGGACACAGCGACGCGAACGCCGCGCCACCATTCACTCCGGCTCTCGACACTCTCACACCAACACCAAGTGCGCAATGCGATATGCAGTGTAAACTCTTTATACGGAACTTCTATTTAATGAAAAACTCCTTGAAACGTAGAAATTACTAACATTCGTTTGGTTTTCACCGTTATAGCAGGAGGATAGACTTTGTGTATTAACAAAAAAAATACTTCAATTCGCACGATAAAATGAGGAGAAAGAAAAGTGATTTAGCGAAATTATATTATTGCTTTCTCATCTTTAACATCAGGTGACCCAATGGCTCGTATGTCGGATTATGCTAAAAAAAAATTACTTTTGCATTTATAGTATTATTATGGAATATGGATAGTATGGATGTCATTCACTAACCCTTAAACTACCACTGTGCAAAAAATCATGTCGATCCATTGCTCTTTTAAAAACAAAATCCCGCGGGATCCTTACATTTTTATGGGATAAAAAGGACTATAATCTATCTCTGTGCCAAATTTCAGCCAGATCCGTCCAGCCGTTGTAGCGTGATTGAGTAACAAACATCCATCCATCCAAACATTCGCATTTATAATATTAGTAGGATTTGACGACTTTTATAGAAGTGTATTGCTTTATAAAGTAAATAAATAAATCTATTGTCTCCGTAAAGCATCGTTATTTTTAAAATACATTAATATATCGTCCATGAATAGATGTTTAGTAATAGCAGAATGATTCAATTATTATCGCATCTACATCACGTGTCTATATTCATGTAGGTACGAGTGCCCACTGCCTACATATATAATATATTATGTTGGTGCAAATATGAGAAAACAGCAGGAATTTATTTATTATATACTTTGAACATGCAAATAATACGTGCAAATAGCTTAGGTAGGTAGGTAGGTAGTAGGCTACTATTAAAATGATAAATGTGGCGAAAATTGCGGAACGTCCACTAAAAGATTTAAGTGAGTAGGTACAATATTATAAAATACTTTTGCGCCTAATTATGATAGTAGTAGTAATAATGATAGTAGGTATATTCGGAACTGAAGTAGGCGAGCTGGGATCAATCACCAGCAGCCAGCAGCCAGCTGGGGCAATAACTGGGACAGGTAAGTGGTAACGAATAACCGCACATACTTACATACTCAGCTTAGTACTTGACATGACACGCGTACATTAACTTTATTGTAAAAATCAATTATTATAGTTCACAACCAAGCCGCGTCCGCAACGCACATATTATTATATATCATTAATGAAATCATTCAGTGAACTGAAGATATCAATCAAAATAAATGTAAGGTGTACAAAGAAGGAGTCTCTTAAGCACAATACTGATACGGAAAACAGGTAAATGACTACAGACTACAGTAGTAGACACGTGTGCTCATTCTTATCGTCTCTTTGGACGAATATAACCCTGGTAGAACATGAACGCATTAGTTGCATCTGTGTCTACCTCGCCAGGCCAGTCCAGAAAGAGCGAATAGTTTAAAAATCTAAACGCTCAAATCATAGTCATTTGTAAATTACTTAAACATAGAATGGGAACACGCTAGTTAATAAAAAACAGCTGCAACAATCAATAGTTACTTTAAGTACCTACATTAAAATAAAATTTGTAAGTAATTTCCGTAAAGCATTTATTTCATTATGACGAAAGTAACAAAGTAGAAGATACATAAAATAAGCATAATTTTATGGGAGTGATTTGGTGAAAAGGGACGGAACTGCGTAACAGGAAGTGGGGAAGTGCGAGCTATTTTTGAATTGAAAACTTCTGTAGGCGAGCTCGACACTTTATTTTGTGGGTATTGAATGAGACTGAGCCGTTACGCTCGGCTATATAAAGCTCTCGTCGACTTAGGGAGCGAGAAAGTTATAGTCGACGCGTCACTGCTATACTCGTCCGGTGACCATTATTTTATAATTTATAATATGGCATCAGGAGCAAATGGTTTTCTTCCATGTTTACTCTGTGATAACTATAACTTGGTACAGAAAATTAAAAATGGAAAATTATAAATATTGAAATTATAATTTGTGCAGGATTTGAACACGAATGAATCGAAAAGGAACGATGAAACCAATGTTCAAATTTCATATTAGTTTCTGTTTATTAATGTTTAACCTCTTATGTATTACAGGGATACCGGTTTTCGGAAACATGTAAAATACAAGCCTAATCAATTTTATTTCCATAAAATTTACGTAAAAAATCGCTTAATACGCTCGTCTTCTTTGACGCGATGGCGATTGTGGCCAGTATTTGGGCGGTAGTTGGCTACCGAATGATACATGACTGATTGACGGTTAATGATTAATTTACGTTCATGAATCGAGCGTGTTGGCGTCTCCTTTTTAACCGACTTAAAACGGAGGAGGTTCTTAATTCGACGTGTTTTTTTATGTTTGTTACCTCAGAAAATTCTTCTTTTATTACAGAAAATATGCTTCCAGATTGGTCCCATGGAATTTTTATCAAAATCGGTTGAGTAGTTTGGCTTTAAAACCATAATAACTTGAAAAAATATGTTGTCCGAATATACGAATTTGCGAATTTTGCTATTCTATTACTTTTTCAGTGGTGTTTTCTATTGGTAATCTATCCAATGTACCTATTTTATATAAGTACCACTAAAAAGAAAAAAATAAATTATTACTTTTTAAATAAAAATAAAACCGCCTTCAAAAAAATCCAGACACAACTAAAAAGCAAAAAATTATTGATTACATTTACATCAATTAATTACATACAATTTTAATCTATTATTTGGAGTCGGTGCCAGCCAAAACACGGAAAAAATAGAATAATCAGGCATACAAAAAAAAATTGATCCATACTTGGTTTTTATGAATCTAAAAGTAAAGAAAACAACACCGGCGGCGACTCCAAAAATAATTGATTTAAATTGTATGTAATTAATTGATGTAAATGTAACCAATTATTTTTTGCTATTTAGTTGTGTCTGGGTTTTTTTGAAGGCGGTTTAATTTTTAACCGACTTCAAAATAGGAGAAGGTTAACAATTCGTCGGCATCTTTTTTTATGTATGTTCCCCGATTACTCGAAGACGCCTGGACCGATACGAGAAATTGTTTTTTTGTTTAAATGGGTATACTTCCCATTGGCACCAAGTCAGAATCTGATGATGGGATCTCAGAAAAAACGAGGGCAACCCTCAAATTTTATAGGGACGCATAATTTGATTTTTATTAAAGTTAGTGTACTTTTTATGAATTAAAAAACTTCTACTTATTAACTTTAATATTATGGAAATAAAATTAATTTTGGCTTGTATTTAATCCCTACTTATTACTTTTTTCCGAACACCGGTATCCTTTTGATACATGGAGATTAAACAAATATATAATTGTTTGATATTGTATACATACATAAAGTGACATAAACATAGTGCCATTCCTAGGAAAATATTAATTTATGTACGTGAAAAAGGATAGCTATATTTGACCTCTAACCATACTGACAACATTTATTGAATCCTTCTGTGAAAATACTTTGGATGGATGAAAATCTGCCGTAGATTTTCATCCATTTATGTTTTATTGTTTAAATAACAACTGTCAAAACATGCAAGTGTCAAGTGAAGTCAATTTCTTTTATATTTTGGTAAATAACTATTTTAATGTTGCTTATTTATTACCAAGATGAGATGTTAGAACTCAGGTACTTTTGGTACATCATATGCGACTACTGTAAGATTTGTTCGTATTTTTTTTAAATAAATGTGCCCTGTAAAAAAGATGAGGCTTGTTTTATCAATTAATTGAAGCGCTAAAAAGTACACGAAAAAATTTTAACTAGGCTCAAAAGTCGCAGAAAAATCTGCTTATTCCGAACATGCATATAACTCAATATAGGAAAAATTGTCACTTAAATCGAATAGCCTGCCAACCGTCTATATTATCCGCTACCAATATTCCGCGATTTTTTATTATGTCGAATGCTAAGGGGGGGTCCGGACCCCCTGAACCCCCCCCCTTATATACGCCCATGTGTAGGGACCTACTGCCACCCCCTGATGTTACAGCATAATACTGTACAACACTACAGTGTACACGTACAGTGTGTAGTGTTGTACACGCAGTGTGCGGTGTGCCAGTGACACGGGTGATGGTCACGGTGCAGTGTTACAATCTGTACAGTACAGTGGCGGTACAGGGGCGGCGGACGGTCACCACTATATTATTATTTATTTATATATTTAAAATAACATTACCTATGAATTATACAAAGGCCAATTCCCCACGAATTTACTGAATGTTTCATGCAAATTACATTGGTCTTTAGATAAAGGCATTCCTAATGGTCAGGCATATTACAACTAACGGGCAGTAGGTACCCACTGTCTCAAATTGATGACACGATAAAGATTCTCCTGTAAATATTAAAACCTTTTCAATTACTCATTATACCTATGTCGACTTGCAGTCTCCGACAAAGAAACTCTTAACAACTGTATTGGCAGTGCCTTCGTTTGTATTTAGGCACCATTCACAGACGCTAACTTATCTAAGTATCGATACCTACTCATGCAGATATAAAATGGAAAAATAACACCACTGCGTCTGTGAATACGACCAGGAAATGCTATAGGTACTGTTTATATCTATGTCTAGTGGCTAGTGGCTAGTGCTAATATAGAAAAGAGAAGAGCGTGCGTGTTTACATGTTGTGCGTTGGTACTGACATGCGCCAGGTGGCTCTGTCGCTGCGGTTCCTTGAGTGCCGGCAGCGCGGAGACCAGCACCGAGCGCGACCGAGTCACGCTGCGCGCCAGCTTCGCGAACTTCGACAGACCTGCGCGTGTCCATAACAAACTGTTCACAACACGGGACCTACGTCTGGGCTCTGGGCTCTGGGTGCCGCCGCCGCCTTGCGAGTTGCGACTCATTCCCTTACTTCATATAATAACTCTTTAACAATGTAGAAAAAACAAGACCTACACATAGTACCGGTTAATGGCCTATTATATTCGTTGTTAAATAATCAGAAGATCCTCAGGTCCGTACAAATGTGCTGGAGCCACTTCCTTTCCAACGGATTTGGAAGGTATTCATAAATTGGATTTTACCAGCGGAGAAAAAAGAATTAGTAAAATGCAGTCGGTGTTCGTATTCTTATATTATGGGCATAATATACTTTAGATATAGTCACCGAAGACGTTATTAAGTGAGGAACGTGTATGACTGTTGCATTATAAGTTTGTGTTGTGTGTTATATCAGTTGCATCAGTGTGCAGTGAATACTGGCCTCCCTTGGGGTCGTCGGCGTCGATGGGCTGCTTGAGCGCGGTGATGTCGCGGAAGGTGAGCAGGAACAGCACCACCAGCTCGCGCTCATTCCGGATCGGCGCCACGTGCACCAGCAGCCACAGCGGCGTGCCTACAGACACACACCACACACACACACAGGGTGTGGACAGGCAGACCTTCGATACCCAGTTAGGACAACATGTAGTAGGAGAATTTTTCTCGGGGTTCGATGCTCGATAGAAAGATAATCAATGCTGCTTGCGTGGTGGGTCCATTATACTGTGTGGCGATTAAGTTATCACATTAAATGATACCACGTATACTACACGTCATTCTTTAACCATACCTAAAAAATAAATGAAATATCTACGATATTGTAGCCGTGGGATAGTTTTTTCCGATTCAATATTTGACATCATGATGTAGATGCGTAGATGATAGGCCAATGACCCACGCGCGGCGAGTGATATAAATGCAATGGCCACTCATTACAAATTACAACAAATAATAATCTAATCACTGCATCATTTGTAATTTGAAAATTGTAATGCATGCATCATTTCCTATGTGCAAAATCAGAAAGAAATAATCGGCTCGTATAAGCTGGCAATGTACGTAGGTACTTTCTGTACTGACGTGCTATATTAGACAAGTTTACTGTTTTTAAGCCAATATTGTATTTTTTTATCCTGGCACGGAAATGTGACGATGTGTAGGTAATGGTAAGCCCAGTGCCATTCAATTAAAGTATCGAGTAGCGAGAGACAATCTACCCCCGCTACTCAATAGAACATGCCGGCCTGTTTCTTCACACTACGTCATGGGCAAGAAGGTGAAGAAGCGGTCGAGGGTCTATAGTACTCAGAAGGCCGCAAAACGGCTAAACATCGTACCTCAACTCTAGACCCCCGTCAAAAGTTACCTATTAGGCCGTTTCAACCTATCGCTGTAATGTCACCTAACACTATTAACGCTAACCGTACCTACCTATCGGTTGATGTTGCCGCTTGCACGGGTCAATGAACTAATATTTAAAAAGGGTGTTTTATTTCGTGTAAGTTTTTAGTCTATTTATTTTGTTTGAAAGTTGATTTTTTTATTTAAAGTATAATTGCTTTATTTGCTATTTTATTCATTGAACAGACTTATATCAACTAGTGTGAACCGTTGTATCATATAATGTGATAACCAAATCGCCACTCGGTATATAAAAAGCGATTTAAACACGCGATGACATGAACATCTTAAGAACATCACTTTTGTGGGGTTCAAAATGTAAATAAAGAAATACAAACATACATACGCACTCATGCTAAAAACCTACCCCGAAGGCAAGGCATGAAATAACTCAAACAAGAAAGACATCAGCAGGCTGACTAGCCAGTCAGCCGGGGGGAGGGTGGTGGACCCCCAAACCGCCCCGCCCTGGCTACGCCAGTGACCCTCGCTGTGCTGCCTCTCATATTACAGTCATCACCATCATCCATTCCGTAGCCTAAATTGCTTAACTGGACAAGCCAGCCCTACATAAATTCAAATAAATGGCCTAGATTCCTAATGGACCGCAATAGGGATCTAGGCAATTTCATTAAAATTATTTATTATGTCTATCACACAACGAAGAGTTGAATATTTTCAATAGACCTTACAGACATGTTCTGTTTATTGATAATAAATCATAATAAGATATATCACATTAGATCATGATCTAATGAAAAAATACTATGAAAAACTCACAGTACAAATTCCTAAAGAAAACCATTATCTGTAAATACTACCGAAAATATGTACACACAATATGTAGATACGTAGGTAATTACCAGTGGCGAGACCACTTCGCGTCGTTAGATACGATTCCTTTCGACTTGTCTTTATAAACATGTCAATAAATAAGGTTCCTTACATATTATTTTGTTCCAACTATTATAGTAATTGATAGCAGCCCATAACAAAAAATGATATTTCTCAATAGCTTCCCTTTTGTCAATGTTTGCCTTTATCCTCGACCGCCACCGGTATCTACGTCTGCGTACCTAGTTACCTACTTACACATAATTATTAACCAAATAGTAAGTGCACCGTACATGCCATGAGTGAGGAATGATGAGTGATGGATGGCGAGGAGTGTCGAGGTCGAGGCACTCACGGTTCTTCTTGTAGAGTAGTATCTCGAACTGGTCGGCGAGGTGGTGGTCGAGTGCGCGGTCCACTCGCTCCACCGCCTCCTTCTCGGTCAGCTCGCCGTACATCCACGTGCAGCGACACGACTTCTGCATCACCTCGGCGCGGTTGTACCCACTCATCTTGCAGAACGTCTCGTTACAGTACACTATCGGGTAGTCGACTATCTGCGCATTCGCCAGCAGGAAGCTGCTGTCTGCTGTTGGTAACGAGCTGACGTTAGTCGCATCACACACACACGCACACACACGCACACACACACTAGATGAACATGGTGCGGTACTGACGCTGTGAGGAGGAGCGGCGGATGATGTTCTCGAGGAAGGTGTTCTGCGGGGCGACCAGCCCCCGGCGGCCGCCCGGCATGCCGCGCGCGACCTCGCCTCGCCGCCTCGCCGCCGCGCACTCGCTCGCTCGCTCCGCTCACGCCGCTCACATGGCTCACCTGCCTCACATGCCTCACCTGCACGCACCTTCGCACCATCTGCACCAAAATATACACTTCGGCTAATACCAAAAAACTTGTTTTAGAGGATGCTGTCGTAGGCTGACAGGCTCCGACAACAGTGGAGGCTTCATATACCTAATACTTTTCACGTGGGATTTGTTGTTTTAAAATGTTTAACATTACCTATAAGGGTGCAAATCTCAGCGCCCATACTGACTAGTGACTGTTACACCTGCCGATGAACACCAATTTCCTCCATATCATAATATAAATAATAGGGCCAACCAAAAGGATCCAATGTTTACAAGCGTGGAAGGAGCAACATATTCGAGTGGCGACTAGTAAGTGTCTCCCGCTGGTGGTGCGCCTCGGTGTGACCGCGGTTAATCCGCTTACACGCTTAGACGACACAGCGGAGGCCCCGCCGAGGGAAGGCGACGGTCACGGGTCACCCCTGCGGCGGCCTCTGCGACTCCTGCGTTGTCAAAAAATGCTCGACAAAGCCACCGAGATGACAGTCCACACGTACCTACGCCCTGAGCAGCTCATCGGAGGTCAGCTCGCGAGCAAAACCCTCGCTCGATCCGGTATAAGACGGCGTTCTCCGTGACTTGTTCAAACAATCACGAATAAGGACGAGGCGCACATTTTCCTGGACAGATCGTGGAAACGGTTCTGTTTCTATATTGTAGCACCAAATTAAACTGCGGGGCGAAGTCCCGCGGGCAGGGGCTGGCGGGTGTAGGCAAGGACGGCGGGGTGCGAGGTGCCGTTGCGGCGGCTACGTCGCAGCGCTACTGCCACCCTCGCGCCGGTCACTCTGTGCGCACCCTCCGCCCCGCCCCGCGCATCCCCCGCTCGGTGGCGCGCGCCTGCGTGCTCCACATGCCGTCGGTGAAGTAGAGCGCTCCATCGCGACTCCCTCGATTAGTGACGCAATCCGGCGGCGACTAGTCTCGGAGACAAGCGTCACGTGGCCGCTGCCATCCGCCGCCCCACGGCGCGCCACGCCGCGCCACGCCGGGTCACCGGCCCTCGGACGCTGTTCACTGTATGCTGCACTTCTCAACATTACATTCATCCAAACACTATAATTAAATATTTTACATACTGGAATCCTTAAACAATCCTAGACCAGCCACTATTTATTACATATCCGCACCGTCTACCGTGGCAAGATCCTTTAAGTTAAACTAAGTGACGTACTGAACTCGTTACACTCTTACTGTACTGTGAACTGGTCAATAAACTGCTAATCAACTGATTGGTAAACTGCCCTGCGGGGCGTGTCCTTCTTTATTGCAAACCTTTACAGCCCACTCAGTTCCCAATTATTGATGTACCCGTCATCACTTTCTAAAATACTTTAATATACCTACGATATCTATACTATTATATAAAGCTGAAGAGTTTGTTTGTTTATTTGAACGGGCTAATCTCAGGAACTACTGGTTCGAACTGAAAAAATCTTTTAGTGTTGGATAGCCCATTTATCGAGGAGCGCTATAGGCTATATAACATCACGCTATGACCAATAGGAGCGGAGCAGCAATGAAAAATGTTGCAAAAACGGGGAAAATTGATTCCTTTTGAGAGCTTCCGTTACGTACGCTGCCTTAACGGTTAAAGTTACATAACAATCATGTACTACGAAATTGTTCCTCTTAAAAAGTTCTAAAAAAAAGTCCGCGATAGCATATGTCTATCTATTTCGGTTGGCTCACTATAACCTTTTTAATGGTTATCGAATTTGTTCTGAAACAATGCATTATTTGGAAAGGGGTTTTTATAAACATGGTATTAATCCTTATCCAAATAAATACTTTATTCATCACAAGTATTTAATTTTGAATAAAGTTGCCCTTTACGTCATTTGATTTCAATGAATATCTTAGGAGATATAACAGTTTTAAAATATCTCCGCAGCAAAATTAATATTGTTGTTTGTATTTCTGTTTCTTACCTTTTCATGACTAAACGGGTGAACGAATCCTAATGAAATTCAGTAGAGGAATAGATTATATCCTAGGGAAGGACATAAGGTATCTTTTATCTAAAAAAAATACCTTGAAAGGGGTGAAATAGAGGTTAAAAGTTTGTATGGGCAATCCGTAATACTTCAACTTAGAGATCTGAATATTCATATTTAGGCTTTTGGTAAAAAATAAAGAAATACCTACGTGTTTCAACGTTTTTACCAAATCATCAAGGAGAAAAGAGGATGACCGGCATCCTCTTTTCTCCTTTTCCAGTCCTATCCTCGACGTTGTATCCCTGCCTACCAGCCCTTGATGGTAGATTCCAAGTTCCTACGCCACTAACCATAATTACTCATTCCCGTATGGAGAATTTCCATTTGTATTTTCATAAGTGCCTTTTATACACTTTTATATGCCTACAAGATGAATAAAGATTTTTATTTTATAAAACTTATACAAGACCTATTGCCGTACATGACCCTCGTGAGAGTGATGAAATTCTCGAATTCTTAAAGCAGAAACAATATACCTAATAATAACATCTGGTACTGAAAACCAAGGCCTTGAAGTGAATTAGTTCATTTTGAGATATGAGTCGTCAAGGTACTAGGTAGTAGGGCAAAACATTTTTTTCTATTTCTCATGAAGTCAACGACCGATCATGACAAACTTGGCTTAGCAAAGGCGACCATTCTACCTTAATTGGGATCAAACTCGGCAATCTAGAGAATTTAATAAGATTGTTCACGGTTAAGCTTAATTTTGTATTATTGTTGTTGTCATTGATTAAATAAAATATCTCCTCAAATTAAAATTAAATATTCAGCAAAGTTGTCTTTCGACTTAAAGAAAAGTTATCAGTTTTTTTATTTACCAAAAGATAAGTCTGCCCTACTTTGGTTCTATACGACTCAAGGATCAACATAAATAATTTAAAAATATCCAAAATTGACAAAGTAGGTAGGTACCTATAGCTAAGTTTACTCGTCAACCGTGAAACTCTGTTTCTGGCGACGCGACGCGACGCGACGAGGCGGACGGCGCGGGTACAGTGTGATAATGCTGTGCACCAACAGTGCCGCATTCTAGTTGTTTATTTTATTTTTAACTCTGTAGAGTTCAACATAATAATACTAGCCCTGTAGTAAACATTGTCCCACTGCTGGGGCCTATTCTTATGAGAGGGTTAGATAGGTATACTTACCTCATTATTTGGTATTTTGTGACATAATACCTAATATTGTGCTATGGTATGGTACGCTATGGTTTCGTGTGTTTACCTATAATTGAAAGTGAAACATGCACCCGTCTCTTTTTGTTGGCCGGTAATGACCCTTTTATTGATTTCCATAACCCAGTTGCAGGTAAGTAGAAGGTCCTCAAGCCCGGCGACCGCGACATGCGAGTAGGACCTGCTAGGCCGCGAGTCGCGAGTGCACTGTTCATGTCAAATAGCTTTATGAGAACTGTTCCTTTATGTAGATTCGGTAATCAAAGTGGCAAAAAAGGAAAGTCTTATAATTTCATTCTGTCCGGCCGTATATCATATCCACTTTACTTTTTTTTTACTCCGTGGCTAGGCAGACGATGGTAAATAGACACCGTCACCCATAGACTTCTGCAATGCCAGCAAATCCGCTACCTACCGTTTACTCAGACTATTGTCAAAAAAGTAACGAAGGATGAAATTGAGAGACACATTTATACTATGAAATGACTCGTCTACAACATTAGCAACTCCCCATAGTTCAACAAATTACAGGCAGAATGCATTCTTCATCCGAGCTGCAAAAGAGTTTAATACATTGGTAGAACACTCAGGCCTTGCCTTATTTAATTCTAAACCACGTCTATTTAAAAAGACTGCAGACTATGTCTTGGTTCTCTAACTGTTAAGCAATGGTATTAGGTATGAAGTAGGTTTTTTTATGTATTGGGCGTGTACTTTATTTTATATTTTTATGTACATCTTGCAAGTGTTTTAATCTAATTTTAATTCTATCTGTGGATGTAATTAGTGTAGGTAGGTATATGTTTTGTTTAGTTTCCTTTTTGTTACACTGTTTGTTCCCTTAAAATAAATGTACTAACTTTAGAAAAGTCAGTGTGCCAGTTTACGAACTTAAACTTTCGTCACGACCGCGACGCGACAGTCCGTACTCCGTACTCAGTACATACCACTCCCAACTAAGCTATCATTGTTTTTTTTATTTTTCTATAGATCTTTAAATAATATATTTCGTATTCTAAATGCTAGGCATTTAAAATCTTAAATAATGAATAACTCACTTGGCACTTGGCTCTTACTTACTTACGTACTTTCCAACTAGGACATAATCAATTTCAACTTTTAGAAGCTTCTCTCAACATAAGCTGTACTGACTGCGTCTGCAGTGAGCATGATTCTGATTATTATGTAAATATTTGGCTATAAGCAAATTTACATACCAACTTCATTAACATACTTCTTGACCATAATGAAGGGTTTGTAAAATTAGACCTGGTAGAGTTAGTGGTTTGGCTTTTCATCAAATCTATAAACTTTTTAACAATGAAAGCGTTTTGAGCTTGTGAGCCTTGGCAAACTTCGTTGCGTGAAATGTTTTGGTGTACCTACCTAATTCAATTTTAATTTATAAGTATAGATTATCTTAAAAATATAATATATCCCTTAAAAATAACGATCACGATAGCAAAGGACAGGAAGGTCTTGTGTATAATAATAATAAAAATAATAATACTAGCCCTGTATTAAACATTGTCCCACTGCTGGGCCTCCTCTACTAATGAGAGGGGTTAGGCCTTAAGTCCACCACGCTGGCCTAATGCGGGTTGGTAGACTTCACATACCTTCGAAATTCATATAAAAAGTTATGTGTGTACTTATGTACGCAAGTGAGAAGTAATACTTCTTTGGCCTCATTAAAAATTATGATAATATACACAGTCAGGTCATAAGTATTGTCACACAGTAAAAACTTTTATTTTAGAATGCTGGCCACAAAAAAGTTTAATGAATTCGAATTTCAAATTGTTCATGAAAATAAAAATGTATACTTTTTAGAATTTTACTCATTTTTAAATATGGAGTGGACGCTTAAAGAAGACCGTGTTGCAGTAATTGCGTTGCATCGTTGCGGTTACGCGCCAATTCAAATTTTTGACATAATGAAAAATTTTAATATAACCAAAAGATTCGTTTATCGTACCATCAAACGATACAATGAAGACTCTAGTGTAGATGACAGGTCAAGAAGTGGTCGCCCTCGGTCTGTTAGGACTCCAGCAGTGATAAAAGCTGTGAAGGCGCGAATTCAAAGAAATCCCAAACGTAAGCAGAAACTGTTGGCCCTTCAGATGGGGTTAAGCAGAACCACGGTGAAAAGGGTGTTAAATGAAGACTTAGGGCTTCGGGCATATCGAAGAAAAACAGGACATCGTTTGAATGCTCGTCTAATGGACCTGAGACTGAAGAGATGCCGCGCTTTGTTGAAGCGGTACGCGGGAAAAAATATCGGGAAATTCTTCTTTCAGATGAAAAAATTTTTACCGTAGAAGAGAGCTACAACAAACAAAATGATAAGGTGTACGCACACAGTAGTGAAGAAGCGAGCAACCGTATTCCGCGTGTCCAACGATGTCATTTTCCATCCTCGCTCATGGTATGGTTGGGAGTTTCTTATTGGGGCTTAACAGAGGTACATTTTTGTGAGAAAGGTGTAAAAACGAATGTAGTTGTGTATCAAAATACAGTCCGGACGAACCTTGTGGAACCTGTTTCTCATACCATGTTCAATAACAGGCACTGGGTATTCCAACAAGATTCGGCGCCAGCTCATAGAGCGAAGAGCACACAAGACTGGCTGGCGGCGCGTGAAATCGACTTCATCCGGCACGAAGACTGGCCCTCCTCCAGTCCAGATTTGAATCCGTTAGATTACAAGATATGGCAACACTTGGAGGAAAAGGCGTGCTCAAAGCCTCATCCCAATTTGGAGTCACTCAAGACATCCTTGATTAAGGCAGCCGCCGATATTGACATGGACCTCGTTCGTGCTGCGATAGACAACTGGCCGCGCAGATTGAAGGCCTGTATTCAAAATCACGGAGGTCATTTTGAATAAACTTTAGTGTCATAAGAATCTATGTTTTGTTAAGTTCATTTTGGTATATAAATGGTTACATAATGAATAAACTTGTTTCAATTATTTTATATTAAACATGTGACAGAATTTATGACCTGACTAGGTATATATATGTTCATAACGCGCCTAAACAAGTATAACTTCAATGAAAATGCAAGGTTTATCTAAGTACCTAGAAGTCACTAGCCAGTCATTTTTAATTATGTCATTTTTAATTTCCTTCTGGACAAGAGTGGCAAATCTCCTTACATTTCATGAGAGCCTGGTACATAAAGTGAAAAAAGAATAACAACAAAATATTTTAATGGCAAGTACTTACTAGTACTTAGTAGTACTAGTATCATGAAAGACCTAAATAATATTACTGTATAGTACTAATTCGGTCTTTCATAATACCATAACGTACTGGCCGTACTGGCCATATCTTTATTCCGAATTTAAATTCCGAAGCTTCTAGCTCTTAAGGAAGTCACTATTATATCAGTTGTATAAAAACGGTATCAAACGGTATCCTTACATTTCTGCTAGCCTGGTACTCAGGAAAAATTGACTGTTACGAAACACGTGTTCTAAATATAAAAATACTTAGAATATACAACTTGAACATGGTTACATATCGATTTTCATGCCACCTAGAACTAACTTTACGATGTGGCTGTCGGTGTGCGCGCGCATCGTAAAAATTCACTCTCATCATTTTTCTTCATCGTGCCAAAAGAAGTATAACTTCAAAAAAGAATTTCCCGAATCGGTCCAGGCGTCTTCGAGTAATCGGGTAGCATACATAAAAAAAGATTCCAACGAATTGTTAACCTCCTCCTTTTTTTGAAGTCGGTTAAAAAGAAACGATTTTCATATTTAGTCCGCGGTATGAAAATTTTATGAGGAGTAAAATCGAGCGTAAACTAAAAGTGAGGCGTTACGTTCCTGTGCGCACCTTTCACTTCGAGATTATGTATGTGTCATGTGTGTATGTGTATGTACAAAGTATACTCAGCTTACTTATTAGTATATTGATTTGTCACAGTATTTAATAATGATGACAGTAGGTACTATTCACGGAGTAAATACCTACTGCTCAAAATCATGTTCATTGTAGAACAAACGAATCTTCTCAAGAATCATTTATAAAAAAATATTATTAAGTGAAATAGTAGATTTTATATATTTCATTGGAATGATGTAACTAATATAAACAAATATTTATATATGCTTTGATTATTTTTAAGATGCTTTCATTTGCCCTCTTTCTACATAATCTACACAATAATAGTTCTTAGGAGGAAACTCCAGTCGTGCGTCGGAGCTGACACACACACACGCACACACACACACACACACACACACTTTTTTATTACATCATTCTACATTTGCCTGGAGGCCAGGAGGCCAGGCGGCCAGGTGTCGAGCGGGTACTGTGAGGTGACGCGAGTATCTTGTCATTGAGCTCCACCAGACCCTGGATCTCATGGTTTCATAGGTTATCAGGAGTATATTTAATCGGAGTTGACCTCTCTTGAGAAGTCTGTAGTGACTGAAGTGGACGACTTACCGGGGTCTCCCGCTCTGTGGAATGGGGGCGTTTGAATTCGACCTCGGTAACCCCTGCCTGTCGTACGAGGCGATAGGCGAATAGGGGCCATCGGGGGTCGCACATCATTTCACAGCGCGCATAGCGATGCACTCCCAAGTGCGACCCCGCGATGGATGGCAGGCGGCAGGCGGCAGGCGGCTGTCGTTGATGCCGAGTGTCGAGGGGTACGTCGGTGCGCGGGGGCTCTTTAACTGCGCCTTCCTCGTTAGCTAGAACGACATGACTGCCTCACGCCTCACGCCTCACGCCTCACGCCTCACGCCTCAGTCATAGCTCGAGGGGGCCGAGAGAGGAAACCTTTTGATGATCACAAGTGCGCGCGTCTTCGTCAAACTCACAATTTATTGTAAATATAATAATAGGTATGTACTTGGGTTAGTTATTGAATAAAAACAATGTTTTCATGACATCAGTTATATTCAGGAAGTTCAGGAACTTATATTACATGAACATTTGAATGTTGGCACACTGTACCGATCCGGCATGGAAGTTGGCAAGAGTCGTTAGATGCGCAGAACTTGTTTTTAGGTGTCTTTGGTTATCTAGCGGCACGCGGGGTATATCCCGAGCGCGCGAGTGATGCGCCAGGGACCCTCGCCCCTCGCCCCTCGCACCACCCGCCTCCCCCCGCGCCACCCTCACGCCGCGTTGGATCGCGATTACACTTACGTGCACTAAATTGAACGTTTTGTTTTTGTTACGAGTTGTTACAAATATTAGTACGCAGGGGTCAGGCTGAATGTGCATTGCTCTGTAATCGGCAATTAACTATGGTACTTAGAATATAAAACGCATTATAATAAGGCATAGAAATGGTAAGCGGCAGTCGGCACCATTGTAATGTTAAGCAGAACCGCTTTGTGTGAGTGATGTAACTTAAGATTTAATGTAAACTTTACGTATTTATAATAATTGTAGGGATCTTTCTTCAACTTTCTTCCAAACAGACACGTTTGAAAATAAATTATGTTAATAACTATAGAAAAATAACAAGCAATAAAAGTGTCAATTTTTTGTGCCGTTGAGTGTTCGACCATATAACAATGATCAGTTCATTTGTAACGCGCCATACACTTGCATAGCTGGAAAGTGGAAGGTTTTCATATGTTGGAGTAGCGTTTCAGTATTCTTATACAAGACACGCAGCCAGCAGTCAGGAGCCAGGAGTCAGTGTCGTTCGCGACGAGCAGCGCGGCGCAGCAACACTCCTCGAGAGCCTCCCCCTCCCCCTCCCGCACCACCACCACCACCGCCTCGCTTGGCCACGATCACTCGCGCGTATCGCACTGCGGACAGCGCCGGGGCTCCGAGCGAGTGCGGCGGAGCGCGACCGCTGCGCACCGTCAGCGACGCCTCCTGCCGACCGGCCCCGGCACCGGCACCGGCACCGGCACTGGCACGCTCGTCGTCCGCGAACACTATCGGCATCTGCATGATGTCTGCGGCGGCGAGCGGCGCCCCCGGGGTGCTGGTTGTGGTGGGGGGTGTACAGGTGGCAGGTGCGAGGGAGGGGGAGGAGGAGGGGGGCACGCGCCGCGGCGGCAGCAGCGCCAGTGGCGTGCCTCCGGACACGCGCGACACCACGCGACCTTCTGTAATCAAGCAATGCACACTCAATATGAACCTTTATAGTTTATACTACACACCTGGTGACACCTGGTTGAGTGGACTCTGGATATGTGTATATATGGAAGCCTCTGCTACTGATAATCACAATGTGGTCCCGACATTTGTGCATTGAACGCGCATCTAGCGCGCTGCTGACTGCATCCACTGTGACTCACCGACTATCTCAATGGCGCGCGGTGTCCTGAAATGATAAAACATAACATGAGAAGAGTGTTAGAGTGGCGACTACCTCGGTCGCGGTCGGCGAGTATCACTTACGTGGCGTGCCCCGCTCCCGCCCCCGCCACCGCCGCCGCCGCCCCGCGCGCTCCGCCCCGCGCCCTCGCCCCCGCCGGTGCGGAGGGCGCGGGTGTGGTGACGTCACGCGACACCGGCTCGCTGTCCACACGCGGCGCCGCTCCTGCACACGAGACGATCAATATTATTATATCTCAATCTATCATTTTCATCTTATGCTTTATAATTTGAACATTTAATATCAACAGTTACCCGGCAGTGAGTAAGAATCATGAATATTATGTAGATTTATTAACCATACTTCATGTCATTAACCATACGGCATGTCATTAACCATACGTCATGTCATTAACCATACTTCATGTCATTAACCATACGTCTTGTCACTAACCATACTTCATGTCATTAACCATACTTCATGTCACTAACCATACATCATGTCATTAACCATACTTCATGTCATTAACCATACGTCTTGTCACTAACCATACTTCATGTCATTAACCATACGTCATGTCACTAACCATACGTCATGTCATTAACCATACTTCATGTCATTAACCATACGTCATGTCACTAACCATACTTCATGTCATTAACCATACTTCATGTCATTAACCATACGTCATGTCACTAACCATACTTCATGTCATTAACCATACGTCATGTCACTAACCATACTTCATGTCATTAACCATACGTCATGTCATTAACCATACTTCATGTCATTAACCATACGTCATGTCACTAACCATACTTCATGTCATTAACCATACGTCATGTCACTAACCATACTTCATGTCATTAACCATACGTCATGTCACTAACCATACTTCATGTCATTAACCATACGTCATGTCATTAACCATACTTCATGTCATTAACCATACTTCATGTCATTAACCATACGTCATGTCACTAACCATACTTCATGTCATTAACCATACTTCATGTCATTAACCATACGTCATGTCACTAACCATACTTCATGTCATTAACCATACGTCATGTCACTAACCATACTTCATGTCATTAACCATACGTCATGTCATTAACCATACTTCATGTCATTAACCATACCTCATGTCATTAACCATACTTCAAGTCATACTTTGCCGTACATGGCGTATGATGGTATCTTAGTTACTGGATGTAACTGGACGTCTCATGAAGGGCACATCAGAACTTACTTGGATAAAAATATTTGGAATCTGAAGAAGCTGGGGAGCGACGTGAGTGATGCCTGTGCGTGGGGGCAGCGGTGGTGGGTGGTGTGGCGGCGGGTGGTGGTGGTGGGGAGGGGGGTGACGTGGGTCCGGCGCGGCGCGTGCGTACCGTCTCCCCCCCCTCACACACCTCCAGCGTCCAGCGCACGCACTCTTCCTGTAACCACAACAATTATGTTATTATTTACTATTAAACTATAGAAACAACAACAAAATAACTGTACTTGTGAATACCTACTGACTTCTGTTGACAAAATCTGTATATATAATATGTAAGTTATAATATTCTTAACTGTGTTACTAAATAACATTTTGAAGGGTATTATTGTGTGCAATTGAAGTATACAGTATACTGTAGCGTATACTGGCAGAGCATCATGAGTACTGATACCGAATTGTATTATAATTGGTTGGTACCGTCAGTTGTTTTAATATTTTGAGGGTGGTTAGAGTTGTTTTATCAGGTGATCTCACTCGAGTGGGGCACAATAAGAACAACACAATATAAGACAGCGCCTCGCCATACCGGTGAACATTCAAGAACGCATGCAATACTCCGTATTAGAATAGTCTAGTGAGTTAAGGTTATAATGGGACTGACGTTAGTAAATAGCATCAAGTAATGAGTTAATGTAATGTGCCGTGTGCCGGGTGCCGTGTGCCGTGTGCGACTCAGTGTAAAGTGTAATTGTGTGCGTATGTTATTGTAATGTAAAGTGTGTTATGTTAAACACTATACGTGATCTAGGTATTACACATGATTCTAAGTTAATTTACGGTGATCATGTGGATCATGTCGCCAAACAAGCTAATAAATTATTGGGTTTTGTAAAGAGATCAAGCTCCCCGTTCACTAATATTAAAGTAATTAAAATTTTATATTGTTCATTGGTGCGCAGTGTCCTAGAGTATGTACACAGGTATATCCGAGATATGACATCTATATTAGTAGAGTTGAATCTATTCAACAAAGGTTTTTAAAATTTTTACAATTTAAATGTCACGGATATGATTCAAACTATGAAGAAAGATGTCGCAGGCACCATTTTCTCCCACTTTATGAAAGAAGAAAGATAGCGGATATTGCTTTATTAGTAAAAATTTCTCAAAATGTATTGGATTCTCCACATCTTCTATCCAAAATTAATTTAAAGGTTCCAAATAGGACTGTCAGACACCCCGTATGTTTAGCAACTCCCCATAGTTCAACAAATTACAGGCAGAATGCATTCTTCATCCGAGCTGCAAAAGAGCTTAATACATTGGTAGAACACTCAGGCCTTGACTTATTTAATTCTAAACCACGTCTATTTAAAAAGCCTGCAACTATGTCTTGGTTCTCTAACTGTTAAGCAATGGTATTAGGTATGAAGTAGGTTTTTTTTTATGTATTGTGCGTGTACTTTATTTTATATATTTATGTACATCTTGCAAATGTTTTAATCTAATTTCTATCTGTGGAAACATGTAATTAGTGTATAGTTTTTGTTTAGTTTTCTTTTCGTAACACTGTATGTTCCCTTAAAATAAATAAATAAAATAAAATAAAATAAAATAAAATAAAATAAAATAAAATAAATAAATAAATGTTAAAAAGAGTGACAATGGGGTTTTTTCTTATTCTTCCACATGGGATAACTGCATTCCGAACTGGAAGTAGCTTAAACTTTGAAGTGTTAAAGGGACTATCATATGTACTGTGTGTCCCTCACAGCCTCTACATACTTACCAGGATGGCTGCGTCTAGTGCGTGTTGTGGGAGACGTAGTCGCGCGCGCACCGCCGGGGACACGCGCAGCGCCGCGTCCGCCCCGCGCACCTCCACCGCGCGTCTCCCCGCACCCACACCCCCCACGCGCCCCGCACCCCAACCACACACCACCAGCACAGGCACGCGCACCTCCGACAGTGCCCGCGACTCCTCGCACGCACCCGTGCCTAGCAGCGGCGCCACCAGCACCAGTCCTCGCACACGACCCCCCGCACCCCCCACCAACACAGACGCCAGCGCCGCGCCTCCCCCAGCGCCGCCCACCACCACGGGATGATCTCTGTTAAACAATATCATAATGTTCTTCCTGATATCACTGCTCTTAATATTTAACAAAAAAAAATTCAATAACTAAAATCCGACTACTGAAAAATCACGCTCTAAAAAATATGAAACAAAAATGCAATAAATATTTTATTGTATTTCATACATATTCATTTTTGTTCATTTCAAATTGTGTCTCACCCTGCCTCGGCGAGTATGTCTGCGAGCGCGACGCGTGCGCACTCCGCCGCCTCCACACCCCCCGGACCGTAGTCGACTGGTAGCACGCGCGTGTGCACCAGCGCCCGGAGTCGCCGCGCCCAGCGACCGCGCTCGCCGCCCGCCTCCACCCACACCAGCCACGGACCCACGCCGCTCTCCACCACCGGGGCCGACTCCGACCCGCTCGCACCCACGCCCCCACCCACTCCACACCCGGCCCCGGCACCAGCACCCATCCTGTCCGCCAGACGAGGCGCCGACCGGCGCAACTCGACGAGCGCCTCCTCGTACAGCGCGCGGAGTCGCCGCGGCAGGTGCGTCATGAGCGTTGTGTGCAGCCAGGCGGGGGCGCGGGGTTGTGGACCGACCGCCGCCCACACCGGTGCCAGCGCGGCGCGGAGTCTCCGGCACGAGGCACGCGCCGCCTCGCGCCTCGCCGCACCGCCGCCCGCGACCACCTCCAGCCGCTGCGCGCGCACACTCTCTGCGACGCGCTCGACGAGTCGTGCACATTCAGCCGTCGGCGCGTGCAGCGCGGCACGCTCCTCCCAGTCGTCATCGGTGCCGTCGGAGTTGTCGTCGTCGTCCGAGTGGTCGCCGGGGTGTTCGTCGGAGGGTGGTTCGTGGTCGCGGGGAGGTTCTGGCGGCGGCGGGTCGAGTCGCTCCACGTCGAGGTCTGCGTCGGCACGTGGTAGTGCCACACTCACTCGCGGCGCCAGTAGTACCCGCGCGTCCCCCGCCCCCGCCGCCGGCCCGGCGCCCCGTGCTCGTGCGTAGGAGTGCTCCATCCACACGCCGGTGCGCGCCTCCTGCGGGTCGGAGAGCGCGTGCACGTACGCCACGAGCCGCTCGTGCAGCGCGCCGCCCTCATCCATCTCCATCTACATACCAGAAGTACAAGACAGAATATGTATCAGACAGATGTACAATTTTTGTGGTACGGCCACACTAAACAGTTTTGTGCAAATTATTACAATTTTCTTTGTTTTCATAGAAAGATAAGATCATAGAAATCTCTGACATAAGAAAAGCACTTGTCACTTGTTAAATACTTGCTGGTGGTAGGATATTAATATCCACCCGGACAGCGACCACCGTATAAAGGGCGTAAAACCCGCCATAGTGACACATGCAAGTGTGTCGCGTCCCGGGGTCAGTCAGTCTACATCCGGTTTTTGTTGGGGTACATTGTTTGGCTGTATTGCGGCCTTCTGAATACTCTAGACAATTAACCCTTGACCACTACTTCACCTTCTTGCCCATGGCATAGTGTGAACAAGCAGGCCGACTTGATTCTATTGAGTAGAGGGGGATAGATAGTCTCTCGCTACTCAATACTCTAATTGGATGGCACTGTGCTAACCATTAGGTGCAGTATGGTCATTTTGCAGTGCCAGGATAAAAACAAAAAATACCTCACACAAAGTCAAACATAATCTAAAAGATATGTATATTATGTATGCCAAAAGAAATGGATAAATTTAGATATGAGTTTTATTATTTAAAAGCTAATTTAATCAAATAACTATGTTGATGGTGCACCCAAACCATCTGTGGCTTTCAAATTCTTGGTTAACAATAGGTATAAGAGTCTTAACAACGTAGGAAGAAGTTTGGTCACAGGTTCCAGTTATGTCAACAGTATTTTGAAGTGAAACTTCTTTAGAATCATTGTGATTTCAATTTGTTGTAAGGAAAATGAGAGAACAGAGAGACAATCACATAAATATATACGTGAAGCTCCTGAGAGACTGAGATAGAATACATTAAACAGTAATTTATATTCTAGGTTTCCTTAAAGGTTCATTTTTTTTAGATATTATGTGCTAAGGCTCTTGGTGGTATTTAGTTGGTTGGTATTCAGTATTTCATTTATGCAAAATCCATTAGAAACTTAAACTTAAGGTGTAGTCCTCCACATTCTAGCAGAATAGACCATGCCACATGAAAACATTGCATAACATACACATACTCCATAGTTATCAACTCTCTCACGGCCATGTCCCCGGTCATGTGTGGCAATAAGTTTTGTAATACATTTTATTTCAGAATATTACAATAAGGCAACTTAATTAAAATACATTGAGCTGCTCTAATCTAATGTAATAAAACTTGAATTGTATATTAATTGTATGACCAAATATTGTTAACCAGTGTTTGAAAAGAGCAATGGTAGATTTTTGCCCGTTCGTCTCTATCAAAACTGCATTCTGCACTGGCAGTGGAGTAAAAAAGATTGACTGGATCTAAATAATGTATAGTATTTCATGGATTCAATACATATTTGTTATATGTTATATCTTGTTTCCTCTTATGTTAGGTAGCACTGCACAGTGCACATAGTAAGATAAACACTGTATGATTATTGCAGTATAAAATGACTATTAGTAGGACCCCTGATATTTAACACAGTTATTGATACATCTTCATTAAAAATAAAGCATAAAATGTGAAAACCAACTTTTAACAAGTAATTTAGATTTTTTTTATAACTCATTTATAAATTACACAGAAAACTGGCAAATAACAATAGCCTTATACATGGAACAGATATTAGACATGTATCAGTATTCAGAGATAATGAAAATTCAGTTGACTGGTTACAACACCAATTAATCTGTTTATTATTTCTATAAATATTTTGGTAACAAAAATAAATGTTTTTTTTTTTTTTTTTACTGGCACGGCAAAGTGACCACACTGCACCTGATGGTAAGCGCAGTGCGGTCCAATTAGAGTATCGAGTAGCGAGAGACAATCTATCCCCCGCTACTCAACACAATTATGCCGGCCTGCTTCTTCACACTACGCCATGGGCAAGAAGGTGAAGAAGAGGTCGAGGGTCTATTGTCAGAAAACTCAGAAGGCCGCAAAACGGCCAAACAACGTACCACCCAACTCTAGACCCCAACAAAAACCGGATGTACACTGGCTGATCCCGGAACGCGACACACTTGCGTGTGCCACTATGGCGGGTTTTACACCCTGTGTACGGTGGTCGCTATCCGGGCGGATATGAATATCCTACCACCAGCAAATTATACTGATTAATAAACACAAAATATTTAGGAAGGGAGATCATTGTAAGTCAACAAATGTTGCCTGGCCTATTGCACAATTAAATTATTTGAAATTTGTTGATAATTCAATGTTTAAAAAATTCATATCAATAAGTAAGTGTTTTCACATTCAAATTGTATGTTTTTAAGGTTATCATACCTGATAATTATTGATGATTACCACTACAATAACTAGAAGAAACTGTTATGTTATTAAACCCACCACTTGTGGAAATCCCAGCAATCGGATAATAAAACAACCAATTCTTTTAATGAATATTATAATTCAACATTGATGTGTAAATAATAATAATAATATTGTTTTGTGGCACGTACAAGCACCTGCGGCTGGTCGAGTGGTCTCCGCACGCCGCCCTCCGTCGCCATCGCCAGCACCATGTCCACTGGCTGGTCTGGCTGTGGGCCTTGCCGCCCGAAACTGGTTGTTAATCGCACTTCGCTACACTACCGTAAACCTTCACCTAGCCGCCGCTAATAGCCAATATCAACGCACCACAAATCACAATTTGCTATGTAGTATTTTAATCAGGACGATAATTACACAACTAGAATGGGTACCAAGCAAGATTAAAGCTCGATATGAGTAAATTATTGTTCTATACACTGAACAGTCGACAAAAAAAGATAACAGTCAACTAGTGTATATAATATATTCACTTTTATTACAACCAAACTTTAAAATTATAATATACGGCAGTGTTTGGTGTTAAAAATATTTTGTATGATTTTTTTTATTTCATTCTCTGTTTTTTCACATAAAAGAGAAGGCAAAGGTTCTCCACCATGCAGCCTTGTCTGTCGTAATTTTTTCCGAATCTGGAGGCAATTCTCCTTTCATTCAAAATAATTTCGTACTCGAATCTACAGTTCGAATCATTTCTCTATTACATAATTTCGAACTACGAAGTAATTTTTTCGAATATTGTATCCATATCCATTTGAATTCGAGTCTTTACGAGATTCTACTAAAAAAATTTAATTTCAAACTAAAAATCTCGAGGTTTCTCATTATGTCCGTATGAACTGAGGAGCCACTCTTGATTTTTAAAGGAGTTTCATACCATTATTTAGTAGCAAATCAGGTAATTTTGAAGGCGAAATTCTGGAATTTGTAGTAAAATATATCAAAAGTTATAGCAATGTAAAAGTGGCTCCTCAAACTAAATGTTTAGACTGAAGAGCTACCGTATAACTCGAAAAGTAGTAGACGCACATTTATGAATTTTTTGTATAATTTAATAGTCATTGTGTGTAGTATTTACTAAAAATATGGGTCCACTACAATTACTATAGGCATTGGTATGGCTCCGCAATTGCTAAATATATAAGAACACGAGTTTCTGTGAAAGTGATCGGTCAATCGGCATATTTCTCCTCTCCTCTCCTCTTCTCTCCTCTGGCTTCTCTCTATCTCTACTCTTCTACGTCCCTCTTTCCAATTGCTCACTTGATTGCTTGTCCCAAATATTGCGCGTGTCAATACACTCCTAATTTATAATCTATTTTACATATTATTAAAACCTTTTAAAGAAGGTACATTTACATTTACATTCAACAACTCGCGTATTTTATAAAGGAATTTTAATCTAAAGAAACTATATTTAACAAGGTTAACTATATGTTGAATATAGTTTCTTTAGATTAAAAATCCTTTATAAAATACGCGAGTTTTTGAATGTAAATGTACGTAGGCTGCTCTGCGAATCGCTAGTTTTATCGGTGCTTAATTACGGAGACGTTCTATATGGCCCTTGCATATTAGCTTCGTCAGCAAAATCTATTCAGAGGGTGCAGAATGCTTGTGCCCGATACTATTGGCGTGTTCCCCCGCGAGAGCATGTTACACCGTTCCTCAACAGAGAACTGATGTTGAATATGAGCTCTCGACGTGAATTGCATACGGCGGGGCTCTTATTTAATCTTATTAAATATCGAAAACCTGAATACCTCTACCGCAAGCTTAACTGGTCTAATTCCAATGCCGATTGGCGGCTTGGTAACCGTCTTTTGACACGTGCACATAAGACGGCAGCATTTAGGGGTAGTTTTCGTTACCGTGCAACGAAATGTTGGAATATTATTCCTCCAACTCTACGTCAGGTTACTTACCGCATCTCTTTTTTATCAAAACTTAAAGTCTGTTTCCTTCAAAAACAGAGTTGTGGTGTGTAGCGGAAACTGGCACACTTAGCTTTTTTTTTTTTATGGAAAAAGGGGGCAAACGGGCAGGAGGCTCACCTGATGGAAAGTGATCACCGCCGCCCATGAACATCTGTAACACCAAAGGGCTTGCAAATGCGTTGCCGGCCTTTCAGGAAAGAATATATGCTCTCTTCTTGAAGGTTCCCAGGTCGTAACGGTTCGGAAAGACCGCCGGCGACAGCTGGTTCCACAGAGTGGTTGTGCGTGGCAGAAAATGGCGTAACTTTACTGTACCTATTTTTGTATATTGGTATATAGTATGTTAGACAATCACTATAAGACGCCACTTGGCCTACTATGTAATTGCCGCATAATTATCTAGGTACCAGCAGAATTACCAGCGCTTTGCTTTTAGGAGCAAAGCATTATGCTGAGCTGGGGCCTAATTTTGGCCGCAATGTAATACATTAGACTCTAATTAGTTTATAGTTAGTTATTTTTGTCGTCTTTTAAGCTAAGTTTAATTGTATATGCATTGCTGCCTTAATAAACTTTTTATCTATCTATCTATCTAAGTAATTTAAAAAAAAACTAATTCACAATCGTAAAGATTGTCACCCTAATAATGCGCGACAAATTAGTAGGAATGATTACGTAACAAATAACATAAAAACTATTTTCACGGACACTCGCACTCGCCGGCCCTCGCAAGCGCTGGACCCTCGCTCTCCGTCGCACGCGCCGTGTAGGGTGTATTTCTTTTATGGATTTTATTAGACTTTGCAAGCCCTCTGGTGTTGCAGATGTTCATGGGCGGCGGTGATCACTTTCCATCAGGTGAGCCGCCTGCCCGTTTGCCCCGTTTTAACAAAAAAAAAATACTTTCGGAAATTTCGTAATCGAAATGCTAGTACTCAAATACTGTTGTCTATAGATTCTATTCCACTTACACAACACGCCATATTATTATCAAGACGGTAAAATAAAACACCCAATATACTATTAACAGTTTCACTGTAAATCAATTTAAGGCAGATTTGTTCGGGAATGTCGCTACAAATAACTAAATTTAACTCGACACTCGAAAGATGTAATGTGGTGTGCATGCTTAGGTGGCATGAAGCAAACTAACGTCGGTGCGGAGTATACACCGCTACTCGATGGAACATAATGTTTGTTCTGGTCGCCGCATCTAGTACGTAGTACATATAGATCGCTGAGGTTTCTCGATTTTTTTATTCTCAGCAATACTCTTAATAAACTTCGAACGAGCAAAATGTCAATATGACACAAACAGCCCACGACGTATTCCGTTTAATCACTTGCCATGACAAGCATTTGCTCGCAACTTCGCCCGCGTAAAATATTTAGACAGAAGAGTGGAGGGGATTTAAAAAAACAATGAACACAATGTCTGTTCTCAAGATTAAAGGTAAATAAATAAAATCGGTTCAGTGATTTAGCCGTGAAAATGTAACATACAGAAAACTTTCATCCCCTAACTCCAACTAACTAACTAATTATAGTCTGGAATAGCCAATAGGCTACTTATTATCCCAGAAAAATGTAAGGTTCCCGCGGGATAGACTTTTGTTTTTCACAGAGCAATGGATCGACATGATTTCTTGCACAGTGGTAGTTTAGGGGTTAGTGAATGACATCCATATTCCATAATAATACTATAAATGCAAAAGTAACATTTTATTTATAGCATAATCCGATAAACGAGCCAGTGGGTCACCTGATGTTAAGTGATCTCCACCGCCCATGAACATCCACAATACCGAAAGTATCATGTATGCGCTGTCGGCCTTAAAGGACAGGAATAGGGATTAGGGGATTACATACTCTTAGTATGTATTTTGTTTGTTACATTTAACGACTAAGCGGCAGACCGTATTGTGATGCAATTTAGAAAGGAGATAGATATTATCCTGGAGAAGGATATAGGCTATCTTTTTCTCAAAAAATAATCTCTAAAGTGGTTAAATAGGAGATCCAAAATTTTTAGTAACTCTGTTTGTGTTTTTGTATGTTTGTAAGTGTAAAATATTCCGGGTTCCCGAAAAGTATGTGTGGAGACGACGGCGGCCACAGCAGCTGGCGGTGCCGCGCGCGCGAACCAATCTTCTTCAAGAAGCGCCGACAACGCGCACCCTTCGCACTCTCAACTTCATAGCAGTCGAAACGGATATATTTGTCTGTTCTCAGAGTGAATTCACAAAGATAGCGGCCATGATCGTTTCATATAGAATGTGAAGATTGTATAGATAGAAATATTACTAATTAAATTGTATTGTGTTACTCTACTGCATTAATATCACCTGTAATAGTAGATGTAAGAGTGGAAAATAATAAAGAAATAAGAAATAAAATTAAATGGTGTCGTGGGACACCAGGAGGAACGAAGTTCCTTCGGTTAATGTAGAATCGACACAAATTGCAAAAAAAAAATCGTGCTCAATTTGGACATCACTACTTGCCACTCTAACTGGACGTCACTACTTGCTACTCTAACTGGACGTCACTACTTGCCACTCTAACTGGACTTCACTACTTGCCACTCTAACTGGACGTCACTACTTGCTACTCTAAATGGATGTCATCACTTGCTACTCTAACTGGACGTCACTACTGGCCACTCTAACTGGACGTCACTACTTGCCACTCTAACTGGACGTCACTACTTGCTACTCTAACTGGACGTCAATACTTGCCACTCTAACTGGACGTCAATACTTGCTACTCTAACTGGAGGTCATTACTTGCTACTCTAACTGGACGTCACTACTTGCCACTCTAACTGGTCGTCACTACTTGCCACTCTAACTGGACGTCACTGCTTGCCACTCTAACTGGACGTCACTACTTGCTACTCTAACTGGAAATCACTACTTGCCACTCTAACTGGACGTCACTACTTGCCACTCTAACTGGACGTCATCACTTGCTACTCTAATTGGACGCCACTACTTGCCACTCTAACTGGACGTCACTACTTGCTACTCTAACTGGACGTCACTACTTGCCACTCTAACTGGTCGTCACTACTTGCCACTCTAACTGGACGTCACTACTTGCCACTTTAACTGGACGTCATCACTTGCTACTCTAACTGGACGTCACTACTTGCCACTCTAACTGGACGTCACTACTTGCCATTCTAACTGGACGTCACTACTTGCTACTCTAACTGGACGTCACTACTTGCTACTCTAACTGGACGTCACTACTAGCTACTCTAACTGGACGTCATCACTTGCTACTCTAACTGGACGTCACTACTTGCCACTCTAACTGGACGTCACTGCTTGCCACTCTAACTGGACGTCACTACTTGCTACTCTAACTGGATGTCATTACTTGCTACTCTAACTGGACGTCACTACTTGCCACTCTAACTGGACGTCACAACTTGCTACTCTAACTGGATGACATTACTTGCTACTCTAACTGGACGTCACTACGTGCCACTCTAACTGGACCTCACTACTTGCTACTCTAACTGGACGTCATCACTTGCTACTCTAACTGGACGTCACTACTTGCCACTCTAACTGGACGTCACTACTTGCCACTCTAACTGGACGTCACTACTTGCCACTCTAACTGGACGTCACTACTTGCTACTCTAACTGGACGTCATCACTTGCTACTCTAACTGGACGTCACTACTTGGCACTCTAACTGGACGTCACTACTTGCCACTCTAACTGGACGTCATCACTTGCTACTCTAATTGGACGTCACTACTTGCCACTCTAACTGGACGTCATCACTTGCTACTCTATTTGGACGTCACTACTTGCCACTCTAACTGGACGTCACTAATTGCCACTCTAACTGGACGTCATCACTTGCTACTCTAACTGGACGTCACTACTTGCCACTCTAACTGGACGTCACTACTTGCCAGTCTAACTGGACGTCACTACTTGCTACTCTAACTGGACGTCACTACTTGCCACTCTAACTGGACGTCATCACTTGCTACTCTAACTGGACGTCACTACTTGCCACTCTAACTGGACGTCACTACTTGCCAGTCTAACTGGACGTCACTACTTGCTACTCTAACTGGATATCATTACTTGCTACTCTAACTGGACGTCACTATTGTCGCGCAGCAAAATCCCAGGAACTAATTGTGTATGCGATTGTCTCATTTAACGCTTTTATTCCACGCACTTTTTTTTTTTTTTTTTCCACGGTTTTTACTATCACATATTTTTCAGTTCGGTCGCGCCGCAAAATCCCTATCTCTCCAAGCCTGCCGTAAGGAACTTCGTTCCAATAAAATTCCAATAGGTGTACACAACGAAACATAGATGGCGCCGTAAGAAAAATTAATCGCGCTAGCAAAATAATCCGAACAATGTATGTGATTAAGATGAAATGAAAATAAGGAGTTTTCGGTTCGGTTCGGTTCGGTTCGGTTCGGTTCGGTTCGGTTCGGTTCGGTTCGGTTCGGTTCGGTTCGGTTCGGTTCGGTTCGGTTCGGTTCGGTTCGGTTCGGTTCGGTTCGGTTCGGTTCGGTTCGGTTCGGTTCGGTTCGGTTCGGTTCGGTTCGGTTCGGTTCGGTTCGGTTCGGTTCGGTTCGGTTCGGTTCGGTTCGGTTCGGTTCGGTTCGGTTCGGTTCGGTTCGGTTCGGTTCGGTTCGGTTCGGTTCGGTTCGGTGCGGTTCGGTGCGGTTCGGTTCGGTTCGGTTCGGTTCGGTTCGGTTCGGTTCGGTTCGGTTCGGTTCGGTTCGGTTCGGTTCGGTTCGGTTCGGTTCGGTTCGGTTCGGTTCGGTTCGGTTCGGTTCGGTTCGGTTCGGTTCGGTTCGGTTCGGTTCGGTTCGGTTCGGTTCGGTTCGGTTCGGTTCGGTTCGGTTCGGTTCGGTTCGGTTCGGTTCGGTTCGGTTCGGTTCGGTTCGGTTCGGTTCGGTTCGGTTCGGTTCGGTTCGGTTCGGTTCGGTTCGGTTCGGTTCGGTTCGGTTCGGTTCGGTTCGGTTCGGTTCGGTTCGGTTCGGTTCGGTTCGGTTCGGTTCGGTTCGGTTCGGTTCGGTTCGGTTCGGTTCGGTTCGGTTCGGTTCGGTTCGGTTCGGTTCGGTTCGGTTCGGTTCGGTTCGGTTCGGTTCGGTTCGGTTCGGTTCGGTTCGGTTCGGTTCGGTTCGGTTCGGTTCGGTTCGGTTCGGTTCGGTTCGGTTCGGTTCGGTTCGGTTCGGTTCGGTTCGGTTCGGTTCGGTTCGGTTCGGTTCGGTTCGGTTCGGTTCGGTTCGGTTCGGTTCGGTTCGGTTCGGTTCGGTTCGGTTCGGTTCGGTTCGGTTCGGTTCGGTTCGGTTCGGTTCGGTTCGGTTCGGTTCGGTTCGGTTAGGTTAGGTTAGGTTAGGTTAGGTTAGGTTAGGTTAGGTTAGGTTAGGTTAGGTTAGGTTAGGTTAGGTTAGGTTAGGTTAGGTTAGGTTAGGTTAGGTTAGGTTAGGTTAGGTTAGGTTAGGTTAGGTTAGGTTAGGTTAGGTTAGGTTAGGTTAGGTTAGGTTAGGTTAGGTTAGGTTAGGTTAGGTTAGGTTAGGTTAGGTTAGGTTAGGTTAGGTTAGGTTAGGTTAGGTTAGGTTAGGTTAGGTTAGGTTAGGTTAGGTTAGGTTAGGTTAGGTTAGGTTAGGTTAGGTTAGGTTAGGTTAGGTTAGGTTAGGTTAGGTTAGGTTAGGTTAGGTTAGGTTAGGTTAGGTTAGGTTAGGTTAGGTTAGGTTAGGTTAGGTTTTTTTTTTTTTTTTTTTTTTTTTTTTTTTTTTTTTTTCCTAGTGTGTTTTCATTGATATGTCAATGACAATTTTGTATCTGTGTGTTTTTTGTTATTCCTTTGGGTTTACTTATATATCTATGAAGTTTTTATCGGGCCAAGGCCTATTCAGATGGTGTTTCCTGAAAGGTCTTAGCCAGATGCATAACCCCATGTGTGTATGTGTGTGTGTGTGTGTGTGTGTGTGTGTGTGTGTTATGTGGGAGGAGGATAGGAGTGAACTGGTTTCTCCCTTGAGAGGAGGCCGATCCGGATGGAGTTTCCCGGTCAGTCTCCCCTTAAGAGAGGTGCAGTTTGGAATGGGAGGTGGGTGGGATGGGATGGGAAACCTTTTTTATTTTATTTTTATAATATTTTTATACATTTTCATTTTATACACTTACATTCTACAGTATATTCTAAACATTTTACAGGTTTACATGGGTTGATCTGGTTGTCTGATCGCTCAGATCTGCTGATCCGACGGTTGATCGACCATCCGACCGTTCAGACTTTTGTCATGTTGGTCCGCTGGTCGGTCAGCCGGCCACTATATTTCGCTGTTGAAAATCCAGTTATTTATTTATTTTATACATGAATATTCTTATTACTAAGTGTCTTAAATTTATTTCTTACTTATTCTAGTGGATACATGTTATTTAACTTAGGCAAAATACAAGTACAAAGTCTCTGTGCTATCTGAGTTGTTTCTTTTGTTATTCGTTACTTTTGTTTTTGTAAAGTAAGTACAAAGTTTATTAATACTAAGTGTTGCTCTGTCTTGCAAAAAAATAAAAATTAAAAAATTAAAATAATGTAATTTGTAATATATGTACTAATAAGATAATTATTTCAATCAAGTATTGTCTGTATGATAGTGATTTATAAATCAATTCTTAAGTCTAATTGTTTTTCTTTTTTGTGTTTTTTATAGTTTTTTGGTACGTGATCATCTTGGGGTAGGGAGCTAGTTGTTTTTATTCCATTTTTTATCTTATTTATTTCTGTTTATTACTATTCTTGTTATCTTTTTACAATAATCCATAAATGGTTTTCTAGTCTCCTTTTGCTTCATTATATCAGGTAAATTGTTGATTGTGATTATAGTGTCTATTCGGTTTTCGGTTTCCATTCTATCAAGCAAATGTACCGGGCATTCGCATATGATGTGCTGAATGGTTTCGTCCTCGGCTTCGTCGCATATACATGTTGATACCTCTTTACATTTATATTTCTTAAGGTATTCCGAGAAACCTCCGTGTCCTGTGAATACCTGTGTTAGTATTGGATCTATGTTGATTTTTCTAATAGTGGGATATGCTTCGGTTGCATCTGGGAAGAATATTTTTGTTGTTTTGGCTGTGGTTTCGTTTGTGTATCTTTCGTTCCACTCTCTCTGTGATGTTTCCCTCGTTATGGTTTTGGCGAAGGAAATAGGGCATTTGTTGTATTTCGCTTTTGTTTTTAGTTTGAGCGCCGCGTCTTTTGCTAAGGAGTCCGCTCTCTCATTTCCACTTATCCCTATGTGTGCTTTGATCCAATATAATGTTATCTGTCTATTATCCTTTTGTATTTCCGTGATATTTTTGTTAACTTGAAAAGCGATGGGATGGAGCGAATTTCCTCTGGCGATTTCTTTGAGCGCTGACATTGAATCGCTTAGTATGTTTACGTTTGTCCTTTTTGCTTGAATCGCTATATCGGTTGCTTCCTTTATAGCGATCAGTTCTGCCTGGTACACCGAACAATAGTGTTCCAGTTTTATCTTCCTGTTTCCTATTTCCTTGTCGTTGGTTAGGTTAGGTTTTTTTTTTTTTTTTTTTTTTTTTTTTTTTTTTTTTTTTTTTTTTTTTTTTGTGGGGCGCCATGCCCCACTCTCGTACCCCTACCCTATTGAGCAGAGTCCTTATGCATCCCCATTCCCTTCTACTCTTTCTTTATTTTAAACATCCTATTCTCCTAATTCTCCCTGTTCGACACTATCCTAGCTAATTTTTCTTTTATTTTTATTTTTCAATTCTTATATCTATTACATTTTCACTTATTATATAAACATTATGTACTTATTTCTATCTTACATTCTTCTTATTATTCTAAATCTATTTATCTGTTTATACATTATTATTTCAACTAGGTTAATTACTATTAGTATATAATAAATATTATATATTAAGTAATTATTATAACTATTTATTCCTATTGTTTACCTTATTTACTATTATTATACAGAACTTCAAAAATGCGTTTACACTATTCTTATCTTTAACTATCCTATGTATACTATCTAACTCTAACTTACAGTCTATTTTAAATTCTAAGTCTAAGCGATCTACTGCGTGGATGGGACAATCGAGCAGGAGGTGTGGGACCGTCTCCCGAACGTCAGGGTCACACTGGCACGCCGGGCTCTCCTTGCACTTAAAACGATGTAAGTACTCTGAGAACCCGCCGTGCCCCGTAAACACCTGCGTCAGTACCGGATCCAGGACGATGCGCCTTACGACCCTGTGCGCCTCGACAGCGTCCGGAAAGAACAGCTTCGTTACCGATGCTGTCTCTCCGTCCGTGTATCTCCGGCTCCACTCGTCAATCGAGTCCTGTCGGATCTGTCGCTTGACGAATGAAACCGGGCACCTGTCGTAGTGCGCACGGGTCTTCAGGTGTTGTGCGGCCTCCTTAGCAAGCATGTCCGCCCTCTCATTTCCCTCCAACCCCACATGTGCCTTCACCCAGAAAAGTTTAATTTTCTGGGTGCGTTTCCGGGCTTCTTTTAACAAATTGTTTATTTCAAACGCGATGGGGTGGAGGGAATCACCTCTGGTGACCACTTCGAGGGCGGACCTGGCATCGCTGAAGATGCCGCACGCAGGAGCCCTGCTACGGAGCGCCACCTGTACGGCTTCCCGGAGAGCGAGAAGCTCCGCCTGATAGACTGAGCAGTACGGCTCCAGCTTAAGCTTTCTGGTACTTGTCTCGGCTGTTCCATTCCATATGGACAGAGCAGCTCCGACTTTCCCATCAATCTTACTTCCGTCGGTGAAGATACTAAGACCCTCACCGACGTGCTGGGCCAGTTCCACCCCGTTCACCAGGCATTGGAACGTCCCGCTCTCCCGTTCTGCCGGGTGGTCCAAGCAGACGAAGGCCACAGGGGCCTCTATCTCCCGGTCTCCCACTACCCGCCTAGAGTGCCCCCTCCTGACTTCATATAAGAGTGCGGTTTCCCTCACTCTTAAGTCAAGGGGGAGCACTCCCGCGAGCAGAAGGGCCGAGTTGAGTGAGACGGTCCTGTACGCCTTCGTCATCTTTTGGACGAAACTACGCTGGATGGCTCCGAGCTGCTTCCTCACACCAAGTTTTTGGCTGGCTGGAGCCCATGCACTTGCAGCGTACAAGATTACGGGCTCCACCGCCGCTGTGTAGATCGTCCTGATCACTTCGGGTCCCAGCCCCCACTGGACTTTGGCTGACCTTGCGAGCATTTTATAAAGACCAGTGGCCTTCCCGCACGCCTGCTTCACGTGGCTGTTAAAGGTGAGTTTGCGGTCTATTATCAGGCCAAGCAACTTGATCTCGTTTGACAGACCAATGTCGACTCCACCCATGTGCAGGATCGGGGTGTCGTACTTCAATTTATTGGTTATTACCATTGCCTGTGTCTTATGCGGCGCAAATTTTAGTTTGTTTCGGACACCCCAATCCCGCACATAGGCCAGCGCCGCATTGGCCTGCCTTTGTGCTTCTCCCGTGGAACCCCCGTCAAACACCAGGACGACATCATCGGCAAAGGCCTGACAATAGTCGCCCCGGCGCTCGAGCCCCTGTAACAGGGGATCGAGGAGGAGGTTCCACAGGATTGGCCCTCCAATAGAACCCTGCACGCAACCCTTAACAGTCCTGCGCGCTGACTCGGCACCCGCGTACCGAACCCTGACCATGCGATCATCCAGATAGCTGGCGACCATCCTTCTGATGTTCGGCGGGCAGCGTTCTTCCGCCAATCGGATTTTTATCGCTGGCCACCAGGCGCTGTCGAAGGCCCCCTCTATGTCCAACGATATCATAATTATGAGCTTCTTCTCAGCAAGCTTTGCCCTAATATGACTCGTCAGATCATAGAGGGAGTCCTCGGTGCCCCTTTGTGGCATAAATCCGTATTGGCGGTGACACAGCCTCGGAAGGATGTGCCATTTTAGCCTACCCACCAGCATCTTTTCCAGGATCTTTCCCATCACCGGCAACAGTCCTATGGGTCGATGCGCCTTGGGAACCGAGTAATTATCTTTACCCGGTTTCCGCAGCACAACGACTGTGGCCTCCTTCCAGATTTTCGGGAAGTAGGCCAGTTCCAGGCACTTGTTTGCCAGCGACAGGAAAGACTCCGGGTCTTGGGTGATCGCCTGCGCACAGATATCGGAGGTCAGGCCGTCCGATCCCGGTGCCTTCTTCGGATTGAAGGTCACCAGCGCCGCCGAGAGCTCCCCCCGCGCAAACGGTGGGTCATGTTCCTCACCATGAGCCCAATCGTTCACGCGTGAAGCTATCTCCCTGATGCGCCGGTGATCCTCATTGTCCTCCTCGCAAGGGTCGTCCGGGTAGAAGGTCTCGGCAAGAAATCTTGCCGATTCCTCCTGACCCAGGGTTTGCCCGTCCCTCACGAGGGGCTGGTCTTCATGCCGCTTGGTCAGCCTACCCATCACTCGATAAATCCCATCCCACAGCCCTTCCTTATCCTGAGATCCACAGAAGTCCTTCCAGCTTTGCGTTTGGGCATCCCTCGCTAGCTTCTCATATGCTTCCCTGGCTTCCTTATACTCCCGGATGACCCGCGCCTTCCTCACTGGTGCCGCCCACCGGATGCGACGTTTCCGCCGCGTCATCTCGCGCTTGGACCTTTCGAGCTCCTTTGACCACCAAGGAATCGTATATTTATTTTTATTTGTAATTTTTGGTATTGATTGTTCACTAGCGGTTGTTACTACTTCTGTATATTTAACTATGTATTTTTCTAATTGTTCTACGTTGTCTAATTTATCTATTTCTACTTTATTAATTCTGTGCTCTCTTGTTAAATTGTTAAAAATGTCCCCAAAATTTGCCCAATTTGCTTTTTTAGTGTTATATTTCCTTGTTGTTCTTTTAATTTCGAATCCCCGGTTTCTTTGTAGTGTAATTTCAAAAATAATTGTGTTGTGGTCGGAGCTCGTCAGGTCCTCTTCGACTCTCCAATTTTGGATTTTGTCCAGAAGGTCGACCGAGCAGGCGGTGACATCCACCTGGCTGGAGTAAGCCCTATCTCCTCTTACGGTGAAGAACGTGGGCGTATTGCCCTCGTTCAACACCTGGAGTCCTGCCTCGTCCAGCCACCCGGACACCTCCTCTCCTCTTCGGTCAACCTCCTGGCTCCACCATAAGCTCTTTGCGTTGGCGTCCCCCCCTGCAAGCAGGCACCTCGGGCCCAACCTGCGACAGACTCTCCTCAGGTGGTCGAGGTAGCCTTCCACTGGTGTATCCGGTTCGAAGTAGTACGAGACCACCACCACCTCCCAGGCGCCGGTGCGGATCTTCACCACAACTATATTTGTTGTGGTGAATTCTGGGCAGATCAAGGCGTCCAAATCGCTGTCAAAGACAACAATGGCCGCCTTGACCCTCCCGTCTTCCTGTTCCGCGCACTGGAAGATCCTGGCGGCCCCGTAGTTCTTCACTCGGCCAGTGCTCCCGACGTACGGCTCCTGGATTAGTGCGAAGGCCAACCTCTTCTCCGTTGCAAGCAACATAAACTCCTGTATGGCAATCGCACTCCTTTGGAGGTTGGCCTGCGCCACCAGGTATGGCCGCACGCCGGAGGCAGCGCCCGTCGCGGTTGAGTCCGGAATGCTGGGGACCACCTTAGCAATAAGCCATTGCGGATCGGGCCAGCGCGTCCCACTTTGGTTAGGTTAGGTTAGGTTAGGTTAGGTTAGGTTAGGTTAGGTTAGGTTAGGTTAGGTTAGGTTAGGTTAGGTTAGGTTAGGTTAGGTTAGGTTAGGTTAGGTTAGGTTAGGTTAGGTTAGGTTAGGTTAGGTTAGGTTAGGTTAGGTTAGGTTAGGTTAGGTTAGGTTAGGTTAGGTTAGGTTAGGTTAGGTTAGGTTAGGTTAGGTTAGGTTAGGTTAGGTTAGGTTAGGTTAGGTTAGGTTAGGTTAGGTTAGGTTAGGTTAGGTTAGGTTAGGTTAGGTTAGGTTAGGTTAGGTTAGGTTAGGTTAGGTTAGGTTAGGTTAGGTTAGGTTAGGTTAGGTTAGGTTAGGTTAGGTTAGGTTAGGTTAGGTTAGGTTTTTTTTTTTTTTTTTTTTTTTTTATGCCCCACTCTCGTTCCCCCTAACAATTGTCAGAGCTTTTATTGTCTGTCTCTAATTTAGATACTCACCTCCTATTCTATGCCTACTCCCTTCTTTGGGGAGTCCTACTATGCCTACTCCCTTCATTGGGGAGTCCTATTACACCTTATATACTAATAACACTAGAAAAACTACCTGGGGAAGAGGTCTCTTTTTTTTTTTTTTTTTTTTTTTTTTTTTTTTTTTTTTTTTTTTTTTTTTTTTTTTATATATATTTAATTTTAATTACTTCTATAAATTTCTTATTTACATTTTTTACTTATTACTATTTTCTTAAGTCTATACATTTCTTAATATCTATTCCTTAGCCGCTACGTAAATATAATCTTACATTATATTTCTAGCCTAGCTTATTCTATTCTTATTTCTATTTATTACTCTTACAGCTACTTTTTTACAATATGATATAAACTTATTCCTATATTCTTTATTTACTATTAAATTACTTAAATTACTTATTTCTACTTTTGTCCCCATCTCGATCTCGAACATCGTTCTGTCTTTTAAGAAGACTGGGCACTCCGTGAGCGCGTGCACGATACCTTCGCTCACCCCGGGGTCGCAGACACACGACGGGCTCTCCTTACACTTGAAACGGTGCAGGTACTCGGAGAACCCGCCGTGCCCCGTCAACACCTGGGTGAGTACCGGATCAATCCCTATCTTTCTCATTACCTGGTGAGCCTCCACAGCGTCCGGGAAAAAGAGCTTGGTTATGGAGGCCGTCTCGCCTTGTACGTAGCGCCCGTTCCATTCGTCAATCGATTCCAGACGAATCTGTCGTTTGACGAACGAAACGGGGCACTTATCGTACATAGGCTTGGTCTTAAGTTTAAGTGCAGCATCCTTTGCGAGCTCGTCTGCGCGCTCGTTTCCCTCCACCCCTATGTGAGCCTTTACCCAGAATAACTCAATATTCTGGTTGCGTTCTTTTGCCATACTTAGGTTATTCTGTATTGAGAACGCTAGTGGGTGGAGGGAGACTCCGTCTGTTACAGACTCTAGGGCTGCCCTCGAGTCGCTCAGGATGCTGCACTGCGGCACTCCGCTCCTCACTACCTCCTCCACAGCCCTGCGGAGGGCCAGCAGCTCTGCCTGGTAGACGGTGCAGAACGATTCCAGTTTGGCCTTCTTGGCTTTGGTCTCGGCGGCGTCCTTCCATAGGGAGAACGCCGCTCCGACCTTGCCACCTATCTTACTTCCATCAGTGAAGATGGAGAGGCCTTCCCGCGTGATCTGGTTCACTTCTGCACCGTCCACCAAGCACCGGTATTTCAGTGCACTTCGTAGGGCTGGGTGCTTCAGCTCTGCGAAGGCCACAGGCCGTTCCACATCTCGGTCTCCTACTACTCGCCGGGAGTAGCCCTTCCTCACCTCGTACAGGGAGGCATTCTCCCTTGCACGGATGTCCAAGGGCAAAATCCCGGCGATCAGCAGGGCCGAGTTCAGTGAAACGGTCCTGTAGGCCTTCGCGAGCTTCTGCGCAAAGCCCCTCTGAACGACAGCGAGTTGCTTCTTTACCCCTAGTTTGTTGGTTGCCGGGGCCCAAACACTTGCTCCATAGAGTATGGTGGGTTCCACCACTGCTTTATAGAGCAGTTTTATAATGTCCGGCCCGAGACCCCATTGTATCCTTGCTGCTGTGGATAATTGCTTGTAAAAAGCTATGGATTTTCTGCAGACGTTGGCAACATGGGTGTTAAAAGTTAACCCGCTGTCCACGGTAACTCCCAGTATCTTCATCTCCTTCACCAGGCCAATGTCCACCCCGCCCATGTGAAGGATCGGGGCATCATACTTCAATTTCCGCGTGATGATCATCGCTTTGGTCTTGTGCGGCGCGAAATTGAGTTTATTTCTGATGCCCCACTCCCTCACACAGGCGAGGCTTTCATTGGCCTGGCGTTGGATTCCTCCCATTTCCATCCCGTCGAATGCGAGCACCACGTCGTCAGCAAAGGCCTGGCAGTAACTACCCCGTCTATCAAGCTCTGATAGCAGTGGGTCGAGGAGCAGGTTCCAGAAAGTTGGACCTCCAATGGAGCCCTGGACGCATCCCTTGGAGGTCCACCTCTCGTGTTCCACTCCGGCGTACCGGAGTTTCACTCTCCTGCTCTCGAGGTAACTGTCTATCATCCTTCGGACGTTCACGGGACACCCCTCCTCCGACAGCCTGACCCTAATGGCTGGCCACCAGGCGTTGTCGAAGGCTCCCTCTATGTCCAATGAGATTATTACTATAAGTTTTTTCTCCTTGAGTTTATCCTTTATGTGTTTCATTAGGACATAGAGAGAGTCCTCGGTACCCCTTTGTGGCATAAAGCCAAACTGCCGGGGGCTCGTCCTTGGATGAAGACAGTATCTCACTCTACCCACCACCATCTTCTCCAGTATTTTCCCCATCACTGGCAACAAGCCTATCGGTCTATAGGATTTAGCTTGTGTATAGTCCTCCTTGGATGGTTTGCGGAGGACTATGACCGTCGCCTCCTTCCAGGTGGTCGGGAAGTGGCCAAGTTCGAGGCATTTGTTTGCCAGTGATAGGTACACGTCTGGGTACTTATATATTGCTTGCTTACAGATGTCCGCTGTGAGTCCATCTGCTCCCGGGGCTTTCTTAGGGTTAAAGCTCTTCGCAGCCGCAAGTAACTCTGTCATCGTAAACGCTGGGTCATGGGCCTCAGCATGGACTTCGTCGTTTACCCTTGCGGCTGTCTCCCTTATGCGTTGGTGGTCTGCATTATCTTCTATCCGGTCGTCTTCTGGATAGAAGGTCACCGCCAGTAGCCTTGCCGACTCTTCCGAGGTTAGGGTCCTTCCAGCTTGAGTCAGTGGCAGGTCTTCATGCTTCTTCATGGTCTTTCCAATGGCTCTGTACGCGCTATTCCAGATTGTTTCCTTTCCTTGTTGGGTACAGAATTCTTTCCAACTCTGGAGTTGTGCCATCCTTGCTTCCTTCTCATATTCTTCTTTCTGTTGCAGGTACTCCGCGACGACATGGGCTCTCCGGATGGGCGCGGCACATCGGATCCTCCTCTTCCTGGTGATGGTTTGGCGTTTCATCTTGGCGAGCTTCTCGGACCACCACGGTATGTTGATTTTATTGTTGATTTTTATTAGTGGCATTGTTTCATTGCATGTTTTGGTGACTATTTGTATGTATTCTTCTATTGTTTTGTCTAATTCCTCTTTGTTGTCTATCCTTTCAATTAGTGTTTCTGTAAAATTATTATTTTTAAGTGTCTCTTCAAGTTTTAGGTTAAATATTTCCCAATTTACTTTCCTTGTGTTGTACCTCCTTGTTGTCTTTGCTGGCCCGTTAGTGTATTTAGTTTTTGTGTTGTTGATTTTAAACAATATACTGTTGTGGTCCGAGCTCGCCATAGAGTCATCAACTCTCCATCCCTCCACCAGGACCAGGATGTCTTCTGTGCAGGCCGACACGTCAATATGACTTGTGAGCAGCCGCCCCCCCCTTAGTGTCTCGAAGGTTGGGGTGTGTCCGTCGTTGAGCACCTGCAACCCGTACTCCTCCAGCATCCCTGCCACTTCCTCTCCCCTAGTATCCGTACTCGCTGCGCCCCACCAAATGCTTTTCGCATTTGCGTCGCCCCCCATGAGGATTCCTCTGGGCCCCAGTTTTTCAACTATCCTCCCCAACTGCTCCAAGTATGGCCCTATGGGTTTGTCCGGCTCAAAGTAGAATGAGATGACCACCAATTCGCGTGTTCCGGTTCGGACCCTCACCACTGTGATGTTGGTCGTGGTGAGGTTTGGGCATTGGGTCACCGTCCAGTTGCCGTTGAACACTGCAACAGCTGACTTGACGACTTCCCCCTGCCCAATCGTCCCCTGGAAAATCCTGACTCCTTGGTGGTCCCTCACCCTACCTTGAGCGCCCACATATGGCTCCTGGAGCAGCGCAATGTCGACCCCCCGCTTTCCGGCTTCCCGGAGGAACTCAACTGTTGCCAGTTGTTTCCTCTGCAGGTTTGCCTGGGCGATGAGGGTCGGCACTGCGTTTGTTGGGGGGTTTGTCTGACCTGGGTTCCTGGGATCCACCTTAGCAATAAGCTACGGCGGATCTCGCCAGTACCTCCCATTTCCTCCTCACAGGGCACTCCGCGCTAAAGGCGTTGTGAGACACCTCGCCGATCCTGGCCTTGGCGCAATTGCAACACGACGGGGGTACCTTCGCCAACCAGTCAGCACATTGCGACCGGTGGTGGGCCCCCCCGCAGTGGCTGCAAGCGTCCACCTGGTCTCGGCAGTGGCGCCTCCCATGCCCGTAGCCGAGGCACCTCGAGCACTGGATCAGCGGGGACTGATCCTCGACCCTCACCCTCTGCAC